>CM062369.1:29685880-32358463 GCA_031216125.1 Dalbergia cochinchinensis
TATTTTTTATTTTTTGTTTACCGATGAATTTTTCCACCAATAATTTTAAATTGTAAAATTTTATTTTTTATTTATTTATTTTACAAACAGAAAAATCCATCAATAATCGTAAAATTTTTAAATTTTTCTTGAATTTACTGATGAAAAATTTATCAGTAATTAATTTTTTTAATAAATACTCTGTAATTTGTGTGTTACTTGATCATTAAAAAGTTCATTTTTTATTTAAATCTAATTATAAATATATAAATATATTCAATAATGAAAAATTATAAAAAATTCCCAATAAATAATAAACATAACGAATTTTACTTCGAAATGTAAAATAGATAAAAGTGACAGAAAGAGTAGAAACACAAATATAAAAATTCAACATATAACAAAAGGAAAAAACAATAACTCAAATCATCTTTGACAATTGTCGCTATCTTTCTGCGTCCTTCTCTTGTATATTATGAAGTTCCGCATTGAGCAGATGAACTTGCTTGGGGACCTCATCATCTTCGACAGTGGACCTAGTGACTGTAAATGCCCCAATTATAGAGGTAGAGGACAAACTACTCGCGTAAATTGATCCCATGCCATAGATATGGTTCTTGTAAGCACCGCTGACTACCTCTTGCCACAACTGTCTTTATTAATCAATGAGCACTCTTCACCAGCTGCGATCCTCTGCTCCTGCTGGGTCTTAGTCTCCTGATAGCATTGCTCATAGGTATGCTATAACAAAATAAAATTAATTAAACTTCTATCAAATATATAAAACAATAAATTAAATATATATACAAACAAAAAGTGCTCAGAACATATATACCCTTACAAACTGTTTGCTCATTCATAAATTGTACTGTCTAACATGCCATCCTTGCAAACTGTTTAACTCCCATGTAAAATTCAAGTCTGATTCCCCCTCGACTAGGGTGCACCTTGTCATATATCCATAGTCTGTTTGTGGGAATCATGGTTCTTGAATGTGTAATTTAACATAACAAATTCATTTAAAGTTTTAAAAATGAAAATTTTATTTAATTATAAATATCTCTCAACAAATCATCTTCTGAAAGTAAAGGTCTTTTAAGCAAATAGTTTTCGCTCTTTAACTTAACAAAATTTCAACAACACCCCCCTTAAATTAAGATTCCACTCTTTAAATTAAAAACAAATGTGACAGAACCTCCCCTAAAACTAAAACATCCCAAAAAATTAATTTCAATATATACATATATCAATCCAGTCAAATAAATTGAACAATAAAATCAAATAAACATTTAAAGATCCTAAAACCATTCTAGAGCATACCCTTTATAATATCACAACATGCATATCCTGCAATCTCCACATACATAATCAATCTCCATAGTAAACAATGTAAACAAGTTGGGGAAGGATCTCTATGCCCATCCCCCTAGTCATGTGATCCCAATTTCCTAAACTCTATCTTAGAAACCATAAGTCTTTATCCTAACAAAAATGTAATTAAATAAGGAGAAGAAACAATTATTTACCTTAAAAGAGACAAAAGGATAAAATGCTCCGCCAAAGAAATACTCCAACCAGATTCGACGTTCAGTAACAAAATCAAATCCTGCTAAAATCCATCAACGAATGATGGAAAAGAATGATGAGAATATATACTGTAACATCCTCCTAAGTACAATGTCATCCTTAAGTCATGACATCAAACTTGACAGTTGTTACTTATAAATTAGCAGACCTTTCTTAAATAACTATGGCAAATTCGATGGCATCGTGTAATAACTAACGTAATTTCAGTTAAAATATATAACAAAGATAAGGAAGCTCTATGCTATGAACTTTAATACATATACAATCTCTATTACATTTACATACATATGACTCCAACTAAATACCACTAAAATATCAACTAATGCAATCTCGAGTTTCTTTCACGCAGCAGCCGCATCATTTTTTGGATCAACCTGGAGACGACACGGGAACACAAACACATAGGGGTAAGAATTATACAATTCTCAGTAGGGCAACTCCCCAAAAACTCACTCATAATGTCATTGTCATCGCCCCAGCCACTTTGGTTTATTAGAAAAAAAGTGATCATGTATTTCATAACAATGGTCCATTTTTAAAGTTCAAAATCATACATCCAAAGTGAGTAACTTTTAATAATCAATCACTTAATGCATACACTGCCCAATGTTCAAACACCTAGTAAATCATCCTAGGCAGACAATTCAATTTAATATGCATATGCATATGATAAATGCCAAAATCTTTAATGAAATCATCTTCACTTGTTCTAGATATATCAAAGGGAATCCTTTAGCTTTCTGTTGTGGCTATAGAACTTAATTGAGTGCATTTTTCTTTTTCATTGACATAGGAAAGACTTAGCTTATATCGTGCTGTAAAACTCAATTCAGTGCAACTTTCTCTCTTTGTTGACACAGGAAAGACTTAGTTTATACCCAACAGGTATTTGCCGTGGACAACTCCACAATAGATAGTTTATACCAAATGGTATTTATAGTGGATCACACCACATAAGGGAAATAGACTGCTTATCAGGACTGAGCTCATTCCTATACGTGATCACCGGACTTTATTTTTTTCCATTTTCGAATCACACACAGTTCTTTTCCTAGCTAATACGTCTACCAAGTCATAATATCTCAGGGGAAGTTCCTCTTTTGCCTTCCCTTTAATTCAATCTAAGTCTTGTTTCTGTTTTCTCCATATGTCAGAATAGGCACACTTATAGTATTTTGGGAAAGTTCATACTTTTGCTTTCCCCTCATTCAATCTAAGTCTTGTTTCTATTTTCTCCATCTGTCAGAACATACACGATTAAAGTTCATATATTCTCTTTTGCCACATGTGTATATCATTCACTTTACTTTTCCAAATGCATGCATGAGGCATATATACATATTCATTCACAATATGATTCCAACCATGCCTCAAACTATTTGTTAAAGTCACTCACATGCATTCATATAAAATTAGACAAACTCAGAGCTTCAGAATTGGCTGTCCAGACAACTCAAGAACACTCTCGGTTTTTGAATTTTATAAAATAGTAAAACTTATTTTTAGGACCCAAGAAAAATCATAGAGTTTCCTTAGGATGTTAGTTTCAACATATAATTTTTATAACTCATAAAAACATCAGAAAATTCTTGACTCATAACCTGCCAGTGCAAGTCCGAAAATTCCAGCACATGATTCAAAACTTGATTTGCCAAAATGGGTTTTCTAACATCATCCAAACACTCCATGAAAATTAATACATCAATATCCATATATCATCAACCAGTAAACAAAAAATTTTGGACCAAGACCAATTGGAAACATTCGAAATAAATTTTGAAAGAAGAGGCCAAAGAAAACCTTACTTTGGTGGCTTTAGGGATCTAGGCTCCAAAGGATCTTTCAAAAATAAGTTTTTTCCTCATTTCAAGCCTTCCAAACAGCACCTAACCTTTCCTTAAACAGTAGAGAATGATAGCTCAGGGTTCAGCTTGGAGATTATTTAAAATTCTAATCGGTTAGTTTTGTAGATTATGGAGAGTAGAAAAATTTTTGTGAAGAGATCTTGAGGTTTTGTCAAGTTTAGGCTAGGGTTTATGAAGCTTCAAGTTTGTTAATGGTGGCATGAGAGAAAGAAGATGAATTCTGATGTATTTTGGGGTCTTGGCCGAAATTGATGGTGTTGGAGTGATAAGGTTTGGCGATTTATCATTATCTAGGTGTAAAAGTAGTCAAAATGGGTATTTATTCCTTTTTCAAAATGAAATAATGAAATGGATGGCTAAGATTTGGTTTCTTGGTCAAAGAATGAAGCTTGACCATCTACTTGGCTCAAGATAAGTGGCTCACATTAACTTGGTGAGCAAGTAGCTTTTCGATGTTAAAATCGCACACCGAAATTCCACCGAACAAATGAGTTATTGGCTCCCAAGTAAAATATAATAAATCAAAGGCCATGATTAAAACTTGCTTTTCAAGTTTTAAATCTTGCCATCCACTTGACATAAAGTGGTTGGTAAAGGTTACTTAGCCACTAAGTAACCTTGTACGGCGTTAAAAACTGCACATCGAAACTCCACCAAACAGGCGAAACACTGTACCCAGGTAATAAGACATTGCCCAGAAATTAATTCTAAGTATAAAATCCTCATTTCTAACTATTTCTAATCTCAATCCTATAATTTCTCAATTTTGGGCACCTCCGGGTCCTAATTCTAGGGTTTCGACTGTCCCGACGGGCCCATGGAGCCCACAAGGTTACTATTTATGTTTTTTTTTTACAAATCTATTGGACTGTCTTCATCATTACTAAAACTGTCAGATTTTTGAAATTACGACTTGTAAAGCCCAAATTAATTTTTAAATAATTTTTAAAGTGTTATATATACCTCCCTTCCTATTAATAAGGTTGAAAAATTTAAATAGGGGCAAGCATTTTATAAGGTGGTTCAACCATATCCCACAATTGAATAGATCCAAGCTCTTTGCAACCCAAATTAACAAGAAAAAATAAAACCAAACCAAATATTAACAAATAAACAATCCAAATTCCTTGCAATCAAAATTAACAAGAACAAAAAACTAAAAATAAGTAAGAGAACCCAATTAACCCATAAGATATGATCTCTTGTCAAAACGCCATTCTCCAATTTTCCCATATGTCAGTTCTCCTTGAAAAAAAATGGAATTAATATGAAATAAATAACTTATGCATAAACACACTATGCATGCAAGGCTCATATTTTACATTTGGAAAGACATAAGCAAAATGAGATACGATTTCTCTACCTTGCTTTAACATAAAATAGAAAGTAAGGAGAAATGAACTCACCTTCAAATTATAGTCATATCCATATGTACAATGGATGATAAACCTTCTTTCGACATGTAAGTCCCATGGTGGCTAAAAATTTCCAATGATCCATCATGAATTTATGTGTTATTTCCTTTGGTAATAATACAATCACCTTCTCACAAAGAAAAGAAATGGAAAAAAGGAATAAATAAAAGTACAAAATGATATGAATAATTCAAACTTGCAGCATAAAGTCTTTTCGAAGAATATGCTTTACACTATGCACTGCAGATGCCACAACATAAGCATACCTTTACTCAATTGAGAATTAAAGCAATGGAAGTTAAGAACCATCAGTATTGACCAGTGTCCAAGAAAAGTTATAAAATGGAAATAAAACCAGTCAACAATAAGCAATGAAAAATAAATATTTCAAATGATGAGTCCACTTGTAATACTCACATTTCAAGCACACAACCAAAAGCTTTATCAGTCTCTGGATGATCTTCCATTCTCAATGAAATATTCACCCATGTAGGAGCGATTTCCTCTATAAACGACTGATGATAAAGAAAACTCAATGCATTGAGTAAGACTATGTTACTAGTAAGAAAAAAATATTCTCCGGCGCGGCTGGACAGTAAGAGGTGGAGGTTGCTTGACACGAGTGTAAAGAAATGGAGGCATGAGGGAAGATGAACCACTGGTTGGGCAAGCGGCTGGCTGACGCGGTGGTCTTCCTGTTCACGGCACAACAATGGTGGTTCGCCATCCATTATTCGCGCGCGGAAATAGTGGTTGGGGCTTCCTATGCACAGTGAATCTCGTTGATCTCGTGTTCAAGGCGGTCTTCTTTGACGAGGGGTGGCAACATGGTGGTCTTTTATCTCGTGTCCTCACTTCTCCAATTTGCTCACTTCAGGTCGTTCGGGTTCTGTGAGCGAGCCTGGTTGTGGCATCGAGGCAGCACAATGGTTTTCTCCCACTAGGCGCAATGGCAATGCAAGGCTTGCTTCACGGAGGGGGTGGCGCGGCCTCCTTCTACATAGAGAGAGAGTGTGTGGAGTAAGGAAGGAGGGGGTTAGCGCAGCGAGGCAGGGGGAGGCGCGGTCGACGGTGGTCGAAGAATAAGGGGCGGCCGAAGGCGTTTTGGGAGGAAGGGGGCAGTGCTTCCTTTTGAGAGAGAGGGAGTATGTGTTGAGAAGGCAGAGAGAAATAATGAATGGATGAAAAGCTGAAATACCCTTATCATTTTGTATTATTAACGGAAATTTGAATTATTGATGGAAATTTCCGTTGGTAATTAAGAAGCTATTTCCAAAATTTGTGTTACCATCGAATTTTTCCGTTGGTAAAATAAAATTTTTCAAAACATAATTCCAATTAGTTACCAACGAAAAAATCCATCAATAATATTAACTTTAAAAAAAAACAATTTCAATTAGTTGCCGATGAAAAAATCAATTGGTAAAATTAAATTTTATTTTAAAATAAAAATTTCAATCTGTCGGTAATGCGTGTGTCAAAATCCTCACTTAATAACTCATTGGACCCAATTTATCAACTCATCTTGCAAGATTTCATAACTCATTTTATAGTCAGGTTTTGACACATATGGTTATAATATGTCATATATGACTAATGGTTATCATATAGAATTAGATATATGTGATTTTCTAATGACTAGCTTAGTATTTAATAGAGACAGACTGATTTGCAGAGGCTAAAAGCAAACCATTTTTTAAAATTCTTAAACCAAAACCAAATTTTATTTTTTTGACCAAAATCAAAGCTCACTTTCGGTGACTAGCTGAAGATATAATTTTTTTTGTAAAACATATTACACGAATGTTTTAAGTAATTAAATAAAATAATATAAAAGTGACCTGTATTGAGTATTGTGATATTAGAAATAGTTTGGACGATAAATTGAACAATTTATTTTCATGATTTTTAAAATATAGTATTTTGTTATTTTATATTGTAATATTCTAAAAATTGAAAAGAAAGTTTAATAAATTTTTATTAACTTGTGAAATTTGAAGTCAAAATGATGTTTTTTAAAATATTAACAGCTGAAATTATTGTCTTTTTCAGTAACTCTTTGAAGAGACTGAAATTCACTTTAGTTTGATACTTATTAATATCAAATTTATACTAAATAAATAAATTATAAACTGATAAAGTATTTTTTCTGGAATAAAGTATTTAGTTGTCAAATAATAAAAGCTAAAAAATTGAAAGATGTTCTTGAATTATTTAATTATTAATAAAGAATTTAAATAAAATTAGGAGTCTTGAAAATTTAAGAAAAACACTTAATGGCCTGAATAAATGCCAGAAAAAAAACTGAATGAATTCACTACACGCCATGTCAGTTGGAAACAGAACCCGGCTAGCCAATTTCGGGCTCTGTGGCAAATAGCAATGCTCAAAAAATTATTTTTAAAAAAATTCGTTGAAACATGAAAACAACAAAATGCTAACCTTCCGCTCCAGCAGAAAATCCTACCCAGGTTTCCAAGTACGATGGCCCCTTTGGCCATTTGGTTAGATCCTGTAATTTCGGCATAGATTTACCTTAGTGCTACACAAACACTTTGCTAACATGTATTGGCTCAATTGTATTTTCGTTTATTGCTAATCACCATATTTCTAGACATATTCAATTGAATTACAATTGCACATGTCCTTTGTTTCCAAGAGACTCCGAATTGTAGCCATTCTTAGTTAATGGTGAAATATCCTTCAACAGTAAAAGCAAAGTCAAACTTCACTGCCTTGGTTGATTGTGAATATCGATCCAATTAATGTGTCATATGTTGGGGAGATCAGTTAATGGTTGAGCTAAGCAATCCTCACTAATAATTTAAATAGGCAAAATAGGCTTTTTGACCCCTTGATTTATTTTTATTTTGATCCCCTAACTAATTTTCTGCTTTTTTTGGTCCCTTAACTATTTTTATTTTTCCTTTTAGTCCCCTAACTAATTTTTTATTTCGTTTAGTCCCCTAACTTATATTTGTTTTTCATTTTGGTCCTCAAACTAATTGTTTATTTTTATTTTTATTTATTTTATTTTTTATTATTGTAGTATGATGCAATAAATTAAAATAAAAAAATGAAAAAAGTGGACAAGATATTTATTTCTGTTTTAACTGTAAAATAAATAGAACTTAAAAGTAAACAAAATAAATTATAAAGACATAATTAGGGAAAATCTAAGACAAAGTAATGAAAAGTATAAAAATAAACAACATAGACTAAATTTTTTTTATTTTTTGAAAAAATACAAAAATTACATAAAACAGAAAATAAAAGGAGTTAAATAAAAACATAATCTTAAACAGCATTAAAAAAATATTTTTTAAATTTCTTTTTATTTTAATATACTATGTCATGTTGCAAGAGTAAAAAATAAAATAAAATAAATCTAAAAAGAAAATAAGTAGTTAGAGGACCAAAAAGACAAATCAAATAAGCTATGGGACAAAAAATAATAAAAAACTAGTTAGAGGACCAAAATGAAAGTAAAAAGTAAGTTAGGAGGCTAAAAGGAATAAAAAATAAAAATAAATTAGAGGATTATTAAAAAGTCTATTTTGCCATTTAAATATATTAGCGCAAACTACTTGTTGACACTTTTAGATATTGACATGTTTAATTATACTAATTTATTGTCTCCATTCTCCAATATCGCACTTTAAGGAACGTACGTAAGATAAATAATAACAAATGAACTGTTAAATTCGAGCAAACCATAGAAAACACCATGATACTTAATTGTGTCCGCAGCCAGCAAGAGTTTCCGGAATTTTTACCCATTTAAACTGAAAAAAAAACCAAAAATAAAATTATCAATCTAAACCAATTATACATTGGCTACAGATCTGGATGATTTTTTTTATCTAGGTGAATACGCTACGCGAGGGTCCTTCGTATATTTATCATGATCGAGCAACAAATTAAAATGGTATTTCCCTTCAATGAAGGGAACAGAAGCTTAATTGCTCAGCATCAGCAATGTATGTCGGCCACTTGAATTAGAAATTTCAAAGGGTACACATTATATAATAAGTTGCATAATTACACTTTCTCAATTAACATGAACATCGAACCATCTTCATCGGTAAAAAGTATAACTGGTTTAACTGTAATTATCCTCATCACTTTGCTCACAAGCAACCAGCATACTCAATTACATCTCTTGTATTTTGGTACCAAAAGAAGCTTACCTATATAATATAATAAGGATTTATCTATCTAGATAAACCCATTCTTCTTTTGGCACAATAAAAAACAATTAGAGTCAGTTACTAGCTCGCTCGCTCTGTTCAGCTAGCTAGCATAGATCATCAGCACCCACAACTGTAGAACTCGACCAACTCATCCATGGACCCCAGCTGGGTCTCAGCACTCTCAAGCATCCACAGCAAGTGCTCAAAAAGCACCACCTCACAGGAAACGACCACCCCATCATCACAGCCACCAGAAGAAGACCTGTCCACTAGCTCCTGAAACACCGGGTGATCAATGATGTCGGAGTTCACGAGGTACCTCCTTCGGGACTTGCCAACGTAGACAGCGTGGAGCTCACGTTGTCCACTGGAGGCGGCGGCGGCGCCTTCATTGTCGGAGGAGTCGCTGGCGGCAGAGACACAGCTGCTGTTGCGGCTCAGCTTGGTCAATGGGGGCCACCTCTTGATCGCTGACTTGAGCTTTGTTAGCTTCCCCAGTTTGGCCATTTCTGAAAGGTGTTTAGTGAAATGTGTCAACGAGTAGTGAAGAGAAGAGAGGGGTTAAATGAGAGGTGGGAGGTGATGAGTGATTGGAGAGGGTTTGGCTTTGGGTCTGGGGTGGAGTGATGGGAATGAATGAAGGTGTGAGGGAAGCTTCGGTTTATAAAGCGAGGAAGGGGATGGAGGGGACTTGGGGGCAGGATGGGGAATGAAGGGAAGGGGGGAAGGGGTTGAACACGTGCATGGCCCACTGTTTAGGACACAGCTAAGAATGAGATATTTGGTGGAAATGGGGAAAACCAGTTGCTCATTTGTTTGGCGTGTAGCAAGGGTATTGGGATTGGGAATGGGAAGCTTTGCTAAAAAACAAACATTTTTTTGCTTCTTGTGTGCTCTAACATGCATGAACTCTATTGCCCCCACAGCCTCGAGTACCATGTGATATTCCCATTTCTCCTTTCACTTCAGTTATGATTTATTGCGTGAAAAATGCGTAATGATTTATAATTGTATGATGTTACATACACACCATTTGGAACTGAAAAAGGTTTTTGCTGGTAAATGACAATGTCGATCAGTGGTTAAAAGCTATTATGATGTATACTGATCATGTTCTCACCAAAACAATAGAAAATTATATATCATGGTTTATACCAGGAGTAGGGAGAAAATATAAAACTTTAGTTGGAACGTGGGAGTGGACCAAAATAAAAACAAAAAAATAAAATAAAACATCCAATAGGCTTTCTGAAAGTCTTAACATAAGATGATAGAGAATTATTAATTGGATTATCTGGTACCCTTATTTGGAAAAAAAAAAATGGCTGTTACCTTTCCTGATATAAGTTTTTCATGTCATATCAACAATTTCAATTTTTCTCCAATATTTTTTAAATTATAGAATAATATAAAAAAATTGTTATTTGTACTCACAATGTATGGTGTAATATCCTCCCAAGTACAACGTCATCCTTAAGTCATGACATCAAACTTGAAAGTTGTTACTTATAAATTATCGGACCTTTCTTAAATAACTATAGCAAATGCGATAAGATCGTGTAATAACTAGCGTAATTAGATTAAAATATATAACAAAAATACAAGTCAATTACATAAGGAAGCTCTACTGTGAGCTTGAATATATATAGAATCTCTATTACATTTATCTACACATATACCTACAACTATATACCACATAAGAAAAGCATCAACTATTAAACTACTGCAATCCCGAGTTTCTTTCACGTAGCAGCCGCATTGTTCTTTGAATCAACCTGGAAATGACACGGGAACACAAAACACATAGAGGTGAGAATTATACAATTCTCAATAGGGTAACTCCCCAAAAACTCAACCATAATGTCATCGTCATCGTCATCGCCCCAGCCACTTCGATTTATTAAGAAAAGGTGATCAAACATTACATAATAATGATTCAGTTTTAAAGTCCCCAACCATATTTTCGAAATAGGTTATTTTTAATGATCAATCACTTAATGCACACATATCATCAAGCTCAGACATATAGTTAATAATCCTAATCAAGAAATTAAATATGATATGAGTATGCATATGCTAAATATGGTGAATTTATCTCAAAGTGACCTGGTTTCACTTGTGGCCATAGAACTCAACTCGATGCATTTTTCTCTTTTCATCGACATAGGAAATACTTAGCTTATATTATGCTATAAAACTCAATTCAGTGCGGTGCAACTTTCTCTCTTTATTGACATAGGAAAGACTTAGTTTATACCCAACGGGTACCTGCCGTGGACAACTCCACAATAGATAGTTTATACCAAATGGTATGTATAGTGGATCACATCACACAAGGGAAATAGACTGTTTATCAAGACTGAGCTCATTCCTATATGTGATCATCGGACTTCATTTTTTTCCATTTACAAATCACACACAGTTCTATTCCTAGCCGATACATCTACCGACTCATAATATCTCGGGGGAAGTTCCTCTTTTTGCCTTCGCTTTAATTCAATCTAAGTCTTATTTCTGTTTTCTCCATATGTCAGAACAGGCATACTCATAGTATTTTGGGAAAGTTCCTACTTTTGCCTTCCCCTCATTCTATCTAAGTCTTGTTTCTGTTTTCTCCATATGTCAGAACATGCACGAGTGAAATTTGTACATTCTCTTTTCTCATATAGTTGCATCATGTACTTTCTTTTCCCAAATGCATGGATAAGCCACATGTAAGCATTCAATCACAAGTAATTCTCATTTTTACCTTACAATTCAATCTTTAAATTGCCTGGCATGCATTTATACTCATCATACATAAAGCAACAGTCATTATATCGTCAAATCAATACTTGAGTTCATTTCGGCACAAATATAGCATGTTGGCAGAATTCATACCTAAGGAGTATGATTTATTCTGTCTACCAAGCATCCATTGCAAGGGCTATAAAAATTCTCCAAGATACCTCAATGTGTCCACAAGGCCCTGTAAAAATTTCAAAAGGAAAATCCTTCTCTAACTTGTTGAACAAAATTAGACAAACTTGGTGGTCAGAAACCACTCAGCCTCAGCTCAAAACCAAAATCTCATAATTTTAATAATTGAATCAATTCAAAATAAAAATCACCATTACACTTCAATATGTTATCAACTCCCTGTAAAAATTTTAAAGGAAGAATCAATCATTTGCTATGGTAGCAAAATTTGCAAAATTCACAACTTCAGAGTCAATATCTCAAGCAGTATAGTTACAACTTCAGTTCATGATTTTCTAAACATAGCAAAAGCAACCAGAATACCTCAAAATTTTACCGAAGATGCCTTAACATGTTAACTACATTATATAAAATTTTTTAGCTCAACCTAAAGCATCTAACTAGGTAAGAAAATTTGTGAACAAAAGCTACTTTGTTGAAATCCGAAAATCCAGCAGCATGTGTCAAATTCTCTTTTGACAAAAATGATTTTTTACAATATCAAACCACTCCACCAAAATTAATACATCAACATCCATATATCATCAACCAATAAAACTAGAAATGTCAATTTAAATCAGTGATTAAAATAGAAAAATAAATTTGAAGAAAAAGAGATTTAAAAACCTTACTTTGGTGGCTTTAGGGATCTTGACTCCAATGGATGCTTCAAGGATGATTCCCTTCACTTCAAAACCTTCAAACCAGCATCAAACCCTCCATTAGGCAATAGTATGCGAGGTATCAAGGTGAGAAATGGTGAGGAAATGAAATTCCAATCAGTTAAAATTGTAGGTTTTGATGTGTAGAACAAGTTTTGTGAAGAGAGTTTGTAGTTTTAAGAACTTTGGGCAAGAGTTTTGGTGATTTGAAGTAAGTTGTAAGCTCTTGAAGAAATGAAAATGGTGGCTGGTTTTCTCTTCTTAAGCTGGCCGAAATTGGGCTTTAAGAAGAAGAAAATTTGGCTTCTTGGAGGAGCTTGGTTTGGTGTTGATCTTATATATAAAGAATGAATATTATAATGTGTAATTAAGTAATCTTTGAACAAAGAAAGAAAAATGGATAGCCAAGATTATTTTCTTATGCAAAGAATGGATCTTGATCTTCCACTTGGCTCAAGATAATGGACCATTTTCACTTGGGGAGCAAGTAGCCTTTTCGGTATTAAAACCGCACACCGAAATTTCACCAAATGGATGAGTTATTGGCTCCCGAGTAAAATATAATAAATCAAATATCATGATTAAAACTTGTTTTTCAAGTTTTAATCATTTCCATCCACTTGACATAAAGTGGTTGGTAAAGGTTACTTAGCCAATAAGTAACTTGTACGGTGTTAAAAACTGCATACCGAAACTCCACTGAATGAGCGAAACACTGTACCTGGGTAATAAAATATTGCGCAAAAATTAATCCTAGGTATAAAATCTCTATTTCTAACTATTTCTAATTTAAATCCTCTCTTTTCTCAGTTTCGGGCATTTCCTGGTCCCGAATCTAGGGTTTCGGCTGTCTCGACGAGCCCGTGAGGCTCGCAAGGTTACTATTCACTTTTTTTTTGACAAATCCGTTGGACTGTCCTCATCATTACTAAAACTGTCAGATTTTTGAAATTACGACTAGTAAAACCCAAATTAATTTTTAAATAATTTTTAGGATATTACACATGGGATACCGTGCCAACTCACATCCTATCCACCATTGGATTGGATATAGATCCCACTTGAGTGGGGTCCATGCCTTATCCAATAGTGAATGATATATGAATCAACACAGTGTCTAATATATATGATCAGTGAAAATAATATAACTCTAATATCAATAGACCCGTGCGACAATGCCATGCTATTTCAATTGCATCTATTGTAAAGCAGGCCCAGGCCCTGAAACTGAAAGTCATAGCTCTATAAGATATACAAATGAAAGCTTTTCATTTTTTGGTAAGGAAAAATACAAAGACACGATAAAGACTAGAAGGAAATATCAGCCTGAATAATACTATTGAACTCCATTTCAGGATTGTTCCACCTGAAATACTCCAAACCCAAAGTAACACCAGTCTTCGCCACATAATCGGTAGCCCAATTAGCAGTCATAGAGACCAAACTAAAGTGAACACACCAATTACACAAAATCATCACACGGATACACAAAAGTAAGTCGAGATCCAAGTGATGAGGGGAAATCTGATCAGTGGACATAGCCAAAATAGCCTCAAGATAATCCATGTCAATATAAACAGTGGGGTAGCCAAGCATTCAAGCTAATGAAAGACCATGATAAACAACTTCAAGCTCTACTCGAAGAACTCGCATTTCATCCACAGATCCTGAGCAAGTAGCCAACCAATCTCTAAAGGAATTATGAATTATGCAGCTAAAGCTCGTCAACCCCCAATCCCAAAACACACTACTATTAACATTTAGTTTAACAACACCAAGGGGAGGAGGATGCCAAACAGATAAATCAGCATAATTGATAGGAGAGCACATAATCTTATTGGCCAAAATGCACCTAGCGGGCCACCATAGGGGCAGACCACGGGTCAGTCTGGAAAATATCCTAGTTACGACTCTGTCAAGTCCACCACAAGGTAGTCAGAAAAAGAACACCATTAGTACCAAGAGCATCATCTTTAACCCAAACAACCGGATCATCAACCTCGAATCGAGAAAAGAGATGTGTGCCAACGTTATTCCAAATGCAACGACTTTTAAAACAATCCCTCAGACAATGAAGAAGAGTATCCTTTTGGCCACAACACGAACAAGCACTGTTAGATGTCATGCGACGATGAAAACGAAAAGAATTGGTAGATAAGCTACCATGAATGCATAACCAAAGCAACACCTTGATCTTCTCCGGAGCCCTCACCTTCCAAATCCAGCTCCAATTATTAGAATCCCAGGGAAAGAGTGAAACAATAGCCAATGATAAGCATTGTCGGCAGAGTAAATGCCACTCCCAGTAGGCTGCTAGAACCAACCCACTCTAGAAGAAGGTTGACTAATATTTAAAAAATCTTGCAACAAATTCCGAATTTGAGGCAATAAAGAAGTCCAAAGAGAATATGCAAGCCCAATACCACCATCCCATAAATCACCCAAAGCGAGGTGAGTATCCAAATATGCACATATTCAACAAGCTCATAAAGTTTACCAAAGGGAAAACAATGATCATACCAGAGAGATAGGGCACCACCCCCCAAGAAAAACCCTCCCGGAGCTTATGGACAACAAATAGAATAGCCTAGATGGAAGGAGACTTAGGTGAAAGATCCACTGCAAGCAAGTTAGCATCAGCCCCTTTAAGATACTTATGGGAAAGAATATGAACCCAAAGGCTATTGTCTTGAACTAAGATTTTCCAAGCCATCTTACCAAGAAGAGAGACATTAACACATCTAGCTTCTCTAACACCTAACCCACCATAGCATTTCGGAGTAATAAGGATTTGCCAATTGACCAAGTTGAAACTCCTATTATTGCTGTTACCATTCCAGGTAAAAGAATGGGTTTTCCTATCAATGACATCACAAATCCCACTAGGAAAGGCCATAACCTACATTTGATGCACAGGGATGGAAGCAATCATTGACTTGGAAAGGAAAATACGCCTAGCCCTATTAAGTAATCTCCCTTTTCAACCTGCAAGTCTAGTGTTAATATTATTAAGAATATACTAAAAATGAACCTTTGTTACCACTATTAAGAGGTACTCCAAGGTACCTTCCCAAATTAGTAGTGAAACAAATGGAGGATATGTGGTAAAGTTATCCCTACGATACCTCAAAACATGTTTAGAACAAAGAGTTCGGGACTTATCAAAGTTAACCTTTATACCTAAAGCAGAACAGAGTGTATTAAGCATGTGCATAATGAGATGGACCTAGGAACTCTCTGCCTTACAAAATAAGATAATATCATCAGCAAACATAAGATGAGATATCTTAGCCCCCTCCCCATTCGGTGCAAAATAGAGATCGGCTTCCAATGCCGCACCTCTACCAGATTATCAATCATCACTGTCAACATTTCCATACAAAGAACAAATAAGAAAGGGGACATCTTGTCTAAGACCCCTATTTGGGGAAAACCCATCCAACTTGTTGCCATTCCAAAGAATATTTAGCATAGAGGAGGAAACACACATCATAACAACCCGCACTATTGCTTAAGGAAAACCAAAATCAAGCAGAGTTCTCTCCAGAAAGCGCCAATCCAATCTATCATAAGCTTTCTCAAGATCCACTTTGAAAGCCATAGCCTCTTTCTTAATTTTTGTCTTCCTCATGTAATTCAAAACCTACTGCGCCACAATCATATTGTCAGTGCAACCCCTACCAGGGATAAAACCCCTTTGCATGGGTCCAACCAGCTCCTATAAGAAAGACCTCAGTCTATTCACAAAAGCTTTAGTAATAATCTTATAAATAACATTACAAAGAATTATGGGGGGAAAATCCTTCATACGTGTCAATTGATTCACTTTGGGGATAAGAACAACTAAAGTTTCAAATAGAGTTAGGTCACACCTACCTCCATAAGAAAATTCTAAACAACACTAATGACATCATTCCCCATAACATCCCAATATTCCTTGAAGAAAAGAGCATAAAATCAGTATAGACCTAGGGCCTTGTAAGAGTTCATTCCCATGACAACAACCTTAACCTCCTCAACAGAGAGGGGTTTGGTTAACACCAAATAACCTTCTTGACTAAGCTTAGGCAAATGATTATTATTTAAGACATCAAGGTCAAGGTTTTCCCTTGAGCTAAAAAGAGATTGGTAGAAATGGAGGGCCTCTTTGTAACATCCCTTGCTGCTTTTATGGGTTGACGACTGTCCCCACAAATCAACACGGGTCTTTTCAGCGTGCTTTGTCTTCACTCGCACGCTTCCTAAGAAAACTTCCCAAGAGGTCACCCATCCCAAAATTGGTCCAAGTCAAGCACGCTTAACTATGGAGTTCTTTCAGTTTGGGCTACAGAAAAGAAAATGATCTTGTTGGTATAGGTAGTACAAATCAATTTATATAAGCCCTCCTTAACTATAGAGTCTCATACCTATACAGTCTCAGGATCCCTCTCATTCTGGTGTGTAATCGGTTCATTCATGTACCCCTTCGCTTTCGAAATCTACCAGGAGCTACTCCTTGTTCGTGCCTTCTTGCACCGGCGATCACTCCCCTACTTCGCAATCCCCGGGTATTACATGCCCACCAGCTTCCGCTTGGTTCGTCCCCGAACCACACCGTACTAGGAGAGGTGCAGTCTCTGATACCATTTGTAACATCTCCTTGACCATTGCCATTCCCATTTCTAGCTCCATTTTCTTCCATTTGCTGTAGCATCCTATTAGTCAACATCACTTGTTCCCTAATCGCTGCAACCATATTCTCCAGAGCATTTCTATCTTCTCTTCCTCCATTAAGAGGAATAGATCTCTGTCTTGTTTGCATGTTGTTTTTGCATACATAGTTAGTCATGTATTGAGGTGATCAAGCTCAATATTCCTACCTAGCAGCTAGAAACAATTTCCACACAAAACAAATCAATATAAAGAAAACCCTATATGGAGAAATATGACATACACGAATTCTTACCTAATGATAGTTGTCTTCCGAGGAAAACTACTCTGATACTCTTGCTGCAACTCCGCAAGATCAACTAACCAAAATCTAGAATTTAAATGAAGACCTTCTACCTTGTTTCGCTTCCTTCTGACCAAAGTTTGCAAGTGAAAAAACTTTATATTTCTATCACCAAATTTAACCAAATTTTCCCGATATTTCTGAAATCAAACAAGCTCTTCTCAAAATAAAACTGAATTATACTCCACCTGAAGATCCTTCTCAAGCTGCTCCAAAAATGGAGTGGCTGCAGTCACCAACCGTTGCTGAACACTAAAAATACGAGACTCAAGCTCTTTCTTCTTCCTGTGAACATTACCAAAGACCTTGGAATTGAAAGTCAAGGACTTCTTTTTGACATGCTAAAGATGATTCAAGGCATCATACTACTCCTTTTTCCAAGCTTAATACACCACACTTTTGTTGAGAGGGTGGGTTGTCCAAGCTACCTGGAAATGGAACGGACAACACCTTTGGGACTAGGCACACCAATACAGCGGAGGAGGACTAGAGCATGATCAGAATGGAGATGACAGATATTTTCAACAAATAAAGCTTTTTATTTTCTTACTATATTATAATAACCGGAGATTGACAATAAGAGGATAGTTATCTAATATAAAGAAATAATTTAATTTTCAATGCAAAAAATTAAATTCAATCATGTATTGTCATATTATTAAACATAATTGATTGTTAATTTTATAGTCATGTAAATAATAAAATTTTGATTGAATAATTATACATGTTTTTGCTATATTGTAAATTAAATGCATTAAAATTTAGCTATATATAAAAAAGTAGGTTGTTTTGGACTTGACACTTTCTGTTAATCTTTTCTTTTTAAGTTTTAGAAGTATAATATCACAACACCAGCTTCCCTTATTATGATTGAAAACAAAAAGACCAAAGGACAAGAGTCTAATTACGTACTGAATTAGAAACAATTTAGGTGTATATGTTGGTTTGCTTGTTCTTTGTTAATATATAGCAGAACGAAACAGGGACAAATCAAGGTGTTGGTTGGTAAGCAAGCAAGCAGGGTTAGCATCTGTAAAATGCACTTAACTGGGCTCTGGTATCTACCTTGCAAACTACAGAGAGATGGTGCCCACATCTTGTCCTTTATTTGTATATGCTTTACCAGCTGCTTTCTTGGTACAGAGGTACCATTAGCTAGGTTGTAAATGTGAATGGGGCCAAGGAACCTCATCTCGCACCACACTAACAACTCCAATTATGGACTTTGTCGAGTTCTAGGAAGTTCAATTTGAATGACAACTAATGAAGTTTCATGGCAGTGTCATACATGAAAATCAAAAGGAAATACTCTTTTTACGCAAATGAATGTACTGTACAATATATTTGCATTAAAGAGCTTATGCGACTAACCGGTGATTCAAATTTTACTGTGTACATTTTAAAAATATTAATTGTGGAGTTGTTCATCATAATTCCTGAAATTGTACACATGAATTACTCTGATATCTAAAATTTAGAAATTAAATTTTTAATCCCTGAAATTAGAGTTGATATTCATTTCAATCTCTCACTTTATCCTTGTAAGTTATTTTAGTTCCTAACTTTTAAAATGAATTAATTTAGTCCCTGATATTGTAAAATATTAGTTATTTTAGTCATTTAACTCATTTTATTTAACATTCCATCAACTAAATAATAGGTAATCTTAAATAATACCTTAATATACCTTATGTCATTTGAAGCATAATAGAGTTTAAAATAACTTATTTTGATATCTAAAAGTATACAAAATGAGTCATTAAAATTTTCATTTTAAATCATAAATGACTCATTTTGTGCAATGTAAGATATCAAAATGAGTTATTTTAAACTTCATTATACTTCAAAAGATAAATGGTATGTTAACGAATCACTTAAAGTTACCTATCATCATTTAATTGATGAAATGTCAAATAAAAATGAATTGGGGGACTAACATGATTCATATTTTGTAATGTCAGGGACTAATTTAACTCATTTTAAAAATCAGGGACTAAAATGACTCACAATTATAAAATGAGGGACTAAAATGAGCATTAACTTTTGAAATTATAAAATGTAAATCAAGCTGGTCCTTGATTTTATTTTCATTTACTATATTTTCGCGTTTTCATTAACATGCTATGTTAGACATCCTATTTTACCTCAAGGGTGGCTTAGTTGAATAATAGAGTAGTCAAATTGTCAGCATATGCTAAATATATTTATAGTTTTTTACTTATTTGTAAAATTCATCCGATCCTATATAGTCTTCAAATATATTTACATTCGCACAATTCAATTATATTGGTGAAGGCCAAATAGAATATCAACATATTATTTGTATATTAATTAATGTGAAATGTTAGCAAAAATATAAGGATACTGTGAAAGTAGGGCTAGAGACAAATGTGACTTATGATTTGTAATTTTAGGAGAATAAAAACTTAATTTTTAAAATTTAAATATTAAAATCACTTACGTATATAATTTTAAGTATTAAATTGAATATTTACTTATTAATTGTGTATAAATAAAATGGGTCTTGTCATAATAATAAGTTTATTGTCATGTAAACTGCTAAAGGATATAGATTCCAATTCTGAAATCAGTCTCACTGTCCCTGCATGAGTGACACCGATACATCCACACTTTCCAGAGGCACGCTATACAGCATATGCCAGTTTCTGACCGGAAGCATGATTTTGGATATGTCATGAGTCATGTGTGAGTCTTCTTTGTGGTCCAAGACATAATGGGTCAAGAGTAAACAAAAAACAAGAGGCTTGGCAGAAGCAAAATTCATTTGATGTCCGAAAACCAGCCGCCAGTGGTCCAGTAGTTTCTATTTCCGCTGACTAAGCTGGTGCTGACTGCTGCAGAGACCACAATCATAAACTTTCTTACAACGTGATACATTTTCTGTTCCTGCAAAGGTGATTGTACAAAACAGATGTAGACATTTGATGTGAATTATTTGCTAACAGTCAGAATTTTTTGGGATAACTGTATTTTCACTCACTGACTGGACGGCCTTTCCTATTGCTAGCTATTTGATAAGCCTAAATAGCAGTGTAAGCGAGCTTAAAATATATGTGGATAAAAACTTAGTACGTTTTGTGCAATTTTTTAATTAAAATGTTTAGTTTGAATGAATTTTTAGGTAGTGAATATAAAAGTTAATTATTATGATTTATGTATTAATATATAATTGGATGATTATGTAAAAAAAATTTATACAATCATGGCAATTAAATCCTTAAAAAAATTAGAAAATAATCAATTCATTCAATGAATAAGAGTTTTATGCATTTCCTTTGTTCAGTAACTTCTTATAAACTTTAAATTTCATGAATCTAACCATTAAATTATAATGTGGTAATTTTTAGTGTTATACAAAAAAAAAATAGACATTGATAAACGTTAAATTTATGTTATTCATCAAAATAAATTAAAACTATAAAATAAAAAAATTATATAAAATTTTATATACTAAATTTATGTAAGGGTCCGTTTGGATGTTGAAATTGAAATTGTGATATGAAATCTTCATTTCAAAGAATTAGAATTAACTTCAAATCTTAAATTTTTTTGTTTTGGTAGCTAGGTGTGGCAAACGAGGCATGCCATAAAATGCAATAGAGTGGATTAATTTGTTTTGATTATTTGGGTTGAAAATATTGACCCTACTCATTAAAAAATGGTCATCACTTCGGCGGGCCTATTTTATTATGCCACCCCTATGTTTTGGTGTACCAAAGAATTGTAACATGCAATTGTTAAGAAATATAGGCCTTCATAAGCAGAGAGGTATCTAATAAGTTTTAGAATATACTATTGATAGGGTATGTGTTAGGAATTAATAGTTACTTTTTAATTCTATAGAATTAGATTGTAAAATTATAATTTCAATTATTCTATATGTTGTTCCAAACAAGAAAATGAAATTGAAGTGTTTAATCCCAATTCATTAGTCTTTTTTTTTAAAAAAATATAAGATTTGGATGGTGTATTTACATTAATTTGGTGTTTTGAGAAAAAATTACACAATATAGTATTTTCAGTATAGAATCCACCAAAAATAGATTTAACATTGAATCTGCCATTGATGAATTCAGTGTAAAAAAATTAACACTAAATCCGCCAAAAACAGATTCAATGTAAAACAAAAATAACATAGAATTCACACAGAGTCTGCCTACAGCAGATTCTATAAATACTATATATAAGTAAATTTTTCTGTTATCTTATATTAATATAAATTATCTATCAAAACACTATATACAAATTATTTTTCCCAATTCGAAACTCCCATTACGTACTTGCTTCATGCATCAAACCAGCCGTTAACAGGAATTCACAATACAACGATTAGATTAATAAAATATAATATCTATAAATATTATGTAATAAAATAAATATATCAAAATTTAATATGATACGTACATTTTGTATTTGTGTTGGTGTTGCTCCAAAAGAAAACACTCTCTCTCCCTCTCTCTCAAATGATGCCCTCATAAATAAAAATGGTCCCAAATGTTTTGAACACTGTGAATCTCTTAACTGATCATGTGCTTCGAAAGACTGGGATGGGTATCCAAGACCAGATTAATTTTTGGGGCTTGGACCATGTTGTCCAATAAGAAATGCATTAATTTTTAAGATTACATTTGGATTTGCTAATTATAAATCATGTGCAAGAAATTATGCGGCCTACAAAATGTCAAAATCATTGTCAGTTCAACCATTACTGAACAGAGCACTAAGTTAGCAACATAATTAGACGTAGCACAAAAGCTGTTTTGCCGTCTAATCAGCAGACACATTATCAAACATTTAGATAGTGAATTTGTTAATGCATGCAGTCCAGAAAACGCTAACATGATCAGGTCCTCTTTGGGAGAAATTTTGACATACTTACATAACATTAGCTATATTATCCTCATATTCAATAATAAAACAATATTTCAAGATAAAACTCATTACAAACTTACACTTTTATTTAAAATATAATTAAGCCTATTTAGTGCGACAGAATTTCATGCAAGAACAGTATCAGTGTGCATTGTAAGTGTCCCCTCTGTTTAGAAATAAATGTTCCATCTTTTTTTTAATGAATAATTGTTCATTTAAAAGTTTTATTTATTGTTTTTTACTATTATGCCCTTTAGTAATGGAAGAGAGATCGTAAATGAAAATAATTAATTAAAAAAGAGAGATATTAATATTAATGTTAATATAGCCAATCTAGATTTTATTAACATATTTCAAGCTGAAAAGTTATACCCAAACGAAAAGAATAAAGGTTTGGGAGAAAAAATTATTCAAGAGCGTAAATCAAGGGATAAAAATTAATTAATCAGGTGAGAATGGGGGAAAATGAAGGAGAGAGTAAACGCTCACCTTAATTACAGAGTCTCCTAAGTTTGAGACACTTACACATGAATGAAGATGAAATACTTAAATCTAATTAAAAAAATGAAACACTAAAATTGGACTAATTTCTTGAATTGGCCCTTTGGCTTATACGCTGTTTGTGCTACAACTAAGATAAAAAGTAATGTATTCATCGCATCTAGGTTTAAGGTTATAAACATTCCATAAAATAAAATTATATAAAATGGGTCATTCTCACGTGTAACAGAAGTTTTTTCGGCGACATGAGCGCCTCAGTTGAGAAAGCCACAAACTAGTGACAAGAGTAAAGATACGTGGAACCTACATTTTAATAATTTGCTGGAATTGATTGCAAGAATCAACTTCTTTTTTCTTCCTAAACTATGATTTCCATCCGTTGTATTTAAATTATCAATATGATTGAGTGATGGCGGACCTTTCGTATGTGGAAATATGCACAAAAAGGGGATTGAATCGTACTTGCTTCATTTTACTTTTCTAAAACATTTAAATCAAATATTGTCAAATAAAAACCTGTAGTGCAACAGAAACTCAGTTAAAAGTTTCAGAAAGTAAATTTCTGAAGTATAAAATAAATAACAGAACAGAAAGAATATTATATCAGCATATGATAAATAATAACGCATAACAGAAAAAAATAAAGAAGATCAAAGAGAAGAAAATGAGACATAAATATTTTTATATTGGTTCAGTCAAAACTGCCTACATTCAGTATTCAATAAATATTGAGGTTTCACTAATCATCTTTCTCAAACCAGAGAAAGAATAAATGGATAGTCTTTATATTAGCCTTTCCAAGCTCTCATTTGTGCCCAACAGCAACCACAGCTGCCACAAATTGAGTAGTGATTCATCAGTCTCTCCAAACTGAACTGAATAGTTATTCACCAGCTTCTCCAAGCTGAGCTGAGTAGTTATTCACCAACCTCTTCAAGCTGAACTGAGTATTCTTGTACTAGTCTCTCTAAGCTAACTCCTGTGACTAATAGGCAACTCTATATTGTCACAAACCTAAATAGTTATTCACCAGCCTCTCTGAGCTGAACCAAGTAGTTTTTCACCATCCTCTTCAAGCTGAACTTATGATGAGTAAACCACATGTTACTGTCCCGTTGAAAGTAGTCTTTAATTAGTCTCTCAAAGCTAAACTATGATCAAGAAGAACACCTCACTGTCACATTACAAGTAGTTTTACATTTGTCTTTCTGAGCTATCTCACAGTGATCACTACCGAATCGAGGATACAAAGATTTAGTATTTAGGTTGCCACTCAAACTAACCTACACTCAAGTTTCCTTAACATATATATGAAAAGAACTTGGGAAAACTTGAATGACTTCCTTCCATCATTTCTTCCCAGGAAGAATATAAATCTATTTGAGAACACAGAAGGAAGATTTTCACAAGTGAGGAATCTGATTACATTATGATATGAATCCTACTGGAGATGAGGACAGATTTTTGCAGAATTTCCTTTTTAAGCGCGCGTGGAGTCTTTCTCTTCAACATTAGAGCACATAATTTCTCACTACCAGAAATGCACAGTATTTCGACGACTTTACCGACTGGTTTTTCGACGGTCGTCAATTTTATCGACGGCCTTACCGATGGGTACGAAGCCATCAGTGATGAGGGCGTCGATGAATATTATCGATAGTATAGGAAAACCCGTCGGTTATTATCGACGCTTTACCGATGGACATCTGGAGAATTAAATAAAAGGCATCAACGAATTGTTAAGGGCATAATTTTACCGATGGTTATTTTTAATTTTTACCGACGGTTTTACCAATGGGTGTTTATTTTTCTGCAATTTTATTATAAATAAATAATCCACATTACTGACGGCTTTACCCATCGGTAATAATAAACAGTTTTTTAAAAATAATTTTCTTTCACTAATTTATTAATTATATATTTATTTATATATAAATACCTAATTATCAATTAAAATGATATTAAATAAGAAAATAATAAATTGATAAAAAGAATAAATTAAACTGATTAAATAAAATATCAAATTATGACAATAAAATATACACAAATCACAAATCATAACAAATGTAAAAAAAAAACAAATCCAGAATGTAAGAAAAATGAAGATAAATAAAAACCAGCTAAAGTCCTAAGCATCGACATCGTTTGCGTCATCATCATCAGGACCATCATCATCATCCGCCCCGTCCGACTGTGACTGGCCCTCATCAATGGATGGGAGTGGGATAGGGGAATGGGGTCTGGAGGAGCGTCTTGCCAGAGGTGGAGGATCCCGAAGCCTGCATACCCTGGAAGAAGCTTATCACACCGTCATCCCTCTGATTTTCACTGTGCCACCTCATATGAGAAGCCGAGCTCATTGACGCATACAGTCTTGTGAGTCTAGGGATTAATGGCAGATAGTGTATTCTTTTCTGAGGGACATCCTTATACCTCCCACTTCCACGTCTTTTGGGTTTAAACCTAGGCTCTTGGCAATACTTACACTCAGTCAATGAAATATCATCTTTATAATAAAGCATGCAATCTTTCAAGCAATAATCAATCTTTATTTCCTTCAACTCAAGTTTAGAAACTAATTTTTTAGCTTGATAAAAATCTTTTGGAATTACATTGGCGTTCGGACTTAGCTCACTTATCAGTGCAACCCACTGATTAAAAGAACTTTGGCTTTGATTCCATTCGGACTTAATGCTCAATATTCGAACTGCTAATGACAATTCAGAGTGCACACAATCCTCCTACAAAGGTTGATTGTCTGCTTCTATGAGACTATAAAACTGAGCGGCATCTTAGTTGGGCTCCTCGACTGAAGGCTGCAAATAACGAGCAGCAAATTTTGTAAGACCCTGATTTTTCTGTCTGAGAGAAAATGACCAAAATGCCCATGAGGTCATTCTCCACCCGGAATTCGAGAATAGCCGACCCAGCAGTCCTTGAAGGGTCAACTCAATGTTTGAAGGGGATTAGATGATCCTTGAGTGATTTTAGAAACGAAAATCTTGTTTTCTGCAGTTTCGGGTCAAAATGACCAAAATACCCATATAGCTTTTTTATGCCGATAAAGGTGTCGTTCGAACCCAAAACTTTCCCCGAAGGTTTAAATGATGTTTTCGTGTGTTTAAAAGTATCTGTTTAAGTCCTGGTGGTCCCGGGCAATTTTTGTGCAAAATTATGATTTTGCCCCTGGAATAGTGCCATTTGAGCTTAATGATGTAATTAAGCAAACCTAAGCAATATTAGACTCTAATCGAAGATTAATTAATTTCCATAATTAATCTAGAGTCAAAATAAGTTATTAAAATTAATTAGAACCTAAAATTGTTTAGATTAAACCTAAATCTCTTTTTAAAACTCAAGATTCCTAGTCTTGGAATCTTGAATAGTGTTTTCTCTCTCCAATTTCTTAAATTAAGAAATTGTGTCTAGAATTATTTATACACTAAAATGAGTTTTTATTTCTCTAATGAAGCAAGAGCACTCCCTAACCTTGTCTTGAAATCCTTAATTATATCCTTAGTCACCTAAACACTTTCTCACAAATTCCTAAACTTAAGCCTAATCAAAGATACAGCCAAACACATCACTAAACCACAATTAATGAGACATTTTCCTCCCCCTTGGATACTCTAAGAATGGCACTACCTCACCTCCAATATCCATCACATGTTTGAATTCTTACACTCAAAGAGCTATACCTTGAGCTATACCTCATTATATTTTAGGCCATACCTCACCATACCTTGAACCAAGCCTTTGAATGACCATTTGAAGAAGATATTTTCCTTCCTTTCTGTAACGCCCCAATTTTTACTGTAATTTTTACTGTCATTAGAAATTACTCAATTACCGAATTACCGTAGGTAATTATTACATAAGATTTGAGGCCGAACAATCCTCAATAAAGGAATATAACATTAGAAGAGAGGTTAGGAATGATTCATGCGAGAGTCGCTAATCCCGAATTTCTGTACGTATAAAATGACCAAAATGCCCCTGAAGTTATTTTACTCAAAAAATGAGGATCGTGGGCCCCACCTATTCTCAAGGGGATATTTTGAGGATAATAAGGGATTGTTTGTGTTATGTGTGTTAATAGAGCAGAAGGATCTCAATTTTGAGTTAGACGCGAAATGACCAAAACGCCCCTGCGGCTGTTTTAACTCCGATGTGCGTGCCGACTGAGGCCGAACCTCACTAAAATGTTTTAAAATGTGTTTTTAAGCCATGATTAACCATTGGTTAAGCTCGGGTGGCCTCGAGCAGTTTTTAAGTGAAAGTACGATTTTGCCCCTATTTTTGGCGATTTTGCGAATTCGGGATTTTTGATTCGTATACAATAACCTAAGCAATATTAGGCTCAAATTAAAGCTTATTAAATTCTAAATATTAATCTAGAGTCAAAATTATGTATTTAGATTGATTAGAACCCAAAATTGCTCAAAAACACCCAAATTGCTTACTAATTCACTTAAACCCTTAACCGTAAATTCTCTAAATTACATGAATACCTTGCCTACACCTAAATAATGCATGGAACACACAAATTTCACTTCTTTGGGCTGTAATGGACGAAATTATTGATGCCATTATGCAGCTGAATTATTGCCAAAAGTTGCACTAAAACAAAATGCCAAAATGTCACCATAAGAGACATAATTCCTTAATTTCATACAACTTTGTCTAAAATGATTTTTCCTCCCTTATTTTTCCTGCAAAATTTCGCCAACTACCTCCTCATTTTGGCCAATTAGAAGCCTCAAAATCTTCTATAAATAGGCTTGCTTGAGTGGTCTTGGAATGCTTGGTTCATAACTAGTTTTTAGGAGCACCAAAAACTTTCTTTCTTCCTCCTCTTTGGCTGAATTCTTTCTTCAATTTTTTCAAAGAGATTTTGTTTCATTTCACTTCAAGAAACCAAGTTCTCTTCCTCTTCTTCAACTCAGATTAGGTAGGGAGTAGTTTCTAAATTTATTTCTATGCTTTGAGGAGTTATGTTTTTAGCTCAAAATGATGAAATTATGAACTTACCTTAGCTTTTCATTTTGGTTTTCCTCTTCAATTTTTCTTTAACCAATTCAACCATATGGCCTAGGTGGAACTAAGATGATGGCTTGATGATGAGGACCTTGAGGGTGGGTTGTAAATCCATCACAAGTTAGGCCTCTAAAGCTTGAAAATTCCACTTGATGCAAAACTTTAAAGAATAATGCTTTATGATGCTAAAACAAAGATTTTTAGTTTAGAACTTGAAAGATGTATTTTCCTTTTATGTTTTATTTCTTGTTAAGATATGTATTGGGTTGAATTTATAATTCTTTTAAAGTCTTGAAGGAGCTCTAGTAAAGAAACAAAATGAATTTGCATCCATGATTAAGTTTATGCTTTGCATAACCATGTTTACCTTCTATGTCATCACTAAATTTTCAAGAATGAATAAATGAACTTGCATTTCTCATGTTTAAATTCCAAGCTTGTATTTCATGTTTATGTTTCAAGTCATCACTTAATCTTTCAAGATAATAAAGAGGTTGCATCTCATATTTAATTTATGCTCTCACTATATTTTATAATGGCTAAAAGAATCAACGCATGACATGTTTATTTTATGCCATCACCTAAAGATCCTAGAGCTCAAAGACTTGCCCATGTATCACAAGCAAAGAAATATGATTATTGGAGTTAAAGAATTTATTCTTTAAAAAGTCTTGAGATTGGAGCTTAAAAAGATGTAATAATAATTCTCTTCTCCCTCTCTTGGTCACTGCGGACTACCGCTCAGGTTTCTTAATATTCTCTTTTCCCTCTATCGTCCTGTATGACTACACGCCTCCTCGGTTTCTTAATATTCTCTTCTCCTCTCGTCTTGTGCGGATTACCGCCGCTCCAGCTTTCTTGTATCATGTTTATATTTCAAGTTCTTGCATCATGTTTAATTTTCAAGTCATCACCTTAAATCTTAAAGATAAAGAAATGGAATTGCATATCATGTTTATAATTCCAAGCTATCACCTTATAATGATAAGATTAAAATAAGGTTGCATAGCATGTTTATAATTCTAAGATGTCACCTAAATCTCTAAAGCTCAAGACTTACTCCTTTTATCTTAAGTGAGAATTTTAATTGTGAAGATCCTCCCAAATTTGACAAAAGAACTAGTTTCTAAATGAGTTTTAAGGCTTTGCAAGGATTTTACGGGGAACTAGTATTTTATATGCACTTAAAATATGATTCTATGTAATTGCATGAGGTTCATGATTCGCCACTGATCTGAGTTTAGTATCAATGTGTGATAATGATTTGATATGATTGAAGTTGTGATAATTATGGTTTATTGTTAAGAGAATGATTCATAATTGGTTTAGTAACTAATTAGTTCTATAATTGATAATTCTATGTAAGGATTGGATGCTTATTAAGTACTTGATATCATTGAATGATTTCCGGCTTGCATGTTATAGTTCTTTGTGGCAAATAATGAGAATGCTTATACATGAAATGTTCTTTATTATGTAAAATTTACCTTTGTTGCTGGAAGAAAGTGTATCATTGTAAAAGTATAATTTGGAAAGGTTCTGGCTAAGGAAAGACTTGGTATTTAAGCGTGTCCATTGTGACCCACCTCTCTTTCCTGGGAATCTCCCATATGCATGATTACAGTTGATATATATTATTCTAGCTTAAGACTATAAATGAGAAAATGTTATGATGTTTATGAATTGTATTGTGATATAACATGCAAAGATTTAATGGTGACTTAAACTTATAAGAAAATGATCCTTTGGAACCATCAGACTATAGATGGTGAAAAGGTGATTTTAGCCCCCTAACCCGTTCTCTCAAAAGGGTAGAGTCGGGACTTTAGCTTATCAAAAGGGATAAGTATATGCTAGTGACGACTAGTAAAGTATGAGCTCATAACCTAAATTACTCCCAAAAGGGTGGAGTATAGGGTGGCCTAAGGAAAATAATGATGATGATAAGATTTTAAGTCACCTAAGGCACTAAAGAAATGAAATATGTGCACTATGTCCACGTGTAGCTAATATTATATGACGTTCTTTTATGCATGTTATTTGATAATGATGATGAGGAAAATGATGTAATGATAAAGGAAAAGTTCATTGTAAATATGACATGTTAAGATTATGATGCATTATAAGACGCATGATTAAAAATTGACGAACCTCAGTTAAGTATTTGTCTGAACTTAAAATGAATCTTTGCATGCTCACTATTTTAGAATAATCCCAAGGTTCCTGGGGACTTTGATAATGACACTGTAGAAGGAGGTACCTTACTGAGAATTCTTTAGTAAGATTCTCACTCCCTTTTCTTTATTTCCGTCATTGTCTCCAGATTCAGATGGCGACATTCGTCCTGTTCGTTGATACCCCTACTTGGGAATTTCACTATGATCCGGTGCATCGCTCGTATCATTTTGAAGGGAGGTGCGCAGTTCGTGTTTTTATTTACATAGGTCGTCCATTTGCACATCTTGTCCCTAGTTATCGATTTTCTCCTACTTCTCCCTATGGCGATGAAATGGTTTTCGAACATGCACGTCCACTCGATGAAAGGATGTTACGTTCTTATCCCGCTTCATCTGCTATACATGGATTTCCAGAGTATGTTCCCGAGATGAGATATTCTGAAACTGATCCTTCAGAGGACACTCCTACTCATGTATATTTTGAGAGCTCTGCTCCTACTCCCACACGTGTAAGAGAGGGTAGTGAGGAAACAGTTGTTCAGCCGAGGTTAGCAAGAAGGCCGTCTATGCGACCCCAGCCTAGTGCATCTCGTGTGTCCCCTCCCGAGGGAGCTCATCAGTGGATCGGATTTATTCCCCCATTTCCAGGACAGTGGCCATAGAGGGTTCTTAGTAGATTTATGTGTGATCATGCACCCTAGTTTTAGGATAACCTTCCCGGCTTATGGAGTTATCTAGTTTAGGGGCATGTATTTCCTTAAGTATATTTTCTTTTATGGGTTTGCATAAGATAATGATGTATGAACATAACCCACCCTTTGAGTAAGGTTATTGTATGTAAATATATGCTATAATGTGCTTATGGATGTTATATGATGGAGCCTAAGTGATATGATGTGATATATTCTTAAACGTCTTATTATACTCCGCTTACTCGTTCACGTTGTACTTGGCTCACGTTTTCAATTATGTGTTTAAAAAAAAAATGGCTCGTAATTTCACTAAGTATTTTCAAATTATGAAGAAAGAACCAAAGCAAGAAGTAAAGTCTAGTCATTAATCAGATTCAACCTAGGTGTATCTGGTTAATTACTAGGGTGTTACACTTTCCTTCCTCAAAATTCGGCCAACCCTTCATTTCTTCACCCTTGGTTTTGTTTTTCTATAAATACACATGCAAATGAACTTGTGAGAACCTTTAGTTCATTTGCTAGCTTTGAGTTTTCAAGAGTTGTCTCAAGTTCTCTCATTTTCTTTAAAAGTTCTCTTCTTCTTCATCTCTACCAAAGAGCCACCCCTCACAACCTCAAACCACCACACAACCACCCTAGATCACCATTCAAACACATAAGCTTTCATCCTCACACATCAAGCTTTCATCCTCACACATCAAGCTCACACAAAAACTTTTCCTTCCTTTTTCTCCTTTTTGGCCGAAAAACCAAGGATCACTTGGAAGCAAGATTTCTTCTCTTTTCACTTCAAGAAACAAACTTTCCTCTTCACCACTTGGTAGGGATTTTCGCTCTTTAAAGTTTTGTCTTTTAAAGCTTTGTTAAAAATGACTTCTTGTTAGTTTTTCTTGGCTTTTGGAACTTCTTTTCCTTCTCTTTGATTTCGGCCTTGGAGCCTTTCTTTTTAAAGAAAAAGTTGGCTTGATGATGAGGTTTTAAGATAATGGTCCTATGGTTATTATTTGAGAAATCTCTAAAGCTTGAACGTTAGTTTTGATCTTAACACATTTTTGGTTTTTTCTTCCCTTTTCCTTAAACTTGGTTATGGTTTCCTGGTTTCTTTTCTTTCCTCTTGGCTTCGGCCTTATTTCCTTTTCTTTGATGTTCAAAAGTTTTGTTTAAAGATACTTGTTGGATGATTTGATTCCTTTAAGTCCATTTCCTTAGAGCTTGATAATAAAGTTCACACCATATGGTTTCTTTGTAAACCTTGGTACAAGAACTCTAAAGCTTGCTTTATCTTGCTATGATAAGTTTGGGTTGAGGTTTAAGTTCCTTTAAAATCTTGCAAGAGCTCTAATGAAGAATATAAAATGAACTTGCATTCATATTTACTTTCCTTGCCTAGCATATTTATTTTTGGCCATCACCTAAAACGTAAAGATTAAAACAAGAGTTGCATTTCCATATCACCTAAGAATTAATCTCGAACCTCGTCTATTTCGGCCTTAAAGTTGACTATTGTGCAGCCTAGAGCACTAAAATAAGGAATTAGACTTGCATTCATGTTTACGTTTCCTTGTCTAGCATATTTATATTTCAAACCATCACTTAAATCCTAAAAGATAAAATGAACTTGTATATTTACTTTCAAGCCTTGCATATTTACTTTCAAGCTTTGTATATCTACTTCCAAGTCTTGCATATTTATATTTCTAGCACCTCATATTTATATGTCAAGTTCTTGCATCTCATATTTACTTTGAAGTTCTCACTTTACTTTATAATGAAGAATAAAATGGGATGCATAGCATGTTTACATTTTGTCATCACTTAAAGACTCTAGAAGCTCAAAGACTTGTCCTCTTTATCTCAAGTTAAAGTCTGGTCATGGAAACATCCCCATGGATGCATAATTCGGCCATGTGATGATGATGAACTCGATGTGAGTTTCATCTAGTCACAAGAGCTAACAATCTATATTCTAAGATTTTCTTTAGGCCTTAAGAGTTTTTATAAGATCATTACCAACAAGATTTAAGAGTTAAACCTTTCCTAAACATTTCTTTAATTAGCTACTGCCCTATGGTTATTTTTTTTAGTCTCCTTTTGTAAAATAAAATGGGTTTCAACGAGTTTTAGAAGTCCTAAAATGATTTCAATAGATATTAGTAACTTGTATGTATTAAGAATATGATTTTTGAATGATGCTTGAGCTTTAATGTTTTGGTTCTGCCCCTATGTGCTTGCTGCCGTATGATGTTGTTTTGGTATGTTAGAATGTGTAAAAATTATATATGTTGAAGTAGGAGCCTTTCTATGCATGTTAGGAAGGAAACTAGTCTTACAAAAAAATTGTAAAGTTGAGTTTTAGCATAGTATTGACCTATTTTTTTTAGCCACTGCCAAAACTATTTTAATAGGATAACATTCAGTTTAGGATTTTTTAATTATGAAAAACTTGGTAACATTTGATGTAGGATTGATTTCTAGCACCTATAGAGAAACTAGTAACTAGAAAACCGTAAAAGTGCGATTCTAGAACACTTAGATTACTTAATTTTTTTGTTTCTGTCCAGCAACCTTATAATGCAGTAAACATGGTTTATAATTAGTTCATAGACATAGGAATACCCCATAATTGTTTTAGATTTGATTTATAGCGCCTTAGGCGAAGACGGAACATAGAAAGGGTCTAAAATGTAGTTTCTAGAACCCCATAATTGCAAGACTTAGAACTGACAATCCGTATGGAGTTGTTTGGTTTTACCCTAAGCATAAAAATTAATGAGGATAATTATTTGTGAACCCGTAGGTGCATAAAAGGCTAATAGCGAATGTTAGAATAATTAAATCTTGAGATTAAGCCCCGTAAAGGTCAAAGCCTAAGACACTATAGGTTTAAGAGCATAACGAGCTTTAGTGTTTCATGTGAATGCATGTTTTATTATGAGAATGACTTGAGCATAACATATGCATTAGCTGAACCCAATCCTTGATTTCGGTAAACTAGTTAGGTCCTTGATTCCGGCAAACTGGTTAGGAGCATGCTATCTTTTAAGAATGTTAAAAGTAATAATGTCATGATGTATATGCTATGATGAGTTTGACTACATGACTTGATATCCTATGTTGATGTTGAATGGCTATGCATGCTCTATATATTTCGTGGCATAAAGCAAATTTGAGGAAATTCAGTTTACAGTCGTTATGATGCCGAATTTCCATCAAATTTAAGAACTTAGAAAAAGTTTTTGAAAACTCCATGAGATACGTCCTGGGTGACACTGGCTCGGCCGAGCACCCCTAAGATATATGTGATACATTTTGGGTGACACCGGTTTACCCGAGCACCCCCAGAACAAATGTGACACAGTACCAAGACGCATTTCTCCTGCTATAGTGAGGAGAAGGCAAAACTGTGGGGGGTTATGGACATCAAGCCTGCCGAAGTGGACAATATTACTGTGCACTGGATGCCAGTAGATGCGTTTCAAAGAAGAAATGATGAATTACCCTCTTTATTACCCCATACTAAATCTAGTGACGACGAGTTAGGATTGAGCTCATTCCTAGGCGATAGGTGAGATGTAGTTAGGTGACCAGATTATCGCCGAGGCCGGTGAGTCGTTTGGATTTTTGGTGAATATGTTAAGATGGTGGTCTTTGAGAAAAAGAACTTAAGAGTTTGACTTATGAGAAAGATGTCACATAAAAAGCACTGTGCCTTTTTATGCCATGTATATGATTTATGTTTCTTGATGTTGTGCCCAAGTGCTATGATTTTCATGTTAATGTGCATATGATACTGTCATGCATTCATCCAATATCTGTTGCATTCATGTCATCAAGACTCATACTAAAAGACACCCACTTCGGATAAATAGATTTGAAAAATCTAAAACCAAACCTTATGCATGTACACCTTTTTCATAATTAAAACCGAGGTGGTTGGGAACGATGACGATGACACTTGTGTTAGAGTTGGGAATCCTTACTGAGAATCTTGAATGAGTTTCTCATCCCTTTCTTTTCTTCCGTGTCATCTCCAGACGAGGATTACAACGAGGTTCATGACTTCTTCTAAGACTCATGCTTAAGGGTCACACTAGCAAACGGAGTAGAGGGTTGCTGTGGAAGCATAGATAGTTTAGCTTTTGGGTTGATACTTATCCACCCTTGTAGGCGAATAAGGAACACTCCATATATATGTGCATGTTTTGATATAAATGATGGTACCATGATGCTAGTAATTTATGTATCTATGAAGATGTGATGATATTATGTTGTTATGTATAATACTATATTTCATGATTATGTATGGTGTGATCACTTTTCTTGTACGTTATGGTTATGACGAATGTTAGGTTAGCGCACGGCTCGCATTTTGGTTTCAAGTTTCAAAAAAGAAAAATTTATTCATAATTTCTTCTAAGTATTTTAAAGAATGGGACTAAAAGAATAATAGACTCATGTTTAACCTAAATACGTTCTAGGAGTATTGGGTTAAAAATTAGGATGTTACAAATTTAGGCCCAACAGCATCAAACACCATCTCTTGATGCCTAGCCAAGTTATCCTCACATGGCACATTACCCCGTCGTTCTGAGTTATATGGATCTCACTAGAACTACTTCCAGTTTGAAACACACCCACTTGATTCCATGCATTAAGGACCTCCCAATGCTTGATCCAAACCCAATAGTCAGGCATGAATCCCTACTTGTACAAATGAACCCTTATTGTATCGTCATCTAAATATTTCCTACATTTGCACTTATTACATAGACATCTAACTTTTGCCTCATTAATGAACTGTTGTGTTTGACATACTGTCCTCATAAATCCTTCAACATCACTATAAAACTTTGACTTAATCCCCCCTCTATTAGGATGCAATCTATCATACATCCATGACCAGTTTGAAGGTAACATTGCGCTTGTGATAAACCAAAGACCCTACAATTTTTTAAGGACATCAAATTACTACTATCAAATACAATTTTAATATATTATTCCCACACAAAAATTAACAAAAGTTCGACAGCACCTCCCCTATAATTAGGAGCATCCATTGTCAAAAATTTATTGTATTTGGTCTTTAAAACATATTCAATTGGTCTTTTATTTAACAAAACTCAACTGCCTTTTAAGTTTTTAAGTTTTTCTTAATATAGTTACATTTTTTAATCTATTATTCTCATACAAAAATTAACAAAATTTCGACAGCACCTCCCTTATAATTAGGAGCTTCCATCGTTAGATATATCAGTCAATTCAACAATTATAGATATTATTATAAAAATCAACAATAGAATAGGAACAGTGAAACAGTTACATGTTAATAATTACATACAATTCACATAATCCTAAAAACTGTTCTATTTCACATCCCGTTATAACTCCACAACATGCATCCTGCAATCTTCGCAAACACAAAGAATCCCCCTTTACACCCTTCTCCCCAGTCATGCAATTCTCATTTCCTACAACTCTATCCTAAAAAATATAAGTCTCTATATATCATACATACATAATAAATCATTAAATGATATAAATAACAAGGATTCAGCAACTAACCTCTATAGCACTAAAAAAAAAAAAAATGTAGGGAAGCCCTTCGCAGTCAACCAAATCCAATCCTAAAAATCGAACATTATAAATTTCGATAACTACAACTATATACATACAAAACATAGACTAATATAAAGAAAAAGAATAGCAAACTGATCCCAAAGTGGATAGTCACTATGACCCTCAACCAAAACTCCTACATTAACAAATTAATAACAATAATTAATCACCAATGCAACAAACATACAACACTATGGGCACCCATAAACGAATAGAAAAAGTTAATCAAATGAAAAATATAAACTGATTAAAATGCTCACCAAAGCGCAGGAATCGTAGAAGTGGCCTCTGTTTCTCAAATGGAGCTCAGTGGCGGCGGGCTGGAGAGAGAGTGAGGTATCCAAGTGAGGAGGAAGAAGGGTCTCGGGTGGGGTACGCATTATTGACAGGTTTACCAACGGGTACACATTTATTAAAATGCACCGTTTCATTAAAAGTATTTACCGACGGTTTGTGATGTAAAACTTTGTGAATTTGCTTGTATAATTATGTTTTGAACTTGTCAATTGTGATTCGTGAATGTGAAATGTGAATAATATTTTGGAATTTATGTTATTTATTTATGCTTTTATATTTGGACCCTTTAAAGAGTATTAAATTGTTAATTAGTTATCATTTTATTATATTTTATTTAAATTTTTATATTTTTTTTGTATAAATCCGGTTCAACCAGTGACCCATCGATTGAACCAGTGACCCAGTGACCCAGTATCTCGTCCAAGTCGATCACCGGTCCGAGTCTGAAAACTATGGTTTTACCGACGTGTTAAGGATAATGCGAAGGGTTTACGCGGCAATAACAAAAATTTCAAATGCTCGTCGCTAGACCCATCGGTAAGTAATTTTAATGAAACACTGCGTTTTGTTCACCTATCGATAAAGTAATCAATAATTATTGTTTATTAATATAATATTTTACCCTTGGTAACTTATTTACTGAATAATTATAGTAATTACTCGTCGGTACAACCGTCGGTAAACCCATCGGTTGTTTTACGTGCCAACTGGCACGTAATGTGCTAGCAATTACCGACGGGTTCACTGACGGGTTCTTGTACATATCATAATTATTTTCGATAAGGAGTTGCACCATCATAAATATCGTCGGTAATTATTGACGGGTACATGCCTGTCGATAACCTTGTCAGTTTCCCGCATGTTTCTGGTAGTGTCTATTTAAAGAATGTCTTCCTTGTGACCATTGCCTTTGATAAGTTCTTCCATGGACACATGTTGATCATCCATTTGTGTTTGGAAAAGATAGTTTGAAAGTGTAGTACGTTTGTTTGTCAAATCAGTTTGCAGAAGTCATTGTAGAATAGAGGTTTCTGATGTCTTTCAGAAATCACTCTTACTTTTTGAACCATGGTTTTTGAACTTTTTCTTTTAAGACTTGGGATAGTTGACTTCAAAGACAAAGAGATAATTAACCGATTCTGACACTCGGATTTGACTCTTTTGAATTCAAATTCAAATTTGAAATTCAAATTTCTTTTCATTTCTAGAAATGTTCAGCGTTCCACAGTGAAGTGAGCTTTCTGACATACAATAACAGATCCTTGATGATTTCTTTATTTTCTGATATTCAATCCAAGCTTTAAGATGATGATTGATTTGTGATTGAGCTGACTGAAGATAGTAAGATATTTGGTCTTTAAAGATTACTTGATATTTTTATTGTAAGCATACTTTCTAATGTCTAGTGCTACTTTCTGAAGTCTCAAGACTTGGTTTCTTGTAGCATTGATATCTTCTTCAAATCATTAGCTATCTATTGCTCGAAAAAGGATATAGTTTCATTTCCATTTCAATTTATATCTCTCAATATGAGACAAACTTCTTTACATATGCAGCGTGAATTTTATCCTCATTTGAGTAATCCTTATTCTTGCTAAACGATAGAATCTTGTTATAATCTTACAAGAAACTCAAGACAAACATCACTCATTCTTCAAAGCATTTTCTTTAAATTAGCTTTTTGTCATCCAAAACTAATTAGTGTATTTTGACAAGGTTTTGGAGCTAACACTTTTTCCAGAAGCTTATGTTGAAGTTCGTCGTATGCACTTGGATCACTCTCCTTTTCTCCTTTGATGCTCGAGGAAGGGTCAGGTTCGAGCTGCACGTCCCTTTCATCTTCAGGTTGCATGGGCAACTCATCTTAGCCGCTTTCATAATGTGGCGTGGGATGTTTAGCCCGGGGGCCAAATGATGAGTTACAAAAAAGACTATTATGCATTATCTTCATCATCTTTTTTCCTTTTTTTCTCATAAAACCTTATCTCCATGTTTGTCAACATTTGGTCCATATCTATCTTTTCATTATCTTCATCCGGGTCTTGAGAATCTTGCATTATTACTCCTGCATAATTGTTATGGCTGCCACCTCACTACCAAAAAAATGGTAAATTATGGCGGTTAGTTTTGCAAATTAAGGCGGTTTTTGACCACTGTTTTTCACAATAACGGCGATTTTGGGAACCGCCATAATTATCGATGCCATTCGGTTAATTACGGAAATTTGAAATCGCCATAATTTTTATTCAAATTAAAACTATATTGTTAATTATGGCAATTTAGAACCACCGCAAGTTGCAACAAAATTTTAAAAAAATTATTAATTACGGCGATTTGAACAGCCATATTTTGTAGTGAAATTTTAAAAAAATTTACCGATGACAGTTTGAAATGCCACAATTTGCATTCTAATTGATGAAAAAAATTGGTTTATTTTAATAATAATGCCTCATAATTTAATAAAACCAACTTTAGCTTCATATTAATCTAGTAAGATAAAGTAAAGGAATTAAACAAAGATCAAGTTTCAAATTAAGCTAAATCATATAACTAGAATACATAAAGATACATTAGTCTTAATATAGAAAACAAAGTAATTATTCTATTCAAATTCTTTAATTAGGCTCAAATTGAGATCAACTTCAAACACTAGAGGTAAAAGACATTAGCAGCTGCTGCTGCTGCTCCCACCATAACCGTAACTATTCTCCTCATCCATCTTCTTTCTTTGTCTTTTTCACAAATCACAAAAGTTAAGAATTGACATGCAAATTGTATTGATTTATTCTTTTTCCATGCCATCAAATATGACCTTTTGTATTTTAGAGAAATAGATAAAGTAGTGACAAGTCCAGGAAAAGTAAAGAAAAGAAAGAATTGAATATGCCCATTTTAGATTTTTGTCCCTTTCAAGCTTCACATAAACAAATGAATATGTTTAGTTGCTCATGAAGTACTCAAATTAAGAAAACAATGCACCTTATGTATAGCTACCCCTTGTGGCTGCGCCACACAAAAATTAAAACAAGTTGTACCATTAAAAAAGTCTACATTCCAAGAGATGCTATATGCCTAAATGCATAATAAATTTTCTCTCCTCCCTCTCTTTTTTTTTTTTAATTAATACTCATACCAAGCACACTATTGGCAAGAAGCATTTATTTTGCCCTTGGGCTGTCTTTGAAAACACAGCTAGTTTTGTTGTGGGGAGTCTCAAAGCTCCACACACTTTTGGTTTTGTTGAATAGGACACAGTACCATCTACAATAGGTTAGAAAGTCCTTCCTGTACCATGAAAGCTAACCTTAATGCCTTACAAGTAGCATAGGTACTAATCATGAATTTTGCCCCTTACCAAAACAGAAGCAAAACTAGCCAAGTTATGCCATATTCCTATGTTTACACAAGAAGCTATGGCTGAATTCTCTAAATAATGTCTAACTTATGCACAATAGATGATTAATCTTGGTGCTGGACCCAGATAAAATCCTTCTTTTACACATGTTCCTATCTTGGTGCTGGACCCAGATAAAATCCTTCTTTTATACTATCAAAAAGCAAGAGTCAACACACATACATATGTTATAGTGCGCACATCATCATCATTAGTTACCAAAATCACAAAATAATTCAAAAGCAAGTTATACATCCCTAATGCAAAAAATAAAAGACATAGCTATGCACAGGCATGGGAACTCAAGGAGACGCTTTGGCAACCATTATTTCCAAGAAATAAAGCAAATGAGGAAGCATTTAAATTTAAATAGCAAACCTAAAAAGAAACTATGAGTACACTACCTATTGAACCAATCTCTAATTATAATTAATAGAGGCAAGACATTATATTAGTATGATAGAACTATGAATCTGTTCAGTATGATATGAAAATGAAGCATAACATATATACCCATTTTGGCATAATGACAACATCAGTGCCACCAGCCATCTCCACCATAAACTGACATAGTTAGGAGATAGTTACAAAATGAATGACTACCTCACATCAATACAAGCAACAAATACTAATCAAATGGAATAATAACCAGGCTTGTTAATTATATAAAAATTTAGGGCACACTTAAATGTACAAAACAACGTATGTAGAGAATCTGCAAAATAGATTAGTCAGGAAAATAGAGTATCATTTTATAAAACCACCCTTCCCAACCAAAAAGAAAGATCCTCTCCCAAATTGAGCATGGAAAAGAGTTAGTTTTTGTCATCTGTGATATTGTGAAGGAGCAGCACGAACCTTTGCCAAACTTTGATTAAATCCATAGATCAACCAAGGCATAAATGTTTGAGCAGTTTGGGAGAGAGGTTCACCTCATACTATACATGTGCAATAGATTTGAACCATGACTTGAATAAGAGCTAAGTTATCACTTATAACAGGCCATGAATTTGGTTTTCTAAATGTATAGATAGAAAACAAAGGAATTGAGTCCCAAAATAAGAGACAATAGTAAACTAACTTGGTGGGCAGCAAGTGCTTTACCATCATTGTTGAATGTCAATGCTAATTGCTGTCCAACGTCCTCCAACTGAGTAAGCTCTTTCTCTGGTGACTTCAGACCTAATTTATGAATTTTAGAACTTTGGTTTTTGTCCCAGTTAAACCATCTGCATGAACAAGGCATAATACTGATCATGATGTTGTTTAGCTAGATGTAATAGAGAAAAACAAAATCAAAGTTTGTTTTTAGTATAAAAAATTAATACAACATGTAATAAAAATTGACACAACAACATTAACTATCCTATTTCTCATTGCATCCCTTCCTAGACTATAGTATCCATAGTTTCAATTAATTAGTAGCAGCACCAGAGACATGTTTGGGAATCTGCAACATCATACGCTAATCATCCAGTTGCCAATCCTCTAAAAACAATTGAAAAGAAGGGGAAAAAATCATTTCTCCTTATATTTTATTCTATATGCTTATGTTGCTTGCCTTTATCTTGGTTAAATTTTACAAATTCAACAAAATAAAACAAACTTTAAAAATGAGACATTAGACAGCCTTGAAACTCGCCATGTATAGGAGTTCTTTCTGCTAATTAGATTGGATCCATGATAGCTGCTGTCCAAAAATATGATCAATTGCTCAATTTCTCATTTTGCCAATCCAAGTTCATAACCCACAACGCTGATGCAAGATATGACAAAATCTGGCTATCAATGATCATTTTATTTCACATATATATATTTGGTATCATCATTTGTCAATTAAATCTTCTATCTTATCATTTAGGATTAAGCATAATGTTTCTGAGTAAAAATTACTAAAGATAGGGTTGTAGAATTAAGTGATTGAATTACCTGAATCCATATGCAGCTAACACACAAAATATATTTTAGATAAATTATAAAAACTAAATCTGAATTGACTACTTTAAGAATTCACATAAATCCATAATCAAAATGAGAAATTTACCAAAGCCTTTGATTTAGATGAAGAGATCAACATCAAACAAAACCCAAAATAGCCTCAAACCATAAACCAAACACACACTAGCCTCAAATCAGTGACCTTTCCAAAACAAAATCTTGAAATCATAATCACGATAAACCCAAAAAAATCACAGTAAAATCCTAATAGATCAGACACCAAACCTTTTCAAACCTCAAACCAAAAATCTGAAAAAAAGAAGAAGTGGAAATAGAAGGGAAGGAATGAGCTATACTCTACTAGGGCTTCATCACCGTCACCGCTGCGAGGAGCCTATTAGCAACGCCACGATTACGCCGCCACCTAGCTTAGCCGTGGACCTGTGCTCATAATCACAGTGGTCACCAGCAAGCACTACAAGTTCCATCACAACACTTCTTGCCACCACCGCACTTCAGTCTATCAGCCACCAATGCCGTTGTGCCCATCTGACGTCAACACCACATCCTTTGCCTCACAAACTGCAAAGCCGCTACTTCCAACTATCCCTTGTTAGAAGCCGTTGCGCCACCACTGTGAGTTTTGCTGCTGTGGTGCCATCGCTGGCATTCCCTAGCGATCCGCCACCACCATGCCCTCTCTCCTTATTTGTTTGTCTTCTAAACCTAAACCTCTTACCCCTTAACCCTTCTCGCTAGTTTTCATAGTCGCTTTCTCCTTTTTCATTTTAGTTACTACAGATTTACAAAGAAAAGTGTGAATCGCACGTAATAGAGGATGACAGCTTGTGGAGTGAACCAATCAACGAAGTGTAACACCCAGTGATGAAGTTGGGGAGTGATTGCCGATGCAAAGAAGGCATGGACAAGGAGTGGCTCCTGTCAGACTTCTAAGTGGAGGGGTACATGAATGAATCAATTACACACCCGAATAAGAGGAATCCTGAGACTGTGTAGGTATGGGACTATATAGTTAAGGAAGGCTTATATGAATTGATTTGTACTACCTATATCAACAATGTAACATCCTAATTTTTAACCCAATACTCCTAGAATGTATTTAGGTTAACCATTAGTCTATTACTCTTTTAGTCTCATTCTTTAAAACCTTTTATTAAAATACTTAGCGAAAAATACGAATAAATTTTTTTTTTTTGAAACTTGAAAGTAAAACGCGAGCCACGCGCTATCCTAACGTTCATCGTAACCATAACATGCAAGGAAAGCAATCACACCATTCATAATCATGAAACATAGTATTATACATAACAATCATAATATCATTATATCTTTATAGATACATAATTTACTAGCATCCTTGTAACTTCATTTACATCAAAACATGCCCATATGTATATGAAGTGATCTTTATCCACCTGTGAGGTTGGATAAGTGTCAACCCAAAAGCTAAGCTATTTATGCTCCCGCAGCGACCCTCCGCTCTGTTTGCTAGCGTGACCCTTAAGCACGAGCCTTAGAAGAAGTCACAAACCTCGTTGTAATCCTCGTCTAGAGACGACACGGAAGAAGAAAAAGGGATGAGAAACTCATTCAAGATTCTCAGTAGGGAATCCCGACTTTAACACGAGTGTCATCGTCATCATCCCAAGCCACCTCGGTTTTAATTATGAAAAAAGTGTACATGCATAAGGTTCGGTTTTAAGCTTTCCAAACCTATTTATCCGAAGTGAGTATCTTTTAGTATGAGTCTTAATGACATGAATGCAACAGATATTTGATGAATGCATGACAATACCATAAGCACATTAACATAAAAATCATTGCTCTTGGGCTCAACGTAAAGAAACATAAATCATATACGTGGCATAAAAGGTATAGTACTTTTCATGTGACATCTTTCTCATGAGTCAAACTCTTGAGTTCTTTTTCTTTAAGACCACCTTCTTAACATATCCACTAAAAATCCAACTGACTCACCGGCCTAGCGATAATCTGGTCACCAAACTACATCTCACCTATCGCCTAGGAATGAGCTCAATCCTAACTAGTCGTCACTAGATTTAATATGGGTTAATAGAGGGGGTATACATAACTTTCTTGGATCACTTCTCTTAGGATCATTTCCTTCTTTGAAATGCTCTACTGGTATTTAGTACACAGCGAATTGTCCGCTTTGGCAAGCTCAATGTCAATACCTTCATGGATTTGTTTCCTCTCCACCGTAGCGGGAGGAATGCGTCTCAGTGTAACGTCACATCTATTCTGGGGGTGCTCGGTCAAACTGGTGTCATCCAGGAGTTTCACAAACTTTTCTCAAATTCTCAAGTTTGATGGGAAATTCGGCAGCGTAACGGCGTACACCGGATTTCCTTCAAACTTGCCTTATGCCACGAAACTTGTAGGACATGCATAACCATTCAACATCGTCATAAGACATCAAGTCATATAGTCAAACTCATCATATCATATATGTCATCACATCATTGCTTTAATGTTCTCAAAAGATAGCATGTTCCTAACCAGTTTGCCGGAATCATGGACCGGGCTCAGCTAATGTATATGCTATGCTCAGGTCATTCTCATAATCAATCATACATCTACTGGAAGTCATAAAGTTCATTATGTCTTGGGACCAATGGTGTCTTATGCTTTGACTCTTACGGGTCTTTAACTTGAGGTATAATTATTGTAACATTCACTATTAACCCTTTTATGCACCTCAGGATTCCCAACTAACAATTCTTAAAAATATTTATGTCCATCACTAAATCTGGACAGCATCATGCTTTAAGGGTAAAGTTTGCATCTTGTGATTACAAGGTTCTAGAAACTACGTTTTAGACCCTTTTGGAGTTCCGTCTTCGCCTAAAGCGCTATTAATTAAATCTAAACCAATTATGAGGTATTCCTAAGCTTTTGAACTAATTATAAATCATGTTTACTATATTATAAGGGTGCTGTCAAAATCAGAAAATTAAATGTTCTAAGAGTTCTAGAATTGCATTTTTACGGTTTTCTAGTTGCTAGTTTCTCTATAGGCTCTAAAAATCAATCCTACTTCAAATGTAACCAAATTTTTCATGATTAATCAATCTTAAACTGATTGTTATCATACTAAAACAGTTCTGGCATTGATTAGGATTGAAGGGATTAAACACACGTTAAATTCCAACTTTACAGTTTTTCTATGAAGCTAGTTTCTTTCCTAACATGTATAGAAGTGTTCCTACCTCATCATATATTATTTCCACACATTATAACACATCAAAACATCATCATACAGCAAGAAACACATCAAAGCAGAACCGAACTATTCAAGTCCAAAAAGACACATAATTTATCATTTCTAAAGCATATAAGTTGCTAGTTTCCCTTGGAATCATTTTAGGACTTCTAAAACTCTTTGTAAACCATTTTATTTTATCAAGAGGCTAAAAACAACCTTAGGTCAGTAACCAATTTAATTCTTCTTTAGAAGAGGATTAAAATCATAAATCTTGTTGGTCATAACTTTATAAAACTCATCAAGCTTAAAGAAAATCCTAGAACATAGGTTGTTGGCCCTTGTGACTAGATGGAACTCATTCTAAGCTCACCATTGTTACTTGGCCGAAATTATGCATTCAAAGAATGCTTCCATATTAAACTTTAACTTGAGATAAAATGGGCAAGTCTTTGAGCTCTAAGGTCTTTAAGTGATGAAAAAATATAAACATGCTATGCACTTCATTTTTATTCTTCATTACAAAGTAAAGTGAGAACTCTAAAGTAAATATGCAAGACTTGCAAATAAATATGCAAGGTTTGAAATTTAAATATGCAAGGCTTGAAAGTAAAAATGCAAGACTTGAAATAAATATGCAATGCAAGTTCATTTCTTTATTTTAGTGCTTTAAGCCCAGCAACAATCGACTTTAAGGCCGAAATAGAAAGGCTTTGAGAATTAATTAGGTGATAATGCAAGTCTTGTTTTAATCTTTACGTTCTTTAGTGATGAAAAGTAAATATGCTAAACAAGAACTTAAATAGGAGATGCACTCCGTTTCCTATCTTTTAACTTTAGGTGATGGCTTGGAAAATAAATTGAATGCAAAGCTCAAAGTAAATATGCAATGTATAAGCTTGAATGTAAATATGAATGCGAGTTCATTTTATCTCTTATTAGAGCTCATTCAAGACTTTAGAGGAACTTAAACCTTAACCCAAACTCATCATGACAAGATCAAGTGAGGTCTAGAGTTCTTAGAACTCAAGATGACATTCCTTAAAAATATAATCATAAATGAACTTTATAACACCTTTATGAAAACTCAAGCTTTAGAGATTTCTTTGTGGTGAACATAAAGTCTCCATCTAGAACTTTCATCATCAAGTCATCATGTTGGACCACCCAAGTTGGTTGGCCGAAATCATGAAGGAAAGAAAAGGAAAGAAATCGAAATCTTGAGAAAAGAAAAAGAAAGAAACCGAAATCTTGAGAAAAGAAAAAGAAAGGAACCAAAATCATAAGCAAGAAAAGATCCATTTTAAAACTCTAGAGACCATGATCTTGATGATGTATTAACACTAACATCATGAGTCCTCATCACTATCTTCACTAACTCATTTTAAATTAACATCAAAGTTATGAATCTCAAGGTTCAAGAAAGAAAGAAACTAAAAACACCTTTTGCTTAAGAACAAAGATCAAGCTTTAGAGGTTATTCAAGTGATGAATATCATCATGAAAGCCTCATCATCAAGCTCTCATTCCTTTGTTTTCAAAGGCTCATGGCCGAAAATGAAGAAGGAAGAGAAGAAGAAAAGAAGTTCCAAAAAGATTCTAGAGAAACCATAAAACACATAACTAGATTAAGAACTTAAATGAAAGAAACACTTGAAAGAAAATCCCTACCAAGTGAAATGATGTTGAAGAGGATGAAGAAGATCAAGAAGCTTGAAGAAGAATAACTCTTGGTCTTTGAGAGAAAAGGAAAGCTTTGAGTACTCTAAACTTAGCAAATGAACTAAAGGTATTTCAAGTTCACTCGAGTGTGCTATTTATAGAGAAATGAAACAAATCAAAGGTGCTAAGGGGAGAGGAGAGTTTCGGCCATGCAAGGCAGCCCATGAGGTCCATGAGGTGAGATGTTGTGATCTTGAGGCATGGTGAGGTATGGTTCAAGGTATGGTGAGGTATGGTTCAAGGTATGGCTCAAAGCATGGCTCAAGGAGTATGGCTCAAAGCATGGCTCAAAGAATGTCATCAATATAAATAGAGCACTATCCAGGATAAGTTCAAAAATTATAATCATGGCCTTTTAGAAGAGAAAGTATGCAATTGTAAGTTCAAAAGTGGTTTTAGGCTAGTTTTTGTCATCTTTGAGGAAATTGTTAAGAGGAATACAATCAATCACCAGTCTCTTTTTACCCTGAACTTGTTTAGATCTATTATTCATATAAAAAGCTTGTCAACCCCAATCAAGCCTTGCTTTAGCAATTGTTGGCATCCTGCAAATGTTGCAGCTCTATTAGATGGAGATGTTCTAGGATGTGTGAAAAGATCACGACTATTTACACTCAATTTAAGTAAATTATCTCGAATCTCTGAAAATTCTAGATGGACATTAGTGAGTGCAAAAATTCTTTGGACTTCAGTGTATGGTTTGAAACTTCTCTTACATTTGAAGGCTTTTAGGAGTATTATGAGTTGCATACTCTAACAGTATACATCCATCCCAATTACTATGTCCTTTTCAGGCAAATTAGTACCTATCACCTTAGTTTAGATAACACAATTTGGAAAAATTTCAACCTAATTTTGTTTTTGTTGATTAGGTTGGTTTTGAAGATTTTCTTGTCTACTACTCTAAAGAAACAGGTGCGATCTTCCTATGTTGAAGATAGGGGAATAGCTAGATTCATCAGCATTTTCTGCGCCCCTATGTCCATATAAACTATGACTTTGATGGGAATGTCATACTTAGATAGAAGAATGTGCATTTAATTATTGGGCAAAGGAGGAACAAGACTAAAGAATCAATCTTTAGTTCTAAGATTTCTTCAGTTTGATTGATTTGTTTGGTCATTATGCATGGAAAAGGAGCTCATGTCCATTCTATTACTTTACTCATCATGATGGGGAAATATTTTTCTAAGGAATCTGATTCTTTATATCCTTTTGAACTGGAATTAGTGAGTTCAAGCCTAAATATAGTATTTTCATCATGCTACTTTTCCTCATCATACTAGGACTCAATATCTTCACCATCATTGAGCCTTAGAAAATGAACGAGTTTGGCTGCTTTCTCTTTCTTGTTTGGACAAATTTTTGAAAGCGTCCCTTCTAAAACAATGTTTACTGTTCTTCTCTTGAAAGGGCTTTCTTTTAAAGAATTTGAATTTTTTCTTTTTCCCTTTCTTATTTATGAACTTCTTCTTTGACGAGGACTTGTAGTGACAACTGCATTCTTTCTCTTGATATTTAATCTTAACATGATTCCTTTTGCCGGCTCTTGCATACTTGGCTCTATCTTTGAACATGTTCTCAAAGAAGGTTTGCTGACTATATATCTTGTCTAATATAGCAAGACATGTTTGATGAATTTCTCCAAGAGTCATACTGGTGACATCTTTCTAGAGAATGTTTACATAAGTGGCTTTCAAGCTTTGTTCATTATATCCATTCAATAGATAAAACCATTGGGCTATTATCTTGAAATGGCATTCAATGTCATCCTTTTTTAGGGAACAACATTTCATCTCATATAATTTCTTCTAGATGCCTTTGGTGGCAAGAGCTTGATCTCTCAAGAATTCTTGGTGGATGATTGTCATGACTATTTAATATTGCCGACTCGATGAAGGTCATCTTGTCTTACTGGGTTGAGACTGGTATACTATTCTTTTAGCATACCTGTAGTGTGAGCCCAAAAATCTTTAATAACTCTAAAAGAATTTGCATTCACAGCTAGCATCTTTGAATCTATCCACGCTTTGAAAACCAAAAGTCTTTTTCTCCCCAAGGCTCGAGAAACATCATTAAGAGTAGATAATGGAGTTCCTCCTAGATGAAAAGTATTAACTTCTAGAGGATGGAGTGATGATGATGATGGCTGGTCCATTTCAGTTTTTATCCCTATAGCCATTAATATTTTAGTGACATTAGCATACTCATCGTCAATAATAGTATGGCTACTATCTTCTTCTTCAAATGAAGAGAAATATTAGGTCATCATCATGGCTTGGGTTAAAGGAAGTGTCTCTAGATTTTTATCAGTTTCTTCCTTGTTTTTTTCTTAGGCGATAGTTGTGCAGGTTCAAGTTCTTCAAGAGGTTGTTTTGAAGATGTTAAAGTATCTTCAATTACCTCTTTTCTTCTCTGGCATTTTAGAGGTGGGCTTTTCTTTTTTCTTAGGATAGTGGACTTATGGAAAAGGCTTAGTGGCAAAAGAGGTCGAGGCTTATATGGTTGTTTGGTTGTGAATATGGTGGAGAATATCTTGGGAGGTGGTGCATTGTATTCTTCTATTTCATGCTTCTTCTATAGAGTCTTTGTATAATTATATAATTCTTTGACTTGTTATTGGAGTTTTTGCAACTCTTTTTCTCATTGATCAAAAGCTAGATCATAGATATTTCTTGTTGAAAGTTGTTGGATTTCTACTTCCAAAACTTCAATATTTGCTTTTGTAACTTTGTAAGATCTTTGTAATTTTTCTAATAAGGTCCCTATTCTTGCCTCTATTGTCTGCATCATTTCACCAATTTTCTTATCAATCTTTTACCAGATTCTATTTTGAGCTATGGAATTCTCAGTCTGCCAATTTCATACTTCTTCAGCTTGAGTTAGAGGCTTATACTACCTATTAGGCTACACTTCAGCTGGTTGGATAAATGGCTTTGTTAAGGTTTTGGTGGTACGATTTGTCTTGCCTTCTAGTGTTGGAAATTCCTAAACATTATGCATTTGATTTCTATTAGTTGAGGAGCAATGAGCTTATGTGTTTTGTAAGAGAAAGAATTTGGTACATTTGGTACTAGTGGCTAGGAAATTAGATCAGGATCATTTGGTAGAGGAAGATGTCTTTCTTTCCTTAGGATACTAATAACCTCTTCATAGATGGTAAGAGATTTTTCCTTTTTTCTAATTCCAACCCTGTGGCCATTTTCTAGGTCTGACCTTCTTTCTGGTTGAGCAAAAGGTTTAAACCTTTGGTGCCTTCTATGGCATGGTGTATCCTCTTCATCATCTTCTTCATGTTGGTTTTCAGATTTACAATCAGAATGATATCTTCCTGATCTTGGGAGATCCGACATGAAATGTCCATTTATGGTATTTGAAAAAATAACACTTCCATCTCCTTGGACAATGTGGATTAGGATTTTCCCTTTAGCTTTATCAAGAGTAATCATCAAGTTGTGAAAAATTGGATGATGCTGGCCAGATGGTCCTTCATTAGCTTTTGGACTCTTAAAAGATAGTTTTGACAATCACATCAATAGATCTTCTAAAAGCTGCATCAATTGCAATAATAGGGCTGCTATTCTTCTTAAAATATTCATAATTACTTATTCAAGAGATCTTTTCATGAAATTTATTTTGGAATTTGAATGATGAAGGGAACACCTTATTTTGCCATGTCAACAACCACTAAGAGAGCATTATTTTGAAATCCTTTCTCAATAGGTAGATTAAAACAATGATTTTGAAGCCTATAGATAAGTTGGTGCATGAGAAGCAGCCGAAAGAGTTGGTTCATCTTGGGGTGCTCCAATGAGCTGAACATGAACCTTGAACCAGAGTAAGATCTTGGAGATGAACATTAAAGTTTGGAAACATATTTAAAACCACACTTCCAACATTAAGTATTGTTAAAGCCGCTCCACTAACAACATGTTCATAATTCTTGAAGGTAGAATTTATTAGAGTGACTTTACCACTAACTAGAAGGCCTTTCCTACCATGGAGTAACAGTAGCAACCTTATGGCTCCATAATGAAGGCTAACATATCCTTCTTTCTGCCATAGCTTAATAAGAGTAGGATTAATTTCTAGATCAATATATTGTTTCACACTAATGGCATAAAGAGCACATTGGTCAAGCTTTGTAATTTGTATACACTCCTTTACTTGGGGTTGATGAGTAGAGATAAACTTCTTAATGAACCATTTAAAGCTTCCTCTATGTCTCCTAAAGACATTGTAAGGGCTTAAGAGTGGAAAAACAACACTATCTATCTATGCATTTTCTAGCACAAAGGAGTATTCTATAAGGTTATCTAGTTTAAAAGAAAGGGTTTTGTACAAGATTTTGGAATAGAAATTTTGGAGGATAAGTTCTTGAATGGTTGAAGTGCAAGGTTGGTTAGGGTTGTTTAGATGGATGAGTTTTCCATAGGTGAGTTCTTCCTTACTCATTCTCTCTCTCATAATTTATGGTAATTCACTATAATTTCCACTAAAAAAATCACTACAATTTTCAAATTCAAGTAATAACAATATTAATATTTATAGCATAGAAATTATATGAGACAAACATTAAAAATATCATTTAATAGCTAATTTGGTAATTAGTAGAAATTAAGAGAGAGAAGCATTGAAGAGTTAAAGTAAAAAAAATCACATTACTTTTTTAAATCATGTATAAAATCTGGCTGATACCTATAAAAACAATTAGATGATATCATATAAAGTATGTAAGAGAAACATTTTAAATATCATTCAATATTGAATATGATAATTATCGAAAACGAATATAATCATTTAAGAATTTAAGTAAAAAAAAATTATATATATATTGAAATCAAACTTTAGATTTTATGTATGATATTCTTCTACTTGAAGAAAGAAAATCAATAAACCCCCCCCCAACACACACACACACATATGAAAAAATATGTACAATTTTGACTTGAATAAAATATGGATGATCCAAATAAAAAAAATCAGGATGATAACATCAAAAGTATGAGACAAAAATATTAAAAATATCATTTAATAGTTAATGTAGTAATTATTGAAAATAAAGGGAGAAAAGCATTTAGAATTAAAGTAGAAACAATCATATATTAATTGTTTGAATCACATATTCTAAATTATATTAACATCTATTATATGTTTTGCCCAAAATTACTAAAAATTACATTTATCCTTTGTGTTTTTCTTTAAATTGATAGTAATTTTTGAAAATCAAGATAGAGAAACATTTAAGATTTAAAGTAAAAAGATCATATATTACTTTTTTACATCATATATTCTAAATTTTATTAATATCTATATATTTTAAAATAACGTATATTCTATATAATATATTAATATCTATCATATGTTTGATTAAAGTTACTTAGAGAATAATTACATTTATCTTTTGTATTTTTCTTCAAATTTTGTTTTAAATGATTGCTGTAAATCATTTTGATTTTTAATTTAATTTTACTAATCATCCTTTTTGGAAGAATGATAAATGAACAACTGATAAACTTAAAGATAATGTAAATGCAAACTCATAACTTTATTGAAAAAATAATTACAATTATTTCATTTTTTTATTTATAGAAATACCATTACAATGTCAATGAACAACAACAATACCTAAACCTAAAAGGTTAATGAGACATTATTCCAAAAGAATTTCTTAATAAAAAAAACCATTATAAAACAATAGAATTACATTTATTGGCAACTTTTGTCAGAAGAACACAAGCAGAAGTTTATTTCTTCACTTATTGCACTTTGAATTGGACATGTTATTATCACTAGTGAGACAATGTAAGGTAACATTTATTTACAACTAATAAAGATAAGTGAATAAGATAAAAAGAAGTAATATATCTTAGAACAAAATGAAAATATGAAATAGAGACTCATGTTAATTAGATATTGCTTATAAACTTATCATCAAATGAGGAAAAAAGATAAGGGATAGTATGATCAGATATAATAAAACAAAATAAAAGTGGAAGAGCTGAATCTTTGTCACTAAGATCTAGGTGTAGCAACATATGAAACAATTGACAGTGACTTAATCCAATTGATGATGTAGATGGAGATATCATACTAAATTATAACATATAGAATGATCATTATAGTGTGAAGGAACACAATTAACATGAAAACATAATTAAATTAAAAACATGAGAATCAATGAATGGCGGAAAAGAAAATTGCTACACTAGAATGAATTTGAGCTTATAATAATAAATTGATGATTTGATTTACTAATTATGATACCATAATAAAATGATTTTTTAAATATTATTATAAATTGATATACCATTCAGATTTTTTAAAAAATAATTATGAATTAAATTCTCATGAAGGAGAATTTGGCATGTGTCATAGCATTCCTGAGAATGGATTCTTAATTGTATCATTACTACTGTAATACTCATGCACTGCACGGACCAATTAAATAAGTCAAATATAAATATGATAAATATATTGAATCAATTTAATATTATTTTATAACTATAAAATTATTTTAAAATATTGTTTTTGAAAAAATTTTATTTGTTACTTTTTTCAATTCATCATCATTTTTTGCTTTGAGTTATTAAATTAGTATCTTTTCATCGAGTAAATTAATTGTATTCTAAAACTAATACAATGTTGTGTATCTTTTGAGTGATGTATGATCAAAAAATAATTGATAACAATTTAAATTATTTAGGGTTTGTTGTCAGTATGTTTTAAAACCACTTTACTTAATAATTATTGAATTCAACAATATTTAGATGTTATTTGCTGAATTAATAAATTTAATATAAGAAAATCAATAATAGTTGATTGAATTTAACATTTCTAGTCGTAGTTATGACTTCATACAAACTATGTAACCTTACTGCTCCTTTTCCCTTTCTCCTCGTTCATGCTCAACACAAACTACTTTCTACTCAAGATCCCCATTTTATATAAACATAGAGACTTCAAGAAACAAAAAGAAAACACACAACTACAAACATAAAACTGGTATAGATAATTTTTTTAAAAAAACAAGTAAATTTTTTTAAAAAAAAAGTGGTAAAACTCATCACAAAGACTAATCTCAAGAGTTAAAAAAGTTAGAGAGGAAGAAAAAATGGCATTGATAAGAATGAAACACAGATATATAGATAAAACAATTCTTGATGCAGAATCAATTGAAAATTTGAATTATTGATATATTATAATCAATAAGAAAGAATACTTGCTAAAGTTAAGTACAATAAATTAAATAAAATTTACTCTGTCAGAATTTAAAAATATGATTTTCAATTAATATAGACTTTTTTATTTGATTATTTTATTAAATTAAATAGGATACCAATTTTATTTAAGGATATCAATTCCTAGTAAATGATGCCATTCTATAAAAATAAAAAAAATCAATATTTAATGTTTAAGGATTTATATTTGAAGTAGGATCAATTATAATTTTGAATTATTGCCATGTAGAAAATTTGTTATTGGAAAGAATATTAGCTAAAATTAAGTGTGTCAAATTAGTGTAGTTAAACATTTAGAAATTATAAAATAATAATTTAGTAATGGGACTAACAAATGTAACAATGATCTTTCATTCCATTTAATTAGTTAATTAAAAATTATAAAAAATAAATATTTAAATTAAATACTAAATTTTGAAATCAAAGATAAGATAATCACTATTTGATTTATTTTATGTTTTTCTTTTAAATCATATAATTATTTTAAAAGTTGATATTTGATGTAGAATCAATTAAAACTTTTGAATTTAGAATCAATTAGAAAGAATACTTGTTAAAATATTAAGTGTCAATAACACATTTAAAATTGAAAAATATGATGTTGAACTAAATTAAATTTATCCATTTAATTATTTTTTGAGTGAAATAAAATATGAATTTAATGTATATAAACTAAATAATGACGACCGTCATTGACACATTTTGATAGAAAGAAACTCCTTATCAAACTTATTTAGCTCATCAACATAATGTAAGTGAAGATCTATCACAAGAAGAGATGTTGAATCGTGCTTTCAAATGTTTTTTTTTCTTTTTCAAACTCAAATAAAGTCTATCAAGTGTTTACATTTGAAGGTAGTGGAAAATGCAATTTAATAAGCTTCAAAAAGTAACTTTCCGAAGTGGCTAGAAACTTAAAGAAATTGCAAAAGAGAGTTTTGTTAGCTCCAGAACTCTTTAGAAAGCTCTATAGATTGAGTTTTGAGTGACAACAAAACAAATTTTGTTAAAATATTTTGAAGCATAGACTAACAGTTTATTTAAGTTTCTATAGTTCTTAACAGGAAGATTCTCGTAAACGTACTAGTTCAAGCAACAAGCTATTTTTCACAATATTATGTTTCAACATGATTTTAATCTCATTCAAAGAGATTCAGAACCTTAATGATGAGAAAAATAGTTCTAAAGAGTAAACTTGTGTATGTTGGATATACGAGAAAGGAATTTTGAGATCAAAAACCAAGTTTAGATCTTCGAGAAATATTTAATGCATTCATAAAGTGTTATTCAATGAAGAAATTTATCTTTTCTTGAAGCAAGTCATAATTACAATCTTCAATCTTGATGAGAAGTTTCCTATTAGGTTCAGATTGAAGAAATGAAAATCAACAAGATCGAAAATTGAGAGAATGCATCATAAAGCACTCATTTTTAGAAATCGTGCACTCTATGGAAAAGGAGGGAAAATTTAAATTTGAAATTAAGTCAACACCCAAAAAAGGGTTGACAGTTGTAACACCTTAAAAAAATTATTTAAAAATTAATTTGAGCTTTATTAGTTATAATTTCAAAATTCTGATAGTTTTAGCAATGATGAAGACAATCTAGTGGATTTGAAAAAAAAAAAGAAAAAGTGAATAGTATTTTGTGGGCCTCGTGAGCTCGTTGGGACAATCGAAACCCTAGATCCAGGACCAGAAAATGCCCAAAACTGAGAAAAGAAAGGGCTAAGGTTAGAAATAGTTAGAAATGAAGATTTTAGACTTGGAATTAATTTTCAGGCAATGTTTGATTACCCGGGTACGGTGTTTTACCCGTTTGGTAAAATTTTGGTGTGCGATTTCTGTAACACCCTAGTAATTAACCAGATACACCTAGGTTGAATCTGATTAATGACTAGACTTTACTCCTTGCTTTGGTTCTTTCTTCATAATTTGAAAATACTTAGTGAAATTACGAGCCTTTTTTTTTTTTTTTAAACACATAATTGAAAACGTGAGCCGAGTACAAGCGTGAGCGAGTAAAGCGGATATAATAAGACGTTTAAGAATATATCACATCATATCACTTAGGCTCCATCATATAACATCCATAAGCACATTATAGCATATATTTACATACAATAACCTCACTCAAAGGGTGGGTTATGTTCATACATCATTATCTTATGCAAACCCATAAAAGAAAATATACTTAAGGAAATTCATGCCCCTAAACTAGATAACTCCATAAGCCGGGAAGGTTATCCTAAAACTAGGTGCATGATCACACATAAGTCTACTAAGAACCTTCTATGGCCTTGTCCTGAAAATGGGGAATAAACTGATCCAGCGATGAGCTCCCTCGGGGAGGACACGAGATGCACCAGTGGGAGTCGCATGGACGGCCTTCTCGCTAACCTTGGCTGAACAATCGTTTCCTCACTACCCTCTCTTACACGTGTGGGAGTAGGCAGAGCTCTCAGAATATACATGAGTAGGAGTGTCCTCTGAAGGACTGGCCCGTGAGAATATCTCGTCTCGGGAACATACTGGAAATCCATGGGACAACAGATGAAGCGGGATAAGAACGTAACATCCTTTCATCAAGTGGGACGTGCATGTTCGAAAAACCATTTCATCGCCATAGAGAAGTAGGAGAAAATCGATAACTAGGGAATGAGGATGTGGAAATGGGACGACCTATGTAAATAAAAACACACTGCAAGCACCTCCTTCAAAATGATACTGGCGATGCACCAGGATCATAGTGGAATTCCCAAAGTAGGGGTATCAACGAGCAGAATGAATGTCGCCATTTGAATCTGGAGACAATGACGGAAATAAAGAAAAGGGAGTGAGAATCTTGTAAAGAATTCTCGATACCTCCTTCTCACGTGTCATCATCAAAGTCCCCAGAACCTCGGGATTATTCTAAAATAGTGAGCATGCAAAGATTCATTTTAAGTTGAGACAAATACTTAACCGAGGTTCGTCAATTTTTTAATCATCGTCTTATAATGCATCTTATTCTTAACATGTCATATTTACAATGAACTTTTCCTTTATCATTACATCATATTCCTCATCATCATTATCAAAATAACATGCATAAAAGAACGTCATATAATATTAGCTACACATGGACACAAGGTGCACATATTTCATTTCTTTAGTGCCTTAGGTGACTTAAAATCTTATCATCATCATTATTTTCCTTGGGCCACCCTATACTCCACCCTTTTGGGAGTAATTTAGGTTATGAGCTCATACTTTACTAGTCGTCACTAGCATATACTTATCCCTTGATAAGCTAAAGTCCCTACTCACCTTTTGAGAGAAACGGGTTAGGGGGCTAAAATCACCTTTTCACCACCTATAGTCCGATGGTTCCAAGGATCATTTTCTTATAAGTTTAAGTCACCATTAAATATTTGCATGTTATATCATAATACAATTCATAAACATCATAACATTTTCTCATTTATAGTCTTAAGCTAGAATAATATATATCAATTTGTAATCATGCATATGGGAGATTCCCAGAAAGAGAGGTGGGTCACAATGGACACGCTAAATGCAAGTCTTTCCTTAGCGTAACCTTTCCAAATTACACTTTTACAATGATACACTTTCTTCAGCAACAAAGGTGAATTTTATACATAAGAACATTTCATGTATAAGCATTCTTATTATTTTGCAACAGCAATTATAACATGCAAGTCAGAAATCATTCTATGATATCAAGTACTTAATAAGCATCCAATCCTTACATAGAATTATCAATTATAGAACTAATTAGTTACTAAACCAATTATGAATCATTCTCTTAACAATAAACCATAATTATCACAACTTCAATCATATCAAATCATTATCACACATTGATACTAAACTCAGATCGTGGCGAATCATGAAACTCATGCAATTACATAGAATCATATTTTAAGTGCATATAAAATACTAGTTCCCTCGAAATCCTTGCAAAGCCTTAAAACTCATTTAGAAACTAGTTCTTTTGTCAAATTTGGGAGGATCTTCACAATTAAAATTCTCACTTAAGATAAAAGGAGTAAGTCTTGAGCTTTAGAGATTTAGGTGACATCTTAGAATTATAAACATGCTATGCAACCTTATTTTAATCTTATCTTTATAAGGTGATAGCTTGGAATTATAAACATGATATGCAATTCCATTTCTTTATCTTTAAGATTTAAGGTGATGACTTGAAAATTAAACATGATGCAAGAACTTGAAATATAAACATGATACAAGAAACTGGGAAACCGGAGCGGCGGTAGTCCGCACAGACTGATGAAGGGAGAAGAGAATATTAAGAAACCGGAGCGGCGGTAGTCACGCAGGACCAGATAGAGGGAGAAGAGAATATTAAGAAACCGGAGGCAGCGGTAGTCCGCACAAAGATAGAGGGAGAAGAGAATTATTATTACATCTTTTTAAGCTCCAATCTCAAGACTTATTAAAGAATAAATTCTTTAACTCCAATAATCATATTTCTTTGCTTGTGATACATGGGCAAGTCTTTAAGCTCTAGGATCTTTAGGTGATGGCATAAAATAAACATGTCATGCCCTGATTCTTTTAGCCATTATAAAATATAGTGAGAGCATAAATTAAATATGAGATGCAACCTCTTAACTATCTTGAAAGATTAAGTGATGACTTGAAACATAAACATGAAATACAAGCTTGGAATTTAAACATGAGAAATGCAAGTTCATTTATTCATTCTTGAAAATTTAGTGATGACATAGAAGGTAAACATGGTTATGCAAAGCATAAACTTAATCAAGGATGCAAATTCATTTTGTTTCTTTACTAGAGCTCCTTCAAGACTTTAAAAGAATTATAAATTCAACCCAATACATATCTTAACAAGAAATAAAACATAAAAGGAAAAAAAAATACATCTTTCAAGTTCTAAACTAAAAATCTTTGTTTTAGCATCATAAAGCATTATTCTTTAAGGTTTTGCATCAAGTGGAATTTTCAAGCTTTAGAGGCCTAACTTGTGATGGATTTACAACCCACCCTCAAGGTCCTCATCATCAAGCCATCATCTTAGTTCCACCTAAGCCATATGGTTGAATTGGTTAAAGAAAATTGAAGAGGAAAACCAAAATGAAAAGCTAAAGGCAAGTTCATAATTTCATCATTTTGAGCTAAAAACACAACTCCTCAAAGCATAGAAATAAATTTAGAAACTACTCCCTACCTAATCTGAGTTGAAGAAGAGGAAGAGAACTTGATTTCTTGAAGTGAAATGACACAAAATCTCTTTGAAAAAATTGAAGAAAGAATTCAGCCAAAGAGGAGGAAGAAAGAAAGTTTTGGTGCTCCTAAAAACTAGTTATGAACCAAGCATTCCAAGACCACTCAAGCAAGCCTATTTATAGAAGATTTTGAGGCTTCTAATTGGCCAAAAAGAGGAGGTAGTTGTCAGAATTTTTCAGGAGTAATAATGGAGGAAAAAATCATTTTAGACAAAGTTGTATGAAATTAAGGAATTATGTCTCTTATGGTGACATTTTGGCATTTTGTTTAGTGCAACTTTTTGGAAATAATTCAGCTGCATAATGGCATCAATAATTTCGTGCATTACAGCCCAAAGAACAAATTGTGTGTTCCATGCATTATTTAGGTGTAGGCAAGGTATTCATGTAATTTAGAGAATTTCAGTTAAGGGCTTAAGTGAATTAGTAAGCAATTTGGGTGTTTTTGAGCAATTTTGGGTTCTAATCAATCTAAATACATAATTTTGAATCTAGATTAATATTTAGAATTTAATAAGCCTTAATTTGAGCCTAATATTGCTTAGGTTTCGATATGAATCAAAAATCCCGAATTCGTAAAGCGCCCAAAAACGGGGCAAAATCGTACTTTCACTTAAAACTGCCCAAGGCCACCCGAGCTTAACCAATGGTTAATCATGGCTTAAAAACACATTTTAAAACATTTTAGTGAGGTTCGGGCTCACGACACGCTTTGTCGGAGTTAAAGCAGCTGGCATGAGGCGTTTGGTCTTTCGTGCTGAACTCAAAATTGAGATTCTTACGCTCTATTAACACACATAACACAAACAATCCTTATTATTCTCAAAACATCCCCTTGAGAATATGTATGGGCCCCACAATCCTCATTTTCTCAGTAAAATAACTTGAGGAGACATTTTGGTCATTTTATACGCATTGAAATTGATTTGCGACCTCGCATGAATCCTGCCTAACCTCTCTTCTAAAGTTATATTCCTTTATTGAGGATTGTTCGGCCTGAAATCTTATGTAATAATTACCTACTGACCAATTGAGAATTGAGTAATTTCTAATGACAGTAAAAATTACAGTAAAAATTGGGGCGTTACAATTTCTAACATCGAAAGCTAGTTTGATCTTTACAAAAGAAGATGTATATCCATTTAAATCAAATAAATAGTTAAGATTCAATCTCTAATAACAAGATCAAATCTTAGCCATCCATACTAGTTTCTTTTTTATAAATAAATTAAACCTTATGTTAAAAAAATGATTTATGCTTGCTATAAGATAAACTCAAGCCACCAAACTTTAACATTTTTCTTGTCATTCTCGGCTATGAGTAGAAGGGATACAACCTCCATTTCTTTCCTTGCAAACCTCCATTAATAAGTTTCAAGCTTCAAAAACCATAGCATAAAGTTGCTAAACATTCAAACTTCCTTCGCAAAACTTGTTCTACACCTCAATACCCACAAATCTAACCGATTGAAATCTCAATTCTCCATCAATCCTCACATTGATACTTCACTTCCTCACTGATTTATGAAGGGTTTGGGTTTGATTTGGGAGCTTTGAAGTGAAGGGAATCCATCTTGGAGCATCTTAGAGCCAAGAATACACTAGTTTCCAAGAATAGGGTTCTTTGGGCCTTGTTGTGAGATTCTATTTTTTTTTTCAGATTTTCCTTGATTCAAATTGATGAATTTTGGTTCTAATGTAAGGTAACAACTAGATATTACTGTATTTGCATGGGTGGGGTAGTTTGGTGTTGTGAAAAAATCATTTTTGCTAAACAGAAGTTGAAACTTGCTTGCTAGATTTTCGGTTCTATGCCAAGCAGCAGATAATCATGAATTTTCTAGCATAATTATAGGTATTTTTATGAGGTAGAAAAATTAGAGCTAACATCTTGGGCTAGTTCCATGAATTTTCTTGGGTTTTGATTTTGAGTTAAACTACTTTAAAAAACATTAAGAACTGAAATTGTACATATGCTGCCTAATATGTTGGAACTAAAGCTACAAATTTGTCTAATTTTGTTATCATAGCAAATGATTGATTTATCCTTTGAAATGTTTTTACAGTGTTGATAAAATCTTGAAGTATAACTGTGATTTTTATTTTAAATTGATTCAATCATTTGCTAGGGTGAAAAATTATGAGATTTCGATTATGAGCTGAGGTTAAGTGGTCAGAGACCACCAAATTTATCTAATTTTGTTAACATTGTTAGAGAACTCTTTTTGCTCTGAAAATTTTATGGAACTTTGTACACAGACATGTCTTAGATAATTTCTATAGCCTCTGAATTGATTGTTGAATGTGCAAGTAAATTTGTGTTATAATGGTGTGAAATCTGCCCAATTGCTAGAAATGGACCCAGGACTTGAATTGATAATGCAATGGCATTTTGGTTTTAGTATAACATGAATACTTGATGTTAAATATTTGGCCATGTGACTTGTGATATATAAATGCATGCTATATGATTCAAAGATTGACTTATGAAGAATGAATAATTTATATGTTCTTGGAGCATGCATTGGTAAAAAGAAAGGTGATAAATGAATAATGTATATGTTTAAAGCATTAGGAAATTCAGAAATGCTAATGGGTATAGTAATGTGATGCCTGTATATGAGAGTTAGAGGATGATGTATGTGCTAAGTGAAAGATAAAAAGTCCCCTTTAGTATGAAAAGGGCATAGAAAAGTCCCCTTTAAAATGAAAAAGGGCATGGAGAAGTCCCCTTTATTATGTCAAGGGTACAGAAAAGTCCCCTTTAAGATGAAAAGAACATGGAAAAGTCCCCTTTAAGATAAAAAAGGCATGGAAAGGTCCTTTTAATATAAAAAGGGCATGGAAAAATCCCCTTTACTATGTCAAGGGCACAGAAAGATCATTGCAATTGCCATATGTATATGTACATTTATTTAAATTATTTGCCTTGAATGAATTTTATGATCTTAAATGTCATGAAATACACATTTTAAGTGATTGAATAATAATAGAAATTCACTTCGGAGAATTGGTTTTTGAACTTTAAAATGAACCTTTGATATATGTTGCATGCTCACATTTTCTTAAATAAACTAAAGTGGCTGAGACGATGACGATGACATTATGATTGAGTTTTTGGGAGAGATACCCTACTGAGAATTTTAGAATTCTCACCTCTATATATTTGTTTTCATGTCATCTCCAGGTTGATTGTAAAGGATAATGAAGCCGCTGCAAGAAAGAATAAATTAGAATTTTACAGTAGTTAATAGCTAAGACTTGTATCTATTATACTTAAATGTATGTATATGTCTATAAATATAAAGGATAACAGATGTATTGTAAGGCTCTTAGAAGAGCCACTTTTTGTACTCGATTATGTATTAAATGAATGTTTTATCTCTTTGTTATATATGTTAATAGAACTACGACTTAGTTACTTCATGATTTGTTTGATTTTTATTATAGCTATTCAAGCAAGGTCTGCAATTTTATAAGTAATAACTCTCGAGTCCAACATCATGACTTAAGGATAAAGTTGTACTTGGGAGAATATTATAAAAATTATATGTTACCTTTTCAATTGGTCAATCGTACCATTTTCTAGAAAAAAGAATTAGAAAACCACGGCTAGAAAGTAAAAAATAATTTCTAAAGTTTCACTTAGAAACCATATTTGACAACTATCTCTATGCTTGCAAAAGTAGCTCTAACATAACTGAACTAGTCTTCTAGATGGTATTCCCCAAGATACAAAAAGCATATCTATTATAACACACCAAAAATGATTTAAAAAATTAATTTGAACTTTATTAGTGAGAATTTCAAAAATCTGACATCTTTAGCAATGATGAGGACGATCCAATGGATGTTCCAAAAAAAGATGAATAGTGACCTTGCAAGTCCCGCGGGCCTGGCAAGATAGCCAAAACCCTAGATCCAAGACTAGGAGATACGCGGGATTGAGAAAGGATAGGGTTAAGATTAGAAATAGTTAGAAATGAAGATTTTATACATGGAATTTAATTTTGGGAAATATTTGATTTCCTGGCTATGGTGTTCCACCTGTTCGATAAAATTTCGATGTACAATTTTTATACCGAAAGAAGGATTAGTCTTTAAGAATTGGATAATGTCTTTCCATTTAAAGCCAAGTGGATGACCAAGATTTAATCTTGACTAACAAGATTAAATCCTAGCCATCCATGTCTTTTCTTTTTTAAAAGGAAATTATACTTTCACCACATAAATGCTATTTTTATACCAAGATATATATGAACCATCAAACTTTATCTCATCTACCTTATGAATTCAGCCAAGACCCCCAAAATTACAGCCTTCATCTTCTATCTCTCAAGCCACTATTAACAAGTTTCAAGCTTCCAAAACCCTAGCTCAAAATTGCCAAAACCTTAAGATCTATTCACAAAACTTCAACTACTTATTACCACCTACAAAACTAATTGATTGCAATTTCAGTTCCTCACCATTTCGCACTTTGATTCCTCATACTCCACTATTTAAGGAAGGAATGAGGTTCTATTTAAAAGGCTTGAAGCGAGGAAAAATTATTTTTGGAAGAACATTTGGAGTTAGAAGCCCTAAAGTTTCACAAGTAGGGCTTCTAAACATTTTTCAGTATCAAATCTAAATTTTTTAGTTGTATTGATTGATAATATATAGATATTTATGTGTTTAAATTGGTGGAGTGTTTAGGTGATGTTAGAAAATTCATTTTGGCAAAATAAGTTTTATCCTAGGTTGCTGGAATTTTCAGATTAAGTAGACAACCCAATTTGTATGATTTTATTGACATAGTTAGAGACTTTACTTTGAGCCAATTTTTTCTATGTGATGAAGCTAATATATGAAGGTGTCTCTGGTAATTTTTCTAAGCTATAAAAGTAATTTTACTATCTTTAAAAATTCAAAAACCAAGAAGGTTAGTGTTTCTACCTGCACAACCAAATTTGAAGCTATAAATATGTCTAATTTTGTTACTATATCAAATAGCCGAATTTTCCTTTGCAGTTTTTACAGGTGTTAAGAACATCTTGAAGTCCAATCTTGAATTTTTGTAGGATTTTATATGCTCATTTCATAGGGTAATAAAATTGAAAATTCTAGCTGTTGGTTGTAATTAGGGAGTTTCTGACCTCCAAATTTGTAGAATTTTGTCAAGTTAGCTAGAGAACTAGTTTTGCTCTGAAATTTTTACAAGACCTTGTGGACACATTAAAGTGTCATGCAGATTTTTGTAGCATTGAACTTGATTGTTTCACATCCAAAGCAATTTTTGATACATAGAAATGAAATTTGCCAATGTGCTGGAACTTGTACTAATGCCTTGAATGAATGATATAATGGCATTTTTGTTCTAGTATGACATAAATACTTGATATTAAATATTTGGCCACGTGACTTGTGATATATAAATGCATTATAGAGGAAGTAAAGATTGGTTTATGAGGCATGATTGTTATTACATTGTGAATGAATGTCTATATGTGCTTAATGCATGCATTGGAAAAAGAAAAGTAAATGATGTGTATATGTGGTCACAGAGAATGTATGAACTTCTATCGTAGATGTTTTGACATATGGGCAAAACAGAACAAGACTTATGTTGAATGAGGGGAAGGCAAAAGAGAAACTTTCCAAGAGATATTATGAGTCGGTAGACATATCAGCTAGCAATAGATCTGTATATGATTCGGAAAGGAAAAAATGAAGTATAAAGATCACGAATAGGAACGAGCTCAGCCCTAATAAGCAGTCTATTACCCATATATAGTGTTATTTGATATAGATACCATTTGGTATGAAATAAGTCTTTCATATGTTGATGAAAAGAGAAAAATACACTGAATTGAGTTCTATAGTCATAAGTAAAACCAAATCCTCTTCGACTCGTCAAGGGCATGAAAAGATCCCCTTCAATATATCAAGTCCACAGAAAGAAAAGTCAAGATATGAGATCCTTTTCGACATATCAAGGGCATGGAAATATAACTTCACTAAAGATCACTGCATTGTCATGTGCACACTTACATTACAATGAGATGTTTACTTAGGATGATTTACTATGATCTTGAATGTTATGAAGCACATGTTTTAAGTGATTGAATACTAAAAGAAACCCACTTCAGAAGGATAGTTTTGAACTATAAAATGAATCTTTAACATGTGTTGCATGATCACATTTCCTTAATAAACTGAAGTGGCTAGAATAATGATGATGACATTGATAATTGTGTATTTAGGGAATGCCCTACTGAGAATTTTACAATTCTAATCCCTATGTTTTTGTGTTCCCATGTCATCTCCAGATTGCTTACAGGACAATGAGGCGGCTACTACAGAAGCTCAAAAATTTGAAGTTCCTTATCAACACTATTTTGTTAAGTAGATATGGTTGTAAATATATATGGATATAGATGTACAGTAAAGCTCTTAAAAGAGCTTACTCTTGTATTTGACTTTGCAATAATTAAATACTTTGTTCCCTTGTATATATTTTAATCAAATTACGAAATTATGGTATGAATAAATAAAACTTTCTATAGATATTTAAGAAAGGTCCGCTAATTTATAAGTAACAACTCTTAAGTACGATTCAACCCCCTTCTTGTGCGCTTTTCTACCTATAAGTGGCTTCACAGCTTAGGGCTCTAAGAGGTTGAGCAATCTAATGACTGCAGAGGACAAATATCCCGAGGAGTTATGGCACAAAACATCCATATAGCATATTCTCACTGGAAAGGTCAAATAAAACTGCTCATAAAGTTCACTAGTCTTGATCTATGGGAGATCATCCAAGAAGGAGATTATCTTCCAATGAAGGAAGTTCCAGGAACTGCTGGTGCACCCTCAATATTAAGAGAAGTCCACAAAAGTAGGTGGACAGAGTAACACAAAACCAGAGTTCAGCTGAACTCTAAAGCTAAATACCTACTCACGTATGTACTATTTAACACCCTAATAAAAATGAACCATGCTTAAGTCATATTTCATTCTTATTGGTTTATTACTTCTTACTTTGCATTCTTTTAGAAATTACTATTACATAAAATTAGCAGAAATATTTTTCTTTTTTTAAAACCACATATTCAAAAGTAAAGCCTATAGCATGAAATGGAAGTAATGTTCATCAATCATAAATAACTTAGTCAAGCCTCATAATTGGTGATCAAGAATGAACAGTACTAGCGATAATATTAAAACATAAAACATAGTACATAATACACAGTTGTTCTCAAAAGGGTAGGCATTCCCACCCTTGAATACAATACATAAAGGAACAGTACAATAATACATAAGGTATAGTACAATAAGATAAAATATCCGATACATCAGATCCCAGAGGGACATTGCTACTACGTAAACATGAGAAATAAACCTCCTAAGCCTAGGTAGAAAGCAGTAAAATAAATATCAGTAACAACAGCAAGCACGACAAACGGCATCAACACTCAAATAGTATGGTGAGCATGGAAAGAACTCCTAATGATCGAGCGCATAGTACGAGGGAGTGCTCGGCTCATCTGGGCAAGTGCACTTCCAACAACTGGGTAACTCCAGGCGTCACTGTGCAAGTCATAGTTTGAGATAGATATCACGTTGGGAACAGGACTTGACTCGTCAGATGGTATCTGCCAATCGTGCCAATCATCCACTTCGAAGTCATCATGCCACTTGTCGAACTCCTCCCTTATCATATCCTCCTCCACCTCTATTGGATCCTCCTCTGGTTCTTCTTCCTCATCGGCGTCATACTGCTCAGGCCCCGAAAAAACCATTTGGAGGGGCTTGATGTCCAGGGGCTCTTCGGGGATCTTCATCTCAGAATCGGAGAATAGTTCTATTACGGGCACGTGGCACAGAGGGTTTGCAAAGATCTGTACATCAGAATCAGAAGAGTCGGATATGACAATGGGCTTACTGCATGAGGTCTAGCGGTTGCTGTAACATCCTAACTTTTTTAACCCAATACTCTAGAACATAATCAGGTTAATCATTAGTCTGTTACGTCATAGCTTCCTTGTTACTTTAAAATACTTAGCGGAAATACTGATAAATTTTTTTTTTGAATTATAAAAGCAAAGTGAGAGCCGCGCGACACGTTAATTAATAATGCACGAAAGGTAATAAAGCAAGCATCGCATAGCAACATGACATAAGCAAGTGAAGGCACATCATAATAATATTGAACTGCATAATTATATAATATATGATATGCTCACTCATAAAGAGTGAGACTTAGTTCAATACAACTGGAATATAGATAAATGAAAATGAAAGTACAACAAAGGCATAGAAGAAACTCTCCTAACTCTAGTGTTCCTATAAATGCATAGCCCCAAAGACAAAAGAAGGCTATCCTAGCCTAGTCAAAGCTCAAGCACCAGAACCGCGACGGTCGTATCCTACTGCGGGCTTCTCTGGAAAGGAGGGACGTACCCGATCCACTAGGCTATCTCGGCAGGGGTAGCGATGCGCTGCATCGGTCGGGCATGAGTTCCACGGCGGGGAATCATCCTCACCCATCCTCCACGTACTGGCTGAGTGACAGAAGCCTCACTACCCTCCCCAACATCCATCGGCACAGTGGGGGAGGATCCCTCAGAGGGTACCTGAGTGGCAGAATCCTTCGAAGGGTCAGTCTCGAAGAATGATGAGGGCGAGCAGGGGACATACTGTGGGTAACCCCGGATGGCAGAGGCTGTCGGTGGGGTGTGGCGGATCCGCTCCTCTCGAGGGCGTGCGCACTTGAACACGAAGTCGTCGCCAAAGGGTGAGACAGGAGAGAATCGATGGCTATGTACGGGGTGACTAAAGGGCCGTCCAACGAACATAAACACTCGAACGGCGTAGTGACCCACAAAATGGTATGACCCGTGGTCCAGATCATGATGTACCTTCTAGGTTGGGGTGTCCACAAAAACCACGAACGTCGCCATCTGAAGACGTGAAGGAAGGAAAGAGATAGAGGGAGTGAGAATCTTACTAAAGAATCTCAGTAGGGTCTCCTACTACCTAGGTGTCATCGTCTACGTCCTCAGGAACCTTGGGTTTAATATACAAAGTAAGTGAGCATGCATAGATATCCATTTTTAGGTTCTAAAACATAATTAGCCAAGGTCCGTTCATTTTAGCATGATTCTTAATGACATGGATGCAATCATATTAAAGAATGTATGCATGGCTCTACCTAATGCAAGAATAATAATCTCATTAATAGAAACGTCATAATAGTGGCATAAAGTGGCAATTAAATTCTCTTTGTGACATAATCATCATAACTTCCTCATAGGCCACCCTAAAAGACAATCGCTCTGGGGGTGCTCGGCCGAACCGGTGTCACCCAGACCGTGTCACATCTCTAGGTTATGAGCTCATACCTTAACTAGTCGTCACTAGTTCTTACTTATCAATCCCGATAAGCGTAGCATAATCATAAACATAATCCCAACTTATCCAATACGGGCTAAGGGGCATTTCTTGGGGGTGCTCGGCCGAACCGGTGTCACCCAAGAATTCATCTTGGTACCAATGTTACATGAGTTCTTTGGAGGTGCTCGATCGAACCGGTGTCATCCGAGAACTCATCTTAGTACCTCATAAAAATCTCATAGGTTTTCAAAAACTTTCTGAGTCCCGAATTTGTCAGAAATTCGACGGCATAACTGTAGCATGCCAAATTTCTTCCAAATTCTTCTTTATGCCACATAAGTCAATCAAACATGCATCCTCCATCATAATTTCATGCATTCACATAATCATCCTCATACTTTCACAAGCAACTTTAAAAATTCATTATACACTTGGTCCTACGGTATCTTATGCTTTGACCCTTATAGGCCTTAAACTTGTGATGTAATTAACCTATCATTTTCTATCAAACTTTTATGCACCTAAGGGTTCTCTTCTAAAAAACCTTATTATTAATTATGGTCTCTGTTAAATCTGAACCACATCATTCCTTAGGGGCAGCATTATGAACTTATGGTTGCGGGGTTCTAGAACTTGCGTTTTAGACCCTTTCTTGGTTCTGTCTTCGCCTAAGGCGCTATAAGTTAATCTTAAACCAATTATGAGTCATTCCTATGTCTAAGATTTAATTATAAACCATGTTCTCTACATTATAAGGTTGCTGGATATATTCTAAGAATTAAATGTTCTAAGAGTTCTAGAGTTGCGGTTTTACGGTTTTCTAGTTACTAGTTTCTCTATAGGTGCTAAAATTCATTCCTACCTCAAATGTAACCAAATTTTTCATGATTAATCAATCCTAATCTGATTATATCCCCATTGAAACAGTTTGGGCAGTGTCCATAAATAAATGGGATAAAACTATGCTAAATTTTGACTTTACGATTTTTCTAGAAAGGTAGTTTCTCTTCTAACATGCATAGAAGTGTTCCTACCTCATCATACATAATTTCCACATATCATAACACATCAAAACATCATCACACAATAATAAACTCATCATGACAAGGCCGAAACACCAAGTCCCCTAGAAGGTGCATGACTTGATGTTTCTAAGACATATAAGGTGTTAGTTTCTCTTGGAACCAATTTAGAACCTTTAAAACTCTTTTGCAAACCATTTCATTTTGTGAAAGAGACTAAAAACATCCTTAGGTTAGTGACCACTTAATCCCTCGTTAAAGAGAGTTAGATCCATAGAACCTTGTTGGTCTTAAACTCAAACAAATTCATGCGATTTAAAAGGATTCTTAAAACTTGACTCATTGGTCCTTGAAGCTAGATGAAACTCATTCCAAGTTCATCATCACTACAAGGCCGAAATCATGCATTCAAAGAATGCTCCCACATTAAACTTTAACTTGAGATAAAATGGGCAAGTCTTTGAGCTCTAAGGTCTTTTAAGTGATGACATAATTTAAACATGCTATGCACTTCATTTTATTCTTCATTACAAAATAAAGTGAGAGCTTAAAGTAAACATGCAAGACTTGAATTGTAAATATGCAAAGCTTGAATTAAATATGCAAGACTTGAAATATAAATATGCAAAACTTTAAAATATAAATATGCAAGTTCATTTCTTTATTTTAGTGCTCTAGACCTAGCAACAATCGACTTTAAGGCTGAAATAGAAAGGCTTTGAGGTTTAGTTAGGTGATGGTGCAATTCTCATTTTAAATCTTTATGTTCTTTAGTGATGAAAAGTAAATATGCTAGATAAGAATATAAATATGAGATGCAATCCATTCTTTATCCTTTAACTTTAAGTGATGGCTTGGAAAATAAATATGAATGCAAAGCTCAAAGTAAATATGTAATGTATAAGCTTGAATTTAAATATGAATGCTAGTCCATTTTACTTCTTATTAGACCTCATACAAGACTTTAAAGGAACTTAAACCTCAACCCAAACTTATCATGACAAGGTAAAGTAAAAACATGGGTGAACCTCAAGGTTTCCTTAAAAACACAAAGTTTCTTTTCTTGAAATGTAAACATAAATAACACTTTTATTAAAACTCAAGCTCTAGAGGCCTCATTGTGATGAACACATAGTCATCATCTAGAATCTCTCATCATCAAGCCATTGAGAACCTCATTGGCCAACATGGCCGAAAATGTGAAGGAAGAAAAGAAAAGGAACCGAAAAATTTTTTTTTAAAAAAGAAAAGGAAACATTTGAAACTCTAGAGACAATGATCTTGATGATGCATTAACACCAACATCATGAGTCCTCATCATTGAGTTCATGTAACCATTTTGAAACATCATCAAAGTGAAAGGTTTCAAGGATTCAAGAAGAAAACTAAAAACATTTTTAACTTCAAGAACAAAGATCAAGCTTTAGAGATTGTTCAAGTAATGAACATCATCATGAAACCTCATCATCAAGCTCTCATTCCTTTGATCTTCAAGCCTCATGGTCGAAAACAAAGAGGAGAAGAAGAAGAAAAGAAGTTCTAAAATGATTCAAGAGAAACTATGAACACATAAAAAAATTAAGATCTTTAAATGAAAGAACTCTTGAAAGAAAATCCCTACCTAGTGGTTTGAAGATTAGGATGAGAGAAGAGGATGAAGAACTTGAAGACTTGAACTTGAGAGAAAAAGGAAACTTTGAAGTGTTCTTTGAAAACTTACACTTAGCAAATAAACCCAAAATGATACAAGTTCGCCCATGAAAGCTATTTATAGAGAAATGAAACAAATGAGAGGTGCATGGAGGGGGAGGAGCTTCGGCCATCAGCCTCATGGGCAGCCCATGAGTTCCATGAGGTGAGATAATGTGGTCTTGAGGCATGGTGAGGTATGGTTCAAAGTATGGTGAGGTATGGTTCAAGGTATGGCCCAAGCATGGTTCTTTGAGTGAGAAACAATTCAACATGTGAGGTAAAAGGGAGAGAGATGGCCAAATGTGCATCAGCCACGGGGGGAGGATTTCTTGCATTTTAATTGTGGTTTAGAGTTGTGTTTAGGTGTATCTTTGATTAGGATTAAGATTAGAAATTTGTAAGAAAGTGTTTAGGTGAGAAAATGGGTAATCAAGGTTGTCAAGACATAATTAAAGAGTGTTCTTGCATCATTAGTGAGTTATGAACTCATTTTAGTGTATAAACAATTCTAGACACAATTCCTTGATTTAAGGAATTGAAGAGAGAAAACACTATTCAAGATTCCAAGAGTGAAATCTTGAGTTTTAGAAAAGAGATTTAAATCTAATCTAAGCAATCTTAGGTTCTAATTAATTTTAATAATTTATTTTGACTCTAGATTAATTATGGAAATTAATTAATCTTCATTTAGAGCCTAATATTGCTTAGGTTTGCTTAATTACATCATTAAGCTCAAAAACACTATTCTAGGGGCAAAATCATAATTTTGCACTAAAACTACCCGGGACCATCGGGACTCAAATAGACGTTTTGAAACACATAAAAATATTGTTTTAATCCTCTGGGAAAAGTTTCAGACTCAAACGGCACCTTTACCCGCGTAAAATGCTATAGGGGTATTTTGGTCATTTTGACCCGAAACTGCAGAAAATGAGACTTTCGCCTCCGAAACCACTCAAGGGTCATTCAATCCCCTTCAAACATTGAGTTGGCTCTTCGAGGACTGCCGGGTCGGTCATCCTTGAATTCCAGGCCGAAAATGACCTCAGGGGCATTTTGGTCATTTTCTACTCAGACAGAAAATCGAGGCGTTACAGTTGCTCGTTTGGTTGCTGGGGCCTCCTAGGTGAAGTGAGCTCCTCGGGGAAGGGGGCCCTATTTCCCGGGACCTAATCAGAGTTTGAGTCGAAGCTACTGTGGGGGCGGACCATCATCGAGTGCAATCAGATCTAGGGATGTCATGGTTATAGGTGTGAGAAATCATGGATTTCCCAGTAGGCAATTATTATCTCGTAAGTCTCATCATGTACATCTCCAAGCCACTTCAGTTTTATTGGCAAAAAACATGGGCAGTTAAAGTTTTATTATGCTTTATTTTGAAAAACATTTGTAATCAAAGTGACATGTCTTTTAGAGGTCTTTCATTAACAAAGATGATAGTGCAAACATAAATCATAATCATAGCATTTATTCAACTAGATACAGAAATATAATAATAATGCATGCATTCTTTAACTTGATCAGTCCTTCACTCATTGAGTGCACCAACATTGATGTCTTAATTCACCTCCGTGGGTAATGAGCTCATACCGTGGCCATCACCACAACTTGTTCCGAGAGAAAATCTCAATGAAAGGGGTGAGGGGTTAAGCAGTGAGCTTCTCCCATGTTCTTTATTCATATTCATATGCAAAGCATCTTAACATTAAACATTTCTCATATGCTTCATCGTGTTAATTATCATTTAATACAATGCATACCACAAGATCAATACCTTAAGGATTTACATCAAAGCAAGAAGCATAAATGACCACTACTCAAGGTGTAACACCCCGATTTCTCTGTCCGAGGGAAATGACCAAAATGTCCCTGAGGTCATTTCCTGACCTGAACTCGAGGGTAACCAACTCGGTCGTCCTCGAAGGGTCAACTCAATGTTTGAAGGGGATTAAATGGCCCTTGAATGCTTTCGGAAGCGAAAATTTCATTTTCATGATTTAGTCAAAATGACCAAAATACCCCTATAGCGTTTTTACGCGGGTAAAGGTGCCGTTTGAGCCCGGAACTTTCCCCAGAGGTCTAAAAACATGTTTTCATGTGTCTAGAGGTCTCTGTTCAAGTCCCGGTGGTCCCGGGCAGTTTTAGTGCAAAATTACGATTTTGCCCCTAGAATAGTGCTTTTGAGCTTAATGACGTAATTAAGCAAACCTAAGCAATATTAGGCTCTAAACGAAGATTAATTTATTTCCCTAATTAATCTAGAGTCAAAATAATTTATTAAAGTTAATTAGAACCTAAAATTGCTTAGATTAAACTTAAATCCCTTTTTAGAACTCAAGACTCCTAGTTTTGGAATCTTGAATAGTGTTTTCTCTCTCAATTCCTTAAATCAAGGAAATGTGTCTAGAGTTGTTTAGACTCTAAATTGGGGATTTAACTCACTAATGGTGCAAGACCACTCCTTAATTATGTCTAGACCACCTTAATTACCCATTTTCCTTACCTAAACACTTTCTTACAAATTCCTAATCTTAAGCATAATCAAAGATACACCTAAACACAACTCTAAACCACAATTAAAATGCAAACTAATCCTCCCCATGGGCTGATGCATTTCGGCCAGACCTCATCCCCTTTGACCACATATTAAATTGTTTTCTCACTTAAAGAACCATGCTTGAAGCCATACCTTGAACCATACCTCACCATACCTCAAGAACACATTATCTCACCTCATGGAACTCATGGAATGCCTCCAATCTGCACCTCATGGCCGAAGCTCTTCATCCCCATGAGCTCCCTCCATTTGTTTCATTTCTCTATAAATAGAATGCCTTGAGGAGCTTGCACCACTTTTAGATCATTTGCTAAGTTTAGGAAACACTCAAAGCTTTTCTTTTCTCTCAAAGTTCTAGTGTTCTTCAAGTTCTTCAAGCTCTTCAAAGTTCTTCATCATCTTCATCTTCTTCTTCCATCTTCAAGTTCATCACATCAAGTAGGGACTTTCTTTCATGTATTCTTTTCTTTAAAGTTCTTGTTTCAAGCTTGATGTTCATAGTTTCTCTTGATTCTTTTTAGAACTTCTTTTCTTCTCCTTGTTCCTTCCCATTTTCGGCCATAGGCCTTGGAGAACAAAGGAATGAGAGCTTGATGATGAGAGTTTCATGATGATGTTCATCACTTGAAACAAACTCTAGAGCTTGATCTTTGTTCTTGAGCAAAAATGTTTTTAGTTTTTCCTTTCTTGAACTCTTGAGAACTTTAGCTTTAATGATGTTTTAAAATGGCTCTATGAACTCAATGATGAGGACTCATGATGTTGGTGTTAATATATCATCAAGATCATGAACTTTAGAGTTTTAAAATGTTCCTTTTTCTCCTTGAAGATTTCGGCCATTCCTTAATTTTTTCTAAGCTTCATGGTTTGATTTCCTAAAAATATTATGTTGAGTTTTAAGAACTCTAAGCTTGACTTTACCTTATTGGATGAGTTTGGGTTATGGTTTAAGTTCCTTTAAAGTCTTGTTAAGAGCTCTAGAGAGATAAAATGAACTTGCATAATTTATCTTATGCTTGCACTCATGTTTACATCCTTGTTATGCACCTTTACTTTCAAGCTATCACCTAAGAACATAAAGATTAAAATGGAATTTGCATCTTCACTTAATTTAATTCTCAAAGCCTTTCTATTTCAGCCTTAAAGTCGATTGTTGTTGGGCCAAGAGCACTAAAATAAAGAATTGAACTTGCATCCTCACTTAATTAATTCCTCGAATGCCTATCTATTTCGGCCTTAAAGTCGATTGTTGTTGGGCCTAGAGCACTAAAATAAAGAATTGAACCTTGCATCTTTACTTTCAAGCTTGCACGTTTAAGTTTATGCCTTGCATATTTAAATTTAAGTCATCACTTTACTTTGTAAGCAAGATTTAAAATGAAAAGCATGAGCACGTTTAGTTTATGTCGTAACTTAAGAACCTAGAGCTCAAAGACTTGCCCATTTCATTCCAAGATAAAGTTAAATGTGAATGTATTCCTTGAATGCATAATTTCGGCCAAGTAGCGATGATGGACTTGCAATGAGTTTTCATCTAGCTACTAGGACCAATAGTCTATGTTTTAAGTTTTCCCTAAAGCTTTACAAATCTTTATAAGGTTATGTCATCACAAGTTGTGATTTTATTATCTTTTAGGGGATGGAGTATGTTTTGGTCAATGACCTAAGGCTTCACTTAGCCTCTTGATGAATTAAAATGTTTTGCAAAGAGTTTCAGAAGTTCTAGATCGATTCCGAGAGAAACTAGTTAACTTATGTACCTAGAAATGTCAATTTAACTCTCTCTTTTAAGTTAAATGTTTTCGGTTCTGATGTGATGAGTGTGATGCTGTATGATGATGTTTTGATGTGTTGGAATGTGTGAAAATATCATGTGATGATGTAGAAGCGAACCTATGCATGATAGGTAAGAAACTAGTTAACTAGAAATACCGTAAAGCTAGAATTTAACATAGTTTTGACCCATTTGTTTATGGAACTAATCCAAACTGTTTTAATGGGAACATAATCAGATTTAGATTGTTTAGACATGACAAACTTGGTATCATTTGGATTAGAATCGAATTCTAGCACCTATGGGGAAACTAGTAACGAGAAAAACCGTAAAAATGCAAATGTAGAACTCTTAGAACATTAATTTTCTGGATTCTGTCCAGCACCCTTACAACATGATAAACATGATTAATAATTAGTCCTTAAGCATAGGAATGCCTCATAATTGATTTAGATTTAATTCATAGCGCCTTAGGCGAAGACGGAACCAAGAAAGGGTCTAAAACGTAAGTTCTGGAACCCCGTGAACCCAAGTTAGAGGATTTGCCCTATGCTATTCAGATTTAAGTATGAACATGAGGATTAGGAATGATGATTAATTATGAGCCCTTAGGTGCATAAAAATATGAGCGACGGATGTTGGAGAATTATATCTCAAGATTAAGACCCGCAAGGGTCAAAGCATAAGCTACCGTAAGGGTAAGCGTTTGAATATTTTATGATGATGCATGAAGTATGCTAATGATGATGATGTTACTCATATGAGGAATTTATGAGGTTATATGTTTATGTGGCATAAAGCAAATTTGGAAGGAAATTGGTGTAATGACCGTTGTGCTGCCGAATTTCCGACAAATTTGGGGACTTAAAGAGATTTTGAAAATTAAGGTACTAAGATGGGTTCTAGGATGACACCGGTTCGGCCGAGCACCTCCATAGAACTCATGTGACATCGGTACCATTTTACACTCTTAGGTGACACCGGTTTGGCCGAGCACCCCTAAGAGAATTGCCCCCTAACCCGTACTCAGATAGTCGGGATTTATGATTTATGATATGCTTATCGTTAAGTGGTAAGTAAGAACTAGTGACGACTAGTTAAGGTATGAGCTCATAACCTAGATGTATGACACGTTCTGGGTGACACCGGTTCGGCCGAGCACCCCCAGTTCGATTGTCTTTTAGGGTGGCCCATGAGGAAGAGAAGTTTCATGATTATGATTATGTCACTAAGTTTTGTCCCATATGAATGTTACTATTGCCACTTTATGCCACCAAGAATGATGATGCTTGATGTTATGTTTTATGTATGTGCATTAGGTAGTGCCATGCATACATTTTCTATTATGTTGCATCCATGACATTAAGATCATCCTAAAATGAATGGACCTTGGCTAAAATATATTTTAAAGTTTAAAATGAACCTAATACATGCTCAGTCATTTTGTATAAATAAACCCAAGGTTCCTGAGGACGTAGATGATGACACCTAGGTAGTAGGAGGCCCTACTGAGATTCTTTAGCAAGATTCTCACTCCCTTTGTTTCTTTCTTTCCGTCACGTCTTCAGATGGCGACGTTCGTAGTGTTCGTGGACACCCCGACATGGGAGGTGCACTATGACCCGGCTCACGGGTCATACCATTTTGAGGCGGTGCGGTGCGGGTTTTCATGTTCGTAGGACGCCTCTTCGCTCATCCCATGCACACCCATCGCTTCTCCCCGACTGCACCCTATGGCGACGACGAGCAGGTTTTTGAGCGTGCGTGTACGCATGATGAGAGAGTGCTCCGCATGCACACTGCCGCCTTAGCCATGCGAGACTATCCCGATTTCGTGCCCCGGACCTACTTCTCGGAGACCGACCCGTCCGAGGACCTGCCTACTCATCCGTATAGTGAGAGTTTTGCCCCCTCTCCACCATTGATGAGGGAGGGCAGTGAGGATACCGTGACTCAGCCCCGACTTGCATGACGACCGGAGATGCGGCCACACCGCGGGGGTCACTCTCGATCCCCGTTCCGCCTCTTTACGCCCGAGGAGCTCGCCACGCTTTCGGATACTTGCCTCGTTCACGAGACGGACGTCGATGAGGTGACGATCGACCGATGGAGTACCCGGTTAGAGCACACACCACTAAGATGGGGATAAACCTTCTTTTGTTTAGAGGTTATCCCATTAGGTGCACTCGGGTAGGAGAGTAGATCATGTTTACATTTATGTTGTATTTCCTTTCCTGTACTTTCCTTGTACTAAACTAAGTCCCACACTTATAAGTGGGCAAATTATATATATATGAGATGATCTTCAGTGTTACTCATGGTGTGCCTTATGTTATGATGTTATGAGACATTTGTTTACCATACATGGTTTACCGCTTATCGCATCATGCGGCTCTCACTTTGTTTTTCAAAAAAAAAATTTACCCGTATTTTCCGCTAAGTAATTCAAAGTTAGATGAGGACTATGAAGTAACAGACTAATGATTAACCTAATTATGTTCTAGAGTATTGGGTTAAAAATTAGGATGTTACACAAGGCATCACTTTCATATCATAGTAAATCTAACACCTTGAAACATTAATGCGATAATAAACCATTCATAATATCTCATACATAGTCAAGATTATGGGTCAAAGTCATGTTTTATGTATGTCTCATGGTCATTAGTCCTATTTAATTAAAATATAAGTTTAAAGTAATGAGTTAGGTCCTTTTAGTTATTTATGAGCAAAATTCTTAATTATGTATAACTATAGGTTATATATTTTTTGTTACATTTATAAGATTCTATTAAGATGATTTAATTGGTATTTAGCCATTTTAAATGTGAATTTTCGGATTTTACTCAAAAACACCATTTTTGGTTTGCAAGATTCTTACAGCATATTGCCATTTCTGGCATGTTTGATTTAAAATTCAATATCTTTCATTATACCTACTTATTTCTGAAAACAAAGGTACATTCAGAATCCTGACTTTCTCATTTTTCTCTGGGCATGCCATTTGCATAATTATGTTAAGTGAAATGACCTTTATACCCTTACAAAGTTTGCTTATTTCGGCAGTGTCCCAAAACTTAAACCGCGACTTGTTTTATTTTTCTGGAACTACGTGCTTACTTTCGGTGAATGTATTTTACATCTCTGTGTTCCTTAGGATCTTAGCTTCCAAAAAGACCTATTTCACACATTTTTCTTTTTTGTAGTAAAAGATAAGCTCAGATTAGTATTCAGAGGTCAGACAGCAATTCCAACAGGGAGGCTAAACTTTAGAAAATGTTTTTGGAGAGTGTTCTTTAAAGGGTTAACTTTCACATATAATTTTTCTAGAGGTTCTAGAGGCACGATTTTTAAATGTATCATGTTTTAGTGTACCTATCTCAAGCAGAAACATTTTTCCAGCAATAATGTGTGTGTATACTTGTTTCCTTTCAAAGTAAATCATGGATTCCTATCATTTCCAGTCATGGCCAGCAAATATATGTCACAATACAAAGGTTCTAAACATACTAACACACTTCTTGGAGCATATTTATCATAGAGGAAAGTAACACAACTTATAGAGGAGTGGATATGCAAGCTTTAAGCCTTTTGAGATTAAGATGAGCTAAGACTTAAAACTCTCACATCCCCAAGATAATGACTACCTACCAAGATGTCAAGAAGTGTAAATGAGTCCTTCAACCCTTAAAGGGTCACGAACAAACAGAAAAAAAAAAGAGAGTAGAAGAGAAAATCTTGTTTCCTAGCTCCAAGCTTTTATGCCTTGTGTGAATGAAGGAAACTAGTGTGTTGTCTTGGATGTGCTTGCAAGGTTTAGGAAGAAATATTTCTTTGGCTAATCAGAGCGTGGTCTTAGAGTTTGGGAAATGGAGTGTATGAGGAAGAGATTTGAGAGAGAAATGGGAGAAGATAGGAAGCTTGAGACTTAGGAGTATGAAGAGATTGTAAAGAACACAAAACAACCAACTATTCCTCCTTTTATAGATCCTGATGTAACACCCTAATATTTAACTTAATACGCCTAGGATGCATTTAAGTTAGTTATTAGTTATTACTCTTTTGTTCCAGCTTTCAACTCAAAACTCCTTGAAAATACTTTAGTGAAAATATGGGTACAATTTTTTTTTGAACATAAATACCAAAACGTGAACCGCGCATACTAAGTGCCTAACGTCATTATCTTGCCTGCGTAAGAGAGATGTTGGGAACAAATAACAAGTAAATAAATATTAAAACCATGGCATAACATAACTCAAATAATAATAACATATCAATAACTGTATCATAATAGTGATGTCCTATGAACATAAGGACATCATTATATGTCCATCAATAGAATACAAACTGATAAATAAGATACGATCACTCGAAGGGCAAATATCCAAAGGGAAACTTTCTCCGTTAAATCTCTTGTCTATAACGTAGCTCCCTCGTCCATGTCTCAAAGAAAATCACGAACTACTCCATCATCCTTGTCTGGAGACGACACGGAAAAGAAAAAGGATGAGAAACTTATACAAGAATCTCAGTAGGGCTTCCCAACTCTAACACAAGTGTCATCGTCATCATCCCCAGGAACCTTGGGTTTAATTATGAAAATGGTGGACATATATATAAGGTTAATTTATTAAGTTCTAAATACCATTAGTCGAGGCCCGTATCTTTTAGCATGAATTTTAATGTCATGAATGCAACGTACTAGTCAGAATGCATGTCAATATCATATACAAAATATCATAGGATTCATAAAACATTGCATATGATATAAAGAACATAGAATCATGATCATCATTCTTACAGGTGACTTAAACTTCCTATTAATCATGATCATCATTCTTACAGGTGACTTAAACTTCTTATTTCCTTTTCCTTGGGGGCCGCCCTATATTCTCTCTTTTCTCGAGAGTTTTAGGTTATGAGCTCATACCTCACTAGTTGTCACTAACGTAATCTTATCCTTTTTGATAAGTTAAATTCCCAACTCTTAAAGTATGGATAGGGGGCATTAGGATCACCTTTCATAACCTTTAATTCGGGGAGTCCAAGGGATCACTTCCTATTTGGATCACCTCTCATAACCTTTAATCCAGGGAGTCTAGAGGATTATTTCCATGTGTTTTATGTCATTTTTAATCTTGGCATGATATATAGAGATGCAAACATGAATAACTCATCATTTCAATATTTCATTCTCATAAACTTCATGAACTTATGTATCTCAATGAATCTAACATAACCATAACATGCCATAATTCAAATTACATAAACATGCATTTAAGCCATATAAATTTCAATATATAAACATAGCCTTAACAAGATATCAATCATATTCATCTCATCAAATTATCAATATTTAGACTTAAGCCCCAAAGGGGTCAAATCGTAATTTTTCAAAGGTTACGGGTGAAAATATAAATATCCCTTTTTAACATATTCTCATAAACTATAGATCTCTAATATTAACCAATACTTTCAAGAGACATATAACCACTAGAACTATTTAAAACTCATCATAAAAACTTTTTAAGGCCATGGACCAAATTTTAACACACTTTAAGGGTTGAAGTGTAAAATCACACATTTTGAACACTTAATAGCAACCAAAACTTCTAAAACTTTTCTAAACATTATAAATGATATTTTGAACACATAGACATATTCAACATCATTAGTTGCCCTAATTAAAAACATTTAGCTAAAATAACATAGTTGATAGTTCAAAACACATCTTTCCGCATTTTGCAAAATGACTCAATCTAACACTTGTAATTATGCTTTTATGCATCTATGGTACCAAAAATAATTTTTGCAACAAATATTAGTAGTTTTTAAGTATGTGAACAACATGAACAGCCTTGAACAACTTTTGAACAGAATCAGAAAATTAATCTCTCAAAACTCCAAAAAATCACAACTTTGATCCTTCCTAGTTACTAGACATTCCTAAAATGCTAAAAACAATTTTTATAACAATTATTAGTGATTCTTAAGTGTGTGAACAAAAATGAATAGTGGTGAACAGTAATGAACAGGGCCAAACAGTAATAAAAAAATTAACATTCTAAAAGCTTCATAAAAACACAATTTTAATCCTTTTTAGTTACTAGTTTTTCCTAAAACACTAAAAACAATTTTTACAATGACTATTAGTGATTTAAACTCATCTAAACATCCTAAATCAATAACCATTCTAGTTCTAAAAGACTAGATCAGTATACTAAAACTTTAGCATTTAAAATCATGAGAAAAACCATATTCTTAATCTTTTGCAATTTCTAGGTCTTTCAAAATTTCTTTGTACAACTTTAAAGACAAGATCATGCCTAAAAATAAAATATGTCAACCTTTAAATAAGAATTATATAAGGGCCAAAATAAATAGATGAGAAGTATCCATGATCAAAATTGCCATTTAAGATAAAAGAAGTAAGTCTTGAAACTTTAGGATTTAAGTGATGACTAGAATCATAAACTTGTCTTGTAACCTTATTATTATCATTATAAGGTGATAACTTGGAAATGTGAAATGCAAGGCTTGAAATATAAACATGAAGATGCAAATTCATTCTTAGGTCTTTATGATTTAGATAACTTAAAATGTAAATATGAATATGTAAGTTCATATTATTATCTTCAAGAATTAAAGTGATAACTTGAAATATAAATATGATTATGCAAAGCTTGAAATATAATTATGATATGCAAGAACTTATAACATAAATATGGAGGCAAGTTCATTTTTATGTCTTATTTAGCTTAAAACTCAAGACTTAGTAATTCCTTTGTTAATCTTTTAATATCAAGAATTAAACCTTGGGCTTTAGAAGTCATTTAATTGATGGATTCACAACCACCACCATGATTCCTCATCATCAAGCCATGGTCATTATCAAATCATAAAAATTGAAGATATAAAGAAAGAACATGAAATAAAATCCTTACCAAGTTTTTTCTTGTTAATGAAAGGTAATGCTTGATCTTTAGAGAAGTTAGAAGAAGAAAATATGTCCTTGATGAGTCCTATCAATTCGGCCAAGATTAGAACAAATGGAGGGAGGATTTTTCTTGTGTTTTTGTGTTTGATAATGGAAAGGTTATGTGCTTAGGAGTTGATTTATGGTCGGAATACATATGCTTGAGGTTTAGAACTTGATTAGAGGTTGGGAATGGAGTCTCTTGAGTGTAAATAAGGAAGAAGAAGAAATCTTGAAGTCTTGAGAGAATTAGAGAACTTTGAGCAAACTTTGAGCAAGGAAACTATCAAGTATGCAAATGCTAAGGCTAAGAGTGTTTGTGTATGCATTTAGGCAATGGAAGAGTATGTATTTATAGGCCAAGAAGGGCTGTATAACCGTTGCATTGTGGCTGGAAATTGAAGGTTTTATTTCATTTTTCAATTAAAGAAAACATAGAAAAAGAATGCTTTTATTCTTGTAATAATTTTGTCCATGCATAATAGATGAAAACACTAAAATATGATGCTACATTGTTGCTGATCACATCATGGCTGAAATGGATGGGTTTTCTTTTGATTAAACATAGCCAAAAATAATGGAAAAGAAAGCTAAAGGTATGATGTTATGGTTGGATATGTTTCTCTGTTGGAAAAACAATAAAATATGGTGAAAAAGGAGCAACTTGGCCACTGGTTTCTAATCCTTTTATGATCAGATTTCTCATCATTTTCAAGTGGTAAAACATGTATTAGATGTGTAATTACTCAGGTAAAAGGTTAGGAATTGATAGATTAATGAAAATGGTAAAAGGTTAAGTGTTTAGGACAATTTAAGACAAGGTAAAAAGAATAATCATACACTAATAAATGAAGTTAATCTCATATGGGTTAAAATCAATTTGTAACATAAGTCTTAAACTTAGGATAAGAAAATGTAAATGTAATAGATTTTACCTAAATCGTAATCTTAACTTTGATCTCAACATCACTAATTTTATGAGCTTTTGTAATTAAGGAAAGGTAATTTATTTTTACCTTTAGTAATCTTAGGATCTAATTACCTCAAGTAATTATTTTTGACCTTGGGTAATTAATTTTTAACTCAAGGTTAATGAACAAAATCAATTTGAGTTTAATTAGAGCTTAATATTGCCTTAATTACATAAATAAACTCATTTAGCATAATTAGGGGGAAAAAGCTAATTTCACATAAAAACTCCTTGTAAATACTGGACATTCTCAAATCGTACTTGAAATAGTCATTTTAAACTTTTGGGTGAAAACCAAATTCAAAGATTATATAATTTCATGTAAAATTACTGCAAGGGTAAAACAGTAATTTATGTAGGGTAAAAATTGAGAATTGATATTTTTACCTCTAAGGCACATATAAACTAACCCCTCAAAGATAATCTAGATTGGTTATCTTTGACTTTCTAGGTAAAAATGACCTCAGGGGCATTTTGATCATTTTACACGTACAAAAAAATCAAGGGCTGCGACTTTCGTACGAATCGCTATTCAAATTTCTCTTAATGTTTCTCTAATGTTACATTCCTTTATTGAGGATTATTCGGCCTCAAATTATGTGCAAAAATTACCTAGGGGCATTTTGATAATTTTTACACAGTAGTAAAAATTAGGGCGTTATAGTCGAATTCTATATGGGCTGTTTGGGGGGATTTTAATCTCCTAATTAGTTCATTTAGTTAGCTATCTAGTTAGGGTAATGGAAATTAGAACTTGGTTAGGCTAGATAGTTGATATTTTTACTTCTTAGACACAACCCTAAGACTAGCCTCTTAAGTTTATGACAACATGTCAATCTTGACATCTTTCAACCCTTTCATCTAGCCTCATAAGCAACCCTCAAATCAAATTCCTTTCCCCTAAATGAAGCTAATGTATTTCAGCCATAACAAGGAAACAAGGAGGAAAAACTTGTGTTTTTGTTTTGATGTGTAACTTGGTGTTATCTTGTAGTTAAATTAGTTCTAGTGTAAGTCATTTTGATGAAACTTATGTGAGTATCTTCTTTTATATGATGGCTAAAAAGAGGGGTTTAGAAAAGGTCTATGGGGTTTTAGAAGTTATTCTGTAGAGCTGCACTAATGGGTAAACAGGTGTCTTTACCTCTTTTAGTAATATTCTCTTTACCAAAAATGGTTTAAACCATCTTTTAAGCATATTTTATTTTTAATGAGGAATCTATCATAGCTTAATTAGATTAACCTCCCATCAGGTTGGTAATCAACCTAACTAGTGATTAATCATCTCTAACTTGGCTATTTATGGTATAACTCATTTTTTTAAGATTGTTGCCATTTATAGTAAATTACTAGTTAAGCTTATTTTATTATTATCTTGGGAATCCTATGTTAATTAATTATTCCTAAATCATAATTAGTGTATTAATCCTTGATTAGCTTTTATTAGATCACTTAATCATGATTTAATTAGTCTTTGATCATTATTTGATTATTACGTTAACTATTTCATGTTTTAGTTGATTTTCTCATGATTTTGTTGATTTTTATGGTTGACTTTGACTTCATGGTTGACCATTGACATGAGACTTTGACTTTTTGACTTTGACCTTTGACCTTGGCTCTTGTTGACTCTTGGTCAACATTTAACATTTTATGTTGACTTGCCTTGATCGGGTGAAAGTTCAACATTTTCAAGCAAAATTGTTTACTTGGGTCATTACTGAGTGAACCTTTATGTAAGGTGAAAATGGGAATGTTACATACTAATCAAAGCAGAATATGACAAAATCATTGCTTGTGACACGACTAAGGAGATATGGGATAGGTTGCATATGCTGCATAAAGGTACTAATCAGGTAAAAGAAACTAATATCAGTATGTTGGTTTATCAATAGGAAATGTTTAAAATGTTAGATCGAGAAAGTATTGATGAAATGACCATAAGGTTTATGCACATCATAAACCAGCTAAAGGGACTAGGCAAAAGATATTCTAACTCTAAAATGGTTAGAAAAATTTTGAGAAGCCTCCTTGCCAAATGGCTGCCTAAGGTTATAGCCATTACAGAAGCTAAAGACCTCCAAATTCTCAGATTGGATGCACTCATTAGGTCACTCAAAATCCATGAGGTAGTGTTCTCTAAATGCATGGTGAATCCATTAAGAAGAGTAAGTCCATGTCCTTGAAGTCATCTCATTAGAAGCAAAATGAAGCCAAAGCAATGAAAGTTGTTGAAACTTCTAATAAAGAGGAAGAATTTGATGATGATTCTGAAGAGGGGGATGGAGATGAGATCTCCATGCTAGTAAGAAAGATGTCCAAAGCTTAGAAAGGTAAGATAAAGAGAAGATATCAATCTCAAGAAGGATAGAAAGGTTGAGGGAAACCTAGAAAGCATTACTTGCTACAATTGTGGAGAGAAGGGACACTTTAAACTTGAATGTCCTAAGCTCAAGGGTTTACAAAAGAAGTTTGGGTCTAAGAAGAATGGCATAATGGCTACCTGGAGCAACACAGGTGAAGAAAAAGAAGGGTCAGAAAGCCAGGAAAAGCTAGAAAACATTGCCAATATATGCTTCATGGTAGGCTATAATTCAAAAAGTGAACCTAAGGTAAATAACTCTAACTCTGATATTTCCTATGATGAACTTTTAGCTCTATACGAAGAGTTTCTTGAAAATTCTCAAACTCTTGTTTCTCACTATCTCAACTTGAAGAAGAAACATCAACAGGTCATTTTAGAACTTAAAATGCCAAGTCAGAAGCAGAAAATCTAAGGCTTAAAAATGGAAGAACTATTAGGAGAAAATAAAGTTCCAAATATCAAGCTCAATGCCTTAGAAATTGAAGTCTCTAAGGAAAATGAGGAATCTCAGAAAATTATTTCTGAATTAGAAAAGACTTCAAGGCTTCTCAAATCTAACCTTGAAAATATGGTAATTGGTTCAAAGAACCTTGATTTGGTGCTTGGAGGTCAAAGGCCATATTTTCCAAAAACGAGGTTGGGATATGAGGAGGAATTGGATGATAAAGGAAAAATAACTCAACCAAAGAAAGTAAAGACCAAAGTTTCTTGCACTTTCTATCATAAGAAGGGATACCCACCTAATAATTGCTTTATGAGAAAGAAGTCTATGAAAACGGTTGGAAAACCTCTTCCTATAAAGGCCAACCCAAAAGGACCCAAGAAGATATGGGTACTTAAATTAAAAACCGTGATCGTTGCAGGTGTGTCTGAGAATGCACGTTAAAGCAGATAACAAGTGGTACATGAACAATGGCTACTCTAGACACATGCCTAGGTCAAGAAAATGGTTCAAAAACCTGAAGTTGAAGAACTCTAGATTAGTCAAGTTTACTGATGGAGGTAAGGTCAAGGTCACAGGCATAGGAAATGTTGGTAAGAATGAATTCCACCAAATTTATGATGTGCTTCTTGTTGATGGTCTGGCTCTTAATCTGTTGAGTATCAACCAGTTCTATGACTAAGGTTTTAATGTTTTATTTAATGCTCTTGCATGCATAATAGTAAATCCCCCCTCGGGACAAGTCATTTTATCTAGGAAGAGACATGATAGCACTTATTTGTTATTCTTGGATGACCTTTTAGATCAGGAAGTAAAATCTCTCGCATCCTTTATAGATAACAAGTGGCTATGGCACAAGAAGCCTAGACATGCTCACATGAAGTTTATCTCTGAGCTTTCTCAGAAAGAACTCATTAAAGCCTGCCAAAGATTAGATTTGACAGAGACTCAACTTATGATTTCTGTGAGAAAGACAATTAGACCAAGACTTCTTTCCACAACAATAATGTGGTTTCAACCACTAAGCCACTTGGGCTTTTACACATGGATCTTTTCAAACCAACCAAGACTACTAGTCTTGCTAGGAAAAGATACCATCTTGTCGTTGTGGATGATTACTCAAGACTTACATGGGTTATCTTCCTAGCTTCTAAGGATGAAGTAGTAGAAAAATTCAAAGTTTTTGCTAAACATGTTTGCACTAAAAAAGATTCTCAAATCACCTTTATTAGATCAAATCATGGAGGAGAAATTGAAAATTATATTTTTGAAAAGTTTTGCAAAAAACATGACATCTTTCATGAGTTTTCTACACCTAGAACTCCTTAACAGAATAGGGTTGCTGAAAGGAAGATAGAAGCTTGCAAGAGATGGCTAGAACAATACTTTTAGAAAGTGGTCTATCAAAAGATTTTTGAGTAGAGGCTGTAAATAACTCTTGTTATATCCAAAATAGAATCTTTCTAAGGCCAATCCTCAAGAAAACATCATATAAGCTATGGAAGGGTAGAAAACCCAATATATCATATTTTCATATCCTTGGCCCATCCTACTTTACCTTTAACACCAAGGAAAAATTGCAAAGTATGATTCTAAGTCTGATGATGGTATTTTCTTAGGATATTCCTCAGTCTCTAAGGCTTACAGGGTATACAACAAAATAACACTATGCATTGAGGAGACATTTCACATCAAGTTCAAGGAGCTCAAGAAGGACTTTACTGATGATCTTGAAAAGCTGAATGAAAATCTTAAAAAACTGAATCTCTAGGACTCTTCAGAAAGAAAGTGGATGAAAACTCTACTTTTAAAAAGTTATCTTAGGACTCCAAAGCCTTCAAAAAGTGATCTCTTTGAACATGAAGAAGAGCACTATGAAGATGAAAGAGAAACTGAAGATCTTTAAGGCCACAAAAACTACAAGGGAGTTTCTGATTTAAAGGTAGTTTCTCAAAACAAAGTTCTCGGAGATATTTTCAAGGGAGTAAGAATCAGATCATTCCTTAGAAATCAGTCAAATTGTGCTTTCACCTCCACCATCAAACCTGAATGTATTGAAGAAGCTTTCATCAATCAAAGTTGGGTGAATGCTATGCAAGAAGAACTTGATCAGCTCAAGAAAAGCAAAGTCTGGACGTTCATTGAAAGGTCCAAAGGGAAGACCATCATTGGAATAAAATGGGTATTCAGGAACAAGCTTGATAAAGCTAGAAAAGTCATTCGGAACAAAGCAAGGTTGGTTGCACAAGGTTATAATCAATAAGAGGGAATTGATTATGATGAAACCTTTGCACTAGTAGCTAGGTTGGAAGCCATAAGAAAGCTACTTGTGTTTGCTACCTTCAAGGGATTCACTCTTTACCAGATGGATGTCAAGTCTGCATTCTTAAATGGATTCCTCTCTGAGAAAGTTTATGTGAAATAGCCTCCTAGTTTTAAGAGTGAAGACTTTCCCAACCATGTCTTCCAGCTGACTAAGGCACTCTATGGTTTGAAGCAAGCTCCTCAAGCTTGGTATGATAGGCTAAGTACTTTTTTGCTGAAGAATAGGTTCAAGAGAGGTAATGTAGATACTACTCTTTTTACTCTTGAATAAGATAATCACTTTCTAATATTCAAATATATGTTGATGATATTATATTTGGTGTCTCTGATCATTCTCTCTGTGAAAAGTTTTCAAAATTAATGCAGAGTGAATTTGAGATGAGCATGATGGGTGAGCTCTAGTTTTTTGTCGATTTGCAAATAAAACAACAAAAAAAAGGAGCTCTGGTCTATCAAGAAAAGTATACAAAAGAGCTTTTGAAGAAGTTTAACATGGATCAAGCCAAATCAATGAGTACTCCCATGCATCCATCTCAAATTATTGATGCTGATGAAAATGGTGAAAAGGTATTAGAAAGAAATTATAGAGGAATGATTGGTTTACTTCTGTATCTTACAGTAAGTAGACCAGACATTCAATTAAGTATGGAAATTTGTGCCAGATTTCAATTTAACCCAAACTAATCAAACTTAAATACTATCAAAAGAATCTTTAGATACTTATCTGATATTGCTAATCTTGGTTTATGATACAAGAAAAGTACATCCTATGAGATTGTAGGTTACTGTGATGCTGATTTTGCTAGAGATAGAGTAGAGAGAAAGAGCACAAATGGATGCTGCTATTTCTTTAGAAGAGCTTCATCACTTGGTTATGTAAGAAGCATAATACCATCTCATTCTCTATTGTCGAAGCTAAATATGTAGCTGTTGAAAACTACTGCACACAGATGCTATGGATGGAGAACCAGCAAGAAGATTATCACCTGAGGTATTCCAAAATCCCTATCCTCTGTGATAATACTAATGCTATTAATGTTGCTAAAACTCCTCTCCAGCACTCTAGATCTAAGCATATTGATATTAAACATCATTTTATTTGTGATCATGTTCAGAACGGAGATGCTGAGTTAATGTTTATGAATGTTGAAGACCAAGTGTCTGATATATTCACAAAACCATTAGCTGAAGATTACTGTTGTGTTTTGAAAAAGCTTTTGAACTTAGAAGTTTTTAAATCTGAATAAGCATTCATCCACAAACATCTCTGGGTATCTCTCTTCAATGCTCTGGACTGAAGCCCATATGAGGACATTAGTCTGCAAGGCCAGAAAATAAGTCTCAAGATCAAAATGTTAGTTTGTAAGCTCAGAGAGAAGACAAGACTATCAAAAGGAAGAACTGAGGATTAGAAAATAGAATATATTTGGTCTCATAAAGTTTAGAATCAAAAGATGGACGAGGTGTGAGAAAAACAATGTTGCTGCAAAAGTTCAGAAAGTGGAAGTTGAGCTCAGAAAGTAAATATGTTCAAACAGTTGTTCCATACATCAAAAACCACTTTCTCCAAAAAGAATGAAAAAGGTGGGATGATTCCAACTTTTTTTGAGTTTTTCTCTCCCATATCATTTCAACTTTAATTATACACGTCTCATCACTTAAATATCTCCCCACTCATTACATGCCACAATTTTTATAACACCCTAAAAATTAATTACAGCTTTATTAGTGAGAATTTTAAAAATCTGACAGACGTAGTGATGAGCACAACCTAATGGACGAGTTAAAAAAAATTTTGGGCCGGGCATAAATAGTAACCTTGCGGGCCCGTCAGGACAACTGAAACTCTAGATTCGAGACTAGGATATGCTCGAAACTGAGAAAACATAGGGTTAAGATGAGAAATAGTTAGAAATGAGGATTTTATACCTGGAATTAATTTTCAGGCAATATCTATTTACCCGAGTACGGTGTTTTACCCATTCAGTAAAATATCTGTATGCGATTTCTAACACCAAAAGATAGTTTAATCTTTATAAAAAGATAATGTCTATCCATTAGATCCAAGTGTAAGGCTAGGATTTAATCTTGAATTTCAAGATCAAATCCTAGCCATTCATCTTGTTTTCTTTTAGAAAGAATATAGACTTTATATTAAACAATTCTTACAACCTAATCTAATATCATTAAAAAGCTACCAACCTTATCATTTGAAGCACATTCTTGACTAGCCAAGGGGAAACCAGGCAACCTCCATTTTTTTTTCCTTCAAAAGGCTTGAAAACTTTATTTTAAACCTCCAAACACCTAAACTACACTTGGTAAAACTTCAAACTCCCTTTATTAAACTTGTTCCACTCGTCAAGACTTACAAAACTAGACGATTGAAATTTTAATTCCCCACCATTTCTCACCTTGATACCTCATATCCTACTACCTAAAGGGGGGTTTGGTGTTAGTTCAAAGCCTCTCTAACTAAAGTTACAGGGGAAGTTTTTAAGGAGGATTTTAATGACAAGTATCTTCTTGTTTCTGTGAGAAATGCCAGGGAGTTGGAGTTCATGGCATTGAAGTTCATGGCACTTAAGCAAGGATCCATGACCTAGAAAAGTACACAGCTGAAGAGCTCTGCAAGGTTTCTATTGTAACATCCTCCCAAGTGCAACGTCATCCTTAAATCATGACATCAAACTTGAGAGTTGTTACTTATAAACTATCGGACTTTTCTTAAATAACTATAGCAAATGCGATAAGATCGCGTAATAACTAGCGTAATTTGGTTAAAATATATATAACAAAGAAACAAAACATTTATTGAATACATAGCTAAATACGAAAGGAAGCTCTTCTAAGAGCTTTAATACATATACATTCTCTATTACATCTACATACATATAACTCTAACTAAGTACAGTAAATTAAAAACATCAACTATTAAACTGCTATAATCCTAAGTTCTTTCACACAGCAACCGCATCATTCTTTGGATCAACCTGGAGACGACATGGGAACACACAAAATAAGGGTGAGAATTATACAATTCTCAGTAGGGCAACTCCCCATAAACTTACTCATAATGTCATCGTCATCGCCCCAGCCACTTCGGTTTATGAAGAAAAGGTGATCAAACATTACATAATAATGATTCATTTTTAAAGTTCTAAATCATATTTTCGAAGTGGGTTGTTTTTAATGATCAATCACTTAATGCACACATATCATAAAGCTCAAACATATGGTTAATAATCCTAATCAAGAGATTAAATATGATATGAGTATGCATATGCTAAATATAGTGAACTTATCTCAAAGTGGCTAGGTTTTACTTGTGGCCATAGAACTCAACTTGGTGCATTTTTCTCTTTTCATCGACATAGGAAAGACTTAGTGTATACCCGATGGGTATTTACTATGGATAACTTCACAATGAACAATTTATACCACATGGTATTTATAGTGGTTCACACCACATAAAGGAAGTAGATTGCTTATCAGGACTGAGCTCATTCCTATACGTGATCATCAGACTTCATTTTTTTCCATTTCCAAATCACACGGTTCTATTCCTAGCCGATACGTCTATCGACTCATTATCTCTACGGAAGTTCATCTTTTTGCCTTCCCCTTTTCTCTAGGGAAGCTCCTCTTTTTGCCTCCCCTTTTATCTCTAGGGAAGTTCCTCTTTTTGCCTTCCTTTTTATCTCTAGGGAAGTTCCTTTTTTTGCCTTCCTCTCATTCCATATAAGTCTTGTTTCTATTTTCTCTATATGTCAGAACATACACGAGTGAAATTTATACCTTCTCTTTTCTCATATAATTGCATCATGTACTTTCGTTTCTCAAATGCATGCATAAGCCACATGTAGGCTTTCAATCATAAGAAATTCTCATTTTTGCCTCATAAATCAATCTTTAAATTGTCTAGCATGCATTCATACTCATCATACTTAAATCAAGAGTCATTATATCATCAACTCAAAGCATCAATTCATTTTCAGCACAATGGCAGATTTCACATGTCTATAGCACAAATTATTTTGCATTTAAAACCATGAAATCCAAGGCTATAAAAATTATCCAAGACACTTCAATGTGTCCCCAAGGTCCTCTAAAAATTTCGGAATTAAAAGATTTCTCTAAGTATGAAAACAAAATTCAACAAAATAGGAGGCCAGAAACCCCCTATTTGCAGCCAACAGCCAAAGTTCCCATCTTATTACCCTATCAAATGATCATATAAAATCATACAAAAATTAATGTTTGGACTTTAACATGTCCTCAATATCCTGTAGAAATTTCAGTATAAAAATAAATCATTTGATGTGGTAACAAAATTAGACAAACTCAGAGCTTCAAAATTGGCTGTCTAGACAACTCAAGAACAGTCTCGGTTTTTTATTTTTATAAAATAGTAAAACTCATTTTTAGGACCCAAGAAAAATCATGGAGTTGCCTTAGGATGTTAGCTTCAACATATAATTTTTATAGCTCATAAAAATACTAAACATACATGAGAAAATTCATGAGCCATAACCTGTCCAAAAGAAATCCGAAAATCCAGCAGCATAGTCTAATATTCCTTTTGACAAAAACGATTTCTAGAATCATCCAAACACTCCACCAAAATTAATACATCAATATCCATATATCATCAATCAGAAAAACCAAAAATATCAATTTAAATCAGTGATTAATACAGAAAAACGGATTTGAAGAAGAAGAGGTTTAAAAACCCTACTTTGATGGCTTTAGGGATCTTGGCTCCAAAGGATGCTCCAAGATTGATTTTGCTCACTTCAAGGCCACCAAATCAGAACCAAGTCCTTCCTTAATCAGTGATGAATGAGATACCAAGGTGAGGATTGATGAGGAATTGAAATTCCAATCGGTTAGTTTGATAGATTATGAGTAGAACAAGTTTTGTGAAAGGATCTTGGTGTTTTAGTGACTCTAAGTTAGAGTTTTTGAAGCTTGAAGCCTGTTAATGGAGGTTTAGGAGGAGGAACAATGGAGAGACTGTGTTTTCTGCCTCTTGGCCGAAAATGATGATGGTGGGGTGATAAGGTTGGAGGTTTTGTGTTAATCTTTAAAGGAAGCTTGTAAAGAAAGCTTGGTTATTGTAATGTAAAAGGATAATTCTTAAAGAAAGCTAAAAAAATGGATGGATAGGATTGTTTCCTTGGTCAAAGAATAGATCTTGGGCATCCACTTGGCTCAAGGCAATTGGATCATTTTAACTTGGGGGGCAAGTAGCCTTTTCGGTGTTAAAACCCCACACCGAAATTCCACCGAACGGATGAGTTATTGGCTCCCAAGTAAAATATAATAAATCAAAGGTCATGATTAAAACTTTCTTTTCAAGTTTTAATCCTTGCCATCTGCTTAGCATAAAGTGGTTGGTAAAGGTTACTTAGCCACTAAGTAACTTGTACGGCGTTAAAAACTACACATCGAAATTCTACCGAACGGGCAAAACACTGTACCCGGGTAATAAGGCATTGCCCGAAAATTAATTCTAAGTATAAAATCCTCATTTCTAACTATTTCTAATCTCAATCCTATAATTTCTCAGTTTTGGGCACCTCCGGGTCCCAATTCTAGGGTTTTGGTTGTCCCGATGGGCCCGTGGGAACCACAAAGTTACTATTCATGAATTTATTTTTTTTTTATAAATTCGTTGGATCGTCTTCATCATTTCTAAAACTATCAGATTTTTAAAATTATGGCTAGTCAAGTCCAAATTAATTTTTAAATAATTTTTAGGGTGTTACATCTACCATCTATCAGCATAATCTTGATAAAGCTTGGAAGTGCATGAAGTATGAAGGAGAGTTACGTGAGCACATTTAAGCTGCTGTGGAACTCTTAGAGATCAGAGATTATGCAACTTTGGTGAACAAATGCCATCATGCAGAAGGCTCCAATAAGAGGCCAGCAATCACCTAATCTTCTAAGGACACTTCTAGCAAAAGATTGACACTTGAAGACCAAGGCCATGAGGAGGCTCCGCCCCAAAAGAAGCTGTTTCGACCAATTCCTTCTAAGGGCAAACAGCTACAGAAGTCAACCACATGGCGAGGTTGCCTAAAATGTGGGAAAAACCATGCAAGCAAACCTTGTTTGGCTAGGCAATACGTATGCTACCATCACGAAAAACCAGGACACAAGAGATGGGAGTGTCCAGATAAGTATTCAAAACTAATTACAAAGCCACAACACCGGATTAGGGTCTTCACCATAAGTATTAAAGGGACATCACCACCCAAATCTTTGATTGAAAGCAAAAATGTTTAGGATTTTATTGAATTATTTGACCTCTATGTGAATTGTTTGTTTGGTTTATAAAAATTATCTTTTGAAAATCGATTTCAAATAAATTTTGAGGGCAAAATTCTTTTAAGGTGAGTGGTAATGTAACACCTTAAAAATTATTTAAAAATGAATTTAAGATTTATTAGTGAGAATTTCAAAAATCTGACAAACATAGCAATGATGAGGATGACCCAATAGATGAGTTAGAAAAACAAGTTTTAGGCTGGGCATGAATAGTAACCTTACAGGCCCATTGAAACTGTCAAAACCCTGGATTTGGGACCAGCAGATGCTTGAAACTGAGAAAAGATAGGGTTAAGATTAGAAATAGTTAGAAATAAGGATTTCATATCTAGAATTAATTTTTGGGCAATATCTGTTTACCTGGGTATGGTGTTTTACCCATTCTGTCAAATTTCGGTGTGCTATTTCTAACACCGAAAGATAGTTTAATCTTTATAAAAGGATAATGTATATCCTTTAGAGCCAAGTGTAAAGCTAGGATTTAATCTTGAATTACAAGATCAAATCCTAGCCATTCATCTTTTTTTCTTTTAGAAAGAATATTAAACAATTCCTACAACCAAACCTAATTTCATTAAAGAGCTACCAACCTTATAACTTTAAGCACATTCTCGGCCAGCCAAGGAGAAACCAGCCAACCTCTATTTTTTTCCCATCAAAGAACTTGAAAACTTGATTTTAAGCCTCCAAACACCTAAGCTACACTTGGTAAAGCTTCAAACTTCCTTTACTAAACTCATTCTACTTATCAAGACCTACAAAACTAAATGAGAATTCCCCACCATTTCTCACCTTGATACCTCATATCCTACTACCTAAAAAGGGTTTGGTGTTGGTTCGAAGCCTCTCAAATTGAAGTTACATGGGAAGTTTTTAAGGAGGCTTTTATCACAAGTATTTTCCTACTTCTGGAGGAATCCAAGGGAGTTGGAGTTCATGGCACTTAAGCAAGGATTCATGAGCATAGCAGAGTACACAGCCAAGTTTGAAGAGCTTTGCAAGTTTTCTACTATCTATCAGAATAATCTTGATGAAGCTTGGCATGAAGTATAAAGGAAGGTTATGAACTCTTAGAGATCAGAGATTATGCAACTTTGGTGAACAAATGCCATTGTGCAGAGGACTCCAGCAAGAGGCTAGTAATGGCCCAATCTGCTAAGGACAATTCTACTAAAAGATCGACACTTGAAGACTAAGGCTATGAGGAGGCTCTGCCACAAAAGAAGCAGTTTCGACTAATTCCTCATGAAGGCAAATAGCTACAGAAGTCAACCAGATGGCGAGGTTGCCTAAAATGTGGGAAGAACCATGGGAGCAAACCTTGTTTAGCTAGGCAATACATATGCTACTACTGTGGAAAACTATGACATAAGAGATGGGAGTGTCCAGATAAGTATTCAAAACTAACTATAAAGCCACAATACTAGAGTAGGGTCTTCACCATAAGTACTGAAGGGACGTCACCACCCAAAAATTTGACCTATGGTAGGAACATTTAGGATTTGATTAAATTATTTGTTTGGCTTATAAAAACAATATTTTGAAAATTGATTTCAAATAAATTTTGAGGGCAAAATTCTCTTTAAGGTGGGTGATAATGTAACACTTTAAAAATTATTTAAAAATTGATTTGAGATTTATTAGTGAGAGTTTCAAAAATTTGACAAACGTAGTAATGATGAGGAAGACCCAATGGACGAGGTGAACAAAAATTTTGGGCCAGGCATGAAGAGTAACCTTGCAAGCCTGTTAGAACAGCCGAAACACTAGATTCGGGACCAAAAGATTCCCAGAATTAAGAAAAGATAGAGTTAAAATTAAAAATAGTTAGAAATGAGGATTTTATACCTGGAATTAATTTTCGGGACCCTAAAGTAAAATTTCAATATATGATTTCTAACATCAATAGATAGTTTAATTTTTGTAAAAGGATAATGTCTATCCTCTAGAGCTAAGTATAAGGCTAGGACTTAATCTTGAATTACAAGATCAAATCCTAGCCATTCATCTTGTTTTCTTTTAGAAAGAATATAGACTTTATATTAAACAATTCGTACATCCTAATCTAATTTCATTAAAGAGTTACCAACCTTATACTTGAAGCACATTCTCGGCTAGCCAAGGGGAAACTAGCCAACCTCCATTTTTTTTCCTTTTAAACAGCTTGAAAACTTGATTTTAAATCTCCAAATACCTAAGCTACACTTGGTAAAACTTCAAACTTCCTTTACTAAACTTATTCCACTAATCAACACCTATAAAACTAAATGAGAATTCCCTACCATTTCTTATCTTGATACTTCATATCCTACTGTCCAAGGGGGGGTTTGGTGCTGGTTTGAAGCCTCTCAGACGTAAGTTACCTGGGAAGATTTTAAGAAGGCTTTTTATCACAAGTATTTTCTTACTTCTATGAGGAATGCAATGTAGTTGGAGTTCATGGCACTTAAGCAAGGATCCATAAGCAAAGCAGAGTACACAGCCAGGTTTGAAAAGCTCTGCAAGTTTTTCACTATCTATCAGCATAATCTTGATAAAGCTTGGAAGTGCACAAAATATTAAGGAGGGTTACGTTATGACATTGAAGCTGCTATGGGACTCTTGGAGATCAAAGATTATGCAACTTTGGTAAGCAAACTCCATCGCGCAGAGGACTCTAACAAGAGGCTAGCAATTGCCCAATCTTCTAAGCACACTTCTAATAAAAGATTGACACTTAAAGACTAAGGCTATGAGGAGGCTCCATCCTAAAAGAAGCAATTTCAACCAATTCCTTCTAAGGACAAATAGCTACATAAGTCAACCATGTGGCAAGATTGCCCAAAATATGGGAAGAACCATAGGAACAAACCTTGTTTGGCTAGGCAATACATATGCTGCCATTGTGGAAAACCAGGACATACATGATGGGAGTGTCTAGATAAGTATTCAAGATTAACTACAAAGCCACAACACTATAGTAGGGTCTTCACCATAAGTATTGAAAGGACGTCACCACCCAAAAATTTGACTTAAGGTAGGAATGTTTAGGATTTGATTGAATGCTTTGAACTATGTGTGAATTGTTTGTTTGGTTTATAAAAACTATCTTTTGAAAATCGATTTCAAATAAATTTTGAGGGCAAAATTCTTTTTAAGGTGTGTGGTAATATAACACTATAAAAAAAATTTTAAAAATTAATTTGAGCTTTATTAGTGAGAATTTCAAAAGTCTGACAGCTGTAGCAATGATAAGGACAGCCCAATGGACGAGTTAAAAAAGAATTCTACTGGTGATGAATAGTAACCCTACGGGCCTGTCGAGATAGCCAAAACCCAACATTGGACCAAGAGATGCCTGGAACTGAGAAAAGACAGGGTTAAGATTAGAAATAGTTGGAAATGAGAATTTTATACTTAGAATTAATTTTTGGGCAATATCTATTTACTTAGGTACGATGTTTTACCCGGTTGATAAAATTTTAGTGTACGAATTCTAATACCAAAATATAGTTTAATCTTTATAAGGGATGATGTCTATTCTTTAGAGCCAAGTGTAAGGCTAGAATTTAATCTTGAATTACAAGATCAAATCTTAGCCATTCATCTTGTTTTCTTTTAGAAAGAATATATACTTTATATTAAACAAATCCTACAACCTAATCTAATATCATTGAAAAGCTACCAACCTTATTACTTGAAGTACATTCTCAGCTAGCCAAGGGGAAACCAGCCAACCACCATTTTTTTTCCTTCAATTAGCTTGAAAACTTGATTTTAAACCTTCAAATACCAAACCTATACTTAGTAAAACTTCAAACACCCTTTACTAAACTTATTCCACTCATCGAGACCTACAAAACTAACTGATTAAAATTTTAATTCCCCACCATTTCTCGCCTTGATACCTCATATGCTACTGCCTCCAGGGGGATTTGGTGTTGGTTCGAAGCCTCTCAGACTGAAGTTACCTGGGAAGTTTTTAAGGAGGCTTTTTATCACAAGTATTTTCCTGCTTCTATGAGGAATGCAAAGGAGTTAGAGTTCATGGCACTTAAGCAATGATCCATGAGCATAGTAGAGTACACAACCAATTTTAAAGAGCTCTGCAAGTTTTGTACTATCTATCAGCGTAATCCTAATGAAGCTTGGAAGTGCATGAAGTATGAAAGAGGGTTACGTGAGGACATTAAAGCTGCTATAGTACTCTTAAATATAAGAGTTATGCAACTTTAGTAAACAAATGCCATCGTACAGAGGACTCCAACAAGAGGTTAGCAATCGCCCAATCTACTAAGGACAATTCTAGCAAAAGATTAACACTTGAAGACCAAGGCTATGAGGAGGCTCTGCCCCAAAAAAGGCAGTTTTGACTAATTCCTTCTAAGGACAAATAGCTACAAAAGTCAACCACGTGGCAAGGTTGCCCAAAATATGGGAAAAACCATGGGAGCCAACCTTGTTTGGCTAGGCAATACGTATGCTACCATTGTGGAAAACCAGGACAAAAGAGATAAGAGTGTCCAAATAAGTATTCAAAACCAACTACAAAGCCACAACACTAAAGTAGGTTCTTCACCATAAGTACTGAAGGGACATCACACCCAAAAATTTGACCTAAGGTAGGAATGTTTAGGATTTGATTGAATTGTTTGAACTGTATGTGAATTGTTTGTTTGGTTTATATAAACTATCTTTTGAAAATCAATTTCAAATAAATTTTAAGGTGGGTGGTAATGTAACACCTAAAATTATTTTTAAATTAATTTGAGCTTTATTAGTGATGATTTCAAAAATTTGATGAACGTAGCAATGATGAGGACTGCCCAATGGACAAGTTAAAAAAAAAATTGGACTGGCCATGAATAGTAACCTTGCAAGCCCTCCGGGACAGCCAAAATCCTAAATTCGGGACCAGGAGATGCTTGGAACTGAGAAAAGATAGTGTTAAGATTAGAAATAGTTAGAAATGAGGATTTTATACCTGGAATTAATTTTTGGGCAATATTTGTTTACTCGGGTACAGTGTTTTACCCGTTCGGTAAAATTTCGGTGTGCGATTTCTAACACCGAAAGATAGTTAATCTTTATAAAAGAATAATGTCTATCTTTAAAGCCAAGTATAAGGCTAGGATTTAATCTTGAATTACAACATCAAATCCTAGCCATTCATCTTGTTTTCTTTTAGAAAGAATATAGACTTTATATTAAACAATTCCTACAACCTAATCTAATATCATTAAAAAGCTACCAACGATGTCACTTGAAGCACATTCTCGACCCGCCAGGGGTAAACCAGCCAACCTCCATTTGTTTTTTCTTCAAAGAGCTCGAAAACTTGATTTTAAACCTCTAAACATCTAACCTATACTTAGTAAAACTTCAAACTCCCTTTACTAAACTTATTCCACTCATCAAGACCTACAAAACTAACTAATTGAAATTTTAATTCCCCACCATTTCTCACCTTGATACTTTATATCCTATTGCCTTAGGGGGGTTTGGTGTTGGTTCGAAGCCTCTTATACGTAAGTTACCTGGGAAGCTTTTAAGGAGGCTTTTCATCGCAAGTATTTTCCTTCTTCTATGAGGAATGCAAGGGAGTTAGAGTTCATAAAATTTAAGCAAGGATCCATGACAATAGCAAAGTACACAAGCAAGTTTGAAGAACTCTGCAAGTTTTCTACTATCTATCAACGTAATTTTGATGAAACTTGGAAGTGCATGAAGTATGACAGAGGGTTACGTGAGGATATTAAAGTTGATGTGGTACTCTTAGATATCAGAGATTATGCTACTTTGGTAAACAAATGACGTCATGCAGAGGACTCCAACAAGAGGCTAGCAATCGTCCAATCTGCTAAGGACACTTCTAGCAAAAAATTGACACTTGAAGACTAAGGCTATGAGGAGGCTCCACCCCAAAAAAAGCAGTTTCGACCATTGAGGGAAAACATCTACAGAAGTCAACCACATAGGAAGGTTGCCCAAAATGTGTGAAGAACCATGGGAGCAAACCTTGTTTGTCTAGGCAATATATATGCGACCATTGTGGAAACCAAGACATAAGAGATGGGAGTGTCTAGATAAGCTTTCAAAACCAACTACAAATCCACAACACCAGAGTAGGGTCTTCACCATAAACACTGAAGGGACGTCACCACCCAAAAATTTGAACTAAGGTAGGAACGTTTAGGATTTGATTGAATTGTTTGAACTGTGTGTAAATTGTTTGTTTGGTTTATAATAACTATCTTTTGAAAATCGATTTCAAATAAATTTTGAGGGCAAAATTCTATTTATGGTGGGTGGTAATATAATACCCTAAAAATTATTTAAAAATTAATTTGAGCTTTATTATTTAGGATTTCAAAAATCTGACAAATGTAGCATTGATGAGGACAGCCCAATGGATGACTTAAAAAAAATTTGGCTGGGCATGGATAGTAATTTTATAGGCCCGTCTGGATAGCTGAAACCTAGATTTGGGTTTAGGAGATGCCCATTACTGAGAAAAAATAGGGTTAAGATTAGAAATAGTTAGAAATGAGGATTTTATGCTTGAAATTAATTTTCGGGCAATATTTGTTCACCTAGGTATGGTGTTTTACCCCTTCAATAAAATTTCGATCTGTGATTTCTAACACTAAAAGATAGTTTAATCTTTATAAAAGGATAATATTTATCCTTTAGAGCCAAGTGTAAGGCTAGGATTTAATCTTGAATTACAAGATCAAGTCCTAGTCATTCATCTTGTTTTCTAAAATAGACTTTATATTAAACAATTCCTACAACCTAATCTAATATCATTAAAAAGCTACCAACCTTATCACTTGAAGCATATTCTCGACCAACCAAGGGGAAACCAGCCAACCCCTATTTTTTTCCCCTTCAAAGAGCTTGAAAACTTGATTTTAAACCTCCAAATACCTAACCTACATTTGGTGAAACTTCAAACTCCCTTTACTAAACTTATTCCACTCATCAAGACTTACAAAACTAACCGATAGAAATTTTAATTCCTCACCATTTCTCACCTTGATACCTCATATCCTATTGCCTAAGGGGGGATTTGCTATTAGTTTGAAGCCTCTCAGACTTAAGTTACCTGGGAGCTTTTAAGGAGGCTTTGTATCACAAGTATTTTCCTGCTTCTGTGAGGAATACAAGGGAGTTAGAGTTGATGGCACTTAAGCAAGGATCCGTGAGCATAACAGAGTATACAATCAAGTTGAAGAGCTTTGCAAGTTTTCTACTATCTATCTCTATAATCTTGAAGAAGCTTGGAAGTGTTTGATGTAACACCCTAAAAATTGTCTAAAAACTTATTTGAGCTTTATTAGTCATAATTTCAAAAATGATAGTTTGAACAATGATGAGGACGATTCAACATATTTGTAAAAAAAAAAAAAAAAGTGAACAGTAACTTGCAGGCCCCACCGGTCCGTCGGAACAGCCGATACCCTAGAATTGGGCCTCGAAGATGTCTGAAACTAAGAAATTATAATATTAAGATTATAAATGAGTAGGAATAAAGATTTCATACCTAGAATTAATTTTTCAAGCAATGTTTGATTACCCGGGTACATTATTTTACCCGATCGGTAGAGGTGTGCAATTTCTAACAACGTAAAAGCTACTTTGTGGTTAAGTAAGCTTTATCAACCACTTTATGCCAAGTAGATGACAAGGATTGGAAATTGAAAAGAAAGTTTTAATCATGGTCTTTCATTTATTAATATTTTACTCGGGTGCTCATATCTCACTCGTTCGGTGGGATTTCGGTGTACGATTTTGACACTGTAAAAGCCATTTATTCTACAAGTTAAACAGAGCCACTTATCTTGAGCCAAGTGGCTGAACAAGATTCATTCTTTGACCAACAAACCAAATCTTAGCCATCCATTTTTCTTACTTTGGTCAAAGATCATTTAATTATACAATATAATACTCATTCTTTTATATATAACAAGATAACCACAAGCCAAGCTTCTTCAAGAAGCTCAAAATTTCGTGCATCATGCTGTAAGGAGAAGGAAACCAGGTTCCTCCATGTCCAAGAGCTCAAACTTCACTTCAAATGCCAAAAACACTAGCCTAGAGTTGATAAAACACTAAACTTCCTTCACTAAACTTATTCTATACACCAATACCTACAAATCTAACTGATTGGAATTTCAATTCCTCATCAATCCTAACCTTGGTATCTCATACATCACTGACTAAGGAAGGGCTTGGTGCTGATTTGGTGGCCTTGAGTTGAGCAAAATCAATCTTGGAGCATCCTTTGGAGCCAAGATCCCTAAAGCCATCAAAGTAGGGTTTTTGAACCTCTTCTTCTTCAAATCCATTTTTCTTTGTTAAAGGCTAATTTAAATTGACATTTTTAGTTGTGTTGGTTAATGATATATGTATATTGATGTATTAATTTTGATGGAGTGTTTGGGATTGTGGAAAAATCATTTTTATCAAAAGAGATTCTGAAGTGGTTTGCTGGAATTTTGGTTTTCCTGCTGGCAGTGATTGTTCGCCAATTTTCTGAGGGAATTGTAGGTGTTTTCATGAGCTATAAAAATTATATGTTGAAGATAACATCCTAGGATAGTTCTATGAATTTTCTTGAACTCTTGTTTTGATTCCTAATGCCTTGAAAAATTCAAGAACCGAAGTTGTAACTATGCTGCCTGAAATGTTGAATCTGAAGCTGTGAACTTGTGACATTTTATTAACCTAGTAAATGATCGAATTATGAGCTGAAATTCATATTAAGGACATATTGAAGTCCAACCTTGAAGTTTTATATGATTTTATATGATCATTTAGTAGGGTAATAAAATTGGAAACTATGGTTGTTGGCTGTAAATAGGGGATTTCTAACCTCCGAAGTTGTCTAATTTTGTTGACATATTTAGAGAATTCTTTTTGTTATGAAATTTTTATGGAACCATGTGGACACATTGAGGTGTCATTGATAATTTTTATAGTATTTTAATTGATCATTTGGTATGAGAAATAAATTGTGCTACTTGAGTGAAAAATCTGCCAATGTGCTGAAGTTGTGATGATACCTTGAATTAGTGACCTAATGGCATTTGGTTCAAGTTGATGTGTGTGAATGCATGCCATGGACTTCCAAGGTTATGTTATGAGGAATGAATGAATAATATATATAGGTTTGAAGTATTATGAAATCCGAGAATTATGTTCATGCATATAGAAATGTTATGCATGTATATGTGAGCTTGAGGATGATGTATGTGCTAAGTGAAAAATGAAGTCCACTTTAGTATAAAAAGGGCACGAAGAGGTCCCCGATAGGGCACGAAGAGGTCCCCGATAGGGCACAAAGAGGTCCCCTTTATTATGTAAAGGGCACGAAAAGGTCCCCTTTTGTTTATAAAGGGCACGGGAAAGGTCGCTTTTGTTTATAAAAGGCACGGGAAAGGTCCCCATTAAGGCATGGAAAAGTCCCCTTTATTATGTCAAGGGCACAAAAAGATCATTGTAATTGCCATATGTATATGTATATTTTGTTAAATTATTGGTCTTGAAGGAATTCCTATGATGTTGAATATTATGAAATACATGTTTTAAGTGATTGAATAATAAAAGAGACCCACTTCGGAAAGGTGATTTTATAATTTTAAAATGAACATTTGATATGTACATATTGCATCCTCACGCTTTCTTAATAAACCGAAGTGGCTGGGGCGATGACGATGACATTATGAATGTGTAATTGGGGAGTTACTCTACTGAGAATTTTAGAATTCTCACCCCTATGTTTTTGTGTTCCCGTGTCGTCTCCAGGTTGATGTAGAGAACCGAGGGACTGCTATGCAAAAGAACTCGAAAGTGCAATAGTGTAGTAGTTAATATTTTTATTATGTTGTATTTAGTGGAGTGGATATGTGTAAATATTTTAGAGAATAAAGGTGTGTTAAAGCTCATAGAAGAGCTTCCCTTATGTACTTAACTTTGTATTAAATAAATAGTTTGGTTTCATTGCTATATATTTTAGTATAATTATGACCTAGTCATCTCGCGAACCAACCAAACTGGCTATAGATATTTAAGAAAGGTCTGCTAATTTATAAGTAACAACTCTCGAGTATGATGTCATGACTTAAGGATGACGTTGTACTTGGGAGGATGTTACATTTGAAGTATGATGGAGGGTTACGTGAGGACATTGAAGCTACTATGGCACTCTTAAGGATCAGAGATTATGCAACTTTGGTAAACAAATGCCATTGTACAAAGTGTAACATCCTAATTTTCAACCCAATACTCCTAGAACGTAACTAGGTTGATCATTAGTTTATTACTCTTTTATTCTCATTCCTTAAAACACTTCTTTAAAATACTTAGCGGAAAATACGGATAAAATTTTTCCTTTTGAAAGAAAAACAAAATGTGAGCCATACGCATGCACTAAGTAAACTACGTCGTCGCCTTGCAAGAAAGTCAAGAAAAACACATCATATCCAAAGGAACATAAGATTATAAGAGAAATTACATCATAATAGTCATACCATACACCAAAATAGTAGTAGAGTCGATACAGTCATCCGTACATCATAAGGAAAATATAAAGAAAATACATCTAGGTCTCCTATCTACAACAGTGCAAATAGATAACCTCTAAAACAAAAGAAGGCTACCCTAGTCATGTAAGTGTGTGTGCACTGAAGTCAGCTACTAGCTCCTACTCTTGCTCGTCGATGGGAGGTACATATCCAACTCACTAGGCCAACTCAGCCGGGGTGGCCAAGCGGTAAGAGGGTCAGGCGTGTGTTCCGTGGTAGGGTACCATCCTCACTCTACCTCCTTAGAGTGGTTGCGTCACGGTATCCTCACTACCCAACTCCATGGGTATGGTGAGGGAGGAACCCATGGACGGGATGTCCATTTCGGAGGGGTCAGTCTCGAAGAAGACCGGGGGTGAATAGAGGACGTACTCTGGATAGGCATGGATGGCGAAAGCAGCATCAGGGGTGTGACGGACGCGCTCTCCTCGAGGGCGTGTACGCTTGAACAGAAGGTCGTCGGTGAAAGGTGAGGTCGGAGTAAACTGGAAACTCATGACTGGTTGAGCAAGAGGCGATCCAAAATACAAACATACGGACGGAGCAACGGCCTACGAAATGATAGGACTAGTACGTGGCATCAAAATACAGCTCCCATGTCGGTGTGTCAGCATAAATGACGAAGGATGCCATCGTCCTCTGAAGACGTGATGGAAAGAGAAGATAGAAGGAGTGAGAAACTCTCTAAAGAATCTCAATAGGAAAATCCTCCTATTCTAGTGTCATCATCTACGTCTCAGGAACCTTGGGTTTATTATAAAAAGGTGTGCATGCATAGTGTTTGTTATTAGGTTTTTAAACATAATTATCCAAGGCCCATTCATTTTAGAATAAATCTTAATGTCATGTATGCAACATAGCAAGGCATGAATGTGTGATAATACTTTATGCAAGAAAGCAATAGAACATAACATCAAGAAACATCATGTAAGTGGCATAACGTGGCTTGTAACTTTTCATGTGAAACTTTCTCTTTTCTTAACTTTGTGACATTAAACTTTATACTTTTCATCATGGGGGCCACCCTAAAAACATCTCTAGGTTATGAGCTCATACCCAACTAGTCGTCACTAGTTCTTACTTATCCTCTGATAAGCGTAATATAATAATAATCCCAACTTCAAGAGTATGGGCTAGGGGGCATAAGGATCACCTATCATAACCTTTAATTTGGGGAGTTCATAGGAATATTTCCTTTTTTGAAATGCTCTACTAGTATCTAGTACACAACGAATTGTCCACTTTGGCAAGCTCAATGTCAATACCCTCATGGATTTGCTTCCTCCCCACCGGAGTGGGAGAAATGCATCTCAGTGTTATGTCATGTTTTAAATCTCATGGAGTTTTCAAAAACTTTCTTATGTCTCCAAATTTGATGGAAATTCAGCAATGTAACGGCGGTACACCGAATTTCTTTCAAATTTGTTTTATGCCACAAGAACTAATAGTGTATATACTTTCTCATTCCAAGTTCAAAATCACAATCAAGTATCGATGTCATACAACAAGTCATATCATGCCATGATTCAAGAATAATCACGCCTAGCTCTTCATATATCCCTAGCATATGCATTTCTAATGTTCCATGTGAAATTATAACATGCAAAGGATGAGTTCTATTCATTTGAGACCAATGCCTCATAAAATAAACATGCTTATGATTCACGAATAGTCATACATATCCCATTAGTTTCTGTCAGGCAAACTCATAGATTTATGTGTAAACAAGATCATGGGTCCATATCACATAAGATCATAGACTTAAGCAACATAAGACCATGGCTTCATGTCATTCAAGTAACGAAAATGTTGATTGTATACTTTGGGTTATGGCAATCAATTACATGAGCCTTGTAATCGATTACACAGCTTTGAATTTCAAAACAAAGAAGTTGAGGGCTCTGGTAATCGATTACATGAGCCTTGTAATCGATTACACAGCTTCAGATTTTCAAAACAAGAAAGTTAGGGGCTCTGGTAATCGATTATGTGGGCTCTGTAATCGATTACATCAAACTTGGGCCCCAAGAACATCTGAGTAATTGATTACGTGGAATGGTAATCGATTACTAGAGTTCTAGTACATGTAATCGATTACATGATGCTGTAATCGATTACTCAGGCCTAAAAGTTCATATCTGGTCTGACAAAACTCCCTGGTAATCGATTACCAGCACCTTCAAAATTCAAAGTTTTCAGTCTAAAACATGTTCTAAGTTATTCCTTCCTTCCCAAACCATTTTGAACCTTGTTCCAACACTCTTTTTGAAATCAAAACATTTTTATAAAGATAAATGCCCATAGTTTCAAGATTAAGTTGAAAGAGTTAAGTCTTGAGCCTTAGATCTTTAGGTGATGACATAAACATAAATATGCTAATGCAAGTTGCATTTTAATCTTAGCATTATCAAGTGATAGCAAGGAAAAGTAAATGTGCAAGGCTTGAAAATAAACATGAGAATGCAAGTTCATTCTTAATCTTTAAGTTTAGGTGATAAATCATAAACATGCTAGACAAGAAATGTAAACATGAAATGCAAGTTTATTTCTTATCTTTGAGTTTTAGGTAGTGGCTTGAAAAATAAATATGATATGCAAGTTCTATTCTTTATTTTAGTGCTCTAGACCCCTTAGAGTTTTCACTCTAAATGAACAATCAACTTTAAGGTTGAAATAGGTAAGCTTTGAGATTAATTATTAAGGTGATAGCAAGGAAAATAAACATGAATGCAAACCATTTCTTATCTATTTGAGTTCTAGGCTCAAGATCACTCTTTGCAACAACATAGTTTCTTTGTTTACTAAAAACCTTTTCAAAAGTAAAACCTTCAAGCTTTAGAGATCCAACAAGTGATGATTTTGCAATCAACACTTAAGATCCTCATCATCAAGCCACGGTTTCTTCCAAATGTAGGCCATTGAGGCCGAAACCAAAAGAGGAGGAAAAGAAATAGAAAAAACCAAAAGAAAGTGGAGAAGAAAAAAAGAAACAACATTGAGTCTTCACAAACCAAGAGATAAACAACAAAAGAAAAGAATACAACTCCCTACCTTGGATGTGCTTCTTGATTGAGAGGGAGAGCTTGGTCTTTAAAAGGAGTAAAGGAAGAAGAAGAAAAGCTCTTTGAGATGAGAGAAAGAAAACTTTGGAGGTGTAAGAGAAATGAGCAAAATGATCTCTTGGAAGGCTCATTCTATTTAACACATGGGGGTGAAATGGAAGGAAGGGTGGTCGGCCATAATGGAGAGAAAATGAGGGAAAATATCTCTTGTGTGTGTCATTTCAAGGTATGGCTAGGTATGGTTGAAGGTATAGTTCTTTAAGTGTGAAATGTTATTAAAATAAATCAACACGTGATGAATTTGGAGAGGGAGTGGCCGTGTGGTTTAATGGCCATGGGAGAGGGAAATTATTTCATTTCTTTTGTGCTATGATGTGGTTTAGGGGATAGGTTTGATTAGGTATTTGATTAGGAGTTTGTGGTTAAGTGTTTGAATGAGAAAGTGGGTAATTAAGGCTTCTCAAGACAAGTTTTAGGAGTGGTCTTGGTTATTAGTGGAGTCAAACACCCCCTAATCAAGATTCTCAATTACATCCATTGGTTCCTTGATTTAAGGAAATTGATAGGAAGAATATTATTCATTGATTCGTGACATAATGTCTTGATTTTGAGAAAAAGATTTTGAGTTTCTCTAAGCAATCTTAGGTTCTAATTAATCTAAATTAATTATTTTGACTCTATATTAGTAATTAGAATGTACTAACTTTTAATTAGAGTCTAATATTGCTTAGGTTTTGTTAATCGTATGATTAAGCTCATTAGATGCTTAATTAGGGGCAAAATCGTAATTTTATATAAAAACTACTCGGGCCCACCGGGACTTAAACAAACATGCCCAAACTCATAAAAACATTATTTAAAACCTTTAGGTGAAGTTTGGGCTCAATCGGCTCATCAATCAGTGTTTAACAGCCACAGGGGCGTTTTGGTCATTTAGGGCATTGAAACTCAAAAATGAGATTCTTCTGCTCTATTAGCATACATACCACACATAATCCCCTTTTAACATTAAGCGGACCCTTCAAGGACTGCTGGGTCGGCTGTCCTTGAATTCCGGGTGAAAAATGACCTTAGGGGCATTTTGGTCATTTTTACTCAAACAGAAAAATCGAGGTGTTACACAGAGGACTCTGACAAGAGGCTAGCAATCGCCCAAATTGCTAAGGACACTTCTAGCAAAAGATTGACACTTGAAGTCCAAGGCTATAAGGAGGCTCTGCCCTAAAAGAAAGATTTTCGACCAATTCCTTCTAAGGGCAAACATCTATAGAAGTCAACTAGGTGGCAAGGTTGCCCAAAATGTGGGAAGAACCATGGGAGCAAACCTTGTTTGGCTAGGTAATACATATGCTATCGTTGTGGAAAACCAAGACATAAGAGATGGGAGTGTCCAGATAAGTATTCAAAACCAACTACAAAGCCACAACACCAGAGTAGGGTCTTCACCATAAGTACTGAAAGACCCAAAAATTCAACTTAAGCTAGGATTTTTTAGGATTTGATTGAATTGTTTGAACTATGTGTGAATTGTTTGTTTGGTTTATAAAAACTATCTTTTGAAAATCGATTTCAAATAATTTTGAAAGAAAAATTCTTTTTAAGATTAGTGGTAATGTAATACCCTAAAAAAATTTTAACAATCAATTTGAGCTTAATTAGTGAGGATTTCGAAAATATGACAGATGTAGTAATGATGAGGATAGCCTAATGGATGATGTAATGCCCCGATTTTTCTGTCTGAGAGAAATGACCAAAATGCCCCTGAGGTCATTTCCAAACCGGAATTCGAGGATAGCCGGCCTGGCAGTCCTCGAAGGGTCAACTCAATGTTTAAAGGGGATTGGATGATCCTTGAGTGTTTTCGGAAACGAAAAACTTGTTTTCTATAGTTTCGGGTCAAAATGACCAAAATACCCCTAGAGCGTTTTTACGCGAGTAAAGGTGTTGTTGAGCCCGAAACTTTCCCCGAAAGTTTAAAACAATGTTTTCATGTGTTTAAAAGTGTCTGCTTAAGTCCCGGTGGTCCCGGGCAGTTTTTATATAAAATTACGATTTTGCCCCCGGGATATTGCCGTTTGAGCTTAATGACGTAATTAAGCAAACCTAAGCAATATTAGGCTCTAATCGAAGATTAATTAATTTTCATAATTAATCTAGAGTCAAAATAAGTTAATAAAATTAATTCGGACCTAAAATTGCGTAGATTAAACCTAAATCTCTTTTTAAAACTCAAGATTTCTAGTCTTGGAATCTTAAATAGTGTCTCTCCAATTTCCCTAAATCAAGGAATTGTGTTGGCATTGGATTCCTTGTTAATGGAGTTTGACTCCATTAATTTAGCAAGACCACCTCCTAAACCTAGTCTTACAAGCCTCTAATTAACCATTACCTCACCTAAACACTTTTCTACAAATTCCTAATCTTAAACATAATATAAAACACACCTAAACACGCTTCTAAACCACAATTAAATGGAAGAAACCCCTCCCCTATGGCTGATGCATTTTGGCCACATCATCCCTAAATTCCCTCACATGTTCTAAATTTTAAACACACCTTTGAGCCATGCTTTGAGCCATGCCTTGAACCATACCTCACCATACCTTGAACCATGCCTCAAGATCACAACATCTCACCTCATGGAACTCATGGGCTGCTTTGCCTTGGCCAAAATCCCTCCTCCCCCTTGGCACCTTTCATTTGTTTCATTTCTCTATAAATAGCACACTTGAGTGAACTTGAAATACCTTTAGTTCATTTGCTAAGTGTAGAGCACTCAAAGCTTTTCTTTTTCTCTCAAAGATCAAGAGTTCTTTTTCTTCACCTTCTTCATCCTCTTCAACATCATTTCACCTGGTAGGGATTTTGTTTTAAATATTTTAGCCATTAAAGTTCTTGTTTAAGTTATGTGCTTTATAGTTTCTTTTGAATCTTTTAGAACTTCTTTCTTGCTCTTTGTTTCTTCATCCATTTTCGGCCATGGGCCTTTAGTGAGCTTGGAAATGAGAGCTTGATGATGGGGATTGCATGATGATGTTCATCACTTGAGCAACCCCTAAAGCTTGATCTTAGTTCTTGAGAGAAAAGACTTTCTTTTTGTCTTGAAAACTTTGCTTTGATGTTGTTCTAAAATAAGTGTATGAACTCAATGATGAGGACACATGATCTTGGTGTTAATATATTATCAAGATCATGGTCTCTAGAGTTTTAAAATGGTTCTTTTCTTGTTCATGGCTTTAGCCCCATTTCCTTTTTCTTTCTCTAAAAAATTCGGCCATCATTGGTGGTTCAACATGGAAGATTGATGATGAGAGTCTCTAGATGATGACCATGTGTTCATCACAATGAGACCTCTAGAGGTTGAGTTTTAACAAAAATGCTATCTATGATTTTGCTTCAAGGAATGATATTTTATTTACTTTAGCTTGTTATGATAAATTCGGGTTAAGGCTTAAGTTCCTTCAAAGTCTTGTAAGAGCTCTAGTAAAGATATAAAAATGAACTTGCATATTTATATTTCTAGCACCACATATTTATATTTCAAGCTCTTGCATCTCATGTTTACTTTCCTATGTCATCACTAAACTCTAAAGATTAAAGAAAAGGACTTGCATTATCACGTTTAAGTTCAAGCCTTGCATTGCACGTTTATATTTCAAGTCATCACTTAAAGAACTTAAAGGTTTAAAATGAGAGCTTGCATATCACCTAATTAATCTCAAAGTCTTTCTATTTTGGCCTTAAAGTCGATTGTTGCTGGGCCTAGAGCACCAAAATAAAGAATTAAACTTGCATATTTACTTTCAAGTTTCGCATATTTACTTTGTGCCTTGCATATTTAATTTCAAGTTCTTGCATTCCATATTTACTTTGAAGCTCTCACTTTACTTTATAATGAAGAATAAACTGGAATGCATAGCACGTTTATATTTTGTCATCACTTAAGGAACCTAGAGCTCAAAGACTTGCCCTCTTTATCTCAAGTTAAAGTTTGATTATGGAAACATCCTCAAGGATGTAAATTCGGCCATGTGATGTTGATAAACTCAAAATGAGTTTCATCTATATGTAAGGGCCAACAGTCTTTGTTCAAAAGTTTTCCTGTGTTTAAGAGTTCTATAAGGTCATGATCAACAAGATTTGTGAATTAAACCTCTTCCAAGAGTGTTTTAAAATAGTTTCTGCCCCAAGATTATTCTGAGCCTCTTTTACAAGATAAAATATTTTGCAAAAGGGTTTTCAAAGTCCTAAGACGATTCAAGGAGAAACTAGTCACTCATGCTTGTTAGAAATGAAATTTTATACAAGATATGTATATGCATGAATTTGGTTCTGCCATGACATGTTTGTTACTGTATGATGATGTTTTGACATGTTAAAATGTGTGAAATTTTTATGTGTTGAGGTAGGAACCTTTCTATGCATGTTAGGAAAGAAACTAGTTTAACAGAAAAACCATAAAGTCAAGTTTTAGCATAGTTTTGACCCATCTATTTTTGGTTTCTGCCCAAACTATTTTAGTGTCATAATAATCAGATTAGGATTGTTTAATTATGAAAACTTGGTAACATTTGATGTAGGATTGAATTTTAGCACCTATAGAGAAACTAGCAACTAGAGAACCGTGAAAATGCAATTCTAGAACTCTTAGAACATTTAATTTTCTGATTCTGTACAGCACCCTTATAATGTCGTAAACATAATTTATAAATAGTTCAAAGGCTTAGGAATACCTCATAATTGGTTTAGATTTAATTTATAGCGCCTTAGGTGAAGACAGAACCGAGAAAGGGTCTAGAACGTAAGTTCTAGAACCCCGTAATCATAAAGATGTGATTCTGCCCTTAGAGTATGATGTTGGCCAGATTTATTAATGAACATAAATGCTAAAGAATTATTAGTTGTGAATCATTAGGTGCATAAGAGGTTAATAGAAAATGATAGACTAACTACATCTCAAGTTTAAGGCCCGTAAAGGTCAAAGCATAAGACACCATAAGTTCAAGAATATAATGAGTTTTCATGTTACACAAGGAAGGATGTTTTATTTGAGAATGACCATGTCAATGTATGAAATTATGATTGAGGATACATGTTCTATTTGTTTACGTGGAATAAAGCAAATTTGGAGGAAATCCGGCGTGTTGCTATTATGCTGCCGAATTTCTGACAAATTTGGGGACTTAGAAACGTTTTTGAAAAACCTATGAGATTTTCTTTAAAAGAGATGAGGTACTAAGATGTGTTCTTGGATGACACCAGTTCGGCCGAGCACCTCCAAGAACTCATGTGACATCGGTACCAAGATTTATTCTTGGGTGACACCGATTCGGCCTAGCACCCCAAGAAAATGCCCCCTAAGCCCGTACTAGAGAGTCGAATTTATTTATGATATGCTTATCGGTAAGGGATAAGTAAGAACTAGTGACGACTAGTTAGGTGTGAGCTCATAACCTAGAGATGTTACACATTCTGGGTGACACCGGTTTGGCCGAGCACCCCCAGAATGAATGTCTTTTAGGGTGGCTCCATGAGAAAGTAATGTATGATGAATATCTCACAAAGTTTTCCCCCCTGTGATTTCAATTGCCACTTTTATGATGTTACTTGATGTTATGATGAATATTCTTGCACTAAGTAATGCCATGCATATATTCTTTAATATGTTGCATCCATGACATTAAGAATCATTCTAAAATGAACGGACCTTAGCTAACTATGTTTAGAAGCTTAAATGAACTTGTTGCATGCTCAATTATTTCATACACTAAACCTAAGGTTCCTGAGGACGTAGATGATGACACTTAGGTAGTAAGAGGCCCTACTGAGATTCTTTAGCAAGATTCTCACTCCCTCTATCTTTTCCTTCCGTCACGTCTTCAGATGGCGACGTTCGTGATTTTTGTGGACACCCTGACATAGGAGGTGCATCATGATCTGGACCACGGGTCATACCATTTTGTGGGTCGCTATGTCGTTCGTGTATTCATGTTCATTGGACGGCCCTTCAGTCACCATGTACATACTCACCGATTCTCTTCTACCTCACCATTCGGTGATGACTTCGTGTTTGAGCGCGCACGCCCTCTAGAGGAGCGGATCCGCCGCACCCCACCGATAGCTTCTGCTATCTGGGACTACCCACAGTATGTGCCCCGCTCCCCCTCATCATTCTCCAAGACGGACCCTTCAAAGAACTCTGCCAATCAGGTACCTTCCAAGGGATCCTCCCCCACTATACCGATGGACTTTGGGGAGGGTAGCGAGGCTTCTGTCACTCAACCGATACGTGGAGGACGGGTGAGGATGATTCCCCGCCGTAGAAATAGTTAGAAATAAGGATTTTATACCTAGAATTAATTTTTGAGCAATATTTGTTTACCCAGGTATGGTGTTTTACCCGTTCGGTAAAATTTCGGTATATAATTTCTAACACCAAAAAATAGTTTAATCTTTAAAAAAGGATAATGTCTATCCTTTAGAGCCAAGTGTAAGGCTGGGATTTAATCTTGAATTACAACATCAAATCCTAGCCATTCATCTTGTTTTCTTTTAGAAAGAATATAGACTTTATATTAAAGAATTCTTACAACTTAATCTAATATTATTAAAAAGCTACCAACCATATCACTTGAAGTAGATTCTTGGCCAGCCAAGGGGAAACCAGCTAGCTTTCATTTTTTTTTTCCTTACAAGAACTTGAAAACTTGACTTTAAACCTCCTAACACCTAACCTACGGTTGGTAAAACTTCAAACTGCCTTTACTAAATTTATTCTAGTCATCAAGAACTACAAAATTAATCGATTGAAATTTTAATTCCCCACCATTTCTCACATTGATAAGTCATATCCTACTGCCTAAGGGGGTTTGGTGTTGGTTTGAGGCCTTGAAGTCAAGGAGAATATTCTTGGATCATCTTTTAGAGCTAAGATCCCTAAAGCCCTCAAAGTAGGGTTCTTTGTACCTTATTGTGTAATTATATTTTTTTTTCAAATTTAAATAGTAGTTTCTGAAAGTATCAACAAAAACCTCTTTTTCACAATGGCTTCTACAATAGCTTTGATAGACAATGAGCTATTCCCCTAGGTTACTTATCCAAGACACAAGCAGATGATCAATACATGTCACTTGGACAACTGATCAAGGGCAACAGTCATAAACGAAGACCTTCTATAAATAGAGATGTTGTGGCTACAAAGAAAGAGATTCTGATGCGGCATAAGAGCTGAAATGCTGTGAAAATTTCTCCTCTTCCCTTGTAAAGTTCATTACATCTTGTAATCAGTTTTCATGTCTATAAAAATCTTCTTTCTACGTTCTTAGTAGATCATACATTCTTCCAAGAAAGAATATTAGAAAGAAGTCATTCAAGTTTTTTTTCCCAAATCTATTATTGTAAATCTTACAAAAACTTGAGTGTAGGTTAGTTTAAGTCGCAAACCCAAACACGAACACAAACATTGGTATCCTTAATCCAGTAATGATCGATGTGAGTTAGCTTAGAAGGGTTAGTCAAAGACTACTTGCAACATGGCAATAGAGTTTGCCACTGGTCACAGTTTTAACTTGGAGAGCCTGGTCAAAAGACTACTTAGGTTCAACTTAGAGAGGCTGGTCAAAGATTACTTGGTTTGTGATGGTAAAGGTTGCTACTAGTCACAAGTAAGTGTAACACCCTAAAAATTATCTAAAAATTAATTTGAGCTTTATTAGTCATAATTCAAAAATTTGATACTTTGAACAATGATGAGGACGATCCAACGGATTTGTAAAAAAAAAATGTGAATAGTATTTTTCGGGCCCCACAGGCCCGCTGGGACAACCGAAACCCTAGAATTGGGACCTGAAGATGCCTAAAATTGAGAAATTATATGATTATGGTTAGAAATAGGTAGAAATAACGATTTTATACCCAAAATTATTTTTCGGGCAATGTTTGATTTCTCGGGTACACTGTTTTACCCGTTCGGTAAAATTTCGGTATGCGATTTTTAACACCGAAAGTTAGTTAATCTCTACAAAATTATGAAGTCTATCTCTTTGAATGCCAAATGAATGGCTAAGATTTTATCTTGGATGAAAGATCAAATCTTAGCCATTGATATTAAGCTCCTTTAATGAAAAGCAATTATGCTTTATGATTAACTAATCACATTATTTTTTATAAGATATATATGACCAAATTCTTCTCCAAGAAGCCATTTCATCCTCGGCAGCAACCATACAGCCAGCACCACCATTTCCTTCTTCATCAAAACCTTGATTTCAACCTCAAAAATCCTAAGCCAAACTTTGGTAAAATCAAAATCTTCCTTCACCAAAATTGTTCTACACTTCAACCTCTACCAAACCAACTGATTAGAATTTTAAATAATCTCCAAGCTGAACTCTAAGCTATCATTCTCTACTGTTTAAGGAAGGTTTAGCTGCTGTTTGGAGGGCTTGAAGTGAAGACAAATCATTTTTGAAAGATCCCTTGGAGTTAGAAGCCTTAAAGCTTCACAAGTAGGGTTTTCTTTGGTCTTTTCTTTCCAATTTTATGCTGGACTTTTCTGATTGTGTTTGGTCCAAAATTTCTGGATATATTGGTTGATAATATGTTGATATTGATGTTTTAATTTTTGTGGAGTGTTTGGTGTTGTGGAAAAATCATTTTTATCAAAAGAGATTTTGAAGTGGTTGGCTGGATTTTCGGTTTTCTTCCTGGCAGTGATTGTTCATGAATTTTCTGAGGATATTGTGGGTGTTTTCATGAGCTATAAAAATTATATGTTGAAAGTAACATTCTAGGATAGTTCCATGAATTTTTTTGAGCTCTGGTTTTGATTTCTAATGCCTTGAGAAATTCAAGAACCGAAGTGATAACTATGCTACCTGAAATGTTGAATCTGAAGCTGTGAACTTGTGAAAATTTATTAACCTAGTAAATGATCTAATTATGAGCTAAAAATCTTACAGGATATTAGAAACATGTTGAGGTTTTACCAGGATTTTTATTTAGAATTTTCTGGGTTCAATTGCTAGGGTCAATAATTATGAATTTCGGTTCTTGAGCTGAGGTTGGATGGTTTCTGACCACTAAATTTGTAAAATTTTGTTAATATAGTTAGAGAACTCTAATTACCCTGAAATTTTTACAGGACCTTGGTGACACATTTATGTGCCCTTGATAATTTTTATAGCCTCTTAAATGATTGTTTTATGTGCAAATAAATTTGTGCCACAATAGTGTGAAATTTGCCATTGTGCTGAAAATAAATTGATGCTTTGAATTGATGAAATAATAGCATTTTGTACTAGTATAACATGAGTACCTAAATATAAGGATGAATAATTGAATATGTGAACTTGTTGATGAGGTTAGATACACATAGATATGAATGATTATTACGATTGCTTATATGCGAAAGAAAAGCATAAGATTATGTTTCTTGGACTGGAGAAAGTAAATCCAGTTTGTTAGGGAAAATAAACCTAACTACCAAGAAAAGTATAAGATTTATAATCCTTGGGCTGGAGAAAGTAAATCCGGTCTGTCAGGGAAAGTAAACCTAACTACCCTTAAATTGATTCGGGGAAAGTAAACCTAGTTAGGAATAGGTCTGTGTGAGAATTGGAGAAAGTAAATCCAATGATCATGTATAGGAATGAGCTCAGTCCTGAAAAGCAGTCTATTACCCATTATTGCCACACTAGGGAGGGCGGTACGTAACGCCCTGATGTGCAAGATTAGTCAGGGGCCAAGGCAAGTTTAAGAAGTAAATTTTCTAAGAAATCATTTGTCTTATATGCCTAGTGAAGAAGTTTAGTATTGATATTGAGACCAATATATTTAAGTGGAAAGTTAGTAGTATATGATGTGGAATAGTATGGTATATGTACATTAAGTGATTGAATGTTAAAAGTAACCCACTTCGGAAGTATGATTTGAAACTTCAAAAATAAACCGTTATTATACAATGCATGACCACCTTTTCTTAATAAACCGAAGTGGCTGGGGCGATGACGATGACATTATAATTGTGTATTTGGGAGAGTTACCCTATTGAAAATTGTATAATCCTCACCCCTATGTTTTTGTGTTCCCGTGTCGTCTCCAAGTTGACGCAGAAAATCAAGAGACTGCTATGCCAAAGAATGCGGAAGTGCAATAGTGTAGTAGTTAATGCTTTTATTATGTTGTATTTAGTGGAATGGATATATATGTAAATATGTTAAAGGACAAAGGTGTATTAAAGCTCATGAAAGAGCTTCCTTTATGTACTAAACTTTGTATTAAATATATATTTTGGTTTCACTGCTATATATTTCAGTAGAATTATGACCAAGTTATCTCGCGAATCAATCCAAATGGCTACAAATATTTAAGAAAGGTCCGTTAATTTATAAGTAACAACTCTCGAGTATGGTGTCATGACTTAAGGATGACGTTGTACTTAGGAGGATGTTACAGTAAGAGCTTGGAAAGGGCACTGCAAAGACTATCTTTTGACTTTCTCTGTTTGAGAAAGGGTGTTAGTGGAACTTAATTGTTGTTGAGAACTGAATGTAGGCAGGATTGGCTGAACCAACAGAAAAAAATTCTATGCAATATCTCTCTCTCTCTTTTAACTCCTTTGTATTACTACATTACTTGGATTATTCTAGGTTTCTCTTTTAAATTTATTATATGAGCTACCATCATATCTGGTATCGTTTCGAAAGTTACTTTCTAAAATAACTAATGCTATTTCTGCCACACTTCAAGCTCAAAGCTTGATAGTATATCTCTTCAGTTTTCAGAAGTGAAAAGGAAAGAAAAAGTGAAGCACTATCAACCCCACCTTCTCATGCACGTTTCTACCTATGACATGTTAGTTGCATCAAATTTCTTTTAATTGACTTCATGGTGATAATCTGTTACTCAAAAGATAGAATGATAAGATTGCATGAGTGCATGTGTAACTATAAACAGGCTAAGGGAACACCTAGGGAAAAGATTAAGTCGAATATAATAAAATCTTCATGCTAGAATGTGTTATTATGACTGCAATTAAGTGAAACAAGTTAGCTTTGAACCTTATAAACTAAGAATTAGGCTAGAGAATACTTGCACATTGTATGACATTTAGAGCCTTGGTGCATGGATTTTACATGTTCTTATGAGAATCTAGCATGTTTAGTTATCATAATGACTAGGGTGAATGAATGATGTGCTTATGTTTGTTAAGCATGTGGTTGCATGCATGGGCATACTCATTCTATTATGTCTTTCGGGACAAAGAGTAGTGTAACTTCCCAGGATATTGATTTACCCCTAGTTGTACTAAATAGATTTACTTGCGTAATCAAGGTAGTATTAAAGCTCTATTTGAACTCAAAATGATTTCACTCATCAACTTTGAGTTTAAATTAATTACCTAAGGTTAAAAATTAATTATTGAGGTAATTAGAGTCTAAAATTACCTAACGTAAAATTAAATTACCTTTCCTTTGTAACACCCCGATTTTTCTATCTGAGTAAAAATGACCAAAATGCCCCTGAGGTCATTTTTCACCCGAAACTTGAGGATAGCTAGCCCGGCAATCCTCGAAGGGTCAACTCAATGTTTGAAGGAGATTAGATGATCGTTGAGTGATTTCGGAAATGAAAAACTTGTTTTCTGCAGTTTTGGGTCAAAATGACCAAAATACCCCTATAGCGTTTTACGTGGGTAAAGGTGTCGTTCGAGCCCGAAACTTTCCTCAAAGGTTTAAAATGACATTTTCATGTGTTTAAAAGTATTTGTTTAAGTCTCGGGCAGTTTTTATACAAAATTATGATTTTGTCCCTGGCATAGCGCCATTTGATCTTAATGATTTAATTAAGCAAACCTAAGCAATATTAGGCTCTAATCAAAGATTAATTAATTACCATAATTAATCTAGAGTCAAAATAAGTCCTTAAAATTAATTAGAACCTAAGATTGCTTAGATTAAACTCAAAAACCCCTCTTTTTCTTTTTAAAACTCAAGTTCCAAGACATAGAATCTTAAATAGTGTTTTCACTATTCACTCTCCATACTCCAAGAAGCCTTGGTAGAATAGGATTTTGACCCCACTAATGAATAGCCTAGATTGCTCACTAATTATGCCCCAAAATAGCCTTGATTACCTATTCTTTCACTTACACACCTACTTACAAGTTCCTAATCTTAAACTCAATCAAAGATACACCTAAACACATCACTAACCCACAATTAGGGAAGCAATTTCCTCCCCTTGGATTCTTCAAAATAGGTGCCACCTCACCCCTCCCTACATCAAGAGTTTGTTCTTTCCAACACTCAAAGTGACATGCTAGCCCATACCTCCAACCATGCCTAGCCTTACCTATGAATGACTACATGTAAGAGATATTTTCTCTCCCTTCTCCACTCAAATTGTGCCACCTAGCCTCCTCCCCTCACTCCTCTTATGTTCATTTCCTCTATAAATAGACACCCAAGGAGCTTGCTTGAATCTTTGCTCATTTCTCTCGCACCCCCAAATACTTTCTTTCTCTCAAGCTTTAAAGAGTTCTTCTTCTCCTTCTTCTTCTTCTTCTTCAAGAGCAAGTTCTCTTTCTCAATCAAGGAAAGCACATCCAAGGTAGGGAGTTATGTAAGGATTCTATGTTGAGTTTTCTTCCTCTCCTTGTCCTTTCTCTTTTTCGTTTTGAGTTTCTTCCATTTGTTCTTGTTTGTTAAATGTTTGAAAATCATGGCTTGATGATGAGGATCTTTGATGTTGGTTGTAAAACCATCATTTGCTTGACCTCTAGAGCTCAAGGTTTCACTTCTAAGAGTTCTTGACAAATAAAGTTGCTATGTGGGTTTTTTTTAAGAGTTAAGATGGGATCTTGAGCCTAGGCCTTGAAGGATTAATAAATGGGTTGCATCCATATTTACTTTCCAAGTTCTTGCATTGTACGTTTACATTAAGCTTTGTATATCACGTTTATTTCTAAGCTATCACCAAAACTTAAAGATAAGAAGTGAACTTGCATTTCATATTTAAGTTTCTTGTCTAGCACGTTTACTTTTCAAGTCATCACCTAAGAACTCAAAGATTAAAACAAAAGTTTGCATATCACCTAACTAATCTCAAAGCCTTTCTATTTCGACCTTAAAATCGATTGTTGCTGGGCCTAGAGCACTAAAATAAAGAAATGAACTTGCATTCCATATTTATATTTTTGCCTAGCACGTTTATATTTCAAGATTATTGCATCTCATATCTATATTCGAGCTTTGCACATCATATTTACATTTCCCTTACCACCACTTCATAATACCAAGATTAAAATAAGGATTGCATTTGCACGTTTAAATTTACGTCATTACCTAAATAATCCTAGAGCTCAAGACTTACTCCTCTTAACTCACAAATGAATTTTGGTCCCATATGCTCTTACCTTTATGAATGGGTGTTTCCATTTAAAGAGTTAGAGATTTGAAAGAAGCCATGTTGATGATGAATCCTGTTTATATGATGTGTGAAAAGTTTTGAAAGGTTGTAGGCCCCAAAGGGTTTAAATGTGTGTTTGGTTTTAAGGAAGATGATGGAATGATGTTAAAAGGTTTCTAGAATAAATGAGCAATTTTAAGGATGTCAAAACTTGAGTTTTTTGCCATTTTTGGGTTGCTGGTAATCGATTACAGGGCTTATGTAATCGATTACTAGAGTGCCTTGCACACCCGGATATAAGTTTTTGACCTGTGTAATCGATTACACAATGTTCTGGGAAACCCAGAACATGTTTCTGGACCCTAGTAATCTATTACTCAGGTGTTCTTGAGGCCCAGAATGCATTTTCGACCAAGGTAATCGATTACAAAGCTCATGTAATTGATTACCAGGACCTCAAACTTCCCGGTTTTAGAAAGTTGAGCCAAGTAATTGATTACAAGGCCCATGTAATCGATTACCAATATCTAAAATGTGTAAATAAGTGTTTCTTCTTTCATGTGAACATGAATAGATGATCTTGCATGCCTATTCTCAAATTATGACATGATGATTTATAGTTTGATGAATATATATATATATATATGAAATGAATGTGAAGGCATGTTGCATGATAAATTGCATGAATGATTATCTTTGATCAGGATGCATGATGTTATGAGTTTATAAGCATGATAAGTTAAGTGATGATTTATTATTGTATTGCATCTTGTTATAACGTGCTAAGGCTTAAGGTGACTTAATGTATGAGAAAATGACCTTTTGGACTCACCAAACTATAGGTGATGAAAAGGTGATTCTTGCTTAAAAAGATGTAATGCATGAGAAAATGACCCTTTGGACTCACCAAACGATAGGTGATGAAAAGGTGATTCTTACCTAAGGTGATTTTAAAACATGAGAAAATGATCCTTTGGACTCATCAAACTATAGGTGATGTAAAGATGATTCCTACCCCCTAACCCGTACTTATCAAGTCGGGACTTCAACTTATCAAAAGGGAATAAGTTTATGCTAGTGACGACTAGTGGGGTATGAGCTCGTAACCTAGAAGTACTCTCAAAAGGGAAGAGTAATAAGGTGGCCCCAAGGAAGAAAAGAAACTTAAAGTCACCTAAGGAAACAAGGAATGTCATTCATGAACCATGTTCTATGCACATCATGTATGTTATGTAGTCAGATGTATGCTTTAAAGTTAATGTTGCATAAAGTATTGACATGCATATCATAAAGAAGTATGATACATTCATTACAACACTCATGATAAAATGAATGGGCCTCAGTAATGGATGTTCAGAACTTAATAAATGAATCTTTGCATGCTCACTATTTCATAATTAAACCCGAGGTTCCTGAGGACGATGATGATGACATGTGTGTGAAAAAGGGAGCCCTGCTGAGATTATTGTATAAGTTTCTCACTCCCTATCTTTCTTTGTTGTCTTCGTCTTCAGACAAGAAGGTTGACACGACGTCCGCGGATTGCCCCGAGGTGCCGACATGGAACTAGCTTGATGTTCGAGATCGGAGTAGTGCAACCGGAGAGGGGACATAGTCGTAGCTTTTCACATAGTAGTTGTGCATAGTTGTTTTGTTGTATGCTCAACCCCTGCGGGTGGGCCCCATATATTTGATGTGATGTTATTAATACTGTTAATATTTGACTTGATATTTAATGTTAATGTTATATGATGATGTGCCGATGGTTGTTCTTTCTATAAAGCTTATCTGGTGTTTCTGTTTATGTTATTCTTTTATGTTTACGCTTCATGGTACGCGAGGCTCACGTTTTGTCTATGTTTTTCAAAAAAAATTCTATCCATATTTTCTGCTATGTATTTTAAAGAAAGGTCTTAAGAATGAGACTAAAAGAGTAATAGACTAATAGTTAACTTAAATACGTTCTAGGAGTATTGGATTAAAAATTAGAATGTTACATCCTTAATTATGAAAGCTCATAAAATTAGTGATAATTGAGATCAAAGTTAAGATTTCGGTTTAGGTAAAATCTTGTACATTTACATTTTCTTATCCTAAGTTTAGAACCTGCGTTACAAATTGATTTTTACTCATTTGAAATTAACTTCATTTACTAGTATATGATTTCTCTTTTTACCTTGTTTTGATTTGTCTTAAACACTTAACCTTTTACCATTTTCACTAACCTATCAATTCCTAATCTTTTACCTAAGTAAGTACACATCAAATACATGATTTACCACTTGCAAATGGTAAGAAATCTGATACAAATGTAATCAGAAGATAGAACCCTTTTATGCCTCATTATATCATATTTTAATTGTTTTTCCAACAAAGAAACATATGCAACCATAAACCATACCTTTAGCTTTCTTCTGCATTATTTTTGGCTATGTTTAATCAAAAGAAAACTCATCCATTTCAGCCATAATGTGATCAGCAATAATGTCTCCCATTAGCATCATATTTTAGTGTTTTCATCCATTATGCATGAACAAAATTATTACTAAGAATAAAAGCATTTTTTTTATGTTTCTTTAATTGAAAAATGAAATTAAAAACTCCGTTTTCCAACCATGAAGGCAACTGCCATACAGCCTCCTTGGCCTATAAATATGAGCTCTTCCATTGCCTAAATGCACACACAACATTCCTAGCCTTAGCATTTTCTTACTTGATAGTTTTCTTACTCAAAATTTATTCAAAGTTCTCTAATTCTCTCAATACTTCAAGCTTTTTTCTTCTTCCTCATTCACATTCAAGAGACTCCATTCCCAACCTCTAATCAAGTTCTAAACCTCAAGCATACCCATTACAACTATAAATCAACTCCTAAACACATAACATTTCCATTATCAAACACAAAAACACAAGAAAAATCCTCCCTCCATTTGTTTTCATCTTGGCCAAATTTCAAGGACACATCAAGGACATATTTTCTTCTTCTAACTTCTCTAAAGATCAAGCATTACCTTTTGATAACAAGAAACAACTTGGTAGGGATTTTATTTCATGTTCTTTCTTTTGTTCTTCCTTTATATTTTTGATTTTTATGATTTGATAATGACCATGGCTTGATAATGAGGAATCATGGTGGTGGTTGTGAATCCATCATTTAAATGACCTCTAAAGCCTAAGGTTTAATTCTTGATGTTAAAAGATTAATAAAGGAATTACTAAGTTTTGCGTTTTAAGCTTAACAAGATATAAAAATGAACTAGCATCCATATTTATGTTTTAAGTTCTTGCACATCATATTTATATTTCAAGCTTTGCATAATCATGTTTATATTTGAAGTTATCACTTTAATTCTTGAAGATAATAATATGAACTTGCATATTCATATTTATATTTCAAGTTATCACCTAAATCATAAAGATCTAAGAATGAATTTGCATCTTTATATTTATATCTCAAGCCTTGCATTTCATATTTATATTTCCAAGTTATCACCTTATAATGATAATAATAAGGTTACAAGGCAAGTTTATGATTCTAGTCATTACTTAAATCCTAAAGTTCAAGATTTACTTCTTTTATCTTAAATGGCAATTTTGATCATGGACACTTCTCATCTATTTATTTTTGGCCCTTATATAATTCTGATTTAAATCTTGTCATATTTTATTTTTAGGTATGATCTTGTCTTTAGAGATATACAAAGAAATTTTGAAAGACTTAGAAATTGCAAAAGATTAAGAATATGGTTTTTCTCATGATTCTAAATGCTAAAGTTTAAGTATTCTAATATAATCTTTTAGAACTAGAATGGTTACTGATTTAGGATGTTTAGATGAGTTTAAATCACTAATGGTTATTGTGAAAATTGTTTTTAGTGTTTTAGGAAAAACTAGAAACTAAAAAAGATCAAAATTATGTTTTTATGAAGCTTTTAGAATGCTAATTTTTCTTATTTCTATTCAGCCCTATTCATCACTGTTAACCACTGTTTACTACTGTTTATAGCTGTTCACACACTTGAGGATCACTAACAATTGTCATCAAAATTGTTCTTAGCATTTTAGGAAAGTCTAGTAACTAGAAAGGATTAAAATTGTGTTTTTGTGAAGCTTTAAGGAGATTAATTTTCTGATTCTGTTCAAGAGTTGTTCAAGGCTGTTCAAGTTGTTCACATACTTAAAAATTACTTATATTTTTTGTAAAAATTGTTTTTGGTACCATAAATGCATAAAAGGGTAATTACAAGTGTGTGTTTGGGCCGTTTTGCAAAATGCGGAAAGTTATGTTTTGAATTATCAACTATGTCATTTCAGCCAAATGATTTTATTTAGAGCTACTAATGATGTTGAATGTGTCCATGAGTCCAAAATACCGTTTATGAAGTTTAGATAAAGTTTTAGAAATTTCGGTTGTTGTTAAGTATTAAAAATAAGCGATTCTGCACTTTGACCCTTAAAGTATGTTATAATTTGGTCTATGGCCCTAAAAGGTTTTTATGATGAGTTTTAAATGGTTCTAATAGTTATATGTCTCTTGAAAGTATTGGTTAATATTAAAGATCTTTAGTTTGTGAGAATGTGTTAAAAAGGAGTATTTACGTTTTGACCCGTAATCTTTGAGAAATTGTGATTTGACCCCTTTTGGGGCTTAAGCATTAATATTGATAAATTTGATGAGATGAATGTGATTGATATCTCGTGAAGGCTATGTTCACATGATGAAATTTATATGGCTTATGGATATATGCAATGAAATATGATGCATGTTTATATGATTTAAATTATGGTATGTTATGGTTATGTTTGATTCATTGAGATGCATAAGTTCATGAAGTTTATGAGCATCAAATATTGAAATGATGAGTTATCCATGTTTGCATCTCATATATCATGCCAAGATTAAAGGTGACAAAAGATACATGGAAATGATCCTCTAGACTCCCCAAATTAAAGATTATGAGAGGTGATCCAAATAGGAAGTGATCCTTTGGACTCTCTGAATTAAAGGTTATGAAAGGCGATCCTAATGCCCCCTATAACACCCCGATTTTTCTGTCTGAGAGAAATGACCAAAATGCCCCTGAGGTCATTTCCTGATCCGAATTCGAGGATAACCAACTCGGTCGTCCTCGAAGGGTCAACTCAATGTTTGAAGGGGATTGAATGGCCTTTGAATGCTTTCGGAAGCGAAAATTTCATTTTTCGCAGTTTCGAGTCAAAATGACCAAAATAACCCTATAGCGTTTTACGCGGGTAAAGGTGCCGTTTGAGCCCGAAACTTTCCCCAAAGGTTTAAAAACATGTTTTCATGTGTCTAGAGGTCTCTGTTCAAGTCCCGGTGGTCCCGGGCAGTTTTTGTGTAAAATTACGATTTTGCCCCTAAAATAGTGTTTTTACGCCAAATGACGTAATTAAGCAAACCTAAGCAATATTAGGCTCTAAACGAAGATTAATTAATTTCCCTAATTAATCTAGAGTCAAAATAATTTATTAAAATTAATTAGAACCTAAAATTGCTTAGATTAAACTTAAATCCCTTTTTAGAACTCAAGATTACTAGTCTTGGAATCTTGAATAGTGTTTTCTCTCTCTACTTCCTTAAATCAAGGAAGTGTGTCTAGAGTTGTTTAGACTCTAAATTGAGGATCTAACTCACTAATGGTGCAAGACCACTCCTTAATTATGTCTAGACCACCCTAATTATCCATTTTCCTTACCTAAACACTTTCTTACAAATTCTTAATCTTAAGCATAATCAAAGATACACCTAAACACAACTCTAAACCACAATTAAAATGCAAGAAATCCCCCCACATGGGCTAATGCATTTCGGCCAGCACACCTCCCCATTGACCACATGTTGAATTGTTTTCTCACTCAAAGAACCATGCTTGAGGCCATACCTTGAACCATACCTCACCATACTTTGAACCATACCTCACCATGCCTCAAGACCACATTATCTCACCTCATGGAACTCATGGGATGCCCTCCAATCTGCACACATGGCCGAAGCCATCCTCCTCCATGAGCTCCCTTCATTTGTTTCATTTCTCTATAAACAGAATGCCTTGAGGAGCTTGCACCACTTTTAGATCATTTGCTAAGTTTAGGAGCACTCAAAGCTTTTCTTTCTCTCTCAAAGTTCTAGTGTTCTTCAAGTTCTTCAAGTTCTTCAAAGTTCTTCATCTTCTTCATCTTCCTCTTCCATCTTCAAGTTCATCACACCAAGTAGGGATTTTCTTTCAAGTATTTCTTTCTTTTAAGTTCTTGTTTTAAGCTTTATGTTTATAGTTTCTCTTGATTCTTTTTAGAACTTCTTTTCCTTTCCTTTTTCTTTCTCATTTTCGGCCATGGGCCTTGAGGTTCAAAGAAATGAGAGCTTGATGATGAGAGTTTCATGATGATGTTCATCACTTGAAACAAACTCTAGAGCTTGATCTTTGTTCTTGAGCAAAAATGTTTCTAGTTTTTCCTTTCTTGAACTCTTGAGAACTTTAGTTTTGATGGTGTTTTAAATTGATTCTAAGGACTCAATGATGAGGTCTCATGATGTTGGTATTAATATATCACCAAGATCATGGACTCTAGAGTTTCAAATATTTCTTTTCTTGCCTAGATGTTTCGGCCATTTCCTTTCCTTTTATATGCCTTATGGTTTGATTTTCTAAAGATGTTATGTTGAGTTCTAAGAACTCTAGACTTTACTTTGTCTTGGTTTGATGAGTTTGGGTTGAGGTTTATGTTCCTTTAAAGTCTTGTTAAGAGCTCTAGAAAGATAAAATGAACTTGCATAATTTATTTTATGCTTGCATTTAAATTTACATTCTTGCTATGCATCTTTACTTTCAAGCTATCACCTAAGAACATAAAGATTAAAATGAAACTTGCATAATCACTTAATTTAATTCTCAAAGCCTTTCTATTTCGGCCTTAAAGCCGATTGTTGTTGGGCCTAGAGCACTAAAATAAAGAATTGAACTTGCATCATCACTTAATTAATTTCTCGAATGCCTATCTATTTCGGCCTTAAAGTCGATTGTTGTTGGGCCAAGAGCACTAAAATAAAGAATTGAAACTTGCATATTTACTTTCAAGCTTGCACGTTTAAGTTTATGCCTCGCATATTTACTTTCAAGCTTGCACGTTTAAGTTTATGCCTTACATATTTACCTTACGTCATCACTTTAATTTGTAAACAAAGATTAAAAATGAAAAGCATGAGCACGTCTATTTTATGTCATAACTTAAGAACCTAGAGCTCAAAGACTTGCCCATTTCATTCCAAGTTAAAGTTTAATGTGAAACCGTTCTTTGAATGCATATTTTCGGCCAAGTAGTGATGATGGACTTGCGATAAGTTTTCATTTAGCTACAAGGACCAATAGTCTATGTTCTAAGTTTTCCTTAAAGCTTTACAAAGCTTTTCAAGGTTATGTTATCATGAGAGATGACTTTATTCCCTTTTAGAAGATGAAATATATTTTGGTCATTGACCTAAGGCTTCTCCTAGCCTCTTGATGAGTTAAAATGATTTGCAAAGAGTTTTAGAAATTCTAAATTGATTCCAAGAGAAACTAGTTAACTTATGTACCTAGAAATGTCAATTTAAATCCTTTACTGAAGTTAAATGTTTTCGGTTCTGATATGATGAGTGTGATGCTGTATGATGATGTTTTGATGTGTTAGAATGTGTGAAAATATCATATGATGATGTAGAAATGATTCTATGCATAATAGGTAAGAAACTAGCTAACTAGAAATACCGTAAAGCTAGAATTTAACATAGTTTTGACCCATTTGTTTATGGAGCTTATCCAAACTGTTTTAATGGGAGCATAATCAGATTAGGATTGTTTAGACATGAAAAAAATTGGTAACATTTGGATTAGAATCGAATTCTAGCACCTATAGGAAAACTAGTAACTAGAAAACCGTAAAAGTGCAAGTTTAGAACTCTTAGAACATTTATTTTTCTAGATTCTGTCCAGCACCCTTACAACATGATAAACGTGATTAATAATTATTCCTTAAGCATAGGAATGCCTCATAATTGAATTAGATTTAATTCATAGCGCCTTAGGCGAAGACGGAACCAAGAAAGGGTCTAAAACGTAAGTTCTAGAACCCCGTAATCCCAAGTTAGAAATTCTGCCCTATGCTATTCAGATTTAAGTGTGAACATGAGGATTATGAATGATGTTTAATTATGAGCCCTTAGGTGCATAAAAAATGAGCGATGGATGTTAGAGAACCATATCCCATGATTAAGACCCGTAAGGGTCAAAGCATAAGCTACCGTAAGGATAAACAGTTGAATGTTCCATGATGATGTATGTGGTATGTAAATGATGATGATGTTATTCATATGAGGAATTCATGAGGATATATGTTTATATGGCATAAAGCAAATTTGGAAGGAATTCGGCGTAATGCCTTTGTGCCGCCAAATTCCCGACAAATTTGGGGACTTAAAGAGATTTTGAAAATTAAGGTACTAAGATGGGTTCTAGGATGACACCAGTTCGGCCGAGCACCTCCATAGAACTCATGTGACATCGGTACCCATTTATACTCTTAGGTGACACCGGTTCGGCCGAGCACCCCTAAGAGGTTTGCCCCCTAACCCGTACTCAGATAGTCGGGATTTATGATTTATGATACGCTTATCGTTAAGTGGTAAGTAAGAACTAGTGACGACTAGTTAAGGTATGAGCTCATAACCTAGATATGTGACACATTCTGGGTGACACCGGTTCGGCCGAGCACCCCCAGTTCGATTGTCTTTTAGGGTAGCCCATGAGGAAGAGATGTTTCATGATTATGATTATGTCACTAAGTTTGTCCCATATGAACGTTACTATTGCCACTTTATGCCACTGATTATGATGATGCTTGATGTTATGTTTTATGTATGTGCATTAGGTAGTGCCATGCATACACCTTCTATTATGTTGCATTCATGACATTAAGATCATTCTAAAATGAATGGACCTTGGCTAAAGTATATTTTAAAGATTAAAATGAACTTAATGCATGTTCAGTCATCTTGTGTAATTAAACCCAAGGTTCCTGAGGACGTAGATGATGACACCTAGGTAGTAGGAGGCCCTACTAAGATTCTTTAGCAAGATTCTCACTCCCTCTGTCTCTTTATTTCCATCACGTCTTCAGATGGTGACGTTCGTAGTGTTTGTGGACACGCCGACATGGGAGGTGCACCATGACCCGGACCACGGGTCGTTCCATTTTATGGGTCGATGCACGGTTAAAGTATTCATGTTCATGGGTCGACCCTTCACTCCCCCTGTACATTCCCATCGTTTCTCCCCCGTCTCACCTTTTGGCGATGACCTGGTGTTTGAGCGCGCGCGTCCCCGAGAGGAGAGGCTTCGCCGAACTCCACCGTCCACGTCTGCCGCTCGAGACTACCCCCAGTATGTGCCTCGTTGCCCATCGTCTTTCTCGGAGACGGATCCTTCCGAGGATTCGGCGACCCAGGTACCCTCCGAGGGATCTTCCCCCACCATACCCATGGATCTTGGGGAAGGTAGCGAGCCCTCCCTGACTCAGCCGAGGCTTGCGCGACGACCGGAGATGAGGCCACGCCGTGGAGGTCACTTCCGAGCCCCGTCCCGCCTATTCACGCCGGAGGAGCTTGCTCAGTTTTCTGGTTACTTGCCACGCTCGAGGGATAGTCGCCAGTAGGAGGCCGTAGATGGCCGAGATAAAGCACACACCACTTAGATGGAGATAAACCTTCTTTTGTTTAGAGGTTATCCCTTTAGGTGCACTCGGGTAGGGGAGTAGTTTATATTTATGCTTATGCTGTATTTTCTTTCATGTATTCCCTTGTACTAAATTAAGCCCCACACTTATAAGTGGGCAAGTTATATATATATATATGAGATGATGTTCAGTGTTATTCATATTGTGCCTTATGCTATGATGTTATGAGATGTATGATTTGATCGTTACATGATATATCGCATCACGCGGCTCTCACTTTGTTTTTCAAAAAAAAATTTACCCGTATTTTCCGCTAAGTATTTCTAAGTAAAATTGAGAACTATGAAGTAACGGACTAATGATTAACCTAAGTATGTTCTAGAGTATTGGGTTAAAAATTAGGATGTTACACCCCCTATCCCATACTTTAAGAGTCGGGAATTTGACTTATCAAAAGGGATAAGATTATGCTAGTGATGACTAGTGAGGTATGAGCTCATAACCTAGAACTCTCAAGAAAAGAGAGAATTATAGGGTGTAACATCCTAATTTTTAACCCAATACTCTAGAACATATTTAGGTTAATCATTAGGCGGTTACGTCATAGTCTCCTTTTTACTTTAAAATACTTAGCAAAAATACTGGTAAATTTTTTTTTTTTGAATTATAAAAGCAAAGTGAGAGCCGTGCGACTTGGTGAACAATAAAACATGAAAGGAAATAAAGCAAGCATCTCATAACACATAACATAAAGCAAGTAAAGGCATATCACGATAAAACTGAACTGCATAGTTATACATAATATGATATACCCATTTATGAAGAGTGGGGCTTAGTTTAGTACAAGTGAAATAAAAATACATAGAAAATGAAAGTACAACAAAGGCATAAAAAAAGAAACTCTCCTAACTCTAGTGTGCCTACAAATAGATAGCCTAAAGACAAAAGAAGGCTATCCTAGCCTAGTCAAAGCTCGGGCACCAGAACACGACGATCGCCTCCTACTGCGAGCCTCTCTAGAAAGGAGGGATGTATCCGATCCACTAGGCTATCTCGGCCAGGGTGGCTATGTGCTGCATCGGTCGGGCATGAGCTCCACAGCGGGGGATCATCCTCACCCACCACGTACCGGCTGAGCGACAAAAGCCTCGCTACCTCCCTAAAGTCCATCGGCATAGTGAGGGAGGATCCCTCGGAAGCTACCTAAGTGGCAGAGTCCTCCGAAGGGTCCGTCTTGGAGAATGATGAGGGCGAGTAAGGCATATACTGTGGGTAGTCTCGGATGGCAGAAGCTATCGATGGGGTGTGGCGGATCTGCTCCTCTTGAGGGCATACGCGCTCGAACACGAAATCGTCATCGAAAGGTGAGGCAGGAGAGAATCGATGACTATGTACAGGGTGACTAAAGGGCCGTCCAACGAACATAAATACATGAACGACGCAGCGACCCACAAAAGGGTATGACCCGTGGTCCGGATCATGATGCACCTCCCACGTTGAGGTGTCCACAAAAATCACGAACGTCGCCATCTGAAGACGTGACGGAAAGAGAGAGATAGAGGGAGTGAGAATCTTGCTAAAGAATCTCAGTAGGGCCTCCTACTACCTAGGTGTCATCATCTACGCCTTCAGGAACCTTAGGTTTAGTATACAAAATGAGTGAGCATGCATTAAGTCCATTTTTAAGCTTTGAAACATAGTTAGCCAAGGTCCATTCATTTTAGTATGATTCTTAATGTCATGGATGCAACATATTAAAGAATGTATACATGGCTCTACTTAATGCAAGAATAATAATCATAACATTAAGAACAACATAGTAGTGGCATAAAGTGGCAATTGAATCTCATATGGGAAAACTTTGTGACATAATCATCATACTTTACTTCTTCATAGGCCACCCTAAAAGACAATCGTTATAGGGGTGCTCAGCCGAACCGATGTCACCCAGAACATGTCACATCTCTAGGTTATGAGCTCATACCTTAACTAGTCGTCACTAGTTCTTACTTATCAATCCCGATAAGCGTATCATAATCATTAACATAATCCCGACTTATCCAGTACGGGCTAGGGGGCATTTCTTGGGGGTGCTCGGCCGAACCGGTGTCACCTAAGAATACATCTTGGTACCGATGTCACATGAGTTCTCTGGAGGTGCTCAGTCGAACCGGTGTCATTCGAGAACTCATCTTAGTACCTCACAAATAAAATCTCATAGGTTTTTCAAAAACTTTCTAAGTCCCCAAATTTGTCAGAAATTCGACAGCATAACAGCAGCATGCCGAATTTCTTCCAAATTTACTTTATGCCACATAAGTCAATCAAACAAGCATCCTCCATCATAATTTCATGCATTCACATAATCATTCTTATACGTTCACAAGCAACATTGAAAATTCATCATGCTCTTGATCCTACGGTATCTTATGCTTTGACCCTTACGGGCCTTAAACTTGAGGTGTAATTATTCTATCATTTTCTATCAACCTCTTATGCACCTAAGGATTTACTTCTAACAAATCTTACTATCATTCACACTCTTTATTAAATCTGGGCAGTACCATTCTTTAAGGGCAGAATTATATACTTACAATTATGGGGTTCTAGAACTTACGTTTTAGACCCTTTCTTGGTTTCGTCTTTGCCTAAGGCGCTATAAATTAAACCCAAACCAATTATGAGGAATTTCTATACCTAAGAACTAATTATAAACCATGTTTACCATATTATGAGGGTGCTGGACAGATTCTAAAAATTAAATGTTCTAAGAGTTCTAGAATTGCATTTTTACAGTTTTCTAGTTACTAGTTTCTCTATAGGTGCTAAAAATTCAATCCTACTTCAAATGTAACCAAATTTTTCATGATTAAAAAATCCTAATCTGATTATATTCCCATTGAAACAGTTTGGGCAGTATCCAAAAATAAATGGGTTAAAACTATGCTAAATCTTGACTTTACGGTTTTTCTAGAGAGCTAGTTTCTCTCCTACCATGCATAGAAATGTTCCTACCTCATCATACATAATTTTCACACATTCTAACACATCAAAACATCATCACATAACAGCAAACTCATCATGGCAGAATCAAAACATCAAGTCCCAAAAAGATGCATAACTTGACATTTCTAAAGCATATAAGTTGCTAGTTTCTCTTGGAATCATTTTAGGACTTCTAAAGCTCTTTTGCAAACCATTTTATTTTGTCAAAGGGGCTAAAAACACCCTTAGGTCAGTAACCAACTTGATTCCTCCTTAAAAGAGGATTAAATTCATAAATCTTGTTGGTCTTAACTTCATAAAGTTCATGGGGCTTGAAGAAAATCTTAAAATTTAGATTGTTGGCCCTTGTAGCTAGATGAAACTCATTCCAAGTTCCTCTTCACCACATGACCGAAATTATGCATTCAAAGAATGCTCCTACATTAAACTTTAACTTGAGATAAAATGGGCAAGTCTTTGAGCTCTAAGGTCTTTAAGTGATGACAAAATGTAAATATGCTATGCGCATCATTCTTATCTTTCATTATAAAGTAAAGTGAGAACTTAAAGTAAATATGCAAGACTTGAAATATAAATATGCAAGGCTTGAAATAAATATGCAAGACTTGAAAGTAAATATGCAATGCAAGTTCATTTCTTTATTTTAGTGCTCTAGGCCCAGCAACAATCGACTTTAAGGTCGAAATAGAAAGGCTTTGAGAATTAATTAGGTAATAATGCAAGTCTTGTTTTAATCTTTGAGTCCTTAGATGATAACTTGGAAAATAAAGATGCAAGGCAAGAATATCATCATGAGTGCAAGCTCAAAATAAATATGCAAGTTCATTTATATCTTATTAGAGCTCATTCAAGACTTTAAAGGAACTTAGACCTCAACCCAAACTCATCATGACAAGATAAAGTAAAGACGAGTTCTTAGAACTCAAGATAATATTCCTTAAAGAAACAAAGCCATAAGTGATCTATATATCATTTTCATGAAAACTCAAGCTTTAGAGATTTCTTTGTGGTGAACATAAAGTCACCATTTAGAACTCTCATCATCAAGCTATCATGTTGGACCATCCAACAAGTGTTGGCCAAAATCATGAAGAGGAGATAAGGAAAGGAACCAAAACTTTTAAGAAGAAAAGGAAACATTTGAAACTCTAGAGACCATGATCTTAGTGATGTATTAACACTAACACCATGGGTCCTCATCATTGAGTTCATATAACCATTTTAAGATATCATCAAAGTTAAGGATCTCACGGTTCAAGGAGAAAAGAACTAAAAACATCTTTAACTTAAGAACAAAGATCAAGCTTTAGAGATTGTTCAAGTGATGAACATCATCATGAAACCTCATCATCAAGCTCTCATTCCCTTGTCCTCAAAGGCCCATGGCCGAAAATGAAGAAGAAAAAGGAGAGGGAAGTTCTAAAAATACTCAAGAGAAACCATAAACACATAACTAGAATAAGAACTTAAATGAAGGAAATGCTTGAAGGAAAATCCCTACCAAGTGATTGAAGATTGGGATGAGAGAAAAGGATGAAGAACTTGAACACTTGAACTTGAGAGAAAAAGGAAACTTTGAAGTGCTCTTTGAAAACTTACAGTTAGCAAATGAACTAAAGGTGTTTCAAGTTCACTTAAGTGTGCTATTTATAGAGAAATGAAACAAATGAAAGGTGCAAGAGGGAGAAGGAGGTTTCGGCCAAGCAAGGGCAGCCCCATGAGGTCCATGAGGTGAGATGTTGTGATCTTGAGGCATGGTGAGGGATGGTTCAAAGTATGGTGAGGTATGGTTCAAGGTATGGCTCAAGCATGGTTCTTTGAGTGAGAAACAAATCAACATGTGATGCAAATGGGAGAGAGATGGCTGAAGATGCATCAGCCATGGGGGAGGGTTTTCTTGCATTTTATTTGTGGTTTAAAGTTGTGTTTAGGTGTATCTTTGATTAGGATTAAGGTTAGGAATTTGTAAGAAAGTTTTTAGGTGAGAAAATGGGTAATCAAGGTTGTCAAGACATGTTTAAGGAGTGTTCTTGCATCACTAGTGAGTTATAAACTCATTTTAGTGCATAAACAATTCTATACACAATTCCTTGATTTAAGGAATTGGAGAGAGAAAATATTATTCAAGATTCCAAGATTGGAATCTTGAGTTTTAAAAAGAGATTTAAATCTAATCTAAGCAATTTTAGGTTCTAATTAATTTTAATAGTTTATTTTGACTCTAGATTAATTATGAAAATTAATTAACCTTCGATTAGAGCCTAATATTGCTTAGGTTTGCTTAATTACGTCATTAAGCTCAAGAACACTATTCCAGGGGCAAAATCATAATTTTACACTAAAACTGTCCGGGACCACTGGGACTTAAACAGACGCTTCTAAACATGCAAAAACATTATTTTAAACCTTCGAGGAAAGTTTCGGGCTCAAACAGCACCTTTACCCGTGTAAAAACGCTATAGGGGTATTTTGGTCATTTTGACTCGAAACTGCAGAAAATGAGACTTCCACCTCCGAAACCACTCAAGGGCCATTCAATCCCCTTCAAACATTGAGTTGGCCCTTCGAGGACTGCCGGGCAGGCCATCCTCAAATTCTGGGTCGAAATGACCTCAGAGGCATTTTGGTCATTTTCCTCTCAGACTGAAAAATCGGGGCGTTACATAGGGCAGCCCCCAAGGAAAAGAGAATAAAGAAGTTTAAGTCACCTGTAAGAATGATGATCATGATGTTCTTTATATCATATGCATTGTTTTATGAATTTTATGATATTATGCATATGATATTGACATGCATCCATGATTAATATGTTGCTTTCATGACATTAAGATTCATGCTAAAAGATAGGGGCCTCGGCTAATGGTATTTAGAACTTAATAAATGAATCTTATATATATATGTTCACCATTTTCATAATTAAACCTGAGGTTCCTGGGACGATGACGATGACACTTGTGTTAGAGTCGGGAAGCCCTACTGAGATTCTTGTATAAGTTTCTCATCCCTTTTTTCTTTTCTGTGTCATCTCCAGACATGAATGATGGTGTAGTTTGTGATTTATCTTGAGACTGGACAAAGAGCTACGGAGATAACTTCCCTTTGGATATTGGCCTTTAGAGTGATTGTATCTCATTTATCAGTTTGTATTCTATTGATGGATATATATTGATGTCCTTAAGTTTACAAGACATCACTATTATGATGCAGTTATTGATATGCTATTATTATTTGAGTTATGTTATTCCATGGTTGTACTATGTATTTACCTGTTATTTGTATCTAACATCTCTCTTATGCAAGCAAGACAAAATGATGTTAGATATTTAGTATGCGCGGCTCACGTTTTGGTATTTAAGTTCAAAAAAAAATTTACCCATATTTTCACTAAAGTATTTTCAAGAAGTCTTGAGTTAAAAACTGGAACAAAAGAGTAATAACTAATAATTAACTTAAATACGTCCTAGGTGTATTGAGTTAAATATTAGGGTGTTACACCTTTAAAGAAGGTTTTATGAATACTCAAGGTTTCTGGTAAATGTTTTGCAAGATTCTAAATGGTAATATTTTCTCAAAGAAGTTTTATTAGCATTGCATTACCATGATTAGTTTTTAAAATGGAAAAAGGGAAATTAGAAACATGTTTTACTTGTATAGATTTAAGATATTTAGATACAAGAGTCCTAAATAATTTTGTTTTATGCTCATAGTAAATGACTTGATTCAAGATTAAATGTTTTCACAAGTTATATTCTCATTTGGAAATGCTTTCTCTTCTGTTACGTGTGCAAAAGTGTTATTAATTTAAGTTTATGTGATGTGAATTAGAGCATCATATGTATGTATGATAGTTTTACTTTATTTGTCATTGCAGAAACATGATTAGAGTAACTTAAAAAGAATAGTTTGAATCTTGAATGTAGATAATTTGCATAATGAAGTTGAGGGACTCGTATCCGTAAAATGCATGCTCTTTTTGCTAACCCATGTATGTAAGCTAGATGAAAGAGACTTAAATAAAATATGACATGTTTAAGTTTCATCTTGGTAACACAATAGTAAGAATTTAGTGGACTTAATAAAGTAATAAGAAGCATGTTGTTTGTCTCAATTGCATGAACTTGTATAATGTGTGAACATGATTGGATGTCCAAAACGCATGTGTTTTTGATTTGATGTATTGAGAAAATTTGATTCCAGGATTAGGAAGCTATAGGCAAGTACAGGTATCAAGTACAGATATCATTTAGCCTCCAGTTCAGTAGACGTAGGTATTCCCAGTGGTGAGCTTTACTTTGAAGTAAAGCTTAGCTTAGGTTTATGTTAGAGTTAGAGTGCTCCTGTAGTCTTGCTGGCAAGATCCAAACCATACATCATATTTTGAGATATTGTAGTTATTGTTAGAATTTGTGTACCTTTCTATAAGTTTTCAGAATTTAAGCATGACTTCGAAATGTAGTTATGTAACAAGCCAGGCGTGAGTTTATGATTCAATTTTTAAATGTTATGCTGATTTCTTGATTTAAGATTAAGAGCATGTGGCGAAAGAGTTTATGTTTCCATGATTACTAGACCTAATTAAAATGTTTTCAGATTTATATATAATATATATTGAATACTTCAGTTTTATGAATTCAAATATTATGTTTTAATTAGAGAAAATGATAATGATTTAGAATAAAATCATATTTTAAGTATGAAATTATGACAAATTATACATTCAAATAGACACATTACCCATAAGGCTTGTGTGGGGATGGAATTCCTCACGTGCTGGTCACGTTCCCAAATCGAGTCATGACATATGAGGATCCATGCTAGGGTGACCTTTTGCCTATGTTAGACCCCAAATTTTCATAAGGGTAATACATTGGAAGATGAGGGTTTGCCCCTATAACTCCATAAGGCTAGGGATACCTATAGATAGGTGGTGGAGGTGGTGGTGCATGCCAAGGAGTTTCCACCATCGGCTGCCCCACTATTCTGACATTTTCCCCTCCCAAAGGGTTCATTTCATATGGCCCCTTAGTTTCAATTCTAATAGATAAATTAGGGTGATATGCTTGGGTACCCTCCATGCCCGTAGGGGAAATGTTCATCGACTGCCCCCTGATGAGATGGGTATTGCCATAATTAAAAGGAAGTTGCCCCCATACTCGCTAGTAAATGGAACTCCTCCATAGTAGGAGTCTCGCCATAGTACTATTCTGGTTGAGGATTACGAGTCCAAATGCCTTAACTGAATACAGTAGTAGTTTGTAAAATGTTATGGACTATTGGCCTCACAATGTCCCCTAGCTAAGTCGATAGCTGATACATCAACTCATGTATGCCTTCATCAATTTTCCTTATGATGAAAGATGTTGTTGTCACTGTGGCTTGTCCTTCAGCTTCTTCTACCACAAGGGATGTTGGTGGGCATTGGGAGGTCGTGAGTGACCTAATTGAAGTGACAACCTGACTACCATGTGTTAGGGTAACGCGTTCTGGTCCTACTGTGCTAGTTGGCTGTGTTGACACAGCCAATGGCGTCAATGGGATAAGAATGGCTTGAGTTGCAACGGCTACACCTTGTATTGGGGTAATGTTTTATGGCTCGACTGTGCTCCTCAGCTGCACCGAGGCTGCCAATGGCAGGGTAGGGATAGACTGAGTCACCGCGACTGCAAACAGTGGCAAGCTTGTAGTCACCCTTGGAGGGGAAGTCAGTGCCGTCGCATATGTCACAGGCGGACTCGTGCCTGTTTGAGCCGCAGCATGTGGTCGAGGCTGTGGTACAAAAGTCATTTTAGCTTTCCTTCTGGTCTTAAATTCATATGCCAAGTATGATCTGAACCAGGTGATGAGAACTTCTCAAAGCTGACCTTGGAAGTCCTATCGGGTGTTTGATCCAAGTTGAATCAGCTAAGATTGGCTTGATCCAATTAACTCAAACACATAAGAAATCTCATGAGATAAGGCAATTTGTAACGCCCTAATTTTTACTGTAATTTTTACTGTCATTAGAAATTACCGAATTACTGTAGGTAATTATTACATAAGATTTGAGGCTGAACAATCCTCAATAAAGGAATATAACATTAGAAGAGAGGTTAGGAGCGATTCATGCGAGAGTCGCAAATCCTAAATTTCTGTACGTATAAAATGACCAAAATGCCCCTGAAGTTATTTTACTCAGAAAATGAGGATCGTGGGCCCCACCTATTCTCAAGGGGATGTTTTGATGATAATAAGGGATTGTTTGTGTTATGTGTGTTAATAGAGCAGAAAGATCTCAATTTTGAGTTCCGACGCGCAAAATGACCAAAACGCCCCTGCGGTTGTTTTAACTCCGATGTGCGTGCCGACTGAGCCCGAACCTCACTAAAATGTTTTAAAATTTGTTTTTAAGCCATAATTAACCATTGGTTAAGCTCGAGTGGCCTCGGGCAGTTTTTAAGTGAAAGTACGATTTTGCCCCTGTTTTTGGGCAGTTTTGCGAATTTCGAGATTTTTGATTCATATAATCGAAACCTAAGCAATATTAGGCTCAAATTAAAGCTTATTAAATTATAAATATTAATCTAGAGTCAAAATTATGTATTTAGATTGATTAGAACCCAAAATTGCTCAAAAACACCCAAATTGCTACTAATTCACTTAAGCCCTTAACCGTAAATTCTCTAAATTACATGAATACCTTGCCTACACCTAAATAATGCATGGAACACACAAATTTCACTTCTTTGGGCTGTAATGGACGAAATTATTGATGCCATTATGCAGCTGAATTATTGCCAAAAGTTGCACTAAAACAAAATGCCAAAATGTCACCATAAGAGACATAATTCCTTAATTTCATACAACTTTGTCTAAAATGATTTTTCCTCCCTTATTTCTCCTGTAAAATTCCACAAACTACCTCCTCATTTTGGCCAATTAGAAGCCTCAAAATCTTCTATAAATAGGCTTGCTTGAGTGGTCTTGGAATGCTTTGTTCATAACTAGTTTTTAGGAGCACCAAAAACTTTCTTTCTTCCTCCTCTTTGGATGAATTCTTTCTTCAATTTTTCAAAGAGATTTTGTTTCATTTCACTTCAAGAAATGAAGTTCTCTTCCTCTTCTTCAACTCAGATTAGGTAAGGAGTAGTTTCTAAATTTATTTCTATGCTTTGAGGAGTTGTGTTTTTAGCTCAAAATGATGAAATTATGAACTTACCTTAGCTTTCCATTTCGGTTTTCCTCTTCATTTTTCTTTAACCAATTCGGCCATATGGCCTTGGTAGAACTAAGATGATGGCTTGATGATGAGGACCTTGAGGGTGGGTTGTAAATCCATCACAAGTTAGGCCTCTAAAGCTTGAAAATTCCACTTGATGCAAAACTTTAAAGAATAATGCTTTATGATGCTAAAACAAAGATTTTTAGTTTAGAACTTGAAAGATGTATTTTCCAAGCTTATATTTCATGTTTATGTTTCAAGTCACCACTTAATCTTTCAAGATAATAAAGAGGTTGCATCTCATATTTAATTTATGCTCTCACTTTATTTTATAATGGCTAAAAGAATCAACGCATGGCATGTTTATTTTATGCCATCACCTAAAGATCCTAGAGGTCAAAGACTTGGCCATGTATCACAAGCAAAGAAATATGATTATTGGAGTTAAAGAATTTATTCTTTAAAAAGTCTTGAGATTGGAGCTTAAAAAGATGTAATAATAATTCTCTTTTCCCTTCACCGGTCCTGTGCAGACTACCGCCGCTCCGATTTCTTAATATTCTCTTCTCCCTCTGGTCTGTCTGGATTACACGCTCCAGTTTCTTGCATCATGTTTATATTTCAAGTTCTTGCATCATGTTTAATTTTCAAGTCATCACCTTAAATCTTAAAGATAAAGAAATGGAATTGCATATCATGTTTATGATTCCAAGCTATCACCTTATAAAGATAAGATTAAAATAAGGTTGCATAGCATGTTTATAATTTTAAGATGTCACCTAAATCTCCAAAGCTCAAGACTTACTCCTTTTATCTTAAATGAGAATTTTAATTGTGAAGATCCTCCCAAGTTTGACAAAAGAACTAGTTTCTAAATGAGTTTTAAGACTGTGCAAGGATTTTACGGGGAACTAGTATTTTATATGCACTTAAAATATGATTCTATGTAATTGCATGAGGTTCATGATTCGGCCACTGATCTGAGTTTAGTATCAATGTATGATAATGATTTGATATGTTTGAAGTTGTGATAATTATGGTTTATTGTTAAGAGAATGATTCACTGCATGTTAGAGATAAAACTAGCTCCCTAGAACAACCGAAGAGCTAGAATTTACCTAGTTTTTGACCCCTTTAAGTTTAGCCAATGCTAAATCTGTTTTAGTATGTTATAATTCTATCTATGATTAGTTAGCCACGAAAAATTTGGTATCAATTAGACTAGGATTGATCCCGAACACTAAAAATGAACTTAGCAACTAGAAAATCGTAAAAACAAAATTTCTAAAACTCTAGAGAATGAAATTTATGCATTCTATCCAGAATCTTTAGCAACGATAAGAACCAGGTTTTATTATGTTTAAATAAGGGAGAATGATTCATAATTGGTTTAGTAACTAATTTCAGCATCATAGGGAAAGCTGGTAACAAGAAAGGATTTAAAACATAACTTCTAGCATACCGTAAAACTTTAGGAACAACTTACTACCTATGCTACCCCATTTGATTTAATAGTGTTCTTAAGGCCTATAAATAATCGTAAGGATGGTAATAAATCCCTTAGGTGCATAACTAATTAGTTCTATAATTGATAATTCTATGTAAGTATTGGATGCTTATTAAGTACTTGATATCATTGAATGATTTCTTGGCTTGCATGTTATAGTTGCTGTTGCAAATAATGAGAATGCTTATGCATGAAATATTCTTTATTATGTAAAATTTACCTTTGTTGCTAGAAGAAAGTGTATCATTGTAAAAGTGTAATTTGGAAAGGTTCTGGTTAAGGAAAGACTTGGTATTTAAGCGTGTCCATTGTGACCCACCTCTCTTTCCTGGGAATCTCCCAGATGCATGATTATAGTTGATATATATTATTCTAGCTTAAGACTATAAATGAAAAAATGCTATGATGTTTATGAATTGTATTGTGATATAACATGCAAGGATTTAATGGTGACTTAAACTTATAAGAAAATGATCCTGTGGAACCATCAGACTATAGGTGTGAAAAGGTGATTTTAGCCCCCTAACCCGTTCTCTCAAAAGGGCAGAGTCGGGACTTTAGCTTATCAAAAAGGATAAGTATATGCTAGTGACGACTAATAAAGTATGAGCTCATAACCTAAATTACTCCCAAAAGGGTGGAGTATAGGGTAGCCCAAGGAAAATAATGATGATGATAAGATTTTAAGTCACCTAAAGCACTAAAGAAATGAAATATGTGCACTGTGTCCATGTGTAGCTAATATTATATGACGTTCTTTTATGCATGTTATTTTGATAATGATGATGAGGAATATGATGTAATGATAAAGGAAAAGTTCATTGTAAATATGACATGTTAAGATTATGATGCATTATAAGACACATGATTAAAAATTGACGAACCTCGGTTAAGTATTTGTCCGAACTTAAAATGAATCTTTGCATGCTCACTATTTTAGAATAATCCCGAGGTTCCTAGGGACTTTGATGATGACACTGTAGAAGGAGGTACCCTACTGAGAATTCTTTAGCAAGATTCTCACTCCCTTTTTTTTATTTCCGTCATTGTCTCCAGATTCAAATGGCGACATTCGTCCTGTTCGTTGATACCCCTACTTGGGAATTTCACTATGATCCGGTGCATCGCTCGTATCATTTTGAAGGGAGGTCTTGTGATTCGTGTTTTTATTTATATAGGTCGTCCATTTGCACATCCTGTCCCTAGTTATCGATTTTCTCCTACTTCTCCCTATGGCGATGAAATGGTTTTCGAACATGCACGTCCACTCGATAAAAGGATGTTACGTTCTTATCCCGCTTCATCTGCTGTCCATGGATTTCCAGAGTATGTTCCCGAGACGAGATATTCTGAAACTGATCCTTCAGAGGACACTCCTACTCATGTATATTCTGAGAGCTCTGCTCTTACTCTCACACGTGTAAGAGAGGGTAGTGAGGAAACAGTTGTTCAGCCGAGGTTAGCAAGAAGGCCATCCATGCGACCCCAGCCTGGTGCATCTCGTGTGTCCCTCCCGAGGAGCTCATCAGTGGATCGGATTTATTCCCCCATTTCCAAGACAGTGGCCATAGAAGGTTCTTAGTAGATTTATGTGTGTTCATGCACCCTAGTTTTAGGATAACCTTCCCGGCTTATGGAGTTATCTAGTTTAGGGGCATGTATTTCCTTATGTATATTTTCTTTTATGGGTTTGCATAAGACAATGATGTATGATCATAACCCACCCTTTGAGTGAGGTTATTGTATGTAAATATATGTTATAATGTGCTTATGGATGTTATATGATGGAGCCAAAGTGATATGATGTGATATATTCTTAAACGTCTTATTATACTCCATTTCTCGTTCACGTTGTACTTTCACACGTTTTCAATTATGTTTTTTTTTAAAAAAAATGGCTCGTAATTTCACTAAGTATTTTCAAATTATGAAGAAAGAACCAAAGCAAGGAGTAAAGTCTAGTCATCAATCAGATTCAACCTAGGTGTATTTAGTTAATTACTAGGGTGTTACTCAATTTGTGCATAAGTCAAAGATTAAGACTTTAGTCTATGTGTTCACCAAATCACTATAGAAAGGCTTTTAACAAAATCAAATTAAGAGAAGTAAAAATGAAAATGAAAGTAATTTGCATTAATGTAAAAGAGTAGTGCAACAAAATAAAGAAAAATGTAAACAAGTAGCTAATGGTTTGAAGACTTGTAGCGTGCCTCATTTACACAAATGATCTCCTATTAATAATCTCTTAGATAAACCTTATGCATGATCATTGTTGTTCTTATTTTTTAGCAATCGATACTCATGCCTCTATACACTTTCTTAGTCATAGCATTGTTGGACCACTTTTCCTTTGGATAATGTAGATTCAATCCTTTAGCTATTGCTTTCTTTGATGTGGGCCTGCATTTCTTCATTAAGCTCAATCTTTTGTCTAGTCATGACAATCTCTAGCCCGCGTTTCAGCTTACGCTTTGGTTACAACAATTTTAGTCTTAGATAACATTCATAATAAATTCTCTACATAATAATTATTTAATATTTTGTGAATGTATTTAATATCTTAAAAATATTCAATATTTATCATTGCATCAGTACATCGAAGATATAGCAGAAGTATTTCAAAATATTTCTGAAAAAAATATTGTGACATAAATATTATCACAACGAAGTCGATGGCAAACTGTCCATTTGATTCACACACACACACAGATTATCTATATATATATATATATATATATAAAGCGAACTCGCGTTTCCGCAACTTTCGGGAGAGCACCACGTGTAACCAGAAATACAAACGATCTTTCCGGAACGTTTGTGCAACCAGTCTCGAATTTTCTTCACTCCTCTCAATTTTCTCATTATATATATAATGGATACCAAAATTTCCAAACGAACAAACAGCAATTAAGGCCTTCCTCATCAGAATTTCTCAAACGCAACACTCAAATTCGCGGTCTGATAATCGTTGGCTTTTCCCGCCTGCTCCAAGACACAAGCATAGGTATGGCGCTACAACATTTTGACCCATCACTCTTAACAAACCCAATGAAACTATGATTAATAATATCTTTATAGTTGTTAGTTTTAGCTGTTAGTTCTGTCACCACACCCTGTTTTTGGTGAGATTTTCTGGTATTTGCTCCCTCTTCAGTGGCTGATGGAATGGAACCATGTTTTGTGGTGAATCTTCAGAATAATTGTGTGAGAACGGGTGAAGATGGTGAGCAGAGTTGCTGACTCATTCAACCTTGACTTGACTGCCGCAGTGAACAATCTGTTTAATTTACCTGAAACTACGGAGAAGATCATGTTTTCTTCTCATGCTCATGACAATCGACAGGCCAGGGGAGTCTCTAGCATCCCAGTGGACATTTTGGACACTCCCAAGGAGTATGTATTCTTCATGGATGTTCCTGGTCTCTCCAAGTCTGAAATTCAGGTACGTATCTCTGCCAGCTAATGAGTAGCTACCCTGCATGAAGGAAGATTATACTTTTTATGCTTCCATGTCCTTCCTTCAACTGGAAGCTAGCTATGAGAACTTTGGCCGCTCACTACTAGCCATAAACGTTGAAACAGTGGTTAGGAAAATATTTGTATGCTTGAAGAGTAGTGTCCAGATCCCTCCTCCCATGTTTGATTAGTTCTGATTCATTACTTCAACTATTCGGTCCTCAATTTGGTCTGTAGTTGTATTTTAGAAACTACTGCTTGCCTAAATGAGTACTTGATCCAATTGTTTAGTTACGTGTGTTCATACTGAATATGAGTACTCGTGAAATGTGCTTGCATTACAGGTCACGGTTGAAGATGAGAACACACTTGTTATCCGCAGCAATGGGAAAAGGAAACGTGAAGATGTCGAGGATGAAGGCTGCAAGTACGTTAGGCTAGAGAGGCGAGCGCCACAGAAGTTGCTGAGGAAGTTCCGCTTGCCCGAGGATGCCAATGTGTCGGCCATCACTGCGAAATGCGAGAATGGGGTTCTGACCGTGGTTGTTGAGAAGCATCCTCCCCCACCAAAATCCAAAACTGTTGAAGTCGCTATTGCTTAAGAAGCTGCCTGATTAATTTGTTTATTGCTCCCTCTTTCTTCTCTGTAATTAAGAGCAGAGTTTCTAACTTTTCCTTTGTGGTTGTTTAGGTGGCAATGTAGTCAATAGAAGTGTTAATTTGGGTAAATCTAGTTTGACGAACAAATGTGCCCTGTAACCAATTATTTAGTGAAATTTGTGGTTCAAGGTAAATAATACCGAGCACGGTAGACGAACGAAACTCTATAATCCCACCAGCAGTAATAAATGAATGAATGGACAACCCCCATTAAACCTTGTCAATTTTTCATTCCAAGTTTAGTGGAAGAAACGATACGTGACCCAAAGATGGTTCTAATAACATTTTTGTAATAGAATAAACAACACTGGGCATATAGATATAGATGGATACAGGGCATGTAAAATTAGCAAGAAAAAGAAGCGACCAAAACTGGCTCTTAACCCAGATAGATAATGAGCACTTGTTAGAAAATCGGTAGAATTTGATTAGACTACTTTTTCCTTTTCTTAGACTTTTGTTTCTTCTGGGTAGGTTCTTTCTCCGTCTCGTCATCATTTTCCATTAGATGCTCAAACTCTTCGTAACTTGCAAACGGAGACGCAGAACTCTTGCCGCCAGTCTTGCGTTTTCGTTTTCTTTTGTCAGCTTCATCCTCATCCACTTCAGAGGCATCATCAACATCTCCAATTTTCAAATCATTGTCATCATCACTTCCATCATCATCAATCGCATCATCAGCATCGCTATCTATATCAGCATCGCTAACATCACCGATCAAGTCCTCGTCCTCCTCGTTGGCAACGTTATCCAAATCATCATAATCACGGTCACTGTCTGGTTCCATGGATTGATCAGCTGAATCCAACAGATTCTCAATCTCTTCATTATCACTCTCATCCCCGCCATCAACCTCACCATCATCCTCAAAAAACTCAGCATCCTCCTCGTCAGCAGCCGACTTCTTTTTCTTTTTCTTTGGTTTAAGGGTACTCATTTTGTTTGTATAGAACTTGTGGAAGACGAGATCCTCAGGTGGTACATCTGCTTCAGCTAGTGAAAGAATTTCTTTGCCAATCAAATGGTTGTTAATGTCCATCTGCAAAATGACGAAAACAAAAAAGCAGGAGGTAAGCCAACTAAATCATGTAGAACAGATTGACCATAGCATCAGAAACCATGATGCTGAAAAAGCAATGACAAATGGTTCGTTAGGGTAAAGTAACACTTTTACCTGCTTGGCAGGTTCAATCTGGGAACCGCCATGCCATGAGCTCTCTTTTGGTTTCTTCTCCATGAATTTGTCTAGGAAAGCTGTGAGAGACAGGTCATTTAACGGGTTCCCGTTGTAGACTATGTTAGCCCCAGAAAGAAGAGTTCTGGCCATTGTAGCAACTGAAGGGTGTGTATGCGATGCAAGAACCATCAACTCCCACCAACTTACGCGGTCTGCATTGCTGTAGGGATGAACAACGTATGTAGTTCAAGATGAAGAAAGATGATTAGAAGGCATACCATAAGAAGATAAACATGACTGAAGAAAGTGCAATGGCTACTAAATATAATCTCATCATTCTGACTACAATTCCACATCCACTGAGTGTCTCAACCTGTCATTTCTAGTCCTGTGTTTCCTTTGCAGTTAACTGTGGATCGCTTTTGGTTCCCATCAGAGGCAAACATACAATATATTATGGCCAAAACATAGTCACTAGTCCCCTGTTGCAGCTTACTTTCTTGTCAGAAGCAGTACAAAATATGTCTTAGAGATGATAGGCAGTTTATCTAGGCCCTGGGTGCTTTGAACAAACAACTGCATAAATCTTCTTTCCAATTTTATGATATTTGAAATGAGGATTGATGACTAACATGAAAGAAAATAAAGCAAATTACCAATAAGAAGGCTCTCTGTGTCGCGGATCATAGCCTCCAGGCAGGAAAGATTTCTTGGCAGATGCCTGTGACTGCCGAACTTCATTATCAGATACAGATTTTGATTTGTTGTCTGATCCAGACTTCGATTTCCTAAGACTTGGTTCATTCGTTGCAAGAAAAAAATCTTCATCCTCGGAAGCAGCATCTGAATCATCTTCAGAAGATGCTGGAAGATCATCTTCACCTTCTGAAGAACTACTGTCAGAATTTGCATTATCACCATCTTGAACAGGGCCAACATGATCTTGTTTATTTGATACAGTGCTAGGTTCATTATCAGTTTCTTCTATAACATCTTCAAAGTGTTCAAGTTCCTCATCAATAGATTCGTTCTGCAATAACATGTTCCTACATGACAAAGTGAATATGATTAGATAGTCATTTATATAGTAAACTGGTCAGGAATTAACTAAATTTGCACAGAGAACATGATAAATTCTATGCCCAATGCAAAGTAGTAATTGTTGAGATTGTAGTTAATATTGTCGAATTGTTGATTGCCTGATTAAATGTGATACTAGTTGAGACCGTATAAAATTAGAACAGGAAATAGATTATTCAGTTCCTGTAATTATCAACATCAATCCCCCAAAATTGAGGGCTTTGTCGATCTAGTAGTAGCATTTGGTTTAACTCCCCAAGTCTGAAGGGGGTTTCTCTCAAGCAATTATGCACAATCAGTCACAAATTAAAGGGCAATAATAGCGACGACAGCACAATCAGTCACAAATTAAAGTGTAATAATAGTAATGACATAGACCGAAGAACAACTAGCCTTACCATAGAGGTGGTCTAGTTTTAAGGAGTTCAGAAAGAAGAAAAAGGCATGCACAGGTATACTGTGGTGGCTGATGAAGCGCAACCTGAATGAGTAAAAAATCAGTAGAATATTGATTGATATGTTACATTAAATACGAGAAAAAGTGGATAAAGTGCAGTTCAATAATCACCTGCAACAGGCGTTTAGAAAATGCAGCCACCCGCTTTAAATTAACATCCCTTTTCATTGCTCTTAGAAGAAGCCCAATGAACATTTCTGCCTGAAAATGAACCAGTTAGAAAACACACTATAGAAGAATTTGTCCAATAGTAAATTTAAATTAAAAAAAAAAAACTTATTGCCTTGGATGTATTCATGGCAGCTGGAAGCAGAAGTTTGGAGTACAAAGCACGGTAAAAACGATCACTGGCTATGTGATTCTTAGATGAGATTTTATCAAGAAGCATCAGTGCTTGAACTCCTACATTAAAATTCTTTGAATGAACCTGCAAGTTTGCAGCTTTTATAAATATACCACTTACAAGAAATGCGATTGTAATATCCGCCAGTGAACTATATTGCACAGAAACGTCCAATTAATCTTCAAATTACCAATTGAAAAAGTACTGGTGTTTGAACATCAACAATGTCATCCACTTCAGTGCTTGCAACAAAAGGAAATGCTCTATTTACTCCCTGAAAGAATATTAAAGACAAAACAGCAGAAGTTTGAGCAAATCAAACAACATAATAAGTTTCACAAAATTTCACAATCATTGACCAATATCCCTTCTTGAAAATTATAATATCATGCTTACAGTTAGGAGAGCTGATAGAAGGCGGGAGTCCAATTCAGCATGTGATTGGGCTGAACCTTTAGATTTCTCCTCTTTAGAATTTGCCTTGCTGCTTTTATTGAGCTTTTGACTGGTGCTTGAACTTGTGATTAATACCTGAATATCTCCAATGTGAATACATTTATCATTCAACTTTACCTAAGTTCAAAGTTATGTAGAATAACCACAGTGCACATTGTCATGATATTCCATTTTGGGAGAAGCATATAGAAAGGACACTAGGGAAAACCAATACCTTAAACAGTGCAAAATAAACATCAATCAGACGTTTAGCCACTTTTGGTCCATCTCCTTTATTTGTCAGACGGATTTGGCTCAGGAAGTTAACCTGAAAATGTAGGGAAGAAAGATCAATGAGACTAGTCAGTCAAACCATGTATGAATGGGATTCAGACAAGAGCTTTAAGAATCATTAAAAAAAAAAAAAGAAATTGACGTGCGTACTTTTGAATCTACCAAAAAGTGATTGCAACAAATATACTCTTGGGATACAGGATATCTTCATTTAACAAAATCAACATATCACAATAAAATTAAAAGAAGTCTAAAATGAAAAAACATTGCCGATGAAAGCTTAGGCTTTCATGGTTGGGCTTAACTTGGTCATTTCATTTCAAGCAACAAGACTGCAGAAGGGATGTGTTTCAACCATCACAATATCCTCCTCTGTGACTTTAGTAGAATTATTCCTACATTATGTAATCATATATCTGGGTTCCAATCAATTATAAGATCTAGCATTCGAAATCTCATTTTGGAGTGTGTTATGCGATGATGATTGAAAGAATAACGAGACAAACAATGATTTAAAAAACATACTAGGACAAATAAAAGTAAAGTTGTGCTTTTTTTAGCCAAATATGTAACAACTAAGTAAACTAACAAAAGAAAAAGCACAATTCATTCTACTTCACATTAAATCGTATATGAAAAGCATTAACAAAGTTTAAGACATACAGCATGGTACTGTGAACGTGGTCCTAAATGAGGCCGAAAGAGAAAAGAATCCACCTCGTCAATAACTACAGCCTGTATCAGCAGGGAACAAAAAACAAATAACATATAAAATCACTAAGTAAATACCCAACAAATAAGGGAATCAAAAGGTGCCAAATAGCAAGGAACCTCAAAATACAACTAGTCAATATCTTCTCTACATGGGAAGATAAACAAAAGAAGAAACCATATGAAGCGTGCAGTGATTTTCAGCCTTCAGGTAGTAACTTTTCAATCAACTATATCTATCTACTTCCTACTAACATTGATAAATGAAAATATTGGCTCAAAAATATATAATCTCAGTACTTCCAAAACTAAATATAAAAGTTGAAACAGTATACATTGATAACTGTCCGTACCTTCATATTTGGGTGATCAGACAAAAGGTTTGACAAGTGAAAGTCAGCGTTAGATGCTGCCTTATTATCTGGATCCCCAAGCTGAAATAATTCCAAACAGAAAGGGGGGGGGGGGGAATCTCAGCAACAGCTTGCAGTAATTTCAGTAAACCACCTACTACAACAACACTGAATGAACATTGAACATGTTCAGTACAGATAGGCCACAGCACAGTATTAACTCACTTTATTAACGAGAGCAGAAAGTAGTTTGCGCTCTTGCTCGGACTTCCTACTCAACAGCACATATATGGTCTGCAAGCAAAGGCAAAGGAATCTACCCAATATTTAATAATTAATTTAGTTGATACATCCAAATATGATACACTAAATCTCAAAACATGTCCTATAACCTGCTGTAACTTACAAAAAAAAACAGGAACTTCTTTTCTACTATTCATAGGTGGATTATGTTGAGAGTGATAGAGGAGAGAGACATGAGAATCCGTGTGTCTCAACTACATAACAAAGTATGTTATATAGAGACACTAAGTAATAAATACAAAAAATTTACAAATATACAAGAATAGTCTATTTTCCTAAATGCATGATTTGATATCTTAATTATCATTTTTACAGATTCTAACAGATGGCAAAACAACTTTCAAGTTCCCTCAAGAAATTAAGAGAAAATGTCTTTAACAATAATACTATCGAACCATTCTCTTCTAATAAAGTATAAGATAGAGTCACTTGTAAGGCTGACTTGTAAAGTTACTAAGTCCAGAATAGTAACAAAAAAGATCAAGAAGAGAGAGAAAGAATCGAAGTGTGAACAAAAATCCAACCTTTAATGCCTTGTTTTTTAGAGCAGGCAGCATGTCTCGGGAGGCTTCTTCAAGTGCAACAACAAATCGTTCATATCTGAGATATCAGAAGCTATAACATGCATCACTAACAAGATAGGCTGGATGGACAGGAGAGTCAACACCACTATTGAAAATTCACGATATTGCAATTCCTCAGTGAAAATGTTAATCAAGGCAAAGTGAAGTAATCAAATGGGGAAGTTTTGAACTGTTTGGTACTAGAATTAATAAGCCCTTTCTACTATTCTTTAGTGTCAGTGGGGGTTACACTTCTGTGGCAATGCTCATATAGAATCTAATTATTCTTATAATGAATAAGCAAATAACTAAATGTACACAAGTGATAAATAGGCTATCAAAGGCTAGAAACTATGGTGAATTCTGTTCTGAATAATCTACCAATCTACTACCTGGAATTACATAAAATTCCAAAAAAGGTAGGTTTTTTTGGTCACACAGAGATGGTGCTAGTTTCTCTCCTCTGGTTAATTGGGAAATAATCCAATAACCATAGAAGCTAAGAGGTTTGGGGGTTGGGGCCGTAGTAATGAAAAATACCACCATGCTGTTTAAATGGCAGTGGAGGTTCCCTTCCAAGAATTCATTGCTTTGGAAGAGGGTGGTGTGTTCTTGCAATAATCAAGTCATAAATAGGCCAATAGTGGAACAAAGAAACTCTGTAATTTGTGATATAAGTCTCAATAGTTGGACTAGGGAAATCTAGCTTCTTATTTACGAAGGCTGGCTGGAAATGGTGAGAGAATATATTTTTGGGAGGACTGATGGATTGGTGAGGTGAAACTTATGGACAGATTCTCTAGACTTTATTCCACTTCCCTGCAGAAAAACTCTTGTATTGCAGACTTGGGAGTGTGGGATGGTGTAGTATGGAAATGGAACTTACTAGGCAGAAGGGAATTCTTTGAGTGGGAACAACAATCCTAGTTTCAACTTTCAATCCGTCCTGGAGCAGGAGAATTTGGATAAAGAATCTGAAGATAAAGTGACTTAGATGCACCACAATTCAGGTTCTTATACTGTCAAATCCCTTATTAATTTGGTAGCTACTTCTCAGGAAACTTCCAAGTTATGTACAGCTATGCTAGTGTGGGTTGGAGGGGTCCTACTACTCCTAAATCTGAATTACTTCTCTGGAAGTTGATGCCACATAAGGTAAACACAGAAGGCTAAAGTGACTTAAGAGGCACCAAATTCCAGTTCTTATACTGTCAAGTCCCTTATTAATTTGGTAGCTAATTCTCAGGAGACTTCCAAGTTATGTACAGTTATGCTAGTGTGGTTCGGAGGGGTCTTACTCCTCCTAAATCTGAATTACTTCTCTGGTTGTTGATGCCAGTAAAGGTGAACACAGAAGGCTATATAGATTAAACATAAGGCAGGGCATGGATCTTATTTGTGTGTTAGTGTGTTATGCTCCAAAGGTGAGGAAAATTTAAATCATTTATTTTTCCCCTATCCTTTTTGTATGGAAAAGCTGGTGTACATGTCTAGCTTGGGGGAATATGTCTTGCGTATGCTCTGATTGCCCACAAGTGACATTTGAATCTTGGTTGGGAGTCCAACACAGGAAATCAGAAAGAAATCATAGGATTGCTTGGTTTATGTTGTTAACTGATCAACATGGGAACTTGAGAATAAAATTATCTTCCAACAACAGAGTGACTTAGGATACTTTCATGAATCAAATGATACAATGAGTACATGTTTGGACAAAAGATTGGAGGCAATCTATTTCTAAACTACCGCAAATGGGGATTTCAAGAACAAGGAATTTGATAGATACCATTGAAAGAAACTATGAAGTAGAAGAAGTGTAATTTATTATTAACACCCTTGGAAGAGAAGTAGTATAGACCGTGCAGAAAATGAGAGAAAAGCCTTGAGCACTATAGCAGCTCAATCTCTTCCAAGTGCCTAACCAATATTCTGCCTAACCTTTTCCACACTTCCCTTGCACCTATATAACAATATTCTCCACTCCAAATTCCACAAATCCTCTTTCCCTCAACAAGCACTGCTGACTCAGCAATTGGTTACATGCAAGTGTGACACTCATTCTCTCTCCTCGCACATGATAAGCAAATAAAGCTAAGGCTCAATTTATCATTGGCCCAATACCTAACAGAATTTTAGGGATGAACAAGCTAATGCAAGAGGTGACTATTGTGATATACTGATGGCATAGTTAATGCTGGTTAAGGTTTTTTTAAACAGCCTACAGGGTGATATATTTCTGCAGTGCTATTCCTACATGTTTGAAGTTAGCTATGCTTGGTTAGCTTTTCTTTGTTACAGCTATATATGTCCTTTGCTCCTTACCTTGTATGTAAGTGGAACTTTTGTTTATGTCACTTATGAAAGAAAAACAAAAGTTAAATGTACAGGGAGCATCAGAAGCTACGAAACCGAAGATGCAATTCATAACGTGTACTTGCATTTAGAATAAACACTGAACAGGGGAAAAAAATCAAATGATTTTATTCCACACTGTGAACAAGTGCGATCATTTATACCTCTGCTTCAAACATTCTTCCCAATACCAGAAAAGTAGAAGGGAATAACCATCTCTGGTTTCAGGAACATGATTCAATGGCTGTTGTATCAGGGTCTTCAATTTTCGATCTGGTAACAAGCTGGCAGACAAAATAGAAAAAAAAAATGTATGCAGTGGATCAGTGCAGTGATAATGAGTACAGTTCTGTGACATGCAAATTAGAAATTTTCAAGTACAGTTGAAATAATCATTCAAAACTTCACATATTGCTAAAAAGCAAGCAAACCATAAAAGTGCAAAATGACATATAAATATTTGAATAAAGAAAGAAACATGAGCTATTGTTGGCGAAATAATGTTGGATTTGCTGAGGAAAGAATAGATTATCATGTTGTAAATGTTTTCCCCACAACTTTATCACTTCAAGAGATTTGGGCTCGTTCTTTGAGAATATTTTGAAAAGACTTTATGATTACATATTAGTAAAACAAGAATTTTTTTTGTCGAAAGAATCAATCTTATAAAAGATTAGATCTTTTTCTTAATGTTTTCATGATACTATCATTATCATCATCCTAACATATTAGAGAGCACAAGTGTGCGGTAGAAGCAATGGGAAAATCACATACATACCTTGCAATAAATAATTCTTGAAGTGCTTCGAAACCTGTCAAAGCATGGCGCTTTCCAACCTTGGATGTCACCATTCCTAGACAAAAAATATATATATATATATATATATATATGCTTTCCATTAAAAGACTCAAGTCTAACAGCACATTAGGGAAGGAATACAATTAATAAAAATGCTAATTGCTAATGTAATATCAAAGCGTAAACACAGAGAGAGGCGATCTCACAAGCCAAAACAAGAAGCATAATTATTGAGAAGAAGAATCAAGAGGTTGAGATAATCAAGTGCTGAAAAAAAATGGTTGAATATCTGATGCAAATGAACCTAGCAAGTGTAATGTTTGAATACATATCTCATTCACTCCAATTCTGGGTAACGCATTCAGGGGAGTCCTGCACCAATAATCATTTAACAGAAACAAGTCCTAGGAGAAGCATGCACACTGTTTGCAGCTCACAACCCCACCTCCCAAACGTAAAAAGAAATTCAAATGATTAATCTAACACAATAAGTATCCACAGGCTCTCTTTACACAATCCTAGCCTATTCTTCAACTCACCAACAAGACTCTACTTTTCTATTAAAAACACTCGAAGAAGGAAAACCAGTGCAAACACTTGCTTTTGAGTTCAAACAAAGCAACAATAACAAGTTAACAGCAACAAGGCCAATAAAAAGAGCATAAACGAGGATTGGAATTTTACCCAACAGGGCATCAATTGAGCGCAAGTTTGCAACAGGGTTGTCCCCAACCAACACGGAGAACGCAGAGACCTTGTCAGCAGCAGTCCCTGACCTCTGTGTTGAAACCAGCATCTTGATATCACTGCTCTGCCCCCTTGACGACTCATAATCCTGAGCATACTGTGCCATCAACCTCTCACCCAACTCCCGCTTCTTCTCCACCAATCTTTTCCACTCTTCCAAATCCTTCACCTCCACCTTCTTCCCCTCCCCAATCACCTTCGCTTCCAGCTCAGCAGCGTCCTCGAACCACACGCCCAATGCACTCGCCTTCACCAGCGGGAGCTTGGGAAGATTCTTGAACTTGCCGAACCCTCTCTCCTTGCTTCCATCCTCCGATGACAGAACAGCGGGTTTCCGCTTCGGTTCGGGTTTCGGCTTGTTCTTCTCGTTGGTTCTGCTTGAAAGGTTGTTCTTTGGCGCCTGGGCTGTTGGTTTTTCGGGTGCTTTCTGTTGTGGCTTCTTTGGTGGCTTGCTCGGCTTGGCCTTGCGGAAATCGACATCGTTGAAGCCTGAATAAGATTGGGATGTGGACAGGCCGAGCGAAGAAGCAAATGAGGCGACGTCGGATTTGATGAGTTCTATGTCCCCTTGCTCCCTGGAGAGCGTCTTGGAATTGGATTTCACCATTGTTGCATGAATGAAAGACGGAAACGACGGAATTATAAGAATTTCGGAGGCTGAAGCCGATACCAGTAGGGTTTAAGCACGTGGGCCTTTGTTTGTTGGGCCGGCCCATATAAAATGGAACTTCCGGACAAGAACAAAGACATTTGACAATAAAAATAAAATAAAAACACATTCGACCGAGAAAAAAAAAAAGGAGAACAACAACTTGCAAGGTTGCAGCTGTTTAGTACAATATATTAAGTATAATAGTATAAGTTAATATTATACACTATGTCTTATCCATTATTTGATACAGATAACATATTATATAATATATACGTCATGATCCCTTTATACGTCATGATCCCTTTATACGTCATAACCCTATGGATTGATGATTGTCCCCACAAATCAACACAGGATCTTTTCAGTATACTTTGTCCTCACCCACACGTTTCCTGGGAAACCTAACAGGAGGTTATCCATCCCAAAATTACTTCAAGTCAAGCATATTTAATCATGGAGTTATTTAATGATGGGCTACAAAAAAGAAGATATATCTTGTTAATATAAGTAATACAAATTAATTCATTTACCCTCCTTAACTGTATAATCTCATATATATACAGTCTCAGGATTCCTCTCATTTAGAAGTGTAATCGATTCATTCATGTACCTTTCCGCTTAGAAGTCTACCATGAGCCACTCATTGTCCATGTCTTCTTTGCACCGGCGACACTTCCTGACTTCGTTACCGAGTTTTATATGTCCACCAGCTTCCACTTAGTTCATTCCCAAATCATAACACACTGAGACTAGCTAGCTTTTAACATATAAGATCATTTTTTTCTAAAATATTTTGTTAAAATAAAATAGTTCTTAAATAAATAATAAAAAATAAAGATTATAAAAATAAAGATTATTTTTAATAAAAAAAATTTATAATAAAATAAATACAAATAATATATAATATCAATTTAGTTATATATAATAAAAATAAAAATAATTGATAAATAATAAATAAATTAGATAAAATACCCATTTTAGTCCCTCTAAAATTTTAAATAGGATAAATTAGTCCCTATAAAAAATATTTTTCAAATTAGTCCCTGCAAAATTGAATTATCGAACAAATTGATTCTTGAAACATAAAATTCTTAAATTAGTCCTTATAAAATTTCAAATAAAATAAATTGGTCCTTATAAAATTAAATAATCAGCTAAATTAGTCCATTTGGCAAATTGTCTAATGAGGAATAACTTGTCTGACAATTCGCTTTTGCAGAAACTAATTTGAGAGTTTTTTTTTTAAGAACTAATTTGTTTAACCATTTAATTTTATTGGGAACAATTTGGGATTTTTTTTATAGAGACTAATTTGTCCGACTAAAAATTTTAGAGAGATTATATAGAATGTTTTGTCAATAAAATAAAATAATAAATATTTAATAACAAATAAATATTTTAAATAAATAATATATAGTATATAATATAAAATTATAAATTATTAACTAATAAAATATATAAATAAATAATAAATAATATGAAATATGTAAAAGTAAGGATTAGTAACTTAAACTTAAATCATTATGATTAAAAATATAAATATTAAAATATATAAAATAGAATTTTTATTTATATATATTATTGATATAATAAACAATTATAAAATATTGAAATAAATAATAACATTTATCATAAATTAAATTCTAATTAGTAAATATTTATTGAAAATTATTATAATCAAAATTCTTATTTTACTATTATTTGATTTTATTTAATATTTAATTAAGATATTAGAATTATTTGTAAATAAATAGTATGATATTATTGGACATAAAATCGAATATTTTATGCAGTGTTATATCAAACACTATATAGTATCAAAAGTTTAGTAGGTCTTATATTATCAGATTTCATCTTATTAAGTTTTATACTATTAGCCCTTATCCTATCAGGCATGCCAAACGGACCCTTAATTCTCCGTTGCAGTATGAATCAAAGAGATTAGAGATAAGATTGATCAGATGGAGATGAGGTCGTGAAGAGCTTACCACGTGTAGAATAAGTAGTAACCTACGACGAACGAGGAAGAGAGAATGACAGGGGCTAAGGGTCGATAGTGGAAACAAACAGCACTACTGCAGAGAAGGAGTGAGGAAGATCAAAGGGGCTTTGTCTCAGTCACCTTCGTGGACTTTAGGGTTTAGCCTATTTGAGGCAAGAAAGAAAATAGATGTAACACCTCAAAATTTATTTCAAAAATTTTATTTGAACTTTATTAATCAGAAATTCTTGAATATGATAGAATTGGTCATCATAAGAATGGCTCAAGAAAAAATAGTGAATAGTAACCTTGCGAGCATTATGAGCTCATCGAGATAACCAAAATCCTATAATCGGGACCAGGAAATGCTCGAGACTAAGAAAATATAGGATTAAGGTTAGGAAGGGTTACAAATGAAAAGGTTAGACCCAAAATTAAATTTCGAGTAATATCTGTTTTATGAGTATAATATTTTACCCATTTAGTAAAAATACAATGTTTAGTTTCTTATACCGTACAAAACTTGTAGTGCAAGTTCCCACCTAATGTGACAAGTGTGTGGCTTAGGAAAAGCCATAACCATACCATTGCCTTTTCCAAGAGCCAATAAGAGTCTTATAAAAAAATTGCAATTTAACTTTAACAAAACAATTTTTATAATAGAAATTGATGTATATATTATCTTAAATGAAGAAAATCACAACCTTAACATTTTCTTTCCCTAAGATTTTGGCCAAGACCTCCTCTTTATAGCCATCTTCTTCATAAAATACCTATTTAGCTAGAACCCTAAGTTACAACATCAAACTTCCATGATCAAAGCACAAATCATATACCACCTCTTATAATCCCTAAATCAACTGCTTCTAGAGAACCCTTACCCTGCTTTCCTATCAATTGTGGCTGTTGTTCTTGCTGCCTTGGAGGAGGGTTTGAGTAGTTAAAGTCAAAAATTGGGTGTGGGAGCTATTGAAAAAAGCCAAAACAAGAGCAAGAGCACATAAGTAACAAGTAGGGTTTCTTTTAGCCTTTTTTCTTTTCAAAACTGATTCTGAAATTATTTGAATGATTGAACTTGAAATTTTTGGTTTTGTGATTTTATTTCATAGTATGAATGGTTCCTTGTTGTTATCATGGATCAAACGATGTAATGTTTATCTTATGCGCGGCTCACGTTTTCATCTCTTGTTTCACCAAAAAAATTTACCCATATTTTCATTAAGTATTTTCTAAAAATTAGAATTAAGAACCGGAACAAAAGACTAATGACTAATAATTAATTTGAATACGTCCTAGGTATGTTAAGTTAAATATTAGGGTGTTACAAATCATGCTCTGATACACATGTTTAGGTGTTATGACAAAATGTTGTATGTTGCTCTCATAGATCTAAACATGTGATCAATTTTTTTTTTTTTATCTCCTAAAATTTTCCTTGTGTGCAAAGCTTATCTGTTGCATGTTTTATGCACTATGTCATTGCATCATGTTTCAAAAATGATTCGGATAAAGAGATTCAAAATCAAGACTAAATATCACGAGTATTATCTTTTTTATTCAAATTCGCCTATGTTTAGAAAGCCAAATGACTTAAAATCAAGCTGTTTTTGTTGAGGTAGATAGATAGTTTGTTCAAAAGGTCTAGATTTGAAGTTAGAAACTTTTTCTTTGATCCCATCTTTATTTAGAATTTTGCCTCCATCCCATCTTCATTCTCATCACCAGCTCCTGTAACACTTGATGATGAGGGCGGGGAATGATTACCGGTCCAAGAAGGCACGGACAATAAGATGCTCCTAGCAGGCTTTTAAGTAGAGGGGTACATGAATGAAGTGATTACACACTACAATGAGAGAGATCCTAAGACTGTATATGTATGAGACTATACGGTTAAGGATGACTTATATGAATTGATTGGTACTACTTATACTAACAAGATACATCTTCTTTTTGATAACCTATCACTAGAGAACTCCACAGTTAAGCGTCTTGACTTAGAGAAATTTTAGGATGTGTGATCTCTTGGAAAGTTTTCCTAGAAAGCGTGTGAGTGAGGACAAAGCATGTTGAGAAGACCTGTGTTAATTTGTGGAGACAATCATCAATCCATAAAGTAACATGAGATGTTACAGTTCCCATTCTTCATTCCACATAGATATTTGAATCCCTACATATATTTATAGGTTTATTAAAAAAAATTCCAAAAAGAGAACCATTTTAAGAGTACTTTGAGATGTAAAACATAAATCCATAGTAACAAACACTACTAATGCAACATAATCTGAATTAAAAATGAAAATACGTATATAATACAAATTCAATAAAGATAATTAAAAAATAAAGGTGTGATAAGGTTTTTTAGTTATCATTAATTATTATAATTATAGTAGTTTTGTTATTGTTAATACTATAATTATATATATATATATAATTTTTATGGTATAACACATTCAATTATAATTTGTTTATATTAATTTTTATTTGCTTAAATTACTTTTATTAATGGCAGAAAGATATAAAGGTATGACTAGAAAAAAATAATTAATAATTAGAATATAAATTAAATTCAAAAACCTATGTTAAACATTAATATTTTGAATTAAGTCTGATGAATATAATTAATATTGATATCTCATAATAATTAATAAAATTTATTTTTTATTTTTTAATATTCACTTATTAACGCATCATTATTTATCCCTCTGAATATAATTGATATTGATATCTCATAATAATTAAGAAATTTATTTTTTAATTTTTAATATTCACTTGTTAACTCATAGTTTTTTTATTCCTCTGAAATATAATTAGTATATAGATAGATAATAAATACAAGATTTAAAAAATAAAAAAATAGAAGAGCTTGATGAGATTCAAAATAGATAAATTATTATGCTTATTATTTAAATTTAAATTATAGTATAAATATTTAAATATTTAATTAAACATCGATAAATTTTAAATATATTTAATTTTGTATTGCAATCCTACTATTAAATAATAGTGATTGTAAATGATATTCCAATAGTATGTAATGATTATGATTTTATTTTTTCAAAAAATAATTAATAATTAAATTCTTAAAAACTATGGATCCTAAATTATTCTTATTACAATACTTGGAAAAATTTTGATTTTACAAATAGATGTAGATAAATGTTACGTTAATTATAAATTAAATATAATCAATTTAATATAAATATTTAGTGTGTAGATTTCACCTGTCTCTTTTAGGATTGAATATATTTAATACATTATTTAGTTGCTTAAAAGTATAGGATTTGTATAATTTAATTTTTCTAGAATAAATATTATGTCAATTATAAATTAAATATAATTAATTTTTCACTATATGACAATGTCTCTTTTATTTTTATAGCCTATGTGAATCTTAAAAATTAGGCATTATAATTGAATGGTGGAACCACATCTATTGATGGAGCCTTATCTTAGGCAAGTGGGATATTGGCATATTACGCAGATGGTTCCAGTTTATCATTATGACAGGCTGTTCATCAATGCATTTGTTGAGTGGTGAAGGCTCGAGTTGCACATGTTTCATCTATCCTACTGAGAGTGTACCATTATGCTACAAGATGTTAAATCCCAAAGAAGTGATATTTTGACACTCACATGGGTGTAGACACCCCATATGGATCTTATGTGATGTGAAAAGAGTGATGGAGGGGGAATAAATTGGGAAAAAAGTAAATGGTGAGATCTATATATATTATAAATCGGGTGTTTGAGAAAGTTGAGTGCTAAAATAATAAAATTCTATATTAGGGTTGCCCATATATATATATCTCTATTTTTTTTATTTTATATGTGTGAAAAAACCTGGAATTTTAAGTGCAAAACAAAATACCTAATCTTAAGCCAAGAAACCCTAAGCCTGTGTGTTTTGCTTTCTAGCCCATCCCGTAGCTGTCTTGCTCGTGGTCATCAGCTGTCGCCCGTGCAGACGTCTTTCACGGTCGGTGATAATTTTTGCCATTTAATTTGTTGATTTAGATTCAACCTGTTGTTGAGTGTGAAAACAGCACAGACAGAGTTATTGTGTAAATCTGTTGTTGAGTGTAACCATCAGTTGCCTCGACCAAGTCGAGTTCTATAACTATCGTTGCAGCTAATTTGCCTTCATTTTCTTTGACATTCACCTTCCGCCATTCACATCATTCATATTTGTAATTTGAATTTGAAACCCTTTACTTTTGCTTTGTAACCACATAGATGGCTTTGAGAGGGGTTTGGCAACTTCAGAAGCTCATTGTCAGCTATTGCGATTGGGGTGGAAGTAGCAGAGGTATAAGGTATAACCGTATCATTTCTTCAATTTACTGTATGTCCTGTTGATGTTTATGTTCTTGGGAACAACTTTTTTTCCCCCTTTTTGTTTCTTCGGTTGGGTGTTTGGGTTCATAGATTTTTCTGCATTACGGAGGATATGCTTCAAAGTTTTTAAGGGATAGGGTAGATATCATTAATTATCTGGTCTTCATGATTCCTATATTATGATGCATAAAATAATGAGTAGATGCCTGATGTTCCTACCAGGACTGGACAGCTGATATTGCATTCAGTTTAGCGTGGTTACATATCTTGATAATAAGAATGTTTATACTCAGAGTTGTGTTCTTTTTTTCATTTATTTCCCTCTTTCTGTTCGTGGTAGCCCCTAGTGGGGCTATTAAGTCACAGGGATCAAGGGAAGTGTCACTTGAGCTATACCTAATTTGCTTTTTTTTTTTTTTTCTTTTTAAACTTTTTTAACGATAAAAAAGTCATGCGTTCTTTGGAATAGATATATAATTTTTCTTTATAGAACCATGAGGTATTTTCTTAGTTTAGTCCATTTGAATGGTTTATGAAATGGATTCCTGTTTGAGTTATGCAGCATGAAAGTGATGCGGTCTTATTACAAAAACTGCTTTTGCTGAATAGATATCGTTTTGCCTGTGTTTGATTATGTTTCTCCTTTAGTTGTACACTTTTTCCGTGGTCTTTGCCATGATGTGCCAGTAAAATTTATGCCTTTTCCATTTTTTGCCTGCACATTTTGCTTGCTAACTTGGTTCTAATTCTAGAATTCCAAATGATAACCTTTCTTTTGAAGGACCTGAATTTATATTGAACATCAACACTTTACAATTTGTTCTTTGTATTATTCTTATACTGACACTTTATTATTCTTTTTCTTTTGCCTTGTTGGCTTTTATTTCAGTCATGCCAATTATTACCTTTTTAACAATCAAGTTAGAGACTGGTTTCTCTGCATCTTGATAACCACATTTCCTATGTTTGCCTTTATTTTATGCCTATTACTGAAGGCTTGGAACCAGAATGCTGAATAAGCATCTTTTTTCTTATTTTACCCTGCTTTGAAGAGGGAATTCTTGCTTTTATTTTAAATAATAGGGCATTTATGGAGTCGCAGTTGCCAGTGTTTAAGGAGACAAATCCTCAATTAGAGGTGGTTACTGAACTCATTCGGGGTCAGCATCCACATCTGAAGGGTTTTTACAGTAAGATTCTTGTGCTTACTTGATGTTATTACTGAAAGGTTTGCCATAGTTGTAACTGATAATTTTCCTCTGAGATGCAGAGAACAAAAACCAGCGAGTTGTGTGTGTGAAGAATATGGATCCAGAAGACATACTTCTGCATGCAAGTAGGTTAAGGAATGCATTGGGAAGAAAGGTAGTGAAACTGAAGACAAGGCATGTAACCAAGCACCCAAGTGTGCAAGGTACATGGACAACTGCAGTAAAATTTTAAGATGCGAAATCCAGATGTATGAGTAAGCTTCCCTTGGTGTAGTTTCAAAGCTGTTTAATTCCTTCTTGTGAATTAACCTATTTTTGTAAACCAGTGACTGTTGTCATGCTGTTTGGCACAATTTTTTAGTAGTCAATAATTCAGATCTTCTTTTTCACTGTTTTCTATCCCATGATGAAGCTAATAAGAAAAACCATGTTCATAGCGGCATCATGTTGCATAGCCATCGGAGGATGTGATGAGGCTGTCCGCATGTTGTGCTTCAGCATTGTGCCCATTGCAACCACGAGTCGTGGCCGACATAGGGGCTGTTGTGGGTATTATTACTAAAAGCTAAAGTTGCTTCTCCCTTTTGCTGTATCTCTTTCCCATATGACCAAATTTCCTTTCTACTTGTCTCTGTTCTCTGCACTGATTCAGCAACCTATCATTCTTTTTCGACCAAATCTTGGGGACTTCCTGCCCAAATCATGTGCTTCTGTTGGTTGTATTATTGCACTCTATTTTACTGTCTTATGCAGCAAAGTGGGGTCGTATAAGATTCAATGCAGCCAGTTTGTAAGATTTACTACAGTTTTCTTTGAAAATTAAAAGAGGAAACATGTCAGAAAGGCAAAATGGGGTTACAAATTCATTTTAGGAACATTTTGAACCAAATCTCTTAACGACCGTTTGTGTTTTTGCCTCTACAACAAATTTTCTTTTTTATTTGAAAAATAGAATGACAAAATACTGTTTTCAACTTAGTGGGTGAGAGGGCAAAGAACCTATTCTGGAAGTCCATTATGGTTATGTTAAATCTTCAATCAGTATGCCTCCTCCTCAAACGCAAAACACACGAGAACAAACTTTGGCACCAAGTCAAAATCCTTTCTTATTTTCCCTTGCCTCTACTGTCATTCTCTTTGATACCGTGGTTCCGAATTTATGAATCATGATTCTACTTTGTGAGACTTATAGTTGAGTTTTTTCTGTTCCTGTTTTATCGTAGTACAAAAAGAATTTGTTGTATATTTAATTTATAGCATTTTTAACTATGCATTATTTATCATTTATAGGATATATTTATGCTATTTTTATCAATTATATCTCACGTTCATTTTTCTGTTGTGCTGCCATGAACCTGGATTGTGTTTTAGATTGCTATGCCATGCTTAGGTTGGTCGCTCTACTCCACTATTTGAGATTAAGTGATTAATATAACACCCTCCCAACTGCCATGTTTTATTTGAGCGTTAATATAGTAATTAGAAAAGTATTACTTACATTCATGATCTATACTAGTCGAAAGAAAGAAAATCCAAGGATTTATACACATATATCGCCTAACTTGTATGTACATATATGAACATCATTTTTAAGTTTGTAATATGCACATTGTATTAATACTACAATGGTTAACTTCTAAGCTCATCAAGAACTCAGTTCACAAAAGGAAGGAACACCTCCAGTATCTAATCTAACCTGCTCAAAGTTGAGGTTTAGCAAAACTTTATACAAACAAAAATAAACTCCACAACATTTAATACGATTAATCTGCAGGTTAGTGGGTCACTAGTACTAAACTACCACTATATACATATCATGAGTCCTTGAAGATCTCATGTCCTACTAGATGAAACCATTGGCTATCGGTATGATAGCCTCACCTTTGCCCGGGGGATCAGGACCCTCCGGTGGGTTCGAGTCTAAAGACGAGGATGAAGAGGGATCATCTGCTGGAGGGGGTGCTGATGGTGTAGGTGGGACATCAAATATCACTAGGTGTGCCAAGTGGAGAGGCACACCATCATAAGGGAAAGCAGGGTCAAAGTCAGCTGTAAATACTGAAGTATTAAAGGAACGGTCGAAAAACACAGACACGAACTTGCGAGTAACCTACTACATACAGAGAGTTGAGAGCAGGATCATAATGCCACGCCCACTGTGGCGAGTCAAGGTAAAACACTAGTGACAACATCTGCTGGATCTAATTAACACAAAGTAAATACAACCGTAGGGATGAAAATATTATAAAATCCTCAATAGGGTATTCCCTCAGGTAAAATGTGAAACATAATAAGTTCATTCATGTGGGAATACTCATGCAAAACTATGGGTATCAATATCAAGGTATATACATAATGTAAAATCAAGTACAAGTATAATAATAATTCGTGCATTGTTTTTTTTCTCATTAACATAAGGAAGGCTTAATCTCACATCAAGTGATGTCTGTAGTGGAATCACTTCACAAGAACTATTGACTATTAGGACATGAGCTCATTCCTATATGTCGATACATCTACCAACTCATCAAATTCCCAAGAAAGTTCTTACTTTTGTCTTTCCCATTCAACCACATAAGCCTTGTCTCTATTTTCCCCATATGTTAAAAATTGCACAACTAAAAGTCATGTTATTTTTCTTTTCTTTTCCTTTATCCTCACAATAATCACATAGTGTACTTCTCTTTTCAAAGGCCTGCTTAGATTACAGGTAGGCATACAATTATGTTGGAGTCTCATCCATATCTCATCAACATTTCTTTCAAACAATTAGCATGCATTAACATGATATATATTTGCATCTAAAGCCATTCTATCATTAGTCCAAGACATTCTTACCATTTTCAGCAATCAACAGATTTGTCACTCTAGAATTCAAAATTAATTTCCCTATCAAATAGCCAATTTAAGAGCCATAAAAATTCTCTATGACACGTCAATGTGTCTAAAAGGCCCTGTACAAATTTCCAAACAAACGGTGTTCTCTAACCTTATCAAATAAATTTTGCAAATCTGGTGGTCAGAGACCACTTGTTCACAGCTTAGATCAGGACTCTCATAATTTTCGACCTCACCAATTGATTAAATCAACTCAAAATAAAATTCACAGTTGTAATTCAATGTGTTATCAGCTTCTCATAAAATTTTCAAAGAATAAATCCATCGTTTACTATGATAATAAAATCACACAATTTTACTACCTCAGCTTCAACATTTCAGGCAGCATAGTCACAACTTCGGTTCTTGAATTTTTAAACACAAAAAAAGTGCCCAGAATGACCCCAAATTTTTACTAGAGACTCCCTAACATGTTAACTACATCCCATAAAATTTTCAACTAAATCCAAGATATCTAGATATATCAGAAAATTCGACAAAATTTGCTGCTTGCTTCAAACCGAGATTTTCCAGCTACAATGTTCAAGAATCAGGAATTTTTTTCAAGCAGAGAAAATCCTTCACATGACCCAAGGAAAATCATGGGGTTGTCTTAGGATGTTACCTTTAACATATAATTTTTATAACTCATAAAATTGAACACAATTGCACCAGAAAATTTGTCAACAAGTTTTGTCTTGTTGAAATCCGAAAATCCAGCAAACTAATTCCAAGTCTCTCTTGATGAAAATGATTTTTTCACAACACCAAACACTCCATCAAAATTCATACATCAATATCAACATATGATTAACCAATAAAATCAGAAATTTTAGGACAAAACCAATCAGAATTTTCAGAGTAAATTTTGAAACAAAAGAGGACAAATAAACCCTACCCTTGGAAGCTAATGCTTCTTTAGCTTTTGTATACTTCAAGATAGATGTTCTCCACCCCAAAACTCTTGAAATACACTTAGATCCTCCACTAATCAGTGCTGAGTGAGGCATTAAAGTGAGGTTTTGAAAAATCTAATTGGTTATATTTGTGGAGGTTGAAGTGTAGAACAAGTTTGCTTAAGGAAGTTTTTGATTCTAGCAAGATTTGGTTTAGGATTTTGGAGGTTGAAATTCAAAGTTAGCAAAGGTTTTTAGATGAAGAAGGAATGAGTTTTCTGTTGCTCTTCACTTGGCCGAGGATGATGATGAAAAAGATGAGATTAGGTGGGTTAAATATATCTATTAAGGAGTGTTTTGATTAGTTGAAAAATAAAATATAATTTCTTTCCATTAGAAGGGTTTAAAATCAATGGCTAGGATTTGATCTTTCATCCAAGATGAAATCCTAGCCATTCACTTGGTATTCAAGTGGATATACTTCATTATTTGTAGATATTAACTAGTTTTCGGTGTTAGAAATCGAACACCGAAATTTCATCAAACCGGTGAAACAATATACCCGAGAAATCAAACATTGCCCGAAAAATAATTTCGGGCATAAAATCATTATTCCTACCTATTTCTAAACATAATCATATAATTTCTTAATTTTGGGCATCTTTGGGGCCCAATTCTAGGGTTTTGGCTATCCTGGCGGACCTGTGGGGCCCGCAAGACACTGTTCACTTTTTTTTTTGCTTCCTTGAGTCAGTCTTATCATTTCCACATCTATCAACATCTTAAAATTCTCATTAATAAAATCTTATTTAATTTCTAAAAAGAATAGGGTGTTACAATTAACAACTGGGGTCGTGTTAAGGTTGTGTTTGGTTTGAAGGGAACAATGGTGGCAAATTTTAGGGGAGTAAGTTTGTAGAGATGAGAATGTGTTTGGTTTAAAACAAAAGATTGATGAAAATTTATGGGTCTAATATTTATTGTTATTTTGGGGTAAATGTTAACTTGATTCTTGACATAGTAAGGGTGTGTTTGTTTTAAATTTCCAGTTTTTAGTTTTTCAAATTTTATAAAAGAAATACTGAAAATTTTAAAAATTACAAAATTCAGTTTTTATTTTCAGTTTTCAATTTTTCTTTCATAAAATCTTGAAAATTGAAAATGAAAACTAAAAATTGAAACTAAACAGGTTCTAAAATTTCCCCTTCGTCCTTTCTTCCTTTCTATCATCTCACCTCCTGCCTCTGGTCACCCTCCTCTCTCTCTCTCTCTCTCTCTCTCTCTCTCTCTCTCTCTCTCTCTCTCTGTTGAACCAAATAGTTGCTCTCTTTATCTGTCTCCTTTCTAGAAATCTCAGCTTGTTGGTGAATGCTACAGCAGTGGACTCTCAACCTATAACCACCACGCGTGAGCAACCTATCGCGGTTGGTGAAACCAATAGTGATGCTAAGATTCATCATGCTACTGGAAGGAGCTATGGCAATAGTGAAGTTTCATTTGCAGTGGTTGTTGATTCACCACTACTGGTGAGGTGCTATGGGTATTGGAAATGGCAATGGCAATGGTAGAATGAATGGCTATTGTTGGCTAGTATTGGAGGAAATGACAACCAAAATGAAAAATAATTTTTATCCTCTTAAAATGTTTTTTATGTCAAGAAATTATTATTTTGTGAAAAGAAGTCCAAGCAAACGCGCCTTAAATACAATGCTTATAATTACCAAAACAATGAAATAGAATGCTTGTAATGGGTATTGGCTGACCAATAATTACTCAAACTAATGAAAAATATTATTCATATTCATTATATATGGGATATTATTTTGATTTATATTTTTTTTATTATTAGATGAGGTGTGAATTTCATTTAAGTAAGGATTCTATTTGTTTCGTTGCACATCTAAGAAGAGAAGTGACATTTATTTTAATGTCTCATGTACAAGTGCATCCATGAATGTTTTCTAGCATCACGGAGAAAAGGTTTACAAATAAAAATTCTAGTCATTCTACGGAAATTTTTGTAAATAATAATGTATAATAATGCGGGATAGGTACAATAGCCAAAAATTTAAAAATGAACAAGAAAAAGATAAAAAAAAGAAAATGGAGGCCAAATCAACAAGTGTTAAGTGAGAAAGGGAATTATATGAATACATAAAAGTGAATTAGTCATCAACATTTGCATCACTGAAGTATAACCTATATTTGATTGAACACAGCCATAATGCAATGAATATAAAGAAAAACTACAGAACGATGATAGATAATAACCATAAGGTTTTAGACAGTGTAGTGCCCGTTCATGGCATCAATGTCCAAACCCCTTAGCTTGGCAAATGATTCCACTCTGCCTTTCAGGGTGTGAAGCTCTCTCAACCTGCATCATAAAGAAGGAAAAATAATCAGGAAAAAGGGCGAAAGGAAAATAATAACATTAAAAGGAAACAAAAATTATTAAACAGTTTGCTATGAACATAGGCCACCTTGCTATCTCTGCTCGCCTCCTAGCCTCTTCTGCCAATGTGTTTATCTCTCTGAAGGTGTGCTTCTCTGTAAACGTTTTTGACTCACGCTGGAGGCCGTGTAGGGTTCTCTGCTCAGCGGCCCATGCAGCCTCACGAGCTTCTCTACCAAAGTTATTTTTGTTGGTGAATGCAGTCTGAAATTTTGCACCACCAGTTACTCATATTTAGCACACTAATTATGTCATTTCTGTGTGCAAATTTTTGCTGAATTGATAATGCGAGTACAGCAAAAACACTCACCCGTTGGTTTACCACCAGATTCCATGCTCTTCCACTTAATGCGTAACGAACAGCAAACTTTAAAGGATCGAGAAATACATAAGTTACAGTATTGAACAACCATATGACTCCTGTCCAGCCCCAACCAATGCTTCTGATTCCAGCAGTTTTCCAAGTAATAGTGGCCGATATAACAGTTGCAACCTGATGAGAATATAGTCAAATGAAATAGTGAGGAGGGCTAGAAGTTCGAATGGTTTTACGAGTTTGAATAAGTAATGCTTGAAGGGTGGAAAAAAAAAAAAGAAAAACAAAAAAAGTACCAGCTGAGCAATAATGAAGGCAATAACAAGCAAGAGACCAGGTCTTTCCATGTAGGACCAGCCCCTGGAACGTGTCACAAAAATTAAGGCTTGACTAATTGTACTGACTTGAAGATATACAGCAGAACCCAACATTTCTTTCATTTCCTCAGTAACAGGATCATCTGGACTGTTGCGGAAGTGTCTCACACCAAAATGGTTCTGGAACAGAATATTTCATTTTCATATCATTATATGAATTATGAAATAAGGAGAAGGTTGTGGTCAAATGGAAGGAAGATTCCCTTACTGGAAAGAAGTTTGTTTCATAAGTCAGCACGAAGAAGATCACAGTCATTAGAGCCAGATAGCTACCAAGGACAATTCCGGTTGCGAAAATTTCACTAAGCTTCCAACTATCAGGACCTGGAGAAGGCTTAACCCTATCTTTTGATATTGTCATGATGGTACCTATAACAAATGATAACATGCCAGGGGACAAGGAAGAAGATATCTCATGTAAAGATCATCAAATTATAATGAGACTAGAGTTTTCAAATCAGTGAACCTTACCGTCATTGAGAATGGCAATGACGAGAACCATAAACGGAGGAAAATCAAATTTCCACAAGCAAGTCAGTAACATGAAACCCAGCTGAAATTCAAAACAAGATGGAAATGAGAACAGGGTTGATGATCAGGTTCGTTGCTGAATATAGTGTTTGTACCCAAAAAGCTTACCACAATACGAATAGTGATAGATACAGCATATATCTGCAAAGGAAAAGAAAGCAGAATTATTGACTTTCTGTCACGTTAAGGAAATTTAGAACATTTCATGCTTATATTTCCGTGGTTGTGGATTTACTGTGTAGTTTTTCATTCTCTGGAAAATTGCACGGCTTGTTAAAACTGCACTTATGATCACACTCAACCCAGGTTCTGTTAGCACTATGTCAGAAGCACTTCGGGCTGCATCGGTAGAATCTGCTACGGCGATACCTATGTCAGCTTTCTTCAGGGCAGGTGCATCATTCACCCCATCACCAGTCATCCCACAAATGTGTTTTTTGGCTTGTAACCTCCTCACAATCTCATACTTGTGCTCTGAGGGAAACACGCATCATCAGAAATGGGACAAGACATCAAATTTGATTTTTCATGTGATCACTGCTTGACTTACCCGGAAAGACACCAGCAAAACCGTCAGCATTTTCAATCAGCTCATCAACGGAGACAGCAGCAAGTTCATCTTTTCTTTCTCCAAGCAGTGATGAAGAAGGATACATGTTAGTGCCCATTCCTAGACGCCTTCCTGTTTCCTTAGCTATTGCTAGTTGATCACCTGTAAGGGTAAATTTTTTGCAGCATCAGCGTCTGCTTTGGGTGTTGTCACTTGTGTAAATTATAATTCAATTATTTACAAGTCTCTGGAGGTACAATCTCTCATTAATATACAGTACCTTCACAAACTTCTTATTCCTTTGTTTATTAGAGTACTCAATGAGATTGGTTTTAGCATTAAAACTTCATGTTGGTCCCGTTGGAAATATGGCTAGATGTCATTTTATGCAATCCAATTTTAGTTGGTTTGTTTCACACTTTTTTCAATGCTTCCCGGATATCTGACTGTAGGAACTGTCTAATCAATAGCAATTAGCAAGTAATTAAAAGTTAATGAAATTGTGATTGTCAATTTTCTACTGGCACGACAACAATTATACTTCTCCTAGTAGTCCTTCTATTCATGGATTAAATTTATTTGAAGCAAAGTATGTACCAAGTAGAGCACTTGAATTTTTAATACTTATACATACCAGTGATCATTTTGACACTGACCCCAAGATCAAGAGCTCTTCTGATTGTTTCCCCGCTATCATGGCGAGGGGGGTCAAAAAGAGGGAGAAGGGCAACAAATTCCCAGGGGCCTCCTGGACTGTCTTTATTTCCCTCTGGTACATCCTACATGGAGATAAATTTTGTTGCTCATAAACACACAAAGCAATACACTGGTGAGAGGATGAAGAATTTGTCGAAGGATAAAAACCTGGCGGGCAACTGCAAGAGAACGAAGTCCACGTTCTGCAAACTTGTCAATAATTGCATGAACTTTCTGTCTAATTTCTGATTTGTTATGTGCAAGATTGAGGATCTACATAATGTGTGAGAAGAGTTATATTATGATCAAATAGACGTAACTCTGGTTTGTTGCATCGTTCTGAGAAGTTATATGTACAACCTGCTCTGGAGCACCTTTGCTAACCCTGTGCATCTTGCCAGCCGCATCCATATATGTAAGTGCAGTTCTTTTATCGGTCGGATTGAATGGAAGGAAATGAACTTCCTTTATTCCAGCTCTTGCCTATGTCATTGTAGAATACTAATTAAGCTATCATCTGTATAATTGATAGAAATTCTGGGATCCACTTCAAAAAGCAATGCAAAATGGCATGAAAGTTGTCAAATTTTGTAATGTAAATGTTTGATGTCTTTGAACCAGTACCTCTTTTGGGTCTGCTAACATTGAAACAATTGCATTATCAATTGCGTCCTGGTTCTCTAGCCTTGATGCTCTTGCGGCCATAAGTACAACCATGTCCTTGTCAACACCTTTGGCAAAAACCTGCCAGATATTGATGATTGTTGGGGAAAAAAGAGTAAAGAGCTAGTATTTTAGAACTTTCTTAATATATAGACAAACATTTAGACACAAGGAGACATATTTATATCTATTTATGTTTATGCTTGAATGAATCCCTAATTATTTGAGCACAGAACACCTTTGTGCTTCTCGTAAGATTGTTCCTTTGATTCATATCTTACTACTGGAAGCACAAAATTCAAACCTCAATCATATTCTTGTCCACTGTAAGCTTGTTAAGAGTTAATGTGCCTGTTTTGTCACTACATAACACATCCATTCCAGCCATTTCTTCAATGGCAGTCATTCTCTTTGTTATGGCACCCTGCAAATGATACAACCACTGTTAGAAAGTGTTCAGAATATATTTAGGTTATGGGAAAATATATCTAGAATATATTGAAAATTCAACTAGTCATTAAATCGAGGAAGCAATCTTATGATTATGATTTCGTTATATTCTTTAATAATTTGGGTTATTATTCTAGTTGTCAGTGGGCTTAAGCTTGTGCTACTTGTACTAGTATTTGAGTTAACTATTAGGGCATGTTTGGTTGGGGGTATAAATGGGGTGGAAATTTTCATGGATGAGTTTCATGAAAATTTTCACCCCATTTTTACAACTTAACCAAACATACCCTTAGTATATAAACACATAAAGAGGACCATTGGGTTAGTTTTTTTGTACCACAATACAACCTGTCAATAGTATACTCAGTTTTCTAGTTTTCGTTTTCCTTTACCCAAACCCATCATTCTTTGACACCTGTCATACCCCTTAGCCAGACTACAAACTTTGCATTATCAAAACTTCTAATCGCATGAAAGCCACTGAAGTGTTCAAATCAACACACTAAGATTAGCAATGCAAACCTGCTGAGACAACCGGTGTGAACCAATGGCCATTGTAACAGAAAGGACAGTTGGCATTGCAATAGGGATCCCACCAATTAGTAGCACAAGGAGATTATCAATGCCAACTCGGTATTTCCTCTTCTGGATCCCATATATCACAATTATTTCAATAAGCATTCCAATAGCAATGGAACAGATGCAGAAATTCCCAATAGATGTTAGAACCTATAAAACAATTATGCGATGTCACTGAGCATATGATCATGAAAATATTTCATGTAGATGATTTTACATGACACAGAAAACATTCATTCATTCAATATTATGAAGATAACAAATCCTAGATATGGACCTGCTGGAAATGGCCAACATGTGTCGTACTTTCAACTAGATGAGCTGCCTTCCCAAAGAAAGTGTGAACTCCGGTTGCGATAACTACGGCCTCAATTTCTCCTTGCTTGCAAGTTGAACCAGAATATACTCCTTCTCCAGGACTTTTTGTGACAGGAAGTGACTCTCCAGTCAGAGCAGACTGAAATAAACAGAAACATATCTCTTAATGCAAGAGGATCATGTGTGGGGGGATATGCTGATGAAGCATTGAATTAGTGCTTATAGTCAACTTGAGTGCTCATCTCAGATATCTACACGATCAAACACCTAGTTCTCTCCATATGAAAAGTGATATTTCCTTTTCGTTGAGTAATGTCTGATACCATCTCAGAAGTTTCCTTATTATACTGAACTGATATGGAGCAACCTCAACTATTAACCGGATATAAGGTGATTCATATTCAATGGGCAACTAGATTTTAGCCAACCTTCCTTATAATCAAAGATTATTTGAGCTCCCATTTCTGTGCAAAATCTAGCAAAGCAAAACTCATGCGTACTTTTTGTTAGAGAGTGGTACTGTTTTGTCCATACATCTCATCAACTAACATTTGTGCACAAAGAATGTTTATCATGATTTATGAAACTCAAGTCATCCCTCGGAATCAGCAGTATATTTTTGGGAATTTTACTTGCCTGATCAATCTTCAAAGGATCTCCCTCAAGGAGACGTGCATCAGCAGGAATGATGTCACCCAGCTTGATGCTGATAATGTCTCCAGGAACCAATATTGAAGCATCTTCCTCACTCCATTTTCCATCACGGAGTACCTGTTATGTTAAATATAATTAGAAGTCAATGGAATTGGAAAAGAAAGCTCTGAAAGGAAAACAGAAACATGCAATAATGATGTAGCTCTCTGTTGTTAAATCAGTGGGAATGAGAAGAACCTTTGCTTTTGGGGCCAATCTTGCCATAAGTGCGGCAGCTGCATTGCCAGCATTATTTTCTTCTATAAAACTGATGGTAGAGTTTATAATTAGCAAAATAATTATGCCAGCAAAGTCTTGATAATCTCCACCTTTCTCCTGCAGAATTATGGGGATGTTATATAAAATTGACTGAGTGATGGATTGAAACAAAACAGTTATTTGAAGCATTACTTTTCAGTTTCAACCTTGAAAAATAACTAAAACTGTTACTACCTAAAACTTGATCCGGTGTTGTACGAAAAAACAAGGAGGATAGAACAAAATAACTACAATTATGTCATATTTATAAAATGTAGAGAATAGTCTAACACAACCATTCAATTGCAGGTGATGTGAATTTTACTTTGTAAACTCAAAAGTGCAACCTGATCTCTTAACCTTTTTAAATGTGAACTTTAGTTCGTCTGCTAGGCTTAAGTCGATGGCTAATGAAAAAATAAGTGCAGTTTATCCTTATGAACTTTAAATCATGTACACTTTAGTCCTAAACTAATAAAGTAAGTGTAACTTCAACCCCTAAATTTTTTTAAATGTGTAGTGTTTCACTTAACAATGAATGAAACTTAGTGAAAGGATTAAAATACACAAATAAAATAATTTACGGGATCACAATGCACATTTTTGTTAATTCAAGGACTAAAATGCAGTTTTCATTAGAATATACATGATTCTCGTAATTTTGTTTCATTAATTCAACCTCGGTGGACTATGGGAAAGGAAAAAAGAAAAAAAAGAAACTCTAAATGATGAAGATTTACCCCTCCATGTGCCATAGCAATGGCCATTATAGCAGCAATTTGCATAACCCATGACAGAGGATTCCACATAAAGCCCAAAAACTTCAGTATTTTACTTTCCTGGAGAAGCATTAAAAATTGCCATCAGTGAGAAACCTTAGCAGCAATTTAAAAGAGAGATATGGAACGGATAGGACTCAGTTTGGCTCTTAACCTTCTTCTCTTCAAGCCTATTGTATCCAAACAAGTCTAGCCTCTCTCGTACTTGCATGGAGCTTAAACCTTCTCTTGTGCATTGAAGATTATCAAAAACCTCCTCAAGGGGAATGTTTTCCTACATAACACAAATTGCAAGCTTGTCAAATCACAACAATGCTCTTCTCCACTACTGAAAATCATCAGCGAAGTACATCTCAAAAACTTTGATTCTACTTTTCACTTTTTATTTTATTTTATTTTATTAGTCTTTTAGATTTGGACTTTTGAAATAAGATATACATAGCTAATCAACATTACAATAAGAGCAATGTTTATTGGTGCGAAGCATTCTTGTAAAAAGTGGTACAAAGATGTTTGTGACCAATCATGGGAGAGAGTGAAATATTGAAAAAAGGAGTTAATAGAGATAGCAAAAGTTACCCCTGAAACACAAAATAATTACTCTATTTTCAAAAGATTCGTCTCATGTGCCGTTTCACAAACAAACATTAGTAATATCTAACAATTTTCTTTTTATGTTATAATAAAAGAAAAATCCTATTAAGATAATGGACTCGATATGATTTCTTTCACATACCAGATCAACAGCTTCCTTTATAATAGCTTCAAGTGCCATAGATTTCTCTACCATTTTCTTTCTTTTTGCCCCTGTACTGAAGCTGCTCGGTTTTCTCCTCCTTTTCCAGCAATAGAATACGCACCTTGGAGCTCTGAATAAACAACTGAAACTTTAAATTGGAGATTGATGAACTTCCAAAACTACAACAAAGGTAATGCAGACAACAGTAGACATGCAGGTTTCCAAATTTCTAGTTCACATGGTGATTAAGTTCCAAACTACTGGATCATGAACCCAAAATTGGCTAAGCAATTTATTACTAGGATTTTGCTTCAATATGAAAAGCCTTGAGCATTACCCAAAATGGTTAGCCCCCCGTTTACTTAGGCTACCAAGTGTTGGTCTGATCTAAGTGGTCTCTCTGAATCCTCAAAACACTCTCAAACCCAGATGGGGTCCCCTTAGCTTAAGCTATGCCAAGCTCAAGATTCCAGGGAGACGAAATTATAAGAATGACACACACACACACACACACACATCTCTATATATATACACTAATCTCCCCCAGACTTCAAAGCCAGTCAAGGTAAGGCAATGCACCGCCTGTGCTAACTGCTAAGAATAACAAGAATGAAACAGACTATATATACTATAAAAAGATACAAAGCTACAGAAGAGACACATGCATGAAAGACTCCGCCGGCCAGCTTCTGCAATGGCTGTACTAAACAAAGCTAGAGTATCCGTCCGGGGATATTTTTTAATTCAAATATCAGTTATTTTTGCCGCTATGTCTATGTTCACCTTTGAAACCAACGTTCGCTAGAATGCATTAAAATAAATTAAAAATTAGACCGTACTTCTTTTCATGGCAAATGTACTTTGTATGAAAGTACCAGTCAAGTAAAATTCCTTTGATCTAATCGTGCCAATCCCCTTTTATTTATTTATTTTTTTTATATTTTTTGAGGTCACAGTTATTCTCTTAACGGAGACAATCCCGTTTTAACACACACACACACTATATATATATATATATGAGACCTCTACGACCACTCCTGCCGGTTAATGTACTAATTTTATTTACAAGTTCAAATTTTGCTCCTTTGACAATCACATACTATCTTATATCTTATTACTATTTGAATTTAATGAATTGATAAATTTTGATTTTAGACTAAACATGTAATATCACTTTAATATCTGAGGAATATGTGTATGAGTTTGGATTTTGAAAGAAAAGAAAATATTTATAGTATAATACTTTACATTACAAGCCCTTTATTTCTCTCCTTTTTCCTTCAAATTTAAACTCACAAACATTTTTTATAAAGATTTTTGCATTTAGTTCATGAAAAATACACTTAACACTCAGTTATTTTATTTTATCAACATTAATCTACTCCCTAAGACATAAATGTGACATCTTGGTTTTAGACATGCATATGATATTTATGTCGATTCATAAATGATGACCTTATTTGTTGTCGGATGTATCTTTTAAAAATTAAAATGATGTCACATATGATATAAAAAAGCTTTTATGGATTATATATATATATATATAAATTGTAAAAGAGAGTTAATAGCAACATACATAATGCACGATTAACATTTCACCAAATGGCACAAATTCATTAGACCAAGTGTCCTTTGGTGCTTTGATGGGGCTTTTCTCATTAGTTTTTTCAAAACTCAAAATAATTTGAATAAAAGAGATTTTTCGAGAAGCTTTTCAGTAAGAAGTTCATACAAGAATAATTGGAGTTACAGTAATTAGTATTATCTAATCTATATTTTCACTTTTCTATACTTAAAATAAAGTAGTATCCTATTTATGATTTATCATAATATTTGTGAACAATATTTTATTATTGTTATTATTATTATTATTGTTATTAATGTACATCTACATGTCATTATTATTTTTTCTTTTTTTTACAATATATATAATATAATAATACTAGCATATAAGTTGATAAATATAATTAATTAATATATAAATAAATAATTATATTAAATAAATAAATAATACATAATTCTTAAAAAATAAATAATTTATGATATATAATATTAACAATCAAACAATGTTTAGAAGATGAAATTATATAATAAGACTAAAAAATTTTAAAAGTTAAATCTTATATATCAATATTTTAATTGTTATACTTTAAAAAACAATATGTAAATTGCTGTTAAAAAAATTATTTTATATGCTTTATTTTTAATTTCACATACTATAATAAAAAAATACAAATAAAAACTATTAAAATATATGAAAGAAATAAAGAATTATATTCTATAATATTTATAAAATGCAATTATATGTAGTAAAAGCAAGAAATGCCTAGTGTTCGAATCCTGAAATTATGAATGGAGTAAACTCGGTTAAGATGGTTGCCCCCATAATGGGCCTCTACAATACTTGACTCTGGATTAGTTGGCCAGTGGGTCAAATACTTGATGGTGTCAAAAAAACAAAATTTAAAAAGTTAAATTTTATAGATCAATATTTTAATTATTATATTTTAAAATTTATATGTCAATTTTTGTTAAAAAATATTGCTTTAAAATTTCACATATTATGATAAAAAGTAAAAATAAAAGCTATTAAAATATATAAAAGAAAAAAAATGCTATATGCCATCAAATGAGTTTTCCCAATTTTCAAATATTATTTTTTACCACATTTATCTATTGAATTTTTTTACCATATCTATATATTGAAAATTTTATATCTATTTAAATTACTTATCTGCATAAGTATATGGGGTTAAGTACTAGCATATTGGTAAACAAAAGTTTAGATAGTTTTGATACTAGTCATCTAACCAAGGCGAGGTGATGGCCCAAGTGCTTTACAAGCATTTATAGGGGGGACCTATGAGATTTCCTACCAAAAGAGTCCTCACAGCGGGCAGCGGATATCACGTGTATTTTGTTTTATATTTAAATGTGGCTTGACCCTTAAAAAGAGAGAGGAGCAATAAGCAGTAAGTGTAGGATGAACACCCTCCCAAGTATAACATTATCCTTAAGCCATGACATTAGACTTAGGAGTTGTTACTTATAAATTAGCGGAGGTTGTTTAATTATTTATAACATCTGATCAAATCATGCAATAACTAATTCATAATTCCACTTAAATATATAAAAGGAAAACAAAGTATTTATAGAATACATATACAATACAAGAAAAGCTCTTCTATGAGCCTTAATGTACATCTATCTTATTATATATTTACAAATACACACACACACACACACACAACAAAGTAAAAACTGATAAGGGACTTTAGCTATCGAGCTTCTACAAATCAGATTGTTTCATGGTAGTAGCTTCATTATTCTTTTGAGCAATCTTGAGATGACATGGGAACACAAAAATATAGGAGTGAAAATTATGAAATTCTCAATAGGGCATCCCCAGTTACACAATAACCAATGTCATCGTCGTCATCCCAGCCACTTTGGTTTATTAAGAAAAATATGATCATGCAACACATACCAAAGATTCATTTTAAAGTTCAAAATCATCCTTCTAAAGTAGGTTTCTTTTAGCATTCAATCATTTAATACACATATATTATAATGCTCAAGCTCATAGTGAATCATCATAGACAAATAATTTAGTATAAAATGAGTAGGCATATGATAAAGGCAATGACTATCTTTACTTTGGTAGTGTTCTTATCTTTACATGCCCTTGATATGTTGAAGGGAATCTCATATATATCTTTCTCATCTTCACGTGACCTTGATATGTGAAAGGGGATATCATATACATCTTTCTTATCTTTATGTTCCCTTAACATATCAAAGGAGATATCATCTTTTACATGCCCTTGACATAAGTGGCATTGTCCACTCCATGATAATAGACTGTTTATCAGGACTGAGCTCATTCCTATACATAATGATTGAATTTACTTTCATCGACTCTCACACAGTACTATTTCTAGCCATATTTACTTTCCTTGACTCAGTGTCAAAAGAGATCTCTTATTCATTCTATAATACTTTAACAATTCATGTTTCATGCTCCATGCCACATGCACAAGCATCATAATCATATATGCATAGCTTCAACAATTAAATTACATAGTATACCATGCATACATATTACTTATAATCACAGTTCATAATCTTAGTTTTTCTTTCATATAGGAGCAATTGTCATAAGCACTTCACATTCACATGTACATAACATCATCTGTTACACCCTAATATTTAACCTAACAGGCCTAGGATGTATTCAAGTTAATTATTAGCCATTACTCTTTTGTTCCAGTTCTTAATTCTAACTTTTAGAAAATACTTAGTAAAAAATACAGGTAAATTTTTTTCAAAATAAGAGATGGAAACATGAGCCGCGCATGAGGTGAATACTAAATTGTTTGATTTCGTGAAACAGTATCAAGGAAACATCCACATCATAAGTAAAATCACAAATCATAATATAACAGCCGTCATATATATATAAAACTAGGGTTCAACCATACATCAAGTTAGATAGTGGCAATAAGTACAGTCATCCGATATACATAAAAACACAAAGTACATAGATCAGAAACCCTGCCCACTAAAGTGCATCTAGAGTAGGTAACCTCAAAAGCAAAAGAAGGCTATCCTATGTCGACTATGCGCACAAGCACCACTAATTCTGCTGCCAGCTCCGACTACTGCCTGCCCCAAGGGGGAAGAACATATCCAACCCACTAAGCCAGTTCAGCCAGGGTGGCCAAACAGTGAGCGGTCGGGCATGGGCCCCATGACGGGGTATCATCCTCACTCGTCCTCCACGAATCAGCAGCGTCACGATGGCCTCACTGTCCTTACCAAAATCTATGGGCACAGTGGGGGAGGAGCCCTCGGATGGCACTTGGGTGATGGAATCCTTAGATGGATCCGTCTCTGAATGGTCCGTGGGGGTACGAGGCACATATTCCGGGAAGTCACGGACAGCTGAAGTGGTTGGCTGGGTACCGCTAGTTCGCTCCTCGTGAGGTCATACATGTAACATCCTCCGAAGTATAGCATCATCCTTAAGTCATGACATCATACTCGAGAGTTGTTACTTATAAATTGGCGGATCTTTCTTAAATATCTATGGCCATTTGGATTGATTCGTGAGATAACTTGGTTATTATTCTACTGAAATATATAGCAATGAAACTAACATATTCATTTAATACAAAGTTCAGTACATTAAGAACCCCACACCAGCATTGGATATCCTAGAAGAAGCAAGTATGACAGGGTCAGCTCACTGATTTTAATTACGATGACAAATATAATTAAGAACCTTCTCGTGGGTGTGCTTAAGTATTTCAGTATAATTAGAACTCAAAGTGATAAACATCTCCCAGTAGAATAGGATATATTCATGAGTTAACAACACTATGCTTTATGAAGGGAAAGTTAACAGCTGACGTGACATCATCACAGTGGCTAAGAAATGGATGAGTAATGCATGATTATTAGAAATATCATCCTCTGTTGTGCTAAAGAATAATAGTATGCAAGGAAGGACAATGACAGCTCATACAACTTTGGAGGAAAGAGAAAATCATGAGCAAAAGACTAGAGGACAAATTTTGAAATGCTGAGGACGGACAAGGGCAACCTCTCACATTCTGGAAATACCCTGCAATGGTCAAAATATTGTCCCGCTTAAGGAATCATCATAGCATCAAACAACTACAAGAAAAGGACCGCCGATTCTCATATTCTCTGGAGAGCAAAAGCAAACTTTCCTTTTCTACTCTAGCTATTTCTTACAATCTTTTCTTAGAGTTATTTCTAATTTTCTAAAATATTGCATACAACCTACCGAGAGGAATCAGAAAATATAATTGTAAAAGACATCTTTTGTGAGATTTGTCTTAGAGATAAAAAGCCACCATTTCTGTGAGATTTGGTAAGGAACTAGGTTCTTTGGTTGAGTTTTCGAGAGTATTTCACAGCTAACGCCTAGAGCTTGTGTAGCTGAGTTCATTTGTATTCGGTCTTGTAAAGGATTTGATTTAGTGGAACTCTCACCTAAGGGTAAGGAATGGACACAGGTTCTAGTTTGAGAACCGAACCAGTATAAATACTGATTGCAAGCTCTTCTCACCTTACTCTTCTACTATTATGATTTGAAAAATCTTTTTCAGAAAAATAGCTTAAATACTATTGCCGTCTCTTGAATATTTGAACTTATTCTGTCTTAATTATTTAGAATACAAAACCAGTTGTGTAAGAACTTCTGGTCTTTTGAAATAAAAGCTAGGAATCATCTTCTAAAAGATATACAAACTGGTCTAATAGAAGAGAGCTTGTAGTTATTATTCTGATGAACTATTTAACATTCCATCAAAAGTCTCTTGCTATTACTTGAGATCCTACTTGAAATTTTTTTAATCTGTTTGTTAGTGTGCAGGAACTAATTTGAAAAGAGATATTTGATTCAACCCTCCCTCTTAAGTCTCCTAGGACAATCAGACAGTATGTAAGCCTATCAATACAACATGGATCCCAATGTCCAACTTCTTCCAAGACAGAGGGAGCCATTACTTGATGCTAGGAAAATTCGGTGAATGATTGGAAAGCTAAATTATCTTAATATAACCAGGCCTGGCATTACCGTTGTTGTGCCGATGTTAAGTCAATTTCTTAATTCTCTATGTGACTCACTGCATGCAGCTGTTTGAGTACTTAGATGCATCAAATAAGCTCCATGAAGAGGATTGTTCAGAGTATAAAGGCCATATGGTGAAATGTGGTTGCACAAATGTTGATTGGGCAGGTTCTCCTTCAGATAGGTGTTCTACATCAGCATATTGTGTTCTATTTGGACGTAACACAATATCTTGGAAAACCAAGAAGCAATCCGTGTTCGCTAAGTCAAGCGCTGAAGCTGAATATTGAGTAATTATAGTTGCAACATGTCGACTCATTTGGCTTCATTATTACCGTTGTATGTAATAATGAAGCAACCCTACATATAGCTTCAAATCCCATGTTCCGTTAAAGAACAAAACATATTAAGATTGTTTGCCACTTCATGAGGGAACATATTCACCCCGGAGAAATCTCTAGTTTTGCTAATTCATGAACAGTTTAGCCAATGTTTTAACCAAGTCCCTCCGAGGTCCTTGGGTTATTAATATATGCATCAGCTTCAGGGGAAGTATTGGAATTAACTATCACAAGTCATAATTAAGTAGGTTCATATATCCTAGATAATGGCACAGAAAATAACTTACAACCATCATGATAGTATAGTAAATTGGAAGAGCAATTAACATGCAAATAATTTATATATATTCATATTGAATAAACACAATCAAGTAAATTCAATCATACCTATAATGTCCTAAAATTTATTTCAAATTTTATTTGAATCTTATTAATAAGAATTTTATGCATATGATAGAATTAGTCATAATAAAAACGGCTCAGAAAAAAATATGAATAGTAAATTTATGGGCCTCACAGGCTCATCGAGATAATAGAAACCCTAAAACGAGGACCAGGAGATGCTTGTAACTAAGAAAAGATAGGGTTAAGATTAGAAATGGAGATTTTAAACCTGAAATTAAATTTCGAGAAATATCTATTTTCTAAGTACAGTATTTTACCCATCCAGCAAAATATCAATGTGTAATTTCTTACACCATATGAAACTTGCAGTGCAAGTTTACTGCCCCACTTGACAAGTGTGTGGCTATAGAATGGCCACACCATTGTCTTTGGCCAAGAATAAATAACAACCACATAAAATGTTAATTTTCATTACAAAGTTAATATTATTTGTGGTAACTAAACGGAACACATGTTTTTACATAAATGAAATAAAACTTCACAATTTATTCTTCTTTCCCTTAAAGTTTCGGCCAACATTCCTCCAACGTTCCTCATTCTTCTTCTTGATCAAGACATCATAAACTTACTAAAAACCCAAAGCTACAACATCAAGCATCCATAGGATTTAGCACAAACACAAAACTATCTCTTGAAATCTTTGAATCAACCTCCTTTATAGGCTCCTTATTTCACCACACCATCAAGAGTGCCTATTATATTACTGTCCTAGGAGGGAAGTTTGGCTGGTTTAGAGTGCAAATTGGGTGTAGAGGCACAAGCAAAGGCTAAGACAAGTGCAAGGAACTCCTAGTAATAGGTGGGGTTTCTTTTACCTTCTTTCTTTTCAAAATTTATTTTGAAATTATCTGAATGATTTGCTTGAAATTTTAGTTATTTTGAATGTTCATACATAAATATTGAAGTATTTAATTGGGTGGAATGATTTGATGTTGCTAGAAAACCCTTTTTGTCAAAATAAGTTATGAATTAGTTTGTTGAAAATCTCGAATTTAAGCAGACATGTCACTTTATATGATTTTTTTTCACACAGATGGAGATAAGATAGTTTTATAGATGAACCTAACATATGAAAGCATCTCCAGTATTTTTTCCTGAGTTCATTTGAACACTTTTCCTATTTTTAAAAATTCAGAAATCGAGTTGGTTAGGGTTTTTGTCTGGAAAGTCAATTCTGAAGCATTGGATTTGTCTAATTTTGCATTGGATTTGTCTAAGTTTGTTACTATATCAAATGATCAAATTTTGACTTGAAAATTTTATAGGATATTGTGGACATCTCAAAGTTCAACCCTGAATTGTTGCAGAATTTAATCTGTTCATTTAATATGGTAATAAAATTATGAATTTTGGAATTAGATGGTTTTGATCTCTAAAATTGTAAAATTTTGTTAATATAGCTAAAGACCTTGTTTTTCTTTGAAATTTTTACAAGGTCTCAAAGTCATAATTATCTCTGGAAAATTGTTTTGCTCTGTTTTGATGATGTTTAGTAATATAACCATAATTTTCTTTGAGACTAAAATTCTAGACACCATGCTAAACTAGCTAGAACTATGATGGAATGTTCATCACTTGATCTCTTTTATACTGTGTGAATTTGATGATGACGTTACAGATATGTGAATTTGGGTGCTCATGACAATTGCTTCAATATGAAAGGAAGATTGAAATCATTAGTAATATGTATGCATGGTACACTATACAACTCAGATGTTAATGCTATGCATATTTGGCTGTGATGCTTGTATATGTGGCATAAGGGCATGAATTTTGAATAAGAGATCCTCTTCGACATTGAGTCAACTAAAGTAAACCTGGCTAGAAAAGATTTGTGTGAGTCAGAGAAAGTAAATCTGATAATTATGCATATAAATGAACTCAGTCTTAATAAGCAATCTATTACCCAGAAGTTGGCAAAGCCACTTATGTCAAGGGCACATACAATTAGAGATCCCCTTTAATATGTCAAGGGCACGTAAAAATGAGTTATATGAGATCCCTTTTGATGTACCAAGGGCACATAAAGATGAGAAAGATGTATTATCAAGGGCACGTAAAGATAATTTCACTAAAGACAGTCACTACATTTATCATTTGCATATTCATATTACATTGAATTATTTGCCTAAGATGAATTTCTATGAACTGGAATATTATGATACATGTATATTAAGTGATTGAATGATAAAAGAAATCCACTTCGGAAGGATGATTTTTGAACTTAAAAAAATGAATATTTAATGTGTTGAATGATCACATTTTTCTTAATAAACCGAAGTAGCTAAAATGATGATGATGACATGGATTTTATTGTGTATTTTGGGATGCCCTACTTAGAATTTTACAATTCTCACCCTTATGTTATTTGTGTTCCCTTGTTGTCTCTAAATTTCTCAAGAGAACATCGAGGCGGCTACTATGGAAGCTTAATATCTTGAAGTCCTCTATCAATTGTATTTTGCTATGTGTATATGTCTATAAATATATAAGAGGACAAATATGTATTAAAGCTCATAGAAAAGCTTTTTCTTATAGTTGGATTTATATTCAATGAATACTTTGTTTCCTTTTTATATGTTTTTGTATAATTGCGAATTAATTATTACACGAATCAATCGAAATTGTTATAGATATTTAAGTAAGGTCTGCTAAATTATAATTAATAACTCTTAAATGTAATGTCATGACTTAAGAATAATGTTGTACTTGGAAAGGGTGTTACAATATCAATTGCTGATCTCTTGTCTTTCAAGTTGTACCTTGAGCAGATGTATTTCACTACTCCCGACCTTGTATAACAAAAGAGCACTCGATGATTAAAAAAGATAGAATGCTCATTTTAGATATTCGCAAATTTTCAGTCTTCATTTTCTCTCTTAGCTCTCTACTTCATTTTCTTCTGATGGCATGAGAGCTCTAATATAAAGCTACAATGCTGCTGTGCATCAAAGTTCTCATGGCACAAAACACACATCAACACAATGCGAATCAAGAATCAAGGAAGGACGAATCCCATGAATCAGAATCAAGGATGAATGAGCTCAAACAGAGATATTTTCAAAACCCTTATCATCTGCGTCCAAAATAAAATCCAACTCAAGTGATTGTTTCTCCAATTCATACTATATCAAGTTATTATACCTGGGTTAGCTCCCCATGAAAAGTGTGTTCATTTTGAAGGATAAGTTTTGGTTTGGGAATGGATTGATTCAGAAGTCCAATGAGTTCAATCTGCTATACGAAGCTTGGAAAAGATGCAACAATATGGTACATTGCTGGCTGATGCACTCAATTTCTCCTACGGTAGCTAGTAGTGTAGATACGATTGAAGTGGCCTCTGATGTTATGGACGGATTTGAAGAAAAATTTTCTGAAGGAGATATGGTGAGGACTACTAAAGTGAGGCGAGAGTTTATGCTTTCAAACAGGGAAGCTTATCAATCACAAAGTACCACACTAAGTTGAAGCTATATTGGAAGGAATTGGAGAATTACAGGCTTATTCCTTCTTGCTCATATCTAGTCAGATGCACTCACAAGGCAATCAGGACTACAAGATTATTCAAACAAGAATGTGTTGCATTTCCTTAATGGTATTGAAGATAGGTGTTCGCATATCAAGATGCCAAATCCTTCAACAACACCATTTTCCTCAATGAATAAGGTGTTTCCAATGGTACTGCAGAAAGAAAGCAAGTCTAAAGCAACTAATTAGGATATTCATTAAAGCAGCAATAACGAGGAACTTGCATGGCAAAGAAAGAGGCACCAATTCAGACAATGTTTGCACATTAGGTAGAGAAGGAAGAAACTAGAGAATAATGACTCTCAATAATATAAAAATATATTGATACGGTATATTCTAATGTTATGTGATGCAATACAAAATACAAACCACCAATCCCTAAGAAAATTTAGAAATCAATCCTAAAAGATCATCTAATATACTATTTAATATTTTAAAATATGGTGTGAGCATAATTTTAAAACTCGAACCAGTAACTGACTCAGTCACATCACTAGGTCACTGGTTTAATTGGCAAGTCAGTTTGGTTAAACCGGATTTAATAAAAACATATCAAATATATAATAAATATAATTATTGCAACATCATAGCACAATAACCCAATTGGCTTGGGCTTGGTGGTTGGTGAGCTTGCCCCTACAATGGGTTCGAACCCCAAGGATGGACATTTTGAAATAAATAAACAACTCCCTTTATGGTGCAGTTCAACACCGGTTTGTTGGTGACCAGTTCGGCCAGCTTTGTACTGTTTCCACCGATTCTGACCAGGTTTGATTATGCGTTGACTAATCAACTGCAAGTCCGATCTACATGAAGAACCAAACTGATCTGCTATGGGTGTGAGTATGATATCATATTCTAAGATATTTTGGAAATACTATTATATTCTTTCTTCATTTCTAACATTCCTCGTCAAGTTGAAGTTTACTAAAATTTAATCTTGTTACAATTAAAACCTTACTGTAGACAAAATGGAGTCAAATTGGGCCTAAAATAGACAAAACTAGCCAAAGTAAGATTTGCATAGACAAAAAGGGCCAAACTAGATTGTCATGGACAAAATATAGCCAGACTCGGACTGCTATAGAGAAACAGGCTAGACATGGAGGAATAGACCACAGTAGAACTATCATAGACAAACCAAGTCAGGCTGGGACTGCCATAGATGAAACGGACTAGGTTAGGATTGAGGTAGATCAAACCAAGACAAAAGGCGATTGTTGTAAATGAAATCGAGCTAGAGGCGGACTACTGTAGAAGAAACAAGCCAAATAGGGGTTTCGCTAAAGGAAACAGGCTAGACTAGGACGGCCATAGAGGAAACGGACTAGAATGGGACTGTCGTGGAGGAAACGGTCCAGATTGGGACTGTCGTGGAAGAAACGGGTCAGAGTGGGACTACTATAGTGAAAACAAGCTAGCCAGGGACTATTATGAACAAAATAGGCCAGTTTGGGATTGTCGTTGAGGAAGCTTGCCAAACTGGAATTGTGTTTGGCAAGCCGTAGAGTAAACATGCTAGACTGGAACTATCATAGGGGAAACAAGACGGATTACGACTGTTAGCAGAGAAAACTGGCAAATAGAACCATCTCCACCTCTCATCAGCATGCTAGCGTCATCAAACCTTGAGTTTCTGCTCCTTTGTTGACTTCCTTCACAAGCTAGGGCTGTTAGACATTTTCAAGCCTCAAGCATGCGTGCGCCCTAGTTGGTTTTTGTGTGTGTGTGTTTTTTTTTTGTGTGGGTTTGTTTTTTTCATGTATATACTAGTGCATACCTTGAGCAGATGTAAATAGAGCAAGACTCAATGATGAAATAAGATAGAATGCTCATTTTAGCATTTTCTCAAATTTTTTCTTTCTTCACTCAACTTTTTTCTGAGATATTCACATACATATTCACGTAAACTTATTGTATTGCACATTTGCACGACAAAATTTTTTGCTTTTTTAATTAAAGCAAAACAAAGCTTGTCTTGACTATAATAAGCTATCCGCTGAAAAAAAGTTCTGACCTTTAGTCATATATCTCAACGACTCCCTAATGGGAGTATTTGTCACTGGAACAAAACAATGCTTGTCTAAATTATAACCAGCAACTAGCTGAAAAATCCGTGACCTGTAGCCATAAATGATATCCAAAGTTCTCCACTCCTGTGGCCCCCCATCTTGGAGCATTAAATTCTGCTAGACATTGAATCGAAATAACATGACATCTCCTTCTTGTACAATGTAGTCTTTACCTTCAGATCTCAACTGCAAACAAAGTTTTTACTTAAAATTACAAAAATATTACATCATGAAAGAAATAAATTCCCTATTTATAAATTTTTACTGGTCCCATGGGAAACAGGGAAGTCATGGATGCCATGAATATAAAATAAAACCTAATGAAATAAGCAACTTACAAGTCCTTTCTCTCGTGCAGCAGCAAGTGAACCAGCGGCAACAAAGTCATCATAAGACACCTAATTTAAAACATTTTTTCCAAGGTTAATTAGTGCAGTACAACAAAACAAAATATGTAAAGATCTTGCTGTGCAAACTGAACATATACATGTAAAATAAAAATGCTAAAATTCAGCACTTATACATCATGTAACTAACTATTACTAATCTCTTTAGTGAATTAGTATTACAATTCTTATATAATGCACTTTGTTGTAGAAGCTCATTCTCCTCATTGTCAATTTTGTATAAATGTGTGTGTAGACTCACTAGACCCACATTTTTACTAATTTCTATAGGGTATCATTGCATGAAATGATCCTCCACACTATTGTGCCTTCTAAGTGGTTTCGGGCTACATTCCTGTTCTCTTTCAGCTTCTATTTCTTCTAAGCCACCACTCAGTGCCAACAACCCATGCAAAAGGCCTAGACCTTTAGACCAATTACACCCCATGTTTATATGGGGTGTGTCAGAACCCGATGACTGTCATTGCTTCTCAATGGTTTGATGTTCCGATGTCTATCGATTTGGGTAAGATTCATGGCACTCTGCATGATTTCAATGAATTCTTACCCCTAGCTGATAACCCAACAAAAGAGGTGGAATAGCTAAGCACCTCCTTTATGGCATTCTCCATGATTTAAACGAACTCCATAGGCAAAATGGCTAGGCCTACCTTTACTACATTGTCAGCCTTTCTACTTTGGGAACCCTACCAAACGACCCACTGATTCGGTAATTGCTCCACCCCTAATCGATACTTTTGCCCTCATCTCACATAGTACCAACCCTGATTGTTCTCGAATGCCTCACCCAAAGTGTCATTACTGCCATATGGTCGGCCACACCACTGATAGATATTATGCTCTACATGGTTATCTTTCTCATACCGTTAGGGTTGTGCAAACCAGTCATCTAGTACATTGGACTCCCCTGATAAGCCCATGCCATCCCCAACTGATTGCGTCGACTTCCTGACATGGTATCAGCAACGCCATAACCCTAGCTCCACTACTTCTTGCATACATTGGAAATTCTTTTGCCTAACTCTCTTAGTGTGCCTCCTTGGTTCCTTGGGTCCTTGATTTTGCTACCACTAACAAAACTTCATTTGCCAACCTCTACTTTTGGCTATTTTCCCACCATCACCTTAGCTAATGGTTCTCACACGCAGTCTCGAAATTAGCATTGCCAATCCCTTGCCTTCAATGCTAGAGAGAGCCAACTCGACTCAACAAGGTTGGCTGACCATGGATCACAAGTTAAAAGAAGAAAAACAGGTTGGCTCACCTTAATAGCAATCTAGAAAAACGTCAACCCAGCTCAACCCACCCAAGCAAACAGGTTAAATGGGTTAGCTTAGCAAAAATATTTAAAAATTAAAAATTAAAAAATAAAATTAGTTTTTTAAAAAGTCCGGAAATGTCAATTCATTAAGCAAATACTATGAAAACAAACAAACACAGACAAAAATAATCACAACCCAACCCCAAATCCACACAACCCACAAACTCAACACTAATTATAATGTCCAACCCAACTCTTTTAACAAGTAAATCAACATATCTTCATGCAAAACGAAAATTACAATGTCAAAATGGAATAAAAATACAAATACCCACTTTGCAAATTAATACAAACTCAAAACTTGAAGCATATTGTATTGGTATTGGTAGAGCCAGAGAGAGCTCAAGGCTTGTGGTGGATTTAACAAGTAGCACCAACAGAGAGGACTAGGGTGGAAGGGAAACATGGTGAAGCTAATGCATGGCGGACGAGGCATGACGAAGGAGACACAAATAGCAATGGCAAGAAGTCACAGGGGTGCCGAGGGAGGAAGATGCAATGGCGATCTAAGAGACATGGAAGTGAGGGGACGAATGAAGAAGAAGGAAGCATGGCTAGGATTTCCTTGTGTTGTTTTATTTTGGATGAAAGAGATTGAGATGGAAGGGCTAGGCATCGGGTGGGCCGCATATGACACTGGGCTGCTTATAAGGGTTGAGAGTGGTGCAAGTGTTTTTTTTTTTGGAATGTTAAGAAAGTGGGTTAATTCGGTTTCAACCTGGCTTGAACCCATTTAAGCCATGGATTGTACAAGCCAGGTCATTTGACCTAAATTTAAGTGAGCTCAATCTTTGTAAACCCAGGTGGGTTGAGCCGGGTTTGCTTGCAGGCCAGAACCCACTTTGACAGCTCTACCTATATGTTCTTGGTTCTTCGTTTACTCTTCTTTCCATTAGTCGCTTAACTCATTCTCTTAATCGGGTTTTTTTGCTAACTGAAGATTCTGTGCTTCTACAAAACAAGAACTCGGGATGGATGATTAGCATTGGATGCTTGTCCAATGGCCTCTACTGGCTTTCCCCCCAGTCAAGTGTTTACTCTCACCAAATCCTCTCACCCTCCATGCTCAATTGCGCCATTCTAGCCTTTTCAACGTATGGTAAAAGGTGTTGAGCCTATCCAAGCTATCTAGTTATAGTCCACTTCCAGATAGAGCCAATAGTCGAGTTGCATCTCATATTGCTTTAGTTCATTTAGATATTTGAGGTTCTCATCGAACAATGTCTACTTTCTGGTCATGATATTTTGCTACTTTTATTGATTATTATTCTCATTATATTTGGGTATTTTTAATAACAAACAAATCTAATTTGATTTCAATATGAAATAAAAACTAAGTTTGGTGTTCCTATTCACATTTTATAAGGTGATAATGCAAAAGTATATTTGTTCCATCAATTTCAACATATTTTACCTTCTCATGATGTACTTCACTGAACTTTTGCACTCAGACCCCTCCACCAACAAATTAGGGAATTGAGTCTGTTCTCTTCTTTCTCATGGTCATGTACCTTTATGCTCGTCTATCTACTTTGTCTTCCATGTTTGTACCTAAAACTACAAGTGAGGCATTATCCCATCCTGGGTGAAGACAAGCTTTGGTTGATGAGATATGTAGTCTTAAAGGCTTGTCTGGTCACCAAAGGGTACAATTAGATATTTGGTTTGGACTATGGTGACACTTTTTCTCCCATTGCAAAGATGGCCTCCGTTTGACTTTCTCTATCATTGCTGTGTCATTAGTGCTTCATCAGTTGGATACCAAGAATGTCTTGCCATGGTGACCTTGAAGAAGGCCACATTGAACAAACTTCTGGGTGTGTGGATATCAAGAATACCCTCACCCAGCCACGCATGGCAGCAACAGAGAACACAAGTAGAGATGTGGCAGTGCATGAGGGCTCGTAGACTGTTGGTTTGAAACGATGCTTTTGGACTTGAAACAAGTTATAGCGATTCCGGTGGTGGTGTCGCCAATCAAAAACTCGCTAGAAAAGTTCTTCGGTGTCAGCAAATAGTAGCGAGCAGAGTCGAACATGATGACTGGCGGCCAACAATGGTAGACAATAGTCAAAGGTTGCCAGAGTGATGATACAGAAGCCCTGGTTGGCTAAAAAAAATTTCCCCCGAGGATATTGGTTCCTATTAACGATTAGGGTTTTTCTTCGAGCTTTGGATACCAACTTGAGAGAGTTTGACCGAATTGCTTGAAAGAAATTACACTCGGTACTAGTATTTATATATGCATAACATAGAAGGAATTCTATTTGGAACACATCACATCACCTCAAAAGATCAATTGGTAAATGTTTCACCAAATCTTTAAGAGGTCCTTGGATAAGTTACCTGAGCAACGAGCTTGGTGCATATGATCTATATGCTTAAGCGTGTTGAGGAGTGTTAGAATCTATAAGTTAAGATGTTAAATAAAGTATTTTAGAAAGTTGTATATTCTCGTATGTCTGTAGAATATCTCTGATATTATTACATATTGTTTATGGCTCATGGACTCTCAAACGTCTTTCTGTACTAACTCTTTCTCTAAACAACTCTCAAGAAATTTAAATACAAAATTAGATAAATTGAGCTCTTGATTCCCCTACCCCCAACAATGCATCTTTGATTCCCCCATTATTTTGGCTTACACACACACAAATGTGGACGACCCAACAAGATAGCAAAGAATCACCTATAGAAAAGGTTAAGTTACTGTTAGAAATAAGGAAATATTTAATAATATCTCTATTATATCTTAGAATAGTTCATATTATATCTTAGATTAATTTAGGTTGATTTTATCATTTTGTTTAGATTTTGTCTTTAGCTTATAAATAGGATTACTTAAATGTATATCACATGACATAATACAATATATTTTCATATTATCTAGAATTGTTATTTTCTCTATTTTTTCCACCACTATCTAAAATCCTCAATTTCAACAAGATATTAGAGCGGTACCATCCACCATGACCTATGTATCCACTATTCCACATCAAAATTTCCTACAATTTGGAGCTCTTTTTTATTTTTCCCTTTCTTAATATCCTAATTAAACAAAATTCCACTAAAAATCACAATCTCTAACATTAATTAGCCAATGTTTTTTGCCAATCTCGGCCAGTGGCGACTTTTCCGACAACGTTGCTGCCCTTTCAGCCCATTCCTTGCTATGTTGTTATCTCCAGCGACCAAAAGCCGCTGTCTGTCGCTCTCTGCCGCTGCCAGCGACATTTTTCCAATGATGTTTCCTGCCAAAAGACCAGCTATTCTGATTGCCTCACGCCCTGTTCCGAGGTCAAACGCATCGTCACATGCTGAAAACAGCCACCATGAGTACTGTTCATCTTAGAGCTTTCAGCTGTGAATGTGAGGGCATCCGGCCGCTTCTTCAGCTGCCACACTGACCTCCATGTCCACACTGCTGTCCTCCATCCGAACTTGTCTTTGGTTTCGTGATCTGTGCATTTCGTCAACGTCAACTTTTCTTATTTCTGATTTTACCCCTATTTTGTGCCCTATTTTATGTCTCATGGCTGTTTGTGACCTTTCAGGTGCTCACAATGCTATCCCAATGCTTGTGCATACTTGTCTTTCACTCAGTCATGCCGGCTTCTATGGATCTCTAAGTTTTCAACTATTCAAGGCTTCCATTTGCTGTTCTTGCAATCTATTATTGCATGCACTGGGAATTTTCATAGCCTTCATTGCAGTTTTTTAACAGGTTGTTCAAGATGACGTCATTCAGACATACCTAGCATCCCTCAGTTGCCTTGCTAGTTTTCAATGGAGGTCGTTTTATATTTTAAGGATCTAAGTTTAACAAGTTTAAGCTTAGTAAGCTTTCGCTTGACGGGAAGTGTTAGAAATAAGGAAATATTTATTAATATCTCTATTATATCTTAGAATATTTCATATCATATTTTAGATTGGTTTAGATTATTTAGGTTGATTTTATCATTATGATTAAATTTTATTTTTAGTTTATAAATAGGATTACCTCAGTCTAGATCACATCACATAATACAATATATTTTCATATTATCTAGAGTTGTTATTTTCTTGTTTTCTTCCTCCACTATCTAAAATCCTCAATTTCAACAGTTACCTAAAAGAGAATTAGTTGATTGCTTAGATTCGACATTCTTTTTTCCATAAATGATACTAAAAAGAGATTATTATGCCTCACATTCAAATCCAAAATATAAAGGTGCGACAGCAACTTGAGACTCTCACTATTAGATTTGTCAAGTACAGTCTATTCAAGTAGATTATTTATTGTAGATTACCTCCATGTTTTTCATATTCTTTTTTAGAGTTCACAAGTCTTACTATGCCAAGTCGTATGCTATTATTACACAATATAAATAGAAGTTCAAAATTATATCCTTGTTGCTTACTGTCTCTGCACGAATGAAACCTTTCTCAAAGTCAGTGTGAATTACTCCAGCAGCTTGAGGTGCAGTCATTCCTAGCACAACAGAAACTTAGAAGTGAGAAGTGCAATCCAATCTAAGTATAATCTTCATTTTTTATCTGCTTAGTCAGTCAATGTCAAGTTACTATATGACAAATATGGGCCATCAATCTTAAAACAAACAGGGCACAAGAGCACATATGCAGAGGCATCAGTCAAGAAAAAATGGCATCCCTTCACTACCCATACAAATATCCAAAACTCCATTCTAATAATAGCCCATTTAAATTAATATATGCCAGATTGTTTGAACATGATTTTAGAGGAGGAGGAAATCTAGTCAAAGTAATGTTTTACTACTGTACAATGTAAATAAGCGAAATCCACTGAATAAACTAACCAGCAAGTATTGTCCATGCTTTTGTCTCCTGCATACACAACAGACAAACAAATCATTTTTTACGATAAAATATGATATCATATGCTATTAAATCTTATGAGAAAGTTATAATTTAGGAAAGCTTTTACAGTGTAGGATGAAGTAACCATGGGAATAACTCATTCAAGTTGGCATTCTAAGCTACTAACCATCTTTGAATGCTGTTCACCAATATATATATGTTTATTGGTATTGTGAAACTAGTAATTTTCATTTAGAACTTTTTGAGCTTTCCTCTTACCTTCTCACCAGACGTAAAATACGTTCGCAGCCCCAAAAGGCCATAGGTTTCCCTAATTAGGTTCCCAAGACCACTTTCACTTACACCAAGTGATTTCAAATATTCTTGCCGTTCTTCAGTTGGTAGTTCAGTCAGCTCTGCCTCAACCTGTGAGGACAGATAATCCATGTTACATTGATATCTGTGGTGATGAAAACAAGAATATCAACTGTTTTTAAATATTAAGGGATTATGACATAGACAAACCACAGCTCCAGCCAAAGTTGACAATACACAAATCCCCTGAGAAAACAAATGAAAAATTGCCTTCCTAGATATACCTGAGCTGAAATTGTTACAATTCCTGATTGCAACTCGGAAGCAACATTTATGACTTCATTCACATAATTGTTGTTTGCAGGATCGGCTAGATCAGATTCTGTAACATTTGCCACATATATAACAGGTTTCATGGTGAGCAAGCAAAGATGCTTCACAGCATCTCTTTCAAAATCTGTTAAGGTCACAGATCGTGCAGGTTTTCCATCCATGAGTGCCTCACGAATCTTTTCCAATGCAGACTTTTCTGCCTCTTCCTAAATCAAGAATCTCAAAATCAGCATTTCAACAGATAAAGTCAAGAACTAACAAGAAATGGTAGTATTTGAAGAACATGACCTTGAGTTTAGATTGTGAATCCTTTGCCTTGCCTTTCTTTAATTTCTCCGTTCTTTTATCAATCTACATTTCTTAAAGAAATAAGTATGTTAGTAAACCAGTAATTAAACAAGCCCTTGTTAGGAGTGTTAAGAATCTAGAATCATCTTAGATTAAATTTAGATTGACTTACAGATATCTCAAATTGATTTAGATTGATTTAAGTTGATATTAGCTTGATTTTGTCTCTATGTTTTGATTTTATATTTGGCCTATGTTGAGAAACAGAGAGTGAGAGAAAGATATATGGGAGTCCGTGTGTCTCAATTACACAACGGAGAATGAAATATATAGATACCATGTAATTAATACAAGAGATTTACAAATATACGGTTTCCCTAATCATAGATATTTATATATTCTAACACTCCTTCTCAAGCTAGGGCACATAGATCATATGTACCTAACTTGTTACATAGGTAGCTTATTCTAAGACCTCTCAATGATATGGTGAGTACATCTGCCAATTGATCGTTTGAATTGACAAAGCTTGTGGTGATGTCTCCATAAAGGGCCATGAGCATAAAGAAAGTACTGCTACTCTAACTCCACCGAAGTATCAGCAAAGGGCAAGAGCTTATTGCAATCATGGAGAGTATCGTGAATCCTATACAAATAAAAGGGACATAGAACCATCCAGCTCACGAGAAGCAATTACACTCATGAGATTATGACATACCCCATACAGGCATTGAGTGTCGTTGGTGAAAAGGGTCTTTGCCCATGCCCAAACATATTTACAAGTAATATGAACCAAAAGATCTGTTTGATGGAGGGATCAATGATGGACTTGAGAACGCTACATAGTTGGGCATTAATTTTAACCCAGCACGGGCGCTCAGCCATAGGGATGTCTACAGCTTTCTTGGTGAGATGGTTAGCATAGCCGATGTCCGATAATAATTGTTGCCATCAACGTTGTCAATGGAAAGAGGCACGCTGAGATAACTAGTAAACGCTAGAGGCTCAGGCCTTAAGATCAGAAGAGGAGTTGCTAGAAGTCATCGATCACAAAGAGGTAGGGACAGAATCGGAATTTCCAAAGCACAACATCGACGGAGAGCTTGGGTCAAAACACCAAGGGCTGATCCAAAACGGTGAAGCGAGCACGACGATGGAAGCGGCAGCTAGAAAGAGTGCCGGATGCGCTAGCACACACAGCGAGAAGCGTGGCGGGTGGTTGGGCGTCAAAAACTAGGAGACAAGTGTGTGGGCGCCTGTGATGGTTTCAGCGGATGCCGTCGGTAGAGGTGGGCTGTGGAGGAGGAGCCGATGCTGGCGATGGGGTCAGCAACCATTACAAATACCAATACAACTCACCGACAGTAGCGGATGGTGGTTTTGGGCCATTGGAATGGATGACATAGTAGTGGAGAAGCTGGCAAACCAAAAGGAAGACACGGTGGGGGGAGGGGGGGCACATGTCACTAGTTGTTCCTTTGGTCGTGTTCTTCCATTTTGGATTGCATTTCAGTTCTCTAATTTTCTCCGCACGATTTTCGACAGTTTTTGGTGATATTCTATCAACTTCGAATCTGAAATGATTCTCCTTAGCTGGTTCTTTGAATTCTTGATGTTGGTCTATTGAGAATGGATATGTATTTTCCTTTTTGGAGTTTTTCGAATCTGAGACGGTTATTGGCTTGTATATGTGATTAAATCTGCATTTGCAATGGAGACATTATGGCAATCGATCGTTATGGTATGGTTCATCGAAATATTGATTTGATTGGTAATGCAATGGAATTGTAGAAGTTTGGATCACTGAGATTTGAGACTTGGTCTGGTTCTGATGTTTGTGACTTGGTCTTTGCTTCCTGATGGGTGTAGGTTTTTAGATCAGTGAATTGGTGTTGTCAACAGCTATGGTATTCAAGGATTTCCATGGTTGCTTCAGTTTTGGTTCTTCATTTTCAAATATGGTAGTTTGCCAATGTTCTTTGTGGTGCTCTGTTAGATCTACAACATGTATGTCTCATCCTGGTTCCCCCTAGGCCTTTCTCCAGTGTTTCCTATTCCACCCAAGCCCATCTCCTTGTCTCCTCAGCCTTGTAGCAAGCTTAAAGCTTAATAAGCTTTAGCTTGAAAGGAAGTGTTAAGAATCTAGAATTATCTTAGATTAATTCCGATTGATTTAGATTGATATTAGCTTGATTTTGTCTTTATGTTTTGATTTTATATTTGGCCTATAAATAAGCACATCTCTTTGTAAATTATACACATTTCATAAATATATCTTATTATTTTCTCTGCTATGCCATGGATCTTAACGGGGAGAAAGAAAGGGTAGGGTGAGGTGTAGGAAATAGACCAATCTAAAAATGGCTACTCCTAGTTCTATTACACTACATGTCTACAGCCAATTCTAGTACTATTGATAGAAGATTGGGAGTTGTGGGCTCAGCCACAGCACTTGCTTGGTATCTGCCACAATGATCATGGGGAAGATGAGTTGCTAGTGGAGTGAAAGAATCTTCTGGATTGTGAAAATCCCTAGGAGTTTCAACTTTGAAGGAGCAATTTCAACAATTTCACCTTGATGAAAAGGTGAAAGCTTTAGGGGAGTTTTTGTGTAGACAAGAAATTAAACTGGTTTGGGTCACGAGGAAGAAGGGGGAAGGGGCCTATCTAAAGTGGGCTAAGTTGTACATAAACAATTAGCCAGTTACAAGGTAGATGGAACGTTAACAGGAGACAAATAGTAAGGAGGGGGACAGAGAAGTTTGGATTTCAGTTGCAAAAGATCGGAGAGTCAGGGTCTCTTGAATTTCCATCTCTATCAGTGCAGTTTAGGTTCTTAAGATCTCATTTATCGATCTTGATTAACGCCATCCCTCTCTATTAGTAATGTTCAGGTCCTACAAATCACATTGATTCAAGAAACATTCTTGATTAATAACACCTTTCTTGATACCTTTTACCTTCCTTTCTCTACAATCCGAACCAATTCCATCAAAAGATCTTAGTTACATCAGTGGATTTCATCCTTTTGTACCTTCCTTTCTCTATAATCTAAACCAAATCCATCAGAAGATCTTAGTTATATAAGTGGATTTCATCAAATATCTTTGCAAGCATATGCAGATAAATTACCAAATACCCAAAAGCATTTATTGCAACAAACCAAAAGGAAAATAATATGATAGGTTCATAAGAAAAATTAACACAACGATAACAAAACCTTTTCCCACTGTACTTTGTTGTTCTTTGTTCTTGTAGTATTTATTGAAATAGATTATTCAACATGGTATCAGAGCATTTTCACCCATGAATTCCTTATCTGCCATCGTGCTAGAATGAGTTCTTGGAACTTATTTTCTTTCACTTTTTGGTCATTTTCTCCCTTTCTAATCACAGTCTTTTACTCTCTCATTTTATTTTTAGAAGATAGACCCAAATAACATTTGTTAACACTCGGCATCAATCCCTCTTTGCATCATTTGGTCATGTGAAACACTAAAGAACAAACTCACATACTTAGATGAGATCAAATATCAACTTTTCCCTCACTCTCTTAGTTTTTCCCTCTCGTTCTCCTCTCTTCTCTTCGTCTCTCGGTCACTCACCATCCTACATCTCAATTTCAAAGCCCTTGCACAGAGTCAAAGCTAGTTAGTTTCCATTAAGATCAAACCGATTGAAACCAGGAATCATCGATGCGCCTCTCTCCGCTATAGGCATCAACCATTGAAGGAAGTGACAGACGGCCTTGGCTTGGTCAAATCAGCCAGATCCCAAAACGTCGCAACCATCCTCCGCCACACGCACCGACACATATACCTTCTTCTGTCGACATGTGAGCAATATGCACCACCCTTTAGTTCTCTATTCGTCACATCCTTGCCTTCGTCGTGTTCGCTGAAGCTTCCTGCGTCCATTCCCGGAAGTGTCATCGTTATCCGCCTAAAGATGCACTGCCATGGGCATTTACTTCAGGATCAAGTTTTCTGCACAAGCTTCAGTTGCACCAACTTCCTGTCTCTGATTGTGCCATCAATGATGGATCCTTGCTCGCCGAAAAATTTTGAACCTATTTCAAGTGTCAGAAACCAAGTCCGAAGATGTTTGATTAATGGGTCTAATATCCCCACTCTTAATTGCCTTTGCCTCCTCTCTCTTTTAAGGAATTGAAACCTGCAGCTTTTCAATTCTCCAATGGGCAGGCTATAATTAAAGAACCGGTTATTACCAAAAAAAACAGAGAGAGAGCAAGAGAGAAAAAAGGGTAAAATGGCTTCTATGGCCAATGGTTACAAAGATGGAGTGTTCCAAGGAGTAATGTTGCACCACTTTATCTCTTTTGTTTGACACACAGGCTTATCATTAATCAAGTTGTGGTTAATTCAGTAATTCAAGTCACAGTTGTAGAATAATAGATGGAGACAACAAGACATATGCATGACATCTCCTTTTTTGGAGGTCCAATGGTGTGTTTTTGATGAACTTTAGCCTCTTTCATTGCCATTTGTCAAATCTGGTAATCTCAAGCGATCTGGCCCTTGTTTTGTATCTGGTCAAACCGAACAACATCTAAACCCTTCAGTCAGCAGTCCCAGTCCGATCCTGTCATACGGCAGTCCCAGGCATTCTAGGCCCATCATTTGGCTACTGCAAGCGCTTTGGCAACGACAGTTCCACAAAAATTGTGGTCCCGTCATTTGGCAATTCCAAGCACTCTGGCCCCATCATACGGCAATCCCAAGTGCTCTGGCCCCATTATCTTTTAATCGCAGGCACTTGCCCCTATTCAATGGCTTTAATGTTGCTGAACTTGGAAGAAGTTTACACTGAAATTCATTCCAGCATCCATTGCCTTGTAACTCATGTTTTATGGTGTCTTCTCCATATTTTCTTAGTATTAAACATTTATTTGTAACAAGATTAAAGCTTAGCAAGCTTTAGCTTGAGGGGAAGTGTTGGAAATAATAAAGTATTCATATATTAGTTGGGGGTTGTAGGCATATTAATTAGGTTGGTGTATGGTAGTTGTAGTGTATTTCAGAATTATTGATCTCTTGTGCAAATAGCTCTCTGAGCTATGAATTAAATGAAACACGTGTCAGAGAATCACTTTCATTTCAGTACTCTTCTCTTTTTCTCTGATCAGAAATGAAATTCACCAGTATTAATACAATCAAGATAATAACCATGCTCCCTAAACCATAAATCCTAAATTCAAAAAGATTAACACTATCAAGATAAATATGATTTAAGTCATTAATATGCCAGCAACATAATTAGAATGAAAATAACATTCAAAGGAAACAAAGCAGTAAAATTGTGCAGAATGATAGTTTGTATGCTGACCTGGTCCAAATCTGCAAAAACAAGCTCCAAGTTGATAACATCAATATCAGACTTGGGATCAACTTTACCATTCACATGAACTATGTCATTGTCTTCAAAGCATCGAACAACCTAACGAATCAACATATCCGTGGAAACATAAGATAAGAAAAGGGAATAAAGACTGTAACAGCAGGCCAATAATAAAATAAATAAAGAAAGTATAAACTAGGACGGAAAGACAAATAGAAGTGATCATACTTCAAATAAATGAATATAAACAGACAGTGTTCGTATGGAGTCAATTAGGAGTTAGTTAGTAACAAGAGTGCATACAAGGGAGGTTAGAGAGAGAAAAAAGGACGATAACAGATTAGATATAATTGGAAGCAGGGAGTGAACAGGGTCTGTTGAATACCTGTGGTTCTGGTCATTTTATCTTTGGTTTAGAGGGCATTCTTTACTGAATATGCACCATTTTCTGCTTCTTTTATTTTTCTCTATTTTTCACTTAGCTATGTGATCCAGTTCACCAACTAGTATGAAAGCTCTCCCCTCCAAGGAACATTACATGGGGGGGACCAGGATGGAGACATCCATTGAAGTGTTGGAGTGTGTTGGAGTGTGAGAAAATCAGAGAAAACCAATGGAGATGAGGAGAGAATTTGAGACTGAAAAAGTACAACAAAATAAATATAGACAAAGGCTTATGCACTAGGTTCTAACCATCAATAACTGAACTCACCAACAGTTCACCTAACAAACTTCAACAGAGTATAGCTGTCACTATCTACACCTGACAGATACTGAAGCACACTTAAGTAGCTGCTTCTATGGCTCTATCAAAGATTGATATTCCACTGTTTGTTAGAGAGGATTCCTGTGCTTCTATAATATTATGGATTCTGGTGCTTCTAATGACATAACTGGTAATTTTTCTCTTTTCCCAAAATTATCATCTACCAAAAACCACATCACATCACCCTCGCAATATGGTACTCAGGTTAAGGCTACTGGCATTGGTCAGGCTACACCTCTCTTCTCTCTATCCTTGAACTATGATGTTTTTGTACATGCATGCCCATTTAATTTACTTAGAAAAGGAAAGGGATCAGATATTGTGACTAAAAGTTCTTTATGATTTCTATTCAGAATAAAGATCGTATGTATATACATCAAACATTATCTACTTCTTAGTTACAATTCCTATTCATAAGACTATTGCATAAATATCATATTTTTACCCCATATTCGTGTCTTAATTATTCCATATTTGTTCTCAATATGATATAATTTTCCTGATTTATTTAATAAATTTAATTTATGACTGCTATTAGTAAGGATTGTATTGTAATTTGAATCTAATTTATTATTTTGAACTCAAATGGATAAAAAGGGGGTTTTGACGGTTCCTAACTAACTACTGTTAGGAGGGAGAGGAGGATTTTTTGAGATTTGGGGAGTAGTCATATTTGTATTAGTGTGAGAGTGGTGACAAGAAGGAAATTAGTAGTGGAACCTTGGTAGAGACTTGAGTCATTTTCATTTCCTTTGCATTCCATTAATGATCATCAGTATTTCCCTGATGACAGTCCAATATAGTGAAATGGCATTTTTTTTTTTTTCAATTTTCCTTCTCTAATACCAGATTCTATCAATCTCACATCAAAAAGATCCTCAAGTTAAAGGAGAATATGCAAAGCAAGAAAATCAGTGTTAGTAGATTGTGGGCCATTATATAACTTCATTTCCCATAGGGTAGTCAAAGAACTCCATTTACCAGTGGTAGAGACACCTAGTTTTAGGTGGTAGATGGGTTCAAAGTCAATAGCAAAACCTCTTCAATTAATAGAGAAACTAGGTAATTAGACCCTGAGCAATGAAGTGCCTTTTGCAGGCACCACCCCTAAAGGTTTGAGAAGACCTTTACTCCAGCACTCAAGGAGATTGGACTGTCCACCACTAACCTTACAACCAACCTGGAACCTTGGTGAGAATACTATGCACAAAGGTACTAAACCAGTTCATCAAAAAAGGAAGACATAACAAAATAATAAAAGTAATACATGGGCAGCCCAATGCATGACATCCTAGTGGAGTCTAGAGTGAGTAGTTGTACGCAACTTTCCCCCCACAGAGAGGTTGTTTCCAAGAACAAAATAATAAAAGTAATGATGTAAGAAAATTATGACAACAAAATGATGATAGATAAACACCTGAAGTATAGAGTCCACCTCGCGAATATGTGACAGAAACTTATTACCCAAACCCTGCAACAATTAATGCTATAGAAGATATTTAAATATTTCAAGTGTAACTAATAATGCCAAATAATAATAATAATAAGAGATTAAAAAAAACTGAGAATAAAATGAAAAAGATTGTGCTTATTGACACCACAACTAAACAAGGAGAAGATGAACTACGAATACCTGGCCTTGACTTGCACCCTTGACAAGCCCAGCAATATCTACAAATTCTATGGATGCTGGAACAGCTCGTTGAGATTTACTAAGATTTGAAAGCACATGGAGACGGGAATCTGGAACAGCAACAAGCCCTACATTTGGCTCTATTGTACAAAAAGGAAAATTAGCAGCTTGAGCCTTTCCATTTTCAACCTAGACATACAAGATCATTATATATTAAAATTGAATTAAAATGGTATATTATTATAGCATTGGGAACTAAAGCTACAAGCATACAAAACGTCAACACAGCAATCAACCAAACATTGAACATAAATTGAAAAACTAAAAGAAAAACATCCCATATGAAGACACTATAAATTTATTACAAGCTCAATGCTAACATAATAGTAACAACTTTTACTTTCTTTCTTTCTGAAAAGTAGCGATTCAAAGTTCATATTTGTCAGCAGCTACTTATTAGAGGAATTTTAACTATTCTTTCAAGGGCAGACTATCCATTTACCTAAACTGAATATTCAAGTATGCTACCATAACAAAAATCCCGAATTTTAAAACTCGTAACAACCATACTATGCTTTAGGCTAGTATATTTGGGGAATAAAAAAAACAAATCACCTATTATTGGGAAGTAAAGAAAGAAGACACTGAAAACCATGCAATTTAACTTCAACACCCACCTTTCACGGTTCCAGGCATCTGCAACTACTAAGACAGCTAAATTGAAGCATACCATAGATATGATAAGCGCAAAGCAGTTTACAAACGTTGTACAGTAGTGAGAATGATGAACTGTATACAACAATATTTTGTTTTGTATTGCCAAAATGATCCCTTGTCAATTGTCATAGATGCATTACACTCATTACTTAACCAATCTTTGCATAATGAGGAACAGATTTGAAAAAAAATGCAGACATTCATTTTCCTATGCAATTGCTATAGTTAAGAACATCTACGTTATCAAATAATCATAAGCAAATAACTTATCAGAATCAAAATCAAGATATTAAACAAAGCAAATGCTGTTTGCGTTTTACAACGAAAAGTACGTGATACAAATGAAAGTACAGAATACTAAGACCTAGAGCATTCTACTTCCATCTTTAATTACATATTCTAGCTTTGTCTTTCTCAAGAATAGTTCTCGTCCTGCAATGTTGAAAGCAATCATGAAATATCAGATAGATATAAGATACATATGATTAGGGAACCCATCAAAAGGATTAAATCACACAGAGTAAAAATCTTGGGACCCAAAATCCGTCACTCAGTTCGCAAAGGTGATATCACTGAAGCAACTTAACTTATGAGCCATATTAATCAGAGAAAATAAAGGGAAGCTATGAATATGTTTAAACACCCCCAAGATAAAAGCAAAGAATAATGCCGACCATTTCAAGAAACACCCACCCAGAGAGTGGGAATGACAAATAGTGGCTTACAACGGCATTGAAGAGAGTGGACTTGCCAACGTTGGGGAGGCCAACTATGCCAGCCCTAAGGCTCATGCTTATCTTGGATGAAGAAGAGAACCTTCGCCGAATGCCATAGAGATGAGAGCTAGGGACGACAAGAGTTTGATTTCTGAAGAGGGTCGACTTCAACGGATGAACAAGGCTGGGAATAAGCTGAAGGTGACTGCAAGCTGCTCTTGCCATTACTTGCAGTTGCAGGAAGGAACAGAGACAGCAGAGGCAAAGAGGCGCCTTCCACGGATTTGGATGGTGAAGGATTACGTGGTCCGGGTAAGTTCGGTATCGGTATTAATGTGACGGCGCCGGTAAAATAATTGCACACCATGCCCCGCATCTTACTTGTTGGTATTGCAAATAGGGACACCTTGTACTTTTTCCTTGCAAGTCAGGATCTATTCACAGTAGCGTATTCTTCCGCTTTCCACAGCCCACCCGCTGCCCAAAACTGCAGCCGTTTAAACTATGAAGTCATCTATCGGGTATTTAGAATTTTAGAATTATACAGTGTCTGGTTGGTATAGGGTTGCATTTCCTACTTTCGTTATGCATTTGGAGGAGGTTTAAAGGGATATTTAGTTTGAGTTTTCAGTTTTCAAATTTTAGAATTTAATGAAAAAAAATTGAAAATTGGAAATGAAAACTAAAATTTGAATTTTTTAAAACTTTCAGTATTTCCTTCACAAAATCTGAAAAACTGAAAATTCAAACCAAACAGACCATAAATATAATATATATATATATATATATGGGTTGGGTTCAAATCAGACCAGTGTAACTCTAACAAAGTTACACTAAATCTTGATCATTGATTTTATAAAACATCAACAGCTTTAAGAGAACTCACTTAAACTCACGTGCGTGCCTCCACTCCTCTCCTTCTCCCTCTCGTCCACATCCTTCTTTCTCAGTAATCTGTGCTCCAGTTACAAGAGCACTAAGAGCAAGAAATCAAAGAGGGAAACTCAATTAAATGTCCCTACAAATCCCCAAGAAATTGTAGAACCTTTTGCCTGGCAAGTGAAAGAACTCGCCATACTCCTCCTTGACGCCTCGAGCTTGCACTTGGTTTGGATGAGCAGAAGGATGGGTTGACGCCTCTAGGACACTAAGCTTGCTGTTGCTCTGGCTACCGACGACGGCCACTTGAGGGAGGTTGATGGTGGATTGGCTACCTACACGCACGAAATACTTGGGTTCTCAATTGGATTGAACTTGTAAGCTTCAGTTGCAACATCTCTTCTTGATTTTTTTCATTATTAATATTAGTTTGGATGTCTTACCTGCCATGTTCTTATTCTTGATTATTATGTGTGAATATATGAAAGCCTCCTTTTTCTTATTAAAACTAAATTAAAATTAACCATTTATTGATCTCGTCAAGCTAAAAAATAATTGTGATAACAAAAATTGGATTTGACAAAACATGAGCTGATTCAAATACAAATTGTTGATGTTGCTAATCTCAGATTTCTGACTCTTTTTTTTTTTTGGCATGATTTGCAGCAGCTTAATAAGCTTCCTAAGAATCTTTTGGCAAAGGTTTCCACCATCAAGAATACTGAACAGATATGTATATATATTTGATTGATTTGATATTGGGTAATGACAATGTATGAGTGTGAAAACAAGTATGCAAGGTCTGGAAATGATGGCTTCTCTCTATTTCTGTGATCTGTTTCAGGTCTTAGAGCAGATGCCTCAAGTGATATCGTCTCTGAATGCATATATGGAAAATGGTTTGCAAAAGTTAGAACCCGTATCTTTTTCTGATTAAACATTGGATTGAGCTTTTTTCTTGGGTATGAAATTAATTCTCGCATGTACTAGTGTTGTGCATTTGATGTGAAACCAGTGATTCTTACTCTGATTAATAATAGCTTTGTTGTTGCAATTTGCAGAAGATTAAATATTCTATCGTCCCTTTATATGTTACTTTATTTGTTTCAGGTTGTCTGTGCATTTGTAAAAAGTAATGAAGTGCTTATATTTGATGTTGGATATGTATCATCGGAACCAGTTGAGGTAACTTTCCATTCTAATCTATTTACATCATTGATCATTGTGTATTGCTCTTATCCTCGTGATTTTGAAGGATATGCTACTCCAACTAATTGCTATTTTCATAATTTATTATTTTGTCTTCATTTTGCTTCTTGAACTATGTGCTTTTATATGGTCTTGTATGTTTTATATATGCTAATCTAACTTGTTGCCCCTTAAATTATGTAAAACAGGTGTTAAGCACAAGGCATACAGCGACGGTTCATGGTTCCAACATACACAAGCTTGATGGGCATTTTTACATTTGCTTGGTTGCTCCTTTTTCCTTCATAAAAAGTTTGACCCACCACCTCCGCACATGTGCTTCATCCATTCATTCACCTTCCTTCCCTTCTCATCCCTTTACATTCACTTTTCTCTACTTGCTAAGATGCACCTACTCATCATCCCCAGAATCTCAAATTCCTTTTGCTCACATTTCATTTCCCTACTCTCAAAACAAACCCAACACAACACAAACACAAACACAACCTACCTTTCCTCAATTTAATTATTTAATTTGCTAAAATCTCTCTTCCTTTGTACAACAAAAATAAAGGAACCTACGTGCAGCAGCTGGCTGGGGAACTGCATTCTAATTATGCTTTAATTTGCAGCAAACAGAGACAAACATACCACTCACCCTTGTATGCTTTCTCTTCTCAATCTGTATGGCAGCGTTTTAAATTTGTATGGATAGCTCAATCTTGGAAACACCTCGACCATCTTGACTACATTGACTAGAGATAGCAACGAACTATTTCAAACAGCAAAAACTATCAAGGGGGTGCTACAGGATTTGGAGCTTCCCTAAGAGTCAGACGCTTTCAAATATTATGCACAATGCCATAAGACAAGATAAAGAACAAATGCTACTTACTACTGATGTTTTGACTTTTAATGGAGCAAGGTGCTACAAGGAAAACATGGTTGTACTTCTCTGAATAATAGGCACTCTAGAGAATTCAAGGAATACAGATGTGTTCAGAATCCACTTGTAGATTATAAAATCAGCTTAAAGGAATTGTATTTGAAGTTTAAATCCCTTTTTGGATAAGGAATCCCCCTTATGTATGTTATGAATTGTAATCAGAAAAATGTAAAAGTTACACTAATTGGTTGTTCTTTCAAGAAATAATATACTAAAGTTCTAATTATACAATTGTGAAATACTTATATAGTTGTTCATTTTTTACTGATATATGATATGGCTGATATTTGATAGAGCTGTTGATTTTTTCAAAAAGAATAAAAAAATAAAACTGATATGGCAGTACATCTTCTTGAATCAAGAAACAGAAATTTTCAATAAGATAAAGAAAAAAGAATGTTGCAACACAGAACATATGCTCAAAACTGAAAAATTGACAACATCTACAGTATGGGAATATATAAGATCCTTATTAATAGCTTTGCAGTGGCTAATCTAATTGTAAAAGGAAAATTCAAATATATTCATAACGAAATAAAAATCAAACTTCTTATTTATCAAAACAAGATACAATAATAACAAAAAAAGAATAAAGCAAAACAGGACAAAACTTTATAGGTTGCTCTAAGAGACTTTAGCCGGTAGTCGCTCCATTAGAAAAAAATCTTGCCAATTTCCACTTAGTGGAATTATCTCGTGCAAAATTCAACCATAAATGAGTGAATACTAATGTTAATGTAGAATCTTGTATTTAAAAGAAAGAAAGTATAAAATAGACAATTTAGTAACTTACATTCAATTGAAGTTAGATTATTAGCATATTCTAGCTCTTTCTTTTTCTTACAACCTCATTGGTTATGACCATGTTCTCTACAAAACTGGCAAGCTCTTTTTTTAACTAAAATTCTATTTAAAGATATTTCAAGACCACTTTTGATTCTTCTAGCTTCAATTTCTTTCACATTATCCTTCTTTCTCCGTTTCATTTGTGACACGTGTCGATCTTTGATATGCAATTCAGGGACTTTTCCTTTAAGCTCACCCACCACATTTTGATACTTTGAATCTATAGCAATGTCATTCTCTCCCCTATGCATTTCAGCTTCCATTTTTGCAGCTGTTACATAAGTTTCTTCTAGCTTAATAGTAACATAGTTGTAAATCTTTTCAGACTTTTGAGCAAGATCTAACAACAAACTCGCTTGATGGTCCACATGTCTACCCCGCAAAATAGCTAAGTCATGTTGATCTTGCACAACTAAACTTTTTAAAAATAAATTAGCTTTACTACCACTGTTAGCTTCTTTGGTCCAACATTGTAAAATGTAGTGACCTGGAATTTGAACAACATTTTTGACTTGAAAAATAACCAATATATGTTGACATAGAATTCCCATAAATTCATAAAGTTGACACCTACATTTTGGCAACTTTAGAGTCTAAGTCCACTGTAATAAGAAATGAGTCTTGAGGATCGAAGCAACTATATTCCTTGTAAGTGTATTGATATCCATTCTTCTCTACCCTCTCCTTCATGAATTCGCTAACCTTGACCAGCTCATCTTGAAACTTCAGAAAAATATTTCTTGTATAAACTGATGCTGCATGCTCTTTGATTTTTGACCCAATACTCAGTATTCATGATCGATGCCTAGATTCAAAATCTTCTTTCCTTTCTTTCTCATAGCGGCTATCTACTGCTTTATCATATTTTACGACAAATTCTCGTAGTGTTGTTGAGAAATGTACAAAAGAATCAAAGAAAGCATTAATACTTTCACTTCTTTGTGTAGTATTCATTCCACCAAAAAATGTGCTCCTATTGAAAATAGATATCCATGATTGTCTTATCTTATACAACCCTTGAAGCCATTCATTGTCCTTGAGATTAAACTCACTCATGATATGTTCCCAATGTTCTTCAAAATGGTCTATGGATGATGAATCATGAATACACCTTTTTAGCTCACATTTAAAAGCTAAATTTTTATGATATATATGTGAAAGCTTCTCCGGAAAATTTTTTCCTAATATGCCACAAGCATAACGGTGTCGAGTACACGAAAAAACCTTAGCTATTGCAGCTCCAATGGCTAAATCTTGATCAATAATGATGGACATAGGACTTTTACCATTCATTGCCTCAAGCCAAGTTTCAAACAACCAAACAAAAGTGTTCTCAATCTCATCTTGTAACAACGCACAACCAAACAAAATTGATTAACAGTGATGATTCAATCCAGTAAATGGTGCAAAGGGCATGTTGTCCTTATTAGTTGTATGTGTTGTATCAAATGTAACAATATCCCCAAAATTTTGATAAGCCAACCTTGATCTTGCATCAACCCAAAAATGTAACAATATCCCCAAAATTTTGATAAGCTAACCTTGATCTTGCATCAACCCAAAAAAAGCTTACCATTCTATCATCCTCATCACACTTGATAGCATAAAAAAAAAATTGAATTTTCAGCTTGTTTTTTCTTATAAAAGTGGAAGACAGCTTGAGCACCCAAACTTCTAAACCTCTTCTTTGAATATTTCTCAGATGATTCCAATAATCTCTACTAAAGAAAGATAAGTTCATACCATTGAACATTGTAGAAACCTTTCCTGGAGGTAGACCTTCTTCATTGAACTTTTCCATAAGGTTTTTAGCTGCTGCACTCATTTTTTTATGACACTTGAGAAGGGAGACACTTATCTTCCTTTTTAGCTTTTGAAACAACAAGTGATGCATTACAACCAGTTCTTGAAGTTAAGCACCTCCGTTTTTTCTTTGTCATATCATTACTACTTTCTTCACTAGCATCATTATTTATTCTATGTTGGCCTTCATTGGAACAAACATAAATACAAGAATTTGGTTTACTTGAATAAATACGAATTGCAAAGCCCTCTTGCTTAGCAAATGCTTTGTAGTATAATTCTACATCCTTCAAGGATATGAATTCCGTCCCAATATGAGGAGCAAGATGAGGATTGGGTTCCCTATCAATAGCTAGAATACTTTTTAAGGCATTTCCCAAAGTTTCTACTCCAGTAAATGTATTCTCTGCTTGTTCAAAAGTTTCTATCACACCAACAAAATCTGAGAAACAAAAATTCATGTCAAACAAATTAGAAATCAAGTGTTAAATGTAAAATAAATTTAATTAAAAAACTTTTATACAATTAGGCAGTAAACAATATCAATCTAACACATACAAGGACAAGGAAAATTGGAATGCAAGGTATGCACTATACTTGAATCAATATGATAAGGTGAATCAATATGTGTTGTGACTTGAATTTCAAAACAAATTCTGGGGCATGTATGTTGCTGCCGAAAAGAAACATTCTTTGAAAGAGATGTATCGGCATGTGGCAAAGACAAAGATGGCTTATCTGAAGTTTTTGACTGTGGTGCATGCGTCATTCCAATGAAGAAGAAGATAGATTAAGTGATTCTTTTTTCACAAATACACCACCTATCTGATCGTGAACTCAATACGCTTACGTACACAAAAGCTTTTGAAGCAAGGCTGATCATGACTTCGCTGTGCTAATAGTGAACAAAAAATGGGAAAGAAAGAAAGGAAACAAGAGAGAGGTGAAGGCAGGAGAAGAATGGGTTGCAAAAAAAAAAAAAGAAGTGAGGTAGAGATAGAGAAGTAAAAACAGAGCAATTATGTTGGGAAATTAGAGAAGATGGACCACGATTAAAGGAATGAGTGGAGGCAGCGGTTAGAAGAAGGAGTTTAAGTGAGTTCTCTTAAGCCGTTGATGTTTTATAAAATCAATGACCAAGATTTAGTGTAACTTTGTTAGAGTTACACTAGTGTGATTTGAACCCAACCCTATATATATATATATATATATTTAACTTCATGTGCCAATTGCTCCATGCCCATCATCACCTCTTTGATCAGTTTTAGAGATAGAGCCTTTTATTAGTTTTTTCAATATTAATTTGGGTTAGATGAAGAGTTCAATAGGTAACAGTTTGAATAATTGATTCGAGGAAGGGCATTACTCCAACTGCATATTTGGGTATGAAAAAAACTAAAGGGAAGACAAGATAGCCAGGATTGTTTCCATGTTGTCACCAAATATAATAAAAGTGGTTATTTCAACACCTAAAAAAGTAGGTATTCATATACATCCAACTAATCTAAAGATGAAAAATTAAATATTTTATTTTTAAATAAAGACTATACAAAATTTAAAGGAGATAGATTGAATATCAGCAAAGTGTCTAAAGTATATGTGGTTTAAAAAACATTTCTCTTATAAATAAAAATTGAAAATTGATCTATGACCCGAAATTAATGAGTAATGATATGTGAACATCAAAATAGTGGATACACCATACACCTACAGTACAAAAGAAGAAAAAGACAAAAACAGTGGAATGTCAGTTCTCTCTCTCTCTCTATTTCATTTCTCGCTCTCAACTTCTGCTATCTTTCTATCTCAGCAAACGCAGAAGAAGAGTTAACAATAGACATACATCTATTTCAATTTTTCCTGCGACAATCTTATTTATAAGATATGTGAGTTCCTCATTTTCACTTCTTGTTTCCCTTTCGATGTGTTTGTAATGTTTGTGATCATAAGTTCTTTATCTATTTGCATAGTTTCAGCTAAGTTTGATTGTTGAACAAAGAATGAATGATTTTATTGTGTAATAAACTTGTAGAATGACTCAAACTCGTAAAATTGTGCTAAAAAATGGTTTACAAGCTTGTTGTAATTGGTTTATAAGTTTTCATAAATGGTTTACAAGTTTTTTACACTATGTTTACAAGTTTTAAGGACGGGTTTACAAGTCTTGTAAACGAAGTGCAAATAATATGTAAAAATGAGCATTGCTTAAAACCTGTAAACCTAGCGTAAAAAGCTTGTAAACCAAGGGAATTAAACTTGTAAACCCTTCTTTAAGACTTTCAAAGTGGTTCTTGCACAAACTTGTAAACTAAGTTTCTTGCACAAAGTGGTTCCTCAAAATTCTAAAGCTGTTGTAAATAGTTAGAATATGAGGCTAAATAATGTAAACATGATATACAATACAATGTAATCAGAAAGAGGGTTTTGTCATTGGTGTACAAGTTTTTTACCCTTAGTTTACAAGTTTTTTGCGTTATGTTTACAAGTTTTAAGCACAAGTTTTCAAGTCTTATAAACCAAGTACAAAAACTAGTAAAACTAAGCATTGCTTAAAGCTTATAAACCAAGTGCAAATAACTTGTAAATAGATTGCATAAAACTTGTAAACTTGTGGTGCTATAAGACTTACAAATCAAGTGCAATAAGCTTTCTAAACCAAGTATTTTTGCACAAAGTGGTGCTACAAAGTTCTAAAATGGTTGTAAATACTTGAAGTTGATTCTAAATATTATGAAAATGGTTTACAAGATATTAGGAAAAAAATTTCCATTGGTTTTTGTCATTGGTTAACAAGTTTTATGCGTTTAGTTTACAAATTTTTTGCATTATGTTCACAAGTTTTAAGCACATGTTTACAAGTTTTATAAACCGAGTTTAAAAAACTTATAAAACTAAACATTGCTTAAAACTTGTAAACCAACTGTAAAAAACTTGCATTAAGGTGGTTAAAAAACTTGTACACCTGTGCTTAAGACTTACAAACTAAGTGCAATAAGCTTGTAAGCTAAGTTTTTTCCACAAAATGGTGCTACAAAGTTCTAAAATGATTGTAAATACGTGGAATATAATTCTAAACATTGTGAAATTGGTGGTAAAAAATTTTGATATCTGGTGCAAAATACTTGTAATCTAGTCTTAATTCTTGAAAACCAGTTCTAAAAACTTATAAACCTAATGATAAATATTATATACGTAGGTTTTGTATCATAACTTTATTATAATTTATTTGGATTTTTTTAATAGGTTTTGTATCACACTGCATATGTAAAGTATGAAGGGTTCAATGACTATTGATGTAAAGTTTGATGTTGAGATTCAGATTGATGACGATGATGGGAATTGTGACCTCTCAGTGTCTGCTGTTGGGATGATATTTAATTCAAAAAAAGAAATGATATTATTCTACAAAAATTACCCAAGTAACAAGAGTTTTATGTCTAATACATTCATAAATTCAACAAAGAGGTTGGATAGACAACTCAATTGCATGTTACTTGCATGCTCACAGGAAGGAAGTCGTAAATCAAAAAACTAACTAATTTGTTCATACATTTCAAGTTTACTACAACCAATGAAAAATTTAGTCTTTCCGTTATCATTATTTATAACTTCACATTACACTCTTATCTATTGATTCATCATTATCACCAGCTAATGTATTATTTTGAAATAAATCATTGGCATTATTGATGCCTTTATCCACAATAATCCTATCATGTTCACATCTCTACTTGCCTTCTTGGGGTTCTGTCTTTCCTTTTTTTCTTTTGTTCTTTGCTTTTGAATACGCCATTTGGTTATGTATCTACTACTAAAAAAAATGGATACAAATGAGTTCATGTATCATTGACAAAAAATAATATTAGTAATTTAATGCGATAACCAATTTCAAGTAATCAAAATTAAAGTTATCTACTGTTAAACCCGTACTAAACCAAAATATAATTTGTAAACACGAGGAAAAACTTGTAAACTAGTGGACAAAACCTATAAACCCATGTTAAAAACTTGAAAACTAAGTGCAAACAACATTAAACCCATTCTGAAAACTTGAAAATCAATTGCAAAAAACTTGTAAACCTGTACTGAAAACTTGTAAATTAAGTGGAAAAAAATTGTAAACTCGTGCTGAAACTTGTAAATTAAGAATAGAAAACTTTAAGTGCTTAAAACTTATAAACAAAGTAAAAAAACTTATAAACTATATCTGAAAGTTTATTGTAAGCTTGTGTTCAAGACTTGCAAACATAATACAAAAAACTTGTAAACTAAAGGCATAAAACATGTTAACCAATGACAAAAATCAATGGAAAATTTTTTCCCAATCAGATTTCAAATATTTACAACCACTTCAAAACTTTATAGCACCACTTTGTGAAAAAAAAAACTTAGTTTACAAAACTTATTGCACTTGGTTTGTAATATTAAGCATAGATTTACAAGTTTTTTATCGTCTTGTTATAAGATATTTGCACTTGATTTATAAGATTTAAATAATGTTTAGTTTTACAAGTTTTTGTACTTGGTTTACAAGACCTGTAAACTTGTGTTTAAAACTTGTCAATATAGTGCAAAAACTTGTACACCAATGGCAAAACTCTCTCCTACTTACATTGTATTGTACATCGTGTTTACATAATTTAGCCTCAAATTCCAACTATTTACTGTTAGCTCCAGAACCTTTGCGCTTATGTGTTTTGAATGACAACAAAACCAATTCAAAGAAAATACTTTGAAGAACAATTGATGTCTCTGTTGAGTTTCTTATAAGATTATAACAGATATCTAAGGTTTAGCAAGAGCAAGGCTTACTCAAATGAGAATATATATTTCACAATGCATGTATAAACATATTACAAGATTTGTTATGAAATAGAAGTGAAATTATATCCTTCTCTAAGCTTTTTATAGCTAACGATTAGAAGTATGTTGCAACGCTGCAAGAAATTGAGGAAAGAGACTTCAGAAAGTAGCACGAGACATCCAAAAGTACTCTCAAGATGAAAATATCATAATATATCCATATGCAACTTGTTAGTTAATCTTCAATCATCACAATCACAAAGAAATCATCATCACAATCACAAAGAAATCATCATCACAAAGATTTGATTGAAGATCAGAAAGTGAAAAAACTCTTCAAGGGCTAATTATGCATATCGAAAAGCTCACCTGTGAGTGGAGCAAAGAATGCTACAGGAAAATGAGGGAAATTTAAAATTCGAATTTCAAATTATCAAGTCAAACCCAGTTTTAAACTAATACGTCATCTCTTCTGCCTCAATGATCAACTACCCTGGCTTCTTGAAGGAGGAGTTCATAAAGCTTGCTCAGAAAGTAGAACAATAGTTTCTAATGGAAGATCAGAAAGCTTATATTTATAATGGCTTGTATAATCGATGTGACAATTCTGTCAATATCTTTTCTAGCTATTCTTTTCAAGACACAACTGATGTTCAATAGGTGTCACTTGAAGAACTGGTCTATGGCAACGATCATAAAGAAAGACCATTATATAAGGAGATGCTAAGCTTGAAGAATGTTAAGAGATTTGAAAATTCAAGAGACGAAACTCTACAAAAATCTCTTTCCACTTCCTGGAATATTCAATCTTTATCATGTAATCAGTTTTATCCTTGAAGTATAAATTAAATCTTCCTTCTACATTCTTAGTTAGATTTAAGCTCTTCTTAGGGAAGAAGTAGATGAAAGAAGTCATTCAAGTTTTCCTAGGAACTTTTTTTACATATGTTAAGGAAACTTGAGTGTAAGTTAGTTTGAGTGGTAAGCCAAACACTTAACCTTTGTATCCTTCATCCATTAGTGATCAATGTGAGATAGCTTAAAGAGGTTACTGTAAAACTACTTGCAATGCGATAGCAAGATGTTCTTGCTTATCACGGTTTAGCTTGAAAAGGCTAGTCAAAGACTACTGCAGCTTAGAGAGGCTAGGGAAATACTAATTGCAATGTGCTGAAGGAGTTGCCTGTCAGTCACGGTTAGGCTTAGAGAGGCTAGTGTCAAGACTACTTGTAGCCTTGAGAGGTTGGGGAAAGACTACTTACAACGTGCTGAAGGAGTTGCCTGTCAGTCGCCATTGGGCTTGGAGAGACCGGTGTCAAGACTACTCGGTTAGGCTTGGAGAGACCAGTGTCAAGACTATTTACAGCTTGGAGAGGCTGGGAAAAGACTACTAATAACGTGCTGAAGGAGTTGCCTGTCAATCATGGGTTGGCTTAGAGATGCCAGAGTCAAGACTACTCATGTTAGCTTGGAGAGGCTAGTATAAAACTACCCAAAATCTTTGGCTACAGGTGATTCCTGAAACCCTTGGATGATAGCCTGGGAAGGCTAATGAAAAGATTATCTACCTTTACTTTCTTAGGTTAAGAAAGTTTCTTTTATTTATCTTTGTTGTTTCTCTTTCTCACTCTCAGTCTTATCTTTCTTTCTCGTTTTATGTTATTTATAAATGTTGTATTTAATAAGGTTTAGAAATTTACTTTCTAAAACTACTGACTATCTTTCCACTGCACTTCAAGTTTTCACATTTGATAGTAATTATTTTCAGAAATTTCAGAAAAAGTGAAAAAGGCTTAATGCACAATTCAACCCTCCTTCTCATGCACATCTTCACCTACTTACAACAACTTCAGAACTTTGAGGAATCACTTTGTGTAAGAAACTTGGTTTACAAGTTTACAAGTTTGTATAAGAACCACTTTGTAAGCCTTAAACAAGGGTTTACAAGTTTAATTCCCTTGGTTTACAAGCTTTTTACCTTGGTTTACAGGTTTTAAGCAATGCTCATTTTTACAAATTATTTGCACTTTGTTTACAAGACTTGTAAACATAGTGTAAAAAACTTGTAAACCAATTATGAAAACTTGTAAACCAATTACAATAAGCTTGTAAACCATTTTTTAGCACAATTTTACGAGTTTTAGAGTCATTCTACAGGTTTATTAAACAATAATATCATTTATTCTTTGTTCAGCAATCAAACTTAGCTAAAACCGTGCAAATAGATAGGGAACTTATGAACACAAACATAACAAACACATCAAATGAGAGACAAGAAGTGAAAATGAGAAACTCACATACCTTATAAATAAGATTGTTGCAGAAAAATTGAAACAGATGTATGTTTATTATTAACTCTTCTTCTATATTTGCTGAGAGAGAAAGAGAACGAAAGTTGAGAGCCGAAAATGAAATAGAGTGAGAGAGAAAGAGAAAGAGAGAAATGACATTCCACTGTTTTGTCTTTTTCTCTTTTTTTTTTATTGTAGGTGTATGGTGTATGCACTGTTTTGGTGTTCACATATCATTACTTGAAATTTATCTGAACACGACTGAGGTGGGTTGGCTGTGTCCAAACCATGACTAAGGGATTATTTGGCACTTCGTATGAGAAATGATAGGATAAGTTAATACAATATGTTATGGCATTATACCTTGTTAGATGTGGCCAATATATTGTACAAACTTATTCATCAAAACCCCTTGTACAACTCTATCAAGCCTAGGGAGGTGGGATAAGACCTTATTAACTTTTAACTTATAGAGTTTATTTTTTATTTTTAATTAAATAATAAAAAATAATATAAAAAATAAAATAATTATTAAATAAATAATAATAAATATTTAAAATAAAGAATAATAAATAAAATAATAAAATATTTAACAATTAATAAATATTTAAATGAATAATAAATAACACCTAATATAAAAAACTATATTAGTAGAAAATATAAATAAATAATAAATAATATGTGATATACCTATACTATGCATAAAAGGAATAGTGCCTTGTAACTACCTTTGATTTCTAAATTTCTTATTTTTTTTATTTCCTAAAATACCCTTAATGTATAGGAAGTTGGGGAAAGTTACAAAAACAATTAAAGAAGTTTAAAAATTTAAAAATATAAAATTGAAAAATTAAAATTTTTTACTAGTAAAAATAATGATCAACAATAAAAAAATTTATTTTAATATTTATTATTAAATTAAAATTTAAATAATTACAAAAAGAATATTAGAAAAACATTAAATTTATTAAAAAGGAGAGTATTTTTATATATCTATAATTTAATAAATAATAAATAACTATAAATAATACAATTCATAATAAGCAGTTTTTAATATAAATCAGATTATAAATAATTAATAAAATTATTCATTTAATTTTTATTCAATATTTGTTTATAGTTAGAGTTAATTGTAAACAAATGATAATAGTATATATTTAAATAATTAATAAAAATAATTATTTTATTTTATCTTTTATTTATGTATAGTTAAAATTATTTGTAAATTAATGATAATATTATATAATATAAAATATAATATCTTACATAAAATCACACTAAATATTGTATTTTTATTGTATAGTATTAAAAATTTATCATGCTTTATCCTATTAGCTCTTATACTATTTGGTTTTATACTATCAGGCATTATCTTGTTAGACATATTGTAATGCCCCGATTTTCTGCTAGAGTGAAAATGACCAAAATGCCCCTGAGGTCATTATCAGCCCGGAATTCGAGGAAAGCCAGGTCCGGCAGTACTCGAAGGGCAAACTCAATGTTGGAAGGGGATTGGATGACTTGTGTTTCTTTCTGGGATCGAAAATCTCATTTTTCGAGTTTTCGGGTCGAAATGACCAAAATGCCCCTGTGGCGTTTTACCCTTTTGCAAGTGCCGGATGAACCAAAAACCTCTCCAGATGGTTTTAAAAGATGTTTTTATGTTTTCTGTGGTCTCATTTTTGGTCCCGGAGGTCCCGGGCAAAATAAGTGCAAAATTACGGTTTTGCCCGTAGTTTCGTATGTTTACACCTAATCACACGGTTAAGCGAAACCTAAGCAATATTAGGCTCTAATCGAAGGTTAATTAATTTTCATAATTAATCTAAGGTCAAAATAATTTAATAAGGATGATTAGAACCTAAAATTGCTTAGATAAACTTAAAACCCTATCTTTAAATTCAAAGACTTTGAATGTAGGAATCAATGAATAGTGTGCAAATAGTGTACAAATAGTGTTTTCTCTCTCTTTCCTTAAATCATGGGATTGTGTTACACATTGTTTATTCACAAATGAGTTTTAAATTCTTTAATGATGTAAGAGCACTCATAATCTTGTCATAAAATTCCTAATACACATGCTTAGTTACCTAAACTTAAAGCTTAATTACTCCTAACCTTGTACCTAAACTAACCTACACTTAATCCTATCATTAACACCCAATTACATGGAAGATTTTTCCTCTCTCCTTGCTGCCCAAATCTGACCGAAAATCATCCCCCATTTTCATGAATTATTATATTTCAAACTTAAAGGAAAATCACCTCAAATCACCTCACTTGTCATGCATTGTCATAATTTCAATCAAGCTTGCTTTTCCAAATGAATAACCAAGTAAAATAAATCATTCTCTTCAATTATTTGTGGCTGAAAAACTTCCAGCCATGTTGGTCTTCTAGAAGCCTAATTTCATCCACAATTTAAAGAAAAGATCACTCAAAAACCCATGCTTGAAGCCATACCTTGTGTCATGAGCTCTATGCTTCAAACCATGCTTGTATGACACCATCAAAGAGATATTTTCTCTTTCTTACCATCAGCCATGCTTTCCATTCTCTCACCTATCACTTTGTTTTTCTATAAATAGGGAGCTTGTGTTAGCATTGGATGCACATTGAGCATTTGCTAAAGCTTAGAGTAGTCTTGCTAGTTTTTTTCTTTCTCTCTAGTCCCAAAGAGTTCCTTTCTTTTTCATCTTCATCTTTTTCATCTCTTTACTTCATCATCATCATCTCATAACCTTCATACATCACCCCATAACCTTGAATCACCATCAAACCTCTCAAATATTTCATCTCAAACACAACCTCACCTCAAACACAACTCTAACCTCCTTATCTCCCCTTGGCCGAAAACATCAAGCCTTTTGGAGGAGCTCATCATCTTGTTTTCTTCTCTCAAAGTTCAAGCTCTTTGTCTTCACTCTAGGTAGGAGTGTTTCTTTGCATCTTATTTCCATGAAAAATGAGTTTTCTCTAGCTACCTCTTGGAATTTCTTTTTAAAAACTCTTTTGGTTTTCCTTCTTGAGTTTTCGGCCTTCATGACCTTTAAACTCATACATGATGACTTGATGATGGGGACCTCTAGATGATGACTATGTGTTCATCATAATGAGACCCCTAAAGCTTGAGTTTTCTTTAGTTTTTATTATTATGCTATGAAGTTCACTAAAGTTTTCAACTTAAGAAAATAAGAATGATTTCAAAAAGGAATATGGATTACTTTCTCTTAGCCTCATGATTTCAGCCATAATTCCTTTTCTTGAAAGTATGGAGATTTCCTTTAGTTCCATTCTCTTGACTTGATGAGACTATGTTGGGGTTGTGAATATTGGTTCTTTAAAGTCTTGGACGAGCTCTAGTTATTAAACCAAAATGAACTTGCATTCATATTTAGTTTATGCCTTGCATAGCATGATTTATTTTTATGTCATCACTAATGCTCTAAGACTAAAAATGAACTTGCATATTCATATTTAATTTCCAAGCATTGCATTTCACGTTTAATATTCAAGTCATCACTTAAAATCCAAGATAATAACAAGTTGCATCTCATATTTATTTTGAGCTACTTACTTTTCAAGTTCTCACTTTATTTCCCTAATGAACAATAAAAATGAAGTGCATGGCATGTTTATGTTTTGTCATCACCTAAAGCTCTAGAGCTCAAAGATTTGTCCCAAGGTCTCAAATGAGAGTTAGACATGGAAAGCATTCTCTTAGAATGCTCACTTCGGCTATGTGAGATGAATGAACTTAGGATAAGTTTCATTTGATCACAAATGCCCATAAGCTATGCTTTATAATTTTTCTAAGTCTATGTGGATTCAAAGAACATATAGAACTAAGTTCTATGGATTTAGTACCTCTTGAAATAAATTCAACTTAGCTACTGCTCTTATAAATATCTTGATGATTTTAGATGTTAAAAATGTTTACAAAAGAGTTTTGAAGGTTTTAAAAAGGTTCCAAGAGAAACTAGTATCCTATGTGCTTTAAAAAGTATGTTTTATGCCTTTGTATGGAGAGTGTTGTTTCGGTTCCGCCTTGCTATGTTTGGCCACTGTATGAGCTATTTTAACGATGATATCATGCTTATGTTTAAGTATGATCAATGGAAAAACTCATAAGTAAAAGATACGAAAGGTTAGAAACTAGAAAAGAATTAATTTGAGAGTTCTAGATCCCTTAATGTTAGAATTTTCTGGATTCTGTCCAGCAAGGTTTAGTAATGATAATCATGGTTATAAATTAGTTTAAATGTGTAGAAATGACTCATAATTGGGTTAGGACTTGATCTTGGTGCCTTAGGAGCAAACCGAACTTAGAAAGGGTCATTGTCGTGACTCCTAGGTACCCGTAAAGTTGAAATTATGAATTCTGCACCTTTGAGATTGAGAGATATTCTTGACCATAGTATGAAGAGAGATATACTTAGTCATAACCTCCTAAGTACCCGAGAGGTTAGCTTTGAATGATTCATAACTTAGACTGTGAGTTAAAGACCATAGCGGTCAATGCATAAGACATTAAGAATATGAGAATGATATTTATATGATACTAAGGTATGTTAAGATGTTTTACGATGATGCATATGTTATGTGAAGGATGATGACGTTATTCATATGAGGAATTCATGAAGATATATGTTTAAGTGGCATAAAACAAATTTGGAAGAAATTCGGCGTGATGCCATCGTGCCGCCGAATTTCCAACAAATTTGGGGACTTAAAGATTTTGAAAATTAAGGTACTAAGATGGGTTCTAGGATGACACCGGTTTGGCCGAGCACCTCCATAGAACTCATGTGACATCGGTACCTTTTTTTTTTTACTCTTAGGTGACACCGGTTCGGCCGAGCACCCCTAAGAGATTTGCCCCCTAACCCGTACTTAAATAGTCGGGATTTATGATTTATGATACGCTTATCATTAAATGGTAAGTAAGAACTAGTGACGACTAGTTAAGGTATGAGCTCATAACCTAGAGATGTGACACGTTCTGGGTGACACCGGTTCGGCCGAGCACCCCCAGTTCGATTGTCTTTTAGGGTGGCCCATAAGGAAGAGAAGTTTTATGATTATGATTATGTCACTAAGTTTGTCCCATATGAATGTGTTCTAATTGCCACTTAATACCACTAAGTATGATGATGATTGATGTATGTGCATTAAGTAGCGCCACGCATACATTCTTTATTATGTTGCATTCATGACATTAAGATCATCCTAAAATGAATGGACCTTGGCTAAAATACACTTTAGAACTTAAAATGAACTTGATATATGTTCACTTGTCTTTAAGAAATAAACCCAAGGTTCCTGGGGATATGAACGATGTAACCTTAGGATAGGAGACTCCTACTGAGATTCTTTACTAAGAATTCTCACTCCTCTCTCTCTTCTCCCGTCACATCTTCAGAGAGCGATGGTGATGTTCGTTGACTTCATTGACACGCCAGCCAGGGAGGTGCACTACACCCCGGTGGAGCTTTTGAGTACACAAGCGTTGCAAGGATATTCCCTTCGGCTGTATCTTTTGGGAGGGGTGGTGGATTTATACTCGTAGCTTACTAGGAGGGTAGCATTTTGGATTTTTATTGTAGTCGCACCCTACACTTGTGTTTCTTGTTGTATTTTATTTCTTCAGACATAAGCTCACTTTGTACCTATGCGGGTATGACTACCTATGTACTCTAAATATATTATTAATGAAATGTTTCTCTTGTTATGATGATTTCTGCTCCACCATTATATGTTTTCCTTTTTGAGTTCTCTCTATGAGTGTTAATCATGTCTCACGTTTCTGTTATTCGAATAGTTAAGTTCGCGGCTCTCACTTTGTTTTATACTTTAAAAAAAAAAATTTTACCGTAATTTTCGCTAAATATTTTCAAGAAAAAGATGAGACTATGAGGTAATAGCCTAATGTTTAACCTAATGTGTTCTAGAAAGTTGGGTTAAAATTAGGGTGTTACACATATCAAATGGACCCTAAAAGGAAGCCACCTATGTCCAAATTCCTTGATCGAGTAATAATCATTTCGGGTTGTGTAGCACAACTCATAAAAAAAATAAAGCCTTTACTTGTAATTTTAAAAAGCTGGGAAGGGAAACATTTCAAAATAAGTAAAATACACTTAACCCCTTAAGGTATTAAAAAATAACACTTCACCCTATTTGTTTGAAAAACATACACTAGACCCTATTTCACTAGGGATATATTTGGTATATTATCTTTCATAATTTCATTTTCTATAAATTATATATTAAATAATAAAATAATTATAAAATAAATAAGAAATTTAATTTCTGTATATTAATAGCATAAAATAAAATATTGGTAGGTAACTTTTTACCTGATTTGACACTTTCTAGATTTTTTTATTGATTAATGGTTAAAATCATTTTATAATGTCAGTTCAGAAAAATTAAATTCATAAATAATACTAAAAATTATATGATTTAAAAATAATTAGGTTAACTAAAAATTTAATATTGAGTATTTTAAATAAATAAATATAAAAATTAAATAAAATTTAGATTAATATTAAATCAAAAAAACAAATAATAGTTATTTTTAAAATAAATAATACATGACTATATGAATGAGATTAAAATATTAAAAATAATTGTTATAAATCAATAATTTAATTATCATAGTTAATATTATTCATTTAGCATGATTTGAAATATTTTAAATTTTTATTAGTTGAAAATATAAAATTAATTTTACACTATCAACTAATAAAAATTTAAGAAATTGTCAAACTATAGTGGTAGTTATCATAATGGGTAGTTGCCTAGCATCATCTGACACTTTTACAAATTTCTATTTATTAATTTATTTTACAATTATTATCTTATGAATTTAATTTTGATATGCTAATAGTGTAAATGAGTTCTATAATGTACTCATATATCCACTACCTAAAAAGTTATTTAAATGAAATGATTAATTAGATAATAATATAAATTTTTTTTACTATGCATCAAAATTAAATTCTTATTTATTATAATTTTATTTTTATAATTTTTTATTTCATATAATATAAAATATAAAAATAATATATCATTTTCTTTTTCTTATATGTTTTAATAATTCTAACTTATATCAAACTACGTGTAATAAATATATAAAACATACCAAAGTAATATTGTTTATAAATCACTTATAGATAAATTTTAAAAAATGATAATTGAAATATTAATTTTTAAAAATTATTTAATATTTTTATTTTTATTATATAATTTTAATTTATATTAAGCATTATTATTAATCATTTATTGTAAATGTATTTATTAATTTTATTAATTTATGTGTTTTAATATTTTTTAAATATTTAATTAATTTTCATTCAATATTTATTTAAAATATTATTTATTATGTTTTTAATTAGAATAATTTTTAATTCCAAATTTTAAAATTATCTATGATTTTGATATATAAAAATGATTATGATAAATATTTTTATTGAATACCTTGTAGGCATCAAACAATATGAAAACAGTGCATAGAAATTAAATTTATTATTTATTTTATAATTATTTTTATTATTTAATATGTAATCATGAAACAGAATGCACCAAACACATCTTTATTGAAATGGGGTGGAGGGTAGGCTTTTAAAACTAATAAAGTAGAGTGTAATATCTTAATACATTAAGGGGGCTAATTTATTTTACTCTTTCAGAATTTCATTTCCAGGACTATAACATTCTCTCAAGTACAACATCATCCTTAAGTCATGACATCAGACTCGAGAGTTGTTACTTCTAAATTATTGGACCTTTCTTAAATAACTATAGCAAATACGATAAGATCATGTAATGACTAGCGTGATTCGATTAACATGTGTAACAAAGATACAAGTCAATTACATAAGGAATCTCTACTGTGAGCTTGAATACATATATAATCTCTATTACATTCACCTACATATATACCTACATCTATATACCACATAAGAAAAACATCAACTATTAAACTACTGCAATCCCGAGTTCTTCCATGTAACAGCTCTATAGTCCACTGGATCAACCTGGAGACGACACGGGAACACAAACACATAGGGGTGAGAATTCTAAAATTCTCAGTAGGGCATCCCCAAAACATATACTAAAATATTTGTCATCATCATCGTCCCAGCCACTTCGGTTTATTAGAAAAGAGTGATCATGCACTTTATAACAATGGTTCATTTTTTTTAGAGTTCCAAATCGTACTTCCGAAGTGGGTAGCTTTTAATGATCAATCACTTAATGCACACATATCATAAAGCTCAAACATATAGTTAATAATCCTACTCAAGAAATTAAATATGATATGAGTATGCATATGCTAAATATAGTGAACTTATCTCAAAGTGACCTGGTTTTATTTGTGGTCATAGAACTCAACTCGGTGCATTTTTCTCTTTTCATCGACATAGGAAAGACTTAGTGTATACCTGACGGGTATCTGCCGTGGACAACTCCACAATAGATAGTTTATACCAAATGGTATTTCTAGTGGATCACCCCACACAAGGGAAATAGACTGGTTATCAGGACTGAGCTCATTCCTATACGTGATCATTAGACTTCATTTTTTTTCCATTTCCGAATCACACACAGTTCTATTCCTAACCGATACTTCTATCGACTCATATTATCTCTAGGGAAGTTCATCTTTTTGCCTTCCCCTTTATCTCTAGGGGAGTTCCTCTTTTTGCCTTCCCCTCATTCCACATAATTCTTGTTTCTATTTTCTCCATATGTCAGAACATGCACGAGTGAAATTTATACATTCTTTTTTTTTGCTCAGATAACTGCACCATGTGCTTTCTTTTCTCAAATACATGCACAAGTCACATGTAGACATTCAATCACAAGTCATTCTAATTTATGCCTCATAAATCAATCTTTAAATTGTTTAGCATGCATTCATACTCATCATACTTAAATCAAGAGTCATTATATCATCAACTCAATACTTAAGTTCATTTCAGCACAAATACAGCAGGTTGGTAGAATTCATGCCTAAGCAGTACAATTTATTCTGTCCATCAAACATCCATTACAAGGGCTATAAAAATTCTCCAAGACACTTCAATGTGTCCCCAAAGTCCTCTAAAAATTTCGGAGTTAAAAGATTTGTCTAAGTATGATAACAAAATTCAACAAATTAGGACGCCAGAAACCCCCTATTTGCAGCCAACAACCAAAGTTCCAATCTTATTACCCTATCAAATGATCATATCAAATCATAAAAAAAATTCATGGTTGGACTTTAATATGTCGTCAATATCCTGTAGAAATTTTACTGAAAAAATCAATCATTTGATGTGGTAACAAAATTAGACAAGCTCAAAGCTTCAGAATTGGCTGTCCAGACAACTCAAGAATAGTCTCGCTTTTTGATTTTTATAAAATTGTAAAACTCATTTTTAGGACCCAATAAAAATCATGGAGTTGCCTTAGGATGTTAGCTTCAACATATAATTTTTATAGCTCATAACAATTACTACAAATACATCAAAAAATTCATGAACCATAACCTGTCCAGAAGAAATCCGAAAATCCAGCAACATAGTCTAATATTCCTTTTGACAAAAATGATTTCTAGAATCATAAAAACACTTCACTAAAATTAATACATCAATATCCATATATCATCAACCAACACAACTAAAAGTATCAATTTAAGTCAATTAACACAAAAAAATGGATTTGAAGAAGAAGAGGTTTAATAACCCTACTTTTATGGCTTTAGGGATCCAGGCTCCAAAGGATGCTCCAAGATTGATTTTGCCCACTTCAAGGCCACCATATCAGCACCAAGCTCTTCCTTAATCAGTGATGTATGAGATACCAAGGTGAGGAAATGAAATTCCAATCGGTTAGAATTGTAGGTTTTGATGTGTAGAACAAGTTTTGTGAAGAAAGTTTGTGGTTTTAGGAACTTTGGGCAAGAGTTTTGGTAGATTTGAAGCAAGTTGTAAGCTCTTGAAGAAATGAAAATGGTGGCTGGTGTTCTCTTCAAAGGCTGGCCAAAATTGGGCTTTAAAAGAAGAAAATTTGGCTTCTTGGAGAAGCTTGGTTTGGTGTTAATCTTATATATAAAGAATGAATATTATAATGTGTAATTAAGTAATCTTTGACCAAAGAAAGAAAAATGGATGGCCAAGATTATTTTCTTAGGCAAAGAATGGATCTTGGTCTTCCACTTGACTCAAGATAAGTGGCTCACATTAACTTGGTGAGCAAGTAGCTTTTTCGGTGTTAAAACCATACACCGAAATTCCACCGAACGGATGAGTTATTAGCTTCCGAGTAAAAATAATAAATCAAAGGTCATGATTAAAACTTGCTTTTCAAGTTTTAATCCTTGCCATCCACTTGGCATAAAGTGGTTGGTAAAGGTTACTTAGCCACTAAGTAACTCGTATGGCATTAAAAACTGCACATTGAAATTCTACCAAACGGGCAAAACACTGTACCCAAGTAATAAGACTTTGCCCAAAAATTAATTCTAAGTATAAAATCCTCATTTCTAACTATTTCTAATATCAATCCTATAATTTCTCAGTTTTGGGTACCTCCGGGTCCCAATTCTAGGGTTTCGGCTGTCCCGACGGGCACGTGGGGCCCACAAGGTTACTATTTATGAATTTTTTTTTTCACAAATTCGTTGGATCGTCCTCATCATTTCTAAAACTGTCAGATTTTTGAAATTACGGCTAGTAAAGCCCAAATTAATTTTTAAATAATTTTTAGGGTGTTACAAGGACCATGGTATAGTCTGTAGTAGAACACATTCAAACCATGTAATCCTTTGCCATATTACTATATGTTCTTCTCGAATTCTTGTTTCTTTTTTCTCTCTAGTGTACCCCAATTTTCACCCATCCAAATCACTAGGGGTCCATTTGGTTTAGACTTTGATAGAATTGTTGTTGAAGTAATGGATGTTAAAAGAATTTATTTTGAAATAATTGATTTATGTTTGGAAAACTACTTTGTGCAAGAAACTTGGTTTATGAAGCTTATTACACTTGGTTTGTAAGTCTTACACAAGGGTACAAGTTTATTTCCCTTGGTTTGAAATTTTTTTACTCTTAGTTAATAGATTTAAAGCAATTATCAATTTTATAAATTATTTGCACTTAGTTTACAAGACTTATAAACCCGTGTTTAAAATTTATAAAGATATTACAAAAAACTTATAAACTAAGTGCAAAAACATATAAACAAATTCTCCCAAATAAATCATATTCTTTACCATGTTCACATTATTTACGATCGGATTCCAAGTCCTTAGAACCTTTTTAGACTAAAAACTTGGTTTACAAAGCTTATTACTCTTGGTTTGTTAGTCTTAAGCAAGGTTTACAACTTTCTTTCCCTTGGTTTACAAGTTTTTTTTTCACTTGGTTTACATATTTTTTAAGCAATGCTCAGTTTTCCAAATACTTGTAAACTTGTGCTTAAAACTTGTAAACATAGTACAAAAAACTTGTAAACTAAGGTAAAAAACTCGTAAACCAATGACAACAACCTTATAAATTGTGCTAATAAATAATGAAGTCATCAAAAGAAATAACACAAACCCATAAAAAATATAAGCAAGAAGTGCAAATGAGGAACCCGCATACCTTACAAACAAGATTGTTGTTGAAAAAGTGAAAGAGATGTATATTTATTGCTCTTATTATTCCCTATGGGAAATAGACCTTTAATCATCCTCAAGAGTTGTTGTTTTGCTTTGAGATGATCATATAGCAATAGTTTTTTTATGTTGGACGTGACAGTAACCATGGCAGTGGCCATGGCGGGTCTTAGCTCTAGAACCCTTCGGAAAGCCTTAATGCAAAATGTTTTGTGATAACCCAGGTATATGTGTCCTTGGACAAGTCCAGTACGGCCCTAGGGTCCCCTGGGACCCACTCATGTTGCCGGGTACTGGATTTCAGTAAGTTTGGATCCTACATCTCCTTGGAGCGCTATATGTTAGAGCCACTTTCTTGGGATCAAAAGTCCCGGTAATGGTTCACAAGAGCAAAACAAGTTAAAGAGTGATTTTTAATGAATTTTATGAAACCTTTAAACGTTTCGTTCTTAGCCCACAAGTTTAGAAGATCTCAGAGATTCTTGGATTTGAACTTAAACTTAAAATTTGGATTTTGATTTGTTGGGATTTTTATTTTTGTGATATTTTATTTCAATCCAAATGGGGGGTATTTCTTTATCTACATTTACGTTAAATGAAAATAAGTAAGTATTGAGACAACTCAGGTGTGTAAATGGCTTATTGCCTGCTGATTTGGGTGAACTGTCACCGCTACAGCTGTCCAGGACTGCTATAGTGATCATAGTGAGACAGTTTTCCATTTTTGGTGGTCTTTCGACTGTTATAGTGGTCCAAGACCACTACAGCAATCATAAGTGAGTTCGCCGGGCGGAGCGGGTATGGCCAGACCGCTATAGCAGTGTCAATTTGACAGAAACAGTGTCAAACGACGCCGTTTCACTTAATGAACCCCTCCACCCCTTTTTAAACCCCAAATTCGGGATCTTACTCCTCATTTTTGAAACCCTCCATCCCCAAACCCTTCCCCACTCTCTTCCACTCATTTCAACATCAAATCCTCTTCCTTCAAGATCCAAGCTAAGTGATTGTTGTTGGTTTATGTCAGTTTTCTTCGTGTTCTTCCTTCCCCATGTTATAGGTTATGGTTCTCTCTCATTGTTGTCAAGTGAGGGTGCTCCCCCAATGTTGTTAGAGCTAGATTAGAGTTGTTTAGAAATTAGCGGGGACTAATCTTGATTCAATGTTATTCTATGATAGTTGTTGGTGTCATTTCATGCTTTGGAGGTCAAGTTAGCAGTACCCACATACTCCCAACTCCAAATGGTGAGTGGGTTTAATCTCATAGCCTTAGTTTTATCAGTATGCATATTGAATGTCTAATATGACATTAGAGATGAAATTATGATTATTATATATATATATATATATATATAATTTTGCAAGTATGGCAAGTAGACAAAGAGCATGATTTTCAAAGAGCATGAATTATGTGTTTTAGAAAACCATGGGACCATGATTGGTGTATAGATTGTATGAAAATGTTTTATATATATCCATGAAGAGATTTATTGCGAGAATATATGATTTACTAAGTTGTTAGTATGTCCAACATATTTCAAGAGTTGTGACATACTTGTACTTCAAGACTAGAGGTTTTGAAATATGATTTTAGAGTATCAATTAAGATATGTTGGCAAAAAATGTAAAGCAGAGATGTTTTATTATAATACTAGAGATTTCCTGATTGTGGACTTTTCCATTTCAAAGTTGATATTAGAGTTATTAAGTTATAAAAAAGAGATTACCTTGAGAAATGAGATTTTAGAAATTCAGTTTTGTGATATTCTAAAATATGGAATTCAGTATGATTTATAGTGACTGCCAGATACATATTCTGTGAGCTTGAAATAAGAATGCCTGTGAGTGGGTGATCCCTTGGGTTTGATTTCACACTCACGGTTATGCTAAAGTCAGGTTGCTAGAGTTGTATGAGTCCAGAGCTTTTAGAGTTTCAAGAGTTTTCATATTGAAATGGTTTTATAAAGAGTTAGAGTATGAGTATGATTGTATCTAGAGATTTTATGAATTATCTTGATGATTTCAAGGAATAGAGTATTTATGTATGAAAGAGTTTGATACCCAGATTAGAGTATATAATAAAGATTTAGAGAAAACAAGATGTTTATTGAATTAGAAACTAGACGATAGCTATAGAGAAACAGACAGTGAGTTAATGGCTGAACCTCGATCATTAACCTTAGTACCAAGTTATCTCGAGAGGACAATCTCATAGAGCAGAGAATAGGACTTGGTTAGGTGCCCCAAAGATCAAAGACTTTATTATGCCATGGTTGACATGCCTAATTAGAGATTTTGTTATGTCACATGAATTGGGCATAACTAGAGATTCCTGTTTCTTTATTAGAGTACTGTTTATTATATTTTCAGAGATTCTTGATGTTTTTCAAAGAATACTTTATTTAAGATATATTATTTATATGAGAAATGATTTTCTTGTTGGAATAAGAATTTAGAGATGTTTTCCTATGAATTTATGAATACAGAGATATATTTTCTATGAGATTATGTACATGAATATCAAACGGTTTGTGATTGTTTCATGTATATTGCATTATGGTATGTTCCTTGGTTATCCCATGTGAGTGATGGGTGAGAGCTCACTCACTAAGTTCGTTAACTCACCTATTTCCCTTCCTCCTCATAGTTGCAGCAATAGATGTAGCCTAGACCCCGGTTTCGCAGACGCGGTTATTTTCAGCGGTGAGTCTTACTTTGGAGTAAAGCTTAGCTTAGAGTCTTGTTAGAGTAGAATGCTCCAGTAGATATGTAGGCAGGATTCGAGCCATGCATTATTTTTAGATTATGAACTTGATTTCAGTATTTGGACAGTTATGTATATATTTTCATTTCCCAATTATGGATTTGAAATTGTGGAGTTTGGTTAGAGTTTATGCAATAAACTAGAGACGTATTTAAGATTTAGTTCGCATGTTGAATGGATTTTCAGAGTATGATTAAGATGTTTACAGAGTTTCATATATCAAGTATTTCGGTTTATAATTCCAAATATAAAGATTATATAGAGTTTTAGAGGAAGTTATGATTTCTGAATGAAAAGTATATTATTTTATGCATATAGAGAAACTCAAAGGTCACGAGGCTTACATGAGGATAAGATTCCTGACGTGCCGGTCACGTTCCCCAGTCGGGTTATAACATGTTTTGAGTGATAACACATCCAATTTGGAGAAAATATTTTGAAGAAGGACTAATGTTTTCCTTGAGTTTCTTAAAGCTAAAAATAGGTCCTTATGTTGGCATAACACGGTTCCTAAAGCGAAAATATTTTCACATGACATGTGCAAACATGTTTAATCTCGTTTAAAAAGATGGGAACTTACAGAAAGTGAAAATTATATCATGGAATAAATAGATATATGCTCAACATATTGAAGCAAATTCTCAAGTACAAGGAATCAAGGTTCAGATCTTCAGAAAGTAGCATGCAATTTTAGAAAGTATATTTCAAGTGAAGATTTTGGTCCAACTCTGAAGCAAATGTGTACTACATACAACCTTCAACCATCATGATTGGAATCATCATCTACAAGCTCTAATTGAAGATTGGAAGATCAAAGAAAAATCAAGAAACTGATACCTCTATTCAGAAAGCATGTTCCACAATGAAACGATGCACTTTACAGGAAAATGAGAGAAATTTTAAATTGAAATTTAAAGTCAAACCCAGTCATAAAATGACATGAATCTCTTCTGTCAACTTGGTCAACAGCCTTAGCTTCTGAAAGAAGAAGTTCAGAAACCTCATTAAAAAATGTAACGCCTCGATTTTCTATCTGAGAGAAAATGACCAAAATGCCCCTGAGGTCATTTTCTGCTCGGAATTCGAGGATAGCCGGCCCAGCAGTCCTCAAGGGGTCAACTCAATGTTTGAAGGGGATTGGATGGTCCTTGAGTGATTTTGGAATGAAAATCGTGTTTTCTATAGTTTCGGGTCAAAATGACCAAAATACCTCTATGGCGTTTTTTGCGGGAAAAGGTGCCGTTCGAGCTCGAAACTTCCTTCAAAGGTTTAAAATGACGTTTTCATGTATTAAAAATATCTGTTTAAGTCCCAGTGATCCCAAACACTTTTTGTGCAAAATTACGATTTTGCCCCTGGCATAGTGTCATTTGAGCTTAATGATGTAATTAAACAAACCTAAGTAATATTAGGCTCTAATTGAAGATTAATTAATTTTCATAATTAATCTAGAGTCAAAATAAGTCATTAAAATTAATTAGAACCTAAGATAGCTTAGATTAAACTCAAAACCTCATTTTCTTTTAAAAAACTCAAGCTTCTAGAATATAGAATCTTGAATAGTGTTTTCACTATTCACTTTCCACACTCCAAGGAGCCTAGCTAGAATAGGATTTTGACCCTACTAATGAGCTAGAATGCTCACTAATCATGCCTAAACATAGCCTTAATCACCTATCCTTTCACTTCCACACCTACTTAGAAGTTCCTAATCCTAAGCCTAGTCAAAGTTACACCTAAATATACCTCTAAACCACAATTAAATGAAAGATTTTCCTCCCCTTGGATCCCCCAAAAGTGGCGCCACCTCATCCCCTCTTGCATCACAAATTTGTTCACTCACACACTCAAAGAACCATGCCTATACTATGCCTACACCTTACCTTGAAATGACATAACCAAGAGATATTTCTTCCTCCCTCCTCCCCTAGAAATGGCGTCATCCCTTCCCCCTATTTCCACCCCTCATGTTTTGTTTTCTATAAATAGCACACTTGGGAGAACTTGAGCCACCTTTAGTCATTTGCTATGTTTTAGTTTTCTAGAGCACTTAAAGTTTTCCTTTTTCTCTCAAGATCAAGAATTCTTCTTCAACTTCTTCATCTTCTTCAACCTCATTTCACTTGGTAGGGATTTCTTCCAAATGTTTCATTCATTAAAAGTTGTTATTTGGTTATGTGTTTCATGATTTCCCTTGAACCTCTTAGTTCTTCTTTCCTTTTCTTCTCCTTCTTTTTTGGTTTCTTGGTTTCCTTTTTCTTCCTCTTGGTTTCAGACATGATGGCCTAACTTGGAAGAAAAACCATTGCTTGATGATGAGGTTTCAAGATAGTAAACTCACGATTACCATTTGAGAAATCTTTAAAGCTTGAAACTTAGTCTTAATCTTAACACATTTTGGGTTATCCCTTTCTTTCTCTTTTTCCTTTTCCTTGTGTTGGTTTCGATTTTGAGGGTTTATTTTTGGATAAAAATGACTCAAGGATGAGAGCACATGATATTGATGTTGATGTATCATCAAGGTCATGGCCTCTAGAGTTTCAAAGTTCTATCCTTTTTCCTCCATGGTTACCTTTTCTTTGATGTTTTGGTTTTGTCACCAAAGACATGGTGACATGGTTTCTAAAACTCAAAGCTTGGTTTTCTAACTTGATCCATTTTTGGTTCTTGAAATAATATTAATGTTTAACTTTTTCCTTTTAATCCATTTTCTTGATCTTGATGATGATACCATAAGGTTCCTTTGACACCTTGGTATAACGAACTCTAAAGTTCACTTTATCTTGCTATGATAAGATTGGGTTGAGGTGTAAGTTTCTTTAAATTCTCGTAAGAGCTCTAGTAAAGATGTAAAAATGAACTTGCATATTTATATTTCTAGCCCCTCCTATTTATATTCCAAGTTCTTGCATCTCATATTTACTTTTCTATGTCATCACTAAACTCTAAAGATTAAAGAAAAGAACTTGCATTATCACGTTTAAGTTTCAAGTTTTGCATTTCACGTTTATATTTTAAGTCATCACTTAAGAACTTGAAGATTTAAAACGAGAGCTTGCATATCACCTAATTAATCTCGAAGCCTTTCTATTTCGGCCTTAAAGTCAATTGTTGCTGGACCTAGAGCACTAAAATAAAGAATTGAACTTGCATATTTACTTCCAAGTCTTGCATATTTATATTTCTAGCACCTCATATTTATATTTTAAGTTCTTGCATCTCATATTTACTTTGAAGCTCTCACTTTACTTTATAATGAAGAATAAAATAGAATGCATGGCATGTTTATATTTTGTTATCACTTAAAGAACCTAGAGCTCAAAGACTTGCCCGCTCATCTCAAGTTAAATTTTGGTTATGGAAACATTCCCTTGAGTGCACAATTCGGCCATATGATGATGATGAACTTGGCATGAGTTTCATCTAGTCACAAGTGCCCATAACCTATGCCTTAGGAATTTTCTTAAGCATAGGAGAACTCAAAGAATATTTCAAGTATGATTTTATGTTTTAAATTTTAAATCTTGAGCCAACTCTAATGGTTGCTGCCCTTGTTTGGTTTATAATGATTTTAGTGAAATAAGTTGGTTTCCAAAGAGTTTTAGAAGTCCTAAAGTGAATCCATGAGAAACTAGTAACTTATGCTTGTTAAAAATGAAATTTTATGCATGATATGAATATATATGAATTTGGTTCTGTCATGGTATGTTTGCTGCTGTATGATGTTGTTTTGATAGGTTGGAATGTGTTAAAATTATGTATAAGAAGTTGAGAGCCTTTCTATGGGAGTTAGGAAAGAAACTAGTCTTACCGACAAATCGTAAAGTTGAGTTTTAGTATAGTTTTGACCCATTTATTTTTAGACACTGCCAAAACTGTTTTAGTATGATAATAATCAGATTAGGATTGTTTATTTACAAAAAACTTGGTAACATTTTATGTAGGATTGAATTTTAGCACCCATAGAGAAACTAGTAACTAGAAAACTGTAAAAATACAATTCTAGAACTCTTAGAACATTTAGGGTCTGTTTGCTTTGCATTTTCCAGTTTTCAGTTTCCAGTTTTCAGTTTCCAGTTTTCAGTTTTCAGTTTTCCAGATTTGTAAAGGAAAAACTGAAAAATCGAAATTTCGATTTTCGCAGTTTTTCGCTTTTCCTTCACAAAACAGAAAATCAAAATCGAAACTGAAAGCAAAATCAAAAAGCAAAGCAAACAGGCTCTTAATTTTCTGATTCTGTCCAGCACCCTTATAACATAGTAAACATGATTTATAATTAGTCCATAGGCATAGGAATGTCTCATAAATGGCTTGGATTTAATTTATAGCGCCTCAGGCGAAGACGGAATCGAGAAAGGGTCTAAAACGTAAGTGCTAGAACCCTGTAACCATGAAAATGTAATTTTGCCCTTAGAGTATGATGCTACCCAGATTTATTAATGGACATAAGTATTAGTCAAAATTATTAGTTGTGAATCCTTAGGTGTATAAGAGGTTGATAGAGAATGATAGAATAATTATATCTCAAGTTTTATATCTCAAGTTTAAGGCCCGTAAGGGTCAAAGCATAAGATACCGTAGGTTCAAGAGCATAATGAGCTATGAGGTTACATGAGAATGTATGTTTTATTTGAAAACAATTATGTATATGTATGAAATTATGATTGGGGACACATGCTCTATTTGTTTATGTGGCATAAAGTAAATTTGGAAGAAATTCAAGAGCTGTGATTATCTTCTTGCCGAACTTCTGACAAATTTGGGGACTTAGAAAGTTTTTGAAAAACCTATGAGAATTTTCTTTAAAAGAGATGAGGTACTAAGATGTGTTCTTGGATGACACCGGTTCGGCCGAGAACCTCCAAAGAACTCATGTGACATTAGTACCAAGATGTATTCTTGGGTGACACCGGTTCAGCCGAGCACCCCCAAGAAAATGCCCCCTAGCCCTTACTAGAGAGTTAGGATTTATTTATGATACGCTTATCAGTAAGGGATAAGTAAGAACTAGTGACGACTAGTTAGGTATGAGCTCATAGCCTAAAGATGTGACACATTCTGGGTGACACCGGTTCGGCCAAGCACCCCTAGAACGAATGTCTTTTAGGGTGGCCCCATGAAAAAGTAAAGTATGATGATTATGTCACAAAAGTCTTCCCACATGAGATTTAAATTGCCACTTTATGCCACTAATTATGATGTTTCTTGATGATTATGATTAATATTCTTGCATTAGGTAGCACTATGCATACACTCTTTACCATGTTGTATTCATGACAATAAGAATCATTCTAAAATGAATGGGCCTTGGCTAACTATGTTTTGATGCTTAAAAATGAACTTGATGCATGCTCACTTATTTCATACACTAAACCCAAGGTTCTTGAGGACGTAGATGATGACACCTAGATAGGAGGTTGCCCTACTGAGTTTCTTTAGCAAGATTCTCACTCCCTTTATCTTTTCTTCCTGTCATGTCTTCAGATGGCGACGTTCGTGGTTTTTATAGATTCCCTGACGTGGGAAATGCCCCATGATCCGGAGCACGGATCGTACCATTTTGAGGGTTAATGTACTGTTCATGTCTTCATGTTCGTTGGACGACCCTTTGCCTACCCTGTACATACTCATCGCTTCTCCTCGACAGCGCCATATGGCGACAAGCGTGCTCGCACGCATAATGAGAGGGTGCTCCATATGCACACCGCCACCCCGGCCGTGCGCGACTACCCCGACTATGTTCCGCGTATATGCTTCTCGGAGACCGATCCGTCGGAGGACCCGCCTGCCCACCCTTACTCAGAAAGCTCTGCCCCTACTCCCCCGCTGAGGGTAGAGGGTAGTGAGGAGACGGTCACACAGCCGAGATTGGCTCGGAGGCAGTCCATGTGTCCTCGTCAAGGAGCTCATGTCCAGCCACAGCGAGTACCCACTCCAGATGAGCTATGTTCCATCCTACTCAAACTACCAGTAGTAGAGGTGCTTGAGGAGTGATATTGTACACACCACAAGTAGATCAGGGCAGCTTTCTTTTGTTCGGAAAGGTTACCCATTTTAGGTGCACTAGGGTGTGGATGTTTCCCCTTTTCATGTTTCCATGTATTTCCATTTTAGTTGTATTCGTTTCATGTTGTACTAAACTAAGTCCCGCCTCTTTTTGAGTGGGCATATTATATATCTATATATGTAGGTTGTTTTATCATGCTGCGCAACAATATGCTTTATGATCGGATGTTCATGAGGTGTTTATTTGGATTTGTGTTTTATTGCTTTCATGTCTCATCATTCGCCATATGCGTGGCTCTCATTTTGCTTTTATAATTTAAAAAAAAATTTACCTGTACTTTCCACTAAATATTTTAAAGCAAAAAGGAAACTATGACGTAATAGACTAATGATTAACCTAAATATATTCTAGAGTATTTGGTTAAAAATTAGGATGTTACAACATACAACCTTCAACCATCATGATTGCAATTATCATCTACAAGCTTTGATTGAAGATTGGAAGATCAAAGAAAAATCAAGAAATTGATACCGCTATTCAGAAAGCACGTTCTACAGTGAAACGATGCACTTTGTAGGAAAATAAGGGAAATTTTAAATTGAAATTTAAAGTCAAACCCAGTCACAAAATGACGTGACATCTCTTCTGTCAACTTGGTCAATAGCCCCAGCTTCTGAAAGAAGAAGTTCAGAAACCTCATTCAAAAGTAAAAAGTAGTCTCTGAAGGTGGCCTCACACAATGGCTTCTGTAACAACTCCGACAAATGCTGAGCTACTCCTCTAGATTGCTTTTCTAAGACACAAATAGATGAACAACACGTGTCACTTGGACAACAGATCAAGGATAACAGTCATAAATACAAATCATCTATAAATAGAGATGATGCGCTTACATCTGTAGAGGCTTTTCAGAAGAAGTATTGAAACGCTGAAAAATTTCCTCCTTACCTTTCCTGTAAAGACATTACTACTTGTAATCAGTTTCATTCTTGTAAAACATCTTCTTTCTATATTCTTATTTGATCTTATATTCTTCCTAGGAAGAATCTATAGGAAGAAGTCATTCAAGTTTTCCAAGTCTATTATTGTATATTTTATGAAAATGTGAGTGTTAGTTAGTTTGAGTGATAAACCCAAACACAATCCTTTGCCACCTTGATTTGGTAGTGATCATTGTGAGTTAGCTTAGAGAGACTAAGCAAAGACTACTTGTAAGGTGACAAAAGGAGTGAACTACTAGCCACGGTGTTAGCTTGGAAAGACTAGTTAAAGACTACTTATAATATGACAATAGGAGTGAACTACTGGTCACAGTGTTAGCTTGGAGAGGCTGGTTAAAGACTAATTAGGTGTAGCAGTAGGACTGAACTACTGGTCATTGTGTTAGTTTAGAAAGGCTGGCCAAAGATTACTCAGGTGTGATAGTAGAGTGAGCTACTAGTCAATGGTAAGTGCTTGCAAGGGTTATTGTAAAGATTATCCAACTTTCTCGGGTTGAAAAAGGTTTTTACTGGAATTCAATGGTTGTTGAGAAGTGGATGTAGGTAGGTTGGCCGAACCATTATAAAAACTCTTGTGCAATATCTTCTTCTCCTTTAAATCTCTTTTATTTATTGCCTTGTGCCTACTATATTATGTTTCCTAGAAAACATGTTCATACATGTTCTTATAATTTTGTGATAGTTCAAAAAGTTACTTTCTGATGCTACTAATGATGTTTCCTGTAACATCCCCTGCTGCTTTATGGATTGACGACTGCCCCCACAAACCAACACAGGTTTTTTCAGCGTGCTTTGTCCTCACTTACATGCTTCCTAGGAAAACTTCCTAGGAGGTCACCCATCCCAAAATTGCTCCAAGTCAAGCACGCTTAACTGTGGAGTTCTTTCAGTTTGGACTACCGAAAAGAAAATGCATCTTGTTTATATAGGTAGTACAAATCAATTCATATAAGCCCTCCTCAACTGCATAGTCCCATACCTATACAGTCTTAGGATCCCTCTCATTCGGATGTGTAATCGGTTCATTCATGTACCCCTCTGCTTTCGAAGTCTGCCAGGAGCCGCTCCTTGTCCGTGCCTCCTTGCACCGGCGATCACTCCCCGACTTCGCAATCCCCGGACGTTACATGCCCACCAACTTCCGCTTGGTTCGTCCCCGAACCACACCGTACTGGGAGAAGTGCAGGCTCTGATACCATTTGTAACATCCCCTGCTGCTTTATAGATTGACGACTGCCCCCACAAACCAACACAGGTCTTTTCAACGTGCTTTGTCCTCACTTACACGCTTCCTAGGAAAACTTCCCAGGAGGTCACCCATCCCAAAATTGCTCCAAGTCAAGCACGCTTAACTGTGGAGTTCTTTCAGTTTGGGCTACCGAAAAGAAGATGCATCTTGTTTGTATAGGTAGTACAAATTAATTCATATAAGCCCTCCTCAACTGCATAGTCCTATACCTATACAGTCTTAGGATCCCTCTCATTCGGATGTGTAATCGGTTCATTCATGTACCCCTCCGCTTTCGAAGTCTGCCAGGAGCCGCTCCTTGTCCGTGCTTCCTTGCACCGGCGATCACTCCCCGACTTCGCAATCCCCGGGCATTACATTTCCGCTACTCTTCAAGTTTAAGACTTGATTGAAAATCTTTTAAGTTTTTTAGATCTGAAAAGAGTTAGAAAAGGCGGAGCACAATTCAACATCCTTTCTCATGCACTTTTCTACCTACAATTGGCATCAGAGCTCTGGACTATAAGCGGATAAGCATTCTAACAATTGTAGAGGACAAAGATCCTAAGGGTAAATGGCATAGAATATCCACATAGCAGAAGGATGCTTTATAATAGATTGTCATTCTTTGATGGTAGCGACTATGCCTATTGGAGAGATAGGATTGAGCTGTTTATTAAATATAAAAGTCTTGACTTATGGAAGATTATACAAGAAAGAGATTATGTTCCAATGGAAGAAGTTTATGGAACTGATGATGCACCTTCAACCACAAGAGAAGTGCCTAGAAGTAGATGGACAGAGCAACATAAAGCCAGAGTTCAGTTGAACTCTGATGCTAAGTACCTACTCATGTGTGCATTAAGCAAAGTGAAATCTAACAAAATTATTGCTTGTGACATGACAAAGGAGATCTGGGACAGGCTACACATGCTGCATAAGGGAACTGATCAAGTCAAAGAAATCAAGATCAGTATGCTAGTCCATCAATAGGAAGTGTTGAAAATGAATAAACAATAAAGTATTGATGACATGACAATGAGGTTTATGTAGGTGAGAAAGTGCACAAGAATAAGGGATTGAATTGTGCGTCGCTCTTCTTAGTTTTCTTTTTCACTTTCTGAAACTTTATTGAGTACTATTAAGCATTTGATTGAAGTGCAGCGAAAATAAGTTAATTATTTCAGAAATCTACTTTCTGACATATATCATTCAAAAAGGAACATCTGAATAAACAGAAAGCATAAAAGATAAGAACGATAAAGATGTAAAAGATAAATGGCCAAGTGTATTAACGAAGGTAAAAGGAAGAAATAAAGCAAGATAGAAAATAAAAGAGATTAGGGAAAAAATGATAGACACAATGATATTTATACTGGCTTGGCCAAATTGCCTACACCCAGTACTCAATAACTATTAAGGTTCTACTAAAACAACTTTCTTAACCTGAGAAAGTGAACTGGATAGCTTTTACATTAGATTTCCCAAGCTATCATCCGTGGGTTTCAGTCCCCTGCTGCCAAGTAGTTCTGTACTAGCCTTTCCAAGCTAACATGAGTAGTATTGTACTAGCCTCTCCAAGTTAACATGAATAGTATCATACTAGCCTCTCCAAGCTAATATCTGTGACTAGTAGCAACCTCTACTGCCAAGTTGAAAGAGTATTGTACTAGCCTCTCCAAGCTAACATGAGTAGTATTATACTAGCCTCTCCAAGTTAACCTGCGATTATTAGCCACCCCTATAGTCACGTTGAAAGTAGAATTGTACTAGCCTTTCCGAGGTAAAACCATGAACAGTAAGATCATCTTACTAATGCATTGTAAGTAGTTTTACAATAGCCTCTCCAAGCTATGTCACATTGATCACTACTGGATCAAGGATACAAAGGTTTGTGTTTGGGTTGCCACTCAAACTAATCTACGCTCAAGTTCCTTTAAGATTATACATTGAAAAAATAGACCTAGGAAACAAGAGCGACATCTTTTCACATTTCTTCCTAAGAAAAGCATTTTAACATTACAAGGATTGGAAAGAAGATTTTTACATATAAGGAATTCGATTACATAAAAAAAATGATGAAACTTTAAGTGCAGCCTCTCTCATCTTTTTTTTTTTTGAACACAGCATCTCTCTATATATAGCATTCTTCCTTATGACCGTTTCCTTTGATAGAATCTCTAGGTGACACATGTTGATCATCAGCTGTGCCTTGGAAGAATAAGCTAGAAGAAAGGTTAATAGATCTGTTATATCGATCGCAGAAGTCGTTGTCATGTTGAGTTTTCTGATCTCCCTTCAGAAACTACTTTTTTAATTTCTGATCATACTTTCTGAACTCCTCCTTCGTGAAGCCAGGGTGATTTATCATTTAAGCAAAGAGATGACATACCAATTTGATAGCTGGGTTAGACTTAGATTGAAATTTGAATTTCAAATTTCAAATTTCCCTCATTTTCCTATAGCGTTCAAATGCTCCACCCACAGGTAAACTTTCTGACGTCATAATCAATCCCTTGAAGATTCTTCAATCTTCCGGTCTTCAATCAATCCTTTTTACTGATGATTTCTTTGTGATTGGGATGATTAGAGATTAAATAACTCGTTACTCTTAGACATGAGTTGATTTCTTTATCTTGACTGTACTTTCTGATGTCTTCTGCTACTTTTTGAAGACCTTTTCCCTTACTTTTTTGTTCCTGACTTGATAAACTTTAGTCCATAGTGCATGTAAACATTCTTTGCACGATTATAATATTTAATTCTTTTAAGCTCAATCTCCTCCCTTGAGATGAAACATGTTTGTACATGTATAGTGAAAATATTCTCGATTCAAATTTTCTTTTATGCAAATCGAAATTGCTTGTTTTGCTATGTCAAGATATTCTTCAATCCGTAATGCATATCTACATTCTTTGCGTGATATAATATTCACTTCATTAAAGCTTAATCTCTTCTCCTCAAGATAAAACATGCTTGCACATGTGTAATGAAATTATTCTCAATTCAAGTCCATTTTTATGCAATTCAAAACAACCTATTTTGCCTTGTCAAGAAACTCAAGGTAGACATTAGTCGTTCTTCAAAATATTTTCTTTAAATTGGCTTTATTGTCATTCAAAACCATTAAACTTTCTGAAGGGTTATAGAGCTTACAATTTATGCACATCATAAACCAACTAAAGGGACTAGGCAAAAGATACTCTAACTTGGAAATGGTTAGAAAAATCTAAAGAAACCTCCCTGTTAAATGGTTGCCCAAGGTCATAGCCATTACAGAAGCCAAAGAACTTCAAGCTCTTTACTTTGTCAAACTCATTGCATCATTCAAAACCCTTGAGATAGTACTCTCTGAAATGCATAGTGAATCCATTAAGAAGACCAAGTCCATAACCCTAAAGTCATCTCAGTAGAAACAAAAACAAGGGCAAAGCAATGAAAGTTACTAAAACCTTTAATGAAAAGAATGAAGATAAGGATAGAGATGAGATCTCCATGTTAGTGAGGAAGATGTCCAAAGCCTGGAAAGGCAGAACAAAGAGAAGAAGAGACATAAACCTCAAGAAGGACAAGAAAGGCAAAGGAAAGCTGGAAGGCATCACTTGCTATAACTGTGGTGAGAAGGGACACTTCAAAACTGAATGTTGTAAAATCAAAAGGCCACAGAAGAAGTTCCTCATGAAAAAGAAAAGGATGCTGGCCATATAGAGTTACTCAGAAGATGAGAATGATGCCTCAGAAAGTCAGGATGAGCAGGAAGATATTGCAAACCTGTGCTTTATGGCTAACTATGCTTTAGATGGAGAACATCTACACCTAAGCTTTCATATGATGAACTATTTGCATTATATGATGAGTTGCTTTAAAATTCTCAAACTCTCTCATCTCATTATCTCAACTTGAAACGAAAGCATCAAAAAACTATTTTAGAACTTAAAATGGCCAAAGCAGATGCTGAGAATCTAAGGCTTAAGAAGGAAAAAATAAAAGGTGAAAACAAAGTTTTAATTATTAATCCCAATGCCTTAGAAGCTGAAATCTCTAAGAAATATAAGAAAACACATAAAGTTATTTTTGAGGTTGAGAGAACTTCAAAGCTTCTCAAGTCTAACCTTAAAAAAATGGTAAACAGTTCAAAGAACCTTGAACTAATACTTAGAGGTTAAAGGCCATATTTTCAAAAGACTTGGTTAGGATATGAAGATGAAAGGGATGAAAAAGGAAAAGCAACTCAACCAAAGAAAGTGAAGAACAAAGTTTTTTATACTTTCTGTCACAAGAAGGGACACCCACCTAATACAAAAGGACCCAAGAAAGTATAGGTACCTAAAATAAAAACTTCGTTTGTTGCAAGTGTATTTGAGAATGCATGTTGATCAGGACAAAAAATGGTACATGGATAGTGGCTGCTCCAAGCACATGTTCAAATCTAGAAGGTGGTTTAGAAACCTAAAGCCAAAGAAATCTAGATCAGTAAAATTCCTAATAGAGGTAAGCCTAAGGTCACGGGCATAGGAAGATGTTGGTAAAGATGATTCCACCAAATTTTTGATTTTCTACTTATTAATGGTTTAGCTCATAATTTGTTGAGTATCAGCCACTTTTGTGACCAAGGCTTTAATGTTTTATTTAATGCTCATGCATGTAAGATTGGTTGCATAAGGTTATAATCAACAAAATAAAATTTATTATGATGAAACCTTTACACCTGTAGCTAGATTGGAAGCCATAAAAATGCTACTTGCTTTTGCTGCCTATAAGGGATTCACTCTTTACAAGATGGACGTCAAGTTTGCATTCCTAAATGGATTCCTATATGAGAAAGTATATGTGAAGCAGCCTCCTAGTTTTGAGAGTAAAAACTTTCCCAACCATGTCTTCAGGTTAATAAAGGCACTTTATGGTCTGAAATAAACTCCCTAAGCTTAGTATGAAATGTTGAGTACCTTTTTATTGAAGAATGGGTTACACTACCCTATTTACTCTTGAACAAGATAGTCACTTTTTGATAGTGTAAATATATGTTGATGACATCACATTTGATGTAACTGATCATTCTCTCTGTGAAAAGTTTTCAAAATTAATGCAGAGTGAATTTGAGATGAGCATGATGGGTGAACTCAGGTTTTTCCTTGGTCTTCAAATAAAACAACAAAAAGAAGGAACCTTGATCCATCAAGAAAAATATATAAAAAAGCTTTTGAAAATGTTTAATATGGATCAAGCCAAACCCATTAGTGCCCATATGCATCCATCTCAAGTGATTGATACAAATGAGAATGGTGAAAAAGAATCAAAGAGTGACTATAGAGGAATGATTGGATTACTTCTGTATCTTACAGCAAGTAGACCAGACATTCAATTGAGTATGGTAATTTTTGCTAGATTTCAATCTAACCTTAACCAATTACACTTAAATACTGTTAAAAGAATTTTCAGATACTTATTCGGTACTACTAATCTTGGCTTATGGTACGAGAAAGGCATATCTTGTGAAATTGTAGGATACTTTGATGCTGACTTTGCTGGAGATAGAGTAGAGAGAAAAAGCACTAGTGGATGCTGTTGTTTCCTTGGAAAAAGCCTCATCACATCACATTGTTGTGCAAGAAACAGAACACCATTGTTTTCTCTACTACTGAAGCTAAACATGTAGCTGCTGCAAACTACTACACCCAGATATTGTGGATAAGGAACCAGCTAGAAGATTATCACCTGAGGTATTCCAAAATCTCTATTCTCTATAATAATATTAGTGCTATTAATCTTGCTAAGAATCCTATCTAGCACTCTAGATCCAAGAATATTGATGTTAAACATCATTTTATTCGAGATCATGTTCAAAAAAGAGATGTTAAGTTAATGTTTGTGAATACTGAAGACTAAGTATTTGATATATTCACAAAACCATTAGCTGAAGATGTCTTTTGTGTTTTGAAAATGCTTTTGAACCTTAAAATTTTTTAAAACTACATAATTATTCATGTATAAAAATCTCTAGATACTCCTTTTCATGGCTTTAAACTGAAGCCCTGTAACGCCCTGATTTTTCCCTTGTGTTCAAATGACCAAAATGCCCCGGAAGTCATTTTTACCCGGGAATCAAGGAAAGCCAGTTAGGGCAAACCTCGAGTGGATGTTTTAATGTTTGAAGGGAATTAATTGTGTTATGCATAATGTTAAAGATGAAAAGCTCAATTTTTTGTTTTTCTCCGCGCGAAATTACCAAAATACCCCTGTAGCAAATTAACGCGGAATTAATTACTGATTGGACCCTGACTTTATCCAAAAGTTTGGGATGGTGTTTTTAAGGGATGTATTATGTCTGTTTAAACCCGGGTGGTCCCAGGAAGTTTTTGTGTAAAATTACCATTTTGCCCCTAATTATGGACATAATGAGCTTAATTGTATGATTAAGGAAACATAGACAATATTAGGCTTTAACTAAAAATTAATTAATTTTAATTATTAATCTTGAGTCAAAATAATTAATTGAGGTTAATTAGGACCTAAGATTGCTTATGGAAATTCAAAATCCCTTCCTTAATCTAAGACTTTGTGTCATGTCATATAAAATGGTGTTTTCTCTCTCTAATTCCTTAAATCACGGAACACATGATGTGATGAGATTCCTAACTAATAGTGGTGGTTTTACTCTAATTGAGCAAGATAACTTCCTAATCTTGCCTTGCATGGCTTTAATCATTTGCTTACTAGCCCAAATACTCCATTAATAATTCCTAACCAAGTGCCAAATCAAGTTTATCTCTAAACACAACTCCTAAACATAAAAGAATGAAAATATCTCCTCCTCCCATGCCTTCCTCATGGCAAGCCATCCCCCCATACCTCTACATGGCAACTCCTCCATCATATTCTCACATGTGTCTTTTTATACACTTATACACACAAGGAAGCACACACTTTACCATTCAAATTTTTGAAATCACAACTTGTCCAAAAAAGTGGTCTTACAATTCTCTATTCTCTCACATCTCAAAGACTCTCTTTTCTTCCTTCACCACCACAAGAACCACCATCCACCACCACCTCTAAACCTCAAACCACCACAAACCACCCTTAAGAAATAACTTTTCCATCCCTAAGCATCAAAGCTCAAGAAAAATCCTTCTTCTTTTTTCTTTCCCTTTAACCGAAATTGTTCTTGCCTTTAGAGGAGATTTATTCTTCTTATTTCTTCTCAAAGATTAAGGCTTTCTTTTGCTCAAATAAGAAACTACCTTTGGTAGGGATTTTTACTTTGAGTCTTTCTCTTTTCTTTAGTTATTTTGGGTTTGAATGAATGTTGAAGTATTGGTTCTCTCCTTTTCTTTCTTTTTTTCGGTTTCAAGTTTCCTTTTTCTTCTTTTCCTTTTTCGGCCTCGATGGCCTTGATGTTCAAGAATCATGGCTTGATGATGAGGGTCTTTGATGTTGGTTGTGAAATCATCATTTGTTTGACCTCTAAAGCTCGAGATTTCAATTTTGGTTTTAAGAGATCCTAGCAAGTGAAAATGTTATTTGGTTTTCTTTGTTGGTTTTTCTTTGAGCTTGATGGTGAGTACAAAAAAAAATAAAGGTTCTTGGAACCATGGTGTTAATGGATTCTAAAGCTCATGTCCATCTTGTAAGATTGATTGGTGTTTTAGAGTTGTCACTCTAAATAGGAGTTTTGAGCTTAGGACCTAAAGAAATAACAAATGGAAATGTATTCATATTTATCTTCCAAGTCTTTGCATTTCATATTTATATTTGAGCCTTCCATATCATGTTTATTTCCAAGTTATCACCTAAATCTTGAAGGTGAGAAAATGAACTTGCATTTCATGTTTATATTTCTTGTCTAGCATATTTATGTTTCAAGCCATCACTTAAACCTTAAAGATTAAAAGTGAACTTGCATTCTCATGTTTATATTCAAGGTTTGCATATCATATTTATATTTCCATTGTCATCACCTTATAATATCAAAATTAAAATGAGGCTTGCATTAGCATGTTTAAGTTTATGTCATCACCTAAATATCTAAAGCTCAAGACTTACCCCTTTCAACTTATATAGGAATTTTGGTTTTATGGGCATTTACCTTTATAAATATATTTCGGTCTCAAGAGGACAGAGTTTCTAGAGTTTAGTATATCATTACCTTGAGGTTTCAAAACTTGTACCTTGCAATTTCTCTTAAAAGGGATTAACAACTCCTAAAGTATTGAAGTAAGGTCTTATGATTAAAATTTTAGTAATGAAACTTTTAATTCTTTTGCTACTGCCCTAAGGGTTATTATGCACATTTTCAAAGGGATAAATTAGTTTTAAGTGTTTTCTTTGACTTAGAATAAATTTAAAGGAAAACTAGTTACTAAGAATGATTAATGATGTAACTTTCGATGCTATTAGAAATCTAAAAATTTGGCTACTGATTGAACTATTTTATTTATGTATGGTAATGTTTGGGATTGTTTAAATGTGTAAAATTTGCTAAAAAATTTGTGTAATAATTATTTTTAGTATTTAAGGAAAGACTAGTAACTAGAAAGGATCAAAACATGATTTCTAGAACTCTTAAGGATTGAATTTTGAATCCTATTCCAGAATGTGTAATTTCTATAAAAAGGATGTTTAATATTGTGTATATGTGTAAGAATCACTAATAATTAGTTTAGGAATTAATTTTAGCATCTTAGGAAAAGCTAGTAATGAAAAAGGGTAAAAAACATAACTTCTAGAACACCAAAATTGCTCAATTTCAGTTCTTCCCAAATCTGTCCAGCATTGTGTAATGATGTTCTTAAGGTCATTAATTAGTGGAATTCATTGGAATTAATCCCTTAGATGCATAAAAGAATAAATACAAAAGTTAGATTTACCTGATTTAGAGGTTTAACCATTTAAGGGATAATGAAAGTGCTCATTTTATGAGATGATGGGTTTACGATATATTTGAGAATTTATGTGATGATTATATTTGCATACTTGGCTACTAGTTACAAGATTTATTATGGTATGTTATGATTATACTTGGAATGTTTAAGATGCATATATTGAGGTAATATGAAAGCATGTGACATTATATGTTATGTTTGTGTTCTTGCATCTCAATATAATATGCTAAGGTTAAGGTGACATAAAACATATGGAAATAATCATCTAGACTCCCCGAATTAAAGGTTATGAGAGGTGATTCAATAAGAAAGTGATCATTTAGGCTCCCCGAATTAAAAGTTATGAAAGGTGATCCTTGCCCCCTATGTCGTACTTCAAAGAGTCGAGTAATAACTTATCATGAGAAAGTTAAATTAAGACAAGGAAGTGATGTGTTTCCCCCTCTATTACCCCATGTTAAATCTAGCAAGGGCTAGTTAGATTGAGTTCATCCTAGGCGATAAGTATGGTAAAGTTTTGGTGTTGTTTGTAAAAATTTACCGGTAGAGGTATGTTGGTTAGACTGTGAAGTTCCCGTAAGAGAGTGGTTAGTAAAAAAAATAATAATAATTTGAAGGAATTATCATGGGTTTCTCCTGCATGCATATTGAATGTGTTCCTTATGCTTATATTTTATGTCATTGTATATGTGTAATGTTGCATATGGCATTGACATGCATTCATGACTTAGTTTGCTATATTCATAACATTAAGATACATGCTAAAACACATGGGCCTCGGCCAATCGTATTTTTAACTTAATAAATGAACCTTATATATGTCCACTACTTTCATAATGAAACCTGTGGTTCCTGAGGACGATAATAATGACACGTGTATGGAGACGGAATACCCTACTGAGATTCTTATTTAAGTTTTTCACTCTCTCTCTTTCTTTCCATCCTCGTCTTCAAACAACATTGATGGCGATGTCCATGGACTACCCAGAGATGCCAGTGTAGGAGTTGCACCATGGTCTACATCAGAGTGGTGCAGCAAAAGTGAAGATAAAGGCCTTCCTATTTTCAATACTTAGAAGTTGCCTCGTCTTCGCATATGCTCGTGACTTAGTTCCAGTAGATGAGCACCCACTAAGAGTTAGTTACTTTTTAATCATGTTTGGCTTTTATATTAGCGTATGCTCAGCCTCTATGGGTGGGCTCAATATATTTTGTTATGGTACTATGATTGTGGGATATGTCCGCATTATTATTATTATTACTATTTCATATGATATTTGAAGTAAATGTTATGATGTGATGATGTTTGCAGTGTATGTTGCACCTTGTTGTGGTTTGCATGAAATGCTATGCGATGAGTAATTATACACTATAACATATACACGAATGGCTCATAGTTTGGTTTTTCAAAAAAAAAGGTTGTATTTTCCATAGATTTATTTTCGAAGCTCAAAATTAAGTAAAATTCTGAGCTGAAGGAGTAATAACTAACGTTTAACCATTATGCGTCCTAAGCATATTGTGTTAAAAGTAAGGGTGTTACAACCTCAAACGAAGACAATCAGTTTGCAAAACTTGAAGATCAGTAGGCAAGATCAGAGAATCAGTTTGCAAGGCTAGAGAATCATCTTAAAAATCAGAAAGTTAGTTTGCAAGCTCAGAGAAAAGATGAGGCGCTCAGAAAAGATGGGCCAATCATGAGGAAAATATTTTATCTCGATCGGTCAGAAAGTAAAGTAGAGCTCAGAAAGTGGTTCCATGTTTTAGAAACCACTTACTTTGAAAGAATGAAAAAGGCAGGATAATTCCCACGTTGCCTCACATTCAATATTTACATCCCATTACTTAAATAACTCCCCACTCCTTACTTGTCACACATTACTCCTTCATCTTCATGCTCAAACACCTGAAACCTCAACCATTTCATATTCTCACTCACAAAGCCTTCTTCTCTGCAACCTTACCATTCTCTCTCACAAACCCTTAGCCTTCCCCGTTGAACCCTCTCATACTCTACCTTACAATGGCTGAAGGAAAGGAACTCGGCCACTCCATTGCTAAGATGGGGCCTTTTCTCATGTATAATGAACTACTGATGCAGGAGCTCTATCAAGAAAATTTCTCTCAGAGAAAGAATACTGCAGGGAAAAGATTGAACAACTCCCTATTAACCAAGTTGATAAGGTCAAGGAAGTGTTCACTTTTCAAGGTTAGGAGGACTTTCTGGACATCTTAGGTAGGGTATTTCCAGTCATGTTAGCTGCATTCTACTCTTACCTAGAAGTAAAGAATCGCATCACCCTCAAAACCACCATCCAAAACACCTACACGGAGATTGGGTTATCTGACTTGTCCACAGTGGTTAGGGCTCCTGTTGCTGGAGTAAACTGATAAGCAGAGAGTGAACAGTACAAGTCACTACGGGTGAGCACTGGAAAAGTATCAAAGTGTCTCATTGATTCCTCGCTTTAGAACCCTAGCAACATTACCACAACCATGCTAAGCGAAGGGTGAGAAAGGTATTCACCATAGTTAATTTACCATTCTTCCTAGATTAGGAAGTATTAATGTACTACCGGGCATGGATTGTATGCTAATTTTCTGCCTGCTATCACTAAGGAGAAAGGGAGAGCCATTGGGGTCCCTTAAGGGATGTTGCTGAAAAAAAAAGTTTCAGTACATCAAATACCCTCTTGTTGAAGAATGGTTTGAATACTTCATTAGCATAGACTGCACCATATTCTCCTTCAAGACAATGAAGAAAGCCAATTATATACCTGTGAAAACAAGCTGCAAAAAATAAAGCTCCCAAATTCTTTGAGAGAAAGGGAGACTGGAAGAAGCTAGAAAGCTAGAAAAAGTTAAAAATAGTCAAGGCTCTAGCAGAAGAAAATGAAAACCTACTGTTCCAGAACCCTTTATAGTTATTGAAGATTAGCCTACAAGGTCCATGACCCAATAGTTTGGGTTTACTTCTTTTCTAGTCTTTGTTGCACACCCCAAAAGACAAATAGCTTTAGAAACCTACTTCACCATAGAATTAGCTACAGTTCTAAAGAAGATAGCTACAGTTGAGGCTGAGGTGGCTTCCCAAGGTGAAAGTGATGATTTCATAACCATCAATCAAATGTTGGAATCCATGACAAAATCCATGGAGTCCAGGTCACAACCAGAGGAAGAAGGTCTAGATGAATGCAATTTCTTTGTAAATGAGCTCTTTCAAACCTTGGAGCCAATCCTTGAAGAACCATCTATGGAGCCTATCATAGAAGAACCAACTGACAATGCCAAAGAGTCTGAAAATGTTGTTATCTTTATGGTACCTTAACCTCCTTCTTCCATTCATATAACTCTAATGGAAAGGGAAGAGGATCAGACCTCAGGAATAAGTGCTTCTCATGCTGAAGAAGCTACTGCTTCTACCTTGGCTCCTGTTCTTAATCCTGCCCCTGCTACTATTGTTGCTGAAGTTCCATTCTCTCCATCACCTGCTGCTCCACATGCTGGTGCTGAGGTTGAATTGCCAAAGTCTAGGGAAACCATACCCTGAGACATACTTGAGCTTACACCCGAGGCTGCTCTATCCATATCAGCACTTATCCACCTGCCACATTAGTCTTCATCTAAGCCCTCAACAAGTTCATAAGGTCCAAATTCTCTTGCAAAATCTAGGGGATATGACCTCTAGGTTGGATTGGGTTGAAGCCTCCAACAAAGAACACAGTGCCTAACTTTGAAGACATGAAGAGTTACTGCTTCAGATTCTTCAAAACACTCAGTCTAGCATAACTGAGGCACTACTATTGGACATCCTTCGAGAAGTCAGGCGAAGGGACTGATGATGGTGTTCCTAGTTTCTAGCACACCTCCTTTTTGTTGATGACAAAAGAGGGAGAAGAAATGATGAAAGAAAAGAAGAAAAATCTTATGTTGAGGAACTCAGGGGGAGCATCATACTGAGGGGGAGCTCAGAGATGATTTTTTCAGCATTTGCATTTTTTATTATTTGATTAATTAGTTTTTGTTTTAATTATTGCTCTGATACATTTTTTTAGTATATTTGCTCTGTTCCTAGTATTTGCTCTGATATGATATTTCGTTTGATACATAGTACATACATATAATATGTTTTTCAAGTCTTCTATGCTATTTAAGTAGTCTCTTATTCAAGCACTGATATATATCTTGCTCAGCTAATTATATATCTTGTTGTGATGTATGCGTTATAAGTCTTAGCGTTCACTCAAATTTGCTCAAATTATTAGCACGCTCTGATACTTGGCTACATTGGTATCCTATTTGTATGATTAGCTTTGGTACACATTTGTTAGGATCCGTTATATACATTGCTCTGATATGTATACCAAGATAATAATGATAGTGCTTTGATATGAATGCCATGCTACATGACCTTAAAGTTTTTTTGGCACATATATGCTCTGCTACACAAATATGAAGTTTTCTTATTTTAAATCACAAGCTCTGAAAAACATGTTTTGATACTACTATGACCAGTTTCATCTGAGCTTTAGAAACTTCCTTCACAAGCTCTGATACAATAGTAATAAGCTTTTTTGAGGTTCAGAGACTTCTTGTGCATACAAAGTCTATATGTTGCATGGTTTTCTACAAAAACACTGCATCATGTTTCAAAAATTAGTTTGGCTAAACATATAATGAGTATGGATACAAGGTCAAGTTCATATATCACAAGTATTACTTACTTTATTCAAAGTCATGTATTTTCAGAAAATTCAAAATGACTAAAAGTCAAGCTATGCTTATTTAGAAAACTTAAATGCTCATACTTTTCTGAAATTTGCTCTGATACCTCTCATAGAGCATTCTGATTAACTTTAGAAACCTTATTCAAAATAAAAATAGATTTGATTTAAGTCATTTTAGGGTATGAAGCATTTTTGACTTTATCTATATCATGCCTTAAGAAAACGAGTCTCTGAAAATCACATCACATGGTTGTTGAAAGAAATTTGATTTATCAAGCTCTATATCCTATTATAGTTCTTCCAAAATCTCTTTAAAAGATTTTATAAAAATTGGTTTGTCATCATCAAAAAGAGGGAGATTGTTAGCTTCAGAACCCTTCAGAAAGCCTTAATGCAAAATGTTATGAGTGATAACACAACCAGTTTGGAGAAAATATTTTGAAGAATGACTGATGTTTCCCTTGAGTTTCTTGAAGCAACAAACAAGTCCTTACATTAGCATAACACGATTCTTAAAATGAAATATTTTCATATGACATGTGCAAACATGTTTAATCCCCATTAAAGAGATAGGTAAATGAAAGTAAGAATTATATCATGGAATGAACAAATATATGCTCAACGTATTGAAGAAAATTCTCAAGTGCAAGGAACCAAGGCTCAGATCTTTAGAAAGTAGCACGTGACTTCAAAAAGTACATTTCAAGTGAAGATTTCAATCCAACTTTGAAGAAAGTGTGTACTACAACCTTCAATCATCATGATTGTAATCATATAATCATCTACAAGCTCTAATTGAAGACTGGAAGATCAAAAAAAAATGTACAAACTGATACCGCTATTTAGAAAACATGTTTCACAGTGAAATGCTGCACTTTACAGGAAAAAGGGAGAATTTTGAAATTGAAATTTAAAGTCAAATCCAGTCATAGACTGACATGACATCTCTTCTGCCAACATGGTCAACTACCCCAGCTTTTAGAAAAAGAAGTTCAGAAACTTCCTTCAAAAAGTAAAATGTAGTTTTTGAAAGTGGCTTCAGAAACCTCTATTTCACAACGGCTTCTGCAACAGCTCTAACAAACACTGAGCTAGTCCTCTAGACTGCTTCTCCACAACTCAAACAAATGAACAACATGTGTCACTTAGGCAACAGATCAAGGGAAACGGTCATAAATGCAAATCATCTATAAATAGAGGTGTTGTGCTTACATTTGTAGAGACTTTTGTGAAGAAGAAATGCTGAAACACTGAAAAATTTTCTCCTTACCTTTTTGGTAAAGATATTATGCTTGCAATCAGTTTCGTTCTTGTAAAAATCTTCTTTATACGTTCTTAGTAGATCTTATGTTTGTCCTAGGAAGAATCAAGAGAAAGAAGTCATTCAAGTTTTCCAAGTTTGTCATTGTATATCTTATGAAAACTTGAGTATTAGCTAGTTTGAGTGATAAACCCAAACACAAACCTTTGTAACCTTGGTCCGATAGTGATCATTGTTAGTTAGCTTGGAGAAGCTAAGCAAAGACTACTTGTAACATGATAGTATGAGTGAACTACTGGTCACAGTGTTAGCTTATAGAGGCTAGTTAAAGACTACTTAGGTGTAACAGTAGGAGTGAACTACTGGTCACTGTGTTAGATTGAATAGCCTGGTCAAAGACTACTACTCAAGCGTGACAGTAGGGATGAGCTACTGGTCACTGTGTTAGATTGGAGAGCTTGGTCAAAGACTACTTAGGTGTGATAGTAAAGTGAGCTACTAGTCAGTAGTAAGAGCTTGCGAAGGCTACTATAAAGGCTACCGAAATTTCTCAGGTTAAGAAAGGTTTTTAGTGGAACTCAACGGTGGTTGAGAATTGGATGTAGGTAAGTTAGTCGAACCAGTATAAAAACATTTGTGTAGTATCTTCTTTTACCTTAACTCTCTTTTATTTACTGTCTTGTTCCTGTTATAGTGTGTTTCCTGAAAAACTTGTTCATACTTGGTCTTATAATTTTGTGATAGTTCAAAAAGTTACTTTTTGATGTTACTATCATTGTTTCCACTGCTCTTCTAGTTTAAGACTTGATAGAAAATTGTTTAAGTTCTTCAAATCCGAAAAAGATAGAAAAGGCGAAGCACGATTCATCCCTCCTTCTCGTGCACTTTTCTGTCTACAACAGGGAAAATATCCACTACAAGAAATATGCGGGTTATCGACGACATCACCAACGAGTACTAATTATACCGACCAGTTGATTGACGGTTACAAGGCATTGGTTTCTTGGCCGTTAATGGAATACTATCGACAGTTAATTAAGCCAGTCAGTAATTTTTTACGGGTATATTGACGGGCATAAAAATGAGTAATTGTCAGTACAATTAGATTAAAAGCGTCATCGAGGTCGTCAGATATATAATTTTATCGACGAGTTTTAAAATAAAAAGAATAATTTTATATTAATTTTTACCAATGGTTATTTTGTATTTTTAAAATAATTTTATTTTAAAATATGATTAATTGTGCTAATGAATATTATTTAGATAATAATTTAATTATCAATTAAAGTGATATTAAATGAGAAAATAATAAAATGAACAAATTAAACTAATTAAATAAAATACTAAAGTATCACAATAAAATTTATACAAAGTATGATAAATATAAAAAATATCCAAAATGAAAAAAAATAAAGCTAGACAAAAACTAGCTGAACTCTTGGTTGTCGACTTCGTCAGCGGCAGCGGCAGCATCATCATCATCATCTGAACAATCAGAGTCATTCACACCATTTGACAGTGAATAGCCCTAAAAATTGGAAGGGAGTAGGATTCGGTGGAGCTTCTTGCCAGAGCTGGAGCCGAAGCCAAAGGATCCTGAAGCTTGCATGTCCCAGAAGAAGGTCATCACGTCAATAGTGACCTTCTCCTATATCTTTCAAAATTTAACCTTCTTTTTCTTTTCCATCTCTTGATGCTACCGCTCCAAGGACAACTTAAGCTCTCAAATCTCCCTTAGCTCTTGCCAATCGCCGCCTGCCTTACCTACTACTTTTACTGCTGTTAGATCAAATGTGCCTGCTACTACAGCTCCTAGTTGAGGGCATGCGCATGCTCTCTCCGGACATCATCCCCAATAGCTGTCCTAGTAGTGAAGGATGGGGATTTACTCTCAAAGTAGTACCCCATCCCATATATGCGATCCTTGTAAGGGCTCTCAATCACCTAGGCCCAGACATCCTCCTCGTTTGGTTGAACAAGAAAGGTTGAACATATATTAGCCCAAAGCTAAACATAATTATAGCAAAACTAAACCAGTTTCTGGTACATATCCATCAAAACCTAGGCTACGAATAGGTATAAAGGATATGACAACCCTAAGGCTAATGCCCAAAGGAAAGCTATCTCCATGCTTCTACTGCGACCCTTTAATCCGGATGGTAGCGTAACTCCCATGTCCAGATCTCAAAGAAGACCACGAACAACATCATCATCCATGTTTGGAGATGACACTGAAGAAAGGAGAGGGATGAAAAACTTATTCAAGATTCTCAGTAGGGCTTTCCGACTCTAACACAAGTGTCATCGTCATCATCCCCAGCCACTTCGGTTTTCATTATGAAAGAGATGTACGTGCATAAGGTTCAGTTTCAAACTTCTCAAAACTATTCATCCAAAGTGAGTGTCTTTTAGCATGGGTTTTAATGTCATGAATGAAACATTTATCTCATGTATGCATGGCAATGCCTCAAGTGCGTAAGTGACATATATAATCAAATAGCATAAGCACATCCACAATATGAGTTTGTAGCATTCAAATCTAAAAGCACAAGATAAGGCCAAGTATATAATCATGAGATAAACTAAAAATATAAAGTCACCTAGCACATAACACATGATTAAGCACACCAATTGAACAATAATATAATTTATATCTTTACTTTACTTTCTTAGGTGACTTGACACACAAATTATGTGATTGAGTGACGAGTAAATGAATGCATAATAGAACAAGCATGATGAGTCGTGAATCATTTAACATGCATGGAAAGCCAATGGAATCCATGATACTTTGCTTTCTTATAACTAAATTCTCAAGTTCTTTTCTTAATAACCACCTTCTTACATAACTATCCTAAGCCAACTATCTTACCTTCCCTGGCGATTTTATAATAACTACCAAAACTTCACCTCACTGATTGTCTAGGATGAGCTCAACCTAACTAGTCATCGCTAGATTTAATATAGGGTAATAGAGGGGGAAACGCATCCCTTCCTTGCCTTTACTTAACTTTTTTATTATGAGCATGCACTTCCTTGGATCATCTTCCTTAAGCATTAGTTCCTAAAGTCTTATCGATCATCTCCATATGTCTTATTTCACATTTAATCTTAATATGTTATTTAGAGATGCAAACATGAGCATATAATCATAGCCAATCATCATAACATATCATTTAACATTTCATACTCACAAACTTTGTAATCTTTCTAAGTCCACAAATTTGGCGAAAATCCACAGCATAATGGCTGGGAATGGAGTTTCCCCAAATTTGCTTCCTATCAAATAACATATCAATCATGTATCTTAATTAATCATTCATAATCACAACATGCTACAAATCATCATATCATTAATCACATAAGCACGCATCTTATTTCGCATACATCCATAGGCATGCCATCTTCAACATCTAATTGAAAGGTAAACATGTTCTTACCTAGTATGCCAGAAAGTAAGGACCGGACTCAATTAATGCATATATTATGCTTAATAGGATATATGTACAATTTAGATAGTAATAATCACTTTCATAATTCAAGAATCAAGCATGCATGTTGGCAATGCATGATTTCGCATAATCATTTCAAGTCACATAATTTCCAAACAATTCATATAAGCATGGGTTTACATTGTGAAAGAGATATACATGCATAAGGTTCACTTTTAGCATGGTTTTAATGGGTGTCTTTTAGCATGGATTTTAATGGCATGAATGCGATAGATATCCCATATATGCATGGCAATGCCTCAAGTGCGTAAGTAGCACATGTAATCAAATAGCATAAGCATACTCACAACATGAGTTTGTAGCATTCAAATCTAAAAATACGAGATAAGGCTAAGTATATAAACATGAGATAAGCTAAAGAAATAAAGTCACCTAGCACATAACACATGATTAAGCACACCAATTTAACAATAATATAATATATATCTTTACTTTACTTTCTTAAGCGACTTAACATCCAAATTACGTGATTGAGTGACGAGTAAATGAATGCATAATAGGACAAGCTTGATGAGTTGTGAATCATTTAACATGCATAGAAAGCCAATGGAATCCATGATACTTTACGTTCTCATAATTGAACTCTCAAGTTCTTTTCTTAATAACCACCCTCTTACTTAACTATCCTAAACCAACCATCTCACATTACCCAAGGATTTTACAATACCATCAAAACTTTACCTCATCGATTGCTTAGGATGAGCTCAACCTAACTAGTCATCGCTAGATTTAATATGGAGTAATAAAGGGGGAAACACATCCCTTCCTTCCTTTAACTTAACTTTCTTATCACGAGCATGCAACTTCCTTGGATCACCTCCCTTTACTATTAATTCCTGGGGTTTGAATAATCATCTCCGTATGTCTTATGTCATGTTTAATCTTAGCATGCCATTTAGAAATGCAAACAAGAGCATATAATTATAGCCAATCATCATAACTTATCATTTAACATTTCATGCTCACAAATTTGGTGGAAATCCGACAGTAAAACAGTTAGGAATGGGGTTTTCCCAAATTTGTTTTCTATCATATAACATATCAATCATGCATCTCAGTTAATCATTCTAAATCACAACATGCCATAAATCATCATGTCATTAGTCACATAAGCATGCATCTTGTTTCATATATATCTATAAGCATGTCATCATCAACAACTCATTGAAAGATAAACATGCTCCTACCCAGTATGCCAAAAATCAAGGACCGGACTTAGCTAATGTATATGTTATGCTTAACAAGATATACGTATAATATAGACCGTAATAATCACTTGCATAATTCAAGAATCAAGCATGCATAGTCATCAATACATAATTTCGCATAATCACTTCAAGTCGTATAATTTCCAAACTATTCATATGAACATGGGTTTTCATTTTGAAAGAGATGTACATGCATAAGGTTCAGTTTTAAACTTCTCAAAACTATTTATCCAAAGCAAGTGTCTTTTAGTATGGGTTTTAATATCATGAATGTAATAGTTATCCTACGTATGCATAGCAATGCCTCAAGTGTGAAAGTAACACATGTAATCAAATAGTATAAGCACACTCACAACATGAGTTTGTAGCATTCAAATCTAAAAACACAAGATAAGACTAAGTATATAAGCATGAGATAAGCTAAAGAAATAAAGTCACCTAGCACATAACACATAATTAAGCACATTAATTGGACAATAATATAATATATGTCCTTACTCTACTTTCTTACGTAACTTGACACTCAAATTACACGATTGAGTTATGAGTAAATGAATGCATGATAGGACAAACATGATGAGTCGTGAATTATTTAACATGCATGGGAAGACAATGGAATCCATGATACTTTACTTTCTCATAACTGAACTCTCAAGTTCTTTTCTTAATAACCACCTCTTGCATAACTATCCTAAACTAACCATCTCACTTTCCCTAGCGTACAATAGCCACCAAAACTTCAGCTCATCAATCGCTTAGGATGAGCTTAACCAAATTTACTTTTGGTCATATAACATATTTATCATGCATCTTAATTAATCATTCATAATGTCTTAAGCCATGATGTGGATCTCGGGGTTTGTTACTTATAAATTAGCAAACATTTCTTAATTATCTAGAGCAAGAATCGTCGAGTCGTGTAGTAACTAATTCGTGATTCTAGTAAAATATATAACAAAGAAACAAAGCATTTATTTAATACAAAGTCAAGTACAAAAAGAAGCTCTTCTATAAGCTTTAATACATGTCTATTCTCTATTACATTTACATACATATAACTTCAACTAAGTACAGTAAAATAAACACATCAACTACTAAACTATTGCAAGTCCAAGTTGTTTCGTGTAGCATCCTCATGTTTATCTAAATCAACCTATAGACGACACGAAAACACAAACACATAGGGGTAAGAATTATAAAATTCTCAGTAGGGCTTTCCCCCAAATACACAACAATAAATGTTATCGTCATCGTTCCAACCACTTCGGTTTATTAGGAAAAAGGATGATCATACATTACATAACAACGGTTCATTTGTAAAGTTCAAAATCAATCTTTCTAAAGTGGATAGCTTTTAGCAGTCAATCACTTAGTGCACATATATCATAAAGCTCGAACACATAGTAAGTAATTCTAATCAAGCAATTGAGTATGATATGATTATGCATATGCTAAATACAGTGAAACTATCTCAAAGTAACCTGGTTTCACTTATGGCCATAGAATTCAATTCAGTGTATTTTTCTCTTTTCATCAACACAGGGAAAACTTAGTTTATACCATATGGTATTTATAATGAATCACACCATACAGGGAAAATAGACTGCTTATCAAAACTGAGCTCATTCCTATACATGATCATCGAATTTCATTTTTTCCTCTTCTGAATCATACATAGATCTATTCCTAACTGATACGTCTATCAACTCATAATATCTCTAGGGAAATTCCTTTTTTTTCCTTTCTTTCATTCAATATAAGTCTTGTTTTTGTTTTGTCTATATGTCAAAACATGCACGATTGAAATTTATACATTATCTTTTCTCATATAACTGCATCATGTACTTTTCTTTTCTCAACTGCATGCATAAGCCACATGTAGACATTCATTTACAATGAAATTCTCATTCGTCTCTTATAAACCAATCTTTAAACTATATAGCATGCATTCATATTCATCACACTTGAATTATGAGTCATTATATTACCAAATCAATACTTGAGTTCATTTCAGTAAAAATACAACATATGGACAGATTTCACACTTTTGGAGCATAATTTAATTTTCATAACAAACCACCAATTCAGAGGCTATAAAAATTCTCTAAGACACTGCAATATGTCCACAAGATCTTGTAAAAATTTCAATCATGAATCATTCTCTAACTATGTCAATAAAATTAGAAAAATTTGGTAGTCATAGACCACTTAGTCTCAGCTCAAAACTAGAAATTCAAAGTTTTTAACCCTAGTAAGTGACTGAAGCAATTCAAGGAAAAAATCATGGTTATACTCCAAGATGTTTCCAATACTCTTTGAAAATTTCAAAGGAAAAATCAATCATTTGCTATGGTAATAAAATTAGCAAAATTCACAGTTTCTATTCTAACAATTCAGATAGCACAAGTATTATTTCGTTTCATGATTTTTTTAAAGCAATAAGAGTCTTTAACACGACCTAAGAAAAATCATTGAGTTGCCTTAGGATATTAGATTCAATATATGATTTTTCTAGCTCATAAAAGTATCTACAAATACACTAGAAAACTCATGACTAACCCCTGCCTAAGAGAAATTTGAAAATCTAGAAGCATAGTCCAATATTCCTTTTGACAAAAATGATTTCTAACATCATCCAAACACAACACCAAATTAGACAAATCAATATCTATATATTATCAACTAATACAACAAAAAATATCAAATTAAATCACTGTTTAAAATAAAAAAAATGCATTTGAAGCAAAAAAGGTTCAAAATCCCTACTCTTTGGAGCTTTAGAGATCTTGGCTCCAAAGAATGCTCCAAGAATGATTGTTCTCACTTCAAATGTTCCAAACAAAACCTAATCCCTCCCTTAAATAGCAAAGGATGGTCTCTCAAGGGGGAAAAGGGTGATGAATTCAAATTCTAATCGACTAGTTTGGTAGATTATGAAGAGTAGAACAAGTTTGGTGAAGGAATCTTGGTGTTTTAGTGACATTGAGCTAGGGTTTTTGAAGCTTGAAGCTTGTTAATAGAGGTTTGAGAGGAAAAACAATGGAGGGGCTGTGTTTTCTACCTCTTGGCTGAAAATGAAGATGGAGTGATAAGGTTGGTTGTGTTGTGTTTATCCTGAGTTCAGTGATAGTATTTATCTAGTTTCAAGCTTTTCTTTTTTTCTTTTTGAAAAAGAAATGGAATGAATGGCTATGATTATTTTCTTGGTCAGAGAATGAATCTTGGTCATCCACTTGGCTCAAGATAAATGGCTCACCTTAACTTGGGAGTAAGTAGCTTTTTCAGTTTTAAAATGGCACACCGAAATTCCATCAAACCGATGGGATATTGGCACCTAGGTAAAATAATAATAAATGAATGGTTATGATTAAAACTTATTTTTTCAAGTTTTAATCCTTGTCATACACTTGGCATAAAGTGGTTGGTAAAGGTTACTTGGCCACCAAGTAACTTTTACGATGTTAAAAACCAGACATCAAAACTCTACCAAACAGGTAAAATATCGTACTTGATAAACTTAAAATATCTTTGCATGGGCCCATGCCTAATACTCTATGTGGGCCCTATACCTAATACTCTATCTCGGTCCTCGAGTCTAGTTCTCCCAGCCCCGGACACGTTTGGTCTCAGTTATATGGTTACTATTCAACCGTAGGCCTGAAAATCACTATTCATTCCTGCCCAAAAAAAAAATTTCAACTCATCCATTGGCTCATCCTCATCATTGTTACATCTATCAGATTTTTGAAATTATAACTAATAAAACTCAAATAAATTTTTAAATAATTTTTCTAGTGTTACAATACTCACATGCCACAAATCATCATATCGTTAATCGTATAAGCATGGTTCCATTTTGCATACATCCATAAGCATGTCATTATCAATATCTCATTGAAAGGTAAATATGCTCCTACCCAATATGCATGAAATCAATGACCGGACTCAGCTAATGCATATGCTTTGCTCAACAGGATATATGTACAATATGGATAGTAATAATCACTTGCATAATTCAAGAATTAAGCATGTATAGTCATCAATACATAATTTCATATAATCAATTCAAGTCATATAAGTTCCAAACAATTCATATGAACATAGCTTCCATAACATATCAATCAACATCAATATCATCAAGTTAATGATAATTAAATTTTAGCCCCAAAAGGGTCAAAACTGAAATTTTTATAAGTTTACGGCTCAAAGTGTGAATTTCACATTCAATAATTTTTCTCAAAACTAATGATTCTCAAAATTAATTTACACTTTTAAGGGGCTCATGCCACTTAGAAAATCATTTAGAATCATCATAAAAACCATTTTGGGCCATTGGCCAATTTTGTTAGATTTTAGGATTCAAAACTCAAAATATCACTTTTTGACACTTAGTAAACGTTAACACTTCTAAAAATTATTCTCATTATCATAAATGGTATTTTGATCACATGGACATATTCAAAATTATTGTTAACTCTAATTAAACTCATTTGGCCAAAATTCCCATTTTGAGAATTTCAAAGTACAACTTTCTATATTTTGCAAAACTACCCAATCTAATACTTGTAAGTATCCTTTTAAGTACCTAGGATGCTAAAAATAATTTTTACAAAAATTATTAACATTTTTAAACCATATGAACGGTGCCAAACAGTGAAAAATAGTGAGTAACAGTGGCAAAATTGAAAATATGAAAATTTTTAGAAATTACATTTTTAATCCCTTTCTAGTTACTAGTTTTTCCCAAAAGCTATTCTAAGACATTTAAAACACATGAAATCATTTTATCTCTTTAAGAAATTAAATATTACTATTAAAATAGTGGCAAAACTTAAAATTTCATTAATAGGATTCTATTTCTTGAAAATCACATTTTTGCTCCTTTTGGACTTCTAACTCTTAAAATTTCTTCGTATATTTTAGACACAAGATTCAAGTTTTAAAATAGAATAAAACAAACTTGAAATCCATTGTCCATGATGAATATTTCCATTTAAGATAAAATAGGAAAATCTTGAGCATTAGAGACATAGGTGATAACTAGAATCATAAATATGCTATGCAAGCTCATTTTAAGCCTTTAAGAATATAAGGTGACAACTTGGAACTATAAACATGATATGCAAGGCTTGAAACATAAACATGAAATACAAGTCCATTTTTAAGCCTTTAAAAATATAAGGTGACAACTTAAAATATAAACATGATATATAAGACTTGAAACATATTTAAACACGAAATGTAAGTCCATTTTTAAGCCTTTAAGAATATAAGGTAACAACTTGAAATATAAACATGACATGCAAAGCTTGAAACATAAACACAAAATGCAAAACTTAAAATATAAACATGAATGCAAGTCCATTTTTATATATCATTAGAGTTCAAGAACCCAAGACATCAAAGAATGAAATTATCAACCCCATTAATCTTAATAAAATAAAAGTGAGCTTTAGAGCCCCTCAACTTCATGGTTCCAAGAATCTCATTCTCTTGGACTCACCATCAAGCTCCAAAAATAATCAAGGAAAACAAATGAGCATTCTTTCTTTTCTTTTCTTTTTTTTTAAACCAAAGATCAAGCCTTGAGCTCTAGAAGTCATACACATGATGGTCTCATAACCATTATCAAAAACACTTATCATCAAGTTATGGTCTTGACCACAATCAAACCAAAAGAAAAAAAGCAGAAAAGAAAGGAAAACATAAGAACAAAATCCTTTCCAAGTGTGCTTCTTAGTTGAAAATACAAATGCTTGATCTTTTGTAAGGTAAAGAGAAGAAAAATCTTCTGTTGGGATAAGGGTATGTTTTGGCCAAATGAAGAGGAAATACGGGGAAGGATTTTTGTGGTGTTCTTGTGCATGGAGATGAAAGCTTCTGTTTTGGAGTTGATCTATGGTGACAGTGTGTTTGTTTAAGGTTTGGAGCTTGAGTGGAGAGCAACAATGGATGTTCTTGGAGGTAAAGAAGAAGAAAGCTTGAAATGGAGAGGAAGAGAGAATTTTTGACGCAACTTAGTGCTCAAGTTGTCACCAAAAAAAGTGATGGGAAAGAATGAGTTTGAGTGATTGTGTGTTGAAAAAAATCAAAATAAGAGAGTGAGAGGGGAAGGGGCAACAGCTATATGGAGTGGTTAGGTGGGATATTTTTGTGTTTTGAGTGTGTTAGGATTAAGATTAATGGTAGGTTTAATTAGGGAAATTGTTAGGTAGTGGTGTTTAAAGCTTTCAAGACAAGGTTAGAGGGTTGTCTTACATGATTAATGATGATGCTAAACTGAATTAATTCAGAATTCAAATACCATCATGTCCCTAATCTTAAGGAAAAGTGGGAGAGATAATGTATTATTGATCCCCTACTTTTGCTTTTGTATCTCGTAAAGCACTTTTATCTTTTTCTCACTAATCTTTGATTAAAATGAGATCAAGTTTCTCTAACCAATAATGGTTCTCAATTAACCCCAAATAATTATTTTGGCTCCAAATTAATCAATAAAATAATTAATCTTCAATTAGAGTCTCATATTGCCTATATTCCCTTAATTATTTTAATTAAGCTTATTTGGCACTAATTAGGGATAAAATGGTAATTTTACAAGGAAGCTCTCCTAGAACTCGCTGAAACATTAGATATCCCCTCAGATTAACCTATCCAACTCCTAAGTGATAACCAAGTTCGGTTGTCACTTAATCCCTCATTAAATTACTCTAGAGGTATTTTGGTAATTTTGTGCACAAAAAAAATCATGGATTGAGATTTTCACATCTATTACCACCCAAAACAAATCTAGTACCCTTCAAATATCAAACTAATCCCTTGAGGATAGCTAGGACCAGCCATCCTTCATTTCCATGTGAAAATGACCTTAGGGGCAATATTAAAATACCCCTTTGAGGATGGCCTAGACTAGCTATCCTCGATTCTCGTGCAAAAACAACCTTAGGGACATTTTGGTCATCTTGCATAGAAGGAAAAATTGAGGCGTTACATCATACAATCCCCATTTCCTACAGCTTTATCCTAAAAAACATAAGTCTCTATCCTATACACACATTAAACCATATAAATAACAAAGATTTAGTTACTAACCTCTATAGTAGTCACTAAAAAAAAAAATGGTAAATTATGGAGGTCAAGTTTGCAAATTATGGTGGTTTTGAACTGCCATTTTTTGCAGTAAGGGCGGTTTCTTTTTAATCACCACAATTCACATTTTAACCACCACAATTCACAATGGCTAATTACGGTGGTTTGAAACCGCCATAATTTTCAGTCCAATTAAAAAGCACATTGTTAATTAGGGCGGTTAAGAATCACTGCAAGCTTCAACAAAATTTTAAAAAAATATTAATTACAGTGGTCTGAACTACCATAATTTGTAGTGAAAGTTGTTTTAAAAAAAAAGTTAATGATGGCAATTTCAAACCGCCATAATTTGCATTCCAATTGATGAAAAAATAATTCCTTTATTTTAATAATAATGCCACATAATTTAATAAAACCAACTTCAGCTTCATATTAATCTAGTAAGATAAAGTAAAAGAATTATGTAGAGATCAAGTTTCAAATTAAGCTAAATCACATAATTAGAATACATAAAGATACATCAGTCTTAATATAGAAACAAAGTAATTATTCTATTCATATTTTTTACTTAGGCTCAAATTGAGATCAACTTCAAACAATGGAGGTAAAAGACACTAGCTTCATGTTTGCATTCAGAAAAAATTGAGTTCTAAGAACTTTTATCTTTATGTTAATGATAATGAGATATCTAAAAACAAACTCTATCAATTTAACCATGATTAGTGTTGCAAAATACTTTTACAAAAATTACTCGCTAGGAATAAATCCTTAATTGTAGTCAAGTAAACACAGAATCACTAAGTAAAATATAGTCAAAAGATACTAATATAATCAAAAGGCAAAGGTATAATACAAAGCCATACTCTTCAATGTTTCACCATGGGGCTTCATGTCAAACTTATGTTCTACTTTCCCTGCCATCACAAGCTTGCCACCTAACACAGACACAAAAGCTATTAGCTAGCTTAAGGTAGCTAATATGGCAATTGACTAATTGAAAGTATTGCAAATAATTATAATTTATCCAGTTTAAATTATTAAATATATCACAACTCAATGTTATCACTTTCCACATAACAATGGAAACAACTTCAGAGTTTAGAACAATGAAATTTGGAAGTACCTGCACTTCTTATCTTAAATCTTTCATTTATACAATCAAAATTGCAAATCCTAATAAGCTAAAGTAATGACTACTGTACAAACATTGCACAATGAATTTTGGGTGGAGGAACATTAGTATTTGCTAACCATTCATTTGTCCTGATCATTCTGTAGATTTTGTAACTTGTGTCTCTGACAAGGGCAAAACGCCAAGTTTTCCATGCATGTTCATAGCCTAAACTAAACTCTAGAAGTCATTTTGATCTAATAAGAAAGCAATGGCTTGCAAAGAAATTAGTGGGAAAGATTAAAAGGAGTGGGTATATCAATGAAGTTTACTCAAAAAGGATAAAGTGAAGTAAAATTCACTCAAAAAGGATAAAAAAGAAAGATGCAGAAAACCTCAATTGCCAGATGCCAAGCATTTAAGCAAAAAAACGGGAAAATGCACTTCAGGGAAAGCAGAAGAAAAAAATGCCCACTTTCATGTAGAAACCATGTATACCTTAGAGCACCACCACCTGCCTATTACTTGCAGCACTCCAATAGCCACAGAGGGTAAAATGCTCAATTTCCCAGCTTCACTCTGAATATCTTTGCCATTAGAAGAAGCATGATTTGGAGATATTCCATCCTCTGCAAAAAAGCTTAGTCAATAACAAAACAAAGAAAACAACAATTGCTATAGTATTCACAGCCGACGAAAATGAAATTCTAATGAGTAATGAGACCTTTGAAACAAGCTTTTTCCAAAGTACCTGGGCTTGTCCAGCTTTCAATTTAAATGGAAAAATAAGTTCAAAAATTCAGCCCATACATTAAAATCCGAACATAGGAGTACCAAAAAATACCAAAAATCAAAATGAGCTTCAGAATAGCAAAGAAATTGAAACGAAAATAACACCTATACCAACATAAATGCACAAACCTCCATAATAAGCATCTCTACATGCAAACACACATGGGACCTACCCATTCATACCAAACTATGAAGCATGTATATGACAAAAAGATCATAGTTCCCTTGCTGAGCATATACCAAATATGACTCAGTATTAACAAAGGAAAATAATTTAAGAGAAACAGCACAGATTGAATTGAATCAATAATACGAGAGGATAAAAGGGCCAAAAACCCCATACTAACATATTAGTAATTGTAATGGTATCAAACAGCAAATGATTTAAGTTATACTAGTAGGAATTGTCTTTACAGGAGAGTCCAAGGAATATATACCTCTCATAAGCCTTTCTTTCACCAGCAAACTCTCAACTATTTTTCTTAAAATTTTTATATTTCCTGTCACAGCTTCAGATTTTGCACCATCCAATTTCTTGCTTTCTGGTGGGGTCTCTTCCGCATGAAGCAGCCCTTTTCCTCCTGAAATTAGATCAAAGGCAATGAGACCTTTAAAATCTGTACAACATAAGAGGTGAAACAAATATCCATGGGGCAAAGAATGTCCAGAATGTCTAGAGCAAAATAAATTATGATGAAGCATAGTAGTAGAATAGTTGCAACGAAAGTAAGTAGAACTTTCAGATATCAATAACCCTGAAAAAAAAATGCTTAGTAGTAGACAACACCACTTACATCATAATCCCATGATGGAGCCTTCTTCCTTTCAGTTAAATCAATTGCACCCTTCAACTCTTTACCTACGGGCAGTGGGCGTGGGCGGTCTCCACATTCATGCGCTGCAGATCAAATAACCAAAATAAATTCAAGTCAACACCCATGTCCATCCACCCACACACAGAGAGACACATACAAGCTGATGCAAGAATCCACCTTGTCCATGATGCAACATACATGGCCAAGGTCTTTTAACATTTCAAAATGAGAAAGATTATCAAAACTACACAAGCTCACTATTCAATTTCATAGAATCAAATTAAATCCAAAAAAGTTCCAATTTCAAACACATCAAAATTAAAAACATTCAACCAAATATCAATATATGAATCCTCCTATCCACTGGCACTGTCGCCACTTCCTCTGGCGGCCTCCTTCTGGTGCTCCCTCTTCACATACTTATCATGATCGGAAAGCACAACATTGAAATTGAAAGCCACGTTCCTCTGGTTGAACCCTAATCTATGAACGCGTGCTTACCCCTACTATCCTCGATCTTGAGGACGAAGTAGCACAAGGAGTCAAGGCAGGGCTTGATGGCGACGTCGCGCTGGCCAGAGTAGATGAAGCAGACGACAAAGAGGTCATCGGAGGAAGGGTCTTCGAGGCGAATCTCACAACAGTCGTGGTGGGAGACGAGGCAGATGTGGCCGGACCAGATGTTGTCGAACTGGAGCCATTCACTGCATTTGTAACCATCGGATGAGGTGTGCGATGGGATCTTGTACACGGAGACCTCGTGCACCACGAGGAGCATGTGGTCGAAGAAGTCTTCTTCCTCAACCTTGAACAACATTGTTTTGAATTGTGTGTGTGTGTGTACGGGAATTTGAGTTTGGAAGGTGAGATTTTAATGTTGATTTGGATTTGGTTTTGGTTTTGAGGAGTTTGGTGTGTGAGGGTAGGGGATGGGGGAAGAAGAGGCATGGGTCTGAAAAAAAGTAGTGTTGGGTGTTAATTAGGGTAGTTACATATATCCCAACCGCCACTTTTTTAACTAAAATTGTGGCGGTCAACAAAATCGTTTTAATTCACTGTTTATTATAGCGGTTTTAAAGAGCCGCCGTAATTCAGCCACCACAATATACATAACTTTTTATAGTGAGTGAAAAATACACAGAATGTGAAAAGGCTCTTTGCGTTCAACCAAATCTAATTCTGAATATCCAGTATGAAAAATTTAACTTAATACACTTATACACATAGAAAACATAAAATAAAATAATGAAGTAGAATGACAAACTGCTCTCAATGTCAAAAGTCACTGTCACCCTCAAACACAACTAACACAAGTCCTACATTAACAAAATAACAATAATAGTTACTCTCTAATGCAATAAAACACAATACTATGGGCACTCATAAATGAATGAAAAAGCTACATCAAATCAAAAAACCTAAACCGATTAAAATGCTCATCAAAGCTCCTAGATCACAATGATGGCCTTCGTCTCTTGAAAGGAGCTCTGGTGGGGGCACACGGTCGCAAAGAAGGCGGCGGAGGTGGAGGGTTTGGAGATAGAGAGAGAGTGAACAGAGAGAGAGAGAGAGAGGAAAACATAATGGGGAAAAAAGGAGGCGTTCTGGTTTTAAAAGTATGCATCTTACCGACTGGTTACTAACGGTAACCAATTAATGAAATGGTGCATTTCACAACTTACTTATTATCAACGGGTGTACCGACTTGTATAGGAAAATCCCAAAAGTTGCATGCCAACGTACTAAATTTTTAAAAACCCATTGGTAAACTTGTAGGTAAATCTGTCAATAATTTAGTGAAAAAATAAACAAAAATAAAACTAATAAAATAATTGTCGGTATACTCGTCGATAAGTTTTATTTAAAACAAAATGAAAAATAAATAAAACACCCGTTAATATGCTCATCAGAAACTCTGCGCGCCATATGGCGTATACTGGCGCCATTACTTACTGATGGTATTATCGACAGCATGCAAATTAATAATCAATCAATTAATACCGGAAAAGGGAACGACCTGTCAAAAATACCATTGGCAGTGTCTGTCTGTTTCCCGCAAATTTCTAATGGTTGTCGTCATTCTCTTGTGCATGATTAGTCATTAATTTGCGAAGGAGCTATGAGAGAAAGAGAGCGGGAGCTAAGAGAGAGAGTGAGAGAGATATAAGGAGAGAAAGAAATAAATGTGGGGTTTTCTTTTTTTATTTCAGTAAAGTTTTGTATAATACTAATGTATTGTTACATCAATTTTGTCCTTTCGTCTTTTTACCTATGGTGGAACCATAGGTGTTTGTATTGGAGGTGTGCAAATATTATAATTGAAATATAAATTTTTAACAAACACACACTGCACGATTTAATATACTAATATTTATTAAACAATGATTTGAACAGTCTAAAGGAACGCGCACTCTGTCTGTCTTCTTATCAAGACCCTAAGCCCCAGACATTCTCTTCAAAGTAACATTACATCTCAGACATTCGTCTATTTTAAATCTAAACAAAGTTATAGAAATAATAAAATAAAGTAAAAAGCATGTACAAACCAACTAATCAAAAACTTTTTGTGTGTTGAAATCAAAAAGCAGTCAGAACCCAAGGAAAAAAAATATTAAAAAGCATTTCAGCACGTGATCCAAGCCGTTCACATGGAGATTTAATTAAGAACCTTCCCGGAACAAACGATAAGAAATACAAATGATGCAACTTGGAATAAAAGCATAGGTGCTTTCATCTATCACCATCTTTCCTTTATATAAAGCACCATCGAAATATAGAAATTCCCATAAGTCACTAGTCACAAAAAGAAGGAATGAAAACTACAACCTATGAAATCTCCGAAACACCTAACATGTACGGAATCATGAACACTATTCATGTCTTGGAGACCAATGTGAATGCTCATGATCACTTTGAAACAGCCGCAACGACCACGTTTCAAGGCTCTCCTGATCCGGTGGCGGTGCCATTCTCTCGCAGTTCAAGCTTCCGCAACATTTTCCTGGCAGAGAACTGGGCCGAGCTTCCACTTAAGGAGGATGACGCGGATGACATGGTCATCTATGGTGCCTTGCGTGAAGCTGCCACCAGCGGATGGTGCCCATCTAGCAACAACAGCGTGAGCAACGTCGCTAGCACAGTGAAAATGGAAATTGAGGATCAAAATGGTGGCGCACGTGAGGTTCCGGCGCCGCCTTGGAGAGGGAGGGGCTACAGAGGGGTGCGGAGGAGGCCGTGGGGCAAGTATGCCGCGGAGATAAGAGACCCCAAGAGGAACGGCATTAGGGTTTGGCTTGGAACTTATGAGACTGCTGAGGATGCAGCTTTGGCTTATGACCGAGCCGCCTTCAAGATGCGCGGCTCAAAAGCTAAGCTGAATTTCCCTCATTTGATTGGGTCAGATCACGAAGAGCCGGTGAGGGTTACGCTCAAGCGACGCTCGCCAGAGCCGCCTTTGCCTTGCCCTTTTTATTCTTTGGATTATAACACTGCTGAGAAGCGGAGAAAGAATGTTGGCTGGGGCACGGAGGCGGCTTTGGAGACGGGAAACGCAAATATGTGGAAATTTTCCAATGATAATTCTTGGTGACAGTAATAAGAGGGTTTAAATATTTGTTATTTTTCTCCCAAATGTGAATGTAGAAGCGTGTGATGATATATTCTGACATGTTTTCTCCTTTTTTTCATACTTGTACGAATAATTTCTTCCGTGATAATAATGAGAAAAGGCTGTTTTTCAACCTTCATTCACCAGATCCGCCCTAACATTTTTCATTTAGCTGTTGCCCTGACTTGTTTTTTTCGATTTATTTATTTGTTGGATGTATTAAATAATAATGAGGATTATAAAATGAATTTATGATGGATTAACCCTAAACCCTGTAATCTTACACACACGCGCATACGCATGTATATTCCTGTAATTACCTTCCATACATATTAAGGAATTTAGAATGTTATATAGTTTTGTGACAACTGTCATTAATTAGAAGATGCTCCATAAGCCAAAAATCAACAATTAATCCTGTCAAAAACGAAACGTTCCTCACTTGGGTGGACAGTACCAAATAAATCATTGGGCGGTGTTCGTTCTGTAATCGGCGGGTCTAAGACTACGAAGGGTTACTTTCTCTTCTATTAAGTAGAAAATCATAAAAACACCGAAACTTCTTTTCCTAAGTTTAGAAATATTGTGGACAATCGTTTATTAATTTAGAAGATTTTGCTGTTGTCTTAACCGTGAAAGTGGCGGATATGTAAGATAACCAGTTAATGGATGAAAAGTCCTTTTACTAGTTCACCAGTAAAACAAATAAAATTTCCAGTTATTAACTTGTAGTTTGTAACATCTTGAGGTTATTCTAAAAATTTATTTCGATTTTATTAATAAGAATTTCAAAATTTTTGATAGATTTAGTCATTATGATAAATGATTCAGCAGGAAAAAAATAAATAGTATTTTTTGGGTTTGCAGATAAATAGTAACCCTTGAATTGGGGCCAAGGGTATTCCAGGCTAGGGGAAACATAGACTCAGAAGCCGGGATAGAACATTAGGTTGGGAATCCAAGTGAATATATTTTGGGTTTTCGATAGACATATCACTACCAGAAAAAACACTGTTATCGACGGATTTTAACGACGGATTTTAACGACGGATTTTTTAGATTACCGATGGAAAATTTCATTTCCGACAGATTTTGCCAATCCGTAATAACATAGCCGGAAACCATTACCAACGGAAAAAATCTATCAAAAGAATGTTACCGTTACAAAAATCTGTCGGTAATGAGCTGGCCAAATCGCCAGCAAATTCATCAGAGATTAATAATTATCGACGGATTATGTTTTATTATCGACGGAAAAATCCTTCGATAATTAATTAATTTAATTATTTGTTTTTTAATATTCAAATTTTACTGACGAAAAAATTCGTCAGTAATTATTGAATTTTATAATTTTTATTTTACGAACGAAATAATCCGTCAGTAATTATTGAATTTTATAACTTTTTAGTTTGCCAACAGATTTTTTGTCAATAATTTATTAATTTTAATATTTTATTTGTTCATATTTATATTACCAACAGAAAAATCCATTAGTAATTATTGAATTATTAATTTAAATTTTTTTATTTTCTAAATTTTTAAATTCTTCCTTTTTATATTTATATTACCGATAGATTTTTTCATCGATAATTTTTTTGAATAAATATAAAGTAATTTATATGTTCCCTGAATATTTAAGAGCTTATTTTTTATTTAATACTAATTATAAATATGTAAATATATTTAATAATAAAAAATGCTTAATAAATAATAAATGCAATGAATTTAAGTCCAAAATATAAAATAGATAAAAATGTCAGAAAATCTGCAAACATAAATATAAAAAATTCAATATATAACAAATAAAGAAAAAATAATGACTTAAATCAAGCGAAGTCAATAGCATCATTATCTTCATTAGCATCACCATCACCACAACCACCACCATCATCATAGGTATCTCGTAGTTCGGCTATGTAAGTGATCCCACCATTTTGGGGTGACATTAGCATCATTTGCACACTTAGGGTAAAAGGAAAGATCCACGTCTAGACCACCAACATTATTCAGGCACTTGCCAAATCAATGGTGAGGTAGCAAGCTAAAGAGTTTCTTGGCAAGTGTGTTCCTTTCGAAAAGGCATCATGATGAAGACCAATACACAAATATGTCTTACAAATGATAAATTAACAAGGCCAAAGGGCTTTATTATATTAATAAAAAAACAAATTAACAATGGCACAATTTCAATGAAAACTAATTATGACATTTGTTTCCTAAAATAGAGATATATGCATTAGGCATGCATATGAACTACAGAAGATAGCAACATTAAAAAACAATGAACAACTACACCATATGGGTGGTTTTCTTCATATTTAATTATTTATTGCTAAGTTTTAACAGAGTATTATTATGGACAGAAACTAAAATTACAATTGTTCTCAGTTTCTTACCCCTTTTAATGTTTTTAAGTTTATGCAGGTAGCTATTAACAAGTAGCACTTGGTAGGTATTATGTGTTTACACTGCAATAGACTAGTGAAAATGAAACTACATGTTTAAATTATTAATGACATTGTTAAGCCCCAGTTTAAATTCTTATACAACTGCTCACATAATTTGCTGAAGACCTATTATCAAAAAAAAGAAAAAAAAATCCTGAAGGTCTTCTATTTGGAGATACTTAGTGCTAGTCTTTCAAGAATTGTTCACCATTGATGCTTCTGATTTACTGCTTAGGGCCTCTAAGAAGTGGAACATACATATTAATTTTCTAGATGAGGACAAACTCTAGTTTGAACAAGTTAATAAATTACAGGTTATCCAACACTTAGTAAGGGAAAATGAAAAGAAGAATAAGAAGTTACCCCTTTTCAAGACTTTTGAATTCTAGTGTAGCCTTGTCAGTTTCAATTTCGCATAGTATATTACCCACTTCTATCTGTTAGATTAATCAGAAGCAAGGAGGAAATGATTAATTAATTAACTCTTCAAGATTGCACTTTTGCTTGTTCTACTTAGACTCTGTAATCTCTCAAAAACTTGGCACTGCCACCTAGATATCTTCTAACGATATGATTGCACTTTTGCTTGTTCACTGTCATAACCATATTTCAATTAGTAAACAACAAAAACATAAGATTAGATGATTAAACCTGCTTTGTCCAATAACAAATACAGTGCAAATGAAGTGATGAACTAAATCTGAGCTACTCCTTTGTGATTAAATCACTAAATTTCGAAAGTGAAATGCAACAGATGAAAAGAAAATTCCCAAAATTCCCTACTCTGACTAAAAATGCAATTAACACAAGATTTAAGTCATACAAAACCATGCTTTACAATTAAATTATTAATTAAGAGCATAGTGTAATAAATGAAACTAAACCAAGCTAGTAAAATGCTACTAAATTTTGGTTCTGCAATTCCAAAATCCCAACTTTCTTCATTCCTACTTGAAATGCAGTTAACAAAAAGAGGTTAAAGTTTTCCCTACTAGACAAAACATGTAAAAATGCAAACTTGACAACCCTATTTACCTTTTAATTTCACCTATCACATCCTTCATTCTTACTTCATCAATCCATTTTTTTATAAAAAAAATCTATTACGACACACTAATTCTAGTACTAGAAAATCACACAAAAGAAACAAAAAAAAAATACTCACACTATAGCTTCTTTCCTTCAGCTTTTTTATTTTTTTTCACATAAACCCCATGCAAAATCCAATAAATTGCCAAAACACCCATTACAAAGAATCACACAAAATAATAAAAAAGAGGGAAATTGGTTTTAAAAATGATGAGAACTAGGAAGTGATCAAGGAAAGGACGAAGGAGAGAGCGACGGTGACGGTGTTCTCAGCAGAGATTGACGCAGTAAGGTAGAGCTCAGGCGGCGGCATGGTTCCTCTAGACTCCGGGAGAGTAATGCTGGGTGGCGACGCAGGGGTAGATCGGGCCTTGCGATGATGGCCGGCGCAAGGCAGGCCGCAGCAAGGCGGGCCGTAAGGGGATGGTCGCGGAAAGGCAGGGATGGCCAGCAAAAGGTGGGGCCAGGGCGAGGATGGTCGGCGTGAGATGATAGCGGCGAGGCGATGGGCGGCGACAGAATCATAGAGAAGGGGGAGAGAGAGAGAAAGAGAAAGAGAGAATGTACAAGAGAGTGGTCTAGATCATCTTTTATAAGATAAAATGATTATGGGCAGATTTTCAAATTTTCAACAGAATAGAATTTTATTGACCAATTTCCATTGGTAATTATTTTATATAATAAAATTTAATTTCTGAAATTAATTTTATAGATAGATTTTTCCGTCGATAATTATCTTTTTAAAAAATTTCCAAAATTAATTTTATTGACAGAAAATCAATCGTTAAAGTTGATTTCATAATTAAAAAAATTCACAATAGTTACTGACGGAAAAATTCATCGGTAAAATTAATTTCATAAATTAATATTTTTCTAAAACATGATTACTGATGAAAAAATCCGTCAATGAAATTAATTTCTACATTAAAAATAATTCACAATAATTACCGATGGAAAAATCTGTCGGTAACTAGTGCGCCATATTCAATTCAAGTTGGCGCGAAAGATACCAATGGATTTTCTGACAGAAAAATCCATTGATAATGACTAAGACCAAAAAAAATTTGTGTGTGCAAATTTTTCATTTTTCGTCGACAAATCCGTAGGAAACACCGATGGACAAAATTCATCGAAAAAACCCATCGAAAACTCGTGTTTTTCTTGTAGTGTATTATTATACTTGTTAGTTGAAGTTTTGATGTGCAATTTTTGATACCGTAATAGTGACATTGTGGCAAAATAATTGTAACATCCTCCCAAGTACATCATCGTCCTTAAGTCATGACATTATACTTAGGAGTTGTTACTTATAAATTAGCAGACCATTCTTAAATATCAGTAGCAAGAATAAGTCGAATCATGTAGTAACTAATTCGTGGTTCTATCAAAATATATATATTGTAGAAACAAAGTAGTTATTTAATACAATGTCAGATACAAAAGGAAGTTATTCTAAGAGCTTTACAATACATCTGTTATCTTTTATATTTATAGATATATGCATTTATCTAAGTACAATAGATACAGGTCTCTGCTGCTAACTACTGCAAAATTCCAATTTATTCTTTCCTGTAGCGGCCTCGCTATCTTTTAGATCAACCTGGAGATGATACGGAAAAACAAAAACATAGGGGTGAGAATTTTAAAATTCCCTGGCTTCCCCAAAACATATACTGAAATCCATGTCGTTGTTATCGCCCCAACCACTTCTGTTTATTAAGAAAATGTGAGCATACAATAAATATATAAAAGGTTCATTTTAAAGTTTAAAAATAATCTTTCCGAAGTGGGTTTCTTTTATTATTCAATCATTTAGTATGCGCATGTAGTACACATTAAATATTCAAGATACATAAAGAAAACTTCAATACAACAATATGACATATTCCAAGTCTGATAACATATAGTAAATATTCTATTTAGCACACATGATAGAATCTGATTATTTAGAAGTTAAGTCCAAGGCTACATCCATTTCATTGCTGATGACGATCCATGCTATCTGGAAACATCAAGAAAAGAGGTGAGAGAAGTCTCTCAGTAGGGTGATGTTTCCAGGGGAGTCCTACTTCATCCCAAAAAGGCTAAGAATAACGTAGTAGTGCAGCAAAATGCAATCTTTCATATTAATTCAAATTATATTTTACTATTGTCAAGCAAGATGGAAGTGCATAATATCAATCATAATAAAAATACAGTAGAAGAAGTATGAGTGTAAAACTCCCTTTTTTTTAATATCACGTTTCCTTTTAATGGTTATAGTCTGCAAGGTTTGCTTCATATTAGATCTGTGAGAGCTCTCATTACTAAGGCGTCCCCTAGTCAGATCAGTGAATGCCAAGTCCTTGTCCGCTAACTCGGCGGGGCCCGAGACATCACTGCAATATACACCAAGTCCTTGTCCGCTAACATGGCGGGACCCGAGGTGTCATTTAACAACTGCAAGACTAAGTGTTTACTAAGTCTTTATCCGCTACCAGGCGGGGCCCGAAGTATCACTTATTTATGTATCCCTTTTACATAGTGCGTATAGAATTCATAAACTATGAAAATTACATGAAGTTTTCACAATTTCTTTGATATTCACATACAGACCATAAGATTTTCCATATTTTCATATAAATCCAAACAACATAGGATTCTTAAAATATTAATAAAACCCATTTTTCTCTGTAACTATCAATAAAGTACCAAATCACACTATTATAATGAACTTACTTTCTTTATAATAAAATATGTCTATCTTAGTTTTAATCATGCAATAATTCAATTTCAAATATTCATATAATAACTTTACTAATTCCATAGGTCTATGTACATACAAAAATTATTTTAAATCTATCTTTAGAAAATATATATATGGTAAAAATATTTTTCATTTATATAAAAATATGATCATAGAGCAAAGTAAAAGAGCAATCGAATCTTTCAAGAAATATTAAAAAAAATATAAACAAAATTATACCCATTAGAAAAATCACTTCAAGCAAGAAACTAGCCAATTTACATGTTATATTCCTAATGGGACCATAACTTAAAATCTTTGTAAATAATATTTCCTTATGTTAATAAATGTATAATCATGTCAAATATTTATAGTCCAAGGTCCATAGTCCAATGTCCATAGTTCAAGGTCAATAGTTCAGGGTCCATAGTTTGAGTCCAAATATAATGATCATAACTATCTAAATCAAGTCCAAGTGAGTCTTAAAGATTCATAATAGTCCATATAATGTTTATACATTCATAAGTTCCTAGTAAAGGTCATGATTAATATAAATATATATTTTTTTATGTCTTTTTATATCTTATTAAATCTTAATGGTCCCAGAAGAACATAACACATAAACCAAGCTAAATACTACATGCTCAAAGGTTAAGAATTCATTTATTATAATGAATTAAATAAAACACTTTTTATAAATCAAAAATATTTTACAATCAATACATAATGAGATCAAAACCAAGTTATATCACCTTAAAATACCACAACTTATGCTCAAGGCTTTATTAATTGAAAATACATATTTTAACACATTAAAATGAATTTACACAATATTTAGATATTTGAAGAAAGCATAATCAAAATTTAAGAATGATCTTTAATCATAATTTTCAATCACATAAGTAGATAATAAATATGTATCATATACACATAGTTTAAGTATTTTATGTCACCACTTTCAAATCATTCAAAGATATTAAAAACAATAAACATAAGTTTTGAATATCATATAACACAACATCATACAAGAAAATCATACATGAAGCTTAGAAGTGAAAGAAAACCCTTACTTGTTCTCGGAGTTTTAGAAACGTAGCTACACCAAGGCTAAACCAGCAAATTCTTCAATTTCTCTAAGCCTTTTCTAAGGGCTAAAATTCATATATAGGGCTGTGAAGTGTTGGTGTTGGATGATGATAAGAAGAGATGATGGTTTAGAGGTATTTTTGCTAAAATTTTATAACTATTTTTGGGAAAAATAAAGGAAATGAAGAGAGAAATGGTGACTACAATTTTTGATAGATTTTAGGCTGAAGAATGAAGTGTGGAGTTGTGTTTAGAGGTGTGCTATTTATAGAGAAAGGCTAGGATTAAAATATTAATAATTTCATAATTTATTTGTCATGTTTAATTAGTTTAATTAATTAAATATTAAAGTTAACATTAAATAATTTAATAAATTCTCAATTATCATTTAAAGACATACTAAAATGTTAGTGACATGATTTAAAGACATTTATTAAATTTTAATATATTTACATATAATTTAATAATTAATTATTCAAAATAAGGTAAATTTACTTAAACTAGTCAATCTTAATTAAGTTAATTAATTAGTAAATAATTTTATTATTTTTTTTTAACCAAATATCATCATAAGGTTATTAGAGATGTAATACATGGATTCATGAAATTCATACAAATTTTTATAATCATTTGTATTTTATTTGGTATTTTAGACTATTACTAGTTTTATTAGAAATTAATTAACTAATAATTTATTTAACTATCATTAAATTATTATTATCTTTTTCTTTGACAGCCCATATGCCTGAATCTTATCTCTAATAAAGTTGTAAAAGTTGGCAAGTTGTCTTGAATGATTAATATATGAAAATGACAAATTTTATATTTTTTTATCTTAAAATTATATATACTAAATAATTCATAAAATAATCACGAAAATTATTTTTTCTAATCTATTATCAAGAACGTATATTTACCTTATTTATACATTATCTATAATTTTTATACATTTTTTGTATAATTTTTAATATTTTTTATGTATTTTTACCTTAGTTTAGTCCATTTTTAATTTAATTAATATCTAATTATCTCTAAATAAAATATTAAATTTTTTTTTACAGCTTTTCAAGTGGGTTTTGATCTGTCCAATGTGATAAGGGAACAAGCTCACCATTTTTGAAAGTCTTAGTAAAAAATGGTTAGCTTTGGAAATATCTTTCACTTTCAAATATATATTATTATAAATATTATTATTTTTTGATGAGACTGATTTCTAGACAATTCTAGGTGTCATATAAGAATATTATTGAGATTAATCAAGATTTATAAAAATTATCTTAAAGCTTTAAGTAGTTAATTAGATATTTTAAGCTTTATTTAAGTCAAAATTAGTTAAATAAATATTAAAGTGATTTTTAATACTATCTATGGTCTATTGAAAAATCCCATTTCGTGGTCCTCTTTATCTAATATCATAAATTAGTAGAAAAAGAATTTATAAGACTTAGAATTTTTTCTAGGATTTTTTGGAGCTTGTTTTACATACTAAATTAAGTTATTTTTGTGTAATCATACTAATATTATACAAATTTACCAAATATTGATATTTATCATCAAAATTATTTTTAGAAATATATTTATAATTTTTTCTTTAATTTTCTTTGATATTTTCTAAATTTTTCTAAGGTTCTTGTTAGCTTTATCATCAATGATTTTTTTATAATTTTATAATAAGAAGTTACATTCTTTCTATAATCTATGATTACCCCTGAATATTTCTTGCTAAAAATAGATCCTCAAGCTATTTAATAAAAAGCTATAATAATGTAATGCTATATAAAGAAAAATTGGGAATGTTACATATTGTCCTCCATATTGAAGTTAAAATTATTCACTTAGCACTTATGATAAATGACTACTTTAACACTCAAAGATAGTTTAACCTTTAAAATAGGATAATGCATATCCATTAAGGCCAAGTGGATGACCAAGATTTAATCTTGACTAACAAGATTAAATCCTAGCCATCCATCTCTTTATTTTCTTTTAAAGAAAGAAATTTACATTTTACTTACATAATTATTAAACCTATCATAAGATAAGAATAAAATACCAACCTTATCACTCCACCAACCTTACAATTCAACCAAGAAGCAGAAACCTAGCCTCCATGGATTCTTTCTCTCAAACTCTAACTTCATATGCCCAAAACCTTGGTTTATGATCACTTAAACCCCAAATCTCCTTCACAAAACTTGTTTTCCTCATCACCACCTACAAAACTGATCGATTGAAATTTTAATTCCTCACAATTTCTCACTTTATCTCATACTTCATTGTTTAAGGAAGGGATTAGGTGCTGTTTGAAAAGCTCAAAGTAAGGAAAAACCATTTTTGAAAGCACCTTTGGGGTTAGAAGCCCTAAAGCGGCACACATAGGGCTTTTGAACCTTTTCTTGTTTCAAATATGTTTTTATAATTTATTTATCGATTTAACTTGATATTTTAGGTTTTATTGGTTGATATTATATAGATATTGATGTGTCTAATTTGGTGGGTGTTTGGATGATGTTAGAAAACCCTTTTTCTCAACATATGTTTTGGGCTGTATTGCTAGAAATCCCTGTTTTAGACAGGCTGATGGATTTACTTGATTTTTCTAACCTAGTTAGAGACCTATTCTTAAGCTGAAATTTTTATATGATGAAGCTAACATGTTAAGGTGTTTCAATATTTTTCTTGGGTCTTCAAAACAACTTTTACTATTTTCTAGAAATCAAAAACTGATACAGTTAACAATAACAAAATGACTTTTACTATTTTCTTGGGTCTTCAAAATGACTTTTACTATTTCTTCAACAATAATAAAAAATAACAGCTCGATTACCATGTAAAACATAAAGAGAACTAAAGTCTCTAGTTGAGGGTCTGATACTGAATTGAATATGTTATGATAAAGTCGGTTATTTGACCCAATTAGTTGAGCTTTGTTCTTTGACCCAAAAAAAAAGAGGAAAAAAGTTGAGCTTGGTCATTCCCTGAGAAGTCCCAAGCACCATTTGCTCTTGCAGTGAAAATTACATATTCTTAAATAAGCAATGACCTAACTCATAACACCAAGTTTGCACATGACTTATTAAAGATATATTACAAAAAATTATGTGAATTATAGCAGTGAAATTAGGGTGGTTCCTTAAAACTGCCACAATTATAGTAAATTACGATAGTTTTATTTACTGCCATGATTTTCACGAAGGAAACGACAATGCATTAGGGTGGTTCTTTAAAAGTGCTACAATGTTGTAATACCCAGTGTACACGTGTCAGTGGATAAGTTCCGTATGGCCTTAAGGTCCCCAGGGACCTACCCATGCTGTCGTGTCTAAGATTTCGCTAAGTCTGAATCCTACACCTCCTTGGAGGGCAATATATTAGAGCCATATTTTTGAGATTAAAAGTCCCGATAATTGCTCCCCAGAGGAAAATAAGTTAAAGAGCGATTTTCGATGGATTTTATGAAGCCCACAAATATTTCATTTTGAGTTCACAAGTTTGTAAAATTGTAAGTTTTCCCGAATTTGAACTAAAATCCAAAATTTGGATTTTGATTGGTTGGGATTTTGATTTTTATAATATTTTATTTGAATCCAAATGGGGGGTATTTCCTTATTTACATTTATGTTTTAAAGTTGATGGAGAGTAAAGTAAATAGCGACATTGACTTTGAGTGGTGAGACAACCTAGATGCCAAGCACTTTGAGTGGTGCTGTTGCTGCATAATTCTATAGAACATCCTCGCTGCAGTGAGTTATGTTCACTACAGTGAGTTATATTCACTGCAGCGAGTATACGAACCAGGAATCTCGCTGCAGCTAGATATGTTAGCTGCATCGAGTTGTTGTTTCCCCATGTTTGCTGCAGCGAAGAAAGTTCACTGCAGCGAGTAGCTGATGACAGCACTGTACCAAAAAATGATGCCGTTTAATTTTTGACTCATTTTAAAACCCTAATCGGGCTCCCCACTTGGGACAGAAGCAAAAACCGAAGCAAACCCCTTTCCTCTCTTTTTCATCTCCTTTCCTCTCAAATCTACTCCATTCCACCATCTTCAATCATCAAGGTATGTATATTTTGTTAGATTATATCTCTATTCTCTCAATTTCTTCATAATCTTGGATTGAGTTTTGTTATTTCTCTCATTGTTGTCAAATGAGGGTGCTCCCTCAATGTTATTAGAGTTGTGTTAGGGTAATCTAGAGGTATCCATAGATCATTAATGAGTTTTATGGTTATAATGGTAGACTCTGGCTCCATCCTTACTCCCCGGAGCTCTGTCGGAGTTGTCCCCTCTTGTTCTCCCTCTTCAGGTGAGTGGGTTCAAACTCATGACCTTATTTTAGCCATTATGACTATGTTTGATGCATGATATTTTTGAAATATAAAATTTGAGATGAGATAAAGTATAGAATATGATTTTATATGATTATGTCAAGCTAGAAAAATTATGATTTATGATGATAGTATGAAAGAATGAGTTTTTCAAAGCCATGGGGCCATGATTGCTATGTTGTATGCTTTAGAAAAATATTTTACATGGTTAAGAATTAATTTATTGAGAAATACATGTTGTAGCAACTCTGCTTTTTACTAAATATGTTTTATGAGTTTACGACACTATTATATTTTCAAGATTTAGATTTCAAGCTACGTTTTGAATATTTAGTTAAGATAGTTATATATATGTTAGAGAAATGTGAATAAGAGTATGACTCAACTTTACGGATAAATATGTTAAATGATTTTTGAGTTTTATGATTACGAATCCCAGTGCTTTGAGCTATGATTTTAGATTATCTAGTATATGGAAAGTTAAGGTAGTTTAAGATTTGAATTTAGAACTTCAGTTTTATGGTACCAAGAGGTACGGAATTCAGTATGATTCTTAGCAACTGTCAGATACATATTCTGTGGGCTTGAGATCGAGTTGCCTACAAATGGGTGATCCCTTGGGTACGATTCTCACAGCCACAGTTATGCTAAAGTTAGATTGTTAGAGTTATATGAATCCAGAACTCTAGTGTACTAAGAATTTAGGGGCTCTGTTCGCTAGTGATTAAGTACCCATTTTTCAGTTATGATTTTGTCAAACTAGTTTAGATGGTAGAGATCAGGAAATAGACAGTTAGTTAATGGCTGTATGAGATCGTTAACCTTGGTACCAAGTTGTCTGTCAGAGGACAATATCACCCTACAACAGATACAAATAACAGGACCTAAATAAGTACCCACAGCTCGTCCGCCAGGGACTATTTGACTTTACAGCTTCAATTATTATATATGTATTTATTTAGCTCAGTAGATATTATTTCCCTAGGCTCTGCCGCACCTTAGTTAAAATGATTTTAAGTTGCTTGTAAGTTTACAATTATTTGTTCATGAATTTATGAAATAAGAAATGCTTTCATATATAGTTAAATATTTAAATATCAAATGATTATGATTGTTGCATGCCTAATATTATTTATTTATTCCTTGGATGTCCCATGTGGATGATGGGTGAGAGCTCACTCACTGAGTCTGTTGACTCACCCCTCTCCCTTCCTCTCATAGTTGCAGGTACAGGTTCAGCTCAGTTTGGTTAACTCAGCTTTTTCCCAATAGTGAGCCTTATTTTGGAGTAAGGCTTAGTATAGGTCTATGTTACTATTAGCAGGCTCTAGTAGATGTGCAGGCAGGATCCAAACCGTGCATTGTTTTCATATGTTGTATTAGATTTTAATATTCGAAATAGTTGTGTATATGTTTTCAGAGCTTAAGTATGAATACCAAATTATGAAATTTGATTTGATTATGTAATAGACCAGCTATGTAGTTATGATTCAATTTTCAAGGGTTAAACAGGTTTTCAGATTAAGATTTATATTATGTGATGAGATGATTATGATTTCGTGATTAACAAAATAGATTAAAAAGGGATTTTCAGATCTTGAATATTAAATACTTCTAGTTTTATGAATTCAAGTATAATGTTTTAATTAGAGAAATTGATATTGATTTAGAAGAAAATCTTATTTGAAGTATTATTTTACAATAAAGTATGCATCCATAGGTACACGTCATCCAGAAGGCTTACATGGGGATGAGATTCCTCACGTGCCGGTCATATTCCCAAGTCGAGTTGTGACAAATGTGCAATAAATTATGGCGATTTGGGTAAATTATGGCAATTAAGAATCGCAGTTATTTACCATTACTTATTTTATATCTCTTTTTTACTATTTTTTAATAAAATAAGAAAAAAAGAGCAATTTCACGCTTTAAACTTTTAACTAGTTAGAAATAAATATGTTAACTTTTAAATCTTTCAATTAGATCCTTAAACTACACTAATCCTCAAAATTAATCATTTTATTCAATTATGAGTTTAACCAGATAGGTGACATGGTAAAATACTTATGATACATGCCACAATTTCTTTTAATTTTTTATATATTTTCTTGATTTATATTATTTAATATTTTTAAATATTAAACAAAAATTTAAAAATATTAACTAAAATTTTGTCATTCATTGCTCGAAAAATGAGGATGAGAAGCTTAAATTAAACATTAACTCTTATTGTGCACATCATTTAAGAGGATGCATTATCTCTTGATTTTTTAATCTTATAATAAAAACAATGACTTGCGGTAAATAGAGCACATTTTGTCCTTTTTTTAAAAATTAAACTTGGAACTTGTTTTGTTACTATAGTTGTAGTTGTATTCCGTTGAAAATGAAAATAAAAGTGAAATAGTGAATAAAGTTCGAGCAAATTTTTTTATCAAGTATATGCACACACATATATACACATTTTATAAGTCGTTTTGTTCATTGTGGAACTTTTATATTCTAACTCAAATTTTGCTGTGCTTAGTTATACAAGAACTTTTAAAATTAAAAAAAAAAAGACTAATTTTGAGGAATGTGTTAGTTAATGATTTAATTAAAAAATTTAAAAGTTAGAGGTAGTTGTTTGCAACTAGTTGAAAGTATAAGGTGTGGATATGCTCTTTTCCATAATTAGTGGAATTTGAAATTTGAAGAATAAAATTTCAGAATAAATATTTTACATAATTAATGAAATATGTATTACTTCATCATTTTTCAATTACATGAAAGAATTTAAGAAATGAAAAATTGCAAAAAAGGAAAAATCTGTGTAAGCGGAGAGAAGTGGTTCGAGCCTTAACCATGACAGATAAAGGGAAAGTTGGACAAACAAACCAGCCATCTAAACCAAGAGTAAACATTCTTGTGAAAAACGCTCTAACAATAAACTTAAAAACACTAATGAGCCCCTTCACGCAACCCAACGTTTGCCCCTTTCTCTTTTTTCACTTTTCACTTCCCTCTCTTGCTTTTCACATTCACCCCTTTCGAATTTCACTGCCGCGCCACAATTCACTCCCTCTTTCATTCTCTTCCTGCTAACCCACGCCACAAGCACTTCAGCTGCCAGAGGCTCCACCACACGCTCGTCCGGCACGTCAAGCGTCTCTTCTGCAGCTCACTTCTCGCCCCGATCACGTCTTCCTCCGCCGCGGCGTCTTCTTCGCTCCCCGATAACAGAACATTTTTTGTCTCTTTTTTTTCGGTTCTTTTAATTTTTGTGCGATGAAGAACTGACAGGAACAACGTTAACTAACTGTGTTTCGTTTTTACATTGTTGGATAGGTTTTACTTGTACATTGGACGAGGAACCTCCTCCGAAGCTTTGCATTTGGGGCATTTGGTTCCCTTCAAGTTCACCAAGTAAGTGCATTTGGAATTATCTTTTTTTTGGGGGAAAGAAAAATAAAACCATGGAATTTGTAATAAAATTTTTCGGTTAATAAAAGGGTTTCCTGGCGAGCTTGCGAAGCATGCTGTCTCTGAAGGGACAAAGGCTGTAATGACGTTCACTAGTTTTTAGGGTTTGAAATCTCTATTTTCTAAGTTATCTTTCTTTCTTGTTTTGTTATTGTTGGAATCAAAAATTAGTTACTGTTTGTAAAGGCTGATGCTTGTGTTAGTATTTTGTATAACGGATTTATGGACGGAAAAGAAATCCTCATTTTAACATCTCTAGTTAATTGGTTTGCAGAATGTTTCATTTTACATTTGCATAAATTCATGGTAGGAACGAGAAGATAAAGACAGATGGGAGTCCGAAAATTTTGATTGGATTGAAGAAACACCCCTTCAAGTTGAAGATTAACAAGATACAATGTAATAAATCAAGTAATGATAACAACCAAACATTTAATAGGGAAAGCTTTTGGTCCAAGTCATGATTCGAATAGATCGGGATCGACTTCCCGTACCTGACTGTTTTTGGGCAAAAACAAAGGTAAAATATAAAGGATAGATGTTGAGTTTTGCCAATATATATGTCTAGCAAACTTTGGTCTCGTTGCATAATTTTATAAGTTTTATACATTGTTGTTCACCATAGACCAGTCATAGAGGTCATTAAGGCTTTGATTGGCAAAGGAAAAAAATAGAAAGGAAGGGAATGGAGCGAAAGAAATGGAGAGGAAGGAAGTTGAGGTGATTTTTATTTTTCATAGATATGTTTGGATGAAAGGGAAATGGGAAGGAAGGAAATAGAAGAAAAATTAATTCGTTTTGTTTGTTTAGATGGAAAAGTGAAAGGAAAGAAATAACAATGATATCAAATAACTTTTTTATCCTTACATTATGAAAAAAAAGCTTTTGTTTATAGAACTATCTAAAAAATTATTGAAAAATTAAAATTAGATACAATTTTATCATAAATTTATCTATTAAAATAATATAAATAAATGTAATAAAAATTGACCTTATACATATTTATGTAAAAGCATTCAAGTCAATATCTTTATTTTATATTTAATAATTTTATTAATTAATATCAGATATAAAATTTAATTATTTTTTAATATAACAAGTTTAGAATAATATCAAGCTAATAAATAAAATTTTTTTAATAAAAATAAACTATTTAAATTTATTTAAAATAAAAATATTAAAGTCATGAATATTGGGGATATGGATTTAAATAATGAGCGTTGATACTTTTAGAATATGCAAATATCACTTCTTCTTTCTACGTTTTTCCGCCCACACGGGAGGAAAAAATTTGGGTGGGTTTTACATACTTTTTGACACTATTTAATTTTTCCCCTCTTAATTTCCCTTGTACCAAACGACGGAAGACCAGTTCCTTCCCCAATCTTTCTTGTCTATTTCCTTTCAAACAAACAAAGTGTAAGTGAAAGCATTCAAAGAGTTGGAATTTGAATATGGTGATCATGATCATTTAATGTATCTGCAACTTCTTTACTTACAAAATGTATTTATTTTTTCACAACAAAACTAGCCACTCAATGAAGTCGAGTACTTACTGCAGAGGTCTGGAAAGCAATGGCAGAATGGAAGTCCTCTGAAGGCTTTCTAGAAAAGGGAAGGTGGCTTGATGAGCTGCGGAGGCCCGAGAACTCAGAGAAGCCCTTCCCATTTGCCTAAAGAAAAGCAAAGAATAAGAATCCATTATAAACGGCCAGCTACATAGCTTATCAGAAAATTTTACTACTAATATGACTTCATGTGTTACTAGATATATATTTATTAAACTGTTAATAAAACTTGGAAAATTTCATGTTTTTCACTTAGATGAGTGGATAACAAAATTTCATGCAAACTCCACATTTTCTTTTCCAAGAAGAAATAAACAGACTGATCTTTTATGGCCTTTGAACAAGGTAGTTGTGTTCAATTGGTACTCTATTTTTCTTTTTATTTCTGGGCGTATGTGTTCAATTGGTACTGTTATTAGTGTATCTTTCTTTTGTTTGGTTTAATGGCTGTTTGTATATCTTTGAAAAATCTAGAGAATTAAGACAAAGCAAAAGAAAAAGAACCTGAAGCTAAGGCTTGGCGGTTAATCAGAATTGATAGGGGTTCAAAACCAAAGTAGCTTTCAACAAGGGGTGTTTAAAACTTATACTGAGGCCCTTGATGACATATGGAATAATTCCCTTTTGTTTAAATTTGATGGTTGTTATTGACAATCTTTCCAACTATACCAATTCTGAGTTTCTGACTTCACTTCATTTGACGGAATGAATATGGGTTCATGTGGTGCTAGTATATCCTTTCAAGAAGTAAAGTAAAAGTTGGTTACAATAGAATCACAAATTCAAGCATTATGTGCCTATATAGCTATGATGGAAGGAGGCCAAATGCCGGAGGAGTTAGCAACATTATTTTCTAATCTTACTTTATAGGTATATAAACTATTATTTATATGAATCATGCTTTCTTTGTTATCAATTTATTTGTACTTACTTTCTACTTGCAAAGTTTGTTTCTTTTGAATTTTTCATTTATTAATTTAGCCTTATATTAATTTATATATCTTTATTGTAGGCGCCTGATATAGGAAGTGGGCCTGAATCACCTAATGATATAAGAAGATTATCAGATGGAAGCAATAATAATCCAACAACTAATTGCAACTAATCATCTGAGTCCATATACATGATCTTTTTATTAATTATTGGTGTGATTGGTGTACTACTCGGAATGATTATTTTGTTTTAAGACTTAAAGTACTTATGTCTCTAAGTGTAGTACTCATTTTATACTCAAGTAATGCATCTTTTTATTGGATACTATATTATCATATTTAATTTATATCATATGTATTTTTGTTTTTATGTGAAATTTACAACTAGAAAATAATAGCTAACAAGGTTCATATTGCATTGAAAATTTGATATAAGTTTTAAAAAAATTCTAACTTATGGCGGTTCTAACTCGCCATAGTTCACATGGAAAAAAATGGCTGCTGTTAATTGCTGCAATTTACTAAGAATAATGGCAAGATACACATTTATCACTATTAAAGAGAAAAATGACGGTTCTAAACTGTCAGAATTAACTTAGAAAAAAGTGGCGGTTAATTTACTAAGCAAAAAATGGCGGCTCTAGTTGCCATAATTCACATTGAAAAAAATGGCGGTTCTAGATGTTCATTATGGCGGATTTTTTGGAATCACCTTAATTTACGGAATAATGTTGGTAATTACGACGGTTCCTTGAAGTGTCCTTTTTGGAAAAAATGGTGATTAAAACCAGTGCAATTCCCTAAAAAAATGGCCACAATTTATTTAATTTTTTGTAGTGACATAATCAAACTGAGTCCATTCCATTTGGTTATTTTCCTTTCAATTAATGAGATGCACATCATAGAAAAACAAAGCAACCAAATTTATGGTGAGCCCATGGCACTTGCTAAATAGTGAAAACTGAAAGGTGATTCAAGTTGTATGAGTCAAATAAAAAAAACATTGAACTAGATTTATTTTCGTGTTTCTATTATAGATACCAGTTAAGGAAAAATAATTAGTTAACAGAAGTTCCACAACTCAAGAAAAACGAGTTTATTAGATACATCTTTTCAATGCTCTCCAACTACTTGCCAGATAAAATTGATACACACTAACACAATGTTTGTTAGACTTCCTTTTGCTAACAACGACGTCTAAGTTGAAGGCAGCAAGTGGAAGGGTGGGTCGCAGCGGCAAACAGGACACCGAGGTGGGTGGACTTCCAGCCTCCCTTCGTCTTCATCCTTGTCCAGAAGGCAGCAAGTAGAGGGAGAGATGGACACTGAAGGTGGCAAAGAAGGCAGATGCGGCGAGGGCAGAGGACCAAAAGATTGGAGTTCAATGGGCTGAGGTTCATAGGCTCACACTCATTCGATTTTGGGGATTTGGAGGGAAACGATAAGTTAAAATCTGAAGTTGTAATTGAGTAGAGTATTTTGAATGCAAATAGTAATATGTGAAATCAATGTTCAATGGTACAAATGACAGTAAAGAGTATGGGTCAAAAATTGAATTTCATAATGTTGTGTGGGTTAAAGCATGAAAGCCAAAAACCCTTAGGGGTGAGACCCAGGATTACACCAAACCTTTAAGTGAGCATGCCCCATAAGAGCTTATGATCCAATAGGAGGCTGCCACATCAGCTCAAGTTGGCTACCCTCAAATTTGGCTTAGGCAGTGTAGAAACTACCACTCAAGTTTTGATCGTTGATTGCTTCTCTCCAAATGTCATGTTTTCATGGGTCCAACAGTGATAGGCACCATAAAGTAACACTGTACAAGGGCACTCTAGAATGCACCTTTTTAATATACATGAATAATAACCGCCCGTCACAGCTAATAACCCATGTCTCACTTGGCCGTAGCAAAGGAGCTTTGACCTCAACCTTTCTTAGGCTTGGTTGATATTACTGTGACTCTCTCTCAAAAAACTGCTTTCAAGAAGATATAATAGCACCGGTACTTGGTAAAATAATGCAGAAATTGCTGTCAATAACTAGAAACCAAGATGGTAAAAAAAATAAAAAATAAAAAATATAAATATTAAAGAATATAAATTCTATATTTATTATTATTGATTAAAATAATGTTATATTAGTCTTTAGAATTTTTATAGCAGAAGCTAGCTTTGAAAAAGCATCATCAGCTAGTTTTTAAAAGATGGAAGTAAAAGCACCATTGCTTTTTGGCATATTAGATAAAAAAAATAAAAATTGACTTATACTTATCAGAAGTCAAAGCACTCCTTCAAAAAGTACTATCAAACTCATCATTAGGCACTACAAGAAATTTATACCTAAAAGAATACTTAATTTTTGGATGCACATAAAAAGTGTTGTTTATGCACACATAGATAACACTTTATTAAGTTAAGGCATAACTTTTTGAAGAGTTATTATATCATATATGGTCAATTGTCAAAGACAATATTTTTAACAAAAGAATACATTTTTAAGGTAATGTATCATTTTTCATAATATTGCTATAGTAAGTGTGATCAATTGTTTAAGGTAATATTTTTAAATAAAGAAGACAATATTTTTTTAGATATTAAACGCAGCATATTTAAAAAAAGTATTATAAAAAATAACACTTTTTATACGTTTAAAAAAAAATATGTCTTTTAAGTCAAATTTCCTAAAACTAAACCACGGAGGTGCGCAACATTTTCCAGCCCCAACGTGTTATTCGGCCCAGCTAATTTGGGTGGTAACAAGATTATTTGAATTCATCTAGACACAAAAAGCGATATGTAGTGATTTTTCAAATAATTGTCAATTTCAGTTATAATGTGTTGGATTGCTATATCGCCTTTAGTAGTCGTATATATTTATTTTTTATTTATATGTTTAATACTTATATAATTAAAATCCATATTTATTTAGACATAGATAGTTTACATGACAATTTAATTGTATAACGGCGATGTGACAAAAAAATAAAAGATACATCTGGGAGAAACCAAAAATATAATAGCACGCGTCTCTCTTTATTTTATCACTATCCGTTTCTTAAGTGTGAGTAAATATGTTAATGTTTTCCCTCAAAAAAAAAAAAAAATGTTAATGTTTTGACTGACGCATGAAGTTGGATTTTGCCAGCCCCCATAAGTTTTGCACTTCCAAGAATATCACAATGCCACGAGACAACAAAGTTAAATGAACGACCATCCACCTTTCTAATAAACTTAAAAATTCTCTTAATTGAATTTTTTTCCTTCAATAACATCAGTTATAAGCTGTACATCTTTTAAAGATTATTTAATCCATGTGAATAAAATTTTGAATTAAAAGAATTTTTAGAGACACTAATTAGAAGGATTCACCATTTCTCAAATTAAATATAAGAAATTTAGCCTAACCCAAAATTATATTAATCAATTAATTAAATACAGAACCTAGCTCCTCAAGAAAAAAACTGAACCGGCAGTAGTGTCACTCGGAGTATCTCCAATAATCAATCCTATTTTGAATCCCATTTTTGACCGACCATATGCCACATTAATAATATATCATAAAAAGGAAAATTGGGTTTGAAATGAGATTTTTACTCCAATAGAAAGTTTCAACCTTGATCTCAATTTTGGTCTTATAGTATTTTTTTAATTTAAAAAAATAAGAAAATTTAAAATAAATTAAGTAAATTAAGTTTCAACCTTGATCTCAATTTTGGTCTTATAGTTTCAACCTTGATTAGTGGGACTCTTCCCACTTCTTTGATCTACTCCAATAAATTAAGTCTCATCCCACGTCCAATTGGTGGGTCATCTCCTGCAACTGGGACGCTCGAGTTGCTCTCATGGCTCACTCAACGCTAGCAAAAGTACACACAGACACAGCACCCGAGAAGTGAGGAACAATTGGTCCAACATAAAAAGGAAACTCTTGTCGTGAAAACATGCATTTTTATATTTTTTAAAGTGTTGAACCAATCTAAAAAAAAAAAATAAATTTAAACTTACCTTTTCTGGTATCTTTAACAAATACTCTAAAAGTGTTGGGTAGCAAAACCCTTATTATATATAGATGCAAGCCAATCTTGACTAAATTATGCACGTATGAGCTTTGGGGAGGCCAATAAATTACAAGGTGGTATAAACGGATAAACCTTTAGGCAGGCCGTGTCATTTTAAGAAAATTACTACTAATCTTGATAATTCATCAAATAGTGAAATCAAATATAGCTCGATTTTCAATATCATATATTCATATGTTTTAGCATATCTGGAGCTAACTGTCAACAAAAATGAGCTCCATTTTCGGTAAGGGTAGGTGGCGTACTGTTTTTTTCGGTGGTGATGTATTGTTTCAATCAGAAGCAGATTTTCAACTATACTTAATAATAATAATAATAAATACAAATACACCTCCGAAAATGTTTTCCAAAATACTAACCTGTGTATTTCGTACAAGAGCCTTCCTTTCCTTTTTTTTTTCCCCTTGCAAAATGTGGCAAAACTGCATTGATTGTACCCCGCAGCTTCATCTTACAACGCAAGAGCCCAGGATACATTCTGCAATTATTTTTTACGTGACTTACAACAGTGACCCGTGCTAGTGTATCAAAAATCCCACCCCAGCACAAATTCCAGTTCAACTTTTTAAGGACATATGAGCTTTGGGGAGGCCAATAAATTACAATATTTAATTTATAGGTGCATATCTTTCTAGCTAGGCTGTTGGCATGAGCCAAACAGGATAAACAAGCCAACATAGTGCTGGGTATGAATTTAATTTCTTGTGCAGTTTGATTGATATGTCAGATCGTAATACTTTTATCATTCATCTGTCATATCAGAATCTGTAGAAGACTACGTGAATCATAAAATAAATGACATGATGTTTTCTTACATATTCAAACAAGAAAATGAACAAAACAGTTAAAAGAAAAATATTATCATGACCTCTCAAGTTATTCCGAATTCTTAAACTAGAATCAATGGGCTGTGAATTATACATGATGCACTATCACGGGTCACAGTTGCACGTCGCGTGAATTCAAAAGAAGAGATGAACACAGAGCCGGAACCTGTGGCCATGAAACAAGATGCTAGAGCAAGGTGTGATAAAGAAAGTTATGAGAGGTTGATGATTGTGTATGCTGCCATGAGTTCGGTTTTGGTGCTTATTATAGCAGAGCATCGAATTTGGGGTGTGACACCGACAGAGGAAAGTGGCAAGTCAAATTGTAAAATGGATCCGCTAGGAGTTCTTAATTTCAACTCGTTTAACATGCAAATTGTACTTCAACCGTTAGATTGCATATGTTACACGTGTTCATCATCAAGGACGTGATCTTGGAATTTAAATGGCCAATATCTTCAGAGGTGCGGGGCTCCCGTGCACAAAGATTAAATATTTTATACCATAATCATTGTCTTTCCCTCGCACATTGGCGTGCGTGCACGAATCATTCTTGCCATTTTAAAGTGTATGGCTTTTTCAGATCTTGTGGCTCTAAAGCTACAGAATACTAAGAAAATATATTATTTTAGTAATGTGATTTAAACTATTCTGGCACTAAATAAAATAATAGTTTTTAAATCACGGAGGAAACAAAAAAATTAGGTGACTTTGGATTAAAATTTAAACTTTTTGTACACAAACAAATTCATAAGAAAAACTAAAATACGCAACGCACATGAAAATAACAAACAGTAAATATTACTGAAGCATTTTTTTTCCAGCCTAAAGCTAAAAACAATCATAAACAAACATCTAAAACCCGTTCCTTTATTTTTTTTTTTAATAGTTGATGACATAAATTTTCTTTTATATGACATAAAGACGACTTGTGAATGTGAAAGAGAGAAAAAAAAAATAAAAAAGGAGAGGCATTTCATGAGAGTTATTGTGTAAATTACTATGCATGCACCGTATCTTTGCATGTGAATTTTGAATTCACGATCCCAAAGCCTCTATAAATAGAGGAGCTCAGCAGTGGTTTCATCACAACAACAAAACGGAGAGTATCCATCAAGAGAGAAAAATATATATAGTGTGTTTTGAGAGTTTCTCCTATTTTTATAGAGAGAGATGTATTCTCCTAGTATAAGAGAGGGTGCTATTGTTCTCTCCTTATATTTTAGAGAGGGGTGTAATTTTATCTTCCACATAATGAAAATCTTTCTCGATTCTTACCTGTGATTTTTCCCTCATTGTTAGGAGGTTTTCCATGTAAATATTTTGTGTCAGTTCCAAATGCCTCAACTCAATTTTTAGTTGCGTTGATCTATTTCATTACTCTGGCCTATCAGAAACATAAGCAGCAGAGAACTGGCAAGATGAGAAAAGGTTTTGAAAGCCCATCAAAAGTGGCTTTAAATGGAAGATTGTTAGTGGCATAAAGACCACTTGTGAGAGTGAGAGAGAGATAAAAAAAAAATCAAAAGAAGGAGGCATCGTTTCTGGAAAGTTACTATGTAAATTACTATGCATATATAGTAACTCATCACGTGAGCTTTGAAGTCACGAGAATTACTATATAGGTTACTATGTATGCACAGTAACTCATCATGTGAGTACCGAAATCACGAGAAGTTACTGTGCATTGATTGCACAGTAACTCTCGAGCCTCCATAAATAGAAGTTGAATTCATTCAGCATACCATCACAAAAATTTGGGGAGCATTCACTAATATATAGTGTCTTCTGAGAGTTTCTCCTATTTTAATAAAGATATGTGTATTCTCTTAGTATAAGAGAGGGTGTTGTTGTTCTCTCTTTATATTTAGATAGAGATGTAATTTTATCTTTCACATAGTGAAAATCTTTTTCGGTTCTTGCCCGTGGTTTTTCCCTCATCATTAGGGGGTTTTCCACGTAAATATTTTGTGTTAGTTCCAATTTTCTCAACTCTATTTTTAGCTACGTTGATTTGTTTCCATTACTCTGGTACCCAACAGTGGTATCAGAGCTTTAGTTCAGTGGGATTTATTCTTAGTATGCTTTGTGGTTGCAGCTTAGTCTGATCTTCCACATCAGAAAAGAATTTTTCCCTAATGATTATCATAGCCATTGGTTATAGTCCATTGCGGGTTACTACTTTCAGTCACTATTTATACGTGTAGTTGTATATTTTTACAGTATTATTAACATATACTGGATCTATTTCATATACGGTATAAATATATGGTACTGTTCGTGTATATGGTACTGTTAAATCACTATTCACATATACGGTATTATTCACGTATATGGCACTATTCACAGTAAAAAAAGGGTGACCAGTCTAGTAGAGAAATAGATCCCGATAAACATCATAGCAGTGAAATTTGAGATTGAAAAGTTCAATGAGAGTAATTTTTCCCTGTGAAAATTGAAGATGAAGGTAATATTGAGAAAAGACAATTGCTTACTAGCAACTGAAGGCAGACCTGCTGATATTACTAATGAAAAATGGAAGGAGATGGATGATAATATTGTTGCCAATCTGCATCTTGCAATGGCAGATTCAGTATTGTCCAGTGTTGCAGAAAAAAAGACAACAAAGGAAATCTGGGATGCTCTTGTCAAACTATACGAGGTCAAGTCACTTCACAGTAGAATATTTCTAAAGAAGAAGTTGTATACTCTTCTGATGAGTGAGTCCACATCAGTGACGGACCACATTAACAATCTGAACACCTTATTCTCCCAGCTCATAGCATCATATTATAAAATATTGGAGAATGAACGTGTGGAGCTTTTACTTTAAAGTCTACCTAATTCATATGATCAACTCATCATCAACATCACAAATAATAATACTGCTAACTATCTATCCTTTGATGATGTCACCGGTGCTATTCTTGAAGAAAAGTCCAGGTGTAAGAATAAGAAAGATAGATTGGAAAGCTCAAAGCAAGCAGATGCATTGTTGGTGACGAGAGGGAGATCAATGGATCGTGACTCCAGTGGAAGTCATGGTTGGAGTAGATCAAAGTCAACAAGAAGGAAGAACTTCAAATGCTGTCAATGTGGCATGAGAGGGCACTTAAAGAGAGATTGTCTGAATAATAAGAAGAATGCAGATAGAGCTCCAGATGTAACGACTCGTCTATATATACTTTCTCTGATAAAATAATTAATTGTAAGTAATTAGTAGGGATTTTAAAAATTTTGGTCGACACAGTTAGGATCAGAACAACATAAGGATTTTGTAAAAAAAAAATGAAAATTAATTAAATATTAATAAAAATTTAGAATAATAATATTTTAATCAGTAATATAGGATGGGATCTTATAAATAATATTAGGACAAAATAAAAATTAGGATGAGGTTAAGATAATAATTTTACCTAATAAAGTTTTTTTTGATGTCAACCGGGTACTGAAATAATAAGAAATGGTATATCGAAATGGTAATAACCGATATACTGAAGCATTGAGATTGGCCCAATTAATGGATATTATCATATCTTAAATAAATTTTTACTTATAATGATCAAATAAATATAGATATTTCTAATACCGGTAGAAGGCAAATTGATCCGGAAAGATCAATTCCATTACTTTCTCTCCAAGTTAACGAGATTATAAAAAGGAAAAAAGGAAAAGAAATCTCATTTCTTCACGGTTTACTCACAGCCACCTTTTTTTCATTTTCTCTCCTTTGTTGCTTTCTTCCTTTCTTCATTTCTCCATTTTCAAAACTTTCTCTTTGAAAAACTCCATCAAACCACTATATCTACAAAGAATACTCTTAGGTAAGCATCTAAACTACTTCAAGAACATCTTCTCTATATCAAGATCAATTGAAAACTTTGTTTTTCCTTGCACTTGGTCCATTTTCTAGCACAAAACAAGGCTGAATAAAAGGGGGTTTGAGGCTTGGTTGGAGAGGAAAAACTAGAGAAAAAGCTTTGAGGAAGGTAGGAAATTATTCTAGTCTTTTATTTCATGATGTTTAACTATTTTGCTAAGATAAGTGCTTGAACTTTGCTTGGATTATGTTGCTGAAAATCTGAAACCAGAATTTTAGAATTTGTGATGGATTAAGTTGTGATGAGATTTTGCATATTGGAACATGAATTTTCTTTTAGAATTTCAGAATTTATAAGTGCTTGGACTATGATGAAATCTTATGTGTTGAAATTTTTGATGTGCTGGAATTGTACGTGTTGAATCCTTACAACATTAATTCTTGTGTTATGTGATATAATAGGTGCTGGAATTTTATTAATTGAATTATTTACAGCATTAGCTCTTGGTTTGTATGATCTAATAGGTGCACTAAGTGGGTATGTGCTGGAATTTTATGTGCTGAAATATTTACATCATTAGTTCTAAGGTTATGTGATCTTGAGATACATATTAATCAAAGCTTGAGAAGTGGCAGCAGAACTTGGCTTGTATCTTCAAGATTTAGAAGAAATGGTTGCGCAAGGAATGATAATTTACAATAGAAATAATTTGAGATCTATCACAGGAAACTTGGTTCAATGGTTGAAAGAATTGATAAGAATTATTGCTAACCAAGGGATGTAACAAAAAATTTTGATAGTATAAAATCTATTAAAAACCTAGTAGACTTTGCAGAAAAACATCGCAACAGTATACCAAATGTTATGGGAAATATCTCATAAAATTTAAAGAGAGGCATTATACATATTCAAGAGATTTTAAGAGAATTTTTGTACAAATGATAAAAGCGCACATAAAGAAAGGAAACTTAAGAAAATAAATCTTGTGCAATGTAATTTGCTTAGTGGTAAGCTCATGGATTCACAGGTAGTAGTAGACGTGCTACGCCCTTAGAACTATATCAGGTTGTAATCGTGACGGCATTACATCATTGTGAGGAAAGGGATGTACTGAGAATAGCGAGGCTATTCTAGATGAGATGTAGTAGATGTACTCCATCTAGTGAACTATATCAGGTTGTAACGTGACGGCGTTACATCGTTGACAGTACGATCCAAAGAGAAGTATATCAGAAGAGTCCTATGAGTTTTACCATTAAGTTCAAAATTTGCTAATAAAATTAAGTCATAAGAAATAATGATTCTAACTAATGAAACCATTATATAAATAACTGAAGTACTTTGCTTATCTTGTATTAAGTTGAATATCATTGAGTAGTAGACTGGTATATTTTCCTACTGGGAATCATTGATTCTCATCCCTGCTGTATGATGTATTTTATATAGATGGCCTCGATCATGCTCCTTCTCGAGATGCCTGAGCAGCAGTGGCACTATGACCCAGAGTTAGGGTCACTGTATCTGGTTGCTGAGTCTCGTATCCACCTTATTTATAGACATAGCATGACCTAGATTCCCTCATATTATATGACCGTCATAGGCTCTTACGTTTGACTTTTTGAAGAGCCACTGACTGAGGGAGTTAGTTTTATCTATCTGTAGTTGCTTATATTTTTGTTAGGCCCTAACCCGGACTAGGTGGTCACTGCGAGGACCAGGGTAGGGTTGTTTATAATATATATATATATATATGTAATTAGGTATGAATATATATAGTATGACTGTATGACTTAACTTACTATGGATGTGATATAAGATGTAAATTACCATGTGACCGACTTCTTAGGATGCGCATTACATTTCTGCTATTCCTATAAGTTGACTATCACATTGTGAGCAAACTTGATTTGAGACAAGTTAGTATAGTTTTTAGTGCAAGGCTCATATTTATTACAACTTATACGTGTATATTCCATATAGTTAAGGAATTGAAAATATATAAGTTATGGGTAATGTCTACTTACTGTAATGTTATGACTTGAGCATAGCACTATAGTAGGGAGGGTGTTACAGAACGATATTGTGCAAGACTAGTGGTAAAAGGATTTGCTCAGAAGGAAGGTATTGATTTCAATAAGATATTTTCTCCAGTTGTCAGACTTACCATTATTAGAGTCGTGCTAGCTACGTGTGCTACATTTGATTTACATCTTGAGCAGTTAGATGTGAAAACTGCTTTTCTTCACAAAGAACTTCAAAAGGAGATATATATGCTCCAACCAGAAGGCTTTGAGGAAAAAGGAAAAAAAAAACTTGGTTTGTAGGTTAACCAAATCTCTGTACAGTTTAAAGCAGGCACTAAAGTGTTGGTACAGGAGATTTGATTCCTTCATAATTCGCCTCGGATATAACAGACTGAGTTTAGACCATTGTACATACTACAAGAGGTTTAATAACAATGTTTTCATTATTCTGTTGTTATACGTGGATGACATATTGGTGGTAGGCCTCAACAAAGATCGAATCCAAGAATTGAAGGCACAGTTGGCTAGGGAGTTTGATATGAAGGACTTGGAACCTACAAATAAGATTTTAGGGATGTAAATTCACCAAGATAGAAAAGACAGGAAGATTTGGCTTTCATAAAAGAATTATTTGATGAAAATCTTGCGGCGCTTTAACATGCAAGATTATAAGCCATTTTTAACCCTACTTCCTGTTAATTACAAATTATCCTCAGGTATGTGTCCTAGCAATAAAGCAGAGAGGATGGAAATGTCTTGAGTACCGTATGCATCAGTAATGGGAAGCCTTATGCACGCCATGATTTGTACTAGGCTTGATATTGCTTAAGCAGTTGGCGTGGTTAGTCGGTTTATGGAAAATCCAGGAAACGAGCATTGGAATGCTGTGAAGAGGATCCTAAGATACATTAAAGGAACCTCAGGTGCTGCACTATGTTTTGGAGGATCAAAGTTCATTGTCAGAGGATATGTTGATTCAGATTTTGCAGGTGATCTTGATAAAAGAAAGTCTACTATAGGTTATGTGTTCACACTTGCAGGTGGAGTTATGGATTGGTTATCCAAGTTACAGACTATTGTAGCTCTGTTTACTTCAGAAGCTGAATATATGGCAACTACACAAGCTTGCAAGGAAGCTATTTGGATTCAAAGGTTAATGGAGGAACTCAGGTACAAGCAGTCAAAGATTATTGTGTATTGTGACAGTCAGAGTGCCTTGCACATTGCAAGGAATCTAGCCTTTTATTCCAGGATAGGCACATAGGAATTCAATGTCACTTTGTTCAAGAAGCAGTAGAAGAAGAGAATGTGGACATGCAGAAGATTCACACGAAAGATAACCTAGTAGATGTCATGACAAAGTCAATTAACATTGACAAGTTTAAATGGTGTAGATCTTCCTATGGCCTATCAAAAATATAAGCAGTAGAGAACTAGCAAGATGAGAAAATATTTTGAAAGCCCACCAAAAGTGGCGTTAAGTGGGAGATTGTTAGTGGCGTAAAGACCACTTATGAGAGAGAGAGAGAAAGAAAGAAAAAAACTCAAAAGAAGGAGGCATCGTTTCACGAAAGCTACTATGCATGCATAGTAACTCATCATGTGAGCTCTGAAGTCACGAGAAATACTATGCAAGTTACTATATTTGCACAGTAACTCTCGAGCCTCTATAAATAGAAGCTAAATTCATTCAGCATAGCATCACAAAAATTTGGAGAGCATTCACTAATATATAGTGTCTTCTGAGAGTTTCTCCTATTTTAATAGATAGATGTATATTCTCTTAGTATAAGAGATGGTGTTATTGTTCTCTCCTTATATTTATGGAGAGGTGTAATTTTATCTTCCACATAGTGAAAATCTTTCTCGGTTCTTACCCGTGGGTTTTAACTCATTATTAGGGGGTTTTCCACGTAAATATTTTGTGTCAATTCCAATTCCCTCAACTCTATTTTTAGTTGAGTTGATTTGTTTCCATTACTCTGGTACCCAACATACATGAAATATAAATATAAATATACTACAATCAAACAAAAATGTCATTTGCTTTAAAGTAAATTTTTAGAAGATTATGTTACGGTTATTGTTATGTTTTGACTTATGAGTATGTGAGTTAATATTATGTTTTATTGGAATTTGTAATAACTTAAAAGACTTGATCCATATAGATAATATTTATTTTAATTAAAAGATGAATTATATTATGTTCTTTGAGTTTTGTTAATGTCTAATTTAATTTTTATTTATTTTATGACATATTTTATTTTGTATTTATATACATTTATATAAATACATGTTTTATTATATACCGGTTGGATCCCCGATTGGACCGGTTGAACTTTTAAACCTTTGAACCCTTGCCTTGACCCGTTCAATGTCCGGTTCGATTTTCAAAACCTTGTATATTAGTATTGCTGGAAGAAGTTTAATTATATAAGAATGACTAAATACTCAGTAGTAGTATATCATATAAAAATGTTGGTGAAATACATGAAAAAAAAATATATGTATATATGTGTGTTTGTGTGTGTGTGTGTGTGTGTGTGTGTGTGTGTATATATATATATATATATATATATATATATATGTATATATATATATATATATATATATATATATATATATATATATAAAGAAATAAAAGTATTTTTAATTAATAAATTAAAATGATCAAAATTTTTAATTTAAAATTTAAATTTTGAAATATTTAGTATATGTATATGCAAAAAATAAGATAAAATCAAGTAACGTTATGAAGTAAGAAAAAGTTGTACAATTTTCTTTTTAGAAAATAAAAGTGATATTGTTGAATGCAATATATTAAGATAGTACAACTCAGTTAACCATCTACAAATTTAACTTGCATATGATATTATTCTAACATGCCAAGAGAATTGTAGTTTCTTGGCAGTTTATATATATAAACATTGTTGTAAGATCATGATATGTGCTCTTTAAATCATACGTTGAAAAAGTTCGTATTTTCAACAAAATTTCTGATCTCCATTATCCGCATTACTTTACGCCCACTTGTGGCAATTAACTAAGGATGGCAACAGTATCCATTAAACCATATATTATATGGAGGGTATACCGAGAAAACTTTAAGATATATTTGTAAATTTGAATTTAGAAAGAGAACGGAAAGGAAAATAATAAAGACTTGTAATATAATATTTTAAAATTTTAGATCTCCATCCCCCTTAGGAAGGGAAGAGAAGGGAAAAATGTAAGATTTTAAAATTTTACTTTTTATTGTATTTTTAGTAACCTCTATCACAATGTGACGAGTATAACACTTTTTATTCCAAATCAATTTAGGAAAAGGAATCATTTCCTCTCAAGGAATCAAGATGGATTTATGTGAAGTGTTTAAAGATTCTTGACTAAGAAATGAAAATACGCAATTGAAGTTTCAATGTAATTGCACTTTACAAAAAACAAATCAAAGAAAGAAAACAAGCAATTAAATGTAAATTTCAACAAAAAAGAACACAGTAAATTTTGAAATATTTCTCAGTCATAAACTAGAGTTTGTGGCTTCATATGTGCTAAGTGACTTAGAGACTTAAAATTCAATGTGTATGAGTATCGAATTGATCTATATAATAATATTTATTTTGATTAAGAGATGAATTATATTAATATATTATGTTCTCTGAGTTTTGTTAATGTCTAATTTAATTTTATTTATTTTATGATATATATTTTATTTTGTATTTGTATATATTTATATACAAATTTGAACCATCTAGAAATTTAACTTGCATATTATATTATTCCAACATGCTCAGAGAATTGTAATTTCTTAGAAGTATATATATATATAAACATTGTTGTAAGATCATGATATGTGCTCTTTAAATCGTTGATAAAATTCGTATTTTCAACAAAATTCCTGATCTCCATTATCCACATTACCTTATGCCCACTTGTGGCAATCAACTAAGGATGGCAACAATATCCATTAAAACAGATATCTATGGAGGGCATACCGAGAAAACTTTATGATATATTTGTAAATTTGAAGCTAGGAGGAGAATGGAAAGGAAAATAATAAAGAATTGTAATGTAAGATTTTAAAATTTTAATTCTCCATCCTTTTTAAGAGGGAAAGAGAAGAGAAAATAGGGCTTATAATATAAGATTTTAAAATTTTATTTTTTGTTGTGTTTTTAGTAATCTCTACCACAATGTGACAAGTATAACACTTTTTATTCCAAATCTCAATTCAGTGAAGAGAATCATTTCCTCTAAAGGAATCAAGAGTGGATTTGTGTGAAGGGTTTAAAGATTCCTCACTAAGTGAAAATACACAATTAAAGTTTCAATGTAATTGTACTTTACCAAAAAAAAAAAGAAAGAAAACAAGTAACTTAAATGTAAATTTTGACAAAAAAAAAAAAACACAGTAAATTTCAAAACATTTCTCACTCATAAACTAGAGTTTGTGGCTCCATATGTGCTAAGTGATTTAGAGACTTGAAACTCAATGTGTATGAGTGTCGAATTGAGATCCAATAATTGAGCCCAGGCTAGGCTCTTATTTATTAACAAATTCTATCATAAAATCTTGTTAACAACTTATAAATTCTTCATTCTAATTGGTCTATCGTGCTTGCTTTTCTCTCTTACTTGCTTGTTCTCCAAAGACCCACGATCTTGTTAATAGAGATATTTTATTTTTACCTATCAATTACCTTGCCGAACCTCTTAACACATCCATCCTTTCTTTTGATGTTATTGCCTTATCTCAATAAATAGGCCCTACTCTCATTTACTCTTTATCCATTCTTTGAAATCATGCCTTATTCATGTTTTCTTTGTTTAGTACACATTATTAATTACTGCAAGAGACGTGTCCTTAAATTTCTTTCGACACCCAACATTTATTTATAAGTCCTACTTTCCCCTCCCTTCTTTTGTAAAATCTAGACTTACAAATATAGCTTTAAGACCACATATAATAGAGGTACTTAGAGAGTGTTCCCATTTTTAAAATGGAATGAAGGAAAGGGGTGATGTTTCTCATCCATACCATATAAAGACTCACCAAGTTCTTATTTATATGAATTTATTGAAATATAGTTTTATTTATATATACATGCTAAAAATTAATAATAAGAATTCAAATAGCATTAGCTAGCATGATTCATGGAACATATATATATATATAGTGACTCATCAAGTGAGAGGAGCAACTTATTATAAGAGTGAGAAAAGTAAATTTTGACTGTTAGATCTTATATGAATAAGATGACTGTTGGATCAAACTATAATAGACTTTAAATTATGAAAAAAGCATTAAATGGTTTCAGATTAAAATTTAAACATATTTATACATAATTAAATTCATAAGAAAGTAGGTATCATTTGTTATATTCGTCTTGCTGGAAACAGCTTAATTATAAGAATGACTAACATACTTAGTATATCATGTAAATTGTTGGTGAAAAATATTTTATTAATAGGTATTCTTGAAAATTTCTATCTATCTATCTATCTATCTATCTATCTATCTACCTATATATATAAAGAAATAAAAATATTTTTCATAGATGAAGTGATAAAATTTTATAATTTAAATTTAAATTTTAAAATATATAGTATATATGTTTATTTAAAATATTTGAGTAACAGTATGAAGTTAGTAAAGGTTGTACAATTTTCCTTTTGATAAAATAAATGAAAAGCGTTTGTTGAATACAGCATAATAAGATAGTATAACTAAATTAACCATCCACAAAATTAACTTCCATATAATATTATTTTAACATATAAACTGGGGCTAAGAGAATCCTAGTTTCTTAGCACTTTCCAAAAAAAAAAAAGCAAATAATAAACATTGTTATGAGATCTTGATATGTGCCGTTTAAATCATAAGTTTAAAATTCATATTTTAAACAAAATTCCTCTCCATTATTTGCATTACTTTACGGCCACTTGTGGCAGTTAAGGTCCCGTTTGGATTGGATTTTTTTTTGTGTGGCTAAAAGTCACTTATTTCATCTAAAAAGTCATTAATTTTTGTATATTTCAATAATTTTTTTGAAAAATTAAATATTAAAAAATATATTTTTCAATTATTTTGTATAAGCTAAAAAGAGTTTTGAGAATGATTGAGTGGTAAGAACTCATCCTCCCTTAATCAAATGTCAGAGGTTCAATTTCTGACTTTGGGTATGGAAAGCTAATTAAAAAACTCTGGACTAACTCTCCCACCGTAAAAGGTGCCTACCATGGACGAGGGATTAGTCTCACAATTTTCAACGGTAGGAATATCCTGATTTCAATTAAAAAAAATTAATTTAAAATTTTTTCAATTATATATAAAATTGAACTTTCATAATTACTATATTTTTAAACTTTAAAACAAACACACCCAAACTAAAGATTCATTAAACCATATATCTACGAAAGGGATATTGAGATAACTTTAATCCCTACGATAATGGAGATAGAGTCCCGATTTTTTAAGTGCGATGAGGTAAGCAAGATTGTGACCTGTATCACCATGTAAAAACTCATCAAGTTCTTGTTTATATGAACTTTTTTTTCGGTAACATGAATTTATTCAAATATCCTAATTTATATATACACTCTTAAAATTATTAATATATATATATTTATATTTGTGGTTTAAATAGTTTTTAATTTTTTAATTGAATTTTATCGTGTATTTTTATTTCTTATTTTAATTGTGTTGTTTTGATAATATTATAATCTACTATGATTTTTTTTTTTTGTATGATTCATTTAAGAGTTTTGTTTTCTGTGTTTTTAATTATGTATTATTCCTTTCATAAAAAATAGTGAACATTCGTAGAGATCTCAATTCTCATTGGGAATAAGGAGTGGAGACCCATGATAAAAATAAGGATATTGACGGGAGGCAAATTTTTAGACAAAGATAGGGGTGGTAGGGGCATGTGTCCTGACCACATGAATACCCATTGCTATCCACTAGAGACATGTTTGATTGGAAAATAAAAATAAGGATAAATTTTTTTTAAATAAGTTTTATGTGTAGTTTTATATATAGTGCTTATCTATAAAATTTAAACCATGTTTATATCCCAACCAAACATACCCTAGATCTGGAAGTATTTTAACAACAACCCTATATTTTTGGCCAAAATTGCATGATTCAAATTAGCCTTTGTGGACTTAAAAGCCCCATGTGCTCTCATACATGTTAGTTCCTTTGTTATCGTTGTTTCAATTTGTTATGGAAAACCATATGTTAGCCATTAAATTACTAATTTGGTTCAACAAAAAAAAAAATTTAATTTGATTCTATTAAACTCAAGAGTATCATATTATTAATTTCTCTTACCAAAATAATCACATTTTGATCTTCTTCTTTATAATCACACTGATACATCTTTGAAACCTAACATCTCTTATTCTCTAATCCCTTCTTTATTTTTATATATCTTAAACTAGAATTGGACCAGCCAGGGTAGCGACCCTTTTGATCTGGCCTTCAGTCCCCTCCTGACCATTTAAGCTTTGCTGATGCGGCTTAATACCTGTGCATCAATTAGCCTCTTTACTTGAGTTGTATAGACTAGTCGACACTTGCCCAACCTACACCCTCAAATCTCTAGCCTTTGTACTTGAGTCTCTTTGTAACACCATTCCAAGTGCAACGTCATCCTGATACTATGACATCATACTTAGGAGTTATTACATATAAATTAGTGGACCTTGCTTAATTATTTACAATATATTAGAGCGAGTTGTACAGTAACTATTTCGTAGTTCTACATAAATAAACAAAAAGGAAACAAAGTAGTTAAGGAATATATAATGTGTATATTATGATAGTAATACTGTAAAGTTGTTTATTGTAGGTTTTGACACTCTACGTCGACAACAAATAATCAATGATTTCCTTTGAATAGGAGGTCAAACTACTTTAAACTAGGTGTTTGTTGACAAACACAAGGATTTGGATGTTAACCTTTATTTGCTTATTAAGATCTCGATTCAGGGTGAAAAGGCACTCCTCTTGGGTTCACCAGCAAAAAGAATCGAGTATCAAATGTGTGTAAGTGAAATAAGAATGGAATGTGTAAACGTGATTTGTGTGTTATATATGCAATATTGACTGACAATTATTAAATTGCAAAAGAATTGAAAAATGTAAAATGCTTGATTGACAAATGTAAGTAAAGTATAGAAAGTGTACAGGAAATAAAGGAAATATAGTCCTAGGAAGGTAGAAAATGGGGTTGAAAACAATTAATAAGAGGACTCTAGACTCTGTTTAGTCATCATGTTGACTTTGTAGAGCAAGTGTGTGAGTAAAAATTCCAACCCTTTACAAATGTACAGAACTATTATTTTATAGACATCCTAATACTCTAAGATCTTGACACTTGTCTTTGGCTACATCATTAGATGTTGTCCACATGTCTTTGACAGTTTCATTATTTGTCATGTACCTTTGTCGTCGAGCGATTACTACTTCGTCATGTCATCATGAGGCTATTGTTAATAATTGCTAGAAACATCTAACAACTGTCATTAACTATTGTGTGACCAGCATCTGCTTCCTACTTATCACTATGATGCTCTAAGATTTTCAAAATTTTATAAGTCCCAAATGGCAAACATGGACTTCGACTTGTCAAACTCAAGCATGAGAATCTTGCTGTTGCTAACTTGCAATAATGGACATTCAAACTCAATCTTGGGTGACCACCATTAGCTTTGATATGTCGACTGACAAACTTAAATTTTGTCAATTTTGATATGTTTGTCCTTGTGAATCAAACTTCACTATCTTGGTCAACTTTGACATGTCAAACATCCATTATATATTGTTGTCGCTAAGAGCTATCATACTTTGACAGTCAAACTCCTTTCATTATGGCCCTTATCTCACCAAGATAAAATGACAATTTGACATATTAACACTAAGTGAAATTTGGTGCCAATAAGAGTACATATCCGAATACATGAGAAAGCTCTGCTATGAGCCTTAATAGAACATCTGCTTTCTTAAACATTTGTATGTATATAATAGTTGGCGATGGTCTTTGGTAATCAGGCTATCTTGAGTCTAGCACTTCTAGGATGAGCAGCTTATTATTTTCTTGATCTAAGTGGAGACAATAAGAGAACACAAATAGAGGGGATGAAAATTATAAAATTCTCAGTACGGTATTCCAAAATACACAACAATTAATGTCATCATTACCATCCTAGCCACTTTGATTTATTAAAAAAAATGTGAATATATATATATATATATATATCATAATAGTCCAACTCACAATAAATCATTATAGGCAAATAATTCATAATAATATAAGTATGCATATGATAAATGTAATGACTTTCATCAACTTCTTAATTAACTTCGTTTGTTTACTTGCCTTGATTTTGATGTCTTTCTCAACTTTACGTGCCCTTGACATAAGTGGCCTTGTCCACTCAAGGATAATAGACTACTTATCAGGAATGGGCTTATTCTTATATATAATTATCAGATTTACTTTATCCAACTCTCACACAGTACTATTCCTAGCCAAATTTACTTTCCTTGACTTAGTGTTGAAGGGGATCCAATAAGTGCTCAGGCTCATTCTCCTTGACGATTTAATCTTTATAAGTGGCCAGATTCAACTTTCCCCGAGGATTTAGTCTCTTATTTATTCTGAAATACTTTGATCACTCAAGTTTCATGTTGTATGTCATATGCACAAGCATCATAATCATATATGCATAGCATCAATAACTAAATCACGTAGTGTACGAGGCACAAAATTATTGACATATTACTCATAGTCAAATTTCAGATCATATAGCACTTGTCCTGTAATTTCAGTCTCAAAGACAATTCTAGTTATTAATCAAATATTGTGATAACATGGTGAAATAATTCATTGAGGTACTTCAACATATTTATATTAATCTGTAAAAATTTGATTGAAAAAGGAATTTCTAGCTAGTTAAAAAATTATACAAATTTAGTGGATAGAACCTACGCTCCTGCAGCATTTAGTCAAATTTAAAGAATTTTGAAAATTGCAAATTAGCCTAAAGCTTTTTGAGAAATTCAGATGTTTATAACAACATATACAAATTTCAAATCAAAATTTCATCATTTGATGAGGTAACAAAAATAGACAAGTTCAGTGGTGAGAAATAGATTGCCTAAGCAGCATAAGCTTTAGTCTCGATTTTATAATTTTTAGAAATAGTAAATATTTACTAATGTTCCTAGAAAAATTTGCAAAGATAATTTCACATGTTAGATGAAATATAAAAAAATTCAATTCAAAAAGATATCTCTAAGTGTGCTTTAAAAATCACACAAATTTACTGCCAGGCTTAGAATCCGAGTTTTCATCATGCTAGACTAATATGTAAGTTCGTCAAAGAAGCTTCCTAACAACATATACTACCATAATCATGCATGTTAATCAATATTCAAGCTCTAACCTACGATAACAAAACAAACCCTAACCTAGTTCCCCATAAAATTTCAGAAATAGAAAATGGTTTGGAAAAGGTTTTCAAACAACCCCTACCCTTAGCTAGGATAGCTTTTCCACTTGCAGTTATTTTTCCAAGTGTGAATCCACCTAAAACCACGCTAAACTAGCCAAGACCCTTTCTTCAACAAGTTAGGCAGTGGCCTCTTCTTGATTGTGATATGGGATGATGATTCTTTTATGTTAGAAACGGAGCTTTTAATGAGCAGACTAGCCTTTGTATCTAAGGTTTATATCTTTGAAGTATTGAGAATGAAGTTTGTGTTGGCTCTAGAACCCTTTAGAAAGTGTTATCACTTAAAGTTTTGAGTGACAACAAACTAATTTTGTTAAAATACTTTGTAGAAGGACTTATATTTTAGTTGAGTTTCTTGAGCACTTAACAAGACCATTCTCGTCAGCATACAAGCTCCTTAAACAAGTTTTAATTTCATGACATCATGTGTGAACATGTTTAATCTCATTCAAAGAGATTCAAAACTTAAACGAAGTGAAAATAATCCTTGAAATGAACAACAGTATATTTGACACACGAAGAAAGGATTTCAAGAACAAGAAACCAAACTTCAGATCTTTAGAAAGTAGCTTTCATCTTTAGAAAGTGATACACCATGAAGAAATCCATCCTCCTCTAAAACAAGTTATGATTACTGTCTTTAATCGTGATGATATAATTACCAACAAGCTCTGATTGAAGCAATGAAGATCAATGAGGAGTCTAGAAATTGAATCAGCACTTTTGAAAGCATGTTTACTCTTAAGCGGTGCACACTTTACAAAATGGGAAGGAAAATTCAAATTTCAAATTCAAGTTAAACCCAAAAACGGGATGATAGTGACATCTCACTTTTTATCTTGGTCAATCGACCTAGCTTCTAGAAGGAAATATTCAAAAACATCGTTCAAAAAATAAAAAGTAGTTTCTGAAAATGGACTTAGAAAGCTTAATTTGACAACGGTCACTGCAACTGTAAAAGCAGCTCTGACACAGTTGAGCTAGTCTTCTAGACTGCATTTCTAAGACATAAAAAGAAACTCAGCATGTGTCACTAGAAAAACAGATCAAGGGGCAATGATATGAAATGAGGTCATGTGCTTATAACTTAAGATTTTTGGCTAGTACATTTGAAAATCTCTCAAAGAACACGAGAATCCTCATTCTTCTGTAAAGTCATTACTACTTGTAATCAGTTTTTGATTCTATAAAAAAAATATTCTTTCTAAGTTCTTATTAGATAACATATTTTTCCTAGGAAGAATTGTTAAAAAAGAAATCATTTAAGTTTGTAGTTCATACACTGGTTTATTTTGAGAAAACTTGGGTGTTTGTTAGTTGGCGTGAACCAACCTTCAAAAATCTTTGTACTTTGATACAGTAGTGATAATTATGAGTTTAGCTTTGAGAGGCTAGTCAGAGACTACTTAGGAGTGATAGTAGAGTGAGTTACTGGTCACGTAAGATAGCTTGAGAAGGCTATTGAAAGACTATATGATTTTCTCAAGATTGATTTAGTGGAACTCAACTAGTTGTTGAAAATTGGATGCAAACAGATTGATCGAACCAGTATAAAAACTCTTTGTGCTGTATTTATCTGCCCCCTTAATCCTTTTCTCATTCTGCTTTGTGTTTCCTTACAATGCATTTCTGGAAACTTGCTTTTAATTATTTTTCTTATTTTTAACTTACTTCAGGAAGTTACTTTCTAGTACTGACTAACATCTTTTTCACTGTATTTCAACTAAACACTTGATATTTTTTGTTTAAATTTTTTAAAAATAGGGAAAAGAAAAGTGAAAGCATGATGACTTAACCTCCCCTTCTCATACATTTTTCAACCTATAGTTTGAGAGCAAGGTTTTGTGGTTAAGTGAGAATGAAAAATGGAGTGCTACAAAGGAGGAGAGACGTCAGAAATTTGGGAGAGAGAAATTGCATGGTTGTGTGATAATTCATCCAGATATACAGGTGATTTAATCTTTTGTTTTCTTTTTAATTATATTTCTTTTAAGTGAATTTTGCGATATGGATGGTTATGATTGAAACTTACTAACCAAGTTTTAATCCATGTCATCCACTTGGCATAGTATGAGTCGCTAAGATTACTTGGCCATAAAGCCTTTTTTACAATGTTGAAAATCGCACATTAAAACTTTACCAAACAGGTAAAATATATCTAGCCAAATCTTAAAATATCTTTATCTAGGTCCCATGCCTAGTACTCTACCCTAATGTGCGAGTCTATTATCTTGGTTGGACACCCTTGATCTCAGTTCTAGAGTTACTATTCATTAGTGGGCCTGAAAAGTCAATATTCATCCTTGGTCCCTAGGTAATTTTGTTTTAAACAAAATCTTCCTTGGTTCATTTCTATTGTTGTCCAATTTCCAAAATTATGAAATTTTGACTTATTAATTTTAATTTAATTTATAGTAAAATCTGAGTTATACTCTTTGACCCTCCAAGCTTCAAGACTAGGGACTTGTGGACTAATTGGTACTAAACCAACTTGTATACTCATACGGAGCGACCCTCGACGGACACACCTTTACTTAGCCCAACAAGCATTAACTGAACATGTGAGGTTTAAAGACACGATCAGAATGTCTTCTATTAATGCCTTGCATCCCCTCATGGCCTATATATATATATATATATATATATCTCCTCTTGGAGAAAGAGATAGCATCTCATTCTTTATCCTACACATTAACCCACCCTTTATCCTGAGCAAGACAATGACAAGAACAATATTGTATGTCTAGTATTATCATAAAATCTAACGGAGTCACATTCATCAATTTAAGATGAATTTTTATCTGTATGTATTGAAACCACGAGTCAGTGGAACGACTAATATATCTTTCCATTCATGAACAGTGAGGGGTCACGGAAAACTTTTAAGTTTCCAAACGCTAGATCTATCCCACAATTTTCGTCACACAAGCACCAAATGAGGCTCTTCTCAAATACTTCTTTTCTGATATGACCCAGTGCCATTTTTGAGATAGTGGAGATACATCGAAAGTTGAAAATGAAACTAGCATTTCCAGCACAATAAACACATTTTTCGCTAAGTGAAAAACATTTTTAATAAAATATTACTACAAGAAGTAAATTTTTTTAATACCGTCAGGTTGGACATGATTGTAGCTGACTATATAATCATGAGGCTATTCTGTACCACAATAATGGTGCTACCTAATCTATGTAGAAGAATAAGCTTAGCTTTCTACTTTGTATGTCTTGTGGTTGTGATCCTTTATCCAGTGTCGTAGGTAGCTGCCCTTTTCTTGCTTTTGTATTAACGATCATCGATTGTCTGAATCCGGTGTTTCTCTTCTCTCCTTGATGGAGGGTCTCAAGTTCTCTTATGAATTAATTATCGAGGAAAAGACCAACATTCTGAAAAACAGACCGGACCGATTGGTCCAAGTGGTTAAACTAGGAACCGGACATCTTTCCGGTCCGGTCATCTTCAAAAAACTGTGAATCCAAAACCTGGTCAAAGATTGAAAAAAACCAACCAAAACCAATAAACCGCCTAAACCGGTGGCGATTCCACGGTTCCATGGTTCATAGAAAATAAACCAAGAAAAAAAGACGAAGAAAATTTCCAATCAGAAAATGTTCTCCACACTTTCTTCAATTGCAGCTCTCCCCAAATTCGCCGTCAGCTGTATGCGGGTTGCCTCATGTTTTCTACAGCATGCTTCAGAAAAAACGATGATGTACAAGACATACCATATGATGCTTGAAGGGCAAGGATTTAGCCATGGGATGGAAATTGCAAATCTCCTTTCTCGACCAACACTAGAAGCCCATGGATGCAGCTGCAAATTTATTTCTGATACATAGCCGCTAGCTAGAAGAAAGAACCATCTAGTTTTGGGGTCTGAGTTTTGGGCCCAATTTTTGGGGTCTGAATTTGGCTAAAACAAAAAGATATCCACTTACACGAACAAAAAGAAGAAGCCACCTACTTGTGACCAAAAGAAAAAAATCTACCTACTTTTGGCGGACAAAATACAATATAAGGTTGGTGCTAGAAAATACTAATTGCTTTTATAACAGCAATAATAACAATATTTAAGGTGATTTCAGCATGACATCATTGACTTAGCTTTATTTTTGTCCAAAAATAGACTATTAATATAAATAGTTTTATAAATTTATATAAATATATATAGTTTATTATATTCTGGTTGAACCCAGTTAAACCTTTGAATTAATACCTTGTCCAATTTAATGTCTGGTCCGATTTTTAGAAGCATAGGAAAAACTAAAACCAGTAATATATATCTCTTTATCTGATATTAACGTTAAGTTGTTGGATACATACTTCTTAACCATATGAAACTATAAGCCAACGAAAATTAGAAGATTCTCTATACTCAAGACAAGTTGGTGCCTTAAGGTCATGCTTTTCCTATGGATTATATTATTTTAACAAACATGGAGCTACAAGAAGCATTAATTTTGTAATACCCTAATATTTAACCCAACGCGCCTAGAATGTATTTAAGTTAATTATTAGTTATTACTCTTTTGTTTCAGTTTATAATTTTTAAACGATTAAAATACTTAACAAAAATATGGGTAAATATTTTTTTGAAAACCTAACACAAAAACGTGAGTCGCGCATACATGAAAGAGCTACGTCATTCGTTTGCATACAAGATAAAAAGAAACTAAAGCACATCATAGTTATACATGGAATAAGAATGAGCACAAAGCCATAAACACATCACACCATCATGGGTTCATATGTCAATATCAAATAGTGGTTCCTCATCACAATACCAAATATAAATAGTTATAAAGGGTAATATCATGCCCACTGTAGACAGTTGGGATAGTACAGTCATCCATAATGTCATGAAAATAAAACTAATGCAACTAGCTAAAGCAACCCCTCCTCCCTACTCCTACTGGACTGCGCCAAAGTGGATAACCTCTAAACCACAAAAAGCAAATGAAGGCTATCATCTCCATGTCATAAGCACAAGCGCTCCGTGGTCCACTACTAGCTCCTACTGTAGTCCTCTCTGATGGGGAGGAAGGTAACCAATCCATTGAGCCAACTTGTCGGGTGTGGCCAGACGATGATCATGGTGGACGTGGGCACCTCAATGGAGTCGCATGGCTATCCTAGCCCTTCTTACGGGCTGGGTCACGATAGCCTTACTGCTGGGTCCTACTCCCATGGGAACACTAGGCGTAGAACCCTCCGAAGGGTGCTGGGTGGTGGGATCCTCAGAGGGTCAGACTTCATTGGGTAAGGAGGTAAGCGGGGGACATACTCGAGGTAGTCACAGACAGCCAACTCAGCAGGGCGAGTACGACAGAGCTGCTCTTTGCATGGGCGGGTGCGCTAAAAAATGAGGTCATCACTGTACGAGGAGGCGAGAGTAAACCTATAGCTAGAAACTGGGTATGTGAAAGGACGCTCTATGAAAACAAACAGGCGCAGGACACAATGATCCCCAAAATGGTATGACTGATGCTCGGCATAGAAGTACAACTCCCAGGTAGGGGCGTCAACGAAGATCACGAACGATCGTCCCCTGGAGACATGATGGAAGGAAAGGAAGAGAGGATGAGAATCTTATATAAGAAACTCAGTAGGGGTGTACACCTCCTAACATGTGTCATCATCATCAACATCCTCAGGAACCTCAGGTTTAATTATGAAATAATGAGCATACCTATAAGTTTAAATTATTAAGTTTCCAAATGTTATTACTCTGAGGTCCATCCATTTTAACATGAATCTTAATGCATAGATGCAATATAAAGAGTCATGAAATGCATGTCAATGCCATGAGCCATTCATCATAACATAAAGAATGTGAACTCTTCTAGCATGATTATTCCCTTATTAATCTCTTAGGTGACTTAGGCTTTTCATCTCTTTCACTTGGGGGCCGCCCTATTAATCCCTCCTTTGAGAGTTCTAGGTTATGAGCTCATACTTCACTTGTTGTCACTAGTCTACCACTTATCCTCTTGGTAACCTAAATTTCTGACTCCCAGAGTGCGGGATAGGAGGCATAGGATCACCTTTCATAACATTTAATTCGAGGAGTCTAAAGGATCATTTCCATTGGATCACCTCTCATAACTTTTAATTCAGTGAGTCCAGAGGATCATTTTCATGTGTTTTATGTCACCTTAGCCTTAGCATGTTATTTTAGAGTTACACACATAAGCTTATGACCATATCATTACAACTTATCAATTAGCATTTCGTGCTTATAACACACAACTAATATGCATTTCAAATATCTCACATAAGTATGCTATTATCAACATCTCTTGAAAAGTAAACATGCGCATATCCAGTATGTCGGAATCAAGGACTGGATTCAACTAATGCAAATGTTATATTCAGCATGGTATACATATCTATCACAAAGCACCAAAGATCACCACTACTTTTAAACCTTATGGACATTATCAAACAATGCTGAAATGCACAAATTTCAGGTTTTATAAGTCACGTTTTTGACCCTTTCTAATTACCGAATTTTCCCAAGATATTAAAATTAACTCCTAAACTAATTATTAGTGATTCACACACATATACTTAGTAATTAAACATCATTTTATAGAAAAATCACCTGCTGAAATAGAGTCCATATTTCCAACTCTTAAGTGTTCTAGAAATCACATTTTTGATCCTTTTTAATTACTAGTTTTTCCTCAAGTGCTAAAGATAATTTTTACAATATCCAATAGTGATTTTTGCACATTCAATCTCCTCCAAACAGCACCTTATAGAATTAATGAGGGCATGATGGTAGCCAAAATTTTAATTTCTAAAAGCATTGGAAGTTGCAAAACTAGCCATTTCTAGTTACTAGTTTTTCTCTAAATTAATTCCAAGTAAATAAAAACACTTGAAGACAATTGATCCTTTTGAAAACAATATTAAATCCCTTAGGGCAGTAACTAAAACAAGGATCCCATTAACAAGGTTTTGTCCATGAAAATCTCATTTTAAATACCTCTTTAGTTTCCAATTCTTTCTAGACCAATAAAAGAATTATAGGACACAAATTTTCGGCCTAAACATGAAATAAGATGAACTAAAATTTCACCTCAAGCTTATCATCATCATGAGGCCGAAAATACATCCTTAAGCATGTTCAATATCAAAACTTCCATTTGAGATATAAAGGGCAAGTCTTGAGCTCTAGAGATTTAGGTGATGGCAAGAAAATAAACGTGATATGCAACCTCATTTTAGTCTTTATCATTAGGAGGTGATGGCTTGGAAAAGTAAATATGATGTGCAAGACTTGAAATATAAATATGAGAATGGAAGTTTAGTTTTAAGTCTTTAAAGCTTTAGGTGATAACTTGAAATATAAATATGAAATACAAAACTTGAACTTTAAACATGGGAATGCAAGTCCATTTCTTTAGTCTTTAAGAGTTAAAGTGATAACTTGAAAACAAATATGAGGTGCAAGACATTGAAACATAAACATGAGATGCAAGAACTTAAAATATAAGTATGATGCAAGTCCATTTTTACATCTTACTAGGGCTCATTTCAAGACTTTAAAGAATAACACTCTCAACCCCAAATCAATCTTAACAAGATGGAAGTGAGCTTTAGAGTCCTTTAACCCACGGTTCTAAGAACTTCATTCCTTGGACTCACCATCAAGCTCAAAGAAAATGGACAAAGAGAAACTGAGCAACATCTTACTCATTGTTCCTCTTTGAAAAATTGAAAATGAGTTCAAGCTTTAGAGATCATAAATATGATGGTTTCATAATCATCATCTAGAAAACCCTCATCATGAAGCCATGGACTCAAACATCAAAGAAAAAAAAATTTCAAAGAAACCACCAAGTACTCTATGTTCTTCGTTCTTTAAAACCAAAAATGAAGACAAAACTTTGGGCTTTAGAGGTCTATCACATGGTGGTTTCACAACCATCACTAAGATCCATCATCATCAAGCCACAACTTCAACATCCCATTAACAAACCAAAACCGAAATCTAAAAGCAAAGAAAGATGACTAAACCGAAATGAAAGGAAACTAAGGAACCAAACCATAGGCTTTAGAGGTCATGAACATGGTGATATCAAAACCACCATCAAGAGCTCTTATCATTAAGCCATGGTTCCAACCATTTATTTACAACGGAAAACAAACACAAGAAGAAAAAGAAAGATCAAAGTCGAAAACATAGAGCTAAGGAGGAAGATCAAAATCGAAATAAAAGAAAGGAAAACAAGGAGAACATGTTCATTCATCCAACATTCAAATCTGAAAATGGAGCAAAGAAAAGAAAACAAAAGAACTCAACAAAACCCTACTAAATTTGTCTTCTTAAAGGAAAAGAGAGAGCTTGGTCTTGTGGGTTGAAATGAGAAGACAAAATCTTTTCCTGAGGCCAAACAAGAATTCGGCCAAGGCAAGGTGAGGAGGGTGGAGAGTTTGTATTGAGTTCTAGTGTGTTGATATGGAATGGTTATGTATTTTGGGGGTGGTTTGTAGAAGATGGTAGTTCTTGGTGGTGGAAGAGGAAGAGAAAGCTTTGAGGTTGAGAGAAAATGAGAACTCTTTTTTTGACACAAATCTTTGGCTAAAAAAAGTGAGTGTAAAAGTGAGAGTGTTTGTGAGTGTTGGTGTATAAGAAAAATGAAATGAGAGTGATTTGGGGAGGGGGGGAGGGGAGTGACCGTGGCCTTCTTGGGCATTTAGGACGGAGTTTTTAATTTTTCATGTAGGTTAGGATGTGTAATAAAGGTAGATTTAATTAGGAAAATGGTTAGGAATGAGTAATTAGGTGTTTAGGTTGACAATAATATATTTAGGAATTTCAAGACCATGATTAAAGAGTGGTCATAAATATTTAGAGGAGTTAAGTTCATTTAGTTTGAACTTCAAAAACCAACATATTCCTAATTTTAAGGAGAAAGAGAGAGAAAATACTATTCACCTTTGTAACTAAGTCATGTCATGTGAATTCCTTTGATTAAGAAAGAGATTTAATTTGTTCTAAGTAATCTTAAGCCTCTATTAACTTCAATCAATTATTTTGACTCAATATTAATAATTAAAATTATTTTACCTTTAATTAGAGCCTAATATTGCATGCATTTTTCCTAATCACTTAATTAAGCTCATTATGCACGTAAGTAGAGGCAAAATAGTAATTTTGTACAAAAACTCCCTGGGGCCACCTGGACTCATACAGATATCATGTATCCTTTTAAAACAGCATTCCAAACTCCCAAGTAGAGTCCAGGTCCAATTGGCAATTAATCCTGTGTTAATTTGCTGCAGGGCTATTTCGGTAATTTCGCATGGAAAGCAAAAAATCAAAATTGAGATTTTCACCTTCAACAAAAAGCACAACATAAATAACCCCCTTCAATCATTAAAACATCCCTTTAAGGATAGCCTAGGCTAGCCGTCCTCGATTCCGGATAGAAATGACTTCAAGGGCGTTTTGGTCATTTTGCACACAGGAAGAAAAATTAGGGCGTTACAAATTTAGTATTATTTGGGTAGTTGTGTTATTTAAACACTTAAAAAGTGGATGTCTTTATTACCATTAGATGTGATTGGTGAATGAGATAAGCGGAGACTACCATCACATCAAATGATGATTAAGTGAGTGTCTAAATTGACACTTACTTTTGAAATGTTTAAATAATATTTTTGATTGTTTGGGTTACCTGATGTCTTCCTCTTTGAAAACTACGTAAGAAAAAATAATGTTGCTTTTTAAGAGCATCAACTTTATATTATGCAGTATTAATTAAAAATTACATTCTGGTTTAAATATATTTTTTAATCCTTATAAAATAAACAAATTTTATTTTTGTCCCCTAAATTTTTGTTTCCACATCTCAGTGCAAATATTTATAAAATTATTTGGTTTTAGTCTTTACCACATAGGATTGCTAACTATCATGTAGGATTCAATGACTTGACCCTCCATTATTATTTCAAGAGCCTTCTAAGGAACAATTCGAGGGACATGAGAAATAGTGGTGTTGGAGCAAACTCTAACCTCAAGATTATGAGCATCGAAGGGGAGAATAGAGTCCCAACCATAAGTTACAAGGTGCCTATTGCCACCTCTCTCTTCCACTCTAAAGATACACATACCATCAAATTATGGGTAAATCATCATACATACGAATGAGTGACACATGTAACCCTTTAACGTATAATGTAGTATGCTCAAATCGTATTTGGTTTTTTATGTTAAAGGATAACTTCTTGGTGTAATGCCCTGATTTTCCCATGCACAAATGACCAAAATACCCCTGAGGCCATTTTTACCGAGAAAATGAAGATAACCAGCCTCGGCCATCCTCAAAGGGCTATTTTAGTATTGAAGGGGGATAATGTGTGATTTACATGTGTTATATGTGTTAATAGAGCAAAAGAATCTTATTTTTGAGGTCCAATGCGTAAAATTACCAAAACACCCCTATGTCTAATTGACACAGAATTAATTCCCGACTGAGCTCGGACCCTGCCAAAGAGTTTGAAACGTTGTTTTTAAGGGATGTTTAATGTTTGGACAACCCCAGATGGTCCCGGGGAGTTTTTGTAAAAATTACCATTTTGCCCCTGATTAAGGGCATAATAAGCTTAATTACATAATTAACGAAACCTAAATAATATTAGGCTCTAATTAAAGAGTGATTATTTTTAATAATCAATCAGAGTCACAATAATTAATTAAGGTTAATTAGGGCCTAAGATTGCTTAGAGAAACTCAAAACCCTTTTCTTAATCCAAGATTAGTGTCATGTCAATTTGAAATAGTATTTTCTCTATTTAATTCCTTAAATTATCGGAATAGTCATGTGATGAGATTCCTTGCTAATAAAGGTGGATTTGCACTAATTGTGCAAAATCACTCTTTAATCTTGTCTTGAGCCACCTTAATTGATCGCTTTCTCACCTAAACACCTAATTGCAACTCCTAATCCATGGCCTAACTAAATCCACTCTTAAGCAAACTCTTAATCCACATTAGAATAAAAGAAATCCTCCCCCATTTTTCTCTTAATATGGCCGGCCATCCTCCCTCATTTTTCATCCATCACATGTTGAAATTCAATTAAAAATGTGCACTCAAAGAACCATACCTTGAACCATGCTTGGCCATACCTTGATCCATGCCTCACCATACCATGAAATAAGATATTTTTCTCTTCTTCCTTCCCTCCAAGACTGGCGGCCACACCTCCCCCCTCATGCTCCCATATGTTTCATTTTCTATAAATAGGTGCCAAAGGAAGTTGCAAGAACCTTTGCACATCTTTACAACTTCAAGCTTTCTTCCTTTGATCCCAAAGAATTCTTCTTCTTATTCATTCTTCCAAGAGCCACCACCCTCCACCATTTTTTAACCCCCAAACCACCATAGATTATCCTTTAAACACCTAACCTTTCCACTTCCAAGATCAAATCCAAGACACACCTTCCTTCCTCTTTTTTTTTTTCTTTCTTGGCCGAAAACCCCTTTGAAGCTCCAAGGAAGATTTGTTCTTCTCATCTCATTTCCAAGAACAAGCTCTTTTCTTTTCAAAGAATATATCTTTGGTAGGGGAGTTATTTCCAAGTTTTCATTCTTTTCTTTGTTTTTTTCTTGGGTTGAAATGTTGAAATGATAATTCTCTCATTCTTCTTCTCCATTTCGGTTCTTAATTCCCCTTTCTTCTTTCTTTTCTTTTTCGGCCATAATGGCCTTGTTATTGGAAAACCATGTCTTGATGATGAGGATCTTGGATGTTGGTTGTAAAAGCTTCATTTATTTGACCTCTAAAGCTTGAAGGTTTCATTCTAAGAGTTTTTGGCAAACAAAGATATTATGTTAAATGGTAGTCTTGAGCCTAAGACTCAAAGAAATAATAAATGGATTGGATTTATATTTATATTTCAAGTCCTTGCATTACATATTTATATTTAAGCCTTACATTAGCATATTTGCATTCATGTCATCACCTAAATAATTAAACTCGAAGCCTACCTATGTCAACGTTAAAGTTGATTGTTGATTTAGAGTGAATACTTTAAAGGGCCTAGACCACTAAAATAAAGAATTGGACTTGCATTCATATTTACTTTTCTTGCCTAGAATATTTATTCTTCAAGCCATCACTAAACTTAAAGATTAAAAGTAGAGCTTGCATTTTCATATTTATATTCAAGCTTTGCATTCATATTTATATTCCTTTGCCATCACTTTATAATAGTAAAGACTAAAATGAAGTTTGCATTAACATATTTATATTCATGTCGTCACCTAAATAATTAAACTCGAAGCCTACCTATTTCAACCTTAAAGTTGATTGTTGATTTAGAGTGAATACTCTAAGGGGTCTAGATCATTAAAATAAAGAATTGGACTTGCGTTCATATTTACATTTCTTGCCTAGCATGTTTACTTTTCAAGCCATCACCTAAACTTAAAGATTTAAAACTAGAGCTTGTATTTTCATATTTACATTCAAGCTTCGCATATCATTGTTATGTTTCTCTCAACATCACCCTGTAATGCCAAGATTAAAAATGAAGCTTGCATTGCATGTTTAAATCACTTAATTAACCTAGTGCTCAAGACTCACCTTTTCAACTCACATGGGAACTTTGACTCATGGAATATATATCTTTATAAATATAAATATCCTTTGTTTAAATTCTCTAATTCTGCTAATAATTTAAGGTTATTAATTGTGTTACTATAAAAAAAATAAATAATAAGAATTGATTATAAGAGCATTCCTTGAATTTAGAATTAATCCTAAGAAAGACTAGTTACTAGAAATGCCCAATTCGTAATTTTGTATGCTCTTAGGAAATTAAATTTTGGTCTTGGATCAAACCTTTCCAGAATTGATGTATGTTGTTTGGAGTGCTCTTAACATGCAAAAATTGTTATTAATAGGTATGACAATCATTTTTGATAGTTAAGGAAAGTCTAGTAAGTAGAAAGAACCGAAAATATGAATCCTAGGACTCTTTTAAATGAAAATACCCTTTCTGACCAGCATGTGATATTTGAGTAAAAATGATATTTAACACTTAGTAAAAATATAGGAATCACCTATAATTGGCTTAGAGATAAATTCTAGCATTATAGGAAAAGTCGGTAATGAGAAAAGGGTTAAAAAAATATTTTATAAGAACATCGAAATGGTTCATTTCGTTTTTATTTCATATCTGTCCAGATTTGTTTAGTGATGCTCCTAGGTTAATAGTAAATGAGAATTTTTGTATTTGATCCTTTAGATGCATAAGATGATAAATATGAAAGTTGGATTTACCCAATTTAGAGGTTAAATCAATTATAAGGCAATGAAAGTACTTACCCTGTAAAGTGTGTGATTTTTCCATATGCTTGAAGGATTATGTGAAAATTGATGTCTTACATGTTTAGTTGTTTGAATGTGAAAATTGATATGGCATGCTTTGATTTCACTTGAAACATTTTAAAGTTGCATATGTTCAAGTAATATGAAGAGCATGAGAAAAGTATATGATATGGTTATGACTTTGCATCTTAACATAACATGCTAATATAAAGGTGACATAAAAATATGTGAAAATGATCCTCTAGACTCCCCAAATTAAAGGCTATGAGAAGTGATCCAATAAGGAAATGATCCTTTGGACTCCCTGAATTAAAGGTTAGGAAAGGTCCTATTGCCCCCTATCCCGCACTCTAAGAGTCGGGTGTTAACTTATCATAGGATAAGATTATGCTAGTGACGACTAGTAAGGTATGAGCTCATAATCTAGAGCTCTCAAAAGGCAAGAGGAATATGGTGGCCCTAAATAAGAGAAAGAATTAATCTAAGTCACTTAAAGGATAAATGGAAGAAAGTCATGTTATGATTGTTATGATCCATGAGCATTTCTTATGATTGGAATGAGTATATCGTACCTTATATTGCCATGCATTTCATGATAAGGCATGTTGCATTCGTGACATCCAAGATGCATACTAAAATGAATGGGCCTCGGTAAATGGTACCTTAGAACTTTAAAATTGAACCTTATGCTTGTTCACCTTTTTATAAAGAAACCCAAGGTTTCTGCGGACATAGATGATGACACCAGGATAGAAGGACACCCTACTAAGATTCTTTATTAAGTTTCTCACTCCCTATATCTTTTCTTTCCGTCATGTCTTCAGAGGATGATGGCACCTTTCGTGATTTACATTGATGCACCTACTTGGGAGCTGCATTTTGACGCCACACACCAATCCTATTACTTCGTTGGTCGTTGTTCAGTCAGTCAGTTTGTATTCTTGGATCGCCCTTTTGCTCAGCCAGTTACTAGCTTCCGATTCTCGTCGACCTCGCCTTTTGCCGATGACTTACTCTTCGAGCGTACACGCCCTTGAGGAGAGCGCATCCATTGTATCCCCGCTGCTACCTAACCATTCGAGACTACTCAAAGTACGTTCCCTGCTCACCCGCAGTTCATTCTGAGGCCAACCCCTTTGAGACAGACATCCCATCCATGGGTTCCTCCCCTATCGTACCCATGGAGTTAGGTAACGAGGCTACTATGAAACGACCACTTCAAGGAGGCAGGGTAAGGATGGTACCTCGTCATGGAGCACATGTCTGATCCTCTCACCGTTTGGCCACCCCGGCCGAGCTAGCTTATGTTCCTCCTTTCGATGGGCAGGAGTAGGAGCTAGTCGCTGACTCTTAGTGCATATACACGTACACACTTAAGATAGCCTTTTTTTGCTTTTAGAGGTTATCTATTTCTAAATGCACTTTTGTAGTTAGGGGATTCAGATGTATTCTCTTTGTGTTTCTTCATGTTATGCACGGATGACTGTATTAACGCTACTACTACTAATCAACTTGACGTATTGTATACCTACTTATATATATCAACTGTGATGTGGCTTTATTTACGTTTCATTTGTTATGTTATGATTCTCCTTTGCAAGTCGATGATACGGTTTACTTTATGCACCCACGTGGCTCACGTTTTAGCTTTCATTTCCAAAAAGAAAAAATTTTACCCGTATTTTCATTAAGTATTTTCAAAAACTAGAACTAAGAACTGGAACAAAAGAGTAATCACTAATAATTAACGTAAATACATCCTAGGTGTATTGAGTTAATTATTAGGGTGTTACACTTGGGATCTTAGCTTAACTTTAAATTTCGAAAATTTTCTTTCCTAGAAACACGACAAGAGTGCTAGTAGCTCTAATGTCTGTGTAAGCGCCAAGGGGCCTGCAAAGACACTTTGATACTTAAGTCAGTAAATGAATGAGGCATAGAGTGGTAAAAGGATTGCATGTAATAGGTGTGTGGTACTTGGGGGTAGTGAGCCCCTTTTATAATGTGAGATGATCCCGTGATAAGCTAGGAGATAATCTTCCTTGTATAAGTGACATATTCATGGGATTTAGTGGATATTAGCTATTTTCTATATTTGTAGGAAATAGTATAATATATGAGATATGACATGATAATAAGGAGATAATGAGAGATATAGAGAGATCCTGTATAGAATTCAGGAGATATCCTTAACTAAATATGGGGTAAATCCGTAGGAGACTTGGGCGCCACGTGGCCGGTCTTTAGGACCCATGTTCAAGCTCTCGTGGTTCTGGCTAAGGTGTCTGACTTATATTTCTAGTCTAGTACATAGCCCCCGAGCTTGGACGTAGGCTGAGTAGCTGGTGCTGAGGTGTCTTGATTGAGGTGTCATGACCGAGGTGTGTCTGTTGACGACAACTGCATGCCAAGCTCAAATGAATCTACTTGTTGTGCGCTGCTTGGTGTGCCTCTTCAGTTGCTGTAGTGACAACTATTGGATTTAAAGTGACTAGCCCCTGATAGTTCGATGAGGTGAGTATTCCTTGGTTTTGGTGATAGGTCGGCGAAAAAGTGTTGACAACTTTGGGCTAGCTTGAATTGCTTGATTATGGAAGTATAGTTATGGTGTATCTTCTCGGCTGCTGTAAGTCATTAGATCAAAGCAACAAGGCCCCAGTCTTTGGTTAGGTAGGATGTCTATTTTACAGTAGTATTGATGTTGCTTTCTTTGCCAAAAGCAATTTCTTGGTCTATTTCGAATGGTCTTATAGTTGCTTGAGGGTGACCTAAATGAGTCGATGTCTAGGATTGTACTAATTTGGCCAAGCTGTTGTACTTTGGCTACGGGATGGCACTGGTCATAGGTGTTCACATGGTGTGCGTGACACTTTCTTTGCTAGTGTCAATGGGCACTTAAAGTCCCCAGTTTATTGATTGCGCCAAGATCTCTAGTAATAATGTGTAGGTTGAAAGCAGAGTCTTTTGTTCTTTTCCTTGCTCGACTGGGATGGTGGAATGCCTAGCCAAGGTATAGGCTCAGGGCTTGTGCTAAAATGTTAATAGGTTTTATGTTGATTAGAAGTTGGTCGAGAATAGTGTAGTACCTTGTTGAGATTGCAACTTAGGGTTTATGAAGCATGAGGCTTATTGGCTGTAATGGGGGCAAATCGAAGTCATCATGGGAGTTCGATATGTCTGCTGTGACGCCCCAATTTTTACTGTCATTAGAAATTACTCAATTACCGAATTACCGTAGGTAATTATTACATAAGATTTGAGGCCGAACAATCCTCAATAAAGGAATATAACATTAGAAGAGAGGTTAGGAACGATTCATGCGAGAGTCGCAATTCCTGAATTTCTGTACGTATAAAATGACCAAAATGCCCCTGAAGTTATTTTACTCAGAAAATGAGGATCGTGGGCCCCACCTATTCTCAAGGGGATATTTTGAGGATAATAAGGGATTGTTTGTGTTATGTGTGTTAATAGAGCAGAAGGATCTCAATTTTGAGTTCCGACGCCAAATGACCAAACGCCTCAAGGTGTTTTAACTCCGATGTGCGTGCCGACTGAGCCCGAACCTCACTAAAATGTTTTAAAATGTGTTTTTAAGCCATGATTAACCATTGGTTAAGCTCAGGTGGCCTCGGGCAGTTTTTAAGTGAAAGTACGATTTTGCCCCTGTTTTTGGGCGCTTTGCAATTTCGGGATTTTTGATTCAGATACTGAAACCTAAGCAATATTAGGCTCAAATTAAAGCTTATTAAATTCTAAATATTAATCTAGAGTCAAAATTATGTATTTAGATTGATTAGAACCCAAAATTGCTCAAAAACACCCAAATTGCTTACTAATTCACTTAAACCCTTAACCGTAAATTCTCTAAATTACATGAATACCTTGCCTACACCTAAATAATGCATGGAACACACTAATTTCACTTCTTTGGGCTGTAATGGATGAAATTATTGATGCCATTATGCAGCTGAATTATTGCCAAAAGTTGCACTAAAACAAAATGTCAAAATGTCACCATAAGAGACATAATTCCTTAATTTCATACAACTTTGTCTAAAATGATTTTTCCTCCCTTATTTCTCCTGAAAAATTCCGTCCACTACCTCATCATTTTGGCAAATTAGAAGCCTCAAAATCTTCTATAAATAGGCTTGCTTGAGTGGTCTTGGAATGCTTGGTTCATAACTAGTTTTTAAGAGCACCAAAAACTTTCTTTCTTCCTCCTCTTTGGCTGAATTCTTTCTTCAATTTTTTCAAAGAGATTTTGTTTCATTTCACTTCAAGAAACCAAGTTCTCTTCCTCTTCTTCAACTTAGATTAGGTAGGGAGTAGTTTCTAAATTTATTTCTATGCTTTGAGGAGTTGTGTTTTTAGCTCAAAATGATGAAATTATGAACTTACCTTAGCTTTTCATTTTGGTTTTCTTCTTCAATTTTTCTTTAACCAATTCAACCATATGGCCTAGGTGGAACTAAGATGATGGCTTGATGATGAGGACCTTGAGGGTGGATTGTAAATCCATCACAAGTTAGGCCTCTAAAGCTTGAAAATTCCACTTGATACAAAACTTTAAAGAATAATGCTTTATGATGCTAAAACAAAGATTTTTAGTTTAGAACTTGAAAGATGTATTTTCCTTTTATGTTTTATTTATTGTTAAGATATGTATTGGGTTGAATTTATAATTCTTTTAAAGTCTTGAAGGAGCTCTAGTAAAGAAACAAAATGAATTTGCATCCATGATTAAGTTTATGCTTTGCATAACCATGTTTACCTTCTATGTCATCACTAAATTTTCAAGAATGAATAAATGAACTTGCATTTCTCATGTTTAAATTCCAAGCTTGTATTTCATGTTTATGTTTCAAGTCATCACTTAATCTTTCAAGATAATAAAGAGGTTGCATCTCATATTTAATTTATGCTCTCACTATATTTTATAATGGCTAAAAGAATCAACGCATGACATGTTTATTTTATGCCATCACCTAAAGATCCTAGAGCTCAAAGACTTGCCCATGTATCACAAGCAAAGAAATATGATTATTGGAGTTAAAGAATTTATTCTTTAAAAAGTCTTGAGATTGGAGCTTAAAAAGATGTAATAATAATTCTCTTCTCCTTCTACTGGTCCTGTGCGGACTACCGCCGCTCCAATTTCTTAATATTCTCTTCTCCCTCTACTGGTTCTGTGCGGACTACCGCCGCTCCGGTTTCTTAATATTCTCTTTTCCCTCTACTGGTCCTGTGCGGATTACCGCCACTCCAGTTTCTTGTATCATGTTTATATTTCAAGTTCTTGCATCATGTTTAATTTTCAAGTCATCACCTTAAATCTTAAAGATAAAGAAATGGAATTGCATATCATGTTTATAATTCCAAGCTATCACCTTATAAAGATAAGATTAAAATAAGGTTGCATAGCATGTTTATAATTCTAAGATGTCACCTAAATCTCTAAAGCTCAAGACTTACTCCTTTTATCTTAAGTGAGAATTTTAATTGTGAAAATCCTCCCAAATTTGACAACAGAACTAGTTTCTAAATGAGTTTTAAGGCTTTGCAAGGATTTTACGGGGAACTAGTATTTTATGTGCACTTAAAATATGATTCTATGTAATTGCATGAGGTTCATGATTCGGCCACTGATCTGAGTTTAGTATCAATGTGTGATAATGATTTGATATGATTGATGTTGTGATAATTATGGTTTATTGTTAAGAGAATGATTCATAATTGGTTTAGTAACTAATTAGTTCTATAATCGATAATTCTATGTAAGGGTTAGATGCTTATTGAATGATTTCCTGGCTTGCATGTTATAGTTGCTGTTGCAAATAATGAGAATGCTTATACATGAAATATTCTTTATTATGTAAAATTTACCTTTGTTGCTAGAAGAAAGTGTATCATTGTAAAAGTGTAATTTGGAAAGGTTCTGGCTAAGGAAAGACTTGGTATTTAAGCATGTCCATTGTGACCCACCTCTCTTTCTTGGGAATCTCCCATATGCATGATTACAGTTGATATATATTATTCTAGCTTAAGACTATAAATGAGAAAATGTTATGATGTTTATAAATTGTATTATGATATAACATGCAAAGATTTAATGGTGACTTAAACTTATAAGAAAATGATCCTTTGGAACCATCAGACTATAGGTGGTGAAAAGGTGATTTTAGCCCCCTAACCCGTTCTTTCAAAAGGGTAGAGTCGGGACTTGAGCTTATCAAAAGGGATAAGTATATGCTAGTGACGACTAGTAAAGTATGAGCTCATAACCTAAATTACTCCCAAAAGGGTGGAGTATAGGGTGGCCTAAGGAAAATAATGATGATGATAAGATTTTAAGTCACCTAAGGCACTAAAGAAATGAAATATGTGCACTATGTCCACATGTAGCTAATATTATATGACGTTCTTTTATGCATGTTATTTGATAATGATGACGAGGAAAATGATGTAATGATAAAGGAAAAGTTCATTGTAAATATGACATGTTAAGATTATGATGCATTATAAGACGCATGATTAAAAATTGACGAACCTCGGTTAAGTATTTGTCCGAACTTAAAATGAATCTTTGCATGCTCACTATTTTAGAATAATCCCGAGGTTCCTGGGGACTTTGATGATGACACCGTAGAAGGAGGTACCTTCTTGAGAATTCTTTAGCAAGATTCTCACTCCCTTTTCTTTATTTCCGTCATTGTCTCCAGATTCAGATGGCGACATTCGTCTCCCGTTTCGTTGATACCCCTACTTGGGAATTTCACTATGAGCTGGTGCATCGCTCGTATCATTTTGAAGGGAGGTGCGCAGTTCGTGTTTTTATTTACATAGGTCATCCATTTGCACATCCTGTCCCTAGTTATCGATTTTCTCCTACTTCTCCCTATGGCGATGAAATGGTTTTCGAACATGCACGCCTACTTGATGAAAGGATGTTACGTTCTTATTCTGCTTCATCTGCTGTCCATGGATTTCCCAGTATGTTCCCGAGACGAGATATTCTCAAACTGATCCTTCAGAGGACACTCCTACTCATGTATATTCGAGAGCTCGCTTCTACTCCCATACGTGTAAGAGAGGGTAGTGAGGAAACAGCTTGTTCACCGAGGTTAGCAAGAAGGCCGCCCATGCGACCCTCACTGGTGCATCTCGTGTGTCCCTCTCGAGGGAGCTCATCAAGGATCGGATTTATTCCCCCATTTCGGGACAATGGCCATAGAGGGTTCTTAGTAGATTTATGTGTGATCATGCACCCTAGTTTTAGGATAACCTTCCCGGCTTAGGGAGTTATCTAGTTTAGGGGCATGTATTTCCTTAAGTATATTTTCTTTTATGGGTTTGCATAAGATAATGATGTATGAACATAACCCACCCTTTGAGTGAGGTTATTGTATGTAAATATATGCTATAATGTGCTTATGGATGTTATATGATGGAGCCTAAGTGATATGATGTGATATATTCTTAAACGTCTTATTATACTCCGCTTACTCGTTCACGTTGTACTCGGCTCACGTTTTCAATTATGTGTTTAAAAAAAAAATGGCTCGTAATTTCACTAAGTATTTTCAAATTATCAAGAAAGAACCAAAGCAAGGAGTAAAGTCTAGTCATTAATCAGATTCAACCTAGGTGTATCTGGTTAATTACTAGGGTGTTACATTTTGGTTTCAGAGCAGTTCGATTCTCATGGAGCCTGAGGATTGGACTAGCTATGCTTCTAAAGTATAATACGTTAGTGACGTCATGTGTAGATGTTTATCATTAGGATGAGCTTGAGGATTAGAAATACATGACTACTGTATTTTGGAAGTGCCATGGTAACTTGCTCACTTTGCATGGAATATTGGGCCTGATCACCTCAGTGTTGCTGTTTTGTGTGTATAGGGACCAATGGCACGTCGACAATGCACTAGGAGCGCAGACGTAATAATCAAGACAACGAGACAGCCGAAGCACTCTGCGACGTAGCAAGGACCATGAGAATGATGATGGAACGAATGGATCAGGATCGTCAAGCCAATATGAATCAGGGACATGAGATTCTTGAACATGCCTGTTTCGGGGAGTTTCGTAAGGCAAACCCACCAGTTTTCAAAATCAAAATTTTAGATTTTAGTTCAAATTCAGAAATTCATACGATTTTCTAAACTCGTAAGCCAAAAAGAAAATGTTTAAGAGTTTTATAAAATTCATTAAAAATGACTCTTCAACTCATTTTTCTCTAGGGAACCATTACCGGGACTTTTGATTCCAAGACTATGGCTCTATCATAGAGCCTTCCAAGGACATGTAGGGTCCAGACTTAGTGAAATCTCAGACCTGAAATGACAGGTAAAAGTGATTGGCACTCTCTCTAGTTCGAAAAAAATTTGTAGCTCTTTTATTTAAAACCTAGGGTATTACAATTACATAACAATAGTTCATTTTCAAGTTCCAAATCATACTTCGAAGTAGGTAACTTTTAGTAATCAATCACTTAGTGCACATATATCATAAAGCTCGAATACATAGTTCATAATCCTAATCAAAAAATTAAACATGATATGAGTATGTATATGTTAAATATAGTGAAATTATGTCAAAGGGGTCTAGTTTCACATAGGGCCATAGAACTCAATTCAGTGCATTTTTCTCTTTTCATCGACATAGGAAAGGCTTAGTTTATACCTAATGGGCATTTATTGTGGACAACTCTACAACGGATAGTTTATACCACATGGTATTTATAGCGGATTACACCACACAAGGGAAATAGACTGCTTATCAGGACTGAGCTCATTTCTATATGTGATCATCAGACTTCATTTTTTCTTCTTTCGAATCACACACAGATCTATTCCTAATCGATACGTCTACCGACTTATAATATCTTTAGGGAAGTTTCTCTTTTTGCCTTTATAATATATCTAGGAAAGCTTCTCTTTTTGCCTTCCCCTTATTTAACTTAAGTATTGTTTCTGTTTTTTCTATATGTTAGAACATGCACAAGTGAAATTTATAAATTCTCCTTTGTCACAGATACATCGTGTACTTTTATTTTCAAATGTATGCTCATGCCACATGTAGGTGTTCAATCACAATTAAACCTCATTCATGTATCATAAACCAATATTCAAAGTGTATAGCATACATTCATATTCATCATAGTTGAATCAAAGTCATGATATCATCAATTCAATACTTGCAGTTAATTATAGCATGTTGGCAGCATTTATGCCTAAGGAATATAATTTATCCTACATACCAAACATCTAATGCAAGGGCTATAAAAATTCTCCAAGACACCTCAATGTGTCCATAAGACCCTATAAAAATTTCAAAAAAAAAAAGAATTCTCTAACTATGTTAACAAAATTAGACAAATTTCGTGGTCAGAAACCACTTAACCTCAGCTTAGAACTTGAAATTCATAATTTATAACCTTGGCAAATGATTCAATCAATTCAAAAGAAAAATCATGGTTGAACTTCAAGATGTTTCCAATACTCTGTAAAAATTTCAAAGAAAAATTCAATCATGTGCTATGGTAACAAATTTATACAAATTCGCAGCTTCAATTCGAATAATCTAAGTAGCATAGTTACAATCTCGATTCTTGATTTTTTTCAAATAGTATAAGTCCAAATCATAGATCAAGAAAATTCGTGAAACTACCTTAGGATGTTAAGTTAAACATATTATTTTTCAGCTCATAAAAATACCTACAATGGTGCTAGAAATTTCGTGCTCAATCACTGCCAGGAGGAAACCCGAAAATCTAGCAAGCATGATTTAACACATCTTTAGCAAAAATGGTTTTTCCACAAGACTAAATTGCATGTGAAAATGTGCACGAGATGAGGAGGTTGAATCATGCATTACTTCTTTTTTTCATTTTCTGAAATACTTGAAAACAAATACTATCAAGTGTAGAACTTGTAGTGCAGCAGAAACATAGTGATTTCAGAAAATAGTTCTCTGAAGCTTGTTAAATAAAAACATTCTTCATTAAAAAGAGTAACAGAGTGGCAGGAACGATATTTCAGCATATGAGTAAATACTAAAACTCAACAGATAAATATGAAGGAGATCAGAGAGAGAGAAAAAAGAGATACAAAGGTTTTATACTGGTTTGACCAAACTGCCTACATCCAGTACTGAGCAACTGCTGAGATTCCACTAAAAATATCTTTCTTAACCTCAGAAAGAGCCATTGGATAGTCTTTACATTAGCCTTCCCAAGCTCTCATATGTGATCTTTAGAAATCATCTGCTGCCACAGATTGAGTAGTTCTTCACCAGCCTCTCCAAGCTGAACCAAGTAGTATTGACACTGCTTCTCCAAGCCTAACCAAGTAGTGTTAACACTAGCCTCTCCAAGCCTAAAATGAGTAGTCTTGACACTGGTCTTTTCAAGCCTAACCCGTGGCCAGTAGCAACCTTTACTGTCATGTTGAAAGTAGTTTTGCCCCAGCCTTTCTAAGCTGCAAGTAGTCTCTCCCTAACCACTCCAAGCTGCAAGTAGTCTTTGACTAGCCTCTTCAAGCTAAATCGTGATCAATAAGAACACCTTACTATCGCGTTACAAGTAGGTTTATAGTAGCCTTTCCAATCTATCTTACAACAATCACTACCAGATTGAGGATACAAAGGTTAAGTGTTTGGGTTGCCATTCCAACTAACCTACACTTGTAACACCCTAAAAATTAGTTAAAAATTAATTTGAGTTTTGTTAGTCATAATTTCAAAAATCTGACAGTTTTAGCAATGATGAGGATGACCCAACGAATGTGTAAAATACATATATAATAGTAACTTGGCACCCACAGTCCTGTCTGGACAGTTGAAACCCTAGAATCGGGATCTGGGGATACCCGAAACTGAGAAAATATATGGTTAAGGTTAGAAATAAAGATTTTATAACTGGAATTAATTTTTGGACAACGTTTGATTATCCAGGTACAATGTTTTATCCATTCAGTAAAATTTCGGTGTGTGATTTTTAACATCGAAAGATAGTTTAATCATGATAAATAGATAATGTATATCCATTTAATACAAGTGTAAAGCTAAGATTTAATCTTGAATTTCAAGATTAAATCCTATCTATTCATTTTACTTTTTCCTTTAATAATTATCCATTTATATTATATAATACCCAAACTTCCTTTAGAAGTTAAATGCAACTAATCCTTCTTCATTAAGCCACCAAAACTTTCGGCCAAGATAAGAAGGGAGGTAGCCACCATTATCATCTTTCTCAAGAACTCAAACTTGACTTCAAATCACCAAAACACTTGTCCAAATTCACTAAAATCATAAATTTCTTTCACTAAACTTGTTCTATTCATTATAACATACAAATCTAATCGATTAAAATCTCAATTTTTATCAATCTTCACCTTGATATCTCTCTTCCTCACTGCCTAAAGAAGGTTTGGGGCTTAAATTGGTGGCCTTGAAGTGAAGAGAAATCTATTGGAACACCTTTGGAGTATAATGCTCTAAAGTTTGCAAAGTAGGGTTTTTGTGTCTTGTTTTGTGTAATTCTATTTCTTACAGATTTTGGTTGTGCTTAATTGGTAAATTCTAGTTGTAATATGAGGTTATACATAGATATTGATGTACTTGCATATGTGGGGTAGTTTAGTGTAGTGGAAAAATCATATCTTGTTAAAGGAGTTTTGGACTAACTTGCTGAAAATTCAGTTTTCTTATAGGCAAGGAATGATCACGAATTTTTTGACCTAGTTAGAGGCTTTAAATTGAGGTAAAATTTTTTATAGTGTAGCTAACATTTAAGGCATCTTCAGTAAAAATTTTGCGGTATTTTGGGTAATTTTTCTCTGATTAAAAAATCAAGAACTAAGATTGTGCCTATGTTGCCTAAAATGTTGGAACAAAAGCTGTAAATTTTTCTAATTTTATTACCATATCAAATGATTGAATTATCACTTGAATTTTTACAGGGTGTTGAGGACATATTGAAGTCTAATTGTGAATTTTTGTATGATTTGATATGATCATTTGATAGCATAATAAAATTGGGAACTATGGCTGTTGGCTGTAAATAAGGGGTTTCTGACCTCTGAATTTGTCTAATTTTCTTAAAATAGAGAATCTTTTTGCTCTGAAATTTTTATAGAAGCTTTTAGACACATTGAAGTGTCTTAGATGATTTTTATAGCCTTGGATATGATGGTTTGAAATGCAGAATAAATTGTGCTACGAATATGTGAAATCTGCTATTGTACTGAAAATGAATTGATGCTTTGAATTGATGAAATAATGACATCTTGTACTAGTATGACATGAGCACATGAATATGAATACAAATAATTGACTAGGTGAGCTTATTGATAATGTTAGGCACACATAGATATGAATGCCTGTTACAATTGCTCATATGCGAAAGAAAAGCATAAGATTATGTTTCTTGGGCTGGAGAATGTAAATCCAGTTTATTAGGGAATGTAAACCTAACTACTAAGAAGAGCATAAAATTTATAATTCCTAGCCTGGAGAAAGTAAATATGGTCTGTTGGGGAAAGTAAACCTGGCTACCCTTGAATTGAGTCGAGAAAAGTAAACCTGGCTAGAAATAGGTCTGTGTGAGAATTGGAGAAAGTAAATCCAATGATCATGTATAGGAATGAGCTCAGTCCTAAAAAGTTGTCTATTACCTATTATTGCCATGCTGGGGATGGCGGTATGTAATGCCCAGATGTGACAAGATTAGTCGAGGGCCAAGGCAAGTTGAAGTAGTAAGTTTTCTAAGTAATCGTTTGTCTTATATGCCAAGTGAATAAGTTTAGTATCAATATTGAGACCAATATGTTTAAATGTAAAGTTAGTAGTATATGACATTGAGTAATATGGTATGTGTATATTAAGTGACTGAATGTTAAAAATAACTCACTTCGGATGTATGATTTGGAACTTTAAAAATAAACCGTTATTATGTAATGCATGGCCACCTTTTCTTAATAAATTGAAGTGGCGGAGGTGATGATTTTTAACCCAATACTCTAGAACATAATTAGGTTAATCATTAGTCTGTTACTTCATAGTCCTCATTTAACTTTGAATTACTTAGCAGAAAATACGAGTAAATTTTTTTTGAAATATAAAGTGAGAGCCGCGTGATGCGATGTAACATGTATAGAACAAAACATACATCTCATAACGTCATAGCAGAAAACACATAAAGGCACATCATGGGAAAACACTGAATATCATCTTATATTTATATAACTTGCCCACTTATAAGTGTGGGACTTAATTTAGTACAAGGAAAATACATGAAAGGAAATACAACATAAACATAAACACGATCTACTCCCCTACCCGAGTGCATCTAATGGGATAACCTCTAAACAAAAGAAGGTTTATCCCCATCTAAGTGGTGTGTGCTCTAACCGGGTACTCCATCGGTCGATCGTCACCTCCTACTGACGTCCGTCTCGCGAACGAGGCAAGTATCCGGGAAACTGGGCGAGCTCCTCGGGCGTAAAGAGGCGGAACGGGGATCGAGAGTGACCCCTGCGGTGTGGCCGCATCTCCGGTCGCCGTGCAAGTCGTGGCTAAGTCACGGTATCCTCACTGCCCTCCCTCATCAATGGTAGAGAAGGGGCAGAGCTCTCGCTATACGGATGAGTAGGCGGGTCCTCAGACGGGTCGGTCTCCAAAAAGTAGGTCCGGGGCACGTAATCGGGATGGTCTCGCATGGCTAAGGCGGCGGTGTGCATGTGGAGCACTCTCTCGTCATGCGTACGCGCGTGCTCAAAAACCCGCTCGTCGTCGCCATAGGGTGCAGTCGGGGAGAAGCGATGGGTGTGCATGGGATGAGCGAAGGGGCGTCCTACGAACATGAAGACCCGCACCGTGCACTGCCCCTCAAAATGGTATGACCCGTAAGCCGGGTCATAGTGCACCTCCCATGTCGGGGTGTCCACCAACACTACGAACGTCGCCATCTGAAGACGTGACGAAAAGAAAGAGATAGAGGGAGTGAGAATCTTGCTAAAGAATCTCAGTAGGGCCTCCTACTACCTAGGTGTCATCATCTACGTCCTCAGGAACGTTGGGTTTACTTATACAAAATGACTGGGCATGTATTAAGTTCATTTTAAACTTTAAAATATACTTTAGCCAAGGTCCATTCATTTTAGGATGATCTTAATGTCATGAATGCAACATAATAGAAGATGTATGCATGACACTACCTAATGCACATACATAAAACATAACATCAAGCATCATCATACTTAGTGGCATAAAGTGGCAACAGAAACATTCATATGGGACAAACTTAGTGACATAATCATAATCATGAAACATCTCTTCCTCATGGGCCACCCTAAAAGACAATCGAACTGGGGGTGCTCGGCCGAACCGGTGTCACCCAGAACGTGTCACATATCTAGGTTATGAGCTCATACCTTAACTAGTCGTCACTAGTTCTTACTTACCACTTAACGATAAGCGTATCATAAATCATAAATCCCGACTATCTGAGTACGGGTTAGGGGGCAATTCTCTTAGGGGTGCTCGGCCGAACCGGTGTCACCTAAGAGTATAAAATGGTACCGATGTCACATGAGTTTTATGGAGGTGCTCGGCCAAACCGGTGTCATCATAGAACCCATCTTAGTACCTTAATTTTCAAAATCTCTTTAAGTCCCCAAATTCGTCGGGAAGTCGGTGGCACGATGGCATTACGCCGAATTCCTTCCGAATTTGCTTCATGCCATATAAACATATATCCTCATGAATTCCTCATATGAATAACATCATCATCATTTACATACCACATGCATCATCATAAAACATTCAAACGCTTACCCTTACGGTAGCTTATGCTTTGACCCTTACGGGTCTTAATCTTGAGATACAGTTCTCTAACATCCGTCGCTCATATCTTTATGCACCTAAGGGCTCATAATTAATCATCATTCCTAATCCTCATGTTCATACTTAAATCTGAATAGCATAGGGCAAAAACTCTAACTTGTGTTTACGGGGTTCTAGAACTTATGTTTTAGACCCTTTCTCGGTTCCGTCTTCGCCTAAGGTGCTATGAATCAAATCTAAATCAATTATGAGGCATTCCTATGCTTAAGGACTAGTTATTAATCACGCTTATCATGTTGTAAGGGTGCTGGACAGAATCCAGAAGAATAAACGTTCTAAGAGTTCTAAACTTGCACTTTTACGATTTTCTAGTTACTAGTTTCCCTATAGGTGCTAGAATTCGATTCTAATCCAATTGATATCAAGTTTTTCATGTCTAAACAATCTAAATCTGATTATGTTCCCATTAAAACAGTTTGGAAAAGTTCCAAAAGCAAATGGGTTAAAACTATGTCAAATTCCAACTTTACGGTATTTCTAGTTAGCTAGTTTCTTACCTATCATGCATAGGATCGCTTCTACATCATCATATGATATTTTCACACATTCCAACACATCAAAACATCATCATACAACATCACACTCATCATATCAGAATCGAAAACATTTAACTTTAATAAGAGAGTTAAATTGACATTTCTAGGTACATAAGTTAACTAGTTTCTCTTGGAATCAATTTAGAATTTCTAAAACTCTTTGCAAATCATTTTAATCTTGCTTACAAAATAAAGTGATGACATAAATTAAATTTGCAAGGCATAAACTTAAACGTGCAAGCTTGAAAGTAAATATGCGAGGCATAAACTTAAACGTGCAAGCTTGAAAGTAAATATGCAAGATTCAATTCTTTATTTTAGTGCTCTTGGCCCAACAACAATCGACTTTAAGGCCGAAATAGATAGGCATTCGAGAAATTAATTAAGTGATGATGCAAGTTCAATTCTTTATTTTAGTGCTCTAGGCCCAACAACAATCGATTTTAAGGCCGAAATAGAAAGGATTTGAGAATTAAATTAAGTGATGATGCAAGTTCCATTTTAATCTTTATGTTCTTAGGTGATAGCTTGAAAGTAAAGGTGCATAGCAAGAATGTAAATATGAGTGCAAGCATAAGATAAATTATGCAAGTTCATTTAATCTTTCTAAAGCTCTTAACAAGACTTTAAAGGAACTTAAACCTCAACCCAAACTCATTAAACCAAGATATGATATAGTCTAGAGTTCTTAGAACTCAACATAATATTTTTAGGAATCAAACCTTGAAACTTAGAAAAAGAAAGGAAAAGGGCCAAAACTTCAAAAGGAAAAGGGCCAAAACTTCAAAAGGAAAAAGGAACATTTTAAAACTCTAGAGTCCATGATCTTGATGATATAATAACACCAACATCATGAGACCTCATCATTGAGTCCTTAAAACCATTTTGAATCACCATCAAAACTAAAGTTCTCAAGAGTTCAAGAAAGGAAGATCTAGAAACATTTTTGCTCAAGAACAAAGATCAAGCTCTAGAGTTTGTTTCAAGTGATGAACATCATCATGAAACTCTCATCATCAAGCTCTCATTTCTTTGAACTTCAAGGCCCATGGCCGAAAATGAGAAAGAACAAGGAAAAGAAAAGAAGTTCTAAAAAGAATCAAGAGAAACTATGAACATCAAGCTTGAAACAAGAACTTTAAAGAAAAGAATACATGAAAGGAAATCCCTACTTGGTGTGACGAACTTGAAGATGGAAGAAGAAGATGAAGAAGATGAAGAACTTGAAGAACTTGAAGAACACTAGAACTTTGAGAGAAAAAGAAAAGCTTTGAGTGCTCCTAAACTTAGCAAATGATCTAAAAGTGGTGCAAGCTCCTCAAGGCATTCTATTTATAGAGAAATGAAACAAATGAAGGGTGTGAATGGGCTGAAGGTGTTTCGGCCATGAGGGTGAAGAATGGAGGCATCCATGAGTTCCATGAGGTGAGGTAATGTGGTCTTGAGGCATGGTGAGGTATGGTTCAAAGCATGGTGAGGTATGGTTCAAAGTATGGCTTCAAGCATGGTTCTTTGAGTGAGAAACAATTCAACATGTGGTCAATGGGGGTGAGAATTTCGGCCATGTGCATCAGATTTGGGGGAGGATTAGTTTGCATTTTAATTGTGGTTTAGTGTTGTGTTTAGGTGTATCTTTGATTATGCTTAAGATTAGGAATTTGTAAGAAAGTGTTTAGGTAAGGAAAATGGATAATTAGGATGGTCTAGACATAATTAAGGAGTGCTCTTGCACCATTAGTGAGTTAGATCCTCAATTTAGAGTCTAAACAACTCTACACACATTTCCTTGATTTAAGGAATTGGAGAGAGAAAACACTATTCAAGATTCCAAGACTAGGAATCTTGAGTTCTAAAAAGGGATTTAAGTTTAATCTAAGCAATTTTAGGTTCTAATTAACTCTAATAAATTATTTTGACTCTAGATTAATTAGGAAAATTAATTAATCTTCGTTTAGAGCCTAATATTGCTTAGGTTTGCTTAATTACGTCATTAAGCTCAAAAACACTATTCTAGGGGCAAAATCGTAATTTTTCACTAAAACTGCCCGGGACCACCGGGACTTGAACAGAGACCTCTAGACACATGCAAACATGTTTTTAAACCTCTGGGGAAAGTTTCGGGCTCAAACGGCACTTCTACCCACGTAAAAACGCTATAGGGGTATTTTGGTCATTTTGACCCGAAACTGCGGAAAACGAGATTTTCGCTTCCGGAAGCATTCTAAGGCCATTCATTCCCCTTCAAACATTGAGTTGACCCTTCGAGGATGACCGAGTTGGTTACCCTCGAATTTGGGTCAGGAAATGACCTTAGGGGCATTTTGGTCATATTTCCCTCGGATAGAAAAATCGGGGTGTTAGAGATGACATTATGATTGTGTATTTGGGGAGTTACCCTATGGAGAATTGTATATTTCTCACCCCTATGTTTTTGTGTTCCAGTGTCATCTCCAGGTTGATGTACAGAGCCGAGAGGCTGCTATGTAAAAGAACTTGGAAGTGCAATAGTGTAGTAGTTAGTGCTTTTTTTATGTTGTCTTTAGTGGAATGGATATGTATGTAAATATTTTAGAGAATAAAGGTGTGTTAAAGCTCATAGAAGAGCTTCCCTTATGTACTTAACTTTGTATTAAACAAATGTTTTGGTTTCCTTGCTATATATTTTAATATAATTATGACATAGTTATCTTGTGAATCAATCGAACTTACTATAGATATTTAAGAAAGATCCATTAATCTATAATTAACAACTCTTGAGTCCAATGTCATGGCTTAAGACTGATATTGTACTTGGGAGGATGTTACAACATTCAAGTTTCCTTAACATATACGTGGAAAGCTCCTGGGAAAACTTGAATGACTTCTTTCTAACACTCCTTCCCTAGGAAGAACATAAATCTAATTAAGAACATAGAAGGAAGATTTTCTTACACTTTTAGGATAAAAACTGATTACATGATATATTGAATCTTCCAGGAAGTGGGAAGAGATTTTTGCAGAGTTTCCTCTCTTGAAAAAATCAAATCTCCCATTTGTTTTTCAGCTCAGCATCTCAATTTATAGTGGTATTCCTTTGTAACCATTGCCCTTGATCAGTTCTCCAAGTGACACATGTAGATCATCCGTTTGTGTCTTGGAAAGTTAGTCTAGAAGAGTAGGTTGACAATCTATCACATCGGTTACAGAAGCCATTGTATAGTTAAGGTTTATGATACTCCTCAGAAATCACTGTTTCACATTTTGATCATGGTTTCTGAACTCCTTCAAAATTCAAATTTCCCTCCTTTTCCTACAGCATTTTGTACTCCACAGTGAAGTGAGATTTCTAACGTGCGTAATTAGTTCCTTGATGGATTCTTCACTTTTTGATCTTTAATCCAAGCATTTTGATGATGATTTGATTTGCGATTGTGCTGATTGAAGATAGTGTAATATCTAGTCTTCAGAGAATGCTTGATATCTTCATGTAAGCATACTTTCTAATGTTCAATGCTACTTTTTGAAGTCTCAGGACTTGGTTTCTTGCAGCGTTGAAATCTTCTTCTTATCGTTAGCTATTAATTGCTTGAATAAGGATATAATTTTACTTCTATTTCATTTCAAATCTCATATCATAAGATAAGAATGTTTACACATATATAGTGAAATATATTCTCATTTGAGTAAGCCTTGCTCTCGCTAAAATGATAGAAACCTTTTATTAATCTTACAAGAAACTCAAAAGAAACATCAGTCTTTCTTTAAAGCATTTTCTTTAAATTAGCTTTGTTTTCATTCAAAAGAAATAAGCGCATATTGATAGGGTTTTGGAGGTACCAATCTCCTTTCTTTGATGATGACAAACCAATTTGAAGAAATTTTTTTGAAGAGATAATTGAAAGAAACATTATGGAAATATAAGCGTGATATATCATTTCTTTCAATTTTATTGCAGAAAATGATTTTCAGGAAGTTCTTTTTTTAAGGCATGATATGAATCATATAAAAACATTTTTGGCCTTAAGTGACTTTAAATCATAGCTGTTGGTTGTTTTGTATGAAGCATAGATTAGGCTTAACACACTTTTTGAAAAGGTATCAGAGTAGAAAGTCAAGAGAGAACCAGTTAAGCCATGGATATACAATCAGTTGATCATTTGTCAAAGGAAATAAACTTTCTGAAGATCTTCATACTTGAAAAATTAACAAGTAATACTCGTGATATTTTATCTTGATTAGATCTATTTTCATCACATTTTTATCCAAAAGAAATTTTGAAAGGAATGCTCAGGAAAATGAAAAATGTAAAAGAGCATTCGCGATTCTGGAGAAAAACACACTGATGCTTATGTAGTCTCTTAAAAGGATAGGATCAACATATTGCTATGTGAGATTTCTAAAGCTCATTAGGAATCAATCCCTGAATTAGTGAATATGAGCTTTTGCATTTGAGTAGAGAAAATTTTCCCATAAGAATCAGATCATGAAAAGATATTTTCAAAACAAAGGATATATGATCTTTTAAACACAGGTCTTGTAAAAAAATATTTTGGCATAATAATACAGTACACTTCGAGAGAATTTTGAAGCTTGTTAACTATCTTAGTTGTTTCAGGAACATGTGAGCCTGAGTTTCTGAGGACTTGTTAGAAACTATTTACAACTATTCTCTAATCAAGTTATACACAACTCATTAGAAACATCTTCTAACATTCTCCCGAATACAACCTTATCCTTAAATCATGACATTATACTTAGGAGTTGTTACTTATAAATTAGCAGACCTCTCTTAATTATCTATAGTAAGATCGATCGAATTGGGTAGTAACTAAATCATGGTTCTATTAAAATATATAACAAAGCAACGGAGTGTTTATTTAACACAACATCAAGTACAAAAAGAAAACCTCCTATAAGCTTTGGTACATATATGTTCTCTATTACATTTATAGGTATATACATACAACTAAGTATAACATAATAAAAACACCAACAACTACTGCAGTCCGACTCCTTTTGTGTAGTAGCCTCATAGTTCCCTGGATCAACCTGGAGATGACATGAAAATACAAACACATAGGGGTGAGAATTACGCAATTCTCAATAGGGAATTTCCTCGAATACACAGTCGTAAATGTCATCGTCATTGTCCTAGCCACTTTAGTTTATTAAGAAAAAGGTGATCATGCAGTTCGTAATAACAGTTCACTTTTTAAAGTTCCAAACCATACTTTTGAAGTGGGTTGTTTTTAAAAATCAGTCACTTCATACACATTTATCATCAGCTGACAATGATAGTAAATAATGTCAATCAAAATGATTTGATATGATACACATATGTATATGCCAAATGTAGGGAAATTATCTTTATTTGTCCTTGATAAATCAAAGAGGATCTTATCTATCTTTATTTGCCCTCGACAAGTCGAAGATGATCTCATATCTTTTTATTTGCCCTCGACAAGTCGAAAATGATCTCATCTCTCTTTATTTGCCCATGACAAGTCAAAGAGGATCTTATCTCTCTTTATTTGCCTTTGACAAGTCAAAGATGATCTCATTTTTACTTATGACTATAGAACTTAATTCAATATATCATTCACTTTTCTTTTTCCAATGCATGCATAAAACTTATATAGGCATTCATTCACAATGTGATTTCAATCACGCCACATAAAATAATCTTTACTTCCTCTAGCATGCATTTATACATCATAAGTCATATGGTCAAATATTTAACATAAAGTATTCATGTCATACAAGAACCAAAATGCCATTATATTATCAATTCATGTCTTGGGTTCATTTTGAGTAATTAGGCAGATTTCACATTATTATAGCAAAAATTTATTTGCACATCCAACAATCAATTAGAAAGGTATAAAAATTATTCGAGATAATTCAATGTGTCCACAAAGTTCCATAAAAATTTCAGAGCAAAAAGAGTTCCCCAACTATGTTAACAAAATTCCACAAATTTGGTAGTCTGAGGCCACCTAATCTCAGCCTAAAGACCGAATTCCATAATTTTTAACCCTAGAAAACGACTGAGTCAATTTAGAATAAAAATCATGGTTGAACTTCAAGATATTTCCAACATTGTAAAAATTTCAAAGGAAAAATAAATTATTTTCTATGGTAACAAAATTAGTAACATTCATAGCTTCAGCTTCAATAATTCAAGCAGCACAAGCAGAGCTTTGGTTCATGATTTTTTTAACATAGTAAAAGTTCCCAGAATGACTCCAAATTCTCACTGGAGACACCTCAACATATTATATACATCCTGTAAAATTTTTAGTTCAATCCAAGATCTCTAAATAGGTCAGAAAATTCGAACAAATTTCCTGTTTGCTTCAAACTAAGATTTTCCAACAACAAGGTTCAAAGTACATGATTTTTTTTCAAGAAGTAAAATCCTTTTGAAATGACCCAAGAAAAATCATGGAGTTATCTTAGGATGTTAGCTTCAACATATAATTTTTATAGCTCATAAAAATACCCATAACTCCCTCAGAAATTTCGTGGTCATTCCTTGCCTATAAGAAAATCGAATTTCCAGCAACAAGATTAACACTTCTCTAGCAAACCTGAGTTTTTACACAACACCAATACATTCTACCAATACAAATATACCTACACCTATGTATATTCATTAGAACCAAGAATATTAATTTTCAAGCCCTCAAAATCAGGAAGAAAATAGAATTTTATCAAGCAAGAGAACACCACTTACCTTGTAAACTTTAGAGCTTTGCACTCCAAAGGTGTTCCATTGGATTTCTTTTCACTTCAAGGACACCAAAGCAAGCCCAAAGACTCCCTTAGGCAGTATACTATGTGATATAAAAGTGAGAAGTGGTGAGAATTTGAAATTTCAATCTGTTAGTTTTGTAGGTGGTGATGAGTAGAGTAAGTTTTGTGAAGGGAGTTTGCGGTTTTAGCAACTTTTGGCAAGTGTTTTGATGAATTGAAATCAAAACTTTAAGCTCTTGGAGAGACAACAATGGTGGCTACTTGGTTCCCTTTTATGGTCGAGAATTGAAGCTTCAAAAATAAGCTTTTGTAGCTTTTTTTGTTTGTTTTAATGGTATTCTATTAGATAGTAAGAATTATCTAATATGAAATCTAATTCTTTATAATAATAAAAAGAAATAGATGCCTTACACTTGACATATAAAGGATAGGTATTATCCTTTTTGTAAGATTAAACTACCTTTCGGTATTAGAAATCACACACCGAAATTTTACCGAGTGGGTAAAACACCATACCTGGGTAATTAAGTTTTGCCCGAAAATTAATTCTGGCTCTAAAATCTTTATTCCTACTTATTTCTAATCTTGATTCTATAATTTCTCAGTTTCGGACATTTTCGGGTCTCAATTCTAAGGTTTCAGCTGTTCCGGCTGGTCTGCGGGGCCTATAAATTACTATTTACTTTTTTGGTTTTTACATATCCACTGGGCCATCTTCACATTACTAGGTCTGTTAAATTTTTGAAATTATGACTAAAAAAATTCAAATTAATTTTTAACTAATTTTTAGGGTGTTACACATCTCATATGTATTTTAAGGATAATGTGTTTTGTTTAAAGATAAAGAGAACGATTAAGCTCATCATACATATCAAGACTCAACCTATTGAACTAGTATCAAAGCAAAAACCAACTTGTGCTCCTAAGGATACTTGGCCAAAGCTAATCATAAAACATGTGTAAGCTATAAACCAGAGCATATATGAAAAAAAAAATAGATCAAAGCATATGCATATGAGATAAGGAGCAAACATCTAACAGAGAGATGTATGATTAGCTGAGCATAGAGAGAGCATTGATATGAATCAGAGCTTAATTTCAAAAAGAAAATTCACCAAAAACAAGGTATAAGAAAAAAGGAAGAACGAACATATTCCATGGCACCATAAATGTCAGAGATGCACCCAAAAAAAAAAAAGAAAAGCTGGCAAAATAGATGCATGCTAGACAAAAAAAGAAAAAAAAATCTCTGAGCTCCCCCTCAACATAAGACTCCCTCTGATTTTTTTTTTCAGCAAAACCACCTTCATACCATAGCATAGCTCCTAGAATTTCATCAACGCATGATTTTCTTCAATTCTTATCTTGTCCCCCTTTTGGCATCGTAAAAAAGGAGGTGTGCTTGGAAATGGACACTGTAGAAATTGAAAGGTCTGTAGCTATAAATCTTCCAATTGTCTGAATTGAGCACCATGCTCTATAAGAGTTGCCACATAACGATCCTATCTGGAGGAAAGTTCCCTTAGGTTCCTCAAAATGATCTAATAGCTTGCTGATGATGCAGTTGAGGATGGAGGTAATAGATTGATGGATGCAGGAGCAGCTCTGGGAGAAGGTTTAGGGATGTCTAGAGGCACAGTCTCACCTAATTTATGTAACATCCTAATTTTTAACCTAATACTCTAGAACATATTTAGGTTAATCATTAGTCTATTACTCTTTTAGTCTCATTCCTTACAACCTTTCATTAAAATACTTAGCGAAAAATACGAATAAATTTTCCTTTTTGAAACTTGAAAGCAAAACGCGAGCCGCGCACTAACCTAACGTTCGTCATAACCATAACGTGCAAGAAAAAGTAGCCACACCATTGATAATCATGAAACATAGCATTATACATAACAATCATAATATCATCACATCTTCATAGATACATAGACTACTAACATCATTGTACCATCATTTACATCAAAACAGGCCCATATATGTGAAGTCATCCTTATCTACCTATGAGGTTGAATAAGTGTCAACCCAAAAAGCTAAGCTATCTATGCTCCCGCAGCAACCCTCTGCTTCGTCTGCTAGTGTGTCCCTTAAGCGCGAGCCTCAGAAGAAGTCACGAACCTCGTTGTAATCCTCGTCTAGAGATGACACGGAAGAAAAGGAAGGGATGAGAAACTCATTCGAGATTCTCAGTAGGGATTCTCGACTCTAACACTAGTGTCATCGTCGTCATCCCTAGCCACCTCGGTTTTAATTATGAAAAAGGTGTACATGCATAAGGATTGGTTTTAGGCTTTACAAATCTATTTATCCGAAGTGGGTGTCTTTTAGTATGTGTCTTAATGACATGAATGCAACAGATATTTGATGAATGCATGACAATACCATATGCACATTAACACGAAAATCGTAATACTTGGGCACATCATAAAGAAACATAAATCATATACGCGGCATAAAAAGGCATAGTACTTTTCTTGTGACATCTTTCTCATAAGTAAAACTCTTATGTTCTTTTTCTTAAAGACCACCCTCTTAACATATCCACCAAAAGTCCAACCGATTCACCGGCCCGGCGATAATTTGGTCACCAAACTACATCTCACCTATCGCCTAGGAATGAGCTCAATCATAACTAGTCGTCACTAGATTTAATATGGGCTAATAGAGGGGGTATACATAACTTTCTTGGATCACCTATCTTAGGATCATTTCTTTCTTTGAAACGCTCTACTGGTATCTAGTACACAGCGAATTGTCCGCTTTGGCAAGCTCAATGTCAATACCCTCACGGATTTGTTTCCTCCCCACCGTAGCGGGAGAAATGCGTCTCAGTACTATGTCACATCTGCTCTGGGGGTGCTCGGCTGAACCGGTGTCATCCAGAACCTATCCTGGAGGTGCTCGGCCGAACCGGTGCCACCCAGGAGTTTTCACAAACTTTTCTCAAATTCTCAAGTTTGATGGGAAATTCGGCAGCATAATGGCGTTCACCGGATTTCCTTCAAACTGTTCTTTATGCCACGAAACTTGTAGGACATGCATAAACATTCAACATCATCATAAGACATCAAATCATAATCATTCTCATACGTCCACAAGCCACTTTGAAAATTCATTATCATCCTTCACATAACACATGCATCATCATAGAACATTCAAACGCTTACCCTTACGGTAGCTTATGCTTTGACCCTTACGGGTCTTAAATCTTAAGATATAGTTTTCTAACATCTGTCATTCATATGTTATGCACCTAAGGGCTCATAATTAATCATCATTCCTAATCCTCATGTTCATACTCAAATCTGAAAAGCATAGGGCAGAATTTCTAACTTGTTGTTACGGGGTTCTAGAACTTACGTTTTAGACCCTTTCTCGGTTCCGTCTTCGCCTAAGGCGCTATAACTCTAAATCAATTATGAGACATTCCTATACTTAAGAACTAATTATAATTCAAATTTATCATGTTGTAATGTTGCTGGACAGAATCCAGAAAACTAAATGTTCTAAGAGTTCTACATTTGCATTTTTACGGTTTTTTAGTTACTAGTTTCCCTATAGGTACTAAAATTCAATTCTAATCCGAATGTTACCCAGTTTTTCATGTCTAAACAATCCTAATCTGATTATGTTCCCATTAAAACAGTTTGGATAAGTTCCAAAAACAAATGGGTCTAAACTATGTTAAATTCTAGCTTTACGGTATTTCTAGTTAGCTAGTTTCTTACCTATTATGCATAGAATCATTTCTACATCATCATATGATATTTTCACACATTCTAACACATCAAAACATCATCATACAACATCACACTCATCATATCAGAACTGAAAACATTTAGCTTCAGTAAAGGATTTAAATTGACATTTCTAGGTACATAAGTTAACTAGTTTCTCTTGGAATCAATTTAGAATTTCTAAAACTCTTTGCAAATCATTTTAATTCATCAAGAGGCTAAGAGAAGCCTTAGGTCAGTGACCAAAATATATTTCATCTTCTAAGAGGGAATAAAGTCATATCTCATGATAACATAACCTTGTAAAGATTGTAAAGCTTTTAAGAAAAACTTAGAACATAGACTATTGGTCATTGTAGCTAGATGAAAACTCATTGCAAGTCCATCATCACTACTTGGCCGAAAACATGCATTCAAAGAAAGCATTCACATTAAACTTTAACTTGAAATGAAATGGGCAAGTCTTTGAGCTCTAGGTTCTTAAGTTATGACATCAAATAAACGTGCTCATGCTTTTCATTTTTAATCTTGCTTACAAAATAAAGTGATGACTTAAACTAAATATGCAAGGCATAACCTTAAACGTGCAAGCTTGAAAGTAAACACACAAGGTTCAATTCTTTATTTTAGTGCTCTTGGCCCAACAACAATCGACTTTAAGGCTGAAATAGATAGGCATTCGAGAGATTAATTAGGTGATAATGCAAGTTCAATTCTTTATTTTAGTACTCTAGGCCCAACAACAATCGACTTTAAGGCTGAAATAGAAAGGCTTTGAGAATTATATTAAGTGATGATGCAAGTTCCATTTTAATCTTTATGTTCTTAGGTGATAGCTTGAAAGTAAAGGTGCATAGCAAGAATGTAAATATAAATGCAAGCATAAAATAAATTATGCAAGTTCATTTTATCTTTCTAGAGCTCTTAAAAAGACTTTAAAGGAACTTAAACCTTAACTCAAACTCATCAAACCAAGATAAAGTAAAGTCTAGAGTTCTTAGAACTCAACCTAACATTTTTAGAAAATCAAAACATTTTGCATGTAAAAGAACAGGAAATGGCCGAAACTTCAAGGAAAACAAAAGAACAGAGTCCATGATTTTGATGATATATTAACATCAACATCATGAGACCTCATCATTGAGTCCTTAGAACCATTTTAAAATATCATAAAAATTAAAGATTCCAAAAGTTGGAGAAAGGAAGAACTAGAAGTATTTTACTCAAGAACAAAGATCAAGCTCTAGAGTTTGTTTCAAGTGATGAACATCATCAAGAAACTCTCATTATCAAGCTCTCATTTCTTTGAACTTCAAGGCCCATGGCCGAAAATGAGAAAGAAAAAGGAGAAGAAAAGAAGTTCTAAAAAGAATCAAGAGAAACTATGAACATAAAGCTAGAACAAGAACTTTAAAGAAAAGAATACATGAAAGGAAATCCCTACTTGGTTTGATGATCTTGGAGATGGAAGAAGAAGATGAAGAAGATGAAGAACTTGAAGAACTTTGAAGATCTTGAAGAACACTAGAACTTTGAGAGAAAAAGAGAAGCTTTGAGTGTTCCTAAACTTAGCAAATGATCTAAAAGTGGTGCAAGCTTCCCAAGGCCATCTATTTATAGAGAAATGAAGCAAATGGAAGGTGCAAATGAAGAGGGAAATTTTGGCCATCAGCCTCATGGGCAGCCCATGAGTTCCATGAGGTGAGATAATGTGGTCTTGAGGCATGGTGAGGTATGGTTCAAAGTATGGTGAGGTATGGTTCAAGGTATGGCTTCAAGTATGGTTCTTTGAGTGAGAAACAATTCAACATGTGTTGTAAATGAGAGAAAGGGGGCTGAAATTGCATCAGCCATGGGGAGGGTTTTCTTGCATTTTAATTGTAGTTTAGAGTTGTGTTTAGGTGTATCTTTGATTAAGATTAAGATTAGGAATTTGTAAGAAAGTGTTTAGGTAAGGAAAATGGGTAATCAAGGTTGTCAAGACATAATTAAGGAGTGTTCTTGCATCATTAGTGAGTTATAAACTCATTTTAGTGTATAAACAATTCTAGACACAATTCCTTGATTTAAGGAATTGGAGAGAGAAAACACTATTCAAGATTCCAAGAGTGAAATCTTGAGTTTTAGAAAAAGGATTTAAATCTAATCTAAGCAATCTTAGGTTCTAATTAATTTTAATAATTTATTTTGACTCCAGATTAATTAGGAAAATTAATTAATCTTCGTTTAGAGCCTAATATTGCTTAGGTTTGCTTAATTACATCATTAAGCTCAAAAACACTATTCTAGGGGCAAAATCGTAATTTTGTACTAAAACTGCCCGGAACCACCAGGACTCAAACAAATGCTTTGAAACATGTAAAAACATGGTTTTAAACCTCTGGGGAAAGTTTCGGGCTCAAATGGCACCTTTACCCGCGTAAAACGCTATAGGGGTATTTTGGTCATTTTGACCAGCTATGAAAATGAGACTTTCGCCTCCGGAACCACTCAAGGGTCATTCAATCCCCTTCAAACATTGAGTTGGCCCTTCGAGGACTACCGAGTTGGCCATCCTCAAATTCCGGGCCGAAAATGACCTCAGGGGCATTTCGGTCATTTTCCACTCAGACAGAAAATTGGGGCGTTACAATTTACGCGATTTAGCCCTAGTGTCACCTTTTGCAGCAGTTGGATGAGGAGAGGATGTTGCAGAAGTGGCAGAAGCAAAAGTAGGCTCAGAGATAGTGGCATCAATAGCAACCATTTTAGTCAACGAAGGAGTAGCAACCTTTTGAGCAGGAGCGGAGTAGAGAGGAACATCTTGATTTAACATAGAAGTAGCAGCATCTTGTACCGTAGGTGTTTTAGCTTAAGATGTTCTAACCATTTCTTCCTCTATTGGGGTAATGCGGATGGAAGAGCGAAGTTGGCATACCATTATAACAATCATCGTCTGTGTTGCTGATGTTTCTTCCTCAGGTTCTTCTATAATTGGTTCCAAATTAGAGAGGACCTTGTTAACAAAGAAGTATAGGCCACCCATATCCTTTTCTTATGAGTGTGGTTTTGGATCTTCAGACTTTGACATGATCTCCAGCACTTGGCTTGCAGTCATAAAGTCCTCAGAGTCATCAAAAGTTAGTTCATAAAAAATAATAGGTGCAGGACAGGAGGTATACCCAAATTGTTGAGACATGGGTTGTGAAGGCAACTCTTAAATAACAATAAAGGGTTCAGGAACAACATTTGCTTTACTACTACTCAAGCCTTGAATTCCCTTAGTTGTTTGTAGTTTCCTTACTTCTTCAAGTCTCCTTTTCTTTTGCAGGATCCTTTTCTCTTTAAGGATGAGATCAGCTTTTTCCTTATCATCAGATGGTTCAGGGTCCCTTATTGCGGTTGTAATATGCTCTACTTCACTCATATCTCTTAGGATGAATGCTGCTCCTTGAACTCCTTTTAGTAGAGACTGATCCTTCTTCTCTTGAACTTTCTTCTGAATAGGGAACTTATTAGGTCTACCTGGAGCTAAATCATCTTCTGACGTCTTCATTTCTCTTTCAAAGGGCTTGTGAATATTTGTGAGCTTTTGCCTCTTGGTTGACTTTCCTTTGCCTTTTTGAAGAAATTTTGATAGAGCTTCTTTAGACTCCGTTTTAATAAATGTCTCCTCAGCTTCTTCAAAACTTTCTAAGATATTTTCAAAGAGAATAAATATTTTCTTGGATTTCTTTTTCTTCTGTTCTCTTGTTTCTTTTTTTCCCCTTGTAGTCTTCCTTTTAGCCTGGGTCTCTTTAACCAGAATGTCTTTTGTGAACTGATTTTCACAGGAATAGGCAAGGTCTTCTTCTTTGATCTGAGGGAGTTGATGGTGTAGTCAGGAGCATCCCATAAGGTACTGCAGCAGTTCTTCTTTTATCCTTGGTAATGGCACTAAGCATATAGTCCATTATCAATTTTGGAAGGTTAACTTTTCATTTGGTCATTAAACAAAAAAGTAGCATACAATCCATCCCTAGTAAAACATCTATACTTCCTCGCCTATGAAGAACAGTGAACTATACTACAGTGAATAATTTCCTTACCCTAAAACTAAGTAAGGCAGTAGTAATGTTATCAAGTTTGTATTTTGTTGAATCAATGAGGCATTTTGAAACTTCCTCAGAACTCAGACCAAGGGAATTGAACCAATCTTCATCAGCTAGATAGTTGACTCTAGCAACAAAGTCAGATAGCTTTATTTCCATGAACATATCCCTAATAGTGGTTGAAAGAGTGGTTTTCCAGAAAGCAATAGAAATCGGTTACCATTCCTGCAAAAATTCTATCAGAAATGTCCAAAAAGTGTTTCCATCCCTGGAAAGTAAACACTTCTCAAAGAATTAGAACTTGATTTAATAAGGTGTTGTTTAGGCTTTTTTAAGGAGCTATAGTTCTTTGAGAGAAATCTTCTTCATATATCTTTTGCAAATGTGGTTCATTGTACATTAAAAAGGCTCCTTATCTAGAATAATCTTTATCTATTTCTCGTCCTTTAGCCATAGAAAAGAACTTGTAGAGATAAACAATAGGAAGGAAGGAAGGAGTTAGGGTTAAAAGAACAAGATGAGCGTATTGAGGTTGAGAAAAAAAAAGATATTGTTAAATAAGGGTTTGTAGATTCAGAGAAGAGGATTTGTGAAGAAATGATTGTAGTTACAAGGAAGAGATAAAAGATAAAACAGATAAGTATTTGAGGTTAGGAGAAAACAAAAAGGTTTGAGGAAGCGTGTTTAGTAAGATGAAGGTAAAGAGTGACACGTGGAGGTTTTAAACGATGTGATGTGACTGAAGGTGAGACGACATGGGAGAGAGAAACACAAACGAGTGGCAATTATCCTACTCTTTTTCACCCTTATTTCGAAAAGAGAAATTTCTAATACCTGATATCATTTTCTGAAGGAGTTACTTTATGAACTTCGTAGATAATGTTCTGATCCCCTGGAGAACTTTATAAACTTATCACAAGTTCATCATTTAGTACTAGATTATATGCCCCTTATATCCATAATTTTCTGATTCTCAAATCCTTCTTTCTGAACAAATTATCTTATTTCCGACGAAAACCATCTTCTTTTTGATCTTGCAAGCTAATAAATTGTTCCTCACAGAAATCTGTGGTCTTGCAAACTAACATTTGATGTATCCGTTGATTCTCTAATCTTGCAAACTGATATGCATTGTCTTCAAAAGGATATATTGTCTGATGATTTCTAATAGCTTTACTAGATCTTCAGAAGGGAGTTGTGAAGAGAGAATCCCCATAGATGTTTTGCGCATAAATGCTTATGCAAATGTGAAAACATTTTAGAAAAGAATAATGCTTTTACAAAATAAGAAAAGCATTTAAGAGATCTTTAGCAATAGATTTTATGAATACTTCTTGACATATAGTCTTTAGTAAACATATCTATAACTTCTTATCTCAGTATTTAAATAGGACAACACAAAAAAGGATTTCACAAACAAAAACATGGATATAGAGTGCCAAAAGAATTCTTGATAAGACAAATAACACTAGTATTATCTTATAGGATAGGTGAAAGGAGTACCTCAAGAGATGGTCTTTCAGCTAATTCCTTATCCATAGCATCTAGGTACAAAGATTATAGCATCACTTGTGCTTTTTCTTTTGTCCCTTGAGCATCCATGCTTGTCCTAATGATAACAGTTTTGCCAGATTATCCCTGAACGTCTTGTTTGTACTAATGATGATGTTGCAACATGTTATGTATACTTTGCCTTCCTCTCGAAATCGATCAGCATATTCAGCATAGCTTCCACCCAACTTTGACTATTCAAAGCTTTTTCAAAACTTTCAGGTTCATAGGTGATGATGAAAACACAGTTGATATATAACCTGGGAATGACTTGGTTCTCATGCCCTTGGAAGTCACTCCATGAACTTAGGCAATAGAAAGCCACCTTAAATCAAAGACTCTCATGTAGTTTCTGTACATTGAGATCCTTTAGCTTCCATGTCATCTTCATACTACTCATATCGTAGTCCAGAAAGATTACTTTCTAATCATCTTGAAAGGTCTGAGCATACTTTCTGAAGAGTTGGGATTCTGGAGTCTACTTTATGAAACTTTGGTTTTCATCTGCTAGCTTTCTAAAACTTTCTTAAGATATATTTTCTCAGGGCTTTTCTTAAGATTATCGAGATTGTCAGCAAAATCTTCTTTAAACTTTCCATCATCGTACTTGAAAAAATCTTGAATGAATTATCCTTGAAGATCTATGACAATTCTTAGGTCCAGAGCATAAAATTTGAAATGATCGTCATTAGTTTGCTTCTTGAAACTTCAGCTAAGAAGACTTTTCATATATACTTGCAAGAAAGAATTTTAATTTTTGTACCCAGACTTACTTGGGTCCTTTTGGTTAGTTTCAGAAAAAGAGATTTTCCAACCTTTCTAATGGAATTCTTTTTCAGGAATCATTTGTTAGGCAGGTATCTCTTCATACAGCAATAAGAATAGAAAGAGAAGATAGATGAAATTGCATAGCTTTTTCATCTTCTTTTTCCTCTACATATCTCAGGCCAATTTTTAGAAACTTTAGAGTTTGACCATTTTCTCAAAAACAGAGTTTTTGGGATATATCAGATATTATAGGTAAGATCTTTTTAGAAGCCATGGGGTACTATTAAGAAACTCAGAAATAACTCTTTTGACATTTTCATATAACCTTTTGGAGGCTTCAGAATTATATAACATGAGAATGTTAAACCCTCCTTGGAGTATGTCTTTCTTTCAGCCTTCTAGCTTTAGGCTTGGCCTTCTCAAGTTTTCATGGTAACTTTATGAGTTCTTTGACTGATTTGAGATATATAGAAGAATAGGCTTGATAAATTTCTAGCAACTCATCATGTGAAGTAGATCATATATTATAAGAAAGATGAGATGTAGAAATATTTACCTCACTTATCTCTGTTGGTGTTCTTTGGCTATGAAGCATAGAATGGCAGCTAGTTTTAGCACATCAAGACCTCCTGACAAATCTTTCTAGATGTCTAGCACATTCTTCTTCTTTGCAAAGAGATATGTCCTTTAAGACCTAGGCTTGAAATTCTTGATACATGATGTTTATTCTTACTGCGATAAGTAGATTTCTTTCACAAGATGATCTTTATCCTGATTTGTCATTCATGAGATTGATGTTTCCTTGTTTTAGTCATTACAGAGTTTTGATATTTTCCACAAGCGGAGATCTCCTCCCCATATTCAATATCAAATATTAATATTAGATTTGTCCTACTTCAAAAGAAGTTTTAGCAATTTTCATTGCTTTAGCATTGCATTGCATCTGATATGACGACCTCAGGATCAGAGATATCTTTGAGACAGTTTAAGATCTTCAAATATCATGTACAGTCTGTTTCATATAGCCTTTCATATGTAACAAGCAATACATATGTAGCATATACAACTTTAGATTAGGGCATATATGAATAGAGGCTTGGCTTAGTGGAATAACTGAACTTTCTTCTTTGTAATGTTCTTGTCCACAAGTCTCATTAGAATCCTTTTCAATACGAGTGTGCTAGGAATGATGTTGATACCTTATTTGCGAAAGATAGTCAGTTGATAAATTGATCTTGTGAAGAGGATGTAAGCCATTCTATCTATCAAATCTTTGTCCTCTACAATTGTTGGATTGCTTAACCCCTCAGAGGCCTAGCTTTGATACCACTTGTAGGTGAAAATGTGCACGAGAAGGGGGGGTTGAATCATGCATTGCTTCTTTTGTGCATTTTTGAAATAATTGAAAATAAATACTATCAAATGTAAAATTTGTAGTACAGGGGAAACATGGTTAGTGATTTCAGAAAGTAGTTCTTTGAAGCTTATTAAATAAAAACGTTCATCATTAAAAAGAGTAATAGAATGACAAGAAAGATATTTCAGCGTATGAGTAAACACTAAAACTCAACAGATAAATATGAAGGAGATCAAAGTGAGAGAAAGAAGAGACACAAAGGTTTTATATTGGTTTGGCCAAACTGCCTACATCTAGTACTCACAACTGTTGAGGTTCCACCAAAAATATCTTTCTTAACGTGAGAACGAGCCATTAGATAGTTTTTACATTAGTCTTCCCAAGCTCTCATCTGTGATCTTCAGAAATCACCTACTGCCGCAGATTGAGTAATTCTTCACCAGCCTCTCCAAGCTGAACCAAGTAATATTGACACTGGCCTCTCCAAGCCTAACCATGTAGTATTGACACTGGTCTCTCCAAGCTTAACCGAGTAGTATTGACACTGGCCTTTCCAAGTCTAAAACGAGTAGTCTTGACACTGGCCTCTCCAAGCCTAACCTGTAACAAGTAGCAACCTCTACTGTCACGTTGAAAGTAGTCTTGCCCCAGCTTCTCCAAGCTGCAAGTAGTCTTTCCTCAGCTTCTTGAAGTTGCAAGTAGTCTTTCTCTAGCCTTTCCAAGCTATAAGTAGTCTTTGACTAGCTTCTCCAAACTAAACTGTGATTAGTAAAAACACCTTATTGTCGTGTTACAAGTAGTTTTATAGTAGCCTCTCCTAGCTATCTCACAGCAATCACTACCGGATCGAGGATACAAAGGTTAAGTGTTTGGGTTGCAGCTTAAACTAACATACACTTAAGTTTCCCTAAAATATATATGGAAAGTTCCCAGGAAAAATTAAATAATATCGTTCTAACATTTTTTCCCTAAGAAAAGCATAAATCTAAGTAAGAACATAGAAGGAATATTTTCTTCCACTTCAAGGATAAAAACTGATTACGTGTTATATTGAATCTTCCAAGAAGTGAAAAGAAATTTTTGCGGAGTTTGCTCTCTTGCAAAAAATCAAATCTCTCATCTGCTTTTAAGCTCAGAATCTCCATTCATAGTGGTCTTCCTTTGTGACCATTACCCTTGGTTAGTTTTCCAAGTAACATATGTAAATCATCCGTTTATGTCTTGGAAAGTCAGTCTAGAAGAGTAGGTTGACAGTCTATCACATTGATTGTAGAAGCCATTGTATAGTTAAGGTTTTTGATACTCCTCAGAAATCACTTTTTCACTTTCTGATCATGGTTCCTAAACTCCTTCTTCTAGAAGCTTAGTTGGTTGATCAATAAGGCAGAAGAGATGACGTACCAGTTTAAAACTGGGTTTGACTTGAACATTTGAATTTTAAAATTCAAATTCCTCTCCTTTTCCTATAGCATTCTGTGCTCCACAATGAAATGAGATTTTGACATGTGCAATCAGTTCCTTGATGGATTCTTCACTTTCTGATCTTCAATCCAAACATTTTGATGATGATTTGATTTGCGATTGTGCTGATTGAAGATAGTATAACTACTGGTCTTCAGAGAATGCTTGATATCTTCATGTAAGCTACTTTCTGAAATCTCAAGACTTGGTATCTTGCAGTGTTGAAATCCTCTTCTTATCGTTAGCTATTAATTGCTTGAATAAGGATGTAATTTCACTTCTATTTCAATTTAAATCTCATAACATGAGATAAGCATGTTTCTACATGTATAGTGAAAATATTCTCATTTGAGTAAGCCTTACTCTTGCTAAAATGATAGAGACCTATTATTAATCTTACAAGAAACTCGAGAGAAACATTAGTTATTCTTCAAAGCATTTTCTTTAAATTGGCTTTGTTGTCATTCAAAACAAATAAGCGCATATTGATAGGGTTCTAGAGCTAACATAAACCACTCCACCTATGCAAACACATGTATATCTAGGTATAATCATGCATTAGAATCAGAAAATTTGAAATTCCAAGAAGGGAAAATCTAGAAAAACAGAATCATAACAAACAAGAACACAAAAACCCTACTTTTGGTTGCTATTGGATCCTTGGCTCCATGGTGCTCCAAGATTGATCCATTCTACATAAAAGTTCCCAATTCAACCATAAATCCTTCCTAATTCAGTGAGGTGTGAGGTAGCAAGGTAAGGATTAGTGAGGAATTGAGATTTCAATTGGTTAGATTTGTAGGTATTGAGGTATAGAACAAGTTTGGTGAAGGAAGTTGAAAGTTTAACAACTCTATGCTAATTTTTTGGGATTTGAATAAAGCATGGTGCTCTTGAAAATGGAGGATGCTGTTGTCCTTACTATTTGGCCGAGAAATGTTAGTAGCTTAGTGGATAAGTTGGCTTTATATTTATATTATAAGGAAGCTTGTAAGGAAAGCTTGCTAATTATAATATAAAAGGAGAATTCTTAAAGATAGTAAAATGGATGGCTAGGATTTGATTTGTTAGTCAAAGAATGAATCTTGGCTATCCACTTGCCTCAAGATAAGTGGCTCACTTTAACTTGGGGAGCAAGTAGCTTTTTCGGTGTTAAAATCGCACATTGAAATTTCATCGAATAGATGAGATATCGGTACTCAGGTAATCAAACATTACTGAAAATTAATTTTAGGTATAAATTTTTATTTCTATCTATTTCTAACCTTAACCCTCTTTTTTCTCAATCTCGAGCATTTCCTGGTCCTGGATCTGGGATTTCAGTTGTCTCAATGGGCCTCTGGGGTATGCAAGTTACTATTCACACTGGCCCGAAATTTTTTTTAACACGTCTGTTAGGCCATCCTCATCATTGCTAAAACTCTTAGATTTTTGAAATTATGACTAATAAAGCTCAAATTAATTTTTAAATAATTTTTCGAGTGTTACAACTTGGCCATCAAAGTTGTTAGATTTCAGTCGAGAGGTCATGATATAGTTTGACTATGGGGTGGTGTTGGTGCTCGGCCAAAAGCGGCAATATAGCTTGGCCTATCAAAGAAAATGCTTGGCATCCGAGAATATAATATCAAAGTTGTAACGCCCCGTTTTTCTCTAAACTTTTAAATGACCAAAATACCCCTGAGGTCATTTTTACTTGAAACATGAGGACGACCGGCCTCGGCTATCCTCACGAGGCTTCTATGATATATGAAGGGGATTATATGTTTATGAATGTTAACAAGGCAGAAAAATCTCATTTTTGAGGTTTCTGTGTATGAATGACCAAAATACCTCTAACCTGATTTAAGGCAGTTTTAAGTTTTGGCTCCTACCCGGACTCGTCCCGGAGATGAAAAATGATGTTTTAAGGCATGAACTATGATGGTTTAAGTCTCGGAGGTGCCAGGTAACTTTTGGTGAAAATTATGATTTTACCCTCACTTAGTGCATTTTACGTCTAACGAGTTACTTAACTCAAACCTAAGCAATATTAGGCTCTAATGAAAGGTTAATTAATTTCCTTAATTAATTTAGAGCTAAAATAATTATTTAAGGTTGATTAGAACCTAAAATTGCTTAAGAAAATTTACAACTTAATTCTAATTCTTTTTTTTCTTTAAAGAAAAAGCAACTATGAATAGTATTTTTACTATTCACACTTCCATTCCCAAGAACACTTCCTTTCCCAAGAAAAAGTTGTCACACTTTAATCAATAGTCATAGGAGTTTGACTCCATTAATCCTACAAGATCACCCTTAATCCAAGGTATTAATGGCCCTAATTACCTACTTAGTTCACCTAAACACTTAGGCACACAACCTTAATTAGTAACCTAACCTTGTTTACTCCTAAACACTCCATTAGTACATGATTAAATTGAATGAAATCTTCCCTCCCTTGGCCTTATAATTTTCAGCCACTTTCCCCCTAAAAATTCAAAAGGATGATATTTTATGTGGTCAATCAAATTGTCCTTCAAAAGCCACCCTAAGACCTATGACCTATGACACTATGAATGACAACACAAGAGATTTTTCTTTCCTCCTTCTTCTTGGAGAAGTTTCGGCCAGCTCCTCCCCCTCCACTTCTTCATGATTCATTTGCCTATAAATGCACAACACTACACAACTTCATTCCTTTGCTCACTCTTACAAAATCTCTAAAAGTCTCAAGCTCTCTTACTTCTTTTTCTTTCAAGCTTCCAAGAGTTCTTCAAGCTCAAGTTCTTCCTCTCTTTTTTCGAAAACACAAGGTAGGGAACCTTTCTAAATATGTCTTTGATTTCTATGTTGAATCTTGTTGGGAAATGATGAAAGGTGGAACCTCCATGTCGCTTCTTTATTTTCGGTTTCTTCCTTTTCTTTTCCTTTGGTTTTCGGCCTGAAGGCCTTGAACATGATAACTTGATGATGAGTGCTCTCTAGAGGTGACTATGAGTTCATCTCACATGAGACCTCTAAAGCTTGAGTTTTCTTAAGAAAAGTTTCATCTTTTACAAGTTTAGTCAAGAATGAGGTTATGTTTCTCTTGAACATTTGGAACCTTCCTTTTCTCCTTCAATTTTCGGCCATGAAGGCCTTTGACCCTTGGAAAAATGAAAGCTTGATGATGTGGTTGTTATGATGGTGCTTGTCACCCAACAACCCCTAAAGCTTGAATTTTTCACAAGGAAAGTTTCATCCTTTTTCAAGGTTGAGTAAAGAAGGAGTTTATGTTTCTCTTGAACACTTCTTGGACTTCCCTTTTTCTTTCATATTTTCGGCCATGAGAATTTCTAAAGCTTGGAAAAATGAAAGCTTGATGATGAGGGTTTCATGTTGATGCTTGTCACATGAACAAACTCTAAAGCTTGAAACTTTAACCTTAAACCAAGCATGGTTTCGGTTTTGCTTTCTTCTTTAGCATGAACTTTGTTTTAATGTTAGTTTTGAAGGAAGCCTTGTACTCAATGATGAGGACTTAGGATGTTGATGTCATACATCATCAAGATCTTGGTCCCTAGAGTTTAAAAATAGTTCATTCTTCTTGATGAAGATTTGGTGTAACGCCCCAATTTTTACTCTAATTTTTACTGTCATTAGAAATTACTCAATTACCGAATTATCGTAGGTAATTATTACATAAGATTTGAGGCCGAACAATCCTCAATAAAGGAATATAACATTAGAAGAGAGGTTAGGAACGATTCATGCGAGAGTCGCAAATCCCAAATTTACAGACGTATAAAATGACCAAAATGCCCCTGAAGTTATTTTACTCAGAAAATGAGGATCGTGGGCCCCACCTATTCTCAAGGGGATATTTTGAGGATAATAAGGGATTGTTTGTGTTATGTGTGTTAATAGAGCAGAAGGATCTCAATTTTGAGTTCCGTCGTGCGAAATGACCAAAACGCTCAAGGTCGCTTTTAACTCCGATGTGCGTGCCGACTGAGCCCGAACCTCACTAAAATGTTTTAAAATGTGTTTTTAAGCCATGATTAACCATTGGTTAAGCTCGGGTGGCCTCGGGCAGTTTTTAAGTGAAAGTACGATTTTGCCCCTATTTTTGGGCGGTTTTGCGAATTTCGGGATTTTTGATTCGTATACCGAAACCTAAGCAATATTAGGCTCAAATTAAAGCTTATTAAATTCTAAATATTAATCTAGAGTCAAAATTATGTATTTAGATTGATTAGAACCCAAAATTGCTCAAAAACACCCAAATTGCTTACTAATTCACTTAAACCCTTAACCGTAAATTCTCTAAATTACATGAATACCTTGCCTACACCTAAATAATGCATGGAACACACAAATTTCATTTCTTTGAGCTGTAATGGACGAAATTATTGATGCCATTATGCAGCTGAATTATTGCCAAAAGTTGCACTAAAACAAAATGCCAAAATGTCACCATAAGAGACATAATTCCTTAATTTCATACAACTTTGTCTAAAATGATTTTTCCTCCTTTATTTGTCCTGCAAAATTCCGTCCACTACCTCATCATTTTGGCCAATTAGAAGCCTCAAAATCTTCTATAAATAGGCTTGCTTGAGTGGTCTTGGAATGCTTGGTTCATAACTAGTTTTTAAGAGCACCAAAAACTTTCTTTCTTCCTCCTCTTTGGCTGAATTCTTTCTTCAATGTTTTCAAAGAGATTTTGTTTCATTTCACTTCAAGAAACCAAGTTCTCTTCCTCTTCTTCAACTCAGATTAGGTAGGGAGTAGTTTCTAAATTTATTTCTATGCTTTGAGGAGTTGTGTTTTTAGCTCAAAATGATGAAATTATGAACTTACCTTAGCTTTTCATTTTGGTTTTCCTCTTCAATTTTTCTTTAACCAATTCAACCATATGGCCTAGGTGGAACTAAGATGATGGCTTGATGATGAGGACCTTGAGGGTGGATTGTAAATCCATCACAAGTTAGGCCTCTAAAGCTTGAAAATTCCACTTGATGCAAAACTTTAAAGAATAATGCTTTATGATGCTAAAACAAAGATTTTTAGTTTAGAACTTGAAAGATGTATTTTCCTTTTATGTTTTATTTCTTGTTAAGATATGTATTGGGTTGAATTTATAATTCTTTTAAAGTCTTGAAGGAGCTCTAGTAAAGAAACAAAATGAATTTGCATCCATGATTAAGTTTATGCTTTGCATAACCATGTTTACCTTCTATGTCATCACTAAATTTTCAAGAATGAATAAATGAACTTGCATTTCTCATGTTTAAATTCCAAGCTTGTATTTCATGTTTATGTTTCAAGTCATCACTTAATCTTTCAAGATAATAAAGAGGTTGCATCTCATATTTAATTTATGCTCTCGCTATATTTTATAATGGCTAAAAGAATCAACGCATGACATGTTTATTTTATGCCATCACCTAAAGATCCTAGAGCTCAAAGACTTGCCCATGTATCACAAGCAAAGAAATATGATTATTGGAGGTAAAGAATTTATTCTTTAAAAAGTCTTGAGATTGGAGCTTAAAAAGATGTAATAATAATTCTCTTCTCCCTCTACTAGTCCTGCGGACTACACGCTCCGGTTTCTTAATATTCTCTTCTCCCTCTACTGGTCCTGTGCGGATTACCGCCGCTCCAGTTTCTTATATCATGTTTATATTTCAAGTTCTTGCATCATGTTTAATTTTCAAGTCACCACCTTAAATCTTAAAGATAAAGAAATGGATTTGCATATCATGTTTATAATTCCAAGCTATCACCTTATAAAGATAAGATTAAAATAAGGTTGCATAGCATGTTTATAATTCTAAGATGTCACCTAAATCTCTAAAGCTCAAGACTTACTCCTTTTATCTTAAGTGAGAATTTTGATTGTGAAGATCCTCCCAAATTTGACAAAAGAACTAGTTTCTAAATGAGTTTTAAGGCTCTGCAAGGATTTTACGGGGAACTAGTATTTTATATGCACTTAAAATATGATTCTATGTAATTGCATGAGGTTCATGATTCGGCCACTGATCTGAGTTTAGTATCAATGTGTGATAATTCTATGTAAGGATTAGATGCTTATTGAATGATTTCCTGGCTTGCATGTTATAGTTGCTATTGCAAATAATGAGAATGCTTATACATGAAATGTTCTTTATTATGTAAAATTTACCTTTGTTGCTAGAAGAAAGTGTATCATTGTAAAAGTGTAATTTGGAAAGGTTCTGGCTAAGGAAAGACATGGTATTTAAGCGTGTCCATTGTGACCCACCTCTCTTTCCTGGGAATCTCCCATATGCATGATTACAGTTGATATATATTATTCTAGCTTAAGACTATAAATGAGAAAATGTTATGATGTTTATGAATTGTATTATGATATAACATGCAAAGATTTAATGGTGACTTAAACTTATAAGAAAATGATCCTTTGGAACCATCAGACTATAGGTGGTGAAAAGGTGATTTTATCCCCCTAACCCGTTCTCTCAAAAGGGTAGAGTCGGGACTTTAGCTTTTCAAAAGGGATAAGTATATGCTAGTGACGACTAGTAAAGTATGAGCTCATAACCTAAATTACTCCCAAAAGGGTGGAGTATAGGGTGGCCTAAGGAAAATAATGATGATGATAAGATTTTAAGTCACCTAAGGCACTAAAGAAATGAAATATGTGCACTATGTCCACATGTAGCTAATATTATATGACGTTCTTTTATGCATGTTATTTGATAATGATGATGAGGAAAATGATGTAATGATAAAGGAAAAGTTCATTGTAAATATGAAATGTTAAGATTATGATGCATTATAAGACGCATGATTAAAAATTGACGAACCTCGGTTAAGTATTTGTCCGAACTTAAAATGAATCTTTGCATGCTCACTATTTTAGAATAATCCCGAGGTTCCTAGGGACTTTGATGATGACACGTAGAAGGAGGTACCTTACTGAGAATTCTTTAGCAAGATTCTCACTCCCTTTTCTTTATTTCCGTCATTGTCTCCAGATTCAGATGGCGACATTCGTCCTGTTCGTTGATACCCCTACTTGGAAATTTCACTATGATCTGGTGCATCGCTCGTATCATTTTGAAGGAGGTCTTGTGATTCGTGTTTTTATTTACATAGGTCGTCCATTTGCACATCCTGTCCCTAGTTATCGATTTTCTCCTACTTCTCCCTATGGCGATGAAATGGTTTTCGAACATGCACGTCCACTTGATGAAAGGATGTTACGTTCTTATCCCGCTTCATCTGCTGTCCATGGATTTCCAGAGTATGTTCTCGAGACGAGATATTCTGAAACTGATCCTTCAGAGGACACTCCTACTCATGTATATTCTGAGAGCTCCGCTCCTACTCCCACACGTGTAAGAGAGGGTAGTGAGGAAACAGTTGTTCAGCCGAGGTTAGCAAGAAGGCCGTCCACGCGACCCCAGCCTGGTGCATCTCGTGTGTCCCCTCCTGAGGGAGCTCATCAGTGGATCGGATTTATTCCCCCATTTCCAGGACAGTGGCCATAGAGAGTTCTTAGTAGATTTATGTGTGATCATGCACCCTAGTTTTAGGATAACCTTCCCAGCTTATGGAGTCATCTAGTTTAGAGGCATGAATTTCCTTAAGTATATTTTCTTTTATGGGTTTGCATAAGATAATGATGTATAAACATAACCCACCCTTTGAGTGAGGTTATTGTATGTAAATATATGCTATAATGTGCTTATGGATGTTATATGATGGAGCCTAAGTGATATGATGTGATATATTCTTAAACGTCTTATTATACTCCGCTTACTCGTTCACGTTGTACTCGGCTCACGTTTTCAATTATGTGTTTAAAAAAAAAATGGCTCGTAATTTCACTAAGTATTTTCAAATTATGAAGAAAGAACCAAAGCAAGGAGTAAAGTCTAGTCATTAATCAGATTCAACCTAGGTGTATCTGGTTAATTACTAGGGTGTTACATTTGGCCACCTTCAAGTTTTTTTAAGGTGATGATTTATTTTAAGTATTCTAGCACTAGTAGTTCTCTTTTCTTGTGAGGATGAGGTTTGGGTTGGAACTATGTTCTTTTTAAAGTCTTGCAAGAGCTCTAGACAAGATATAAAAGTAACTTGCATTCACGTTTACTTTATGCTTTGCATTACACGTTTGTTTCCTATGCTATCACTAAAATCCAAGATAAGGAATGAACTTGCATAATGCACGTTTAAATTTCAAGTTTTGCATTTCATGTTATTTTTAAGCCATCACTAAACTCAAGACTAAAAATGAAGGTGCATCCCATATTTATTTTGAGCTATCACCTTACTTCCTAATGAGCTATAAAAATGGAATGCATAGCACGTTTACTTTTATGCTCTCACCTAAAATTACTAGAGATCAAAGACTTGCCCATTTCATCTTGAGAAAAGTTAAATCAAGAAGGTATCTTCTTGAGATGCATTCGGCCATGTGATGATGAAAGCCCTAGGATGTGTTTTCATTGGTTACAAGAGCCTATAGTTTATGTTTTAAGTTTTTCCTAGACATAAGTGATATTTATAAGTATTTTGAGTATGTTCTTCTAATTAGGATTTCAAACATGAGAAAAATTAAAGAGTTGCTTCCCCATGTATTTTATAAGAGTTCTTGATATGACAAATTGATTTCTAAGATGTTTTTGAAGTCTTAAGATTGTTCCAAGAGAAACTAGCTACCTATTTACATTGAAAAAGAAGTTTATACGTGATTTTATGACTAACCATTTTTGGTTCTGCCATGTTCATTTCCAGCACCTTAAATCATGTTTTGGGTGGTCTAAATATGTTGAACTACCTTGCCAAGTATATGATAATTGTTCTAGACATTTTGGAGCATGCTTAGTTACTTGAATTGCTTGAAATGTGAATTCTAGGACCCCATAGGTACAAAAAATATGAATTCTGTCCCAGCATTATTAACATCCATAGAATCACATTATATGATGTCTAGATCAGTGAGAGTGACTCATAATTGGCTTAGGTATTAATTGTTGCATCATAGAAAAAGTCGGATGTGAGAAAGGGGTTAAAATGCATCTTTTAGAACACCATAATTCATCTAACTTAGCTTACTGCCAATGCTGTCCAGCCATGATTGATTAGGTTTTAGGACTTAATAAATTATGGTAATGAGGTTAACCAATCCCTTAGAGGTATAAGAAAATAATTTGGAAGTTTGAGGTTACCCGATTGAAGGTTTTCACTCTTAAGGGAAAGGTTTAAGTATTACTCTATGAATGATGAATTGGTGTTTACCTCATGACTTATATGATGCTATGTGAACTATTGTTCCTAAATGATAGTTTTATTATTGCATGTGATTGTTCCTTGAGAACTTAGAGATGCCTATGTTGTAATAAAAAGATATGTGACATGCATGAAACTATGTGGCATCTCAATGAAACATGCTAAGACTTAAGGTGACTTAAACTATGTGAAAATGATCCTTGAACCACCAAACCAAGGGTAGGGAATGAGGTGATTCTAGCCCCCTAGACCCGTACTCTAAGGCGGGATCTTTAACTTGTCAAAGGGGATAAGTTCATGTGCTAGTGACGACTAGCGTGGTATGAGCTCATAACCTAGAAGTTTCTCCAAAGGGAGATCAGTTAGGGTGGCCCTAGGAAGAAAATGATGAGGTTCTAATGTCACCTAAAGTAACCAAGATAAGTTACCATGTACCATGTTCTAAGAACTATGATTTTATGCACCATGAATTATGAGTTTAAGTGCCATGACCCATGATATAATGAACCATGATTTATGATTTGAGTTTCATGATTTATAGACCATGTAACCAAGAGGTTTTCATAATTAAAAGGAATGGGCCTCGGAAGTTAACATTTTTGAACTTCATAATTGAACCGTTATATGCCCATGTTATTACTAAGAAACTGGGGTCCCTGGAGACGTATATGATGACACTTAGATATGAGGAAAAACCCTGCTGAGTTTCTTTAGTAAGAAATCTCACTCCCTCTATCTCTTTCTTTCCGTTACGTCTTTAGATTCGGATGGTGACGTTCGTACTCTACGTTGAGACACCCACATGGGAGTACCACTACAATCTGGAGCACAGATCGTACCATTTTGAAGGCCACTGCACGGTTCGCGTCTTTATGTTTCCTGGACAGCCATTCGCCCATCCTGTAAATAGCTACCTCTTCTCCCCAATGTCGCCCTATGGCGACGACATGGTTTTTGAGCGTGCTCGCACAAGCAATGAGAGGATCCTCCGGACTTACACCGCAGGCTCGGGCGCCGTACCTGAATATGTACCCCGCTCGTAGCATTCAGAGGAGCCACCCGCCCCCATGTATGAGGAGGACTCTGCCCCCACTCCCCCACGTGTGCCAACAGGCAGCGAGAAGACGGTTACCCAGCCACGGAGGATGTGTCTGAGTGCCCACTCCTGCCACATTTCAACCGTGGATCGGCTATGTTCCACCTTACCCGTGACTGTAGCCGTATGGTTTAGAGGGTAGTTCTTAGTGCACACACGACACGTAGTTTGGATAAACCTTCTTTTGTGTTGAGTTTATCCATTTCAGATGCACTTGGGTATGGGTGTTCTTTTGCACGCATCGTTTATGTTTTCATGTATTTCCTGCTTTTCGGTTGTAATGTACTCTATGTATTGAATAGTCTCGCCATTATTGGTGGGCATTTTAAGTATTAATGCATGAGGTATTTCAGTATATGTATTCATGATGCTATGGATGGAGCCTTTATGTGTTTACATTTCCGCACTTTATGATATCGTTTGACTACGTTATGCGCAGCTCATATTTTATCAAGGTTTTGTTATAAAAAAAAATTGGCTCGTATTTTCAGTAAGTAATTTCAAAGGTAATAAGAACTAAATCAGGAAGTAACGACTAATATTTGGCCTCAGTACATGCTAATAGTATTGGGTTGAATATTAGGGTGTTACAAAAGTTAATTTGATCATGAAAACATAATAATAAGGAAAATTATTCATATCAAAGGTGTTTGAGTATAAGAATAACATATGTCTAGCAATTGGGTCTATGATGCTGATCTGTGATGCCGAGGTGGGGTTTTACCATCATAATCAGAAAAGATCTATGATGTTTTTCTTTCCTTTCTTGGCTTCGTCCCCTCTTTTTTGTACAAATTGTTTAAGAAAGCCATCGCAGATAATGTAACACATTAAAAATTATTTAAAAATTAATTTGGGCTTTACTAGTCGTAATTTTAAAAATTTGACAGTTTTAGTAATGATAAGGACGGTCCAACGGATTTGTAAAAAAAAAAAATCATGAATAGTAACCTTGCGAGGGCCCATGGGCCCATCGGGACAGTCGAAACCCTAGATTCGAGACCAGGAAATGCCCGAAACTGATAAAAGAGAGGGTTTAAATTAGAAATAGTTAGAAATAGAGATTTTATACCTAGGATTAATTTTCGGGCAATATCTTATTACCCAAGTACAGTGTTTCGCCCGTTCGGTAGAGTTTCAATGTGTAGTTTTTAACACCGTACAAGTTACTTATTGGCTACGTAACCTTTACCAACCATTTTATGCCAAGTGGATGGCAATGATTAAAACTTGAAAAACAAGTTTTAATCATGACCTTTGATTTATTATATTTTACTCGGGAGCTAATAACTCATCCGTTCGGTGGAATTTTGGTGTGCGGTTTTAATACCGAAAAGGCTACTTGCTCCCCAAGTTAAAGTGATCCAATTATCTTGAGCCAAGTAGAAGACCAAGATCCATTCTTTGCCTAAGAAAATAATCTTGGCCATCTATAACGCCTCGATTTTCTGTCTGAGTGGAAAATGATCAAAATGCCCCTAAGGTCATTTTCGGCCTGGAATTTGAGGATGGCCGGCCCGGTAGTCCTCGAAGGGCCAACTCAATGTTTGAAGGGGATTGAATGACCTTTGAGTGGTTTCGGAGGCGAAAGTCTCATTTTCTGCAGTTTCGGGTCAAAATGACCAAAATACCCCTATAGTGTTTTATGCGGGTAAAGGTGCCGTTTGAGCCCGAAACTTTCCCCGAAGGTTTAAAATAATATTTTTACATGTTTAAAAGCATCTGTTTGAGTCCCAGTGGTCTCGGGTAGTTTTAGTGCAAAATTACGATTTTGCCCTTAGAATAGTGTTTTTGAGCTTAATGATGTAATTAAGCAAACCTAAGCAATATTAGGCTCTAATCGAAGATTAATTAATTTTCATAATTAATCTAGAGTCAAAATAAACTATTAAAATTAATTAGAACCTAAAATTGCTTAGATTAGATTTAAATCTCTTTTCTAAAACTCAAGATTTCACTTTTGAAATCTTGAATAGTGTTTTCTCTCTTCAATTCCTTAAATCAAGGAATTGTGTCTAGAATTGTTTATACACTAAAATGAGTTTATAACTCACTAATGATGCAAGAACACTCCTTAAATGTGTCTTGAAAACCTTGATTACCCATTTTCTCACCTAAACACTTTCTTACAAATTCCTAATCTTAATCGTAATCAAAGATACACCTAAACACAACTCTAAACCACAATTAAAATGCAAGAAATCCTCCCCCCATGGCTGATGCACTTTCGGCCCTCTCTCCCTCAATTACATCACATGTTGATTTGTTTCTCACTCAAAGAACCATGCTTGAGCCATACCTCACCATACTTTGAACCATACCTCACCATGTCTCAAGATCACAACATCTCACCTCATGGAACTCATGGGGCTGCCCATGAGCTATAATGGCCGAAGCCCTCTCCCCCCATTTGCACCTTACATTTGTTTCATTTCTCTATAAATAGCATGCTTGGGTGAACTTGCATCATTTTGGGTTCATTTGCTAAGTGTAAGTTTTCAAAGAGCACTTCAAAGTTTCCTTTTTCTCTCAAGTTCAAGTGTTCAAGTGTTCAAGGTCTTCAAGTTCTTCATCCTCTTCTCTCATCCCAATCTCCAAATTACTTGGTAGGGATTTTCTTTCAAGAGTTTCTTTCATTTAAAGTTCTTAATCTCTTTATGTGTTCATAGTTTCTCTTGAATCTTTTTAGAACTTCTTTTCTTCTCCTTCTCCTTCTTTGTTTCGGCCATGGGCCTTGAGGACAAGGGAATGAGAGCTTGATGATGAGGTTTCATGGTGGTGATGTCCATCACTTGTGTAACATCCTAATTTTTAACCCAATACTCTAGAACATAATTAGGTTAATCATTAGTCTGTTACTTCATAGTCCTCATTTAACTTTGAATTACTTAGCAGAAAATACGGGTAAATTTTTTTTTGAAATATAAAGTGAGAGCCGCGTGATGCGATGTAACACGTATAGAACAAAACATACATCTCATAACGTCATAGCAGAAAGCACATAAAGGCACATCATGGGAAAACACTGAATATCATCTTATATTTATATAACTTGCCCACTTATAAGTGTGGGACTTAATTTAGTACAAGGGAAATACATGAAAGGAAATACAACATAAACATAAACACGATCTACTCCCCTACCCGAGTGCACCTAATGGGATAACCTCTAAACAAAAGAAGGTTTATCCCCATCTAAGTGGTGTGTGCTCTAACCGAGTACTCCATCGGTCGATCGTCACCTCCTACTGACGTCCGTCTCACGAACAAGGCAAGTATCCGGGAAACTGGGCGAGCTCCTCGGGCGTAAAGAGGCGGAACGGGGATCGAGAGTGACCTCCACAACATGGCCTCACCTCCAGTCGTCGTTCAAGCCTCGGCTGAGTCACGGAAGACTCACTACCCTCCCCAAGGTCCATGGGTATGGTGGGGGAAGATCCCTCGGAGGGTACTTGGGTTGCCGAATCTTCGGAAGGATTCATCTCCGAAAAAGACGACGGGCAACGGGGCACATACTGGGGGTAGTCTCGAGTGGCGGACGTGGATGGTGGGGTGCGGCGAAGCCTCTCCTCTAGGGGACGTGCGCGCTCGAACACCAGGTCATCGCCAAAAGGTGAGACGGGGGAGAAACGATGGGAATGTACAGGGGCAGTGAAGGGTCAACCCATGAACATAAATACTCTAACCGTGCATCGACCCACAAAATGGAATGACCCGTGGTCCGGGTCATGGTGCACCTCCCATGTCAGCGTATCCACGAACACTGCGAATGTCGCCATCTGAAGATGTGACGAAAAGAAAGAGATAGAGGGTGTGAGAATCTTGCTAAAGAATCTCAGTAGGGCCTCCTACTACCTAGGTGTCATCATCTACGTCCTCAAGAACCTTGGGTTTAATTATACAAAATGACTGGACATGCATTAAGTTCATTTTAAACTATAAAATATACTTTTGCCAAGGTCCATTCATTTTAGGATGATCTTAATGTCATGAATGCAACATAATAGAAGAAGTATGCATGGCACTACCTAATGCACATACATAAAACATAACATCAACCATCATCATACTTTAGTGGCATAAAGTGGCAATAGAAACATTCATATGGGACGAACTTAGTGACATAATCATAATCATGAAACTTCTCTTCCTCATGGGCCACCCTAAAAGACAATCGAACTGGGGGTGCTCGGCCGAACCGGTGTCACCCAGAACGTGTCACATATCTAGGTTATGAGCTTATACCTTAACTAGTCATCACTAGTTCTTACTTACCACTTAACGATAAGCGTATCATAAATCATAAATCCCGACTATCTGAGTATGGGTTAGGGGGCAATTCTCTTAGGGGTGCTCGGCCGAACCGGTGTCACCTAAGAGTATAAATTGGTACTGATGTCACATGAGTTCTATGGAGGTGCTCGGCCGAACCGGTGTCATCCTAGAACCCATCGTAGTACCTTAATTTTCAAAATCTCTTTAAGTCCCCGAATTTGTCAGAAATTCGGCGGCACAACGGCATTACACCGAATTTCCTTCCAAATTTGCTTTATGCCACATAAACATATAACCTCATGAATTCCTCATATGAATAACATCATCATCATTTGCATACTACATGCATCATCATAAAACATTCAAACGCTTACCCTTACGGTAGCTTATGCTTTGACCCTTACGGGTCTTAATCTTGAGATATAGTTCTCTAACATCCGTCGCTCATATCTTTATGCACCTAAGGGCTCATAATTAATCATCATTCCTAATCCTCATGTTCATACATAGATCTGAATAGCATAGGGCAAAATCTCTAACTTGTGTTTACGGGGTTCTAGAACTTACGTTTTAGACCCTTTCTCGGTTCCGTCTTCGCCTAAGGCGCTATAAATTAAATCTAAATCAACTATGAGACATTCCTATGCTTAAGGACTAATTATTAATCATGTTTATCATGTTGTAAGGGTGCTGGATAGAATCCAGAAAAATAAACGTTCTAAGAGTTCTAAACTTGCACTTTTACGGTTTTCTAGTTACTAGTTTCCCTATAGGTGCTAGAATTCGATTCTAGTCCAATTGATACCAAGTTTTTCATGTCTAAACAATCTAAATCTGATTATGTTCCTATTAAAACAGTTTGGAAAAGTTCCAAAAGCAAATGGGTTAAAACTATGTCAAATTCCAACTTTACGGTATTTCTAGTTAGCTAGTTTCTTACCTATCATACATAGGATCGCTTCTACATCATCATATGATATTTTCACACATTCCAACACATCAAAACATCATCATACAACATCACACTCATCATATCAGAACCAAAAACATTTAACTTTAATAAAAGAGTTAAATTGACATTTCTAGGTACATAAGTTAACTAGTTTCTCTTGGAATCAATCTAGAACTTCTAAAACTCTTTTCAAAACATTTTAATTCATCAAGAGGCTAAGAGAAGCCTTAGGTCAGTGACCAAAACATATTCCATCCCCTAAAAGAGAATAAAATCGCAACTTGTGATGACATAACCTTATAAAGATTTGTAAAGCTTTAAGGAAAACTTAAAACATAGACTATTGGTCCTAGTAGCTAGATGAAAACTCATTGCAAGTCCATCATCACTACTTGGCCGAAATTATGCATTCAAGGAATGCATTCACATTAAACTTTAACTTGGAATGAAATGGGCAAGTCTTTGAGCTCTAGGTTCTTAAGTTACGACATAACATAAACGTGCTCATGCTTTTCATTTTTAATCTTGCTTACAAAATAAAGTGATGACATAAATTAAATATGCAAGGCATAAACTTAAACGTGCAAGCTTGAAAGTAAATATGCGAGGCATAAACTTAAACATGCAAGCTTGAAAGTAAAATGCAAGGTTCAATTCTTTATTTTAGTGCTCTTGGCCCAACAACAATCGACTTTAAGGCCGAAATAGATAGGCATTCAAGAAATTAATTAGGTGATGATGCAAGTTCAATTCTTTATTTTAGTGTTCTAGGCCCAACAACAATCGACTTTAAGGCCGAAATAGAAAGGCTTTGAGAATTAAATTAAGTGATGATGCAAGTTCCATTTTAATCTTTATGTTCTTAGGTGATAGCTTGAAAGTAAAGATGCATAGCAAGAATGTAGATATGAATGCAAGCATAAAATAAATTATGCAAGTTCATTTTATCTTTCTAGAGCTCTTAACAAGACTTTAAAGGAACTTAAACCATAACTCAAACTCATCCAACAAGGTAAAGTCAAGCTTAGAGTTCTTAAAACTCAACAAAATATTTTTAGGAAATCAAACCATGAAGCTTAGAAAAATTAAGGAAATGGCCGAAATCTTTAAGAAGAAAAAGGAACATTTTAAAACTCTAGAGTTCATGATCTTGATGATATGTTAACACCAACATCATGAGTCCTCATCATTGAGTTCATAGAGCCATTTTAAAACATCATCAAAGCTAAAGTTCTCAAGAGTTCAAGAAAGGAAGAACTAGAAACATTTTTGTTCAAGAACAAAGGTCAAGCTCTAGAGTTTGTTTCAAGTGATGAACATCGTCTTGAAACTCTCATCATCAAGCTCTCACTTCTTCATTCCCAAAGGCCCATGGCCGAAAATGAGAAAGAACAAGGAAAGGAAAAGAAGTTCTAAAAAGAATCAAGAGAAAGTATAAACATAAAGCTTAGAACAAGAACTTTAAAGAAAGGAATACTTGAAAGAAAATCCCTACTTGATGTGATGAACTTGAAGATGGAAGAAGAAGATGAAGATGATGAAGAACTCTAAGAACTTGAAGAACACAAGAGCTTTGAGAGAAAAAGAAAAGCTTTGAGTGTTACTAAACTTAGCAAATGATCTAAAAGTGGTGCAAGCTCCTCAAGGCATTCTATTTATAGAGAAATGAAACAAATGAAGGGAGCTCATGGAGAGGAAGAGCTTCGGCCATGTATGCAGAATTGGAGGCATCCATGAGTTCCATAAGGTGAGATAATGTGGTCTTGAGGCATGGTGAGGTATGGTTCAAAGCATGGTGAGGTATGGTTCAAGGTATGGCCTCAAGCATGGTTCTTTGAGTGAGAAAATAATTAAACATGTGGCCAAGGAGAGCATGGATGTTCGGTCATGTTTAGGTGTATCTTTGATTATGCTTAAGATTAGGAATTTGTAAGAAAGTGTTTAGGTAAGGAAAATGGATAATTAGGATGGTCTAGACATAATTAATGTAACACCCTAGTAATTAACCAGATACACCTAGGTTGAATCTGATTAATGACTAGACTTTACTCCTTGCTTTGGTTCTTTCTTCATAATTTGAAAATACTTAGTGAAATTACGAGCCATTTTTTTTTTTTAAACACATAATTGAAAACGTGAGCCGAGTACAACGTGAACGAGTGAGCGGAGTATAATAAGACGTTTAAGAATATATCACTTAGGCTCCATCATATAACATCCATAAGCACATTATAGCATATATTTACATACAATAACCTCACTCAAAGGGTGGGTTATGTTCATACATCATTATCTTATGCAAACCCATAAAAGAAAATATACATAAGGAAATACATGCCCCTAAACTAGATAACTCCATAAGCCGGGAAGGTTATCCTAAAACTAGGGTGCATGATCACACATAAATCTACTAAGAACCCTCTATGGCCACTGTCATGGAAATGGGAGAATAAATCCAATCCACTGATGAGCTCCCTCGGGAGGGGACACACGAGATGCACCAGGCTGGGGTCGCATGGACGGCCTTCTTGCTAACCTCGGCTGAACAATTGTTTCCTTACTACCCTCTCTTACACGTGTGGGAGTAGGAGCAGAGCTCTCAGAATATACATGAGTAGGAGTGTCCTCTGAAGGATCAGTTTCAGAATATCTCGTCACGGGAACATACTCTGGAAATCCATGGACAGCAGATGAAGCGGGATAAGAACGTAACATCCTTTCATCAAGTGGACGTGCATGTTCGAAAACCATTTCATCCCCATAAGGAGAAGTAGGAGAAAATCGATAACTAGGGACAGGATGTGCAAATGGACGACCTATGTAAATAAAAACACGAACTGCGCACCTCCTTTCAAAATGATACGAGCGATGCACCGAATCATAGTGAAATTCCCAAGTAGGGGTATCAACGAACAGGACGAATGTCGCCATCTGAATCTGGAGACAATGACGGAAATAAAGAAAAGGGAGTGAGAATCTTGCTAAAGAATTCTCAATAAGGTACCTCCTTCTACAGTGTCATCATCAAAGTCCCGGGAACCTCGGGATTATTCTAAAATAGTGAGCATGCAAAGATTCATTTTAAGTTCGGACAAATACTTAACCGAGGTTCGTCAATTTTTAATCATGCGTCTTATAATGCATCATAATCTTAACATGTCATATTTACAATGAACTTTTCCTTTATCATTACATCATTTTCCTCATCATCATTATCAAATAACATGCATAAAAGAACGTCATATAATATTAGCTACACGTGGACATAGTGCACATATTTCATTTCTTTAGTGCCTTAGGTGACTTAAAATCTTATCATCATCATTATTTTCCTTAGGCCACCCTATACTCCACCCTTTTGGGAGTAATTTAGGTTATGAGCTCATACTTTACTAGTCGTCACTAGCATATACTTATCCCTTTTGATAAGCTAAAGTCCCGACTCTACCCTTTTGAGAGAACGGGTTAGGGGGCTAAAATCACCTTTTCACCACCTATAGTTTGATGGTTCCAAAGGATCATTTTCTTATAAGTTTAAGTCACCATTAAATCTTTGCATATTATATCATAATACAATTCATAAACATCATAACATTTTCTCATTTATAGTCTTAAGCTAGAATAATATATATCAACAGTAATCATGCATATGGGAGATTCCCAGGAAAGAGAGGTGGGTCACAATGGACACGCTTAAATACCAAGTCTTTCCTTAGCCAGAACCTTTCCAAATTACACTTTTACAATGATACACTTTCTTCTAGCAACAAAGGTAAATTTTACATAATAAAGAACATTTCATGTATAAGCACTCTCATTATTTGCAACAGCAACTATAACATGCAAGCCAGGAAATCATTCAATAAGCATCCAATCCTTACATAGAATTATCAATTATAGAACTAATTAGTTACTAAACCAATTATGAATCATTCTTTTAACAATAAACCATAATTATCACAACTTCAATCATATCAAATCATTATCACACATTGATACTAAACTCATATCAGTGGCCGAATCATGAACCTCATGCAATTACATAGAATCATATTTTAAGTGCATATAAAATACTAGTTCCCCGTAAAATCCTTGCAAAGCCTTAAAACTCATTTAGAAACTAGTTCTTTTGTCAAATTTGGGAGGATCTTCACAATTAAAATTCTCACTTAAGATAAAAGGAGTAAGTCTTGAGCTTTAGAGATTTAGGTGACATCTTAGAATTATAAACATGCTATGCAACCTTATTTTAATCTTATCTTTATAAGGTGATAGCTTGGAATTATAAACATGATATGTAATTCCATTTCTTTATCTTTAAGATTTAAGGTGATGACTTGAAAATTATACATGATGCAAGAACTTGAAATATAAACATGATATAAGAAACTGGAGCGGCGGTAATCCATGCAGGACGATAGAGGGAGAAGAGAATATTAAGAAACCTGAGGCGGTAGTCCGCACAGGACGATAGAGGAGAAGAGAATTATTATTACATCTTTTTAAGCTCCAATCTCAAGACTTTTTAAAGAATAAATTCTTTAACTCCAATAATCATATTTCTTTGCTTGTGATACATGGGCAAGTCTTTGAGCTCTAGGATCTTTAGGTGATGGCATAAAATAAACATGCCATGCGTTGATTCTTTTAGCCATTATAAAATATAGTGAGAGCATAAATTAAATATGAGATGCAACCTCTTTATTATCTTGAAAGATTAAGTGATGACTTGAAACATAAACATGAAATACAAGCTTGGAATTTAAACATGAGAAATGCAAGTTCATTTATTCATTCTTGAAAATTTAGTGATGACATAGAAGGTAAACATGGTTATGCAAAGCATAAATTTAATCATGGATGCAAATTCATTTTGTTTCTTTACTAGAGCTCCTTCAAGACTTTAAAAGAATTGTAAATTCAACCCAATACATATCTTAACAAGAAATAAAACATAAAAGGAAAATACATCTTTCAAGTTCTAAACTAAAAATCTTTGTTTTAGCATCATAAAGCATTATTCTTTAAAGTTTTGCATCAAGTGGAATTTTCAAGCTTTAGAGGCCTAACTTGTGATGGATTTACAACCCACCCTCAAGGTCCTCATCATCAAGCCATCATCTTAGTTCCACCTAGGCCATATGGTTGAATTGGTTAAAGAAAAAATTGAAGAGGAAAACCAAAATGAAAAGCTAAGGTAAGTTCATAATTTCATCATTTTGAGCTAAAAACACAACTCCTCAAAGCATAGAAATAAATTTAGAAACTACTCCCTACCTAATCTGAGTTGAAGAAGAGGAAGAGAACTTGGTTTCTTGAAGTGAAATGAAACAAAATCTCTTTGAAAAAATTGAAGAAAGAATTCAGCCAAAGAGGAGGAAGAAAGAAAGTTTTTGGTGCTCTTAAAAACTAGTTATGAACCAAGCATTCCAAGACCACTCAAGCAAGCCTATTTATAGAAGATTTTGAGGCTTCTAATTGGCCAAAATGATGAGGTAGTGGACGGAATTTTGCAGGAGAAATAAGGGAGGAAAATCATTTTAGACAAAGTTGTATGAAATTAAGGAATTATGTCTCTTATGGTGACATTTTGGCATTTTGTTTTAGTGCAACTTTTGGCAATAATTCAGCTGTATAATGGCATCAATAATTTCATCCATTACAGCCCAAAGAAGTGAAATTTGTGTGTTCCATGCATTATTTAGGTGTAGGCAAGGTATTCATGTAATTTAGAGAATTTACGGTTAAGGGTTTAAGTGAATTAGTAAGCAATTTGGGTGTTTTTGAGCAATTTTGGGTTCTAATCAATCTAAATACATAATTTTGACTCTAGATTAATATTTAAAATTTAATAAGCTTTAATTTGAGCCTAATAATGCTTAGGTTTCGGTATACGAATCAAAAATCCCAATTCAAAGCGCCCAAAAACATGGGCAAAATCGTACTTTCATTTAAAAACTGACCGAGGCCACCCGAGCTTAACCAATGGTTAATCATGGCTTAAAAACACATTTTAAAACATTTTAGTGAGGTTCGGGCTCAGTCGGCACGCACATCGGAGTTAAAACAGCCGCATGGGCATTTTAGTCATTTCGCGCGTCGGAACTCAAAATTGAGATCCTTCTGCTCTATTAACACACATAACACAAACAATCCCTTATTATCCTCAAAATATCCCCTTGAGAATAGGTGGGGCCCACGATCCTCATTTTCTGAGTAAAATAACTTCAGGGGCATTTTGGTCATTTTATACGTACAGAAATTCGGGATTTGCGACTCTCGCATGAATCGTTCCTAACCTCTCTTCTAATGTTATATTCCTTTATTGAGGATTGTTCGGCCTCAAATCTTATGTAATAATTACCTACGGTAATTCGGTAATTGAGTAATTTCTAATGACAGTAAAAATTACAGTAAAAATTGGGGCGTTACAATGAAGGAGTGGTCTTGCACCATTAGTGAGTTAGATCCTCAATTTAGAGTCTAAACAACTTTAGACACATTTCCTTGATTTAAGGAATTGGAGAGAGAAAACACTATTCAAGATTCCAAGACTAGGAATCTTGAGTTCTAAAAAGAGATTTAAGTTTAATCTAAGCAATTTTAGGTTCTAATTAACTTTAATAAATTATTTTGACTATAGATTAATTAGGGAAATTAATTAATCTTCGTTTAGAGTCTAATATTGCTTAGGTTTGCTTAATTACGTCATTAAGCTCAAAAACACTATTCTAGGGGGCAAAATCGTAATTTTGCACTAAAACTGCCCGGGACCACCGGGACTTGAACAGAGACCTCTAGACACATGAAAACATGTTTTTAAACCTCTGGGGAAAGTTTCGGGCTCAAACGGCACCTTTACCCGCGTAAAACGCTATAGGGGTATTTTAGTCATTTTGACCCGAAACTGCGGAAAATGAGATTTTCGCTTCCGAAAGCATTCAAAGGCCATTCAATCCCCTTCAAACATTGAGTTGACCTTTCGAGGATGACCGAGTTGGTTACCCTCGAATTCGGGTCAGGAAATGACCTCAGGGGCATTTTGGTCATTTCCCTCAGACAAAAAAATCGGGGTGTTACAACTTGAACAATCTCTAAAGCTTGATCTTTGTTCTTGAGTTAAAGATGTTTTTAGTTTTTCTTCTTGAATCCTTGAAACCCATCACTTTGATGATGTTTTAAGAATGGTTGCTTGAACTCAATGATGAGGACTCATGATGTTGGTGTTAATGCATCATCAAGATCATGGTCTCTAGAGTTTCAAAAGTTTCTTTTTCTTCTTAAAAGTGTCGGTTCCTTTTCCTTTTCTTTCTTTAAAATTTTCGGCCATATTGGCCAAAGAGGTTCACTCTTGTCTTTACTTTATCTTGTCATGATAAGTTTGGGTTGAGGTTTAAGTTCCTTTAAATTCTTGTATGAGCTCTAATAAGAAGTAAAATGGACTAGCATTCATATTTAAATTCAAGCTTATGCATTACATATTTACTTTGAGCTTTGCATTCATATTTATTTTCTAAGCCATCACTTAAAGTTAAAGGATAAGGAATGGAGTGCATCTCATATTTACATTCTTGTCTAGCGTATTTACTTTTCATCACTAGTGAACGTAAAGATTTAAAATGAGAGCTTGCACTATCACTTAACTAAATCTCAAAGCCTTTCTATGTCGGCCTTAAAGTCGATTGTTGCTGGGCCTAGAGCACTAAAATTAAGAAATGAACTTGCATATTTATATTTCAAGTCTTGCATATTTATCTCAAGTCTTGCATATTTATTTCAAGCCTTGCATATTTATATTTCAAGTCTTGCATATTTACATTTCAAGCCTTGCATGTTTACTTTAAGCTCTCACTTTACTTTGTAATGAAGAATAAAAATGAGGTGCATAACATATTTAAATTATGTCAACACCTAAGAACCTTAGAGCTAAAAGACTAGCCCATTTTATCTCAAGTTAAAGTTTTGTGTGGGAATATTCTTTGAATGCACAACTTCGGTCATGTAGTGATGATGAGCTCGGAATGAGTTTCATCTAGTTATGAGGGCCAACAATCTAAGTTTTACGACTTTCTTTAAACCTCATGAACTTTATAAGTTTAAGACCACATAAGATTTATGAATTTAATCTTCTTTTAAGGAGGGGTCAAGTGGTCACTGACCTAATGATGTTTTTAGCCTCCTTTACAAATAAAATGGTTTGCAAAAGAGTTTTAGATGTCCTAAAAATGATTCCGAGAGAAACTAGCAACTTATATGTTTTAGAAAATATCAAGTTATGCATCTTTTTGGGACTTAATGTTTCGGTTATTCCATGATGAGTTTTCTGCTGTGTGATAATGTTTTGATGTGTTAGAATGTGTGAAAATTATGTATGATGAGGTAGGAACATTTCTATGCACGATAGGAGAGAAACTAGCTTTCTAGAAAAACTGTAAAGTCAAGATTTAGCATAGTTCTAACCCATTTATTTTTGGATACTGCCCAAACTGTTTCAATGGGAATATAATCAGATTAGGATTGTTTAATCATGAAAAATTTGGTTACATTTGAAGTAGGATTGAATTTTAGCACCTATAGAGAAACTAGTAACTAGAAAACCGTAAAACTGCAATTCTAGAACTCTTAGAACATTTAATTTTTAGAATCTGTCCAGAAACCTTATAATATAGAGAACATGGTTTATAATTAGTTCTTAGACATAGGAATGTCTCATAATTGGTTTAGGTTTAATTTATAGCACCTTAGGCGAAGACAGAACCGAGAAAGGGTCTAAAACGTAAGTTCTAGAACCCCGCAATTATAAGTTTATAATGCTGCCCCTAAGGAATGGTGATGTTCAGATTCATTAGAGAACATAAATAATAATAAGATTCATTATAAGAGAGCCCATAGGAACATAAGAGGTTGATAGAGAATGATAGATAAATTGCATCACAAGTTTAAGGCCCGTAAGGGTCAGAGCATAATGAATCGTAGGACTAAGAGCATAATGAATTTTTAATGTGGCTTGTGAACATATGAGAATGATTATGTGAATGCATGAAATTATAATGGAGGATGCATGTTTGATTGACTTATGTGGCATAAAGCAGAATTTGGAAGAAATTCGGCATGCTGCGATTATGCTGCTGATTTTCCGACAAATTCGGGGACTTAGAAAGTTTTTGAAAACCTATGAGATTTTTATTTATGAGGTACTAAGATGGGTTCTCGGATGACACCGATTCGGCTGAGCACCTCTAGAGAACTCATGTGACATCGGTACCGAGATGAATTCTTGGGTGACACCGGTTCGGCCGAGCACCCCCAAGAAATGCCCCCTAGCCCGTACTGGATAAGTCGGGATTATGTTTATGATTATGTTACGCTTATCGGGATTGAAAAGTAAGAACTAGTGACGACTAGTTAAGGTATGAGCTCATAACCTAGAGATATGACACGTTCTAGGTGACACCGGTTCAGCCGAGCACCCCCAGAGCGATTGTCTTTTAGGGTGGCCTATGAGGAAGTAAAGTATGATGTTTATGTCACAAAGTTTCCCATATGAGAATTTAATTGCCATTTTATGCCACTATTATGATGTTCCTATTGTTGAGATTATTATTCTTGCATTAAGTAGAGCCATGCATACATTCCTTACTATGTTGCATCCATGTCATTAATAATCATGCTAAAATGAACGGACCTTGGCTAACTAAGTTTTAAAACCTAAAAATAGACTTGATGCATGCTCACTTATTTTGTATACTAAACCCAAGGTTCCTAAGGACGTAGATGATGACACCTAGGTAGTAGGAGGCCCTACTAAGATTCTTTAGCAAGATTCTCACTCCCTCTATCTCTTTCTTTCCGTCACGTCTTCAGATGGCTACATTCGTGATTTTCGTGGACACCCTAACATGGGAGGTTTATCATGATCAGGACCACGGGTCATACCATTTTGTGGGTCGCTGCGTCGTTCGCGTATTTATGTTCCTTGGACGGCCCTTTAGTCACCCCATACATAGCCATCGATTCTCTCTTGTCTAACCCTTCGGTGACGACCTCGTGTTTGAGCGCGCACGCCCTCGAGAGGAGCGGATCCACTGCACCCCACCGACAGTTTTTGCTATCTGGGACTACCCACTGTATGTGCCTCGCTTGCCCTCATCATTCTCCGAGACGGACCTTTCGGAGGACTCCACCACTCAGGTACCTTCCGAAGGATCCTCCCCCACCGTGCCGATGGACGTTGGGGAGGGTAGTGAGGCTTCTGTCGCCCAGCCGGTACGTAGAGGACGGGTGAAGATGATTCCCCGTCGTGGAGCTCATGCCCGAACGATGCAGTTCATAGCCACTCCGGCCGAAATAGCCCAGTGGATCGGGTACATCCCTCCTTTCTAGAGAGGCCCGCAGTAGGAGACGACCATCGCATTCTGGTGCCCGAGCTTTGACTAGGCCTGGATAGCATCCTTTTGTCTTAAGGCTATCTAATTGTAGGCGCACTAGAGTTAGGAGAGTTTCTTTTATTGCCTTTGTTGTACTTTCGTTTCCATGTATTTCCATTCCAGTTGTACTAAACTAAGCCCCACTCTCCATAAGTGGGCATATCATATTATATATAAATATGCAGTTCAGTTTTATTGTGATGTGCCTCTACTTGCTTTATGTTATGATGTTTGCTTTATTTCCATCTATGCTCTGTTGATCATCATGTCGCGCGGCTCTCACTTTGCTTTTATAAATTCAAAAAAAAAATTACTAGTATTTCCGCTAAGTATTTTTACAGTAAAGAGGAGACTATGACGTAACTGACTAATGATTAACCTAAATATGTTCTAGAGTATTGGGTTAAGAATTAGGATATTACACCATCCATTTTTCTTTCTTTGGTCAAAGATTACTTAATTACACATTATAATATTCATTCTTTATATATAAGATCAACACCAAACCTAGCTTCTCCAAGAAGCCAAATCTTTTTCTTCTTAAAGCCCAATTTCGGGCAACCAAAGAAGAGAACACCAGCCACCATTTTCATTTCTTCAAGAGCTTACAACTTGCTTCAAACCACCAAAACTCTTGCCCAAAGTTCCGAAAATCACAAACTCTCTTCACAAAACTTGTTCTACGCATCAAAACCTACAATTCTAACCGATTGGAATTTCATTTCTCACCATTTCTCACCTTGATACCTCATATACTACTGTCTAATGGAGGGTTTGATGCTGGTTTGAAGGCTTTGAAGTGAAAGGAATCATCCGTGGAGCATCCTTTAGAGTCAAGATCCCTAAAGCCACCAAAGTAGGGTTTTTAAATCTCTTTTTCTTCAAATCTCTTTTTCTATTTTAATCACTGATTTAAATTGACATTTCTAGTTTTATTGGTTGATGATATATGGATGTTGATGTATTAATTTTGGTGGAATGGTTTGATGTTGTGAAAAATCATTTTTGTTAAAAGAGAATTTGACACATGCTGCTGGATTTTAGGATTTCAATAGGGCAGCTTTTGTTCAAGAATTTTCTGACCTAGTTAGAAGTTTTAGATTGAGTTAAAAATTTTATATGATGTAGTTAACATTTAAGGAATCTTCATTAAAAATTTTGAGGTATTCTGGTTACTTTTGCTATGTTTAAAAAATCATGAACTGAAGTTGTAACTATGTTGCCTGAGATATTGACTCTGAACCTATGAATTTTGCAAATTTTGTTACCATAGCAAATAATTGATTCTTCCTTTGAAATTTTTACAAGGAGTTGATAAGATATTGAAGTGTAACCTTGATTTTTATTTTGAATTGATTCAATCATTTACTAGGGTTAAAAATTATGAGATTTTGGTTCTGAGCTAAGGCTAAGTGGTTTCTGACCACCAAGTTTGTCTAGTTTTTTTAAACAAGTTAGAGAAGGATTTTCCCTCTGAAATTTTTACAGGGCCTTGTGGACACATTGAAGTGTGTTGGAGAATTTTTATAGCCCTTGCAATTGATGTTTGATAGACAGAATAAATCATATTTCTTAGGCATGAATTCTGCCAACATGCTGTATTTGTGCCGAAATGGACTCAAGTATTGATTTGATGATATAATGATTCTTGCTTTAAGTATGATGAGTATAGATGCATGCTAGCCAATTTAAAGATTGAATTATGAGGTAAACATGAGAATTACTTGTGATTGGATGCTTACATGTGGCTTATGTATGCCTTTGAGAAAAGAAAGCACATGATGCAATTATATGAGAAAAGAGAACGTATAAATTTCACTCGTGCATGTTCTGACATATGGAGAAAATAGAAACAAACCTTATATGGAATGAGGGGAAGGCAAAAAGAGGAACTTCCCTAGAGACAAAAGGGGAGGAAAGAAGAGGAACTTCCCTAGAGATAAAGGGGAAGGCAAAAAGATGAACTTCCCTAGAGATAAAGGAGTCAGTAGACGTATCAATAGATCTGTATGAGAATTGGAGAAAGTAAATCCAATGATCATGTATGGGAATAAGCTCAATCCGGATAAGCAGTCTATTTCGCTTGTGTGGTGTAACATCCTAATTTTTAACCCAATTCTCTAGAACATATTTAGGTTAATCATTAGTCTGTTACTTCATAGTTCTCATTTTTACTTTGAAATACTTAGTGGAAAATACGGGTAATTTTTTTTTTGAAATAAAAAGTGAGAGCCGCGTGATGCGATAAGCGGTAAACCATGTATAGTAAAATAAATGTCTCACAACATCATAACATAAGGCACACCATGAATAACACTGAATATCATCTCATATATATATAACTTGCCCACTTATAAGTGTGGGACTTACTTTAGTACAAGGAAAATACAGGAAAGGAAATACAACATAAACATAAACATGATCTACTCCCCTACCCGAGTGCATCTAATGGGATAACCTCTAAACAAAAGAAGGTTTATCCCCATCTAAGTGGTGTGTGCTCTAACCGGGCCATCCATCGCCTCCCATCACGACTATCCCTCGAACGTGGTACGTAACCAGGAAACTGAGCAAGCTCCTCCGGCGTGAATAGACGGGTCGGGGCTCGGAAGTGACCTCCACGGCGTGGCCTCATCTCTGGTCGCCGCGCAAGCCTCGGCTTAGTCACGGAAGGCTCACTATCCTCCCCAAGGTCCATGGGTATGGTGGGGGAAGATCCCTCGGAGGGTGCCTGGGTTACCGAATCCTCGGAAGGATCCGTCTCTAAAAAAGATGACGGGCAACGGGGCACATACTGGGGGTAGTCTCGAGTGGTGGACATGGATGGTAGGGTACGGCGAAGCCTCTCCTTTAGAGGACGTGCGCGCTCGAACACCAGGTTATCGCCAAAAGGTGAGACGGGGGAGAAACGATGGGAATGTACAGGGGGAGTGAATGGTCGACCTATGAACATGAATACTCTAACCGTGCATCGACCCACAAATGGAATGACCCGTGGTCCGGGTCATGGTGCACCTCCCATGTCGGCGTGTCCACGAACACTACGAACATCGCCATCTGAAGACATGACGGAAAGAAAGAGATAGAGGGAGTGAGAATCTTGCTAAAGAATCTCAGTAGGGCCTCCTACCACCTAGGTGTCATCATCTACGTCCTCAGGAACCTTGGGTTTATTTTCGTAAAAGCTAGTGAGCATGCATCAAGTTCATTTTATCTTTTAAGGTATACTTTAGCCAAGGTCCATTCATTTTAGGATGATCTAAATGTCATGTATGCAACATAATAGAAAATGTATGCATGGCGCTATCTAATGCACATACATCAATCATAACATCAAGTCTCATCAAACTTAGCGGCATAAAGTGGCAATAGAAACATTCATATGGGACAAACTTAGTGACATAATCATAATCATGAAACATCTCTTCCTCATGGGCCACCCTAAAAGACAATCGAACTGGGGGTGCTCGGCCGAACCGGTGTCACCCAGAACGTGTCATACATCTAGGTTATGAGCTCATACCTTAACTAGTCGTCACTAGTTCTTACTTACCACTTAACGACAAGCGTATCATAAATCATAAATCTCGACTATCTGAGTACGGGTTAGGGGGCAAAACTCTTAGGGGTGCTCGGCCGAACCGATGTCACCTAAGAGTATAAAATGGTACCGATGTCACATGAGTTCTATGGAGGTGCTCGGCCGAACCGGTGTCATCCTAGAACCCATCTTAGTACCTTAATTTTCAAAATCTCTTTAAGTCCCTAAATTTGTCAGAAATTCGGCGGCACAACGGTCATTACACCGAATTTCCTTCCAAATTTGCTTTATGCCACATAAACATATAACCTCATGAATTCCTCATATGAATAACATCATCATCATTTGCATACTACATGCATCATCATAAAACATCCAAACGCTTACCCTTACGGTAGCTTATGCTTTGACCTTTACGGGTCTTAATCTTGAGATATAGTTCTCTACATCCGTCGCTCATATCTTTATGCACCTAAGGGCTCATAATTAATCATCATTCCTAATCCTCATGTTCATACTTAAATCTGAAAAGCATAGGGCAGAATCTCTAACTTGTATTTACGGGGTTCTAGAACTTACGTTTTAGACCCTTTCTCGGTTCCGCTTTAAATCAAGGCGCTATATATTAGATCTAAATCAATTATGAGGCATTCCTATGCTTAAGGACTAATTATTAATCATGTTTATCATGTTGTAAGGATGCTGGACAGAATTCAGAAAATTAAATGTTCTAAGAGTTCTAAACTTGCACTTTTACGGTTTTCTAGTTACTAGTTTCCCCATAGGTGCTAGAATTCAATTCTAATCCAAATGTTACCAAGTTTTTCATGTCTAAACAATCTAAATCTGATTATGTTCCCATTAAAACAGTTTGGAAAAGTTCCAAAAGCAAATGGGTTAAAACTATGTCAAATTTCAACTTTATGGTATTTCTAGTTAGCTAGTTTCTTACCTATCATGCATAGGATCGCTTCTACATCATCATATGATATTTTCACACATTCCAACACATCAAAACATCATCATACAGCATCACACTCATCATATCAGAACCGAAAACATTTAACTTTAATAAGAGAGTTAAATTGACGTTTCTAGGTACATAAGTTAACTAGTTTCTCTTGGAATCAATCTAGAACTTCTAAAACTCTTTATCAAAACATTTTAATTCATCAAGAGGCTAAGAGAAGCCTTAGGTCACTGACCAAAACATATTCCATCCCCTAAAAGAGAATAAAATCACAACTTGTGATGACATAACCTTATAAAGTTTTGTAAAGCTTTAAGGAAAACTTAAAACATAGACTATTAGTCCTAGTAGCTAGATGAAAACTCATTGCACGTCCATCATGACTACTTGGCCGAAAATATGCATTCAAAGAATGGTTTCACATTAAACTTTAACTTGGAATGAAATGGGCAAGTCTTTGAGCTCTAGGTTCTTAAATTACGACCTAAAATAAACATGCTCATGCTTTTCATTTTTAATCTTGCTTACAAAATAAAGTGATGACATAAATTAAATATACAAGGCATAAACTTAAACGTGCAAGCTTGAAAGTAAATATGCGAGGCATAAACTTAAACGTGCAAGCTTGAAAGTAAAGATGCAAGGTTCAATTCTTCATTTTAGTGCTCTTGGCCCAACAACAATCGACTTTAAGGCCGAAATAGAAAGGCATTCGAGAAATTAATTAGGTGATAATGCAAGTTCAATTCTTTATTTTAGTGCTCTAGGCCCAACAACAATCGACTTTAAGGCCGAAATAGAAAGGCTTCGAGAATTAAATTAAGTGATGATACAAGTTCCATTTTAATCTTTATGTTCTTAGGTGATAGCTAGAAACTAAAGATGCATAGCAAGAATGTAAATATGAATGCAAGCATAAAATAAATTATGCAAGTTTATTTTATCTTTCTAGAGCTCTTAACAAGACTTTAAAGGAATTTAAACCATAACCCAAACTCATCCAAACAAGGTAAAGTCAAGCTTAGAGTTCTTAAAACTCAACATAATATTCTTAGGAAATCAAACCATGAAGCTTAGAAAAAATTAAGGAAATGGCCGAAATCTTCAAGAAGAAAAAGGAACATTTTAAAACTCTAGAGTTCATGATCTTGATGATATATTAACACCAACATCATGAGTCCTCATCATTGAGTTCATAGAGCCATTTTAAAACATCATCAAGGCTAAAGTTCTCAAGAGTTCAAGAAAGGAAGAACTAGAAACATTTTTGTTCAAGAACAAAGATCAAGCTCTAGAGTTTGTTTCAAGTGATGAACATCATCATGAAACTCTCATCATCAAGCTCTCACTTCTTCATTCCCAAAGGCCCATGGCCGAAACATAAAGAGGGAGGAGGAGAAGAAAAGAAGTTCTAAAAGGAATCAAGAGAAACTATGAACATCAAACTTGAAACAAGAACTTTAAAGAAGAGAATACATGAAAGGAAATCCCTAATTGATGTGATGAACTTGAAGATGGAAGAAGAAGATGAAGATGATGAAGAACTTTGAAGAACTTGAAGAACTTGAAGAACACTAGAACTTTGAGAGAAAAGAAAAGCTTTGAGTGTTCCTAAACTTAGCAAATGATCTAAAAGTGGTGCAAGTTCCTCAAGGCATTCTATTTATAGAGAAATGAAACAAATGAAGGGATCTCATGGAGGAGGATGGCTTTGGCCATATGTGCAGATTGGAGGGCATCCCATGAGTTCCATGAGGTGAGATAATGTGGTTTTGAGGAATGGTGAGGTATGGTTCAAAGTATGGTGAGGTATGGTTCAAGGTATGGCCTCAAGCATGGTTCTTTGAGTGAGAAAACAAATCAACATGTGGTCAAATGGGGGAGAGGTGGCCGAATATGCATCAGCCCATGTGTGGTTGTGTTTGCATTTTAATTGTGGTTTAGAGTTGTGTTTAGGTGTATCTTTAATTATGCTTAAGATTAGGAATTTGTAAGAAAGTGTTTAGGTAAGGAAAATGGATAATTAGGGTGGTGTAGACATAATTAAGGAGTGGTCTTGCACCATTAGTGAGTTAGATCCTCAATTTAGAGTCTAAACAACTCTAGACACAATTCCTTGATTTAGGGAATTGGAGAGAGAAAACACTATTCAAGATTCCAAGACTAGGAATCTTGAATTCTAAAAAGAGATTTAAGTTTAATATAAGCAATTTTAGGTTCTAATTTACTTTAATAAATTATTTTGACTCTAGATTAATTAGGAAAATTAATTAATCTTCGTTTAGAGCCTAATATTGCTTAGGTTTGCTTAATTACGTCATTAAGCTCAAAAACACTATTCTAGGGGCAAAATCGTAATTTTGCACTAAAACTGCCTGGGACCACCGGGACTTGAACAGAGACCTCTAGACACATGAAAACATGTTTTTAAACCTCGGGGGAAAGTTTCGGGCTCAAACGGCACCTTTACCCGCGTAAAACGCTATAAGGGTATTTTGGTCATCTTGACCCGAAACTGCGGAAAACGAAATTTTCGCTTCCGAAAGCATTCTAAGGCCATTCAATCCCCTTCAAACATTGAGTTGACCCTTCGAGGATGACCGAGTTGGTTACCCTCGAATTCGGGTCAGGAAATGACCTCAGGGGCATTTTGGTCATTTCCCTCGGACAGAAAAATCGGGGTGTTACATGTGGTGTGAACCACTATAAATACCATGAGGTATAAACTGTTCATTATGGAGTTATCTATAGTAAGTACCCGTCGGGTATACACTAAGTCTTTCTTATGTCGATGAAAAGAGAAAAATGCACCGAGTTTAGTTCTATGGCCACAAGTAAAACCAGGTCACTTTGAGATAAGTTCACTATATTTAGCATATGCATACTCATATCATATTTAATTTCTTGATTAGAATTATTAACTATATGTTTGAGCTTTATGATATGTGTGCATTAAGTGATTGATCATTAAAAACAACCTACTTTGGAAATATGATTTGGAACTTTAAAAATGAATAATTATTATGTAATGTTTGATCACCTTTTCTTAATAAACCGAAGTGGCTGGGGCGAAGACGATGACATTATGGTTGAGTTTTTGGGGAGTTACCCTACTGAGAATTGTATAATTCTCACCCCTATGTGTTTTGTGTTCCCGTGTCGTCTCCAGGTTAATCCAGAGAATGATGTGGTTGCTACGTTAAAGAACTCAGGATTACAGTAGTTTAATAGTTGATGTTTTTAATTTACTGTACTTAGTTGGAGTTAGATGTGTGTAAATGTAATAGAGAATGTATATATATTAAAGCTCTTAGAAGAGCTTCCTTTTGTACTTAGTTATGTATTCAATAAATGTTGGGTTTCTTTGCTATACATTTTAACTAAATTACACTAGTTATTGCACGATCTTATCATATTTGCTATAGTTATTTATGAAAGGTCCGGTAATTTATAAGTAACAACTCTCAATTCTGATGTCATGATTTAAGGATAACGTTGTACTTGGGAGGATGTTACAAATAAGGCATTCAATGACATCCTTTAGTTGTTGACATTCTTTGGTCATGTGTTCGAAGGTGTTGTGATACTCGCACTTTTTGTTCTTGTCGACTCCTTTGGGTTACTGAGTTTTGCTGTCAGGGTACTTGAGGAGTCCAGCTATATAGACTTCCTTTAGGATCACATCTGTCCGAGCATTTAGCGGGTTGAAGTTATGGAATCTTGACTCACTAAGCCTGTCATCCTTTCCTTTTTGGTTGTTGGATCTGTCTTTCTTTTGGGAGTCATTTATTAGATATGCTTTTAGAGATTCTTCTCGATTGGTCGAAGCTTTTCAACATTAATGTATTCGAGGGCTTTCTCACGAAGCCCGTGTATTGTCCGAGGTTTGTTAATGGCTAGGTTTTCTTTGAAAGGCCCATAACGTAGGCCGATTCTGATCTCATGGAGTTCAACTACTAGGTCATCGGATCCTTATTTGATGTGCTCCAAGGAGTCCGAGGTCTTAATGTCGATCCTGGAGGATACAAACGTGTTGGTGAAGGCCTTAACAAGGTCATCAAACCTGTGGATGGAGTTCAAGGGGAGGGAGGAGAACCAAAGCAGTGCCGATTTTTCTAGAAATGATGGCAAAGTTTGGTAGAGGATCCTATCGGTTACCCCGTTGATTAGCATGATGGATCTGATATTGTAATGAACAATTGGGGATCTTCGATCCCGTCTCAAGAGCGGAGTGATGTTAGGAGCTTGAAGTTGAGGGGCAAGTTGGTTGCCATAAGTTTGTTTGAGAATGGGCCACCATTTATTAGCTTGGATTCATCGTCAGACTTGGCACGGAAGGTGGTAAGTCTAGAGTATAAGGGTTTACCCTTGCTGTATCTAGTATGTTCAATGTTTCCTGCACCAATGGCTTCTATTTTAGAGTGCTTATGGTTGTCAGTTTTTAGGTGTTAGTTTTCCTCTTGAAGTTTGCGGATATGGTTAGCCATATGCTGATTTTCCTCATAAAGCTCATCGAGGTTAGGGGGAGGTCGATAGTCGGGAGGATTGTTTTGGCTTGGAGTGTTAGCCATAGGTGGTTATGTTTGAGGTTATGGGGAGGCCTATCTACCGGGGGGAAAATGAGCTCGGCTGGCAGGAGGTGGAGCTCGTGTAACATCTTCTCAAGTACAACCTCATCCTTAAGTCATCATATTGTACTCGAGAGTTGTTACTTATTAATTAGTGGACCTTTCTTAATTATATATAGCAAGTTCGATTTAATCGTGAAGTAACTAATTCGTGGTTCTATCAAAATATATAGCAGAGAAACAAAGTATTTATTTAATACCAGTCAAGTACAAAAGGAAGCTCTTCTATAAGCTTTAGTACACATCTGTTCTTTACTATAATTATAGACATATATTTAACCAAGTACAACCGAGTATAGCCTCAGGCACTAAACTATTGCAATTCTTCTTTCTCTTGTGTACCTGTTACAAAGTGATCTGGATCAACCTGGAGACGATGTGAGAATTCAAAAATATAGGGATGAGAATATTATATAATTCTCAGTAAGGCACTCCCTCAAACATAATCATAACTTAATTATTTAATTTCACTCATATAAGTAATTTTATGCAAAAACATATGCAAGGACAATAATTAATCATATTCACTCTTATAACCGTAGAATTCAATTCCATGCATTTTTCTCTTTTCATCAACATAGGGAAGACTTAGCTTATATTGAATGGTATCTACTATGGATAACTCCACTTAATCTATACCGACACTTAGTTTATACTAAATGGTATCTGCCGTGGATGACTCCACAAATTATACCCAACATAAGTCTTGTTTCTATTTTTCCCATATGTCAAAACATGCATGAGTAAAATTTGTACATTCTTTTTTCTCATACAACTGCATCATATACTTTCTTTTCTCAAATGCATGCATAAACCACATGTAGGCATTCATTCACATTGTGATTTCAGTCATGCCTCATAAAACCAATCTTTACTTCCTCTAGCATGCATTTATACATCACAAGCCACATGCACAACTATTTAACATCAAGTATTCATGTCACACTAGAACCAAAATGCCATTACATTATCAATTCAAGTCTTGGGTTCATTTCTAGCAATTGGGCAAATTTCACACCATTGTAGTACAAATTTATTTGCGCATCAAACAGTCAATTTGGAGGCTATAAAAATTATCCAAAGACACTTCAATTGTCCCCAAGGTCATATAAATATTTCAGAACAAAAAGAGTTTTCTAACTATGTTAATAAAATTAGACAAATTTGCAGCTTCAGGTTCAACACATCAGGCAGCACATGTACAATTTCAGTTCTTGATTTTTTTTTAAAGTAGTTTAACTCATATCAGAAACCAAGAAAATTTGTGGGACTAGCCCAAGATGTTAGCTCCAACATATATTTTTTTCAGCTCACAAAAATGCCTACAACATGCTCAGAAAATTCGTGATCATCCTCTACCTATAATAAAACCAAAGCACATTACCAATACTTCTTTAGCAAAATTAAATTTGTGCACATTACCAATACACTCCACCAAAGCACAGACATCTGTATATATGTGTAATCACATAATAGAAGTAGAAAATATCACTTTTAAACCATCAAAATTTGCAATAAACAGAGTTTCATTAAACAAGGCAACAAACCCTACTTTTGGTAACTTAATGGATAGTCATTACTCTTTTTATAAGGTTAAGCTATCTTTCGGTATTAAAAATCGCACACCAAAATTTTACCGAACAAGTAAAACACTGTATTCGGGTAATCAAACATTGCTCCTGAATTAATTCTAGGTATAAAATTCTCATCTCTAACTATTTCCAACCTTAATCCTCTCTTTTCTCAGTTTTGGCCACCTCCAGGTCCCAATTCTAGGGTTTCAGTTGTCCTGATAGGCTTGTGGGGCCCGCAAGGTTACTATTCACCTAACCCCAAAATTTTTTTTAACACGTCCATTGGGCCATCCTTATCATTTCTAAAACTGCCAGATTTTTGAAATTATGACTAATAAAATCCAAATTAATTTTTGAATAATTTTTAGAGTGTTACAACTCGACTAATAGGTGGTGGACACTAGTTGGAATGTGATAGAGGTGAACCAATGACAATAGAGATCAACCAAGTGGAGAATAAGATCGGTGGGCAGTAGGCAGAGCTCGACTAATCGATAGTAAAAGAGAAGATCTAATGAGGATTTGTGGTCTGGCTCGTTCTGCAGATCTTGATGGGGTAGACTTGATTTCTAGCCCTATGGTGGGCGCCAATATTTTTACCTAGAAATACGGCAAGAGTACAAGTAGCTCCAATGTTTGTGCAAGGCGGGGGGTGGGGTACCTGCAAAAACACTCTAATACTTAAGTCAGTGAATAAATGAGGCATAGAGTGGTAAAAGGATAAAATGTAATTGGCTTGTGGTATACTTGAGCCCCTTATATAGTGTATGGTAACCCCATGATGAGTTAGTAGATTTTCCTAGGATTTAGTATACATTAGATATATTCCATATTGGTAGGAGATATGATATAACAATGACAGGAGATGATGAGAGATATAGAAAGATCTTGTATGAGATTTAGGAGATATTCTCAATTAAATCTGGGGGTAAATCTGCAGGAGACCTGGGTGCCATGTGGCCGATCTCTAGGACCTATGTCCAAGCTCTTGTGGTTCTGTCCAACGTGTTTGGCCTATATTTCTAATCCAATGCAGAAAATGTTTAGCAAAAAATATGGGTCAAAATTTATTTTTCTTTTCAAGACATTACTTCAAAAATAGAAGTCCTTTGCATGCAAATATCATTTAGTGTCAAAACACATAATTATGACATAGGCATATGAGCATACAACATAATGCTATCATCTAAACACCAAAACAATCTCAAGCCCATCGCATAAAATACCTTGATATAATGTGTAGTTTAGCATAAGAGCCACAACAACTCACAACACACCTAAATATATATAATAGTGCCATAGTGCACAACAACCTAACTTTCTATTAAAAGCCCAAAAAAATAGGATAAAAAGCCTAACAGATAAACATGTCAAATGGCCACATGGGTTCGGTATGTGACAGTCCAAACTAAAATGATAGCCATATGCCAAGATTTATGAACAAGGTAAATATTTAATAATCCTAACAGTGTCTCCCACATAGCTATCTTGAACCATATGTGAGCTCAAGTATCAGCTGCTGGCATGTCCTACTCATTTAGAGACACATATGGATATTTAAACGGGGTGAAATCTTAACGAATCTCAGTAATAGTAAAACATGCATGGTCTCATCATCATATGTCTTCAACCCACTTGGTTTATTATAGGAAAAGTGTACATACCACAATGTAGTTTAATTTTAGAGTTTCACAAACATCATTATCAAGTGGAAATTTCATTTTAATATGGTCTTGATCATGAAAAGATCAAGTTAGATATATACATGCATGGAGAGAGCTTCACATTCAAATTTACATTTTATAAGGGCATGTATGCATGGAAAGAGAAAAGATATCACTAGGGCCACATGTGCCCATGAAAAGGAGGAGCAAACATAATCTTGTTCAAGTATATACATGAGTGAAATGACTTAAACATCAAATAGGCACAAGACCTTAAACTTTCTTTGAACATGGTTTCATTTTCACTTATTCATTAATCTCTCGGGGACCCCTAGGCTATGAGCTCATACCTAAATTATATAATGCGATCAGTCATCACTGAACCTTATATCAAACCTGAACTAGTCACAGATAATATTCGTTATTGTGATATCTGAATGTAATCAGTCATCACTAAACCTCGATCAATACTGAACCTTGTGTATAGAGGGTGTGTAATGCTTGGTGATGAAGTCAAGGAGTGATCACCAGTGCAAAGAAGGCATGGACAAGGAGCGATTCCTGGCAAACTTCTAAGCGGAGGGGTACACAAATGAATCAATTACATGCCTGAATGAGAAGGATCCTAAGACTGTTTAGGTATGGTATTATACAGTTAAGGAGGGCTTATATGAATTGATTTGTACTACCTATACAAACAAGATGCATATTCTTTTCTATAGCCTATCATTAAAGAACTCCACAGTTAAGCGTGCTTGACTTTGATCAGTTTTGGGATGGGTGACCTCCTAGAAATTTTTCCCAAGAAGTGTGTGAGTCATGACAAAGCACATTGAAAAGACTCATGTTGGTTTATGGGGATAGTTGTCAATCGATAAAGCCAAATGGTATCAGAGCCTTCACGTTTCCCAATACGGTGTGGTTCAGGGACGAACCAAGAAGAAGCTGGTGGGCATGTAACGCCTAGTAATGAAGTCAAGGAGTGATCCCTGGCGCAAAGAAGACACAGATAAGAAGCGGCTCCTAGCATACTTCTAAGCAAAGGGGTACATAAATGAACTGATTAAACACCCGAATGAGAGGGATCCTGAGACTGTGTAGGTATGGGACTATGTTAATCAAGTGGCCTTAATGAACTCAAGAGTGGGGGTGAATTGAGTTCTCTAACTTTTTCTATTTTGTGCCACTCTAATTCCTTCTATAATAAAATATAAGAAAATATAATAAAGACTTGATTTCAAAGATAAAAATGCAGGTGACTAAGACTTGAAACACTATGGAAGACCAAGATAATGAAAAGTAACTTGCAGCAAATGTAAAGAGATAAGGGAAGAGAGATTGCAAACTTGGTTTATACTGGTTCGGTCACCTCTTGTGGCCTACATCCCGTTCTCTCAAGCAACCCACTTAAGAGTTCCACCATTACTTCAACCTTTACAATTAATGAGCATTCTTACACCTTGGGATCCCTGACCTTTGTGTTTAAGTCTCTCAAGAACCGAGAGATGCCTCACTCTTGTTCTTACAAAGGGATACCTCACCTTTTACATAATCTCAAGTAAATGAATACAAGATATCACTCTCTGAATAGAGGAAATGTTACAAGTTGAAGTCCTATAAGGTTTCTCAAGAATAAGACAATTTGGCCAAGTATTGATCACAAAGATTGATGATTGGGAATGATTGTTCAAATGATCTTTGTAATATGTTTTCTGTGTGTTAAAATGTGTTAAACAATGGTATTTATAGAAAACAATTCGTGTGAGACATTGAGGATTAGCCCCAAGAGATGTATTTCTTCAAAATACACCTATTTGCAAGTTTCTAGGCCTGGTAATCGATTACATTTACTTGTAATCGATTACATAGTTCAAATTTTTGAAAACAAACAATGGTTACTTGCTGGTAATTGATTACATGCATGAAAATTCAGGTTCTAGGCTTAAGAACAGCCTTGTAATCGATTACATTATGCTGTAATCGATTATATTAATTCCAGAACTTGAAAAATGAAAGTTTAGCACACTTTAAGTCATTTTTTTTCATTCTAAAAACATGTTAATCATCTTTCAAGTACTAAACTCATGTTTTCATAATTCAAAAACAAGTTTTCCATTAAAAACAATTGAATTATTCTAAATCAAATTTTCTTTAGATTCAAACTCATGTCTAAGATTAAAAACTTGATTAACTTTAAAATGGCCAGAGAGACTTACTAAATGAAAACCTTTTAACAAATTGATCTAAGTCCTAATTATCCAAACCATTTGACTCGATCACTTGCTTGTCCATCTTTAGGAATTTCCATGTCATTTGCCTCCATTCTTTTTGTCATTTGCTTTGCTTATTGGCATCATCAAAACCTACAACACATAGCATTTACATTTTCCCTTTTTTGATGATGACAACCATCTTGGGTGAGGAGCAATAATAGATATGACCAAAGTACAATTTGCATTGCATTCACTACCCCTAAGAATATGCATGGATTTTCAAAGAAAAACAAAATGAAACGAAAGAAGGAAGATATATACATATGCACGCTCCCCCTCAATCATTGAACATATCCTCACCATATTTTTCTCCCATTTTGGCATTATCAAAAAGACATAAGCATACAGGATATGATTCAAAACCCAACAATCTTAGCAAACATCAAAATTGTAAAACAAAGTCTAGGATATATAGCAAAGCAACATCAAAGTCATGTGTCATAAACTAAAGCTATAGTCCATAAGTCTATAACTAAGAGCTGAGTGAGACAGATAATCCAAACAGAGTCCAACTACAAGACAAATACAAAATAACTAAAGTGAAAATATGAGTCCAAAAGCCAAAATGAACTAAAGTTGTGGTGCATCATCGACTACAGAATCATCATGAATGCTAAGATGATGATAGATAATGCTCATATTACTCTTGACGCGAGCCATACGAGAATCAAGGGCATCAAATCGCTCTCCAACATAGACACGAAGGCTACGCAACTCAGAAATAAGTTTGGACATGGGATGAAGAGGAGGAGTCCAAGGCCAAATTACGCGGAGGGGAAGGAGTGCATTCTGCTTAATCCTTGTAACACCCTAGTAATTAACCAAATACACCTAGGTTGAATCTGATTAATGACTAGACTTTACTCCTTGCTTTGGTTCTTTCTTCATAATATGAAAATACTTAGTGAAATTACGAGCCATTTTTTTTTTAAAAAAAAACATAATTGAAAACGTGAGCCGAGTACAACGTGAACGAGTAAGCGGAGTATAATAAGACGTTTAAGAATATATCACATCATATCACTTTGGCTCCATCATATAACATCCATAAGCATATTATAACATATATTTACATACAATAACCTCACTCAAAGGGTGGGTTATGATCATACATCATTGTCTTATGCAAACCCATAAAAGAAAATATACATAAGGAAATACATGCCCCTAAACTAGATAACTCCATAAGCCGGGAAGGTTATCCTAAAACTAGGGTGCATGAACACACATAAATCTACTAAGAACCTTCTATGGCCACTGTCTTGGAAATGGGGGAATAAATCCGATCCACTGATGAGCTCCCTCGGGAGGGGACACACGAGATGCACTAGGCTGGGGTCGCATGGACGGCCTTCTTGCTAACCTCGGCTGAACAACTGTTTCCTCACTACCCTCTCTTACACGTGTGGGAGTAGGAGCAGAGCTCTCAGAATATACATGAGTAAGAGTGTCCTCTGAAGGATCAGTTTCAGAATATCTCATCTCGGGAACATACTCTGGAAATCCATGGACAGCAGATGAAGCGGGATAAGAACGTAACATCCTTTCATCAAGTGGACGTGCATGTTCGAAAACCATTTCATCACCATAGGGAGAAGTAGGAGAAAATCGATAACTAGGGACAGGATGTGCAAATGGACGACCTACGTAAATAAAAACACGAACTGCGCACCTCCCTTCAAAATGATACGAGCGATGCACCGGATCATAGTGGAATTCCCAAGTAGGGGTATCAACGAACAGAACGAATGTCGCCATTTGAATCTGGAGACAATGACGGAAATAAAGAAAAGGGAGTGAGAATCTTGCTAAAGAATTCTCAGTAGGGTACCTCCTTCTACAGTGACATCATCAAAGTCCCCAGGAACCTCGGGATTATTCTAAAATAGTGAGCATGCAAAGATTCATTTTAAGTTCGGACAAATACTTAACCGAGGCTCGTCAATTTTTAATCATGCGTCTTATAATACATCATAATCTTGACATGTCACATTTACTATGAACTTTTCCTTTATCATTACATCATATTCCTCATCATCGTTATCAAAATAACATGCATAAAAGAACGTCATATAATATTAGCTACACGTGGACACAGTGCACATATTTCATTTCTTTAGTGCCTTAGGTGACTTAAAATCTTATCATCATCATTATTTTCCTTGGGCCACCCTATACTCCACCCTTTTGGGAGTAATTTAGGTTATGAGCTCATACTTTACTAGTCGTCACTAGCATATACTTATCCCTTTTGATAAGCTAAAGTCCCGACTCTACCCTTTTGAGAGAACGGGTTAGGGGGCTAAAACCACCTTTTCACCACCTATAGTCTGATGGTTCCAAAGGATCATTTTCTTATAAGTTTAAGTCACCATTAAATCTTTGCATGTTATATCACAATACAATTCATAAACATCATAGCATTTTCTCATTTATAGTCTTAAGCTAGAATAATATATATCAACTATAATCATGCATCTGGGAGATTCCCAGGAAAGAGAGGTGGGTCACAATGGACACGCTTAAATACCAAGTCTTTCCTTAGCCAGAACCTTTCCAAATTACACTTTTACAATGATACACTTTCTTCTAGCAACAAAGGTAAATTTTACATAATAAAGAATATTTCATGCATAAGCATTATCATTATTTGCAACAGCAACTATAACATGCAAGCTAGGAAATCATTCAATTATAGAACTAATTAGTTATGCACCTAAGGGGTTTATTACCATCCTTACGATTATTTATAGGCCTTAAGAACACTATTAAATCAAATGGGGTAGCATAGGTAGTAAGTTGTTCCTAAGGTTTTACGGTATGCTAGAAGTTATGTTTTAAATCCTTTCTTGTTACCAGCTTTCCCTATGATGCTGAAATTAGTTACTAAACCAATTATGAATCATTCTCCCTTATTTAAACATAATAAAACCTGGTTCTTATCATTGCTAAAGATTCTGGATAGAATGCATAAATTTCATTCCCTAGAGTTCTAGAAATCTTGTTTTTACGGTTTTCTAGTTGCTAAGTTCATTTTTAGTGTTCGGGATCAATCCTAGTCTAATTGATACCAAATTTTTTGTGGCTAACTAATCCTAGATAGAATTATAAGATTCTAAAATAGATTTGGCATTGGCTAAATTTAAAGGGGTAAAAAACTAGGTAAATTCTAGCTCTTCGGTTGTTCTAGGGAGCTAGTTTTATCTCTAACATGCAGTGAATCATTCTCTTAACAATAAACCATAATTATCACAACTTCAAACATATCAAATCATTATCATACATTGATACTAAACTCAGATCAGTGGCCGAATCATGAACCTCATGCAATTACATAGAATCATATTTTAAGTGCATATAAAATACTAGTTCCCCGTAAAATCCTTGCATAGTCTTAAAACTCATTTAGAAACTAGTTCTTTTGTCAAACTTGGGAGGATCTTCACAATTAAAATTCTCACTTAAGATAAAAGGAGTAAGTCTTGAGCTTTAGAGATTTAGGTGACATCTTAGAATTATAAACATGCTATACAACCTTATTTTAATCTTATCTTTATAAGGTGATAGCTTGGAATTATAAACATGATATGCAATTCCATTTCTTTATCTTTAAGATTTAAGGTGATGACTTGAAAATTTAACATGATGCAAGAACTTGAAATATAAACATGATGCAAGAAACTGGAGCGGCGGTAATCTGCACAGGACCAATAGAGGGAGAAGAGAATATTAAGAAACCGGAGCGGAGGTAGTCCGCACAGGACCGGTGAAGGGAGAAGAGAATTATTATTACATCTTTTTAAACTCCAATCTCAAGACTTTTTAAAGAATAAATTATTTAACTCCAATAATCATATTTCTTTGCTTGTGATACATGGGCAAGTCTTTGACTTCTAGGATCTTTAGGTGATGACATAAAATAAACATGCCATGCGTTGATTCTTTTAGCCATTATAAAATAAAGTGAGAGCATAAATTAAATATGAGATGCAACCTCTTTATTATCTTGAAAGATTAAGTGATGACTTGAAACATAAACATGAAATACAAGCTTGGAAAATACATCTTTCAAGTTCTAAACTAAAAATCTTTGTTTTAGCATCATAAAGCATTATTCTTTAAAGTTTTGCATCAAGTGGAATTTTCAAGCTTTAGAGGCCTAACTTGTGATGGATTTACAACCCACCCTCAAGGTCCTCATCATCAAGCCATCATCTTAGTTCCACCTAGGCCATATAGCCGAATTGGTTAAAGAAAAATGAAGAGGAAAACCGAAATGAAAAGCTAAGGTAAGTTTATAATTTCATCATTTTGAGCTAAAAACACAACTCCTCAAAGCATAGAAATAAATTTAGAAACTACTCCCTACCTAATCTGAGTTGAAGAAGAGGAAGAGAACTTGATTTCCTGAAGTGAAATGAAACAAAATCTCTTTGAAAAATTGAAGAAAGAATTCAGCCAAAGAGGAGGAAGAAAGAAAGTTTTTGGTGCTCCTAAAAACTAGTTATGAACAAAGCATTCCAAGACCACTCAAGCAAGCCTATTTATAGAAGATTTTGAGGCTTCTAATTGGCTAAAATGAGGAGGTAGTTGGCGGAATTTTGCAGGAGAAATAAGGGAGGAAAAATCATTTTAGATAAAGTTGTATGAAATTAAGGAATTATGTCTCTTATGGTGACATTTTGGCATTTTGTTTTAGTGCAACTTTTGGCAATAATTCAGCTGCATAATGGCATCAATAATTTCATCCATTACAGCCCAAAGAAGTGAAATTTGTGTGTTCCATGCATTATTTAGGTGTAGGCAAGGTATTCATGTAATTTAGAGAATTTACGGTTAAGGGCTTAAGTGAATTAGTAAGCAATTTGGGTGTTTTTGAGCAATTTTGGGTTCTAATCAATCTAAATACATATTGACTCTAGATTAATATTTAGAATTTAATAAGCTTTAATTTGAGCCTAATATTGCTTAGGTTTCGGTATACGAATCAAAAATCCCGAAATTCGCAAAACTGCCCAAAAATAGGGGCAAAATCGTACTTTCACTTAAAAACTGCCCAAGGCCACCCGAGCTTAACCAATGGTTAATCATGGTTTAAAAATAAATTTTAAAACAATTTAGTAAGGTTCGGGCTCAGTCGGCATGCACAACGAAGTTAAAACAGCCGCATGGGCGTTTTGGTCATTTCGCGTGTCGGAACTCAAAATTGAGATCCTTCTGCTCTATTAACACACATAACACAAACAATCACTTATTATCATCAAAACATCCCCTTGAGAACTTAATGAGTTCTTCAAATCTAGTAGTGTACTGGGCCACATTCATATTCCCCTGGACAAGTTGCATGAATTCAATGTCCTTGGCATTTCTAACTGACTCTGGAAAGTACTTTTCGTAAAAATGGACCTTGAATAGTTCCCAATCAATGTCCACGTCGGTCGTCTCCAGGAGTCTTCGAACACCGCCCACCGTAAACGGCATCACCCTCAAGCATATGAGTAGCGAAGGTGACTTTTGCTCCTCCGAGCATGGGACTACAGCAAAGACCTTCTCAATATTCCGAATCCATTTATCTGCAATATTTGGATTCAGGGTCCCCTTGAAAATTGGTGGGTTCGTCTTACGAAACTCCCCGAAACGGGCATGTTCAGGAATCTCATGTCCTTGATTCATATTGGCTTGACGATCCTGATCCATTCGTTCCATCATCATTCTCATGGTCCTTGCTACGTCGCGGAGTGCTTCGGCTGTCTCGTTGTCTTGATTATTCTGTGCTGCGCTCCTAGTCTGTTGTCGACGTGCCATTGGTCCCTAAACACACAAAACAGCAACACTGAGGTGATCAGGCCCAATATTCCATGGAAAGTGAGCAAGTTACCATGGCACTTTCAACATACAGTAGTCATGTATTTCTAATCCTCAAGCTCATCCTAATGATAAGCATCTACACATGACGTCACTAACGTATTATGCTTTAGAAGCATAGCCAGTCCAATTCTCAGGTTCCATGAGAATTGAACTGCTCTGATACCAAAATATAACACCCTAGTAATTAACCAAATACACCTAGGTTGAATCTGATTAATGACTAGACTTTACTCCTTGCTTTGGTTCTTTCTTCATAATTTGAAAATACTTAGTGAAATTACGAGCCATTTTTTTTAAAACAAAAACATAATTGAAAACGTGAGCCGAGTACAACGTGAACGAGTAAGCGGAGTATAATAAGACGTTTAAGAATATATCACATCATATCACTTTGGCTCCATCATATAACATCCATAAGCACATTATAACATATGTTTACATACAATAACTTCACTCAAAGGGTGGGTTATGATCATACATCATTGTCTTATGCAAACCCATAAAAGAAAATATACATAAGGAAATACATGCCCCTAAACTAGATAACTCCATAAGCCGGGAAGTTTATCCTAAAACTAGGGTGCATGAACACACATAAATCTACTAAGAACCTTCCATGGCCACTGTCCTAGAAATGGGGGAATAAATCCGATCCACTGATGAGCTCCCTCGGGAAGGGACACACGAGATGCACCAAGCTGGGGTCGCATGGATGGCCTTCTTGCTAACCTCGGCTGAACAACTGTTTCCTCACTACCCTCTCTTACACGTGTGGGAGTAGGAGCAGAGCTCTCAGAATATACATGAGTAGGAGTGTCCTCTGAAGGATCAGTTTCAGAATATCTCATCTCGGGAACATACTCTGGAAATCCATGGACAGCAGATGAAGCGGGATAAGAATGTAACATCCTTTCATCAAGTGGACGTGCATGTTCGAAAACCATTTCATCACCATAGGGAGAAGTAGGAGAAAATCGATAACTAGGGACAGGATGTGCAAATGGATGACCTATGTAAATAAAAACACGAATCACAAGACCTGCCTTCAAAATGATACGAGCGATGCACCGGATCATAGTGGAATTCCCAAGTAGGGGTATCAACGAACAGAACGAATGTCGCCATTTGAATCTGGAGACAATGACGGAAATAAAGAAAAGGGAGTGAGAATCTTGCTAAAGAATTCTCAGTAGGGTACCTCCTTCTACAGTGACATCATCAAAGTCCCCAGGAACCTCGGGATTATTCTAAAATAGTGAGCATGCAAAGATTCATTTTAAGTTCGGACAAATACTTAACCGAGGCTCGTCAATTTTTAATCATGCGTCTTATAATACATCATAATCTTGACATGTCACATTTACTATGAACTTTTCCTTTATCATTACATCATATTCCTCATCATCGTTATCAAAATAACATGCATAAAAGAACGTCATATAATATTAGCTACACGTGGACACAGTGCACATATTTCATTTCTTTAGTGCCTTAGGTGACTTAAAATCTTATCATCATCATTATTTTCCTTGGGCCACCCTATACTCCACCCTTTTGGGAGTAATTTAGGTTATGAGCTCATACTTTACTAGTCGTCACTAGCATATACTTATCCCTTTTGATAAGCTAAAGTCCCGACTCTACCCTTTTGAGAGAACGGGTTAGGGGGCTAAAATCACCTTTTCACCACCTATAGTCTGATGGTTCCAAAGGATCATTTTCTTATAAGTTTAAGTCACCATTAAATCTTTGCATGTTATATCACAATACAATTCATAAACATCATAGCATTTTCTCATTTATAGTCTTAAGCTAGAATAATATATATCAACTATAATCATGCATCTGGGAGATCCCAGGAAAGAGAGGTGGGTCACAATGGACACGCTTAAATACCAAGTCTTTCCTTAGCCCGAACCTTTCCAAATTACACTTTTACAATGATACACTTTCTTCTAGCAACAAAGGTAAATTTTACATAATAAAGAATATTTCATGCATAAGCATTCTCATTATTTGCAACAAAGAACTATAACATGCAAGCCAGGAAATCATTCAATTATAGAACTAATTAGTTATGCACCTAAGGGATTTATTACCATCCTTACGATTATTTATAGGCCTTAAGAACACTATTAAATCAAATGGGGTAGCATAGGTAGTAAGTTGTTCCTAAGGTTTTACGGTATGCTAGAAGTTATGTTTTAAATCCTTTCTTGTTACCAGCTTTCCCTATGATGCTGAAATTAGTTACTAAACCAATTATGAATCATTCTCCCTTATTTAAACATAATAAAACCTGGTTCTTATCGTTGCTAAAGATTCTGGATAGAATGCATAAATTTCATTCCCTAGAGTTCTAGAAATCTTGTTTTTACGGTTTTCTAGTTGCTAAGTTCATTTTTAGTGCTCGGGATCAATCCTAGTCTAATTGATACCAAATTTTTTGTGGCTAACTAATCCTAGATAGAATTATAAGATACTAAAATAGATTTGGCATTGGCTAAACTTAAAGGGGTCAAAAACTAGGTAAATTCTAGCTCTTCGGTTGTTCTAGGGAGCTAGTTTTATCTCTAACATGCAGTGAATCATTCTCTTAACAATAAACCATAATTATCACAACTTCAAACATATCAAATCATTATCATACATTGATACTAAACTCAGATCAGTGGCCGAATCATGAACCTCATGCAATTACATAGAATCATATTTTAAGTGCATATAAAATACTAGTTCCCCGTAAAATCCTTGCAAAGTCTTAAAACTCATTTAGAAACTAGTTCTTTTGTCAAAATTGGGAGGATCTTCACAATTAAAATTCTCACTTAAGATAAAAGGAGTAAGTCTTGAGTAGAATTACAAACATGCTATGCAACCTTATTTTAATCTTATCTTTATAAGGTGATAGCTTGGAATTATAAACATGATATGCAATTCCATTTCTTTATCTTTAAGATTTAAGGTGATGACTTGAAAATTTAACATGATGCAAGAAACTGGAGCGGCGGTAATCCGCACAGGACCAGTAGAGGGAGAAGAGAATATTAAAAAACCGGAGCGGCGGTAGTCCGCACAGGACCGGTGAAGGGAGAAGAGAATTATTATTACATCTTTTTAAACTCCAATCTCAAGACTTTTTAAAGAATAAATTATTTAACTCCAATAATCATATTTCTTTGCTTGTGATACATGGCCAAGTCTTTGACCTCTAGGATCTTTAGGTGATGGCATAAAATAAACATGCCATGCGTTGATTCTTTTAGCCATTATAAAATAAAGTGAGAGCATAAATTAAATATGAGATGCAACCTCTTTATTATCTTGAAAGATTAAGTGATGACTTGAAACATAAACATGAAATACAAGCTTGGAAAATACATCTTTCAAGTTCTAAACTAAAAATCTTTGTTTTAGCATCATAAAGCATTATTCTTTAAAGTTTTGCATCAAGTGGAATTTTCAAGCTTTAGAGGCCTAACTTGTGATGGATTTACAACCCACCCTCAAGGTCCTCATCATCAAGCCATCATCTTAGTTCCACCTAGGCCATATAGCCGAATTGGTTAAAGAAAAATGAAGAGGAAAATCGAAATGAAAAGCTAAGGTAAGTTCATAATTTCATCATTTTGAGCTAAAAACACAACTCCTCAAAGCATAGAAATAAATTTAGAAACTACTCCCTACCTAATCTGAGTTGAAGAAGAGGAAGAGAACTTGATTTCTTGAAGTGAAATGAAACAAAATCTCTTTGAAAAATTGAAGAAAGAATTCAGCCAAAGAGGAGGAAGAAAGAAAGTTTTTGGTGCTCCTAAAAACTAGTTATGAACAAAGCATTCCAAGACCACTCAAGCAAGGCTATTTATAGAAGATTTTGAGGCTTCTAATTGGCTAAAATGAGAAGGTAGTTGGTGGAATTTTGCAGGAGAAATAAGGGAGGAAAAATCATTTTAGACAAAGTTGTATGAAGTTAAGGAATTATGTCTCTTATGGTGACATTTTGGCATTTTGTTTTAGTGCAACTTTTGACAATAATTCAGCTGCATAATGGCATCAATAATTTCTTCCATTACAGCCCAAAGAAGTGAAATTTGTGTGTTCCATGCATTATTAGGTGTAGGCAAGGTATTCATGTAATTTAGAGAATTTACGGTTAAGGGCTTAAGTGAATTAGTAAGCAATTTGGGTGTTTTTGAGCAATTTTGGGTTCTAATCAGTCTAAATACATAATTTTGACTCTAGATTAATATTTAGAATTTAATAAGCTTTAATTTGAGCCTAATATTGCTTAGGTTTCGGTATACGAATCAAAAATCCCGAATTAAATCGCCAAAAATAGGGCAAAATCGCACTTTCACTTAAAATCGCCTGAGGCCACCCGAGCTTAACCAATGGTTAATCATGGCTTAAAAACAAATTTTAAAACATTTTAGTGAGGTTCAGGCTCAGTCGGCACGCACATCGGAGTTAAAACAGCCACATGGGCGTTTTGATCATTTCGCGCGTCGAAACTCAAAATTGAGATCTTTCTGCTCTATTAACACACATAACACAAACAATCCCTTATTATCATCAAAACATCCCCTTGAGAATAGGTGGGGCCCACGATCCTCATTTTCTGAGTAAAATAACTTCAGGGGCATTTTGGTCATTTATACGTACAGAAATTCGGGATTTGCGACTCTCGCATGAATCGCTCCTAACCTCTCTTCTAATGTTATATTCCTTTATTGAGGATTGTTCGGCCTCAAATCTTATGTAATAATTACCTACAGTAATTCGGTAATTTCTAATGACAGTAAAAATTACAGTAAAAATTGGGGCGTTACAATCCTCATGCTGAGTGTCCTTTTTGCGAACCCACTAATCAAGAGTATTCTTTGCATAGCCGAAGGAAGAAATAGCACCAGCACCAATGGCATAGGAGCGCTGAACTATGACAAAGTGCTCATCAGATAGAGGGACAACAAAATACTCTAGAAATATGGTAATGAGATGAGCATAGGGGGAGGTGCATTAGCCTTAAGGGCTTTTTGCATGCGATAACGCACTAGATGAGCCCAATTAATATGGTGACTAGTCAGCAAAGCCCACATCAGAATGATATCTTCCTCGGTTAGTTGTGTAAGTTGTGAGCCTAGGATGCAAAATACGAGAGATAACATAGTGCATGATGTGACATTCAAAATTAAGTGACCCTGCTAGTAATCGACCAGATATATTAGCATCTTCATTACAAATCATTCTACGGGCATCAAGATTGGAGTAATCCTTTTTCCAGTCATCAACAACACGACCCTCAAAAGGTTCACCATCAAAACTCAACTTAGTTATATTATAGAACAAACCCTGATCAATAACAATGGGAACCTTCTTGACCTCAGAGTAAATACATCCATCTTGAATTTCCAAATTACTATAGAATAAGTGAACTAAACCCGAAAAATGACATTTTCTGATGGTCATAAACTCTAACAGATCAGAATTCTTAAAAAATTGGTAGCAGTCAAAATTCTCATACTCAAAGAACCCTTTATTTATGTATTTCAGATCAATAATATCTCTAGATTGGAAGGATACGAAATACCTCTCCTGTTGGTCACATTAGAGAAGAATGATGAAATTCTTGAAGAGGAGAAATAGGTGTTTAGGGCCAGGCTGGACCAGTGGTGGCAACCATGGCTGGATCCACACCGACAGTGGATGCGACAAATGGCCCCGAGGCAGATGCGGCAGGTTGAGCAAATGAGGTTGTGGCTGTCTCGGGGGCAATGGCGGTAATACTCGCAGGTTTCTTTCTCTTAGATGCTGCCTTTGATGATTCAGCCATTGAATAAGATTTTGTTAAAAACTAATCGGTGGGATTTGTAGAGTATGAAGAAATGAAATATTTGGGAGCAGTTTGAGTGAATTTGGTTGAGAAATGAGAGAGAGAAATTAGAAAGAGAAAGAGACGTTGAAAGGAGAGATAGAGAGATAGGTCACGAAATGGAGGAGAAAGAAACTGGTTCTTCACTTAAGATGGCCACTTGCAATCGATTATACCACGTCGTAATTGATTACATGAGCCTAGAAATGGGTCCCAATAGAAACATACTCTCTAGTAATCGATTACAGGCCCTCTTTAATCGATTACAAGCCCTTTTTTTAAATAGAATTTAAATATAATTTGTATTGTGGTCAAACAATTCAACAACCAATGAAAACAACAAATAATTAATTAAATATAAATGATCAATCATGCAAATTCCATCTTAAAGCAAAGCTCACATATATCAATAAAAAAATGACATAACCAAGTAGTCAAATAATCACACAAATACTAGGAAGAAAAGCTAATTATATGCTTGAGAGATCAATTATTCCTAGTTCTCTTCTTATATAGAAAAAGCTTTCCTTAGACAAAGGTTTTGTGAATATATCTGTTAGTTGCTTATTTGTTTCCACAAATTCTAAGATACAATCTCCTTTTTGCACATGATCTCTTAAGAAATGATGTCAAATTTCAATATGTTTGGTTCTAGAGTACAAAATGGGGATTTTAGATAAGTTAATTGCACTTGTGTTATCACATCTTATAGGAATATGGTCAAGTACTAAGCCATTGTTTGAAATTTATTGTTTTATCCAAAGGATTTGAGCACAACAACTTCCAGCGCAACATATTCTGCTTCAACAGTGGATAATGCCACACTATTTTATTTCTTACTATGCCAAGAAACTAAAGCAGATCCAATCAAGTGACATGTTCCACTAGTGCCTTTCCTATCAGTTTTGCACCCAGCAAAATCAGAATCTGAATATCCAATTAAATTGCATGAGTTGCCTTTAGGATACTATAAACCTAAGTTTATAGTGCTAATTAAGTACCTCATATTTATTTTAACAGCACTAAGGTGTGATTCTTTAGGATTGGCCTAATATTTAGCACACAAGAAAACACTAAACATTATATTAGGCCTACTAGCAGATAAATAAATGAGGGATCCAATCATACCTTCATATTTTTTGATATCTACTGACTTGCCTCCTTCGTCTTTATCCAAGTAACAAGCAGTGCTCATGGGAGTAGCAATCTCCTTTGCATTGTCCATTCCAAACCTTTTAAGCAACTCCTTGCAATATTTTGATTGATTGATGAAAATTCCATCCTTGGTTTGCTTGATTTGGAGTCTAAGAAAGAAATTTAATTCTCCCATCATAGACATCTTGAACTCACTTTGCATGATTTTGGAGAATTCCTTGCACAAAGACTTATTAGTGGCACCAAAGATAATATCATCCATATATATTTGCATTAAGAGTATATCATGCTCCTTTCTTTTAATGAAGAGTGTAGTGTCAATCTTTCCTCTTAAAAAATCATTTTCTAAGAGAAATTTACTCAACCTTTCATACTAAGCCCTAGGTGCTTGCTTTAAACCATACAAAGCCTTTTTCAATTTGCAAACATGGTTGGGTAAATCAAAGCTTTCAAAACCAGGAGGTTGATCAACATACACTTCTTCTTGAATAAAGCCATTTAGAAATGCACTTTTAATGTCCATTTGATAAAGTTTAAAATCCATGATGGATGCAAAGGCAAGTAACATTCTCATTGCTTCTAATCTGGCTACAGGAGCATATGTTTCTTCATAATCAATTCTTTCCTCTTGATTATATCTCTTAGCCACTAATCTTGCTTTGTTTCTTACTATGACACCATTCTCATCTAATTTGTTCCTAAAGACCCATTTAGTCGCTATTATTTGATGATCATTGGATTTAGGAACTAATTCCCAAACGATTTCTTTCAAATTGATTTAATTCATCTTGAATAGTAATGATCCAATGTTCATCAATAGTGGCTTCATTATTGTTTTTGGGTTCAACTTGAGAAACAAATGCCATATGATTGCATGCATCTTTAAGAGAATTTCGAGTTGTTACCCCTTTTGATATATCACCTATGATGTTGTCAAGAGGATGATTCTTTGAAACTTTCCACTCTTTTGGAAGATCACTTGTGCTTGGTTCCTCTTGAAGTGGAGTTTCCTTCTTGATTTCCTCTTCTTTGGTCTCTAACTCATGAATATGAGTGTTTTCCAAAGCATTTACAAGATCATCAATAATTTCCTTTCTCGGCCTAAGGAGGTTAGTCTTATCAAAAGCAACACGAATACACTTTTCTATAGTCATAGTTCTTTTATTATAAATTCTAAAAGCTTTACTATCTAATGAGTAACCAAGAAATATTCTTTCATCGGATTTAGCATCAAATTTACCCAAGTTATCCTTACCATTGTTCAAAACAAAACATTTACATCGAAAGATATGAAAGTGAGAAATTTTAGGTTTTCTTCATTTGTATATTTCATAGGGGGTTTTTTTTTAAATTGGCCTTATCAAGGCTTGATTCATAACACAACAAGCAGTATTTACTGCATTCATCCAGAAATATTTTGGAAGATTTGAGTCATTAAGTATAGTTCTTGCCATTTCTTCTAAAGACAGATTTTTCCTTTCAACAACTCCATTTTGTGGTGGAGTTCATGGGGCAGAAAAATTGTGCTCAATTCCATTATCATCACAAAAATTTTCAAAAGATATATTTTCAAATTCTCCACCATGATCACTTCTTATAGATGCAATGTTAAGATTTTTCTTATTTTGAATAACTTTTGCAAGTTTTCTAAATGCATGGAATGCATCACTCTTATGAGCAAGAAATAAAGTCCATGTATATTTAGAGTAATCATCTACAATCACTAGAGCATAGTAATTTCCTCCAAAACTCATAGTTCTAGATGGACCAAAAAGATCCATGTGCAAAAGTTGTAAAGGTCTAGTTTTTGAGATAACATTTTTAGATTTAAAAGAGACCGTTACTTGTTTCCCCTTTTGACATGCATCACAAAGTTTATCTTTTTCAAATTTGAATTTTGGTAGACCAATTACTAGATCTTTGAAAACCACTTTATTTAAATGATCCATGTAAATGTGTGCAATTCTTCTATGCCATAACCATGAATCATCTTCTTTACTCATAAGACATTGTGCATGATTTGAAGGAATATTTTCTAGATTTATCATGTACACATTATTTATATTTTATGTCCTATGAACTTTACTTGTCTATCCTTTTTTATTTTCAATAAAGCAATGAAGTGAATCAAATAATACCCAATATCCTTTATTACATAATTGACTAACACTTAAAAGACTATGTTTAAGACCATCAATAAGTAAAACATTTTCTATAGGGGTTGAGGGGTCTTTTCCAACTTTACTAACTCCAAGGATTTTTTCTTTGTTATTGTCTCCATATGTTACATGTCCACTTTTCTTGGGAGTAAAGTGTGCAAACTTTGAAGCATCTCCCATCATGTGCTTGGAACATCCACTATCAATGTACTAACTTTGCTTCAAATGTTCCTACATCACAATTTCACAATTTTGATTTAGGTACCCAAATTTTCTTGGGCCCTTGAGTGTTAGAGTTAGGCCATGTACCCTTTGGAACCCACATCATTTTTCCTACTATATGTCCATTCTTTCGAATATAACATGTTGTTGCACTAACTTTCTTACCACAATGAAGATGTAACATCCTCCCAAGTACAACATCATTCTTAAGTTATGACATCAGACTTGAGAGTTGTTATTTATAAATTATCGAACCTTTCTTAAATAACTATAGCAAATTCGATGAGTTCATGTAATAACTAACGTAATTCGATTAAAATATATAACAAAGATACAAAACATTTATTTACTATAAAGTCAATTACATAAGGAAGCTCTACTATGAGCTTTAACACCCATACAATCTCTATTACATTTATTTACACGATTACTTGCAGCTATATACCACGTAAGAAAAATATCAACTCCTAAACTACTGCAATCCCGAGTTTCTTTCACGCAGCAGCCGCATTATTCTCTGAATCAACCTGGAGTCGACATGGGAATACAAACACATAGGGGTGAGAATTATACAATTCTCAGTAGGTCAACTCCCTAAAAACTCACTCATAATGTCATCATCGCCGCCCCAGCCACTTTGGTTTATTAGAAAAAGTGATCATTGCATTTCATAACAATGGTCCATTTTAAAAGTTCAAAATCGCACTTCCAAAGTGGGTAGCTTTTAATAAACAGTCACTTAATGAATATACTGCCCAATGTTCGAACACCTAGTAAATCATCCTGGGCAGACAACTCAAATCAATATGCATATGCATATGATAAATGCCGAAATCTTTAATGAAATCATCTTCACTTGTTCTAGATATATCAAAGGGAATCCTCTAGTTTTCTGTTGTAGCTATAGAACTTAATTGAGTGCATTTTTCTCTTTTCATTGACATAGGAAAGACTTAGCTTATATAATGTTGTAAAACTCAATTCAGTGCAACTTTCTCTCTTCGTTGACATAGGAAAGACTTAGTTTATGCCCAACGAGTATCTACCATGGACAACTCCACAATAGATAGTTTATACCAAATGGTATTTATAGTGGTTCACACCACATAAGGGAAATAGACTGCTTATCAGGACTGAGCTCATTCCTATACGTGATCATCGGACTTCATTTTTTTCCATTTTCGAATCACACACAGTTGTATTCCTAGCCAATACGTCTATCGACTCATAATATCTTGGGGGAAGTTCCTCTTTTTGCCTTCCCTTTAATTCAATCTAAGTCTTGTTTCTATTTTCTCCATATGTCAGAATAGGCACACTCATAGTATTTTGGGAAAGTCCATACTTTTGCCTTCCCTTCATTCAATCTAAGTCTTGTTTCTGTTTTCTCCATATGTCAGAACATGCACGATTAAAGTTCATATATTCTCTTTTGCCACATATACATATCTCATTGTTCTTTTTCAAATGCATGCATGAGGCACATATACGCATTCATTCATAATATGATTTCAATCATGCCTCAAACCATTCCTTAAAGTCTCTAGCATGCATTCTTATATGTCATACTTGAACCCAATGTCATTATTTCATCAACTCAAAGCATCAATTCATTTTCTGCACAATGGCAGATTTCACATATCTATAGCACAAATTATTTTGCATTTCAAACCATGAAATCCTAGGCTATAAAAATTATGCAAGACACTTCAATGTGTCCCCAAGGTCCTCTAAAAATTTTAGAGTTAAAAGAATTCTCTAACTATGATAATGAAATTCAACAAATTAGGAGACCAGAAACCCCCTATTTGCAGCCAACAGCCAAAGTCCCAATCTTATTACCCTATCATATGATCATATCAAATCATAAAAAAAATTCATGGTTAGACTTTAACATGTCCTCAATATCTTGTAAAAATTTCAGTGAAAAAATCAACCATTTGTTGTGGTAACAAAATTAGACAAACTCAGAGCTTCAGAATTCATTGTCCAGACAACTCAAGAATAGTCTTGGTTTTTTATTTTTATAAAATAGTAAAACTCATTTTTAGGACCCAAGAAAACTCATGTAGTTGCCTTAGGATGTTAGCTGCAACATATAATTTTTATAGCTTATAAAAACATCTAAAAATACATCATAAAATTCATGACTCATAACCTTCCAGTGTAAATCTGAGAATTCCAGCAAATGATACAAAACTTGATTTGCCAAAATGGGTTTTCTAGCATCATCCAAACACTCCACAAAAATTAATACATCAATATCCATGTAACATTAACCAATAAAACCAAAAATTTCAGACCAAGACCAATCAGAAACATTCAGAATAAATTTTGAAAGAAGAGGCCAAAGAAAACCTTACTTTGGTGGCTTTAGGGATCTTGGCTCCAAAGGATGCTTCAAGATTGATTTTGCTCACTTCAAGGCCACCAAATCAGCACCAATCCTTTCCTTAATCAGTGATGTATGAGATATCAAAGTGAGGATTGATGAGGAATTGAAATTCCAATCAGTTAGTTTGATAGATTATGAGGAGTAGAACAAGTTTGGTGAAAGGATCTTGGTATTTTAGTGACTCTAAGCTAGAGTTTTTGAAGTTTGTTAATGGAGGTTTGAGAGGAATAACAATGGAGGGGCTGTGTTTTCTGCCTCTTGGCCGAAAATGAAGGTGATGGAGTGATAAGGTTGGTGGTTTATGTTAATCTTTAAAGGAATCTTGTAAAGAAAGCTTGGTTATTGTAATATAAAAGGAGAATTTTTAAAGATAGTAAAATGGATGGCTAGGATTATTTTATTGGGCAAAGAATGGATCTTGGTCATCCACTTGGCTCAAGATAATTGGATCACTTTAACTTGGGGAGCAAGTAGCCTTTTTGGTGTTAAAACCGCACACCGAAATTCCATCAAACGGATGAGTTGTTGGCTCCTGAGTAAAATATAATAAATCAAAAGTCACGATTAAAACTTTCTTTTCAAGTTTTAATCTTTGCCATCCACTTGGCATAAAGTGGTTGGTGAAGATTACTTAGCCATTAAGTAACTTGTACGGCGTTAAAAAACTGCACATTGAAACTCCACCGAATAGGCGAAACACTGTACCTGGGTAATAAGACATTGCCCGAAAAATAATCCTAGGTATAAAATCTTTGTTTCTAACCATTTCTAATCTAAATCCTCTCTTTTCTCAGTTTGAGGCATCTCCTGGTCCCAAATCTAGGATTTCGGCTGTCCCGGCGGGCCCGTGGGGCCCACAAGGTTACTATTCATGATTTTTTTTGTTTTACAAATCCATTGGATCGTCCTCATCATTACTAAAACTATCAAATTTTTGAAATTACGACTAGTAAAGCCCAAATTAATTTTTAAATAATTTTTTAGGATGTTACAAAAGGCATGTTAGGAATGGAGAGCTAGTCATTTTAGATGATACAAAGAAGTTTTTATAAAACTTTTGTTGGCCCTTTGGATTGTATCCTAATCCGGCTTTATCAAAAACACATCTTTCTTTACCTAATAAAATATCTAAATTATTTTTACCAAAGGTAAACTTTGCAAAAGTGTTTTTCAAATCGCTTATCTCTTTCTCAAACTTGTTACATGATGAACATGAGTAAGATTTAATAGCATTTTCATACACTAAGCATTTAGTACTTGATGAGTTTGAATCAATTAATCCTAAAGTTTCATTTTCAAGTTTGAGATCCTCTAATTCTTTGTTCAAGTTTGAAATCTCTTTTTCTAAAGTTGAGATGACTTTCTTAGAGGATGAAACCAACTTTGCAAGTTTAATAGATTCTTTATGCAAATCATTAAATGCATCTTGAAGTTCATCAAATGAAGGAGATAATTCAAGGTTAGAGGACATTACCTCTTCATCATTTTCATAATCTTTAGCCATAAGACTTAGATTTGCAACTTCATTTTCAGAGTCACTTGATGAGTCCTCATCATTTTCCTCCCATGTTATGTATGCCTTCTTTGCTTTCTTATCTTTGAAGGATTTCTTGCAAGCTTTTCCATTTTCTTTTTGTAGACGGGGCATTCCATTTTCATGTGTTTCAGTTGATCATATTCATAGAATCTTGGAATTGGGAAGGATTCTTCACCCTTTTTGAAATTCTTCTTAGGGATGAAATTTTATTTTCTTTGATTCCCTTTTTTCTTTAGAAACCTGCCAAATCTTTTTACAAAGAGACTAAAACTTTCATCATTTTCATCCATACCTTCTTCTTCATCATTGACTTCATCATCACTTTCTTCGTGTGTGGAAAATGAGATTTTAAGTGTAATTCCTTTCTTCTTTTTGTCATTCTCTTCAAGTTGATTAAGTCTTGTAAGTTCCAACTCATGTTCTTGAAGTTTTCTGAAGAGAGTGGCAAGGGACATATTGGCCAAATCCTTTGATTCTGCAATACCCGTCACTTTTGGTTGCCATTGCCTATTTAAACATCTCAACACTTTGTTAATAAGATCCTCATTTGGAAATATTTTTCCCAATGAGGCAAGATGATTAACAATATGAGTAAATCTCTTTTGCAAGTCTTGAATGCTTTCATTTTGATTCATTGTAAAAAGTTCATATTCATGTGTGAGAGTGTTTATTCTAGATCTCTTGACTTCACTAGTACCTTCATGAGTGACTTCTAAGGTATCCTACATTTCTTTTGCATTTTTACAATTTGACACTCTAAAGTACTCATCAATCCCTAAGGCAGAGGTGATTATATTTTGGCTTTCAAGTTATATTGAACTTTCTTTTTATCTTCATCACTCTACTCATTTCTAAGCTTTTGAATTTTCTTATCTCCTACTATATTTATGGGAATGAAAGGACCATTTTCTATGGCATCCCATATATCTAAATCTATGGCTTCTATAAAGATTTGCATGCATGTCTTCCAATAATGGTAACCATCACCATTAAATATAGGAGGCCTATTTATAGAGTTTCCTTCAAGAATGAAAGAGTTTGATGAGGCCATAACTATTCTTGAAGCGTTTAAGCCTTATACAAGAATCTAGCTCTGATACCACTTGTTAATCAACTGGCCTCAATGAACTCAAGAGAGGGTGATTTGAGTTCTCTAAATTTTTCTATTTTGTGCCACTCTAATTCCTTCTATAATAAAATATAAGAAAATGTAATAAAGACTTGATTTCAAAGATGAAAATGCAAGCGACTAAGACTTGAAACACTATGGAAGACCAAGATAATGAAAAGTAACTTGCAACAAATGTAAAGAGAAAAGGGAAAAAAGATTGCAAACTTAGTTTATACTGGTTCGGTCACCTTTTGTGGCCTACATCCAGTTCTCTCAAGCAACCCACTTGAGAGTTCCACCATCACTTCAACCTTTACAATTGATGAGCACTCTAACACCTTAGGATCCTTCACCCTTGTGTTTGAGTCTCTCAAGAATCAAGAGATGCCTCACTCTTGTTCTTACAGAGGGATACCTCACCCTTTGCACAACCTCAAGTAAATGAATACAAGATATCACTCTCTGAATAGAGGAAATGTTACAAGTTGAAGTCGTATAAGGTTTCTCAAGAATGAGACAATTTGGCCACGTATTGATCACAAAGATTGATGATTAAGAATGATTGTTCAAATGATCTTTGTGTTTTCTATGTGTTAAAATGTGTTAAACAATGGTATTTATAAAAAACAATTCGTGTGAAACATTGAGGGTTAGCCCTAAGAGATGTGCTTCTTCAAAACACACCTATTTGCAAGTTTCTGGGCCTGGTAATCGATTACATGTACTTGTAATCCATTACATAGTTCAAATTTTTGAAAACAAACAACGATCACTTACTGGTAATTGATTACATTGTTATTGTAATCGATTACATGCATGAAAATTCAGGTTCTAAGCTTAAGAACAGCCTTGTAATCGATTACATTATGCTGTAATCAATTACATTAATTCCAGAACTTGAAAAATGAAAGTTTAACACACTTTAAGTCATTATCTTTCATTCTAAAAACATGTAAATGATCTTTCAAGTATTAAAATCATGTTTTCATAAATCAAAAACAAGTTTTCCATTAAAAACAATTGAATTATTCTAAATCAAATTTTCTTTAAATTCAAACTCATTTCCAAGATTAAAAACTTGATTAACTTTAAAATGGCCAAAGAGACATATTGAATGAAAACCTTTTAACAAATTGATCTAAGTCCTAATTATCCAAACCATTTGACTCGATCACTTGCTTGTCCATCTTTAGGAATTTCCATGTCATTTGCCTCCATTCTTTTTGTCATTTGCTTTGCTTATTGGCATCATCAAAACCTACAACACATAGCATTTACAGACTATACAATTAAAAAGGGCTTCTATGAATTGATTTGTACTATCTATACCAACAAGATGCATCTTCTTTTTGGTAGCCTATCACTAAAGAATTTCACAGTTAAGTATGCTTGACTTGGAGCAATTTTAGGATGGATGACCTCTTGGGAAGTTTTCCCAATAAGCATGTGAGTAAGGACAAAGTACGCTGTAAAGACCCGTGTTGGTTTGTGGGGATAATCATCAATCCATAAAGTAGCAAGGGATGTTACAAGGTGAGATTTCTCTTTTAGTCTTATAGATGTGATGCTACTTTATGGATTGACAATTGTCCCCACAAACCAACATGGGTCTTTTCCTTTATAACATCCCCTGCTGCTTTATGGATTGACAACTATCCCTACAAACCAACACATGTCTTTTCAGCATGCTTTGTCCTCACTTGCACGCTTCCTAGAAAAACTTTCCAGGAGGTCACCCATCCTAAAATTGCTCCAAGTCAAGCACGCTTAACTGTGGAGTTCTTTCAATCTGGGCTACCGAAAAGAAGATGCATCTTGTTGGTATAGGTAGTACAAATCAATTCATATAAGCCCTCCTTAACTGTATGGTCCCATACCTACACAGTCTTAGGATCCTTCTCATTTGGGTGTATAATCGGTTTATTTAGGTACCCCTCCACTTTCGAAGTCTGCCAGGAGCCACTCTTTGTCCGTGCCTCCTTGCACCGGCAATCACTTCCCAACTTCGCAACCCCCAGGCGTTACAATAGAAATTTATATTTATATTCTCCATGGGTCATTCCATGGTGTAACACTTAGTACATCCGATAACCCTTATTTGCTCAGCTTTCCTTACTTCGCAAGTGGGCCTGCAAATGAACCATGTGATACACAACGACAGTATCCCAAGCTCATAATTTCTCTTATTCAACATCTCATTGCATACTTGGCTCAATACATTCCATTGATGAAGACTCATTCAAAATTAATCATGAATAATAGTCAGCATGAATGCACATGCAGCCATTCCAGCCAACAGTATCCAATATGACAATTAATGGCACATATATTACCAAAAAAAATTTAAATTAATCATGTCACAACAATTATTCACAATCCAATCAAGTATAGAAATCTAGTGTAATGATATAAATTGTTTGAAAAACATATTTTTCCTCTTCCTAAGCTGTATGATTACCATGGCCCTTTTCCTTTATGGCACAAGTTCTAACATTTACCTTTAAATACCTTGAAATTGCTAATTTTACTAAAAAGCTCCCAAACTTTATAAAATTTACAAAAACAGCCCCAACCTAATTTTCACCCAAAAACATATTTGTCCTTCTTACTCTACTAAAAATACAGTTTTGCCTTAGAAATTCTAGAATTTGCACAAAAATCACAAACTTTTGAGAAATTATATTTTAACCCCTAAACTTTACTAAAATTATAAAATGACCGCAAAGGTCATTTTTTTCATTCCAAACACATAAATCACTATTCCAAAACCCATTCTTATAGTTTTACACCACTAAAATTTTAGTTTTTACGTAAAATTGCCTAACCTTTGTAAAATTGCATTTCAACCCCAAAATTTCTACATAATTACAAAAATGCCCAAAATAGATATACAAGCTTCATTTTTCATATAGATTTCAATATGTGTTTAGTTTTAAAAGTAAAATTTGTCTCCTATGTACACTAGCCTAGGCCGAACCTATAAGCTCAAAAATCAAAGCTTTTTACCGAACTTTGAAGCATACATGAATGTGTTCCTTTTTGTATATGGTTTCTAAATATCAAAATGAATTTTGAAACAAACATTCCCACCACAATAAACCCTCAAGAACAGTCTCTAACTCAAAAAGATTAAAGCTTACCCAAAAATTTCATAAAATACATAAAAGTGACTCTTTTTAAGTGTAAAATAAAGTTATGGATGTTAGCTCAAGAATCCTTTAGAACACTTTATAGCTTAAGTTTTGAGTGATAACAAAGTAAATTTTGTCAAAAACCTTTGAAAGGACTAACATTTCAGTTGAGCTTTTGTAGTGCTTAACATGATTAGTTCTCAAAACATATAAGTTCAATTAATGACATATTCTTCACAATATCATGATTTAACATGATTAAGATATCATTCAAAGAGATTCAATGTTTTAATGATGTGAAAAATAGTTCAAAAAGTGAGCTAAAATATTTTAAAGACACAAGAAAGCAATATCAAGCATCATAAACCAAGTATAGAGCTTTAGAAAGTACCTTACATGTTAGAAAGTAATATATCCATTGGAGAAATCAAACTCTTCAAAGTATATCATGATCATAATCTTCAATAAAGATGGAATGAACTCTGAAGACTCTCTACACATTAAGAAGATCATTATCAAGCTTAGAGTAAAGCTTAGAATATCAACGTAAAGATTAGAAACTGCAAAGCTACATAAGAAAGCAGGCGTTATTCAAAAATCGTGACAAGTTAACAAAAATAGAAGGAAATTTGAAATTCAAATTTAGTCAACTTTTAGAAAAATATTCACAATGACACATTGCTTTTTTACTTGGTCAAAATCCTCACCTTCTAGAAGAAAATATCAGAAACCATGTTCAGAAATTAAATATTGTTTCTGAAGCTCCATTTAGAAACAACAATTGATAATGGATCTTTACCTACAAGGACAACTCTAACATAACTCAACTACTTTTCTAGAAGATAGTTCCTAGGACACAAACAAAAGGTCAACACGTGTCAAGAGAAAGGAAAATCAAGAGAGAATGGTCATACTTGAAATGCAAGTATAAAAGGATGAGATCTTCATTCAAGAAGACACTTTTGCATAGCTAACGCTGAAGCTTTTCAATACACTCTGAAAGTTCATCTATTACTTCTTGTAATCAGTTTCTATTACACAAAATCTTCTTTTTTGTGATTACAAGATAACATTTTCTTTTGAGGAAGAATTTAGAAAGAAGTCTCTCGAGTTTTTAGTTTACATACTATTTTATTCCTAGAAAAACTTGAGTGCTTTTTGTTGGAGAAAACCAACTAAACCCAAAACTTTGTACCTTGATCCTGTAGTGATCAAAGTGAAGTTAGCTTAAAGAGGCTAGTAAAAAGATTACTTGGTGTGAGAATAAATTGGAACTACTTCTCACTAGAAATAGCTTGAGAATGCTATACAAAGACTATCTCACTTTCTCGAGGTTGAGAAGAGTGTTTAGTGGAACCCAACAAGTTGTTGAGAATTGTGTAAAGGTAGTGTTTAGTCGAATCAATATAAAAATATCGAGTAACCTCTCTTTCTCTTTTTATCTTTCTATCATTCAGTTTTTGTATATATTTTTTTGTGATTCTTTGAAAAAGTTTTAAATAGTTTTTGAAGTTCTTGCATTTTCTTTTGATTTAAAAAGTGACATTCTGAAACCAGCCAACCATAATTTCCATTGTCTTCAAGCTAATAGCTTGCTAGATTTTGTTTAAAGTCTCGGAAACTCAAAATAAATAAGAAGCATAATTCAACCTCACCTTCTCGTGCTACCTTCAACCTACAATGGAGTTAGATTTTGAAACAAGATTCCTTACCTATATGAGATTATGAAAAACGAAATTTAAAGGGGACAAAATGATGAGCTTTCAAACATTCTAAGAGAAAAGAGGTGTTTTGAATAAAATAATCAACTTTCAAGCATAAACCATTATCAAAACTCAAACTTTTTTAATAAAAGTTGAAAAATCAAGCAAGAAAAACAAGTTTGAACATAAATCCCTACCCAAAAGGAGCCTTTGGTGAAGAACAAGCGTGAAAAAAGCTATTTAAAGCTTGCTAGCAAGGAAAAGGAAGCAAAAAGCCCTTCCTTTCCTAAGCTCACAATTTTAGCCCTTAAATGAATAAGTAGATTTGGGTTTGAGGTGGTTATGAGGTTGGCAGTGGTGGAGGAAGATGATGGCATTGGAGGTTCAAAAAGAGAAAAAATAAGATGGAGTGTTTGTAAGTGAAAGAAAAATATGAGAGTGTATGAATAGGAGGGAGGCCATGGCCTTAGGGTAGAGGAGAGGGAGTGGTTGTGTTTTTGTTTGTTTGTAGGAGTGGTTGGATTTGGTGTTTTAGGGATTAGGTAAGGAGATGAGGGCAGATTAGGTTGAAAATGTATTAACTATAGGTAGTTTAGTAAAAGAAATGGTCAAAGTATGATTAACTTAACCTAGTCAAGATTAGTTTGAATTAATTATGTATTATCATCATTAAAGGTGTCATTAGTCATAATAAAGTGATACTTTATCTTTAACTATGTCATAAGTATATAGTCACTAAAAGACAAATATAGTGGTTGGTAATATCATCATGTCTCCTTATCTTTATGCCATTACACTTTAATTAGTGATATGATTAGTAATAATTAGATAATTAGTGATCATTCAAAATTCTTAAGCAATTAATCACTCATAATTTCCTTAATTAAAGTGATTAACTCATAATTAGGTTGATTAGCCTTAATTAAGCTAGATTTGCACAATTCAAAGTCTAATTTAGTTCTTTAAGGCCTAATTTGTAATGACCTATTTTTCAATAGTATTATTTAGGATAAAATAATTAAATATGAATTAATTATAGGGATTTTAAAATTGTTGACATATGAAGATTTTATAAAAAATGATCATAGCAATATGAAGATTTTATAAAAAAAATGAAAATTAATTAAATATTATTAAAAATTCAAAATAATAATATTTTAACTTGAGATATTGGATGAGACCCTATGAATAGTGTAACGCCTCGTTTTTTTCTAAACTTTTAAATGACCAAAATGCCCCTGAGGTCATTTTTACCTGAAACATGAGGACGACCGGCCTCGGCCATCCTCACAAGGCTTTTATGATATATGAAGGGGATTATATGTTTATGAATGTTAACAAGGTAGAAAAATCTCATTTCTGAGGTTTCTGTGTATAAATGACCAAAATACCCCAAACCTGATTTAAGGCAATTTTAAGTTTTGACTCCGACCCGGACTCATCTCGGAGGTCAAAAATGATGTTTTAAGGCATGAACTATGATGGTTTAAGTCCCAGAGGTCCCGGGCAACTTTTAGTAAAAATTACGATTTTACCCCCGCTTAGTGCATATTAAGCCTAACGAGTTACTTAACTCAAACTTAAGCAATATTAGGCTCTAATGAAAGGTTAATTAATTTTCTTAATTAATCTAGAGCTAAAATAATTATTTTAGGTTGATTAGAACCTAAAATTGCTTAAAAAAATTTACAGCTCAATTCTAATTCTTTTCTTTCTTTAAAGAAAAAGCAACTATGAATAGTATTTTCACTATTCACACTTTCATTTCCAAGAAAAAGTTGCCACACTTTAATCAATAGTCATAGGAGTTTGACTCTATCAATCCTACAAGATCACTTTTAATCCAAGGTATTAATGGTCCTAATCACCTACTTAGCTCACCTAAACACTTGGGTACACAACCTTAATTAGTGACCTAACCTTGTTTACTCCTAAACACTCCATTAGTACATGATTAAATTGAATGAAATCTTCCCTCCCTTGGCCTTATAATTTTTTGCCACTTCCCCCCAAAAATTCAAAAGAATGATATTTTATGTAGTCAATCAAGTTGTCCTTCAAAAGCCACTCTAAGACCTATGACCTATGACACCGTGAATGACAACATAAGAGATTTTTCTTCCCTCCTTCTTCTTGGAGAAGTTTCAGCCAGCCCCTACCCCTCCACTCCTTCATGATTCATTTGCCTATAAATACACAACACTACACAACTTCATTCCTTTGCTCACTTCTTGTAAAATCTCTAAAAATCTCAAGCTTTCTTACTTCTTTTTCTTTCAAGCTTCCAAGAGTTCTTCAAGCTCAAGTTCTTCCTCTCTTTTTTCGAAAACACAAGGTAAGGAACCTTTCTAAATATGTCTTTGATTTTCATATTTGAATCTTGTTGGGAAATGATGAATAGATGAACCTCCATGTTGTTCTTTTCTTTTCGGTTTCTTCTTTTTCTTTTCCTTTGGTTTTCAGCCTCAAGGGCTTGAACATGATAGCTTGATGATGAGTGCTCTCTAGAGGTGACTATGAGTTCATCTCACATAAGACCTCCAAAGCTTGAGTTTTTCTTAAGAAAAGTTTCATCTTTTGCAAGTTTAGTTAAGAATGAGGTCATGTTTCTCTTGAACATTTGGAACTTCCCTTTTCTCCTTTAAGTTTCGTCCATGAAGGCCTTTGGCCTTTGGAAAAATGAAAGCTTGATGATGAGGGTGTTATGATGGTGCTTGTCACTTAACAACCACTAAAGGTTGAATTTTTCACAAGGAAAGTTTCATCCTTTTTCAAGGATGAGTAAAGGAGGAGTTTATGTTTCTCTTGAACACTTCTTGGACTTCCCTTTTCCTTTCATATTTTCAGCCATGAAGGTTGCTAAGGCTTGAAAAAATGAAAATTTGATGATAAGGGTTTCATGTTGATGCTTGTCACATGAACAAACTCTAAAGCTTGAAACTTTAACCTTAAACCAAGCATGGTTTGGGTTTTGCTAACTTCTTTAGCATGAACTTTGTTCTAATGTTAGTTTTGAAGGAAGCCTTGTACTCAATGATGAGGATTTAGGATGTTGATGTCATAGATCATGAAGATCTTGGTCCCTAGAGTTTAAAAATGGTTCATTCTTCTTGATGAAGATTTGGCCACCTTCAAGATTTATAAGGTTATGATTTATTTGAGTATTCTAGCACTAGTAGTTCTCTTTTCTTAAGAGGATGAAGTTTGGGTTAGAACTATGTTCCTTTTTAAAGTCTTGCAAGAGCTCTAGACAAGATATAAAAGTAACTTGCATTCACGTTTATTTTATGCTTTGCATAGCACGTTTATTTTCTATGCTATCGCTAAACTCCAAGATAAGGAATGAACTTGCATAATGCACGTTTAAATTCCAAGCTTTGTATTTTATGTTATTTTTCAAGCCATTACTAAACTCAAAGACTAAAAATGAAGGTGCATTTCACATTTATTTTGAGCTATCCCCTTACTTCCTAATGGACTATAAAAATGGAATGCATAGCACGTTTACTTTTATGCTCTCACCTAAAATTACTAGAGCTCAAAGACTTGCCCATTTCATCTTGAGAAAACTTAAATCAAGAAGGTATCTTCTTGAAATGCATTCGGCCATGTGATGATGAAAGCTCTAGGATGAGTTTTCATTAGTTACAAGAGCCTAAAGTTTATGTTTTAAGTTTTTCCTAAACATAAGTGACATTTAAAAGTATTTTAGGTATGTTCTTATATTTAGGATTCCAACCATGAGTAAAATTAAGGAGCTACTGCCCCATGTATTTTATAAGAGTTCTTGACAAGATAAATTGATTTCTAAGATGTTTTTGAAGTCCTAAAATTGTTCCAAGAGAAACTAGCTACCTATGTACATTGAAAAGCAAGTTTATACATGATTTGATGACTAAACATTTTTGGTTCTGCCATGTTCATTTCTAGCACCTTAGATCATGTTTTGGGTGGTCTAAATATGTTTAAATACCTTGCCAAGTATATGCTAATTGTTCTAGACATTTTGGAGCATGCTTAGTTACTTGAATTGCTTGAAATGTGAATTCTAGAATCCCATAGGTACAGAAAATATGAATTCTATCCCAGCATTATTAACATCCATAGAATCACATTATATGATGTCTAGATCAATGAGAATGACTCATAATTGGCTTAGATATTAATTGTTGCATCATAGAAAAAGTCGGATGTGAGAAAGGGTTTTAAATGCATCTTTTAGAACACTGTAATTCATTTAGCTTAGCTTATTGCCAATGCTGTCCAGCCATAATTGATTAGGTTTTAGGACTTAATAAATTATGGTAATAAGGTTAATCAATCCCTTAGAGGTATACAGAAATAATTTGGAAGTTTGAGGTTACCCGATTAAGGGTTTTTCACTCATAAGGGAAAGGTTTAAGCATTACTCTATGAATGATGAATTGGTGTTTACCTTGTAACATCCTAATTTTTAACCCAATACTCTAGAACATATTTAGGTTAATCATTAGTCTATTACTCTTTTAGTCTCATTCCTTACAACCTTTCATTAAAATACTTAGCGGAAAATACGAATAAATTTTTCTTTTTGAAACTTGAGAGCAAAACGCGAGCCGCGCACTAACCTAACGTTCGTCATAACCATCACGTGCAAGAAAAAGTAACCACACCATTGATAATCATGAAACATAGTATTATACATAACAATCATAATATCATCACATCTTCGTAGATACATAGACTACTAACATCATTGTACCATCATTTACATCAAAACATGCCCATATAAGTGAAGTCATCCTTATCCACCTATGAGGTTAGATAAGTGTCAACCCAAAAGCTAAGCTATCTATGCCTCCGCAGCGACCCTCTGCTCCATCTGCTAGTGTGTCCCTTAAGCGCGTGCCTCAAAAGAAGTCACGAGCCTCGTTGTAATCCTCGTCTAGAGATGACACGGAAGAAAAGGAAGGGATGAGAAACTCATTCGAGATTCTCAGTAGGGATTCCCGACTCTAACACTAGTGTCGTCGTCGTCATCCCCAGCCACCTCGGTTTTAATTATGAAAAAGGTGTACATGCATAAGAATTGGTTTTAGGCTTTACAAATCTATTTATCCGAAGTGGGTGTCTTTTAGTATGTGTCTTAATGACATGAATACAACAGATATTTGATGAATGCATGACAATACCATATGCACATTAACACAAAAATCGTAATACTTGGGCACATCATAAAGAAACATAAATCGTATATGTGGCATAAAGAGGCATAGTAATTTTCATGTGATATCTTTCTTATAAATAAAACTCTTAAGTTCTTTTTCTTAAAGACCACCCTCTTAACATATCCACCAAAAGTCCAACCAATTCACCGGCCCGGCGATAATCTGGTCACCAAACTACGTCTCACCTATCGCCTAGGAATGAGCTCAATCCTAACTAGTCGTCACTAGATTTAATATGGGCTAATTGAGGGGGTATACATAACATTCTTGGATCACTTATCTTAGGATCATTTCCTTCTTTGAAACGCTCTACTGGTATCTAGTACACAGCGAATTGTCCACTTTGGCAACTCAATGTCAATACCCTCACGGATTTGTTTCCTCCCCACCGTAGCGGGAGAAATGCGTCTCAGTACTATGTCACATCTGTTCTGGGGGTGCTCGGCCGAACCGGTGTCACCCAGGAGTTTTCGCAAGCTTTTTCTCAAGTACTCAAGTTTGATGGGAAATTCGGCAGCGTAATGGCGTGCACCGGATTTCCATCAAACTTGCTTTATGCCACCAAACATATAGAGCATGCATAGCCATTCAATACCAACTTAAGGCATCATAATCATCGTGTGCATCATAAGCATCATAATATCATAATTTTGCATAACGCATCATGGCGTGAGCATTAACATATCAACACTATATACTCTCATAAACATACAACCTCATGAATTCCTCATATGAATAACATCATCATCATTTACATACCACATGCATCATCATAGAACATTCAAACGTTTACCCTTACGGTAGCTTATGCTTTGACCGTTACGGGTCTAAATCTTGATATATGGTTCCCTAACATCCGTCGCTCATATTTTATGCACCTAAGGGCTCATAATTAATCGTCATTCCTAATCCTCATGTTCATACTTAAATCTGAATAGCATAGGGCAAATTTTCTGACTTGTGTTCACGGGGTTCTAGAACTTACGTTTTAGACCCTTTCTTGGTTCCGTCTTCGCCTAAGGCGCTATGAATTAAATCTAAATCAATTATGAGGCATTCCTATGCTTAAGGACTAATTATTAATCATGTTTATCATGTTGTAAGGGTGCTGGACAGAATCCAGAAAAGTAAACGTTCTAAGAGTTCTAAACTTGCACTTTTACGGTTTTCTAGTTACTAGTTTCCCTACAAGTGCTAGAATTCGATTCTAATCCAAATGATACCAAGTTTTTCATGTCTAAACAATCTAAATCTGATTATGTTCCCATTAAAACAGTTTGGATTAGTTCCATAAACAAATGGGTCAAAACTATGTTAAATTCTAGCTTTACGGTATTTCTAATTAGCTAGTTTCTTACCTATCATGCATAGGATCGCTTCTACATCATCACATGATATTTTCACACATTCCAACACATCAAAACATCATCATACAGCATCACACTCATCACATCAGAACCGAAAACATTTAACTTAAATGAGAGAGTTAAATTGACATTTCTAGGTACATAAGTTAACTAGTTTCTCTCGGAATCGATCTAGAACTTCTAAAACTCTTTGCAAAACATTTTAATTCATCAAGAGGCTAAGTGAAGCCTTAGGTCACTGACCAAAACATATTCCATCCCCTAAAAGATAATAAAATCACAACTTGTGATGACATAACCTTATAAAGATTTGTAAAGCTTTAAGGAAAACTTAAAACATAGACTATTGGTCCTAGTAGCTAGATGAAAACTCATTGCAAGTCCATCATCACTACTTGGCCGAAATTATGCATTCAAGGAATACATTCACATTTAACTTTATCTTGGAATGAAATGGGCAAGTCTTTGAGCTCTAGGTTCTTAAGTTACGACATAAACTAAACGTGCTCATGCTTTTCATTTTTAATCTTGCTTACAAAGTAAAGTGATGACTTAAATTTAAATATGCAAGGCATAAACTTAAACATGCAAGCTTGAAAGTAAATATGCGAGGCATAAACTTAAACGTGCAAGCTTGAAGGTAAATATGCATGGTTCAATTCTTTATTTTAGTGCTCTTGGCCCAACAACAATCGACTTTAAGGCCGAAATAGATAGGCATTCGAGAAATTAATTAGGTGGTAATGCAAGTTCAATTCTTTATTTTAGTGCTCTAGGCCCAACAACAATCGACTTTAAGGCCGAAATAGAAAGGCTTCGAGAATTAAATTAAGTGATGATACAAGTTCCATTTTAATCTTTATGTTCTTAGGTGATAGCTAGAAAGCAAAGATGCATAGCAAGAATGTAAATATGAATGCAAGCATAAAATAAATTATGCAAGTTCATTTTATCTTTCTAGAGCTCTTAACAAGACTTTAAAGGAATTTAAACCATAACCCAAACTCATCCAAACAAGGTAAAGTCAAGCTTAGAGTTCTTTAAAGCTTAACATAATATTTTTAGGAAATCAAACCATGAAGCTCAGAAAAATTTAAGGAAATGGCCGAAATTTTCAAGAAGAAAAAGGAACATTTTAAAACTCTAGAGTTCATGATCTTGATGATATATTAACACCAACATCATGAGTCCTCATCATTGAGCTCATAGAGCCATTTTAATACATCATTAAAGCTAAAGTTCTCAAGAGTTCAAGAAAGGAAAAACTAAAAACATTTTTGCTCAAGAACAAAGATCAAGCTCTAGAGTTTGTTTCAAGTGATGAACATCATCATGAAACTCTCATCATCAAGCTCTCATTCCTTCATTCCCAAAGGCCCATGGCCGAAACATAAAGAGGAAGAAGGAGAAGAAAAGAAGTTCTAAAAGGAACCAAGAGAAATTATGAACGTCAAGCTTGAAACAAGAACTTTAAAGAAAAGAATACATGAAAGAAAATCCCTACTTGATGTGATGAACTTGAAGATGGAAGAAGAAGATGAAGAAGATGAAGAACTTGAAGAACACAAAAACTTTGAGAGAAAAAGAAAAGCTTTGAGTGTTCCTAAACTTAGCAAATGATCTAAAAGTGGTGCAAGCTCCTCAAGGCATTCTATTTATAGAGAAATGAAGCAAATGGAGGGGGTGAGGGGCTGATGCATTTTCGGCCAAGGGGAGTGCAGCCCGTGAGTTCCATGAGGTGAGATAATGTGGTTTTGAGGCATGGTGAGGTATGGTTCAAAGTATGGTGAGGTGTGGTTCAAGGTATGGCCTCAAGCATGGTTCTTTGAGTGAGAAACAATTCAACATGTGAGGTAAAAGAGAGAGAGGTGGCTGAATGTGCATCAGCCATAGGGGGAGGATTTCTTGCATTTTAATTGTGGTTTAGAGTTGTGTTTAGGTGTATCTTTGATTAGGATTAAGGTTAGGAGTTTGTAAGAAAGTGTTTAGGTGAGAAAATGGGTAATTAAGGTTGTCAAGACATAATTAAAGAGTGTTCTTGCATCATTAGTGAGTTATAAATTCATTTTAGTGTATAAACAATTCTAGACACAATTCCTTGATTTAAGGAATTGGAGAGAGAAAACATTATTCAAGATTCCAAGAGTGAAATCTTGAGTTTTAGAAAAGGGATTTAAATCTAATCTAAGCAATTTTAGGTTCTAATTAATTTTAATAATTTATTTTGACTCTAGATTAATTAGGGAAATTAATTAATCTTTGTTTAGAGCCTAATATTGCTTAGGTTTGCTTAATTACGTCATTAAGCTCAAAAACACTATTCTAGGGGCAAAATCGTAATTTTGCACTAAAACTGCCCGGAACCACCAGGACTCAAACAGATGTTTTGAAACATGTAAAAACATGGTTTTAAACCTCTGGGAAAAGTTTCGGGCTCAAACGGCACCTTTACCCGCGTAAAACGCTATAGGGGTATTTTGGTCATTTTGACCCGAAACTGCGGAAAATGAGACTTTCGCCTCCGGAACCACTCAAGGGTCATTCAATCCCCTTCAAACATTGAGTTGGCCCTTCGAGGACTGCCAGGTCGGCCATCCTCGAATTTCGGGCCGAAAATGACCTCAGGGGCATTTCGGTCATTTTCCACTCAGACAGAAAATCGGGGCGTTACATACCTCATGACTCATATGATGCTATGTGAACTATTATTCTTAAATGATAGTTTATTATTGCATGTGATTGTTCTTTGAGAACTTAGAGATGCCTATGTTGTAATAAGAGATATGTGACATGCATAAAACTAAGTGGCATCTCAATAAAACATGCTAAGACTTAAGGTGACTTAAACTATGTGAAAATGATCCTTGAACCACCAAACCAAGGGTGGGGATGAGGTGATTCTAGCCCCCTAGAACCGTACTTTAAGTCGGGACCTTTAACTTATCAAAAGGGATAAGTCCATGTGCTAGTGATGACTAGCGTGGTATGAGCTCATAACCTAGAAGTTTCTCCAAAGGGAGATCAGTTAGGGTGGCCCCAGGAAGAAAATGATGAGGTTTTAATGTCACCTAAAGTAACCAAGATAAGTTACCATGTACCATGCTCTAAGAACTGTGATTTTATGCACCATAAATTATGAGTTTATGTGCCATGATCCATGATATAAAGAACCATGATTTATGAGTTGAGTTTCATGATTTATAGACCATGTAACCAAGAGGTTTTCATAATTAAAAGGAACAGGCGTCGGAAGTTAACATTTTCGAACTTCATAATTGAACCATTATATGCCCACGTTTTTACTAAGAAACTGAGGTCCCTGGAGACGTATATGATGACACTTAGATATAAGAAAAAACCCTACTGAGTTTCTTTAGTAAGAAATCTCACTCCCTCTATCTCTTTTTTTCCATTACGTCTCTAGATTCGGATGGTGACGTTCGTACTCTACGTTGAGACACCCACATTGGAGTACCACTACGATCCGGAGCACGGATCGTACCATTTTGAAGGCCACTACATAGTTCGCATCTTTATGTTTCCCGGATGGCCATTCGCCCATCCTGTAGATAGCTACCTCCTTTCCCCAATTTCGCCTTATGGCGACGACATGGTTTTTGAGCGTGCTCGCACACGCAATGAGAGGATCCTCCAGACTTACATCGCAAGCTCAGGCGTCGTACTCGAATATGTACCCCGCTCACAGCATTCGAAAGAGGACCCTTCGGAGAAGCCATCCGCCCACATGTATGGAGAGGACTCTGGCCCCACTCCCCCACGTGTGCCGGCAAGCAGCGAGGAAATGGTTACCCAGCCACGGAGGGCTCGGATGCCCGAGATGCGATCCCAACACGGAGGACGTGTCCGAGTGCCCACTCCTGCCGTGCTTCGCCTGTGGATCGGCTATGTCCCACCGTACCCGTGACTGTAACCGTATGGCTTAGAGGGTAGTCCTTAGTGCACACACGACACGTAGCCAGGATAAACCTTCTTTTGTGTTGAGGTTATCCATTTCAGATGCACTTAGGTATGGGTGTTCTCTTGCATGTATCCTTTATATTTTTATGTACTTCCTACTTTTCAGTTGTAATGTACTCTATGTATTGAACAGTCCCGCCATTATTGGTGGGCATTTTAAGTATTAATGCATGAGGTATTTCAGTATATGTATTCATGATGCTATGGATGGAGCCTTTATGTGTTTACATTTCCGCACTTTACGATATCATTTGACTACGTTATGCGCGGCTCATACTTTATCAAGGTTTTGTTACAAAAAAAAATTGGCTCGTATTTTCAGTAAGTAATTTCAAAGGTAATAGAGCTAAATCAAGAAGTAACGACTAATATTTGGCCTCAGTACATGCTAGTAGTATTGGGTTGAATATTAGGGTGTTACAAATAGTATAAGACCATAGATAAAAGTAAGAATAAGGTTAAATAGATATTTTTAACCCGGTAAAATTATTTAGATGTTAATCAAGTATTGAAAAGGTAATAATTGGTATACCAAAACACCGAAATTGATCCAATTAAAGGATATTATCAAACCTCAGATGATTTTCACTTAGAATAATCAAATAAATATAGACATTTCTAACATGGATACAAGACAAATTGATTCGCAAACATTTGTAATTATGCATTTATTACTTTTTCTCAAAGTAAATGCTTTATTATATAAACCAAGGAAAATTAGAAAAAAAAATCACATTTCCTCTCTTGTTGTAGTAGCTTTCAATTTGCTTCTTCTTCCTCATTCACTATCTTTATTTTCAATTAAAACACCACAAATTCACTAAAACCTTAAAGACTACTCTAGGCTTTACACTTAAACTAGTTCAACAACACTTCTTCTATATCAAACTCAATCCAAAAATTTCTTTTTCCTTTTCAAATCTGTTCGACCAGCAATATATATAGGGGCTGGAAAATGGGTTTGAGACTCTAATTAAGGAAGGAAAATCTAGAGGAAAAACCAACAAAAAGCTCAGAGGAAGGTAGGAAAAAAAATCTATGTCTTAAACTTGGTGATTGTTTGGCTATTCTTGCTAATATAAACTCTTGTGATATGTTTGAAATTATGTTTATAAAGCTTGAAATTTATTCCTAGATGTATACATATAAGCTTGATAGTTGTTAAAGAAACAATAGATAAAAGTTTTGTGAATTATTTTAATTATTTTCAGAAGTAGAACTAGGTAAATAAAGCAGAATTTTTGTGAAATTGGAAAGACCATTTCAACCATGTATATATGAGAAATGATATATTTTTTGTACACAAAATTTGCATTAGAAGCTTGGTAAGATAGCACAGAAACCTTAAGTAAGTATAAATGCATTTTAAAATAATACCAAATTTTGGTAAATTAAAAAGGGCCTTACAACCATGATGAATAAAAGGAAAGAAAAATAAATTATGAATTGTTAATCTAAGGTTTGAGATTATGTTAGTATTTAGTTAAAAGACAAAAACTTAGATTAAGTTAGAACTTATATTTAAGCAACAAAAGAAGCAATTTTGGTTCATTGAAAAGAATGAAACATGTAGAAATTATACAAGACCATAATTAGAAAGAATTTTATAAATTCTTAAAGATTAGTATCTTTGAAATATGACAACAAAGTTCCATAAACAAGAATGAAATTTTGATCTATAGAAGAAAAAGCATTGAAGTCCAAGACACTTGGTTTAATTCCTTGAAAAATATAAGAATTATCAAGTAATGAGTCTTATGAGATTCTAAAGAGAAAAATCTCATAAGAATTTAGGAGATTTCAAGAGAATCTCATGAGAAAAGTATGAGAAATATAACTATTAAAAAGAAACCACAGAGAATAATCATAAGATTTGTAACGCCCCAATTTTTACTGTAATTTTTACTGTCATTAGAAATTACTCAATTACCGAATTACCATAGGAAATTATTACATAAGATTTGAGGCCGAACAATCCTCAATAAAGGAATATAACATTAGAAGAGAGGTTAGCAACGATTCATGCGAGAGTCACAAATCCCGAATTTCTGTACGTATAAAATGACCAAAATGCCCCTGAAGTTATTTTACTCAGAAAATGAGGATCGTGGGCCCCACCTATTCTCAAGGGGATATTTTGAGGATAATAAGGGATTGTTTGTGTTATGTGTGTTAATAGAGCAGAAGGATCTCAATTTTGAGTTTCGACGCGCGAAATGACCAAAATGCCCATGCGGCTGTTTTAACTCCGATGTGCGTGCTGACTGAGCCCGAACCTCACTAAAATGTTTTAAAATGTGTTTTTAAGCCATTATTAACCATTGGTTAAGCTCGGGTGGCCTCGGGCAGTTTTTAAGTGAAAGTACGATTTTGCCCCTGTTTTTGGCGCTTTGCAATTTCGGGATTTTTGATTCAGATATCTGAAACCTAAGCAATATTAGGCTCAAATTAAAGCTTATTAAATTCTAAATATTAATCTAGAGTCAAAATTATGTATTTAGATTGATTAGAACCCAAAATTGCTTAAAAACACCCAAATTGCTTACTAATTCACTTAAACCCTTAACCGTAAATTCTCTAAATTACATGAATACCTTGCCTATACCTAAATAATGCATGGAACACACAAATTTCACTTCTTTGGGCTGTAATGGACGAAATTATTGATGCCATTATGCAGCTGAATTATTGCCAAAAGTTGCACTAAAACAAAATGCCAAAATGTCACCATAAGAGACATAATTCATTAATTTCATACAACTTTGTCTAAAATGATTTTTCCTCCCTTATTTCTCCTGCAAAATTCCGTCCACTACCTCATCATTTTGGCCAATTAGAAGCCTCAAAATCTTCTATAAATAGGCTTGCTTGAGTGATCTTGGAATGCTTGGTTCATAACTAGTTTTTAGGAGTACCAAAAACTTTCTTTCTTCCTCCTCTTTGGCTGAATTCTTTCTTCAATTTTTTCAAAGAGATTTTGTTTCATTTCACTTCAAGAAACCAAGTTCTCTTCCTCTTCTTCAACTCAGATTAGGTAGGGAGTAGTTTCAAATAATAAAATCAATTTAATTGTCTAAAATATGTATGCAAAGGATTGAGTAATAATTATTTTATTAATTTTGTCTCAAAAGTACGCTCATATTTAATATCACATATACATCTTATATTTTAAGATCAAGCAGAGTTAATAAGTAACTACTGTAGGAATGGTGATACATAATTAGTTATGCAAGTACACACTACACACCCTTAATTACCTTAGAATGCTAAGATAATTGATGAAAGCACAAATTGGCATTTAACAACATACGGACCATGCTTGAAGAACAACTTCTAAGGCAGGAACTGGTCCTTAACCGTCTTAGAAATGGAAATGTTTGACTATTTGAAGGACGACCATCCTTTTTAAGATTACATCATGAGTTCACCATTGCTAGACAACATTTTGACCGCCCCAAAGAATTGAATTCTATGATATGACCACCATTGTGTTAAATTGTGGACTGCACTGCGTGATACAGCCATAATATTATGGTTGCGATCTGCAATGCAATTATATTGGAATGTACCTGTGGTGTGGTGTATTTTTACATGATTTGACTGCAACACAATCACAACGCAACCGCATCAAGACCATAAGTCGCACGGATCGCATCAAGGCCACAATGGACCGTAACAAGTCACAACAGGTTCCTTTTCAATTTGTAGACACACAAAAATTTCACGTCGCATTAGCTGCAATGCACATTGCCAGGGACCACCAACCATAAGAAAACCTGGACACTCTTTACTCCTATATACACACACGCACCTTGCTGCTGTCTTGGATCCCATCAAATGTCAGGTTTTCCCCATAATCTTAAGAAGGTTAACATTCATCTGGTTTTCTTGGCCTTCCCCCAAGTAGATCAACGAATTTTTCAACTTATTTACCAAGTTTTTGGCATGATTTGTACCAACAAACGAAAGCGTAAGTCTGCGCTAGCTTGTTGCAATTACAAAAAGAAGCAAAAAAGCCCATGAGGGAATACACGGAAAGGTTTAACAAGCAGGCCCTTCAAGTTAGAAGTTATGTAAGAAACAACAATGCTTACCCTCATGCATGATCTGAAGCTTGAACAATATAATTTGCTGAGTCCATATTCAAATGGGACCCAGAAAGCTTAGATATGAGTTGGCACAGCGACTGTAAAAGTATATCAATATGGAGGTGGGTAGGAACTCCATTGGGAACCACCAAGGAAATCGAGGAGCTTTGAGCGTCCAAAAAAGAGTCTAAAGTGAGCTAGCTACTGGCATTACGACGAACAGACACCATTCCAAACAACTATGGCCAAATCGTCAAAGAGGTAAACCAAGCCGAGTTTTCTAAATTTCCAAGGCCAAAGCTCCTCCGCCGTAGAGCTAAGAAAGGACAGTCCCTTCGATATGAGAAACAAAATAACTATGGCCACAAAACAGAGGAAGTAACAAAATAACTACGGCCTCAAAACAGAAGACTGCATCGACCTAAAGGATGCTATTGACTGGTCCATGAAGGAAGGTTGCCAAGATATGTGGTCATTCAGTGAGGTGCTTAGAGACATAGCTCGAGGAACAAAAACAACAACCCATGAAATAAAAGGGCCTCCTCATCCCTGGATGATTATAGAAGGAACAAGGAGTAAGAGGTCCAAGGGAAACTACCATGAAAGGTCTAACATCCTAAAAATGAGTAGCATAAATTATTAGAGATCTTAATGACATTAAATAAAGTTGCAGAATGTAAATTTGAACTATTAGGGTGATTTGGTCTTTTAATAAGGACAAAAAGGAGGGCGAAGAAGGGCAAAAAGAGTCCAACAAGCTTAAGAAAGTCTTATATAAACTTGAGAAAGATAATATAAGCCACAGTAAACACGTGTAATTGAAATATAAAATTTTAGAAATTCAATTGACACTAATTAGAACTTATTTTAGTAAATTAAGTAGCTTTATTCCCACCAATTTTTCAATTGACACTAATTCGAATCCGGAGTGCACATCTTAAGAGGCAAATACTATTGTCATATGAGTCACGCCTCTTGTGCAATGAATTAAGTAGCTAAAACATGAAAAATTGATGAGAACTTAAGGGAATGGAGTTTCACAAAGTGTGAACCAAATTGAGCTTTTAAACACGAGTGAATTTTTGGAACAAGCCCAGTAACATGGGATTTTTTGATGGCCGAATTCCCTCTAGTTTTTTGTAACAAAAATTAAATTGTTGCAAAGTATAAAGTAAATAAACAGATATTAAAGATGAAATTTTGTTTAAAAATCATGACGAAGCAAGACTAAGTTTTAGCCATTAGCTTTGAGAAGTGGCTTAAGATCCTTATTCTATTCCTGATACTTCTCGAAGGAAATATTAAACAATCGGAGTGACTAGTAATCCTGAATTCCTGATACTTGCACCTTACCTCCCATGCATGATTGACACAACTACAAGAATGCTTTCTTCTTCACCACTTGGCCGAAGCTAGCATTATATTGCAAGGAGGAGACTTTGTGGTCCAGCACTAGAAATTAATTAACACATCATGTTGAAGAGAGTAATATGTAGTCTATGCTTTTTCACACCGATACATTGTTTTAGAAGGCAAGGTACACTTAGCTTGCACCTGACTATTTCCACATCTCTGCTCCATGTATAGAGAAATCCTACTTGATTCCATTTCTTTTTTTTTTGGATGATTCTTCCACCTAATAATGCTGAATTAACTTAGCTTGTAATTCCTTCTTGTTTGTTGTGGCAATCATTATTTATTTCCCTATAAGCATTCCTCATCTACACTATACATAAAAGAAAGAAATCTTTCCTAATACATACCCAATTCCCACATATAAATTAAATTATCTGTTACAATGTCACCTAGATAAAGCTAAGCAAGCACAATCTGAAGTCTAAACAAATGGAACCTCAAATTTCCCTTTTGCTCCCTCTTATAGTCCTCTTGTGTTCTTTCCATTCTATTGTAGCTAACCGTCTCATCCAACAAACCTGCAAGAATTGCTCAGAAACTGATTCTAATATAAGCTACAAATTCTGCATAACTTCTCTTCAGTCAGACCCCAGGAGCCACTGCGTCCAAAACCTCGATGAACTAGGCCTCGTCTCTATCAAGCTGGTCAGGCACAACGTGACTGATACCAGAGTTCACATCAGAGAGCTTTTGAAGAGGAAGAAGATAGATCCATTTATCAGAGAATGCTTAAATGATTGCCTTGAAGTTTATTCTGACGCCATAACAACTCTTAGAGAAGCCATCAAAGATTACAAGGCTAAGCGTTATGCAGATTCTAATGTCAAGTTGAGCTCAGTCATTGATGCATCCACGACGTGTGAAGATGGATTCAACCAAAAGAATGGTGTCATCTCGCCATTAACAAAACGAAACAAGGACACTTTTCAGCTTTCTGCCATAGCGCTTTCGATTATTAACATGCTCAATATAGACAAATTAATGGGTACATTCTGATTGTTCTGTTATGTAAATTTGTATGCTCTACAATTTTAATCATTTATTATATTTATATGTACATACTGATATTCCAAACAACAACTAACACGACGAAGAGCTTGTAGATTCAACATAATTGATACACCAATTCCTTGATTCAATTTCTGATAGTAATAATCGTAGTGTGATAGTTACTTAGTAAACGACTTGTATAAATAAGCCTAAATGGCTATTATAATTCTGATATATTGTAATTGTTGCTTGACATTAGTTCAAATAGAATTTTCACGACTTCAAGGAATTAAAGAGAAGCTTGTGTATTATTATAAAGTTTTGGGGTGAATTGAAGGGATGATTTAATAAGGTTAAATTAATTGGGCACAAGTAATCTCATTTAGTGACTCTATTATATGTAGATAGCATACTAGGTACCTAGTAACTAATTCTATGATGAGCTAAATTAGAAACTAGGTTTATATAGTTATAAAAAGTTACAGTCCACAAGTTTTACGTATGTCTTTTTTCTTGACATTCCATCATTAGAAAAGCGGGACACCTTCTATAAAGAATTCATATATATCAATTTGGAAGATTAAGAACTAGCTACATGTCCAAACATCAATTGATTCATGCGGAGTTCCATGTATGCTTCTACGTCTATTCGATTGTTTTTCTTGAAGATTTAACACTTATGATTTTGGGGTTATAAATAATTCAAAATTAAATATCTAACAAATGGTATCAATGCTATCTATGGTTAGAGCTGTCAAAGTAGGGTGTAAAGCCCTGATTTTCCCTTCTATTCAAAATGATTAAAATACTCCTGAGGTCATTTTTGTACAAGAATCGTGGACGGCCGGATCTGGCCATCCTCAATGGGTTAGTTTAATATTTGAAGGGGATTATATGTGTTTTAGATGATGGTTGATGAAAAAATTGCAATTCCTTATTTTTTTCCATACACAAAATTACCAAAATGCCTCAAAGATAATTTAACGCGTGATTAAGTAATGATTGGACCCAATTATCACCCGGGAGTTGGAAATGTTAATTTAAGAGGATATTTGATGTTTGGGTGAGTCTGGGGATTTTTTATGTAAAATTACTATTTTGGCCCTAGTTAGTACTGGTTAAGCTTAATTAAAGTAATTAAAGGCATATAAGCAATATTAAGCTCTAATTAAAGATAAGTTATTTGTATTAATTATTTTTAAGTCAAAATAATTATTATAAATTAATTAAGGTCCAGGACTGATTAGAGAAACTTAATCTCACTCTTAAAGATAAAGAGGAGACTTGATGATATTATTAGGGGTGGAAATAGGTGGAGTAGAGCTAAGCTTTTGCTTAAATAGGTCGGGCCTACAGTTCCAAAATAAAGCCTAATTCTGGGCCTATTAACTAACATAGGCCTTTTTTATGGCCTTAACCTGGCATTCTTAAAAGCATGGCCTGGCCTAAAAGCCTATCTAGAGGCCTACTTGGTTATAAAATATTTTTTAAAAATCAAAACGCCTTTTCCTAAAGAGTTGTGTTATTTGTACTCATGGGGTGTCGGATACTAAGTCAACTCACACCTCATCCACCATTGGATGAGATGTGGACCCTATTTAAATAGGGTCCACATCCTATTCAACGAAAGATGAGGTGAGAGTTGACACGGTGTCTCACATTCCATAAGTACAAATAACATTTTTCATTCTTAAATAAGTCAAAATACAACTAAATATATCAAAAATATATTTTAAAATAGATAAAAACACTTTAGTTAAAAACTTATATTTTCAAATAAATTAAAATATTTTTATTATCATTAGATATTTAAATGATGATGATGATGATAATAATAATATAAGTAGGTCAGTCTGTTAGGCCCAATAGACCATTTTTATAGCCTGAAGTCTAACTTGATTAGTTAAAAAGACTTTTTAAAAAGTTTTAACTCAGCTTGTTTACTAAATAGACTAGGTCTAACTAGGCCAAACGTAAGTTAGGCCAAAGGCCCCTGATAAGCGGCTTAGCCTACTTCCACTCCTAAATATCACCACCCACTACATTTGACTTCTCATGGCTACATGTTATGACACTATTAAAGCCAAAGCTACTTTATTATGACTAATGACATCTTTGATAATGATTAATTCAAATTAATCATGGTTAGACCAAGTTAATTCTACTTAGATAATTGCTTTTACTAAACTATCCTTAGTTAGTACCCTTTCTACCTAATCTACCCCCACTTTTTTTTGTCTAAATCGTAAAATACCCTTAACTTTAACCCAACCACTCCATCTTTCCATGAGGTAGCCGCCACCCCTCCTCATTTCTGCACTATTACCCATTTTTGCACTCTTATCCATTTTTTTTTTCAAAAAACACTCCGTTCTCATTTTTTCTCATCTCCACCATCTCCAACCTTACAACTTCTTCATTTCTCCTCCAAATCCAACAAATAAATACACTTTTTCATAGCTCTTCTAACCAATGAACCCAAATCCACCATTATTTTTTCAAGAAAAAGCTTCCTCCTACCTGTTCTTGAAGAGGACAAATTGTTGTTGAAAGAAAGAAAGAGATTTTTGCTTCTTTTCTTTAGAGCTTGAGCTTCATAGAGCTTGTGATTGCCTTGATCTCCAACAAAGACCCTCTTTTGGGTATGGGTTTGTATGCGAACTTGTTTTTCTTATCTTACTTTCTAACTTTCATTAAAAAGGTTTGAGTCTAAAGCATGTTTATGCTTGAAAAATGGTTGTTTTGCTCATAACTCTTCATTTATTTTTAAATATATTTGAGAAACTCATCATTCCCTCTCCTTCACATTTTGGTTATCACCATTCCTTGTAGGTAAAATTTTTGGTTCAAAATCTAGCTCCATAGCTTTATTCTACTCTTTAAAGTTGTCACTTTTATGTATTTTATGAAATTTTTTAGTAAAAATTAACATTTTCGAGTTTGGCCATTGTTTTAGATGAGTTATCATGTTGGTAATGTTGGCCTCAAAAATTATGTTGATATTTGGAATCTACTCATAAAAAAGAGCACATTCATCTATGTTTCAAAGTATTGCATAAGCTTGTATTTTGGACTCATGGTTCTGGCCTAGCATGTTGACATAGAAAGAAAATTTTAATTTTAAAACTAACCACATATTTTGAATCTACATGAAAAATGGAGTGGGTACATGTGATTTGGGTATTTTTGTGATTATATGGAGATTTTGGGCCAAAAATGCAATTTAACAAAGTTTGAGAGCTTTTATGTAAAAACTAGATTTTTAGGGTGTAAATCTGTAAAAATAGACTTTGGAACAGTAATGTATGTCTTTAAGAGAAAAAATGAGTTTTGGGATTATTTTAAAATTTTAGTAAAGTTTAGGGGTCAAGGTGCAATTTTACAAAGTTGAGGGGTTTTTATCCAAAAAATGAGCATTCTGGTGTAATGCTGTAAAAATGGGTTCTGGAATAGTAATGTATATGTTCAAGAAAAAAAAGAGTTTTGGGGTTATTTTATAACTTTAGTAAAATTTAAAGGTCAAAATGCAATTCCTCAAAAGTTTGGGGTTTTTGTGCAAATTCTAAAATTTAAAGTGTAGGTTGTAATTTCAGTAAAATTAGGGTGAAAAATATATCTTTGGATGAAAAATTAAGTTAGGGGATTTTTTCAAATGTTATAAAGTTTGGAGCTACGTTGTGAAATTAGAAGTTGTAAAGTCTTTAAAAGTAAATTTTTAGAACTTGTAACATAAAGAAATTTGGGTCATGGTAATCATATATCTTGGGAAGAGGAAAAATGTGTCTTTCAAAATGCTCTTATCATCAAACTCAAAAAGGGTTTAGCAAATGAGATTATAACTGCGATTTTTAATGCACTGATAACTCTTGAATATCTATTGAATGAAATGTGATTATTTATTGCAGTAGATTATTATACTTGTTTGGATTTTAAATAACTATTGTGACATGCTTGATTAAGTTACATTAGTAATATATGTGATATTAATTGTCATATTGGGTATTGTTGGCTGGACTAGTTGCATGTCATTATTGTGAGCATTATTCATGATTGATTTTTTAATGAATCTTAATAATGGAATGTGTTGAGTGAAGTATGCAATAAAACATGAATAAGGAAAATTATGAGCTTGGGACACTGTCATGGTGTACCACATAGTGCATTTGTAGATCCACCTGCAAAGTAAGGAAAGCAGAGCAAGTAAAGGCTACCAGATGTACTAAGTCTTACACCATGGCACGAACCATGGAGAATGTAAGTATGAATGCCCATATGTCTAAAATAGAATTCATGCCCCTTTACACTAGGTTCAATACCGATCAAGGTTCAATGATGACTGATCGCATTTATACATCATAATGATTAATATTATCTATGACTAGTCAAGGTTCGGTACTGATCGAGCTTCAACAATGGCTGATTGCATTATATATGTTAGATATGAGCTTATAGCCTAAGGGTCCCTAAGAGATTAATGAAAAAGTGGAAATGAATTATGTTTCAAGAAGGTTTATGGCCTTGTACTTGCTCACAGTTTATGTTCGTTTCTTTGATGCATGCATGTACATGTACAGGAATATGTTTGTCTCTTCTCATGCATGCATGTGACCTAAGTGTTATGCTTATTCTTTCCATGCATGAATATCCTCATGGAAAGTATATTTTAATGTGAAACCATTATCATGTATATACATATCTAACTTGATACATTCATGATCAAGACCATATTAAAACAAAATGTCCAATTGATAATAGTGTTTGCAAAAACTCTAAAGTTTGACTGCATTGTGGCATGTACACCTACTCTATAATAAAACCAAGTGGACCAGAGACATACGATGATGACACCATATATGTATTACCATTACTGAGATTCATTAGGATTCTCACCCTCTTAAATTTCCATGTATGCTCTAGATGAGCAGGATATTGTGGCAGCTAATGTTTGAGCTCGAGGACGGATAGAGATAGCTATGCTGGAGACATTGTTAGGATTAGTTAATATTACCCTGCTTATATCTCTTGACATATGACTATCATTTTGGTTTGAATTACGATATGCCACCCATGTAGCTGTTTGACATGCTTATCTATTACGCATTTTATTACTATTTATCTTAGCTTTACCAGATAGTTAGGTGGTTGTGTATTATGGCACTATATACATATTCGAACACCTTGTGAGCTATTGAGGCTCTTATGCTAGCTTATATATTATATATCGGGGTATTTCATGTGATTTGTAACACCCTCAAGTTATTTAGAAATTAATTGAAGCTTTATAATAAGAGTTTCAATATTCTAACAGACATGGTGATAATGAAGATGACTTGATAGAATAGTAGAAAAAAAGTGAATAGTGACCTTGTAGGCCTCACGGGCTCGTCGAGACAGTCGAAATCCTAGATCTGGGATCAAAAAAGGCCTGGGACAGATAGGGTTAAGTTTAGAAATAGTTAGAAATGAAGATTTTATACCTGGAATTTAATTTCAGAAACTATCTGATTACTCGGGTACCGTGTTTACCCATTCAATAAAATTTTGGTGTGCAATTTCTAATATCGAAAGATAGTTGTTTTCTTTACAAAAAGAGAATGTCTATCCTTTAGGGCAAAGTGTAAGGCTAAGATTTAATATTGATTTACAAGATCAAATCTTAGCCATCTCTCTTATTTTCTTTTTAAAAATAAATTAACCTTTATATTAAATAAATGCTTAATACCTAACACGAGATAAATACAGGACCAAACAATCTTCTCACTCTACAAAAACATTTCGGCCAAGTGAGTAAAAGAAACAGCCTCTATTTTTGTCTTCTCAAGAGCTCAAATCTTGATTTCAAACCATCAAAACCCATGTCCAAAGTTGTTAAAACTATAAAGTTCTTTTACTAAACTTATTCCACTAATCAAGATCTACCAAACTAACTGATTGAAATTTCAATTCCTCACCATTTCTCACTTTGATACGTTATACCCTGCTGCTCGAGGAAGGGTTTAGTGTTGATTTGGAGACCTTGAAGTAAGAAAAATCCTTCTTAGAGTATCCTTTGGAACCAAAATCCCTAAATCTCCAAAAGTATAGTTTTTTATCTTGTTTGATTCATTTGTATTTTCTTGTAGATTTTCATTGTTTGCAAATTTAAGATTTGGTGGTCCCTGACCACCAAATTTGTAGAATTTTGTTAGCATAGCTAAAAGACTATTTTTTCTTTGAAATTTTTACAAGACCTTGTGGATACATTGAGGTGTCATGGAGAATTTTTATAGCCCTAGAATTGGTTGTTTGACATAAGAATTAAATGTTGCTACACAAGTGTAAAATCTGCCAATGTGCTGAAAACGAACTAAAATCTTGAATTGATGATATAATGACTTTTGATTCAAGTATGATGAGTATAAATGTATGCTATATGCTTTAGAGATTGGCTTATGTGTATGAATAAGAATCATATGTGATTGATTATCTATATGTGCTTTATGCATATATTTGAAAAAAAAAGTACAAGATGTATATAGGTGGTAAAAGAGAATATATGAACTTCAATTGTGCATGTTCTGATGCAATATAACACCCTAATATTTAACTCAATATGCCTAGGACGTATTTAAGTTAATTATTATGGTGTTACATTTTGGTATCAGAGCAGTTCGATTTTTATGGAAGTGTCTTATAGGACCTTGTGACATATTGAAGTATCTTGGATAATTTTTATGGCCTTGGATTTGATGGTTTGAAATACAGAATAAATTGTGCTACGAATATGTGAAATCTACCATTGTGCTAAAAATGAATTGATACTTTGAATTGATGAAATAATGGCATCTTGTACTAGTATGACATGAGCACATGAATATAAATATGAATAATTGAGCATATAAGCTTATTGATGAGGTTAGGCACACATAGATATGAATGCTTATTGCAATTGCTCATATGTGAAAAAGAAAACATAAGATTATGTTTCTTGGACTGGAGAAAGTAAATCCAGTTTGTCGGGAAAAGTAAACCTGACTACCAGGAAAAGCATAAGGTTCATAAATCTTGGTCTGGAGAAAGTAAATCCGGTCAGTCAGAGAAAATAAACCTGACTACCCTTGAATTGAGTAGGGAAAAGTAAACTTAGCTAGGAATAGGTCTGTGTGAAAATTGGAGAAAGTAAATCCAATGATCATGTATAGGAATGAACTTAATCCTGAAAAGCAGTCTATTACCCATTATTACCATGCTGGGGATAGCGGTACATAATACCCAGATGTGACAAGATTAGTCGAGGGCCAAGGCAAGTTAAAGTAGTAAGTTTTCTAAGTAATCCTTTGTCTTATATGCCAAGTGAAGAAATTTAGTATCGATATTGAGACCAATATGTCTAAGTGGAAAGTTAGCAGGATATGACATTGAGTAGTATGGTATGTGTATATTAAGTGATTGAATATTAAAAGTAACCCACTTTGGGAGTATGATTTGGAACTTTAAAAATAAATCATTATTATGTAATGTATGACCACTTTTTCTTAACGAACTAAAGTAGCTGGGCCGATAACGATAACATTATGATTGTGTATTTGGGGAGTTACCCTACTAAGAATTGTATAATTCTTACCCCTATGTTTTTGTGTTTCCATGTCATCTCCGAGTTGATGCAAAGAACTGAGAGGCTGCTATGCAAAAGAACCCGAAAGTGCAATAGTGTAGTAATTAATGCTTTTATTATGTTGTATTTAGTGGAATGGATATGTATGTAAATATGTTAGAGAATAAAGGTGTGTTAAAGCTCATAGAAGAGCATCCCTTATGTACTTAACTTTGTATTAAACAAATGTTTTGGTTTTCTTGCTAAATATTTTAATAGAATTATGGCATAGTTATCTCATGAATCAATCGAGCTACTATAGATATTTAAGAAAAGTCTGCTAATCTATAAGTAACAATTATCAAATCCAATGTCATGGTTTAAGACTGATGTTGTACTTGGGATGATGTTACATCTGACATATGGCAAAATAGAAATAAGACTTAGGTTGATTAAGAGGAAAGTAAAAAAAGAAACTTTCCTAGAGATCTTATGAATCGGTAGACATATCGGCTAGGAATAGAATTGTATGAGATTTGAAAAAAGGAAAAAATGAAATCCGATGATCATACATAGGAATAAGCTCAGTCTTTATAAGCAGTCAATTTCTCGTGTGTGGTGTTATCTACTACAGATATTAGTTGGTATATAGCTAAGGCTTCCTTATGTTGATGAAAAAAGAAAAATTCTTGAGTTCTATGGTTATATGAGAGAACATGTAATTATTATTATTCTTGCACATGACTTCTGAAACTTATTATTTGTGCACATGATTTTTGCATGAGGATTCCTATATGAATGATATTATTGGTTATGTTCTGCTTAAATTTAAAGGAGAACCCTACTAAAAATTATACAATATTTTCATCCCTATGTTTGTATGTATTTTGTATTGTATTCAGATCCTGTAGATATTGTCCATGATATTTTACCTTGACTCACCACAATGGGAGTGGCACTATGATCCTGTACTAGACTATCTATTTATTATAGTCTATTCGCAAGTATGTGCATATGTGTTCTTTAGCCGCTCGTTAAGTTCTTCTATGTTTACAGCCGATTTTGACCCATTATTTCTGTAACACCCTACTATTCGACCCAATACTACTAGTACGTACTTAGGCCAAATATTAGTTGTTACTTACTGGCATGGTTCATCTACTTGAGAAAATAGACTTAACGAGAAATACGAGCCAACTTTTTTTTGAAATCGTTACTTAAAATAGAAGCCGCGCGTAACTTTACGAGTCGGTGTTATAGTATACGGAATGATAACATAGGAATGGCTCCAAATCATAGCATCGAACATAACATCAATCATAACTGAAATACCTCATAGATAAAATATGCCTACCCTATAGGGCAGGACTCTTCAAGTACATAGTAACATGAATACGGCAGAAAACAGAATACATGGAAAAGAACTGGAAAGAAGCATTCCTACCCATGTGCAACCTATGATGGATAACCTCAACACAAAAGAGGTTTCATCCATACTATGTGATGTGCGTGCACTAAGGACTACCCTCCAATCTCCATAGCAGACTCACGGGTACGGAGGAACGTAGCCAATCCACGGGCGGAGCTCGGCAGGTGCAGGCATGCCCTGTGATTGAACGTGTCGTCCACGTCAGGGTCGTGGTCCGGGCACCGAAGCCCTCCGACGCTGAGTGACTGTCTCCTCGCTGCCTATCTGTCGCAGGGGCGGAGTGGGGGCAGAGCCCTCATGGTCCATGGGGGATTCCTCTGAAGGGTCCTCCTCTGAGTGCTGCGATGATGGCACGTACTGCGGCGCGTCCGCCGACCCGGCAGAGTGGGTCCGCAGGTTCCTCTCATGTCGTGGCCGTGCATGCTCAAAGATCGCGGGGTCACCATAGGGAGATGCTAGGGAGAAACGATAACTGTACAAGGGGTGTGCGAATGGCCGTCCTAAAAACATGAAGATGCGCACAGTACACCGGCCCTCAAAATGAAATGACCCATGCTCCGGGTCATGGTGGATCTCCCACCGTGGCGTGTCAACGAATAGGACGAAGGTCGCCATCTCGCTCTGAAGACGTAATGGAAAGGAAAAGATAGAGGGAGTGAGATTCTTACTAAAGAAACTCAGTAGGGTTTTCCTTCTATCCTAGGTGTCATCATATACGTCTCCAGGAATCTCGAGTTAATTATAAAATAATGGACATACATAGGTTTAATTATGAGTTTTTCAAAATCTCACTTTCCGAGAATCCGTTCTTTTTAACATGGCACTTGTGTTACATAGGCTATATACTAAAATCATAGACATAAATCATGTATCTTGGTACGTAGAACATGAATCATACAACTGGTACATGGAACATAAATCATATAACTGGTACATGGAACATAAATCATATAACTGGTACATGGAACATAAATCATATAATGGTACATGAAACGTAAATCATATAATCGGTGCATGGAGCGTAAATCATATAATCGTGCATGGAACATGAATCGTATAATCGTACATGAAACATAAATCATATAATCTGGTTTACTTAGGTGACATAAGAACCTTTACTTAATCGGGCCGCCTAATATTTCTCCTTTGAGAAAACTCTAGGTTATGAGCTCATACCTTACTAGTCGTCACTAGTACATGGACTTATCCCTTTTGATAAGTTTAAAGATCCCGACCTAAGTTACGGGTCTAGGGGCTAGAATCACCTTATCCCCACCCTTAATCCGGTGGTTCAAGGATCATCTTCTCATAGTCTATGTCACCTTAAGTCTTAGCATGTTAATGCAAGATGCCACATAATTCATGCATGTCAAACATAATTACATCATAGGCATCTTTGAAGTCTTTAAAGAACTATAACGTGCAAACATAAAACTATCATCGAAGAATAATAGTTCACATGGTATCATCATACTTGACTCATGGAGTAAAATCATCATAAGGTAAGCAAGAGCAATAAGCCTCTTAACTTGATCATGTTTGAAATCGAACATATAAGATCATGTATTCATGTTAGGCTAAAGCATAGACTCATGGCATAACCATTCTCAGATTCAGGCAATGCAAGATCATAGCTTCAAGTCATTAAATCAGAAAAGCATTCTGTTTGTAAACTTGGGTTACGTAATCGATTACATAAGTCTTGTAATCGATTACAATTTCAGATTTCAAAACATGGAGGTCGGGAGTTAATCGATTACATGGAATTGTAATCGATTACACTTCAGTTTTCGAATCAAAGGCAGATAGGGGTTCTGGTAATCGATTACATGGAATTGTAATCGATTACTTTGTTTAAAACACTTTGCTGGGCCCTAGAACATCTGGGTAATCGATTACATTATCAGTGTCGATTACTAGAATCCAGAATGTGTAATCGATTACACTATATAGTAATCGATTACTTTGGGCAAAAGTTCATGTTTGAGCTCGTCTGAAGCTTTACGTAATCGATTACATGGTCTGGTAATCGATTACAAAGCATCTTAAAAATCGAAATATGAGGTCTAAACATATTTGAGTCATTCCTTTAAAATGCTTATAGTGGCTAGTTTCTCTTGGAACAATTTTGAACTTCAAAAAACATCTTGTCAACCATTTTAACTTGTCAAAACCCTTATAATTCTAAGAACATACCCACAATGTTTTTGAGTACAACATATGTTTTGGAAAGGCTTAAAACATGAGCTATAGGCTCTTGTGACTAAATAAACTCCTCTTGGAGCTATCTTTATCACATGGCCAAGATGTACATTCCAAGAATGTTTTCCATGGTTAACCTCTTCTCAAGATGAAATGGGCAAATCTTTGAGCTCTAGTATCTTAGATGATGACATAAAATAAACGTGCTATGCACTTTATTTTAGAGTCCTTTAGAAAGTAAAGTGATAGCTCAAAGTAAATATGAAATGCATATCCATTTTCATTCTTTGAGTTTAGTGAGGACTTGAAATATAAAATGAGATGCAAAGCTTGGAATTTAAACGTGCATAATGCAAGTTCATTCTTAGTCTTGGGGTTTAGTGGTTGCATAGAAATAAACGTGCCATGCAAAGCATAAACGTAAACGTGAATGCAAGTTACTTTTATATCTTGTCTAGAGCTCTTGCAAGGCTTTAAGAAGGAACATAGTCCCAACCCAAAACTCATCTTCACAAGAAAAGAAAAACCATTGGTACCAAGGCATCAAGAGAAAACATGACTTCCAGAATCATGAAAGTGGTCAAATCTTAACAAAAGAAAGGAACCATTTTTAAATCTCTAGGGACCAAGATCTTGATGATCCAAGCATCAACATCCTAAGTCCTCATCATTGAGTACATAGCTTCCTTCAAAACAAATATTTAAACAAAGTTCATGATAAAGAAGAAAGCAAAACCAAAACCATGCTTGGTTTAGGGCCAAAGTTTCAAGCTTTAGAGTTTGTTCATGTGACAAGCATCAACATGAAGCTCTCATCATCAAGCTTACATTTTTCCCATGTAAAAAGGCCCCATGGTCGAAAACATAAGAAGGAAAATGAAGAAGATCCAAAATGTTCAAGAGAAACATAAACTCCTTTAACTAAACTTGTAAAGAATGCAACTTTCTTTAAGAAAAACTCAAGCTTTAGAGGTCTCATGGACTCATGGTCACATCTAGAGAACACTCATCATCAAGCCATCATATTCAAGGCCTTGAGGCCGAAAATCTAAGGGGAGAAAAGGAAGAAACCAAACAAGAAGAAAGCAACATAGAGGTTCAACCATTCATCAACTCCCAATCAAGATTCAAGCATAAGAATCAAAGACATATTTAGAAAGAGTTCCCTACCTTGTGTCTTGGAAAAGGAGGAGAGAACTTGAGCTTGAGGAACTCTTGGGAACTTGAGGGGAAAAGAAATGAGAAAGCTTGAGAGAAAGAAATGAGAGAGTTTGAGACTTTGGAGAAGGATGCAAAAGTGGTGGAGTTGTGGAGTGTGATGTATTTATAGGCAAATGAAGGAGTGAAGGGGGAGTTGGTTGAAGCTTCTTGAAGAAGGAAGAGAGAAATATCTTCTTGTGTGGTCATTCTTGGTGTGATTGAAACCATAGGTAGGCATAGGTCATAGGGCAGCTTGAAAGACAACTTGATTGACTACATAAAATATAGTTCTTTTTTTGAATCTTGAAAGACATAAATATTTAAATTTGGAAATGAATTGAAAGCCTTGATTGACCATATAAAATATTCTTTGAGTCTTGAGTGACAATTTTTCTTGAAAGTTGATCATTGATTGAAAGTGTTCAAGACATATGTCACAAGATAGCTTGAACACATAGACTAACTTTTTGATGATTTTCTAGGGGAAAATGGCGCCATTCTTGGCAGCCTTGGGGAGGAGAAATATCTCCTTAAACCATGTTCTAGAAGTGTGCTTTGGTGTGACATAGATTAGTCTTAGGATTTAAAAGTTGCTAAGTAGGTACTTAGGTGCACTAATAGGTTAATTAAAACCATAAATCCCTAGGTTTAGAGGTGGTCTAGAAGGATTAGGGAGTCAACATCTCTAGGACTAGTGATGTGAGTGTGACAACTTGTCTCAAAAAGAAAAGTTGATGTGAATAGTGGAAACACTATTCGACACTATTCACATATTCTTTTTCCTTTTTTAAAGAATAAAACTATGATGAGATTTGAATTTTTCCTAAGCAATTTTAGGTTCCAATTAATTCTAAATGATGGTTTTGGCTCTAGATTAATTATGGAAATTAATTAACCTTTAACTAGAGCCTAATATTGGTTAGGTTTGGAGTTAAACGGCTCATTAAGCCGAAAATGCAATATGCAGGGGCAGAACCGTAATTTTTACCAAAAGTTGCCCGGGATCTCCGGGACTTAAACCAACATAGTTTATGCCTTAAAATCATTGTTTTGAACCTCAGAACAAAGTCCGGGTCAAAACGGAACTTAATACTGCCTTAATTACATTCTGAGGGTATTTTGGTCATTTACTGTAAATCTCAGAAATGAGGTTTTCTCGCTTTGTTAGGCACTCATGCTCATACAATCCCCTTCATATAACATATGAACCCTACAAGGATGGCCAAAGTCGGCCGCCCTCGTGTTTCGGGTAAAAATGACCTCAGGGGCAATTTGGTCATTATGAAAGTTTAGCGAAAATCGGGGCGTTACAATTTCCATATGATGGCATGCCTCTCTACTTAGCTCATCTTGTTATCTTCATACCCCCACCTGGATCACCAGCAGGCCCTCCGAGGAATGCCCCATCATCATCATCATTATCATCTTCAAGTTCTGATCCGTCTATAGGTCCTGATGCCCCTACCAAAGGTGATGCCATCATACCGATGGCAAATGGCTTTCACTAAGGGGATAGGATACATTCAAGAACTTTGGTACATGTCCATAGTTGTAGCCTAGCTTAGGACCCTGCAAGCCTAAAAATCCTTTTTCTAGATGCTTTGAGGCTCGTTTATGTATGTATGTTATTTTGAGGCCTTATGTATTTATGTAGTTTTGGACCTAGTTCCTGAATAGTTTTTCTAGTGGACTAACATATCTTCTAGTGAGCTGTATATGTTAATGGCTTGTACATGTTGTGTGTGTATGTGTATATGTGTGTATATGTATATAAGTTAGGGCAAATTATGTGTGGTCTGTTCCAATACCATAGCTTGAAATGTATAAGTTTAATTTACCTTCTTTTCATTTTCTCGGCTAGTATAAATACTATTAGAAAGTTATACTCTTCTAGTTACCGTGTTAATGATCAAGTAATGCATGGTAGTTAGAAGGGTGTTACATGATAGGCTTGAGATTGTCTTGGTGTTTAGATGATAATAATATGCCATATGTTTACTTATGTTTATGTGGTTTAGTGACGAATACTATTTACACATGAAGGCTTCTATTTTTGAAAGTAATGCTTCCTTAAAAGAACAAAAGAAAATGGCCTGTATTTTTCGTTAAGTATTTCCAAAAACTTGAAGTTAAGCTAAGGTCCCAAGGAATGATCCTTTAATATTAAAACCAAGTACAACTCGTGCATACTTCATTATACATATAGGTTCAACCCTAGTAGAGCCCGAGGGTTAGAGCCATTATGCTTTTGTTGCATAAGTACGGTAGTTTATGTCATGCTAGCTATTTGTCTGTATGAGAGGCTATAGGTTAGAAATGCATGATGGTTTACTTGCTTGACACAGTCACTAGGTCAACTTAACTTACGAGTTGAGTCTAATCACCTTGATGTTTCTAGTTTTATGAACTCAGGGACTAATGGCACTAGGTAGGTGCCCTAGGACAAAGACTCCTGGCAGCTCCTAGGATGAGGAAGTGCTGGGTACTTTAAAGGAGATTGTGAGGGCTTTCTAGCGAATGTTGAACCGCATGGATTGCCATACGGAGGAGCTCGGAGACCGAGTAGGAAGACAAGCAATAATAAAGCTAGAAGAGGATAGGTACAAGGTGTTTAGGGTTGCTTGTCCTTTGTATTTTTAAGGAGCTTTTGACCTTGAGGCGACAGATACATGGATGAAGGAGATAGATAAGATTTTCTCCATTCTGCAATGCTTCGACGAGCAGAATGTGGCTTATACTATATTTATACTGCAAAGGGATGCTCAGGTTTTGTGAGCTGATATGAGGAGTGTAACATCCTAATTTTTAACCCAATACTCTAGAACATACTTAGGTTAATCATTAGTTTGTTACTTCATAGTTCTCAATTTTACTTAGAAATACTTAGCGGAAAATACGGGTAATTTTTTTTTGAAATAAAAAGTGAGAACCGCGTGATGCGATATATCATGTAACGATCATACATACATCTCATAACGTTATAGCATAAGGCACACCATGAATAACACTGAATATCATCTCATATATATATAACTTGCCCACTTATAAGTCTGGGACTTAATTTAGTACAAGGGAAATACATGAAAGGAAATACAACATAAACATAAACATGATCTACTCCCCTACCCGAGTGCATCTAATGGGATAAACTCAAATCAAAAGAAGGTTTATCCCCATCTAAGTGGTGTGTGCTCTAACCGGGTACTCCATCGGTCGGTTATCACCTCCTACTGACGTCCATCTCGCGAACAAGGCAGATATCCGGGAAACTGGGCGAGCTCCTCGGGCGTAAAGAGGCGGAACGGGGATCGAGAGTGACCCTCGCGGTGTGGCCGCATCTCCGATCGCCGTGCAAGTCGTGGCTGAGTCACAGTATCCTCACTGCCCTCCTTCATCAATGGTGGAGAGGGGGCAGAGCTCTCGCTATACGGATGGGTCGGCGGGTCCTCGGACGGGTCGGTCTCCGAGAAGTAGGTCCGGGGCACGTAATCGGGATAGTCTCGCATGGCTAAGGCGGCGGTGTGCATGCAGAGCACTCTCTCGTCATGCGTACGCGCACGCTCAAAAGCCGCTCGTCGTCGCCATAGGGTGCAGTCGGGGAGAAGCGATGGGTGTGCACGGGATGAGCGAAGGGGCGTCCTACGAACATGAAAACCCACACCATGCACTGCCCCTCAAAATGGTATGACCCGTGAGCCGGGTCATAGTGCACCTCCCATGTCGGGGTGTCCACGAACACTACGAACGTCGCCATCTGAAGACATGACGGAAAGAAAGAGATAGAGGGGGTGAGAATCTTGCTAAAGAATCTCAGTAGGGCCTCCTACTACCTAGGTGTCATCATCTACGTCCTCAGGAACCTTGGGTTTAATTATACAAAATGACTGAACATGCATTAAGTTCATTTTAAACTTTAAAATATACTTTAGCCAAGGTCCATTCATTTTAGGATGATCTTAATGTCATGAATGCAACATAATAGAAAATGTATGCATGGCACTACCTAATGCACATACATAAAACATAACATCAAGCATCATCATACTTGGTGGCATAAAGTGGCAATAGTAACATTCATATGGGACAAACTTAGTGACATAATCATAATCATGAAACATCTCTTCCTCATGGGCCACCCTAAAAGACAATCGAACTGGAGGTGCTCGGCCGAACCGGTGTCACCCAGAACGTGTCACATATCTAGGTTATGAGCTCATACCTTAACTAGTCGTCACTAGTTCTTACTTACCACTTAACAATAAGCGTATCATAAATCATAAATCCCGACTATCTGAGTACGGGTTAGGGGGCAATTCTCTTAGGGGTGCTCGGCCGAACCGGTGTCACCTAAGAGTATAAAATGGTACCGATGTCACATGGGTTCTATGGAGGTGCTCGGCCGAACCGATGTCATCCTAGAACCCATCTTAGTACCTTAATTTTCAAAAATCTCTTTAAGTCCCCAAATTCGTCTGAATTGGCAAGACGATGGCATTACGCCAAATTCCTTCCAAATTTGCTTTATGCCACATAAACATATATCCTCATGAATTCCTCATATGAATAACATCATCATCATTTACATACCACATGCATCATCATGGAACATTCAACCGTTTATCCTTACGGTAGCTTATACTTTGACCCTTACGGGTCTTAATCATGAGATGTGGTTCTTTAACATCTGTCGCTCATATTTTATGCACCTAAGGGCTCATAATTAAACATCATTCATCATCCTGATGTTCATACTTAAATCTGAATAGCATAGGGCAGAATTCCTAACTTGTGATTACGGGGTTCTAGAACTTACGTTTTAGACCCTTTCTTGGTTCCGTCTTTGCCTAGGGCGCTATGAATTAAATCTAAATCAATTATGAGGCATTCCTATGCTTAAGGACTAATTATTAATCATGTTTATCATGTTGTAAGGGTGCAGGACAGAATCCAGAAAATAAATGTTCTAAGAGTTCTACACTTGCACTTTTACGGTTTTTCTAGTTACTAGTTTCCCTATAGGTGCTAGAATTCGATTCTAATCCAAATATTACCAAGTTTTTCATGTCTAAACAATCCTAATCTGATTATGCTCCCATTAAAACAGTTTGGATATGTTCCAGAAACAAATGGGTCAAAACTATGTTAAATTCTAGCTTTACGGTATTTCTAGTTAGCTAGTTTCTTACCTATTATGCATAGAATCATTTCTACATCATCATATGATACTTTCACACATTCTAACACATCAAAACATCATCATACAGCATCACACTCATCATATCAGAACCGAAAACATTTAGCTTTAGTAAAGGATTTAAATTGACATTTCTAGGTACATAAGTTAACTAGTTTCTCTTGGAATCAATCCAGAACTTCTAAAACTCTTTGCAAAACATTGTAATTCATCAAGAGGCTAAGAGAAGCCTTAGGTCAGTGACCAAAACATATTCCATCCCCTAAAAGAGAATAAAATCACAACTTGTGATGACATAACCTTATAAAGATTTGTAAAGCTTTAAGGAAAACTTAAAACATAGACTATTGGTCCTAGTAGCTAGATGAAAACTCATTGCAAGTCCATCATCACTACTTGGCCGAAATTATGCATTCAAGGAATGCATTCACATTAAACCTTAACTTGGAATGAAATGGGCAAGTCTTTGAGCTCTAGGTTCTTGAGTTATGACATAAAATAAACGTGCTCATGCTCTTCATTTTTAATCTTGCTCACAAAATAAAGTGATGACGTAAAAATAAATATGCAAGGCATAAACTTAAACGTGCAAGCTCGAAAGTAAAATGCAAAGCATAAACTTAAACGTGCAAGCTTGAAAGTAAAATGCAAGGTTCAATTCTTTATTTTAGTGCTCTTGGCCCAACAACAATCGACTTTCAGGCCGAAATAGAAAGGCATTCGAGAAATTAATTAGGTGATAATGCAAGTTCAATTCTTTATTTTAGTGCTCTAGGCCCAACAACAATCGACTTTAAGGCCGAAATAGAAAGGCTTTGAGAATTAAATTAAGTGATGATACAAGTTCCATTTTAATCTTTATGTTCTTAGGTGATAGCTTGAAAGTAAAGATGCATAGCAAGAATGTAGATATGAATGCAAGCATAAAATAAATTATGCAAGTTCATTTTATCTTTCTAGAGCTCTTAACAAGACTTTAAAGGAACTTAAACCATAACCTAAACTCATCCAACAAGGTAAAGTCAAGCTTAGAGTTCTTAAAACTCAACATAATATTTTTAGGAAATCAAACCATGAAGCTTAGAAAAATTAAGGAAATGGCCGAAATCTTCAAGAAGAAAAAGGAACATTTTAAAACTCTAGAGTTCATGATCTTGATGATATATTAACACCAACATCATTAGTCCTCATCATTGAGTTCATAGAGCCATTTTAAAACATCATCAAAGCTAAAGTTCTCAAGAGTTCAAGAAAGGAAGAACTAGAAACATTTTTGTTCAAGAACAAAGGTCAAGCTCTAGAGTTTGTTTCAAGTGATGAACATCATCTTGAAACTCTCATCATCAAGCTCTCACTCCTTCATTCCCAAAGGCCTATGGCCGAAAATGAGAAAGAACAAGGAAAGGAAAAGAAGTTCTAAAAAGAATCAAGAAAAACTATGAACATAAAGCTTAGAACAAGAACTTTAAAGAAAGGAATACATGAAAGGAAATCCCTACTTGATGTGATGAACTTGAAGATGGAAGAAGAAGATGAAGATGATGAAGAACTTTGAAGAACTTGAAGAACTTGAAGAACACTAGAACTTTGAAAGAAAAGGAAAAGCTTTGAGTGCTCCTAAACTTAGCAAATGATCTAAAAGTGGTGCAAGCTCCTCAAGGCATTCTATTTATAGAGAAATGAAACAAATGAAGGGTGTGAATGGGGGGAGAGTGCTTCGGCCATGTGTGCAGATTGGAGGGCATCCCATGAGTTCCATGAGGTGAGATGTTGTGGTCTTGAAGCATGGTGAGGTATGGCTCAAGCATGGCTCTTTGAGTGAGAAAACAATTTAATATGTGTGGTAATTGGGAGAGAGGTGGCCGAAACTTCATCAGCCATGGGGGAGGGTTCTTTGCATTTTAATTGTGGTTTAGAGTTGTGTTTAGGTGTATCTTTGATTATGCTTAAGATTAGGAAGTTGTAAGAAAGTGTTTAGGCAAGGAAAATGGATAATTAGGAAGGTCTAGACATAATTAAGGAATGGTCTTGCACCATTAGTGAGTTAGATCCTCAATTTAGAGTCTAAACAACTCTAGACACATTTCCTTGATTTAAGGAATTGGAGAGAGAAAACACTATTCAAGATTCCAAGACTAGGAATCTTGAGTTCTAAAAAGGGATTTAAGTTTAATCTAAGCAATTTTAGGTTCTAATTAACTTTAATAAATTATTTTGACTCTAGATTAATTATGAAAATTAATTAATCTTCATTTAGAGCCTAATATTGCTTAGGTTTGCTTAATCATGTCATTAAGCTCAAAAATACTATTCTAGGGGCAAAATCGTAATTTTGCACTAAAACTGCCCGGGACCACCGGGACTTAAACAGAGACCTCTAGACACATGAAAACATATTTTTAAACCTCTGGGGAAAGTTTCGGGCTCAAACGGCACCTTTACCCGCGTAAAACGCTATAGGGGTATTTTGGTCATTTTGACTAAAGCTGAAACGAAATTTTCGCTTCCGAAAGCATTCAAAGGCCATTCAATCCCCTTCAAACATTGAGTTGACCCTTCGAGGATGACTGAGTTGGTTACCCTCGAATTCGGATCAGGAAACGACCTTAGGGGCATTTTGGTCATTTCCCTCAGACAGAAAAATTGGGGTGTTACAAGGAGGATAGTTGAGGCTGCACACCCCGCCGTGACTTGGGATATTTTTAAGGGGTACTTCTATGCCAAGTACTTCTCAAAGTCAATATGATGTGAGAGAGAGATGCAGTTCTTTGCCTTGAAACAAGGGACCATGATTGTACCTACCTATACTGCTAGGTTCGAGAAGTTGCCTAGGTTCTCTCGATACCACTAACGGGGCCTACTGATTGAACAGTGAACATATAACAAGTTCATTGATGGACTAAAGCTAGAGCTAAGAGAGTTTATAGAGCACTTAGGGATTAAAGAGTTCATGGAGCTGACAAACACCTATCAAATCATAGAGGACAATAAGAGGAGGACAGTTGCGGTCCAATCTGAGGCTTTTAGGCAGAGGGCAATGCCACAAGGGCAGAGTTTTATGCAACATGGCCACAAGAAGGACTTTCAGATAGGGGTAGTACATGGGTGGACAGTATGCACAGCAGGGTCCTAGGGGTGCACAACATTAGAGGACAGTTCTTACTACCTTTGTCACTGCCTTACTCAGACCAGAGAAGCATCTATCACTACTACACCTACCCTCTATAGTAGATATGGAAAAAACCATGGTACTCTTCGTGCTTGGCAGGCTAAGGTGTATGCTACCATTGCGGAAAGCTAGGAGACTTGATCAGAGACTACCCAGTTCAGAGGTCCCACTAGGCTCCCTCCACCCATCCTCAACAGCAAGGTAGAGTTTTCATCATGACAGCTGAAGAAGCCACTCAGTCTGACAAGCTTATTCATGGTAAGTGCGAGGTTAATGGACATAGTTTAATTGTTTTATATGATTCTAGAGCAACCCACTCATTTATCTCGCATGATCATGCGTTATCCTTGCATCTTCCTATATCTAAATTGCCTTTTGACTTGCATGTGTCTACTCCTACCGCAAAACCTGTCAAAACATGTCTTATTTGGTTAGATTGTCATTTCTACATAGATTGGAGATACTTTACTTTTGACCTCATCTGTTTACCTTATCCCATCATATATTGTTAGATCGTTATGCCAAATCTATGTTATGAGTCAACTACACTTGTTAAACCTGTGAATCTCTTACCAAATGCCATTGACTTAAATTGTTATGGGGTCAATGAATAGAGGATTTGTTCTCTTAGCCACTAGTGAGGTTGACGTAGAGTAAATCATTGAGAGGATTCCAGTTATGAATGAGTATGCTAATGTCTTTCCTAAGGAGATCCCTAAGTTTCCCTTGGTCCGTGAGGTAAAGTTCACTATTGACCTAGTCCTTGAAATGGGACCAATATCCATAGCATCTTATAGGGCGTCACTAGTTGAGTTAACAGAGCTTAAGACACAGTTGGAGGAGTTGGTAGATAAGAGATTTGTAAGACCGAGTGCTTCTCCTTGTGGGGCATCGATTCATTTCGTGAAAAAAAAATGTATGGAAGTTTGCAATTGTGTGTAGATTATAAGCAACTGAACAAAGTTACCACAAAGGAAAAATATCCCTTTCCTAGGATTAATGAAGTTATGGATCAGTTAAGAAGAGTGAATTATTTTGGGTTTGGGTACCATCAGATTCGTGTGAAACAAGAGGATGTATCCAATACTACTTTTAGGACAAGGTATATGAGTTTATAGTTATGTCCTTTGGGTTGACTAATACCCCTGTAGTATTCATGGATTACATGAACAAGATATTCAGACCTTACGTGGACTAGTTTGTGACGGTTTTCATAAATGATATCCTCATCTATTCTAGGACATTGGAAGAGCATGAAAGTCATCTTAGGATGGTTTTAGACATTTTAGGAGAAAATAAACTTTATGCCAAGTTGTCCATTTGCGAGTTCTAGCTGGAAGAAGTGAAGTTCTTAGCCCATGCAGTGTCTAGTGGTGGGATTGTGGTGGATCCAAGTAAGGTCAAAGCTGTGACGAACTGTGAGTGACCCACTACTGTGACCGAGATCCGTAGAATTTTGGGCTTAGTTGGATATTACCATAGGTTTATACAGAGTTTTTCCCAGATTGCCTTACCCTTAACTAAGCTAACTAGGAAAGATGTCCCTTTCATTTGGAATGACGATTGAGTGTGATGCAAGCTTTTTGGAATTAAAAGGTAAGTTGACTTTCACCCCTATGTTAGTTTTACCTAACCTGAGAGAAGTCTTTGAGGTGTATTGTAATGCTTCTGGACGTGGCTTGAGATGTGTACTCATGAAACACCAAAAGGTTGTGGCTTATGCTTCATGACAATTGAAGCCACATGAGCTTAATTATTCCACCCATGATTTAGAACTAGCTGTGGTAGTGTTTGCCTTGAAGTCATGGAGGCACATTTGTATGGTGTGAGGTTTGAGGTCTTCTCTAATCACAGGAGCTTCAAATATCTTTTTGATTAGAAAGAACTCAATATGAGATGGAGAGGGTGGATAGAATTACTGAAGAATTATGACTTTTGATTGAATTACTAAACTAGGAAGGCGAATGTAATGGCTGATGCTCTTAGCAAAAAGTCACTATATGTGTCTCATATGACAGTAAAAGATTTTGAGCTGATAGAGAAGTTTAGAGACCTAAACCTTTGAGTTTCCCTGACCCTCACTGGCATAAAGTGCCAAATTCATATGACAAGAAACTTCGAGGTGTAAGTTGCTTAAGCTCAAAAGGAGAATGGAGAGTTTAAGGCATTGGTGAAGAGTATAGAAGAGAAGAAGATAAAGGGTTTTGAGTTGAGAGCCGATGGACTGTAGAGGTTTGAAGGGAGGATTTGTGCACCAACAAGATCTTTGTAGGAGTATCCTAGAAGAGGCTCATAAAAGTCATTTCACCATTCATCCCAGAGCAACCATGATGTATCATGACTTAAAGCAGATATTTTGGTGGCTAGGGGTGAAGAAGAATATAGCAGATTGGGTAAGTAAATGCGTTGTATGTCAAAGGGTTAAGATAGACCATCAACGGCCTTCAAGCTTGTTACAACTATTGCCCATTGCCATTTGGAAGTGGGAAGACATATCCATGAATTTTGTTATGGGCTTACCTAGGACCCATATGGGTTACAACTCTATATGGGTCACTACATGTTATTATTAATAGTCCTCTTGGAGGATATACTGAGAGCCTATGTTTTAGATGAGAAGGGAAGCTGGGATGAGTGTTTACCTTTGGTAAAGTTTTCCTACAATAATAGTTATCATGCTAGTATTGGGATGGCGCCTTTTAAGGCTTTGTATAGAGGAAGTGTAACATCCTACATAGCGGAAAATATGGGTAATTTTTTTTTTGAAACATAAATACAAAGTAAGAGCTGCGCATATCTCAAATGTGCGTTATCAAAGAACGTATCGTATACAAAAGAAAGCACAAGATAAGAACATCAAATAACTGCATAACCTTAGACAATCATGTGCACACCAACAGTAATGTTAATTTAATATAATAAACTGCCCACCTATGTAAGGTGGGATGAGTTTGGTATAACGTAAGTGCAAATACAACTGAGAAGGAAATATAAGGAAAGCATAAAGAAAATCACCTCTACCCTAGTGCACCTAAGATGGATAACCTCTAGAAACAAAAGAAGGCTATTTTAGTCTACACGTGGTGTGTGCACTAATACTCCCCAAGAGCCTCTACTGCTGCAGTCCCAGAAAGGGCAGGAAATAACTAACCCACTGGCATATCTCGGCAATAGTGGCCATGTGAAGTGGCTGGACGTGAGCTCCATGACGGGGGTGCATGGTCGGCCTCCGGGCCAATCTCGGCCGAGTTACGATCTCCTCGCTACCTTCTCTCATGAATGGGAGAGAGGGGACATAACTCTTACTGTATGGGTGGGTCAGTAGGTCCTCCGAGGGTTCCGAAGACTATGAGCGGAGCACATAGTCTGGGAAGTCACGTATAGCTGATGCGATGGTGTGGGTACGGAGAATCCACTCATCAAGTGTTTGAGCGCGCTTAAAAACCATGTTGTCTCCATAGGGGGATGTCGAGGAAAAGCGATAGCTAGGTACCGGGTGTGCAAAAGGGCGTCCTACGAACATGAAGACTCTGAAGGCGCAATGCCCCTCAAAATGGTAGGACCGGTGCTCCGGATCAAAGTGGACCTCCCACCTCGGGGTGTTAATGAAGACCACAAACGTCGCCATTGTAATCTAAAGACGTGACGGAGAAAAAAGAGAGAAAGAGAGGGAGTAAGAATCTTACTAAAGAATCTCAGTAGGGAACCTCCTATCTAAATGACATCGTCAACATCCCCAGGAACCTTGGGTTTATTGTAAAAAGGTGTGCATGCGTAGAGTTTATTATTAGGTTTTTTAAACATAATTATCCAAGGCCCGTTCATTTTAGAATAAGTCTTAATGTCATGTATGCAATATAGCAAAAAATGAATGCATGATAATGCATTATGCAAGAAAGCAATAGAGCATAACATCAAGCAACATCTTATAAGCGGCATAAAGTGGCATGTAACTTTTCATGTGGAACTTTCTCTTTTCTTAACTATGTGACATTAAACATTATACTTTGCATCATGGGGGCCACCCTAAAAACATCTCTAGGCTATGAGCTTATACCTAACTAGTTGTCACTAGTTCTTACTTATCCTCTGATAAGCGTAACATAATAATAATCCTGACTTCTAGAGTACGGGCTAGGGGGCATAAGGATCACCTATTATAACCTTTAATTCGGGGAGTCCATAGGAATATTTTCTTCTTTGAAATGCTCTACTGGTATCTAGTACGCAGCGAATTGTCTGCTTTGGCAAGCTCAATGTCAGTACCCTCACAGATTTGCTTTCTCCCTACCAGAGCGGGAGAAATGCGTCTCAGTATTATGTCATATTTAAAATCTCATGGAGTTTTCAAAAACTTTCTTAAGTCTTCAAATTTGACGAAAATTCAATAGCGTAACGGCGGTACACCGAATTTCCTTCAAATTTGCTTTATGCCACAAGAACTATGTACTTTCACATTTCAAAGTTCAGAATCAAAACAAATATTCGATGTCATACCACTTATCCGTTCATGCTTCATGCATCAACATATCATAACATGCCATGATTCAAGAATAATCATACCTAGTTCTTCATATATTCCTAGCATATGCATATCTAATATTCTATATGAAGCTATAATATGCAAAGATGAGTTCTATCTCTAAAGATCAATGGCTCATAAAATAAACATGCTTATGATTCATGAATAGTCATACATATCTCATCAGTTTATGTCAGGCAACTCATAAATTCATGTGTAAACAAGATCATGAATTCATATCATATAAAATCATAGATTTAAGCAACACAAGATCATGACTTCATGTCATTCAAGTTGGGAAAATGTTTATTGCATACTTGGGGTTCTAATAATCGATTATATGAGCCTTGTAATCGATTACACAGCTTCAAATTTCAAAACAGATAAATTAAGGGCTCTGTTAATCGATTACATGAGCCTTGTAATCGATTACACCAGTTGAAAATACTCTCTGGGGCTCCAAGAACATCCGAGTAATCGATTACATGGAATGGTAATCAGTTACTTGAATCTAGAATGTGTAATCGATTACCTAGGCTAAAATTTCATATCCGAGTATGGCAAAACTCTTTGGTAATCGATTACATGGGCCTTGTAATCGATTACCAGCACCTTCAAAATATAAAAATTTAAGTTTAAAACACCTTCTAAGCTATTCCATCTTTCTCAAACCATTTTCAACCTTGGTCCAATACTCACTTTGAAATCAAAACATTTGTGCAAAAATAAATGCCCATAGTTTTAAGATTTAGTTGAAAGAAATCTTGAGCCTTAGATATTTAGGTGGTGACACAAACATAAACATGCAAATGCAAGTTTCATTTTAATCTTAGCATTATCAAGTGATGGCAAGGAAAAGTAAATGTACAAGGCTTGAAAATAAACATGAGAATGCAAGTTCATTCTTAATCTTTAAGTTTAGGTGATGGGTTGAAACATAAATATGCTACACAAGAAATGTAAACATGAAATGCAAGTTCATTTCTTATCTCTGAGCTTTAGGTGATGACTTGAAAAATAAATATGATATGCAAGTTCAATTCTTTATTTTAGTGCTCTAGGCCTCTTAGAGTTTTCACTCTAAATCAACAATCAACTTTAAGGTTGAAATAGGTAGGCTTTGAGATTAATTATTAAGGTGATAGCAAGGAAAATAAATATGAATGCAATCCATTTCTTATCTCTTTGAGTCCTAGGCTCAAGATCACTCTTTACAACAACATAGTTTCTTTGTTTACTAAAAACCTTTTTCAAAAGTGAAACCTTCAAGTTTTAGAGGTCAAATAAATGAAGGTTTTACAACTAACACTCAAGATCCTTATCATCAAACCATGGTTTCTCATTGTGTAGGCCATTGAGGCTAAAAACCAAAGAGAAGGAAAAGGATGAACAAAAACCAAAAAGGAAAGTGGAGAGGGAAAGAAGAATCAACAAAAGAAAAGAATAGAAATCATTGAATCACTCCTTATCTTAGATGTGCCTTTTGTTGGAAGAGGGTTTAATCTTGGAAGGAGAAGAGGAAGAAGAAGAAGAAGAACTCTTGAACTCTTGAGAGGAAAAGGAAGAACTTGAAGTTGCTCTTGAAAACTAAAAGCTTAGCAAATGATCTAAAGGTTCTTACAAGTTCATTTGCATGTGTATTTATAAGGAAATGAAACAAATGGAGGGTAAGAATGGGGAGAGGTAGCCAGCCAAAGGGGAAAGAAGAGAGAGGGAAAAGTATCTCTTTCAATGTGTCATTCAAAGGCATGGTGGAGTATGGTGCAAAGCATGGTGAGGTATGGCTCAAAGTATGGCTCTTTGAGTGTTTGAATTTCAACATGTGGTGGATTCATAGAGGAGGGGTGGCCGGTTCTCTATGGGAGATTAAGGAGGGTATTTTCTCATTTCATTTGTGTTATGACTTGGTTTAGGGAATGGGTTTGATTAGGTAATTGATTGGGAGTTTGTAAGTAAGTGTTTAGGTAAGACAATAGGTAATTAAGGATGTCAAGATATGATTAGGGAGTGTTCTTGCTTCATTAGAGAGATTAAAACCCATTTTATAGTGTAAACAATTGTAGACACAATTCCTTAATTTAAGGAATTGGAAAAAGAAAATACTATTCAATATTCAATGACTTGGAATCTTGAGTTTTAAAAAGAGATTTAAGTTTAATCTAAGCAATTTTAGGTTCTAATTAACTTTAATGAATTATTTTGACTCTAGATTAATTATGGAAATTAATTAATCTTTGATTAGAGCCTAATGTTGCTTAGGTTTGTTTAATTTCATCATTAGGCCCAAAATGCACTATGCAGGGGTAAAATCATAATTTTACACAAAAACAGCCCGGGACCACCAGGACTTAAACAGACATGCCCAAACTCTTGAAAACGTCATTTAAAACCTTTGGGTGAAGTTCGGGCTCAATCGGCTTATCAATCGGTGTTAAACAGCCACAGGGGCATTTTGGTCATTTAACGCATCGGAACTCGAAAACGAGATTCTTCTGCTCTATTCGCATACATACCACACATAATCCCCTTTGAATATTGAGTTGTGTAACGCCCCAATTTTTACTCCTATCTAAAAATTACCAAAATATCTCTAGGTAATTTTTGCACGTAATTTGAGGCCGAATAATCCTCAATAAAGGAATGTAACATTAGAGAAACGTTATGAGAAATTTGAATAGCGATTCGTGCGAAAGTCGCAAACCCCGATTTTTCTGTACGTGTAAAATGACCAAAATGCCCATGAGGTCATTTTTACCTAGAAATCAAGGATAACCAATCTAAATTATCTTCGAGGGGTTAATTTTATGCTTGATAGGGATTATATGTGTCTTAGAGATAAAAATCTCAATTCTTAATTTTTACCGTATGTAAAATTACTGTTTTACCCCTGCAATAATTTTACATGAAATTATATAATCTTTAAATTTGGTTCTCACCCAGAGGTTTAAAATAGCTATTTCAAGTATAATTTAAGAATGTCCAGTAATTGCAGAGAGTTTTTATGTAAAATTACCTTTTTACCCCTAGTTGTCCTAAATAGATTTACTTGTGTAATTAAGGTAGTATTAAAGCTCTATTTGAGCTCAAATTGATTTCATTCATCAACCTTGAGTTTAAATTAATTACCTAAGGTTAAAAAATAATTACTGAGGTAATTAGAGTCTAAAATTAACTAAAGTAAAATTAAATTACCTTTCCTTAATTATGAAAGCTCATAAAATTAGTGATATTTGAGATCAGAGTTAAGATTTCAGTTTAGGTAAAATCTTGAACATTTACATTTTCTTATCCCAAGTTTAGAACCTATGTTACAAATTGATTTTTACTCATTTGAAATTAACTTCATTTACTAGTATATGATTTCTCTTTTTACCTTGTCTTGTATTGTCCTAAACACTTAACCTTTTATCATTTTCACTAATCTATCAATTCCTAATCTTTTACCTAAGTAAATACACATCTAATACATGATTTACCACTTGTAAAACATCACCAATCTGATCCTAAAGGAATCAAAAATAGCGGCCAACTTGTCTCCTTTTCACCATATTTTAATTGTTTTTTCAACCAAGAAACATATCCAACCATAACACCATACTTTTAGCTTTCTTTTGCATTATTTTTGGCTGTGTTTATTCAAAAGAAAACCCACCCATTTCAGCCATGATGTAACCACCAACAATGTCTCCCAATAGCTTCATATTTTAGTGTTTTCATCCATTATACATGAACCAAATTATTACAAGAATAAAAGCATTCTTTTTCCATGTTTTCTTTAATTGAAAAATGAACTAAAAACTCCATTTTTCCAGCCACAAGGCAGTGGCCATACAGCCCTCCTTGGCCTATAAATATGAGCTCTTCCATTGCCTAAATACACACACAAACATTCCTAGCCTTAGCATTTTCTTACTTGATAGTTTTCTTACTCAAAGTTTGCTTAAAGTTCTCTAATTCTCTCAATACTTCAAGCTTTCTTCTTCTTCCTCATTCACACTCAAGAGACTCCATTCCCAACCTCTAATCAAGTTCTAAACCTCAAGCATACACATTCCAACCATAAATCAACTCCTAAACACATAACCTTTTCCATTATCAAATATAAAAACACAAGAAAAATCCTCCCTCCATTTGTTTTAATCTTGGCTGAATTTCAAGGACACATCAAGGACATATTTTCTTCTTCTAACTTCTCTAAAGATCAAGCATTACCTTTTGATAACAAGAAACAACTTGGTAGGGATTTTATTTCATGTTCTTTCTTTTGTTCTTCCTTTATATTTTCGGTTTTTATGATTTGATAATGACCATGGCTTGATGATGAGGAATCATGGTGGTGGTTGTGAATCCATCATTTAAATGACCTCTAAAGCCCAAGGTTTAATTCCTGATGTTAAAAGATTAATAAAGGAATTACTAAGTTTTGAATTTTAAGCTTAACAAGATATAAAAATGAACTAGCATCCATATTTATGTTTCAAGTTCTTGCACATCATATTTATATTTCAAGCTTTGCATAATCATATTTATATTTCAAGTTATCACTTTAATTCTTGAAGATAATAATATGAACTTGCATATTCATATTTACATTTCAAGTTATCACCTAAATCATAAAGATCTAAGAATGAATTTGTATCTTTATATTTATATTTCAAGCCTTACATTTCATATTTATATTTCCAAGTTATCACCTTATAATGATAATAATAAGGTTATAAGACAAGTTTATGATTATAGTCATCACTTAAATCCTAAAGTTCAAGATTTACTTTTTTGATCTTAAATGGCAATTTTGATCATGGACACTTGTCATCTGTTTATTTTTGGCCCTTATATAATTCTAATTTAAAGCTTGTTGTATTTTATTTTTAGGTATGATCTTGTCTTTAAAGTTGTACAAAGAAATTTTGAAAGACCTAGAAATTGCAAAGGATTAAGAATATAGTTTTTCTCATGGTTTTAAATGCTAAAGTTTTAGAATTCTGATCTGATCTTTTAGAACTGGAATGGTTACTAATTTGGAATGTTTAGATGAGTTTAAATCACTAATAGTTGTTGTTAAAATTGTTTTTAGTGTTTTAGGAAAAACTAGTAACTAAAAAGGATCAAAACTGTGTTTTTACGAAACTTTTAGAATGCTAATTTTTCTAATCACTGTTCAGATCTGTTCATCTCTGTTCACTACTTTTCACTGCTGTTTATTGCTGTTCACATACTTGAAGATCACTAATAATTATCATAAAAATTATTCTTAGCATTTTAGGAAAGTCTAGTAACTAGAAAGGATTAAAATTGTGATTTTATGAAGCCTTAAGGAGACTAGTTTTCTGATTCTGTTCAAGGGTTGTTCAAGGCTGTTCACATTGTTCACACACTTAAGAATTACTTATATTTGATGTAAAAATTGTTTTTGGTATCATGGCAATTACAAGTGTTAGTTTGAGCCGTTTTGCAAAATGCGGAAAGTTATGTTTTGAACTATCAACTATGTTATTTTGGCCAAATGATTTTATTTAGAGCTACTAATGATGTTGAATATGTCCATGAGTCCAAAATACCATTTATGAAGTTTAGATAAAGTTTTAAAAATTTTGGTTGTTGTTAAATATTAAAAATAAGTAATTATGCACTTTGACCCCTAAAGTATGTTAAGGTCTATAGCCCTAAAAGGTTTTTATGATGAGTTTTATATGGTTCCAGTGGTTATATGTCTCTTGAAAGTATTGGTTAATGTTAAAGATCTCTAGTTTGTGAGAATGTGTTAAAAAGGGATATTTGCATTTTGACCCGTAACATTTGAGAAATTACAATTTGACCCCTTTGGGCTTAAGCGTAAATATTGATAAATTGATGAGATGAATATGATTGATATCTTGTGAAGGCTATGTTCATATATTGAAATTTATATGGCTTAGATACATGTTTATGTAGTTTGAATTATGGCAAGATATGGTTATGTTAGATTCATTGAGATGCATAAGTTCATGAAGTTTATAAGCATGAAATATTGAAATGATGAGTTATTCATGTTTGCATCTCTATATATCATGCCAAGATTAAAGGTGACATAAAACACATGGAAATGATCCTCTAGACTCCCCGAATTAAAGGTTATGAAAGGTGATCCAAATAGGAAGTGATTCTTTGGACCCTCCAAATTAAAGGTTATGAAAGGTGATCCTGATGCCTCTTATCCCGTATCTCAAGAGTCGGGAATTTAACTTATCAAAAGGGATAAGATTACGCTAGTGATGACTAGTGAAGTATGAGCTCATAACCTAAAACTCTCGAGAAAAGAGAGAATATAGGGCGGCTCCCAAGGAAAAGAGAATAAAGAAATTTAAGTCCCCCTGTAAGAATGATGATCATGATGTTCTTTATATCATATACATTGTTTTATGAATTTTATGATATTATGTATATGTTATTGACATGCATCCATGACTAATATGTTGCATTCATGACATTAAGATTCATGCTAATAGATACGGGCCTCGGCTAATGGTATTTAGAACTTAATAAATGAACCTTATGTATATGTTCACCATTTTTATAATTAAACCCGAGTTTCCTAGGGATGATGACGATGACACTTGTGTTAGAGTCGAGAAGCCCTACTGAGATTCTTGTATAACTTTCTCATCCCTTTTCTTTTTCGTGTCGTCTCCAGACATGAATGATGGTGTAATTCGTGATTTACCTTAGGACTAGATGAGAAGCTACGGAGATAATTTCCTTTTGGATATTTTCCTTTAGAGTAATCGTATATTATTTATTAGTTTGTATTCTATTGATCGATATATATATTGATGTCCTTATGTTTATAGGACATCATTATTATGATACAGTTATGGATATATTATTATTATTATTTGAGTTATGTTATGCCATGGTTATATTATGTATTTACCTGTTATTTGTTTCTAACATCTCTCTTACACAAGCAAAATAAATGACGTTAGATACTTAGTATGCGCAGTTTACGTTTTGGTATTTAAGTTCAAAAAAAATTTTACCCATATTTTTACTAAAGCATTTTCAAGAAGCCTTGAGTTAAAAACTGAAACAAAAGAGTAATAACTAATAATTAACTTAAATGCGTCCTAGGTGTGTTGAGTTAAATATTAGGGTGTTACAGGTTGACCCTTCGAGGACTGCTGGGTCGACTGTCCTCGAATTCTTGGTGGAAAATTACCTCAGGGGTATTTTGATCATTTTCACTCAGACAAAAAAATTGGGGTGTTGCAGGAAGTGTCGTTCTCCCTTATGTTGGTTTGAGATTGGACAGCAAAGTTTGCTTGGGCCAAAATTGGTGAGATAAATCACTAAGCAGGTTAAGCAAATTAGGGAAAGGATCCTTATAACACAGAGTAGACAAAAGAGTTATGCTATTAAAAGGAGGAAGCCCATAGAGTTTCAGGCTGGAGAGCATGTTTTCTTGAAAGTCACCCCCACCATAGGAATAAGATGTGTTATGAAAGTAAGGAAATTGAGTCCTAGGTTCTTAGGTCCCTTCCCAATCCTTGATAAAGTTGGATCTGTTGCGTACTTATAGCATTACCCCCACATTTGTCAAACATACACAATGTTTTCCATGTATCCCAGTGATGTAAATACCAGTCTGATCTGAGTCATGTCTTGTCACTAGAAACAACACAATTAAAATATGATCAAGTAGTTGAGGAACTTACCTAGGAGTTGGAGTCCAAAGGCTACATCACCCGGAGTTATTTTTAGGTAGCAATTTCGAGGACAAAATTCTTCTAAGGAAAGGAGAAATGTAAAGCCCTAATTATCCCTTCTATGCAAAATGATCAAAATGCCCCTGAGGTCATTTTTGCACGAGCATTGATGATGGCCAGTTTCGGCCATCCTTAATGGGATAGTTTAATGTTTGAAGGGGACTATATATGTTTCAGATGACAATTAGTGCAAAAATCATAATTTTTGATTTTTTTCGTGTATAAAATTACCAAAATGCCCATAAGATAATTTAATGTGGGACTAAGTGATGATCGAACCCGGTCATCGCCCGAGAGTTGGATATGTTAATTTGAAGGGATATTTGATGGCTAGGTGAGTTTAAGAGAGTTTTTATCTAAAATTACCATTTTACCCCTAGTCAATGCTAATTAAGCTTAATTAAAGTAATTAAGAGTATATAGGCAATATTAGGCTCTAATTAAAGATAAATTATTTTTATTAATTAATTTTAAGGCAAAATAATTATTATGAATTAATTGAGGCCTAAGAATGATTAGAGAAACTTAATCTCACTTTTAAAGACAAAGAAGAGATATGGTGATATTACCACCCACTACACTTGTCTTGTAATGGCTACGTGTTATGACACTATTAAAGACAAAAGCTACTTTATTATGACTAATGACACCTTTCATGATAATTAATTCAAATTAATCATGTTTAGACCAAGTTAATAATCTTATTTTGACCATTGTTTTACTAAACTACCCTTAATTATTACCTTTTCTACCTAATATACCACATTTTTTTTTGTCTAAACCCTAAAATACCCTTAATCTTAACCAATCACTCCATTTTTCCATGAGGTAGCCGCTACCCCTTCCTTATGTCTTCATTCTTGCCCATATTTTTCAAAAACACTCCATTATCATTTTCTCTCATCTCCACCATCTCCAACCTCACAACATCTTTATTTCTCCATCAAATCCAACAAACAAATACACTTTTTTATAGCTCTTCCACTCAATAAACCCAAATCCACCATTATTTGTTTCAAGAAAAAGCTTTCTCGTACTTGTTCTTGAAGAGGCCAAATTATTGTTGAAAGAAAGGAAGAGATTTTTGCTTATTTTCTTGAGAGCTTGAGCTTCAAGGAGCTTGTAGCTACCTTGATCTCTAACAAAGACCCTCTTTTGGGTAAGGGTTTGTGTTCAAACTTATTTTCTTATCTTGTTTTCTAACTTTTGTTAAAAAGGTTTGAGTTTAATGCATGTTTATGCTTGAAAAATGGTTGTTTTGCTCAAAACTCTTCCTTTCTTTTAAATATATATGAAAAACTCATCATTCTCTCTCCTTCACATTTCAGCTATCACCATTCCTTGTAGGTAAAAGTTTTTGTTTCAAAATCTAGCACCATAACTTTATTTTTCTCTTTAAAAGTGTCACTTTTATGTATTTTTTGAAATTTTTTAGTAAACTTCAATATTTTGCAGTTAGGCCACAATTTTAGAGGGGTTATCATGCTGGTAATGTTGGTTTCAAAAATCATGTTGATATTTGGAATCTACTCATAAAAAAGAGCACATTTATCTATGTTTCAAAGTTCTGCATAAGCTTGGATTTTGGTATTCATGGTTTCAACCCTAGCATGTTTACATACGAGGAAAATTTTATTTTTAAAACCAACCACATATCTAGAATCTACATGAAACATGCAGTGGATACACGTAATTTGGGTATTTTTGTGATTATATAAAGATTTTCGGCTAAAAATGTAATTTTACAAATTTTTGGACTTTTATGTAAAAATTGGACTTTTAGGGTGTAAATCTGTAAAAATAGACTCTGGAACAGTAATGTATCTGTTTAAGAGAAAAAAAATGAGTTTTGGGATTGTTTTGCTATAATGCCCGGGGATTGCGAAATCCAGGAGTGATTGTCGGTGCAAGGAGACACGGACAAGGAGCGGCTCCTAGCAGACTTCGAAAGCGAAGGGGTACATGAATGAACCGATTACACACCCGAATGAGAGGGATCCTAAGACTGTATAGGTATGGGACCCGAAGATACAGTTAAGGAGGCTTATATGAATTGATTTGTACTACCTATACCAACAAGATGTATCTTCTTTTCGGTAGCATATCACTTAAGAACTCCATAGTTAAGCGTGCTTGACTTGGAGCAATTTTGGGATGGATGACCTCCTGAGAAGTTTTCCAGAAAGCATGTGAGTAAGGACAAAGCACGCTGAAAAGACCCATGCTGGTTTGTAGAGACAGTCGTCAATCCATAAAGCAGTAGGGGATGTTACATTTGCAATTTTGGTAAAGTTTGGGATCAAAGTGTAATTTTATAAAGTTTAGGGATTTTAATGAAAAAGTTGAGTTTTTGGGTGTAAAGCTGTAAAAATGGGTTCTAGAACAATAATGTGTATGTTTGGAAGAAAGAAAATGAGTTTTGGGGTTATTTTACAATTTTAGTAAAATTTAAGGGCCAAAATGCAATTTCTCAAATGTTTGGTGTTTCTATGTAAATTTTGAAATTTCAAGTGTAGGTTGTAATTTTAGTAGGATTAGGGTGGAAAATATGTCTTTGGATGAAAAATTTAAGTTAGGGAATGTTTTGTAAATTTTATGAAATTTGGGGCTACCTTATGAAACAAGTTGTAAAGTCTTTAAAAGTAAATTTTAAAACTTGTAACATAAAGGAATATGGCCCATAGTAATCATATATATTAGGAAGAAGAAAAATGTGTCTTTCAAAATATTTTTATCTTCAGACTCAAACTGGTTAGCGAATGAGATTTACAACTGAGATTTCTAACACACTAATAACTCTTGAATATCTGTTGGGTAAAATTTGATTATTTATTGCAGTAGATTATTATGCTTGATTCGATTTTGAATAAGTATTGTGACATGCTTGACCAAGATGCATTGGTAATATATGTGATATTAATTGTGTTTTGAAATGGCAGGCCTAAAAGACAAAAATAGAGTAGTGTAAAAATAAATATGCAGAAGCATAAAGCAAAGATGACACAAAAATATTAACGTGGTTTAGCTTAAAGCCTACGTCCATGGGCAAAAGCTACAACCAAATATTTCACTATGGAAATACGATAGAGACACAAAAGGTAGACACACTTTACTCAATACCCAAATCCCAAATACACCAAAAATACTTCAAAGTATTTTTCTCATCGGTGTATACTCTCAACTTGTAACATCCTAATTTTTAACCCAATACTCTAGAACATATTTAGGTTAATCATTAGTCTATTATGTCATAGTTCCCTTTTTACTTTAAAATACTTAGCGAAAAATACTGGTAATTTTTTTTTTTTGAATTATAAAAGGAAAGTGAGAGCCGCGTGACATGACGAACGATGAAGCATAAAAGGAATAAAACACAAATCCAAATAAACACATCATGAACATCTGGTCATAAAACATGTAATTGCACAGCATAATAAAACGAACTACATAAGTGGACATATATTATGCCCACCCAAGAAAGGCAGGACTTAGTTTAGTACATCATAGGACAAATACAATGGAAATGGAAATACATGGAACATAAAAAGAGAACACCCACACCCTAGTGCACCTAAAATGGATAACCTTTTTGAACAAAAGAAAGCTATCCTAATCTACGTGTGGTGTGTACACTATCACTCCTAGAGTGCCTCTACTGCTGGTAGTTTGGATAGGGCGGGATATAACCGATCCATGGGTGAAGTGCATCCGGAGTGGGCACTCGTTGCGGCTGAACATGAGTTCCTCAACGGGGACGCATGGACTACCTCTGAGCCAGTCTTGGATGTGTGACCGTCTCCTCACTACCCTTTACCCTCAACGGGGGAGTAGGGGTAGAGCTCTCGGAGGATGGATGGGTGGGTGGATCCTCTGATAGGTCAGTCTCCGAATGTCTCAATTGGGGGACATAGTCGAGAAAATCACAGGCGGCGGATTTAGCGAAGTACGTGCGAAGTACCCTCTCGTTATGCGTCCGTGCTCGCTCAAAAACCATGTCGTCGCCATACGGGGAAGTCGGAGAAAATCGATGGCTATGTACCAGGTAAGAAAAGGGGCGTCCCAAAAACATAAACACTCGGAGTGTGCAGCTCCCTTCAAAATGATACGACCGGTGCTCCGGGTCGTAATGCACCTCCCAGGTGGGGGTATCAACAAACAATACGAACGTCGCCATCTACAGACGTGACGGAAAGAAAAGATAGGGGGAGTGAAAATCTTGCTAGAATCTCAGTAGGGCAACCTCCTATCTAGGTGTCATCATCTATGTCCTCAGGAACCTTGGGTTTAGTGTATAAAATAACTGAGCATGCATCAAGTTCATTTTAAGCTTCAAAACATAGTTAGCCAAGGTCCGTTCATTTTAGAATGATTCTTAATGTCATGGATGAAACATAGTAAAAAATGTTTGCATGGCACTACTTAATGCAAGAATATTCATCATAACATCAAGTAACATCATATTAGTGGCATAAAGTGGCAATTGAAATTACAGGTGGGGAAAACTTTGTGACATAATCATCATACATTACTTTCTCATGGGCCACCCTAAAAGACATTCGTTCTGGGGGGGCTCGGCCGAACCGGTGTCACTCAGAACGTGTCGCATCTCTAAGTTATGAGCTCATACCTAACTAGTCGTCACTAGTTCTTACTTATCCCTTACCGATAAGCGTATCATAAATAAATCCCGACTCTTTACTACGGGCTAGGGGGCATTTTCTTGAGGGTGCTCGGCCAAACCGATGTCACCCAAGAATACATCTTGGTACCAATGTCATATGAGTTCTTTGGAGGTGCTCGGCCGAACCGGTGTCATCCAAGAACTTATCTTAGCACTTTATATCTTATAAAGAAAATCTCGTAGGTTTTTTTCAAAAACTTTCTAAGTCCCCAAATTTGTCAGAAATTCGGCAGCATAACAGCCGCACACCGAATTTCTTCCAAATTTACTTTATGCCACATAAACATATAGAACATGTATCCACAATCATAATTTCATACGTGAACATAATCATTCTCAAATAAAACATACATCCTCATGTAACATAAAGGCTCATTATGTTTTTGAACTTACAATATCTTATGCTTTAACCTTTACGGGCCTTAAACTTGAGATGTCATTATTCTATCATTTTCTATTAACCTCTTATGCACCTAAGGGTTCACAACTAATAATTTTTACTGGCATTTATGTTCATTAATAAATCTGGGTAGCATCATATTCTAAGGGCAAAATTACCTCTTCATGATTACGGGGTTCTAAAACTTACGTTTTAGACCCTTTCTTGGTTCCGTTTTCGCCTAAGGCGCTACAAATTAAATTTAAACCAATTATGAGGTATTCCTAAGCCTTTGAACTAATTATAAATCATGTTTACTACATTATAAGGGCACTGTACAGAATCAGTAAATTAAATGTTCTAAGAGTTCTAGAATTGCATTTTACGGTTTTCTAGTTGCTAGTTTCTCTATAGGCTCTAAAAATCAATCCTACATCAAATGTTACCAAGTTTTTCATAATTAAACAATCCTAAACTGAAGGTTAACATACTAAAATAGTTTTGGCAATAGCTAAGAATTCATGGGTCAAAACTATGCTAAAACTCAACTTTACGGTTTTTCTATAAAGCTAGTTTCTTTCCTAACATGCATAGAAAGGTTCCTACCTCAACACATATAAATTTCATACATTCTAACATGTCAAAACATCATCATACAACAGCAACCATGTCATGGCAGAACCGAATTCATGCATATACATATCTTGCATAGGTTGCTAGCTTCCCCTCGAATCGTTTTAGAACTTTTGAAATTCTTTTGCAAAACATTTTATCTTGTAAAATAGGCTAAGAACAATCGTGGGGCAGTGACAAATTTAGATCACTCTTTGGAAAAGGTTAAATTTACAAATCTTGTTGATCATAACCTTAAAGAACTCTTAAAAACATAGAAAACTTCTGTACAAAGATTGTTGGCCCTTGCAACTAGATGAAGCTCATTTTGAGTTCATCCACACCACACAGCCGAATTTACATCCTTGGGGATGTTTCCATAATCAAACTTTAACTTGAGATAATGAGGGCAAGTCTTTGAGCTCTAGGTTCCTTAAGTGATGACAAAATATAAACGTGCTATGTATTCCTTTTTATCCTTTATTATAAAGTAAAGTGAGCGCTTTAAAGTAAATATGGAATGCAAGAACTTGAAATTAAATATGCAAGGCACAAAATAAATATGCGAAACTTGAAAATAAATATGCAAGTTCAATTCTTTATTTTAGTGCTCTAGGCCCAGCAACAATCGACTTTAAGGCCGAAATAGAAAGGCTTCGAGATTAATTAGGTGATATGCAAGCTCTCATTTTAAATCTTTAAGTTCCTTAAGTGATGACTTGAAATATAAACGTGCAATGTAGGGCTTGAAACTTAAACGTGATAATGCAAGTCCTTTTCTTTAATCTTTAGAGTTTAGTGATAACATAGGAAAGTAAATGAGATGCAAGATCTTGAAATATAAATATGAGGTGCTAGAAATATAAATATGCAAGTTCATTTTTATATCTTTACTAGAGCTCTTACAAGACTTTGAAGGAACTTAAGCCTTAACCCGAATTTATCACAAGCTAAAGTAAACAAAATATCATTCCTTGAAGCAAAATTATAAATAGCATTTTTGTTAAAACTCAAGCTCTAGATGTCTCATTGTGATGATCACATGGTCATCATCTAGAAACTCTTATCATCAAGCTTCCATGTTGAACCATCATTGATGGCAGAAATTTTAGAGAAAGAAAAAGGAAAAGGGGCCGAAATCATGAGCACAGAAAAGAACCATTTTGAAACTCTAGAAACCATGATCTTAATGATGTATTAACACCAACATCATGAGTCCTCATCAGTGAGTTCATACATCCATTTCTAAAACATTATCAAAACTAAGTTTTCCAAGACCAAGAAAGAAAGAAAACTAAAAACATCTTTTACTTAAGAACCAAGATCAAGCTTTAGAGGTTGCTCAAGTAATAAATATCATTATGAGATCCTCATCATCAAGCTCCCATTTCCAAGTCTTTCAAGGCCCTTGGCCGAAAATGAAAAAGAATCAAAGAGGGAGAAAGAAGTTCTAAAAGATTCAAGAGAAACTATAAAGCATATAACTTAAACAAGAACTTTAATGGCTAAAACATTTAAAACAAAATCCCTACCAAGTGAAATGATGTTGAAGAGGATGAAGGAGATGAAGAAGCTTGAAGAAGAAGAACTCTTGGTCTTTGAGAGAAAAGGAAAGCTTTGAGTGCTCTAAACTTAGCAAATGAACTAAAGGTATTGCAAGTTCACTCAAGTGTGCTATTTATAGAGAAATGAAACAAATGAAAGGTGCAAAAGGGAGAGGAGGACTTCGGCCAAGGCAAGGCAGTCCCATGAGGTCCATGAGGTGAGATGTTGTGATCTTAAGGCATGGTGAGGTATGGTTCAAGGTAAGGCTCAAAGCATAGCATGGCTCAAGGAGTGTTTGAAATTTAAATCACTTGATGAAACTTGGATGATGTGGCTGAAAATGCATCACCCATGGGGGAAGGATTTTTTTCATTTAATTGTGGTTTAGAAGTGTATTTAGGTGTGTTTTAGGTTATGTTTAAGATTAGAAATTTGTAGGAAAGTGTTTAGGTGAGGTAATAGTTAATTAGAGGCTTGTAATACTAGATTTATGAGGTGGTCTTGCTAAATTAATGGAGTCAAACTCCATTAACAAGGAATCCAATGCCAACACAATTCCTTGATTTAGGGAAATTGGAAAGAGAAAACACTATTCAAGATTCCAAGACTAGGAATCTTGAGTTTTAAAAAGAGATTTAGGTTTAATCTAAGCAATTTTAGGTCCTAATTAATTTTATTAACTTATTTTGACTCTAGATTAATTATGAAAATTAATTAATCTTTAATTAGAGCCTAATATTGCTTAAGTTTGCTTAATTACGTCATCAAATTCAAACGGCACTATCCCGGGGGCAAAATTGTAATTTTGCACAAAAACTGCCCGAGACCACCGGGACTTAAACAGACACTTTAAACACATGAAAATATTGTTTTAAGCCTTCAGGGAAAGTTTCGGGCTCAACGGCACCTTTACCCGTGTAAAAATGCTATAGGGGTATTTTGGTCATTTTGACTCGAAACTGCAGAAAATGAGATTTTCGCCTCTGAAACCACTCTAGGGCCATCTAATCCCCTTCAATCATTGAGTTAACCCTTCGAGGACTACCGGGCTGGCCATCCTCGAATTCCGGGCAGAAAATGACCTCAGGGGCATTTTGGTCATTTTCCTTTCAAACAGAAAAATTGGGGCGTTACACAACTCACAAAAGAGAAGAATTTATATAGAACAAATAATTCTACTCTATTACAAAATGAGGAGAGGATTTTTTTTTCTCCGTTGTTGATCTGATGCCTTTAATGTTGGCAAATGAAGCTCTTATTTATAGAGCTTGTCGTGTCAAGCTTTTCAAACCATCAAATATAATATAATATGATATTGTGCTACCTAACTTATGCACCGTTAGAAAGTTTTAGCCATTTCCATGTTATGCATCAAAAGGAAGCTTTGACTATTATTTCACCAATTGAATGTGAAAGTGTAACATCCCCTGCTGCTTTATGGATTGACGACTGTCCCCACAAACCAACACGGATCTTTTCAGCATGCTTTGTCCTTACTCGCACGCTTCCTAGGAAAACTTCCCAGGAGGTCACCCATCCCAAAATTGCTCCAAGCCAAGCACGCTTAATTGTGGAGTTCTTTCAGTTTGGGCTACCGAAAAGAAGATGCATCTTGTTGGTATAGGTAGTACTAATCAATTCATATAAGCCCCCCTCAACTGCATAGTCCCATACCTATACAGTCTTAGGATCCCTCTCATTCGGGTGTGTAATCGGTTCATTCATGTACCTCTCCGCTTTCGAAGTCTGCCAGGAGCTGCTCCTTGTCTGTGCCTCCTTGCACCGGCGATCACTCCCCGACTTCGCAATCCCCGGACATTACAGAAAGCACTGAAAACAAAGAAAAGATGGCATGTGTGCATGGACATTTTGTCCATTGAGCAAAAAGTCAAGCCACCAATTTTGACAAGTTGTTAGACTAGATATTGTTGGCTGGACTAGTTGCATGTGTGTATTATTTTGAGCATTGTTCACGATTGATTTTTGAATGTGTCTCATTAATGGAATGTGTTGAGTCAAGTATGCAAGAAGACGTGAATAAGGAAAATTATGAGCTTAGGACACTACCATGGTGTACTACATAGTGTATTTGTAGATCCACTTGCAAAGCAAGGAAAGCGGAGGAAGTAAAGGCTACCGGATATACTAGTTGTTACACCATGGCATGAACCATGGAGAATGTAAGTATGATGTTTATATGTCTAAAAGAGAACTCACATGCCCTTATACAATGTTCAATATCAATCAAGTTTCAATGACAACTGATCATACTTATACATCATAATGATGAATATTATCCATGACTAGTCGAGGTTTGGTACTAATCGAGGTTCAGCGATGGCTAATCGCATTATATATGTTAGGTATGATCTCATAGCCTAAGGATCCCTGAGAATTTAATGAATAAGTGCAAATGAATTATGTTTCAAGAAAGTATATGGTCTTGCGTCTGCTCACAGTTTATGTTCACTTCTTTCATACATGCATGTATTTGTACAGGAATATGTTCGTCTCTTTTCATGCATGCATGTACTTATGAGATTATGTTTCATTCTTTCATTCATGCATTTGGCCTAAGTGTTATGTTTATTCTTTCTATGCATGAATGCTCTCATGATAAGTATATTTTAATGTGAAACATGAAAAAATGCCCTCATGATAAGTATATTTTAATGTGAAACATTATCATGCATATATGTATGTGTGTGTGTGTGCAGAAAACTCTAAAGTTGGACTATATTGTGGCATGTACACCTTTTCTGTAATAAATCAAGTGGGCCGGAGACATACGATGATGACACCATGTATGTTTTACTATTACTAAGCTTCATTAAGATTCTCAACCCTCTTAAACTTCCATGTACGTCTCTAGATGAGCAGGATGTTTTGGCAGCTGATGTTTGAGCTTGCAGATGGATAGAAATAGCTATGCTGGAGACATTGTTAGGATTATTAGATATTTACCTTGCTAATATCTCTTGACCTATGACTATCATTTTGGTTTGGATTACTATATGTCGGACCCATGTGGCTATTTGACATACTTATCTATTATGCTTTTTACCGCTATGTATCTCGACTTTAGCAAACAGTTAGGTAGTTGTGCACTATGGCACTATTATACCTATTTGGATTTGTGAACTATTGAGCCTCTTATGGTTGGTTGTATATTATATATATCAAGATATTTTATGTGATGGGCTTGAGATTGTCTTGGTATTTAGATGATAATATTATGCTATATGTTTACTTATATTTATATGGTTTAGTGTCAACTACTATTTATGAACATGAAAGCTTTTATTTTTAAAAATAATTTCTCTTTAAAAGAATAAAAGAAATTAGCCCATATTTTCCACTAAGTATTTTCAAAATATCAATCCAAACAGGTGAACCTTTAACGTTAAAATCAAATACGACTCGAGCGTACTTCGTTATATATTAGGGGGTTACATGAGGCGCCACGGGTTCTGAGTCAAAAGTTTAAAAACTGGTTGACTCATTTTTGTAACATCCTCCTAAGTACAACATGATTTTTTTTTTTTAAGTCATAACATCCTACTCGAGAAGTTGTTACTTATAAATTAACGAACCTTTCTTAAATATCTATAGCAAGCTCGATTGAATAGTGAAGTAACTAAATCACAGTTCTATTAACATATACGACTAAGAAACAAACATTTATTGATTACAAGGTTAAGTACAAAAGGAAGCTCTTCTATGAGCTTTAATACACATCCAGTCTCTATTATAAATACAGAGATAAGCATATAACTAAGTACAGTTTGTACGAACTTCAGCTATAAACTACTGTAAATCCGACTTCCCTTCATAAAGTAGCCTCCTTGTTCTTAGAATCAACCTGGAGACGACACGGGAACACAAACACATAGGGGTGAGAATTCTAAAATTCTCAGTAGGGTAACTCCCCAATTACACAATCATAATCTCATTGTCATCGCCCCAGCCACTTCGGTTTATTCAGAAAAGGTGGTCATGTATTAAATAATAACAGTTTATTTTTAAAGTTCCAAATCATACTTTCGAAGTGGGTTACTTTTATTATTCAGTCACTTAAAACATGTATTTCATGACATTCAAGATCATAGAAATTCCTTCAAGACCAATAACTTCACAAAATATATGAATACATATGGCAATCATAATGATCTTTTCGTGCCCTTGACATAATAAAGGGGACTTTTCCGTGCCCTAATGGGGACCTCTTCGTGCCCTATTGGGGACCTCTTCATGCCCTACTGGGGACCTCTTCGTGCCCTTTTTATACTAAAGGGGACTTCATTGTTCACTTAGCACATACATCATCCTCAAGCTCACATATACATGCATAACATTTCTATATGCATGAACATAATTCTCGGATCTCATAATACTTCAAACCTATATATATATCACTCATTCATTTCTCATAACATAATCTTGGAAGTCCATGGCAAGCATTCATACACATCAACTTGAACCAAATGCTATTAGGTCACTAATCCAAGGCATCATCACAACTTCAGCATATTGACAGATTTTTCACTCAAGTAGCACAATTTATTTCTCATACCAAATGATCAATTCAAATGCTATAAAAATTGTCAATGACACCTCAATGTGTCCACAAGGTTCCATAAAAATTTCATAATAAAAAGAATTCTCTAAATATGTCAAAAAAATTAGACAACTTCGGAGGTTAGAAACCCCCTATTTACAGCCAATAGCCATAGTTTCCAATTTTATTACCCTACCAAGTGATCATATAAAATCATATGAAAATTCAATGTTGGACTTCAATATGTCCTTAATATCCTGTAAAAATTTCAGTTTATAATTCGATCATTTACTAGGATAATAAAATGTCACAAGTTCACAGCTTCAGATTCAACATTTCAGGCAGCATAGTTACAACTTCGGTTCTTGAATTTTTCAAGGCATTAGGAATCAAAACCAGAGCTCAATAAAATTCATGGAACTATCCTAGGATGTTACCTTCAACATATAATTTTTATAGCTCATGAAAACACCCAAAATTCACCCAGAAAACTCGTTATTATCTGCTGCCTAGAACAGAACCGAAAATCCAGTATGCAAATTTCAATTTCTCTTGAGCAAAGATGATTTTTAACATCATCCAAACACTCCACCAAAATTAAAACATCAATATCAACATATTGAAAACCAATATATCCATAAATTTCGGACCAAACACAATCAGAAAAGTCCATCATAAAATTGGAAAGAAAAGACCAAAGAAAACCCTACTTGGAAAGCTTTTGAGGTTGATACTTCAAAGGATGTTCTAAGTGATCTCCCTTCACTTCAAGACACCAATTTCAGTCCAAAACCTTCCTTAGGCAGTGGGGAAGTGAGGTATTAAGGTGAGGATTTGAGATTTCAATTGGTTAGATTTGTAGGTATTGAGGTGTAGAGCAAGTTTTGTGAAGGAATCTTTGGATTTTGGTAACTCTAAGCTAACATATATGAAGTTGAAAGCATGTTGAAGCTCTTAGCCATGGAAGAAATGGAGCTGCTGTATTCTTGAAGAAAATGGCCGAGAATGAGCTTCTTAAAGAAGCCAAAATTATGTTTATCTTGTATTAAAGTAAGGAATAAAATATATTATGTTTAGATAATTACAAAGCCAATAAAGTAAAATGAATGGTTGTGATTCAATCTTGTAATTCAATATTGAATCTTAACCATTCATTTGATTTGAAGGGATAGGTTTATTTGTTTTGTAGAGATCTAACTAGTTTTCAGTGTTAGAAATCACACACCGAAATTTCACCGAACAGATAAAACAGTGTACCCGGGTAATCAAACATTGCCCGAAAAATATTTTCGGGTATAAAATCTTTATTTCCACCTATTTCTAACCATAATCAAATAATTTCTCAATTTCGGGCATCTCCGGGGCCCAATTCTAGGGTTTCGGCTGTCTCGACGGACCGGTAGGGCCCGCAAGTTACTATTCATGATTTTTTTTTTTTTTTTACAAATCCCTTAGACTATCCTCATCATTGTTAAAACTGACAAATTTTTAAAATTATAACTAATAAAGCTCAAATTAATTTTTAAATAATTTTCAGGGTGTTACAATTTTCATGGTCAGCCAAAAAAATGTCAACCTGATTCACCCAACTAAATTGATGGTTTAAATGGGTTGGCTCACTAAAGAATTAAGAAATGAAAAAATGAAAATTTTAAAATTTATTAAATAAAAACACAAAAATCTGACAAAGAAGGGCTTAAAATATATATATATATAAAATTACACATACCTATAAATGCAAAAGAAAATGCATATATAATGTTAAGTTCAAATTCAATCCAAATATAATATGCATGTTGCCTCTTGCATTTTTTTTTTCAATATGGTGAGAAATCGAGCCCATCCATCACCAATCTGTGCCCAACCCACTTAACACATGTAATGTTAAATTAAGTTCAAATTCAATCCAAACAGAATATGCATGTCACGTCTCGTATGATAAGGATTTTTTTTTTTTACCCCAGTGTTGTGAGAAACCAAGCCAACCCAATACCAAAGTAGTTTATCTTGTGTAACTCAATTTATTTTGGGCACATTGGGATTGTTGTGGGCATCTACTTCATGCGAATTGTTATCGACCGGAAGAAATGTCTATTATAATAAAGTCACGACGGGCTCAGTTGTAGTCTGTAACATCTATATTTGGACAATTAACAAGCACATTTGTGGTGATCATTATCTGATGATTATCTAGTTTCGTATAAGCTATAAGTTGATTCAAAAATAGGCTTATTGTTTGGCAAAATTTATTATAAAAATTTTATTACTACATATAATTCATGCAAATACCAATTGGCTAGGTCAAATATAGACTAGACAACAACACATGACTAGATAAGATATAATATGTATATATAAATGACATAATAAAACAAGTCCATATTTTTTTTCATTTTTCCATCTAAAATTTTAATGCTTCCATTGATTTTGCTATGATTATTTCTTAAAATTATCCTCAATTGAAATAATATATATGTTCAACAATGAATTTTTTAACCAAATTATTTAAAAAGAATGTAGTATGTTAATGGCTAATTCCAATTGTAAATCAATATAGCATTAAATGTAAGAACATTCGATTTAATTTCCAATTTATAACAGCTATTTGAGTTCTTATCTCATTTCAATTTAATAGAATAATAATAATAAATAAATAATTAATTAATTAATGATTGTGTTAGATTGGAAAGTGTTAAAGTTTAAATTTCAATATTGAAAGAATTTTTTTATTTTTTTTAGCCATGTTTGATTTGATCTTGAAATAACATTTGGAAAAATTAAATCAAATTTTTTGGTTCGAGTTGTTCATTTATGTAGCGGATCAATTATAATAATTGTAACAAGTACAGTTAATTATATTTTGTGACCAACCAAAATTTTTCATTTTCAATTTATTCATTCTTTTTGAGAATGTAATATGTTATTTTTTTAGATTTGAGTATTTATAAATTTTGAATTTGAAAATTGAATCATTACTAATAATAAATACAAATCAAGATTAATTTCATCATAAACAGGACATCTCTAATAAGTATAAATCAGCACCTAGAAATTTAGATCCTACAATGGTATTTTTTTTATTTGTCAACCACCAAATCAACATATGATAAAATAAGTGACATAAATCAACATATAATGATTGGAAAATACTAACTTAAGACTAGTATTAAAAATAAATATAATGATTGTGAATCATTAGTGATTTTTGGTTAGTGATTTAATCTGATTAGTAATTTATGATTAATTGATTTCAAATGACTTTGATTATAATTGATTAATTAATTAGTATTCCATTGATTAGGTTTTCTCAATTCTTGCATCTTTATTTTATTGTATAACATTTAGCCTATTTATATTGGTAATTCTCATTTACAAAATATTAAATGATCTAGTTAAACATATTATCTAAAAAGCCACTATGATTGGTCTAATAGTGAGGGATTTGGGTCGTATGCATAGAGTTATAGATTCAAATCTTATTGCAACCAATGTAATTTTTTGAAGTATCAACAAAAAAAAGAAAGAAAGAACATCAAGACATGATGTTATGATATTACAATTTATCATCACCGTAAATTTGATTATTAGTTATAGTTCTCCTACTTTCATAACATGTATGTTACAAGAATGATATTGAACAAATTATTTATTTACTGTTGTACTCCACTCTTTTTTAATTATTTATTTTGCATTGTATTTTGTAGAAATTAATATATTTATTTAAAAAAGTGCAATAATTTGGGTGAGAGTCTGGCGAGTACGGCTACGTTGATGCTCTGAGTAGACCGTCTCCAAGCCCGATTCATCAGAGTTTAATATGTCATAGGCAAAAAACAGGCTGCCATAAAGCCGATTCCTACTTGCACCATTCAAATCTGCATCCTCAACCTCAAGAATCTAATATTGAGGATCAAGCCAAAAGGAGTTGCCACAAAGCATGGTATGGCTCTAACTGGTTGCGGGAGTTAAAAATGACTTCCAATGTTTCATGATTGGAGGAATCAACTTATTCAACCTCCCAAGACAGTCGACATGGAACCAAAGCCTCCCATGATACTGTTATAAACTTAAGGAAGGGGAAGTTGGTACTAGAGAGGACAATGGTGACAAATTTTCATTCTCCAATTACATTATGAAGATACAGCTTCCCTGAGACGTCAAGCTCCCCATGGAACTAGAAAGGTATAATGGGACGGCAAACCCCTAACACCATATTGACATGTTCAAGTCAAGGATGTATTCGGTGGGGCCCTATGATGTAATTAAGTGATGTGCCTCCCGATAACTCTTCAAAAGGCAGCCTTGAAGTGGTTCAACAACCTTCCTCTAAAATTTATTGACTACTTTGCAAACTCAATCTCAAAGTTCTTAGTGCATTTCACCATGAGGAGGCTCAATCATAAATTAATGTCAAGTTTACAAGGCTTCTACTAGCAACCTAATGAGCCTTTCCAGGATTACTTCGAGCACTTTAACAAACAAAAATTAATATATGCGAAGCTTAGTACTCAATAGCCTTATTACCTTGATCAACGGCCTCTAAAATAGTTTGTTTGTATAGTCACAAGCTAAAAAGCCCCCCAAAGATACTTGAGGAAATCCTGGTCAAGGTTGAGAAGTATATCCACTTGGAAGAAACGAGGTAGGTCAAATTTGATGCCTAGAAATGCTTGGATATCCAATAACAAGATAAAGGTCAGAAGAATGAAGAAAAGGGTTGAAATCGTGAAGGCAAAACAAACCCAAGGTCTGAGGTATTACAAATACACTCTACTGACAGTATCTTTCAATGATGTTTATAAAGAAATATGCAACATCGAGGTACTACCTAAGCCAAGACTTTTAAAGCCTAAGCATAATGCAGATAAGTCAAAAGTTTGTGCATATCATAATGCCCATGGACATTAGATTAAGGATTGTTATGATCTGAAGGATACGGTAGAAATCTTAATCTAGGAAGGGAAATTGGAAAAGTATGTAGCATCCCAAAAGAGCCCTAAGAGAGGATGATCTTTCCGGGTCCAAAATGACAAAGAAAAGTGGAACTCTCATGGCCAGAGGATGGAAAATGTTACCCATCCTAATGAAGATTCTAGGGAGGAAGATGAACTTGATGACATTATCACAAGAGCTTTTGCTGGGAGAGGAATTATGAAGTTAATAAGGAAAAGGAACTTGAGGGGAATTATGTGCATGCCCAAATGGCCCACCAAAGTACATCTCGACCATAACATTTTCTAACACTGACATGGAAGGAATAGTGCCAAGCCATGATGACCTTGTGATGGTCTCAGAAAAATGGTAAACGTCAAAATGAAGAGAATATTAATCAACAAAGGAAGTTCTGCATATTTGCTTTTTCGAGAAGCATTTGACAAGCTGGGTATTTCAGCTTCCAAACTTTGAGCACACCCTAAGAACTAGTTGGTTTTTTGGGTGAAAGAGTCCAACCTGATGGGTAAGTGACTTTGTACATGACTCTAGGTACTAAGCTCTTCAGCAGAACACTAAAAGTGGACTTTATCATGGTCAACAAGCACTCAAAACATAATGCAATAATTGGAAGGCCTACCCTGAATAAAATTGGAGCAGTAGTGTTTATGAAGTTCATTTTGGACCAAGGGAAAGTAGCAAACCTCAAGGTAGACCAACTCTCTCACTACCCGATTTGAGAATCTAACCAACACGTGGGAAATTCAATCCCTACATAAGCTTCTTGGTCATTGAGTCATACTATATGAATACTTTAAATATCATTTTAATTTTAAAGCATATTCAAACTTTTAAATTCAAAATGTGTTCAATATATTAAATCCATTTCTTAAACCAAGTTTAGTATTCATAATCATGAAATAAAATATAGTAGAGTTGCTCTATACAAAACCATAAAATCATAAGTTTAAATACATGACAAATCTAAATCATGATAGCAAAATAATTATACTCATGCATGGTCCGAGACCATGCCTGCAAAATCATTGGAACACTAAAGAAAGATTAATCTGATGCTTCATTACAAAGTAATGCTCACTCAACTAAAGACACTATTGTTGAAGAGGATGTTGATAATGATTTGAAGCAACAATTGAATCTGTAAAGGGGAGGGAAAGCGGGGTAAGTTTCATAAAATACTTAATAAGTGGATTCTAATCCATAGCCATACATGGAAAAATAAGGAAAGTACATAGGTAGTAATGTAGCAACCAAAATCATTATATTCATAATACATAATAATAGTGATAACATCATTTCATGCAAAGCATGAGAAAACATAATAATTTTTCTGATGAATTAATAGAGAGACAGAATTCTAAATAAGTGGAAGGTGGTGCTTAGTCCATCGTGAACAAGAGCATCTAGCTAAGGTTTAATAGTCCTTCATGAATCACATCCCTCATGGGCTAATCTAAGTAAAGGATAATTGCCCCCTGTGGGAAACTTGGTATATAGGTTAGCAAATTGACCATTATTAACTAACAGTTGTATTTCTTTCTCATTCCTATCCAAATATCATTTACAGTCAAATGCCAAAATCTCAATATTAAAATCTTAATTTAGTGTCTGCCATCACTTTTACTGTTCATATCTTATTTCTTGGAATAGAAACTCTGTTTTCATAGTTTATTAGAAGTAATATAAAAAGCATGACTAAGCAAATGACATACAATCGTCAACAATAGTCTTATATATTTTCCAAAAGTCATTTATTTTCATGAAAAACTGCAAAAAAACATAACTTTTCTATATTAGCATAATTTTAAAACATGATCATAACAAAATAGAATCTCTAAATCCATGAAAAGTACAAATGTTGCATGAAAGTTGCTCATAATTTCCAAAATGAAAGCCACAACTTAAACCCACTCACCTGAGGGGGTGAAATGTAAAGTGTCAGCAACAGTGAAACTTTAGGGAGTGGAAATGGCACCAATGTTTGCCATGGAAGTAACATAAACACATGAAAAGGAAGGAAAGAAAGGAACCCTGGTATAAACCATAGCTAAGTCCTTACCTTGAAGCTTGGAGGAGGTAGGATTGAAGAAGGAAGATAATGAAGGGGTGGGAAAATGTTTGAAAGCTTAAGGCTTTCAAAATTTTGGGGTAAAACGCATGGGGTAAGGTTTAAATATGGAAAAGGAAGTCACTTACTAAAACTACATCATTTTGGACGTGTTCTAGTACCGAAGGAACTATTATATCGGTCTATGACCATTATAACGGTCAACAGATGAACATCAATATGATGCATAAACACATGACTGTTATAGCAGTCGATGATCACTATAGCGGTCTCTAGAAGACCCACGACTTAAACTGTTTGACCGCTATAGTGTAACATCCTAATTTTTAACCCAATACTCTAGAACATAATTAGGTTAATCATTAGTCTGTTACGTCATAGCTTCCTTATTACTTTAAAATACTTAGCGGAAATACTGGTAAATTTTTTTTTGAATTATAAAAGCAAAGTGAGAGCCGCGCGACACGTTAATTAATAATGCACGAAAGGTAATAAAGCAAGCATCGCATAGCAACATGGCATAAGCAAATAAAGGCACATCATGATAATACTGAACTGCATATTTATATAATATATGAAATGCCCACTTGTATAGAGTGGGGCTTAGTTTGATACATCATGAGCAATACAACTAAAAAGGAAATACAAGAGAAAGTGCAACGGAAACTATAAAGGCAACTCCCCTACCCAAGTGCAACTAACGAGATGACCTCTAAAACAAAAGAAGGTTCATCCCTATCTAAGTGGTGTGTGCTCTACCCGGGTACTCCATCGGTCGTACGTCACCTCCTACTGACGTCCATCTCGTGAGCGAGGCATATATCCGAGAAACTGGGCGAGCTCCTCGGGCGTAAAAAAACGGAACAGGGATCGAGAGTGACCCCCGCGGTGTGGCCACATCTCCGGTCGTCGTGCAAGCCGTGGCTGAGTCACGGTATCCTCACTGCCCTCCCTCATCAGTGGTGGAGAGAGGGCGGAGCTCTCGCTATACAGATGGGTAGGCGGGTCCTCGGACGGGTCGGTCTTCGAGAAGTAGGTCCGGGGCACGTAATCTGGATAGTCTCGCATGGCTGAGGCGGCGGTGTGCATGCGGAGCACTCTCTCATTATACGTACGCGCGTGCTCAAAAACCCGCTCGTCGTCGCCATAGGGTGCTGTCGGGGAGAAGCGATGGGTGTGCACGAGGTAGGCGGAGGGACGTCCTACGAACATGAAAACTCGCACCGTGCACTGTCCCTCAAAATGGTATGACCCGTGAGCCGGGTCATAGTGCACCTCCCATGTCGGGGTGTCCACGAAAACCACGAACATCACCATCTGAAGACGTGACGGAAAGGAAGAGATAGAGGGAGTGAGAATCTTGCTAAAGAATCTCAGTAGGGCCTCCTACTACCTAGGTGTCATCATCTACGTCCTCAGGAACTTTGGGTTTAGTTATACAAAATAAGTGAGCATGCATTAAGTCCATTTTTAGGTTCTAAAACATAATTTAGCCAAGGTCCGTTCATTTTAGCATGATTCTTAATGTCATGGATGCAAGCATATTAAAGAATGTGTGCATGGCTCTACTTAATGCAAGAATAATCATCATATATTTAAGAACATCATAATAGTGGCATAAAGTGGCAAATAAATTCTCTTTGTGACATAATCGTCATAACTTCCTCATAGGCCACCCTAAAAGAGAAGCGCTCTGAAGGTGCTCGGCCGAACCGGTGTCACCTAGAACGTGTCACATCTCTAGGTTATGAGCTCATACCTTAACTAGTCGTCACTAGTTCTTACTTATCAATCTCGATAAGCGTAACATAATCATAAACATAATCCTGACTTATCCAGTACGGGCTAGGGGGCATTTCTTGGGGGTGCTCGGCCAAACCGGTGTCACCCAAGAATTAAATCTTGGTACCGATGTCACATGAGTTCTCTAGAGGTGCTCGGCCGAACCGGTGTCATCCGAGAACTCATCTTAGTACCTCATAAAAATTTCATAGTTTTTCAAAAACTTTCTAAGTCCTGAATTTGTCAGAAATTCGGTGGCATAACTGTGGCATGTCGAATTTCTTCCAAATTCTTCTTTATGCCACATGAGTCAATCAAACATCCTTCATCATAATTTCATGCATTCACATAATCGTCCTCATACTTTCACAAGCAACATTAAAAGTTCGTTATTCACCTGGTCCTACGGCATTTTATGCTTTGACCCTTTCGGGCCTTAAACTTGTGATGAAGTTAACCTATCATCGTCTATCAAACTTTTATGCACCTAAGGGTTCTCTTCTAACAAACCTTATTATTTATTTATGCTCTCTATTAAATCTAACAACATCATTCCCTAGGGGCAGCGTTATAAACTTATGGTTACGGGGTTGTAGAACTTGCATTTTAGACCCTTTTGTAACACCCAAGTAATTAACCAAATACACCTAGGTTGAATCTGATTAATGACTAGACTTTACTCCTTGCTTTGGTTCTTTCTTCATAATTTGAAAATACTTAGTGAAATTACGAGCCATTTTTTTTTAAAAAAAAAACATAATTGAAAATGTGAGCCGAGTACAACGTGAACGAGTAAGTGGAGTATAATAAGATGTTTAAGAATATATCACATCATATCACTTTGGCTCCATCATATAACATCCATAAGCACATTATAACATATATTTACATACAATAACCTCACTCAAAGGGTGGGTTATGATCATACATCATTGTCTTATGCAAACCCATAAAAGAAAATATACATAAGGAAATACATGCCCCTAAACTAGATAACTCCATAAGTCGGGAAGGTTATCCTAAAACTAGGGTGCATGAACACACATAAATCTACTAAGAACCTTCTATGGCCACTGTCCTGGAAATGGGGGAATAAATCCAATCCACTGATGAGCTCCCTCGGGAGGGGACACATGAGATGCACCAGGCTGGGGTCGCATGGACGGCCTTCTTGCTAACCTCGGCTGAACAACTATTTCCTCACTACCCTCTCTTACACGTGTGGGAGTAGGAGCAGAGCTCTCAGAATATACATGAGTAGGAGTGTCCTCTGAAGGATCAGTTTCAGAATATCTCGTCTCGGGAACATACTCTGGAAATCCATGGACAGTAGATGAAGCGGGATAAGAACGTAACATCCTTTCATTAAGTGGACGTGCATGTTCGAAAACCATTTCATCGCCATAGGGAGAAGTAGGAGAAAATCGATAACTAGGGACAGGATGTGCAAATGGACGACCTATGTAAATAAAAACACGAATCACAAGACCTCCCTTCAAAATGATACGAGCGATGCACCGGATCATAGTGGAATTCCCAAGTAGGGGTATCAACGAACAGAACGAATGTCGCCATTTGAATCTGGAGACAATGACGGAAATAAAGAAAAGGGAGTGAGAATCTTGCTAAAGAATTCTCAGTAGGGTACCTCCTTCTACAGTGACATCATCAAAGTCCCCAGGAACCTCGGGATTATTCTAAAATAGTGAGCATGCAAAGATTCATTTTAAGTTCGGACAAATACCTAACCGAGGTTCGTCAATTTTTAATCATGCGTCTTATAATGCATCATAATCTTGACATGTCATATTTACAATGAACTTTTCCTTTATCATTACATCATATTCCTCATCATCATTATCAAAATAACATGCATAAAAGAACGTCATATAATATTAGCTACACATGGACACAGTGCACATATTTCATTTCTTTAGTGCCTTAGGTGACTTAAAATCTTATCATCATCATTATTTTCCTTGGGCCACCCTATACTCCACCCTTTTGGGAGTAATTTAGGTTATGAGCTCATACTTTACTAGTCGTCACTAGCATATACTTATCCCTTTTGATAAGCTAAAGTCCCGACTCTACCCTTTTGAGAGAACGGGTTAGGGGGCTAAAATCACCTTTTCACCACCTATAGTCTGATGGTTCCAAAGGATCATTTTCTTATAAGTTTAAGTCACCATTAAATCTTTGCATGTTATATCACAATACAATTCATAAACATCATAGCATTTTCTCATTTATAGTCTTAAGCTAGAATAATATATATCAACTATAATCATGCATCTCGGAGATTCCCAGGAAAGAAAGGTGGGTCACAATGGACACGTTTAAATACCAAGTCTTTCCTTAGCCAGAACCTTTCCAAATTACACTTTTTACAATGATACACTTTCTTCTAGCAACAAAGGTAAAGTTTACATAATAAAGAATATTTCATGCATAAGCATTCTCATTATTTGCAACAGCAACTATAACATGTAAGCCAGGAAATCATTCAATTATAGAACTAATTAGTTATGCACCTAAGGGATTTATCACCATCCTTACGATTATTTATAGGCCTTAAGAACACTATTAAATCAAATGGGGTAGCATAGGTAGTAAGTTGTTCCTAAGGTTTTACAGTATGCTAGAAGTTATGTTTTAAATCCTTTCTTATTACCAAATTTTCCCTATGATGCTGAAATTAGTTACTAAACCAATTATGAATCATTCTCCCTTATTTAAACATAATAAAACCTGGTTCTTATCATTGCTAAAGATTCTGGATAGAATGCATAAATTTCATTCCCTAGAGTTCTAGAAATCTTGTTTTTACGGTTTTCTAGTTGCTAAGTTCATTTTTAGTGTTCGGGATCAATCCTAGTCTAATTGATACCAAATTTTTCATGGCTAACTAATCCTAGACAGAATTATAACATACTAAAACAGATTTGGCATTGGCTAAACTTAAAGGGGTCAAAAACTAGGTAAATTCTAGCTCTTCTATTGTTCTGGGAGCTAGTTTTATCTCTAACATGCAGTGAATCATTCTCTTAACAATAAACCATAATTATCACAACTTCAAACATATCAAATCATTATCATACATTGATACTAAACTCAGATCAGTGGCCGAATTATGAACCTCATGCAATTACATAGAATCATATTTTAAGTGCATATAAAATATTAGTTCCCCGTAAAATCCTTGTAAAGTCTTAAAACTCATTTAGAAACTAGTTCTTTTGTCAAACTTGGGAGGATCTTCACAATTAAAATTCTCACTTAAGATAAAAGGAGTAAGTCTTGAGCTTTAGAGATTTAGGTGACATCTTAGAATTATAAACATGCTATGCAACCTTATTTTAATCTTATCTTTATAAGGTGATAGCTTGGAATTATAAACATGATATGCAATTCCATTTCTTTATCTTTAAGATTTAAGGTGATGACTTGAAAATTAAACATGATGCAAGAACTTGAAATATAAACATGATGTAAGAAACTGGAGCGGCGGTAATCCGCACAGGACCAGTAGAGGGAGAAGAGAATATTAAGAAACTGAGCGCGGTAGTCCGCACAGACCGTGAAGGGAGAAGAGAATTATTATTACATCTTTTCAAGCTCCAATCTCAAGACTTTTTAAAGAATAAATTCTTTAACTCCAATAATCATATTTCTTTGCTTGTGATACATGGCCAAGTCTTTGACCTCTAGGATCTTTAGGTGATGGCATAAAATAAACATGCCATGCGATGATTCTTTTAGCCATTATAAAATAAAGTGAGAGCATAAATTAAATATGAGATGCAACCTCTTTATTATCTTGAAAGATTAAGTGATGACTTGAAACATAAACATGAAATACAAGCTTGGAAAATACATCTTTCAAGTTCTAAACTAAAAATCTTTGTTTTAGCATCATAAAGCATTATTCTTTAAAGTTTTGCATCAAGTGGAATTTTCAAGCTTTAGAGGCCTAACTTGTGATGGATTTACAACCCACCCTCAAGGTCCTCATCATCAAGCCATCATCTTAGTTCCACCTAGGCTATATGGCCGAATTGGTTAAAGAAAAATGAAGAGGAAAACCGAAATGAAAAGCTAAGGTAAGTTCATAATTTCATCATTTTGAGCTAAAAACACAACTCCTCAAAGCATAGAAATAAATTTAGAAACTACTCCCTACCTAATATGAGTTGAAGAAGAGTAAGAGAACTTGATTTCTTGAAGTGAAATGAAACAAAATCTCTTTGAAAAATTGAAGAAAGAATTCAGCCAAAGAGGAGGAAGAAAGAAAGTTTTTGGTGCTCCTAAAAACTAGTTATGAACAAAGCATTCCAAGACCACTCAAGCAAGCCTATTTATAGAAGATTTTGAGGCTTCTAATTGGCCAAAAAGAGGAGGTAGTTGGTGGAATTTTGCAGGAGAAATAAGGGAGGAAAAATCATTTTAGACAAAGTTGTATGAAATTAAGGAATTATGTCTCTTATGGTGACATTTTGACATTTTGTTTTAGTGCAACTTTTGGCAATAATTCAGCTGCATAATGGCATCAATAATTTCATCCATTACAGCCCAAAGAAGTGAAATTTGTGTGTTCCATGCATTATTTAGGTGTAGGCAAGGTATTCATGTAATTTAGAAAATTTACGGTTAAGGGCTTAAGTGAATTAGTAAGCAATTTGGGTGTTTTTGAGCAATTTTGGGTTCTAATCAATCTAAATATATAATTTTGACTCTAGATTAATATTTAGAATTTAATAAGCTTTAATTTGAGCCTAATATTGCTTAGGTTTCGATATACGAATCAAAAATTCCAAAATTCGCAAAACTGTCCAAGAACAGGGGCAAAATCGTACTTTCACTTAAAAACTGCCCGAGGCCACCCGAGCTTAACCAATGGTTAATCATGGCTTAAAAACAAATTTTAAAACATTTTAGTGAGGTTCGGGCTCATTCGGCACGCACATCGGAGTTAAAACAGCCGCAGGGGCTTTTTGGTTATTTCGCGCGTCGAAACTCAAAATTGAGATCCTTCTGCTCTATTAACACACATAACACAAACAATCCCTTATTATCATCAAAACATCCCCTTGAGAATAGGTGGGGCCCACGATCCTCATTTTCTGAGTAAAATAACTTCAGGGGCATTTTGGTCATTTTATACGTACATAAATTCGGGATTCGCGACTCTCGCATGAATCGCTCCTAACCTCTCTTCTAATGTTATATTCCTTTATTGAGGATTGTTCGGCCTCAAATCTTATGTAATAATTACCTACAGTAATTCGGTAATTTCTAATGACAGTAAAAATTACAGTAAAAATTAGGGCGTTACACCTTTCTTGGTTCTGTCTTCATCTAAGGCGCTATAAGTTAAACCTAAACCAATTATGAGTCATTCCTACATCAAGGAACTAATTATAAACCATGTTCTCTACTTTATAAGGTTTCTGGACAGATTCTAAGAATTAAATATTCTAAGAGTTCTAGAATTGCAGTTTTACGGTTTTCTAGTTACTAGTTTCTCTATAGGTGCCAAAATTCATTCTGTAACACCTCAAAAATTATTTAAAAATTAATTTGAGCTTTATTAGTCATAATTTCAAAAATTTGATAGTTTGAACAATGATGAGGATGATCCAACGGATTTGTAAAAAAAAAAAAAACTGTGAATAGTAACTTGCGGGCCCTAGCGATCCGTCGGGATAGCCAAAACCATAGAATTGGGACCCGGAGATGCCCGAAATTGAAAAATTATATGATTATGGTTAGGAATAGGTAGAAATAAAGATTTTATACCCGAAATTATTTTTCGGGCAATATTTGATTACCCGGGTACGGTGTTTCACCCGTTCGGTGAAATTTCGGTGTGTGATTTTTAACACCGAAAGCTAGTTAATCTCTGCAAAATAATGAAGTCTATCCCTTTGAATGTCATATGAATGGCTAAGATTTTATCTTGGATGAAAGATCAAATCTTAGCCATTGATATTAAGTTCCTTTAATGAAAAGCAATTATGCTTTATGTTAACCAATCACAATTTTTCTTATAAGATATATATGAGCAAAATTCTTCTCCAAGAAGCCATTGTCATTGTCATCCTCGGCCAGCATCTAGAGCATCAGAAAACTCCATTTTTGCTTCTTCAAACACAAGAAAACTTGATTTCAAATGCCAAAAACACTAGCCTAGAGTTCATAAAACCACAAAGTTCCTTCACAAAACTTGTTCTACACCTCAAACCCTACAAATCTAACCGATTGAAATCTCAAATCCTCACCTTAATACCTCACTTCCCCACTGCCTAAGGAGGGTTTAGGACTGAAATTGGTGTCTTGAAGTGAAGGGAGATCACTTAGAACATCCTTTGAAGTATCAAGCTCAAAAGCTTTCAAAGTAGGGTTTTCTTTGGCCTTTTTCTTTCAAAATTTTTCTGAGCAATTCTTACTAGTTTCAATCCAAAATTTCTGGTTAATTGGGTTGATATTATGTTGTTATTGATATATGAATTTTTCTGAAGTGTTTGGATGAGGTTAGAGAGATCATTTTGTCAAAAGATGTTGAGTGATACTTGCTGGATTTTCGGTTTTCTGACAGGCAGTGTTTGATCACGAATTTTTTGGGCTTGTTGTGTGCAATTTCGTGATCTGAAAAAAATATATGTTGGACCTAACATCCTGAGCTAGTCCCACGAATTTTCTTGGGTTTTTATTTTGAGTGAAATTGCCTTAGAAAAATCAAGAACTGAAATTAAGCATATGCTGCCTAAAATACTAGTACAGAAGCTGTAAATTTTGCTAATTTTGTTACCATATCAAATGATGGAATTATCACTTAAACTTTTTACAGAGTATTAGAGACATATTGAGGTTTTACCAGAATTTTTATTTATAATTTTCTGGGTTCAATTGCTAGGGTAAAAAAAAATTATGAATTTTGGTTCTTGAGCCGAGGTTGGATGGTTTCTGACCACTAAACTTTTAGAATTTTGTTAATACAGTTAGAGAACTCTAATTACCCTGAAATATTTACAGAACCTTGGTGACACATTGAGGTATCATTGAGAATTTTTATAGCATTTTAATTGATCATTTGGTATGAGAAATAAATTGTGCTACTTGAGTGAAAAATCTGCCAATGTGCTGAAGTTGTGATGATGCCTTGAATTAATGACCTAATGGCATTTGGTTCAAGTTGATGTGTATGAATGCATGCCATGAACTTCCAAGATTATGTTATGAGGAATGGATGAATAATATATATAGGTTTGAAGTATTATGAGATCAGAGAATTATTTTCATGCATATAGAAATGCGATGCATGTATATGTGAGCTTGAGGATAATGTATGTGCTAAGTGAACAATGAAGTCCCTTTTAGTATAAAAAGGGCACGAAAAGGTCCCCAGTAGGGCACGAAGAGGTCCCCAATAGAGCACGAAGAGGTCCCCAATAGGGCACGAAAAAGTCCCTCTTTAGGGCACGAAAAAGTCCCCTTTATTATGTCAAGGGCAAGAAAAGATCATTGTAATTGCCATATGTATATGTATATCTTGTTAAATTATTGGTCTTGAAGGAATTCCTATGATGTTGAATGTTATGAAATACATGTTTTAAGTGATTGAATAATAAAAGAGACCCACTTCGGAAAGGTGATTTTATAATTTTAAAATGAACATTTGATATGTACATATTGCATGCTCACACTTTCTTAATAAACCGAAGTGGTCAGCGATGATGATGACAGTATGAATGGGTAATTGGGGAGTTACCCTACTGAGAATTGTATAATTCTCACCCCTATGTTTTTGTGTTCCCGTGTCGTCTCCAGGTTGACACAGAGGACCGAGGGACTGCTATGCAAAAGAACTCAGAAGTGCAATAGTGTAGTAATTAATGCTTGTATTATTTTGTATTTAGTGGAATGAACATGTGTGTAAATATGTCAGAGAACAAGGGTGTGTTAAAGCTCATAAAAGAGCTTCCTTTATGTACTGAACTTTGTATTAAATAAATATTTTGGTTTCCTTGTCATATATTTTAGTAGAATTATGACCTAATTATCTCGCGAATCAATCAAAATGGCTATAGATATTTAAGAAAGGTCTGCTAATTTATAAGTAACAACTCTCGAGCATGATGTCATGACTTAAGAATGATTCTATACTTGGGAGGATGTTACATTTCATGTAACGCCCGGGGATTGCGAAGTCGGGGAGTGATCGCCGGTGCAAGGAGGCACGGACAAGGAGCGGCTCCTGGCAGACTTCGAAAGCGGAGGGGTACATGAATGAACCGATTACACACCCGAATGAAAGGGATCCTAAGACTGTATAGGTATGGGACTATACAGTTGAGGAGGGCTTATATGAATTGATTTGTACTACCTATACCAACAAGATGCATCTTCTTTTCGGTAGCCCAAACTGAAAGAACTCCATAGTTAAGCGTGCTTGACTTGGAGCAATTTTAGGATGGGTGACCTCCCGGGAAGTTTTCCTAGGAAGCCTGTGAGTGAGGACAAAGCACGCTGAAAAGACCCGTGTTGGTTTGTGGGGACAGTCGTCAATCCATAAAGCAGTAGGGGATGTTACAAATGGTATCAGAGCCTGCACCTCTCCCAATACGGTGTGGTTCGGGGACGAACCAAGCGAAAGCTGGTGGGCATGTAACGCCCGGGGATTGTGAAGTCGGGGAGTGATCGCCGGTGCAAGGAGGCACGGACAAGGAGCGGCTCCTGGCAGACTTCGAAAGCGGAGGGGTACATGAATGAACCGATTACACACCCGAATGAGAGGGATCCTAAGACTGTATAGGTATGGGACTATACAGTTGAGGAGGGTTTATATGAATTGATTTGTACTACCTATACCAACAAGATGCATCTTCTTTTCGGTAGCCCAAACTGAAAGAACTCCATAGTTAAGCGTGCTTGACTTGGAGCAATTTTGGGATGGGTGACCTCCCGGGAAGTTTTCCTAGGAAGCCTGTGAGTGAGGACAAAGCACGCTGAAAAGACCCGTGTTGGTTTGTGGGGACAGTCGTCAATCCATAAAGCAGTAGGGGATGTTACAAATGGTATCAGAGCCTGCACCTCTCCCAGTATGGTGTGGTTCGGGGACGAACCAAGCGAAAGCTGGTGGGCATGTAACGCCCGGGGATTGTGAAGTCGGGGAGTGATCGCCGGTGCAAGGAGGCACGGACAAGGAGCGGCTCCTGGCAGACTTCGAAAGCGGAGGGGTACATGAATGAACCGATTACACACCCGAATAAGAGGGATCCTAAGACTGTATAGGTATGGGACTATACAGTTGAGGAGGGCTTATATGAATTGATTTGTACTACCTATACCAACAAGATGCATCTTCTTTTCGGTAGCCCAAACTGAAAGAACTCCATAGTTAAGCGTGCTTGACTTGGAGCAATTTTAGGATGGGTGACCTCCCGGGAAGTTTTCCTAGGAAGCCTGTGAGTGAGGACAAAGCACGCTGAAAAGACCCGTGTTGGTTTGTGGGGACAGTCGTCAATCCATAAAGCAGTAGGGGATGTTACAAATGGTATCAGAGCCTGCACCTCTCCCAATACGGTGTGGTTCGGGGACGAACCAAGCGAAAGCTGGTGGGCATGTAACGCCCAGGATTGTGAAGTCGGGAGTGATCGCGGTGCAAGGAGGCACGGACAAGGAGCGGCTCTGGCAGACTTCGAAGCGGAGGGTACATGAATGAACCGATTACACACCGAATGAGAGGATCCTAAGATCAGATAGGTATGGGACTATACAGTTGAGGAGGGTTTATATGAATTGATTTGTACTACCTATACCAACAAGATGCATCTTCTTTTCGGTAGCCCAAACTGAAAGAACTCCATAGTTAAGCGTGCTTGACTTGGAGCAATTTTGGGATGGGTGACCTCCCGGGAAGTTTTCCTAGGAAGCCTGTGAGTGAGGACAAAGCACGCTGAAAAGACCCGTGTTGGTTTGTGGGGACAGTCGTCAATCCATAAAGCAGTAGGGGATGTTACAAATGGTATCAGAGCCTGCACCTCTCCCACTACGGTGTGGTTCGGGGACGAACCAAGCGAAAGCTGGTGGGCATGTAACGCCCGGGGATTGTGAAGTCGGGGAGTGATCGCCGGTGCAAGGAGGCACGGACAAGGAGCGGCTCCTGGCAGACTTCGAAAGCGGAGGGGTACATGAATGAACCGATTACACACCCGAATGAGAGGGATCCTAAGACTGTATAGGTATGGGACTATACAGTTGATGAGGGCTTATATGAATTGATTTGTACTACCTATACCAACAAGATGCATCTTCTTTTCGGTAGCCCAAACTGACAGAACTCCATAGTTAAGCGTGCTTGACTTGGAGCAATTTTGGGATGGGTGACCTCCCGGGAAGTTTTCCTAGGAAGCCTGTGAGTGAGGACAAAGCACGCTGAAAAGACCCGTGTTGGTTTGTGGGGACAATCGTCAATCCATAAAGCGAAGAGGATGTTACAAATGGTATCGAGCCCGCACCTCTCCCAAGATGGTGTGGTTCTGGGACTAACCAAGCGAAAGTCATGGGCATGTAACGCCCGGATTGTGAAGTCGGGGAGTGATCGCCGGTGCAAGGAGGCACGGACAAGGAGCGGCTCCTGGCAGACTTCGAAAGCGGAGGGGTACATGAATGAACCGATTACACACCCGAATGAGAGGGATCCTAAGACTGTATAGGTATGGGACTATACAGTTGAGGAGGGCTTATATGAATTGATTTGTACTACCTATACCAACAAGATGCATCTTCTTTTCGGTAGCCCAAACTGAAAGAACTCCATAAGCATGCTTGACTTGGAGCAATTTTGGGATGGGTGACCTCCCGGGAAGTTTTCCTAGGAAGCCTGTGAGTGAGGACAAAGCACGCTGAAAAGACCCGTGTTGGTTTGTGGGGACAATCGTCAATCCATAAAGCAGTAGGGGATGTTACACATTCCTACTTCAAATGTAACCAAATTTTTCATGATTAATCAATCCTAATCTGATTATATTCCCATTAAAATAGTTTGGGCAGTGTCCATAAATAAATGGGTTAAGACTGTACTAAATCTTGACTTTACAGTTTTCTTAGAAAGCTAGTTTCTCTTTTAACATGCCTAAATGTGTTCCTACCTCATCATACATAATTTTCACACATCATAACACATCATAACATCATCATACAGCAGCAAACCCATCATGGAAGGACCGAAATATTAAATCCCAAAAAGATACATAACTTGATATCTTTAAACACATAAGTTGCTAGTTTCTCTTGGAATCGTTTTTGAGACTTCTAAAACTCTTTTGCAAACCATTTTATTTTGTGAAAGAGACTAAAAACATTCTTAGGTCAGTGACCACTTAATCCCTCCTTCAAAAGAGTTAAATTCTTAGAACCTTGTTGGTCTTGAACTCAAACAAATTCATAAGATTTAAAAGAATTCTTAAAACTTGGCTTATTGGTCCTTGAAGCTAGATGAAACTCATTCCAAGTTCATCATCACCACAAGGCCAAAATCATGTATTCAAAAAATGCTCCCTCATTAAACTTTAACTTGAGATAAAATGGGCAAGTCTTTAAGCTCTAAGGTCTTTTAAGTGATGACATAATTTAAACATGCTATGCACTTCATTTTTATCCTTCATTACAAAATAAAGTGAGAACTTAAAGTAAACATGCAAGACTTGAATATAGAAATGCAAGGCTTAAAATAAATATGCAAGACTTGGAATATAAATATGCAAGGCTTGAAATGTAAATATGCAAGTTCAATTCTTTATTTTAGTGGTCTAGACCTAGCAACAATCGACTTTAAGGCCGAAATAGAAAGGCTTTGAGATTTAGTTAGGTGATAGTGCAAACCTCATTTTAGATCTTTACGTTCTTTAGTGATGAAAAGTAAATATGCTAGACAAGAATATAAATATGAGATGCACTCCATTCTTTAGCCTTTAACTTTAAGTGATGGCTTGGAAATTAAATATGAATGCAGAGCTCAAAATAAACATGCAATGCATAAGCTTGAATTTAAATATGAATGCTAGTTCATTTTATGTCTTACTAGAGCTCATACAAGACTTTAAAGGAACTTAAACCTCAACCCAAACTTATCATGACAAGACAAAGTAAAAACAAGAGTGAACCTCAAGGGTTCTTTAAAAACACAAGGTTTCTTTGCTCGGAATGTAAACATAAACAACATTTTTATTAAAACTCAAGCTCTAGAGGCCTCATTGTGATGAACACATAGTTATCATCTAGAAGCTCTCATTATCAAGCCATTGTGAACTCCCTTGTCCAATATGGCCGAAAATATGAAAGAATAAAAGGAAAAGGAACCGAAAACCTTTTAGGAGAAAAAGAAACATTTGAAACTCTAGAGACCATGATCTTGATGATGCATTAACACCAACATCATGAGTCCTCATCATGGAGTTCATGTGACCATTTTAAAATATCATCAAGGTGAGAGGTTTCAAAGTTCAAGAAGAAAGAACAAAGAAAACATCTTTAACTTAAGAACAAAGATCAAGCTTTAGAGATTATCCAAGTGATGAACATTATCATCATGGAACCTCAACATCAAGCTCTCATTCCTTTGATTCTCAAGGGTTCATGGCCGAAACAAGGAGGAAAAGAAAAAGAAAGGAAGTTCTTGAAAGGATTCAAGAGAAACTAAGAACAAATAAAGGATTTAAGAACTTTAAATGAAAAAACTCTTGAAAAAAAATCCCTACCTAGTGATTAGGAGGTTGGAATGAGAGAAGAGGATGAAGAACTTGAAGACTTGAACTTGAGAGAAAAAGGAAGCTTTGAAGTGTTTCTTTGAAAACTTACACTTTGCAAATGAACCCAAAATGATACAAGTTCACCCAAGCAAGCTATTTATAGAGAAATGAAGCAAATGAAAGGTGCAAGGAGGGGGAGGGTGTTCGGCCATCAGAATGGAGGGAACCCATGAGTTCCATGAGGTGAGATAATGTGGTCTTGAGGCATGGTGAGGTATGGTTCAAAGTATGGTGATGTATGGTTCAAGGTATGGCCTCAAGCATGGTTCTTTGAGTGAGAAACAATTCAACATGTGAGGTAAAAGGGAGAGAGGTGGCCGAAATGCATCAGCCATGGGGGGAGGGTTTCTTGCATTTTAATTGTGGTTTAGAGTTGTGTTTAGGTGTATCTTTGATTAGGATTAAGATTAGGAGTTTGTAAGAAAATGTTTAGGTGAGAAAATGGGTAATTAAGGTTGTCAAGACATAATTAAAGAGTGTTCTTGCATCATTAGTGAGTTATAAATTCATTTTAGTGTATAAACAATTCTAGACACAATTCCTTAATTTAAGGAATTGGAGAGAGAAAACACTATTCAAGATTCCAAGAGTGAAATCTTGAGTTTTAGAAAAGGGATTTAAATCTAATCTAAGCAATTTTAGGTTTTAATTAATTTTAATAATTTATTTTGACTCTAGATTAATTATGGAAATTAATTAATCTTTGTTTAGAGCCTAATATTGCTTAGGTTTGCTTAATCACATCGTTAAGCTCAAAAATACTATTCTAGGGGCAAAATCGTAATTTTGCACTAAAACTCCCCGGGACTGCCGGGACTCAAACAGATGTTTTAAAACATGTAAAAACATAGTTTTGAACCTTTGGGAAAAGTTTCGGGCTCAAACGGCACCTTTACCCGCGTAAAACGCTATAGGGGTATTTTAGTCATTTTGATCCGAAACTGCGGAAAATGAGACTTTCGCCTCTGAAACCACTCAAGGGTCATTCAATCCCCTTCAAACGTTGAGTTGGCCCTTCAAGGACTGCTGGGTCGGCCATCCTCGAATTCCGAGCCGAAAATGACCTCAGGGACATTTTGGTCATTTTCCACTCAGACAGAAAATTGGGGCGTTACATATAGCGGTCCTCACCATAGCCCCATCTCTATAATAGTTATTCACTGATATAACAGTTACCCACGGACCCAACATAGTGTAGTTGGACCACCCACCGCTATAGAGGTCCCTAATCGCTATAATGGTCATAGGGATGTAGGTTCTACATTTTTACTGTCTTTCATACTTTCAAGGCCTTCCTTGTAACATCCCTAATTTCATAAATAAAATAAATATCGATTAATGCTAATTAGCAATTAGATAAAACATAGCAAAAACCAAGAGAACCTGGACCAGTTTTATGAAACATAACAAATATTATTAGAATATTCAAGTATTTCTAGAGAAAAATGCAAAGAATTACAAAAATGCCATCATTTAATAGAAATAACGAAAATACCCTTGCTATGTAAAGGAAATTACCAAACTACCCTTGCCTTATTAGTAAATGACAAAGATACCCTTACTCTGTAAATAGAATTACAAGAATACCATTATCATTGTATAATTACAAAAGTATCCTTGTCTTAGTTAAAGAAATTACAACAATGCCATTGCACAAATCCCTAGATTTGTCTTTAGGCAAGAATGAATCTAAGCCATTGAATTAAGATGACAATACAATAATTCAACCACATACATCATACACATTCTTAATCACATACATGCACATAGACAATCTCATGCTAAAAAATTAAAAACACTTATTAAAGCATAAGATCACATGATGTAAATCTATGATGCATACATACATTAAAGGTTAGAAAATTTCCACTAACAACATTTTTGCATAAAACATGGAACATGATTTCATAAAACTAGGCTAACATATTTGCATAAAACATGGAGTGTTTTCATCCAAAGTTTGGCCAACATGTTTCCATAAATCATGCTCCAAGAATTAATTCTCTAAATGTTTCTTTTCTTGATCCTTCCACTATAAATACTCTTCAAACTCTTTTCCATTCCTTACATTTCCAAAACACAAAGAGGCCTTACCATGCTTTGCAAGAGATACATTCTCTAGCTCTTGTAAAATACATACACTTTTACTAGTTTCCAAGCCTTAGAAACTCCCTAAGTGCTCTTTCTTTCTTATTTTTTTTCTACCATTCTTCTTATGTTCTCCTCTTCAAAGATTTCTCTTAATCCTCTAAACCTTATTTAAACACTTAAATTCTAAACTCAAACCTTCACTAGCTCTTATAAGAGTTACAATCTTTAACTCTGGTGAGAAATATTTTCTTAAGCACTCAAGTTCTAGAGTCAAGATTCAAGGAGGGTCATCCACTCCAAGGACTCTTGCATAAGCTCAAGAAAGAAGAGAATGACTCTTTTTTAGACCCTACATAAGAGGTAGGAGTTTCTTCTTTATTTGTTCAATCATTATTGGCTTCTAACCATGGATAGAATGCCTCAACCTTGAGTTATTGTCAAAAGTTTTGAATGATTATTTGTAAAATATATTTTTAGATAGCACAATATATTCTATTATGTTCTTAGCACTTCTATGATGTTATCATACTCAAATATAACATAAAAAGATAGTATGTGAAACTTGTTTTTTTAATAAAAATTACTAACGACATAAAAATGGTAGGTGCTGGAATTTCTGGTTGATTCTGGCAGCAGGCACTTCGGAATGTAATGATCATAAAATATGAAGTATCCCGAAATAAAAATATTTTTATCATAAACTAGACTCATTATAGAAGACTCTCCAAAAAGAATCACCTAAAACGGAGTTCTCTAGCTCAAGATATAAATTTTCAAAGCTAAGCCAAAAACTGAAACTCTACATATGACCTTGCAGTAGTAAAATAAGTGTAACTCACTATATAAAAATCCAAATGGACTGATTTCAAATCCTTAGGAAAGCTAACACATAGAGAAACACATCTATGTATGTTATACATAATGCTTTGCACCACGTAAATATAGAATGAGAAATAAATTTTCAGGACACTGTGCTGTAAGAGTGTAGTTTGGAACGGTTCTGACTAAGGAAAGACTTGGTATTTAAGCGTGTCCATTGTGACCCACCTCTCTTTCCTGGGAACCCTCCTGTGCACGGATTACAGTTGAATTACACTAAAACTTGATGAATTAGGAATCTAAAACTACCTTTTCTAAACTGAGATAACAAGTATATAGAGAGCTACAATTTTTTTTCTAAAAGATGTTAGAAACTGAAATAGAATATTTAAGTCTTGCAAGAGAACTTAAATATTTAAGTAGTAATAATCTTCAAGAGGAAACATATATATATAAAAGTCATAGGGGAGCTTTAAAATATGTAAAGAACATTTAATAATATTTTAAAGTGCATTAATGTATTACTAAATATTAAGTGTACAAAGAAGACTTAGAGAATCTATATGAGATCTTACATAAGTCTATATGCTAAATACCTACTTAACAAGAATACTATTTTTTTTTTTACCATGAGACTTAGTATGAAATGTCTACTATTTGATATAAGATTGTGTATGAAATGTTTCTATGATATCCAAGCTGATATATAGTATTATGAATATATATTGATGAGTTATGAAATGATAAGAATGGATGATTGATTGTACCATGATTTATTTATGATTACATGATGATTTTCACTCAATGAGAATAAAAGTAAAGCCTGAAAAAGTAGCAATGATAATCTGGAAAAGTGGACTTGAGCTAAGCTCACGGCTTAACCCCCTAAACCGTTGAGATCACGGCAACGAAAAGAAAACCAAAAGGTTGTGGCGACGGCCACGGTATGAGCTCATTACCCTTTTAGGGTGGTCTAAGGCATTGATGTATTCATCCCGTGAGTAATTATGAGACATGTCAATAAAAGAGAATAAAGTGTCATGCTAGTAGTAGAAATGCTTGTATGATTACAAAAAAGATGCATGAAATCATTAAGTTAGATATGTATGACTCTGCTAATAAGAATAGTTTAAAAGTAACTCTACCTCGGCTAATCACGTTTGCGAAAATCTTGATAAATGAACCTTTACCTATCCATCACTTTGTAAATAAACCCGAGGTAGTTGGAGTGACAATAATGACACAATCGATACCAAGTTGAAATTCCTACTGAGAAATCCAAAGATTTCTCACTCCTATGTATGTTTCCGTTGTCACCACCAGATACTGATGAATCCCAACTATTCGAGAAGGGGGAAGTCTTGCTTCCCTGAGTCAAGATGCACGAAGTCTGGGGAGCTAGGGAGAAAAAACCACTACTAGCCTAGCCTCAGATTAGACATTTGATAGGTTAAGAACCACTACCACCACCTCTGTAGTAATCTATGCTAGAGATTTTCACTTTTCCACTGTTGCTATCCGTATGCTATATTTTCTTCTATGTACTATTTTATTAGATGTATCAAAAGCCAGTACTGTATTTACTCATCTAGGTGCTACTATGTAAACTCATGTTGGTAACAATGATATTACTGCTCAGTAAACTTCAATTTTGGAAATTATATTATATCGGAACTATGGCCCACATATCATTCACATTACAGGCTTAATTTTTTTAAAAGTAGATTCGTATAAAAAAAAAATTACCCCTATCTTCTTATCATTAATTTAAAAATAAAATTGATTAAAGAATATAGGTAACATCTAATAGAGTCCGGGTCTATTAGGGTGTTACATTCCTGACAATATGAGTGGGTCTAACTTAAAGCTATATTAGACTTGTTTAAGGATATATGGACCTAAAGCATCACAAACCTACGGGTAGAAAATGCTATAGTGCTAGCCTTGAAATTCCTTCGGACACCCTAAAGTGTAATGATGACCATCTATCGACTACATTTGGGTTGTAAATAGTTGATCTAGATGTAAGGTCAGATGCAGGAAAGCACCCTTTAGAGCCAGAGGGAGAATTGAAGGAAGTTCAAATAGGAGCTACCCCCGAGAAGCTAACTCGGACCAACTAGAATTTGGATGCTGATTTGAAGAGTGCGTTAATCAAACTATTGAAGGACAACTCGAAATTGTTTGCATGGTCAGCTTTTGACATGTTTAGCCCCAACTTCATATGTCATAAGTTGGCCATCTATCCTGACATGCATCTAGTAGAATAAAAGAAGATAAGGATGTGCCTAGAAAAGGCCAAGGTAATGCAAGACCATGTCGCTATCCGGTTGTAAGAGGAGTTTATGTGCGAAATTATGTATCCTGCATGGTTAGCAAACATGGTGAAGTTCCTTAAGGCAAATGGCAAGTTGAGGATATGTATGGATTATACGAACCTTAATAAAGCATGGCCAAAGAACTCTTACCCCTTTCCAAGCATAGATGATCAGTAGACTCGGCCATGATTACCATTTTCTATCTTTCATGGATGTATATTCTGGGCACAATCAGATCCTAATGAATTCAAAAGATGAAGATAGGACTACTTTCATTACTCTCACGACAAACTACTATTATAAAGTTATACCATTTGGATTAAAGAATGTTGGAGCAATGTACCAAAAGTCGATGAATAAGTTATTCAAGGATCATATTGGAGGCTTAATGGAAGTTTACATAGATGACATGCTTGTAAAAATGACTAAGCTATTGGCACTCATTTCTGATTTGAAGATGGCGTTCACAATCATGGAGAGGCTCAACCTACAAAAGTGTGCTTTTGCCATTGAAGCAAGAAAATTTTTAGGCTTCATGATAACCCACAGAGGAATAGAGACAAACCCAAATAAGTACAACGTGGTATTGGAGATATGAAGTCCATCTTCCATCAAAGATGTTCAATGGTTGACAAGGCATTTAGTGTCCTTATCCAGTTCTTAGTAGCCTCTACTATAAAAGTAAGCCCCCTATTCAAATTGCTAAGGAAAGAAAGAAACTTCGAGTGGACTTTAGAGTGAGAAAACATGTTCCAGCACTTCAAGAAGGTGTTCGGTTCACCATGAATTCTTAGCAAGCTAGATGCTAACCATCCCTTAATCCTTTACCTCGCCATTTTAGAAAAGGCAATAGTTAGAGCTCTTGTAATGAAGAAAAGGAAAGCCTAGACACCAATATGTTTCATAAGCAGATCTCTAACGAGAGCTAAGATCCAATATGCCAAACTAGAGAAAATGGCCTATGCCTTGGTAGTCACGGCTCAAAGATTAACATAATATTTCTAGGCCAATAAAAGTGTTATTTGAACTGACCAGCTAATCTAGCAAGCACTTCACAAATCGGATCTCGCAAGTCAAATGATTAAATAAGTGATTGAGCTATTAGAATTTGATACCAATATGAGCCCTAGAACATCATCAAAGATTAGGTATTAGCGAAATTCATGGTGCAATTCATGGAAGATGACCCTTCCCCAAAAAAGCTTAAATGGACATTGTTTGTAGATGGAGCTACAAGTCTTAAGGTAATAGGGCCAGGGTAATCTTGGAACTAGAAGACGTAGTCCAAGTATAGCTCTCAATTAAGTTTAAGTTCCTGGTCCAACAATCAAGCTAAGTATGAAATGATGATCATGTAACTACAAATAGCAAAGGACATCAAATCTTGGAAACTAATTGTATGTAGTGACTCTTAGCTCATCACCTTGCAAGTCCTATGGGCATACCATACAAAAGATTCATTAATAAAAAAAAATTTACAAGTGGTGAACAACCTACTTCAAAGCATTCTATAATATGAGCTAAAAAATGTCCCCTGAGATCAGAACATAACGATTGATGTCTTATCAAAATTGATAAGCACTAAGCCTGAAGGAAACAATAAAAGTTTGATCTAAGAAGTTCTCTAGTCTTGTACCATTTTCGAGGTCCTTTAGATAATGGAAGTTAGTCAAAACTTGAGTTGGATGACCCTACTCATCAATTACCTCCAAGACAGAGAGCTCCCTTCAAACCAAAAAGAGGTAGCAAAGGTCATCCGAGAAGCAACTAATTTCTCCATTATCAATAGTGAACTTATAGAAAAGGAATATCTCAACCCCCTGAAGAAATGGGTGCAAGGGGCCAAGACTAAAGAAATCATCAAAGAAATTCATGAAGGTGCATATGGGAACTATATTTGAGGTCAGGCATTGGCACACCTTCAACTCAAACTTTTCCAGAATTTTGTTTTTCAATAACTTTTCACCCTCATTTCTTGTTTTTGTCTTAGTGTGTCACTTGCTAAATTTATTTTTGTACACATTGTTCCTTTTCCACACTTAAATTGGGGCATGTCCTCATGCTTTCCCCCACACTTATGCTCAAGCACATATAAGATTGCACATATGCTCTCTAAGCCTAAAAGGTTAGGAATATTCATTGTTTTTCACTTCTGGCTAAGGATGTGCTAAAACAAAAGAATGCACAATAAGGCTCAAAGGGGCTAAACAATGGTAACATGTAAAGGATGGCTATATAGGTAAGTGGCTATAAATAAGAAAAATACCTCAATCATATTCAAGCATGCACATGGAAACATATTTTCAAGCAAGACCCTAAGCAAGTTCTAGAATACAAATCCAAAGAAGGAAACACACATGAACAAACAAGGATGGCACATGATAGTCCAATCAAGAGGCTTAAAATCTCATAGGTAAAAGTGTATGTACTCAATCCAAGCAATACAATGAGTCCACCAAGCATGAAATACAAAGTAGTCAATGCCAAGCAAGTTGATAAAATGCATGTGGTAGGAGCCTATGCATGCAAACTCCAAGGTACTAAAGGGATGGTGTAAAATGCAAATAAAAATAAATATGATGCAAGACTCAAAACTAAAATAAGATATAGAAAAATAAAAGGGAAAGGTATAGAAAAAAGAACTCACTATGGGTTGTCTCTCACCCAGCACTTTGCTTTAATGTCCCTAAGTTGGATGGTCATGACCCTTATAGAGGGTGTGAAGCTTCAACCTAAAGATAAGCCAACTGAGCCCTTAGATCCATGTAGGTCTCATGGAGCTGCATCAGCTAGTGCTCATCAATGGTTCACCGAACCATCCTAGAATTTTCTAACTCAATTGAACTATCAGGGTGCACATGGTTGACCAGGAATACCTTCTATCTAGACTCTGGCCCAGCCATTAGTTTTGCCCGGGGCTCATGTAGCAAGATCCACTACCCCTCACAGGGCTTCTTACCTAACATGGGCTGGTCCGAAGCACCTAGCAAACTAATGACTACTGCCTGGGTGATGTACCTGTATCTAAAAACTTGGGACATTCAAAAACAATAGGTGCATCATATCCCATGGAAAAAGAAAAGGTAGAGAAATGGGGATTTAGATCTTTACAGAGCATATTTCTACAAGCATCATCAACTAAAGAGTTAATAACATCAAAGCCAAACACAGAATGTTCCTTATGAGGATGTTTCATAGCATCAGATAAGTTAAATTGGACTTTCATGTCCTTACACTCCATGGATAATGTGCTAGCATGAACATCAATCATGGTTCTAGCAGTTTTCAAAAGTAGTCTTCCTATGATCAATGTATGCTGGCTGGCATTGGTTTCATTCTCTATCTCAAGCACATAAAAACTAGTAGGGAATATTAAATCATGCTTTACTAAAACATCTTTCAATACTCCCTCTAGTCTTATGATGTTGCGGTTGGCCAGCTAAATTTGTAACCTGGTTGGCTTGAGCTCTGCAAAGTTCAGGGATTGGTAAAAAGACTTAGGCATAACATTAATGCCAGCTCCAAGGTCAACCAGGGCCTTTGTGATGTGCAGGCTCCCAATAGTGTAAGGGACATTGAATATGCCTGGATCCTTGTACTTTGGTGGTAGATTACCCGGCTTAATAATGGAAGAGGCATTTACCCCCATAATCACATTATCCTCGCCACTCTTATTAATCTTCCTTCTATTGGTGCACAGATCTTTCAAAAATTTAGCATACTTGGGAATTTGTTTGATTTCATCCAATAAGGGTATGTCACTTGCACCTTTTTAAAGGTTTCCTAAGTTTCTGGATCCAATTATGATACAATAGATTTCTTTGGCTGGAACCTCTAAGGGAATGGCAGTAGAGGAGTGAAGTCTTCATCTTTGGTGGCCTCTGTTGAGCACTGCAGCGTTGTTTGAGTGCTGCGGCTCTCTAGAATTCTTCCGAGTCACTTCTGCTATCTCGGCTAAACGCTGCAGTGCTATTAAAGCGCTGCGACACTCACCTGAGAGATACTTTTGGGCCAATCTTCCATCTGATGGTTCTATGGAGCTCTTCAAAGACTTTTTGATTTGGGCGGGTCAGAATATCCTAATTTTTAACCCAATACTCTAGAACATATTTAGGTTAATCATTAGTCTGTTACTTCATAGTTCTCATTTATCTTTGAATTACTTAGCGGAAAATACGGGTAATTTTTTTTTGAAAAACAAAGTGAGAGCCGCGTGATGCGATAGGCGGTAAACCATGTATGGTAAACAAATGTCTCACAACATCATAACATAAGGCACACCATGAGTAACACTGAAAATCATCTCATATATATATAATTTGCCCACTTATAAGTGTGGGACTTAGTTTAGTACAAGGAAAGTACAGGAAAGGAAATACAACATAAACATGAACATAATCTACTCCCCTACCCGAGTGCACCTAATAGGATAACCTCTAAACAAAAGAAGGTTTATCCCCATCTAAGTGGTGTGTGCTCTAACCGGGTACTCCATCGGTTGATCGTCACCTCCTACTGACGTCCGTCTCATGAACGAGGCAAGTATCCGGGCAACTGTGCGAGCTCCTCGGGCGTAAAGAGGCGGAACGGGGATCGAGAGTGACCCCCGCGGTGTGGCCGCATCTCCGGTCGTCGTGCAAGTCGGGGCTGGGTCACGGTATCCTCACTGCCCTCCCTCATCAATGGTGGAGAGGGGGCAGAGCTCTCGGTGTACGGATGAGTAGGCGGGTCCTCGGACGGGTCGGTCTCCGAGAAGCAGGTCCGGGGCACGTAATCGGGATAGTCTCGCATGGCTAGGGCGGCGGTGTGCATGCGGAGCACTCTCTCGTCATGCGTACGCGCACGCTCAAAAACCCGCTCGTCGTCGCCATAGGGTGCGCCGGGAGGCGATGGGTGTGCACGGGATGAGCGAAGGGGCGCCCTACGAACATGAAAACCCGCACCGTGCACTGCCCCTCAAAATGGTATGACCCGTGAGCCGGGTCATAGTGCACCTCCCATGTCAGGGTGTCCACGAACACTACGAACGTCGCCATCTGAAGACGTGACGGAAAGAAAGAGATAGAGGGAGTGAGAATCTTGCTAAATAATCTCAGTAGGGCCTCCTACTACCTAGGTGTCATCATCTACATCCTCAGGAACCTTGGGTTTATTTATACAAAACGACTGAGCATGTATTAAGTTCATTTTAAACTTAAAAATATATTTTAGCCAAGGTCCATTCATTTTAGGATGATCTTAATGTCATGAATGCAACATAATAGAAGATGTATGCATGGCACTACCTAATGCACATACATAAAACATAACATCAAGCATCATCATTCTTGGTGGCATAAAGTGGCAATAGTAACATTCATATGGGACAAAACTTAGTGACATAATCATAATCATGAAACTTCTCTTCCTCATGGGCCACCCTAAAAGACAATCGAATCAGGTGCTCGGCCGAACCGGTGTCACCCAGACCGTGTCATACATCTAGGTTATGAGCTCATACCTTAACTAGTCGCCACTAGTTCTTACTTACCACTTAACGATAAGCGTATCATAAATCATAAATTCCGAGTATCTGAGTACGGGTTAGGGGGCAAAACTCTTAGGGGTGCTCGGCCGAACCGGTGTCACCTAAGAGTGTAAAATGGTACCGATGTCACATGAGTTCTATGGAGGTGCTCGGCCGAACCGGTGTCATCCTAGAACCCATCTTAGTACCTTAATTTTCAAAATCTCTTTAAGTCCCCAAATTTGTCGGAAATTCAGTGCCCAACGGTCATTACAATCAATTTCCTTCCAAATTTGCTTTATGCCACATTAACATATAATCTCATAAATTCCTCATATGAATAACATCATCATCATTAGCATACTTCATGCATCATCATAAATCATCCAAACGCTTACCCTTACGGTAGCTTATGCTTTGACCCTTACAGGTCTTAATCTTGAGATATAGTTCTCTACATCCGTCGTTCATATTTTAAGCACCTAAGGCTCATAATTAAACATCATTCATAATCCTCTCATTTTACTTTTAAATCTGAATAGCATAGGGTGGAAATCCTAACATGTGAATACGGGTTCTAGAACTTACGCTTTAGACCCTTTCTTGGTTCCGCTACTAAGGCGCTATATATTAAATCTAAATCAATTATGAGGCATTCCTATGCTTAAGGACTAATTATTAATCATGTTTACCATGTTATAAGGGTGCTGGACCGAATCCAGAAAATTAAATGTTCTAAGAGTTCTACATTTGCATTTTTATGGTTTTCTAGTTACTAGTTTCCCCATAGGTGCTAGAATTCAATTCTAACTCAACTGATACCAAGTTTTTCATGTCTAAACAATCTAAATCTGATTATGTCCCCGTTAAAACAGTTTGGAAAAGTTCCATAAACAAATGGGTCAAAACTATGTTAAATTCTAGCTTTACGGTATTTCTAGTTAGCTAGTTTCTTACCTATCATGCGTAGGATCGCTTCTACATCATCATATGATATTTTCACACATTCCAACACGTCAAAACATCATCATGCAGCATCACACTCATCACATCAGAACCGAAAACATTTAACTTAAATGAGAGAGTTAAATTGACATTTCTAGGTACATAAGTTAACTAGTTTCTCTTGGAATCATTCTAGAACTTCTAAAACTCTTTGCAAAACATTTTAATTCATCAAGAGGCTAAGTGAAGCCTTAGGTCACTGACCAAAACATATTCCATCCCCTAAAAGATAATAAAATCACAACTTGTGATGACATAACCTTATAAAGATTTGTAAAGCTTTAAGGAAAACTTAAAACATAGACTATTGGTCCTAGTAGCTAGATGAAAACTCATTGCAAGTCCATCATCACTACTTGGCCGAAATTATTCATTCAAGGAATACATTCACATATAACTTTAACTTGGAATGAAATGGGCAAGTCTTTGAGCTCTAGGTTCTTAAGTTATGACATAAACTAAACGTGCTCATGCTTTTCGTTTTTAATCTTGCTTACAAAGTAAAGTGATGACTTAAAATTAAATATGCAAGGCATAAACTTAAACGTGCAAGCTTGAAAGTAAATATGCGAGGCATAAACTTAAACGCAAGCTTGAAGGTAAATATGCATGGTTCAATTCTTTATTTTAGTGCTCTTGGCCCAACAACAATCGACTTTAAGGCCGAAATAGATAGGCATTCGAGAAATTAATTAGGTGGTAATGCAAGTTCAATTCTTTATTTTAGTGCTCTAGGCCCAACAACAATCGACTTTAAGGCCGAAATAGAAAGGCTTTGAGAATTAGATTAAGTGATGATACAAGTTTCATTTTAATCTTTATGTTCTTAGGTGATAGCTAGAAAGCAAAGATGCATAGCAAGAATGTAAATATGGATGTAAGCATAAAATAAATTATGCAAGTTCATTTTATCTTTCTAGAGCTCTTAACAAGACTTTAAAGGAATTTAAACCATAACCCAAACTCATCCAAACAAGGTAAGGTCAAGCTTAGAGTTCTTAAAACTCTACATAATATTTTTAGGAAATCAAACCATGAAACTTAGAAAATTAATGGATTTGGCCGAAATCATCAAGAAGAAAAGGAACATTTTAAAACTCTAGAGTTCATGATCTTGATGATATATTAACACCAACATCATGAGTCCTCATCATTGAGTTCATAGAGCCATTTAAAAACATCATCAAAGCTAAAGTTCTTAAGAGTTCAAGAAAAGAAAACTAAAAACATTTTTGCTCAAGAACAAAGATCAAGCTCTAGAGTTTGTTTCAAGTGATGAACATCATCATGAAACTCTCATCATCAAGCTCTCATTCCTTTGTTCTCCAAGGCCTATGGCCGAAAATGAAAAGGAAAAAGGAGTGGAAATGAAGTTCTAAAGAGAAACAAGAGAAACTATGAACATTAAGCTTGAAACAAGAACTTTAAAGAAAAGAATACATGAAAGAAAATCCCTACTTGATGTGATGAACTTGAAGATGGAAGAAGAAGATGAAGATGATGAAGAACTTTGAAGAGCTTGAAGAACTTGAAGAACACTAGAACTTTGAGAGAAAAGAAAAGCTTTGAGTGTTTCCTAAACTTAGCAAATGATCTAAAAGTGGTGCAAGCTCCTCAAGGCATTCTATTTATAGAGAAATGAAACAAATGGAGGGAGCTCATGGTGATGAAGAGCTTCGGCCATGAGGTGCAGATTGGAGGCTTTCCATGAGTTCCATGAGGTGAGATAATGTGTTCTTGAGGTATGGTGAGGTATGGCTTAAGGTATGGTGAGGTATGGCTCAAGGTATGGCTCAAGCATGGCTCTTTGAGTGAGAAAACAATTTAATATGTGTGGTAATTAGAGAGTGATGGCCGAATATGCATCAGCCCATGGGGGAGGTTTCTTTGCATTTTAATTGTGGTTTAGAGTTGTGTTTAGGTGTATCTTTGATTATGCTTAAGATTAGGAATTTGTAAGAAAGTGTTTAGGTAAGGTAAATGGGTAATTAAGGTGGCCTAGACATAATTAAGGAGTGGTCTTGCACCATTAGTGAGTTAAATCCTCAATTTAGAGTTTAAACAACTCTAGACACAATTCCTTGATTTAAGGAATTGGAAAAAGAAAACACTATTCAAGATTCCAAGACTAGGAGTCTTGAGTTCTAAAAGGGATTTAAGTTTAATCTAAGCAATTTTAGGTTCTAATTAACTTTAATAAATTATTTTGACTCTAGATTAATTAGGGAAATAAATTAATCTTCGTTTAGAGCCTAATATTGCATAGGTTTGCTTAATTACGTCATTAAGCTCAAAAGCACTATTCTAGGGGCAAAATCGTAATTTTGCACTAAAACTGCCTGGGCCACCGACTTGAACAGAGACCTCTAGACACATGAAAACATGTTTTTAAACCTCTGGGAAAGTTCCGGCTCAAACGGCACCATTACCCGCGTAAAACGCTATAGGGTATTTTGGTCATTTTGACCAAATCATGAAACGAAATTTTCGCTTCCGAAAGCATTCAAAGGCCATTCAATCCCCTTCAAACATTGAGTTGACCCTTCGAGGATGACCGAGTTGGTTACCCTCGAGTTCGGGTCAGGAAATGACCTTAGGGGCATTTTGGTCATTTCCCTCGGACAGAAAAATCGGGGTGTTACAGCTGCAATGCTCTCTAAAATGCTCTTCAAGCTCATTTTTAGCTTGCTCTTTTTCCTATACAAGCCTAGTCACTTTTGGAATTTTTGTCCCAAACCTCAAAGTGATAGCACAGACATTTGCCCTTAGATTGGGCACGGTTTGAGAAAGTAATTAGGCAGCTAAAGCCTATTGGCTATGACTATTATAAGTAACGTATCACTTTCGTTCCTGAAATTGTAAACTTGTTTCACTTTAGTCCCAGAGATTTCGAAATTAACTTTTTAGTCCCTAAAATTGCATTCCATAAGTGACGTTAGTCCCTGGTCAAATAACCGTCAGTCAACTGCTACATTTTGCGAATGTGGCACGTTAAGTGCCACGTGGCATGCCACATGTCGATGACATGGCGTGTTGATCCCCGCATGGCATACCACATGGCATCATATCAAAATAGGTCAAATTAGTCCCTAAAATTTTAAATGTGTCAAAATAGTCCCTTAAATTTTCTAAAATGTGTCAAAAAAATCCCAAATCTCTCCTTTTTTTATTCATAAAATCTAAATCCTTGATAATTTTTAAACTTACTTATTTTTTTCTCATTTTCACACCTTATTTAAATAATCTAAATTTTTAAATATCCTAAATATAATTAAGAGATTGATTAGTCCAAATTTGAGATCCTTCATGTTTAACTAACATAATTAAGTTATGCAATTTATATTTATGAACTGTGAGTATCAGAAAAGAAAGAAATCATGTAATAAAGAGTAATACAAATTGCAAATGAAATTATTCAAATATATTTAATAAAGAGACATTATTCTTGATTGAAATTATATCAAAGTTAACAAAGATGAAAAGACTATGCAAAAAGAAAGAAAGAGAAGATTTTGTGATGAAAGAAATCTATCGTCATCATATATTTCTTTTAAGGCAATATAAAATCCAGAAAAAGGAAACAAATCTGCGCACTACTTACAACAACAAAATTACAAGAAAGTAAAGAAATCAGGATGCCATGCAAAGAAAGAAAAATTAGGAAAAAAACAAATAAATAACAAATAACTTCCATTCTAGGAAAACAAGCACAATTGAGAATAACTAAGATTGCTATATGCCAAAAATGAAAGAGAGGCATATCTTGGCCATCAACCTTTCTATTCCTCAACCTACATATATAACTTCATGTCATAGCTATTATGCATCAGAGAATAGGGTTATCATTGAATATCATATTCCATTCAAGTTCAATGTTTTATCCTCAAACAATTTAGAAAAGTCATTGAGAATTGTATTGTGGTTGTTGTGAGCAAAGAAAGCTAGAAAGTTGAATAAGTAAGTTAAAGAATATGAGAGTGTCTTGAAAAAAAAAATGAGAGTAGAGTTAGAGGAATCTTGAGTACGTATAGGCTTATTAGAGAAACTCTTGGAATGATGATCTTGAAGAAGCTCTTGTTCAAAATTGCAACCAAATGTAAACTCTACATTGCAAATCAATCCAATATAAAAAAAATTAGTGTAAGCTCTTCTACATGCTACCTCTAATTTTAGATTCATATTTGTATTGCAATTATGCTAAATAACTTATGATATAACTACTACCATGTTCATTTTTCAGTTTTTATTTTTATTTTAAAGAATCCGACTTATAAAAAATTATTTATCAATCATATAAGTTCTAAAGGTGCACAAATTTATATAAGTAATCACATGTGAGTGAGCCTAACATAATTTCAAGAAATATAATGTACTAGCTAATAAATTAATTATGCTAGTTAAACATGGAGGGTCTCAAATTTGGACTAATCATGCTCTTAATTATATTTAGGATATTTAAAAATTTGGATTATTTAAATAAGGTGTGAAAATGAGAGAGAAATAAGTAGATTTAAGAATTATTAAGGATTTAGATTTTATGAACCAAAAGAGGAGAAATTTAGAATTTAGGACTTTTTTGACACATTCTAGAAAATTTCATGGACTATTTTGATACATTTAAAATTTCAGGGACTAATCTAACCTATTTTGATCAGATACCACGTTATCATAGCATGTTATCATGCCACATGGCAAGCCATATTAGCATGCCACGTGTCACTTAATGTGACACGTCAGCAAAATGTAACGGTTGTTTGACCAAGGACTAAAGTGACCTACAGAATGCAATTTCGGGGACTAAAGAGTTAATTTCAAAATTTCAGGGATTAAAGTGAAGCACGCTTACAATTTCAGGGATCAAAGTGACACTTTACTCATTTTTTATCTAAGTCATCTCCTCTCTCAGTTGAGCATTTTCTTTTCTAATTTCGCTCCATCATCATCTTTAATATCTCAGTCATAGTAGGATATAAGGATGGAGTGCAGGAAGGGCTGGTTGCCTCTGATGAGGTGCCAGGCACTTTTGCTGTGAAAGTTAGCCCTGTGGTTGCACTACCAGGAAAAAGGAGCTTAGCAGCGATTTTTTTTACCTTTCGCTTTCACTCACAGCGGTTCTCAAACCACCACCACATTAATCGTCGCCAAGGTATTTGCGGTGGTTTGAACCAACTGCTAGAATAACTACCGCAAAGGGAGCTCAAGCCTTTAGCAACAATCACAAACTGCCCCGAATCACCAGTGAAAAATTGACTACTTAAATCACTTGAATAAGTTGACGGCAGTCTCAACCCACTGCAAAATGTCAAGCAAAAATGACATGTACAAAGTTGCAGCGGTTAATATGGTTATTAATATTTTTGTTTATAACTGTAGCAGTTCAAAGACAAAATAAATTTTTTTTAACCCTTTATATTCTTTCTCATAAATCTAATCATAATAACTTTCTATTACAGATACTTTCAAACATCCAAAAAATTCAAACATAAAGCAAATATTAAAATTACAATTACCCATTACTTGGAAAAGAAAGTGTCTCATAATAGATAATATATCATAATGTCTTACATATCTCAAACATGTAAACTTCTTACAAAATCATTAAACAAAACATGCAAGTATTTATAATCTTGTAAAATCATAGAAAGTGAAGTTCCATAATTCTAAGATTGATGAACATAGACAATCATTGATATACTAATTATTGGACGGCCCCCAATTTGTTGAGTCATGGCTAGCAGGAGAGGAATGTCTTGCTAGCGCTGGTGATTGCAAGTCTTCAACCTAAAATTGAAAAGAAAAATAACACAACAAAATATTGTAGAATGAGAAATTGGAAGAACTAGCTAGAAAGAACAAGTAAAATGACTAAAAGAAAAAATAAGAAGGATAAGTTGGCTTCTTAATTGTGGAATATTACAAATAAGAGGAGGAGAAAGACACAAACTTTTCTAAAGCACTTCATATACAGACAAGTAATTCATAAGGATAGTGTTTCACTTTAATCTTTTGGGAGAGAGAACTTGTTCTCAACTGTTGGTTATTATGTCAATATAACAAGTTATAGCATATAGACCTCTTCATGTCAATTAATTAGATAAAATTTTCACTTTCTTCAAACACTAATTTTCAATCATCAAATTAAACCCAAATAGAGTAGAGAGGAGAAAAGTGGAGGGCCAACATTACAGCCTTTTTAACATGCAACATTTTCAAAAAATCCAATGGCAACAAAATTGGACAAGTCCATTGGCCAATACCTAGAAACATTTGATGCGATTAAGCCCAACAAGCTGAACATGAAAAATTCTTCAAAACTTGAGCAATCCTAATTTTAAAAAAAAGTATAAAACTGCTGACTCCAATAAGAACAAAAGTAGAAAACATTGAAATCATCTTTTTAAGCTAGACTGTGGTAATAAGACCAATAAAGATAACCAATATTAAACCAAGTGAAGCTACTCACCTGCCTTGTTCAAACTAGGTCCCAAAAGGCGAGGAATTTGCTTGATGACAGCTTCAGAAGCCAGAAAAGCATGGTACTTCTTGGCAAGCTTCTTCACAAGTTTCTTGTTCTTGTTAAGCTTTTTCAAGGCTTTCACATCCATGTAGTCCAGCCCAAATTTTTTTGCTTGTGGTTAATACATGACATTAAGACCATGTAGATCACAAAACTTATATAACACTCGAGATAAAAGAAATCAATATCAATTTAATAAGACAAAACCTCAATATATAAAATAAACGAGTAAAAATGCAAAAGCAGCATATTATAGGCTAGCAAAACCATAGCAATTGCAATATTAAGAACTAGAGTTGTCAAGATACTAATTCAGTGACATGTTAAATTATTATCAATTCATCATCAACACTAAAAATTACAGGAAGAAGGAATGTAGTAATAATGAACCTCTTCGATGTGCTAAGCATTACCAAACATGCAGATCTTCATCTTAGGGTAAGGAATGTGAGAGAGCTTGACAGAGCCATTGAAATGCTTGTCCTTAGGAGGATCATAGTTCTTCAACCTAATCTGCAGCTCAATGGTCTCTGTGAATTTACTCACTAAGCATTAATTCACTCAACAAAGAAATGCTCAAATATTATACAAACACATATAAAACACGAGTAGCTCTCTAGAAACTCATAGTACATAGAAACACGCATTGTATAAACATGCATTTGAACCAATTTTTGGCCATATATGGGATTAATTGAAATGTAGCAACAATCAAATCTATTTTATACTCTAGTGGTTTTAAAGTCTTATATACTCTTTATCATTAAAACAATATATAAAAATCACTTTAATAAAAAAAATACTAAACAGAAGAGAATAACTCATAATTATTAGTTCAGACTTGAGTCAATAACATAACATATGGGTGAAGAAAAGCATTACCACTACTTGAACAAATAAACAACCCAACAAAAATTCTAGTTTTCATTTCATGCTTTCATAGTCTTGATAGATCAAAGCATGGTATGAACCAACAAGCAACAAAACTTGCTCAAAGGTTTAAACAGTATAATGCCATGTTACCAACTTCCAAGGAGATTTACTATAAGACTGCAACTTCTATAGTCATATACAATATCCGCTAGAAACTTTATTGTCATTTTGCAATGTGCAACAGATTTAGTTAGATTAAAACCTCTTTTGTAAGACAACAATTAATATCTGCAAGTCCAGGATAACAATAACCAAGGAACGTATATGTGCTAAGCTTTCCTAAATCATAAGTTTCTATCAAACTGCACTTTAATGGATGAGCCATGCATGGTTCACATATGTTAAATTGCAAATCATACTTTCAGTTCAGATATCTGAAGAAAAAAAATGAGTAGCTATAAGTCAATGATTGAGACTAACAATGTAATTTGAAGGAGGAGAATGGGGGGCTCCTTTGACATGAATGTGCCTACTTTAAAGTTTCATTTAGAGATATGACTAATTAAAATGGTGACATAATGTAGTTGAAAATTTATCTGTTAGATAATTTATTAGGAAAAAGGAAGTGTAGGGTAGGCTTGAAAAAGATCAGCTCTATTGAGATTGTAATTGTACGACCACAATCCATGTAATCCTAATATATGTAATCAAGGAAATCTCATTCCCAAGTAATCAATAGAATATTAATTAATCTCCTCACAAAAGTTACTATCACCTCTTAGCCATTGATGGCTTCACAACTAATGGCACATACATATCAATATCCAAGATGATTTGAATGATAAACATGGTAATTATATTTTGCTAAACTAACCGATTCAACCAGCCATCAGGAGCTACTACAATGGTGCATAATAGAATTGTCTCTTGGAGGCTTCCTGGTATTCTGATTCAAATTCCCATAAGGAAGTTTCAGCACTCTCAAAAGCCAAGGTTGTTGCAGATGCATCACCGAATTATGCTAACATTCCTCTCTCTTAGATAAGGAAGGTAGTTTATCAAACAAGCCTTTTAATTCTTTTCCCCTTTAAGATTGAAATCTTAAATATATCTTAAGTATCTGTATCTTCTATCATGCTATTGCTGTTTAAGTTCTTCCTAACAACAAAGATAGAATCTTGACTCCCTGAGTATTAGTCCACTACTGTAATTTATCCTAGCAAATAATTTTAACTTTTTAAAAGTACCAGATGACAAATATTGTTGCTATATCTCTTATCTCCTCATATATTGTCTTTGGCTAATGGCCATTTAATTCTAGCCAAGTCATAAAATTTGTTATAACTTTCATGGCATTTGCTGCTCCAACTTTATATGAATAAGAGTTTTATATGCTTCTTGCTTCTTGTGCTTTTCTGGCCAATTTTATTTTCTCCATGTGGGTGTTTACTTTTTATTTATTGTTCTCCTTTTGAATATATCTTAGGCACATAGCATAAGTGATTTTTTTTGGTTGAAAACTAACATGACATTATTTGATAGGTCATAGCTTTACGATTATTATTATCAAAACAAACTAGATAAAATAAAAACACTATTAATTTTATTATGATTCATCTTAAATAATGCCTCTTAATTATATCTCCAATCCTTTCTAGCAACCTTTCAAATTTAAGAAGTTAATAATGGCTTGAGACTTTAGCTTTAGGAAGTTAGTTATATTCTGTTATCTCTTATAACAAAAGCTGTTGTTGTTGCTAAGTTGTTGTTAAGTGTTGTTACTGATTGTAATAACTATATATAAGGCTTGTATTAGACTTAAGAAGAAATAACAAAAGAGCTAATGTGTTCCAATACTTTTCTTCTCTGTTAGCAATCTTCCAAGTTTATTCTTTGTTTCCACATTCTTGAGTGTTTTTTATAGCTTTTCTGTAGAATCAATTTTTTATAACATATTGGTATCTAGAGCAAGGTTGGATATTCCTGGAAGTGTTCTTTGTGAATCAAAGAATGGGGATGAGTTCTGTGAAATTTGATATCAAGAAGTTCACGGGCAAGAATGACTTCAATCTTTGGAGAATGAAGATGAGAGCTTTTTTGGTTCAACAAGGAATTGAAGAAGCATTGGCTGGTAAGCAAAAATGCCAGCCACACTATTTGATAAAGAGAAGAAATGAATGCTTGATAAGGCATATGGCACCCTGATTCTTTTTCTAAGGGACAAGGTTCTTAGGGAAGTCTCAAAAGAAAAGACTGCTGCTGCGATTTGGCTCAAATTGGAGTACCTATACATGACCAAATCTTTGGCCAATAGGTTATATTTGAAATAGAAATTCTACACTTTCAAGATGCTAGTGGGAAAGGGGTTGGAAGATTACCTAGATGACTTTAATAAGATCATTCTTGATCTAGAAAATATTGAAATCAAGATTAATGATGAAGACCAAGCCTTGTTGTTGCTAAGATCATTACCCAGTGAGTTTGATACTCTTTTAGATACACTCATCTATGGTAAAGACACACTGTCATTGGAGGAAGTCTAGACTATATTGTTCTCGAAGGAATTGAAGAGGAAATCTGAGGTGGGAAAAGATCAAGATGCTGAAAGTTTGTACATAAGAAGCAGGCCAGAAAAGAAAGATTATAAAACCAAGAAGGGTCCAAGATCAAAGTCTAAAGAAAGCAAGAAGAGGAAGTATTTTATCTGTGGAAGTAAAGAACACTTGAAGAAGGAGTACCTAGGATACAAAAGGAAAAAAAGCATGGAGATCAAAAGAGCAACAATGGTGATGCTGATATTATTTCAGAAGGATATGAAAGTGCTAAAGTCATATGTATTACAGAAGAAAAAGGCAAATCATAGTGGATTCTTGATTCAGGATGCACATTCCATATGTGTCCTAACAAGGACTGGTTCATTTCCTATAATGATAGCCATGAAGGAAAGGTTTTGTTAGGCAATGACAAGGCCTGCAAGGTGATTGGAATTGGTACTGTCAAACTGAAACTTGCTGATAGAGCTATAAGGTTCTTGCAAGGGGTGAGGCATGTACCAGAATTAAAGAGAAATCTGATTTCTCTTGGAATGCTTGATACACAAGGCTATGTGTGCAAGGCTAAAGGTGGAGTTCTGAGGATCACCAAGGGTTCTATGGTAATGATGAAGGGAAAGTTAGACCATGGTTTGTATTTTCTTCAAGGGAAAACATTGGTAGGAACTGCTGCCATTGCAATTTCTGATAAAAGCAAAACTCAAACAAGTCTTCAGCATGAAAGACTTGGTCATATTAGTGAAGGAGGATTGAAGGAATTAAGCAAGCAAAAACTATTGGGTAAAGACAGCATTGAAGCATTGGAGTTTTGTGAATGTTACATCTTTGGGAAGGCAAAGAGGCTGAAGTTTGCCATTGCCACTTATCACACAAAAGGTACTCTTGACTACATTCATAGTGATTTATAGAGGCCATCAAGAGTTCCTTCTCACAAGGGTGAAAGATACTTTCTATTAATCATTAATGACTTCTCAAGAAAGGTATGGATTAACATTCTCAAGAATAAAAGTGAATCTTTTGCAAAATTTAAAGAATGGAAGGTCTTAGTTGAAACACAAACCACTAGAAAGATTAAGAGGTTTAGAACTGACAATGGCTTGGAGTTTCATTCTAAAGAATTTGATAAATTTTGCAAAGAGAATAATATTGTTACGTATAAAGCAGTTAGAGGAAACCCTCAGCAAAATGGACTTGTTGAGAGAATGAATAGGACAATCATGGAGAGGTTTAGATGCTTGCTATCTGATGTTAATTCTATTGCATAATTCTGGGCTGAAGCTGTGATGACAGTATCTTACTTGATAATAGAAGTCCATCTACTACTATTGGCATGAAGACACCAAAGGAAATGTGGTCTGGTCATCCTCTAGATCTTGGAAACTTGAGAGTGTTTGGGTGTGTAGCTTATGCTTATATTAACCAAGGCAAACTAGAACCAAGGGCTCTAAAATGCATGTTTCTGGGATACCCTCAAAGTGTTAAAGAGTTCAAATTGTGGTGCATATCCAAGGGTGTTGATTAGCAAAGATGTTGTGTTCAGGGAATCTGAAATGTATTATTCTGAGAGAATTTCAACTCAAAAACAACAAGGTGGTGAGAAAATTCAACTAAAGGTGGAGACATTGAAGGGCCAATGTGCTATAGATGCTGAAACTAAAACAAACATAGAAGTTGAAGTCGAGGGAAAATACTGAACTGGAAAATAATGATCATCTATAGGACTATCTTCTAGCTAGAGATAGAGAAAGAAGAGAAACCAGACCTTCTATCAGATTTGGTCATGCAGATATGGTTGCTTTTGCACTCATTGTAGCAGAGGAAGTTGAAGGAGATGAGCCTAGGAGTTATAGTGAAGCTGTGAATAACAAGCAACCTCAACAATGGATTGCTGCCATGAATGAAGAATTGAGCTCTTTACATAAGAATGGTACTTTGTTGCTGGTAGACAAGCCAAAAGGGAAGAAACTTGTCAGCTGCAAGTGGATTTTCAAACTGAAAGAAGAAATTCCAGGAGTGGAGAAGGCTAGATTCAAAGCAAGATTAGTTGCTAGGGGGCTTACATAAAAAGAGGGCATTGATTATAATGAGGTCTTCTCTCTTGTGATAAAATACTCTTCAATCAGAATTGTATTAGGCTTGATAGCATAAGAAGACATGGAATTAAAGCAACTTGATGTTAGAACAGCTTTCTTACATGGAGAGCTTGATGAGTAGATTCATATGACTCAACTAGAAGGTTTCATCAAGAAGGGTAAAGAAGATAAGGTTTGCTTGTTAAAAAGGTCACTTTATGGCCTTAAACAATCCCTTATGCAATGGTATAAAAGATTTGACACATTCATTGTGAAGAATGGCTTTAAAAGGTGTGAGTATGATGGTTGTATCTACTTGAAGAACACTAAGGTTGGAGCTGTTATTTACCTTCTCCTATATGTAGATGACATGCTAGTTGCTTGCAACAGCAAGACTAAAATCGAGAAGGTGAAAGTAATGCTTAAAAGTGAGTTTGAAATGAAGAATATGGGAGCTGCTAGTAAAATACTAGGTATGCAGATCACAAAGGACAGCCAAAGGAACATTGGTCATTAACCAGAAGAGCTACATAGCTAAGGTTTTGAGGAAGTTCAAGATGGATAAATCAAAGGCAGAAAAAGAAGAAGCTTATATGAAGAAGGTTCCATATGCAAATGTAGTAGGAGGTGTCATGTATGCAATGATTTGCACCAGACCTGATTCAGCTTATGCCATGGGTTTGGTTAGCAGATACATGGGGAAACAAGGAAAACTGCATTGGGACGCTATAAAATAGATTTTCAGATATCTAAAAGGAACATCTAAAGTTGGTTTGATGTATTTGAGGCATGATGGCAGTGCTAATGCCACTGGATTCATGGATTCAGATTATGTTGGTTGTTTGGATTCTAGAAGGTCCATGACAGGCTATGTGTTTCAGTTTTGTGGCAGCACTGTTAGCTGGAAATGTAACCTTCAACATGTAGTCTCTATATCCACCACTGAAGCTAAATGTATTACAGTCATTGAAGTAATAAAGGAAGCAATCTAGATGAAAGGGATGGCAACAAGCTTAAAGACAGAAAGATCAGTCCCTAAGTTATTTTGTGACAGTCAAAGTGGGATACACTTGGCCAAGAATCAGGTTTACCATGAGAGAACTAAACACATCGATGTCAAGCTTCATTTTGTGAGAGGTATTGTTGCAAATGGAGAAGTGATTCTGGAAAAGATCAACACAAATGATAATCCAGCTTATGCTCTTACAAAAGCATTGCTAGGACCCAAGTTTAAATACTGCTTGAAGATTTTACAAGTTGTTTAGCATAAAGTCAAGCCAAGGTGGAGAAATTGTTAATAATGGCTTGAGACTTTAGCTTTAGGAAGTTAGTTATATTCTGTTATATCTTATAACAGAAGCTGTTGTTGTTGCTCAGTTGTTGTTAAGTGTTGTTACTGATTGTAATGCCTATATATAAGGCTTGTATTAGACATAAGAAGGCAATGAAATAACAAGAGAGCTAATGCATTCCAATACTTTTCTTCTCTATTAACAATCTTCCAAGTTTATTCTTTGTTTCCACATTCTTGAGTGTTTTTGATAGCTTTTCTGTAGAATTAGTTTTTCATAACAAAGAAATTACCTTCCTCTTTGTTTCATCTACACTACACCCATAGCCAACAATAACCATAGCAACAATAATATCATCAACACTAACAAAGCTGCTAATCCAATATAAGAAATAGAGAGGACACAAACTGAATTAAGACTAGAGACAAGGCTTTGCATGCAGAGGTACCTCTGGCAGTATGGCATAATGCTGCTGCGATTGAGGACTTGGCGGTCCGAGCTTGAGGTAGCTCATTGAAGCAATGTACACGGTGGCCCAACTAATGTACCAAAATGAAAGCTTCTGGTTTCTGCAAATAGAGGATGAAGATGATGATCGTTGATCAAAGAGCCCATAGAATAAATCCCTAACAGATTATTTGGAAAACTTTTACGTGATAGAATTGAATTGAATTCCATCATGAATTGAATTTAATTTTTATATTTGGAATAAGTTAGTAAATAAAAGAATTGAATTGAATTCCTTGATGTAGAATGTATGAAACATGAATTAATTTGTTTATTTTTACTATTTTGCCCTTATTAATAAAACTTATTCGCCCCTCCATCTCTCCCTTCACGTTCCAACCTTCACCAACTCCTTTCTCCATTTCCTACCCCTTCACTGTGCCTTCCCTTCCCTTCTTTGACTTCCAAAACAACCACACTTTGAAGCCACACCCCACTAATCTTTTGTTGCTTCCTTTCTTCTTCATCATCATCTGTAGAATAATCTGTTTCATTTTCCCAGTTTTTTTCTCCATTTCACCACTTACCCTTCTTGCATCAGGAGATCGTCAAGACCACCGTGGAGGAGATCGTCGCCACCCCTGCCTCCATAAGAAGGTAAGATTGGGTAGTTTGGTAGTTTTTCACCCCAATTCCATTAACAAATTAGAGCTATTTGCTCTGATTTACTTTCAGCCCTTTTGAAAGAATTGAATTCCATTTGAATTCTAATTCTATGCAATTTTTCAATTCCAAAGCAAGGAATTGAATTGAATTCCTTGAAAGAATTCAATTATGGGGTTTCCAAATACCCTGTAAATAAATAAATCAATTAAAGTGATTAGATATCCACAAAATGAGAGAGAAAAAGGAAAATAGGAAAAAAATACCAACACAGAGGAAAGACAAATCTTGATTCCATCTTCACTCGGAGGCTCCCATCAAGTTGAGACCTGTGGCTTGCGATTGCGCAAGAAAAAGCAACGACATTGGAGCGGAGCAGCCGTTGTGCAAAGCAGACAGAGCAGCCGTTGCGCAAAGCAGAACAGCGACCTTAAGCGAGAGAGAGCAGTGACTTTGAGAATCTGAGTAAGAATGTGAAGGTGTTGTTGTTGTTGTGCTTGAAACAATGGCTGCCACAGCTTTGTTTTTTGCCATCAGGAGAAGAGGATTCTAGTTTAGGGTTTGTAACAAGTATGGATTTTGTGAGAGTTTCTGATTTGAAGAGAATCAAATCTAGAAGAATAAAGGAGCAACTTTGAGAAAGAGGAAGTAGGTTCGAAGAGCAAAGGAGCAACCTTGAGCTGGTTCGAAGAACGAAAAACCAACACAACAGAGAGAGGGGATTGACGTGGGAGGAGAGGATGAGAACTCAACACCAAAATTCACTGGATTGAGGGGGTAAGCGGCGGTGGTTCCACCAATTGCAGGGAGATGCCTCATTATATGGTCACTAACGACCAATCTATTAAACTGCCATGAATGAAGTGTCGTGGAGTCTTTAATTTATAGTAGTGTTGAGAGTTATTTCCCCAGTTCAAATTAGGTTGATTCTTCTAGCTGGAGTTATATGTGTTCCCAAATGGGAACTGGCCTGCTTAATTTTAAGGTTGACTCTGGAATGGATTTGTTGTTGCTACCCTAGTGGTTGATTCAACTTGTAGGGTTGGGCACATATCCATGTGATGTTTAGTGGAAGTGTAAATGCCACAGACCATAAGGACTACTGGAGTTACTACCTGGCTTACCATTAATTACTTCATTAACCTAGAAAGTGCTTGTAGAGTTGGGGTCAACACTAGATTCTCTAGCTGACTCACTTGATGAAGATCTCTAGAAGTTATGGCTGCTCTAAAATCAAATTGCTGAAAATTGACAGCCATGTTCTCAATTAAAGCATACTAAATATATAATAAATAAAAATTGCAATATATATATATATATATATATATATATATATATGTGTGTGTGTGTGTGTGTGTGTGTGTGTGTGTAAGACATTGTCATTTTGCATACTAATATATAATAAATAAAAATTGCACTATAATAAGACTATCTTGATATCCAATATTTCACTTATATGAATATATTACAACAAAGCTATATGAAATCAAATACCGTACAAAATAAAGTTAACAAAAATTAAAATTAAGCTTATTAAATTTTGCCAAGGAAACTAAATGCTCACTAAGCTCTAAAGTTAGAATTATGTATTTATTACAACAAATAAATAACACATTCCACATAAAAAATTAATGTTACCATTCATTAAAATTAAAGTTTAATAACAATAAATTAGTGATTGTTAAATTCTATGAATTAAATTAAAATCTACAGAAGCTGAAAATTACACCTACACCATACACAAAACTAAAATAAGATTATCTTAAATACAAAATTGCACTACAATAAATAAATTAATATAATACTAAACTAAATTAAATATCCCACAAAATAAAGTTAACACAAACTACATTTAAATTTATTAAAATTTGCCAATTAAACTAAATGCTTGCTAAGCTTAAAACTAGAGTTATATATTCATTACAACAAATAAATAACATATTACACATAAAAAATTAATGCTAAATTTTATTAAAATACACATTTAATAAATTAATGATAAAATAATGTACAATACTAACAATAAATTTTTCCCTACTTATTGATAATAAATTGAACTACATTATAGCACTCTACCAAATCACACTAAAATAAAATACAAGCAAATTAAATAATCATATACTTATTTTTTTTCATTTCACAAATTAAACTAAAATATGCTACCTAATTCTAGAACTACAACTTCAAACATACACATTACCATAAAAATATAAATAAATTAACATCTACAAATCTCTAAACATGCAAATTAAAATTTAATAATATTAATGATAAAATTGAACACTAATGATATTACAATGGACTACATAAATTAAAAGATAAAATAAAATACAATGTTAAAAAATAGAAAATAAAATAAAATTACTTGTACTCATAGTTTTTCTACAATGTGATCAATATCATTAAAATGATATAGTTCATTCTCCATAGCTATTAGCATAGCACCCACTACCTCCTACCCATTTCAAATCTATGCCACTACCTCTTTCCCACTTCAAATCAAAACCACTACTACCTCCTCCCTTCTTTTCTCTTGAAGTTTATGAGGAAATCGGTATGAATTGTCCTGCTTTTATATACAAATCCCTAACAGAAGTTTATTAAAACCATCTTTTGAGATGTCTAGCACACTGTAAAGTCGATTATAATCGACTTCTGTTGAACACTGATACATGGTAGAAGCAGTAAAGATGTTGATGGATTTAACCGCTACATCAGAAAGTGACTGTTGCAGGTGTTCAGAAAGTGACTACTGCAGGTTTTCAGAAAGTAACTAATACAGGTGTTACATTAAAGTATTTTAATTGACTTTCACATGTTTTGCTTTGACCGTTTGAATTTTCTATGGAAATCGATTTAAATCCACTTAAATTGACTTCTATTGTATAAGAAAATAACAAATATGTAAATGGATGCAAATTAGGGGACATGTGTAATTTGTTATTTTTTTTTTATTTCAATCATGTAAAAAGATCCTTGGATATGCAATCAATCCCACCTTTTTTTGTTTTTTCAATTTTTTTTTTCCCTTTCTTCTAAGTGGATAAGCGGTACCAAGGTTAAACCCAAGACAAAACCCCTTACCTCCTCAATGCCTGCAGTGTTCTTACATACCACTAAAGCTAAGGGACCAAGCACACAGACGGACACCAGAGAGAGAAAGAGACAGAAAAGGGACATCAATGGCGAAGCTTAGGACAGCCATTGATTCTGCGTTCTGGGACATGAACGTTGCTTCCCCTCAAACCTTTGATGGTTGGGCTAAGGCTGTTCCTGGAGACCCTTTTCCTATGGACGGTTCTGTTGGAAGCAGACTCCTTCGCCCTCTCCAACTCTCTTTCTTGCGAAATGGGCATCCTCTTTTGGTCATCCCTTCCTTTTCTCCCACTTCTCAGAAGAATTTGGGCTCTTTCTCTCTTCAGTCCCTCCTCCTCAAACTTACTTATCCTAGTTGGTAATCTTCACTACCCACATTATTTATTATGTATTATTTTTGTTTGTGGCTGTGACCTTGCACGTGCTTTGGGAGAATATGGGGCCAAATGGAGCTTCAACCATTTGAATCTTAAAGGGCCATTTTTTTGTTTTTGTGGGTCGTTTTGTTTCCTGGGCATGTCCTTAGAGTTTTAGTCTTGAACGGGAGAGAACAGTTTTTCTTTTCCTTTTACTTCTCTTAAATGAGGGTCATTTTTGGTGAAGAGAGCTCCCAAAAGAAGAGGGAAACAAAAGAGTGTTTGTTTGTATCTTGAAGATGATAAGTTGGTAGTGATGTCAGTATATATCATTCAGCCCCTAATTCTTGAGGATTTATGTAGAGCTGTTGTCATTTTCAAGGGTTAGGTGTAGCATAGAAGCCACCATACTTTAGAAAAGAGAATGGTTTTCTTCTTGAAACACCCTTGTGGATAGGGTGAGTGGAATTTGAATTTGGGCCTTTTTAATTGTGGGTACTTGGATTGGATTATATGATTTTTGATGCCAGTAAGTGAAGATGGTTTAGCCGCTATTTATTTAAGTTCTCATATAACCCCAAATCTGTCTATCTCCTGTCTTGCATCTCATTTAGATATGGATATTGTTCCCATTTCCTTCCTTCCTCATACCTGCAAGGAGCTCCACTATGCCTCCATTTCTCTTGAAAGTATATCACCAAGATCTCCCAATGCCTAGAGTGAGACCAGTGTTCATCCTCCGTGGGGCTTTGCTGATTATGGTTGGAGTCATCTCTCTTTGTAGTTCTTCGCCATATAGCTTTAGCTTTTGATTGGTCCCTATTCCTCTTCTGTAGCATCCACTAAGACCCCCCTCTTGATCTTCTCCTACTTCAGCTACGTTGCTGCAGCTTGCATTGTTCCAATAACTAGCTCCAGAGATTAGGAGCTCTGATACAAGTTGATAGGTTCCAATATGAAGATGCACGAAAATGAAGTAAAACTTGTGTATCATCACTATTGGAGCTACTACTAGTGGTGTATCAGTCTAGAAATGGAGTGATAAGAGGAAAAAAATAGAGAAAACAAGGTCTGAGCACTTGGAGCGGTGGCTGAGGCTAGATTTGGTAATACTGTCCGGAGGGGTGCTTTGGCTTATGAAAAACGTAGGTCAATTTTTTCTGTTTGGTAAACAAAAAGCTGAGGTGCTTTTGAGAACACCTCATGGGGTGTTTTTCAGAGCTTGGTTCTGCTCTCTGAAATTCAAAATACTAATATGACCTTACTCTAATTAATGACAAAAAATGTAAAAATCATTATATTTAATATTTATATCCATCATTGTCATTTTAGATTTTTGGAGCTTATTTATCAAACATTATTATTATGGCTTCTGTTAATTAATAGCAACTTATACACTGTTTTATTAAACAATACTACTATGACTTTTTGAGAGTAGCTTATTGAGAGTCCAGAGAGCTCAGCAATTCTCAAAAAGTCACAACAATACCAAACCAAGCCTTAGTCTCTCCCAAGTCCCAATTCCAATCTTTGACTCCCTCCTAACATCCCACTTCCTTACACTTATATCCCCCTCTACTAGAATTTCATATAATCCTCATTTCCCTGCACTTTCTTTTTGCCAACTGAGCCATTGGTTACACTATAGTGTGCCTCTCATTCTCTCTCGTTCCTCATACTTAGCAGATACAACCAGGGCCCAATTTACGGTTAGCCTAGTACACAATAGAAGACTAACAAAACTAGTGATTAGAGCTTTTGGGATTTGATTTTGAAGTCCATTAAAGGCTTGGGAGAACTATCCAGGTTGCAGATGCTCTAGAAAGATGACCTATGCAGCCATATCTAGTGTTCACTTGCTCCAGGAATCGGGTCAACTAATAGAAGGTGCAAAATGGTCCCACGCTGCAAAAAATAATGCAAAATGGTCCCATGCTGCAAAAAATAATGTACCTGATTACAGGCCCTTAGGCCCATGTTGGGTATATTCTGCAAAAGGTGAGATTATCCTATAAGGGCAAGTTGGTGATACCAAGGAGGCGAGGACTTCTCCTAGGATCCCTCATCTACTTCTAGAGTTCATGAGTTTGTTATGGGAGGGCATTTAGGGTTGTTTAGAACTTATAAGTGTATTTCAGGGGTGATCTTTTGGGAGGGGATGAAGAAGAATGTTCAAAGTTTTATTCCTGAATGTCAAGTTTGCCAATGAAATAAATATCAAACCTTGTCGCCTGCAGGTTTCCTACAACCAATACCCATCCCAAACCAAGTCTGCAGTGACATCTCTATGGATTTTATTGTTGAGTTACCTAAAACCAAGGGCAATGACACTGTGATACTATATTAGTGGTTGTGGACAGGTTAGCTAGCTCATTAGTTCATCTCTAAAATAGTCAAGTTGCATGGATTTGCACATCCATTATCTCTGATGGAGACAGGTTCTTCCTTAGCCATTTATAGGCCGAATTATCCAAACACTTAGGGACGAAGCTCAAATATAGCTATGCGTACTATCCTCAAATGTATGGGCAAGTTGGGGTAGTCAATAGGTGCTTAGAGACATGATTAATGTTCTTGACTAAGTAAAGACCAAGATGATGGCCTCAATGGTTGAATTGGGCTGAGTTTTGGTTTAATACCGACTACAACTATACTAACATGTCCCCTTTTTAAGCTTTACATGGCAGAGACCCTACCTTCCCATTTAGGGGAAATACATTCCCTTCTAAGGTTGAAGTGGTAACTAACTATTGGCTGAAAGCAATTTGATTTTGCTAGGGCTGAAGCATAATTTGAACTTAGCTCAGGAGAGGATGAAGCAACAAGCTGATAAGAAGAGAAGGGAAGTGACATTTCAGGTTGGGGATCGGGTGTATTTGACAATTCAACCCTATAGATTGTGTCTCTAGCATGGAAGGGTAATGAGAACTAGAGCCTTCATTTCATTTTGTTTTTCACATCAGTCTCTTGAAATGAGCCACCTTTACCCTTAATTGTGACTAGGGATCGGGAACTACAGCATGGTCTATGGTACAACAACAAAGGGGAAGCAAAAGTGCTTGCTCAGTGGAAAGATATCCCTGCTTTTGAGAACTCATGGGGGAGCTTCTTACTGCTTTCCCCCCTTTCACCTTGACAACAAGGTGAAAGCCCGTCTTTTTTGTATTTTTCTTGTTGGGGGGTTTTGGGTGGTGGTTTTTTGTGTGTTTTTATTTTTATTTATTTTTTTTGGGGGGGGGGGGGGGGGGCATAGTTACCAAGTTCATTTCCCCCCTATGAACTACATACCGATTCTTGCGTCCCGGATTGCGGTTTGTGGCGTAATAGTAGCTGAGATTAGAAACAGTCATGGTTGTCTTGTAGAAAGATGAATATGGAAGAAGAAGGGGAAAGCAAGAGGTGGCCATGGATGTCTTGTAGAAAGATGAAAGGTTATATGGAAGAAGGGAAAGGCAAGGGGTGGCATTGACATGAACAAAATGAAATGTTCATTAACTTTTCTAAGTCTTCTGGGCATAGAAAAAAGTGAAAAGGGGAGGTAGCAGTCTGCTAGCATAGGAAAAAGTGAAAAAAGCCACATGAAGAGAGAAGAAAACTTATATTAATTATGTCTAAAGTACAATTTAATTATATTGAAAATGTGCATTAAAAAAATAAATGTTAAGTATACCCTCGAACATACCATATAATTTATAAGGTAATGTACTGCATACTGCGTACTAGGTAACTATGGAAGGGAGAGAATTATTATGAAATACCAGTAGTTAAACAAGTCAATGATGGGAGAGGTAGACAGATAGTCACTGATTATAATAGATTGGAATAAACTATAGGAGTTAGTTACAATAGGTGTCAGTTAAAGGAGGGAAACTTTGTATGTAGAGGGATTGAATAGAGAGAGTGTTTCGGAAATTCAGTTAGGTTGCTGGAAGAGGGAAGGGGTCTCCTGAGCACCCCCTCAACTAGTTCTCTTTCCAGTAGTTACCTTAACTGAGGGAAGATACAAAAAAGAGACCTACTTTATTTGCTTTTCCCTTCTCTATTATTGGCTCGCTCTCTAATCCCTGGTCCAATTCTTCATTGTCATTCTTCAAAGATTGAGTAGTGGGTGCCATGAGACTCAATGACCATAAACTCCTTAGTCGTAGTTCTTCATTAGGAAAAATTCACAAAGAAACACTAGAACCAATACTAGCATGGACAATTGGTATGCGTTGTATGAACCAACTTTAACATCATCTTGACTTCCCAACCGTGCAATGTATTCATACAAATTTTACATAATTATTGTTGATATAGGTGGCTGGGGATGACTGGACAGTTCCGTCCCAGAAAGCTGATTACTGAAATAAAAAATGAGATTTCTAATGCTGATGAATTTGATCTCTCGATAGTCAAGGATGTTGCAAAGCATTTCATTGACAAGTCGCTGTATTCATTTGGGATAACTTCACAGTTTTCTTTTCCTCCCTCAACATCTGTACTGCTTTCTGTGGAGGGTCATGGTGACAAAGGAAAACGCCGGCAGAAGTTGATGGCTTTTCACAAGGTATGGAATTAAATGCTTGCCATAGTTTGTCATCGTCTGATGTGAACAGTTGAAACAATATTATCAAAAAAGTTGAGTATGATTGGTTTGTCTTTAATTTATGGACTTCTTTTCCTCCTTTATGAAATAGAAGAATATGTTATTACTGGAAATTGAAACATGTGACTTGTGTGGTAAATGTGAAATCATTAAGCTGTTTAAATCTCAAACTTTTTAAAGTTACTAAAACGTTGATATTTCAATTTTAATCGTTACATCTCTGAAGAGGTTTGGTCTTGGGAAAAACAATCACATATTTCAGGGAAGAAGATGCATAAAATCTGAAATTTTATTGCTTGATTCTATTTTATTGTCATGCATCTCAGATAGCAGAATGATTGAACTCTTGGTTCTATTGGGATATTGCCACCGGTACCATCTACAGTAGGCCTTCTGAAATTCTTGGTAAATCTTGGGCTAGTCATCAGAATAGGGAACAATTTTATTGATTAATTTTAAAAAGTTGACAGGAATGAGGATCACAAGGCTTTATGATATGTGCTGCCTATGCTGTCTGTTACTGTATTTTGTTGCAAAATGCTCTGGGTATTCAAGTGCTAATTTTTGACCTGTTATTATGATATTGATGCCATCTATTAAGTGCGCATGGTTAATGTTGTCTCACTGACAGTGATTGGAAAACTCAGTGGATTGAAGTGTGTCTCTGTTTTGTTTTATTTTTGGACCTTGCAGAGGATTTCTGTCTTGTCCTTTGTTTGGACTCCTTCGTTCTTCTAATTACCTTTCTTCTTATAGTAAAAAAAATGAGAAAAATGTTAGTACTGTGAGAGATCAAATTAGGGGGTGCTCTGGTGATTTGAGGGCATTAATATTATGGGATAGTATGGGGTTGAATTCAATCCCTGCTTCTCCCTTGATCACTTCCCCCTTCCTGCTTTTCATCCCTCATCCCCTCAGCCCCAGGCCCCTGAATGGGGTTCAGTGGGTGGGATATAAGTATTACCAAAATATTTTAGGTTCCCCTTTATTATATGTTTATCCAAAAGTGGTCTTTGTTGATTTCTCCATTTTTTTATTATGTTTATTAAATTGTTCATTTGCATATGGAAAATGTTGCTTTGCAATTGCATGCTGTGCTTGCTGTCTGTTTGTTTAACCTGCTTTATCTTTCTTTTTAGTTCTATTATTTTACTTTTGTGTATAGTGAAATAACTCAAAAGAAAATGTTCCATGCAGCTTCCTGATCATGATCTTACATTGGAAGCGGCATGGCCTCAATTGTTTGTTGACCACAAAGGAAAATATTGGGATGTCCCCGAGTCTATATCTGTTGATTTGTCATCCCTTGTGTCTGATTCTGGCTTGCGGTACCACTTCGGGGTACATAAAAATGGTGGTAATCCCCATGCACTCAATGCCACAGATGGCAACCCGCCCCCATCTCTACTGCCAGGATTATGTGCAAAGGCTGCCTTTACTTATGAGAAGATCAGGGACTTGTGGAGAGAGAAAGAGGCTGCAAAGGATGACAAACAAGAGAAGGATACAGTGTCTACATATGATTTGCGTCTTATGGAGCCTCATGCAGCAATATCTGGAATTATCGGTAATTTCTCTATATTGATGTTAACATTATTGTTTCAGATAAGAATTATGTTCATGTATTTGTCAATCACTCTTTTGTTTGTTGTGGTATGATTTTAAAATTTCTTTAGAACATACCTTTGTTGGGGATAATAGTCCTGAACCTGCCCTTGCCCCTAGTCCTTCCAGTTCATTCATTGCTTATCTTTGTCAGCCATGAAAGGTCACTGGTTTCAGAAGATATATTTAAGATATTCTCACAATAATTACTACACTATTTGTTATATCAATATCTCCCATTTAATCAACTCTTACTTTGGCATTGAGATTTACTCTTAGTGCAATGGTAAAAACCGTTGTCTTATGACCTGGAAGTTACAGGTTTAAATTCTAAGAACAATTTCTTGTTTGTAGAGTTAAGGTTGTGTACATGTATCTCCAGAATCCCACTAGGTGGGAGCTTTGTGCAATAGATTGCCCCTTAATATCACTAATCTTCATAGACTTGGTTTATACCTTTTTGTACTTTCTGTTTTTTCTTTTGGAATTTGCACAATATTATATATCAAGAGAGGGAGAAGGACATGTTTTTTAAGTAAAAGTAAAATGAAGTATATCATATGTAAGTTTAGTTCAACAAGACATGCATTAGCACTAGCTTTGAGGTGAAAATCTGAACCTTTCCATACAGCAAGCCAAACGGTTTGGGTACCTTCGATCATACAAAGTGATACATACACCGTAGGATTCAAGTTGACTGGATGAAACACAGAAATGCTTTGAGAGGTTCCTCTCAAATTTAAAGGAAAATTTTACTGCATAGCCTAAAGAAACTGGTGCTTTATAGACAATGACCCAATAAGAGCACAAGTGTTCCAAAGATAAAGATGTTATGGTGGATGAGCAGACATATAGGTCACTATCATATCAAGAATGAATGCATTACTGAGAAAATAAGATACTATCACTATCATATCATAACATTGTGCCCGTAGGGCGTTGAAGAGAGGTGTGAAAATAAGACATATCACTATCTCAATGCTAGTTTTTTCATACACATTCAAATCCATGACCTTGCTTTTTTGGGAAAAGCAACTATAGAAGTATAGACATAGTACAAGTAATAAAATCAGCATGGCACCCAACAATGATAGTTCTAGTTTGATTCCTAGTTTATGGTTTCACCAGTTAGTTCCAATTTTCAGATTATAGGCAAATACCCAAGTCTTTTGTCAGCTTCACCAACAGAAGTTTGAAAAATGGCTTCGCTACAAAGACATAAAGTGTGCTTACAGTCATGACTCCCTTATATTCTTGATACGCGGATGTTACACATTCCTGTTCAAGTAGGCTCTTTTCAAGTATGGAGTCAACGCATATGCATTCAAGGAATTTCTGTCACCAGCTTTTATAAATTGATTTCCTTGTTAAAATGTTTCCATTTTCCATCAATTACCAGTTGATCGCTTACGGCTAAGTGTGTGACAATTATGTTTGTCCTGTTAATTGTTCTTACTACATTCTAGGTGGCACCTGTGCTTCCTGGATTTGGAATGGGAGGAACTTTACTGGCATTGATTCCAGAGAAGATGTAGAGGTGTCAACGAAAAACAAGAGATCTCGTTTTACTGCTGATTTGTTTGGTTCAGTTTGCTATACTTTTCAGCATGGAAAATTCACAAAGGATTTTGGAGACTTAACTAGAGTAGATGCTCGTCTAGATATATCCTCAGCTTCAGCATTTGCAAAGAAGGTTCTGAATGGTTTCAAGAGAACTGCCTCTGATATTGAGCAACCATCAGCCTCTCCCCGGCTCAATTTAATCTTTCAACAGCAGGTACAATATTTTTTTTTTCTCCTCCTTCATAAGATCAAGTATATGGGATGAATTGGGTACTAGACTAATCATAAATTAGGGCTAGCTATATAATTGCTGAATACGATAGAGGAGAGAGGGGAGTCACATTCTTGTATAAGCAACAGCTGAGTAATCTCTCTACTATTTTATTACCAGTTATCTATCAATTGGTATCGGAACTCCCAATCCTAAGAGACATTTACAGACCTGAACAAGATGTAGTAGTGGAGGACTTAGTTTGTGACAAACACGTTGAGGCTCCTTATCAACCTAACTTCTTAGAGGCTCCGTGAGAGACTGAAAATATCGGAACTCCCAATCCTAAGAGACATGTACAGACCTGAACAAGATGTAGTAGTGGAGGACTTAGTTTGTGACAAACACGTTGAGGCTCCTTATCAACCTAACTTCTTAGAGGCTCCGTGAGAGACTGAAAATATCGGCTAATCGATCACTTAATGGCAATTTTCTTATAAATGCATGAATTGACATACAATGCTGATGGAACAGGAAATGTTAAGTCTAGTATTGAGATATTGAGATAATTCAACATACCTACAAGTCTTTGATATCTACCAGGATCAAGTGGTTTACAATTCAACATTCCTATTTCTTCCAATAAATCCAAAGCACACTTTCTTTTTTGATATAGCAATGCCACTTTTGAACTGGGCCACCACAATGCCAAGAAAGTATGAGTTGCCCATATCCTATGTTTAAAGTGATGGAATAGATGTTTCTTCAACCAAGATATCTCTTTATGATTGTTACTAGTAATGACTATGTCATTAAACATAAACTACCAAATAACTTGTTGGACAGGATAGGTATACTGATAGAACACTAAGTGATCAGTTTCACTCATTTCATGCCAAACTCTAGGATAACAACATTGATTTTTCCAAATCAGGCTCTTTAAGATTGTTTAGCCCATAAAGTGAATGTTGTAGTTTGCAAACTAATTATAACTCCCTTTGAGGAACCAAACCATGTGGTTGTTCCATATAGAATTTCTCTTCAAGATCCTCATGTAGGAAGGTATCTTTGATATCCAATTGGTGTAGTGGCATTGACTTGTAGTTGCCACAAGAGAAAAATGTGAATAGCAGCCATTTGACATAATGGAGAAAAGGTATAATTGTAATCAAGACCAAACTGTTAACCAAGTGGCCTCAATGAACTCAAGAGGGGGGGTGAATTGAGTTCTAAATCTTTTTCTTGGATATTACACTATAATGACTTTTTCAACAAGTTTTAAAAGATAGACTTTAAAAAACTTATTTTAATGGATACAAATGCAAGAGATGTAAGAGTGTAATTATGTGTATGAACAAGATTAACAAGATAATGAACAGTAAGTTTGCAATAAACGTAAAGAGATAGGGGAAGGAAGATTGCAAACTTGGTTTATACTGGTTCGGTCACCTCTTGTGGCCTACATCCAGTTCTCTCAAACAACCCGTTGAGAGTTCCACTAACTTCAATTTCTTTACAATCAAAGACCACTCCTACACCTTGGGATTCCTCACCCTTGTGTTTGAGCCTCTAAGAACCAAGAGATGCCCCACTCTTGTTCTATCAAGGGACGCCTCACCCTTGAACGCAAACTTGAACGAGTATTACAAGAAATTACTCTCTGAATAGAGTAGATGTTACAAATTGAGGTCCTATAAGATTTCTCAAGAATAAGACAATTTTGGCCAAGTGTTGATCACAAAGATTGAATTGAGAATGATTGAACAAAATGATCCCCTTTTTATTATGTTTTTCTGTGTTTTTCAAGTGTTAAACAATGGTATTTATATAGAACAAATCGTGTGACCCGTTAAGAATTAATATCAAGAGATGTATCTCTTCAAACAGACCCATTTGCAAGTTTCAGACCATGGTAATCGATTACACAAAGTTCAAATTTTCAAAAACAAGCAATGGTCACTCGCTGGTAATCGATTACATTATCATTGTAATCGATTACATGCATGAACATTCAGGTTCTGGGCTCAAGAACAAACTTGTAATCGATTACACTATATTGTAATTGATTACACCAATTCCAGAACTTGAAAAGTGAAAGTTTTAACACTCTTTAAAATCTTTCTTTCATTCTAAAAACACTTAATCATTATGCGATCCATTTCCTTTAAAATAAAGCCAATGTTTTTCACAAGTTTAATCAAAATTTCATTTAAAGTCAATTGGATTTTTCCAAAACAGGTTTTTGTTGTATTCGAATTTATTTCAAAGATTAAAACTTGCTTGATTTGAAAATGGCCAAATAGTCCTATTTAAGTGAAGACCTTTTAACAATGGCCAAATAGTCCTATTTAAGTGAAGACCTTTTAACAAAATTAGTCTAAGTCCTAAATATCCTAACCATAGGCTTGATCAAATGCTTGTACATCTTCTTGCTTCTATTCTTTTGTCATTTGCTTGTTCATTGGCATCATCAAAAACCTACAAATTATCATTCACACAAATGTCTAAGCGTATCCCTGGGCAACAAAGTAGGTTTTAAGACCTTGGCAGCATACACACATTGACATCCATAGTTTTCCCTGAAAGAAGCAAAACCAAGTCCATATGCCACTATGCTCTAGGGTGTTGAGAGAAAGAAATATAAGAATATGTGTGTTAACTACATAGCAGAGGCTGATTTATATAGAAATCGTGTAATTATTACAAAGATATTCCACAGATTTATGAGAATATACAATGTAAGAACTGGTATGAGATGTTACAATTAAAATGCAGAAACCGAAATGAATAACTAAGAGAAGAAGAATACCAGTATAGTATTACTCCTACCCTTGCTGTAATGTGTATTATTAAGGTGAAAAACAGAAGAACAGTGTGCATCAACCAGGTATCCGAGAGACCTAGTATTCTCCTAATTCTGATCCTTTTTCAACTATTTGAGATACTCCCCTCAGTATCCCTCCCCTTGCCTATATAGGCTCTCCCCTAACAAATTAGAATATTCTCTCTCTGCCTAGGTGGCAGAGTTAGTTACAAAACCCATTGCCTATTTCTCACGTACATTAGCAGAGTAAGTTACAACCCTTACCCATTGCCCATATACATCAACAGCCCCCTTTCAAAACATTTGTATCCCTCCAGAAAATGTAGTCTTAACATCATATATTAAGAGACCTAACAATACTCCCCCCTAAAAGAATCACCTTGTCCTTAAGGTAATGTGTGAAAAGGAAAAAAAAAAAAAAACAGTGTGCTGAAGAAAGACTTCCCCCTGGATCCCATATATTGAAAAATAAGGAAAGTGGGCTTGCATTGTTGAGTTGTCTCCCTGGGTCCCATGAATTTTATCCTAATTCTAATACTAGGTGCACCCAGCAGATCAACCAAAGAGGCCTTATCCCTTGATTGACAGCAATTCCCTGAATCATACCTCCCTTCACCGCAACTAGACTCCCAACTCCTCTGTCTCCCAGAAATTTATCAGCCCATCCTTGACAATGAGCGTAGTGCTGCAAGCATCCGACAACCCACTCCCTTGATGTAGGCATTGCATTTATTAATGCATGCCAACTGACCCTCCTCATTTTTCCTCCTAGGACAAGTAGGCGAGCAACTCATGTATAACACTTGCAATATGTAGAAAGTTTCTGAATGCCATCAGTACCACAAATCCCCTTAATAGTACTTCCCTTTGTGCCAACAGCACTCACTACTACTCTAGCCTCCACCATGAGTTTATTTTCAAGTCCTGCAGCAGTAGAAAACTGAATACAAAGTGACATAGTTGTATCAGTCTCGGCTTCTTCCAGTGACTTCATAAATTTTACTTCATCAACCCCATTCACCCTCCTTAGATGTGAGACAACATGACAATTTGCCTCATCAAAGATAATAATTAAACACAATGGGTCTAGCTTTTCAACAGTTGGATTGGTTAGATTTTGAGAGTTTAGGTCTGCATAGCATTTAGGTTTTCATAAAATGCATGATATGGCATCCTAATTAACTGAACTACATATTTAAGCATTCACCTTCAAGCTAGACCATAGGCACCAAGCTTTTCATGTATGTAACTTATTCAAGGACCTCTTGAAAATTTTGGTTAAAAATCTACTAGTTGATCATTTGAAATGACCAGGCATGTAGTGATGTCAATGGATATAATCTTTTCTATGATGAAGTAACAGTCAACCTCAAATGTATTTGGTCCTCTCATGGTAAACTGGATTAGAGGGGATGTACAATGCAATTTAGTTGTCATAGACTGGAGCCATTTGTTCCTTATCCCCAAATTGAAGAAGCCAAATAAGCTTGCAAGTGGCAAATGCCATGGTATGATATTCTGCTTCATATGGTTTAGTTATCTTGGGTCCATCATACAAAATGACAGGGAAATAGAGCAAAATGTAAACTATAGGATTTAAGCTAGGTGGATGAAATGGAGAAGTGCTTCGGATGTTATTTTTGATAAAAAAGTACCATTTGAGCTTTATGACCTGCAATGTTGTATGTGATTGAATGTTGCAAGAAATGAGAATGTTGTGTTGGATTAGTGGACGCTAAATAAGGTGAAAGTTGGGTTGGCACCTATTGTATAAAGGATGATAGAATATTGCCTTAGTTGGTTTGGTGATGTATGGAAAAGACAGGTGGAAGTGCTGATAAGAAGAGTAGATTGGACAGAGGGTAGTCAAATAATTAAGGGTAGAAGAAACCAAGAAAACCTATGAAAAAAATTATTAAAAAATATTTAGATATAAATGGTTTGCCTCTAGACATGGTTTATGATATGACACTATGTTGTCATTTAATCCAAATAACCGGCCCTACTTTGTTTGAGGTGGAAAGGCTTGGATGCTACTGTTGTATAAGATCCGGTATCTCTATGCCTATATTAGTTCGAATGTCTTCTAACCGAGAACAAGCTGTAACTACAAATCATTTCCATTAAGGTAGGATGAGTGAAGGAAGAGTTCCCCTATATACAAACATATGCAGTTTATAAATGAAATTTGAAGCTTGACACAGATAGCTATAATATTCATGATTTTCATGGCACAAACCATTGCGCATACCTTGGCTACACTGTTGATACATTCTAGGTTTAATAAAAAGCCATAACCACGATGAATGTTGGTTAACTCATTGAAAGTAGATAGAGAGTTTTTTTTTTTTTTTTTTGGGGGGGGGGGGGGGGGGGGGGAGGAGCTAGTGCATAAAGTATGCAAACATTGTCTTCTGAATCAGCGCACTTTAGCTGATCCAGTGCTATGATCTGTGATTCAGAAAAGAAAAGAAAAGAGAAATAATGCTTATTGTTTTGTTTTTCTACTTGTAGCTTGCAGGGCCTGTTGTCTTTCGAGCAGATTCCAGAGTTTCACTGGAGTCTTTCACGAGGAAAGATGGTTTGCCAATAGAGGATTTCATTTGCAGCTTGAATTACTCTTTTAAGTCTATGAAGTCTGGAAAGGTCGTTGCTTGGTATTCTCTTAAAAGGAAAGAGGGAATGGTTGAATTGCGCCTGTTCGAGTTTTAGCAGTGTATTCGTGATCTTTTTGTAATCCATGCAGAGACTGACTCAAGAAGCTCTTGCTTGCACCAGATGATGTGTTGAAACTCATCTTGACTCGATAATGGCTAAAAGTTTAGTTAGTTGCTTCATTCATTGCGGCCATTTTTTTTTGTTTTTTTTTTCACTTTGGTATTTGTAAGGAGAGGTGGCGTTGAGTTAGGGAAGAAGCCAACAATGGCAAAGATAACTATGTTGTTATTTTTTCTTTTCATTTATCGGAAATGAATTCAAAAGAAAATCAAATTGATCAAATTGCACACCTCGAGACTGTAACACCCTAACACTTAACATACCAAGAACGTATAATGGTTAATTGTTAATTGTTACTAATTTTGTTATGGTTTTGCAGTTAATAGAACAGTGAATAATCGTTACCAAGAAGTAAAGGAGAATTGGATGAGATAATGTGCTTCCTAAAGCAATATGCCAAGGGAATACAAATCCAATAATTATGTTTTGAGCCACAACCACTTCTATATTACCAACTACTACCACCTCTTTAAACATATGCTGAATCAAACCCAACACCCTATCATGAGCCATACACATACTCATATTATGGGCCTTACCATGACCCCAACCACGAGCCATATTGTGACAAAGGAATGGCCAATTTGTGATCAAATGGGCTAACAATGGGTCATTTACATGGATAGGTTGGCCTTTCGGCAAAGTGGCTAAAATAAAAGAAAAGAAATGCCTCTATCATGTATAGGTTAAGTACTGTGCAAACAAGGTTTCAATAAAGGATTAAGCAAGTTCTAGAATAAATCACAGTAAATATAAACACACCAAAAGAAATGTAGTGATCAATTACTAGAATCACAGTTCAAGCTCAAATCTCACATGATAATTTAGTTGATCAAACATACTCAAAGTGCAAAGATCTAGTGAATATACCAAACAATACATCAAATCAAGTGCTAGAGAAGTTACAAAATACATGATTCATTAAGTGATCAGAGTTCAACTGTCAGAAACTAACATCCTACCGACACATACAAAATAAGTAAAATCATAAAATCAAAATAAAATATTAAAAATAAAAATAAAAAATACTAAAAACTATAAAATAAAGGGAACGCCCCCTAAAGTTACAAAAATGACACTGTTCTTAGTGCCAAACCATGAGAATCGGTGATGGTAGGGTGCAATCCACCTCAATCATCTTTATTAAAATCATCCTCCTCCTTAAAGAACACGATATCAGGATCCTCACCTCGAGAATCACCTCCTGAATCTGCCTCTGGCTCCTTTGCCACAGAATCAAAACTAGGATCAAAACTATATACCCTCAGCTCAAGGCAACCGAGCCTCTTCATAATTGTGTGCTTAGAAGCCCACACATGGGCTCTCACTCGACACTTAGACCTCTGCATCTGATTAGTGATAGCCTACCACAGATTGGCAATATTGGACTTGATATCCGTGAAGGAAATGTTGCAGCTAGTGTGAGTACCGGGGCAAGTGCCAGTGCTGCTCCGTGCTTTGTTCTTGTTGATGGTGTCCACTCGTTGCATATTAGGCCCCTTGATCACTTTCCTCAATCTGTCTGGTAGGGGCCTCTCATCATCAAGGAAAATCTGGACACTAGTGGCCATCCGGGTGACTAGTGAGGGGAAAGGTGGCCCATTAATCTTTTTATCATAGTGGGCTGAGTCCATGGTCTAGCAAATAAGGTAGGGTAGATACACCTGCTACTTTGTGATAAGGCAATAGATGAGTACAACCTGGTCCAGGGTTAGGTTATGGACATGGGAGCACGTCACAATGTGTGAGAATAGCAGCTTCATCTAAACCCGAGCTGTGGGTGTAAGCTAAAAGCCATCCAAAATAGGAGGCTGCATTTGTCGTGGAGAGTCCAAGTGGAACCCGACATAGTGATGGCATCCTTGAGCACATCTAGATCAAGGGTCTAGAGTTGCTCAAGGAGCTGCTGATAGTCATTTGGCAATGCAAGCTCCTGGGGCTTATGAATACCAATAGCAGCCCTGATGGCATCCATGGTGACAGGGACTTGTCTGCCCTGCATAAACGTCTCTGTGTACCTTGTAGGTGAAGATATGCACGAGAAAGGGGGTTGAATTGTGCGTTGGTCCTTTTTCATTTTTTGAAACTTCTGAAAAGATTACTACAAGTATGGAACTTGAAGTACAACAGAAATATAGTTAGTAGCTTCTTAATAAATAAAAACTTCGTTATATAAAAGAGATAACACAAAAAGAGCAGGACATATATATATAAGACCGAAGATAAGGTAAATGAAGCAATAATCGTAAATAAACGAGATCAGAGTAAGAGAGAAAGTACACAAAGGATTTTATACTGGTTCGGCCAACATATCTACATCTAGTACTCAACAAATGTTGAGGTTCCACTCTAACAACAACTTTCTCAACTTGAGAAAGTAAAGATGGATAGTCTTTTCATTAGCCCTCCCAAGCTATCATCCAAGGATTTCAAAAACCACCTGTAACCAAGGATTTCGAGTAGTTCTGTACTAGCCTCTCCAAGCTAACATGAGTAGTCTTAACTCTGGCCTATCCAAGCCAACACGTGACTACTAGGCAACTCCTTCAGCACGTTGCTAGTATTCTTTCCCCAGTGTAACACCCCGATTTTTCTGTCTGAGGGAAATGACCAAAATGCCCCTGAGGTCATTTCCTGACCCGAACTCGAGGGTAACCAACTTGGTCATCCTCGAAGGGTTAACTCGATGTTTGAAGGGGATTGAATGGCCTTTGAATGCTTCCGGAAGCGAAAATTTCGTTTTCCGCAGTTTCGGGTCAAAATGACCAAAATACCCCTAGAGCGTTTTTACGCGGGTAAACGTGCCGTTTGAGCCCGAAACTTTCCCCAGAGGTTTAAAAACATGTTTTCATGTGCCTAGAGGTCTCTGTTCAAGTCCCGGTGGTCCCGGGCAGTTTTAGTGTAAAATTACGATTTTGCCCCTAGAATAGTGTTTTTGAGCTTAATGACGTAATTAAGCAAACCTAAGCAATATTAGGCTCTAAACGAAGATTAATTAATTTCCCTAATTAATCTAGAGTCAAAATAATTTATTAAAGTTAATTAGAACCTAAAATTGCTTAGATTAAACTTAAATCCTTTTTTTAGAACTCAAGATTCCTAGTCTTGGAATCTTGAATAGTGTTTTCTCTCTCCAATTCCTTAAATCAAGGAAATGTGTCTAGAGTTGTTTAGACTCTAAATTGAGGATTTAACTCTCTAATGGTGCAAGACCACTCCTTAATTATGTCTAGACCACCTTAATTACCCATTTCCCTTACCTAAACACTTTCTTACAAATTCCTAATCTTAAGCATAATCAAAGATACACCTAAACACAACTCTAAACCACAATTAAAATGCAAACTAATCCTCCCCATGCATGATGAAGTTTCGGCCAGACCTCATCCCCATTGGCCACATGTTTAATTGTTTTCTCACTCAAAGAGCCATGCTTGAGCCATACCTTGAGCCATACCTCACCATGCTTTGAACCATACCTCACCATACCTCAAGAACACATTATCTCACCTCATGGAACTCATGGAAAGCCTCCAATCTGCACCCTCATGGCCGAAACCTCTTCCTCCATGAGCTCCCTCCATTTGTTTCATTTCTCTATAAATAGAATGCCTTGAGGAGCTTGCACCACTTTTAGATCATTTGCTAAGTTTAGGAAACACTCAAAGCTTTTCTTTTCTCTCAAAAGTTCTTGTGTTCTTCAAGTTCTTCAAGCTCTTCAAAGTTCTTCATCACCTTCATCTTCTTCTTCCATCTTCAAGTTCATCACACCAAGTAGGGATTTTCTTTCATGAATTCTTTCTTTAGAGTTCTTGCTTCAAGCTTTATGTTTATAGTTTCTCTTGATTCTTTTTAGAACTTCTTTTCCTTTCCTTGTTCTTGCTCATTTTCGGCCATGGGCCTTGGAGTTCAAAGAAATGAGAGCTTGATGATGAGAGTTTCATGATGATGTTCATCACTTGAAACAAACTCTAGAGCTTGATCTTTGTTCTTGAGCAAAAGTGTTTCTAGTTTTTCCTTTCTTGAACCTTTGAGAACTTTAACTTTGATGTTGTTTCAAAATGGTTCTAATGACTCAATGATGAGGTCTCATGATGTTGGTGTTAGTATATCACCAAGATCATGGATTCTAGAGTTTCAAACATTTCTTTTCTTTCCTTGAAGTTTCGGCCATTACCTTTCCTTTTCATGCTAGATGTTTGATTTTCTAAATATGTTATGTTGAGTTCTAAGAACTCTAGACTTTTACTTTGTCTTGGTTTGATGAGTTTGGGTTGAGGTTTAAGTTCCTTTAAAGTCTTGTTAAGAGCTCTAGAAAGATAAAATGAACTTGCATAATTTATTTTATGCTTGCATTCATATTTACATTCTTGCTATGCATCTTTATTTTCAAGCTATCACCTAAGAACATAAAGATTAAAATGGAACTTGCATCTTCACTTAATTTAATTCTCGAAGCCTTTCTATTTCGGCCTTAAAGTCGATTGTTGTTGGGCCTAGAGCACTAAAATAAAGAATTGAACTTGCATTATCACCTAATTAATCTCTCGAATGCCTATCTATTTCGGCCTTAAAGTCGATTGTTGTTGGGCCAAGAGCACTAAAATAAAGAATTGAATCTTGCATATTTACTTTCAAGCTTGCATGTTTAAGTTATGCCTTGCATATTTAATTTTAAGTCATCACCTTACTTTGTAAGTAAGATTAAAAATGAAAAGCATGAGCACGTTTAGTTTATGTCGTAACTTAAGAACCTAGAGCTCAAAGACTTGCCCATTTCATTCCAAGTTAAAGTTGAATGTAAACCATACTTTGAATGTATGTTTTTTAGCCAAGTAGTGAGGATGGACTTCCAATGAGTTTTCATCTAGCTACTAGGACCAATAGCCTATGTTTTAAGTGTTCCTTAAAGTTTTACAATTCTTTATAAGGTTATGTCATTATAAGTTGTGATTCCAATCTCTTTTAGGGGATGGAATATGTTTTGGTTACTGACCTAAGGTTTCACTTAGCCTCTTGATGATTTAAAACATCTTGCAAAGAGTTTTAGAAGTTCTAGATTGATTCCGAGAGAAACTAGTTAACTTATGTACCTAGAAATGTCAATTTAACTTTCTTATTGAAGTTAAATGTTTTCGGTTCTGACATGATGAGTATGATGCTGTATGATGATGTTTTGATGTGTTGGAATGTGTGAAAATATCGTATGATGATGTAGAAGCGATCCTATGCGTGATAGGTGAGAAACTAGCTAACTAGAAATACCGTAAAGCTAGAATTTAACATAGTTTTGACCCATTTGTTTATGGAACTAATCCAAACTGTTTTAATGGGAACATAATCAGATTTAGATTGTTTAGACATGAAAAACATGGTATCATTTGAGCTAGAATTGAATTTTAGCACCTATAATGAAACTAGTAACTAGAAAACCGTAAAAGTGCAAGTTTAGAACTCTTAGAACATTTATTTTTATGGATTCTGTCCAGCACCCTTACAACATGATAAACATGATTAATAATTAGTCCTTAAGCATAGGAATGTCTCATAATTGATTTAAATTTAATTTATAGCGCCTTAGGCGAAGACGGAACCAAGAAAGGATCTAAACGTAAGTTCTAAAACCCCGTAAACACAAGTTAGAGATTTTTCCCTATGCTATTCAGATTTAAGTATGAACATGAGAATGAAGAATGATGTTTAAATATGAGCCTTAGGTGCATAAAATATGAGCGACGGATATTAGAGAACCATATCTCATATTAAGACCCGTAAGGGTCAAAGCATAAGCTACCGTAAGGATAAACGGTTGAGAGTTCTATGATGATGCATGAGTTATGTAAATGATGATGATGTTATTCATATGATGAATTCATGAGGATATATGTATATGTGGCATAAAGCAAATTTGGAAGGAATTCGGTGTAATGCCATCGTGTCGAATTCCCGACAAATTTGGGGACTTAAAGAGATTTTGAAAATTAAGGTACTAAGATGGGTTCTAGGATGACACCGGTTCGGCCGAGCACCTCCATAGAACTCATGTGACATCGGTACCATTTTATACTCTTAGGTGACACCGGTTCGGCCGAGCACCCCTAAGAGATTTGCGCCCTAACCCGTACTCAGATAGTCGGGATTTATGATTTATGATACGCTTATCGTTAAGTGGTAAGTAAGAACTAGTGACGACTAGTTAAGGTATGAGCTCATAACCTAGATGTATGACACGCTCGGGTGACACCGGTTCGGCCGAGCACCCCCAGTTCGATTGTCTTTTAGGGTGGCCCATGAGGAAGAGAAGTTCATGATTATGATTATGTCACTAAGTTTTGTCCCATATGAATGTTACTATTGCCACTTTATGCCACCAATGATGATGATGCTTGATATTATGTTTTATGTATGTGCATTAGGTAGTGCCATGCATACATTTTCTATTATGTTGCATTCATGACATTAAGATCATCTTAAAATGAATGGACCTTGGCTAACGTATATTTTGAAGTTTAAAATGAACTAAATGCATGTTCAGACATTTCGTATAATTAAACCCAAGGTTCCTGAGGACGTAGATGATGGCACCTAGGTAGTAGGAGGCCCTACTGAGATTCTTTAGCAAGATTCTCACTCCCTCTATCTCTTTCTTTCCGTCACGTCTTCAGATGGCGACGTTCGTAGTGTTCGTGGACACCCCGACATAGGAGGTGCACTATGACCCGACTCACGGGTCATACTATTTTGAGGGGCACTGCACGGTGCGGATTTTCATGTTCGTAGGACGCCCCTTCGCCCATCCCGTGCACACCCATCACTTCTCCCCGACTGCACCCTATGGCGACGACGAGCGGGTTTTTGAGCGTGCGCGTACGCATGACGAGAGAGTACTCCGTAGGCACACCGCCGCCTTAGCCATGCGAGATTATCCCGACTACGTGCCCCGGACCTACTTCTCGGAGACCGACCCATCCGAGGACCCGCCTACCCATCCGTATAGCGAGAACTCTACCCCCTCTCCACCACGGATAAGGGAGGGCAGTGAGGATACCGTGACTCAGCCACGGCTTGCGCGACGGCACGGAGATGCGATCATACCGTGGGGTCACCCTCGATCCCGCTCCGCCTCTTCACGTCCGAGGAGCTCGCCCGCTTCCTGATATCCGCCTCGTTCGCGAGATGGACGCCTTGATGAGAGGTGACGATCGTCCGATGGAGTACCCGGTTAGAGCACACACCACTTAGATGGGGATAAACCTTCTTTTGTTTAGAGGTTATCCTATTAGATGCACTCGGGTAGGGGAGTAGATTATGTTTATGTTTTATGTTGTATTTCCTTTTATGTATTTCCCTTGTACTAAATTAAGTCCTACACTTATAAATGGGCAAGTTATATATATATGGGATGATATTCAGTGATGTTCATGATGTGCCTTATGTTATGATGATTGTGAGACGATTGTTTTACTTTGCATGGTTTACCGCTTATCGTATCACACGGCTCTCACTTTGTATTTCAAAAAAAAAAATTTACCCGTATTTTCCGCTAAGTATTTCTAAGTAAAATTGAGAACTATGAGGTAACAGACTAATGTTTAACCTAAGTATGTTCTAGAGTATTGGGTTAAAAATTAGGATGTTACACCCAGCCTCTCTAGGCTGCAAGTAGTCTTGACACTGGCCTCTCCAAGTCCAACTGAGTAGTCTTGACTCCGGCCTCTCCAACTATAACTGTGTACAGTAGTAACCTCTACTAACATGTTGAAAGTAGTCTTGCCTTAACCTATTCAAGCTACAAGTAGTCTTTCCCCGACCTCTCCAAGTTGCAAGTAGTCTTTGACTACCCTCTCCAAGCTAAACCATGATAAGCAAAAATATCTTACTATCGCATTGCAAGTAGTTTTACCTTAGACTCTCCAAGCTATGTCTCTCACTGATCACTATCAGATTAAGAATATAAAGGTTAAGTGTTTGGGTTGCCACTCAAACTAACCTACACTCAAGTTTCCTTAAAGATAATACATTTAAAAAGATCTTGGGAGAACTTGAATGACTTCTTTCTTCTGCTTTTTCCAAAAGAAGAACATAAATCTATCTAAGAAAAATAGAAAGAAGATTTTCTTTATACTTCAAGGATAAAACTGATTACATAATAAGGATTGAATATTCCAAGAAATGGGAAGAGATTTTGTTAGAATTTCCTCTCTTGAATCTTCAAATCTCTCTCAACGTTTTTCAAGTTCAGCATCTCTTTATATAAAGGTGTTTCTTTGTGACCGTTACCATAGATCAGTTCTTCAAGTGACACGTGCTGGTTATCAGTTGTGTCTTGAAAGAAACAGCTAGAAGAGAGGTTGGCAAAACTGTCACATTGGTTCCAGTAGCCATTGTAAATATGAGTTTTCTAATCTCCTATCAGAAACTACTTTTCTACTTTCTGAGTGAGCTTTCTGAACTCCTCCTTCTTGAAGCTAGGGTCGTTGATCAAAAAGGCAGAAGAGATGATGTGCTAGTTTGAAACTGGAATTGACTTGATAATTTGAAATTCAAAATTTCAAATTCCCCTCCCTTTCTTGTAGCATTTGTTGCTCCACACAAAGATGAGCTTTTTGATGTACGCAACCAGTTCCTTGAAGAGCATTTGACTTTCTGATCTTCAGTCAAATCTTCTTTATGATGATTTCTTTGCGATTGTGATTATTGAAGATTGAGTAACACGTTGCATATGGACATATTCTAATATCTTCATCTTGAGAGTACTTTCTGATGTCCTATACTACTTTCTGAAGTCTCTTTCATTGATTTCTTGTAGCATTGCAGCCTTCCATAGATCGTTAGCTATCAACGGCTCAGATAAGGATATAATTTCACTTCTTTAATATAACAAAACGTGTAAGATGTTCACACATTGCATAGTGAAATATATATACTCATTTGAGTAAGCCTTGCTCTTGCTAAACAATTATACATGTTGTAATCTTACAAGAAACTCAATAGAGACATCAGTTGTTCTTCAAAGTATTTTCTTTGAATTGGTTTTGTTCGTCATTCAAAACACATGAGCGCAATGGTTCTGGAGCTAACAATCTCCCCTTTTTTTATGATGACAAACCAATTTGAAGAAAATCTTTTGAAGAAATAATTAACAGAAATATTGCATGAATGCATACAGGATAAGCATATTCTTTCAACTAAACAGAACGAAAGATATTCAGGAAGTTCGCTTTCTTAAGGCGTGATATGAATCATGTGAAAGCATTTTTGGTCTTAAGTGACATTTAATCAAGTACTACTATTGTTTCGTTGTAAGCATAAGATAGATTTAAGCATACTTTTTGATCAATGTGAGAGCAGACGTTAAGGAGAAAGACAGTTAAGCTATGGATAAATAACCAGCTTGATCATTAGGAACTTTCTAAAGATCCTCATGCTTGAAAAACTTAACAAGTAGAACTTGTTAGCAAGATCCATTTTCAGCTTGACTTATCCAAGAGAAACTTTTGAAAAGGAAGAGCAAAGGTATGAAAAACAAAGCATTCATAAATTTTTGAAAAGCAAACTGATCCTTATGTAGTTTCTAATGCTCAAGAAAACCATAAGAGACATAAGATCACATATTGCTATTCAGGTTTCTAAAGCTCATATAAGGATCAATCCCTGAATCATTAAGAAGGAGCTTTTCAATTGAGCTATAAAACTTTTCTCATAAGAAATAGATCATAAAAAAATGTTATTTTTTTTTTAAAAAAAAGATGTATGATCCTTTTTGAAATAGGTTTTGTGAAAACAAAAAAAAAAAAGAATATTACTCTATGAGAGATTTCTGAAGCTTACTTACTAATCTTGGTCTTTTTATCATATGTAAACGTAAGTTTCTGAAGATGAGTCAAAAACTATATTCATCCAGACTTTGATCAAGATAAGCATAGAACTTTAGAAAATCATCTCTAAAGAGAGTAAGAAAAAGGAAAAACAATTAAGCTCATCATGTATATCAATACTCAGCTTATAGGACTATATCAGAGCAACACCCACTTTGTGCTCCTAAAGATACTTGGCCAAGACTAATCACAGAAAGCATGTACGCGAAAAACCAGTGTATATGATTTAAGCATGACAAAGCATATGCATTCAAGACAAGAGACAAACATATGTTAGAGATATATGTGATTAGCTGAGCTTAAATAGAGTATTGATATGAATTAGAGCTTAAAAAAAATGAAGCATGATAAAGCATGTATCAAAAACATATGAGTTAAGACAGATATATACGAGGCACAAAAGAACATAAAGAGAAACATGATTAACGAAACTTGAAACTAAGTTCAAACATGTTTAAAGATATACAAAAAGAATTGCTAAAAACATGCTAAACAAAATTCTCAAGGCTCCCCCTCATTATATGCTCCCCCCGAATCCTTAACATATAATTCATATCAGCACATCTATGCTCCCCCTGAATCCCTGAGGCACAGATTTTCTTCAATCTATACTTCTACCTCTTTTGGCATCATCAAAAGGAGATGTGCCAGGAAATCGAGAACGACATATTCAACCTCTTCACCTTAGTTCTTATAGGATGTCAGAAGTATTTTGAACAATCTGGCACAGAAGATCATCATGATTTCGAGACCTTTCTTCTAGATTTCGAGATGTTTCTTCCAGATTGTTCAATCTGGTATAAATATTTTGTTGATTGTCTAGTACTCTCCTTATTCCAGGATAGTTGTAGTTTAGAGGAGGTGCTGTTTGACGACGACTAGAGGGAAGTTGATCACCATCTTGATCTTGAGCTGGTTGATACTGAGGTGGAAACATAGTGAAGGGTTATTCAACATAAGAAGGAGAAAAGTTACCAGTAGGACTAAGGATAGTTTTAGGTACTATACTTCCCATAAAATTTGGGGAAGATATATCTTCATGTATCCTGATCCTTCTTCATTGGTCAATTCCAGATCTTGAGGGTTTAGATAAAAGGATAGTGTCACCACTAGGTATCATGTCTAAAAGATGCTTCGCAGAGTCTTCAGAGCTATTGTCTATAGTGATCACATGCCTTTTTGCACTCATTTCTTTGACAGTGAGCTCTTTGGTGGGTTTCTTCAGAGTTTTGAAGTGAGATATGGCATATTCAGTTCCAACCATATACTCAAACCATTCATTTTCCAAAGGATATTTCACATACTCAAGTATCCTAGTTTTAGAATTCCTAGGGCATGGAGAACGAAGAATCTTTGGAGGCATAGTCAATAATATGATCCAAAATCAGTCGAGGTAGATTAACTTTCCTCTTAGATAGGAGATAGAACAACATCATGCAATCCATGCCTTCCAGAAGAGGACCAGCATTGAGTCTTGGAAGAAGAGCACATTGAATAAGGGTGAGAACCTTTCTTGCATATGTATAAAGCATATCAATAGATATTTTTCATGGTAGAAAGCTTGAGTATCTAGTGAGAGTAATGGAAACTTCTTCAGGTAAGATCCTAAGAGGGATAAACCAACATTTTGCAGATAAGAAAATAAGACCCTCATCAGGAGCGTGGATGATATTGGAGAGATTGGTACTGCCAACTTCTATATCAATGCCTTTAATTTATGAAGTTACTATAGAATCAGTTACTTGAACGAATTGCGAGTAAAAAGCAGCTACCACTTTGGTGAAGATTTTATCTGACATGGTAACGAACTCGTCCCAACCTTGGAAAGAAATGACTTCTAGCATAATGGCAACATGAGCCATCAATTCGTGGCTCAAACATTCAGCATAAAGTTGTTGATGATAATATTCTTCAAACATTTGGGGTATTCCCAAAACAGCAAAGGTTTCTCTGAGGTTCTTTCCTCTAGCCATATTAACACAAAAGGTTGGAGCTTGAAAGGATCTTAGGTAGAGGAAGGATATGAAATAAAAGATGAATCATTCGATAAAAAGTTTAGGGATGAAAGATGAAGATTTCAGAGGAATGTGAAGGAGGATGGAACAAAATGAGATCTTTGAGAGTTGAAGAAGACGAAACGATTTGAGGAAGCGTATATGAGAAGATGAAGGTTAAGGTGAAAACGTGGAGGTTAAAAAAAATGATAGAAGATGAGGCGAGTGGAGAGAGAAACTCTGACATAGTGAGCGAAAAATCCTGCCTTTTTCATCCTTTTTTCAGAAAGAGTTTTCTGACTCTTCATACACACTTTCTAAAGAAAATTCTTTCTGAGGCTCCAAGGTTCATTTTTTGACCCCCAGAGAAACTTTTGTTTCTTCTCCCAGATTCTTCTTCTTGCTCTAAATTCAAGGCTCCATACATCTATCATTCACTGTTCCTGTAAACCTTCTTTTTGACCAAACAACCTTCTTCTATACACTTCCTCTTCTTTCTGATTGATCCGTCTTCAGATTAAGCATTCAGATTTCTTTCTAGTCTTGCAAACTGATACATCATACCTCACAGAGAATTCTGGCCTTGCAAACTGACTTTTGAAACACATGTCGATAGACCTGATCTTGCAAATTGATTTCCTTTTGTTCTTGCACACTGATAAGCATAGTCTTTAGGAGGATATGCATATTGATGATTTCTAATGCATTGCTTGATCTTCATAAGGGAGTAGTGAAGAGAGACCACCTAGAGAGTTTTATGCAAAGATGCTTATGCATAAGTAAATGCTTAAAAACTTTTTAAAGTCAGAAAAAAAAACAACAAAGAGATACTCCATTATAGATATCGTGAATACATCTAGATACAAGATCTTCAGTAGACACATTTATTTACCAAGCATCCCCATTTAAGAAGCAAAAAGATATTTTTCACAAACGTACTTAGATGAGAAGTGTTGGTCAGATTCTTGCAAAGATAAATAGCACAAAAATGTTTCAGAGGATAGGAAGGCAACTTACTTCATGAGATGGTCTTACACTTGGTTCCTTATCCGCAGTATTTGAGTTCAAAGAACTTGGCATGCTTTGGCCTTTCCTTTTTTATCTTCTCTCATTGAAAAGATTTGCTTGCTCTAATGATATCGGATTTATTCAGACGATCCTAGAGCTTTCTCTTAAGAGCAGATGATGTCTTTAACATGATGAGTAGACTTTACTTTTCTTTTGGACTTGGATAACACATTCAGCATAACTTTCACCAAACTTTGACAGCTCAAAGCTTTGTTAATAGATATAGATAACGTGGTGGTGATGAAAGCATGGTTGATAAAAATCCAAGAAATGACTTGATTTTTCATATCCTTGGGATTACTCTCAGAACTTTGACAAATAGAAGTTTATCTATAAAATAGAACTTTCATGAAGTTACTGTATGAACAGGTCTTCCAGCTTCTATGTCATCTTCAAATTGTTCATGTTGTTTATCAAAAAGATTACTTTTTGATCATCTTGAAAGGTCTGAGCATAACTTTCTGAAGCACTAAGGTTTTGGAGATAACTTTCTGAATCTTTTGGCTTTCATCTATTGGTTTTTTGGAGATGTGAAAGTCTCGGGACATTCTTCATGATCAACAAAAATATCAACAAAGTCTTCTTTAAGCTTTTTCTTCATCATCATCATCATCATGAGAAGTTCTTGAAAGGATTATCTCTTAGGAATTTTGATATACTTAGAATCAGAGCCTGATATCTGGATGGATTATAATCAGAGTACTTCTTTTGAAGTTTCAGGCAGAGAGATATATCAAGGATACCTGCAAGAAAGAAGTATGACTTTTGGTACCCAGACTTCCATGGGTCCTTATTAGTTAGTGTCAAATAAAGAGATTTTTTCAACCTTTCTAAAAGAAATCCTTTTCATGATTTATTTGTCACAAAGGTATCTCTTTAATCATATAGAAATAAAACTTATATATATATATATATATATATATATATATATATATATATATATATATATATATATATAGCAAATGAAGTTGCATAAATATTTCTTCTACTGTTTCATCTTTATATCTCAAACTAGCTTCTCTTTACAAAAGCAAGGGTTATGGAATATGTCTTGATAAAACATGCCAGATCTTATGATGTCATGAAGTCCTCTTCAAGAAAATTTTTTTTTTGACATGTTTATATAGCTACTTGAAGGCTTCAAAAGAAAACAACTTGAGAAGAGTAAACTCTCTAGAAGTGTTTATCTCTTTTAGCTTTTCAGCTTTAGATCAGATCTTCTCAAGTGATTATGGCAACAGTCTGAGATTTTTGATAAATTGAGATATATAGATGAATAGACATAGAAACTTTCTAGAAACTCATCTCATAAAAAGAATTAATGAAGATGGGATACATAAGCTTTTACCTCGTGAGTTACTTATGATGTTCTTCAGATGTGAAGCACAGAATGGCATCAAGTTTTAGCATAACAAGTCCTCCTGACCAAGACTTACTAGAGGTATGGCACACTTCATTTTAGTACAGGGATATTCTTATAAAAAGCTGAGCAAAAACATGATGTATGACATTGCTATTATAAGCAGATGCTCTTCTCTTAAGATAATCTTTGTCCTTGTATTTTAGCCATGAGATTGATGTCCTTTTGATGTGATCGATACAAACTTCAGATATGGACAACAGATAAAAAAATTCATCCTTAGAAGACAATCTCAAATATCAATATCAAATTTTCAACTTCTCAGAGAAGCTTTCAACAATCTTCATTGCTTCAACATTGTAAGACATCTGATAAAATACAAATAGAATCAAAGATATCTTGATACATGTTGAGTTTCAATAACATCATGAACTGATTGTCTCATATAGCTTTTTTGTCAATAGGTCTCTCTTGAATCCCTTTCACCATATGAATGAACTGTGTCATGTCTTCGAGTCTTGTCAGCAAAGGATCATCAGATAAAAGCTAATTTTCAAGAGATGATATATGCCATTCTATCCTTTGGATCTTTGTCCTCTGTAATCATTGGAATGCTCAACCCCTCAGAGGCCTGGCTCTGATACCACTTGTAGGTGAAGATGTGCACGTGAAGGGAGGGTTAAATCGTGTATTGATCCTTTTTCATTTTCTGAAGCTTTTGAAAAGATTACTATCAAGTATGGAACTTGAAGTGCAGCGAAAATATAGTTAGTAGCTTCAGAAAGGTACTTTCTGAACCTTAATAAATAAAAACTTCATTATTTAAAATAGATAGCACAAAAAGAGTAGGATATCTATATAAAAGATCGAAGATAAGGTAAACGAAGCAATAATCGTAAATAAACGAGATTAGAGTAAGCGAGAAAGTACACAAAGGATTTTATACTGGTTCGATTAATATGCCTACATCTAGTACTCAACAAATGTTGAGGTTCCACTATAACAACTTTCTCAACTTGAGCAAGTAAAGATGGATAGTCTTTTCATTAGCCTTCCCAAGCTATCATCCAAGGATTTCATAAACCACCTGTAACCAAGGATTTCAAGTAGTTCTATACTAGCCTCTTCAAACTACCATGAGTAGTCTTGACTCTGGCTTCTCCAAGCCAACTCGTGACAGATCGATAACTCTTTCAACATGTTGCTAGTATTCTTTCCCTAGCCTCTCCAAGCCCAACTGAGTAGTCTTGACTCCGACCTGTAATACCCTAGTAATTAACCAGATACACCTAGGTTGAATCTGATTAATGACTAGACTTTACTCCTTGCTTTGGTTCTTTCTTCATAATTTGAAAATACTAAGTGAAATTACGAGCCATTTTTTTTTTTTTAAACACATAATTGAAAACATGAGCCGAGTACAACGTGAACGAGTAAGCGGGGTATAATAAGACGTTTAAGAATATATCACATCATATCACTTAGGCTCCATCATATAACATCCATAAGCACATTATAGCATATATTTACATACAATAACCTCACTCAAAGGGTGGGTTATGTTCATACATCATTATCTTATGCAAACCCATAAAAGAAAATATACTTAAGGAAATACATGCCCCTAAACTAGATAACTCCATAAGCCGGGAAGGTTATCCTAAAACTAGGGTGCATGATCACACATAAATCTACTAAGAACCTTCTATGGCCACCGCCCCGAAATGCGGGAATAAATCCGATCCACTGATGAGCTCCCTCGGGACGGGACACACGAGATGCACCAGCCTGGGGTCGCATGGACGGCCTTCTCGCTAACCTCGGTTGAACAACTGTTTCCTCACTACCCTCTCTTACACGTGTGGGAGTAGGAGCAGAGCTCTCAGAATATACATGAGTAGGAGTGTCCTCTGAAGGATCGGTTTGAATATCTCACCTCGGGAACATACTCTGAAAATCCATGGACAGCAGATGAAGCGGGATAAGAACGTAACATCCTTTCATCAAGTGGACGTGCATGTTCGAAAACCATTTCATCGCCATAGGGAGAAGTAGGAGAAAATCGATAACTAGGGACAGGATGTGCAAATGGACGACCTATGTAAATAAAAACACGAATCACAAGACCTCCTTCAAAATGATACGAGCGATGCACCGGATCATAGTGGAATTCCCAAGTAGGGGTATCAACGAACAGGACGAATGTCGCCATTTGAATCTGGAGACAATGACGGAAATAAAGAAAAGGGAGTGAGAATCTTGCTAAAGAATTCTCAGTAGGGTACCTCCTTCTACAGTGTCATCATCAAAGTCCCCAGGAACCTCGGGATTATTCTAAAATAGTGAGCATGCAAAGATTCATTTTAAGTTCGGACAAATACTTAACCGAGGTTCGTCAATTTTTAATCATGCGTCTTATAATGCATCATAATCTTAACATTTCATATTTACAATGAACTTTTCCTTTATCATTATTACATCATTTTCCTCATCATCATTATCAAATAACATGCATAAAAGAACGTCATATAATATTAGCTACATGTGGACATAGTGCACATATTTCATTTCTTTAGTGCCTTAGGTGACTTAAAATCTTATCATCATCATTATTTTCCTTAGGCCACCCTATACTCCACCCTTTTGGGAGTAATTTAGGTTATGAGCTCATACTTTACTAGTCGTCACTAGCATATACTTATCCCTTTTGATAAGCTAAAGTCCCGACTCTACCCTTTTGAGAGAACGGGTTAGGGGGCTAAAATCACCTTTTCACCACCTATAGTCTGATGGTTCCAAAGGATCATTTTCTTATAAGTTTAAGTCATCATTAAATCTTTGCATGTTATATCATAATACAATTCATAAACATCATAACATTTTCTCATTTATAGTCTTAAGCTAGAATAATATATATCAACTGTAATCATGCATATGGGAGATTCCCAGGAAGAGAGGTGGGTCACAATGGACACGCTTAAATACCAAGTCTTTCCTTAGCTTAACCTTTCCAAATTACACTTTTACAATGATACACTTTCTTCTAGCAACAAAGGTAAATTTTACATAATAAAGAACATTTCATGTACAAGCATTCTCATTATTTGCAACAGCAACTATAACATGCAAGCCAAGAAATCATTCAATGATATCAAGTACTTAATAAGCATCCAATCCTTACATAGAATTATCAATTATAGAACTAATTAGTTACTAAACCAATTATGAATCATTCTCTTAACAATAAACCATAATTATCACAACTTCAATCATATCAAATCATTATCACACATTGATACTAAACTCAAATCAGTGGTAAATCATGAACCTCATGCAATTACATAGAATCATATTTTAAGTGCATATAAAATACTAGTTCCCGGTAAAATCCTTGCAAAGCCTTAAAACTCATTTAGAAACTAGTTCTTTTGTCAAATTTGGGAGGATCTTCACAATTAAAATTCTCACTTAAGATAAAAGGAGTAAGTCTTGAGCTTTAGAGATTTAGGTGACATCTTAGAATTATAAACATGCTATGCAACCTTATTTTAATCTTATCTTTATAAGGTGATAGCTTGGAATTATAAACATGATATGCAATTCCATTTCTTTATCTTTAAGATTTAAGGTGATGACTTGAAAATTAAACATGATGCAAGAACTTGAAATATAAACATGATACAAGAAATCGAGCGCGTAATCCGCACAGACCAGAGAGGGAGAAGAAAATATTAAGAAACCTGAGCGGTGGCGATCCGCACAGACCAGAGAGGAGAAGATATTATTAAGAAACCGGAGCGGCGGTAGTCCGCACAAGACCAGTAGAGGGAGAAGAGAATTATTATTACATCTTTTTAAGCTCCAATCTCAAGACTTTTTAAAGAATAAATTCTTTACCTCCAATAATCATATTTCTTTGCTTGTGATACATGGGCAAGTCTTTGAGCTCTAGGATCTTTAGGTGATGGCATAAAATAAACATGCCATGCTGATTCTTTTAGCCATTATAAAATATAGTGAGAGCATAAATTAAATATGAGATGCAACCTCTTTATTATCTTGAAAGATTAAGTGATGACTTGAAACATAAACATAAAATACAAGCTTGGAATTTAAACATGAGAAATGCAAGTTCATTTATTCATTCTTGAAAATTTAGTGATGACATAGAAGGTAAACATGGTTATGCAAAGCATAAACTTAATCATGGATGCAAATTCATTTTGTTTCTTTACTAGAGCTCCTTCAAGACTTTAAAAGAATTATAAATTCAACCCAATACATATCTTAACAAGAAATAAAACATAAAAGGAAAATACATCTTTCAAGTTCTAAACTAAAAATCTTTGTTTTAGCATCATAAAGCATTATTCTTTAAAGTTTTGCATCAAGTGGAATTTTCAAGCTTTAGAGGCCTAACTTATAATGGATTTACAACCCACCCTCAAGGTCCTCATCATCAAGCCATCATCTTAGTTCCACCTAGGCCATATGGTTGAATTGGTTAAAGAAAAATTGAAGAGGAAAACCAAAATGAAAAGCTAAGGCAAGTTCATAATTTCATCATTTTGAGCTAAAAACACAACTCCTCAAAGCATAGAAATAAATTTAGAAACTACTCCCTACCTAATCTGAGTTGAAGAAGAGGAAGAGAACTTGGTTTCTTGAAGTGAAATGAAACAAAATCTCTTTGAAAAATTGAAGAAAGAATTCAGCCAAAGAGGAGGAAGAAAGAAAGTTTTTGGTGCTCTTAAAAACTAGCTATGAACCAAGCATTCCAAGACCACTCAAGCAAGCCTATTTATAGAAGATTTTGAGGCTTCTAATTGGCCAAAATGATGAGGTAGTGGACGGAATTTTGCAGGAGAAATAAGGGAGGAAAAATCATTTTAGACAAAGTTGTATGAAATTAAGGAATTATGTCTCTTATGGTGACATTTTGGCATTTTGTTTTAGTGCAACTTTTGGCAATAATTCAGCTGCATAATGGCATCAATAATTTCGTCCATTACAGCCCAAAGAAGTGAAATTTGTGTTTTCCATGCATTATTTAGGTGTAGGCAAGGTATTCATGTAATTTAGAGAATTTACGGTTAAGGGTTTAAGTGAATTAGTAAGCAATTTGGGTGTTTTTGAGCAATTTTGGGTTCTAATCAATCTAAATACATAATTTTGACTCTAGATTAATATTTAGAATTTAATAAGCTTTAATTTGAGCCTAATATTGCTTAGGTTTCGTATACTGAATCAAAAATCCCGAAATTAAAGCGCCAAAAACAGGGCAAAATCGCATTTTCACTTAAAAATTGCCCGAGGCCACCCGAGCTTAACCAATGGTTAATCATGGCTTAAAAACACATTTTAAAACATTTTAGTGAGGTACGGGCTCACGGCACGCACATCGAGTTAAAACACCAAGTAGGGCGTTTGGCTCATTTCAAGGCGTCTAACTCAAAATTGAGATCCTTCTGCTCTATTAACACACATAACACAAACAATCCCTTATTATCCTCAAAATATCCCCTTGAGAATAGGTGGGGCCCACGATCCTCATTTTCTGAGTAAAATAACTTCAGGGGCATTTTGGTCATTTTATACGCAGAATTCGGGATTTGCGACTCTCGCATGAATCGTTCCTAACCTCTCTTCTAATGTTATATTCCTTTATTGAGGATTGTTCGGCCTCAAATCTTATGTAATAATTACCTACGGTAATTCGATAATTGAGTAATTTCTAATGACAGTAAAAATTACAGTAAAAATTGGGGCGTTACACGACCTCTCCAAGCCTAACTGTGTACAGTAGCAACCTCTACTAACATGTTGAAAGTAGTCTTGCCCCAGCCTCTCTAAGCAACAAGTAGTCTTTTCCTAACTTCTCCAAGTGGCAAGTAGTCTTTTTCCCAGCTTCTCCAAGCTGCAAGTAGTCTTTGGTTAGCTTCTCCAAGCTAAACCATGATAAGCAGAAATACCTTACTATCGCATTGCAAGTAGTTTTACCTTAGCCTCTCCAAGCTATGTCTCTCACTTATCACTATCGGATCAAAGATACAAAGGTTAAGTGTTTGGGTTGCCACTCAAACTAACATACGCTCAAGTTTCCTTAAAGATAATCCATTTAAAAAGATCCTGGGAGAACTTGAATGACTTCCTTCTTCTGCTTTTTCCAAAAGAAGAACATAAATCTATCTAAGAAAAATAGAAGGAAGATTTTCTTTATACTTCAAGGATAAAACTGATTACATAATAAGGATTGAATATTCCAGGAGGTGGGAAGAGATTTTTCAAGAGTTTTATCTCTTGAATCTTCAAATCTTTGTCAACGTTTTTCAAGTTCAGCATCTCTTTATATAAATATAAAGGTCTTTCTTTGTGACGTTGCCATAGATCAGTTCTTCAAGTGACACGTGTTGGTCATCAGTTGTGTCTTGAAAGAAATAGCTAGAAGAGAGGTTAATAGAACTGTCGCATTAGTTCCAGAAGCCATTGTAAATATGAGATTTTTGATCTCCTATCAGAAAATACTTTTCTACTTTCTAAACGAGCTTTCTGAACTCCTCCTTCATGAAGCTAGGGTCGTCGATCAAAAAGGCAGAAGAGATGACATGCCAGTTTGAAACTAGAATTGACTTGATAATTTGAAATTCAAATTTCAAATTTCCCTCCCTTTCTTGTTGCATTCGTTGCTCTACACAAAGATGAGCTTTCTGATGTATGTGACCAATTCCTTGAAGAGCATTTGGCTTTCTGATCTTCAATCAAATCTTCTTTATGGTGATTTCTTTGCGATTGTGATGATTGAAGATTGAGTAACACACTACATATGGACATATTCTGATATCTTCATCTTGAGAGTACTTTCCGATGTTCCGTGCTACTCTCTGAAGTCCTTTCATTGATTTCTTGTAGCATTGCAGCCTTCCACAGATCGTTAGCTATCAACGGCTCAGATAAGGATATAATTTCACTTCTTTAATATAACACAACTTGTAACATATTCACACATACATAGTGAAATATATATACTCATTTGAGTAAGCCTTGCTCTTGCCAAATGATAGATACTTGTTGTAATCTTACAAGAAACACAAAAGAGACGTCAGTCATTCTTCAAAGTATTTTCTTTGAATTAATTTTGTTGTCATTCAAAACACATGAGTGCAAAGGTTCTACAGCTAACATACCTAACACTTGAGAAGTTTGCGTAGAACTCCCGGACAATAGAGAGTTGGGCTTAACTAGCTGCTCCAAAAAAAATCTCACCCACTTTGAGCAATGATGTCCATAATGTGCTGAACACTATCATGAGAAAGGTCCACCAAATGCTCATAGAGGATGGGCCACCCTTGTATCGTAGTATAAAATTGCTGCTTTACTCGGAGATCATGGAATCGGGAGTGGTCATTAGCCCAAGAGAGCTTAACCTAGGGCCCCTGTGGTGGTGGGGGTGGTAGTTGTGGTGCGTTTTCTTCAAGAGAGGCAGAGCGTCAAACTCTTTTCCCAGACCTTGCTGTTGAAGAACTGGAAGCCATGCCTGCATAATTCAAGAGTGCATGAAGGTGGCTCTTTACAATTTAACATAGGAACATATCAAGTGTTAATAATGCACTCAACCAAAACCCATTCCAACAGGTTCATAAGTTCAATCACACGTAAGGGGATAAAACAATGCAATAATGAATGTAATTGAACCTAAACACAAAGGAGAAACTCAGTGAGGCATTTAATCAAAAAGGTAATGTGCAACCCCAAACCTCACCATAAACAACTACTATGGAAGCTCTAATTCTCCAAGAATTGAAACATATCACAGACCCAATAAAAAGAGAGGAGGGAATAGGAGAAAAATGATACAAACCTACAACAAGGGAGAGTGGATGAATGTATGTATGGTGGTGATGATGTGTTCCTCCTGCAGCGATGGTGGTAGGGAAGTGATTGTATGCAGTTTAGTGGTGGTTAGAAGAGTGGTGGTGATGAGGAGATGCAGTGGTGGTCATTAGGTGATGAGAGAGTAGTGGCGGTATGTTAGGTGAAGAGAAAGAACGTGGATAGGAGTTACAGATAGGAAGAAAAAGAAGAGTGATCATGTTGTGTGTGTTGTACGTGTTATGTAGTTCTTTTTAAAAACCATGCACACCACCGAGCATTGTGGCGTTCCAAGTGAAACACATAGTTTCAATTAGGGCACGCTTTTGTTTTAAAAGCATTTACCTGGCCTTCCTTTACATCGAGTGTTACTGTGCTAATCGAGTGCTGCAATGCTAGACAGAGGGTTGTTACTTTTCTTTTCTCAGCCTTGCTATCTGTTGAGCACAGTGGTGCTCAATAAGCATTGCAGAGCTAAATAGAAGCCTCTTTCCTCTTGCTTTTCTCGGCTTGGCCAGTTCCTGCTCACTCAATACCCAGTTAGCAACTATATAGTACAAAAATGAAATAAAACTGCATAAAATAAAATAACAGAAAAACTTAAAATGGTAGGCTGTATCCCACCTAGCACTTTGGTTTACCATTCCTAAGTTGAACGTGTGGCCTCTCAAAGGGTATGAACTATAGAAACCAAGGACACCTCGAACTACTCAACTTCATCACACTTTTCGTGAAAAAGCTTCACCCTATGGCTATTTACTTTAAAGGTCCAATGGTCCTCCAGTTCAATTGCTCTAAATGGGTATACCTTTGTTACTTGGAAAGGGCCATCCCACCTGGAGTGCAACTTCCCTACCATGAGCTTGAGGTGAAAATTATACAAAAGAACTTGCTGACCCTCCCAGACTTCCTTCATCTTATCCTTGTAGACCGTGGAACTTTCATAAGTTTCCAGGCGAAGTTCTTCTATCTCCTACAATTGTAATTTCCTTTCCTCACCGACCTTTTAGGTCTATAAGTTCATTGAGGCATTTAATCAAACAGGGAATGTGCATCCCTAAACCCTTACCAAAAACAACCACTATACAAGCTCTAATTCTCCAAAAATGGAAGCATAACACAGACCTAATAAGAAAAGAGGAGGGAATAGAAGAAAAATGATACAAACCTAGAACAAGGGAAAGTGGATAAATGTGTGCATGGTGGTGATGATGTATGCCTCATACAGAGAGGGTGGTGGAAAGGTGATTTTGTGCAGTTTAGTGGTGGCTAGAAAAGTGGTAGTGATAAGGAGATATGGTGATGGTGATTGGGTGATAAGTGAGCAGTGGTGGTATGTGAGACAAAGAGAAAGAATGTGGGGGAGGAGTTGTAGATGGCAATGAGGAAACCAGCACACATCTAAGCTAAGAAATCTAATTCAAGAAAAAACACTCTACAGTGGTTTCCTCCACCTCAGGCCATCGCCTCCAGCGGCGATTGTGGCCATAAACGCTGGGCAAAAGAGGGCTAGCCTAGGGAGTGTGAGTGATTCCTCCTCACAATGGCGGCAATAGAAAGAGCCAACTAACCCCCATTAGAGTAAGCCACAATGGCACCACTAGAAAACTCCTAAGTGCGACCACAGGAAAACAAAACCACTGCAAAACTAAAAAAGAAAAGTGACAGAGAAATGCTCTATTTTTTGGTCCAAAATAGAAAATGCATAAAAGAAAAAGGAAAGGAGAAGGATAGTACTTGAAATAAGGATAGTACTTGAAACGGGAACAAAAATAAATCTCCCAATAATCATGAAGTAGTAACGACAACCTTGGATGGCACAAGGGTGATGCAGAAATAGATTCTGAAAGTAAAAATTAAGATGGGAACATTTAAAAAAGAATAAAGAAGAAAAGGAAAGGGTGCAAGAAAACATGCAGCCTTTGGGGACAAAACCATCACTTCAGAATATCATTTGAGGGCATTCCGGTAAACTACCCTCATAAACATTTATTGCAGCATTTCAAATTTCACGCCTCATGGCACGCATTGCACATATGGAGAATGAAATGATGTTTGAGGTACCTAGAAAAAGACATTGTCAGAAAAGCCTCGAGACCCATGGGGAATTGGTGACCACATTAACTCGGAAGCTCTTAATGATGAACTCGGCATCCGACATAAAAAGGTCATTTACCATTCGGGCACTATTATGACCCATGAATATGGGCCCAAAAGTAGCCCCAAACCTGTGTTTGGCAAAGGCTCGAAAAGCTAGCCTAATACCAGAACCCATAACGCTAAACTAGACCCTTATAGCAACACTCTACCAAGCTCCGATCAAGCTTGATGAGGTGCCACTCATACACATGATTTTGGATTTGGCCACATAGCCCACTACGCCTATTACTTAACCTCCAAAATAAGAGGCTAATGGTAATGGGCCATTATGATTCCTATTTAAAGGGTATTTCAAAAGGGAGATAGGTATGCATTATTCATACACCCACTGATAAACCTCAAGCAAAAACTAATACCGTTGGTCCAGTACTTGCAAGCACCCCACCCCCCATCCCAACAGTTGCAGAGAAGTTGAGATCTGAGGAGAAAAGCTACATTGTGTTAACATCCAATCCCCAGGTAACATCCCACCTTATCACTCTATTAAACCTTAATTATGTTGTATTCGTACAACACCAGAAAACAATACAATGAATTAATAATTTACAAGGAACCAATTGAAAAGATGTATAATAACATATTTCCATGTTAATGATGTTAAGATCTCCATTAATACAAAGGTAGCAGAGACGGGCAAGCAACAACCTCCTATCTCATGTGCATTACTTTCCATTGCCAAAACCTTAACACATCAACAACATGCAGACAACGACTCTTTCTTGGGAGATATAAGGTTCAAGGGAGATGAAGAAAGGTTTAGGGGAGTGAAAAGGAGCTGGAAAGGGAAAGGGGATGAAAGGAAGAAGAGTGGGTGTTGGGGATGGATGTCGAGGTGAAGAGCAATTTGGACAATTCAAGTGAATTTTTTATGGATTTAATTGTCATGCATTGACAGTGTAAAATTTTTTTACACAATTATCCAATCATGTATTGTCACATAAGTCATGATAGTAGACTTTTACATCACTACTTGAAAAGTCATTCAAATGAAATCTTTTGATTAGATGATAGTGTAAAACAGTTTTATACTGTCATTACATCAAAATTAAACTCATTTTTTATTATAATTAATACAAAATAATTGTAAGAGTATAACTATTTGGATTTTAAATTAATTAAGGAAGTTGAGTTATTTTTTTAATCTTGAAAGAGATCTTATATATCCCAACAGCTTCAAAATATTTACCATCACAACTTCCAAGGGTTTGGTAATGATCATTCATCTTATTTTTTGTGTTTTTTTTTTTTTGATACCCCACATGCACTATTACCTTTTTTGTAATCAATAGTTATGATTTAATGGATTTAAAAAAATTTGGGTTAATACTTCATAAGATACGTGACTTATTCTTAGCAACTAATAGCTAAGAGGTATTAATTGCCTTGAATTTTATAGGGCTATCGGAGAAACTCCAATTTTTGTATAATAGATAAGAGCAAGAGAAAGATGAATTATATAGTTATAATCTACTAAACCCAAAAATATCTTTAACATCATGATCGCTATTATTGGTCGATGAGTTTTATGGTAGACCTTTTATTTTTGGTTTCATCATAGATCTTCTATTATTGGTTATTGGATTAAACTATTCAATAAAAATGATAATCATTCAATAGCTAACAATAAGGTATCGATGATGGATCCAAAGATAAGAGGTCCATCTTAAACTTCTCTTATTAGTCCTAATGTGCATTGTAAATACCACCGTTCCTTGGAGCCACCAAAGGTATGTAAACACACAAACTCAATGCAATATGTTCATTGGTGGTACGAACTTTTAGGGTCCATAAATTAATTTGGCTCGATGACTATTTGGAAAAGTGGAGCATTCATAGCAATTACAGCAGTGGAGTCTTTACTTTTAAAATGGGATAAAATATACTTATCCTCTTGAGGTATCAAGAAATAATACTTTATTTCATTTATTTGAAAACCATATATTCTACTCCCATTTCATTAAGGATGTGTTTAGTGTATCCGCTTTCATGATTTGATTTTTACAAATTATATATTAAATAATAAATATAATTATAGAATACATAAGGAATTTAGTTTTTATGCACTAGTTTCATGCTATTTTATGTCTACAATATATTAAATAAACCTACTATCATAATCACTTTTTATAAATTAAAATGATAGATAGTTTTAAAATTTAGAATAAATAACTATTTTAAGTAAAAATTTAAAGATGGATATTTTTAACAAATAATAAATGATAATTAATAAATGATAATTAACTAAAGGTTGTAACTACTTTTCTATATCATATAAATTTTTTCAATCAGATTCCTAACTCTATAAGGCATTATGAAAATGTTAAATTGATCAAAAAATCTCTAGAATATTCTTTGACCACAAATTTAGATTTAAAGGAAAAAAAAACTCGATTGGAGCACTAATATGAATAAATGATGACCTCTAAAAGCACCACCATCAATTTTTCATAACTCCACCCCACCCTTCCCCCTATCACCACTACCCCTATCATAGTCACCATCCTCCATCATCAACACGACCTCTGTTCATGTGACAATTCAAACCAACCTTCCAACCCCTGATTAGATTCTCTTGGTTGCTTGAAATTTGCTCAATCTAGGGGGGAAAATGGAAATAAAGTGGGTTTCTTTGTAGTTTTGTGATTCCTCTATTTTCAATTTCTGAAAAATTATTGCTATTGCGAAAAAAATAAAAAGAGAACAATATTGTTGCTCGCGTAAGAGATTCTGCATTATGAATAGGAAGGAACTTGCTTAATTAATTTGGCCTAGTATAATATGGTATGAGATAAGTTCACACATCGTTCGGATTTATAGCATTTCACAATAAGATTTGGAGAATTAGTCTTTACTTATAGTTCTGGGAATTTGGGCTTTTCCAAGAATGAAAATGGAGGGAATGGCAAGGCCAAATTTAAATGATTATTATTTGGAAGTAATTTTATGAGATGTGTTAGCTTCACAACTCTTTAGAAAGTGTTACAGCTTATAGTCTTAAGTGATAACAAAACCAATTTTGTTAAAATATTTTGAAGAATTGACTAATCTTTTACTTGACTTTTTTGAGTACTCAATATGACCATTCTCGTTAGCATACAAGTTCCATCAACAAGTTTTATTTTTAGGTTATCTTGTTTCAACATGTTTAATCTCATTTAAAGAGATCCAGAACTTAAATGAAGAGAAAAATAATCCTTGAAATGGAACTAAATATGTCTTGTATGTGAAGAAAGGATTTCCAAAGCTAAAAACCAAGTTTAAATCTTCAAAAAGTGACTTTCATCTTTAGAATGTGACACGCAATGAAGAAATTCATCTTCCTTTGAAGCAAGTCATGAGTATTGTCTTCAATTGTGATGATAAGATCACCAACAAGTTCTGATTGAAGAAATGATGATCAATAAGAAGATTAGAAACTGAGTGGGCGCATCAAAAAGAACATTTACTCAGAAACTATGCACACTTTACAGAATGGGAGGGAAAATTCAAATTTCAAAAGAAAGTCAAACCCAAAGAGGGACTGACAGTGACATCCCACATTTTCGCTTGGTTCACTATTCTAGCTTCTAAAAGAAAAAGTTCAGAAACCTCATACAAAATGTAAAAAGTAGTTGCTGAAGTTGCACTCAAAAACCTCAGTTGACAATGGTCTCTACAATTACAGAAGTAGCTTTGACACAACTGAGCTAATCTTCTAGATTGCATTTTCAAGACACAAAAAGAATATTAACATGTGTCACAAAGAAAACAAATCAAGGGGCAACGGTTTGAAATTGAAGATCAAACATAAAAGGAGGTCAAGTGCTTACAACTTAAGACTTTTGGCTGAGACTTTTGAAAATCTATCAAGAACATAAGAATCCTCCTTCTTCTGTAAAGACAATACTACTTGAAATTCAGTTTGTGTTTCTATAAAAATCTTCTTGGGAAGACTTGTTAAAAACAAGTCATTCAAGTTTTTAAGTCATACACTATTTTATTCTAGGAAAACTTGAGTGTTTATTTGTTGAAGTGAACCAACCTTCATCAAATCTTTGTATCATGATCGAGTAGTGATCATTGTGAGATTAACTTGGATAGCCAAGTGAAAATCTACTTAGAAGTGATAATAGAGTGAGCTACTGGCCATGTGAGACAACTTGAGAAGGCTATTAAAAGATTATCTAACTTTCTCAGAGTTAAGAAAAAGGTTGTTTTATTGGAACTCAATAGGTTGTTGAGAACTAAATGTAGGTAGGTCTAGCCGAACTAATATAAAAACTCTTTGTGCAGTATCTTTCAACTCCCTTATCTCTTTTACATTCTGTTTTGTGATCCACAATAATTTGAAAAATCTATTTTAACTAGTTTTCATATTTATAACTAAGATCAAAAAGTTACTTTTCAATCATTACTAACAAAATTTCCACTGCACTTCAAGTATACACTTGATAGTTTTTGTTTAAAGTTTTCAAGAATAGGGAAAAAGAAAGCAAAAGCACGATTCAACCCCTCTTCTTGTGCACTTTTCAACCTACAAGAGGAAGTGACATGGCTAATAAAGGATAATGTGTCCTACCCTTGCCACTCAAAATCAAGTTTTTTTGACCTTCCAAATTGGAGGCTAAGGAGGGAATAAATACAAACATCCAAATAAGGGTTATGTATACTTGGATTTGGATCCTTTAGAGAGTAAAATAAGTAATTTCACCCTTAGATTAATAGAATGAAGAGGCCCCCACTTTTAATCTAATTGATTCAAAGGCAAAACCCCGTCACTTTACTTTCTAAAGTGAGATCCTCACTTTAGAGGATCCTTATCCTATATACTCACAATACGTGGGACATTGTACCTACTCACGTATCATTGACCATTGGATGGTATGTGAGCCCTATTTAAGTAGAGTCCACACCTCATCTAATGGTAGATGTGTACCGGAAGAGTGTATCATGCATTATACGTATAAATAACATTTTTCCATGAAAAATTAATAGTGGTGCTTTTAGAGTGCACCATTTATTATTAGTTGTATTAGTGCACCAACATAAAATGAATGGTTAGTTTTTCTTTTGAGTAAATAACCCGTATAGTCCCTCAAAAAAATTTCATAAGACTATTTAATCCATTAAAAATTGAAATTAAACCTATGGTCCCTCAAGATTTTAATAATAGGACACATTGGTCCCTCTATATATATTTGATTCTTTAAACACTAATAGAATTATACATTGACTTGCTAACATGATATTAAGTGATATATATGTCATTTGAAATGGAATATAGTTTAAAATGACTTATTTTAGTGGTTAAAATTCATAAAATAAATCATTTAAATCTCTATTGTAAGCTATAAAGTAATTCATTTTATGCAATTTTAGACACCAAAATGAGTGTAATATATTCCAAAATAGTTTCATTTACCTTACCTTTAACATTTTAATAATATGTCATTATTGTATTATACCACATATATAAGTCTACTAACGAAAAACTAACAAAAAGTAATGTGTTCATCATTTTCAATCTTGAGAGATCACGAAATTAATTTCTTTTCTTGAAGAACGAAATAGTCCAACCTAAAAATCTTAAGAGACCAAATAAGATATTCACTCTTTTCTTTTTTATACTAAATCTATCATTAAAGAATATCCTATGAATATTTTGTTTAGTTCAACATTTTTGTAATACCCTATAGAGATAGGGATCTAATTAAAAAAATTTATACAATATAAGAAGTTGAATACAAACTTTTAAATTGTAAAAACCTAATTAAAAATTGAGCAAAAGTATAAGAACTTACAGATTAATTAAACCTTAAATAAATATGTAAAATAATCTAATAATATGTAAATTAACAAAAATTTATATATACATTTATAACATGATAAATAATATCACATTTCATATAAAATATATTTATATATAATAAAATAAAACTTTAAGTAATTGTTATTAATTAATATTTTAGTTATCATCTTTTTAAAATTTATCTAAAATTGATTCATAAATAATATTACTTTAGTATTTTTCTATATTCATTACACGTATTTTAATAAAAATTTTAGAAGTTAGAAATATTATAAGAAAAAAATGATATATATATATATATATATATTCTATATTATATGAAAATAAATTATTACAAAAATAAAATTATAAAAAATAAGAATTTAATTTTAATGTATTAATAGTGTAAAATTTTTCACATTATTATTTAATTAATTGTTCCACAAATAACCTTTCATGTAGTAAATATAAGAATAAATTACTTAAACTACATGATAATACATGCTTGAATACATTATAAAACTTATTTATACTATTATTACATCAAAATTAAATTTATAAAATAATTACAAAATAAATCAATCAATAGAAATTTAAAAAGTATTAAATCATTTTAGGTAATTATCCACTATGACAACTACCACCATGATTTTATGATTTCTTAAATATTTATTGGTTAATAATATAAAATTAATTTTACAGCGTAAACTAATACAAATTCCAAATAGTATCAAATTATGCTAGTTAAATAATTATTAACTACTATAAAAAATAAAAATTTAATTTTAATGTATTAACAGTATAAAATTTTTTCACATTGTTATTTAATTAATTGTTCCACAAATAACCTTTCTAGTAGTAAGAATAAATTACTTAAACTACATGATAATACATGCTTGATACATTATAAAACTTATTTATACTATTATTACATCAAAATTAAATTTATAAAATAATTACAAAATAAATCAATTAATAGAAATTTAAAAGTATTAAATCATTTTAGGTAATTATCCACTTTGACAACTACCACCATGATTTTATAATTTCTTAAATTTTTATTAGTCAATAATATAAAACCAATTTTACAGCGTAAACTAATACAAATTTAAAATAGTATCACATTGTGCTACTTAAATAATTATTAACTATGATAATCATATTGATTTATAAAAATTATTTTTAATATTTCAAATCTCATTCATATTATTATATTTTATATTAATATTATTTATCATGCACTATTTGTTCTTCAAAAGTAATTAATATTTATTTATATATTTTAATATTATTCTAAATAGTCATTTAATGTGTTTCTTCTTTATTTAAAGTACTTAGTAATTTTTCAATTAAAATGACAATTGTGAACTCTTAACATATTTTTAATATTGTTTAGAAACTTAATTTCTATAAATTAACTATATAAAACAATTTTAATTGTGAACCGATAATAGTTCAAAAAAGTCAAATTCAATTAAAAATTATCTACAACGGTTTTATTTTATAATTATTTTTATAATTTGATATATTATTTATAAAATATCAAATCATAAAAGATAATGTATTAAATACACTCTTAATAAAATAGAATGAAATATAAATTTTTCAAACAAATGGAAATAAAATATCATTTTTTTTTTTACTTCAGGAAGGGTAGGTGTATTCCTTAAAAATTAGAATATAAAAAAAAAAAACTAGGAGTAGGCTCAAATTAGTGCAAGCTATTATAAAATCACGGGGAAATAAAATTTTAACACGAACTAACGATTTAAAACGGTAAATCATTCTACACCCAATACATTTCCCCCAAATGTTATAAGAAAAGGCAGCTCCTTTCAACGTCTGAGTGGCCAAACCCTACTCAACGACGGCCAACAAGTCACCCCCTTTACAGAAGCAGTGCTTTGCATCCGACCCCAAATCCACCTGACAAAAAATTAGACCAACATTTATTGGTGGCAACAAAAGCAGTTGATTAATAATGACATTAAAATGCTATCAGTTTCTTCAAAAAAGCTGTGCCACAACGTAAGTTCTTTCTATTTACCCAAAGAAAACCCACCACAAAGGCAAAAATGCGGTATTTTAACTGCGTGATTCATTTAATAACTACAACATGGAGTACACTACTATCAGAAGAAAATAGCCACAATGGATGTCGCCAACTTATAAGTGGAAACAACAGGCTCAGCAAGATGCAGTCCCATTAACTTTCATGAAGCCAAAAGAAAAGACAAGAAAATATAACAGGGCAACCACAAAATAAGGGATAGACAGGAATAACAGCAGAATATGAGAGGGCAATGAGCCTTTTTGTGTGTCTTGTGACACAACCAATCCTTGTACAAGCAAGCTTGTGTAGAAGAGTGTCATAATAATGTGAGAATATCAGTGTCCAATAAACAGAAAGCATAGTTTTCTAACTTTTCAGAGACAATACAATTTACTCATATATTGCACAAAATCATCGTAAAAGTTAAATGAAAATTTGACATTTTTCTGACAAGAGGTACCTAAAAGTCAACAAATGAGAGAGATGTCCCAAAACAAAACAAGAACAAAAATGTTTTGGCGTAGCACTTGCTTTACTCTTGCCTACTCTACCTAGTCTCTCTGCTCTAAGCTAACAGGCCAGATATATATTTAACAAGTGATTAATTCATTAAAAGACACCTTTAACAGTTGCTGTGATAACTTAGAATATTACCAGATTCATACAGTATCATTATCATTATACAATTGCAGAGAAAATATTTTAATGCCACTTACCTCGTAAGCATTTATGTCAGTGAATAAAACCTGCAAAAGAATAATAATACTTTACAGTTGGAACAAATCCCAACAAATTCGAATGATTGAAAATAAACCTTTCTTTTCTTTCTTTTCCTATTCTTTTTATTCTTGTCTAATTTTTTATTGTTTGAACAAAAACAAGAACACATAGAAGTAATATCCACATTTATTGTAACAGAATTTTTAATTCAATTCGTCGCCCCCAGCTCCCTACTGCATTCATGATTTATGCACATTAACTGATATGGATCCTAACATGATTTTATTGAACTAATACATAAAACAAACGAGAAGGCACTCAACAATCAGTTAATTAACTCACTACTTCTCATATAATGTTAAAAATTACATATTACATGATAGAAAAGTCTTGCTGGTGAACAAATTGTAGCACAATTACTCAAGAAGATATAATTTTAGTATTCAGCGGGCTTTACCAAAAATAAGTCAGTACACTGATTTCTCCCAAGGTCGTTTCATTTTCCATGTCATCCCTATAATTTCAACATGATCCTGTATATTTGTATCTACCGTTTTTTTCACTCATGACACTGGCAAATTATTCTCTTGATATACCATCGATTTCAACGTTGATCATCCAACCTTGTTCTCAGTTCTCCATTCATTTAGTATGTAGAGGCATTGTATCAATGCATCAATACCTTTCAAAGCCGAATGATCAACTAATATTATCAATAAATCCAAATGGTTTATTATTGAACCATGGTATATGATTGGCCACATACATCATTGTTGTATACTCTTTCATACGTATGGAGAATAATATTAAAACAAGTAAAATACTCAAAATAGAAACTTGAAGACCTACATTTGAGGAAACAAATAGGAAAAAATTGCTAAAATATAAGAGACATTGTTGAACAAAAACAATGGACTCCCAGAGATCAAAGAGACATCCATTTTCCTCAATCTTAGCATCCATCCCAGGAACCACTTCTTGCATTTGATCATATACTTTATCATTTGGTTTGACAAATGATCAAAATGGTAGAACCACCAATTTGGATTATGGCTCTATTTTCTTTTCAAGATTAGGACTACTAGAGTCTTGAGTTTGGCTTGCTTGTCATAGTAGATTTAGGGATTTAGGGTGCTTTGAGTCTCCAGTATCATTCATATTATATGTCTAAAGGGTGTTAGCTTATTATTGAAATTTCAGATAAAATCATTGAAACGAAACATTGAGAATCTATTGAGATTTTTCTCTTGTTCTTCAACTTATCTATTTCACCACTTTCACAGTAACTGAGCATGTACCTTTGTTCCAGCTTTTACTTCTCCAGCCTCAGCACCAACAGAAAGGATCTGAAACAAATATTCAAAAAAATTATAAAATTATCCACTTCAGTACACAAAAAATTAACAAAGTGAAAATGTTTAGTAATGCAAAACATCAAAGGCAACTACGTATATTACTTCTCCAATGAGATATCGCTCAAATTTAACTGCTGATTTGGGCAACAAAAGTCCACCAGCTGTTTTCTGTGCCAAAAATTATTCACGCATTAGCCATGCAACATGGAAAATGTACTATATACACTTACATACTTGTTAGTTACAAAATACCGTATTTTGACTATATACCAAACTATAGCAAACCAGTAACCTAAAAGATATCAAACTTACTCATAGCATACAGATGGAGCCACGAACTAGCTATAATCATTATTCATACAATTGATATTATCAGAATCTATTCCTTCATCTGTCATTCTTCCAACCGGATAGACATAACAAAACTACATCAACTCCTGAAAATACGGCCATCAACTCCAGATTGCACTAGACTCCTCATCCTTCATTTCTATGCTTTTTTTTATATAGAAAACGAAATTATATCAGAAGCAAAGAGGAATACAAAAGAGGATAACATATCCTCACCAAAAATGTAAAATTAACCAAGTCCTTAAAGGATAAACTATGTAACAACAGATGCCAATCCCTTTGTGCATCAGCTAGAGGAACACCATTCCTTTATATTGTTTCTCTGACAACATAATCATTTCTTATTATGTTGTGAAAGTCTACAAAGTTACATTCAAGTTTGTCAATGGCAGATGGATGGTGGTAAGCCAAAAAACCGCCATAAAAATATGGCAGATGGCGTTGCGGGTTATGGCGAACTAAAGAATACATAAAAATATATATAAAAAAATAAAATACAAAGACATAATGCATAATCAAAGCCTCAGAGATAATCAAAGCCACAAATACACGATTAACATACTAATTAATTCATTATCTCCTCCCCTTAACATATTTTTTGTCTTCAAATAATACCTAATAAAAACAAAAATATGTGGTAGTTTTTATTTTTATTTTTTTTAAGGTCAGAAAGTTTTTAATCCGAATAAAACACAAACAGTATTCTACCCAAAAAAAAAAGGAACACTAACACAAGACACACAGCCCACACCCAAAAGCAAAAATGAAAAAACCCAAGAAAACCCACACACCCTAATCCACGCCCATGACCTTGACTGAAAAAATAACCCACCACACTCCACATTAAAAAATATAACCCACACGTGTCAAAGATCCATCCACTCACCAAGCCATCCAAAACCAAAGAGAGAGAAATAAAACTAGATCTGAGATCTAAATATCTGACCCCAAAAAATTATAAAGAGAAACAAAGACAGGGAAGAGCAAACGCAGGGCATGCAGACGCGAACAGTGGAGACCGGCGGCGCGACAGCCAGTGGAGACTTGGGAGGAGGCAGAATCGGCAGCAGCGCATAGACAGGAGGGAGATCGTGTGTGAGGAAGAAAGAGCTCGGTTGCGCGACAAGAGGAGGAGGAGAAGGACCTTGCTGGGTGGTGGCCGCCGCGGCAGGAGAAGAGCAGAAATGAGAGAAATTTAAGAGAAAAAGGGTTTCTTTCGGGCATTTTCCACCATGGCCGCCATACTTCCGCCACGCCGCCACCTAAATTGCGGCCGCCACACTTGTAACACCATTCCGCCACGCCATGGCCGATATTTAACAACATTGGTTACATTCTAAAGGAAAAGGTCATTTAACCTATTATTTTATTAAAAAAGAAACTGTACAGGGAAAACAATATGGACAGTATCAGCAAAACAACATGTATAAAGAACCCACAATCAAGTGAGAAAAAAAAAAGAAAAAGAATTAAAAACAAAGCACTCTTCAACCACAATCACAAAATGAAAAAAAAAAAAACCCAAATAACACCACTGTATTTCACTCGCACAAAACATTTTATAGCAAAATGAAATAATCTCCCGGTTCCCTACCCACCTTTTCAGCGTAAAAGAATATAGAAAATATATTCTTCATTTATTTTGTATCCCTAGCCATTTTCACTGAAACTTTATAAGTCACACACAGCACACAAGGGCTTCAAGTATGTTACTGGTGGGGCTGGGGAAGGGTTCTCAGTCTAAGCATTGGCAAAGCATACTTATAAGCTTCAAGCATAGTGAGACCTGTAAGCATTATCTTAGCTCATGACCTTTTGCAGTTTAGATTGAAATGCTTTATTTATTAATGCTGTATTCTTGGAAAATAGGTCATAGAAAGAAAGTAAAAAGCAGGATAAGGAACACTTGATATCTATTGAGGACCCCCGAGGAGTGGTTTAAGTGGTAAACAAGCCAATGCTTGAGAAGCAGCCTCAACAAGTCACGTTCAAGCCCATGGGAAAGAAACTCTTGGAAGGGGCAGCTTCAACATTCCAAGGAGGATTACTCTCACACAAGTACACCCAAAAGATGTGGGAAAACCTTCCAAGACCAATAAAAGAAAAAAGATACTGTCCAAGGAAAATATGACAAAACAAAATGAGAACAAAAGGATGAAATTATAAGTTTCAGAACATACTATGAAAAAGTTTCAGAACATACATCTCTAGAGAATATACTCTAAGGGTGTGTTTGGCACTTTGGCTAGAGGGTAAAAGTGGGGATAAAATTTTCATGAATAAATTTCATATGTAATTTTACGCATAGTGTTCATCTATGAAAAATTTACCCCTAATCTCACCCCGAAGAAAACACACCCTAAACCTTACTCTACATAGTTTGTTCACTTCTCTTCCATCATTATTCATGAAAAATGACAGCAAAATATACTAATGCACAGGCTCATTTACATTGCAGTTACCTTTCAAACAATGCATCAATGGATCTTGCTAGGCGGTGAACAGGTGTCTTTATTTTTATTGGCACAACAGCAAATAAACTCCAGGACATTGAATGAAGTAAATAATAGAATTATTTTATGTGCTTCTCACGTGCTTATGCCAAACAAATAGCACCAACCTTGGTGAAAAAAGTGATAGTTGAATTTTCTAGCCATTATCATGTTTTTAATATACTTCTCTTCTATGATCCTACATCAACCAGTTACTTGTCTCTGCTCAATCTCTGACTTCCATTGAAGTTTCTCTTCAACCTCCGCATGATTTTTGCAGATTTATTGTATTTTTTGTTAGAAGGGGAAAAGAGACAGAAACATAGGGGAACCCTCCCCCTCTTAAAAAGATCATGAAAGAACTCATTTTAACCACTCCAGCGTCAGAATCTTCAACAGTTAATTCAAATGGCATCAAAATGCAATCACTAACAGATATTCGAATTGCACAGGGTGGCTCATGTGTAAACCATAAAGGTGCCAGCCATTAGCAAATACATTGGCACACAACCTAATAGCATTCGGCTTGAATGCTTAATTGTTGCTGCAGTTGTTTTAATATGTTGAAACACCAAGCTCATACAATATTCAAGCCATAACTTCCACTTAAACAAAGCCCCCAAAGAATGGCCAACGTTCAATAAATACTTCCACTACGACAGCATGAATTAAAAGATAACATGTAGACTGCATAAACATACGAGTCATTGGATTAAATTTAAAATACTAGTTAACAAATTTTAAATTAAATATCAGGCGTCAAGTACCATGATCATTTGTACATATGCAAGTTATTCATAGACTGAAGAGCGCAAACAATGAGACTGAAAAACACAACAGGGGATAGCTCCTCCGGACTAATAGTAAATATCAAAAGTTCAATTTTTTTGTTTTATAGATAAGTTTAGGGCATACATCTGATAGCTCCTCCAGACGAATAAGAACTCTATCGGCCTGAGGTACAACCTGCAACCAAAAATCACCAAAAAGTCAAATGGAAATTATTTAACTTTCAAGAAAAAAAAATGAAAACCGGAAATAAAAGGTCAGTGAGTGGGGTGCGTGTGCAGGAATGCTACGAGAACAACTAAAAACCAACATCAATATCCATCAACCAATAAAGTAAGCAAGTAAAAAATAAAACACCTTAGTGGGTTCCCATTTCTTGGCAACTACTGCATTGATTTTCGAAGAGCTCCTCCGCAAAACTGCACGAGACCCAGATAAGAAATGGTGAAGAAATTGTACAAAATGAAGATATTGGCTAGCATAAATGAAGGTTAGAAGTACCAGGGAGTCCGTTGTTGGAGAATGAGAAAGCACTGGTTTTGTGTAGGAAGGGAGTTGGCAGAGTGACAAATGTGGACGCCATGGATAAGAAAGAGAGAGTGCAAAAACTCGCAGTGAGAGTAAGGAGGCAGCAAAGAGTGGATTAGGGAAGAGGGGTGAAAGAAACCCTTTATCTCGTCGAGCCGCGCTACAAGCCAAAGATGTAACACACCTGGTGCCCAATATTTGACCGACTGCAAGGGAGAGAGAGAGAGAGTTAAAAAATGACAAGAAGCGAGAAACTCCTCGAATGTTCGATTGGTTATCATCAGATTAATTGGTGGGAGAGAACAGACTAATTTTCGGAAAATTTGCAGGAATAAAATAAAAAAACTCAGAAACTTTAAGAACACATTTAGTTTGCTTTTCGATTTTCAATTTTCATTTTTAATTTTTCAGTTTTTAGAATTTTATAAAGAAAATACTAAAAATTAAAAATAAAAACTGAAAACTAAAATTTACAGTTTTCATAATTTTTAATATTTCATTCACAAAATTTGGAAAACTAAAAGTGAAAATTGTAAACTCAAACCAAATAGACCCTTATGTTCCATTTTGATTGAAACTTGAAATTTTTCAATTTTTCTATATATAAGTGTACCAATATGTTACGTTTTAATTTTGATACATAGGTTGCTTTTAATTTTGATATATAAGTCGTATTGGCCTAACACGAACTATGTTGAAATGCTATCGAACCGTTGAGCTTCTACAATATATAAGTCGCTCCAAGTTAAAGCAACCTATACAACATATAAGTTGCCCTCGGGTTTCACAGCTTATATGTTGTTTTAAGTCACTTTGGCTTGGTGCGACTTAGGCACTAGTGAAGTCTATAAATTAGTGGAGAAGTTGTTTTGGACTCAGATCATCTATTAATTAATTGGTTTCTCTTGAGTGGAAAAAATGGCTAAGTTGTTACATACTCATTCATTATGATACCGAAGTTACAAATACCATAGAGGGAGTGACTTTCAGTAGTGTTTGACCGATCTGCATTGTTGTCTGGCCAACCGTCTATTTTTTATATTTGCAAAGGAGTATTATATAGTAGTTAGGCTAAGAAAACAACACGCCAATTACCAAGATGTTGTATAGGTAGTCATTGCTATAGAGCAAGACGTGATCAAGTGTACAAGTTTTCCTATTTGCAATGACAATGATCCGAGTATGATGTTCATTTTTCATACCTAGGTTCTAGAGGTTCGGATAACCGAGATATTCGTCACCCTGCAAGAATGTCAGTTCAATTTTAGAGTTTCTGCCCCTCCCCTCCCCCTATTAACTAGTTGCTGGAGCCTCTTTGAAGTGCCCTATGAGCTTGCGATACATAACTCAGAAGGCTCGAGAGAAAATGCTAGTGATCTCATAGCAAGGCCAAGCTTTGCACACCTTCCACAACCATTAGCCCGAGGTAACCCTATTGTAGGTTTTGATTGTTCATATTTCATTAAGCATACGAAAGATGATGACGAAGAGCAATTTGAAAGGTCTATCCACAATGAGAACGATGAAACATCTGCAGGGAGATAAAGCATGTTAGTTGGAGCCAACTGTTGATGTCACAGTCCCTATCATAGCCGTAGTCTTAGTCTCAAAGACAGCATAGTCACTATTCGACATTATGCAATGAATCCGAGTAGTGTTGATGAGTTTAGTGGCAGAGTTGGTGGGCTTGTTGGAAGTATGGATTTGGACAAACAAAGAAAGTTGGAAGTCAACCGATTGTTTCGAGACAAGGAAACTATATTATTTGCAATAAGTAGCTACAACATTCGAAGCCCAGCTGAGTATAAAGTTTATGAGTCATACCACATAAAATACCATGGTAAATGTGTGAAAGTTCAGCAATGGATGCAACTGAAGTATTCGTGTTACATATCACCCAAAAAAGCAAATGTGAGCAATCCGAAAGTACAATGAATCACACACGTATGTATTTGATTCAGCTCTAGAAGGCTACCACCAATTAGATAGTGATATTATTTGTGCTTGCATATTGTCAATGGTGGAATCAGATCCAATAGTATCTATAAAAGTATTGCAAGGAGTTGTAGAGTCAAGGTTTAAATTCAAACCAAAGTATATGAAGGTATGGTACGCGAAATAGAAGGCAATTGTTAAAATTTATAGCGACTAGGAAGGATCTTATAATGAGTTTCTGAGTATAATACCCTAGGAATACGTGTCCTTGGACAGGTCCAGTACTGCCCTAGGGTCCCTCGGGACCCACTCGTATTGCCGAGAAGGCCCTAGATGTGAAGGACTAGAGGTGGTAGAGCTGGAGCTGTTACTACAGGATTCTGTGCAACAGCTTCACTGCAGCAAGCAGGCGGGTCAGAAGGCTCGCTGTAGCAAGTAGGCTCAATGACAGCACAGTGCAAAATGATGCAGTTTCGTTTAATGAGCCTTATATATACCCCAACTCGATTTTTCCTCCTCCCAGAAGCTGAAACCCGAACTCTAACCCTCTTAAGGTGATCTCCTCCCTCTCCTCTTTCATCCTTCATCAAATCCACCTCCTCCAAGCTTTAAGATGAGTTTGATTGTTGGTTTGTGCTTCCTTTTTCCTTTCCACTTCATGTTCCATGGTTGGCCTTTGTTGTTTCTCCTACTGTTGTCAAGTGGGAGTCCTCCCCCAATGTTGTTAGAGCTATATTAGAGTTGTTTAGAGATTAGCAGAGACTAATCTTAAGTCAATATTGCTCTATGGCAGTTGTTGGTGCCATTCTATGCTTTTAGATCAAGTTGGTGGTGCCCACATACTCTTGCCTCCAAACAGTGAGTGAGTTCAAACTTATGACCTTATTTTAGCTATTATGACTATGTTTGATGCATGATATTTATGAAATACGAGATTTGAGATGAGATAAAATATAGAATATGATTTTAGGTGATAATGTCAAGCCAGAAAAAGTATGATTTATGATGATAGCATGAAAAAATTGAGTTTTTCAAAACCATGGGACCATGATTGATGAATAGATTGCTATGAAAAAGTTTTATATATATTCATGAAGAGATTTATTGTGAGAATATATGATTTAATAAATTGTTAGTATAGCAAACATTTTTTAAGAGTTTATGATATGCTTCAAGCCTCGAGATTTCAAAATATGATTTTGGAGTATATAACAGAGTTTCAGAGTTTCAATGCTTTAAGAGATTTTAAGAGTTTTAGATTTTGAGTTAAGTATAAACTAGTTTAGACGGTAGCTATAGAGAAACAAACTGTGAGTTAACAGCAGTTATTCCGTTAACCTTGGTATGCCAAGTCGCCCCCAGGGCCAGAGAAATCAAAAATGGGACCTAGTTAGGTATCCCAGAGTTCAGAGATTTTGTTATGCCATGGTTGACATGCATGCATAACTAGAAATTTTTCTATGTCACATGAATTGTGTAATATCCTAATTTTTAATCCAATACTCCTACAATGTATTTAGGTTAACCATTAGTCTATTACTCTTTTAGTTTTATTCTTTAAAACCTTTCTTTAAAATACTTAGCAGAAAATACAGGTAGAATTTTTTTTTTTGAAGACGTAAACAGACATGAGCCTTGAGTAACGTAAAAGGTCGTTAATGTAAAGTGCAAAAATAAAAAAGAATAACATATCAGAAACATTAGCACATCATCATATAACATTAACTTCAAATATTAAATCAAACAACATTAATAGTATTAATGATATAGGAATATTCCATAATAATACCACACTAAATATATTGAGCCCACCTGTAAAGGTTGAGCTTACAACAAATCAAAACTACACACAACTACGATGTGAAAAGGCTCTGTCCTCGACCATCAAGCTACTTCCATGTCGGCACCTCAGGGCAATCCATGGACGTCGTTGTCGACCTTGTCTGAAGATGAAGATGGAAAAGAAAGATAGGGGGAGTGAGAAACTTATACAAGAATCTCAGTAGGGCTTCCCTTTTCACGCACGTGTCATCATCATCGTCCTCAAGAACCTCGGGTTTAATTATGAAATAGTGAGCATGCAAAGATTCATTTATTAAGTTCTAAAACAGCCATTATCGAGGCCCATTCATTTTATCATGAGTCTTGTAATAAATGCATCATACTTCTTTATGATATGCATGTCAATACTTTATGCAATGTTACTCTAAAACATACATCTAACTTTATAGCAAACATGATGTGCATAGAACATGGTTCATGAATGACATTCCTTGTTTCATTAGGTGACTTAAGTTTCTTTTCATTCTTGGGGCCACCCTATTACTCTTCCCTTTTGAAAGTACTTCTAGGTTATGAGCTCATACCTCGCCAGTCGTCACTAGCATAAACTTATTCCCTTTTGATAAATTGAAGTCCCGATTTGATAAGTACGGGTTAGGGGGCAAGAATCACCTTTTCATCACCTATAGTTTGATGAGTCCAAAGGATCATTTTCTCATATTTTAAGTCACCTTAAGTCTTGGCATGTTATAACAAGATGCAACACATATCTCATAAATGTCATAATTCTTCATATATTTCTAACATATGCATCTCTAATGTTTCAAATGAAACCATAACATGCAAATGATGAATTCTATACCAATACCTCACATAACATCAAATATCACATGAATGCATAATCTCAAATCATCATCTCATAAACATTCCCTTAAATGGCCAAACACTTAAATTGCGTAACTCAAATTGTCAAATTATTTTCTTATGCAATTAAGGGACTAATCATCGTCATTACCACTAATTATTAACCTTAAGAACATCATCAATCAAAGTTGGATAGCATAGGTAGTAAATGAATTTATATGGTTTAAGGTGTTCTAGAAGTTGCATTTTACGCCCTTTCTCGTTACTAGCTTTTCTTATGATGCTAGAATTAATTCCTAAACCATTTATGGGTCATTCTCTCTCAAGAAAACATGGAATAACATGGTTTTACAATCCTTCAAAGGTGCTGGAACAGAAACAGAAAATTAATTAATCTAAGTGTTCTAGGATCGCACTTTTACAGTTTTCTAGTTACTAGTTTCTCTATAGGTGCTAAAAATTAACCCTACCTCAAATGTTACCAAGTTTTTCATAATTAAAAAAAATCCTAAACTGAATGTTATCTCATTAAAGCAGTTTTGGCATTGGCTAAAAATAAATGGGTCAAAACTATGCTAAAACTCAACTTTATAATTTTTCTGTAAGACTAGTTTCTTTCCTAACAAGTATAGAAAGGTTCCTACCTCAACACACATAATTTTTACACATTCTTGGCATATCAAAATATCATCATACAACACCAAACACATCATGGCAGAACCGAACTCATATACATACATATCATGCATAAAATTTCATTTTCAACAAGCATAAGTTACTAGCTTCTCTTTGAATCGTTCTAGGACTTCTAAAACTCTTTTGCAAAACATTTATCTTGTAAAAGGGACTAAGACAATCATAGGACAGTAACTAATTTGAAACACTCTTGGAAGAGGTTTAATTTACAAATCTTGTTGGTAATGACCTCATAGAATCCTTAAAACATAGGAAAGTCTTTGAAAATAGATTGTTGGCTCTTGCAACTAGATGAAACTCATATCAAACTCATCATCATCACATGGCCGAAATATGCATCCATGGGGATGTCTCCATAACCAAACTTTAATTTGAGATAATAAGGGCAAGTCTTTGAGCTCTTAGAGTTTTTAAGTGATGACAAAAAGTAAACGTGCTATGCATTCCATTTTAATCTTCATTGTAAAGTAAAGTGAGAACTTCAAAGTAAATATGCAAGACTTGAAAATAAATATGCAAAACTTGAAAATAAATATGCAAATTCAATTCTTTATTTTAGTGTTCTAGCCCCAGCAATAATCGACTTTAAGGTCGAAATAGAAAGGCTTCGAGATTAATTAGGTGATATGCAAGCTCTCATTTTAAATCTTTAAGTTCTTAAGTGATGACTTGAAAAGTAAATGTGCTAGACAAGAACATAAATATGAGATGCTTTTCGTTCCTTATCTTTAATTTTAAGTGATAGCTTGGAAGGTAAACATGAATGCAAAGCTCAAAAGTAAATATGTAAATGCATAAGCTTGAAGATAAACATGAGTGCAAGTTCATTTTATTTCTTATTAGAGCTCATCCAAGACTTTAGAGGAACTTAAATCTCAACCCAAACTTATCACAATAAGCTAAAGTGAACCTCAAGGCTCTTAGAACACAAAGTATCTTTTCTTGAAGCAAAGTCATAAATAACATTTTTATTAAAACTCAAGCTCTAGAGGTCTCATTGTGATGAACACATAGTCATAATCTAGAAACCCTCATCATCAAGCTATCATGTGTATTATTAACAAACATGGCTGAAAATTTGAAGAAAAGAAAAGAAAAGGGGCCGAAACTATGAGCAAGAAAAAGAACCATTTTGAAACTCTAGAGACCATGATCTTGATGATGTATTAGCACCAACATCATGTGTCCTCATCATTGAGTTCATACACTCATCTTAGAACAACATCAAGGTTAAGTTCTTCAAGATAAAAAGGAAAGAAACTAAAAACACCTTTTCCTCAAGTATTAAGATCAATCTTTAGGGGTTGCTCAAGTGATGAACATTATCATGCAATTCCCATCATCAGGCTCTCATTTCCAAGCTCACCAAAGGCCCTTGGCCGAAAATAGAATAGGAGGAGGAGAAGAAGTTCTAAAAGATTTAAGAGAAATCATCAAGTCAATGACTTAATAAGAACTTTTAATGAAAGAAACATTTAGAATAAAATCCCTACCAAGTGAAATGAGGTTGAAGAAGATGAAGGAGATGAAGAAATTGAAGAAGAAGAACTCTTGATCTTGAGAGAAAAAGGAAAGCTTTGAGTGCTATAGAAAACTAAAACTTAGCAAATGACTAAAGGTTCTCACAAGTTTATTTGCATATGTATTTATAAGGAAATGAAACAAATGAGGTTGCATGGAGGGGGAAGGGCCGAAACTATATGGAGGGAAAAGGAAGGAAAATATCTTCTTCAAGGTATGGTTGTAGTTATTCAAAGGTATGGCCAAGTATGGGTTCAAGTATGGGCCTAAGCATGGTGTAGGCATGATGTGGTATGGATGGCCATGAGGGAGGTATGGGTGGCCATGCCTTTCTAGAAGAACTTGGGGAACAAGTTATTCCTTAATTGTGGGTTAGGATGTGTGTTTAGGTGTAGCTTTGTTTAGGCTTAGGATTAGGAATTTGTAAGTAAGTGTTTAGGTGAGGTAATGGTTAATTAGAGACTTGTAAGACTAGATTTAGGAGGTGGTTTTACTAAATTAATGGAGTCAAACTCCATTAACTAAGAATCCAATGCCAACATGTTTCCTTGATTTACGGAATTGGAGAGAGAAAATACTATTTCTAGATTCCTTTCTCAAAGAATTAAAACTAGAAAAGAGTTTTGAGTTTCTCTAAACAATCTTAGGTTCTAATTAACCTCAATTAATTATTTTGACTCTAAATTAGTAATTAAAATTTACTAATCTTTAATTAGAGCCTAATATTGCTTAGGTTTTGCTAATCATATCATTAGGCCCAAAATGCATTACGTAAGGGCAAAATCATAATTTTGTACAAAAACTGTCCGGGGCCATTGGGACTCAAACAGAGGTCAGTAAACACATAAAAACATCATTTAAACCTTCTGAAAAAGTTCCAGGCTCAAACGGCACTCATATCCGCATAAAAACGTTATAGGGGTATTTTGGTCATTTTGACCCCAAACCTTAGAAAATGAGATTTTCATTTCCGGAACCACTCAAAAACCATCTAATCCCTTTCAAACATTGAGTTGACCCTTTGAGGACCGCCAGGTCGGCTATCCTCGAATTCCGGATGGAAAATGAGCTCAGGGGCATTTTGGTCATTTTCTCTCAGACAGAAAAATTGGGGTGTTACAAATTGGATATAACCAGATATTTTTGTTTCTTTATTAGAATATTGTCAATTATATTTTCAGATATTATTGAGGTTTTTCAGAGAATAATTGATCTAAGGGATATTATATATATGAGAAATGATTTTCTTGTTGGAGTAAGAATTTAAAGATGTTTTCCTTTGAATTTATGAATTCAGAGATATGTTTTCTATGAGATTATGTATATGAGTACCAAAAGGTTTATGATTGTTGCATGTATATTACATTATGCATATTTTCCTTGGTTGTACCATATGGGTGATAGGTGAAAGCTCATTAACTAAATCCGTTGACTCACCCTTCTCCCTTCCTCCTCATAGTTATAGGTACAGATGTTGCTCAGCCTTTGGTTTGGTAGACTCAGTTGTTCTCAGTGGTGAGTCTTACTCTAGAGTAAGACTTAGATTAGAATCTTGTTAGAGTAGAGTGCTCTAGTAGATGTGCAGGCAGGATCCGAGCCATGCATTATTTTCATATTATGTATTTGATTTCAGCATTTGAACAGCTATGTATATTTTCAGCTCATAATTATGGATTTGAAATTGTAGAGTTTGATTGGAGTTTATGCAATAAACCAGAGATGTATTATGATTCAGTTCATGTGATTAAAATGATTTTCAAGGTGTGATTAAGATAATTTTAAAGTTTCATATATCAAGTATATCAGTTTTATTATTCCAGATATAATGTTTATACAGAGATTTAGAGGAAGTTATGGTTTCAGAATGAAGAATATATTATTTTATGCATATAGAGAGACTCAGAGGTCACGAGGCTTATGTGGGGATGAGATTTCTCACGTGCCGGTCATGTTCCCCAGTCGAGTCGTGACAAAGTAGTATTAGAGCCTTAGGTTTCCCTGGGTGGTACTAGAGCAAGTATCCACAAGTAGCATGGCATTTATGTAAATGGAACTACATCCATTTGCATTGACGGAATGTTATTTGAGGCCTATAGAAAAGTCAATTATGTCAAGGTTCAGTTAGAGTCTTTGTCATTTCCTTGGAATTCTTGATCCAACATTCTATCCTTATCTTTCTTTTTTAGGAGTGCTATGCCACTTGATGATTGTCGTCACCGTAGCAGCACCACGTCAGTTGTACCAGTTGCATATGGCGCCTCAAGTGGGCTATTTCAAACATGTCAGAGATAGTCAGAAAGCACGTCCAAGCTGGAGTGCATTAAGAAAAAGTGAAAGCAGGAATGACTAGCTTAGATAAAGGTCAATTGTGGGTACCATTGGCCAAGGTCACCCCTCTCAGTCTTCGACGTGTCCTATTATCATGAAGAGGATAAGACAACAGCAAGCCAGAATGGCAGAGTTCAGTGCAGACTGGTTGGTCACACCTAGAATGTTAGATAGGTGGAAACCCCATGGAAACCCACTAGCTACGAATAGAGTCACAGAGAGCGCAGGAGGAATGATTTCTTGTTATATTGAGGGTTACAAGCCAAGGAGTAGAGAAACTCATTATCCAGAGGAAGAGAGTCACATGAGATTGACCTAGAGCTAGTGGGTAGAATCCCGATGCAAGCGCGAATCATGCACATAGGCATACTCTAGGATTAATGATTTGTTTTTGAGGTGTTAAATTATTTGGAGCAATCTTGGATGCCATGAATATCTTGCATATCATGTTTCTAGAAATGTACTATTGCATGAATTATTTTAGAAAGGGCATTATTCATAATTTACGTTTAAAGTTGTGATTTTAGAGTGATAAAAATATAGTATGCATGAAGAATAGGTTAGCCATATTATATGAAATGCCAGATAAGTTTTGGATGATCTTTGTAATGTTGCATGACATGAGTTTAGTATGCATGCTCTATATGATAACGACATGATATGAGTTGCCAGGCTAGTTTCGAGCATCCATGGTGAGTGATTATGTATGTGGGTTGCACTAGAATATTTCAACCACCTCTTGTTTTCTTTTCTTGATTTTGTGCAAGAAGTAAGAATGTTGCAAGATTTTATATGCATTAATAAGCAATATAAGGAATATGATGTTTAGAAAGTGTTTTTGCAAAGTAATGGGTTTTTTTTTCATGCTTAATGTTTGCTGTGTGAGTCCTATTGATTTAAAACAACGCACGTGGATAGTTAGTTTTGAATCCCATAAATTGAAAAGTTAAACTAGAGAATACTTGTGCATGGTATGGTGTTTAGAACCCTGGTGCATGGTTTTGCATGTTCTTATGATAGTCTAGCATGTTTTGTCATCTTTATGACTTGGCTGAATAAATGATGTGTTTATGTTTGTTAAGCATGTGGTTTGAGAAATTTGTTAGTACCTTGAAAAGAGTTTTGTGAATACTTGAGGCTATTGGCCAATGTTTTACAAATTCTAGATGAGAGGATTTTCTTTTTCTCAAAGTTTTGTCAACCTTGCATTTCCATGACTAGTTTGCTTTATGGAAAAGAGAAATTGGAAACATGTTTTACGTTAACTAGATTTAAGATATTTGAGTGCAAGTTTCTTGTTCAGTTTGTTTCCTGCCCATAGTGGATAGCTTGGTTCATGATGAAATGTTTTCAAAAAAAAAAGAAAGTTATGTAACATGAAGTAAAATCCCATGTGTTTGTATGATAGTTTACTGAAGTTGGTATTGCACAAGCATGATTAGAGTAACATGAGGAGCTTGTGTGTGAATAGGATGCATGTTCTCTTCCTTTAATCTCTGCATATAAGCTAGACGAGAGGGATCTAAATGGAATCTGCCATGGTTAAGTCATGGCTTGGTAAACTAATAGTGAGAAGTTAATAAGCAAGGAGCTCGTTGTTTGTCTATATTGGATGAATTTGAATGATGTATGAACATGATTAGATGTTTGATTATATGCTTTTATGTTTGAAGAAGTTTGGTCAAGGACTAAAGGTCAAGAGGCAGAAAGAGTAATTCATGGAAACTAATAAAGCATGTTATCATGGTATGATGTTTTAGAGTTCTTAGAGCAAGCTATGATCATTTGATTAGCCTGTATGATGAGTGTGATTGATGTGTTGCATGTATGGATGCTAGAAGTATAGGCATGTAGTTAATGGGCATGACTTGGAAAGTCGAAAAACGCTAATAGAGAATAATTTACATATGAATGCCATGTTGTTTTGCATCTTTCTATGTGAGCATATAGAGCAGTTTGATTTCCATGCATGGGATGTGCATAGAGAGTGAGGAGGTTCAAAAATCGAGGATTGGGAGTCCTTATGGTATCAGTCGATGTCAGACACAAGAGAGAAAGAACTAGAGCAAGGATGCGAGTGATGTTTAGCCCTATCTTTGTGAGCTCACGTGCGCAAGAGGCGGTAGAGCATAGAAGCTCATCCAAGACTCGCACTGTGGAAAAGGCTGCCCTTAGAGGCAAAGCTGCCAGGTGTAAGTGTCACGATCAGAGTCAGTGTCACCTTGATGGGAAAGGGCTGCCCTTGGTGGTAAAGCCACCCAGATGTGACAATTGGCATCCTTAGCTAGAGTAATGGAGCGGTGGCCTTTAGAATGGCATTGTCTCTTAGAGCATCAGCCAGTGTAGCCAGAGTATCAGTTGTACAGTTAGAGTATCATGTCAGAGTGTTTCGAGCATTTAGGCCCATCCTCAAAACCCCAAGTGGGTTATATGTTCCGTTTTGTTGATCTTCCAATCATGCAAGTTCAGATTTGGGGATCAAATCTTTTTAAGGGGGGAAGAATGTGATACCCTAGGTACATGTGTCCTTGGACAGGTCTAATATGGCCCTAGGGTCCCCCAAGACCCACTCGTGTCGCTGGGAAGGCCCCAGATGTGTGAAGGGATAGAGAGGGTAGAGTTGGAGCTATTGTTGCAGGATTCTGCAAAACAGTTTCACTACAATGAGTCTTTCTCGCTGCAGTGAGCAAGCGAGCTAGGAGACTCGCTGCAATGAGCGGGCTTGATGATAGCAAAATGCAAAATGATGCAGTTTCGTTTAAAGAGCCCTATATATACCCCAACTTGATTTTTCCTCCTTCCAGAAGCTGAAACCTGAACCCTAACCCTTTTAAGGTGATCTCCTCCCCCTCATTTCTCATCCTTCATCAAATCTACCTCTTCTAAGCTTCAAGGTGAGTTTGATTATTTGTTTGTGCTTCCTTTTTCCTTTCCTTTTTATGTTCCATGGTTGGCCGTTGTTGTTTCTCCTATCATTTTCAAGTGGGTATCCCCCCAATATTGTTAGTGCTAAATTAGAGTTGTTTAGAGATTAGAGGAGACTAATCTTCAGCCAATGTTGCTTTATGGCAGTTGTTGGTGCCATTCAAAGCTTCGGAGGTCAAGTTGGTGGTGCCCACATGCTCCCAGCTCCAAAATAGTGAGTGGATTTAAACTCATGACTTTATTTTAGCCATTATGACTATGTTTGATGCATGAGATTTATGAAATATGAGATTAAAGATGAGATAAAGTATAGAATGATTTTACGTGATTATGTCAATCCATAAAAAGTATGATTTATGATGATAGCATGAAAAAATTGAGTTTTTCGAAACCATGAGACCATGATTGATGTATATAGTGCTATGAAAATGTTATATATATATATATATATATATATATATTGATGAAGAGATTTATTGCGAGAATATATGATTTAATAAGTTGTTAGTATATCAAACATGTTTTAAGAGTTTATGATACCTTTATAACAGAGTTTCTGAGTTTTAGTGCTTTAAGAGATTTTAGGAGTTTCAGATTTTGAGTTAAGTATAAACTAGTTTAGACGGTAGCTATAAAGAAACAGACTGTGAGTTAACGGCAGTTATTCCATTAACTTTAGTATACCAAGCCACTCATATGGCTAGAGAAATCAAAAATGGGACCTAGTTAGATGCCCAGGGTTCAGAGATTTTGTTATGACATGGTTGACATGTATAACCAGAGATTTTATTATGTCACATGAATTCAATAATAACCAGAGATTTCTATTTCTTTATTAGAATACTGTTAATTATATTTTTAAAGATTATTGAGGTTTTTCAGAGAATAATTGATCTAAGGGATATTATATATATGAGAAATGATTTTCTTGTTGGAGTATGAATTTAGAAATGTTTTGCTTTGAATTTATGAATTCAGAGATATGTTTTCTATGAGATTATGTATACGAGTATCAAAAGATTTATGATTATTGCATGTATATTGCATTATGCATATTTTCCTTGGTCCCATGTAGGTGATGGATGAGAGCTCACTCACTGAGTCCGTTGACTCACCCATTTCCCTTCCTCCTCATAGTTGCAAGTACAGATGTTGCTCAGCCTTCGGTTTGGCAGATTCAGTTATTCTCAGTGCTGAGTCTTACTTCAAAGTAAGGCTTAGATTAGAGTCTTGTTAGAGTAGAGTGCTCCAGTATATGTGTAGGCAGGATCCGAGCCATGCATTATTTTCAGATTATGTATTTGATTTTAGCATTTGAACAGCTATGTATATGTTCAGCTCATAATTATGGATTTGAAATTGTAGAGTTTGATTAGAGTTTATGCAATAAACCAGGGATGTATTGATGATTCGGTTCACGTGATTAAAACAATTTTCAGAGTATAATTAAGATAATTTCAAAGCTTCATATATCAAGTATATCAGTTTTATTATTCTAGATATAAAGTTATACAGAGATTTAGAGGAAGTTATGGTTTCAGAGTGAAAAATATATTATTTTATGCATATAGAGAGACTCAGAGGTCACAAGACTTATGTGGGGATAGGATTCCTCACGTGCCGGTCACGTTCCCTAGTCGAGTCATGACACCGAGGTGGCTTCTTGGTTTGCAATGTTATATGCTAGGTACACTAGTCCCTTTATTGACTCAGCCATACTATGTCAGTAATGTTGTTGATCGTAATTATGCAATGTTACACGTTTGTTTTGGACATTCCCTCCGTGCATAAAGGTCATCAAGTATTGCAAGTCCTTTATTTCAATTGATGACATACATTTGTATGACAACTATAATGGAACACTATTGATGGCGATTATCAAAGACAGTAACTCCAACATATTGCCCATGGCATTTGCAGTAGTGGATGAAGAGACAACGGAAATATGATCTTTTTTCTTAAGTAATCTTCGAAAACATGTCACCCCACAAAAGGGTATTCTTGTAATTTTTGACAGATGTGGGTCTATCAAAATTGCTTTGAATATGGAAGGTAGTGGGTGGCATCCCCTAATAGCCTATCATGCATACTATATTCGCCATATTTATTTGAACTTTGCACTTCATTTGAAGAGCAAAGATGCCAAGGGAGCACTAGTAAACGTGGCGTGCTCAAGGACTCATCGAGACTTTCTATATTATTATGGCCTACTGAGGAATGAGAATCTAGACATGTGTGGGTGGGCTGATAGCATCCCGCATGCATAAAGGACGCAATACGTAGATGAGGGTAGAAGGTTCGGCCACATGACAACCAATTTGTTTGAGTGTGTGAATGTTGTCATGAAGGACACTTGCAATCTTCCAATTATAGCCATAGTGAAGTCTACTTACTTTCATCTTGCTGAGTTATTTGTGAGGAAACGTATGGAAGCATAGACGCAAATTACGACTGGTAGGTAGTGGTCTCAAGCTCTGTTGTGAGCAATTGACCTTAACAGTCAACACTTGGGCAACATGGACATTGGCCATCCATATTCACAAGAAAACTTAGAGTACGTGGTTAATGAGCTCAAGACAGGAGACAATTGCAGGGTGGACTTAGTGAAACAATTTTGTGACTATGGATAATTCTAGGCATTGCGCTGTCTATGTCGTCATGCACTTAAAGCATATAGGGAAGCACAAATTGATTGGGACTTTTATACTCATGAATCATACAATCTAGACCACGTATTCAGCATTTATAGAATGCAGTTTAGAGCCATTGGAAATGAAGCAACTAACTTGCATATACTGGACCTCCAATACTGCCAAATCTTGTACTAAAACAAGGTGAATGATGCCTAGTGTCAACAAGACTGCGAAATAAATGGATGCTATGTAATCAAGCCAACCAAAACATGTCCAACCTTATCAGCTGCATCCTCAAGCCAAACTAGTTAATGGCTTTTATAATTCCTTTTATGTTTTTTTATTAGTCATGCTATCTGTTTCTATATTTGTACTTGTCCATGTTTCAATTTGGGAATATGACTGATGCGTAAGGGACTAGGTCCCTACGTAAGCCTATTGGATAACATTACTTACCGAATGCGTGAAATAGAGTGATTTTTTCATTCTTAGACACAATTAAATCTAACTCATCATCAAATTCTCTAATTAAAACACAATCCATGAAAACATAATCTGTTTCATTTTATGATCTTAGTCATAATTTGAAAATCGGTTTAATGCTTGAAAATTGAATTGTGAACATATTGTTAGCTCTAGAACCCTTCCAAGAAGTATTAACGACAACAAAACCAATTTGAAGAAAACGTTTTGAAGAACGACTAATGGTTGTCTTGAGTTTCTTGAAGAATTTAAATAGGTTCTATCGTTTAGCTTATCAAGGCTTAATCAAAAGAGGATATATTTTACTGTACATATGCAAACATTTTTTATCTCATGTTAAGAGATATGAACTGAAAAGGAAGTAAAGATTATATCCTTATTCAATCTTAAAATGGCTAATGATTTGAAGAAAAAATCAACGCTGCAGGAAACCAAAATTTGAGACTTTAGAAAGTACGCTCACAGTGAAAATATCAAGCAAACTCTGAGAATCTAATGTTATACTATCTTCAATCATCACTTTTGTAAAGCTTAGATCATCAACAAATGCTTATTGAAGATAAGAAGACTAAAGAATCAATAAGGAAATGTTATCACACTCCAGAAAGCTTACTCACAATAATACAGTGCGGTCTATAAGAAGAATGGGGGGAAATTTAAATTTCAAATTTGAATTTGAAAAAGTCAAAACCTAGTGTCAAAATTGGTTTATCATCTCTTTTGTCTTTGAAGCCAATGACCCCATGTCCTAAAAGAAAAGTTCAGAAACCAAAAATAAAAAAGTAGAGTAGTTTCTGAAGGGATATTAGAAACCTCAATATTGCAATGGCTTCTACAACAGTTCTGACAATCAAATAGGCTATTCTTCTAGACCACATTTTCAAGACACACATGAATGATCAGCACGTGTCCCTGGGAAGTCTGATCAAGACAATGGTCACAATGAAGACCTTTATAAATAGAGATGTTGTGCTCTCAAAATGTAAGCGAATTGACGTTGAACAAAAGAGCAGAAACACTGAAAAATTATCTTGTTCAACTTCTTGTAAAGATCATTACTATTTGTAATCATTTCCTTGTCTACAAAATCTTCTTTCTACGTTCTTCATTCATTCATACGTTCTTCCAAGGAAGAATAACCAGAAAGAAGTCATTCAAGTATTTCCCAAGTCTTTCACTGTAAATCTTAAGGAAACATGAATGTAGGTTAGTTTGAGTTGCAAACCCAAACATAAACCTTTATATCCTTGATCTAGCAGTGATTGGTGTGAGTTAGCATGGAGAGGCTAGTCAAAGACTACTTGCAACGTAACAGTAAAGGTGCTTTACTGGCTATGGTTTAGCTTAGAGAGGCTGGTTAAAGACTACTCGATTTAGCTTGGAGAGATTGGTCAAAGACTATTCGATTCAGCTTAAAGAGACTGGTAAATAACTACTTGGTTTGTGATAGTAGGGGTTGTCTACTGGTCACATTGGTGAAAGCTTGGGAAAGCTATTGTAAAAATTATCTTTGTTCTTTCTCTGGTTTGAGAAAGATTTAGTGAAACTAAACGGTTGTTGAGAATTGGATGTAGGCAGATTAGCCAAACTAGTATAAAAACTCTTGAATAGTATCTTTCTTCTCCTTTATGTCTTATTTTATTTCTATATTCGTTTCATTATCATCAGTATCTGTTCCAGAAAACTTTCTTTTACTTGTTTGTTACATATTCAGTTTAGAAAGTTCATGTTCTGAAGTTACTAATGTTATTTTCCACTACACTTTAAGTTCATAACTTGATAGTTTTTTTTTATAAAGTTTTTCAAAAGTCTATTAGGAAAAGAAAAGGCAAAACACGATTCAACCCCCTTCTTATGTGTTTTTCTACCTACATACATAACTAGCTTGGTACATAAATTTTAATCGCAATCTACCTTTCAAATTCATACTTAAATTCTAAAAACATAAAGGGATATACATAAACTTTGAAAATAAATACATAATCCTTATATGGAATGCATGGTGCGGATCATGGTTGCATAACTACTGGGGCACTATAATATAATCCTAACTAAGCCCTACTGCAAGGTAAAGCTCACTACTAGAACAACTGGGCATAACTGAATCGGTAATTGAGTGATGGCTGAATCTGCAATTGTAATGAGGAAAGGAGAGGGGTGAGTCAACAGACTTAGTGATTGGATTTTCACCCATCACCTACATAAGACAATCAACAAGATATACATAGCATAATCTATATGCATCAAGCAAAAATCATTTGGCATTTGCCTACATAGTTACATAGGAAAACACTCCTCGTTCCATGGGTTCATGGAAAAGCACTTCTAAATTTGTTATCTCATGCGAGTTCACGTTAAACTTGTGGTGCAGTAAATAATAGTGAAATAGTAATCTCTAGATAAATATATACATAGTATAGCAATAATAATCTCGGATAATACTTTGACCTCTGTGGATACCTTATAAGGTCCTATATTGGACACCTAACTAGATTTCATTGTTTGAATACTCTGGAGGCAAGATTATCCTCTAGCAGACAACTTAGTACCAAGACTAACGATTTCTCATAGCCATTAACTCACTATCAGTTTTTCTATAATTACCGTCTAAAATTAGTTTGTACATAAATCAAATAAATTTGAAAAATCTTACAATTCTAAAAACTGTAAAAGGTTTGGATTCAATATAACTCTAACAATCTGACTTTAGTATAACTATGACTATAAAATCATGTCCAATAGATCAACAGCTTGTAAACATTGCGATTTCAAAAGCCCATGAAATATGTGTCTAACAATTGCTATGAACTATACTGAGTTCCATACTTCCAATATCATAAAATTGAAAGGCTAAATCGTATTTCAAGCTGACATATTTTCATAACTTGATTATTCTAAAATTTTATTTCAAAATAATGTGGTTCATAATCATGATAACTCTAAAATCATAATAGCAAGTCTATTCATGAAGATAAACATACTCTGCTCAACATTTATCTAATACATCATACCTTGGTATTTTGAAAGCATAATATGAATTTTCAATTCTTGAAAACATGGTAATCTTTTAAATCAATAAAAACATGTTTGACAACTTTAATGACTTGCTAACTCATGTATTTTCTAATGGATCTCTTCAAGAACATACAAAACATTTTCATGGCATACAACAATCCAATCATAGTCCCATGATTTTCTTAAAACATATTTTTGATGCTATAATCAAAATCATAATTTTGCAAGGCTTGACATAATTTATAAAATGTTTTATACATATTTCTATGTAACGACTTGTTTTTTTTAGTGTTGTTGTGATAAAATAATTAATTGTGAATAATCTATAAGGATTTTCAAAATTTCGATAGACACAGTTTTGATCGCAACAATATGAGGAGTTTGTAAAAAAAAATTATATTATTAAAAAAATTTAATATAATAATATTTTTAACTAGAGATATAGGATAATATGGATGAGACCCTATAAGTGGTATAAGGACTTCGATAAAAATAAGGATAAGGGTATTTATATATTTTAACTTGGTAAAGTTTATTTATGTCAATCGGGTACCGAAATGGTAATAATCGGTACACCAAAATGGTAATAACCAGTAAACTAAAACACTGAGTCTGGTAAAAATAATGGATATTATCGGATCCCAGATAATTTTTACTTATGATAATCAAATAAGTATAGATATTTCTAATACTAATAGAAAGCAAATTGATCTAGAAATATTAATCTTCTTACTTTCTCTCCAAGTTAGTATATTATAAAAGGGAAAAAAAGAAAAGAAATGACATTCTTCTCGGTGCACCCACAAACTTCACATTTCTTCTTCTTTCCTCCACCATTTTCACTTTCTTTTGCTTGAAACTCCATGAAACCACCAAGTTGTTGAAGATTACACTTGGATAAACCCATAAACTAGTTCAAGAACACATCATCTACATCAAGCTCAAGCCAAAACCTTATTTTTCCCCTTTAAATATGTCCAAACAGTAGCTGATATAGAGGCTGGAAAGTGGGTTTGAGGCTTGGATTAGAGGAGAAAAAGCTAGAGAAAGTTTAGCAAAAGGCTTGGAAGAAAGGTAGGAAAAATCTATGTTTATTACTTGGTGATTGTTTGGCTAGTTTGATTACATAAATCTTTGAGATATGTTTGAAATTATTTTATGAAATCTAAAATTTATCTTCAAGATTCATATATATGTGAGTTGGATGAATAAAAAGGATGCAATAGAGATGAGTTTTGAATTGGTTTGCTGAATTTTCGGATTTCAATAGGACAGCATTTTTCACGAATTTTCTGACTTATTTAGAAGCCTTAGATTGAACTGAAAATTATATATGATGTAGCTAACATGTTGAGACATCTTCAGTAAAAATTTTGAGGTATTCTAGTCACTTTTACTATGTTTAAAAAATCAAGAACTGAAATTGTACCTATGCCGCTTGAACTATTGGAACTGAAGCTGCAAATTTGTCTACTTTTGTTACCATAGCAAATGACCAATTTTTCCTTTGAAATTTTTATAGGTATTAGAGACATTTTAAGGTTTTACTAGGATTTTTATTTCCAATTTTCTAGTTTCATTTGCTAGGGTTAAAAATTAGGGAATTCAGGAATTTAGCTGAGAGTCGGTGGTCTCTGACCACCAAATTTGTCTAAATTTGTTAACATACCTAAAGAACTCTTTTTACTATGAAAATTTTATGAAACCTTGTGGACACATTGAGGTGTCATTGAGAATTTTTATAGTCTCCAATTTGATGGTTGTATTGCATATTAAATTGTGCTACAAATATATGAAATTTGCCATTGTGTTGAAAATAAATTGATGCTTTGAATTGATGAAATGATGGCATCTTGTACTAGTTTGACATGAGCACTTTAATATGAATATGAATAATTGAACTTCGCAAGATTTTCAAAATATTTTAAGAGATTTTGACTAGAATATTTCATAAAAAGTTTACCAGATTTTCTGATAAATCTCATAAAAAATTTAAAGATAGATTTTGAACTGAAATACACATTTAGTAGATTTTAACAGAACATCTCACAAGACTTTAAGAGAGACTTTTTAACAGGATATCTCATGGGACATCAGGAGATTTTACATAGAACATCTCATAAAGATTCAAGAGACTTTAAGGAAATATCTCATGAGAATTTAATGAAATTTCAAGGAAATCTCAGCCAAGTATAAGAAACTGAGCTTCATAAAGAGAAGGAACGTAAGAAAATAAGTCTCACACAAAGAGAGGGAAATCAAGAAAATAAGCTTTACGTAATAATCAATTGCTTAATGGTAAGCTCATGGATTCACGGGTAGTAGTAGATGTGCTACGCCTTTAGAACTATATTAGGTTATAATCGCGACGGCGTTATATCGTTATGAAAAAGGGATGTACTGAGAATAGCGAGGCTATTCTAGATAAGATGTAGTAGACGTACTCCATCTAGTGAACTATATCAGGTTGTAACGTGACGACGTTGCAATGTTGACAATATGATCCACAGAGAAGTATATCAGAAGAATCCTATGAGTTCTACTATCAAGCCTAAACTTTAATAATAAGATCATGTCAAAGAGGAAATGAAATTGATAAAATAAAATGAAGTATATCATGTTAAAGGGATGAACTATATCAGATTATAACACAAGGTGTTACAAAGAAAAAAAATGAGATTGATGTATTGAGAAGGAAATGTTTTGAGATCTATATCAGGATACGGTACGAGATACTATATCAAGTGAAGTATATGAGGTTGTAACATGAGGTGTTACAGTAGAGGCAACACATCAAAAGAGAAGTATATCAGAAAATCATAAGTAATTCTTTTCTAAGCCTAAAGCTGTTCATGAGCTTATGATAAAGAAATAATGAAGTAAATAAGATAAGTATTATATGAACAACCAGAATAATAGAAAATTTAAGACTATGTCAGATATTATTGTGTAGTAGACTAGTGTTTTTCCTACTGGGAATCTTTGATTCTCATTCTTGCTGTTATCATATTTTTTTTATATAGATTGCGATGATGGTGATATATTTTGTGGAGATTTCTAGCTGGTATTGGCACTATGGTCCGGATGTTTTGATGAATCGATGATAGAGAACTAATCAGTTCTTTTATTTGCTTTTGATGAATTTTGAGTAGTACCCTACCTAGATTAGAGGGTTCCTGCATGAACCAGGATAAGGGTTTGATATAGTTACAGGATATTGGTGATTAGTCATCGATTACTTCGATTATGTATTTTTGACATATTATTTATGTTCAAACTTTGCATCATAAAGAAAGGAAGCACTTTATGTTTGTCATGAAAAGCAGGCTCATATGTAATAATATATGTACACTCCTCTAAGATCAAGTAGAGTTCACAAGTAACAACTACTCACTATAAGGTTATGGCTTAAGCATAGCTTTATGGTGTGAAGGGTGTTACATTCTACTTCTAATTTCATGCTTAGCAATCATAATACTATAAACATAATCATAATGATGAAAATAAGGTCATGAGTTCAAACTCACTCACCGTTTGGAGTTGGGAGTGCGTGGGTGCTATCAACTTGATCTTGGAAGCTTGAAATAGCACCAATAACTGCCATAAAATCACAAAAAACTCATGAGCAAATCATAAACACACTAGGGCAGTTCTAAAGACATTAGGAGAGCACCCAAACTTGACAACAACTAAGAATACAAATGCCCAACTTAAGAATGCAGAAGAAAGGAGAGAAAGAGTGCATAAACCATCAACCATCCCTTAACTTGAAGCTTAGAGAAAGTAAGAGTGAGAAGGTATGAGAAAGCTTGGGAGAGCTAGGGTTTCAAATTTGGGGGAAAAATGCAAATGGAGAGGATATTTATAGGGTAAAATGTCACTTAAACAAAACTGCGTCATTTTGCACATATTTTGATATCAGGGGTACCGCTATAGTGGTTGACCGAAAGCACTGCTTTATGCACATGGATGCCTGACCATTATAGCGGTCCAGGACTATAGTGGTTTCTAAAGACCAAGGGCCTGTTTGGAATAATTTTTTTGTTTTTGTTTTTAAAAACTGTTTTCCAAAACAATTTTAAAAACAATTTTCAAAAACAATAAAACAAGAAAACTTGTTTGGCAAAGATCATTGAGCACAACAAAGATCAACAACCACCAGTAATCGTAACAAAGATCAACAAGCAACCACAATAAATAACAACAGTACGTCACCGGCAACAAAGGAGGGAGAAGCAGAGAAAGAGAAAGAGAGGGCGGTCACTGGTGGATCAAGTCGTATGGTTGTGGCTGTTTTCCCCAGTCTAACACATGTAGGTCGTCGTTCACGCGAGGGGGTCTGGTGTCGCCACGCGTGTAAGGCCGAGATTTGTCCGTTGGGTTCACATCTATCTTCTCCTTTAGGTCACACCGGTTGCGTGTGAGCTCATAGGGGCCGGGATTTGGTGCAAGGTGGCGCCGGTGCTGTGCTCTTGGTCCTGTGCGAGGTGGTGTTGCTCGTGGTGGTCCTGGTTGTGGTGGTGCTGCTCGTTATGGTTGTGCTTGCAGTGGTCCTGGTCATGGTGGTCGACCGATCCTGCTCACGGTGGCGTCGAAGCTGGCCGTGGTGGCTTTGGTCAGTCGTGAGTGCTGGCGGAGCTCTGTTGCACTGGAGGAGTTGCACCAAAGGATTGGGAGGAGGTAGGAAGAGGGTGGGTGAAGAAATCCAAGAACAATAAAATTGTTTCTGAAAACATCTAAAATCAGTTTTTGGTTTCTTGTTTTTAAAACTCATTTTCTGTTTTTTTGTTTTTAAAACCAACATCCCAAAAACTAGTTGCCAAACAAGTTTTTTTGCTCTTTTGTTTTTTAAAACTGAAAACTATTTTTAAAAATAGTTGCCAAACAGGCCCCAAATCCCCTAACATCCTATAGCTTGACCGCTAGGGCGGTATCAAAAATCTATGTTATGTATTTTTCATTTTTTCATACATCCAGGGCTTTTTCGACAACATAGGTGGGTCCTAGGGGACTCTAAGACCATATAGACTTGTCTAGGGACACGTGAACTTGAGGCATTACACATGTAATATGGATGTTGACTCAGGTAATGAAATTAGTTTATTTCAGTATGAGTAATGTTTATTTTTTTTTTAGCAAAGTAGTTTGTGAAATTAGTTTCTACATCTTATTACCAATTTTCCAATAAATTTACAGCATATAACAAAAGATGCTGGAAATGAAATAAATTGGAAGTAAACTATAAATTTAAATAAACTTGGAAAGAAGTCTCTCATGTTTGAGTACAATATAAGCAGTAATCATCACTTCGACAAACTTTGACACTAAGTCAGGAAAAGTAAATCTGGCTAGGAAAAGCACTGTGTGAGAGTCAGAGAAAGTAAATATGATGAATAGGAATGAGCTCAGTCTTGATAAGCAGTCTACTAACTTGGAGTGGGCAAGGCCACTTATGTCAAGGGCACATAAAATCAAAGATCCCCTTCGATATGTCAAGGGCACATAAAGATAAGATATATATGAGATCCCCTTCGGCATATTAAGGGCATGTGAAGATAAAATATATATATATGAGATCCTCTTTGACATACCAAGGGCATGTAAAGATGAGAAAGATATATATGAGATCCCCTTCGATATATCAAGGGCACGTGAACATAATATCATTACCAAAGTAAAGACAGTAATTACATTTATCATATACATACTCATATTATATTGAATTACTTGTCTAAGATGATTTACAATGAGCTTGAGCATTATGATATATGAGAACTAAGTGATTGAATGCTAAAAGAAACTCACTTGGAAAGGATGATTTTGAACTTTAAAATGAACCTGTGTTATGTAATGCATAATCATATTTTCTTAATAAATCAAAGTGGCTGCGACAATGACGATGACATTGTTTATTGCATAATTGGGGATGCCCTACTGAGAATTTCATAATCCCCTATATTTTGTGTTCCCATGTTATCTCCATATTACTCAAGAGAACAATGAAGCTATTAGCATGGAAGAATCTGATTGTAGTTGCTCGATAGCTAAAGTCCTTTTTCAGTTTTACTTTGTTGTATGTATATATAAATGTACAAGAATACATGTAACACCCTAGTAATTAACCAGATACACCTAGGTTGAATCTGATTAATGACTAAACTTTACTCCTTGCTTTGGTTCTTTCTTCATAATTTGAAAATACTTAGTGAAATTACGAGCCATTTTTTTTTTTAAACACATAATTGAAAACGTGAGCCGAGTACAACGTGAACGAGTAAGCGGGGTATAATAAGACGTTTAAGAATATCTCACATCATATCACTTAGGCTCCATCATATAACATCCATAAGCACATTATAGCATATATTTACATACAATAACCTCACTCAAAGGGTGGGTTATGTTCATACATCATTATCTTATGCAAACCCATAAAAGAAAATATACTTAAGGAAATACATGCCCCTAAACTAGATAACTCCATAAGCCGGGAAGGTTATCCTAAAACTAGGGTGCATGATCACACATAAATCTACTAAGAACCTTCTATGGCCACTGTCACCGAAATGGGGAATAAATCCGCCCCATTGATGAGCTCCGTCGGGAGGGGACACACGAGATGCACCAGGCTGGGGTCGCATGGACGGCCTTCTCGCTAACCTCGGCTGAACAACTATTTCCTCACTACCCTCTCTTACACGCAGGGAGTAGGAGCAGAGCTCTCGAGAATATACATGAGTAGGAATGTCCTCTCAAGGATCAGTTTGAATATCTCGTCTCGGAACATACTCTGAAATCCATGGACAAGCAGATGAAACGGGATAAGAACGTAACATCCTTTCATCAAGTGGACGTGGATGTTCGTAAACCATTTCATCGCCATAGGGAGAAGTAGGAGAAAATCGATAACTAGGGACAGGATGTACAAATGGACGACCTATGTAAATAAAAACACGAATCACAAGACCTCCTTCAAAATGATACGAGCGATGCACCGGATCATAGTGGAATTCCCAAGTAGGGGTATCAACGAACAGACGAATGTCGCCATTTGAATCTGGAGACAATGACGGAAATAAAGAAAAGGGAGTGAGAATCTTGCTAAAGAATTCTCAGTAGGGTACCTCCTTCTATAGTGTCATCATCAAAGGCCCCAGAACCTCGGGATTATTCTAAAATAGTGACAGTGCAAAGATACATTTTAAGTTCTGACAAATACTTAACCGAGATTCGACGATTTTTAATTATGCGTCTTATAATGCATCTTATTCTTAACATGTCATATTTACAATGAACATTTCCTTTATCATTACATCATATTCCTCATCATCATTATCAAAATAACATGCATAAAAGAACGTCATATAATATTAGCTACACATGGACACAAAGTGCACATATTTCATTTCTTTAGTGCCTTTGGTGACTTAAAATCTTATCATCATCATTATTTTCCTTGGGCCACCCTATACTCCACCCTTTTGGGAGTAATTTAGGTTATGAGCTCATACTTTACTAGTTGTCACTAGCATATACTTATCCCTTTTGATAAGCTAAAGTCCCGACTCTACCCTTTTGAGAGAACGGGTTAGGGGCTAAAATCACCTTTTCACCACCTATAGTCCGATGGTTCCAAAGGATCATTTTCTTATAAGTTTAAGTCACCATTAAATCTTTGCATGTTATATCATAATACAATTCATAAACATCATAACATTTTCTCATTTATAGTCTTAAGCTAGAATAATATATATCAACTGTAATCATGCATATGGGAGATTCCCGAAAGAGAGGTGGGTCACAATGGACACGCTTAAATACCAAGTCTTTCCTTAGCCGTAACCTTTCCAAATTACACTTTTACAATGATACACTTTCTTCTAGCAACAAAGGTAAATTTTACATAATAAAGAACATTTCATGTACAAGCATTCTCATTATTTGCAACAGAACTATAACATGCAAGCCAGAAATCATTCAATGATATCAAGTACTTAATAAGCATCCAATCCTTACATAGAATTATCAATTATAGAACTAATTAGTTACTAAACCAATTATGAATCATTCTCTTAACAATAAACCATAATTATCACAACTTCAATCATATCAAATCATTATCACACATTGATACTAAACTCAGATCGATGGTCGAATCATGAACCTCATGCAATTACATAGAATCATATTTTAAGTGCATATAAAATACTAGTTCCCCGTAAAATCCTTGCAAAACCTTAAAAATCATTTAGAAACTAGTTCTTTTGTCAAATTTGGGAGGATCTTCACAATTAAAATTCTCACTTAAGATAAAAGGAGTAAGTCTTGAGCTTTAGAGATTTAGGTGACATCTTAGAATTATAAACATGCTATGCAACCTTATTTTAATCTTATCTTTATAAGGTGATAGCTTGGAATTATAAACATGATATGCCATTCCATTTCTTTATCTTTAAGATTTAAGGTGATGACTTGAAAATTAAACATGATGCAAGAACTTGAAATATAAACATGATACAAGAAACTGGAGCGGCGGTAATCCGCACAGGACCAGTAGAGGGAGAAGAAAATATTAAGAAACCGGAGCGGCGGTAGTCCGCACAGGACTAAGAAACCGGAGCGGCGGTAGTCCGCACAGGACCAGTAGAGGGAGAAGAGAATATTATTATTACATCTTTTTAAGCTCCAATCTCAAGACTTTTTAAAGAATAAATTCTTTAACTCCAATAATCATATTTCTTTGCTTGTGATACATGGGCAAGTCTTTGAGCTCTAGGATCTTTAGGTGATGGCATAAAATAAACATGCCATGCGTTGATTCTTTTAGCCATTATAAAATATAGTGAGAGCATAAATTAAATATGAGATGCAACCCCTTTATTATCTTGAAATATTAAGCGATGACTTGAAACATAAACATGAAATACAAGCTTGGAATTTAAACATGAGAAATGCAAGTTCATTTATTCATTCTTGAAAATTTAGTGATGACATAGAAGGTAAACATGGTTATGCAAAGCATAAACTTAATCATGGATGCAAATTCATTTTGTTTCTTTACTAAAGCTCCTTCAAGACTTTAAAAGAATTATAAATTCAACCCAATACATATCTTAACAAGAAATAAAACATAAAAGGAAAAAAATACATCTTTCAAGTTCTAAACTAAAAATCTTTGTTTTAGCATCATAAAGCATTATTCTTTAAGGTTTTGCATCAAGTGGAATTTTCAAGCTTTAGAGGCCTAACTTGTGATGGATTTACAACCCACCCTCAAGGTCCTCATCATCAAGCCATCATCTTAGTTCCACCTAGGCCATATGGTTGAATTGGTTAAAGAAAAATTGAAGAGGAAAACCAAAATGAAAAGCTAAGGCAAGTTCATAATTTCATCATTTTGAGCTAAAAACACAACTCCTCAAAGCATAGAAATAAATTTAGAAACTACTCCCTACCTAATCTGAGTTGAAGAAGAGGAAGAGAACTTGGTTTCTTGAAGTGAAATGAAACAAAATCTCTTTGAAAAATTGAAGAAAGAATTCAGCCAAAGAGGAGGAAGAAAGAAAGGTTTGGTCCTCCTAAAAACTAGTTATGAACCAAGCATTCCAAGACCACTCAAGCAAGCCTATTTATAGAAGATTTTGAGGCTTCTAATTGGCCAAAATGATGAGGTAGTGGATGGAATTTTGCAGGAGAAATAAGGGAGGAAAAATCATTTTAGACAAAGTTGTATGAAATTAAGGAATTATGTCTCTTATGGTGACATTTTGGCATTTTGTTTTAGTGCAACTTTTGGCAATAATTCAGCTGCATAATGGCATCAATAATTTCGTCCATTACAGCCCAAAGAAGTGAAATTTGTGTGTTCCATGCATTATTTAGGTGTAGGCAAGGTATTCATGTAATTTAGAGAATTTACTGCTAAGGGTTTAAGTGAATTAGTAAGCAATTTGGGTGTTTTTGAGCAATTTTGGGTTCTAATCAATCTAAATACATAATTTTGACTCTAGATTAATATTTAGAATTTAATAAGCTTTAATTTGAGCCTAATATTGCTTAGGTTTCGTATACTGAATCAAAAATCCCGAATTGCAAACTCGCCAAAAACAGGGCAAAATCGCACTTTCACTTAAAAATTGCCCGAGGCCACCCGAGCTTAACCAATGGTTAATCATGGCTTAAAAACACATTTTAAAACATTTTAGTGAGGTTCGGGCTCAGTCGGCACGCACATCGGAGTTAAACAAACAGGGGCTGCTTTTGGTCATTTCGCCTGAACTCAAAATTGAGATCCTTCTGCTCTATTAACACACATAACACAAACAATCCCTTATTATCCTCAAAATATCCCCTTGAGAATAGGTGGGGCCCACGATCCTCATTTTCTGAGTAAAATAACTTCAGGGGCATTTTGGTCATTTTATACGCATGAAATTCTGATTTGCGACTCTCGCATGAATCGTTCCTAACCTCTCTTCTAATGTTATATTCCTTTATTGAGGATTGTTCGGCCTCAAATCTTATGTAATAATTACCTACGGTAATTCGGTAATTGAGTAATTTCTAATGACAGTAAAAATTACAGTAAAAATTGGGGCGTTACAATACATATGTATATTAAGGCTCATAGAAGAGCTTTTTCTTGTAATAAGTATGTATTCTATAAATACTTTGTTTTCCTTTTATATATTTAAGTAGAATTATGAATTAGATATTGCACGATTCGTTCAGATATGTCATAAATAATTAAGTAAGGTCCACTAATTTATAAGTAACAACTTCTAAGTTTAATATCATGGCTTAAGAATGATATTGTACTTGGTAGGGTGTTACACAGAAAGTGCTGCTTAATGTAGAAATCAATTCTTTCCTGAAGTAAGTCATGATTTCAGTCTTCAATCTCAATGACAAAATTTCTATCAAGATCAGATTGAAGAAATGAAGTTCAACAAGAGGATCAGAAACTGAGAAAGCGCATTAGAAAGAACAAGTTTTCAAACACCATACACTTTGCAGAAAAGGAAGGAAAATTCAAAATTCAAATTAAGTCAACACCCAAAAATGGCTGACAGTGGCGTCTTACTTTTTCGCTTGGCTAAATGTCCTATTTTCTAGAAGAAAGAGTTTAGAAACCATGGCCAGAAAGTAAAAAGTAGTTTCCAAAGCTTCAGTTATAAATCATATTTGACAACAGTCTCTATGCCTTTATAAAAGCAGCTCTGACATAGCCGAGCTACTCTTCTAGATAGCTTTTCCCAGGACACAAAAAGTAGATCTTCATATGTCAAGTGGAAGCAAAATCAAGGGGCAACAGTCTAATTTGAAGATCAGGTATAAAAGGATGTCATGTGCTTACAACTGAAGACTTTTGAAAGATCTTTGACAGCTTTCTAAGAATGCTAAATGTGAATTCCTCCTTTTCTTCTGTAAATTATATTACATCTTGTAATCAGTTTCTAGGTTTGTAAAAATCTTCTTTCTAAGGTCTCACTAGATAACATCTTCTTCTTAGGAAGAACTATTTGAAAGAAGTTATTCAAGTTTTTAGGTTATACACTGTTTTATTTACAGAAAAACTTGATTGTTCAGTTGTTGGAGAGAGCTAACCTTAAACCAAATCATTGTAACCCGATCCATTAGTGATCATTGTGAGGTTAGCTTGGAGAGCCTAGTAAAATGATTACTTCGAAGAAATAGTAGAGTGAAACTACTGGTCATGGAAAATAGCTTAAGAAGGCTAAACAAAGACTATCATTCTTTCTCTAGGTTTAGAAAGGGATTTAGTGAAATTCAACAGGTTGTTAAGAACTAGATGTAAGCAAGGTTAACCAAACTAGTATAAAAACCACTATGCGTTATTTCTCTATCTCTTCTTATCTCTTTCATATTTTGTATTTGAGATTTGCTACTATGTATTTCTGAAAACATTTTTCAAATAATTTATAAGTTCTCATTCAGTTCAGAAAGTAATTTTCTGAACCAGACTAACATATATTTCATTTGTCTTCAAGTCAAGAACTTGATAGGATATGTTTCAGTATTTTAAATTAGAAAAAGAAGTTAAAGCATGATTTAACCCTCTTTCTCGTGCTATTTTCAATCTATAAAATCATAGTCCTCCAAGAACTCCATCCACCTCCTCTGCCTCATATTTAACTCCTTCTGATAAAGAGATACTTAGGACCCTTATAATCTGATAACACCTTAAACTTTCACTCTATATATATGGTGTCTCTATATCTTCAAGGTAGACACAACAGTTGCTAACTCTAAATCATGGGTGGGGTAATTCACTTCATAAGGCTTCAGCCACCTAGACGTAATGGCCACAACCAGCCTATTTTGTGTCAACACATAACCTAAACCTTTCCTAGAGGCATTACAATACACTTCGAAGGGTACACTAGGATTAGGTAATACTAATACGGGGGTTGTGGTTAACCTCATCTTCAGCTCTTAAAAGCACTTTTCACGCTTTAAGGTCCAAACTAAGGAAATTTGAGAAAATTCTTTAATCAAACTATGGTAATAACCAGCTAATCCTTAAAAGCTTCGTATCTCAGTTACTAAGGTAGGTCTTTCCTAGCTCATCACAACCTCTATCTTATTAGGATCCACAGTAATACCTCCTCGCTACACCAGAATTCCCAAAAATTTCATTTTCTCCAACCAAAATTCATATTTAGGAAACTTTGCATACAACTTCTTTTCCTTCAAGATCCCTAGAATTATCCTCAGATGATGCTCATGCTCTTCGTAGGTCTTCGAATAGATAAGTATATCATCTATGAAAACAAACATGAACTGGTCTAAATAAGGTCAAAAGATCCTATTCATATAGTCTATGAATCTAGCAAGAGCATTAATTAATCCAAATGACATCATTATGAACTCAAAATGCCCATATCGAGTCCTAAAAGTCATCTTGGGGATGTCTTCTTCCTTCACTCTAATCTGATGATAGCCTAATCTCAATTCAATTTTTGAGAACACTATATCCCCCCTCAACTAGTCTATCAAATCATTGATCCTAAGCAAAAGGTGTAGGTAGAAAAGTGCATGAGAAGGGGGGTTGAATCATGCTTTGCTTGTTCTTTCCTTCTTTTGTTTTGAAAACTTAAGCAATATACTATTAAGCTTTGAGCTTGAAGTGCAGTGGAACAACGTCAGTCACTTCAGAAAGTTACATTCTGAATGACAGCAAAGATGATAACAGCGAGTATAATAGATTTAAAGAAAAACATAGAATAATAATAGTAATGCAGTAATATAAAGGAGTTAAACGAGAGAGATACAACATAGAAGTTTTTATAATAATTCAGCCAATCTACCTATATTCAATTCTTAACAACCGTTGAGTTCCACTGAAACCTTTCTCAAATCAAGAAAGTTGGATAGTCTTTGAAGTAGCATTTCCAGGCTCTTAACTGTGACTAGTAGCAACCTCTGCTGTCACAAACCAAGTAGTCTTTGACCAACCTCGCTAAGTTAAACCAGCGATTAGCAAGTACACTTTGCTATCACAACTTGAGTAGTCTTTAACTAACCTTTCCAAGCTAAATCTGAGTAGTCTTTGACCAGCCTCTCCAAGCTAAACTGTGACCAATAGCTAACTCTAGTGTCATTTTGCAAGTAGTTTTTGACTAGCCTCTCCAAACTAACTCATGCTGATCACTATTGGATTGAGGATACGAAGTTTTGTGTTTGCGTTTGCCATTCAGACTAATCTACACTCAAGTTTCCATAAGATATATAATGACAAGCTTGGGAAAAACTTGAATGACTTCTTTCTATGATTTTTCTTAGGAAGAACGTATGATCTATTAAGAATGTAGAAAGAAGATTTTTATAGACATGGAAACTGATTATAAGATGTAATGAATTTTACAAGAGATGAAGAGAAATTTTTACAACGTCTTGGCTCTTGTGCAGTATCTTGATCTTTTTTTTTAATCATTTTGAGCACAATATCTCCATTTATAGATGGTCTTCATTTATGACCGTTGGCTATGATCAGTTGTCCAAGTGATATTTGTTGATCATTTGTTTGTGTCTTGAAAAAACAGTCTAGAAGAGTAGCTCGTTGTCTATCAGGGCTGTTTCAGAAGCCATTGTGAAATAGATGTTTCTGAGGTCACCTTTAGAAACTACTTTTTACTTTCTGAACAAGGATTATGAACTTTTCTTTCTAGAAACTAGAGTGGTTGACCAAATTGGTAGAAGAGATAACCACCAGTCTATAATTGGGTTTGCCCTTAAATTTGAAATTCAAATTTCCCTCATTTTCCTATAGAATGCACTGTTTCACTATAAAGTGAACTTTCTAAAGTGCAGTATCAGTTCCTTGATATCTATATGATTTCCTAGAATTCAATCAGTGCTTGTAGATGATGAAATGATAGCGATCTTGATGATTGAAGGTTGTAGAATATACTTACTTTAAAGCTGGTTTGAAATATTCATTTGATGTGCTTTCTGAAGTCGCATCCTACTTTCTGAAGATCTGTGCCTTGGTTTCTTGTATACAATATTTTCTTTAGTCCGTTTAGCATGTATAAATTCAATTCACAATATAATTTTCATTTTCATTAAGTTCCTATATCTTTAAACGAGATAAATCATGTTTGCACATGTATAGTGAAATTATTTTTGCTTCAAGAAATGTGTTATGCAAACAAAAGAACCTATTTGATATTTCAAGAAAACTCAAGGAAAACATTAGTCCTCATTCAAAACACTTTGCATTACTGCTTTCTGAAGGGTTATAGAGCTAACAAAGGGGACTTATTCTTCATTGTCATTTGATTTAATTGCCTATAGTCTACACAAAGCCTTAAACTCCCATCATTCTTTTTCATGAACAACATTAGGACTCCCCACGATGATATACTGGGTCTCACAAACTTCTTTTCCAAAAGCTCCTCTAATCGAGTTTTCAACTCAACTAACTCTATAGGTGACATCCTATAGGGTGCTATAATGACAGGCCCCGTCCTTGGGACCAACTATATCGGGAAATCAATCTCTCTTTTCGAAGGGAACTCTAGTACCTCGTTTGGAAAAACTTCATGGTAGTTTCTCACTACGAGCATCTTCTTAATACTTTGCTCAAGGTCTACATTGCCAATGGCTAGGAAAACATGTCCCTCACTCTCTGTCCCACAATAGTTAACTTTTATGGCATTCAAGTAGTAACTTAATTGTTTAATAGATGTAATAGGAATATAAGGAAAGATGACAATTTTTTAGTAATAATCCAATAACACATGGTTGGCAAAAAGAAAATCCATGCCTAAAATCATATCTATACCATGCATGGGTAAACAAATCAAATCAGTAACAAAAGATTTACTGACAAAATGATAATGCAAGCAACAACGTCATGTCCTAACAGACATACTAATGGGTGTAGAAATAATGAGTTCAAAAGGACGTTCTGACTTATGCAAATGCAAGGACTCTACTTTGTCAGGAGATATGAATGAATGAGTTGCACTAGAATTGTACAGTACAATTAAGGTCTTATTGTTCACTTCACACTTAACTTTCATGAGGTCGGTAGACTTCATTGAGTCTTCTGTGTTGAAGGTAAAGACCCTCCCTTGATATTGGGGCCTGGTAGCAGGAGCCGAAGGATTCTACTTGGGTAACTCCATGGCATAGTTGCCTAGCTTCCTATACTTGTAGCAAACTCCTTGACTTATCAAGCAAAGTCGAAGTCCATAAGGATTTCCACGGTTGGAATACTTATAGTAGGTACATGCCTAGTTGGTGCTACTAGGGCTCTCTGTGGTGTCTTGCCTTTAGGATCGCTTGATTCTCTATGATGGAAAGTCTTCTTATAAACTTGCAACTTGAACTGTGACTTAAACCTTGGGGCTTGCGGTGCCGGCTTCTTTTTATAGTTCTCCACTCTAGGCAAAGTTAGCTTCTTGTTACTCTGCTTAACGATGCGACATTTGTTAACTAGGATAGGAAAATCCCTAATCTCGAAATGAGAAACAGTAGCATTAATCTCTGCCTTTAGCTTAAAATAATACTTTATGCACTTTCAGACCTCATTGAGATTCCTTTGAAAAACTTTCGAGAACTAGATAAACTTAATCTATTCCTTAAACTAGGCAATGTATTGTGCTACACTTATCCCTCCTTGGGTTAATTGTATGAAGTCCATGTCCTTGGCATTCCTCACTTATGTGGAAAGTACTTCTTGCAGAAGCAAATCTTGAATATCTGCCAACTGGTCATGGTGCCAGCAGTTTCTAGTAACCTCCGAGCGCCAACCCACCAAAACATAGCATTAGCCTCTAGCATATAAATAGCAAAAGCCACCTTCTATTCCTCTCAGCAGGTGATCAATGAAAAGATCTTATTCATGCTCTAAATCCACTCCTTGGCTTGGTTGGGATTCAGATCTCCCCTAAATGATGGAAGATTCGCCTTGCAAAATTCTCCAAACCATATGTGCTCTGAACCATCAGTCATATTAGAACCACGTCTAGCATCTCCTTAGTTTTCCATCTGCTTAAACATCCTCTGCATAGCCCTCACCATATCCCTAAGTGCTCTCATAATCTCATTTCCTTGCTTATCCCTATACTAATTCTTATACCGACGTGGTGCCATTAGTCTTTGAGCACACAAAATAACAAACAATGAGGTAGTAAGTCTCAATACTTATGCAAAGTGGGCTAGTTACCGTGTCATGAACATAAACAGTAGTCATGCATCTTTATCCTATAGCATATCCTATTAATAAGGCTCTACACATGATATAACTATCACATTATGCTTAAAAAGCATAGTCAACCACTCCTCAAGCTCCATGAGAATCGAATTGCTCTATTACCAAAATGCGACTCCCTAATATTTAACCCAACATGTCTAAGACACATTTTGGTTAATTATTAGGGTTACTCTTTTGTTCGAGTTCTTAACTTTAAAAACATTGAAAATACTTAGCGAAAATATGAATAAATTTTTCTTTTGAATTGTGAAGCACAAAAGTGAGCCGCGCATACATCTAAGAATGCTTTACTTGCAAAGTAGTTGAATAAAATAAACATCACACTTGTATACATGTAATCTAAAAACATACATCCAACATGCATAAATGCATCAACAAATACACATACACACACATAATACCAAACATCATTATATAAAGGCATTCCCGAGGAAACCAAACAACATAAACAACGTAGCATTCCACCAACAAGTACAAATATCCAAATACGATTGTCACAAAGTCCCAGAGGGTGTTGCAATGAGAAAAGATTTTAGTTTTCAAAAGGTTAATGGAGTCGCCACCAATTTTTATTTAAGAAAAAAATTGAAAAACCTTTCAATTTGGCAAAACTAGCCTTTTTAAAAAACAATTTGGGTTTGGAGTTTGATTATGATTAGGGAAGAAGGAAATTTAATCCTATTGCAACCCTAATATATCTATCTCATGACAATTACCTAAAGCTCGTTGTGCAAATTAAACAATAACTTTAACAATTTTATTTTTTCCTAAAAAAGAGTTAAAGCCAAAAAAATATTTACAAAATTTAACTGAAAAAAATTTGCAAAAAAGAGAAAATAAATTTAAGAAAATTTAATTTTAGCTTGATAGAGAAATATTTGCTCCTACGTATTCTCTGGTGTAGTGAGGAACTCATAGTCACGTAGTTCTTCCAAAAATTAAGTGTGTGTTGAGTTAATTTCATTTTAAAAAACAGAATTAAGAGAGATAAAATTCATTTTTGTATAGAATTTAAGGTGGCAACAGACTACTTAGTGAATATTTTACAATTCAATAGTGAGGAAGGAAGCACCAGCCACTCAGTCACAACTATTGACTATTGTATGGATAATTAAAAAACATTCATTTTATTTTATATTTATTTCTTTTAAAGAGCTAAAAAAATAATTAAACTAAAAAAAAAATCTGCCCAAATCAACATGGCCTAAAAAAATTTAAAGCAAAAGATTTTTGACCTAAGACCCGCTACTTAAAATAAGATGTCCAAAACTTATCCAAAAGCCCAACTTCAAATAACCACAAAAAAAAGGAAGTGAGCCTAACCCAAAAATAAAAAGGATAGATACTTGACCAAAGACAAAAACAAATCCCTAAACCCAATTGCTACAAAATGGAAAAATGATGATGGAATAGGCATGAGGAGACAATGGTGAACATAGAAGGTAGTTATGGTGGTGGAACAGGTAGTCATGGGAAGGAGGAGACGCGGTGAACCGCGAGCTTGTAGAGGTGTTGGCTTCGACAGATTGGCTTTCCACGGAGCTTCGTGTTGGTTGTAATGGGTAACAAAGTGCATGAGAAGGGAGGGTTGAATCGTGCTTTGCCTTTTCTTTTCCTGTTTTACTTATGAAAAACTTAATCAAGATACTATCAACCTATGAACTTGAAGTACAATAGAAATAACGTTAGTGACTTTAGAAAGTACAATTTTTGAACTAGATATGAAATAAAAGCAAGAAAGAAAGCTTTCCAGAAATGACACAATGAATAAACCAAATACAGAAATAAACTAAGAGATGAAGGAGAAGAGAAATACTACACAAGAGTTTTTATACTAGTTTGGCCAACCCGCCTACTTCTAGTTCTCAACAACTGTTAAGTTTCACTAAATCTCTCTTACAAGAGAAAACACAACGATAGTCTTTACAATAGCCTTCTCAAGCTCTAACTAGTGACCAGTAGACAACACCTGTTGTCATAAACTAAGTAATTATTTACTAGCCTGCTCAAGCTGAACTGAGTAGTCTTTGACCAGCCTTTCCAAGCTAAACCGAGTAGTCTTTGACCAGCCTTTCTAAGCTAAACTGAGTAGTCTTTTACCAGCCTCTCCAAACTAAACCATGACCATTAAAACACCTTTACTATCATGTTACAAGTAGTCTTTGACTAGTCTCTCCAAGCTAACTCACATCGATCACTATTGGATCGAGGTTACAAAGGTTTGTGTATGGGTTTGCAACTCAAACTAACCTACACTCAAGTTTCCTTAAGATTTACAGTGAAGGACCTTAGATAACTTGAATGACTTCTTTCCACCTATTCTTCCTTGGAAGAACGTATGAATAATGAAGGAATGTAGGAAAAATATTTTTACAAACAAACAAAATGATTACAAGATGTAATGTGCGTTACAGCATGAGGAGAAATTTTTGCAGAGTTTTTGCTTTTTTGTTAGGCATTCGTTCCTTATTCTTTGAAAGCATAACATCTTTATTTATTGATGGTCTTTCTTGTGACCATTGCCTTTGATCAAATATCCAAGTGACACATGTTGACTACCCATTTGTGTCTTGGAAAAAAATAGTCTAGAAAAGTAGCCTATTTATTTGTCAGAGCAGATGCAAAAGCTGTTGCAATGTTGAGGTTTCTAATTTCTCTTCAGAAACTACTCTTACTTTCTGAAAGTGGTTTCTAAACTCTTTCTTCTAGAAGCTGGGGTAGTTAACCACAAAGGTAGAAGAGATGTCATACTAGCTCTGTCACTGGATTTTGACTTTTCAAATTCAAATTTGAATTTCAAATTTCTCTCATTTTCTTGCACAGTACATTGTTTCATTGTAAGTGAACTTTTTGATATGTCGTATCATTTCCTTGATGATTCTTTGATCTTCTTATCTTCAATCAAAGTTTGTTTGATGAACGAATCATTACAAGTATGGTGATTGAAGATAGTAGAACACTTTGGCTTCAGTATTTGATTGATATCTTCATTTTTGGTGTACTTTCTGAAGTTCAGTACTACTTTTTGAAGTCTTGAATCTTGTTTTCTTATACTGGTTGTTTTTCTTCAATCATTGGGCATTTTAAGCTCATGTTTTGGACATATTATCAATTTTATTAAGTTCATATCTCTTAAAACAAGATTAAGCATATTTGCACATGTAAAGTGAAATTATTCTCACTTAAATAAGCCTTGTTATACTAATGATAGAACCTGTTTGTTACTTCAAGAAACTCAAGATCACCATTAATCATTCTTCAAAGTATTTTATTTAGATTGGCTCTGTTGTCAATCAAAACATATTTCATTAAAGCTTTTATAAGGGTTTTGGAGCTAACAGTTGTTGGTTGGGCTTCTGACAGAGATAGCAACAGTGGTAGATGGTGGCTGGTCACGATTACGAGGGAAGAGGATTGTGATGTTGGCTTAAGGATTCAAAGGTTGCGGTGATGGGATGTATGATGTGAGAATATGATGATGGTCATTAATGGTTGATGATGGTGAAGGTTTTGTTGTGAGGCTTGAGGGGCTAGCGTTGTGGGTTGTGAAAAAAAGATGATGACTGTGATGATGAGGATGGTGTGATGATGTTTGAGTTGTAGTCCTAGATTGTGTTCTTAACTGGGGTCAAGGGTGATTTGGATGAACATAATGAACATCGATGGAGGGTGGTACTAGTGGTAAACTAAGGTATAATTTACAAGCCCACGTTAACAACCAATAGAACAGTAATGTAAGGAAATTAAAGGGAAAAAACTAGTGTGATGCAACTAAGGATGCCCAGACCTGTAAGAAAAAAATCTTTCCTTTGTATATTCTCTATGTATTTTTGCTGATCTCCCTTTGACTTACTAACAAAAACTATATATACACGTGTTTTCCTATAACATAATAAATGACAAAATTATATGTCCTAATACTAATTGATACTAATTAAACAAATAAAATCAAGATAATTGACAAAACAAGCCAGGTTAGAATCAATCAATGAATGCTAAGTAATCAACTTAAGAAAAAAATATTTGATTTTGATTTTTTCAGCTTTTTTATTTTCATTTTTTATTTTTTATTTTTTTAGGACTTTTGGGCTTAGACCAATTATCAAACATGGACTAAAAGAAAAAAATAATTTTTCAATTTTTTGGATTCAAAGAAAAACATTGTTTTTGGCAACCTGATCAAAATTGGGTCCTGATAGTAGGCCCAATTTGCTTGGTCTTTTAACTTAAAAAGACAAGCAAAGTAAAAAGCAACTAATTTTGTTCGATTCAAGTTTTTTTAACTTAATTACAAGGAAATAACAATCCAATCCTAAGCTTCACAATACTTAGGAAAGTGTAGGCATTGTAATTGAAGGCATCGCAATTCTTTCAATGGGATGAGTAAGCATCACAATATATACAATGGATGAAAACGAGGCTTCACAATACCTCAAGATGATAAGGAAGGCATTACAATACTTTCAAAATGTTGAGTAAAGCATTCTAATCACTAAAAACATCATCATGCATCATAAAAACAACATTTATCATAAAATCACTGCACAAAAACTTATGTCACTTTATGAAGCAAAATAACTTTTCTAAATCCCTAAGTAACTCCTAATGATTACAAAGTCACTTTTTTACGTTATAACCACAACAACACATATTTTACATCATCAAAACAAATTATACCGTATAGAGCATAGTGCTGTGGTTATGTGCTAGTGCACATTATTCATGAAAATCTCTTTTCTTACTCAAGAAGCTTATAATCACTCATAAAAGCACTTTTATACATGACATCACAAGAAAACATTCGCTGCAACCAAGGACCATCAAAACTATGACATCACCACACATACATCATCCATTTTCAAACATGTGTTTCATACCAACAAAACCAACACAAACTACATAAGACATAAGAACCATAAATGACACTTTTATACTCATGAAATCAAAACCAACCAAACAAAAACCATAATATTTATTCAAAATCACAAATCATACCAAATAAAGAAAATGAACAAATCAAAACTTTATTTTAAGCCTCATAACCCAAAATGGACAAAAAAAAAAATAAACTCAACCTCCAAGTGCTCATATAAAAGTATATTCTTACAAAAGTACAAGATAAGTAGTCTCTAGCCCTCATAGGGCATAACTAGCTTTGGAGCATCATGATCATGAATAGAACCATGATCACATGAACTCATCATCAAGCCCAATAAAACATTTTTGTTCAGAAATAGAGCTTCTCTTTTGAAGATTAAAGATAACCACTTAGGAATCTCCAGAGGCCTCAAAATGGAGAACAAAGTTCCATCATGAGAAAACTCTCATAATCAAGATTCATGTTTCATGCTCCAAATAAAGAGAAATACCAAGAAGAAGAAGAAAACAAGAACATAGTACCTACCAAAGTCAAGATCTAACTTGATCAAAGCATTAAATGAAACAAAAATCCTCTTTCTCCTCGTTGCTAGCCATGACCTTGATGAAATGGTAAGGGAAGGATGTGGTTTCAATGGAAATGGATGGATTATGGGTTTAGAGTGGTGTTAAGAAGGTGAATGAAGATGTAAATATGGTAAGAATATGTGTTTAGAGCTTGATTTTCTTTCAATAATGGTGACTTAGAGAAGAGAAAAAGAGAATATTAAAAGAAATATGTAAGAGCATTTTTTTTTTTACTTAAAATAGGAGACTAAGTCTCTCCAAAAAGGAAAATACAGATGAGATAGTGTATGAGTAACTAGGGTGTGATGCGTCTTAGATATTTGTGATAGAAATAAAAATGAGAGAGGAAATGGGGAGGGGCATCACAGCCTTGTATTAGGCAAGGGGTCATTTTTTTTTGGCAATTTGTAAGAGTGGAAATTAGGGTTAGGGGTAGTATAAAGTTTCTAGAATGATTAGGGTTCAAAATAATCACTTAAGGACACTTAATCTTGATCCAAGGGCTAGGATTCAATCTTGAATGTATCAATATGTTTAATCCATGCTAACTAGGGCTACGTAGGCCTAAACAAGTAAGAGTAGCAAAGGTAATGCAATGTTAAGTGCTTTAATCCTTTGTGCCATGTCACCTTGTACTTTCCATGCTCTAATATGCAATTAAACGTATTTAACAATGCTAATCACACAACTCACTTCAGTTAATTATTTTGACTCAAGATTAATAAATAAAATAAAATTACCTTTATTTTGACTCTAATATTGATTATATTTTCTTAATTACTTTGATTAAGCTTAATTACTATGGATCAAGAGTAAAATAGTAATTTCACACTATTTCACCAGAACTTCACAAATTGCATATAATCACCATACATCCCCATAAGAACACATGTCTAATCCTCAGGTGATTAATAGGTTTGGTCTCACTTTATTTATGAGAAAATTACCTCAGGAGTATTTTGGTAATTTTATCTAAAAACACATGAATTTCGATTTTTGCATCTTGAAGCATACTAAATACATCTAATTCCTTTCAAACATTAAACTAGGTTTGTATCAATACAAAGAGGATTGATACTTCCTTCCAAACAAGGCCTCATATGGTGCTATGCTGATGCTAGATTGATAATTATTGTTATATGTAAACTCAATCAATAACAAATATTCATCCCATTAATCACCGGGTCCTAACATGCTCTACTCACTAGATTTGTATCAATACAAAGAGGATTGATACTTCCTTCCATACAAGGCCTCATATGGTGCGATGCCGATGCTAGATTAATAATTATTGTTATATGCAAACTCGATCAATAACAAATATTCATCCCAACTTCCACTGAGAATGTTCATGCTATGTCATTCTCAATATTTGCACAGAAATGGCCTCAGTGTCATTTTAGTCATTTTGTACAAATAGGGAAAATCTTACAACAGCTTTTAGACATTTTAAACCAACCGCTGCATGCTTCAGCATTCAAACTTATTTACTCCAAGCTTGGTCGGCTTTCTCTACTTTTATCCCATCTTCACCCCATAATGTAAATAATGTAGTAGAGTTAGTTAGGATTAGTTTTTCTGTTTTCTCTTTCGTGGCAATTGATTGATAGAGGCTTCTCTGTATAAATATCTGAATAGCCACCGAGATTTAACGAGTTCCATTTTCACCACTTTCATTCCTCTGTTATTCAGAGACCTTTCTGAGAAAAATTCAAACAGTGATGAATGGATACAAATCCGACCGAAAAAAAAAATATATATATAAATAAGTGAAACAGAACTAAAGAAAAATGAATAGAACAAAGAAACAAAAAATTTCAAGCATTGTCAAATGAGGATGGATACATTGATCACAAAAGTTTCAACAGTAACATAAATACATAAAACATGGAAAATATGTTAAAACATGCAAAACTACTTCTCTGCGCCGCACTGCATGGAGTACTGCTCCCACTGTAGCACCCCTGCTTTTGCTTGATACCTGCACCACGGTTTTCAAGCACGAATGTAGAGTTTGTCTGCCCATTGCTAAATAAAATACACCAAAAGAAGGGTCCTTTATGAACTCCAACCAGGCCTACTCCCACCTCAGTATGTGATCTGTTTCTCAGAATAGACAAAGAATTCTTATCTTTAACAAGAACTTCTGAAAATGCTAATGATGGCTCAAGATACTTCCTTTGACAACCCACTACGTGTCCAGTTATGTCGCCAAAAGTGGGAAGCTCGACCCCGCAATTGGGAGCAAAAACTTCAGTGAAGTCATCTTCAGGAGGCTTGCAATTCACAACGTTGTTGTCAGTGCAGTTCCCTTTGCATAATTCAATGTATTGTAAGGCCATGCATCCTAGACCAGGGCTGTCATTCAAGCGAGGGAGCTTCTGATCTGTTCGATTCTTGTTTATAAGGTCAACAATATCACTGGCAGGGTTTCCTGCAGCTCAGACAGAAAACAACCAGCTGATTTTCAGAGAAGAGATTTGGCATATATAATTTAGAGTGCACACACTGTTTGAATCTGCATGATTCTGTATGTAATAATGGTGCATTTACATGTATATCCACAAACATTATGTTTATGCAGTTTTTGATCAATTTCATCTCAAAATTGATTCCTCATGTCTGATGGTAATTAAACTCAGATTTGTGCTATAGTATGAATATATTCCAGAACTTGGTTCCGTTAGTACTATTAAATAAAATTGAATCATTTATATAATGCTGTATAGCTACTCAAGTAGACATTGTAAATAAAATTGTCCTCTTACGAATGAATTTTTATTCTTCTGGTACATAGAAACATCATAATTCTATTAAAAAGTCCATCCATGGCTGCATGTTTTTCAGAACATTTGAATCTTCTGCTGCAAAATATTTCATATCAGCATAATAAGCGAATTAAAATAAGTGGCCTATCAGGTTTCCTAAAGGATTTGCCGACTAAAATGGGATGCTTTTGATCATTAGTATAACCTTGTCGTTAAAACGATAAAATAATCCACAATATTGCTTAATGGTTATCATTAGTTTACAGGATGCAGACAGAAGCAGATACATACAAAGATTACAATTCTACTACATATCCATAGATGGATGCATGCATTTCAGTACATTTGAAGTCTCCCCTGCGAAATATTTTAAATCAGCCAAATATGCACAAAGGAATATATGGGCCATCTAGTTTCCTAAAGTATTTGCTGACCTAACTGTGTTCCCTCCTTAGTATAACTAGGAATAATTTAGTATTTAAAAATGACTGAGGAAAATAATCCAAATCATTGCTTAATGATTATTATTAGTTTACAGGCTGCAGAAAGGTCCAGACAGATATTCAGATCATAACTCAAATACTTGAAATTCCTACATCATCATCTTGCCCATCGTTAATGTCAAAAAAAAAAAAAAATTGAAGAAGTAAAGAAAAAGAATCTCCATGCTCATTTTTGGTATCAGAGAAAATCTCTACATGATGTTAGATTCCAGTAGTTACAGCACAAACTTTTAAACCCTTTAACTGTATTTACAAAGTTTCTTTTTGTGCAGGATTCTTAAATCCTGAACTTCATTATCATAAGGAGTATGATTACTCCTGTAGTTGATATAAATAGCTACCAAGAACACTACATGTTTCAGCAAATGATACAAACTCTTCTGAGTCTGACCCGTTGAGAATACTACCTGTTATAAGAAACAAGTTCATAGGACACCACCCGACCATAGCAAATATCCAAAACTACTTCTAAATTCTAATAGAAACACAATTGCTTGTAACTTTTCCCCTATCACACAGTAGGCCATAATTTTTTCCCTGTATTACAAGTCTAGACTAATGTTTACAGCCCTATAGATCATGCAGGATCGTTCTCTGTTGAAAAAAAATCATGCCTTTGATCTTCAACATCCTTCTGAAGACAGCGGCAAAGTATTGTTTCCAAAAACCTGAACTATATTCCTTTTTTCCCACCAAATTTATTGAACAAAATAAAACATGCTAAGACAACCAAATCATCTTTCAAGATTTCTGTGCAGAAGGGTACTCAATCAGATCAATCAAGTATCTCCTACCAAAGATTATTATAAACTGTTCTATTTTTCAAATAAATAAAATCCATGGTAAGACCATATTGCTTTACTTTGATGTTTGTGACTATTAATCCAATTGATTACAACCATAAATTACTGCTGAACAACCTTTCATTACTGAGATTTTCCTAAAAACTAAAATGAAGGAAATTCTTTTCCAGAACATCTGAAAGAATGGTAAAAGGCAGAAAATCTTGGTTGCAATCCATAATAAATCATCTGCCAGATCAAATTACCATACCTGTTGATTTTAAGGGATAAAATATCTGGAAGCCAGATCACTTTGGCAGCAAACAGGAATTTTTCATATTGCCATCAAATGGCCTTCTTTTAAAATTTGAATATACACAAAAAGAAGCACATCTTGACAATATGAAGTAGTAAAACTATACTTCAGGGTATGTCTTGATACAAAAGATACAAGAATAATTGATATTATTTGTAAGTATCAGAAACATAGATCTGTATAGCTAATATCTGAGGATTAATTAGCACTATCTATATATATAAGAAACAACAAATGGAGACCAAAAAATAGAAGAAACTGAATGTATTATTAACACACTCAAGATGAACCAATGTGGATCATTTGACGAGGAAGAAGATACAAAGCTAGCATGAAATTGAAAAGGAAGTTCTTGAGCATTGGAGAGGCTCAAAGCTCCCCCAGAAGCCTAGTCCCAATATTTGCTTACATCATTTTCCCATATTCCCTTTCGTTATACACTACCCTCACCCACACATTCAATCAGTTACAGCCCTCACACTCACAGCGCACATTCTGTTACAGCCCTCACCTCACAATTTACACAGCACACTCATGTCCCATACACACAACACACTCACACTTCTCACCACTTTCTCTCACTCAAAATCCAATAATTACAATTAGGGCCCAATATGCTTGGCCCAATTCCCCCAGGTTCCTATCACAATGAAATTCATATTGTACTTAATCAACAAATTTGAACATTCTACAGATTCAAAAATCTGGTAGTGCAAGATGCAGAATTGTCCTTTATGATCAGTGAAGCCAACTAGCAAATCATATTTGATATTGGAAAATAATTTGGATTTAGTTTCCTGAAACTTAATAATCAATTCAAAGGCTCTGGATTTCTGAGTTCAACAAGTCTTTCAAAGATGCAGAATTGTTCTTCATGATCAGAGAGGCTAACTAGCAAATTAATATTTGATATTGGAAATTAATTTGGATTTAATTTCCTGAAACTTAATAGTTAATTCAAAGGCTTTGATACGAGTCTTGCAAAAATTCCTCAATTAAGCTTTCAAAACATAGAGAGGGCTAGGCACACATTCAACTGAAAATTATTAATGCAAATACCTGTTTTCGTCAGTGCATGCTTTAGGATATCTTGCCAGAAGTACGTGAAAGAACTGGCTACAAAACCTCATATGCTATCCCTATCTATGTGTGGGACAGAAGAAAAGTGTACATAGATTATTGTCCTTTCTGTGTGTGTCAGAATGCAACCGATGGAGTCCTTGAGAAACCAACCGAAAAATGGGGAATAGCTTGTGTTTCCTAAAGCAAGACCTTTTAAGACTTTGGCATTGGTTAAGTCTTATACTTTTTAACTACAAGCAAATAGAGGAAGGGAGTAAACCCTTTGAAGATGCATACGGATACACAATATAAAAGATAGGAGAAACATGAGAGAATAGGCCAACATAGACTGCTCTAAGTTCAATAATATAAAGCTACAACTTCCAATTTCCAAAAATGAGAATTGAAGAATTTAATTTCATTCTTGAAGCACTCTTCCTTCCTTCCTTCTACTTACAACCAAAGACTAACATTTTTTCCTCACTAACTTCCAAATTATATATATATATATATATTGAGCAGTGGCAGGTGTATTTGAACAATAGCAAATTAGAACAGGACCAGCAGGTGCATTTACTGAAGTTTCTAAGTGAATGAATGTAACAATTAGGGTCTAAGAGGACTCAGGAATGGATATCTTTATGCAAATATCACTGAATTCTCTCGGGAGAATGGGCTTTAGGGGAGTGGGGAAGGAGGGTTTGTAAAATTCATTTTGATCCTATATTTAGGAGCTTTTGGAACACTCGTTATACAACTGTCAAGGTACAAGCAGTTTAGCTGCAGAAAATATAAGAACTACCGAGCAGAATACCCAAAAATGGAAAATAGAAGCCAGAATAAACCGTGGGCTTTTCGTTTATTGCTATGTTCACATTGTTCCCATGGCCACCAAACAGGAAAATTCACAAACACACTTCAAAATGTCAAAAAAAAGAAAAGAAACAAATAAAAGGAAGTAGGAACATAAAGTATCATTACCATGGTTGTGGGATAAAACAAGAGCAGCCGACAGCAGATAACAGAATAAGTGCAACTCACAGAAGCTGAGCTTGCTCTTCATCATAATGCAAAGGTTATCAAAAATGGGTTTAGTAGGAATGTGAGAGAGAGAGAGAGAGAGAGAGAGAGAGAGTGAGCGGAGAAAAGGGGCAACCCTAGTTAAGAAGAAAGTGGCTAATGGGTTCGATTGCTTTCCAACAAGACAAAAGCTTGCTCGCCGTAGATGGGGAAGAAGGAAGGAAAGGAGTTTATTGGTGATGGGGTTGCAGTGCAAAGTGGGGACAAAAGTAGAAAGTGGTCCCAGTAGCCGTTTATCTTCTCTGTCCTTGCATTTTTTTTTATTTATTTTTTTTCAAAGGAAGGAAATGTGATAATATTTCAACAAAAGGAATTTGGTGGGTCACAAGTTTCCCAGATTACTGCTGTGATTACGGAGGCAAAGATTGCATACTGAGCTGTCAATTCCGGCACGTTACATTGGGGCCTGGCCATTTTTTGATCCGGGCTATTTCGGGCTTAGCAAATTTCGAACCAAATAAATGATGGTCCGACGCAGGTTAGCCTATGGGATGAACACTTTTTTCTTGTTCAATTTTTTAAAAATACGGAGCATGTACATCATACCAGACTTGCAATCAGGTGCTAATGCTGGTCTTGGAATTCATATTGCATCGACATAGCAATTTGATTGTTGTACTGTCCCGTCCGTTTTTGTTTGCCTTTGTTTGAGTATGTTTTGATGTTGTCATGCCACTCGTGTGCGGGACCAACTAATAACTTTGTGCCTAGAAGGCAATTCCATATGCAGGTAGTTGTGCTCTTGTTTTGAGGATATTTAATTATTTATTTGTCACCAAATAAGATTATAGGAGATCGGGCTAGCAGATGACATGTTAAAATGTTTGAGCTAGAAATAAAGGTTTATACTGTAAGTGGATAGTAATAAAAAAAAAATACTGTAAGTGGATAAATCGAGCTTGTATAATTTTTATGTGACAAAGGTTAGAGAAGCATTCTTGCTCGGGCGATCGGGCTAGCCCAGCCCAAAGTGGACTTGGGCCATTCAGATTGAGACAAATCGAGTCAAGTTGAATGAGGGCAATTTTTGTTTTTACTCCAATATTTTCAGTCCAGCCTATGCATTTTTTGGGGCTATTCGAGCTAGTACACATCATATTTGGCCTATTTCAACAACTTTAATACTAAACTACTAATATGTTGATTTGGTTCTGCCAATTGTTATCGGAGTAAACCATGAGGTATACCACAATTAGTAGTTAGTTAAGCTTCTTAAGCATTTAAATATGAGTTTAATTCTTGGCGATGTATGTGGAAATTAAGGGTTTTGTGACTGGAGGTTCATCTCCTTCGGAGAACTCTTACCTCAAATGGATTAGTATAATAGAAATCCTGAGAAATAAGAAAAATTGTGACTGCAATATCGTTATTTGTACTCAAAATTTATGAGGTGCACTTCTATTTACTATTAAATAAAATGTGTGACTAAACCTAAATGAGGTCTACACCCAATTTAGTAATATAAGAGAATGTGTTATTATGATGTCTTACAAAATGTGAGTATAAATAACATTTCTCTTCATAGCATGATACTATATATGTTATAGAGCAATGATACGCGTCCATCAATATACATACACCATCTACATCCACCTCACTAAATGCCAAAACTTCTGTACAGAGATGTATTGATACGAAGGGGCATCATGGGAATACAAGAAAATGAAAAAAAGAAAGAAACGTACAGAGAAACAAAAATGACAGAAAAGGCTCACTCTCACCCACCCCTTTGAAAGCTTCCATTCTTTGTGCTTCTCTCATTCATCTATATCACCACCTCATAGCTCTCATTCTCGGTATCACGCAGGAGAGGAAGAAGAAGAGAATAAAACCAGCTGACGTTTCCAGTTACTCATAGCTCATTTCATTCTCTTCGTCACAGGAGAAGGAAGAAGAAGAAGTAATGTTCTTTTTTTCTTTGAGAACTTGTTTGCTTTCTTTTTCTTGTTTCTCTCACTCACTCACTAAAGCCTTCATTTTCTTTCTCTTTATTACATTTCTCTCTCTCGTTCTTCATCGTTCACAGGAGGAAAAAGAAGAAGATGAATTTTCAGCAACAAAATGAATTAAGAATGACTCTGCTAAAAGCTAAGATTTGCTATTATTGTTGAAAACTGAAGTTAAAAAAATTATAAATGCGTGTTATGAAAAGTTGTAAACTAGTAGCAAAAAGTTGTAAACCATTGTATAAAAAGTTGTAAACCAACTGAGGACACATACTAAACGTGTTGCTAAAAACTGAAGCTGAAAAATTATAAATACATGTTACGAAATATTGTAAACCAGTAGCAAAATGTTATAAACCAATTGACGACACATACTAAATAGGTTGTTAAATACTAGAGCTGAAAAATTGTAAATGCTTGTTACAAAATGTTGTAAATCAATATACAAAAAGTTGTAAACCATTGCACAAAATGTTGTAAACCAGTCGCAAAATGTTGTAAACCAATTGATGACACATACTTAACAGGTTGCTAAAAACTAGAGTTGAAAACTTGTAAATGCATGTTACAAAATGTTATAAACCAGTATGTAAAAAGTTATAAACTATAGCACAAAATATTGTAAACCAGTAGCAAAATATTGTAAACCAATTGACGACACATTCTAAACAGGTTGCTAAAAATTAGAGTTGAAAAATTGTAAAAGTGTGTTATGAAATGTTGTAAACCAGTATACAAAAAATTATAAACTATTGCACAAAATATTGTAAACCAGTAGCAAAATGTTGTAAACCAATTGAGGACACATACTAAACAGGTTGCTGAAAATTGAAGTTAAAAAATTGTAAATGCATGTTATGAAATATTGTAAATTAATATGCAAAAAGTTGTAAACCATTGCACAAAATGTTGTAAACCAGTAGCAAAATGTTGTAAACCAATTGTGGATTCCATGTTTTTATAATTTTATAAATATAAAATAGACCTAAATATAATAATAAAATTAAATTTTAGTTATTAACAATATATTTATTAGTTTTATTTAATGCTTAAACACAACAATCTCATTACTAAATTAATATAAATGATGTTATATGAACGTGTGAATTTATATAAATGATCTTACTTTTTTTTCACAACAAATCAAATTAAGCACAAATAAGACTAATAAATATATTGTTATTGACTAAAATTTAATTTTATTATTATATTTAGGTCTATTTTATCTTTATAAAATTATAAAAACATGGAGTCCTCAATTGGTTTACAATTTTTTGCATATTGGTTTGCAACATTTCATAATGCACATTTACAATTTTTTAACTCCAGTTTTCAGCAACCTATTTAGTATATGTCCTCAATTGGTTTACAACATTTTGCTACTGTTTACAATATTTTGTGCAATGGTTTACAACTTTTTGCATACTAGTTTACAACATTTCGTAACACGTATTTATAATTTTTTAACTCTAGTTTTTAGCAACCCATTTAGTATGTGTCGTCACTTGGTTTACAACATTTTGCTACTGGTTTACAATATTTTGTGCAATGGTTTACAACATTTTGTAACATGTATTTATAATTTTTGAACTTCAGTTTTTAGCAACATGTTCAGTATGTATCCTCAATTGGTTTACAACATTTTGCTACTGGTTTACAACTTTTTGTATACTGGTTTACAATATTTCGTAACATGTATTTATAATTTTTTAGCTTCAGTTTTTAGCAACAGGTTCAGTATGTGTTCTCAATTGGTTTACAATATTTTGCTACTGGTTTACAACTTTTTGCTATTGGTTTACAACTTTTCATAACACGCATTTATAATATTTTAATTCCATTTTTTAACAATAACAGCAAATCTCAGCTTTTAGCAGAGCCATTCTCAATTCATTTTGTTGCTGAAAATTCTTCTTCTTCTTTTTCCTCTTGTGAACAATGAAGAACAAGAGAGAAAAACGTAATAAAGAGAGAGAAAATGAAGGCTTTGATGAATGAGAGAGAGAAATAAGAAAAAGAGAGCAAACAAGTTCTGAAAGAAAAAAAGAACGTTGTTTCTTCTTCTTCCTTCTCCTTTGATGAAGAATGACAGAGAGAACCTGATAAAAAGTGAAAAAAATGAAAGTTTTGATAGGTGAGAAAGAGAATGAAATGAGTTATGAGTAACTAGAAACGTCAGCTGGTTTTATTCTCTTCTTCTTCCTCTCCTGCGCGATGTCAAGAATGAGAGCTATGAGGTGGTGATAGAGATGAATGAGAGAAGCACAAAGAATGGAAGCTTTCAAAGGGGTGGGTGAGAGTGAGCCTTTTCTCTCATTTTTGCTTCTTTGTACGTTTCTTTCTTTTTTTCCTTTTCTTGTATTCCCATGATGCCCCTCCATATCAACACATCTCTATACAGAAGTTTTGGCATTTAGTGAGGTGGATGTAGATGGTGTATGTATATTGATGGACACGTATCATTGCTCTATGTTATATGTTCTAAAGTGGCGCAGTAACTGTCACAGTCACAGTCACGTGGCCTCTATAGCTCAAAATGTACTACCAAAGACAAAAAATTAACTCATATTACCATAACTCAAAGTGCACAATATATAGATGATAAGAACCCGAAAAAATCACTAGCATTGCTTTTCCGTTGCAACTTCATTCCCCACTATGGTAAGCCATTTTTTCAGCTTGTTCCTCATTTTCTTTGTGTAAAAAGCCTCATGATAGATCTTCTTTGCGTACATTGGACACCTCAAGAACTTCTTTCATGAGTTGACTCTCGTGTTTGAAGTGAGTAGCAAAGCCTTTATCTTACAATCACAAAAAGTTGGAGCATGATCGGTTCTTCTATGCTCCATGAATTGGATTTATTGTAGCACTTAAGAGTTGCGACAACTTTGAGATTGGGTGCAGGATCAGTTGGTCCACCCCTGGTTGGGGACCACTGTTGGATACACTCAGAAAATAACAAAATGGTCCATTCTTTCCCTTTTCTAAAAGCGGTATAAATTATGACTATTTTCAAAGGGGCCCTTTAACACCGTGCAGCAAGCAAGGCCATTCTCACATATTAAGAGCAGTACATTAGAAGCTTTCTGATGTTGGGCGATGGTCGTGATATGCTGCTGATTTTGCAAGTTCTAAAATCGTGTTTTGACGTCCATCCTGGGTCAAGAGTCGACAGTTCGACGTCCCTTTCAATCTGAAGACACATCTGTGTACTTTTTTATGCCCACTTGGACTAAGATTACTGCTTTTTCAATGTTAATTTCAGCACTTTATTAAGCTTGTTCTTGAACTCTTCTATTTACGCTTGTTTAAGATCGTTCAGTACTTTATTATTTTTCGGCCCACTTGAGTTGGAGGATATTGTGGCTACAGTGAAGTCTGACATGCTGTTGCATTCCAATTGAGGCGTGTCAAAATTGCAAGCTATACCTGCTTGAGGGGGCGGCACGTACAGTGCTTGGATGTAATCACGATTATGTTTGTAACTGATAAAATATGTCTATATAAATTTCAAGCTGCCAATCCCACAACACATTATAGTATAGCTTTACCAAACACATGGCTATGACCTTACCGAATTAAAAACACATGCCTGTGGAAATTTACAAGCTTCACAGCATCACGTGCAAAATTATTAGTCGTATGCAGTTTCATTCCCTTGCAAAAGAAATTAATCCACCAATCCCACAACTTTATGCAACTTAAACCCAAAGTTTATGCAATTATAAAATTCAAGCTCATTTTTACCTTGTTAGAAGTCTATGCTCATGTCATTATAAAGGCATTTTAATGTCCAATAATTGACCTTTAGAAAACCATGCTAGCCATAAATTGTTGTTGTAATCACAGTAAAAAAAACGTTTTGTTTAATTTTCAATTTAATTATTAATACCAATGATTGTTCATGAAAGGTGAAGGTGGAGATTTTTTGTCCATTACAAGGAATATGAACAGAACAATCTAAATGTCATTTTGTTTCATTGAGTTGAAAGTGATTAATAATGACACATATAGGGAATTTTATGTGTTAGTATTGAGGCAATATCATGAAGATGATTAAGATTGGAGGATGGATGGGAACAAAGCTATTGTATAAAGGAAAAAGTAGGCATCGCACCCTTATGCACAATTCCTACACTCCCTTTCCTATTATGTTGTTGTGAATACCCGATTTTGTCCAGCCCATTAAATAAAAATCCAAAAATTTGCATATTGTATGATTCATTTCTTTTGAAAAAATGAAAAAAGAGTTTTCTAGTTGTTTTTATTTATTTTCCAAAATCAAAACAAAACCAAAAAGAGTCCAATTCATTATTTACGGTCCTTTTCTTTTAATTTGATAACCAAATTTTGTTTTGAACTGTTTGTGTTTTGTCACTTTGTGTTTCAATCCAACCCAGATGCGTTTGTGTTACAAGCCTAGTTTTATTAGTATGATTCATCAAAAATTTCTTTTTGCCCATTCATGTTGGTCCGTCCATTTCAGCCAAGCACAAATCATTTTTTGCATTCATGTCCGTAAAGCAACAAGAAAAAGAAAAACACAAAAACAAGGAAATAACAAAAAATACAAAAATATAAAAATTGAAAAAACGCAGAAGTATGGGGAGGGGCATGCCTCGTGCCTGTGCCTCCCACTTCAAACACCACTACAGCCATCCACTCACTCCACGTTCCACTTCACTACTTCACTTCCACCATTCCCATTCCTTGCCTAGCTGGAACATCAGAAGCATGGGGAGAAAGTTTGGTTGGAGCTCCTGCATTTCAGAAAGAGTATGTAGATATTAGTTGATTAATCAATGCAAGCTCAATATAAAAAAGGATTGGTTGCAACAATGAAAGGGGTTGGCAATATCAGAGAAGAGGAGTTTTCCAAACACACAGTAAGAATCATCAAACACTTTCAAGCACATTAGAAAAATTCCCAACCACATACATAAATCATCTAGTAATACAACCCAACAGGGATAGGTATATCATCATCATCATCATCAGATAAAAAAATATATAAAAAAAAGGGAAAAGGAAAGAAAAGGTCAGGGAGGCTGTGGCCTCTCTTACCATCGCCGCGGCCTCCCCTCAGATCATCATTATCCTCAACTCCCCTCATCTTCCGCAATGCCTCCACCCTTATCGCCGCCCTTCATCACCATCCACTACCTTCAGCAACCCGCTGCGGCCTTACCACCAATTCCCTCCACCATACATGCATCTCGGCCAACCACCATACGACTCACCTCTCCCCATCCACCTTTGAACCTCCGCGGACTTCTCTCTATAGCCGCACTCCTCACCTCCACCACCACCACACAGACCGCCACTGATTTTTGCCTCGCCAGCAACCAAACCATTTCCAAGTCGCCCCATCACAGCCACCTCTTCACCACGGTAGTCGCTGGTGCTCCAGCTCCCTTTTATGACCATCATTTTTCTCTCTCTCGGCTACTTCCATCATCACCATTATCACAAACCAAAAACTGATCCAGCCATTGCCACCATCACCATCTTCCATTATGCCGCCACCTCAAAGCCCGCGACCTCAACTCCCTCACCAAGCCACCGCCGTAGCCTCCTCTTCCTCTTTTCCACCACCATCATCATCCTCTGTTTAGCCACTGTGTGCTCCTTCTCGTGAAACCGTGAACTAGCCACCGTGAGCTTTTCCCAACACAGCCCAGCTGCCACCGCCGCATGCTCCTTTACCTTTCACTCTCCATCGCAGACTCGGCCTTCCATCGGCGTTGCCCAACCACAAACCACAGCCATTATGAAAATAGCTTTCCCCTCTGCCGATCTTCCCTCAGCCGTGCCGCAAGCCACTCTTTCCTCTTTGTTGAGTCTGTCACCAGTTCCCCTTGCATGCACCATACCTCGTTCTACTCTCTCTTTCTATTTGCAACTCCATACCTTTTGAGAATGAAATCCCCAATCTTATTCCCTTTTGTTTGCAATTATCCATTTCTGTTTATTTTTTTTCTTTTAAAAAACAATGTTTTAATAATTGAATTTGGTGGGTTTGGACATTGGGCTATTTTGATGTTGATGTTTGGGCTTATTTTTCTATTTGGTTTTGTCTTGGATTGTATGGATTGTTGGGCTATTATTGTTGCAAGTTTCATTTTTTTTTTCTCAAATTCAGAAACTATTTTTGTCCTTTGGCTAGTTATTTTAAAAAAAATGGTTTTTATTTAATTTGTGTTTAAAATTAATTATTAGGTGTTTTGCTTTCATTTAAAAAAACTTATTAATCAATAAATTGCATTTTGACAATAAGACTAATTGAACCGCGACTGTTCGTTAATTCTATGTTCTGGAATATTTTAACTGTGACAGTTTGATATTCTAAAACTCCTTTTCAAAATAAAATTAATCAACCCAGAATTATGTTCTACAGAACTATGTGAATTTGAATTCCTCATTGCACCAGAGGATACGTAGGGGCAGGCGACCCTTGTCAAGCCAAGATTAATTTTTCCTTAAATTGTTTGTTTGAATTGTAAATATGTTTATTCCTTTTATTTGATTTCTTCTAAAGGTTATTATTTAATTTGTACAACTTGCTAAGGTAGCACCTAAAGACGGGTGTATTAGGGGTGTGTAGGGTTAAACTCCTACCCTTCCCTATGCATAACCGACTTCCGAACTCAAATCTAGTTTCAAAGGCCATTTTCCAAAATAAATGGGTTTTTCCATATTTTCCCAAATTTTAATAAACTTGGTGGCAACTCCAATTATCAATAATTTTTTTTTTCGCCGTCCTCGTTGCGATCTCGGTTGCAATAGTTGTCCTCTTTCAAGCAATCCAAAACATTATCAGCTTCGAAGTCCAAACGCTGGAAAGTAGTCAGTTTTCGTGCATGTGCCCAATTGGCCTTCTTCAAAGACCTCGAGCCTTTAATACTGCTGTAACCTTAGTATTTCCTAGACTAAGAAATCAAATAAATACAAAATTCTAAGCTATACGTATGATTCGGCAACAATTGGTAAACTCAATGCGCAGTATAAACCATGGACTTCTTCAGCCTTGATTTATTATCAGCATAACATGCCAGAGCAGGTGCAACATCCTTATTTTGCAAAGCATCAATAACATTTTTCATTTCTCGGAATAAGATTACAGTTAGAAATTAGAACTGTGATGAACTGATAAAAAATGTAGATTGCAACATATTACCTGGAGAAGAACTAGAAGGAACAACATATTTATAGATTACCACCACATTATAAGTTCAAAAGAAAGACACACACAAGCTTTAACCAAATTTCCAACATGCTTGAAGTGCCAACAAGTTATGCCTACACTATAATTAGTCCATTATAAAGGTCACTGAAAACTAAAATGAAAGTCAGCCACTAATTAGTGGTCACATCAAATTTAGGATAAAACCTTTCAATTCTTCTCCAAGGAAAAAAGCATTATCAAACAATTATATGTTTTAGAAATCAAAAGCAACTTTCTCTTTTTGCTGCTATGCTTCTTTGAAATTTTGTCCCTCTTATTTGCAAAGTAAAACATGTAACAGTCACCTTTAGAAGGTGGGAATAGGAAAAGTGCAAGCAAGGGTCAGAGTAAGAGAAAACAAACTAATAAGAATAGCAGTAGTAGAAGAATATATTGAGTTTGTATATTCAACTATGAAAGATAGAGAGATGCAATGAAAGCAACTATAGAGAAAGAGGCCTATGAGCACTGAAGCAGCTTTACTCTCCCATCCCAATAATAATTGAATGCCTGCCCATTATCCTTATTCCTATGATAATTATGCTCCTTTTCCTTCTCTCAACCAACATGCATTATTTCCTCATACTTCTAACCTGAAAGTTGTTACCTAAGGATCAGCTAATGGCCCACAAGATCCTCCCTCCTTTTCTGATTCAGCTAACATTCCTTTCCCTAAATTATCCCTATACTTTCTTTTTTTGTAAACTTTAATTGTATTAGGGAATTTATCTCTAACAATACCCCCTTCTTGAACTACTATCTTGTCCTCAGGGTGGAATTCAGGAAAACTCACTTTGATGTCTGTTACAATTTCCCAAGTGCTTCCGAAGTCTGGAAGGTCTTCCCAGCTAATCAATACCTTTTCCTCCTTTGTGCATCACTAGGGTAGGTAACACAGCTTCTGGTTCCTTTAATTCCCATTCCTCAGTGAGTCCCTTAGGCAGTGGTTGACACTTAGCTTCAGGGTCAAACACCTCTTAAGTAGTGACACATGGAAGACTGGATGTACTAACAATTCAGTAAGGAGTTGCAGCTTTAAGCAACTTTCTGATAGGGCTCAACAGAAGTCTGTTTATCAAAAGGAGCTGATGGCCATTGTGCTAGCAGTTCAGAAGTGAAGGCACTACTTACTAGGCAGGGAATTCATAATGTATTATGATCAAAAGAGTCTGAAACATTTGGTAGATCAACAGATGATAGGTGAAGGTCAGCAAAAATGGATAGCAAAGCCTTTGGGTTTTGGCTTTGAGATTGTTTACAAAGAGGAAAATCAAATGGAGCCACATATGCTCTATCCAGGTGCACCAATTTTGAAGCTATATCATTAGTGACATTTCAGAATTGGGATGGGTTGGAGGAAGAAATAATACAGACAAATGAGAGCTTGAAAAGGGTTTTACAAGGGTTAGTTGAAAGGAAGGAAGGACAGGAGGGATATGAAATCAAATAGGGGAGACTTTATTATAAGAGAAGGGTTGTAATTCCTAAGGATTCTTTTAGAATTCCGATACTCTTACAAGAATTCCATGATTTGGTTTTGGGAGGGCATTTGGGGTTTTTTAGGACATATAAAAGGATTTCAGGACTGGTTTGGTGGGAAGGGATGAGGCAGACAATTCAAAGAGATATCCATGGTTGTGAAATCTACAGTAGGAACAAATGTAACACCCCGATTTCTTTGTCCGAGGGAAATGACCAAAATGCCCCTAAGGTCATTTCCTGACCCGAACTCGAGGGTAACCAACTCGGTCGTCCTCGAAGGGTCAACTCAATGTTTGAAAGGGATTAAATGGCCCTTGAATGCTTTCGGAAGCGAAAATTTCATTTTTCGCAGTTTCGGGTTAAAATGACCAAATACCCCTATAGCGTTTTTACGCGGGTAAAGGTGTGCTGCTTGAGCCCTAACTTTCCCTGAGGTTTAAAAACATGTTTTCATGTGTCTAGAGGTCTCTGTTCAAGTCCCGGTGGTCCCGGGCAGTTTTAGTGCAAAATTACGATTTTGCCCCTAGAATAGTGCTTTTGAGCTTAATGACGTAATTAAGCAAACCTAAGCAATATTAGGCTCTAAACGAAGATTAATTTATTTCCCTAATTAATCTAGAGTCAAAATAATTTATTAAAGTTAATTAGAACCTAAAATTGCTTAGATTAAACTTAAATCCCTTTTTAGAACTCAAGACTCCTAGTCTTGGAATCTTGAATAGTGTTTTCTCTCCAATTCCTTAAATCAAGGAAATGTGTCTAGAGTTGTTTAGACTCTAAATTGAGGATTTAACTCTCTAATGGTGCAAGACCACTCCTTAATTATGTCTAGACCACCTTAATTACCTATTTACCTTACCTAAACACTTTCTTACAAATTCCTAATCTTAAGCATAATCAAAGATACACCTAAACACAACTCTAAACCACAATTAAAATGCAAACTAATCCTCCCCATGGGCTGATGCATATTCGGCCATCTCTCTCCAATTACCACACATATTAAATTGTTTTCTCACTCAAAGAGCCATGCTTGAGCCATACCTTGAACCATACCTCACCATACCTTAAGCCATACCTCACCATACCTCAAGAACACATTATCTCACCTCATGGAACACATGGAACCCTCCAATCTGCACCTCATATGGCCGAAGCCTTCATCAGCCTTCACACCCTCCATTTGTTTTATTTCTCTATAAATAGAATGCCTTGAGGAGCTTGCACCACTTTTAGATCATTTGCTAAGTTTAGGAAACACTCAAAGTTTTTCTTTTCTCTCAAAGTTCTAGTGTTCTTCAAGTTCTTCAAGCTCTTCAAAGTTCTTCATCATCTTCATCTTCTTCTTCCATCTTCAAGTTCATCACACCAAGTAGGGATTTTCTTTCATGTATTCTTTTCTTTAAAGTTCTTGTTTCAAGCTTGATGTTCATAGTTTCTCTTGTTTCTCTTTAGAACTTCATTTCCACTCCTCTTTCCTTTTCATTTTCGGCCATAGGCCTTGGAGAACAAAGGAATGAGAGCTTGATGATGAGAGTTTCATGATGATGTTCATCACTTGAAACAAACTCTAGAGCTTGATCTTTGTTCTTGAGCAAAAATGTTTTTAGTTTTTCTTTTCTTGAACTCTTAAGAACTTTAGCTTTGATGATGTTTTTAAATGGCTCTATGAACTCAATGATGAGGACTCATGATGTTGGTGTTAATATATCACCAAGATCATGAACTCTAGAGTTTTAAAATGTTCCTTTTCCTTCTTGATGATTTCGGCCATTTCCTTAAATTTTCTAAGCTTCATGGTTTGATTTCCTAAAAATATTATGTTAAGTTTTAAAGAACTCTAAGCTTGACTTTACCTTGTTTGGATGAGTTTGGGTTATGGTCTAAATTCCTTTAAAGTCTTGTTAAGAGCTATAGAAAGATGAAATGAACTTGCATAATTTATTTTATGCTTGCATTCATATTTACATTCTTGCTATGCATCTTTACCTTCTAGCTATCACCTAAGAACATAAAGATTAAAATGAAACTTGTATCATCACTTAACTTAATTCTCGAATGCCTATCTATTTCGGCCTTAAAGCCGATTGTTGTTGGGCCAAGAGCACTAAAATAAAGAATTGAACCATGCATATTTACCTTCAAGCTTGCACGTTTAAGTTTATGCCTCGCATATTTACTTTCAAGCTTGCACGTTTAAGTTATGCCTTGCATATTTAATTTTAAGTCATCACTTTACTTTGTAAGCAAGATTAAAAACAAAAAGCATGAGCACGTTTAGTTTATGTCATAACTTAAGAACCTAGAGCTCAAAGACTTGCCCATTTCATTCCAAGTAAAGTTAAATGTGAATGTATTCCTTGAATGCATAATTTCGACCAAGTAGTGATGATGGACTTGCAATGAGTTTTCATCTAGCTTCTAGGACCAATAGTCTATGTTTTAAGTTTTCCTTAAAGCTTTACAAATCTTTATAAGGTTACGTCATCACAAGTTGTGATTTTATTATCTTTTAGGGGATGGAATATGTTTTGGTCAGTGACCTAAGGCTTCACTTAGCCTCTTGATGAATTAAAATGTTTTGCAAAGAGTTTTAGAAGTTCTAGATTGATTCCAAGAGAAACTAGTTAACTTATGTACCTAGAAATGTCAATTTAACTCTCTCATTTAAGTTAAATGTTTTCGGTTCTGATGGGATGAGTTTGATGCTGTATGATGATGTTTTGATGTGTTGGAATGTGTGAAAATATCATATGATGATGTAGAAGCGATCCTATGCATGATAGGTAAGAAACTAGCTAACTAGAAATACCGTAAAGCTAGAATTTAACATAGTTTTGACCCATTTGTTTATGGAACTTTTCCAAACTGTTTTAATGGGGACATTATCAGATTTAGATTGTTTAGACATGAAAAACTTGGTATCATTTGAGTTAGAATTGAATTCTAGCACCTATGGTGAAACTAGTAACTAGAAAACCGTAAAAATGCAAATGTAGAACTCTTAGAACATTTAATTTTCTAGATTCTGTCCAGCACCCTTACAACATGATAAATGTGATTAATAATTAGCCCTTAAGCATAGGAATGCCTCATAATTGATTTAGATTTAACATATAGAGCCTTCGGCGAAAACGGAACCGAGAAAGGGTCTAAAACGTAAGTTCTAGAACCCCATAAATACAAGTTAGAAATTCTGCCCTATGCTTTTCAGATTTAAGTATGAACATGAGGATTAGGAATGATGATTAATTATGAGCCCTTATGTGCTTAAAATATGAACGACGGATGTAGAGAACTATATCTCAAGATTAAGACCCGTAAAGGTCAAAGCATAAGCTACCGTAAGGGTAAGCGTTTGGATGTTTCATGATGATGCATGAAGTATGCTAATGATGATGATGTTATTCATATGAGGAATTTATGAGACTATATGTTTATGTGGCATAAAGCAAATTTGGAAGGAAATTCGGTGTAATGACCGTTGTGCCGCCGAATTTCCAACAAATTTGGGGACTTAAAGAGATTTTGAAAATTAAGGTACTAAGATGGGTTCTAGGATGACACCGGTTCGGCCGAGCACCTCCATAGAACTCATGTGACATCGGTACCATTTTACACTCTTAGGTGACACCGGTTCGGCCGAGCACCCCTAAGAGTTTTGCCCCTTAACCCGTACTCAGATAGTCGGGATTTATGATTTATGATACGCTTATCGTTAAGTGGTAAGTAAGAACTAGTGACGACTAGTTAAGGTATGAGCTCATAACCTAGATGTATGACACGTTCTGGGTGACACCGGTTCGGCCGAGCACCTCCAGTTCGATTGTCTTTTAGGGTGGCCCATGAGGAAGAGAAGTTTCATGATTATGATTATGTCACTAAGTTTTGTCCCATATGAATGTTACTATTGCCACTTTATGCCACCAAGAATGATGATGCTTGATGTTATGTTTTATGTATGTGCATTAGGTAGTGCCATGCATACATTTTCTATTATGTTGCATTCATGACATTAAGATCATCCTAAAATGAATGGACCTTGGCTAAAATATATTTTTAAGTTTAAAAAGAACTTAATACATGCTCAGTCGTTTTGTATAAATAAACCCAAGGTTCCTGAGGACGTAGATGATGACACCTAGGTAGTAGGAGGCCCATCGAGATTCTTTAGCAAGATTCTCACTCCTCTATCTCTTTCTTTTCCGTCACGCCTTTAGATGGCGACGTCAGAGTGTTCGTGGACACCCCGACATGGGAGGTGCACTATGACCCGGCTCACGGGTCATACCATTTTGAGGGGCAGTACACGGTGCGGGTTTTCATGTTCGTAGGATGCCCCTTCGCTCATCCCGTGCACACCCATCGCTTCTCCCCGGCTGCACCCTATGGCGACGACGAGCGGGTTTTGAGCGCGGCGCAGACGCATGACGAGAGTGCTCCGCATGCACACCGCCGCCTTAGCCATGCGAGACTATCCCGACACGTGCCGGACCTACTTCGGAGACCGACCCGTCCGAGGACCCACCTACTCATCCGTATAGCGAGAGCTCTGCCCCCTCTCCACCATTGATGAGGGAGGGCAGTGAGGATACCGTGACTCAGCCCCGACTTGCACGACGACCGGAGATACGGCCACACCGCGGGGGTCACTCTCGATCCCCGTTCCGCCTCTTTACGCCCGAGGAGCTCGCCAGCTTTCGGATACTTGCCTCGCTCACGAGGCGGACGTCGATGGGAGGTGACGATCGACCGATGGAGTACCCGGTTAGAGCACACACCACTTAGATGGGGATAAACCTTCTTTTGTTTAGAGGTTATCCTATTAGGTGCACTCGGGTAGGGGAGTAGATTATGTTCATGTTTTATGTTGTATTTTCTTTTATGCATTTCCCCTGTACTAAACTAAGTCCCACACTTATAAGTAGGCAAATTATATATATATGAGATGATCTTCAGTGTTACTCGTGGTGTGCCTTATGTTATGATGTTGTGAGACATTTGTTTACCGTACATGGTTTACTGCTTATCGCATCACGCGGCTCTCACTTTGTTTTTCAAAAAAAATTACCCGTATTTTTTCGCTAAGTAATTCAAAGATAAATGAGAACTATGAAGTAACAGACTAACGATTAACCTAAATATGTTCTAGAGTATTGGGTTAAAAATTAGGATGTTACAACAAATACAACACATTATCACCAAGCAGGTCTTCTCCAACCATTGCCAATTCCATCACGAGTGTGGGAAGACATCTCAATGGATTTTATAGGTGGATTACCCAAAGCCCAAGGTATGGATACAATATTGGTTGTAGTGGATATAGGCTTTCTAAATATGTCCATTTCTTAGGCCTTAATCATCCCTGTACTGCGAAAGTGGTAGCTAAGCTTTTCATTAAGGAAATAGTCCGTTTACATGGATTTCCAGCTTCTATTATTATTAACCGAGACCGAATTTTTATGAGCAATTTTTGCTCAAAATTTTTTAAATAAGTAGAAACTAAGCTGAAATTCATTTCAGCTTACCATCCCCAAACGAATGGGCAAACGAAGGTGGTGAATCTGTGTTTAGAAACTTATCTCAGGTGTTTTGCTAGAGCCAAACCGAAATAATGGAGTAAATCAGCCTTGGGCTGAGTTGTGGTTTAACACAACATACCACTCTATTGCTAACACTTCCCTATTTAAGATTCTCTATGGAAGAGACCCCCTACCTTAGTTAAGGGAGATTTCCCACCCTTAATCGTAGAAGATGTGAATCAATTGTTAGGAGAAAGAAATTCCATGGTTGAGGAGTTAAAATGGTACCTCAATAAAGCCCAAGCACAAATGAAGAAACAGGTAGACAAAAAAGAAGAGAAGTAGAATATGAAGCGGGGGACGAGATATTTTTGAAGATTCAACCATACAGATTGAAGACACTTGCAAACTGTATTAATCAAAAACTCAGCCCTAAGTATCATGGTCCCTTCGAGATCATTGGGAGGGGGGAAAAGTTACTTATGATTATCATAGGAATAGGGATAATGGGCAAGCATTCAATTATTATTGGGCTGGGAGAGTAGAGCTGCTTTAGTGCTCATAGGTCTCTCTCTCTATAGTTGCTTTCATTGTATCTCTCTATCTTTAATAGTTAAATATACAAATTCATTATATTCTTCTGCTACTGCTATTCTTATTAAATGGTATCAGCCTCTCGTTTTGGGACGTGTGAGCTCAATTTGCTGAATTTGTACGATGGAGGAGTAGGTTACGGAACTAGGAAGGAGGATTGATTGAGTAGTGCAGCTGTTGGAGAAGAAGGATGACCATCGCCGACACATTTAATAAGAATAGCAGTAGTAGAATAATATACTGAGTTTTTGTATATTTAAATATGAAAAATAGAGAGATACAATGAAAGTAACTATAAAGAGAAAAGCCTATGAGCACTGAAGCAGCTCTACTCTGCCAGCCCAATAATAATTGAATGCCTGCCCATTATCCCTATTCCTATGATAATTATACTACTTTTCCTTCTCTCAACCAACATGCGTTATTTCCTCATACTTCTAACCTAAAAGTTATTACCTAAAGATAAGCCAATGGCCCATAAGATCCTCCGTCCTTTTCTGATTCAGCTAACATTCCTTTCCCTAAACTACCCCTATACTTTCTTCTTTTGTAAACTTTAATTGTATTAGGGAATTTATCTCTAACACAAACAAAAAGCCAATAAGAGTGAACATCTACGTATATACTTTTCCTCTTTGTTCAACGAGAGGAAAGAAACGAGGAGCTTAGTTACAAGGACGACAGCAAAGCTTTTGAATATCCAAAGGTAGTTTGTTATTTCCTATTTGAGAATTAGATTTGGAAGCTCGAATAAGCTAAAGAGGTTGTCAATAATAAGATGATATCACAATTCACAATATCTTGTAAAATAAGGTAAATAGATGAATAATAACAGAGTTGTATATACCAACATTTCAACTGGAGACTACATACTTTGTAATAATCCCACATGGCAGCAATCTTATTCTCATAGTAATCGATACCAAATCGACTTTTGAACCACATGACCAGTTTGGTTGCATTAACTAGTTTAATTTGTTGGGAAGCTTCTTAAGATTTTTTATATCATTAGCTAGAGAATTAATGAACCACTCTACATCAAAGATATCAGAGACATTCCTGCAAAAGAAACAAGAGACTACAAAATCTAATTAACTGAAATCCAAAATGAGACAGAACTTTAACTCAACAAAATAAGAAACAGAATTTGAATAGCTACATATTGTCCTGCAAAAAGAGTTTTTATCCAGTTCTGGAATTACAAGAGTGGCATTTATGATACAAGCTACAGCTACCATATCACATATCTACAATAAAAGAAATAAATCTTCAGCATCTAACAATACAGAAAAACTAGATATAATCTCGTGCGATACACGAGTTTATTAAAATTTTGTTAAGAAATTCTTTTAATATAATATTTTTGAAATAAATAGAGACTATTGATTAAAAATTAGATATATACTATAATTATATGTTAAAATTTTTAGTTGTTCTATACAACATGCTTTTAGTATTGTGAGTATTTATAATATTATAATACTTTAGTTATTTTAAATTAAAATTAAAATTTAAAATATTAATGTTTTTATGTATAACAATGTATATTGTTTTTATCTATTAAAAATTTTAATTATAAATTATATTTTTATTTAAATTGTATGATAAGCACAAATTAAAATATATTTAAATTATCAAATATGGTGAATCTCTAATCTATTGATGAAAAAAACTTGGCAATTTTTTATTCTCCATCTTGTTTTATTTGTATAACGCATTGTAGGTAAGGAAATCAAACTAATTAATAGAAAAAAAAAGAGTTTCAAAATTATGAAATAGATGAATGGTTGAACAAACTAAAGTTTAAAGTAATTAAATTTTTTAAACAAATTTCAATTTAATCTCATTAGGGCCAGTAAGCACAACAATTTAATAAATTTTTTTTCTTCGATAGGTATTCTTTTGAGACACCACAACAAAACAAAAAGAGATAACAAATCAAAACAACTGAGTTTGTGATAAAAAAGATCTAGAGGACGAATTTAAGTTGGGATTAAGGATTTGAAACATAGGACTTTTGGAAAACATAATTCATCAGTATATGAAGTAGAACTTACACAGAATGAAATGATTTAAAGTAGAAACATATGCAACTAAAATCCTTGAAGCATTAGGTTTTTATGAGAGCATAATTGTTATTGAACTCGAACACAATACAATAAAAAACTATTTTCAGATTTATTATAACATTTTAAGAGAGTTTTTGAACAACCTAGTGTAATTGTGTGCCATTCTTTAATTTCTCTTAAATCTATAAATTAGAATTCTTTACAATCTCTATATTTTTTGTTCATAACCTTTTTATTCAATATACACATCAAGTACTTCAAAGATTTTAATATTTAGCAACACCAAATAAAAATATATACCTAACCATTTTTATTTGTATAATTAAGCTTGTAAGAAGAAATATTATCAAGAATCATTATCATTGTTAAATTAAGAAGCTATAATGTTTCCTAAAAAAAAATTGACTATAAGATAATTAAAAGTTAATTTAATTTTTAAATTTGGTTACATAGGAATAGACAAAAGTGAATTTAATCTTAAGAGAAAAATATTGAATATCTCCTTTAAATGATTATTAGCATATCAAAGATTAAATAGTAACCAAAATAAAATCAAACTGTTTATGTGGCCAATAGAAACCATTAAAATATGAAAGTACATAGTGAAAGACGTTGAGAAAGAGAGAGAGAATGGTTATTACCAACTTCAATTCCTGTTTTCAAACTTTATTCCTCAACAAATAATGCAAATCCTCTGCATCAAAAGTATATGTAGAAATGTAAGGTATAGTTTCACAATTCCAAATACAATTATTATTATGAAATTTCGAAATCAAATGCATTACAAATACCAACCATCACTATGATAGTACTTAATATTGGTTTGCTAAATTGTAGCCCTACAATTCCAAACATTTTAGTTGATAACCCAAACAATTTTAGGAATTCAAAGAGAAGTAAAAATAAAGATATCAATATTATACATAAATCGGTTTAAAATATTTCCACCATTATAGAAGCAATAGACAAAAACAACCCGCATGCATCAAATCTGTTCACAATTACAAAAAAATGCAACATGCTTTTTTTTTTAATTGGAAGAATACAACGTATATAGTACAAAAAAATGAAGAAGAGCATCAACAACTCTAATATATCGGATTGGATCATGCCATATGATTGCTATTTTGGGGCTACCATTGCATATTCATCTTAGTCCCATATCTATCCAACATCATGCTCTCCTAGCCACATATAATATAAAAATAGGACATGTTAACCTGAATGCAGATGTTCCATTTATATTAAATATATTTTATTTAGCTTATTCAAATGTCAAATTTCAATTGTGACATTTGAATAAACCAACCATAAACAATAATAGTAGAAATAATAATAATAAATCAGAAAAAGGAAAATTAAGAAAAAAAACTCACAATGTTGGCAAGTCAATTTGTTGAAGTAAGAAGAACCTTGCCATTGTGGCCTGTAGCGAATCCAAGTGGAGTTCAAGCAAGGGCATGGTACTAAGAATGTAATCTAAGTTTGAAGCTGCCTTTTCATTATCACGGTGCTTAATGTTGAGTGGCAATATTGAACAATATATTGATAGCGTCATTTCTTTTCTTCTTCTTGTGCTCTATGCTCTCTTCCTCACGACATTCTCTTCACAAAAGATCTCATTTTATGATCATTTGGTACGTTAAATAAAATAATTATACTATGAAACTACTCAACATTCATTTAGTTATTATTAAATTCTAACCCCATACTTCTACATTGTAACTCTAACAGCCCCTTTTTTCCTTCATATTTTGAATAAGCAAAATTCCATAATTGTGAAAATAGAGGGTTTACATTAGTGCAATTTATGCCCATAATAGTGCAATTTACATTATGTGCCTCCAATTATACGTTACAACAACTACGCATAACCTATAGGCCTTACATGAATTCATGCCCATTACAACATATTTAACATCACAATAATTTAATAAATCTGACAAAATGAAGGGTCTCATTCACTTGCTAGTTTTTCCCTACACCTAGCAATATAAACTATAAGAAATGGAGCAATATAATAAAAGCTTCTCTATTTTATTAATAATAAAATTAAATATAATAAATAAATTTAAATCATTACCAAAATTTAAAAGATTAGTATAATTATTGAAACCATACTTCCATTGAATTTTGATTTTATATATATGTTTGAAATTACATATATAATTGATAAAATTGTAATATATTTTATTAGAAAATAATTCATAACTACAAAGTAGCTAGTTGTAATTAGTTATATATAGATATAAATATAAGTTAATTGTACATAAATGTTTGAAATTACATAAAATAATTGATTAAAATTATTTCCCTATACCTAGCAATATAAAACACAAGAAATGGAGCAATATAATAAAAGCTTCTCCATTTTATTAATAATAAAATTAAATATAATAAATAAATTTAAATCATTGGTAAAATTTAAAAGATTAGTAAAATTATTTAAACCATACTTCCATTAAATTTTGATTTTATATATATGTTTGAAATTACATATAATAATTGATTAAAATTGTAATATATTTTATCAGAAAATAATTCATAACTACAAAATAGCTAGTTGTAATTAGTTATATACAAATATAAATATAAGTTAATTGTACATACATGTTTGAAATTACATATAATAATTGATTAAAATTATAATATTTTTATTCAAAAATAATTCATAACTTCAAAGTAGTCATAAATATATTTTTTTTTTGGTATATTTCACTTTGATTACACATAGTAATAAATGCTATGGGTAGTGAATTTTACATATATATATATATATATAGAAGATAACATCCAAAACTGACAAATATAGATTTTGTAAGCGCTCAGGCATTTTAGCCTTATTTTTCTGCATTGTTTTCTTAGCAACTAAACTGAAGGTGAAGAACTTCCTGAAATTTAAGAACAATCAAGAAAGCAACATAAGTGTAGGTTTCTTACTCTTACAATTAGGAGTAGGCTTTGTACAGGGCAGAAACCCATGATTTGGCAAAGGTTTCCATAGTCTCTCATAATTCGGATGCCCTATTGAATCATTCAATTGTTAAAACTGAAGGATATTTTGCTCTAAGTCTAAACTTAGACATACTCCTACCACTAATCTTCAACATATTGAACATGACTAATAATATCATGGCTCTCTGGCTCTAAGAACACCAAATTTCAACATGACTAAAAATTGAAATTAAATTTCTTTTTTCACAAATGTCAAAGCAGGATGAAACAAGTAGGCTCACGAAATGAATTGAATTGAGTTAGGATAGTGTTTAAATACCATGCCACAGTGTTGTCCAATATGCAAACAAGGATGGTCTTGCCCTTGGGGGTGAATTTAACGAAGGAAATAGGGGATTCTTATCGTCGATGAGAGTCTTCATACAATGTCCAGTGGAAGCACCTATAGCGTTGAAATGAGCAAGGACAACCATCAACAATTTCTAAAGGCGTGATGTCTGAAATCCTAACGGTCACATTGAAGGAACCAGAAATAATGAGGTTGGATTAGAGGCTGAGGTTCACGCAAAAGACTTTGAGTTGGTGTAGCCATGGAGGATCTTCATCATGGAGCCAGTAAGGACATCCGACAACCAAAGGGCTTTCACATCGAAGGTTGACACCCCGAAGTAGGAGTCGGAATAAATCCCCCAAGCAGAGACACCTTACTCGTGACCCAAGTATTACTGCACAGAACAAGGACCATAGGTGCAAATAACCTAAACAATGGTGGCTCATTAGCAAATTCACTGCAAAACTCACGTGTTAAGAACTAAACCATTTGATGAAAAATGTTGGCCATCCAACATTTGAAATCCATTTACATAGAGGGGACTAATGTTGATCCCCAACATAGGGGGGACCAACTAATCCTTGGCCTTGAGATTGAACACTTATTGTCCATGAAGGATGATGCAATTTTTGGGAATTTACAATGAGCATGGTGAAGAGTAAGGCTAAGATTTCAAAATATAAAGCTCTCTAATAGGACTTTTCACTTTTCTAAATTTAAAAAAAAATGAGTATTTACAAAAATAGATGAAAAAATCATTATTTACAAAAATAATGCACCAGTTTAGGTTTATTCAGTGAAATTGTTAAACATTCCAATGATTTTGTTTTGCTTAGAAATCATTGGACACTTTGATGATTTTTGACACGTAAGCTAATATGTCAAATTCAAAGCAAAACAAAATTATTGGAAGGTTCAATTATTTCATGTTGGTTGGCCTATATATACAAAATCATGATAAGTGGTCCATCATATTCCAATATTTTCAACGCTTCACTTTTTTCATTCTTCTCTCTCCAAGTGTTATTAAGTTGAGTTTTAAAATAGTTGAAATGACCTAAAACAATTTTATCTCCACCCACGTTGCTACAAGACTCAATGTGCAGGTAATTTTCTTTGTCTAATTAAATTTTCTTAGTTAATAATTATTTGTTTGCATTTTATGTTCTTAATTAATAATTATGTTCCAGTATTTAGGGTTTTTAATTAATAACCATTTTTTATTATTGAGGGGTTTAGTTAATAATAATTATTTGGGGTTCTATTTGCAATAATTATTTGTAGGAAATTAGGGTTTTCAGTTAATTTTTATCACATTTTAAGTTGTTTAATTCATAGTTGTCACGACTCGACTTGGAAATGTAACTGGCACGTGAGAAATCTCATCCCCACATAAGTCTTCTAGGTAACATGTCTCCCTAAATGTATAATTTATCAAAACTTCAAACTAAAAAAATATAATATTCTTTTAAATCTTCATTTTCTCTAATTAAAATATAATATTTGAATTCATAAAAATTGAAGTATTTAATACACAAAACTCTAAAAACATCTTGATCATACTCCAAAAATTTGTTTAACACTTCAAAACCAAATCATAAATTCATCTCTAGCTTGTTAGATTAATTCTAATCACAATCTACAATTTCAAATCCATACTCAAAATTTGTGAACATATACATAGATGTTTCTAACTCTGAAATTATATATATAATTTGAAATAAATGCATGGTTCGGATCCGACCTGCATATCTAATGGAGCATTCTACTCTAATATAAGCATAATCTAAGCCTTACAACACTGTAAACCTCATTAAAGGATGGCTGTGACCTACTAGATTGGTAACTATGCAACAACTGAACCTACAACTACAAGGAGAAAACGAGAGGGGTGAGTCATCGAATTCAATGAGTGGATTCTTAACCACCACTCACATAGGACAACCAAGGAATATACATAATACAATATACATGTAGCAAGCATAATCATTTGATATTTAAATACATAGCTAGCTAAGGGGAAAAACTTTTTGTTCCATAGGTTAAACTAGCATATCTAAATTCGTAATTTATCATGAAATTATTTTTAACTGATGGTGTGGTAAAATCTTAAGAAACAGTATTGTTGAATACGATAAATATGTGCATAATAATAATAGTTATCTCTATGTTTCTTTGGTGGTCCTTTGCGAATCACATCTCTTGCAGACAAGCTATGAGCACCTAACAAGGTCCCGTTCTCTATATATGCTAAGGGCGAGATTGTCCTCTGGTACGTTTCTCTATAGTGAAACGATCTCTCACAGTCGTTAACTCACTGTCTGTTTCTCTATATCTACAGTCTAACCTAGTTTGAAAAATCCATTTAAATCTAAAAAACTCTTATAACTCTTAGTACTCTGAGAATTTTGGATTTATATATCTCTAATAATCAGACTTTAGCATAACTGTGGCTATGAAATCATGCTTAAGGGATCACCAGCTTATAGGCATTATGATTTCAAGCCCACGGAATATTTATCTGGCTGTTACTATGAATCATGTTGAATTCCTTACTTCTTAGTACCATAAAGCTAAAGTTCTAAATTCATATCTCAAGCTAACTTATTTTCATAAACTAGATAGCTCTAATATCATACTTCAAACAATTGGGTTTGAAAGTCACGAAAACTCTGAAATCATAATAACACACGTGCTCAAAAAAGCCAAATCATACTCTGTTCAACATTTTTCCAAAATAACTTAACTTGATACTCTAAAAGCATATTTTGAAGCTCAAGTCTTGAAAATATAGTACTATCAATAATCTATTAACACATGTTTAACAACTTTAGTGAACTGGCTAAATCACATATTTTCCAATGAATCTCTTCAAAAACATATAAAACGTTTTTTTGCATGGCATGCAACAATCCAATTATGGTTCTATGGTTTTCTAAAACACATTTCTTTCATGGTCTCATCAGAAAATCATAGCTTTTGCTATTTCAACATAATGTGTAAAATCATATTCTCATATCTAATTTCATGTTTAACAATCACAATGCATAAGCATACTCATAATGATGAAGCTAAGACTATGAGTTCAAATCCATTCACTTGGAGAGAGAAAGAGAACAAGAGACGTCAACAACCAAGGTGCTCCGTGAAGTGGAGGTGGCACTAACAACTGCCATCATAACCATAAGACCCATGATTAATCTCTAATAGTCTCTAGATAACTTTAAACCAACTCTAACAATATTAGAGAAGTACTCACACTTGACAACAATGGAAGACATAGATAATGCTTACCCAAGAGCATGGAAAGAAGGAGAGAAAGAAATTGTGAATTAACTTAAATCTCTTGCATTGGAGCTTGGAGGAGGTAAGATTAATGGAGGATAAGAGTGAGGTGGGAGGAAGAGAGATTTTGGGGGTAGGGTTTGGAAATGGGGATGTTTTCTCAAGTAGAGGGGTATTTATAGAAATGGTAGGTCACTTAATCAAAACTATGTCATTTTGTACTATTCTGACATCGAAGGGCACCACTATAGTGGTCGAGCAGCCTGAGGCTCCTGCCCCGATGAATGCACGACTGCTATAGTGGTCAAGTGCATGGTTTTCTAGATGTTATGGTCGCTGTCGATTGCTATAGCATCACCCACTTAGCAGGGAATGGTGCACTTGGTCTCTACCACAGCTATAGTGGTGTCAAAAATACCTACTTTGTATGTTGAGGGTCGTTCAAGCATCTGAGGCCTTCCCGGTCAATACGGGTGGATCTTGAAGAACCCTAAGGCTATACTAGACTTGTCTTGAGACACATGAACCTGAGATATTACAATAGTTATTTGTTATGTATAAATTACTTAGTACTAGATATAAACCCCGTGCGGTGCATGGGTTTATTAATATTTTGTAAAAAAAGTATTTTAATAAAAACATTTTAAAAATAAATATATGGTATTAATGGAAAATTATATATAGATATATACACACACATATATTAATCATATATCGAATCTTTTAATTGTTTTGTACAATCTACTTTTAGTATTCTTAGTATTCATAATATTATAATACTTTTATCTTTTAAATTGAAAGTTGAAATATTAATTTTTTTGTGTGCAGAGAATCATTAATTTCTTGATAAAAACATGACAACTTTTTATTCTTTCTAGCATTTTTTTGTATAATGCGTTGTAGGCAAGGAAATAAAACTAATTAAAGAAAAACTTGAGTTTGAAAACTACAAAATAGGTTAATGATAACATATTAAAGTTTAAAGTATTTAAATTTTTGAAAAAAATTCATTTAATCTTATTGGCATTAAGCACAGTAATTAAATAAAGAAATTGTTATGTTTTATAAAAAAATTTGACTATAAAATATTTTTACGTAGCAATAGACAAAAGTGAATTCAGTTTTAAGAGAAAAATAGTGATTATCTTTAAAATGATTATGAGCATATTAAATAGTAAATAGTAAAATAAAATACTGATCAATAAACAGAAGCATATACAATATACACAATGTATAAAAGATAAGGAAAAACAGAAATTAATAAAAAATAAATTAAAATTATAATCTATATCCATCAAATACATAAGTCAATTAATTTATTTTGAAAAAAATTTAGTTACAATGTAATTAATATATTTAACCAAAATAAATTAAAATATACAATAATAGACATCGATAAAATATAAAAGTAAATACTAAATAGTGAAAGAGCATAACTACTTTTGCTGCAAGAGAGAAAAATAATAAGTTATCCTTAAATCACTTATTTCTAAGTCATTTGTATATTACTTAGGAAAATTAATTTTCATATTTAAGCCACAAATCATGTCTAATAAAAACCCACGATAAAACTCCAAAAAAAAAAAGCCTGAAGATACATAGGGCGAACATGGAGAATTGGTCATTGTAGACACGGTTCTCATCCAAATGCCCGATCTTGATGTGCGAATCAAGGCATGGTCCTTTGCAGTTATCAATACGTTGGTTGCAAGCGAATTTTTCAAATGAGGTCAAAAATTCCCAAAACAGGAGAAACAAATCACAACAACAACAACTAAACCACAATTTCAAAAAAAATAAAAGGAAAAAGATTAAGGTGTGTACTGCTTCCTAGGACTGTAGAACTTGGTGAGTTCTCGCTTCTCGCTCTGTATCATTTTGGTAATGGTGAAAACCTTGTTCTCAAATATTAACAAAATACATCAATGTATATCTAAAAATGAAGGTATACTTCACAATTCTAAATATGAAAGTGCATAATAATATTCAAGTTATGGCTAAATTATAACTCCCAAATCCAGACATTTTCGAATTGACATCCGAAACAACTTTAGGAACTTAAAAAGGAGTGAAAGTGAAGATATTAATGCTATATTTAAATCAATTTAAATTTTTTTTGATCGGTACGATATGTGTCCTATGTAAAATAATTGTGCTTTAATTTTGTGCATCCTACTCCTAGCATTTTTTTTTTCCCGATTTACTACTCCTAGCGTTATAAGCCATGAGAAATGGAGCAATTTAATATCTTTTTATTTATTAATAAAATTTGTCCTTAAGTCATAGGCTACCTTTCTAGGATGATCAAGTCATAAAAATATGTGTATAAGTATATTATTTGAAATAATAGTAGTACTGAAAAGTCAAGAACGTTCTCACCATTGTTGCTGAAAATTTATCTCTTTTAATAATCTTTTAATCTTTTAAGAATGCCATGATCTTGGAATCTTTAGCTACAATATACTATCAGTTAGAATTTATTATAACATTTGCTTTAACAAGATCAGCATGAGTATTTCACGTTACAATCGTTTGCTTTGACATTATAATTAATTGCAAATTTATTAACTGATATATGAAAATGAATTATTTTCTATTTTAAACATTTAGTTTACGTAATCTCTTACGCTAAAACTTTATATATACTACAAGAAAAATTGATATTTTCAATGATTTTTGATAATTAAAGTGTCAATAAAAGTATTATCAATGAAAGTAATTTCAATGTAAAGTGTCCATTGAAAATAGTTATAAACTTTTATCCACAATTAGTATATGTCGAAAATATATCTTTTGAATATTTTCAACATATACTAATTGTCGATAAAAATTTATTAGTATTTTCAATAGTCACTTTATGTCGAAATTACTTTTTTGACAGTACTTTTATTGAAACTTTAATTGTTGAAAATCATTGAAAATACCTATTTTTCTTATATATATATATATATATATATATATATATATATATTAGGACCAAGTTACATTGTTAAATACCTTTTTATAAAATAATTTTTTTTGCCTATTCAACCATTGAGTTATAAATACCTATTATAAAGATCATTTATGTCAAATTTCATGAAAATCGAACATCACTATGAAAACAGAATCCAAATTAAAACATCTTAAAATTAGATCAAAATAGGAAAATAAAAATTTAAAATATTGTAGTAATAAAATTTCATTACAGGATTCATAATTTTATTAATATAAAATAAAATGAAACATAATAATAAAATTTAATCGTTACTAAGATTAGTATAATTATCTAAAACCATATTTATATTTTAGTTTCCATTTTACATATATGTCTGTAATAAGAAAAAAAGGTGTACCCAGAAGATTTAATTTTGTTGGCCAAAACCCCTTGTCTTGTGAGGGGAAGAATTTCTAATAATATTAATATTTTATCTTTAAATAAATTTATTTTTTATTTGAATTTCAAGAATTCGTATGTTTTGCTAGAGACTCAAAATAGGAACAACAAATATAATGATGAAAGTAGTGGAAATTTTGCTGGGAAAGAACTTGTGACTAATAACAATTATCGAATGCTTTTAGAGTTTAGGAAAACTTCACCACTTTCATTCCATATGGGACTATCACCCAATTTTTTTAGAGTTCAAAAAATATTTGAATTTCAAGATTTAGTATGCTTAAATTTTAAAAAATATAAAATTAAATTATTTCACTCTTATTTAATTTGCAAATTTTACATTATCAATCACATTTTGTAACTGAGATTTTGTTTAATTTGTGATGATTACATAACAATAATATTTAATATTTTTGCATAAAATAATTTTAATTTTTAATCTTTGAATTAAATTTCATGATCACTTAATTAATTACACTAATGTGTTAGCTCATACTAGCCTATTATTTTTGTTTTTAAAATTGATTTGCACAACATTTAAAATTTTTAAAACTAAACAAAACTATCAAATTTGTCCCTCTAAAATTTCATGTCGACCAAATTAATTCTTGTGACAAAAAAAACTCTTAAATTGGTCCTTACAAAATAGAATAGTCCGACAAATTGGTCCCTACCATAAAAATCTCTCAAATTAGTCCATATAAAAGTGAATTATCAGACAAGTTAGTTCTCATTGCCTAACTTATTAGAGAGACTAATTTGATCGATTATTGAGTTTTGTAGAGACTAATTTGTCCAATTTGAAGTTTTTATAGGGACAATTTGAGAGATTTATTTTTCATGGACCAATTTGTCCATATTCAATTTTGCAAGAACAAATTTTAGAGTTTTTTTTTTATAGGGACTAATTTGATCGATGTAAAATTTTAGAGACGAATTTGGTAGTTGTCTTTAAACTAAATCTTTTTTTAAAGTAGAATAAAAAAATATTTTGACATTTAAATTATTCAATAGCTAGCCAAACTTAAAGGAATAAGTGATAATATTCTTAAAAAAAATAATTATATGTGACACTTTATACAGTAAAACATAACAATATTAATGTTATATCTTTTAATTTTATTGGATTAAGTTTAAATAATAAAATTAATATTTTAGATAATTCAGACTTCATTTTTGCCATTTGAATGTTAATTTAACTAGCTTAATTTTTTTAAAAAATAAATCTAAATGTATCTTCAGATTAGATAAAAAAAATTATTTTTATAGTTATCTAATTGATTAAAAACAATTCATAACCTCAAAGTAATGATAATTAGTTATATAAATATAAATATAATTAAAGTTATTTTTTTGGGTACATCTCACTTTTATCGCACATAGCATTACATAGCAATATATGGAGATCGAGTGCTGCGTCCCAAGCCTGTTAGTTCGTATATTAACTGAATTTTTTTTTTTAAAATTCATACAGGCCTATCGAGTGTTAAGTGCCAAGCCTGTTAGGTTTCTATAGCCACATCAATTTATGGAGATGTATTTACAGGCATGAGGCTACCCACACTAGGACATTTGAGTACAACAACATTCTAGTTAGCGCACTTGTGGAAAGACGGTGATGCCTAGAAACCAAGGTTTCGAAAACTGGATTGGGCATCGAACTAGTCGGGCAAGGGTTCAAAGATTTAATCGGTTCAATCGGAAGCCCAACCGGAATATAACCGGTATATAATAAAATATGTATTTATATAAATGTATAAAAATACAAAATAAAATATCTGTCATAAAATAACTAAAAATTAAATTAGACATCAATAAAACCTATAGAACATAACATAATTCATCTCTTAATCAAAATAAACATTATCCATATGGATCAAATTTCACAAGTTACTACTTCCCATACTACAAAAGGAAAAAAATTAGAAAATATGAGATTTTAGGCCTTCTTTAAAAAAAAAAATCCAAAATGATGTAATTTTGTATTTTTTTTTTGAAAAAAAGGTTGGACCAGCGTGTTCAATAGATTGGTGCTTATAAGAACAAAAATGAATGAATTGACAGTATTGAAAGCATTGACAACAGGATATTTGGAGAAGTATGAAACTGTCAAGAGAGTCAAAAAAGATTTCGAAATGACCACTGATGGATTTGATTAGAAAGGTTCCACGAGCTATGGTAGAGCTATTGACAGAGGTCATGGAAAGTCCAGAAAGGTTCCATGAGCTAAGGTAGAGCTATTGACAGAGGTCATGGAAAGTCCAGATAGTGAGTATAAAGCTCTTTGATATAAATAAAACAAAAAAAAAATTATGTACGAAAATAAACAGAAAGGAATTTTGGGACAAAAATGGGTGAAAACATATACGAGCAAATACGCACGGGACCCTTGCGTAACTGGTAAACACGTGAATACGCATGGGGCCCCTGTGTATTCATGGTCATATTGAATATGCAGGGGCCCCTTGTATATTCATGTGTTTACCAGTTACGTAGGGGCCCCAGGCGTATTCATGTTAACAACGTGTACGCAAAAGCCCAATATATATTATTCTCGTTTCCTTTACGTCTTCATCCCTTACATATTCGATTGTGCTACCTATTTAACCGGTTGCTCAATCCATGAAGTATCCATTTAGTAGCATTTTTTGCTATCAGTAGTGTCTTTTTATTGAGAAAAAGGCTTCTTGTTTCATGCTTGTTCATTATGATGGCAAAATGGAAGACACCACAAATGAAGGAGTAAAATTTTATAGCAACAAGCCAGTCGGTTTGATTGTTAGTCCATCTATAAGTTGTTTAGAGTTAGAGTCCAAAGTACTTGAGCAAATAGGTACTCACAAGCGAATTAGCCAGATGTTTTATAGATTACCTATAGCTTTTAGGGGTGCAGTGGTCAAGTATAACTACTTTCCACTTTACAGCGACCGTGAAATATGTCTTATGTTTCAATTCAAAGCTCAATTTTCGGAGGTTTGAATAATGGAAATATTCATCATTCTAGAAGATGGTAATTTGAGCTCTGTTGGTTCTGCTTCTCATACTTTAGTAAATGAAACACCCGAGCAACATGATTCTACATATCCTAAAGCGGCGCAGGATGCACTCGTTCGTAGTCCTAGCTTTGCAGATTTGGTGGTGCAAGATGTAGGGCCATCAACCACGCATGTGGCTGTTGCGGGTTTCGAGTTTCATGTAGATCACAGGGATAAAGAAGAAGAAGAGGAAGAAGAGTTAGGGTTATATCGGCAAGAAGATACTGCATATAGTGAAGAGGAGACACGTGATATGTAGTTGCAACTTGTGGGGTCGCAAATCCAGTCTTAGTCCGTATCACAAGAATATCCTAGTCACTATTCTTCAATAAACTTGGATGCAATGCCAGAAAATAGCTTTGTAAGGCCTAGTATGAGATTGGTTAGAGGTGGAGGGGAGTTTGAGGTTAGGCAACAATTTCAAACCAAGGAAGATGTGTTATTTGCAATCAAGAATTACATTATCAGAAGAAAAGTGCAATTCAAGGTTTATGAGTCTGGTTAAACAAAATACCAGTGCAAGTGTTTGAAGTTTGTTAATGGCTGTAACTAGAGCATACATGTTACACTTCGCACGAAAAGAAAAGTATGGGAAGTCCAAAAGTACAATGGAAGACACATGTGTGAATATGATTCTGTCATTGAACAGTATCGGCAGTTGGATAGTAATATTTGTACCATTATTTTTCCCATGGTTGAGGCGAATCCAATAATGTCCATTAGAGAGTTGCAGGGGCATGTGGAATCAGTTTTCAAGTTCAATATTTCATACAGAAAAGTATGGATGGCAAAGCAAGAAACAATTGCTAAGATTTATGGGAACTACGAAGAATCCTATGTTGAATTGTCGAGGTGGTTGCAAGGTATGCAGCATTATATGCCAGGTGTTAATTGTGATTGTAAATTAGTTAAGTTGTTAGATTAATTTATTTTTTAAAAGATTCAATTGTTTTAGATTACGGTTATGTGGATTAAGTAATAATTAGTTAGCCTATTATTTATTGTTGGATTTTCTTGTATTAATTAATAATTAGTTAGCTTGTTATTTATTGTTGTATTTTCTTGAAAATGCTAGGTACACCGGTTCATTTATTGCCAAAGTCGTGTTATGTGGGTGATATTGTTAATCATAGATGTCTCATGTTTCATCATGTATTCTAGTCATTTCCACCGTGCATTGAGGCATTCAAATGGTGCAAACCATTTATTTTAATTGATGGCACTCATTTGTATGGCAAATATGGAGCCACGTTATTGATGGCTATTGCTCAGGATGGTAACTCTAATATTTTGTCTGTCACAGTTGCTGTAGTTGAGGGAGAGACAAAAGAAGCATGGTCATTTTTCTTGACTAATCTTCGACAGCATGTGACGCCTCAAGAAGGTATTCTTATTGTTTCTGACAGGCATGGGTCTATCATATCAGCTATAGAGGTGGAGGGTAGTGGGTAGCATCTTCTAATGGCCTATCATGTATATTGCATTCATCACATTGCTTCTAACTTTGCCCTACGGTTCAAGAATAAGGATGCCAAAAGAATTCTTATAAATGTGGCATATTCAAAGACCTATGCAGACTTCGCATATTATTATGGGCTATTGAGGGATAAAGATCCTGCTATATGTCAATTGGCTGATCAAATTCCACGTGAAAAATGGGCCCAATATGTTGATGAGAGCCGTCGATTTGGCCACATGACAACCAACTTGTCCGAGTATATAAATGCTGTGATGAAGGGTACCCATAATCTTTCGATTTCTGCCATAGTAAAGTCCACCTAATTTTGCAAAGGGTAGTCAGGCACAGGCCCAAATTGTAGGAGGACAAAATGGTCACAGTTTGTGTTGAAAGCGATTGATGAGAATAAGCAATACTTGGACAAAATGTCACTTGTCGCATTCACATGAGATATGATTTACTGTTTGGTTACAGAAAGGGAAGAACATATCACCTGGGACTATAGAGTACATTTGGGAAAGCGATGATGTGACTGTGGGTCTTCCAGGTGTTGCATTATCCATGCCGTCATGCTATTACGGTCTGTTATGCTGCACGAGTTGAGTGGGAGTCTTTCACTCATCCTGTTTATAGTATGGAATGGGTAGACAAGGTATAAAAATTGGAGTTCATACCCATTACCGATGAGCATCTTTGGCCTGCATATGATGGGCTCTTAATATGCCCGGATCTAGCCCTCAAAAGAGCTAATAAGGCTCATCCAGTGCCCAACCTTAGTAGCTTTATCTTCATCCTGGCAATCTTGAATTTATTGTGATTATGTATGTTCATGTGGTAGGTTGTATTTGCAACTATGTTTCGGTTCTTGTATTAATGTCAGTTTCATATTAATGCGCAACAATGTTTCTGTTATTTTTACTAATGTGAATTTCATGCTCCTTTATTAATGTTCCTTTAACACACATCATTTGAGATTGAGTAAATAAACATAATATGTTTTACACAAGCTTTTATACACATCATTTGAGATATAGTACAAAACTTTAAATAAAAACGTTACACATCATTTAAAATTAAAATACATAGACACCAAAACTGAAGGTACGTAACTAATCACCCCCCGTGTCCCTATCTCTCCGAGGCACCGGGAGCTCACACCCCGAATGAGGACAATAACCTGCTCCTCCTCTTCCTCTGGCTACTACTGGATGGGGACATGGGTTATGGATGGTGTGACTGCTGAAAATAACTCCTCCCTAAATAGATCATAGCTAGGCATGTTGAGATCCATCTCAGGTCACTGGCTAGAAGACGCATCTATGGAGCAATTAGATGAGGGGGCATGGGAGCATCGAGGAAAGACTGCAATCCATCAAACTCCAACTGGCTAATGCCACTGCCAAAGAAGTCATCCAAAGAAGGGGTGTAATAGTAGGAGCCTCCCTCATCTCCATTAGGAATGTACAAATCTCCCCCTTCCACCCCACCACCCCCTACACCAACTCCACTGTCCCCACCACCTACATCACCACCCCTACACCAACTCTACCATCCCATGCTGTAATTATAACACATCGTTTACCTACTTTGAAACATAGTCGGAAGAGTTGCTATATGGACCATCATGTTTTTCTACCATGGATCATCCGTGGAGATCTAATAGAAGGTCTTTCAATGGGAAAACAGAATCTAGACAACCTCCGAAACTCTTAAATGGAACAGATGTGGTTGCAAACTTACAAAATATTAACAATGTTTTTGGGAAGTAACAAAAGAAATCAAATGATGGCCCTTGGAAGAAAAGGTCAATTTTTTTGGAATTACCCTATTGGCAATACAACACTTGTCACCACAATCTTGATGTCATGCATATAGAGAAAAACATAGTTGATAGTATAATTGGAACTCTTTTGGATATTCCGGGAAAGACAAAGGACCATGTAAATGCTATATATGATCTAAAAGAGATGGGGATTAGAAAGAAACTTCAACCAAGAAACACAAAGGATGGCAAGAGAATAAAGTTAGCAAAAGCATGCTTTTCAATGACTGCAGAAGAGAAGTCAATCTTTTGTAGTGTTTTGAAGACAATAAAGCTGCCTAATGTAGTGCTTCCAACATTTCACGATGTGTGAAACTAGATAAAAGAAAAGTGTTTGGTTATAAGACCCATGATGCCCATTTTATGTTACATTATTTGTTGCAAATACTAATCAAAACCATCTTCTGTATCATGTTGCTATCCTTTTGATTTGACTAGGTTCCTTTTTCTATCGTTTGTGCCTTAAAGTTATTACACTAGAAGAGATAGATCGTTTGAAATCAGAGATTATGGAAACACTATGTCAGCTCGAGGGGAATTTTCCTCCCAATTTTTTTGATATAATGTTTCATTTTCCTATTCATTTAGCAAATGAGGTGAGACTAGGTGGTCCAGTACAGTTTCAATGGATGTATCCTCTAGAAAGGTATATGTGTACATTTAAGTCATATGTTCGCAATAAAAGTCATCCAGACGGGTGTATTGCAGAGGCATATTTAGCTGAAGAGTGTTTGACCTTTTGCTCAAAATATGCGGACTAAACTTAATAGGCTACCTCGAAACAATGATGATTGCAAGTTGAATGAAGTTGAATTTTCAAATCTGTTCTTAAACAAAGGTTATCCTTTAGGAGGAAAAAAGGGTGATCCATTTGTTCTTGAGGAAAACTCACATAGCCAAGCTCATGCGTACATACTGAACAATTGTGATGAAGTTCAAGAATATGTCAGGTATTTGACTCACAATATTTCCTATAACTCAATCAATTATTATTATTATTTGCTAATATATAATAACATTTGTTGACTTTAGAGAGCATCAACATCAAGTTAATAATAAAAAATGTGGACCAAAATGTAGCAAAGCTAAAAGCCATGGTCAAAACTTTTCTCGGTGGTTTGAAACTTGTACCATGCATGACAATATGGAAGATTGGATAAAAGTACTGTCTAAAGGGCCAAATTTAGTTGCAAGAAGATATTCTAGGTATCTAATTAATGGATACAGATTTCATACTAGGCGTCGTGATGCAAGATAAAAAACGCAGAATATTGGTGTCACGTTAGTTGCATTGACTACAAGCTTTGCAAACTCAAAGGATAAAAATCCAGTTGATGCAAATCTAACTTATTATGGTAGAATAGTTGATATAATAGAGTTAGATTATTTTGGCCATTTCAAGGTTGTATTATTTAGGTGTGATTGGTATGATGCCAGTGAAATTTTTTTTGGCGATCTATATGTTCACTTCAACAAGAAATGCTACCAAGGAGACCCTTTCATACTAGCATCTCAAGCACACTAATGCTTTTATGTGCAAGACCCATTTGAATAAGACAAATATTATGCCATGGGCACAATCCCAAGAGACTTATTTAACATGAGTGACCAAACTGAGCTTGATGCCCAACAAATTTATGGAAATGAGTCATTTGAACACTTAATGGGTCTTTCTATCCCTAATGATGATGGTGAAATTGTCTTAGAAAGGAATGATGTACTGTTAACTATTATTAATATAGTTCCAAAAGCGTTTCTTGCCCAAGAACATCAAGCAAATTTGAGAGAAGAGTTTGATTTTGAGGACACATCATAAGACCTCACTTTCTTTGTAAATATATGTGTGTGTCTATATATATATATATATTCTTTTGAGAATTTTTGAAGCTCAATGTTGCGGTATTATCTATGGTTATTTGAATAAAACATTAAATCCTTAGTCATAGAATTGGTTGATACTCGACAAATTATGAGCCAAACTATCAACAAGTAAAACATCTGAAATTTGGTGAGAATCATCCTTACCAACATTTCCTATGCCTATGACCTTGGCCTTATCTCCAACAGCAAACTTGACTGATCCAGAGTTCTTAGGCTTCAAATTTCTGAACCATCTTCTGGATCCGGACATGTGTCTAGAGTAGCCACTATCCATGCAACACTTGTTATCCTGATCAATGTGCATTCTTAGACACACCTGCAACAAAATAGTTTTTAATTTATGTACCCAGACTTTCTTGGGCCCTTTTGCGTTTGATTTTCAAAGAGGAGGTTTCTCAACTTTTTTGACAGATTTCTTTCTTATAATATATTTGTCAAGTGGGTATCCCTTCTTATGACAGAAGGTATAAGAAACTTTGTTCTTTACTTTCCTCAGCTGAGTTGCCTTTCCCTTCTTATCTATCTTATCCTCATTTCAATCCAGTCTTTTGAAAATATGGCATTTGACTGTTTACCATCTTCTCAAGGTTAGACTTGAGAAGCTTTAAAGTCCTTTTTAGTTCAAAAATACCTTTATGAGTTTTCTCATTTTTCTCAGAGACTTCAACTTCTAAGGCATCGAGCTTTACATTTAAAACTTTGTTCTCTCTATTTATTATTTCTTTTTTCTCAAGCCTTAGATTCTCAGCATCTGATTTGACCATTTCAAGTTCTAAAAGAGTTTTCTGATGTTTCCTTTTCAGATTGAGATAATGAGATAAGAGAGTTTGAGAGTTTTCAAGCAACTCCTCATATAATGCTAACAATTCACCATAGGAAAGGTTAGGTTCAAATGACCTTACCTTGATTTCTCCTTCTAAAGCATAGACAGCCATGAAGCATAGGTTTGCAATATCTTCTAGCTTTTCCTGGCTTTTCGATCTTTCCCTTTCTTCTTCTATGTTGCTCCAGGTAGCCACCATACCTTTTTTCTTAGAGGTGAACTTCTTTTATGGGTCCTTGAGCTTGGGACAACTAGATTTGAAGTGTCCCTTCTCACTATAGTTGTAGCATGTGATGCTTTCCAGCTTTCCTTTGCCTTTCTTATCCTTCTTGAGGTTGATGTATCTTATTCTCTTTGTTCTACCTCTTCAGGCTTTGGACATCTTCCTCACCAGTATGCAGATCTCATCTCCATCCTCATCATCAAAGGTCTCAGCAACTTTCATGGCTTTGCCCTTATTTTGTTTATGATGGGATGACTTCAGGGCCCGGACTTGCTTTTCTTAATGGATTCACCACGCATTTCAAAGAGCACTACCTTATGGATTTTAAGTAACCCAATGAGGGCATCTAATCCAAGAGTTTGAAGATCTTTGGCTTCTGTAATGGCTGTGACCTTAGGCAGCCATTTAGCAAGGAGGCTTCTTAAAATTTTTCCAACCATTTTCGAGTTAGAATATCTTTTTCCTAGTCCCTTTAGTTGGTTTATGATATGCATAAACCTCGTTGTCATGTCATCAATACTTTCTTGTTCATTCATCTTGAACATTTCGTCTTGATGGACTATGAAACATCCTAATTTTTAACCCAATACTCCTAGAACATATTTAGGTTAACCATTAGGTATGGTAGGAAAGACAAAATGTGAGCCATACGCATGCGTAAAGTAAACTACATTGTCGTCTTGCAAGGAATCAAGAGGAAAAAACACGTCATATCAAAAGAACATAATACCATAAAAGAAACCACATCGTAATTAGATAAGTAAATAGTCATACCATACACCAGAACAGTAGTAGTAAAGTTAATACAACCATCCGTGCATCATAAGGGAAAATATAAAGAAAGTACATCTAGTTCTTCCATCTACAACAGTGCATCTAAAATAGATAACCTCTAAAACAAAAGAAGGCTACCTTAGTCATGAAGGTGTGTGTGCACTAGAGTCAACTACCAGCTCTTACTCCTGCTCATCAACGGAAGGTACATATCTAACCTACTGGGCCAACTCAGCCAGGGTGGCCAAGCGATGAGAGGGTCGGGCGTGTACTCCGCGACGGGGTACTATCCTCACTCTACCTCCTCGAAGTGGTTGTGTCACTGTATCTTCACTACCTAGCTCCATAGGTATGGTAGGGAAGGAACCCATGGACGGGATGTCCGTTTCGGAGGGGTCGGTCTCGAAAAAGGCCGAGGATAAATGGGGGACATACTTCGGATAGGCGTGGATGGCGGAAGCAGCATCAAGGGTGCGACAGACGCACTCTCCTCAGGGGCGTATGTGCTCAAACAGTAGGTCATTGGCGAAGGGCGAGGTCGGTGTGAACCGAAAGCTCGTAACTGGCTGAGCAAAGGGGTGATCCAGAAATACGAACATGCGAACGGAACAACGACCTACAACATGATAGGATTGGTGCGTGGCGTCAAAATGCAGCTCCCATGTTGGCGCGTCAACGTATGTCACGAAGGATGCCATCGTCCTCTGAAGACGTGATGGAAAGAAAAGATAGAGAGAGTGAGAAACTTTCTAAAGAATCTCAGTAAGGAAATCCTCCTATCCTAATATCATCATCTACGTCCTCAGAAACCTTGGGTTTATTATAAAAAGGTGTACATGCATAAAGCTTGTTATTAGGTTTTAAACATAATTATCCAAGGCCCGTTCATTTTAGAATGAATCTTAATATCATGTAAGCAACATAACAAAGCATGAATGCATGATAATACATTATGCGAGAAAGCAATAGAACATAACACGAAGAAACATCATAGAAGTGGCATAAAATGGCATGTAACTTTTCATGTGGAACTTTCTCTTTTCTTAACTATGTGACATTAAACCTTATACTTTGCATCATGGGCGCCGCCCTAAAAACATCTTTAGATTATGAGCTCATACCTAAGTAGTCGTCACTAGTTCTTACTTATCCTATGATAAGCATAACATAATAATTCCGACTTCCAGAGTATGGGCTAGGGGGCATAAGGATCGCCTATCATAACCTTTAATTTGAGGAGTCTATAGGAATATTTCCTTCTTTGAAACGCTCTACTAGTATCTAGTATGCAGCGAATTATCCGCTATGGCAAGTTCAATGTCAATACCTTCACGGATTTGCTTTCTCCTCACTAGAGCGGGAGAAATGCGTCCCAGTATTATGTCACATTTAAAATCTCATGGAGTTTTCAAAAACTTTCTTAAGTCTTCAAATTTGATGGAAATTCGACAGCGTAATGGCGGTACACCGAATTTCCTTCAAATTTGCTTTATGCCACAAGAACTAATAGTGCATGTACTTTTACATTCATGGTTCATGCATCATAACATGCCATGATTCAAGAATAATCACACCTAGTTCTCCATATATCTCTAGCATATGCATCTCTAATGTTCCATATGAAACTATAACATGCGAATGATGAGTTCTACCTCTAGAGATCAATGCCTCATAAAATAAACATGCTTATGATTCATGAACAGTCATACATATCCCATTAGTTTTATGTCAGGCAAACTTATAGATTCATGTGTAAACAAGATCATGGATTTATGTCATACTGAATCATATATTCATATCATACGAATCATACATTCATGTCATACAAAATCATAGATTTTAGTAATATAAGACCATGGTTTCATGTCATTCAAGTAAGAAAATGTTTATTGCTTATTTTGGGTTCTGGTAATCGATTACATGAGCCTTGTAATCGATTACACAGCTTCGAGTTTAAAACAAGAAAGTTGAGGGATCTGGTAATCGATTACATGAGCCTTATAATCGATTACAACTGACTCGATTACAACTGACTTGGGCCCTAAGAACATCTAAGTAATTGATTACATGTAATGGTAATCGATTACTAGAGTTTAGGAACACTTCTGGTTTCCAGAATGTCGTGTAATCGATTACATGATATTGTAATCGATTACACAGGCCAAAAGTTCATATCCAAGTATGATGAAGCTCTCTGGTAATCGATTACATGGGCCTTGTAATCAATTACCAATACCTTCAAAATACGAAAATTTAAGTTTAAAACATCTTTTAAGTTATTCCTTCTTTCTCAAACTATTTTGAATCTTGTTCCAACACTTGCTTTGAAATCAAAATGTTTTTGTAAAGGTAAATGCCCATAGATTCAAGATTGCTTGTGTAAGTTGAAAAAGTTAGGTCTTGAGTCTCAAATATTTAGGTGATGACATAAACATAAACATGCTAATGCAAGTTTCATTTTAATCTTAGCATTATCAAGTGATGGCAAGGAAAAGTAAATGTGCAAGGCTTGAAATTAAACATAAAAATGCAAGTTCATTCTTATTCTTTGAGTGTAAGTGATGGCTTGAAACATAAACATGCAAGACAAGAAATGTAAACATGAAATGCAAGTTCATTTCTTATCTTTGAGCTTTAAGTGATGTCTTGAGAAATAAATATGATATGCAAGTCCAATTCTTTATTTTAATGCTCTAGGCCCCTTAGAGTTTTCACTCTAAATCAACAATCAACTTTAAGGTTAAAATAGGTAGGCTTTGAGATTAATTATTAAGGTGATAGCAAGGAAAATAAATATGAATGCAATCCATTTACTATCTCTTGGAGTCCTTGGCTTAAGATTACTCTTACAGAAACATAGTTTCTTTATTTGCTAAAAACCTTTTTAAAAGTGAAACCTTCAACTTTAGACGTTAAATAAATGATGGTTTTACAACCAATACTCAAGATCCTCATCATCAAGCCATGGTTTCTTCCAAATGTAGGCCATTTGGCTGAAAACAAAGAGAAGGAAAAAGGAAGAGCAAGAACCAAAAAGAAAGTGGAGAAGGAAAGAAGAATCAACATTGTATCTTTACATACCAAGAGCTAAACAATAAAAGAAAAGAATAGAAATCATTGAATCACCTCCCTACCTTGGATGTGCTCCTTGATTGAGAGAGAGAGCTTGGTCTTTGAAAAAAGTAGAGGAAGAAGAAGAAGAGCTTTTTGAGATGAGAAAAAGAAAGCTTTGGAGGTGTAAGAGAAATGAGAAAAATGATTTCTTAAAAAGTTCCTCCTATTTATAGAGAAATGAAATACAAGGGGGGATGAAATTGGGAGAGTGGCTAGCCATTGGAGGGAAGGAGGAAGAGAAAATATCTCTTTGTGTGTGTCATTCCAAGGTATGGCTAGGTATGGTCTTTTGAGTGTGAAATGTTATTAAAATAAATCAACATGTGATGAATTGGAGGGGGAGTGGCTGTGTGGTTTTATGGCCATGGGGGAGGAAAGTTATCTCATTTCTTTTGTGTTATGACATGGTTTAGGAAATAGTTTTTATTAGGTAATTGATTAGGGATTGTGATTAAGTGTTTGGGTGAGAAAGAAGGTGATTAAGGCTTCTCAAGACAAGTTTTAGGAGTGGTCTTGATTATTAATGGAGTCAAATATCTTCTAATCAAGATTCTTAATCACGTCCATTGGTTCCTTGATTTAAGGAAATTGATAGGAAGAACACTATTCAATGATTCATGACATAAAGTCTTGATTTTAACAAAAGGATTTTGAGTTTCTCTAAGCAATCTTAGGTTCTAATTAATCTCAATTAATTATTTTGACTCTAGATTAGTAATTAGAATTTACTAACCTTTAATTAGAGTCTAATATTGCTTAGGTTTTGTTAATCGTATGATTAAGCTCATTAGGTGCTTAATCAGGGGCAAAATCGTAATTTTACATAAAAACTGCCCGAGACCACTGGGACTTAAACAAACATGCCCAGACTTATAAAAACATCATTTTAAACCTTTCAGAAAACCTTCGGGCTCAAACGACATTTATACCCGCGTAAAAACGCTATATGGGTATTTTGGTCATTTGACCTGAAAACTCAAAAAAAGAGATTTTTCTGCTCTATTAATATTCATTCACATACAATCCCCTTCAAACAATGATTTGACCATTCGAGGATTGCCGGGTTAACTATTCTCGAATTCCGGGTGAAAAATGACCTTAGGGGCATTTTGGTCATTTTTGCTCATACAGAAAATCGGGGTGTTACAAAATAACATGATGATCTTGTTTCTTTGACTTGATCAATTCCCTCATGCAGCATGTGTAGCCTGTCCCAGATCTCCTTTGTCATGTCACAAGCAATAATTTTGTCATATTTGCTTAGTGCACATGTGAGTAGGTACTTAGCTTTAGAGTTCAACTGAACTTTGGCTTTATCTTACTCTGTCCACTTACTTTTGGGGACTTCTCTTGAGGTTAAAGGTGCATCATTAGTTGCTGGAACTTCTATTGGAACATAATCTCCTTCATGTATAATCTCCCACAAGTCAAGACTTGTGTATTTAATTGAACAGCTCCATCTTGTCTCTCTAATAAACATAGTTTCCACTATCAAAGAATGGTGATCTGTTGATGGAGTATCCTTCTGCTTTATGGATCTTTTGTACCATGTCATCTGAAGATGTTTTTCCTTCATAGTCGTTAGAATGCTCAACCCCTTAGAGGCTTGAGCTCTGATGCTAATCGTAGGTAGAAAAGTGCACAAGAAGGGGGTTGAATCATGTTTCGCTTTTCTTTCCTTTTCTTTTTTTGAAAAACTTAAACAGATTACTATTAAGTAGTAAACTTGAACTACATTGGAAACATTGTTAGTGATGTCAGAAAGTAACTTTTTGAACTCAGATATATAATAAAATGTGTAAGAGCAAGTTTGCCAGAAAACACAAAATAATAAACACAAGGTAGTAAATAAATGAGAGATGAAGGAGAAGAAGGTACTGCACAAGAGTTTTTATAATGGTTTGGCCAACCTGCCTATGTCCAGTTCTCAACAACCATTGAGTTTCACTAAATATTTCTCAACTTGAGAAAGTTGGATAGTCTTTACAGTAGCTTTCCTAAGCTTTTATCAGTGACTAGCAAGTACGCTTTGCCATCACAATCCGAGTAGTTTTTCATCAGTCTCTCCAATCTAACATAATGACCAGCAAATACACTCTGTTATCACAAACGAGTAGTTTTTGATTAGTCTCTCCAAGCCAATACTGTGACCAGCAAATATACTCTGCTATCACTTACAAGTAGTTTAACTCATAGTGATGATTATTGAATAGAGGTTACAAAGGTTTGTGTTATGGTTTATCACTCAACACTAACCAACACTCAAGTTTTCTTAAGATGAACGACAACAGACATGGAAAACTTAAATGATTTTAATTAAAATAAAAATAAATCAAAAATAAAAAATTAAATAAATTATTATTATTTTGAATTAAAAATAGTAACATATTTGTCATCACTAATTATCAGTAAAAAATTAAAAAAATTGTTTAAAAATTCAATTTCCTTTTTATTTTTAAGTGATTTTAGTTCTCAAACTTTGAAAACATATTTGCTTTACCTGTATGTTCTTCCAAAAAATGAAAATATTGAAGACAAATTTGTTTAATATTAAAAAATTTCAAGAGTTTTAAAATACTTCTATATAAAGTTTAGAAATAACATTATTCACTCATTTAAATGATATTGTTGATTGAATTAATTATTACATATTCTATACAATTGAAAGTCTAGTAAAATAGTGTAGAAACTTGGGATGTGATTGACAAAGCAATTGATGATATATTGAACAAGAGTTTATATACTGTAATTTGCAATACTTTAATAAATTTGATTGAATTTCTAGGTTATTGCTTGCAACAGAAAAAAAAAAGTCAATTATACTCTTCTTTAATAGCATAAAATTTTCATTAAAATTATATAATGAAATATGAGTTCTTTTTTTATGCCTAGGGTAATATATAATAAATAATGACAATAAAAATAAGGGGTCATTGCATAGACCTCTCCTGAGATTAGTTAGTATTATACTTACCCCTCATAGTTTGTAAATTTACATTTGTCTCCCTTAACACAAATGGCGTTAAACTCCTGTTCACTAATGATATAAAATCCCCAGAATATCCCTGGTGAAATGATTTCAATGAGCCCAATCTCACCATCACCACCTCCATCATAAATTCATAATCTTCTCGTTCCTTCCCCAGTCACTGAAACCTCCACCTCCTTACAAGTCATCAAATCCCCCAAGAAGGTTAAGAAGTAAGATTGTGGGTACCCCAATTGTAGATAGTGTAGGAGACGTTGGAGGCGATCCACTCACCATAGTCGATGGAGACGTGAACGGGGTTATCATTTGTCAGCCGAGGAAGTTGATGGATTCATAGTCGCTACAGATGAGGATGTTGTGGCCTTACACCATCAAATCTCCATCGCCCTTTGGCTCTACCGTTGTTGCCTGTCTGCGCAGCACACTGGGTGGGGATGGTCCTGCAAAAGCTTCTCCATTTCTTTTGGCACTATATTTCAACAAAGTTTGAATTTTTTTTAAGTCAACTAGGATTTTCTTCAAAAAGAATTGTATAGGAAAAAGAACAAACACTCCTTGCCTTATTTGAGTATTATCTGTTTCCTTCATTGTACATGTGTGGTGGTGTATTTTGGTTTATTTTAGTATTCATGGAGTGATTTGTTATGATGAAGTAATTTCTTGTTTGTAATTGATTTGAAATTTGAACTTGGCATGGGAAATTAGGGCTAAGAAATTTTCTGTGAGCTTCAAATGCAAAGCAACAAATTAGTATTTTCACATAATTATTTTATGTTAAAAAGTTAAAAAACTCACATGTTGGGCATGTGCACTAACAGAGAAAAATGGCAGTTAACTTATGGGAGGTGGGTGTTAAGTTAAAAAACTAGAGGGACTAAGTGTAATATTGAAAGATCTTGAGGGAGGTGATCATTGTTAATTAAAAAGTTAGTATTCTATGAATAGTTTGGTTCATCCCTTACAAAAGGGAAGAAATATAAATTATTATGCTCCTTAGAAGCATAAATTTCATATTAGAAATGTATAAGTGGAACAAAGCTACTTTTTAGGCATTGAGAAAAGTATATAATTAAAAGAAAAATAATTATGTGAAGTGATATTTGTACAATAGTTCTTATAACAAATGATTTTGTTAATATATGACTCAAAATAGCTTTTTTTTTGAAGAAAAAAAGAAAATAATTTTCAATAACGGGGTGTTATATAATAATAATAAATATAAGTCAAGACTATCATTAAATTATGAGAATTATATTTGTCAATACATGTATTTTATCGTAAACAATTTTATATATATATATATATATATATATATATATATATATATATGTATTGTATTGTCGAGAATAACCTTAGCCAAATGGTTGAGAGTTCTTAGAACTATCGAGAGTAAAAATACACAAACTAGACTAATACTATGATTTACAATAAAGTGGTCATTAAACTCCCCTAATAAAAAAAATTTATTCTATAAATAGAATAATTCTCAAAATATTTTATTGTATGTTCATATATAACTTTCATTTTCATACTCTTTTTTATAATTATTTTCATCAAAATAATTTTAAAAATATAAACAAATCCATGCAACCCATGGGATTAACCTCTAGTTTTCCACTAGTGCTTACTTATTTGTCATCAAATCTCCTTATTAAAACCGCCACCCCCTCCTTCTAGATGTCTAGTGAATTGCCTTACTCCTTTTTATGGCAAAAAATTACCAAAAAGCTTCCCATGGGATTCCAACTTATGTCCTTTAATTTGCTTCTAACTACAAGACTTTAACCACTAATCCTTCAAATACATTTCTTTATTTATAATCTTAGGAATCTATACATGATCTAAGACCCGGAATTATTTTTTTATGTAATTGGTTTGGATATGAGAATGCTATTACCTTTGTGATGATATGTTCATGTGAATGTCAGGTGCTATGCCACATTTAGATTTAAGCGTGAGGCTCTTGCCACTTTTATGTCTTCAAATAAAAAGTATATATGCTATTTTCCTTTATAATTATTTTCAAAATAAAGGTTAAAAATAAAAATCAAAGCATAATGAACTAATAATTCATCAATTATAACTTAAGCATTAAGGGTTAAATATTAGAGAGTTACAAGTGACGTGTCATTTCTTGATATCTTAAGGGGTGAAATGCAATTTACTCAAAATTCATTATTATGTAATCTCAAAATTAGGATTATAGTCTTTCCTTCTACATCTTGATTCATTATTATGTAATCTCAAAATTAGGATTATAGTCTTTTCTTGATTCTGGTTCTTCTCAAATTAGAATCAGTTTTATCATTCCTTGTTTATTATTCTAATCTCAAAATGGATTTTTATTGCTTAAAAGTACTGAAATCTCCCATCTCTTGTCTCTCACTAGAAGAATTTAAAAGGAAAATATTATGATGATTTTTAAATTAAGTTTCCAATTCTCAAATATGGAGGCTATGCCTTTAAACATAATTATATTGTAAACAACATCAGGACCACACTAAATAATGTGAACAACATCTAATCAAGGAAGTGCAGCCATCTTGTTTTCAATGTCCTTCATGTTCTGATCTATCAGCTTGTCGATATCTTTTACATCAGCAGTGGTCAAGTGATCCGGTAGCTCATTTTTTTCCATATACTCATACATAGATAAAAGCATCTTCTTCTCATGGTTTTCCTTACGTTGTTTCTTCAGTTGGTCCTTGGCTTTTGCAATCCTCTGCAACATGAAGCTCTCTTGATTCACATTCTTGCTTTCATCAATTGCAGAGCTTTGATACCTCTCAATTACCTGCTTAGCTCCCTCTAGATTTGGCCAAACCTCTGCTTGGGTGTCAAAAGGATTGGAAATTATAGCACAAACTTGAATCCCGCAAAGAATGGTGAGTTCACTCACCTTTTTCAAGATACCCTTCTTCCTTTTCTTGAATGTTGCTTTCCTTGCAGAGTCATCCTGAATATAGGCAAGTTTCACCTTCTTCCTCGTCATGGTTGCAGTACCAAATAATGTAATAAGAATTAGACTATTTTATGCATTATGTACTGAGTACAAGATGGGATTTATAATGTGCTACTTCACCTACCATAGTTGGAGTTGCGCTAAATCTTCGTATGGACACATTGATAGGATATTTTATTCCCATATTTTATAACGTTTTATTAGGACAAAATTGAAAGCTCTGTACAGTAAAATGTATAGTGTCACGCATTAATGCGTTACCATTATAAGAGAAAAATTTTGAATATAGTCTTTCCAATAATTTTGAAAGAAAAGTAATATAGTAAATGACTTAATAGGGGTGAACTGTCAAGGTGCAGGTTCATGCATGATGACTTATCATTAGAATGATATTATACTATTGATATCTTACTTATATATTAATAACATTACTACATTCTAATGAATATATATATATATATATATATATATATATATATATATATAATGAAATCTCATTTTCTAAATGGTTATTATATATTTTTATCCAAGCATTAAGTGATTTTTTTTATATAAATTGATGCACGAATTCTATAGTAATGGAAACATTTAATTAAAATCAACCCCTTGTATACCTTTTCAAAATGATAGTTTTAGCATTGCAATTTATTTCTATATTTTATTCTTATTTTTAATTTTTTCTTCTCATTTTAAACATGTTGCCTTTTGTAGGGTTTCTCTTCGTTAAGACAGTAATCTAAACCAAAATATGGCATAATACATAAATTTTACTATAAGATTGTATATCTAATTTTCTTTTGGTGATTTGCGTTCATATTAGAATTTTGAATATTTCTAAAGGAAAATATGGGTCATTTAGAAAATGATTTCTAAACCCCTCAAAATGTTGAAGAAATAAGCATAAGTAGGTTCTATATCATGACTCAATTTGGAAACATGACTAGTATGCTAGGGATTGTTAGCTCTAGAACCCTTTAGAAAGCTTTATAGCTTGAGTGTTGAGCAGCAGTAAAGCAAATTTTGTTGAAATATTTTGAAGAAATGGACTAATGTTTTACTTGAGTTTCTATAGTATTCAATAGGATAGTTCTCGTTAACATACAAGTTCAATCAACAAGATACTTTTCACAATGTCATTTTTTAACATGATTATAGTCTCAATAAAAAAGATTCAAAATTTTAATGATGTGAAAAATAGTTCTAAAAGTGAACTTGAGTATGTTAAATACATGAGAAAGGAATTTCAAGCATCAAAAGCCAAGTTCAGATCTTCAAAAAGAAGTTCACACGCATTCAAAAAAGTGCTATTCAATGAAGTAATCAATCTTTTCCTAAAGTAAGTCATGATTATAGTCTTCAATCTTTATGAGAAGATTCCTATCAGGACCAAATTGAAGAAATAAAGAGAAATGAAAAGATCAAAAACAGAACAAACTCATAAGAAACCACGCGTATTCAAAAACCGTGCTCACTTTATAGAAAAAAAGGAAAATTCAAAATTCAAATTGAATCAAATCTCAAAAAGGGTTGATAGTGGCATCTAATTTTTACACTTGGTTAACCGTCCCATCTTCTACAAAAAAGAGTTCAGAAGCCACGACCAAAAAGTAAAAAGTAATTTCTGAAGCTTCATTCAGAAACCACATTTGACAATGGATTCTGTAACTACAAAAGTAGCTCTAACACAGCCGCACTACCAGTTTAGAGGACAACTCCTAAGAACACAAAAGGAAGATCAACACGTGTCAAAAGGAAATGAAATCAAAGGACAATGGTTAGATTTTAAGATTAAGTATAAAAGGAGGTGATCTTCATACAGGAGAAGAACTTTTGAATGAAAAACACTTGCCTAGAACTGTAACGCCCCAATTTTTACTGTAATTTTTACTGTCATTAGAAATTACTCAATTACTGAATTACCGTAGGTAATTATTACATAAGATTTGAGGCCGAACAATCCTCAATAAAGGAATATAACATTAGAAGAGAGGTTAGGAACGATTCATGTAAGAGTCGCAAATCCCGAATTTCTGTACGTATAAAATGACCAAAATGCCCCTGAAGTTATTTTACTCAGAAAATGAGGATCGTGGGCCCCACCTATTCTCAAGGGGATATTTTGAGGATAATAAGGGATTGTTTGTGTTATGTGTGTTAATAGAGCAGAAGGATCTCGATTTTGAGTTCCGACGCGCGAAATGACCAAAATGCCCCTACAATTTGTTTTAACTCCGATGTGCGTGCCGACTGAGCCCGAACCTCACTAAAATGTTTTAAAATGTGTTTTCAAGCCATGATTAAGCATTGGTTAAGCTCGGGTGGCCTCGGGCAGTTTTTAAGTGAAAGTACGATTTTGCCCCTGTTTTTGGCGCTTTCAATTTTGGGATTTTTGATTCGTATACCGAAACCTATGCAATATTAGGCTCAAATTAAAGCTTATTAAATTTTAAATATTAATCTAGAGTCAAAATTATGTATTTAGATTGATTAGAACCCAAAATTGCTCAAAAACACCCAAATTGCTTACTAATTCACTTAAACCCTTAACCGTAAATTCTCTAAATTACATGAATACCTTGCCTACACCTAAATAATGCATGGAACACACAAATTTCACTTCTTTGGGCTATAATGGACGAAATTATTGATGCCATTATGCAGCTGAATTATTGCCAAAAGTTGCACTAAAACAAAATGGCAAAATGTCACCATAAGAGACATAATTCCTTAATTTCATACAACTTTGTCTAAAATGATTTTTCCTCCCTTATTTCTCCTGCAAAATTCCGTCCACTACCTCATCATTTTGGCCAATTAGAAGCCTCAAAATCTTCTATAAATAGGCTTGCTTGAGTGGTCTTGGAATGCTTGGTTCATAACTAGTTTTTAGGAGCACCAAAAACTTTCTTTCTTCCTCCTCTTTGGCTGAATTCTTTCTTCAATTTTTTCAAAGAGATTTTGTTTCATTTCACTTCAAGAAACCAAGTTCTCTTCCTCTTCTTCAACTCAGATTAGGTAGGGAGTAGTTTCTAAATTTATTTCTATGCTTTGAGGAGTTGTGTTTTTAGCTCAAAATGATGAAATTATGAACTTACCTTAGCTTTTCATTTTGGTTTCCTCTTCAATTTTCTTTAACCAATTCAACCATATGGCCTAGGTGGAACTAAGATGATGGCTTGATGATGAGGACCTTGAGGGTGGGTTGTAAATCCATCACAAGTTAGGCCTCTAAAGCTTGAAAATTCCACTTGATGCAAAACTTTAAAGAATAATGCTTTATGATGCTAGAACAAAGATTTTTAGTTTAGAACTTGAAAGATGTATTTTCCTTTTATGTTTTATTTCTTGTTAAGATATGTATTGGGTTGAATTTATAATTCTTTTAAAGTCTTGAAGGAGCTCTAGTAAAGAAACAAAATGAATTTGCATCCATGATTAAGTTTATGCTTTGCATAACCATGTTTACCTTCTATGTCATCACTAAATTTTCAAGAATGAATAAATGAACTTGCATTTCTCATGTTTAAATTCCAAGCTTGTATTTCATGTTTATGTTTCAAGTCATCACTTAATCTTTCAAGATAATAAAGAGGTTGCATCTCATATTTAGTTTATGCTCTCACTATATTTTATAATGGCTAAAAGAATCAACGCATGACATGTTTATTTTATGCCATCACCTAAAGATCCTAGAGCTCAAAGACTTGCCCATGTATCACAAGCAAAGAAATATGATTATTGGAGTTAAAGAATTTATTCTTTAAAAAGTCTTGAGATTGGAGCTTAAAAAGATGTAATAATAATTCTCTTCTCCCTCTACTGGTCCTGTGCGGACTACCGCCGCCCCCGTTTCTTAATATTCTCTTCTCCCTCTACTGGTCCTGTGCGGACTACCGCCGCTCCAGTTTCTTGTATTATGTTTATATTTCAAGTTCTTGCATCATGTTTAATTTTCAAGTCATCACCTTAAATCTTAAAGATAAAGAAATGGAATTGCATATCATGTTTATAATTCCAAGCTATCACCTTATAAAGATAAGATTAAAATAAGGTTGCATAGCATGTTTATAATTCTAAGATGTCACCTAAATCTCTAAAGCCCAAGACTTACTCCTTTTATCTTAAGTGAGAATTTTAATTGTGAAGATCCTCCCAAATTTGACAAAAGAACTAGTTTCTAAATGAGTTTTAAGGCTTTGCAAGGATTTTACGGGGAACTAGTATTTTATATGCACTTAAAATATGATTCTATGTAATTGCATAAGGTTCATGATTCTACCACCGATCTGAGTTTAGTATCAATGTATGATAATGATTTGATATGATTGAAGTTGTGATAATTATGGTTTATTGTTAAGAGAATGATTCATAATTGGTTTAGCAACTAATTAGTTCTATAATTGATAATTCTATGTAAGGATTGGATGCTTATTAAGTACTTGATATCATTGAATGATTTGCTGGCTTGCATGTTATAGTTGTTGTTGCAAATAATGAGAATGCTTATACATGAAATGTTCTTTATTATGTAAAATTTACCTTTGTTGCTAGAAGAAAGTGTATCATTGTAAAAGTGTAATTTGGAAAGGTTCTAAGGAAAGACTTGGTATTTAAGCGTGTCCATTGTGACCCACCTCTCTTCCCAGAATCTCCCATATGCATGATTACAGTTGATATATATTATTCTAGCTTAAGACTATAAATGAGAAAATGTTATGATGTTTATGAATTGTATTATTATATAACATGCAAAGATTTAATGGTGACTTAAACTTATAAGAAAATGATCCTTTGGAACCATCAGACTATAGGTGGTGAAAAGGTGATTTTAGCCCCCTAACCCGTTCTCTCAAAAGGGTAGAGTCGGGACTTTAGCTTATCAAAAGGGATAAGTATATGCTAGTGACGACTAGTAAAGTATGAGCTCATAACCTAAATTACTCCCAAAAGGGTGGAGTATAGGGTGGCCCAAGGAAAATAATGATGATGATAAGATTTTAAATCATCAAAGGCACTAAAGAAATGAAATATGTCCACTGTGTCCATGTGTAGCTAATATTATATGACGTTCTTTTATGCATGTTATTTTGATAATGATGATGAGGAATATGATGTAATGATAAAGGAAAAGTTCATTGTAAATATGACATGTTAAGAATAAGATGCATTATAAGACGCATTATTAAAAATTGTGAACCTCGGTTAAGTATTTGTCCAAACTTAAAATGAATCTTTGCATGCTCACTATTTTAGAATAATCCCGAGGTTCCTGGGACTTTGATGATGACACTGTAGAAGGAGGTACCCTACATGAGAATTCTTTAGCAAGATTCTCACTCCTTTTCTTTATTTCCGTCATTGTCTCCAGATTCAAATGGCGACATTCGTCTGTTCGTTGATACCCCTACTTGGGAATTCCACTATGATCAGGTGCATCGCTCGTATCATTTTGAAGGAGGTCTTGCACTTCGTGTTTTTATTTACATAGGTCGTCCATTTGCACATCCTGTCCCTAGTTATCGATTTTCTCCTACTTCTCCCTATGGCGATGAAATGGTATTCGAACATGCACGTCCACTTGATGAAAGGATGTTACGTTCTTATCCCGCTTCATCTGCTGTCCATGGATTTCCCAGTATGTTCTCGAGATGAGATATTCGAACTGATCCTTCAGAGGACACTCCTACTCATGTATATTCTGAGAGCACTGCTCCTACTCCCACACGTGTAAGAGAGGGTAGTGAGGAAACAGTTGTTCAGCCGAGGTTAGCGAGAAGGCCGTCCATGCGACCCCAGCCCGGTGCATCTCGTCTGTCCCCTCCCGAGGAGCTCATCGATGGATCGGATTTATTCCCCATTTCGGGACGGTGGCCATAGAAGGTTCTTAGTAGATTTATGTGTGTTCATGCACCCTAGTTTTAGGATAACCTTCCCGGCTTATGGAGTTATCTAGTTTAGGGGCATGTATTTCCTTATGTATATTTTCTTTTATGGGTTTGAATAAGATAATGATGTATGAACATAACCCACCCTTTGAGTGAGGTTATTGTATGTAAATATATGCTATAATGTGCTTATGGATGTTATATGATGGAGCCTAAGTGATATGATGTGATATATTCTTAAACGTCTTATTATACTCCGCTTACTCGTTCACGTTGTACTCGCCTCACGTTTTCAATTATGTGTTTAAAAAAAAAAATGGCTCGTAATTTCACTAAGTATTTTCAAATTATGAGGAAAGAACCAAAGCAAGGAGTAAAGTCTAGTCATTAATCAGATTCAACCTAGGTGTATCTGGTTAATTACTAAGGTGTTACATTTTGGTATCAGAGCAGTTCGATTCTCATGGAGCCTGAGGATTGGACTAGCTATGCTTCTAAAGCATAATACGTTAGTGACGTCATGTGTAGATGTTTATCATTAGGATGAGCTTGAGGATTAGAAATACATGACTACTATATGTTGAAAGTGCCATGGTAACTTGCTCACTTTGCATGGAATATTGGGCCTGATCACCTCAGTGTTGCTGTTTTGTGTGTATAGGGACCAATGGCACGTCGACAACAGACTAGGAGCGCAGCACAGAATAATCAAGACAACGAGACAGCCGAAGCACTCCGCGACGTAGAAAGGACCATGAGAATGATGATGGAACGAATGGATCAGGATCGTCAAGCCAATATGAATCAGGGACATGAGATTCCTGAACATGCCTGTTTCGGGGAGTTTCGTAAGGCAAACCCACCAGTTTTCAAGGGGACACTGAATCCAAATATTGCAGATGAATGGATTCGGAATATTGAGAAGGTCTTTGCTATAGTCCCATGCTCGGAGGAGCAATGTAACACCCTAGTAATTAACCAGATACACCTAGGTTGAATCTGATTAATGACTAGACTTTACTCCTTGCTTTGGTTCTTTCTTCATAATTTGAAAATACTTAGTGAAATTACGAGCCATTTTTTTTTTAAACACATAATTGAAAACATGAGCCGAGTACAACGTGAACGAGTAAGCGGGGTATAATAAGACGTTTAAGAATATATCACATCATATCACTTAGGCTCCATCATATAACATCCATAAGCACATTATAGCATATATTTACATACAATAACCTCACTCAAAGGGTGGGTTATGTTCATACATCATTATCTTATGCAAACCCATAAAAGAAAATATACTTAAAGAAATACATGCCCCTAAACTAGATAACTCCATAAGCTGGGAAGGTTATCCTAAAACTAGGGTGCATGATCACACATAAATCTACTAAGAACCTTCTATGGCCACGGTCCTGGAAATGGGGAATAAATCCGATCCATCGATGAGCTCCCTGGGAGGACACACGAGATGCACCAGTGAGGGTCGCATGGACGGCCTTCTCGCTAACCTCGGCTGAACAAGCTGTTTCCTCACTACCCTCTCTTACACGTGTGGGAGTAGGAGCAGAGCTCTCAGAATATACATGAGTAGGAGTGTCCTCTGAAGGATCAATTTCAGAATATCTCGTCTCGGGAACATACTCTGGAAATCCATGGACAGCAGATGAAGTGGAATAAGAACGTAACATCCTTTCATCAAGTGGACGTGCATGTTCGAAAACCATTTCATCGCCATAGGGAGAAGTAGGAGAAAATCGATAACTAGGGACAGGATGTGCAAATGGACGACCTATGTAAATAAAAACACGAATCACAAGACCTCCCTTCAAAATGATACGAGCGATGCAGGATCATAGTGGAATTCCCAAGTAGGTATCAACGAGCAGGACGAATGTCGCCATTTGAATCTGGAGACAATGACGGAAATAAAGAAAAGGAGTGAGAATCTTGCTAAAGAATTCTCAGTAGGGTACCTCCTTCTACAAAGGTCATCATCAAAGTCCCCAGGAACCTCGGGATTATTCTAAAATAGTGAGCATGCAAAGATTCATTTTAAGTTCGGACAAATACTTAACCGAGGTTCGTCAATTTTTAATCATCGTCTTATAATGCATCTTATTCTTAACATGTCATATTTACAATGAACATTTCCTTTATCATTACATCATATTCCTCATCATCATCATCAAAATAACATGCATAAAAGAACGTCATATAATATTAGCTACACATGGACACAGTGCACATATTTCATTTCTTTAGTGCCTTTGATGACTTAAAATCTTATCATCATCATTATTTTCCTTGGGCCACCCTATACTCCAGCCTTTTGGGAGTAATTTAGGTTATGAGCTCATATTTTACTAGTCGTGACTAGCATATACTTATCCCTTTTGATAAGCTAAAGTCCCGACTCTACCCTTTTGAGAAGACGGGGTACGGGGCTAAAATCACCTTTTCACCACCCATAGTCTGATGGTTCCAAAGGATCATTTTCTTATAAGTTTAAGTCATCATTAAATCTTTGCATGTTATATCATAATACAATTCATAAACATCATAACATTTTCTCATTTATAGTCTTAAGCTAGAATAATATATATCAACTGTAATAATGCATATGGGAGATTCCCAGGAAAGAGAGGTGGGTCACAATGGACACGCTTAAATACCAACTCTTTCCTTAGCCGGGACGTTTCCAAATTACACTTTTACAATGATACACTTTCTTCTAGCAACAAAGGTAAATTTTACATAATAAAGAACATTTCATGTACAAGCATTCTCATTATTTGCAACAGAACTATAACATGCAAGCCAGAAATCATTCAATGATATCAAGTACTTAATAAGCATCCAATCCTTACATAGAATTATCAATTATAGAACTAATTAGTTACTAAACCAATTATGAATCATTCTCTTAACAATAAACCATAATTATCACAACTTCAATCATATCAAATCATTATCACACATTGATACTAAACTCAGATCAATGGCGAATCATGAACCTCATGCAATTACATAGAATCATATTTTAAGTGCATATAAAATACTAGTTCCCCGTAAAATCCTTGCAAAGCCTTAAAACTCATTTAGAAACTAGTTCTTTTGTCAAATTTGGGAGGATCTTCACAATTAAAATTCTCACTTAAGATAAAAGGAGTAAGTCTTGAGCTTTAGAGATTTAGGTGACATCTTAGAATTATAAACATGCTATGCAACCTTATTTTAATCTTATCTTTATAAGGTGATAGCTTGGAATTATAAACATGATATGCAATTCCATTTCTTTATCTTTAAGATTTAAGGTGATGACTTGAAAATTAAACATGATGCAAGAACTTGAAATATAAACATGATACAAGAAAGCTGGAGCGGCGGTAATCCGCACAGACCAAGAGAGGGAGAAGAGAATATTAAGAAACCGGAGCGGCGGTAGTCCGCACAGTAGAGGGAGAAGAGAATATTAAGAAACCGGAGCGGGGGGAGTCCGCACAGGACCAGTAGAGGGAGAAGAGAATATTATTATTACATCTTTTTAAGCTCCAATCTCAAGACTTTTTACAGAATAAATTCTTTAACTCCAATAATCATATTTCTTTGCTTGTGATACATGGGCAAGTCTTTGAGCTCTAGGATCTTTAGGTGATGGCATAAAATAAACATGCCATGCGTTGATTCTTTTAGCCATTATAAAATATAGTGAGAGCATAAATTAAATATGAGATGCAACCTCTTTATTATCTTGAAAGATTAAGTGATGACTTGAAACATAAACATGAGATACAAGCTTGGAATTTAAACATGAGAAATGCAAGTTCATTTATTCATTCTTGAAAATTTAGTGATGACATAGAAGGTAAACATGGTTATGCAAAGCATAAACTTAATCATGGATGCAAATTCATTTTGTTTCTTTACTAGAGCTCCTTCAAGACTTTAAAAGAATTATAAATTCAACCCAATACATATCTTAACAAGAAATAAAACATAAAAGGAAAAATACATCTTTCAAGTTCTAAACTAAAAATCTTTGTTTTAGCATCATAAAGCATTATTCTTTAAAGTTTTGCATCAAGTGGAATTTTCAAGCTTTAGAGGCCTAACTTGTGATGGATTTACAACCCACCCTCAAGGTCCTCATCATCAAGCCATCATCTTAGTTCCACCTAGGCCATATGGTTGAATTGGTTAAAGAAAAATTGAAGAGGAAAACCAAAATGAAAAGCTAAGGCAAGTTCATAATTTCATCATTTTGAGCTAAAAACACAACTCCTCAAAGCATAGAAATAAATTTAGAAACTACTCCCTACCTAATCTGAGTTGAAGAAGAGGAAGAGAACTTGGTTTCTTGAAGTGAAATGAAACAAAATCTCTTTGAAAAATTGAAGAAAGAATTCAGCCAAAGAGGAGGAAGAAAGAAAGTTTTTGGTGCTCCTAAAAGCTAGTTATGAACCAAGCATTCCAAGACCACTCAAGCAAGCCTATTTATAGAAGATTTTGAGGCTTCTAATTGGCCAAAATGATGAGGTAGTGGACGGAATTTTGCAGGAGAAATAAGGAGGAAAAATCATTTTAGACAAAGTTGTATGAAATTAAGGAATTATGTCTCTTATGGTGACATTTTGGCATTTTGTTTTAGTGCAACTTTTGGCAATAATTCAGCTGCATAATGGCATCAATAATTTCATCCATTACAGCCCAAAGAAGTGAAATTTGTGTGTTCCATGCATTATTTAGGTGTAGGCAAGGTATTCATGTAATTTAGAGAATTTACGGTTAAGGGTTTAAGTGAATTAGTAAGCAATTTGGGTGTTTTTGAGCAATTTTGGGTTCTAATCAATCTAAATACATAATTTTGACTCTAGATTAATATTTAGAATTTAATAAGCTTTAATTTGAGCCTAATATTGCTTAGGTTTGATTATCTGAATCAAAAATCCCGAATTGCAAAATCGCCAAAACAGGGCAAAATCGTACTTTCACTTAAAAATTGCCCGAGGCCACCCGAGCTTAACCAATGGTTAATCATGGCTTAAAAACACATTTTAAAACATTTTAGTGAGGTTCGGGCTCAATCGGCACGCATCGAGTTAAACAAACAGGGGCGTTTTGGTCATTTCGCGCGTCGAAACTCAAAATTGAGATCCTTCTGCTCTATTAACACACATAACACAAACAATCCCTTATTATCCTCAAAATATCCCCTTGAGAATAGGTGGGGCCCACGATCCTCATTTTCTGAGTAAAATAACTTCAGGGGCATTTTGGTCATTTTATACGTATAGAAATTCGGGATTTGCGACTCTCGCATGAATCGTTCCTAACCTCTCTTCTAATGTTATATTCCTTTATTGAGGATTGTTCGGCCTCAAATCTTATGTAATAATTACCTACGGTAATTCGGTAATTGAGTAATTTCTAATGACAGTAAAAATTGGGGCGTTACAAGCAAAAGGTCACCTTCGCTACTCATATGCTTGAGGGTGATGCCAGTTTCTGGTGGACAGGTGTTCGAAGACTCCTGGAGACGTCCGACGTGGACATTGATTGGGAACTATTCAAGGTCCATTTTTATGAAAAGTACTTTCCAGTAGTCAGCTAGAAATGCCAAGGACATTGAATTCATGCAACTTGTCCAGGGAATATGAATGTGGCCCAAGACATCGCTGCATTTGAAGAACTCATTAAGTTCTCAAGAATGTACCAAGGAAATCCTGATGAGTACTGGAAATGCATTAAATATGAGTCAGGGTTGAAGGCGGAACTTAATGTGGCAGTTGCACATTTGGAGATTAGGGATTTCTCTACCCTAGTTAACAAATGTCGGATTATTGAAGAAGGTCAGAGAAAACTAAACACCCCAAAGTCAGATAATATTACCAAAAAGTTGACACCTCAAGGTCGCTGTTCAAGAAGCGAATCGACCTCCATTTCCCCTCAATCAAGACCACAAGGGACACAAAGAAATTTTCAACAAGGAAGGCCAAACAACAACAATCGCTATAATAACAACCGCTACAACAATAACCCAAGAACAATCACAACAACAACAATAACAACAATAAAGGAAAGCACCACAAAGAGGTCCGGCCAATACCTCCACGGCTGCGCCATCCATGGAATGTCCCAGTGCGGCAAGAATCATGGAAGCATGCCATGTCGAGCCGGAACAAATGTGTGCTATCGGTGTGAAAACCAGGTCATTACTCCGAGAATGCACGAAGAAACCCGCCAACCCCCATTCCCAAGCCGCAACACCAGGAAGGGTATTTATCGTAATCTTTGAAGAAACAACGAAGTCACGTAATCTCGTGGAAGGTAAGGGTAATATGCATGGTAAAGACTTAATTGTACTATATGATTAAGCGCTTCTCATTCTTTTATCTCCCATTCATGTGTTAAAAGCCGTAATTTACCTATGACTGAGCTTCCTTTTGACCTTATTGTTTCTACCCCGACTGGAAAACCCATTAGGACTTGTAAATGTTGTTTAGATTGTAGTTTTATTATAGATAATAGATCCTTTGTTTTAGATCTTATTTGCTTACCTATGCGAGGTTTAGATGTGATTCTTGGCATGGATTAGCTTGAGGCCAACCGTGTACTGTTAAACTGTTATGAGAAAACCATCACTTTTCTTCCTGTTCCTATTGAACCTAAGAAACCCATAAGTCTTTACATAATCTTTGTGGAAATGGACTGTGGTAAGGGTGAGAGTAAAGGTTACATTTTCTTAGCCGCTAATGATGTAGACTTTGAGCAAAGTATCAATGAGATACCAATAGTAAGAAATTATCCTGAAGTATTTCCAGATGAGATACCAGAGTTTCCCCCCAAGAGAGAGATAGAGTTTTCCATAGAATTGCTTCCGGGTGCGGGACCTATATCCATAGCCCCATACAGGATGTCCCCATTAGAATTGATCGAGTTAAAAACTCAATTGGAAGATTTATTGGAGAAAAAGTTTGTTAGGCCTAGTGCATCACCTTGGGGAGCCCCTGTGTTGTTTGTAAAGAAAAAGGATGGGAGTATGAGGATGTGTGTAGATTATAGGCAGTTGAATAAAGTAACGGTGAAAAACAAGTATCCTCTGCCTAGGATCGATGATTTGATGGACCAACTGAAAGGTGCGGTAGTGTTTTCTAAGATAGATTTGAGGTCAGGCTACCATCAAATTAGAGTGAGAGATGAAGACATACCTAAAACGGCCTTTCGCACTCGATATGGCCATTTTGAGTTTGCAGTAATGTCTTTTGGGGTTAACCAATGCTCCAGCTATTTTTATGGATTACATGAATAGGATCTTTCGGCCCTATTTAGATCAGTTTGTAGTTGTCTTTATAGATGACATTCTCATATATTCTAAGACCCATGAAGAGCATGAATGCCACCTGACCATAGTACTGGAGATCTTGAAGGAAAAGAAACTATATGCCAAGATTTCCAAGTGTGAGTTTTGGTTAGATAAGGTGCAATTTTTAGGGCATGTAGTATCTAAGAAAGGAATTGCTGTAGATCCTAGTAAGGTAGAAGTGGTAGTAAACTGGGAAAGACCAACCACGGTAACTGAAGTAAGGAGCTTTTTGGGTTTAGCCGGTTATTACCGTCGATTTATCAAGGGATTTTCCCAGATTTTCTTACCTTTGACCAAGCTGACTAGGAAGAACACCCTTTTTTCATGGACCCCGGAGTGTGAAAAGAGCTTTCAAGAGTTAAAACACAAGCTAACCTTGACCCCTGTTTTAGTGTTACCCGACCCCAATGTGCCTTTCGAGGTGTATTGTGATGCTTCAAAAAGGGGTTTAGGTTGTGTATTGATGCAAGATAGGCAAGTGGTGGCCTATGCATCAAGACAACTCAAGCCACATGAGGCAAACTACCCTACCCATGACCTTGAGTTAGCTGCCGTCGTGTTTGCTCTAAAGATTTGGAGACACCATTTTATATGGAGTTAAGTTTGAGGTGTTTTCCGATCACAAGAGTTTGAAATATCTCTTTGATCAAAAAGAGCTAAACATGAGGCAAAGGCGATGGATGGAGTTCTTGAAAGATTATGATTTTGGATTGAACTACCATCCTGGTAAAGCTAATGTAGTAGCTGATGCTTTGAGTAGGAAGTCCTTACAAGTGTCCTGTTTGATGGTGAAGGAGGTTGAATTGATTGAGCAATTTAGGGACTTAAACCTAGGAATGACTTTGACCACTAAGGGCATCAGAGCTTGTCATCTTAGAGTGACAAGTGAGTTCAAAGAAAGGATTGTTCAAGCTCAAGGGGATGATGTTGAGTTTCAAGAGACTTTAGGGGCAGTGAAGGCAGGAAAGTTGATAGGTTTTACCCAAGGAATGGACGATTTGTGGAGGTTTAAAGGTCGAATATGTGTACCTGCTAGTGGTGGCCTCCCAAAGGATATTTTGGAGGAAGCCCATAAGAGCCATTTTACCCTTCATCCTGGTGCCACCAAGATGTATCAAGATTTGAAGAAGATGTTCTGGTGGCCTGGAATGAAGAAAGATGTGTGCACATGGGTGAGTAAGTGCTTGGTGTGTCAAAAGGTGAAGATTGAACACCAAAACCCTCTGCGGAATGCTGCAACCTCTGCCGATCCCCGAGTGGAAGTGGGATAGTATCTCCATGGATATTGTGAGTGGATTACCGAGGATCCAAATGAATCATGATACCATATGGGTAATCGTGGATCGATTGACGAAGTCAGCCCACTTTTTACCTATTAAGGTGACTTATTCCTTGGATAGGTTAGCACAATTATATATTTAGGAGATAGTAAGGTTACATGGGGTGCCGTCGACGATAATCTCGGACCGAGATCCGCGGTTTACGTCACGATTTTGGGGAGCCTTTCAAAAGACATTTGGTTCAAAGCTGTGTCTAAGCACGACCTATCACCCCCAAACAGACGGTCAATCTGAAAGAACTATCCAAACCTTGGAGGATATGTTAAGGGCATGTGTTTTAGATCAAAGGGGAAGTTGGGATAAGTACCTGCCACTGATTGAATTTTCATATAACAACAGTTATCATGCAAGTATCGGTATGGCACCGTATGAGGCCCTCTATGGACGGAAATGTCAATCTCCCTTATGTTGGTATGAACCCGGAGAGCAAAGTTTACTCGGACCTGATATTGTGAGGGAAACAACGGACAAATCAAGAAGATTAGGGATAAGATTCTTCTTTGCTCAAAGTCGACAGAAAAACTATGCGGACAAGCGGCGTAAACCGCTAGATTTTCAAGAAGGGGACCACGTGTTCCTAAGGATCACCCCTACCACAGGCATAGGCCGAGCAATAAAAGTAAAGAAATTGAGCCCCAGATTTCTTGGTCCGTTTGAAATCCTTACCAAAGTAGGACACAGTAGCCTCAGTATAGCCCTACCCCGAGTCTATCCAACCTTCATGATGTTTTCCATGTCTCTCAGTTAAGAAAGTATCAATCTGACCCGAGTCATGTACTAGAGCCAGAACATGTACAATTAAGAGATAACCTGACATTTAACTTACTACCCACGAAAATCGTCGACCGAGGAGTTAAGCAGTTAAGGAACAAGGTTGTACCCCTGGTCAAAGTAGCATGGGGACAGGGTGAAACCGAAGAACTTACATGGGAGCTGGAATCAAACATGAAAGCACAATACCCCGAGTTGTTCTCAGGTAACGAATTTCCGGGGCGAAATTCTTTTTAAGGAGGGGAGTAATGTAACGCCCCGATTTTTACTGTCATTAGAAATTACTCAATTACTGAATTACCATAGGTAATTATCACATAAGATTTGAGGCCGAACAATCCTCAATAAAGGAATATAATATTAGAAGAGAGGTTAGGAACGATTCATGCGAGAGTCGCAAATCCCGAATTTCTGTACGTATAAAATGACCAAAATGCCCCTGAAGTTATTTTACTCAGAAAATGAGGATCGTGGGCCCCACTATTCTCAAGGGGATATTTTGAGGATAATAAGGGATTGTTTGTGTTATGTGTGTTAATAGAGCAGAAGGATCTCGATTTTGAGTTCCGACGCGCGAAATGACCAAAATGCCCCTACGGCTGTTTTAACTCCGATGTGCGTGCCGACTGAGCCCGAACCTCACTAAAATGTTTTAAAATGTGTTTTTAAGCCATGATTAACCATTGGTTAAGCTCGGGTGGCCTCGGGCAGTTTTTAAGTGAAAGTACGATTTTGCCCCTGTTTTTGGGCAGTTTTACGAATTTCGGGATTTTTGATTCGTATACCGAAACCTATGCAATATTAGGCTCAAATTAAAGCTTATTAAATTCTAAATATTAATCTAGAGTCAAAATTATGTATTTAGATTGATTAGAACCCAAAATTGCTCAAAAACACCCAAATTGCTTACTAATTCACTTAAACCCTTAACCGTAAATTCTCTAAATTACATGAATACCTTGCCTACACCTAAATAATGCATGGAACACACAAATTTCACTTCTTTGGGCTATAATGGATGAAATTATTGATGCCATTATGCAGCTGAATTATTGCCAAAAGTTGCACTAAAACAAAATGGCAAAATGTCACCATAAGAGACATAATTCCTTAATTTCATACAACTTTGTCTAAAATGATTTTTCCTCCCTTATTTCTCCTGCAAAATTCCATCCACTACCTCATCATTTTGGCCAATTAGAAGCCTCAAAATCTTCTATAAATAGGCTTGCTTGAGTGGTCTTGGAATGCTTGGTTCATAACTAGTTTTTAGGAGCACCAAAAACTTTCTTTCTTCCTCCTCTTTGGCTGAATTCTTTCTTCAATTTTTTCAAAGAGATTTTGTTTCATTTCACTTCAAGAAACCAAGTTCTCTTCCTCTTCTTCAACTCAGATTAGGTAGGGAGTAGTTTCTAAATTTATTTCTATGCTTTGAGGAGTTGTGTTTTTAGCTCAAAATGATGAAATTATGAACTTACCTTAGCTTTTCATTTTGGTTTTCCTCTTCAATTTTTCTTTAACCAATTCAACCATATGGCCTAGGTGGAACTAAGATGATGGCTTGATGATGAGGACCTTGAGGGTGGATTGTAAATCCATCACAAGTTAGGCCTCTAAAGCTTGAAAATTCCACTTGATGCAAAACTTTAAAGAATAATGCTTTATGATGCTAGAACAAAGATTTTTAGTTTAGAACTTGAAAGATGTATTTTCCTTTTATGTTTTATTTCTTGTTAAGATATGTATTGGGTTGAATTTATAATTCTTTTAAAGTCTTGAAGGAGCTCTAGTAAAGAAACAAAATGAATTTGCATCCATGATTAAGTTTATGCTTTGCATAACCATGTTTACCTTCTATGTCATCACTAAATTTTCAAGAATGAATAAATGAACTTGCATTTCTCATGTTTAAATTCCAAGCTTGTATTTCATGTTTATGTTTCAAGTCATCACTTAATCTTTCAAGATAATAAAGAGGTTGCATCTCATATTTAGTTTATGCTCTCACTATATTTTATAATGGCTAAAAGAATCAACGCATGACATGTTTATTTTATGCCATCACCTAAAGATCCTAGAGCTCAAAGACTTTCCCATGTATCACAAGCAAAGAAATATGATTATTGGAGTTAAAGAATTTATTCTTTAAAAAGTCTTGAGATTGGAGCTTAAAAAGATGTAATAATAATTCTCTTCTCCTCTCTATGGTCCTGTGCGGACTACCCCCGCTCCGGTTTCTTAATATTCTCTTCTCCCTCTACTGGTCCTGTGCGGACTCCCGCCGCTCCAGTTTCTTGTATCATGTTTATATTTCAAGTTCTTGCATCATGTTTAATTTTCAAGTCATCACCTTAAATCTTAAAGATAAAGAAATGGAATTGCATATCATGTTTATAATTCCAAGCTATCACCTTATAAAGATAAGATTAAAATAAGGTTGCATAGCATGTTTATAATTCTAAGATGTCACCTAAATCTCTAAAGCCCAAGACTTACTCCTTTTATCTTAAGTGAGAATTTTAATTGTGAAGATCCTCCCAAATTTGACAAAAGAACTAGTTTCTAAATGAGTTTTAAGGCTTTGCAAGGATTTTACGAGGAACTAGTATTTTATATGCACTTAAAATATGATTCTATGTAATTGCATAAGGTTCATGATTCGGCCACTGATCTGAGTTTAGTATCAATGTGTGATAATGATTTGATATGATTGAAGTTGTGATAATTATGGTTTATTGTTAAGAGAGTGATTCATAATTGGTTTAGCAACTAATTAGTTCTATAATTGATAATTCTATGTAAGGATTGGATGCTTATTAAGTACTTGATATCATTGAATGATTTCCTGGCTTGCATGTTATAGTTGCTGTTGCAAATAATGAGAATGCTTATACATGAAATGTTCTTTATTATGTAAAATTTACCTTTGTTGCTAGAAGAAAGTGTATCATTGTAAAAGTGTAATTTGGAAAGGTTCTAAGGAAAGACTTGGTATTTAAGCGTGTCCATTGTGACCCACTTCTCTTTCCTGGGAATCTCCCATATGCATGATTACAGTTGATATATATTATTCTAGCTTAAGACTATAAATGAGAAAATGTTATGATGTTTATGAATTGTATTATGATATAACATGCAAAGATTTAATGGTGACTTAAACTTATAAGAAAATGATCCTTTGGAACCATCAGACTATAGGTGGTGAAAAGGTGATTTTAGCCCCCTAACCCGTTCTCTCAAAAAGGTAGAGTCGGGACTTTAGCTTATCAAAAGGGATAACTATATGCTAGTGACGACTAGTAAAGTATGAGCTCATTTACTCCCAAAAGGGTGGAGTATATGGTGGCCCAAGGAAAATAATGATGATGATAAGATTTTAAGTCACCTAAGGCACTAAAGAAATGAAATATGTGCACTGTGTCCATGTGTAGCTAATATTATATGATGTTCTTTTATGCATGTTATTTTGATAATGATGATGAGGAATATGATGTAATGATAAAGGAAAAGTTCATTGTAAATATGACATGTTAAGAATAAGATGCATTATAAGACGCATGATTAAAAATTGACGAACCTCGGTTAAGTATTTGTCCAAACTTAAAATGAATCTTTGCATGCTCACTATTTTAGAATAATCCCGAGGTTCCTGGGGACTTTGATGATGACACTGTAGAAGGAGGTACCCTACTGAGAATTCTTTAGCAAGATTCTCACTCCCTTTTCTTTATTTCCGTCATTGTCTCCAGATTCAAATGGCGACATTCGTCCTGTTCGTTGATACCCCTACTTGGGAATTCCACTATGATCCGGTGTATCGCTCGTATCATTTTGAAGGGAGGTGCGCAGTTCGTGTTTTTATTTACATAGGTCGTCCATTTGCACATCCTGTCCCTAGTTATCGATTTTCTCCTACTTCTCCCTATGGCGATGAAATGGTTTTCGAACATGCACGTCCACTTGATGAAAGGATGTTAATTTCTTATCCCGCTTCATCTGCTGTCCATGGATTTCTAGAGTATGTTCTCGAGACGAGATATTCTGAAACTGATCCTTCAGAGGACACTCCTACTCATGTATATTCTGAGAGCTCTGCACCTACTCCGACACGTGTAAGAGAGGGTAGTGAGGAAACAGTTGTTCAGCCGAGGTTAGCGAGAAGGCCTTCCATGCGACCCCAGCCCGGTGCATCTCATGTGTCCCCTCCCGAGGGAGCTCATCAGTGGATCGGATTTATTCCCCCATTTCCAGGACAGTGGCCATAGAAGGTTCTTAGTAGATTTATGTGTGTTCATGCACCCTAGTTTTAGGATAACCTTCCCGGCTTATGGAGTTATCTAGTTTAGGGGCATGTATTTCCTTATGTATATTTTCTTTTATGGGTTTGCATAAGATAATGATGTATGAACATAACCCACCCTTTGAGTGAGGTTATTGTATGTAAATATATGCTATAATGTGCTTATGGATGTTATATGATGGAGCCTAAGTGATATGATGTGATATATTCTTGAACATCTTATTATACTCCGCTTACTCGTTCACGTTGTACTCGCCTCACGTTTTCAATTATGTGTTTAAAAAAAAATGGCTCGTAATTTCACTAAGTATTTTCAAATTATGAGAAAAGAACCAAAGCAAGGAGTAAAGTCTAGTCATTAATCAGATTCAACCTAGGTGTATCTGGTTAATTACTAGGGTGTTACAAGAACTCTTGTGTTCATCCCTCTTTTTTTCTAAAGGATTATTATATCTTGTAATTAGTTTCAAAAAAATCTCTTTCTAGCTTTCATTAGATAACATCTTCTTCTTTGTAGGAATTTTTAGAGAGAAGTCATTCAAGTTTTTAGTTCATAAATTGTTATATTCATAGAAAAATTGACTGTATTTTAGTTGGCATGTACGTACCAACCAAACCAAACTCATTGTAACTTAATCCGATAATGATCATTGTGAGGTTAGCTTGAAGATGCTAGTAAAAAATCCACTTGAAGTGAGGGTAAATCAGAACTATTGCTCACTGGATATAGCTTGAGAAGGCTAGCCAAAGGCTATTCTGCTTTTTCTAGGTTGAGAAAGGATTGTTTGTGGAACTCAATAAGTTATTGAGAACTAGATGTAGGCCGCAAGGTTGGTTGAACTAGTATAAAAATCACTGTGTAATATCTATCTATCTATCCTTATCTCTTTTGTATTCTGCATTTGTGATTTATTGTGTTATATATATCTAGCAAATGTTTTTAAATAGTTTCTAAGTTTTTATTTAGTTCAGAAAGTTAGTTTCTAAGTTTTTAAATAGAATTTGCATAGTTTTTCAAAATCTTGAAAAGAATTTAAAGTATGATTCAAGCCCCTTTCTTATGCTATTTACAACTTACAACTAACATAAGAGATTAGGTTTCTAAGGGGTTGAGCATTCAAACGATTACGGAGGCAAAGATCCTGAAGATATATGGCACACAACATACACATTACAAAAGGACACTCCATAGATAGACCCCTATTCTTTGATGGTGGAGACTATTCATATTGGAGGGATAGAATGGAGTTGTTCATCAAATACACAAGTCTTGACTTGTGGGAAATCATACAAGAATGAGACTATACTCCTATGGAAGAGGTTCTAGGACCTAAAGATGGATCCTCCACTTCAAGAGAGATTCCCAGGAGTAGATGGACTGAGTAACACAAAGCAATAAGCAAACTCTAAAGCTAAATATCTGCTCACCTATGCACTAACCAAAGCTGAATATGGCAAAATCATTGCTTGTGACGCAGTAAAAGAAATCTAGGACAGACTTCACATGCTGTATGAAAGAATAGACCAAGTCAAGGAGACTAAGATAAGCATGTTAGTCCATCAATATGAAATGTTCAAAATGATTGAACAGGAGAGTATTGATGACATGACCACCAAATTCATGCACGTTGTAAACTAACTCAAAGGCTTGGGTAAGAAATACTCAAACTCTGAGATGGTAAGAAAGATCCTGAGAAGCCTTTATTCCAAATGGCTTCCCAAGGTCATAGTCATCACTAAAGCTAAGGATCTTCAAACCCTTAGCTTAGACACCCTCATTGGGTCCCTAAAAACTCATGAGATTGTACTTTCTAAAATTCATGGTGAAGCCATGAAGAAGAACAAATTTGTTACCTTGAAGTTCTCTTACAAAAATCAAGGGTAAGACAATGAAAATTGCTGAAACTTTTGAAAAAGAGGATGATTCATAAAAGGAATTTGAAGAAGAAGATGAAGATAAGATCTTCATGTTGGTAAGGAAGATATCAAGAGATTGGAAGAGCAGAATCATTAAGAGGAAGGACTTCAACCTCAGAAAAGACAAAAAAGGCAAGGGAAAGCTAGAAAATGTGAGCTGCTATAATTGGAAAGGAAAAGGGGGCACTTCAAGATAGACTATCCTAAGCTCAAGGGTCTACAAAAGAAGTTTGCTCCAAAGGAAAAGGGAATGCTTGCCACTTAGAGCGATTCTGAGGAAGAAAAAGAAGAATCATGTGGCCAATTTATACTTTATGGCTGACTATACTTTTAAAGGAGAACCAGAGGTAAATAAACCTTCAAAATCTGACCTTTCTTATAAGGAACTTTTAGCTTTATATGATGAGCTACTTAAAATTCTCAGACCTTAATTTCTTATTATCTCTCTCTCAAAACAAACTATTAGAAAAGAACTTTAGAGTTTGAGAAAGTGAAAACTAATTTTGAGAACCTAAGGCTTGAGAAAGAAGAAATACAAGGAGAAAATAAATTGTTAAATATAAAACTCAAGACCTTAGAAGATGAAGTTTCTGACATAGATAAGAAAACCCCAAAAGTAGTTTCTAAACTTGAGAAAACTATAAAGCTTCTCAAAACTAATTTAGAAAAAATGGTGAATAGCTCTAAGAATCTCGATATGATGCTTGGTGGTCAGAGACCATACTTTAAGAAAACATGATTAGGGTATGAGAATGAAATAGATGAGAAAGATAAAGCAAGCTCATTAAAGAAATTTAAGAGTAAAATATGTTATAACTTTTGTCACAAGAAGGGGCACCCATTTGATAAATGCTTTATGAAAAGAAAGCAGTAAAATAGGTTAGAAAACCTCCCATAAAAGCAACTAACCCAAGAGGGCCCAAGTAAGTATGGGTACCTAAAGTAAAAACTGTCTTTCTTGTAGGTGTATCTAAGAACCCATGTTGGAAAGGACAACAAATTGTATATGGACAGTAGCTGCTCCAGACACATGTCAGGAAGCAGAAAGTGGTTCAGAAACTTGAGGCCAAAGAACTCAGGTTCTGTCAAATTTGCTGATGGAGGTAAAGCCAAAGTCATAAGCATTGGGAATATGAGTAAGGATGACTCTCACCAAATTTTTGATGTACTATTAGTTGATGGTTTGGTTCATAACTTGTTAAGCATCAGCCAATTTTGTGATCAAGGCTTTAATGTCTAGGTTAATGCCCAAGGCATGCCATTTGATGAATCTAACTTCTGGACAAGTCATGTTATCTAGCAAGAGACATGACAACACTTATGTGTTATTATTAGATGACTTTCTAGATCAAGATGTAAAATGCCTTGCATATTTCATGGATGATAAGTGGTTATAGCATTAGAAACTTGGGCACTGTAACGCCCTAATTTTTCCTACTGTGCAAAATAACCAAAATGCTCCTTAGGTTATTTTTGCATGAAAATCAAGGACGGCCGGTCCAGGCCATCCTCAATAGGGTCTTTTAATACTAGCATGAGGTTATATGAGGTTTAGATAGAAATCTGTGCAAAAATCAAAATCCTCGATTTTTCCCGTGGGCAAAATGACCAAAATACACCTAAGGTCATTTTTGCTCAGAAATTGAGGATGGCCGGACTAGACTACCCTCAAGGGGTTGTTATTTTGATATTTGAAGGGGACTAGATATGTTTTGGATGGAAATATATGTGAGAATCTCAATTCTTGGTTTTTCCAGTGCGCAAAATTACCAAAATGCCCTTGAGGTAATTTAACACAAGATTAAATGACGACCGGACCCGGTCATCACTAGGGAATTGGATATGTTAATTAGAAAGGGTATTTGATATCTAGATGGTCCTAGGAAGTCCCGAGGAGTTTTTATATAAAATTACCATTTTACCCCTAGTTAGTGCTAATTAAGCTTAATTAAAGTAACTAAAGAAACATAGGCAATATTAGGCTCTAATTAAAGATAAATTAATTTTATTTATTAATCTTGAATCAAAATAATTATTTGAGGTTAATTAGGGCCCACGATTGCTTAAAAAATATTTTAAACCCCTTTTTTAGTCAAAGAATGCTTATGAGACCAAAAAGTATAAAGTAAGAGAAAAAAAACTCTTTCTCTCTCCTTTTCCTAAAGATTAGGACATATGTTAGTGTTTGAATTTCAAATTAATCAAGCTTAGCCTATTTAACCTTGCAAGACAACTCCTTAACCTTGTCTTGAAATCCTTAACCACACCACATTACCACTCCTAACACTAAATTATCAATTTCTAACCAAACCCCTAATTATAGTTACCTAAAAACCCTAATTCCCACACCCAAATGAAACGAAATTTCCCCCCTAAACCCTCTATGTGGCCGATGGCCTCCTCCCCTATTTCCTTCTCATATGTTGATTTTTTGAAACTCTCACACACTTATTTTACCATCTACTTTTTGGTGAAGTCTTGCTCATTAAGACTTGTCAAAAAAATACTCTTATTTTCTCTCAACTCAAGCTCTTTTCTTCCTCTTCTCCCCCACCTTCAAGAGACACCATTGTTGCTCCATTACGATGCTTCAAAAAACCAAAATGTCACACCACCACTATAGATCAACTCCTAAACACCTAACATTTCCATTTCCATACATGACAACACAAGAAAAATCCTCTTCCTACCTTACCTCCACTTGGCCAAAACCATCATTACTCCAAGGGAAGATCTTTTCTTCTCGTTTCATCCCAAAGATCAAGCTTTCTCTCTTGCAACCAAGAAACCTTCTTTGTAGGGATTTTATTTTATGTTCTTATTCTTATTTCTCTCTTTGTTTTTCGGTTTTGTTCTTTTGTTAAAGGTCAAGACTGCAATACCCCAAAAATTAGTTAAAAATTAATTTGAATTTTGTTAGTCATAATTTTGAAAATTTAACAAACGTAGTAATGATGAGAATGGCCTAGCAGATATGTCAAAAAAAAATAAATAAATAGTAACTTGCGGGCCTAAGATGAAACCTTAGAATTAGGACCCAGAGATGCCTGAAACTGAGACATTATAGGATTAAGATTAGAAATAGGTAGGAATAAAGATTTTATACTTAGAATTAATTTTCGGGCAAAACTTAATTACTCGGGTACAGTGTTTTACCCGTTCGGTCAAATTTCGGTATGCGATTTCTAATATCAAAAGGTAGTTTAATCTTATAAAAAGGATAATATCTATCCTTTATATGTCAAGTGTAAGGCTAAGATTTAATCTTGCTTTCCTAGCCATCCATTTCTTTTTATTATTAGAAAGAATTAGATTTCATATTAGATAATTCTTACTATCTAATATAATATCATTTAAAAAAAAAAGTTACAAAAGCTTATCTTTGAAGCTTCAATTCTCGACCATAAAAGGGAACCAAGCGGCCACCATTATTGTCTCTCCAAGAGCTCAAAGTTTTGATTTCAATTTGTAACACCCTAAAAATTGTTTAAAAATTAATTTGAGATTTATTAGTCATAATTTTAAAAATATGACTGTTTTAATAATGATGAGGGCAGTCCAACAGTTTTGCAAAAAAAAAAATATGAACAGTAACTTGCGAGCACTTTGAGCCAGTCTAAACCGATTTGGAACCCGGAGGTGCCCAAAACTGAGAAATTATAGAATTTAGATTAGAAATGGTAACGAATGTGGGTTTTAGCCCTGGAATTAATTTTTGGGCAATGTTTAATTACCCGGATACTGTGTTTTATCCGTTCGGTAAAATTTTGGTGTGTGATTTCTAACACAGAAAGCTAATTTAATTTCTACAAAATTAAAGAGCTCATCCATTCATATCAAGTGAATGGCTAAGATTCAATCTTGAATAACAAGATTGAATCCTAGCCATCGATTTTTCTTTCTTAGATTAAGAACTATCTAATTATAATATATAACATTCATGCATATATTATAAGATCAACAAAAGTTCAAATCTTCTTCAAGAAGCCAAATTCTTCTTCTTTAAGCCTCATTTTTGGCCAACCTAAGAGAAGAATAGCAGCCACTATTTTTATTTCTTCAAGAGCTTACAACTTGCTTCAAATCATCAAAACTCTTGCCCAAAGTTTCTAAAACCACAAACTCTCTTCACAAAACTTGTTCCACTCCTCAATATCTACCAAACTAACTGATTAGAATTTGAATCCATCAACCTTTTCTACTTTGAGAGCTCACCATCTGCTATTTAGGGAATGGTTTAATGTTGATTTGGTGGCCTTGAAGTGAGTTAGATCACTCTTGGAACATCCTTGAAGCCAAGATCCTTAAAGCCACCAAAGTAGGGCATTTTAAACCTCTTTTACTTCAACTCTATATTTGTGATTTTCTTACTAATTTCACTGAATATTTTTAGTTGAATTGGTTGATAATATATTGATAGTGATGTGTTAATTTTGGTAGAGTAGTTTGATGTTGTGAAAAATCATTTTTGTGGAAAGAGATTTTGAACCATGCTACTAGATTTTTAGTTTCTATATGGATGGCCACTAATCATGAATTTTCTGAGTAAATTATGGGTATTTTCATGAGATTTAAAAATTATATGTTGAATCTAACATTCTAAGGCAACTTTGCGAATTTTAATGGATCATGATAAAGACTTTAACTGCCTGAAAAAAATCATGAACCAAGACTATATATGTGCTGCCTGAATTTCTGAAATTGAAGCTTCAACTTGTCTAGTTTTGTTACCATAGCAAATGATTGAATTATCCTTTAAAATTTTTACATGGTGTTGACAGCATCTTGTAGTGTAACCATGATTTTTATTCTGAATTTATTCAATCATTTGCTAGGATTAAAAATTATGAGATTCTGGTTCTGAGTTGAGTATAAGTGGTCCCTGACCACTAAATTTGTTGAATTTTGTTCTCATACTTAGAGGAATCTTTTCACTCCAAACATTTTAGAGGACCTTGGGACATATTAAAGTGTCCTTGAGAATTTTCATAGCCTTGGATTGGATGGTTTGAAATGTAGAATAATTTGTGCTATGGATAAATGAAATTTGCCATGGTGCTGAAAATGAATTGATGCTTTGAATTGATAAAATAATGACATTTGGTTCAAGTATGATGTATATGAATGCATGCTAGTAACTTTAAGGAATGGTTTGATGCATGATTGGAATCGTATTATGAATGAATGCATATATGTGCCTTACGTATGCATTTGGAAAAAAAAAGTGAATGATATGTATATATGGTAAAAAAGAATATATGAACTTTAATCGTGCATGTTCTGACATATGAACTTAAGTTGAATGAGAGGAAGGCAAGAATAGGAACTTCCCTAGCATGCATGTTCTGACATGTGGAGAAAACAGAAACAAGACTTAAGTTGATTTGAGGGGAAGGCAAGAAGAGGGCCTTCCCCCAAGATGTTATAACTCAGTATGTAACACCCTAATATTTAACTCAACACGCCTAGGACGCGTTTAAGTTAATTATTAGTTATTACTCTTTTGCTCCAGATTTTAACTCAACTTTTTTAAAAATACTTTAGTGAAAATATGAGAAAAAAAATTTTTTGAACTTAAATACCAAAACGTGAGCCGCGCATCCTAAGTATCTAACATCGTTCACCTTTTCTACATAAGAGAAGTGTTAGAAACAAATGACAAGTAAACACATAATACAATCATGGCATAACATAACTCAAATAATAATATCATATCAATAAGTATATCATAATAATGATGTCCTATAAACGTAAGGACATACATATCCATAAATAGAAATACAAACTAATAAATAAGAAGCAATCACTCTAAAGGCACATATCCAATGAGAAACTATCTTCGTTAAATCTCTTGTTCTACAGCAAAGCTCCCACGACCATTACTCAAAGCCACGAACTACTTCATCATGCTTATCTGGAGACGACACGGAAAAGAAAGGGGATGAGAAACTTATACAAGAGTCTCAGTAGGGCTTCCCGACTCTAACACAAGTGTCATCGTCATCGTCCCCAGGAACCTTGGGTTTAATTATGAAAATGGTGAACATATATATAAGGCTCATTTATTAAGTTCTAAATATCATTAGCCGAGGCCCGTATCTTTCAGCATGAATCTTAATGTCTTGAATGCAACATATTAGTCATGGATGCATGCCAATTTCTTATACATAATATCATAAAATCCATAAAACGATGCATATGATATAAAAAACATCATGATCATTATTCTTACAGGTGACTTAAACTTCTTCATTCTCTTTTCCTTGGGGGCCGCCCTATAATTCTCTCTTTTCTCGAGAGTTCTAGGTTATGAGCTCATACCTCACTAGTCGTCACTAGCGTATTCTTATCCCTTTTGATAAAATAAATTCCCGACTCTTAAGGTACGAGATAGGGGGCATTAGGATCACCTTTCATAACCCTTAATTCGAGGAGTCCAAAGGATCACTTCCTATTTGGATCACCTCTCATAACCTTTAATTCGGGGAGTCTAGAGGAACATTTCCATGTGTCTTATGTCACCTTTAATCTTGGCATGTTATATGGAGATGTAAACATGAATATCACAATTATAACTCATTGATTCATTATTTCATGTGCATATCAATGAATCAAACATAATTATAACATGCCATAATGTAAATCGCATAAACATGCATCATATGTCATTGCAAATATCCATAAGCCATATAAATTTCAGCACATCAACTCATTCTTCACAAAACATCAATCACATTCATCTCATCATATTGTCAATATTTACGTTTAAGCCCCAAAGGGTCAAATCATAATTTCTCAAAGATTACAGGTCAAAACATAATTACCCCTTTTTAACATCTACTAATAAATTAAAGATCTCTAACATTAACCAATACAATTCAAGAGGCATATAACTATTAGAAACCATCAAAACTCATCATAAAACCTTTTAGGGCCATAGACTAAATTTAACACATTATAGGGGTCAAAGTACAAAGTAACTTATTTTTAACACTTATCAAAAAAATAATACTTATAAAAATTTTTCTAAACATTATAAATAGTATTTCGATCACATAATAACATCAGATATTATTACTAACCCTAATTAAAATCCTTTCATCAAAATTACATAATTGATAGTTTAGAAACACAACTTTCTACATTTTGCAAAACGGTCAAAACTAACACTTGTAATTATCCTTTTCAACCTCTAAGATACCAAAAATAATTTTTACATCTAATACTAATAATTCTAAAGTATATATATGATCAGTATCTAATCAGTAAGGAATTAATTCAGAAAATTCTTTGTCTAAAGCTTTATAGAATTATGATTTTGATCCTTTCTAGCTACTAGTTTATCACAAAAATGCTAAAAACAATTCTTACATCAATTATAAGTAATTTATACACATTCAAACCTTTCAAATCAGTTTCCTAACTATTTTATTTAAATCAGGTCAGTAACATAATTCTTAAATCATAAAGCTTGAGAAAAGCATAAATTCAAACATCTTTAGATTTCTAACTCTAACAAAATTATTTAAGTAGCTTAAAGACAATATCAAAGCCTTAGAAATAAAATAAGCCAACCTTAATATCAAGAGCATCAAGAGGCTAGAAATAACATAATTTAAATATATCCACAAAAATAAAATTCCTATTTAAGATTAAAGAGGTAAGTTTTGAGCTTTAAAGGTTTAGGTGATGGCAAGAATCATAAACATGCTATGCAATCCATTTTTATCATTATAAAGTGATATCTTGGAAATATAAATATGATGTGCAATACTTGAAATATAAATATGATTATGCAAAGCTTGAAGTATAAATATGAAGATGCAATTCATTCTTAGGTCTTTATAATTTACGTGATAACTTGAAAGTAAATATGAATATGCAAGTCCATATTATTATCTTCAAGAATTAAAATGATAACTTGAAATATAAATATGAAGATGCAAAACTTGAAATATAAATATAATTGTGCAAAGCTTGAAATATAAATATGAATATGCAAGTTTATTTTTAGATCTTTAGTGATAACTTGAATCATAAAATGCATTACTTGAATTTAAACATGAGAATGCAAATTTATATTATTATCTTCAAGATTTAAGGTGATGACTTGAAATTAAATATGATTATGCAAGGCTTGAAATTTAAATATGATATGCAAGAGCTTGAAACATAAACAATGGATATAGGTTCATTTGATTATCTTGTTAAGCTCAAAACTTTTAGAGAATTAAACTCTTTAACCTCAATCAATCTTAAATAAAGGAAGTTAGCATTAGAGTCCTTATTATCAAGATCCCAAGAACCATATTCCATAGTCTTATCATTAAGCCATAAATTAGAAGTCATGAGGAGGAAATAAAGGAAAGAACATGAAATAAAATCCCTACCAAGTTGTTTCTTGATCTCAAATGTTAAAGCTTGATGTCTTAAGAAGTGAAAAGAAGAAAATCTCCTCTAGATGTTGATGATGGCTTCGGCCAAGACAAGAACTAATGGAGGAAGGATTTTTCTTGTGATTTTGTGTTTGATAATGGAAGGTTATGTGTCTAGGAGTTAGTTTATGGTTGGAATGTGTATGCTTGAGGTTTAGAGCTTGGTTAGAGGTTGGGAATGGAGGCTCTTGAATGTGAATAAGGAAGAAGAAGAAAGTTTGAAGTATTGAGAGAATTTGAGAACTTTGAGCAAACTTTGATCAAGAAAACTATCAAGTGACTAAGCACCAAGGCTATGGATGTTTGTGTGAACATTTTAGCAATGGAAGAGCTCTTATTTATAGGCCAAGGAACGCCATATGACCGTGCAACCTAGGCTGGAAAAATGGGATTTTAATTTCATTTTTCAATTAAAGAAACATAGAGAAAGAAAGCATAATGTGTAGTCATAATTGTGTTCATGTATCATGGCTTGAAGATGCATAAAATATTATGTAAATGGGAGGCAAGGAATCATGGCTGATGAGGCTGAACATGGATGGATTTCTTTTGATTAAATTTAGCCAAAAAATAATGAAAAAGAAAGCCAAAGGTATGGTGTCATGTTGGATATGTTTCATGTTGGAAGAAAAGCAATAAAATATGGTTATTTGGGCTGATCATGGGCGCTGGTTTCTGATGCTTTCATGATCAGATTGGTGTTATTTTATTAGTGATAAATCATGTATTAGATGTGTATTTACTTAGGTAAAAGATTAGGAATTGATAGGTTAGTGAAAATGGTAAAAGGTCAAGTGTTTAGGATAAATCAAGACAAGGTAAAAAGAGAAATCTTACACTAGTAAATGAGGTTAATTTCAAATGAGTAAAAACCAATTTGTAACTTAGGTTCGAACCTTAGGATAAGAAAATATCAATGTACAAGATTTTACCGAAACTGTAAATTTAACTTTGACCTAAAACATTACTAAATTTATGAGCTTCTAAAATCAAGGAAAGGTAATTTAAATTTATCTTAGGTAAATCTTGACTCTAATTACCTCAAGTAATTATTTTTAACCTTGGGTAATTAATTTTAAACTCAAGGTTAATGAATAAAATCAATTTGAGTCCCAATAGAGTTTTAATACTATCTTAATTACACAAGTAAACCTATTTTACCACAACTAGGGGTAAAAAGGTAATTTCACATAAAAACTCTCTGTAAATATTGGACAACCTCAAATCATACTTGAAATAGCTATTTTGAATCTTTGGGTGAAACCGAATTCAAAAATTATATAAGTTTATGAAAAATTACTACAGGGGTAAAACAGTAATTTTACTTACGGTAAAAATTGAGAATTTGAGATTTTTACCTCTAGGGCACATATAATCCCCATCAGCATAAAATTAACCCCTCAAAGATAATTTAGATTGGTTATCCTTGATTTCTAGGTAAAAATGACCTCAGGGGCATTTTGGTCATTTTACATGTATAGAAAAATCGGGATTTGCGACTTTCGCACGAATCGCTAATCAAGTCTCCTATGATATTTCTCTAATGTCATATTCCTTTATTGAGGTTTATTTGACCTTGAATTACGTGTAAAAATTACCTAGGGGCATTTTGGTAATTTTTACATAGTAGTAAAAATTGAGGCGTTACACAGTAGATGTATTGGCTAGGAATAGAACTGTGTGTGATTTGAAAATGAAAAAAAATGAAGTTCGATGATCACGTATAGGAATGTGCTCAGTCTTGATAAGCAGTCTATTTCCCATATGTGGTGTGAACCACTATAAATACCATTTGGTATAAACTTTCCATGGTGGAGTTGTCCACGGCAGATACCCATTGGGTATAAACTAAGTCTTTCCTATGTCAATGAAAAGAGAAAAATGCACTAAAGTACGTTCTATAGCCATAGAAAACTAGGGAATCCCTTTTGATATATCCAGAATAAGGAAAGAGGATTTCGTTAAAGATTTTGGCATTTATCATATGCATATGCATATTAATTTGAATTGTCTATCTAGGATGATTTACTAGATATTTGAACATTATGGTGTATATGCATTAAGTCATTGATCATTAAAAGCTATCTACTTCAAAAGTATGATTTGGAAGTTTAAAAATGAACCATTGTTATGAAATGCATGATCACTCTTTTTCTAATAAACCGAAGTGGTTGAGGTAACGATGACATTATGAGTTAGTTTTAGGGAGTGGCCCCATTGAGAATTGTATAATTCTTACCTCTATGTGTTTTGTGTTCCCGTATCACCTCTGGGTTGATCCAAAGAACGACGGGGCTGCTACGGGAAAGAACTCAAGATTGCAGTAGTTGATATTTTAGTTCACCATATTTAGTTGGATATATGTATGTAAATGTAATAGAGATCGTGTATGTATTAAAGTTCATAGTAGAGCTTCCTTGTGTAATTAACTTTATATTAAATAAATGTTTTGTATCCTTGTTATATATTTTAATCGAATTACGCTAGTTATTACACGAACCCATCGAATTTGCTATAGTTATTTAAGAAAGGTCCACTAATTTATAAGTAACAACTCTCGAGTCTGATTTCATGACCTGAGGATGACATTGAACTTGGGAGGATGTTATACAATTCATCAAAACACTTGCCAAAAGTTGCGAAAACCACAAACTTCACAAAACTTACTTTACTCATCACCACCTACAAAACTAGCCGATTGAAATTTCAAATCCTCACCACTTCTCACTTTTATATCACATAGTATACTGCCTAAGGGAGTCTTTGGGCTGGGTTATTTTCTTAGATTCTAAGGATGAGGTGGCAAAGAAATTCAAAGCTTTTGCAAAAACATTTGTAATGAAAAAGATTCTCAAATCACTTCTATTAGATCAGATTATGGAGGAGAATTTGAAAACCATGTTTTCAAATTTTTTTGTGAAAACCATGGCATTTCCGATGAGTTCTCGACTTCTAGAACTCCCAATAAAATGGGATAGCTGAAAGGAAAAATAGGAGCTTGTAGGAAATGGCTAGAACAATGCTCTTAAAAAGTGGTTTATCCAAAGGCTTTTGGGTAGAGACTGTTAACACCTCTTGCTAAATTCAAAATAGAAGATAAATATGCATTTCAATTCATATTTGGTACCTTATTCTTAGTGTCCTAGCTTTCTTTTATGCTTAATTGTATGCATTTGTATCACGTTTGAGTTTGGACATTCATTTGAGCACTAATGAGAATTTTCTGTATAATGGCACTCTTATCACTGTTTTGTATTTTTCACTTAACTAGAGTTGTAAACCTATAAGACTTATGCTATTTTTCTTGTAGAAAAGCTAAGACAATTATCTACAACTTTCATATCAAGCTCAAAAGCTGGATCAAAAGTCTAGCGGGTCAAAATAAGCCTAGAAATTAGAACTGAGGTGCTGAATTTCTAAATTGGGTATGCTTCAATAATTAGGGCATATCTCTCTCATCCAAAGTGTGAATAAGGCAAATAAGATGTCACGTTGAAGATAAGAAAAGGATCTACAACTTTTATGTAGACACCAAGAGCTAATTCCATCATCTTAGGGGCAAAATTTGAGAAAACTCACTACAACAAGCTAGGGTCACTACAGTGACTCCTAGTACCGCCGGTCCAAATTTTTGGTTTAGACAGGGAAGCTGAAACAATCCAAGGTGGCTATAGCATGTCCCCAAAGATCTATGATAGTGCTTTACATGGTTTAATAAGTTTTTGGATTTTTAAATGATCCCCAAAACCCTTAGAATAAAAGATATAACCCTTTAGCCCAAATTAGCTTAGGTTAGAATAGTTTTAGGCTCTCCTTCTCTTCTCTATTTATTTCCATCTCTCCACCTTCCTCTTTCCTCTTCTTTACCCTTCTTCTTCCTCACCCACTCTCTTATTCTTTTAGGTTAGATTTTACTTTCTATTTTTGTTGTAGTTTCTCTATAGATGAGTGAGTTTGTAACTAGCATTAAAGATTCTCCAAGTCCAAGGGTTGGTCTTGAGGCTTGCATATTCAATGAATACATAGTTTGGTTCCTTGATTTTCTTTCTCTTATATTTCTTCCATTCCTCATGTTTTTATATTGATTAATTAATTTATTATGATATGTGAATGTGTGAGAATATGGTTGGAATGAATCTTGATTTTGTATGCTAATTCATGATTATGGGTTGGATGCATCATTAGGATCATTGACTAGGCATGAGTTGATAGCTTGATTAATTAATTCTTGGTTAGTTAGGAAATTGAGATTAATTCTTGATTGAGTTTAGACTAATGTAATTGGTGCTCAAGTTAGTGTATGCATTTAGGAATTGAGATCTCAATTACTTAGGTGTTGTATACTAGCCAAATGCTTAGTGATTGCTTGATTGCTAAGTGAATTATGGTGCCAAGATCGTGTGATTGTATGATTCTAGGCATAAGTTAGTCACCTACCATGTGTTTGATGAAATATATATGTCAAGGATAGATGGATTCTAGGCCTAGGAAATCCTTTTGCCAGTGCTTTAGTTAAATGTTAGTTATTTTCTTATTTTATTTTATATTATATTTTTTTATGCACTCAATAAAATAAAACCCTTTGTTGTATAGTCTATTAGTTCACCAATATCACTGGGAAGCGGCTTGAGTTGTGCACCATTATATTATGATTTGTTGCAATTCAGTTTTAAATAAATTTGTTAATTTGTTAGGGCTAAAGACATGACACTCCAGTTTCCACCAAATTTTAGCACCATTGTCGAGGATATTGATGCTAATAGGATTGTATATACCTGTACATACTTGAGCATCCTTACATTCATCATATTTTTCACTTTTTCAATCATTTATAGTGTTTTTGGTGCTAAAAATAGGTAAGGTTCAGTTTTGAATCATCTCAGTTTGCCACAAAACTTGATACCCCAAGTATTTTTGGCATTCTAAACAAGACTCATTTTGGTGAGCCCCACCATATTTTTGCCAAATTCTGTAACATCCTCCCAAGCATAAACTTATCTTTAAGTTATGGATCACACTCGAGAGATGTTACCTATAAATTTGCAGATGTTCCTTAATTATCTATGGTAAGAATAGGTCGAATCATATAGTAACTATCTCATGGTTCTATCCAAATATATAGTAAGGAAACAAAGTATTTATTTAGTACAAGTCAAGTATAAGAGGAAGCTCTTCTATGATCTTTAGTTTACATCTGTTCTTTACTATATTTACAAATCCAGAGACTTGGGAATGAGAGCAGAAGAGGAGGAAAGATGAGAGCGGAAGTAGGTAAGAGATGGACTCTTATAATTTAATTCATGAAATTAAACAGATAACATGTAGAAAGTTAAATGCAAAATAAAAGAAACCGGAGCGGTGATAGTCTGCACTAGACCAATGAGGGGAGAGAGGAGTAAATTAAAAGTGCAAAAACTAAATACAGGAAATAAAAGAAACCAGAGCAGCGGTAGTTCACACTGGACCAGTGAGGGGAGAAGAGAAAAGGATTGAAATATAGATTGTATTGATTGAAGAAAGAAAGCTTAAGGGGAGAGGAGAAGATGATTGAAATATAGATTGTATTGATAGAAGAAAGAAAGCTTACAAACTCTCAGAGCATAAGGAAACTGTCTCTCTGAACGGGTGTGTAAACTTTCAAATGCCTAACACTAAGTAAAAGTTTGAAAATCTCAGCTACAGTAACTGCTACAGTCTTCGTTAACTATGAATATGGCTCAGTCTTCGTTAAGGTCAACTCCAAAACAATCATCTTCATTCTCATTGAATCCTATTGAAAAGGCTACTGAAGAAGATGAAGATGGAAGTCTTTGTTTAGATGATAAATCCATCTCTTCATGCTGGAGAAGTCTCAAAATATCACCTAATTTTTGGGCAAAGTCTTCGTTGCTAGACAATGCACCTAGGCTTGATAAAATTTTTGACCTCTAATTCAAAAACTTGCAAGATTCTAGATCAAAGGCTGACAGCTATTTGGGATGGTCTTTGAACCGTAGTTTGACTGGCCCCGTAATAGCACTAGAGCCACCATAGGAAGTTTGTTTGGATTAGCATGCTTCCCATATGTATATCACCAAGAAAAAACCCATGCCACAGAAAATTTTGAGAAAAAGCGGAGATCCGCTAAAAAAGAATCTCCGATGAGATTTATCATTTTTGAAAAATTTTGAAATCCATCCAAAACCTCAGATGGTAGGATTTCATTGATTGGTCCATAAAAATCCCACTATTGGGCAAACTAATGCAGAAAATTATATGGAGTATTTCTTTTAAAATAAATTAGCCAAGAATGGCCAAAATCATCGTTTTGATACCAGAACACATTGTACCAAGCTTGGACATAATCCCAGTAATTATACCCAATTGGCTCAAAGTTCTGGGAGAATTTTCACAAACTATTTGGATTTGTCCCAAATTCTGCTAGAGTGATGACCTTTAGAATTTGAAGAGTTGAATGAGAATTCTGATCGGGCATTTTCTTGTGTTTGTAGTGTTTGATTGAGACTAAATCTGAGTTTACAAGTATGAACTCATAAAATTGCTGTGTTTTGTTTGATGCAGATGGTTTGAAATGGACTCCTTTTGGAAATATTTTTACTGGGACTTTACTTGGTTTTTCTCCCAATATTCAGATTCCATCTGGCAAATAGCTAGAAATTGATTTTTTGCTTTGTATTGGTTTTGGGGTTTATGTTTGGTTTTCGAGCTTTGTTTGGAAACCACTAAAGCCTTCTTTTTGGATTGACCTAAAGAAGTTGGTTTTTCATTTCTTCAATAAGAAGAGCTAATGATTGGTTTTGACTTTGATCCTCTTCTTCTGAGGCTATATCGGCCCATGACATTTTTGGCAGATGGATAAGGGCTTGTTCTTGGAAGGCTAGACGTGTTTGGATTGGGATAGCATAATCAGCCTTAGTTTGTTTGTGGTTTAATTGGATGAAGACGAGGCTTTAGGCCTTTGAATCTGGGGGGTTGACCTAGAGATGATTGCTTTCTGAGTAGATGTCTCGGATTGGGTTGATGACCCTGTTTGTTTTATTTTTGATTGTTTGTTTAGTCCTACAAGAACTAATTTCCCCTTTCCCCTTCCTCACCTAAAAGAGGAGGATGTTGCCGAATTCGGCATGACTTCACTATGTGTTTCCCTGTAAGAATTCACAAGTGAGGTAATCAGGAAGAGAGTTTGAAGTGCCCTTGAGATATTCTATTTCAAAATCAAAAACACTTAAGATTGGTTGACATTTGGCAAAAATTTGCTTTGATGTGAGATTTTTTACATCTTTTTGCTAAATGTCTTTAGCATATTTACAATCTACTCTTACTAAAAACTTTTGATTTAGTAAATCAGATTGAAATTTTGAGATGCAAAGGACAATTGCTAAAATCTTTTTTAATAGTGGAATACTTTTGTTGAGCAGAGTTTCGATGTTTTGAAGTGTATGCAATGACATGCTCTTTGTTTTGAATTTTTGGTTTGAGGATACCACCATAACCTATGTCAGATGCATCCACTTTAACAATCTTGAGAGATTGAGGATTTGGAAGGTAAAGACATGGGAGATGTTTAACTTGAGTCTTGATTCTTTTCACAATATTGGTATGAACATCTGTCCATGGGGAAGGAGATGTTTTAAGATGTTCATGAAGTAGTTTGATAAGATTATTAAGCTGAGGGAGGAAGTCTGACACATAATTGAGACAGCCTAAAAATCTTTGTAATTTATTTTTGTCAATGATTTGATTTGGAAATTTGTCAGCAAACTAGATTGCAAGATCAATTGGAACAATTGTCCCTTGATAGATATTGTGACCTAAGATTCTAATCTTAGTCTAGAAGAGATTGATTTTGGTTTTAGAGACAACAAGACCATTTTGTTTAATGACCCTGATGAAAATATTGACATGCTTGAAATGCTGATCCATGGATTGAGAATAGATTAAAACATCTTCTATGTAAACAATGACAAATTTTGAGCAGGAATCAAAGATTTCATTCATGATTCTTTGAAACTCAGAAGGAGCATTTTTTAATCTGAAGGGAATCATATTCCATTCGTATTGCCCAAAAGGGACAGTGCAAGCAGTTTTATATCAATCACATTCTTTGATTTAAATATGCCAGAAACCATATTTCATATCAAATTTTGAAAAGATTTTAGCAAAATGTATACGATTCAAAATATCCTTCTTGTTTGGAATGGGATACCTGATCCATTGAAGGGCTTGATTAAGAGGTTTATAATTGATAACTAAGTGAGGGGTTCCATGCTCAATCTCAGCCAATTTATTGACATAAAAAGCAGAACATGACCAAGGGCTTTTACTTTTTCTGATTAAACCTTTTGATAAGAGATCTTTTATCTCTTGTTGACAATAGGTGAGAAGTTCTTCATTCATTTGAATGGGTCTTGCCTTAGTTGGGATTTTGTTTTCGTAGAAATATTTTTCATAAGGAAGTTCTACGACATGTTTTTTCCTTTCCCAGAAGGCATTAGGAAGGTCAGAACATATTGAAGATTGAATTTGTTCTAGAAGATTTTGAATTCATTTTTGCAAACCTGTTTGGGAAAGTTGAGACTCAATATGTTTGAAAGAAATTTCTTCTTTTAAGAAATTAATTTGTTTTTCTTTGAGCTCAATCTGATTAAGAGTTTTGGTGATAGGTCTCCTCATAAAAGGAAACTTGACTTCTTTTCCTAAGTGCCAGATAATGATTCCATCATCATACAAGAGGCACGGGAAAATAGATTTGATGAAAGGTGACCCTAAGATTACCTTATGTTAGATGTTTTTTACTAGAAGAAAAGGTGTTTCTTTCTGAAGATTATGTTTTTGAACAATGACTCTTGGAAGTTTGTATTGAATCTTTAATCCAGAACCACTAGCAGTACTAAGCCACTCAGTAGTTTTTTCAAAATATTTTGTGGGAATGAATCCTTCTTGGATGCGGCTTGAATCTGCGCCAGTGTCAAATAAGGCTACAATATCGAGGACAAATTCACCAACTTTAATAGTAATATGGACATAGAATTTCTGGATTTAAAGAACTTCCATTAATTCCAAAAATTCAGTTACCATTAGAAAATTTTCATCTACTGTCTCAAAATTACTATGCTTGAAAATGGATGTAGATTTTGAACTTGAAGAATCTTTATCAGTTTCTTCAATTTTAATTTGTTCTATAAAGGCTTTGTGAATTTCCTGTTGTTTTTTAATCTCCTTTATTTCAACTTTGAGATTTTGTGTAACGTCTCGATTTTCTATCTGAAAAAAAATGACCAAAATGCCCCTAAGGTCATTTTCTGCCCGGAATTCGAGGATAGCCGGCCCGGCAGTCCTTGAAGGGTTAACTCAATTTTGAAGGGGATTAGATGGTCCTTGAGTGATTTCGGAAATAAAAATCGTGTTTCCGCAGTTTCGAGTCAAAATGACCAAAATACCCCTATAGCGTTTTTATACAGGTAAAGGTGCCATACGAGCCCGAAATTTTCCCCAAAGGTTTAAAATGACGTTTTCATGTGTTTAAAAGTATCTATTTAAGTCTCGGTGGTTCCGAGCAGTTTTTGTGTAAAATTACGATTTTGTCCCTGGCATAATGCCATTTGAGCTTAATAATGTAATTAAGTAAAACTAAGTAATATTAGGCTCTAATGAAAAATTAATTAATTTTCATAATTAATCTAGAGTCAAAATAAGTCATTAAAGTTAACTAAAACCTAAGATTGCTTACATTAAACTCAAAACCCTTTTTTTTAAAACAAACTCAAATTTCCAAGACATAGAATCTTGAATAGTGTTTTCACTATTCACTCTCCATACTCTAAGAAGCCCAGGTAGAGTAGGATTTTGACCCCACTAATCGGCAAGAATGCTCACTAATCATGCCTTAAAATAGCCTTGATTACCTATCCTTTCACTTACACACTTACTTCCAAGTTCCTAATCCTAAGCCTAATCAAAGCTACACCTAAACACACCTCTAAACCATAATTAAATGAAAGATTTTCCTCCCCTTGGATCCCCAAAAAGTGGCACCACCTCATCCCCTCTTCCATCACAAATTTGTTCACTCACACACTCAAAGAAGCATGTTACACCATACCTAAACCCATGCCTTACACCTTACCTTGAAATGACATAACCAAGAGATATTTTTACCTCTCCTCCCTTCCCCAAAATGGTGCCGCTTCTCCCCCCTCCCCCCCATTTTCACCCCTCATGTTTCATTTCTCTATAAATAGCATACTTGGATGAACTTGAACCATTTTTGGTTCATTTGTCAAGTTGAGTTTTCAAGAGCGCCTTAAAGCTTTTCTTTTTCTCTCAAGTTCAAGAGTTCCTCTTCTTCAACTTCTTCATCTTCTTCTCTCATCTCAACCTCCAATCACTTGGTAGGGATTTTATTTTAAGTGTTTCATTCATTAAAAGTTCTTATTTAGTTATGTGCTTTATGATTTCTCTTGAATCTTTTAGTTCTTCTTTCCTTCTCTTTTCTTTCTTTTTCGGTTCTTGGCTTCCTTTTTCTTCCTTTTAATTTCGGCCATGATGGCCTATCTTGGAAGGAAAACCATGGCTTGATAATGAGGTTTCAAGATAATTGACTCATGATTACCCTTGAGAAACCTCTAAAGCTTGAAACTTGGTTTTGATCTTAACATATTTTGGTTATTCCTTTCTCTTTTCTTGAAACAAGTTTTGGCTCATTTTCTTTCTTTCCCTTTTGATTTCGGTTTCTTTTTCCTTTCCTTTGCAAAGATTTTGGTTCCCTTTCCATTGCTTTGCTTTTGTTTCTCAAAGAAAGGTTGTTAGTTATTTTGATCTCTTGATCCATTTCCTTAAGCTTGATAATGAAGTTCACGCCATATGGTTTCTTTGTAAACCTTGGTACAAGAACTCTAAAGCTTGCTTTACCTTGCTATGATAAGTTTGGGTTGAAGTTTGAGTTCCTTTAAAGTCTTGTAAAAGCTTTAGTAAAAATGTAAAAATGAACTTGCATATTTATTTTCCCTGCCTAGCATATTTATTTTTGAGTTAATCATCTAAAACGTAAAGATTAAAGCAAGAGTTGCATTCTCATATCACCTAATAATCAATCTCGAAGCTCATCTATTTCGGCCTTAAAGTCGATTGTTGTGGAGTCTAGAGCACTAAAATAAAGAACCAGACTTGCATTCACATTTATATTTCAAGTCATCACTTAAATCCTAAAAGATAAAATGAACTTGCATATTTACTTTCAAGTCTTGCATATTTATTTTCAAATCTTGCATATTTGCTTTCAAGTTTTGCATATTTATTTTCAAGTCTTGCATATTTATATTCCTAGCACCTCATGTTTATGTTTCAAGTTCTTGCATCTCATATTTACTTTGAAGCTCTCACTTTACTTTATAATGAAGACTAAAATAGAATGCATAGCACATTTACTTTTTGTCATCACTTAAAAACCCTAGAACTCAAAGACTTGCCCTTTTATCTCAAACTAAAGTGGTTATGGAAGCATTCCTTTGAATGCACAATTCGGCCATGTGATGATGATGAGCTTGGTGTGAGTTTCATCTAGTCAAAAGTACCCATAATCTATGTCTTAGAATTTTCTTAAGCATAGGAGAACTCAAAGAATATTTCAAGTATGATTTTACGTTTTAAAATCCAACCTTGGGCCAACTCAAATGGTTGCTGCCCTTGTTTAGTTTATGATGATTTTAATGAAATAAGTGGGTTTCCAAAGAGTTTTAGAAGTCCTAAAGTGAATCCATGAGAAACTAGTGACTTATGTGTATTGAAAATGAAATTTCATGCTTGGTATGATGATGAATGAATTTGATTCTGCCTTGATGATTTGGTTGCTGTTTAATGATGATTTTAATATGTTAGAATGTGTAAAAATTATATATGTTGAGGTAGGAGCCTTTCTATGCATATTAGGAAATAAACTAGTTTTACAGAAAAATCGTAAAGTTGAGTTTTAGCATAGTTTTGACCCATTTGTTTTTAGCCACTGCCAAAACTGTTTTAATGGGATAACATTCAGTTTATGATTGTTTAATTATGAAAAACTTGGTAACATTTGAGGTAGGATTGATTTTTAGTGCCTATAGAGAAACTAGTAATTAGAAAACCATAAAAGTGCAATTCTAGGACACTTAGATTATTTAATTTTTTTGTTTCTGTCCAGCAACCTTGTAATGTAGTAAACATTGTTTATAATTAGTTCATAGGCATAGGAATGCCCCATAATTGGTTTAGATTTAATTTATAGCGTCTTAGGCGAAGATGGAACTTAGAAAGGGTCTAAGACATAGATTCTAGAACCCCGTAAGTATATGATATTAATTCAGCCCACATCCTTATGATACTGTCCAGATTTGTTTATGATCATAAAAATGAGTAAGGATTATTAGTGGTGAACCTATAGGTGTATAAAAGGATAAAAGTGAATGTTAGCGTAATTAGTTTTCAAGATTAAGACCCGTAAGGGTCAAAGTATAAGACATTATAGGTCCCAAGACATAATAAGCTTTATGACTTCAAGAAGATGTATGTTTAATTATGAGAATGACTTGAGCATAGCATATGCATTAGCTGAGCCCGGTCTTTGATTTAGGCAAACTGGTTAGGAGCATGCTATCGTTTAAGAATGTTAAAGTAATAATGTGATGATGTATATGCTATGATGAGTTTGACTATAGGACTTGATGTCTTATGGTGATGTTGAATGGCTATGCATGCTCTATATGTTTCGTGGCATAAAGCAAGTTTGAAGGAAATCCGATTATCTGCGTTCTGTTGCCGAATTTCCCATCAAACTTGAGGATTTGAGAAAAGTTTGCGAAAACTCCTGGGTGACACCGGTTCGGCTGAGCACCCCCAGGAAAGGTTCTAGGTGATACCGATTTGACCGAGCACCCCCAGAACAGATGTGACATAACACTGAGACGCATTCCTCCTGCTACGATGGGGAGGAAACAAATCCGTGAAGGTATTGACATTGAGCTTGCCAAAGCGGACAATTCGCTGTGTACTAGATACCAGTAGAGCGTTTCAAAGAAGGAAATGATCCTAAGATAGGTGAATCCAAGAAAGTTATGTATACCCCCTCTATTACCCCATATTAAATCTAGTGACGACTAATTAGGATTGAGCTCATTCCTAGGCGATAGGTGAGATGTAGTTTGGTGGCCAGATTATCGCTGGGGCCAATGAGTCGGTTGGATTTTTGGTGAATATGTTAAGAGGGTGGTTTTTGAGAAAAAGAACTAAAGAGTTTGACTTATAAGAAAGATGTCACATGAAAAGTACTGCGCCTTTTTATGCCATGTATATGATTTATGTTTCTTTATGTTGGGCCCAAGAGCTATGATTTTCATGTTAATATGCATATGGTATTGCCATGCATTCATCAAATATCAGTTGCATTCATGTCATTAAGACACATACTAAAAGACACCAACTTCGGATAAATAGATTTGAAAAGTCTAAAACTAACCTTATGCATGTACACCTTTTTCATAATTAAAACCGAGGTGGCTGGGGACGATGACGATGACACTTGTGTTAGAGTCAGAAATCCCTACTAAGAATCTTGAATGAGTTTCTCATCCCTCTCTTTTCTTCCATGTCGTCTCTAGACGAGGATTACAACGAGGTTCGTGACTTCTTCTAAGGCTTGTGCTTAAGGGTCACACTAGCAAACAGAGCAGAGGGTCACTGCGGAAGCATAGATAGTTTAGCTTTTAGGGTGATACTTATCCATCCTCATAGGCGGATAAGTAACACTCTATATATATGTGCATGTTTTGATGTAAATGATGTTACAATGATGCTAGTAATCCATGTATCTATGAAGATGTGATGATAATATGTTGTTATGTACAATACTATATTCCATGATTATGTATGGTATGATTACTTTCTCTTGTACATTATGGTTATGACAAATGTTAGGATAGCGCGCAGCTCGCATTTTGTTTTCAAGTTTCAAAAAATAAAAATTTATTCGTATTTTCTGCTAAGTATTTTAAAGAGGGATTTTAAAGAATGAGACTAAAAGAGTAATAGACTAATGGTTAACCTAAATACGTTCTAGGAGTATTGGGTTAAAAACTAGGATGTTACATTTTGAATTTCACATTGGAGATCTTAAATTGTTACTAGATTAAGAGTTTTCTTTTCCAGTCTTTTAAGAGTATCTTTTAGATTGTATTTGTTAGTTGTAAGAGTTTGAGTTTGTTTTGATTTGGAAGAACCAGTTTCTAAGGTTTCTTTTAGTTTGGCAAGAAAGATTTTCTTTTCCTGAGGATAAGGAATAGCATTGATGGCCTCAAACAAGAGATCTTGTTCTCTTGTTAGGACATTAATTTCATTAGGAGAATCAGATTCTTCTTCAGAAATAATGTCATCATCTTGGATTTGGGCAAGATCTTCAGAAAACTCCTTTTCAAAACTATGGGTTCAAGATTTAAAGCAGAAAGCTTTTTCTTGAATCTACAGTATTTACTCATGTGACCAGGTTTGCCACATGTATAACATATTACCGGTGGTTTGTTAGGAATTTAATGTCTATGGGAGGTTTAGACTTGATTGTGCACTTGATCTAACTTTGTGATATTTAGGCATAGATTTTGGGTTGTTGATGTCTTGGACAAGGCTTTCTTTTAGGACAAGATAGAAGGCCAAATTGATCACAGAAAGTACCTACATCTCTCCTTGTTTGGGATTTTTCTTTGGCAAGTTGGTGTTGGATTTTATCATCTTGACAAATTTTTAATGCAACCTTTTGGATATAAGCAATTAATTGCCCATAACTTAATTGATCATAGGGGATTTCCCCATTTGTAGTTTGACTTCTAATCTTATCTCTTACTTTGTCTCCAAAAGATTTTGGAAAACCAGCAAGAAATTTTTCTTTCCAGAAGGGTTGTTGGCTATCTTCTCTTGTGTATACTTTAGTGAGAAAAGTATCTCTGTACCATCTACAGTCAGCTAGATTTAGATTGGATAATAGTTCAACTGACCTATCCTTCCATAAGGAAGTGTCTCTGATAAAATGTTGAGCTATTGTGAAGATAAGTGTGTTGATGGCATCAGGGATAGATTCCCTGTAACTCCCAGGGATTGCAAAGTCGGGGAGTAATCGCCGATGCAAGGAGGCATGGACAAGGAGCGGCTTCTGGCAGACTTCGAAAGCAAAGGGATACATAAATGAACCAATTACACACCTGAATAAGAGGGATCCTAAGACTGTATAGGTATGGGACTATACAATTAAGAAGGGCTTATATGAATTGATTTGTACTACCAATACCAACAAGAAGCATCTTCTTTTAGGTAGCCCATCACTAAAAAACTCCATAGTTAAGCGTGCTTGACTTGGAGCAATTTTGGGATGGGTGACCTCCTGGGAAGTTTTCCCAGGAAGCATGTAAGTGAGGACAAAGCATGCTGAAAAGACCTGTGTTAGTTTGTAGGGACAGTCGTCAATCCATAAAGGAGTAAGGGATGTTACAAATGGTATCAAAGCCTGTACCTCTCCCAGTACGATGTGGTTCAGGGACGAACCAAGCGGAAGCTGGTGGGCATGTAATGCCCATGGATTGCAAAATCAGGGAGTGATCACCGATGCAAGGAGGCACGGACAAGGAGCGGTTTCTGACAGACTTCGAAAGCGAAGGGGTACATGAATAAACCGATTACACACCCGAATAAGAGGGATCCTAAGACTGTGTAGGTATGGGGAGTATACAGTTAAGGAGGACTTATATGAATTGATTTGTACTACCTATACCAACAAGATACATCTTCTTTTCGATAGCCTATCACTAAAGAACTCCATAGTTAAGCATGCTTGACTTGGAGCAATTTTGGGATGGGTGACCTTCTGGGAAGTTTTCCCAGGAAGCATGTGAGTGAGGACAAAGCATGCTAAAAAGACCCATGTTGGTTTGTGGGGACAGTTGTCAATCCATAAAGCAGCAGGGGATGTTACAAATGGTATCAAAGCATGCACCTCTCCCAGTATGGTGTGGTTCGAGGACAAACCAACCGAAAGCTGGTGGGCATGTAATGCCCGAGGATTGCAAAGTCGGGGAGTGATCGTCGGTGCAAAGAGGCACGGGCAAGCAACGATTTCTGGCAAACTTCAAAAGCGGAGAGGTACATGAATGAACCGATTACACACCCAAATAAGAGGGATCCTAAGACTGTATAGGTGTGGGACTATATAGTTAAGAAGGGATTATATGAATTGATTTGTACTACCTATACCAACAAGATGCATCTTCTTTTCAGTAGCCCATCACTAAAGAACTCCATAGTTAAGCGTGCTTGACTTGGAGCAATTTTGGGGTGGGTGATCTCCTGGGAAGTTTTCCCATGAAGCATGTGAGTGAAGACAAAGCACGCCGAAAAAACCCGTGTTGATTTGTGGGGACAGTCGTCAATCCATAAAGCAGCAAGGGATGTTATTCCCTATTGATAGTGATTGGAGTTTCATCTAGTTCTGTTTTGACAGCATAAAGGATTTTAGATTTTTCATCTTTGTTGAGATAATTATCCCACCATCCTTTAAGTTGGCCGGAGAATCTAGCAACCAGAATATTAACAATGGTGCTTTCATCACAATTATATGTTGTGGTGTAAGCAGTGGAGATCATTGCCATGTGTTGGAGCATGTTTAAGATTTGATATTCTGTTAGGCCGTCTATGTTCCACTCATAGATGCTGTCTGCACTAAAGGACTTAAAACTTGGATTTCTTTCTTCAAGTAGTAAATCGGGTGCAGTTGCCCTTTGATAATAAAGTTTGGTTGGCCTTTTCCAATTGGGAGTTTGATTAAAAACTGGATTGATGTTTTTTTATTGAAAGAATTTCAGAATGTGCCTCAGATTAAGTGTCTGAAGCTATTTTAGATGGCTCATGGAGATTGTTTATGGAAAGTTTTGATTAAGGTTTTTTAGGTTGTTCCACAGAATCAGGAATAATAGGATTTAGCTGATTTAATTGGTAAGTGATTTTTTCTAAAAGTTCTTCTATGGAGCTTTTAGGAGGATTTCTATTAATCCTTTTATTTATTTTAAAAGGTTTGAATAATGGTTTTTCAACCACTATTGATTTCTCTTCCTTTGATTGGTAAGAGGTTGAACATTTATCCTTATCTTTGGCGCTTTTGCGTTTAACAAATATTTTTTTGCCGAAGACTTGGAGATATTGATTGGTGTAGTTTGATTGTTCCATGATACTTTTGATATCTCTTGGATGGACAGGTTCTTCTTCATTCTTTTTTTTGAATGGAGAAGCCATGATAGCATTATTGTCGACTTTCATGTTTAGTAACTTTCATGTTTGGTAGAGCAAAAGTCTTTAGTGGAGGTAACTCAGAACTGACTTCCCTACCATCTTTGAGTAACCAAGAAGTGATCACATTAGCAGAATTATCTACCCAGGGATAACTTATTTGGTTTTTGATTGTATAAGCTTGAAACCAAACAAAAAATGAAATATTTTGCTCGAATTGCCTAAGGAATCCATAAAACTCTTCTTGGACTTGCTTTCTAATTATTCCCTTATAATTCTGGAAAAACCACTCTCTTTAAGGAGTATGATCTACGGAGTAGAAGTTTTCCCTAAGGATTTTTTTATCTATAATGAACTTATTCATCATTAGGACCATTAAGAGAAGAATAGGTTGGAAATTGAATGGATTTCTGGTCATCTTCCTCTTTTTCATAGGTTGGCCTAGGAAGGGATGTTGATGTATCTAATCCTTGAAGACAAATGTTGGGTAGGTTTGTTTGGGAGCTAATGGAGAAAGATCTTCTAGAGGCTGTTGTCTGGAAGTCTTCGTATCTATGGGATAGGGAGTTTGGCCTATGAGAGAATGAGTTTCTTCTCTCAAAGACATTAGAAGGGTGTCCCCTAAGGTATTCAACCATACTGGGAGGAGGTTCCCTATCATATTCTTCTTGTCCTAAAAACATAGATCTTTCAAAAATTAGTTCTACATTTCTAGTCTCTAATTGTTTGATCTCCCTAATATTGACAGTTGACCTAAGGTTGCTGGAGCTGCTCTAGGAATTACCCATTTCTTAGGAAGTTGAATGTCACTCCATACTATGGTTTTAGGAATAATGACATTGGCTTTTGTAATGTCAGTAACAAACAAAGTTGTTTCTCCTGACCTTTTGCATTTGAGGGCTCTGGATGTAGTTGACTTCAATACAAAAGTAATGAACTCTGTAGAGCATGGCTATCATGATTGACCCTGGCAACATGTCAAGCCCAGATATTTGAAGATTGAAAGTGAGAATATCCATAATATTCTTATCCTTGAGGCTGATTGTCCTATCAGGAAAGCAATAAAAGAAAACTGGTCCCGAATTGAGGCCTGTCTCCACCGTTCCTACTAAGGAATCTTCAAATTGATTATGCCTAGCATTTCTAAGACAGACTAAAGCTGCCATGTTTAGTCCTTTCCTAATTAAAGGAACAAGAGCAACCTGGACACAACCTATGTGTAAGAAGTGATATTTTTCTTTGTGGTGATGGATAGATGCTTGTGATAGCAAGTGAAATGTGTCATCAGTTTGTTCGATTGGGATTTCCTTTTCTATAATTTTAATTATATAATCACATTTTGTAAAAAGGATTCTTTTGATTTGTAAAGTTCATTTTCTGGAATTTTTGGTATTTGCCAATTATCCAGATCTTGATTGATATTTCAAAAGAAATTTCTTCATTGAAAACATTTGAAGATTGAGTTTCTTCAGGAAAAGGAAGTTGAGGGTAGAGTGCTCTGATTAAAACGGCAAGAAAAAGAATGAAATATGATAAAATTTTTCTTTTGATATCATCCCCATCAGGTTCCATAGGCTTATATGATTAGTGTTAAGTTAAATATTTACTTAAACTAAATATTAATATGATAATGCTAAGGTATCTATGTTTGATCTTAGTCACTACCTTGTGTTATTCATTATTGTATCATTTTGTGGAAGCATCATCAAATTAGCCTTACTGCCTTTTCCTTAAGGACTTACTGCTACAGCTCCACAAACATGATTCTTCAAATAACAGGCATACTATCAAATCAAACATGGATTATCATGATTATCATACTAATATAAATGTTTACTTAAACATTTAAAACTTAAAACCAGCCATACAATGCTACTTCCCCCTCCTAAACCCTATATATATATATATATATATATATATATATATATATATATATATATATATATATATATATATATATATATATATATATATAACTATGTACAACAGATACAAGTTTCCACAACTAAATTATAGAAATTACAATTTAATCTTTCTTATAGCTGCTTGACTCTTCTCTGGAATCAGCCTGGAAATGACACGGAAACAAACATATAGGAGTGAGAATTCTAAAATTCTTAAGTAGGGCATCCCCAAAACATATAATGAAACTCATGACATTATTATCATCCCAGTCACTTTGATTTATTAGTAAAATTATGAGCATGCAACATATATCAAAGGTTCATTTTTAAAGTTCCAAATCATACTTTCAAAGTGGGTTTATTTTAATTGCTCAATCATTCAATATACATATGTCATACTACTCAACATTCTCAATCACTTAACATGCACCTGTCATACTACTTAACATCATAGAAGCTCATTCTCAACTTTTCATGCCCTTGGTATATCGAAGGGGACCTTTTCATGTCCTTTACAGACAAAAGAGGACCTTTCCATGCCCTTTACACATTACAGGAGACTTTCCCGTGCTCTTTATAAAACAAAAGGGGACCTCTTTGTGCCCTTTACACATTATAGGGGACCTTTTATCTACTTAGCATATACATCATCATCAAGCTCATATAAGTATCTGTTCATAATATAATTTTCAATTACATCTCATAAACTAATCTTTTAAGTTGCTAGCATGCATTCACATATATTATACTTAAATTGAAGGATATTATCTCATCAATTCCATGCTTTAATTTACTTTCCAGCACCTTGGCAGATTTTATGTCATTATAGCACAAATTTATTTGTACATCAAACATCAAATTCAGAGTCCATAAAAATTATTCAGGACACTTCAATAGGTTCACAAGGTTCCATAAAAATTTCAAAGAAAAAGGGTTCTTTAACTATACTAACAAAATTAGACAAATTTGGTGGTTGTAAACCACTTAGCCTCAGCTCAGAACCAAAATCTCATAATTTTTAACCCTAGTAAATGATTGAATAAATTCAAGAGAAAAATCAAGGTTATAATTAAAGATTTTTCCATACTCTATAAAAATTTTAAAGGAAAAATCAATCATTTGCTGTAGTAACAAAATTAGACAAATTCACAGCTTCAGTTCTAAGAGTTCAGACAGCATAGGTACCAGTTCAGTCCTAGATTTTTTTAAGGCAGTACAAGTCGAAATCAAAGCTCAAGAAAATTCATGGAACTAGCCTAGAATGTTAGCTTAAACATATAATTTTCTAGCTCATAAAAATACCTACAACATACCCAGAAAAATCGTGATCATACATTGCCCATAAGAAAATCGAAAATCCAGCAAGTATCACTCAATATCTTTTTGACAAAATTGATTTTTCCACAACACCAAACTAACCCACCTATGCAAATATATCAATATGTAGGTTAACATCACATAAGAACCAGATTTTATCACATTGAACAAGCCAAAATCAGCAAGAATATAAAATCATAAAAGCAAGTCACAAAAACTCTACTTTGAAAGCTTTTGAGCTCTATGCTCCAAAGGATACTCTACTTGATTTCTCTTCACTTAGAGGACTTCCAATCAAATACCAAACCTCCTCTAAGCAGTAAGGAAGTGAAGGATCAATGTGAGAATTGATGGAAAATTGAAGTTTCAATCGGGTTATATTTGTAGGTGTTAAGGTATAGAACAATTTTAGTGAAGGAAGATTTTGATTTTGACAACTCTAAGCTAGTGTATATGGGATTTGAAATCAAGATGAAGCTCTTGGAAATAGATATACGGTTGCTACTGTTGCTTGCTGTCTTTGCCGAGAATGACATGCTTCTTGGAAAAGAAGACAACTAGTATTTATCTAATAATTAACGTAGGAATATAATAATACATATAGTTGGATAATTCTTAATCAAAGGAAGTAAAATGGATGGCTGGATTGAATCTTGTAATTCAAGATTAAATCTTAGCTATTCATTTGATATAAATGGGTAATCTTCTTTATGTTTTAAAGATTAAATTGGCTTTCGATATTAGAAATTACACACCGAAATTTCACCAAACGAATAAAACATTATACCCGAGAAATCAGATATTACCCAAAATTTAATTCTATATATAAAATCTTTATTTCTAACTATTTCTAATCTTAATCATCTCTTTTCTCAGTTCCAGGCATCTTCTAGTCCCGAATCTGGGGTTTAAACTGTCCTGATGGGCTCATGGGGCCCATAAATCACTATTTACTTTTTTTTGCACATCCCTTGTACTTTCCTCATCATTGTTAAAACTGTCAGATTTTTTAAATTACGACTAATAAAGCTCAAATTAATTTTTAAATAATTTTGCAGGTGTTACAAATTCGACTATTTAGACCACTTTTTCAATTTATTTTAATTTTTTCTTGCATTTCTTCATATTTTCATGCTTGTCTTTTCTTTTGTTTTTGCATCCCATCATTCACAAATACCTTGCATAGCTTTTTATTGGTTGTTTTATGTCATTTTGGATTAGCTTTTTGTTTCCACTTACATTTTTTTCATTTTACTCACTTCCACTTGAGTTGACATGAGCACTAACCCTTATTTTAATTTTCAAGACTATGTTTCTTATAGGTACGCAAACAATGGAATAAAGAATAATCATTACCAAGGAGTCGAGGAGAAATTGGATGAGATAAAGTGCTGCCTGAAACAATATGTCAAGGGATTGCAAATCCAACAATTATGTTTTGTGCTACAACCACTCCTATATTACCAACCACCACCACTACTTTAAGCATATCCAAAAGCAAACCCAACACCCTACCATGAGCCATACACATACGTATATCATGAGCTTTATCATGATCCCTACCAATAGTTATATTATGAGCCACCTTCCCTAGACACATCCCTATACCCCCCATGTTACCCACCATCCTTCCATAACCACCCCAGTGCATATACAAACTATCTCAACTGTCATTTGAACCATTAACCTAAGAGCTATGGAACCAATTGTTGGAAATGCTCCAGAAATCTTAAGACAGTCAGCAGAAAATTAATACTGATCTCTAGGAGCTTCGTGTTGAATTGGAAGACTATAAAGTCTCTTTATCCCAACTTCTAATCCCATATGAAGAGCTAATTATTGAGGAGCCATCATCAAAGCCAGCTAAGAGGATAGATGTTTTGAATTCTAGTATGATTGAAGTGTTGATAAAGTCATCATTTGATGAGAGCTATTATGTTATAGAGCAACTTGTTGAGGTTCCATAAGGGACCTTGGCTGAGGAAATAACAGATGGTTCTGATGAAGAGTCCAATATAGGGATTGTCTATGAGAAGCCACCACCTAAACTAGCTGGGCACATGCCATCAAAACCTATAGTCTATAAGCTTATGGATGAACTAGTAAGAGTGAAGGATGAGGATCCATTGTGTGATTTGTACCTCTTGCTCCCTGAAGTAGCACTGGATGATTTGGTGGTATTTGTATGTCATGGCTATTGTGGTGATCATTTATGTATGGCATGCAAGGAAATTAAAGCCAGTATATAGGGTGAACCTTTCACTGTGGAGCTTGAGGATAAGATCGACATGCTAGGAGGGGAGCCTTCAATGTAAATCATATGCAAGGATATTGTTGTTTATGTGAATTGCAGGTGAATAGGAATTGGGATTTCTCCCCACCTGCAATTGTTCCTATTTTTTGGTTGTATGAGTATGGTATCTTAAAGAATGATGTTCAGCTTTTAGACTTATGTGGGTTATATTGCCTATAAAAGACCAGATTCACATTCCTTGTGGACTAGATAGGCAAATAGCAAGATAGTGGAAGCCTCCTTTTGGGAACATACATCCCTTCCCAATAGGAATGACTTGTTGTTAGGATGTTCAAACTAAGAGGAGCTTTAAAGCTGCAAGGATTGCATTGCAAACTTCACCATCTCCTCCTTCTATTCCCATTTCCTCCTTCTTCCTCCACCTTCCTCTTCACCCATCTTCTTCCTCACCCACTTTCTTTTTCTCTTAGGTTAGGTTTTACTTTCTAATCTTATTGTAGTTTCTCTATAGAGGAGTGAGTTTGTTAGCATTAAGGATTCTCCAGGTCCAAGGGTTTGTCTTGAGGCTTGCATATATGCTGAAGAAGCTTCTCAATCTAAAGATCTAATCCAAGGTAAGTGCGAAATAGATGGTAACATCTTAGATGTGCTGTATGAGTCAGGTGCTACTCATTCCTTTATATCCCATGACTGTGTACATAAATTACAACTGCCTATATCTATATTACCCTATGATTTATTGGTTTCCACCCTTACTGCTAAGTCTATTAAAACTTCTCAAGTATGTATGAACCTCCATTTTCAAATAGATGGTACAGAGTTTATGTTTAACTTAATATGTCTTCCCTTGTCTAGTTTAGATGTAATTCTTGGTATGGATTGGGTCTTGGCCAACCAAGTGCTTTCAAAATCTTCTAACAAAACTATTTCATTTTGTTTAGCCTTATTTGCTACACCTATGACTCCCATATGTTTCTATTTAAATTCTATAGAGTCAAAACCTAGGACAATTAAGAGTCAAGAATATGTTCTCCTCTTGACAAGTGAAATTGAAAATGAGAAGAAGTTGAATGAGATTCCTGTAGCTAGGGAATACCCAGACGTGTTTCTAGAAGATGTTTTGAAATTTCCTCCAAAAAGTGAAATTGAATTTTCCATTGAACTTGTGCTAGGAACAAGCCCTATCTTTATTTACCCCTATAGGATGTCTCCTCTTGAACTAACAGAGTTAAAGGCATAGATTGAAGAGCTTTTAAAGAAGTGGTTCATTAGACCAAGTGCTTTGCCATGAGAAGCTCTTATTCTTTGAGTAAAGAAAAAAAGTGAAGGCATAAGGTTGTGTGTTAATTATAGGCAACTAAACAAGGTAACAGTAAAGAATAATTATCCTTTGCTAAGAATTGATGACCTTATGGATCCTTATGGATCACCTAGGAGGGGCAATGGTGTTTTCAAACACTAATTTGAGGTATGGATACCATCAAATTTGAGTTTGACATGAAGATATTCCCAAGACAACTTTTAGAAAGTTATGGATATTACGAGTATACTGTAATGTCATTTCGGCTAACTAATGCTCCAACTGTATTCATGGATTACATGAATTAGATTTGTCCTTACTTGGATAAGTTTGTAGTTGTCTTCATAGATGACATACTTATCTATTCAAAGACCAAGGAAGAGCATGCCGAACACCTTAGGATAGTGCATCAAATCTTAAGGTAATGGAAGCTCTATGCCAAGTTGTCAAAGTGAGTTCTAGATAAAAGAAGTCAAATTCCTAAGGCATGTAGTGTCACAAGGACAAATATCAGTGGACCCGAGCAAAGTTGAGGTAGTACTTCGTTAGGAGAGACCAACGATGGTTACAGAAATTCAAAGTTTCTACTCCGTTGGGAGAGACCAATAATGGTTACAGAAATTCAAAGTTTATTAGGATTAGCTAGATACTATAGATAGTTTATCAAGGTTTTATCTTAGATAGCCTTACCTCTGTCAAAGCTAACTAGGAAGAATGCCTCATACCAGTGGACACCTGAATGTGAAAAGAGTTTCTAAGACCTAAAACAAAGGTTGACTACGTTACCATTATTGGTATTACCTAATCCTTATGAACCATTTAGAGTATATTGTATGCTTCTAGTAAGGGATTAGGATGTGTACTTATATAGAACCACAATGTGGTTGCTTATGCCTCTTATTAATTAAAGCCACATGAGGTGAACTACCCAACCATGACTTCAAACTCCAGCTGTGGTATTTTCCTTAAAGATTTGGCGGCATTATCTCTATAGAGTAAAATCCAAAGTTTTCTCTAATTACAAGAGTTTAAAATATCTCTTTGATCAAAAGGAGCTGAATATGTAGCAAAAGAGGAAGATGGAAATTATTAAGGATTATGAGTTCAATCTGAACTATTACCCAGGTAAGGCTAACATTGTACCCGATGTACTAAGCAAGAAATCTCTAAATGTGGCATGGATGATGATTAAAGAGGCAGAACTAGTAGAGTTTTAGGAATCTTAATCTGGGAATCTCTACAATTCCTTAGGGCATTATGTTGAGCCAAGTAAGGGTGACAAGTGAATTCAAAGAATTTATTTTAACGACACAACGCAATGATCAATAGTTTTAAGGGACTCTAAACTTAGTTTAGGTAGGAAAAAACTTACAGGGTTCACTCAAGACGAATAAGGAATATGGAGGTATAAAGGCAAGATGTGCGTACCTGTAGATGACAATCTCGGAAGATCAATTTTGGAGAAAGCACAAGAAAGTAATTTTACCATGCACCTGGAACAAGTAAGACGTATATTGATCTTAGGAAAAATGTTTTGGTGGCTGAAGATGAAGTTAGATATAGCAGACTTTGTCAGGAAATGTTTGACTTGTCAGAAAGTCAACATAGAGCATTAGAACCCGATAGGAATGCTTCAACCTCTAGAGATCCTGAGTAGAAGTTGGAAAGTGTCTCAATGGACTTCGTATTGGATTTACCAAAATCATGATCAGGATATGATGCCATATAGGTTATAGTTTATAGGTTAACTATGTCTCCATACTTTTTACCCATTAAGGCCAACTATCCTTTGGAGAAACTAGCCCACCTATACATTTAAGAAATAGCATAGTTGTATGGTGTCCCTTCTACTATAGTTTCCAATCGAGATCCAAGATTTACTTCAAGGTTTTGGGGAGCCTTCTAGCTTTTCTTAGGTACTACTTATCATTCTCAAATTGATGGGCAAACAGAACAAACCATACGAACATTGCAGAATATGTTGAGAGCATGTGTGATCGAACAAAAAAGAGTTAGGATAAGAACAACAACTATCATGCTAGTATTAGCATGGCTCCATACAAAGCTTTTTATGGCAAAAACTGCCAATCTCCCATATATTGGTATGACTCGAGAGAAATAAAATTGTTAGGCCCCAACCTTGTCAATCAAACCACTAAACAAATACAGAAGATTCGAAGTAAGATTCTCAATGCTCAAAGCTAGCAAAAGTGTTATGCTGATACCTGAAGGAAGCCTCAAGAATTCCAAGAGGGAGAACATATATTTTTGAAGGTCATCCCCACTATAGCTATAAGAAGAGCCCTAATAGTTAAAAAGTTATTACCCCGATTCATATGCCCTCTTCAAATCTTTCGGTGAATTGGGCCAATTGCATACCAGGTAGCTTTACCCATCTCACTTGTCAAATCTCCATCATGTTTTTCATATATCCCAACTCAAGAAATATCATCCAAATCCAAGTCATGTACTAGAACCCGAATCCATCCAGTTAAGGGATGACCTCACATTTCATGTACCTCCTATTCATATCATTGAAAGAGAAGTTAAACAACTTAGTAATAAATCTGTACCACTGGTAAAAGTGGCTTGGGGAAGGCCAGAGAATGAAGAGTACACTTGGGAACTAGAATCAAATATGAGGTAGAATTACCCAAAACTATTTCCAGGTATGAAATTTTAAAGGCAAAATTTTTCTTTTAAGATGGGTGGTAATATAACACCCGAAGTTATTCCAAAAAATTTTATTTGAACTTTATAAGTTAGAATCCCATGATTCTAATAGAATTAGTAGTAGTAAGAATGGCTCAGCAAGAAAAAAAATGAATAGTAGCTTTGCGAGCCTGCTAAGATAGCCGAAACTCATTAATCCAAGATTAGGAGATGCCTGGAACTAAGAAAAAATAGGATAAAAGATAGAAATAGTTAGAAATGGAGTTCTAGACCTAGAATTAAATTTTGAGCAGTATCTATTTTCTTGAATACGATATTTTACCCATTCAATAAAATTTTGATGTAAAATTTTTACACCGTATGAAACTTACAGTACAAGTTTCCTACTACACTTGACAAGTGTGTGGCTAGGGAATGGCCACACCATTGCCTTAGTCAAGAATCATTAATGACCATATAAAATTGTAATTTTTATCACAAAGAAATGAATATTTGTGGTAGAAACTTATAAGACATCTTATATAAGCAAAATTAAAATACAACTTCTCAATTTTATTTGTCAAGGATTCAGCCAAGGCCTCATTACAGCCTTCTCCATTTCTTTTCTTCATCAAAATACCAAAACCTAGCTAGAAACCCTAAGTTACACCATCAAGAATCCATAATCAAAGCACAAACTACAACTTACCTCTTAAAATCTTCAATCAACTCTCCATAGAGAATCCTCATCTCACTTCACTATTAATTGTAGTTGTTGTCGTTTCTTCCTTGGAGGAATATCTGATTGGTTTGATCCAAAAATTGGGTGTAGAAATTCTTGGAGAAGCCAAGACAAGTGCAAGAGTCTCCAAGTGATAAGTAGCGGTTTTTTCAACCTTTCTTTTTTCCAAAACTGATTTTGAAATTTATTTGAGTGTTTGAGCTTGAAATTTTTGGTTTTATTGGATGATTACAAACAGATGTTGACGTATTTTCATGCGGATTAGTTTCTTCTTGTTAGAAAAGTCTTTTTGTCAAAAGAAGTTGTTAGTTATAGTGCTAGCGACCCTATTGCATGGTTTTGCTATCTCCCATCCAGGTTTCTAGCTTCCTTTGACAAAGTCTATTATCTTCAAGAAGCCAGCTTATCATGCCTTCGCAGTAGCCCTCACTTTTTAACAAGCCACACATTACAGGAGCTTCTGACAAATCATAAAGAAATGGCTACCACTTAAGCATGGTTGGAAGCCGCCCTTCAATCCCTTAAGCGTCCTCTGGATGCCTCTAAAGATTGGTCCCAGATAACTTCCAAGGAGTCTGCCTGCTCTGCTCGCCTTGATGCACTTAAAACTAGAAACCCTTCAAGTCACTGAGCATCTTGTTGCTATTGAGGCAGAGGTTGCACAAGTTGTAGCTGAGGTGGAACAATTAGGATGCCGTAGAAAGATTCTGGAGGATGCCCAAAATGCTTTGGATGCTCATTTTAAGATGTAGCTTTTCCTCCTATATTGACTTCATTGTAGACTCTTATTGACCTATGTTATTGGTCATGTCACTGTATTGGTGTTGCTTCATACGTTGCCTTAATCATACACTTTGCCGCTGTGTTTTTGTGCCATGGTTAACTTTCCTCATTTGCATGGGGTCTTTCATACTGTTCCCCTTTACATATGCATCAAGATTTGATTACATGCACATTTCTTTGCATTTCGTGATATTTTATGTATAGCCATGCTCCTATTTCATTATCATTCGCTTTTATTCTTTCTACCCCTTGTCCTGGCACCTTGCAAGAATATCTTAAGGGTCCGTGCAAACACGCCTCCCTCGTTCCCTATCCCTTTTTCTTTAAACGCTGGGGCCATGATGTTTTACACGTTGGGACACTGTACTAGGCTTCCTTTGTCAAGTTTCCGGGTCCCAAACTTGACAAACTAGAAGTTTCTAGTTTCGCAGGGCATAATACGTGGGCATACATATTGAGATGGTCCCTTGTGCCTTGAGCCTTCTCCATTAGCATGTTTTTCTTATTTTAAAGGTTATTCGTCCATTCTTTTTGCACACCTTTGGATGTGCCATGAAGGACGTCTGCTTTGCCTTTTTTATCCTTTAGAGGGGTAGTGCCTATTGTTTATACTCCTCTTTTCTTTCCTTTGCCTAGTCAATACAAGTGTAGGGGACTTTTGAGTAAGGCTTGCCTCTCCTTAATGGTTCTCTTTTCTTACTCTCTTTTTTCCCCCTTTTTTTGAACCATGATTGTTATGCTCGTCACTATAAATTTTCTGATTACAAATAACATCTCTTATCTTAGGGTGATATGCAGAAAATTCATATAATATATCGTGGGTACGCATTCATGCATTCACACATATATTTCGAATTCATGTCTGACTATCATTGTTCTTGAAATTCTTCTTACAGCCCCTACCGCATTATCTTAACATTGTCATTGGACCAAAAAATTGAAAATACATTATCAGGCAATCAGACTAATATCAACCTCAAACATAATACATTTTAACATACTTGAAGTTTATAGGACCTATCTTTCTTCCGATTTCTGGATTGACCAACACGCCACATCCGTTCTGATAGGCCTCATGCATCACATTCGGTCCTTCCCACTTTGGTGCCTAGTTAGTCATTGCCTGCTTTCGATCACGGCGTCTACAACTTTCATTACCATCTCTCCTTTCTCAAACATCTTGGGGCGCACATGTTTGTCATAAGCCAACATCAATTTTCTCTGATAATTCTTCATTTGCTCTGCAGCTTCATCTCGCATATCCTCTAGCCTTTCCAGCTCGTTAAGCCTATTGTCTTCTAGTTCCTTCCCCAACGTCATTCTTGCAGAGGGAACTTCTATCTCAGCACGCAGAACTACTTTAGCACCATAAACCAAAGAAAATGGGGTTGCTTTCGTACTCCCATGTGTAGTTGTTCTGTACGCCCATAAGGCAGGTGGGAGATACTCACTCCAATCCTTTGGGGCATAGTCCACCATTCGTGTAAGAATCCTCAATAGAATTCTGTTGGTAGACTCAGCTTGGCCATTGCTTTGTAGGTAGTATGGGGATGACATGTGATGCTGGATGTGGTACTGCTCTAATATCCCAGCCACCTTTTAATTGATGAAGTGGGTCCCATTATCAGACACAATTCTTTGAGGCAGGCCAAATCTACAAATGATGTTTTCTTTTATGAATCTCACCACTGCTTCTGCATTTGCATCCCTCACAGCTGTTGCCTCAACCGACTTAGTGAAGTTCTCTGTGGCTGCTAAAATCCACCTCTTTCCTTGTGAAGGAGGGCTTATGGGTCCAACAAAGTCCATTTCCTAAGTATGGAAAAGAGGCCCGAATGCAGTCCACATACTGAATGTTTTTGGTCATAATACTAAACAGTTTCACAAAAATGGTTAAGGACAATGTATGACTAATAAATAAGAAGAATGATCTCACCTAGGCGAAGATCCAATGATTCATGATAGGGTGTTGTAGTATTAACATGTAACCACTCCCGTAGAGAATTCTTGTTCCAATTGCAATTGTAGTTGGATTCTTTTAATATATATTTTTAAATTCGAAGGACGAAATTTAAGTTCGTGACATGAGGCTTGTTCTGGCTTTAAACTTTCGCATTTTCGAACATCTAGTTAAAATGAGATGGTTCCAAAGACTGCACGCACTTGCACGAACATACAGAAAATGAGGCATTTTGATCTGTATTTTGGAAAGGTGCAACCTTGAATGGTCTCCAGTGTCCATGTTTGACAATTTGAAAATAGCATACTCCTGCATCTCTGAAGCAAACGACATATAATTGGAAGTATAGAAAAAACGTTGAAGAAAAGAGCTCATCATTAAAACACTCGAAACTCAAAAATGTTGCCTAGTAATAAACAAAAATACCAAACAGTTAATATTTTACTAAGACATTATTAAGACCCATCGGTACGAGGCTGGGACGAGCTCAGTCATGATAAGTTCCATGAAGGGGTGGTCGAGGTGGTGGGTAGGAGTTATTTCGACGCTCAAGGTATGTGGGTATAATCGGACAGTGTTGGTCCACAGGATAGTGGTGGTTGGAATGTGTTGATTGTGAGTGGTTGTTGAGGGCGATTTGTTCATGAGAATCGCCATGGTCCTCGACTAGGGTTGGGCACGGCGGTTGCTCTCGCATATCCTCTAAGGATCTCAGGATGGTTTCCAAGATGGGTGGGGGGATGATGTCATCATTGGCATTCCCGTTGCTGCACGTGGTGACCATATTGACGTTGATGAGGAAGCAACCTAAGGGTTTACGAAAGAGGAATGAGAAGAGCTTTCCCTTTCTTAACAGACGGCGCCAAAATGTTGTTATTTGGCTTAAGGTTGATGGTAGACTAGTTTATAGGCTCCAGATGAAATTAGCTTTCTCCTATATATACAGATGATGGGGCTTTAATGAGGAGAATCATGATTGGGACACGAATCATGTGATTGATAGGCGCGGATTATAGGGCTTGTTAAATGTGGGAATCATTAGGCATGATTGGAGGGGAGATAATCAACATGTGGGTATTAAGTCACTCGATCTGTGGTTGAGACGATTGTTTAAAAGCTTGAGCTCCCCAGCCAGTCCAAGGCAAGTCAAGACTGGTGCGGGATTGGTCGACCTTCGATTGTTTAATTTGGTTTCCTTTTTTCATGTAGGAATTACAAATCACTATGAAATAATTGCTTGTCAATTCGCTTTCATTTTCAATCGTGACTTTTTTTTATGTTTATTTATTTTCCTGACTATTCCGTTGGTCGAAGAGTATTTAACTTTCCTAATACTTTTCTGGGCGTGTTCTCATTATTACTATTTTACTTCTCCTGATTACACATTTTAGGAGCAGCTAATTAAATTAAATCCCAAAGCAAAAGATGTCCTTTTGAGCAAGAAACTCTTGGCTCATAAGCATGCCAATGTATATTATGGCAAAGCGAAACAATCGTGCTGGTGAAAATGAACAGTGAAGCACGTGCTCATGATGCAAAACAGCCGAGGACGTGAATATTATATTCTGAGTAAAATTATCAAAGACAAGCATCCTCGTATTAAAAATTGAACAGCTCTAGGCCCGGAGATCGTGAGAAATTATGGTTGCATTATATAAGTATTATGGAATGTATTAGCTGCCTTGTATCTTGGGTTTGCACGTTTCTAAACGCCTTTATCATTCTCTGTAATCATATAATACTAAGTTTCCTAGCGTATATTTCATTAATATTAATTTATAGCAACAGCACAAGGATACCTCATCTGCCAAGTTGGGAACATATGTTCTTTTTTAAGTACTTATCTGTTGTAGGAAACTGATATAATGATTGGGATCATCTTGAAGTTATTCCACCCCTTGTGATGGTGTTAACTTCAACTTTTCCCAACCTATTTGACTTTTCATTCTGCAACGAAAATTCCTCCCTTGTTGATTAATTAAGGGTACCCTTAAAAGCTATTTTCGTTTTCTTTTTACCTTTTACTAAATCATGTGCCTATATAGCCATTAGTTTTTTTTTAACAAACTAGGTTTGTTATTTCATACCGACTTTGGTATGAAATATAGGACTAGAAACGTTTCCTTTGCTTTTTTTTTTCGGGATTAATTTGCTAGTTTTACTATCACGTCAAAAAAGAAAAATTTGCTAGTTTTACTATATTTGTTAATAGCTGGAGATGAAGCAACGTGTATGTTTTCAGCCATCCTTAAATGGGCCAAACAGTACGTCTATCAACGGGTGATCGTGATAGAAAACTGAAATACCACTATAATTTTGACAGCGTAATATATAGTCACGATGAATTGAACATTCCGTTGGTAATTATCGCTGTTATTAAATGCAATTCCAACTCAAGCGTCTGCTCTTTTTCTTTTATTTATTTATTTTTTTTTTTTGTGGGTGTGGATGGGTCTTCTTTATCTAACAAAAGGTTGCGTAGCCTTTACAAAGAGAGCTCAAAGTAAAATTGTGCCTCATTTACCTGGACTCCTCCAGAACTAAATTTATTGCGCATTTGTGCCTCCACGTTACTATGTGTATAAAAACCTAAGATTAATTATCCCATACATTATTTATAACTACGCTGAATTTCCTGAAGAAATGTAAAATCAGAAAGATCTGATAATTATTTTATTATTAGTAATCTACAAAATTAAGATGAAAATATGTATATGCATATATTCCATTCCATATGCGATAGACCAATGTTAAAAAATAAAGTGTGAAAGAGAAAGCGCCACACTTGGTTCAATAATTTATTTTACTTTTTGTGTGCATTTATTTTTTCAACGGTATTTTTGTTGGGCAGCAAGTTTTCATTTCTACTGAGTTGTTCAAATCAAAATGTCTGGTTAACTTTCTCAATCAATATTAAATGTCATTTCAAAAAGAAATCACACATTTACTTAATTAATTTCTTAATTTACGCTTTTAATTTTATTTTATTCAATAAATATGCATTATTTTCTTTTGATCAAATTAAAAGATAATTTTGAAGATAGTTTAATTTTGATACATTGGTAGTGTAAAATGATTTTATACTATTATCTAATCAAATCTCGGGAGCTGTAGTGAGAACTAGAATTAACTATATTGCTAATGTAATATTACAAGATTGGATAACTATGTAAAATTTTTTTGTCTTGTAAATGTATCAAAATTAAATCCTTTTTGAAAAAGTGTCTTTGAACTTAAAATTTATAAATATTAAATTTAATTTTGAGTGCTGAACTACCGTATATAAAAAAAAATTATATGGATATCTAATTATATTTTACCATATCAACTAAACTATTTAATTAAACCCCACCTACTAACTTAAAAACCAAACAAAATAACAATGTAATTTTTTTTATATATAAAAGGGAGCTTGAACTACCAATATAGCAGGGAGTAAGACAAATCAACAAGGTGCAAATCAAAATAGCTAAAAAAAAAACCTCAACAAAGTTCAAAAAGAAAAATACCTAACAACTAAGAAGAATCAAGTAACCACCTCAAGAAATAGGAATAGTAAACTCCACCAAATCCCACCTCTATCAGCAATGACACCCAGCAGCAAAAAGCATAAAGGTAGCATTTGTTTTCCTATCTCTAGAACAAAAATACGGAAACAATAGAGATACAAATCTGTTTGATGGTGGAGACAAGAATAGAAGACAAAAAAGTTTTTTGTTCCCGGGACAGAAATACAGAAAATTTTTATACCTCCAAAAAGTAGGGACAGGATACGAAGACAAAAATTTAATTTTTTTTCTTCCAATAATACCTTTATACATACTTAATATTTCCTAATGTGTCCTCAAACTTAAGGGTGGTGCTGATTTCTGAACCCCGCCGCCAGCTGGTTGCAAGATAAGCGTTTGGTGGCCTGGCAGTCCAGCAGTGGTCCTATGGGAGTACATATGTCTTTTATCATATATTTGTTGTCAAGTCCCTATGGTTCCAAATAAAATACAGAGAGAGTTATCATGTCTTGTACTCCACAACCAAGCACGATACAGAGACTTTTTTATGTCTCTATCTCCACTGTCTCTATTATCTCTATCTTCACTGTCTAGAGACAGGAAACAAACACTACCAAAGAGTCTTCCAAAACTACCACCTTCGACATTGTCATCAAGAGCAAGAAGAAGAACAACACTCCATACGTCATCAAGTAACCCCCAGTCCACCACAACTTCACCATGTCAAACTCCCATGTCACCTATATCAACAATCAATTATTCACATCATAATATAGTACTCCCTTTAACATAAAGAGTATCTTTCATTCCAACCGCAAACTAGTGCCCAATTATTGATGAAAAAAACTATATAGTAAGGAAACTTATCACACCAATCCTTTGCCCAACAACCAAGTCTCAACATGATATTGTGACATTTTGATCCCCAATTTGGCTTAAACGAATGGAATATCATCCTATTCCTAATCCTCCAAATAGACCATAACACCACATAGAACATAGTGATCTATAATTTTATATCAAAATCTTTAAATGGTGCCCCTAACTAGGAATTAAAAGACACAACAGGGTCATTTGGGATACATCAGCGAAGGTTCCACTTTTACAAAAAACAATAGCTCCATAACTTACAAGATAAAGGACATCCAAGGAAGAAATTTACCAGAGTTTCGTACTCCTTCATGTAAAAACGATCAGAGACCCCATTCTCACTAATGCACCCAAATCGTGAAAGCCTATCCTTTGTATTTATACGTTTATGTAAAAAGAAACGCATCAACAGTTCTACCCTAAGTGGGGCAAGCCCCCTCCAACCCCTCTTTTCCCACCCTGCCACTCCAAGGTGTCTCCAACAATAGAGTTGAAAACCTGCAGAGAAAAAGATGAAATAGAGAAAATACTAGAAGGTGAATAACTCCGCACTCTCTCATTGTCTAGGCCCTCTACAAAGTGATTTTCGCTTATGGCTAGAGCAAGATCAATAACAAGATTTTCCTCAAATAGGTTCCTCCACCATAGAAAATTCCATGCCCATATACCATTCTCCCACAAGCCCATCTCCACAATTCTCATATGTTGTTGGATAGAAATAGAAATGAGTCTTGGGAATCTATCTTTTAAGCATGAATCCCTACAACATATATTAGACCAGAAAAAGGTTGATAACCCATTGCCCACTCATCTTTTTATACCATTTTGGATTATGCTTAGGATGTGTTCATTAAAACTTGACCAATTAGATATTTGGCCCCAAATATTAGAATTGTTACTCACATAAGCAAGGGCCAAAGGTATGTGCCCATAAGAAGTATTACAATTATAGCTTGAGCATATAATCTTTTTACATAACAGTGAAGATCCAATGGAGAACCTCCACCACCACTTGAATAAAAGAGCCACATCCTAAATCACAATGTCTCCCACCCCTAAACCCCCAAATTCTTTGGGCCTTTGAATCACATCCCATAAAATTAGAGGAATTCCTTTTTTATTACAATCTAAGAACCAAAAGTAGTGCCTTTGCAATCTAATATTTTCTAATGCCATCGATTTGGGAATCTGAAATATGTTTAAATAGTAAAAGGGAAAACTATTTAAAATAGATTTTAAAAGCACAAGTCTCCTAGCCCTTAATAAAAGTCTTTCCTTCTATAGAGCAAGTCTTTTCTCAATTTCAGTGGCCTCCATGTCTCCTGCAATATTGTATTTTCTACAAGAGGGATACCACCGAGCATCGCAAAAAATGTCTTGTCTCCTCAATCTAGCCATCATCGCAACTAAAAGTAGTAAGGGCAAATTTGTTATAGTTGATATTGAGACCAAACATGAGAGAGAAATATGCTATATTAAGGCATTAATTCCTCAAGACCTCACTATTAGCGGGGGCAAAAATTAGTGTCTCATTAGCAAATTATAAGTGGGAAAGTTCCATTTTATTTGCCCCTACTTTTATTCCTTCTAGAAGACCTAAAGCTAATTTTGCTTGAGCGACCATCCCATTGAACACTTCAGCCACCAACAAAAATAGAAAGGGAGATAAAGGATCTCCCTGTCTAAGGCCCTTTTATAATATGAAGGGGGAGGATGGAGAACCATTAATAAGTATTGACATAGTCACCGTCTTTACGCACCACATCACCCAAAGCATCTGTTTACCACCAAACCCCATATTCTATAATACTTCCTCCAAAAAATCCCACTTCATAATGTCGTATGCTTTTTGAAAGTCAAGTTCTAATAGCACTTCCTTTTCTTTCGCCTTCTTTAACCACTATACTATTTCATTCGCAATCAATGCCCCATCTAATATTTGTCTATCAATGACAAAGGCAAATTGGGTTTCAGCCACCAAACCTAGCTTGACCCCTTTGAGCCTATTCACCATATCTAAGCAATAATTTTGTATAAGCATCCAATCATATTGATGGGTCAGAAATCCTTAATCTCCAATGCTCTTTCAAACTTTGGTGCCAATGTGTACCCATGTTGTATTATCTCTATCTCGAAGGGGAAAAGGGCTAAATATTATAGTGGACAATATATTAATGAGAGCGTGAGTAAATACAAGTGTATCTCAACAAAAGAATACAAAAGTAAATCTACAAGTGGATGCAATTGATCTTTGAATGAGTAAAATGTTAAAATATAAATCTTTTCGGGTTCAAAGTGCAATTTTACTCAAGAATATAAGGAGTGAGTGGCAATTGCAAGTCTCAAATATCTATGGTCATTCTCATTCCCATCAATTTTTAGTTGATTTCTCTATAATGCCCTCCCTTTTATATTTTAATCAAAATAATAGTTTAATATTACATTATTAATCATAATTTTATCTTAATTTATTATTATTCTTATTATTGTTCTTAGTTCAATTAAAAATAATTAAATTATTTAAAGTATTTAATATTTACACATAAAAATTAATAATTTATTTTTTTATTTGTCTTCAATTAAGAATAGTTGTTTTACTCTAACAGTTCCACAATAGGATCCGTTTGACTACTGCTGCTACTGCCAATTTCACTTGTGGTAAGCTCACTTTTGCTCTGTGCATGGTATATCCCTTTCCCACTTTTATCCTAATTCTTTTCTTTTTTAATTTTATGAGCAATCTATAATCTATAATATTAATATTTCAGAGTCGTTTGAGGGAAAGTTTTACAAGTGTCACAATGAAAATGTTTTAGGGCCCACATCTTTTAAGAAGTTATTCATTAATTTTTTTGAAAAAATAAAATCACAATTATTACATATTATTAGCATATCATTGATAATTATCCATATTTAATAATAGGATTGCATTACATTAATTAAATATTTTTAATTATTGCAATGTTGAAATCATGAATTATATTGATAAATTAATTTTACAATTTTAGTATTAATTTCACATATAACATTTTTTATATTTGATATGGGTGGTGATTTTCTTTTAAATACTATTATATTAAATTTATGAAATTAAGTATATAAATTATAAGAAAGATGCAAAATATATATGCTAGGTTATATCATTTACCTTTTTTATTAACAATAAGATTATGATGAATCTAATTATTTAAAGGCAAAAAATTTTTTGTGTCATTAATGATGACATTATTTGATTATATATATAGACTAATTTAATAATTTGAAGACTAAGAATATATCGATTCAATAAAAAAAATTATACATGTACGGAGGTGAAAATAAAAATCCTGGGATCACCTGGGATGGCCATAAAATTATATCTTCAATAATCTCTGAGCTCTTGCAAACAATTTTGATAATTTTATATTTTAAAAGATTTGAATGAATTTTGAAAAAAAAAATCAATCATGCAATTCATGACAATTTTGATAATTTTATACTTTAAAAGATTTGAATGAATTTTGAAAAAAAAAAGTTAGTGTTGAAAAAAATTTAAAAAATTGGAGAAAATTTTAAAAAGAAAAAAATGATAGATATTTATCATAATCTTATTTATAACTAGAAGTTATTAATGATTAAGATTCGGTATAAAATTTATTGATTGTATAAATCTACTATACTAATATTTCAGACTTATTTCATGAAAACTTACACACGTCATTCATATAATAATTTAAGTTGTACATGTTATTCATATAGTGATTTAGACTCTACTTTTCTCAATCTTTATGTCTAATTTTTTTTTTAAAACTTAATTTATAATTTACTTATTAATTATTTTTTATATGAAATAAAATTAGCTATTACAATCATTAAAGAATCAAATATTACAATCATTAAATATTATAATTTGCACTAAGAGAGAACCCATGTTAATAAAATTATATGATCTATAATTAAATTAAGAACTATTAATAGTCTCACATTATGAAGGTAATATAAAAAATTATAAAGAAAATATTTTCAAAATAAATAAGGTTTAAAATCAACATTTTTTTTAAAGAAGACGAGTAGGCCAAATTATTAACGAATTGCTAATTGATTGATTTTGATGTGATAATAATTCAAAATTTAATTTATACCAAATTTATTCTTAATAAAATATAATAATAATTGATATAATACTACTATTTAAGACTCATTACATAAAAAGTATTCCATGTGTTATTTATAAAAAAATTATACCCCACCCTTTTCATAATCTTAACACTTAAAGTAAGTTTTTGAATTTAATTTACCTTCTAATTATGCATTATTTTTTTCTAATCATACCTTCATATCTCTCTACTATTAACAAAAATAATATATAAAACAAAAAATAGCATAAACAAAATTATAATTCAATATATTATACCATAAAATTTTTATATATATAATTATAGTATTAATGATAACAAACCTATTATAATTATATTGCATTAGTAGTATCTGTTATTATAGATATTTATGTTTTGAAGTTTAAATTATTTTTAAAATTTTTGTTTTTAAAATTTTTTAATACATGGTAAATATCAATAAAGATTTAAATCTTCATGTGAAATAAAAAAGGGAACCCAAGATGGGAATATGTATGAGAATAGAGGAAAAATTCTAAATAAAAATGGGATTAGGAAAAATTTTCTAATTTTAAATATAGAACTTTTGAAAATCATAATAAAAAAATTATCTATCTACATGTATCACTATATTCTATTTAATTTTTTACAACTTAAACATTCCAATCTATCAATTCCATAATTTTTTCATACTAATTTTTTTGAAAAAAAATACCTTCAATTTTTTAACACTAAAATATTTTAAAATTAATTCTATAATTTACACTTCTTTGATAATGATATTAAATATTTATTAAATTTTAAAAAGTAAATAATTATATTATTTTTGATTGAAAAAAATTATAATTGATGTACTATTCTAATAATTGAGATTATATAAATTAGAATTATAAATAATTTTTTTACTAATTATTGCACATTAATTATAACATATATTTTGAAATTGATATTTTAATTTATTAAAAGGATGTACAAAAAAAAGACATGTAATTGAAATCATATAAATTAAATTTATGTATTATTTTTATTAATTATAAAATATATTTTTATATTTTTAAATTAAATATTTTAATTTATTAAAAAGATATAAACGGCTATGGACGATAAAAAAAATTAAAAATGGGTACACATAGGAATTACTCGATGGGGAAAAGAATTGACACATATTATGCCTTCATGGAGATGATCTATGGGAGCTAAGCCCCCGTTTGTTAGACGGGAATAGGGACAATGATAATACATCTTTATTTTTTAATTATTTTTATTATATTTATATTTTGTATATATTTTTAATTTTAATTTGGATTATGTTGCATTAATAGTATTTGTTGTTATGGATATTTATGTTTCAAATTGTAAAAATTTTTTACAATTTTTTTTCATTTTAAAATTTGTTAATAAATCATTGAATATTATAGGGATTCAAAATTCCCATGGGAAATGAGAAATGAAAAATGGGGACCCATAAAGGGGATGGGATGGGGACGACGGGAGGCGTGAGAGATGTCTCATTTCTCATGGATACTCATTATCATCTCTATAAATGGCTCATGATATAGTAAAATTATCCATTTATTCTCTTTCTTTATTCAACAATTTCAACTTTCAAAATGTGCAAAATTTTCATAAAATAGGCTCTTTGTTGTTAGTTATAGATCATCTATCAAGATATTTTCAATATTATAAACATGATATTTAATATAAGATATAAAATAGAATGATACATTTATATTATATCCACTTATTTAATTATTTAACTATTAACTTACTTTTAAGATAAATTTATATACTCAATTTTATATAAGATATATGTAAATAAACTATCATTTATTTTTACAATAATCAACAAACTATTTTTTATATCTCATCGTGTATCACACAGGTCAGATGACTAGTTTGATAAATTTGAAAAAAATTTAGGCACTCTTAGAGTATAACAAAATATTTGCTATACTCCATTTATTGATTGAAAAATCAATTATTGCATTAAAAATATATGGGACGTGAAAGATAATAATGACCCATAAAACTTATATATCAATTAAGAAATAAATTAGATTAAATATTTTTTCTTGCTATCAATTAACCTAAATATTTCTCGATAAATTTTTTGTGTTTGACCGTAGACTTTGGCTTTTTGGCTCCGATTTTGTGCGTGCGTCTTGCTATTTGATGCTCCATGGGTTTTGCAAAGCGTTTATGTTGCAAGTTGGGACTGCATTTTGATTACATGATTTTGGACTGCGGCTTGTTTTGATGAAATATATGTTATGATTCGCCGATAGAAATGGGAAGAACTAGTACTGGAGAATGATCTTTGACACCTCAGTTCTTCATGTTGGAAGGCGTGCTTTGGTTTTTTGGTTGAAGAAAATTTTTCATGCATAACATTTGAAAATTTTGGCTACACTTTTGAATCCGACCCGTGGTTTGATTGAAATTTAAAGTAGTAAAGTGGAAACTCATGTATATGATGTCTTGTCTATCTATTTATTATTTTTAACATACATTAATAAATAAAAAAAGATAATTGTTACGGGCAAAGATTCAGGACTTTAATAATTTAGTTATTTTTAATTGAATTAATAACAATAATATTTTGAAATAAAATTATAAATAACTAATATTTTGAATCTAATGCACGCAACGCACAAGATAAATCTCTTTAGTAAATATAACAATTATTATAAAAACAATAATAAAATTATTCATTTTTACTTTTTAAATGGGAATCAAATAACTTTAAAAATGTTCATTTAATTTTCTTTTTATTCCTCATTTTTAATATTTTATAAAAATAAAAATATGTATATTCAAGTTTTAAGTAAATTTTAAATAAAATATTTTCCTTTCCCCTTCCTTCTTATTCTTTAGAATCGTAATAAAAATAATTTTAAAGAAAAACTTCACAAAAATATTATGTACAATAATTGATTATTGAACATACAATTTATTTTATAGTAATTTCTATATAAAAAATTCATTCCCTTTCCCTCACCTTTCCTTTTTTTTTTCTTCAACTTCCTAATAAAATAATTTCAAATAAAGAAATTTACAAAACTATTATTTTGAACCTGTGCAATATATGAGATAAATCTTTTTATCAAATATAATAATTATTATTAAAATAATTTAACTGATCAAATAGATTAAAAATTACTAAACAATAATAAATCATCTACTTTTAATTTTGAAATGGGAATCAAATAACTTTAAAAATGTTCATTTAATTTTCTTTTTGTTCCTCATTTTTTAATATTTTATAAAAATAAAAATATGTACATTCAAGTTTTAAGTAAATTTTAAATAAAATATTTTCCTTTCCCCTTCCTTCTTATTCTTTAGAATCGTAATAAAAATAATTTTTAAAAAAATTTCACAAAAATATTATGTACAATAATTGATTACTGAACATGCAATTTATTTTATAGTAATTTGTATATAAAAAATTCATTTTCTTTCCCTCACCCTTCCCTTTTTTTCTTCAACTTCCTAATAAAATAATTTCAAATGAAGAAATTTACAAAAACATTATTTTAAACTTGTGCAATGTATGAGATAAATCTCTTTAGTAAATATAATAATAATTATTAAAATAATTTAATTGATCAAATAGATTAAAAATTACTCAATAATAATAAATCATCTATTTTTAAATTTGAAATGAGAATCAAATAACTTCAAACATATTTCATTTATTTCTTCTGGTTCCTCATTTTTCAATATTTATACGAATAAGAAAATGTATATTCAATTTTGAAGTTAAATTAAAATAAATTATTTTTTCTCCTCCCTCCTTGTTCTTTAGAATCACAATAAAATAATTTTAAATAAAAATTTGAGAAAAATATTATGTATAATAACTAATTATTGAACATATACAATTTATTCTCTTTTGCTCACCCTTTCTTTTGTCTTTTTTAACTTCCTAATAAAACAATTTCAAAGAAATAAATTTACAAAATCATTATTATTTCGAGAAAAATCGCATGGACTAAATTTATAAATATATATTAGGGTAATACACCATATAATTAAATTTTATTCACAAGTTTCAACATCCACCTAAATACCATCACTAGATTTCACTATTCACTTAAATGTCTTATATTGCCGAATAATTGTCCTGTTTTAAATGTGCACTATTAGAATTAAGGAGATGATTAGTAAAACATCAATATTAGTAAAAATTATAAATAATTTACTTAATTATCCTTATTTCTTTTTAATACTCTAACTTTCTCTCTCCTCATCATTAATGAATCAATATTATTTAATAGAGGTATTATTGAAAAAAATAATTAATATTACTTAAATTTTTTAAGTGAGTAATTATTTATAGACAAAATAAATTTTTTAAATGAATAAATATTCATAGATGGAGGGAGTATTAAATTCTACCATCCACTTAAATGTTCTCCACTAAGTAGCTTTAAACTTTTTAATTTAAAATTTATATTTTTTAAATTGGAAACTTTTTTTTAATTAAAGAAAAGGGTTCTAGAGAATTGCCACTTGACAGAATTTTCCAATTTATATTTCTCCTTTTTATATATTAATAATATTTCCTAAATTAGAAGCTTTTCTATTTTAATTACAGAGAAGGGTTCTAGAGAACTGGCACTTGATAGAACATTTCAATTTATACCTCTCCCTTTTATATATTAATATTAATAGGTTAATAGATATTGAATAATTAACATTAAACTATTATTTTGATTAGAATACTAGAAGAGCATTATAGAAAAATCAACTAAAAATTAATAGAGTGAAAGTGATGATAAATATTTAGGGGTGACAATATCTGTTCCCAATAAAATTTCAAGGAAAGGGTCATATTTGTTATTTAATCATATGAAAAATGATATTTCCTCCTATTCAATTCTCTCACGAATTCTCCTAAAAAGCACATTAAGTTTTGATCACTTTTTATAAGAGTAAATATTCGTTGTGATTGCTGAAATTGTGTGCGTGATTCATTTTAATTTCTAAAATTAAGAAAGTATTATTTTAGTCTCTGAAATTTTAAAAAGTGATTTAACTTGATTCTTTTGATTATTTAAGTTAATCCTCAGGAATAATAATATAAGGACTAATTTAAATTATTTTTTAAAATTTTAGATACTAAAATGATACTTTTATAATTTTAGGAATTAAAATAAATCATGTATATAATTTTAAGGATCAAAATAAATATTTATTCTTTTTATAAATAGAAGACATGGATTATATTTAATTTTTAAAAATATTTAGTACGTAGGTTGATTTATGGAAGTATCATTACTGTTACTGACATATTAAGAAGGGAAAGTAAATAGAAGGAAATGGGACCCTCCCAACTCATCTAAAACCCAAAACAACGAATGCAGAAGGTGGCCATGTAGAATTCAAGGACACACACAAGCGGAGAGAGCAGCGGCTCTGCCTGCGCCTCTTCTCCAAAAACCTGAGCGCATTTACTTCTCTTCGTTCAATCAAATAAATTCAGTTTCCCCAACTCCATCCATCCATTTCATGCCATCCACATTCAATTCATTAACCTCTTGACTCATGAGTCTTGACCCAAGTCCCACGTGTCCCTCACGTGCCCCCCTCCTCCTCCGCAAACACCTATGGCCATTAGCCCACAACACATACAACAATAAATTTCAACAGTCAAATTTTTAGGGACATTTTTTTTTTGGTGCGTAAAATTTTTAGGTACTTTACACCCAACAATATACATTTCATGCACCACCCTGAGGCACCACTTTTATTTTCGCTTTTTATATCTCTCTCACTTTCAAGTTTCAATCTCTCTCACAATAACAATGGCTTCTCCTCCTCCCTTATCACTAAACGTCGTCGGATCGGACACCATCACGACAGTTTCTAGTTCAGGCACGCCACCACCTCGCCGTTCATCTCCGTTACAGAACCTGAGCCCGAGCATCCTCATCATCGTAACGGTGCTAGCCGTCACCGTCATCGTGTCCCTCGCCCTCTGCTTCCTCCTCCGCCACCTCAACCGCCGCTGCCTCCTCCGTCTCTCCCCTTCCTCCGCCGCCCCCTCCGCTGCCACAACACCAATCTTCACCTCCGGCCGCCGCATCTCGCCGGAACTTCCTCAGAACTCTTCGTCCTCCGCTTTTATCATCGACTCCCTCCCGCTGTTTACCTTCTCCTCTGTCACCCGCCGCTCCGCCGCCGCGGCTGACTGCGCGGTCTGCCTCTCGAAGTTCCGCCATGACGACCAGCTCCGCCTCCTCCCACTCTGCTGCCACGCCTTCCACGCCGAATGCATCGACACCTGGCTTCAATCCAATCTCTCCTGCCCCCTCTGCCGATCCGCCATTGTCACCGCCGAATCGGACCTTGCCAAACTTTTCCGGCCGTCCTCCGCCGCCGGCAGTGACAGTTTCCGCCTCGAGATTGGGAACGTGAGCCGCGGCGGAACAGCAGCGGATGATGCCGAGGCCGCAATTTCCGGCGAATCCCGCGGCGGCGCGAGGTCCAGGTCCTACTCCATTGGATCGTTCGAGTACTTTGTGGACGAGGAATTGGAGGTTCCGTTCAGCCACGCTCACCGAAGAAGTGCCTCCGATCAGAAGGACCTTCCGGCGCCGTCGGAGCCGCCGGCGGGCCAGCACGAAGCGAACCTCGCCGGGGAGGTTGGCGGCGTGAGGAGCTGGCTGAAGGAGTACGTGGATAGGATCTCTGCTTCCATATCGTCGCGAACGGCGTCGTTTCGGAGCTCTGGAAGGTTCTTCAGTGGTGCTGGGAGTAGTCGCCGAAGCGACGCCGTTCCTGTCTGTCCAGATTATGACATAGAAGGTGACCGAATTGGCGAGGAGATCACTGAAATGTTTCGTTGGCTCTCAGGGGTATGATTGGTAAATAATATGAATAGCTAGGAAAATTTTTCTAAATTTTGATATAATATATATTTTTATTTTTTAATCTTTCTAAATATTTGTTTAGCATTTCCCTTCCCTTCCCTTCTTGGTTATTTCTGTGTCTAATTTGATTTGAACTGGGACTTGGAAACAAAATGAATGCAACCATGAATCCCTGTAGATAAATATGAGGGGTTTAATAGCTTTGTTCATTTGTATCATTTTGATTTTTGGGGAACATATCTGAAAGTGCGATCATATTAGGATGTGAGATACACCATAAAAAAATAAAAGTATTAGGATGTGGAAAGATGCAAATATCTTTGAACTTGTAACATTCGATTATGTTGGTAGGAGGTGCAAAACAGTTATGTACAAAAATAGTTTGCATTCTTTTCCTTTTCATAAGATCATTTAGTCTAATATATTGCGTTACTTAATAACATTAAATTTTCATTCTTTCTAAACAATCAGTTATTCTCAAATTATTTAAAACAGAAAAGATAAAACTGTTTAAGTAAGACTGCCTCTCTCTATCCACTTTTAAATGTCTTCTTGGGAATAAACAATTATTTGACACAAAGAAAACTCAATGTAATTAATTAATTAATACAACAAAAGTCAATTTATATGACAATAAGATACTTCCTCCATTTCACAATAAATATTGATTTTTAACTTTTTAATATTTCAGAATATCTATTCACAATATCTAGATAGCATTAATTTATTGCTTCCACTTATACTCTTAATATAAATTTATTAATTAAGTAATTAAGCAATCAATATATTTACTAATATAAATAACTATGGAATGATATTTTTGTAACTCATATAATTTTTTACATTTATCATTATGTTCCTTTTTTTTTCTTTAATATGTGTATTGTTTGGATTTTGATAATTATTATAAAATGGAGAGAGTAGTGTTTAGAATCATCAAAATTAGGAAAAGAATTGATTTGAAATGATTTAAGTTTTAAGTTAAATCTTATTTTTGAAATCAATCCATTTTTATGTCTAAAATCCAATAGATTGTGTGTTTGAAATTATTAAAATAGAAAATGATTTGATTTGATTTATGTGAAAGTTTAAGAATTAATTTATTTCTATCCAAATTCTATAAAAAAAATCAAAGGATTTGAAAATTAAAAGAATGGAATTTGATAGAATTATAAATCAATTTTTTTCTATATACTAATAAATGATTTGATTTACAAATTAAACCATTTTATTTTTTGATCATTTCAAACCCACACTAATTTAAATGATTAATGATAATATATATATATATATATATTACACTGTATTAAAATTATATCTAACATAAAATTAAAAGACATTTTTGAAAGATCTAAATTGCAATTAAAAAAACATTATGAGGATTTAATTTTCTTATTAGCTAAATATGTAACCTAAATTTTCATTGTCGGCAATCAGTAAAACGCAAAAATGTATTAGAAATTCTCTTATTTTCTTTAGACTAAGAGCCATACTTTTAAAAGTTTAACTTCTATACACTAACATCGTTATTAAATCATGTATTGTCATATCAGTAAAATAATTATATCTCATATTTACTACTTAAAAAATTATTTAAATAAGATGATTTTATTAAATGATAGTGTAAAATCTTTTACATTATATATACATAAATTAAATTCTATTTTAATAATAGAATTAGGTAAACTTCGTTATGTAAAAAGTCTATTATTCTAAATGCTGCTCTTTATTTTCCATAACACTTACGATAGTGCCATATTTAAAGCAAAAAGGAGAGAATCATAATCTGACATACAAAATTTCCTTTCTTCGGTATAAAAATGTTGCTTCCGTAAAATATCGATCTTGTGATTTAACAAGGAATGTGCCAGATGGTATAATTTTAACATTAGTTGTGCATAAGAATGCTACTAATCTATTACTGTCACTTCACCAAAAAATCGATTACTATCACCCAATTCATATGCTACAACTGTAACGGATTTTTTTTTCTTTTATTTCATAAAGCAACTGTAACAGATTTTGTACCGAAGAAAGCTAGTATTAATATATTTTTACCCAATTGTAGTTAGAAAAAATCTCTGACCTTGAAAGGAAAAAAAATAAATAAATAAAGGGACCAGCTTTGTTCGGTGATTTATGATGGTTTTGGTGGACATAAATAAGAGTGAAGTACAGGGTTTCATGTAGGTGAGTGATGAACTCATGGAATAAATGGGTAGCTCATTTATTGTAGATTACCTACCCTTCTAGCCGAGAAGGTCCTACTTCTGCCTCAGTTTTAAGTCTCGTGTATCGTTTATTAATGTTAGATAAATGAAAGGGAAACATGGTATTAATGATCACATTTGTTAGTGAAAGTTCTTTTATTTATTTAGTTTTTATTGAGTGTCTTAGGGTAAAAGTGCAAAACTTAAAAAGTTCTCTATTCGATACAAAATTTAGCATTTTCTGTTTTTATTTTATCGATCTTCTTAACGACATTCGGAAAAAAAAAAACCTAAGAATTCTCTGTTGTTTTGGTGAATGTGCTAATATCTTGCACTACTTTGGCTTGGGTTAATGAATTATAAATTGGTTTTTGCTGTGTTTTCACTCAGCTTGCATGTCGCTCTTTCGTTCATTAACCTGAAATTATATCCAGGTTTTTGTGTTATTTCGATTTTTATTTAACTTATCACGAGCGTGTTAGACAGCGATTTTCAGATAGTATTCATGATGAAAGGAGAATTAACAAATCAAGCTAAGAAAATAACACCCCTTTGAAGCTTTTATTGAACAAATAAAAAGAACGGAGTAAGAAAAATATCGGTGATCTTAAAACCAAGCAATATTGCCGGTCATGTCCAATTAGTATACCTCTGCGGATTCTAACGTACACTGAACAAGTATGGCGTGTGATTCACCACTGCAACCAAATTTTGGTTCGCGATGATCCTTCACCTCAACCCTCCAATCCCCACAATGCTCGCTCCATCAACAAGTCCAACGTCCTCACCATCTCTGTGAAGTCCACCTTGCTGGAATCCACTGTCAAGCTCCTTGACACTTGGTTGATGAAAACGTCGTTCAAGTCCCCCTCCTCGTCTAATGACAACAAACCCTGGCCTTCGGCGACAAGCTCAAAAAGACCATCGGCGCGAGGTATGTTGGTGGCACCAAGGTCGCCGGCAAAGAGAGAATGGGGGCAGTGATGATGATGTTGAAACTTATCTCTACGAGGACGAGGAGGAAGGTTGCGGCTAAGGAAGTGAAACTAAAGCCCGCGGTGGCAGTGGAGGACCTCGATGACGACGACGTCATTTTCATCGTCATTGAGAACGACGACAGGGACGTGGAATTCATAGCAATGGTGGTGGGATGACTAGTTGAACGATTGGGTGGCGCGACAGCTTCTCGGTCGTGGTCGAGGATTAGGTGGTGTGGTGGTTCCTTGGTGGTATAGCCAAAAGCAATGCTACACCTCCCGATGTGCTCTTAGCCACACTTTTAATTATGGATACATTATTTCATGTGGCTAATAGCTACTGTAGTACATTCCATTATTATGCAGCGTGCAATAGAATTTGCCCAATTCTGAATTTGTTTTCATTTTTTTTTTACTTATGTCCCAAATGAACCAAAGGAAAATCATTAAACTATTCCGGTGGGGTTTGTGAAACACAGGTGTTCCTTTTCGACCTTTTTGGACACTCTGTCTAGGAATCCGGGTTTACTTGTCAATACGGCAAACGAAACTGAAATTCTAAACGCATAACATTGATCATAGGCAAGCTTTGGCAACCTATGTTTAATAAAGGTGGAGTCTGATCCATGAAAGGAGTACGAAGATTTGCTTTTCCTGTCGTTACCTATTCTCATCTGTGTTCAATAATGTCACTTATCCAAGATCATCTCCTAGCAATTTGTATAAGATTAATGCCGCAAAGTCCGAATAAATATCTCTACCCGAACGAAAAAGTAGATAAAGTCTTTATCAAAAATGAAAAAAAAAGTCCGTCGCCCTTGATGATTCCCACAAGCTATGGTGCAAGGGCACACTATTTGGGTGTGGTACGTATGTATTAGACATATATTCATATCGAATCTTATATATTATATTGATGATATATCAATAACATGTTTATATATTTAATTTTAATTTTTTTTACTATAACATAGAAAAATATAATATAAATAATGTTATAAAAGTAAAATAACACTTAGCATTTTAATTTTTTAAGAAAATAAAATAAACATAAAGCTTATATAAATTATAGTTCGAATAATGTATCATTTTCTTTAAATTTTTACTTATATATATACTGTGTCTATGCTCTACAACTTTAAACTTTACTACTATGTCCCTCATGTTCGAGTCTGTGCCTGTGCTTCATATGCCCATAGAAAATAAGAGAGTGGCCTTCAGCTGTTGTTGTTGTTGTTATTATTTCGAGGAATGTTATTGGAATAACAAAATTATGTGGCCAATTGGAACACTTAGCCTGTTTGGTTTACTGAAAACAATTTTCAATTTTTCCTTCACAAACCTAAAAAACTGAAAACTGAAAACTGAAAAAAGTAAACCAAACAGGCCCGAATCACTATTGGATATGAATATAACATATGAGTGATAATAGTGGGGGTTATTTTAGATGTTAAAATAATATTTTTTGTACAACATATATGACTTCATAGCATCAATTTGGATAAAAGTGATCCATGGCATTGACTTGGAAGACAAGGAGAATCCAAACACAAACTTCATTTACGTAAATTTCTATTGTTGCTCTTATTTTAGTGGCTTTTATTTAATTTTTCTAAAATGCCTTTCTTTCTTCACCCTCAATTAAAAGAAATAATTAAATAAAAATATAAATTACAATTTTAACATTAGGTTATTTAGTTCAATTAATTCTAGTTTAATTATTTAAAAATACTCGATATTTATCTCTGTTTTAAGCTTTTATAGGATAACTAGATGATAGGAGTAATTACAATTCTTTGGATCTAACGATTAATTTTTTTTAAATCTTGATTAATAACTATGTAAATAATTTATCCGTAACCACTTTTTTAAGAAATATTAAATAAAATTAATAACAATAAAGGTATGTTAATAAATTATAATGTACATATGTTTTAATATATTCAATGTTTACATTATTGAAAAAAATAAAAAAATTAAAATTCACCACTTGCATTGCACGGGTTTAATTAATTATTTTTTGGTGATGATTAAATTAAAATTAATTTTTAAATAAAATGGTTTCGATGATTAAAAATTATATATGATAAGAATATGCTATTTTTTTTATTTTGTGCACAATAAAATGGATCAATAGTAATTATATAGAGTGGATTCACTGAACATTTTATTATGGACTATATTTTTAGTATAGTCTTTGTATTTGTAATTCTCCTCAATTATAGGAATTTTTAGTCTTTTGGTGAAGTCACTCACAATGCCACATATAATCATTTATGACAAAATAATATTAATCCGCCACACGATTCAATGATTGGCCTGACTTTAATTTATATAAGGAATTGTTTCCTTTTTAAGATGAAAGGCAACTGTAAATCTTATGCTGTCAAAACTATCCGAGAGATAAGTACTTTTACATCAAAATTACTTCCTACATATAATAATTTTTTGCTTCTAATATCACAATGACGTGTGTAAGAAAAAAAGTTTTCAGAATAATGATGATCAGTAATATTATGAAATTTCTCTACCCTAAGGTGGCATTAAAAATAAAAACTACAAAAGGAAGCAAGAATACAGAGAACAATTATAAGTATCTTAAGTTTGCACCTAAATCGTTCTCTTGATTGATATTCGAAAAGTGACTTGAGTCTTTGGTGCTCATACATATAGAACAATAGGAAATTCTTTATAAACAGGCCTTATTAAATTAATAATTAATCAATAATAAATTATATTATTATTTAATTATACCTTCGATTGCCTTAAACTTTAATGGTATGTTTGGTTGTTAGGGATAAAAATATGGTGTAAATTTTTATGGATAAACTCTATGTGTAAAATTACACATGAGCCTCATTTATGAAAAATTTACGCCTATTTTTACTTATCAATCAAACATACAAAATTAATGTTTACTATTGCTTTAGGTTTATAATTAAGGTTTACTAGTCATTTGAGATAATAAAAAATAGTTTGTTGATTGTTATAAAAAATAAATGATAATTTATTTACATATATCTTATAGAAAATTGAGTATATAAATTTATCTTAAAAATAATTCTTATATTGAATATCATGTTTATAAGGTTGAAAATATCATGATAGATAACCTAGAACTAACAATAAAGAGTCTATTTTATAAAAATTTTGCATATTTCGAGAGTTGAAATTGTTGAATAAAGAAAGAGAATAAATGGATAATTTTACTATATCATGAGTTATTTATAGGGATAACAATGAGTATCTATGAGAAATGAGACATATCACATGCCTCACATCACCATTTAGAATTTTGTCTCTCATCCTCATCCTTCTTATAGGTCCCTATTTCCCTTTTCCCGTGGGGATTTTGAATCCCTATGGTATTCAATAGTTTATTAACAAATTTTAAAAATAGAAAAACTTTAAAAATATTTTACAATTTAAAACATAAACATTCATAATAACAAATACTATTAATACAACACTAAGAAGCACGAACACACCAAGTTGACGGTGTGTTTGTGTGTCGGACACCGACACCGACACGACACTTGTCCGACACGCGTCCGTACGTGTCCAATTAAAAAAATATTTTTTTTGAACTCGGACACACGCCAGACACGCGTCGGATATGATTGGACACGCTCCGGACACGACTGGACACGTGCCGAATATGACCGGACACGCGTCAAACACGACTCTAATTCACTTTGGACATACCTGAGTTAGTTTTTTTTATTTTTTTAAAATTTTTTTAATACCAACATGAGTCAAAAATCAACTCTAATTGCTTAGTTGGATCTGTACTGTTTGGTCATTTTATTTTTAAAATTCTTCAATTAATTATAAAAAATAAGAATTAATTAGATAAAAAAATTATACAAACATGACCAAAAAAATCCAAAATAAAGAATCATACAAAAAAATAAAAAAATTATATATATATATATATATATATATATATATATATATACATATATATATATATACATATACCATGTCCATATCTTGTAATTTTTTGAGTTTGGTGTGTCTCCGTGTCCGTATCCGTATCGTTTCCCGTGTCCGTGTCAATGTCTATGCTTCATAGATACAATATAATTCAAATTAAAATTAAAAAATATATATAATGTAAATATAATAAAATAATTACAAAATAAATATGTATTATCCATATCCTTATTCCGTTTAACAAATGAGGAGTTAGCCCCCATAAACCATCCCTATGAAAGTGAAATATGTGTTAATTCTTTTCCCCATTGGGTAATTCTTGTATGTACTCATTTTCAATTTTTTTATCATCTCTAACCGTTTATATCTTTTTAGTAAATTAAAATATTTAATTTAAAAATATAAAAAATATATTTTCTAATTAATAAAAATAATATATAAATTTAATTTATATGATTTCAATTGTACATCCTTTCCTTGTACATCCTTTTAATAAATTAAAATATTAATATTAAAATATATATTATAATTAATATGTAATAATTAGTAAAAAGTTATTTATAATTCTAATTTATATAATCTCAATTATTAGAGTAGTATATCAATTATAATTTTTTTCAATAAAAGAATAATATAATTATTTACTTTGTAAAAATTAATAAATATTTAATATCATTATCAAATAAGTGTAAATTATAGAATTAATTTTTTTAAATATTTTAGTGTTAAAAAATTGAAGGTATTTTTTTCAAAAAAATTAGTATGAAAAATTATGAAATTAATAGACTGGAATGTTTAAGTTGTAAAAAAATTAAATAAAATATAATGATACATGTAGATGGATAATTTTTTTATTATGATTTTTAAAATTTCTACATTTGAAATTAGAAAATTTTTTCCAATCCTATCTTCATTTAGAATTTTGCCTCCACTCTCATACACATTCCAGTCATGGGTCCCCACTTTTCATTTCACATAGAGATTTGAATCTCTATTGATATTTATGAGTTTATTAAAAAATTTAAAAAAGAATAAATTTTAAAATACTTTGAATTTTAAAACATAAATATCGATAATAACAAATACTACTAATGCAACACAATTATAATAGGTTTGTTATCTTTAATACTATAATTATATATATAAAATTTTTATGGTATAATATATTGAATTATAATTTTGCTTATGCTATTTTTTTTATATTGATTTTGTTAATGATAGAGAGATATGAAGGTATGATTGAAAAAAAATAATTGATAATTAAAAGATAAATTAAATTCAAAAACTTACTTTAAGTATTAAGATTATGAAAATGGTAGGATATAATTTTTCTATAAATAACACATGAAAGATTTTTTATGTAATGAGTCTTAAATATTAGTATTATATCAATTATTATTATATTTGATTTAGAATAAATTTGGTATAAATTCAATTTTGAATTATTTTCATATCAAAATCAATCAATTAGCAATTCGTTAACAATTTAACTTACTCGTTTTCTTAAAAAAAATATATTGATTTTAAAGCTTATTTATTTTAAAAATATTTTCTTTATAATTTTTTATATTACCTTCACAATGTGAGACTATTAATGGTTCTTAATTTAATTATAGATCATAATTATATTAATATGGGTTCTCTCTTGGTACAGATTATGATATTTAATGATTGTAATATTTGATTTTTTAATGATTATAATATCTAATTTTATTTCATATTAAAAATAACTAATAAGTAAATTATAAATTAAGTTTAAAAAAATCTTTAGGTATAAAGATTGAGAAAAATGAGGCCTAATCACGGTATGAATGACATGTGAAGCCTAAATCACTATATAAATGACATGTGTAATAGTTTTTATAAAATGAGTCTGAAATGTTAGTATAGCAGATTTACACAATTAATAAATTTTATACGGAATCTTAATCATTAATAACTTCTAATTATAAATAAGTTTCTGATAAATCTCTACCATTTTTTTCTTTTTAAAATATCCTCCAATTTTTTTAATTTTTTTCAACACTAATTTTTTTTTTCAAAATTCATTCAAATCTTTTAAAGTATAAAATTATCAAATTTGTCATGAATTGTATGATTGATTTTTTTTTCAAAATTCATTCAAATCTTTTAAAATATAAAATTATTAAAATTATTTGCAAGAGCTTAGAGGCTATTGAAGGTATTATATGGCCATCCTAGGTGATCGCAGAATTTTTATTTTCACCTGCATACATATATTGCATTTTCTTATAATTTATATACTTAATTTCATAAATTTAATATAATAGTATTCAAAAGAAAATCACTACTTGTATCAAATATAAAAATTTTAGATGTGAAATTAATATTAAAATTATGAAATTAACTTATCAATATAATTTCCACACATTATAATTAAAGATATTTAATTAATGTAATGCAATCCTATTATTAAATACGTATGATTATGAATAATATGCTAATAATATGTAATGATTATGTTTTTTTTTTAAAAAAATTAATGAATAACTTCTTAAAAGATGTGGGCCCTAAAACATTCTCATTGCGGCACGTGTAAAACTTTCCCTCAAATAACTCTAAAATATTAGTATTATAGATATCAATTATTATCATATTTGATTAAGAATAAATTTGGTATAAATTAAATTTTAAATTATCATCATATCAAAATCAATCAATTAGCAATTTATTAACAATTTGACCTATCGGTTTTCTTTAAAAAAAAATGATTTTAAAGCTTATTTATTTTGAAAATATATTCTTTGTAATTTTTCATACTACCTTTATAATGCGAGGCTATTAATGGCTTTTAATTTAATTTTAGGTCATAATTATATCAACACGAGTTCTCTCTTAGTGTACATTATAATATTTAATGATTGCAATATTTGATTCTTTAATAATTGTAATATTTGATTTTATTTCATATAAAAAATAATCAATACATAAATTATAAATTAAGTTTAAAAAAATCTTTAGACATAAAGATTGAGAAAAGTGGGGCCTAAAACTTGGGGGTTGTGATTGAGTGGTAAGGACTCATCCTCCCTTAACCAAATGTCAGGAGTTCGATCTCTGACTTTGGGTAAGGAAGGCTAATTAAAAAACCCCAGGCCTGCTCTCCCACCCTAAGAGGTGCCTACCATGGGTTAGGGATTAGTCTCATAACTTCTAGGGCTGTGGGATACCCTGATTTCGATCAAAAAAGAAAAGTGAGGCCTAAATCACTGTATGAATAAAGCCTAAATTATTATATGAATGACATGTGTAATAGTTTTCATGAAATGAGTCTAAAATATTAGTATAGTAGATTTATACAATCAATAAATTTTATATAGAATCTTAATCATTAATAACTTCTGATTATAAACAAGATTATGATAAATCTCTATTATATTTTTTTCTTTTTTTAAAATCTTCTCCAATTTTTAAAATTTTTTTCAACACTAACTTTTTTTTTCAAAATTCATTCAAATCTTTTAAAGTATAAAATTATTAAAATTGTCATTAATTGTATGATTGATTTTTTTTTCAAAATTCAATCAAATCTTTTAAAACATAAAAATATCAAAATTATTTGTGAAAGCTCAGAGGTTATTGAAGGTATAATTTTATGGTCATCTCAAATGATCCCAGAATTTTCATTTTCACCTGCGTACATATATAAATTTTTTTTTATTAAATTGGCATATTCTTGATCTTCAAATTATTAAATTAGTCTATATATATAATCAAATAATGTCACCACTGATGACATGAAAAAATATTATGCCTTTAAATAATTAAATTCGTCATAATCTTGTTATTAGTAAAAAAGGTGAATGATATAACCTAGTGCATGTATTTGCATCTTTCTTATAATTTATATATTTAGTTTTATAAATTTAATATAATAGTATTTAAAAGAAAGTCACCACCCGCATCAAATATAAAAAATTTAAATATGAAATTAATACAAAAATTATGAAATTAATTTATCAATATAATTCATGATTTCAGCATCGCAATATTTAAATATATTTAATTAATGTAATACAATCTTATTATTAAATACAGATGATCATCAATAATATGCCAATAATATGTAGCAATTGTGATTTTATTTTTTTCAAAAAAATTAATGAATGACTTCTTAAAAAATATGGGTCCTAAAATATTCTCATTATGCCACGTGTAAAACTTTCCCTCAAACGACGTTGAAATATTAGTATTATAGATTAAACACGTATGATTATGAATGATATGCTAATGATATTTAATAATTGTGGTTTTATCTTTTTTTTAAAAATTAATAAATAACTTCTTAAAATATGTGGGTCCTAAAACATTCTCATTGTGACACGTGTAAAACTTTCCCTCAAACAACTCTAAAATATTAGTATTATAGAATAGATTATAGATATCAATTATTATCATATTTGATTAAGAATAAATTTGGTATAAATTAAATTTTAAATTATTATCATATCAAAGTCAATCAATTAGCAATTTATTAACAATTTGACCTACCCGTTTTCTTTAAAAAAAATAAATTGATTTTAAAGCTTATTTATTTGAAAATATATTTTTTGTAATTTTTTATATTATCTTTATAATGCGAGGCTATTAATGGTTTTTAATTTGATTGTAGGTCATAATTATATTAACATGAGTTCTCTCTTAGTGTAAATTATAATATTTAATGATTGTAACATTTGATTCTTTAATGATTGTAATATCTGATTTTAGTTCATATGAAAAATAATTAATACATAAATTATAAATTAAGTTTAAAAAAATTTTTAGACATAAAGATTGAGAAAAGTGAGGCGTAAAACTCAAGAGGCGTGGTTGAATGGTAAGGATTCATCCTCTTTTAACCAAATGTCAAAGGTTCAATCCCTGACTTTGGGTATGGAAAGCTAATTAAAAAACCCCAGGCCTGCTCTCCTACCCTAAGAGGTGCCTACCATGGGCGAGGGATTAGTCTCACAGCTTCCAGGGCTGTGGGGATACCCTGATTTTGATCGAAAAAGAAAAATGAGGTCAAAATCACTGTATGGAGAATATGTGAAGTCTAAATTATTATATGAATGACATATGTAATAGTTTTTATGAAATGAGTCTAAAATATTAGTATAATAGATTTATGCAATCAATAAATTTTATACAGAATCTTAATCATTAATAACTTTTAATTATAAATAAGATTATGATAAATCTCTATCATATTTTTTTTTCTTTTTAAAATCTTCAATTTTTTTAAGTTTTTTCAACACTAACTTTTTTTTTCAAACTTCATTCAAATCTTTTAAAGTATAAAATTATCAAAATTTTCATTAATTGTATGATTGATTTTTTTTTTTCAAAATTCAATCAAATCTTTTAAAACATAAAAATATCAAAATTATTTGTGAAAGCTCAGAGGTTATTGAAGGTATAATTTTATGGTAATTCGAAATGATCTTAAAATTTTCATTTTCACCTGCATACATATATAAATTTTTTTTTATTGAATTGGGATATTCTTGGTCTTTAAATTATTAAATTAATCTCTATATATAATCAAATAATGTCATCACTAATTACACGAAAAAATATTATGCCTTTAAATAATTAAATTCGTCATAATCTTATTGTTAGTAAAAAGGTAAATGATATAACCTAATGCATATATTTGCATCTTTCTTATAATTTATATACTTAGTTTTATAAATTTAATATAATAGTATTCAAAAGAAAATAACCACCCACATCAAATATAAAAAATTTAGATTTGAAATTAATATAAAAATTGTGAAATTAATTTATTAATATAATTTATGATTTCAGCATCGCAATAATTAAAGATATTTAATTAATGTAATACAATTCTATTATTAAATACGGATGATTATCAATAATATGTTAATAATATGTAATAATTGTAATTTTTTTTCAAAAAAATTAATGAATAACTTCTTAAAAGATGTGGGTCCTAAAATATTCTCATTGTGACATGTGTAAAACTTTTTCTTAAATGACTCTGAAATATTAGTATTATAGATAGAGTATAGATTATTGTTTTATTCAAAACTAATAAGTAAGCCAATACTATTGCAATATCGAGAATCATAGAACGAGTTTGGTTCGTATAGTGCGGTTACAATGAGGCAATTATATATGGAGAAATGGATACTGTCACGCAGGGTGCTGATAAGGTGAAAGTGTGCCTTGTAGTTGTACATTAAAGCGGTGATTTTAATGTATTTGATATTTATGTGTTTAGCTTATTTTGACGTTATGAACTATTTACTAAAATTAAATTAATTAAAATTTATAATTGAAATGAAGTTGACATTTAGAAAGAAACCCTTATATACTGTTATCTAAATTAAAAAATTTTAAAATTAGAATAAAATAGGAAATAATTTTTTTAAAATACTATGATAATAAAAGTGTATGAAATTCATGATTTTATGGATATAACAAACTAAATATCATAATAAATTTTAATTTTAATCATTATTAAAATATAATTTTGTTCTGTAGTTATATTTCGTCTTATAATGATAATTTTGTAATATTTTTAATAATGAGACAATTGTGTTTACTAAATACAGAATGTAGTTTGCATCGTCAAATACTTTTTCAAAAAGTTTATAATTCAATATAAATATGGTTTGAGAATGCTCAAGTTAATAAGCTGAATTGTGAGTCTGCAATTCTAAAACTTTGAGTTGGTTACCCAAAAAATTTTAGGAATTTTAAAAGGAATGCAGATAAAGATATTATTGACACGTATGTATCATTTTAAAATATTTTCCGCCGGTACAATACCTATCCCATTAAAGAAATGTGCTTTAAATTTTTTCAATATGAGATTAGTTTACTGCACGAAAATGTACCAGTGATAGAAATGTGAATTAAAAATCTAAGTTATACGTTATAATATGAATTCATGTCTCCATAACATGAGAAATTAATACCAACTTAAATGAGATAGCATCATTATTTTACAAAATTAATGTTCATTACAATGATTAAGTAAACCAATCCTAAAATTATTACTACTTCAATCATTTAAGTCTTACAAGAGCTATTTGTCATCTAGATGGATAGACATTGCAAAATTTCATAAGATTTAAGACATTTCTCAAATTATCTTAATAAACTAATGAGGTCACACCTTAATTTCCTCCTCTTTTGTTAAATTTGAAGATTCATTGAGGAGCTAGTCATTTGTAACTACTAGAAAAATGTGGTATAGAGACTGATTTTGTGACTAAAAATAATCGGTCACTAAAATGATGATTTTGTGACCGAATTAGTGACCGAACAAGGCTACCAATGGGATAAAAAAAATCAGCCTCTAAATCAATCATTAAATGAAAATAATGGTCGATTTAGCGACTGCTAATATTTAATACTTAAAATCCCTGTTCATAAGAAAAATCAGTCATTAAATCAATCACTAAATTATCAATTAGTGATCGATTTAATGACTAAATTTTTTTATGTGAAGAATCTCTTTTGGCAAAATAAATTAGTCACTAAATCGGTCACTAAATTTAAAATAGTGACCTATTTAGTGATTGAAATTTCTTATATTAGGAATCCTTGTTTGCGCAAAAAATCAGTCATTAAATCGGTTACTAAAGTATCAATTAGTGATCGATTTAGTGACTGAAATTTCTTATATTAGACATCGCTTTTTACTTAGTGACTAAAATTTCTTATGTGAGGAATCCCTTTTTGCACAAAAAATCGGTCACTAAATTATCAATCAGTGACCGATTTAGCGACTGAAATTTCTTGTGAGAATCTCTTTTTGCACAATAAATCAGTCACTAAATTGTCACTAAATTATCAATTAGTGACTGATTTAGTGACTGAAATTTCTCATATTAGGAATCCATTTTTTGCACAACAAATCAATCACTAAATTAAAAATAAAGACTGATTTAATGACTGAAATTTCTTATATGAGGAATCCCTTTTTGTACAATAAATCAGTTACTAAATCGGTCACTAAATTAAAAATAGTGACTAATCTAGTGACCAAAATTTCTTATATGAGAAATCCATTTTACATAATAAATCAGTCACTAAATTATCAACTAGTGATCAATTTAGTGACCGAAATTTATCATATTATGAATCCTTTTTTTGCACAATAAATCAATCACTAAATTGGTCACTTGACTAAAAATAGTGACCGATTTAGTGACTGAACTTTTGATCACTAATTTTATTACATATAAAGGCAAAGGAAAACCCTAAGTGTCCTAAATCCCCCATTTTCCCAATACTCTGCCACTGTCACCCTCTTCTCTCCCAACCACCACCCCACCTTCTTCTCTCCTAACCACAAGCACTACCACCCTTTTCCCCATCCGTGAGCCACCCTCCTCATGAGCCACCCTCACAGAGAGCCATGCCCATTAACCATCGCAAGCTATCCCCATCACTAGCCTTTCAATGTTTCGTTTTCCCAGCTCAGCTCGTCACTCTATCATCATTGACCTCTATCAGCCATTGTGAGCCACCGCCGAGTCTTCCAGTTAGTCGTTGCCGCCGTCGACGATTCGAGCTACGCATTAATAATCCACCAAACATTGAAGGTCGCAACGTTGCAAGTCACGAGCTGACTAGCAACCCCTCGTTCCGCCTAGCCTAGTCTAGCCAATCATCGGTTTACCCTTCTCTCTTGGTCTCTGTCTCTGATTTGGTTCTAGTTAGTCAATCTCGGTTGGTATTTTTCGACTTGGTTCCAGTTATGTTCTTTGTTGTGAGTGATTTTTCATATTGTTGCCTTCTTTTGCCCATTCTTTTGATTGGGGTGAAATTTCACCAGTGCTTTTCTTTTTCATTCTGCAATTATAGATTTCCTTTGATCAATGGATTTTCTTGCTATTTAAATGGATGCATGTGTTCTGCTTGATAGAGTACCAAAATGAATATCCTTTGTTCTCTTTATAGGTTGAAATGTGATGTTTATCCACTTCCTATGCCACTGGTAACATTTGTAGCTTCATTTATTTTTTTGGCTATTTTTATGTGCTACAAGACTTGCTTAGATTCTTGTTGTTGCAACGAATTTGATGGTTTGAGTAGGTAGAAAAGTGCATAAAAAGGGGGAGGTTGAATCATGCTTCACCTTTTCTTTCTCTTTTTACTTCTGAAAAACTTAACCAAGATATTATCAAGCTATAAGCTTGAAGTACAGCGAAAAGTGTCAGGGATATTAGAAAGTGAACTTTCTAAACTAAGAACATTTGATAAAAGCATAAAAGAAAGCTTTCCAAAAGAAACACAGTAAATAAACTAAATACAGTAATAAGATAAAAGATGAAGGAGAAGAGAGATACTGCTTAAGAGTTTTTATATTGGTTCGGCCAACCTGCCTATATTCAGTTCTCAACAACAGTTGAGTTTCACTAAATCTTTCTCAAACCTAAGAAAGAACAAGGAAAAATTTTACAATAGCCTTCCCAAGCTCTCACCTGTGACCAGTAGACAACCTTTACTATTACAAACTAAGTAGTTATTCACTAGCCTCTTTAAGCTCAACCGAGTGGTCTTTGACCAACCTTTCCAAGCTAAATCGAGTAGTCTTTAACCAGCATCTCCAAGCTAAATTGTGACCAGTAAAACACCTTTACTATCATATTGCAAGTAGTCTTTGACTAGTCTGCCCAAGCTAGCTCACACTGATCATTACTGGATTGAGGTTACAAATGTTTGTGTTTGGGTTTACAACTCAAATTAACCTACACTCAAGTTTCCTTAAGATTTACAGTGAGAGACCTGAGGTAACATGAATGAATTCTTTTCACTTATTCTTCCCTGTAAGAACATATGAAAAATGAAGAAAACATAGAAAGAAGATTTTTACAAACTAAGGAAACTATTACAAGATATAATGAACTTTACAAGAAGATGAGGAGAAATTTTCATAGAGTTTTTGCTCTTTGTAGTGTTCTGTCATTTCCTTTTTGAAAGCAGATCATCTCCATTTATAGATGATCTCTCTTATGACCATTTCCCTTGATCAGATCTCCAAGTGGTATGTGTTAATCATCCATTTATGTCTTAGAAAGTAGTCTAGAAGAGCAGCCTGTCTGTGTAACACCCTAATTCTCTTTAGAAATTAAATGAGGTTTTATTAATGAGAATTTTAAGATTTTGATAGATGTAGAAATGATGAGAAGGATTCAAGGAAGCAAAAAAAAAAGTGAATAGTATTTTGCGAGTCCTGCAGGCCCGTCAGGACAGCCGAAATCCTAGAATTGGGCCTCGGAGATGCCCAAAATTGAGAAATTATATGATTATGGTTAGAAATAAGTAAAATTAAAGATTTTATACTCGAAAATATTTTTCGGGCAATGTTTGATTACTCAGGTACATTGTTTCACCTGTTCGGTGAAATTTCGGTGTGTGATTTCTAACACCGAAAACTAGTTAGATCTCTACAAAACAAATAAACCTATCCCTTTAAATCAAATGAATGGCTAAGATTCAATTTTGAATTACAAGATTGAATTACAACCATTCATTTTACTTTATTGGCTTTGTAATTATCTAAACATAATATATTTTATTCATTTCTTTAATACAAGATAAGCTTGATTTTTTGGCTTCTTTAAGAAGCTAATTCTCGGCCATAACTAGAGGAAGACATCAGCTCCATTTCTTCCATGGCTAAGAGCTTCAACTTGCTTTCAACTCCATATATCTTAGCTTAGAGTTACCAAAATCCAAAGTTTCCTTCACAAAAATCATTCTACACCTCAACATCTACACATATAACTGATTAAAATCTCAATCACTCACCAAATCTCAATCTTGATCCCTTGTACCTCACTGTTTGTAAAGGGTTTTGGGTGTGTTTTGAGAGCCTTGAAGTGGAGGGCATCATCTTCAAGCATACTAGGGACAAAAACATTATTTGCTTCCAATAGTAAGGTTTTATTTGGTCTTTTCTTGCCAAATTTATATTTCACATCTCTGACCTTTTCTGCTCGAAATTTTTCATTGTGGTGGTTAATGATATATGGTTGTTGATGTATGAATTTTGGTGAAGGGTTTGGATGAGGTTAGATAACTCATTTTATCAAGAGAAGTTTTAGTTAGAGTGCTGGATTTTTGGTTTGCCTGCAGAGAACAAAATTTCATGAATTTATAGACATGTTTATAGTGATATTCATTGCCTGGAAAAATTATATGTTGGTCCTAACATCTTTAAATCTCACGAAATTCTTTGAGCATTGGTTTCAAGGAATACTGTCTTAAAAAAATCAGAAACCGAAATAGCTCTCATGCTGTCTGGATTTCTGAAACTGAAGCAGGGAAATTGTATGATTTTATTATCATACTAAATGAGGGATTTCTCTATTGAAATTTTTATAGGGAGTTATCAACATCTTGAAGTGTAACTTTAAATTTTATCTTGGGTTGATTCCATCATATGATAAATTTAAAAATTAGGAGAACCTTGTCCTAGGCTGTGAAAAGGTGTACTGTGACCATTAAATTTTTAGAATTTAGTGACATGGTTATAGAGCTCCGATTGTTATGAAAATTTTACAGGATCTTGTAGACATATGAAGGTGTCATAGAGAATTTTTGTGACTCTTAAATTGGTTGTTTGATAGGAAAATTAATTTTGAATTTTAGAGTGATAAATTTGCTGATTGCTGAAAATGGTAAGAATGTATTGAACTAATGATAGAATGGCTTTAGATGTAAGTATATATCATGCTAATGCATGCTAATGGTTTGAAAGAAATGTTGATGAGATATGGATAAGACTCTAACATAATTGTATGCCTACCTGTGATCTAAGCAGGCCTTTGAAAAGAGAAGTACACTATGTGATTATTGTGAGGATAAAGGAAAAGAAAAGAAAAATAACATGACTTTTAGTTGTGCAATTTTTAACATATGGGGAAAATAGAAACAAGACTTATGTGGTTAATAGGGGAAGGCAAAAGTAAGAGCTTCCCTTGGAATTTGATGAGTCAATAGACGTATCGACATATAGGAATGAGCTCATGTCATAGTAATCAATAGTTCTTGTGGAGTGACTCCACTACAGATACCACTTGATATAAGATTAAGCCTTCCCTATGTTAATGAAAAAAGATAATTGCACTAAATTGAATTCCACGAGTTGTAAGAGAAAGACACTTGTTTACTACCCCTTTTGCATCCGACTTTATATGATTTATGCACATTGGTGTTTATGCATATAATTTAGCATGATGAATTCAATATGAATGAATTTATTGGTTATACTATGTTCACATTTGAGGGAGTATCCTACTGAGAATTTTATAATATTCTCATCCTTACGCTGCATATATTTATGTTGTATTCAGATTCTAAGGATGCCGTTGGTGGTAATCTTCCTTGACTCACCCCAGTGGCAGTGGCATTATGACACAGCCTTAGACTCCTTATATGTTGTAGCATACTCCCGGATCGGAGTGTACGTGTTCTTTAGTTGTTCATTTAGTACTTCTGTTTTCTCTGCTCAGTTCGACCTAGGTTTTCCTTATGCTGAGGTGTCTCTTGAAATGGCACACCCTGATGTATTTGTAGCTCCACCTGCACCACCTATGTCCTCTCCTTTATCTTCATCCTTCGACTCCGATCCATCAGTTGATCCTGATGCCCCAGCTGGGGGCAATGCCATTGTACCAATGGCAAATGGTTTTATTTAGGAGACGATGGGACAACTCAGGGACTTTTGATGTATGTATAGTGGCAGTTTAGGAATAGGATCCCCCAGACCGTAATTTGACCTTATTGAATGTTTATGAGATTCATTTTCTGTTTGTATAAAATTTTGCTGGATCTCAACTTTGAGTAGGTTAGACTAGCTGGTAGGGATGTTCTTTTGTGGATCGACTCCCTGTTATTTAGGAAATGACTAGTTTGTTTTATAGTATTGCCTATTGTAAACTTAACAACAATGTCCATATATGTATATATTGGCTTTGCAACATATACGTCTACATTATTTTATTTCAATTATTTTCGACTAGTATAGATTGTGAATGTAAGTAATACTTTTCTAATTACTGTGTTGATACTCGAGTAAAATATGGTAATTAGGAGGGTGTTACAGTCTGTTTGTCAGAGCTGTTGCAAAAGCTGTTGCAAAGTTGAGGTTTCTAAAATCCTTTCAGAAACTACTTTTACTTTCTGAAGCATGATTTCTGAACTCTTCATTCTAGAAGCTGGGGTAGTTGACCAAGTTGACAGAAGAGATGTCATGCTAGTTCTGACATTGGGTTTTGACTTTTCAATTTCAAATTTGAATTTCAAATTTTCCATCATTTTCTTGTAGAGTGCACTGTTTCACTGTAAGTGAGCTTTCTGATGTGCGATATCATTTCCTTGATGAATCTTAGTTTCCTAGTCTTCAATCAGAGCTTGTTTATAATCAAAATATTGCGAACATGATGATTGAAGATTATAGAACACATTTGGTTCAGAGTTTGATTAATATTTTCATTTCAAGCATACTTTTTAAAGTCCAATGCTACTTTCTGAACTCCCAAGTCTTGGTTTCTTATTCTGGTTGTTTTTCTTCAAATTGTCAGGCATGTTTAAGCTCAATTTTAAATATAATTATCTCTTTCATTTAGTTCCTATCTCTTAACATGAGATAAAATGTGTTTGCAAATGTAAAGTAAAATTATTCTTGCTTAATAGAGCTATTGTATGCTAATGAAATAACCTGTTTGATATTTCAAGAAACTCAAGATAAACAATAGTCATTCTTCAAAATACTTTTCTTAAATTAGCTTTGTTGTCATTCAAAACTTATTGCATTAAAGCCTTGTAAAGGGTTCTTGAGCTAACAATCTATTCTTTTTTGATAATGACAAACCAATTTGAAAAAAATCTTTTGAAGAGATATTGAAAGAATTATTAGAAAAAAATGTAACATGATAAATTATATTCTTTCAACTTATCATAGGATGTGATTTTCAGGAAGTCCTTTTCTTAAGGCATGATATGAGTAAGATCAAAATGTTTTATAGCCTTAAGTGACTTAAATTATAGCTGTTATAACTTTTCATGAAGTTTTTGAAATAGCTCGGTGTACTTTTTGAAAATTATCAAAGCATTATATAAAAGAAACCTTGTTTAAGCCTTATTTGCACAAACAGCTTGATTTTCAGCCATTAAGAGAACTTTTTGAAGGTTCATATGCCTGAATAACTGATAAGTAACGTAATACTTATGATATTTTATCTTGATTTTTCTTATTCAACACTTCTTTATCCAAACTCATTTTCAAAATGGATGCTCTATAAAGATGTAACAGAGCATTTGAGCAGAGAAAAGAAAAAAAAATTGATACTTATGCAGTATCTAATGCTCAAAGAAACCTTAAAAAGAATCAGCATATACTATTCTAGGTTTCTAAATCTCAATAAGGATTAGTCCCAAATAAATCAGAGCAAGAACAAAATAAGCATATATAGTGAGTTAAGAAACTCTTGACATAGGTATCAGAGCATGGAATTTTGTAAATCAACGCTTAAAAAACATATGACATGCTTTTCAAATAAGCTTGCATATATATATATATATATATATATATATATATATATATATATATATATATATATATATATAGCATAACATGCATTAGAGCATTGAGCACATTGTATTCCATATCATGAACCTATAGATGAAAGTATTAATGTAATGAGTTGTCAGATTAAGCAGATAAAATATCACTCATTCGGCAGCACAGTATAATACCCTAGGTTTTAAATAAAATGGTTAGAAAATTTTTTTGAACTAGAAACAGTGCCAGTCACCTTCACTTGTTGTCCGGGTCCTGAATTTCACTAAGTCTGGACCCTATACGTCCTTGGAGGGTTATATGATAGAATTACATTCATGAGATCAAAAGTCCTAGTACTGATTCCTTAGAGAAAAATGAGTTGAAGATTGATTTTTAAAGAATTTTATAAAACTCTTAAATCTTTCATTTTTAGCTAGCGAGTTTATAAGATCGTAAGAATTCTCAAATTTGAACTAAAATCCAAAATTTGGATTTTGATTTGTACGGATTTTGATTTTTTTGATATTTTATTTGAATTCAAATGGGGGTATTTCGTTATTTACATTTATGTTTTAAAGTTAATAGAGAGTAAAATAAATGAGGATATTAACTTGAAATTAGTGAATGCAAATAAGTGTATTCTGGAGAGCTTTGCAGCGCTCATAAGCACTGCAGCGGTCAAGGAACAGTAAGGCAATGCAGTAGCAGAATTTATGCTCTCTGGTGATGAGTGTTGTAGTGGTCAACAAGTTTATAAAAACCTCCATTTCAGGGTCCAAACCATTCTAGACATACCCTAAACCCCCCAACCACGAGCTCTCACCAAAAAATGTGGTTTTCACCCCCAAAAACTCCATTTTCTTCTAATTTCTTCAAGTTTAGCTTGGAATCTTCCATCATCCAAGCTTAAAGGTATGTTATCTTGCTAGTTTGCTTCATTTCCTTCAAGTTTTCCTTCTTTAAGGGTGGTTCCCTATGCTTCTCAAAGGAAAGAAGCTTTCTACCTTCTTTGGGATAGAGTCTTGGGTATTGAGAAGCTTTCTACCTTCTTTGGGATAGAGTCTTGGGTATTGAGAAGCTTTAGAGGTTAATCTAGAGTTCTACTACTTCCATATTAGACAATGGTGTCATCTTTGCTTCCCCACAGTTCTGTTGGTGTAAGTCCTTCACCGTTCACCCTTCCAGGTGAGGGGGTTTACATCTGTAATCTCTATGTTATGTATTAGAATTATTTTCATAAAGATAACATTTACTACTTGGTTTTAGAGATTTCTGCAAAGAAATTTGAGATTTCTGTTAGTTTATATGTTTTAGAACTCCTGGTTTAGAGCATGAAACTGGTTTTTACTAAAACTCATGGGACCATGTTAGTTATACTGATTTTATGTAGAATTGATTATATATGTGATTGTTAGAGGATTTTATGGTTGTTTTAATGGATAATGAAACTGATTTATATATATGAAATGGTTTCATACCTCAATATACAGTCTAGAGAAGAAAATGGAATTATGATTACAAGCTTTGCTATTGTGAAGTATGATATTGAGTTTTCTAATTATGAAAAGCTTGATATTTGAGATATATTCTAGATAATCAATGAAAAGGTTTTAGAGCTTGAATCTTTATGAGATTCAGAACAGTTGATGGCTACATACTCTGTGGAGGTATGGAATCATAAGTGTCTACACAGGGTGATCCCTTGGACATGATTCCATAACCACATTTATGCGAAGGTCAGACTGTTAGAATCGGGTAGATTCAGAGCTCTCAGAGGACCACGAGTTTATTGTTGATGAAGAATAATCTAGAAATTCAGACATAAAAGGATTTTAGAGCATGAATCTTTGTTTGACTCAGAACAGTTGGCGGATACATATTCTGTAAACTTGAAATCATCAGGTATGATTTCATAGTCACAATTATAATAAGGTCAAACTGTTAAAGAGTTACAAGGATTCAGAGCTCACAGAGAATTAAAACGTTTTAAGGATTTCTAGATATGGATAGGTTTATTTAATAAAGTTAGAAGGTAGCTATAGAGAAACAGGTTATGTGTTAACGGCAGTTAATCCGTTAACCTTGGTACCAAATAGCCCGGGCTAGAGATTATAGAGATTTATATCCAGAGATTACAGAAAATTCATTGTCACACTGGGGATAGCGATATTTAATGCCCAGATGTGACCAGAGATTCATATTCAGAGTTTTGAGATTAGTCTACAAGGGACATAGTTTACCAGGAACCGTTAAGATCTCAATTAGGGACCCTTGTTCACAAGGAACTAGGTATCCATAGAGAAGAGATTACTGTTTCTCTAGGAGCTACTATCCTATGAGTTTATATGGTTTTAGGTATGAAAGTAAGTTAAGAAAAGGTTTTTGAATTGTACATGATGATTGGATTGTATATATAAATATATGTGCATGATTGGCTATGAATGCTTGGGAATATTAGTGATGTTATTATGATTTTATGCATTGTTCTTGGATGTCCCATGTAAGGGGGCTTTAGGTGAAGATTCACTCACTGAGTTTTGGTAATAAAACTCACGCCTCTCTTTTTCTCATATTCTATAGATAAAGCAGTTGCTACGGATTCTCTTCAACCCCTTTTCTCCCAGCAGCACTAGACTTCAGTTGGTGAGTCTGGCTATCTTTTTGGTGTAGAGTGCTCTAGTGTATTGCATGCAGGATCCCAAACCTTAGATCATGTTTTGCATTTAGCATACTGTGATGGTATATTCATATTTTGTATTTAAAGATATATTTGTATTAATTTAATGGACTTTTGAAACAAGAGCAACTTATATTTTTATGTGAGGTATTATGATTTCAGACTTTAGAGATAGACTATGAAACTGCAAACATGATTATTTTGATCAATTTGATTAGTTTGAATTTAAAGAACAGGTGATTTATATGTAGAAAAAGAGAAATTTTCTAGTTTTTATGAACATAGCATGCATGTAGAAACAGTTAACAGGTCACAAGGCTTGCATGAGAATGAGATTTCTCATGTGCCAGTCACATTCCTAGATTGGGTCGTGACACACTAAGCAAGATATACAAAATATATGTATCACAGGGTAAGCAAAAAAATTGAGCGAAAAATAGAACAAATTGAATTAAATTAAACCAAAGAGAAGTATTAGAGCAATTTTAATATAAAAACTGAAATTGTTCTTAATAAAAAGAATGCAGATGCTGAAAACAATCTCTGATACCTTCAGCATACTTGCCCTATTTTTCTCGACATACGATTTTCTTTTATTTTCTTCTCCCCCTTTTGTCATTAACAAAAAGGGGTGTGCTAGAATCTGGAACACCATCATCAGCCACGGTGCCTAACCTCATGAAGAATCTCCAACAACAGTGCTTCATGTCTTATGATAGATCTTCCATATTATTTAGCCTGTTGTTGATGAGACATTGTTCATGTAGTAGTAGTTGAACTTCTATGTAACTTGGTTGCGCTACTGGTGTAGGTTGGCTTGTTTAAGGATCACCACCCTGAGTCAGAGATAGATCAGGAACAGTTGAGGCAGGAGGAGGTTCTAATACAAATGGAGCAAGAAGAGGAGAAGCAGCATTCTGAAGCGAGCCTATTTTAGTATCTTTATTGCCTTGCATCTTCATAGAAGAAACTTTTTTAGAATATAATGACTTATATAAGGAGGAGGATTTTTTTTTTCCCTTTAGCCTTTCTGAGCTTGATTCTTCCTCAGATTCTGAGAATATGGATGAATGAGAAAGGGATCATCCATATCTAATAATCAATTGAGGTACTTAGCTGTCCTCAGAGCTATCATCAAGCATGACTATTTTTCTTTTCTTTCCTCTTCCCTCAGCTTCTTTAGTAGCTTTTTCAATGGCTGCATCTCTTATTCTTAGGCTTTGTCTCCTGGCACCAGTTGTGGTGGCAACTGTGGGTTTCCTTAGGGTTCTAAAAGAGTTGAAAGAGTACATACTACTTTTCATACACTTATACCACTCATTTACCAAAGGGTAATGCAAGTGCTCAAAGATCTTGGTCAACAGAACCCTATAAGGAACAACAGCATTTTGCTTATTCTCTGGAGAAATAACACTCAACATGTAGTCAAAAATCAATCTAGGCAAGTTTACCTTTCATTTTTTTAGTAAACAGAAAAGTGACACGCAGTTCATTCTCATTAGAAGGCGCGTGTTTCTCAGTTTTGGGATCAGAGAGAATTGGATAATGGTGAAGACCTGCCTTATTCTGGAGTTCAACATGACTGTAGTGATTTCACCAAGGTGATATCTGGGAGAGTTTATGAGACACCTAGATACCTCCTCTGCTGATACTCCAATATTTGTGAACCAGTGCTCATCTGACAAGCATATGAGCTCTTCATCAAGAGCATGAATGATGTTTGAGAGGTCTACTATGCTTAGCTCAATGTAAAACCCTCTAATGTAAGATGTCATTACCGACTTAGACACCTGTACTAGTTCAGAATAAAAAGGCTGTGACCATCCCAGTGAAAACTCGGTCGGTAAGGTTAAGAAAACCTTTCCATCTTTGGAAAGTGATAACCTCTAGCAAGATGAGAACTCAGGTCATCAGTTCCCTTTCGAGCCTTTTTCTAGGGGCAACTGGTTATTGGGAGAAGTTCCTGGCATAGTGCTCTTAATGTATCAGTTTGTCAAACAAGAGAAGTGCTCTATGTTAGCGATGCAACCGTCAGAATGCTTGCCTTTAGCCATTGATTGGTTATGAGGGTAGAGAGAAAAGGTTTGAGCCTAAAGGGAATTTAGGGAAAGATGTGAAGAAGATAGGGGTTTTGGTTGCAGGAAATGAGGTTTAAGAGGAGAAGGTAGCGGTTACAGAGAAGAGAGTAAGAGAGGAGATGAAACATTGAGGTAGCATGTTTGAAGGTTGAAGACAAAGATAAAAAGGTGAGGTGTGAGGAGTGAGAGTTATTTAAGTGATGTGATGCGACTGACTGAAGGTGAAGCGATATGGGAGAAAGAATCTCAAAAGAGTGGGATTATCCTGCCTTTTCATCATTCTTCAGAAAGGGTGGTTTTTGACTCTTGAAAGTAGTTTCTAAAGAGCTTACTTTCTGAGTTTCACTATTCACTTTCTAACCTGTTAGAGACTCACCACATATTCATTATAAACTCTTCTTCATATACTGAATCTTATGACCGCAAATGTTCTCTATTTTGTGATCCTCATCTCTTCTTTCTGATCAACTCATCTTCTTTTTGAGCTTACAAACTGAAATTATGATCTTCAATCTGATATGTGGTCTTGCAAACTAAGGGTCTGTTTGATTTGAGTTTCCAGTTTCCAGTTTTCATTTTTAGGATTTTGTGAAGGAAAAATTAAAAATTGGAAATGAAAACTGAAAACTGGATTATATAGTTTTTAGAATTTTTAGTATTTCCTTCACAAAATTTGGAAAACTGAAAATGAAAATTGAAAATTGGAAACTCAAAGCAAACAATTGTGTATGAATGCTTATGCAGATTTAAAAACGATTAAGTTTAAAAGCTTTTTAAAAACACAAAAATAATCTTTAGTTAATGGCTTTGTGAATATATTTGACACATAGTCTCCAGTATTCACAAACGTTAACTCAACATCTCTCTTTTGAACATGATCACGGATAAAATGATGTTTAACATCAATATACTTGGATCTAGAGTATGAGATAGGATTTTTAGCAAGATTCATAGCACTAGTATTAGCACAGTAGATAGGGATTTTGGAATACCTCAAGTGTCTTCTAGCTGGTTCCATATCCACAGCATCTGGGTACAAAAATTTGCAATAGCTGTATATTTAGCCTCAGTAGTAGAGAAAGCAATTGTACTATGCTTTTTGCATGACTATGTGATCAAGCTTTTATTGAAGAAATAGTAGCAATCACTGGTGCTTTTTCTCTCAACTCTATCTCTAGCAAAATCAGCATCACAGAAATCTACAATCTCACAAGATGTACCTTTCTCATACCACAAGTTGAGATTAGTAGTACCTGATAAATATCGAAGAATTCTCTTAACAGCATTTAAATGTGATTGCTTTGGGTTAGGTTGAAATCTAGCACAAATTTCCATACTTAATTGAATGTCTAGTCTACTAGCTGTAAGGTACAACAGTGAACCAATCATTCCACAATAATTACTTTCTGAGACCTTTTCACCATTCTCATTTGCATCAATGATTTGAGATGGATGTATGGGGGTACCCATTGGTTTGGCTTGATCCATATTGAATTTCTTCAAAAACTCTTTTTGTATATTTTTCTTGTGGATCAATGTTTCTTCTTTTTGCAGGTTTATTTGCAAATCGAGGAAGGACTTGAGTTTATCTATCATGCTCATCTCGAATTCACTCTATATTAATTTTGAAATCTTTTTGCAGAGAGAATGATCAGTAGTGCCAAATATGATGTTATCAACATATATTTAAACTATCAGAAAGTTATTATCTTGTTCAAGAGTAAAAAAAGTAGTATTAACTTTACCTCTCTTGAACCCATTCTTTAGGAAAAAGGTATTCAGTCTATCATACCAAGCTCGAGGAGCTTGTTTCAAACCATAGAGAGCCTTTATTAGTTTGAACATATGGTTGGGAAGGTCTTTATTCTCAAAACTAGGAGGATGCTTCATATATACTTCCTCAAAAAGGAATCCATTTAGAAATGTAGACTTAACATCCATTTGATAGAGAGTGAATCCCTTGGAGGTAGCAAAAGCAAGTAGCATTTTGATGGCTTCAAGCCTTGCTACTGGTGCAAAGGTTTCATCATAATCAATTCCCTCTTGTTGATTATAACCTTGTGCAACCAATCTTGCTTTGTTCTTGATGACTTTGCTAGCTTCTTTGAGCTTATTCCTGAACACCCACTTTGTATTGATGATAGTCTTTCCTTTCGGTCTTTTAACAAGTGTACAGACTTTTCTTTTCTCAAATTGGTCTAGCTGTTCTTGCATAGCATCCACCCAACTATGTTCACTCAAAACCTCTTCAATGCATTCAGGTTCGATGGTAGAGATAAAAGCACAATTTGATAAATTTCTAAGGGATGATCTGGTTCTCACACTTTGGAAATATCTCCAAGAACTTTTTTTTTTAGAAATTGCCTTTAAATTAGAAACTCCCTTATAGTTTCTGTAGCTTTGAGGTTTTTCCTTATGTTTAGAAATACTACTTTTTGATTGCTTTGGAGTTTTGAGCATGCTTTTTGAAGTGTTTATGTTCTGGAGCCTTACTTTCTGAAGGTTTATCTTTCTTCTGCTTGCTTTTTGGAGTTTCCTTGAGACTCATCTTCTCAATGTTTTCTTCCATCTCTTTGAGATCATTAACAAGGTCCTTCTTGAGCTCCTTGAACTTGATGTGGATAGTCTCTTCAAAGGATAGCATTCTCTTATTGTACACTTTGTAAGCTCTAGAGACAGAAGAGTATCCTAGAAAAATACCATCATCAGACTTAGGATCAAACTTTGCAAGTTTGTCCCTAGTGTTAAGGATAAGACATTATAGGCCAAAGATGTGAAAGTATGAAATATTGGGTTTTCTACCCTTCCATAGCTCATAGGGAGTTTTCTTGAAGATTGGTCCTAGAAAGATTCTATTTCATATATAACATGAGGTGTTCACAGTCTCTGTCCAAAAACCTTTTGATAAACCACTTTCTAAAAGAATTGTTCTGGCCATTTCTTATAAGCTTTTGTTTTTCTTTTCAGCAACCTTATTTTGTTGGGGAGTTCTAAATGCAGACAATTTATGAAGAATGCCATGATTTTCACAAAACTCTTCAAAAATATGATTTTCAAATACTCCTCCATGATCAGATCTGATAGAGATGATTTGAGAATTTTTTCTATGCAAATACTTTTTGCAAAAACTTTGAATCTTTCAACCACCGCATCCTTAGAAGCTAGATAGATAACCCATGTGAATCTTGAGTAGTCATCCACTATAACAAGACAATATCTCTTTCTGGTAAGACTTGCAATCTTGGTTGGTCCAAAGAGATGCTTTGGTCTGCTTACCTTTCTCACAGAACTCACAAGTTGAGTCCTTGTCAAATCTGATTTTTGGTAGGTCCTTAACAAGCTCTTTCTGAAAGATCTCATAAATGAGCTTCATATAAGCATGCTCAAGCTTTTTATGCCATAACCATTTCTCATCCATGAAGGATGCAAGACATTTTACATCTTGATATCTCATATCATGTATGAGCATTGAAAATTAAGCACACAAGAAGGGGGTTGAATTGTATTTTACTTTTTCTTTCCCTGATAGATTTCTGAAAAAATTTATCGAAAAGCTATCAAGTTATGAACTTGAAATGCAGTGGAAAACAACATTAGTGGCTTTAGAAAGTGAACTTTCTAAGCTGTATATATAACAAACGAGTAAAAAAAGGTTTTATAGAATAAGTATTGATAATAAGACAAATATGGAAATAAAATAAGAGATGAAGAAGAAGAAAGATATTACTCAAGAGCTTTTATATTGGTTCGGCCAAACTACCTGCATCTAATTCTCAACAACGATTGAATTTCACTAAATCTTTCTCCAACCCGAGAAAGAACAAAGATAGTCTCTATAGTAGCTTTCCCAAGCTATTTTCAGTGACCAATAGACAACCCTTACTATCACAAACCAAATAGTTATTCACCAACCTCCTCAAGCTGAACCAAGTAGTCTTTGACCAGCCTCTCCAAGCTAAACCGAGTAATCTTTAACTGGCCTCTGCAAGCTAAATTGTAGTCTTTGACTAGCCACTTCAGGCTAACTCACACTGATTACTATTGGTCGAGGATATAAAGATTCTGTGTTTGGTTTACCACTCAGACTAATCTACACTTAAGTTTCCTTAAGATTTACAATGAAGAACTTTGGGAAATACTTGAATGACTTCTTTCTAGTAATTCTTCCTTGGAAAAATATATCAACAATAAGGAACGTAAAAAGAAGATTTTGTGAACAAGGAAATGATTACAAGCAATTATGAACTTTATAAGAAGATGAAAGAGAAATCTTTGCAGAGTTTCAACTCTTTTTGTTTAGCGTTAATCTTTTCTCTTTGAAAGCGCAACATCTCTATTTATAGAGGTCTTCCTTATGACTATTTCCTTGATCAGGCATCCCAGGGACATGTGTTGATCATTAATTTGTGTCTTGAAAAGATAGTCTAGAAGAATATCCTGTTCGTTTGTCAGAGTTATTGTAGAAGTCGTTGCAATATTGAGGTTTCTGATGTTCCTTTAGAAACTACTCTACTTTTTGAATCGTGGTTTCCGAACTTTTCTTCTAGGACTAGAGGTCATTGACCTCAAAGGCAAAAGAGATGATAAGCCAGTTCTGACACTGGGTTTTGAATTTTTCAAATTCAAATTCAAATTCAAATTTCCTTTGTTTTCTTGTAAAGTGCACTGTCTTACTGTGTTTAAGCTTTCTGAAGTGCGGTAACATTTCCTTGTTTATTCTTGAGTCTTCTTCTCTTCAATCAGCATTTGTTGATGATCTAAGCTTTACGAAAGTGATGATTAAAGATAGTGTAACAGTAGGTTCTTAGAGTTTGCTTGATATCTTTATTGTAAGCGTACTTTTTGAAGTCTAGTGCTACTTTTTGAAGTCTCAAATCATAGTTTCTTTTAGCGCTGATTTTTTCTTCAAATCGTTAGCTATTTTGAGCTTAAATAAGGGTATAATTTTACTTCCTTTTTAGTGTATATCTTTTAACATGAGATAAACATGTTTGTACATACAAAGTAAAATATATCCTCGTTTGATTAAGCCTTGATATGCTAAAAGATAGAACCTATTTAATACTTCAAGAAACTCAAGATAGCCATTAGTTGTTCTTCAAAGCATTTTTTTTTAAATTGGCTTTGTTGCAATTCAAAACTCATTAACATTTCTTGAAATGGTTCTGGAGCTAATAATCTCCCCCTTTTTGATGATGACAAACTAATTTAAAGAAAATCTTTTAAAGAGATATTGAAAGAAATAATATTGAGAATACATTGTGATAATTTATTCTTTCAACTCATTACTGATAGCGATTTTCAGGAAATTCTTTTCTTAAGGCATGATATAGATCATATATATATAAAATTTTGGCCTTAAGTGACTTGAATAATAGCTTTTGTTATTTTTCTTTAAGCTTTGGATAACCTTAATGTACTTTCTGAAGAGTATCAGAGCAATATGTCAAAGGGAAAAACATTTAAGCCTTGATTATACAAGCAGCTTGATTTTTCATCAGAAAAAGAAACTTTCTAAAAATCCAGTTGCTTGAATAGAAAATGATACTTATGATCTTCTATCTTGATTAAATCCATATTCAACACACCTTTATCCAGACAGAATTTTCAAAATAAATGCTCAATGATATATTATAAACATTTCAGAGCATGAATGATTTTCACAGAAAACATGTATCAGAGCAACCATGCATAACATATCAGAGCATTAAGATGACATGTATCAGATCAGTTAAAACATATATAATTAGCAAGCATAACACAGAAAAGCCATAGTAAAAATAGAAATTGATAGAATTAAATCAACACATGGAGAAGAATCAGAGCAGAGAAAAATAATAACAAAAATAGAAATTTTTCTTAACAAAAAAAATGCTAAAAAAAGAAATTAGTAAAAGATGATTTCTGAATAGGCTCTCCCTCAACAAAATTGCCCCTGTCTTTCTCAGCACAAGAGATTTTTTTCTATTTTCTTCTCCCCTTTTGTCATCAACAAAATGAGGTATGCTAGAAACTAGGAACACCACTATCAGCCCCGATGACTAATGTGACATCCTTCCAAGCACAATACCATCCTTAAGTCATGACATCATACTCGAGAGTTGTTACTTATTAATTAGTAGACCTTTCTTAAATATTTATAGCTAGTTTAATTGATTCACAAGATAACTGTGTCATAATTCTATTGAAATATATAACAAGGAAACCAAAACATTTATTTAATACAAAGTTAAATACATAAGGGAAGCTCTTCTATGAGCTTTAATACATATCTAATCTCTATTATACTTACATACATATACATCATCCCAGCCACTTCGGTTTATCAAGAAAATGTGATCATACAATACATATTAATGATTCATTTTGAAGTTCTAAAAGCATCCTTCCGAAGTGAGTAGCTTTTATTATTAAATCACATATCATAATACTCAACATCATATAAACCATACATTGCCAAAATTACACTTAAACATACTAGCCTTAATATCGATACTAAAATTCTTCATTTATCACATAAGGAAAAAGACTACTTAAAACAATTTCTACTTCAACTTGTCTTGGCTCTTAACTAATCTTGTCATGTCTGGGCGTTATGTATCGCCATCCCCCGCATGGCAATAATGGGTAATAGACTGCTTTTTAGGACTGAGCTCATTCCTATACATGATCATTTGATTTACTTTCTCAAATTCTCACACAGACCTATTCCTAGGTAGATTTACTTTTCCCAACTCAATTCAAGGGTAGTCAGGTTTACTTTTTGCGACCTATCAGATTTACTTTCTCTAGCCTAAGAATTATAAACCTTATGCTTTTCTTGGTAGTCAGGTTTACTTTCCCTAACAAACCGGATTTACTTTCTCCAACCCAAGAAATATAATAATATGCTTTTCTTTCACATATGAGCAATCATAATAAGCATTCATATCTATATGTGCCTAACCTCATCAATAAGCTCACATGCTCAATTATTCATATTCATATTCTTGTACTTATGTTATACTAGTACAAGATGCCATTATTTCATCAATTCAAAGCATCAATCTATTTTCTAGCATAATAGGAGATTTCATATATTTGTGGCACAATTTATTCTACATTTTAAACCATTAAATCCAAAGCTATAAAAATTCTCAATGACATCTCAATTTGTCCACAAGGTTGCATAAAAATTTTACAGTAAAAAGATTTCTTTAACTATATTAACCAAATTAGACAAATTTGGTGGTCAGAGACCACTGATTCTCAGCTAAATTCTAGAATTCCCTAATTCTTAACCCTAGCAAATGAACCAAAAAATTTGAAATAAAAATTCTCGTAAAACCTTAAGATGTCTCTAATACCCTATTAAAATTTCAAAGGAAAAATCAATCATTTGCTATAGTAACAAAATTAGACAAATTCACAGCTTCAAGACTAGAAAATCAAGCAGCAAAAACATAGTCTAGGTTCATGATTTTTTTCAGGCAGTTAGAGTCTTTATCATGCTCCATGAAAATTCTTAGAGTTTCCTTAGGATGTTAGCTTCAATATATAATTTTTATAACTAAAAAATTACATACAATTGTGCTAATTGTGCTAGAAAATTTATGAACAGCCACTGCCTATAGGAAAATTGAAAATTCAGCAAGTAAGATTTAACATCTCTTTAGCATAAATGAGTTTTTCTCAACAACAAACTAATCCACCAAAGCTAATATATCTATATATATGTGTAATCACTGAATAGAACTAGAAAATACCAATTAAATAAAAAATCAAACTTTAGAAAACAGATTTAAAAATAAAAGGTTCAAGAGCCCTACTTTGAAAACTTTAAAGCTTTATAAATCCAAAGGTTATTCCGATTGATTTCCCTTCACTTCAAGGCCACTAAATCAAGCACAAAGACTTCCTTAGGCAATGAAGAATGAAATATCAAGGTGAGGATTGGCAAGAAATTGAAATTCCAATCAGTTAGTTTTGTAGGTATCGAAGTGTAGAACAAGTTTAGTAAAGGAAGGTTAGGGTTTTAACAATTTTAGGCCAAGGATTTTGAGGTTGGAAAATCAAACTTGAGCTCTTGGAATGGAAAGAAAGTTGCTGCTATTTCTCTTTTGGTGATGGTCGAAGGATGTTTGGCTTGTTGAAAAAGAATTCCACTTGTAGTTATCTTATAAGTAATGAATAAATATTATACAATACAATTGGATCATCTTTAATTTAAGAAAGTAAAATGGATGGCTAGGATTAAATCTTGTAATTCAAGATTGAATCTTAGACAGTCATTTGATTTAAAATGATAATTCTCTTCAGTTGTAGAGATTAAATTAGATTTCGGTGTTAAAAATCGCACACTGAAATTCTGCCGAATGGGTAAAACATTGTACCTAGGAAATCAGATATTACCCAAAAATTAATTTTAGGTATAAAATCTTTATTCCTACCCCTTTCTAATCTTAATCCTATAATTTCTCAATTTCAGGCATCTTCAGATTCCAATTATAAGGTTTCGGCTATCTCAGCAGGCCTACGGGGCCCGCAAGTTACTATTCATTTTTTTTACATATCCGTTGGACTACCCTTATCATTACTAAAACTGTTAGACTTTTGAAATTATGACTAACAAAACTCAAATTAATTTTTAACTAATTTTTAGGATACTACAAATTTCATGAAGAATTTCCAACAATAGTGCCTCATGCCTTCGACACATTACTTCTAAATTATTCAGCCGATTTTTGATGAGGCGTTGTTCATGCAGCAGTAATTGAACTTCTGTGTAGCTTGGCTATGTTGTTGGTGTTGGTTGGCTTGATAAGAGATCGCCATCCTATGCGGGAGATAGGTCAGGTATAGCAAATTCAGGAGGTTGTTCTGACCAAAGAGAAGAAGCAGCAGCAAGGGACTCAAGATCTGCATTTGCTTGTAGTTCCCTTGAAGAAGCTTTGTCAAATCCTGATGACTCATTCTTTGAAGATATTTCCTTTTAGAGGTAGATTCTGAATCAGAGGATCTTGAGCTTGTCTCATTTTTAAAGTCTAAGGCTACGCATTGTTTATAGGGTGAGGCCCCATATCTGATAATTATCTCAGGCCTTATACTCTCATCAGAACTATCTTCAAGAATGATTAGTTTCCTTTTTCCTCTTCTTCCTTCAGCTTCTGTGGCTATCTTTTCAAGAGCTATGTCCCTTATTCTTAAACTCTATCTCCTTACACTAGATGATGTAGCACCGATTGGTCTCCTTAGGGTTCTGAAGGAGTTTAAGGTATACTCCGTACCTTCGATATACTCGTACCACTCGCTTGCTAAAGGGTAATGCAAGTATTCAAAGATTTTGGTTAACAGAATCTTATAAGGAATGTCATCGATTTTCATTTTCTCTGGAGAGATAGTACTCAGCATGTGATCGAAGATCAATCTGGGAAAGTTTACTCTTCTTTTTGTTAGCAAATAGAAGAGCAACATACAGTCCATGCCCACTAAAGGTTGTGTACTTCCCAAATGTGGGAGCAAGGAAAACTGGATGACTATGAAGACTTGCCTCACATTAGAGTTTAACAGGGCTATCGCAATCTCACTAGGATGATATCTAGAGAAACCAGTGAGACATTTAGAGACTTCCTCTGTCGAGACTCCAAGATTCGTGAACTAGTCTTCTTTTGCAGAGCATCTGAGTCCTTCATCAGGAGCATTGATGACATTAGAGAGATCGACGATGATCAGCTCTAGATCAACACCTTTGATATAAGAGGTCAACACAGAGTCAGACACTTGAACTAACTAGGAGTAGAAAGCAGTGACCATCCCAGTGAACACTTGATCGGCAAAGTCAAAAAACTTTTCCCATCCTTGAAAGGAAATGATCTCCAGAAGGATGACAATCTCAGCCATCAACTTCTGAGTTAGCTTTTTCCCAGGGGCTACAGGTTGTTATGAGAAGTTATCAGCATAGTATTACTAACAAAGAGGCTCTTTAAACATAAAAAGAGTTCCCATGTCAGCAATGTAGCATGAAAAATGTTTTCCTTTAGCCATTTCAGAGTTATGTGTGTAGACAGAATAAAGAAAAAAAGTTTGAAGCTTGAAAGGGATGGAGGTTAAGGTTACAAGGAAGAGGGTTTGAGAGAAAATGAAACGGTTTGAGGTTGAAGGCGATGGTAAAAGTGGCGATTTATGAGGAGTGAGGGTTGTTTAAGTGGTGTGACATGATTGACTAAAGGTGAAGCGACGTAAGAGAGAAAAGCTTAAAAGAGGGGGAATGATCTCGCCTCTTTATCCTTATTAAAAAAGAGAGCTTTCTGACTCTTGAGGCTCTTTGAAGAGCTTTCTTTTTGAGCTTCATTTCTCATTTTCTGATTCATTAGAGACTCATCATATAACCTCATAAACTCATTTTCATATGCTGAATCTTCTAAGCCCATAAAAATTTCAAGTTTTATGTCCTTATATCTTCTTTCTGATCTACTTATATACTATCTGAATTACCCATCTTCTTTCTGATCTTGCAAATTGACATTTTGATCTTCAATTTCATACCCGATCTTGCAAACTGAGTTCTTCCTTATTAGGCTTCAGCATAGGAGTTAAGGAGAAAGAGAGTCTCCAGAGATGGTCTGTGCAAGAATGATTATGCAGTTTTAAAAATAACTAAGTTCAAAAGCTTTTTCAACACACAAAATCGATCTTCAGCTAATGGCTTTGTGAATATATCAGACACTTGGTCTTCAGTATTCATAAACATTAACTCAACATCTCCTTTGTGAACATGATCATGAATAAAATGATGCTTAACATCGATATGCTTGGATTTAGAGTGTTGAATAGGATTCTTTGCAAGAGTATTATCACAATAGATAAGGATTTTGGAATATCGTAGGTGATTATCTTCCAGCTGATTTTTTATCTACAGCATCTGTGTGCAACAATTTGTAGCAGCTACATATTCTGGCTTAGTAGTAGAGAGAGTAATTGTGTTATGCTTTTTCCATGACCATGTGATTAAACTTCTTCCAAAGAAGCAGCAGCAACCATTTGTGATTTTTCTCTCAACTCTATCTCCAGCAAAGTTAGCATCACAAAAACCTATAAAATCACAAGAAGTACCTTTCTTGTACTATAAGCCAAGATTAGTAGTACCTGATAGATATCGAAGGATTCTTTTGATAGCATTTAAGTGTGATTTCTTTAGGTTAGAGTGAAATCAAGCACAAATTCCGACACTTAGTTGAATGTCTGGTCTACTAGCTATAAGATACAACAATGAGCCAATCATTCCATGATAATTACTTTCTGAAACTTTCTCACTATTCTTATCAACATCTATGATTTGAGATGGATGCATGGAGGTATTCATTGGTTTTGCTTGATCCATATTGAATTTCTTCAATAAATCTTTTGTATGTTTTTTTTTATGGATCAGAATCCCTTCCTTTTGCTATTTTATTTGCAAACCTAGGAAGAATTTGAGTTCACCCATTGTGCTTATCTCAAATTCACTCTATATTAATTTTGAAACTTTTTCACAGAGAGAATGGTCAGAAGCACCAAATATGATGTCATCAACATATATTTGAACAACCAGAAAGTCATTATCTTGTTCAAGAGTAAAAAAAGAAGTGTCAACTTTTTATCTCTTGAACCAATTCTTCAGCAGGAAGGTGCTCAGTCTATCATACCAAGCTTACAAAGCTTGTTTCAGACCATAAAGAGCATTCGTTATCTTGAAGACATGGTTGGGAAGGTTTTTACTCTCAAAACTAGGAGGCTGCTTCACGTATACTTTCTCAGAGAAGAATCCATTTAGAAATGTAGACTTGACACATTTGGTAAAGAGTGAATTCCTTGTAAGTAGCAAAAGCAAGTAACATTTTAATGGCTTCAAGCCTAGCTACTGATGACTTTAAACATAATCAATTCCCTTTTGTTGATTATAACCCTGTGCAACCAATCTTGCTTTGCTTCTGCTGACTTTACTAGCTTCATCAAGCTTATTCCTGAACACCCATTTTGTCCTGATGATAGTCTTTCCTTTCAGTCTTTCAATAAAAGTCCATACTTTGCTTTTCTTGATTTGATCAAGCTCTTCTTGCATAGCATCCATCCATCTTTGATCACTCAAAGCTTCTTCAATACATTCAAGTTCGATGGTAGAGATAAAAACATAGTTTAACACATTCCTGAGAGATGATCTGGTTCTCACTCCCTTGGAAATGTCTCCAAGAACTCTGTTTTGAGAAATTGTCTTCAAATCAAAAACTCCTTTGTAGTTTCTATGACCTTGAGGTTCTTTAGCTTTTTCTTCATCTTCAGACTGCTTTTCTTATGTCCAGAAATATCGCTTTTTGATTCCTTGGGAGTTTCGAGCAGGCTTTCTAAGCTACTTGTGTTATGGAGCTTACTTTGTGATACTTTGGCTTTCATCATCTTGCTATCAAAAGTACTTTTTAGGTTCATCTTATCAAAACTTTCTTCTAGATCTTCAAGATCATCAGCAAAGTCTTTCATGAGTTCTTTGAACTTGATGTGTATGATCTCTTCCACGCTTAGCATTCTCTTGTTGTATACCATGTATGCTTTAGAGATAAAAGAATAGCCTAGAAAGATACCATCATCAGACTTTGGATCAAACTTTGCAAGTTTGTCCCTAGTGTTAAGGATAAAACATGATGAACTGAAAATATGAAAATATGATATGTTGAGTTTTCTACCCTTCCATAGCTCATAAGGAGTTTTCTTGATAATTGGCCTTAGAAAGATTCTGTTCTAAATATGAAAGGTTCTTTGACAGCCTCTGCCCAAAACCCTTTTGATAAATCACTTTCTAAAAACATAGTTCTGGCTATTTCCTATAAGCTTCTGTTTTCCTTTCAGATTCCCCATCCTATTTAGGAGTTCTAGAAGCAGAAAACTCGTAAAGGATGCCATGTTTTTCACAAAACTCTTCAAAAAGATGATTATCAAATTATCCTCCATGATCAGATCTGATAGAATTCATTTGAGAATCTTTTTCAATACAAACTAATTTTGTAAAAACTTTGAATCTCTCAATCACTTCATCCTTAGAAGTTAGAAAGATAACTCATGTAAATCTGGAGTAGTCATCTACTATGACAAGGAAATATCTCTTTCTAGCAAGACTAGCAGTCTTAGTTAGTCCAAAGAGATCCATATGTAACTGCTCAAGTGGTCTAGTGGTTGAAACCATATGCTTATTATGGAAAGAAGCTTTGGTTTGCTTACTGACTGGGTGTTCACAGGGATGGTCACCGCCTTTTATTCCCAATTGGTGCAGGTGTTTGAGTTTGTGCTAACCTCTTATATCAGAGGCTTTGACATTGAGCTAAGCGAAGTCTACCTCTCAAATATCATCCATGCTCCTAATGAAGGAATCAAATACTCCTCAGATGAGAATTGGTTCATGACTCTTGGAGTCTCAGTAGATGAGGTTTCTAGATGTGTCACAGACTCTTCCAAACACCAACCTGGTGAGAGAACTACTACCATGCTAAACTCTAGGGCATGTGAAGTCTTCACCTTCATCCAATTTTTTCTGCTCCCAAGGCTGAGAAGTACGCATCTACTGGGAGGAATGGAATACATGTTACTTTTCTGTTTGTTGACAAAAAGAAAGGTAAATTTGTGCAGACTAATCTTTGACTACATGATGAGTGCCATCTCTCTAGAGAAAAGGAGAAATACTGCTGTTCCTTATAAGATACTGCTAACCAATATTTTTGAACACCTGTATTAACCGTTGGTAAATGAGTGGTACAAGTATATAGAAGGTATTGTGTACTGTTTCAACTCTTTAAGAACCCTAAGGAATCCTACAAGTGTTAGCTCTAGAACCCTTCTGAAAGCTTTAATGTAATAAGTTTTGGATGACAAAAAAGTCATTTGTGATCACTTACCCTTGATCAATTTTTCATATAATAATAGTTATTAGGCGAGTATCCAGATGGCACCATTCGAAGCCTTGTATAGGAGGCGTTGTAGGTCTCCCATTGGATGGTTTGAGTTTAGGGAAGCTAAGTCCTTGGGCTCGGACCTAGTCCAAGAAATCTTAGAGAAGGTCCAGTTAATTAGAGAGCACCTCTTAGTAGCACAATCTAGGCAGAAGTTGTATGCAAATAACCGTCGGCATGACTTGAAGTTTGCAGTTAGGGACCATATGTTTCTGAGGTTATCCCCTATGAAAGGGATAGTGAGATTCGATAAGTGGGGAAAGTTCAGCCCTTGTTTTATTGGCCCGTTTGAGATTTTAGAAAGAGTTGGAGTAGTAGCCTATAGGTTAGTATTGCCTCCTAGTTTATCAGTCGTACACCTAGTCTTTCATGTTAGTGTGCTCAGGAAATATATGCCTGACAAGTCTCACATGCTGACTCCGCAAATGGTCCAAATTGATGAGAGTTTATCTTACGAAGGGGAACCAGTTGCCATTTTAGATAGGTAGATCAAGAAGCTTCGCTCAAAAGAGGTAGCCTCAGTAAAAGTTATCTGGAGAAACCATTCCAATGAATAAGTGACTTGAGAAGCTGAAGAAACTATGAAAATCAAGTATCCCCACCTTTTTCTACTTCAGGGTTCGTCCATAAGATTTGGGGACCAAATCCTTTTAAGGGGTAGCATGTGATATCCCATATATGGAGTTTGGTGGTATATAAGTTATCATTATTATTTTTATCATTGTTGTTGTTAGCATTATTAGTACTTATTATTACGATTAGTATTATGATTAATATAATTAATATTATTATTATTATTATTGTAAGTAGCAAGATACATGAGATGCATGCATTATGTTAGTGCTTCCTGTATCATGTTAGTATGTTAGTATATTATTATTTCTATTATAGTGCAAACCGTGTTGTTACATGTTAGTGTATATATATATAAGTGTTGTTTCATGATAATATTTATATATATAGTGTAAAATCTTAGTATATTATATATATATAATGTTGTTGCAAGATAGTATATTATATATATAGTGTAAACTATGCTGTGCATATTATTATATTATTGTAGTTAGTATATATATGTATGTTAGATATCAAGATTAGAGTCACATAACTGTAGCGTGAAACCAAGTTGCGCAAAGAGCTTCCCGTGCGCATAACTCGTCCCATTTGTGTTCTTATTTTATACCACTAGTATATTATCGGCACATCATAATATTCCTAAATATTTCCTAAGAACCCTAGCCGTCGAAGGAATTTTCCCTAGAAAGAAAAACAAGGCTTCTCTCAACTTCCTCCAATTAATCTTTTCCACCACTAGTGCCATTCTTGCTCTCCAGAGTTAAGTTGTTAGCAAAAGCACACTATCGGCTACCAACTATGAATGGGTTTCAGCTCATGACCACACTTTTGGTCATTATTATTATTTTCCTATATTATATAAATTATTTATGAAATTTTAGAATGATTTATGCCAAGAAATATGTCTTTTATGGATTATAGAAATTTTAGAAAATTATTATTTTGTAGTTATCATATTATTTTAGAAACTCATGGGACCATACTTGTTGTATGTATGATTTAGATTTATTTTATCAGCAAGAAAATTTTATGAATCCCAGTTTTGTCATGAATAGTAAGAAAATTTTATTGCTATTAGTTTTAGCTAATAATTATTGAGAAATAGATTAAAAAGTTAACGATTGCAGAATTGATCATTAACCTTGGTACCAAGTGATCCGTTAGAGGACTAGCTCACCCATAGAAGAACCCAGTATGGTATTCATTTATGGGACCTAGTTAGGTACCCATCAGATTAGCCATTGGCTTAGATTCCGCTATTCAACTCAGATATTTATGTACAAAACATCTCTTGTTTCTCTACTAGTTATTGCCATGGATTTAGTTAACTTAATGTTTTTAGTATAGTTATATGTAATTATATATAAAATGTTTTACATCAGTTGTATATATATGTTATGTATTTTTATTGCTGTACTATGTGGGTTGTGAGTGGAGGCTCACTCACTGAGTTTTGATGAACCCACCTTTCTCTTTTCCTTCCCCTATAGATATAGCTACATGCTTAGTTGTACCACAGGATCCTTCCCATTAGTGCTATAGCTTTGCTTTGAAGTGGAGCTTGTTGTTGGTTATGTCAGTTAGTAGTGCTCCAATAATTCTGTAGCCAGGATCTCGGACATGCATTCTAGTTATTTTCAGAATTTCAGATATTTATTTTAATTATGTTTGGCTTTGGCATAGATTATGGATTCTGTACAGATATATATTCAGGATTTATGTTTTGGAAACATTTTCATAATTATGAAATTTAGTTAAACTTGAGATATTTTAAATATATTTTGATTTATTTATGCATATCAATTAATCATGTTATTAGAGGCTTCTATAGGGATCCAATTCCTTATATGCTGGTCACCTCTTCTAGGCGGGTGGTGACAGTTGACAACTGTCATAATTGACTGAATAGCGTTGGTAATTACGGTGGTTTCTTAAACTGCCTTTATTGTGAAAAACGATGGTTATAACTGCCACAATTACCAAAAATAACCGCCATAATTTACCTGTTTTTTGTAATAACATTCATGAAACTCTGGATATTTGTCTTCCTTCTCCTCACCTATAAAGCCAAATTCGGGCCAACCAAATATGGAAGTGCTAATATAGAAGACAAATTTAAGATAGCATAATTAAACTTTTCACGAACAAAGCAATTTTGAATATATACCCTCCTCATCAGATGCATTAGCTGTGAGTAGATTGTCACTATCCTCATAGTTAGGTAGACAATCACTATCCCAATCTGCTCCAACATCAACAACACCTCTATTGTTATTACTACATTGTCTACCAAAAGTGCCTCCTTCACCACTTTGTCTATTAGACCCAATTTCAGTGGTAATATCTAAAATGCCATTATCTTCCAAGTCAAGCTCCTTATTGTCACTCTCAACAAGGTCACACCCTTCTAATCCCTCCTCAACATCTTTAGTCATCTTTCCTTTTCATTTACTATTTCCCTTCTTTTTTTCTTTTCTATTTCCTTTCCTAGTACTTTTTCCTATTTTTTTTCCTCATTTAGGCCCTGTAGTGGCCGCAAGTTTAGCTTTTCCATTAGCCACTACTCCAGCCAATGCAATAACCCCTGCGTCATCCATGAATACAACATCATTACATCATGAGCCCCTGATCTAGCTGCCACTACAGCAGCCCTTACTTTAGCCACTACTACAACATCCTCAATTGGTGGATGTATGGCATATATTTCCAGTTCAGGATCCTTCTTATACTCCAATACTTTAATAATACTCAACACATCTTTATCAGCTACTAAGTCCTTTAAGCACTCAAATGTTTCCTCCTTAAACTTACATGGAAAGTTCAGTGGTTCACTATACCCAAACTCTTCACATGAGAGCATAGATGAGTAGTTGATAGATAGTCAATATCAAATTTCTCAACTCCTAATGAACAACACCAACATAACTCATTTGAGGTGCAGTGTGAAACACACCTCCATAATACAGAATGCATGTGAAAATTGACATATCTACAAAGAATTTGAAATTGCAAATAAGACACCACAATTAACCAAAATTAGGGGAATTGTATAACTTAACAAAGTGCAAGGACCATTGTGCAATTTTTAAAAAAATTTGTCCTCATATGTCAAACAAACATAAAAAAAAACTGTGCACACATAACCCACGAAAAATGGTATCTTATTAAACAATGCATTCACATGTGACCACTACAAAAGCCAACCCTACCACATGTCCCTACATGCTCTAGCAATAAAAATTAGGAAAAAAAAAGAGATTGGTATAGCAAACAAAAACCCACATCCTCTCTCATTTTCGTATAAAAGACACATTTTGAAAGGTTGTTTAACAAAAGAAACCTCACTTTTGAAGGCTTTAGTTTCGCACAAAAAAAGGATGCTTCAGTTATAGCTGGAATGCCTCGGTCAGGTCAACCCCTTCTTCAATCGTCTAGTCACGACCCCTTCTTAGTTGTACAGTTGCAACCCCTTCGCTGGTCTTCGCGTCACGAGTTTTCCTCTTTGCTGGTCTTTACTGGTTGTACTAGAATAAGCAAGATGGAGGTTGAGAGATTAAGGATAAGCAAGATGAAGTTGCGAGTCTTCCTCTTTGCATTGTTGGTCTTCGTTGGTTGTATTGGTTTAGATCTGAACAAACTAAGCAAGGAGAAAAGGAAAAAGGGTCTCAGACCAAGAGGAAAGGTGTAAGTTGAGAGATTGGGGAAAAGGAAAAGTTAGTTGAGAGATTGGGGATTCGAAATTAGAGTTAAGAAAGGAGTATTTTTGTCCAATTATATATATACGTGAGAAGCACATGCCCACTTAATGGTGGCTTTTAACGTCTGTGTAACAAAATGTGTTCTTCATCATCTGGAAAGTACAGGGGATTGCATTGTACAATTTTAAAACTCAAGATCTAAATTGTATAGGACTAAAAATCCAGGGGATAAATTATTTTTTTCCCTAGAATTTAAAATGAAATTAAAAGAACTTTTCTAAATATTGAAATATTAAATAACAAAATTTTTAAAAATATTGAAATAAAATAATATTACAATTACAATATAAGAACCGAACAATTTTTCATTTTTTGTATAGACAACCAAATTTTTCAATATATATATATATATAAATATTATAATTTAACAGTTAAAATAATAACTAAATATTTCAACCATAAATAAACCCTACTAATGGAATTAAATACGGAAAACCAATGAATATATATAGGGAAATGTTAACCTCCATATTTTCACGTGGCGGTTAGCAATGCACATATTTTCATTTGGACCAATAAACCACTGCTTTTATTGAATGAAACATGTTAGTTTAGGATAATTTTGTAATTTTATTTCATATGCATTAATTACCACTTTAGTTTACTTGACTAATATTGTCTCTCATCTTTATGACATTTTAATGATTATAAAAAAATTTGACACAAAAACTAAAAGTATATCAACCGTACCCTTAACACATTAAAATGAATATATTTAAATTTTATTTAATATTTCCAAAAAAACATTTAATGTTTATTATTTGTAGTTAAAAGTACTAAGTAATATTTAATGTTTATTATTTGAATATTTACGTTAACGCTATGCTATGTCGGCTTATTTTTTATATAAATATTGTTTTAATAATTTACGATCCTTTTTGTTAATTTTAAACTAACTAAAATTGTATTAAGAAATATTTTTTTAAATTAATTTTAAATATGTTAATTTAGTATATAATATTTTTACTTAACTTTAATACTATTGCTTATATATTATTCATGAAAAAAATAATAGAACCTTTTGGTGAGAGAAATAGTAAAGAAAGAATATTAATTGAGAGAAAGAGTAGAAATAATAATTAATGTGGGTACAAAATCACCCATAATCATAAATTGACTAAGAAAATAGAATTGTGGGTTATTTTGTCCAAAATAAAATGTGGATATTGCTCTCTCTCTCTCTCTCTATATATATATATATAAAAGCTAGACATCGAGTTTTTAATACAATAAAGTCATGTACTTTTGATAAACCGCCCACAGCTAATCAATTTGTTCAAATACTTAATGCTCATTGTTTTGCATTGCCTAGTTCAAACTTCAAATCCTGTAATGTGGAAGAGCAGTGGTGCCGTCCAGTCCTTTTGCATCATAGTATGCTACATAGTCAGCAACAGTGGTTGCCCTGTATTTGGGAGGATTGTCTTCTGATAATAGCTCCTTTATAGGTTCATAGAGCTTTGAGGATGACTTCACACCCGTGCAGAAAAAGAACGCAGCAGATATTCTTGGACCAACGTGATTCGCGAGTACTCTGTGTTCAACACTCTTGAATCTATCATTTGTTATAATCTGTGATTCAAATGAGCAACTAATTAGCTACGTCTAAAAAGGATCATTCAATTACCATTAAACAAAGAAACCTGCTCTTATCTCACCACTTGGGATTAGTCATAAGCATCAAATGACCCGATTTGACTAACATTCTAAAATAACCAGAAAATGTAAACTAACTATTACCATGCTTTTGTGAACAACGAGTTGTAAGATTTTTGTTTGTTTCTTTAGGGACTGATACACTGAGGGTTGGAGGGATATATCTAGTGTATGCAGAAACTACATCAATTTAGTCATGCAATAAGCAAGACAAGATGGCACATCAGACGTCGCACCCCAAGCAAGACAGTGGATAAGACATTCTATGTTGTTTAGCAACTTGAACATGAAAGAAATTTGCCGAGTGACAAGCATCAATTTAGTCCCGAATAATTTAGACAAGCCATTTTGGGTGGAATGATATAATGCCATGATATAATTCATTTTCCAATAGAAAAAAAAAATTGCTGTGAATAAAATAAGTATCCGTAATAACTGGTGCGAGAAATATACAAAGAAGAATAACATAAAACTTGCCTGCATAAGATCCCCAACATTAACTACCAGAGCGCCAGGTACAGGGGTTATGTCAATCCACTTGTTCTGATAAAGAACCTGGAGACCACCAATATGGTCCTGGAGAAGCACTGTGAGAAAATCATTGTCGGAATGCTTCGTTGTTCCCATAGTCAATTGTGGTTCAGGACAGGCAGGGTAGTAATGGCAAACAGCAACAAGCCCCTCAGCACAACCGATATCTTTTAGTCGGTTTGGATTCAGACCTAATGCTTCTGATAACAACTCAAACAGTAAAATCCCCAATTTCATCGTGTAATTCCCGTATTCCAGCAGTATATTTCTGCAAAAGCATGAAATCAGTAAGAAACAAAATTGAGAAAAATCAATTTCATATCTATTTTCTTCTGTTGGTTTTTAGTTGCCTTTTTTAGTTTTTAATTTCCTAACTTCATCGCTTAACCTTCATGTTGTTTTGTTCATTTTGAAGATTATACAACTGATAAGAGATTTGTATACTATAAATTTTCCTATTTATTTTTAATTTAAAAGTGGAAGAATCAATTTCATGCCATATACTAATTACTTAACCCAAGAAAGAGATCATTCTAACTCATGAAGTCACCCTGTGCGGATTTGATGTAAAACTCAATACAAGTCAGGGTTTAACATAATACTTCATTGTTCGCTTGTGTTATATATAGGGTGAATTATAAGTAGCTAATTTTGAGATATTGTGTTATTATATTCAATATTTCTGTATTTGCAAAATTATTATCAGAGATTCTTGATGTATGTTAAAATTAAATTGACCTTCCTTGCAATTATTGATTTATTAGTTTATGTTAAGTGACTGGAAATGATAACTTGTGACATGTATTTAATTATTAATGATAAAATAAAAATATCTTGAAAACATTTAATATATAGATCGACTAAAACACTAATTTTTTTATCATGTAATGATAAAGCTTATAATTATAAATTATAATTAAAAAGGATATTTTTAGTCCATTTATATGTTGAATTTTGATAAAATATTATAATTTTACAATTAATGATCATGTATAATAGATCAAGAAGCTAAGCTATTAGTGGGTTTCACATTAGTAACCATCTCTAGTTTTTTTGTTTATCTTTAGAGGATTGTTATTTTCTTCCTGCTCGATTGAGTAGTGATGTTCAGGTTCCGCATTTTGTTCTATTTGCTCTGTGTCCATTGACTAAACTCCTATCTTTCCTTCAGATGAAATAAAATTCCTACCTTAGTACCTTGATCTCAAGTCCTCAGTAGCCTATGTTGAACGAGCAAAGTCATTGATAAAATACATACCTGCAGGCGACAGGTAAATCTTCTGGTTTGGGGGTATCCGGAGCCAGATAACAGATAAAAGTGTCCCTCCAATTGAGTGCTGGTGTGCTATACAGATCAAAATTGCTGTTGTACACAAAGGTTCTTGATTTATCTCGTGTGTAAAATTCTTTTTTGGCTTCGGTCTCCTGCTCGAAAAACCTTTGCACCCCAAGTTTCATCTCCTCGAGGACACTCACAGGGATGCCGTGATTGACCACCTGAAAGAAACCCCATGTTTCAGATGCTTCTCTGACTGTGTCAATAAGCCCATGGCGTATACTTGGGTCTTTATCAATATCTGCAAGGTCAATTACCGGAATAGCATGGGATGAGTTGTCTAAATTTGAGGCGTTCTCATATTTATCTGCAGGTTGATGATGGAATAAGTTAGGGATCCTCTTAACCCCTGCGTCAACAAGCCCTTTCACGCCAGCTTTTGTATCATCAAATGCTTTGCGTTCGTTTAATCTACAATCAAAGTTCGCCTTGGTTGTCCCAGCAATTTCATTTGTATCAGTGTTTCTCATTTTCCTTCTGTTTTGTAGTGGCTTAGGGACTAGAATGTTGAATAGAAGCCAGGGAAGAATAACCGCTTTTGTAACACCAAAGGAATTACACACGCAAACTCGATCCTACGTACTACTTTTGATAACCATTACCAACAGAAGAAAAGATCAGATGGATTAGTCAACAGATTCTATAATCGATGCATAATTCATTTAATACTGTCCAAGTTTTGTCTTGGTACATCGTACTTGTGACTTGTGAGTGTAATATAATAATGAAGGGTGATTAGAATTTAGAATGAAGCTGCACCAGTAATGAGTCCAATCCTATCATCTGTTCATTTGCCATTTTTATTAGGTTTACCGTCTTTTCTTTACTATGTCAAATAAGTCGGCGCTAATCTTATCCTTGTGAGTTGGTTAACTTGGTTTTGAGCCCTCTCCCCTTTTAGAACTTCTTGAACATATCCAATCTCCATACCTATCTTTGGTTGGTCGACTATGATGACCGGTATGGAATAAAATGAAGTGAAATAGAGTAAAATGGAGGGGAGTAGAATAATTATTCTACTCTATTATTTGGGTCATTATTTTGGATATGGATAAAGAGTGCTGTTTTATGTGTGTTATTGAAATTTATGAAGTTTACAATAAATATGGGTTTTTTTTATACAAATCACTATATAGCAATTTACTGTTATTATCGGTTAAAAAATTAGTATTTTTCACACACAATAACTACGTAATAATAATGGGCCAATTATATTAATAACTACAGTCTTTTTCGCATTACACATGCTAATAAAAATTACATAATAATAATGGACCAATTATGTTAATAACTAGAGTTTTTTTCGGATTACACATGGGCCAATTATGTTAATAACTAGAGGCTTTTTTTTTGGATTACACATGCTAATAAAAATTGCATAATAATAATGGGTCAATTATGTTAATAATTAGCATTTTTTTTGGATTATACATACTAATAAAAATTACATAATAATAATGGACAAATTATGTTAATAACTAGAGCTTTTTTCGGATTACACATGCTAATAAAAATTACATAATAATAGGAAGTCCATCAACAAAGAATATTTATTTGATTACAAAACCATAAATACAACTACATAATAAGAAGTCCACACTTACAAAGATACATCATCTCCCTTTCCCCTTCCCCATCTCCTTATCTTGCTGAAATGGTAATGGGCTATACCTATCAGGCGGCACTATTTTTTTTTCTTAATTTAAGATCAACGTAATTAACTATTTTACCCTTGAGGCCCTGCTTCTTCTACCTCCATTGTCATTGTCATCGTCCTCACCCTCACCCTCACCCTCACCCTTACCTTTACCCTTACCCCTTTCTATAACACCCTCCTAAGTGCAACATCATTCTTAAGCCATGATATCGGACTCGAGAGTTGTTACTTATAGATTAATGGACCTTCTTAAATATCTATAGTAAGTTCGATAGATTCATGTAATAACTAAGTCGTAAATCTATTAAAATATGTAACAAAGAAATAAAACATTATTTAAATACATAGTCAAGTACAAGAGAAAGCTCTTCTATGAGCTTTAATACACATCTATGCTCTATTATATTTATATACATATACCTACAACTATGTACAATCGATACAAATCTCAGCCACTAGACTACTGCAAAATCAAATTTCTTTTATGTAGCAGTTCCATAGTTCTTTGGATCAACCTGGAGACGACACAAAAACACAAATACATAAGGGTGAGAATTATACACTCCTCAGTAGGGCATTTCCCCCAAAATACACAACAATAATTGTCATTGTTATCGTTCCAGCCACTTTGATTTATTAGGAAAAAGGTGATCATGTATTACATAACAACAGTTTATTTTTAAAGTTCCAAATCATACCTCCAAAGTGGGTTGCTTTTAGTAATAAGTCATTTCATACACATATATCATAAAGCTCATAATCATAGTAAATAATGTTAAATAAAATGATTGATAAGATTTGAATATGCATATGCTAATTGCAGTGAAATTATCTTAAAGGGCCCTGCTTCTACTTATGTCCACAAAACTCAATTCAATGCATTTTTCTCTTTTCATCAACATAGGAAAAACTTAGTTCTATACCAAATGGTATCTACAGTGGAAAGCTCCAAGAGGGATAATAGATTGCTTATTAGGACATGAGCTCATTTCTATACATGATTATCAGACTTCATTTTTTTCTTTTTTCGAATCTCACATACACTTCTATTCTTAGCCGATACATCTATTGACTCATAATATCTCTAGGAAAGTTCCTCCTTTTTCCTTCCCCTTCACCCAACTTAAGTCTTGTTTATGTTTTACCCATATATCAGAACATGCATACAATTGAAGTTCACAGATTCTCTTTTATCACAATGCATACATTAATCACATATAAACAATCAATCACCAATGATTCTCGTTCATTTCTCATAAATCCATTTTTAAAGTATATAGCATGGATTTATAATCATTATACTTGAACCAAAAGTCATTACATTCCTAATTCAAGACTTGGGGTTCATTTTCGGTACATTGGATAGATTTTACACATAAGTAGCAAAATATATTTGGTACATCAAACAACCAATTACAAGGCTCTAAAGATTTTCCATGACACCTTAACGTGTCCATAAGGTCTTGTAAAACTTTCATAGCAAGAATCATTCTCTAATTATGTTAACAAAATCTACAAATTTGGTGGTCAGAGGCCTCCTAATCTCAACTCAAAGCCAAAATTCTTGATTTTTCTACCCCTAGTAAATGAACCTAGAAAATTCAAAATAAAAATCATGGTGAAACCTTGAGATGTCTCTAACACCTTTAAGAATTTCAAAGGAAAATTCAATCTTTTGATATGGTAATAAAATTAACAAAATTTTCAAGTTCAATTCTAAAAATTCGGGCAGTACAAGCATAGTTTTGGTTCTTGAATTTTTTGAAGCAGTAAAAGTCTTTACATGACCTAAGAAAAATCATGGAGTTGCCTTAGGATGTTAGATTCAACATATAATTTTTCTAGTTCATTAAAATACCTACAAATATATCAGAAAATTTGTGATAATTCCCTGCCTACGGTAAAACTGAAAATCTAGCAACATGGTTCAACACTTCTTTTGACAAAAATGATTTTTCTACAACACCAATACACTCCACCAATGTAATTACACCTATAACTATGTGTAATTATACATTAGAACCGAGAATATCAAATTTAAACCATGAAAATTTGCAAAAAAAAACATAATTACACTAAACAAGATACAAGACCTTACTTTGGTGGTTTAAGGGATCTTGGCTCCAAAGAATGATCCAAGAATGATCTTTCTCACTCAAGGACTTCCAACCCACATCAAACCTGTCCTTTTAAAGTAGATTGTGAGCTCTCAAAGTAGAATAAGTCAATGGATTCAAATTCTAATCAGTTAGTTTTGTAGGTGGTAATCAGTAGAGTAAGTTTAGTAAAGGAAATTTGTGGTTTTTGACAAGTCTAGGCTAGGATTTTGGGAGGTTGAAATCAAGTTTGAAGCATTTGAAGGAAGCAACAATGGTGGTTGTTTGGGTTCCCTTTCTAGCCGTGAATGATAGGAAAAAGTAACAAAGTTTAGTGGCCTTAAATGATCTAGCTTAGGTTTACTCTTTATTTAATATAAAATCCAAATTCTTCCTAAAAGAAAACAAGGTGAATGGCTGGGGTTTGATCTTGTAATTCAAGGTTAAATCCTAGCCTTACACTTGTCCCTAAAGGATAAACATAAAGATTAAACTATCTTTCGATGTTAGAAATTACACACCAAAATATTGCCGAACGGGTGAAACACCATACTTGGGTAATTAGATATTGTCAAAATTAAAATCCAAGTATAAAATCTTCATTTATAACTATTTCTAACCTTAACCCTATCTTTTCTCAGTCCTAGGCATTTCTTAGTCCTGGTTCTAGGGTTTCTGCTGTCCCAACGGGCTTGCAGGGCCGATAAGGTCACTATTCTCTTTTTTTTAACACATCTATTGGACTATCCTCATCATTAATAAAACTGTCAGATTTTTAAAATTCTTACTGGTAAAGTTCAAATTAAATTTTCAAATAATTTTTCAAGTGTTACACCTTCACGCTCATGCTCATGTTCACCCCCTCCACGTTTACCCTTACACCTTTCATGCTCACCCTCACCCTGATCTCCCTCATTTCCCTCATCCTCACCCTTATCTCCCTCACCCCATCTTCATCTCCCCTACCTGCATTTCCTCCACCCTCGCCTTCAAGATCTGGCTTTTGACTCGATGTCTCGGTATCCTAAAAACTTTGGATCAACATCTCTATGTTGGCATTCGTGATCGAAACATAACCTTCACATAATATATGTACACGAGGACTCTGCACAGGTGGTGGCATCTGTGGAATGTAAGGTGGTAGCATATTGAGATCAAAGGTAGCCCCATCTATAAGTGGTTGGGCACCATGGGAAAAATCATACATTCCTTTATACCATGACATTTCTGGCCCACCAGTCCCAAAGTGAATAGACCTTCTCCTGTTGGACATCGTCTCAGTAAATCTGGATCTACCATGGTATCCAACTGGATTGTATGATAATCGGGGTGGATCTTGCACCATAGCTGTATGTTGACCTTGTGAAAACCAAGGGATTGGATTATTCTAATATGCCGGAAGGGGGGCACATGATGTGCTCTGTGGAGGAGGGACCTGATCAGCTCCATAAGGAATATGTGATCTGCTCCTCCATGGTGCGGCACTTGATCTGCGCCGTTCAAGTGGTGCTCATGGGGGTACCTCTTCTTTTCCATGGGGAGGTACTAGACTGGACAATTGTAGAGGACCTATTGTATGGGAAGCATACCATGCCCGATATTCATTAAAAGGGTGATAATCAAGAATGAGCTCACCCTGTATTCTTTTGTTTATTCGATCATCCCACATTTCCCCCCACTGTGCATATTTTACTCTCTAGTTGCTTGTTTTGCTTCTTAAATCTTTATTATGATATCGTGTTAAATTCGGGGGCTTAGTAGGAATTGTGTTTTGATATCCAAACTATCGCATAATGCGATCAGCTAGGTGTCACTCTATTATCTCAAAGCACAAAAGTGGTACCACGGCATACCACATGTTCGGCTCGCAGATCATTTGGAATAAGTGCATCAACATTAGTATCTTGATATGGTTGCCACACAATCAGCATTAGTAAAAAAAAATGATATATGCAATTAAATGTTAAAAAATTAACATATTATAAAATATCAGAAAATATTTTATATATCATACCTCATTTTCCCTGTTATCAATAAGCTATCTTAGAGTTTCAAGATCTCTGAGTGATCTGTCCCTCGGATATTGTGCTTGATGCCAACTGTGACATATTATGTTAATCAGATACAACTTTAACAATAATAGATTAAAAATTAATAGCCACTCCAAAATGTCGATTGTCACTCCCATTTTAGGGGTTTTTATTTAATAGCTGTAAAATGCCTTTCTTTCTTCACTTTTAATTGAAAAATAATTTAACAACAAAATCATTATAAATTATTATTATAATATTATGTTATTATTAGTTCAATTAATTATCGTATATTTATTTAAAGTTTTTGTTATTTATCTCGGTCTAAATTTTTTATATGATCATAACATGATATAAGTTTTAATAACCATAATTTATTTAGTAATTTATAAAAAAGATAATTTATTTATTACGATCCTTTCAATCTATCTATTAATGTTGAAAAAAATTCTGGATTGATAACTGATACAATTTTGTATTTCTAAATAAAATAAAAATCATAAATAAAAATTGTGAATAAAAATATAACTAACAATTAGATGTAAATTATTTTTTTTTCCAATTATTAATTTTCTATTAGATGAACTATAATTTAATATTTCTAAATAAATTAACAATCGAAAATAAAAATTGAACATGTAACTAAGTTAATGAATCAAATTGTTTTATAGTGAGCGTAATGGAATTGTTTTTATTATTATTCATTCCACTTGTCATTATTATTTTATTTTTAAATATAAGTTCATTGTTACATATTTAAGTAACTAATGCATTAAAAATAGTTCAATAAAATAATTTAGTACTTATATATATATATATAAGTTAAGTTTAAATAATTATAATGTTTAATAATTATTACAAGGATTAGAAAATTAACGAGATTAGCATCTAGATTCCAAAAATTGAATAAATTAAATTATTAGTCAATGTACTAATAACAGATTTAGCTAAATTTATAAGTGATGATACAATTAATTAATGTTAAACTATTGTTTTAGTGGCAATAGACATTTAAGAGTGACAATAACCCCTCCCTGAAAATTAAATAATTTTACCTCATTGAAAATGGAAAATCCAGTGCATTGAGAATTGAAGCAAAAAATGGGAGTCATTTCTATGCCCATACTTGTAATAGTACCATGCAGCTGTTGATATCGGTTGTTTTTCTATGGGATGCACAACACAATGCCCAATATAGCACCATTAGGCAAGTCAAACTCCCAATGTAGGACCCAGCTTGCTCTAAATTCTTAAGCAGTTGAAGGTACTTTGTATGTACCTCAAAATTGCTCTTGTCAGGGATAATAAAATTGGTCAACAATAAGAGTATGTAGCATCAAGCATGGAATTGTATCTCCATCTCATTTGTAATGTGAAGACGTGCAAGATGGTCCCTCAGTCAACTTAATTTAAGTACCCCGCCATCAATATCTCATGGTCTAGGCACACTGTCAAGCAGATGATTACAATGCCAGGGGAGTGTGTCAAAGTTGTTAATGTTGCCAATGTTAGATCCAATGACAGCTTCACCATGGACAAGGAGTCCAAGTTGAAGTGCAACATCTCCCACTAGTTGTGAAATGCAGTACAGACCAGCATGCTGAACATGGTGAGCTACTACCAGCTTTATTATAGGAATAGACAAATGACAGGGGTTCAATACTCTATTTATCTGTTACAAACACATATTTTAAGTACAATCGTAATACTAGTAAAGCAATTACAATATAAAATAATAAACTAATAGAATAATTACTAATTAAAAAAATCTACACTTTCAACTATAAAATTAATTAAAAATTTAGATTTTATCAAAAAAATATTCTACAATGTCAGAAAATCAAAAGAAATATTATCATAATTATAAATTCTAATTCCAATCACATTTTATTTATTTTACTAATTCAAAATGTTATAAACACACTAAAAATAAATAACTTGCTCGTAAATTCTGCACAATATGAAGTCTTCGATCCATCTTTTCTAGCCATTTTCTTTTTCAAGAATAAAAAATAGAAATCACTCACTCGCACAACTTATTCTCCTCCAAAAAAAAAAACTCACAAAGCTTCTCACTTCTTACCTTCGGCCTCCTCACTTCTTTTCACGGTTCTTGTAACACCCCGATTTTTCTGTCTAAGGGAAATGATCAAAATGCCCCTGAGGTCATTTCCTGACCCGAATTCGAGGGTAACCAACTCGGTCGTCCTTGAAGGGTCAACTCAATGTTTGAAGGGGATTGAATGACCTTTGAATGCTTCCGGAAGCGAAAATCTCGTTTTCCGCAGTTTCGGGTCAAAATAACCAAAATACCCCTATAGCATTTTACGCGGGTAAAGGTGCCGTTTGAGCTCGAAACTTTTCCCAGAGGTTTAAAAACATGTTTTCATGTGTCTAGAGGTCTCTGTTCAAGTCCCGGTGGTTCCGTGCAGTTTTAGTGCAAAATTACGATTTTGCCCATAGAATAGTATTTTTGAGTTTAATGACGTAATTAAGCAAACCTAAGCAATATTAGGCTCTAAACGAAGATTAATTTATTTTCCTAATTAATCTAGAGTCAAAATAATTTATTAAAGTTAATTAGAACCTAAAATTGCTTAGATTAAACTTAAATCCCTTTTTAGAACTCAAGATTCCTAGTCTTGGAATCTTGAATAGTGTTTTCTCTCTCCAATTCCTTAAATCAAGGAAGTGTGTCTAGAGTTGTTTAGACTCTAAATTGAGGATCTAACTCACTAATGGTGCAAGACCACTCCTTAATTATGTCTAGACCACCCTAATTATTCATTTTCCTTACCTAAACACTTTCTTACAAATTCCTAATCTTAAGCATAATCAAAGATACACCTAAACACAACTCTAAACCACAATTAAAATGCAAACACAACCACACATGGGCTGATGCATATTCGGCCATCTCTCTCCAATTACCACACATATTAAATTGTTTCCTCACTCAAAGAGCCATGCTTGAGGCCATACCTTGAACCATATCTCACCATACTTTGAGTCATACCTCACCATGCCTCAAGACCACACTATCTCACCTCATGGAACTCATGGGATGCCCTCCAATCTGCACACATGGCCGAAGCACTCTCCCCCCATTCACACCCTTCATTTGTTTCATTTCTCTATAAATAGAATGCCTTGAGGAGCTTGCACCACTTTTAGATCATTTGCTAAGTTTAGGAACACTCAAAGCTTTTCTTTTCTCTCAAAGTTCTAGTGTTCTTCAAGTTCTTCAAAGTTCTTCATCATCTTCATCTTCTTCTTCCATCTTCAAGTTCATCACATCAAGTAGGGATTTTCTTTCAAGTATTCCTTTCTTTAAAGTTTTTGTTCCAAGCTTTATGTTTATAGTTTCTCTTGATTCTTTTTAGAACTTCTTTTCTTCTCCTTTTTCTTTCTCATTTTCGGCCATGGGCCTTGAGGTTCAAAGAAATGAGAGCTTGATGATGAGAGTTTCATGATGATGTTCATCACTTGAAACAAACTCTAGAGCTTGATCTTTGTTCTTGAGCAAAAATGTTTCTAGTTTTTCCTTTCTTGAACTCTTGAGAACTTTAGTTTTGATGGTGTTTTAGAATGATTCTAAGGACTCAATGATGAGGTCTCATGATGTTGGTGTTAATATATCATCAAGATCATGGACTCTAGAGCTTCAAATATTTCTTTTCTTGCCTAGATGTTTCGGCCATTTCCTTTCCTTTTATATGCCTTATGGTTTGATTTTCTAAAGATGTTGTTTGAGTTCTAAGAACTCTAGACTTTACTTTGTCTTGGTTTGATGAGTTTGGGTTGAGGTTTATGTTCCTTTAAATTCTTGTTAAGAGCTCTAGAAAGATAAAATGAACTTGCATAATTTATTTTATGCTTGCATTTAAATTTGCATTCTTGCTATACATCTTTACTTTCAAGCTATCACCTAAGAACATAAAGATTAAAATGGAACTTGCATAATCACTTAATTTAATTCTCAAAGCCTTTCTATTTCGGCCTTAAAGTCGATTGTTGTTGGGCCTAGAGCACTAAAATAAAGAATTGAACTTGCATCATCACTTAATTAATTTCTCGAATGCCTATCTATTTCGGCCTTAAAGTCGATTGTTGTTGGGCCAAGAGCACTAAAATAAAGAATTGGAACTTGCATATTTACTTTCAAGTTTTCACATTTAAGTTTATGCCTCGCATATTTACTTTCGAGTTTGCACGTTTAAGTTTATGCCTTGCATATTTACCTTACGTCATCACTTTAATTTGTAAACAAAGATTAAAAATGAAAAGCATGAGCACGTCTATTTTATGTCATAACTTAAGAACCTAGAGCTCAAAGACTTGCCCATTTCATTCCAAGTTAAAGTTTAATGTGAAACCATTCTTTGAATGCATATTTTTGACCAAGTAGTGATGATGGACTTGCAATAAGTTTTCATCTAGCTACAAGGACCAATAGTCTATGTTCTAAGTTTTCCTTAAAGTTTTACAAAGCTTTTCAAGGTTACGTTATCATGAGAGATGACTTTATTCCCTTTTAGAAGATAAAATATATTTTGGTCATTGATCTAAGGCTTCTCTTAGTCTCTTGATGAATTAAAATGATTTGCAAAGAGTTTTAGAAATTCTAAATTGATTCCAAGAGAAACTAGTTAACTTATGTACCTAGAAATGTCAATTAAAATCCTTTACTAAAGCTAAATGTTTTCGATTCTGATATGATGAGTGTGATGCTGTATGATGATGTTTTGATGTGTTAGAATGTGTGAAAATATCATATGATGATGTAGAAATGATTCTATGCATAATAGGTAAGAAACTAGCTAACTAGAAATACCATAAAGCTAGAATTTAACATAGTTTTGACCCATTTGTTTATGGAACTTATCCAAACTGTTTTAATGGGAGCATAATCAGATTAGGATTGATTAGACATGAAAAACTTGGTAACATTTGGGTTAAAATCGAATTCTAGCACCTATTGGAAAACTAGCAACTAGAAAACCGTAAAAAAAGCAAGTGTAGAACTCTTAGAACATTTAGTTTTGTGGATTCTGTCCAGCAACGTTACAACATGATAAATGTGATTTATAATTAGTTCTTAAGCATAGGAATGTCTCATAATTGATTTAGATTTATTTTATAGCGCCTTAGGCGAAGACGGAACCGAGAAAGGGTCTAAAACGTAAGTTCTAGAACCCCGTAATCCCAAGTTAGAAATTCTGCCCTATGCTATTCAGATTCAAGTGTGAACATGAGGATTATGAATGATGTTTAATTATGAGCCCTTAGGTGCATAAAATATGAGCGACGAATGTTAGAGAACCATATCTCATGATTAAGACCCGTAAGGGTCAAAGCATAAGCTACCGTAAGGATAAACGGTTGAATGTTCCATGATGATGTATGTGGTATGTAAATGATAATGATGTTATTCATATGAGGAATTCATGAGGATGTATGTTTATGTGGCATAAAGCAAATTTGGAAGGAATTCGGCGTAATGCCTTTGCGCCGCCAAATTCCCGACAAATTTGGGGACTTAAAGAGATTTTGAAAATTAAGGTACTAAGATGGGTTCTAGGATGACACCGGTTCAGCCGAGCACCCCTAAGAGGTTTGCCCCCTAACCCGTACTCAGATAGTTGGGATTTATGATTTATGATACGCTTATCATTAAGTGGTAAGTAAGAACTAGTGACGACTAGTTAAGGTATGAGCTCATAACCTAGATATGTGACACGTTCTGGGTGACATCGGTTCGGCCGAGCACCCCCAGTTCGATTGTCTTTTAGGGTGGCCTATGAGGAAGAGATGTTTCATGATTGTGATTATGTCACTAAGTTTGTCCCATATGAACGTTACTATTGCCACTTTATGCCACTGATTATGATGATGCTTGATGTTATGTTTTATGTATGTGCATTAGGTAGTGCCATGCATACATCTTCTATTATGTTGCATTCATGACATTAAGATCATCCTAAAATCAATGGACCTTGGCTAAAGTATATTTTAAAGTTTAAAATGAACTTAATGCATGTCCAATCATTTTGTGTAATTAAACCCAAGGTTCCTGAGGACGTAGATGATGACACCTAGGTAGTAGGAGGCCCTACTGAGATTCTTTAGCAAGATTCTCACTCCCTCCATCTCTTTCTTTCCATCACGTCTTCAGATGGCGACATTCGTAGTGTTCGTGGACACGCCGACATGGGAGGTGCACCATGACCCGGACCATGGGTCGTTCCATTTTGTGGGTTGATGCACGGTTAGAGTATTCATGTTCATGGGTCGACCCTTCACTCCCCCTGTACATTCCCATCATTTCTCCCCCGTCTCACCTTTTGGCGATGACCTGGTGTTCGAGCACGCACGTCCCCGAGAGGAGAGGCTTCGCCATACTCCACCGTCCATATCCGCTGCTCGAGACTACCCCCAGTATGTGCCTTGTTGCTCGTCATCTTTTTCGGAGACGGATCCTTCCGAGGATTCGGCGACCCAGGTACCCTCCGAGGGATCTTCCCCCACCATACCCATGGATCTTGGGGAAGGTAGCAAGCTCTTCGTGACTCAGCCGAGGCTTGCACGACGACCGGAGATGAGGCCACGTCGTGGAGGTCACTTTCGAGCCCCGTCCCGCCTATTCACGTCGGAGGAGCTTGCTCAGTTTCCTGGTTACTTGCCACGCTCGAGGGATAGTCGCCAGTAGGAGGCTATAGATGGCCGAGGTAGAGCACACACCAGTTAGATGGAGATAAACCTTCTTTTGTTTAGAGGTTATCCCTTTAGGTGCACTCGAGTAGGGGAGTAGTTTATGTCTATGCTTATGTTGTATTTTCTTTCATGTATTCCCTTGTACTAAATTAAGTCCCACACTTATAAATAGGCAAGTTATATATATATGAGATAATATTCAGTGTTATTCATGTTGTGCCTTATGCTATGATGTTATGAGATGTATGATTTGATCGTTACATGATATATCGCATCACGCGGGTCTCACTTTGTTTTTCAAAAAAAAAATTACCCGTATTTTCCGCTAAGTATTTCTAAGTAAAATTGAGAACTATGAAGTAACAGACTAATGATTAACCTAAGTATGTTCTAGAGTATTGGGTTAAAAATTAGGATGTTACAGTTCTTTCCTCTCTTTTGATGGTTATATAGATTCATCCGTCTTTTCCTTTCAATGATTCATTCACACAAAGAAAATGAATCATTCATGCATGCATGGAGGAGTGGTTGAGAGTGGGTGGGTGGCAGCAGACCTAGCCAGATTCGCACAAAGGAGTGGGTTCCCCTCACAAATCGCTACCTTACAATTTCTTAGTCAACTAGATTCCCCCTGTGCACCTGAATGTTAGCTCTAGAACTCTTCCAAGAAGTGATAACAAGTTTTGAATGACAACAAAACTAATTTAAAGATTGTAGAATTAAATAGGTTCTAATTATGAAGCACAGACATTGACACGGACACGGGACACGACATGGACACGGACAAGGAGACACACCAAACTCAAAAAATTACAGGACACAGACACGGCATATATATATATACACTTTTTTTTTATTTTTTTGTATGATTCTTTTTTTTCTCAATTTTTTTTGTTATGTTTGTATAATTTTTGTATCTAAGTAATTCTTATTTTTTATAATCAATTGAAGAATTTTTAAAATGAAATGACCCATCAGATCCAACTAAGTTACTAAAGTTGGTGGTTTTTAGCTCATGTTGGTATTAAAAATTTTAAAAATAATAAAGAAACTAACTCAGGTGTGTCCACAGTGAATTAGAGCCATGTCTGACGCGTGTCCGGTCATGTTTCGGCGCGTGTCCAGTCGTGTGTCTGACACATATCCGACACATGGACACACTGCCAACTTGTGTGTCCGTGCTTCTTAGGGTTCTATCGTTCAATTTATCAAGGCTTAATCAAATGAGGACATATTTTACTTTGCATGTGCAAACATGTTTTATCTCATGGTAAAGGATATGAACTAAAAAGAAAGTAAAATTATACTCTTGTTCAAGCTTAAAATAGCTAATGATTTGAAGAAGAAATTAACGCTGCAAGAAACCAAGTTTTGAGACTTCAAAAAGTTGCACTGGACATTAGAAAGTACGTTGAAAATGAAGGTATCAAGAAAACTCTGAGAACTAGGTGTTAACACCATCTTCAATCAGCATAATCGCAATTCTTTCACCATCATAAAGCTTAGATCAAAGACTAGAAGATCAAAGAGTCATTAAGGATCTGATATCGCAAGTTAGAAAGCTCACTTCACTGTGGAGCACTAAACGTCATTGGAAAATGAGGGAAAATTTGAATTTTTAAATTCAAATTTAAAGTCAAACCCAACGTTAGAATTAGCGTGTCATCATTTTTGCCAATTGGATCAACTTACCCCAGCTTCTAGAAGAAAGAGTTTAGAAACCATGATCGGAAAGTAAAAGTAGTTTTTGAAGGGGCATCAGGAACCTCAACGCCGTAATGGCTTCTGCAATAGATCTGACAAACTGTTAGCCTACTCTTCTAGACTACTTTTCCAAGACACAAATGGGTTATGAACATGTGTCACTTGGAAATTTGATCAACGGAAGAAGACCACATTTAAATAGAGATGTTTTGCTCAAATGAATAGAGAAAGACTCCACGCAAGAAGAGAAAACTGTGTGAAAATCTCTCCTCACATTTAGTAAGGTTCATATCATCATGGAATCAGATTCCTTATATGTAAAAATCTTCTTTCTACATTGTTAAATAGATTTATGTTCCTCCTAGGAAAAAATGATAGAAAGAAGTCATTCAAGTTATCCCAAGATTTTCATGTATATTATTAAGGAAACTTGAGTGTAGGTTAATTTGAGTGGCAATCCAAACACAGTACCTTTGTATCCTTGATCTAGTAGTGATCGATATGAGATAGTTAGGAGGGGCTAATGTAAAAATACTTGTAATGCGATAGTAAAGTGTTCTTACTTATCACGGTTTAGCTTGGAAAGGTTAGTTAAATATTACTTTCAACGAGACATGTAACAGGTGGTTTACTTGTCACGAGTTCAGCTTGACGAGGTTGGTGAATAACTATTTGGTTTAGCTTGGAGAGACTGGTGAATAACTGCTCAATTTGTGATAGTAGTGGTTGTCTTCTGGTCACAAATGAGAGCTTTAGAAGGCTAATGTAAAGACTATCCAATTTTTCTTTCTCGTGTTGAGAAAGATGTTTAGTAGAACCTCAACGTGTGTTGAGTACTGGATGTAGGCAGGTTTGGCCGAACCAGTATAAAAATATTTGTGTCACATCTTCTTCTCCTTGATCTCCTTTATTTTTCTTTGTTATGTTTTACAATTGAATTTATACTGGTATATCATTTTAAGCTGTTACGTTATTTATCATTTACTTCAGAAATCTACTTTTTGAAACTACTAATTGCATTTCTGCTACACCATAGGTTTTATATTTAAGAGTACTTTTGGTTAAAGATTTAAGATATGCAAAAAGAACTAAAACACAATTCAATCCCTCTTCTCAGGCACATTTTTAGCTACAGGTGGTATAAGAGCAAGGTCTCTAAGGGGTTGAGCAACCCAATGATTACAGAGGACAAAGCTCTGAAGGTCAGAATGGCATGAATCCACACAGTAGAAAAGCTTCCCTTTAACTGATCATCTTGTTTGATGATTTTCTAGGTCTTGAGAAAGCTATTGTCAACATCAAGAGGAGTCTCGAGGGTAAGTGGACAAGAAGAACAAAAGGAAAAAGCTCAGTTGATCTCCTAAGCCAAGCTCCTACTCATATGTACACTAAGTAGAGATGAATATGACCTATTTGTTGCTTGTGACACATGAAAAGAAATATGGGATAGACTGTGTAAATAGTTTGAAGATTTTAAACCGTCCTAAAAATCTTTGGCCTTAAAGTTATCATCTCAGAAGCAATGAAAGTTGCTGAAATCTCAAATGAAGAGGAAAGATCTGATGTAGAATCTGAGATTGAAATTGGAGATGAGATCTCTATATTTGTTGAAAATGTCAAAAGTCTAAGAAGGCTAAACAAAGATAGGAAGAGACATCAATCTTAGAAAAAATAAAAAGGGCAAAGAAAATCTTGAAAGAGCAATCTGCTAATCGTAGTAAGAAAGAACTTCTTGAATCAAGAGTTCCAAGCTTAGAGCATCATAGAAATATCCCAACCTAAAGAAGAAGAGCATGCTAGCTACTTGTATTTCTAAAGATGAAAAGAGTGGATCATAAAGTCATGTTGAGCAAGAAAATGCTACAATCCTATGAATCATGATTTGGGCATGGTTCAACAAGAGATTGTATGGTAAGAGCATTTAAACTCAATCTTTCATGTTACTTAGTAATTACATTATATGGTGAGTTATTAGAAGTTTCTCAAGTTTATTTTCTCTGAATATCTCAAACTAGTCAAGGAACTCATAAGGTTGCTTCGAAACTTGAGAAGATCAAGCCTGAAGCTGAAAAGCTTATGCTTAAGTGAGAAATACTACAAAAGGCCTTTCTCTTCTCAAGTTCTATAAAAATAAAGCCTCCAAAAGAAATGTGAAAGACATCAGAAAGTTATTTTTGAATTTTGAGAGGACTTCATGGCTTCTAAGATCTAACCTGGAATATTTGATATATATATATAATTCAAAAACCTTGTTTTTATGCTAAATGTCAGAGTCCAAAGTTTCAGAAAACTAGTTTGGGATATATAGAGGAAATAGGAGATAAAAAGGCTATGTAACCTCATCTATTAGCTATAAATTTTGTTTATTGTACACTTTGCCACATGAAGGGATATCTACCTGACAAATGGTTTTTATAAAAGAAATCCATTAGAAATCCATTACAAAGGGATATCTTCCTTGATAACTAACCAAAAGGACATGAGAAAGTTAGGGTACCAAAATCAAATAGCATATTATGGCAGTTGACTCTAGTGCACACACCCACACATGTTTAGGATAGCCTTCTTTTGCTTTTAGGGGTTATCTATTTTAGATGCTATTATAGTTAAAGGGTTTAGATGTATTTTCTTTATGTTTCTTCATATTATGAACGGATAACTGTATTAGCGCTACTATTACTTGACTTGGTGTATGGTATAACTATTTATATATTTCGATCTATGGTGTTGCTTCATTTCGTTTCATTTGTTATGTTATGATTTTCCTTTGCAAGTCAACGATATGGCTTACTTTATGCACTCGCGTTCCTCACGTTTTAGCTTTCATTTCCAAAAAAAAATTTTACCCATATTTTCATTAAGTATTTTCCAAAGACTAGAATTAAGAACTAGAATAAAAGAATGATAACTAATAATTAACTTGAATACATCCTAGCTGGATTGAGTCAATTATTAGGGTGTTACAGCTATAGATCATGCTTTATCCTCTCCACCTCCTGCTGATGCATAAGTTGAACCTTAGGCTGAATCACCTATGTTAGGGGAGACCATACCCCTAGATATTCTTGAACCCTTTCCAAGGACTGCTCCATCAACATCTGCACCCATCAATTTGCCTTATCAATCATCAACCGAACCTTCATCAATCGCTCAGTTCCATCATATCATCCTACAGAATCTGAGAGAGATTACTTTCAGATAGGATAGGCTTGAGGCAACAATTATCAGAAGCTCCTCCAACTGAAGGAGTTGCTGTTTCTGTGACGGATCAAGATGCCCCTTCTTCTACTACTCCAGCTTAAGAGGTTGCTAATTCTTCCTTGGCTCAAATATTGGATATTGTTGCTACTATTCCTAAGCTTTCTTATGCTCTTACTGCCTATGCTTCTACTTCTACCACCTCTGCTAATAATCACACACCATCCTCTTCATCTTTTACTATTGCACAAGATGAAACCCATGTTGAATTGCCTAAATCTGGGGAAATAGTACCCTTAGACATTCCTAAGGCATCTCCTGGAGCTGCTCCTGCACCCATCAATCTGCTGTCTATATCCTTAACTGAGTCTTCAGCAAGATATTAGATTATTCTACAAAATCTAAGAGAGATTTTCTCCAGACAGGATAGATTTGAGGCAACCCTCATAGAGCATGGTGCCCAACTTAGACAAGTAGAAGATTTGCAGCTTCAGATTCTTCAACCTTTGTAGTGTCTATTTCCAGGCGCAATTCCTTTTTGATGATGCCAAAAGAGGGAGAAGAAAAGAATTGAAGAAAATCATGTGCCAATGGAATTTGGGGGAGGGCTATGGAACTCAGGAGGAGCTTAAAGAATTTTTTTAGCATGCATTTTTTTCTCTTTTGAAGTTTTATATGTTTTTTGTTAATCCTTGTCGGGTAGCTTTTAACAGTTTGCATATCTTGTTTATACAAATCATTTTTTTTGTTATATATATATATCATTTTTTTTATGATGCATATATGTCCTTTCTATCTTATGCCTTGTTTCTTTTAAGCCCTGATACATATATGTTTTTAGGCCTTAATACATATTGGTGCTTAATTATGCTCAACTAATCATATGTTAGGCTAATAGATGTTTGCTTCTTATTTCCTATGTGCGTATGCTCTATCTTGTGTAATCAATCAGCACACTAGGATATTTAAGCTAACATGGGTTTTTATTATTAGTTCTGGCAAGTATCTTAAGGAGCACAAGATCTCTTTTATTGCTCTGATACTCGTATCTATCTACTAAGCCTTGATATGTATGATGTGCTTAAATTGTTTTTATGCTTAAAAATGTATCAGTGAGCAAACTTATGTTTTTAAACTATTCATGATCTGTTATGAGAAAAGTTTCACTACTTATAACAAAAAGCTCACCTTGGTTTGTTAATTCTGGGATTGATTCCTGATGTATTTTAACAAAATCGCATAGTAATATGTTGACATAATCATATTAAGGTTTCTCTGAGCATTAGAAACTACATAAGTATCAATGTATTTTTCTTCAAAATCATGAATGCTTTGTTACGCTTATCATATATCCTTGATCATTCCTTTCAAAAATTCATTTAGATAAAGATATGTTAAAACAGATTTAATTAAGATAAAATATCACAAGTATTTCTTGTAAAGTTTTTTTCAAGCACGTAGATCTTCAAAAAGTTTTTTTTTTATGAATTAAATAAAGCTTTTTATGTAAAAAGGATTTTGTAACGTCTCGATTTTCTGTCTGAGTGGAAAATGACCAAAACGTCCTTGAGGTCATTTTCGAGAGATCGAGATGGCCGCCCAATCCTCGAAGGGCTAACTCAATGTTTGAAGGGGATTGAATGACCCTTGAGTGGTTCCGATGAAAGTCGATCTTCGCAGCTTTGGTCAAAATGACCAAAATACCCCTACAAATGCTGTTTTCGGTAAAGGTGCCGTTTGAGCCCGGAACTTTCCCCAAAGGTTTAAAACCATGTTTCTACATGTTTCAAAGCATCTGTTTGAGTCCCGGTGGTCCCAGGCAGTTTTAGTACAAAATTATGATTTTGCCCCTAGAATAGTGTTTTTGAGCTTAATGATATAATTAAGCAAACATAAGCAATATTAGGTTCTAATCGAAGATTAATTAATTTTCATAATTAATCTATAGTCAAAATAAATTATTAAAATTAATTAGAACCTAAGATTGCTTAGATTAGATTTAAATCTCTTTTCTAAAACTCAAGATTTCACTATTGGAATCTTGAATAGTGTTTTCTCTCTCCAATTTCTTAAATCAAGGAATTGTGTCTAGAATTGTTTATACACTAAAATGAGTTTATAACTCACTAATGATGCAAGAACACTCCTTAATTATGTCTTGACAACCTTGATTACCCATTTTGTCACCTAAACACTTTCTAACAAATTCCTAATCTTAATCCTAATCAAAGATACACCTAAACACAACTCTAAACCACAATTAAAATGCAAGAAAACCCTCCCCATGCCTGATGCAATTTCGGCCCTCTCTTTCATTTACAATACATGTTGATTTGTTTCTCGCTCAAAGAACCATGCTTGAGCCATACCTTGAACCATACCTCACCATACTTTGAACCATACCTCACCATGCCTCAAGACCACATTATCTCACCTCATGGAACTCATGGGCTGCCCTTTGGTGTTGTTGGCCGAAACTTCCTTCTCCATTTGCACCTTTCATTTGTTTCATTTCTCTATAAATAGCTTGCTTGGGTGAACTTGCATCATTTTGGATTCATTTGCTAAGTGTAAGTTTTCAAAGAGCACTTCAAAGTTTCCTTTTTCTCTCAAGTTCAAGTCTTTAAGTTCTTCATCCTCTTCTCTCATCCCAACCTTCAAGTCACTTGTTAGGGATTTTCTTTCAAGATTTTCTTTCATTTAAAGTTCTTAATCTCTTTATATGTTCATAGTTTCTCTTGAATCCTTTTAGAACTTCTTTTCTTCTTTTCCTCCTCCTATGATTCGGCCATGGGCCTTGAGAACAAGGGAATGAGAGCTTGATGATGAGGTTTCATGATGATGTTTATCATTTGAATAATCTCTAAAGCTTGATCTTTGTTCTTGAGTTAAAGATGTTTTTAGTTTTTCTTCTTGAATCCTTGAAACCTGTCACTTTGATGATGTTTTAAAATGGTCACATGAACTCAATGATGAGGACTCATGATGTTGGTGCTAATGCATCACCAAGATCATGGTCTCTAGAGTTTCAATTGTCTTCTTTTCCTCTTGAAAGTTTCGGTTCCTTTTCCTTTTCTTTCTTCACATTTTCGGCCATGATGGCCAATAAGGTTCACAAAGGCTTGATGATGAGGGCTTCTAGATGATGACTATGTGTTCATCACAATGAGGCTTCTAGAGCTTGAGTTTCAATAAAAATGTTATTTATGTCTACATTTCAAGAAAAGAAGCTTTGTATTTTTAAGGAACCCTTGAGGTTCACCCTTGTTTTCACTTTATCTTGTCATGATAAGTTTGGGTTGAGGTTTAAGTTCCTTCAAAAGTCTTGTATGAGCTCTAATAAAAAATAAATGGACTAGCATTCATATTTATATTCAAGCTTATGCATTACATATTTATTTTGAGCTTTGCATTCATATTTAATTTCCAAGCCATCACTTAAAGTTAAAGAATAAAGAATGGATTGCATCCCATATTTATATTCTTGTCTAGCATATTTACTTTTCATCACTAAAGAACATAAAGATTTAAAATGAGAATTGCACCATCACCTAACTAAATCTCAAAGCCTTTCTATTTCGGCCTTAAAGTCGAATGTTACTGGGCCTAGAGCACTAAAATAAAGAAATGAACTTGCATATCTATATTTTTAAGTTTTGCATATTTATATTTCAAGTCTTGCATATTTAATTCAAGCTTTGCATATTTATAATTCAAGTCTTGCATATTTACTTTAAGCTCTCACTTTATTTTGTAATGAAGAATAGAAATGAAGTGCATAACATGTCTAAATTATGTCATCACTTAAAGACCTTAGAGCTCAAAGACTTGCCCATTTTATCTCAAGTTAAAGTTTAATATGGGAGCATTCTTTGAATGCATAATCTCGGCCAAGTAGTGATGATGAACTTTGAGTAAGTTTCATCTAGCTACAAGGGCCAACAATCTAAGTTTTAAGAATCCTTTTGAATCTCATGAATTTGTTTGAGTTTAAGACCAACAAGGTTCTATGAATTTAACTCTCTTTAAGGATGGATCAAGTGGTCACCGACCTAAGGATGTTTTAGCCTCTTTTATAAAATAAATTGGTTTGCAAAAGAGTTTTAAAGGTTCTAATTTAGTTCCAAGAGAAACTAGCACCTTATATGTCTTAGAAACATCAAGTTATGCACCTTGGGGACTTGGTGTTTCGGCCTTGTCATGATGAGTTTGTTGTTGTGTGATGATATTTTGGTGTGATATAATGTGTGGAAATTATGTACGATGAGGTAGGAATACTTCTATGCATGTTAAGAGAGAAACTAGCTTTCTAGGAAAAACCGTAAAGTCAAGCTTTAGCATAGTTTTAATCCATTTTACCTTTGGACACTGCCCAAACTGTTTCAATGGGAATATAATCAGATTAGGATTGTTTAATCATGAAAAATTTGGTTACAATTGAAGTAAGATTGAATTCTAGCGCCTATAGAGAAACTAGTAACTAGAAAACCGTAAAACCGCAATTCTAGAACTCTTAGAACATTTAATTTTTAGAATCTGTCCAGAGACCTCATAATATGGTAGACATGGTTTATAATTAGTCCATATACATAGGAATGTCTCATAATTGGTTTAGGTTTAACTTATAGCGCCTTAGGCGAAGACAGAACCGAGAAAGGGTCTAAAACGTAAGTTCTAGAACCCCGCAATTTTAAGTTTATAATGCTGCCCCTAAGGAATGATGTTTTTCAGATTTAATAGAGAGCATAAATAATAATAAGATTTGTTAGAAGAGAACCCTTAGGTGCATAAAAGTTTGACAGAAGATGATAGGTTAATTACATCACAAGTATAAGGCCCGTAAGGATCAAAGCATAAGATACCGTAGGATCAAGAGCATAATGAATTTTCAAAGTAGCTTGTGGACGTATGAGAATGATTATGATTTGATGTCTTATGATGATGATGAATGGTTATGCATGTCCTACAAGTTTCGTGGCATAAAGCAAGTTTGAAGGAAATCAAACAGCATTATCTTTGCCGAATTTCCCATCAAGCTTGAGAATTTGAAAAGTTTGTGAAAACTCCTGCGTGACACCCGTTCGGTAGCACCCCCAGAATAGTTCTGGTGACACTGTTGGTTTCGAGCACCCCCAGAATAGATGACGTAACACTGAGACGCATTCCTCCCGCTACGGCGAGGAGGAAACAAATCCGTGAGGGTATTGACATTGAGCTTGCCAAAGCAGACAATTCACTGTGTACTAGATACCAGTAGAACGTTTCAAAGAAGGAAATGATCCTAAGATAGGTGATTGAAGAAAGTTATGTATACCCCCTCTATTAGCCCATATTAAATCTAGTGACGACTAGTTAGGATTGAGCTCATTCCTAGGCGATAGGTGAGATGTAGTTTGGTGACCAGATTATCGCTGGGCCGGTGAATCGGTTGGACTTTTGGTGGATATGTTAAGAAGGTGGTCTTAAAGAAAAATAACTTAAGAGTTCAACTTATGAGAAAGATGTCACATGAAAAATACTGTGCCTTTTATGCCACGCATATGATTTATATTTCCTTATGTGGAGCTCAAAAGCAATGATGTTCATGTTAAATGTGCGTATGGCATTGTCATGCATTCATCAAATATCCGTTGCATCCATGCCATTAAGACTTATACTAAAAGACACCCACTTCGGATAAATAGATTTGGAAAGCTTAAAACCAAACCTTATACATGTACACCTTTTTCATAATTAAAATCGAGGTGGCATGGGGCGACAACGATGACACTCGTGTTAGAGTCCGGAATCCCTGCTGAGAATCTTGAATGAGTTTCTCATCCCTTCGTTATCTTCCGTGTCGTCTCTAGACGGGGATTACAACGAGGTTCATGACTTCTTCTAAGACTCGTGCTCAAGGGTTACACTAACAAATAGAGTAGAGGATCACCGCAGATGCATAGATAGTTTAGCTTTTGGATTGATACTCATCCAACCTCATAGGTGGATAAGGATCACTTCATATAAATAGGCATATTTTGGTGTAAATAATAGTACAATGATGCTAGTAATTTATGTATTTATGAAGGAGTGATGATATTATGATTGTTATGTATGATGCTATGCTTCATATTTATGAATGGTGTGATTACTTTTCTTGCACGATGTGGTCATGACAAACGTTAGGTTAGCGCGCGGCTCGCGTTTTGTTTTTCAAGTTTTGAAAAAGAAAAATTTATTCGTATCTTCTGCTAAGTATTTTAATGAAAGGTTTGAAAAATAAGGCTAAAAGAGCAATAGACTAATGATTAACCTAAATATGTTCTAGAGTATTGGGTTAAAAATTAGGATGTTATAGATTTCAGCAATCATATCTATTTATGATACATCTCAGAAAGTACTCCGAGTAAGTTCAAAAAATTTCAGCTTTGATTTAAGGCACTTAAGGCTGAAATGTTTTTGATCTTATTCATATCATGCATTAAGAAAAGGACTTTCTAAAAATCACTTTATGTGATAAGGTTGAAAGAATATGATATATCATGTTTATGCTTAGGTAATATTTCTTTCAATATCTCTTCAGGAGATTTTCTTCAAATTGGTTTGTCATCATCAAAAAGGGAGAGATTGTTAGCTCCAGAACCTTTGAAGATGCACTAATTAGTTTTGAATGACAACATAGCCAATTTAAAGAAAATACTTTGAAGAATGACGAATGGTTATCTTGAGTTTCTTGTAAGATTAAAATAGGTTCTATCATTTAGCAAAGAGAAAAGCTTACTCAAATGAAGATCAATTTCACTCTGCATGTGCAAACATGTTTATCTCATGTTAAGAGATATGAACTAAAAAGGAAGTGAAATTATATCAACGATTTGAAGAAGATATCAACGATGCAAGAAATCAAGTTTCAAGACTTCAGAAAGTAGCATTGACATCAGAAAGTACGTTTACAATGAAATTATCAAGCAATCTCTCAAGACTAGATGTTACTCTATCTTCAATCAGCCTAATTGCAAATCTTCCATCATTATAAAGCTTAGATTGAAGATTAGAAGATCAAAGATTCCTCAAAGATCTGTTATCGCATATCAAAAAGCTCATTTAATTGTGGAGCATTGAACGTTACTGGAAAAATGAGGGAAATTTGAATTTGAATTTAAAAGAGTCAAATCTTGGTGTCAGAATCGGCTAATTATTTCTCTTGCCTTTGAAGTCAACTACCCAAAAGTCTTAGAAGAAAAAGTTCAGAAACCATGATTCAGAAAGTAAGAGCAATTTCTGAATGACATCAGAAACCTCTATTCCAATGGCTTCTACGAACTAATCTGATAAACAAACAGGCTAGGCTTCTAGACTATCTTTCCAAGACACAAATGGATTAAAGAAGTCCTCTTTAATTAGAGGTGCTGTGCTAAAATGAAAATGAGAGAGACTCCGCGCATAAAGACAAACTTTGCAAAAATCTCTCCTTATCTCTAGTAAGGTTCATATCATCAATGTAATCAGAGTCCTTACTTGCACAAAATCTTCTTTCTACCTTCTTAGATAGACTTATGTTCTTAGGATCTTTCATGTATATGTTAAGGAAACTTAAGTATAGGTTAGTTTGAGTGGCAACCCAAACACAGTATCCTCGATTCGGTAGTGATTGCTATGAGATAGCTTGGAGAGGCTAATGTAAAACTATTTGCAATAGGACATTGACGTATTCTTACTGATCATGGTTTAGCTTGGAGAGGCTAGTTAAAGTTTACTTTCAATAGGACAGTAACAGGTGGTTTACTTGTCATGGGTTCAGCTTGAAGAGATTGGTGAATAACTAGTTAGTTCAGCTTGGAGATGCTAGTGAATAACTACTCAGGTTTGTGACAGTATAGAGTTGCTTACTGGTCACAGGTGTTAGCTTGGAAAGGCTAGTATAAGACTACTCGATTTAGCTTAGAGAGGTTGGTGAATAACTACTCGGTTTAGCTTAGAGAAGTTGGTCAAGAACTACTCGATTCTACTTGGAAAGGTTGGTGAAGAACTACTTGGTTTAGCTTGGAGAGATTGGTGAATCACTACTCAATTTGTAGCAGCAAGGGTTGTCTGTTGGTCACAAATGAGAGCTTAGGAAGGCTAATATAAAGACAATCTAGTTTTTCTTTCTTGAGTTAAGAAAGATGTTTAGTGGAACCTCAACATGTGTTGAGTACTGGACGTAGACAGTTTTGGCAGAACTAGTATAAAAATTTGTGTCATATCTTCTTCTCCTTGATCTCCTTTATGTTTCTTTTTATGCATTTTTCTTTAACATATGATGATATAATGCTTTTGCTCTTTTGTCATTCATCTCGCACTTTAAAAATCTTCTTTTTGAAACTACTAACTGAGTTTTTGCTGGACTACAAGGTTCATACTTGATAGTATTTGTTTTAAATATTTCAGATAAGTAAAATGAAGTAATGCATAACTCAATCTCTTCCATGGATAGTATTCCTTTGTTTTATACCCTGTCAGCTCTAGAAACAAAAGAATATCCTAGGAAAATATCATCATCAGATTTAGGATCAAACTTTTCAAGTTTGTCCCTGGTGTTAAGGATAAAACATGATGAGCCAAAAATATGAAAATATGATATTTTGGGTTTTCTACTTTTCCATAGCTCATAAGGAGTTTTCTTGAGAATTAGTCTTAGAAAGATTTTGTTCTGAATATAGTAGGAGGTATTGACTGCCTCTGCCCAAAATCCTTTTGATAAACCACTTTCTAAAAGTATAGTTCTCTCCATTTCTTACAAGCTTCTATTTTTCCTTTTAGCTACCCTATTCTATTGAGGAGTTCTAGGAGTAGAAAACTCTTCAAAAACATGATTATCTTTCATGATCAAATCTGATAGAGTTGATTTGAGAATATTTTTCAATACAAACTCATTTTGCAAAAACTTTGAATCTCTCAATCACCCCATCCTTAGAAGCTAAAAAGATAACTCATGTAAATCTAGAGTATTCATCTACTATGACAAGGAAATATATCTTTCCAGTAAGACTAGCATTCTTGGTTGGTCCAAAGAGATCTATATGTAAAAGCTCAAGTAGTTTAGTGGTTAAAACCATATGCTTGCTTTCGAAAGAGGCTTTAGTTTGCTTATCATTCTCAAAGAAATCACAAGTTGAATGCTTGTCAAATTTGATCTTTGGAAGGCCTTTAACAAGCTCTTTTTGAGAGAGCTTAGAAATGAGCTTCATATGAGCATGCCTAAGCTTCTTATGCCACAACCACTTATCATCTGTAAAGGTTGCAAGACATTTTACATTTTGATTTCTCATATTATCCAAGGATAACATATACGTGTTATCATGCCTCTTACCAGACAGAATAACCTGTTTTGAAATAGGACTTACTACCTTGCATGTGTGAGCATTGAAAACAACATTAAAGCCTAGGTCACAAAACTGGCTGATACTTAATAAGTTGTGAGCCAAACCATTAACTAGCAAAACATTAGAAATTTGATGAGAATCTTCCTTACCAATATCTCCTATGCTTGTGACCTTACTTTGCCTTTCATCTGCAAATTTTGCTGGTCCTGAGTATTTTGGTCGCAGATTTCTGAACCACCTTCTTGATCTGGACATGTGCCTTGAATAGCCACTATTCATATACCACTTCTAATCAAGTTCTACATGGGTTCTTAAGCAGACCTGCAACAAACACATTTTTTATTTTAGATACCTAAATTTTCTTGGGTCTTCCTCTTGAGTTAGTCTGAGGAGAAGGTTGTCTAACTTTTTTGACAGACTTCTTTTTCATGAAGAATTTGTCAGGTGGATGTCCCTTCTTAAAAAAAATAGTACAGGAAACTTTCATCTGTTCTTTCTTAAAGAGAGTTGATTTTCCTTTCGCATCAAACTATTCCTCATATCCTAATCTGATCTTTTTAAAATATGGTTGTTGACCTCCAAGTATTAGATCAAGATTCCTTGATCTATTTGCCATTTTTTTAGGTCAAATTTAAGAAGCTTTGAAGTTCTTCCAAGCTCAGAGATGACCTTCTGAGTATGTTCATTTTTATTTGCAATTTCATATTCTAAGGCATTGACTTTTACATTTAGAACTTTTTCACCTTTCAATTCTTCCTTTTCAAGTCTTAGGTTCTCAGCTTTTGTCTTGGCCATTTTGAGTTCCAAAATGGTTTTCTTATTTTCTTTTTGTAGATTGAGATAATGTGAAGAGAGAGTTTGAGAATCTTCAAGCAGGTCTTCATATAGAGATGAAAGTTCATTGTAGGATAGATCAGTATTATTTACCTCAAATTCAATCTTTAATGAATATCCTATCATGAAATATAGGTTAGCAATATCCATCTCCTCATGATCTTCTGATCCTTTCTTTTTTTCTTCAGATTTGCTTCAGGTAGCTAGCATGCCTTTCTTTTTGGGCGCAAACCTTTTCTATGGGCTTTTAAGCTTAGGACAGTCTAGTTTGAAATGTCCTTTCTCTCCATAGTGATAGCAGATGATACTTTTAGGCTTTATCTTGCCTTTTTTTATCCTTCCTAAGGTTGATGTCTCTTTTTCTCTTCATCTTGCCTCTCTGACCTTGGACATCTCCCTGACCAGCATGGAAAGCTGGTTTCCATGTTCTTTTTCTATCTTATCATCAGTTTCTTCTTCTTCATTAGAAGTTTCAGCAACTTTCATTGCCTTAGCTTTATTGATCTTTTGATGAGATGACTTTAAAGCCGTAGACTTGCTCTTTTTGTTTGATTCACCATGCATTTTAGATAGCACAACCTCATGGGTTTTAAGTGACCCAATGAGTGCATCCAAGTCGAGAGTTTGAAGGTCTCTTACCTCAGTAATGGCTTTGACCTTCGGCAGCCATTTAGTAGGAAGGCTTCTTAAGATTTTTCTAACCATTTTAGAGTTAGTGTATCTCTTGCCTAAACGCTTTAGTTAGTTTATGATATGCATAATCCTTGTGGTCATTTCATCAATGTTCTTTTGATCTGTCATTTTAAACATTTCATATTGATGAACTAGCATATTGATCTTAGTTTCTTTCACTTGATCAATACCCTCGTACAGCATGCAATCTGTCCCATATTTCTTTTGCCATGTCACAAGAAATGATTTTGTCATATTCAGCTTTACTTAGTGCACACGTGAATAGGTACTTAGTTTTTGAGTTTAGTTGAACTTTGGCCTTGTATTGCTCTGTCCATTTACTCTGGAGGATTTCTCTTGAAGATGAGGGTGCATCATTTGTTCCTGGGACTTCCTCCGTTGGAACATAGTCTTTTTCTTGTATGATTTCCCATAAGTCAAGACTTGTGTATTTTACGAATAGCTCCATTCTATCTCTCCAGTAGGCATAATCTCCACCATCAAAAAATGGCGGTCTATTTATGTAGTGTCCTTCAGCTATGTGAATATTTTGTACTAGTTGTCCCTTGTATCTTTATCCTTTGCAGTCATTAGTGTGCTCAACCCCTTAGAGGCTAAGCTATGGTACCACTTGTAGGTAGAAAATCACATTAGAAGGGGGGTTCAATTGTGTTTTGCCTTTTCTTTGCCTAATGGATTTCTGAAAAACTTTATTAAAAACTATCAAGTTATGAACTTGAAGCACAAAGAAAAACAACGTTAGTAACTTCATAAAGTGAACTTTCTGAATTGAAAAAGTAACACATGAATAAAAGAAAGTTTTTCAGAACAGATGCTAATAATAAAAACAGATATAGAAATAAAATAAGAAATGAAGAAAGAGAGCTGCACAAGAGATTTATACTGGTTTGGCAACCTGCCTACATCTAGTTCTCAACAACTGTTGAGTTCCACTAAGTCTTTCTTAAACTAGAAAAAAAATAAGAATAGTCTTTACAATAGCCTTTCTAAGCTCTCACCAGTGACCAGTAGACAACCCCTACTATCACAAACCAATTAGTTATTCACAAGTCTCTTCAAGGTGAACTGAGTAGTCTTTGACTAGTCTCTCCAAGCTAAACCAAGAAGTCTTTGACTAGCTTCTCCAAGCTAAACCGTGACCAGTAAACCAACTGTTACTATCTTGTTGCAAGTAGTCTTTGACTAGCCTCTCCAAGCTACCTTACTTTGATTACTACTGGATCCAGGATACAAAGATTTGTGTTTGAGTTTGCAACTCAAACTAACCAACACTCAAGCATTTTTAAGATTTATAGTAAAGGACTTAAAAAACTTGACTGACTTCTTTCTAGTTATTCTTCCTTAGAAGAATGTGTGAATAATAAAGAATGTAAAAAGAAGATTTTGTCAACAAGGAAATGATTACAAGCGGCAATGATCTTTACAAGATGAGGGAAAAACTTTGCAATGTTTTAGGCCTTTTTTTCAGTATTTAGTATATTTCTTTTGAAAGCATGGCATCTCTATATATAGAGATCTTCCTTGTGACCATTGCCTTGATCAAACTTCCCAGGGACACGTGTTGAACATTTATTTATGTCTTGAAAAGGTAGTCTAGAAGAATAGCCTATCTGTTTGTTAGAGTTATTGCAGAAGTCGTTGTACTATTGAGGTTTCTAATGTTCCTTCAGAAACTGCTCTACTTTCTGAATCGTAGTTTCTGAACTTTTCTTCTAGGACTTGGGGTCGTTGACCTCTAAGGCAAAGAGATGATAAGCCAGTTCTGACACTGGAATTTGACTTTTTCAAATTCAAATTCAAATTCAAAATTCAAATTTCCCTCCTTTTTCTTGTAAAACGCATTGTCTTACTGTGTTTGAGCTTTCTGAAGTGTGATCACATTTCCTTGTTCATTCTTGAATCTTCTTGTCTTCAATCAGTGTGTGTTGATGATCTAAACTTTACGAAAGTGAAGATTGAAGATAGTAGAACACTTAGGCTTCATGGATTATTTTGATGTCTTCCTTTCTTATATACTTTCTGAAGTCTAGTGCTACTCTTTGAAGTCTCAAAAGCTTGATTTTTTGTATTATTGATTCTTCCTTAGTCATTAGCCATACTAAGCTTGAATAAGGATATAATTCTCACTTCTTTTTCAGTTTATATATCTTAACATGAGATAAACATGTTTATACATGTAAAGTGAAATTTATCCTCATTTCATAAAACTTTGCTCTTACTAAACAATAGAACTTGTTTTAAACAACTATTAGTCGTTCTTTAAAGCATTTTCTTTAAATTGACTTTGTTGTCATTGAAAACTTGTTAACGCTTTTTGAAAGGGTTCTAGAGCTAACACCATCTTCCCTTCCTCATTGATCTTTCTTCTTAACTCTCTCTCCTCTCTCCTTTCTGCCTTTATTTCTCAGTCGAACCCCTCCACTATGACCACTGCCACCCGTGCGCTGGCTGCCTAAGCCCTATTTTCCGGTCTCCCCCGATTGACACCGCTGCTCGTGCCCAACCACAACAGCGTAGCTGCCCTGATAACTCGTGGATCGCCTTGCTCAGAACTCCACCCAGAAGGCTCGCCGGTCACGCTACCCACAGCGCCCATGCCCGCCACTCGTGACTTGCCTAGTCGCGCCCCCCAATCGCCTCTCGCTTAGCAGTGCTCGCCAGCCCAACTAGTCGCATAAGCTCGCCACTTGAGCCTACTGTGACGCTCTCCTCCTTTTGTATTAGTGAGCATCTCTTCTCATTTTTCTTTTTAATTTTTAACCTCCTGTGGCATGGTTAGAAGTTTTCTTATTGGTTAACTATTTGATTTTCATCTTATTGGTTGAAATGCTATGTTACACTACTTTTCTTGTGTTTGGAAGCTCCACCACATCTTCCTCCTTATTCCTTGTTTGATTTCAATTATGGACTTGGAAATTTCTCAAGGTTTTGCTTTCTTTCTCTTGTAAATGAGATAAGGAATTTTACAAATTTGCCTTATTTACTAACCCATGACCAAAAAATAATCAATCCTACAAAGTTGTTACCTTTAAGTTTAATTGTATACCAAACACAACCTAGGAAGCACACTTAACTTTCAAGGAATAGTAAACTTTACAGCTTTTCCCCCTATTTTAACCGTGGTGGTCTTTGTTTAGTTTGAATAAAAAAAAAAGTAACATCCTTTCAATTTTAGTGTTCCACCTAGGTTGTGACACCTTAACTACGAGTATGCTATTACATTCGATATTCATGTGTCATGAAATACGATAATAGTTATTAAATGTAAGATCGTAACCAAATTAATATTTGGTATCCACCTCGCAATAGTATGGAGCATTAGTACATTGAAATATCAGGAAGAAAGTAATATAAAACAAAGTATTATACAATTAGTTGTGGTTACTATAAACATCAGTAATTTTATTTCTAAACATAAGGGCTCACAGCCATTTCAGTACATACATATAACGTACAGCCAGCTAGGATACAGTACATAAAAGCATCAAGCCTTCACAGGGACTACCAACATACATCAAAATATAAGACATACTCCTGTTCTAAAGAAAACCCATCAAAAAGTCATGTACAAAAGTTTTCCTATCAATCATGTCCGAAAAATAGTAGGCATTTATTACACTATTGAAACATGACATGAATGTTGGCCAGTTCCTGTAAATCATAGTAGCACTCTAGAGAAATCCATTTGCTATCAGGATGATGGCATCATTCCCGAAGAGGAGTCAGGTTTAGAACCTGAGCTATCATCAGGGGTGGACTGTAGTACTGGCACGGGAGCAGGGTCAGGAGAAGCAAGGGCCATATCTACATCGAGAACAGGTGGAACAGGTGGTGGCTGGATGATGACTAGATGTGCCATGTGTAAAGGCACCCTATCAAATGGGAAGTCAGGATCAAAAAGTGAACTAATAACTGAACCGGCAAATGAACGACGGGAAATGATACATACATGCAACTGGGCATGAACTAGCGCAAAGAAAAAGTCTAAAATAGGGTCATAGTGCCACTCTAGGTGTGGCGATGAAGAACACCATCGACGCTATTCTCTAGATCTGTGGTAGACATGGAATGCAAATAAGGATAAGAATTCTATAATCCTCAGTAAGGTACTCCCATACATACATAACTATCATCATTATCTACCCAGCTGCTTCAATTCATTTAGGAACTTTTAAAATGAAAATTAAGAGTAATAATCTAGATTAACAAGATCTTTGTCCGAAGCAAATTCATTTTATGTGATCATCTTCCATGGACTTAAAAATAGTAGTTAAACACATAAACATTTTGATCTCAATCAAATATTAAGGTATTATTCATATAGCACACAAGGTAAAAATAACTTAAACAAATTGCTACATTGACTATCTAGGCCCTTAATTATGCTAGCTTAGGCCATTCTAAGGTAATAGATTGTTTTTTAGGATTGAGTTCATTCCTATACGTGATCCTTGGATTTCTCTCCAATTCACACATAGACCTATTTCTAGTCAGGTTCGCTCTCTGACTCAATTCAAGGGTAGTTAGGTTCACACCTTAACTAACTGAATTTGCTCTTTGACCCAACAATACGTAGTCTTATGCTTGTCTTCCATATATGTGAGCAATGAGAATAAGTAATCACTTTTTTATGTGTCTAACATCATCGATAAGTTCACATATCATAATGAGATCAAGTCAGAAACATTTTGGCATTTCTTCAGCCAACCATGCTTGCTGCCAGAATTTCAATTCTAAGAGAAATTATGATTAACTTATCAAACATCATTAGGACATAGAAAAATTATTTTTTAGAGGTAATTCAATGTGTTCATGAGGTCATGTAAAAATTTCAAAGCATAAAAAAATCTCTAGCTATATTTAAAAAATCTCATATTTTATAAGGTCAGAAACTACATAATTTTTCTATCCTATCAAATGAACCCAAAACTTTGTAAGAAAATTTAGAGTTGGACCTGAACATGTCATCAACATCCTATGAAAACTTCAGCTAATAGTTCGATTATTTTCTGGGGTAACAAAATTAGACAAATTTAGTACTACAAACTAAACTGTGTAGGTAGAAACCCTGACCTGTTCAGTTTTCCAATTTTAAAAATAGAAAAAATGGTTAAGATGAGCAAGAAAATTTCTGGAAACACTTATATATGTTGACTTCATCATATAAAAATTTTAGCTCATGCTCATGTCGTAAATCAGTTATAAAAATCGTGCAAGTTGAGCTGCTTGTTGGAAATCCAAAATTTAGCAACTTAGTTTATAACATGTTTTGAGAAAAATGATTCTCTAACATCTGTGAAACTCTCTACCAAAATTCATACATCAATATTCATATGTTATCAATCAATAAAACTAAAAATATCAAACTCAATCAAATCAAAATTTTCCTGCATAAATTTGAAAGAAAAGTGGATGAATAAAGCTCTACTTGGCTCCTGCAAAGTCTAACTCTTGTTCTTGCTTCCTTCAAGAGTTCCTACACCTAATTTTCACTTTAAATCAGCTAATCCTCCTCTAAGATGGTAATATAACAACTGCCTCTTGATGGTGTGATGGAAGAAGAAGCCTTAGAAGAACATGGATTCAAAGATTTCAAGTGCTAGTCTTATGTTTGTGCTAAATCTATGGATACTTGATGTTATATCTTAAGGTTTTGGTAAGTTTATGATGGTTTTGAGGAAGAAAGGAATAGAGAGATGCTGTAGGATTTGATAGCCGAGAACTTCCAAGAGAAATGTGTTGAATGTTGTCTTTATAATGTGATGATATTTTAGGGTAATAAATGAAATTAGAAAAATGGTTTTTCTTCAAGATAATTGCATGCAATTTTGGTGGCTTCTCATTGGTTCCTAGAAAAGACAATGGTGTGGCTTCTTCTAAGCTGCATACTTGTCTTACTAGGTATCCATCTCATACTGTAATTTTTTTACGGTGTGAGAAACTACATTTCGTAATTTAACCAAAAAGGTAAAACACTATACTCGTAAAACATATAGTACTCGAAATTTTATTCCATGTCTAACCTCTTCATTTTTAATCCTTTCCAACCTAAATCTCATATTTTCTCAGTCCTGGGCATCTCCGAGCCCAAATCCAAGATCTCATGGTCCGTGTGAGCGTACTATTGACTTTTTTTTGGCATCTTCTTCAAGTCATTCATATCTTGACTAGCCCTATCAGAATTGAAAAATTTTGATTAATAAAGTCTAAATAAAATTTCTAAAATAAAAATAACCCCAGGAGTTCCGTTACCACCCTCCTTAAAAGAAAATTTTGTCCTCAAAATTTTGTAACTGGGAATAGTTCTGGATAATTCCTTTTCATGTTTGATTTTAATTCCCAAGTATATTCTTCATTTCTTAGCTTTCCCTAAGCTACTTTCACCAATGGCACAGACTTATTCCTAAGCTTCATGGTTTCCTCTCCAACAATCTGAATCAGGGGTACTTGAAATACGAGGTCATCTCTTAACTGTATGGATTCAGGTTCTAGTACATGACTTGAGTCTAGATGATATTTGGTGAGATAGGATACGTGAAAAACATCCTGGAGGTTTGACAACTGAGGGGCTAGAGCCATGCGATATGCAACTAGGCTGACTCGTTGAAGGATTTGAAAAGGACCTATGAATCGGGGTGTTAATTTCTTAACCTTTAAAGCTCTACCTACACCTAGAGTAGGGGTGACTTTCAAGAATATATATTCTCCTTCTTGAAAATCTAGAGGTTTCCTTCTAATGTCTACATAACTTTCTACCGACTCTGAGTAGTGAGAATTTTTCTCTAAATCTTTTGTATTTGCTCAGTGGTTTGGTTAGTTAGATAAGGTCCTAACAACTTTGCTTTTTTGGGGTCGTACTTGCATAAAGGAGATTGGCACTTTCTACCATACAAAGTCTCGTATGGAGCCATGCCGATACTAGTATGGTAGCTATCATTATAGGCAAACTCAACCAATGGTAACAATTTATCCTAATCTTTCTTTGCTCAAGCATGTATTCTTGTAACATGTCCTCCAAGATTTGTATGGTTCGCTCTGTTTGTCCATCAGTTTGAGGATAATAGGCAGTACTGAAACAAAACTTGGTTCTAAATGACCTTTGAAGGGCTTCCCAAAACCTTGAAGTAAATCTTGGGTCTCAGTCATAAATTATAGTAGAAGGGACACCATGTAGCTATACTATCTCCTAAATATAGAGATGAGCTAGTTTCTTCAAGGGATAGTTGGCTCTAATGCGTAAAACGTGTGCAGATTTAGTTCTCGGTAATCCCGACACAAAGTCCATTGAGACACTTTCCTACTTCAACTCAAGAATATCCAGAGGTTGATGTGCTCCTGCAGGTTTTTGATGTCCTATCTTGACCTTTTGATAAGTTAAGCATTTCTTGACAAAATCAGTTATGTTTGACTTCATCTTTGGCCGCCAAAACATTATTTTAAGGTCTGCATACATCTTACTTGTTTCGAGGTGTATAGTGAAGTCACTTTCATGAGCTTCTTCCAAAATTCTATTCTTGAGATCATCATCTGTAGGTGCACATATTCTACCCTTATATCTCCATGTTCCTTATTCATCCTAGCTAAATCCTGTCAACTTTCCTGCGCGAACCAAGTTAAAGTCTCTTGAAATCTTGGGTCATCAGGTCTTTAAAATTACTTGTTACCTTTATCTGACTTAAGGAAATACTTTGGAGAGTTATAGAAATTCCTAGGTTGAGATTTCTAAAGCTCTCTACAAGTTATTCCTCCTTAATCATCATACATGCTACACTTAGGGATTTCCTGCTTAGCACATCGGCTACAACATTAGCTTTGCCAGGGTAATAGCTGAAATCAAAGTCATAATCCTTAAGGAACTCTATCCATCCCTTTGTCGTATATTTAGTTCTTTTTAATCAAAGAGGTATTTCAAACTCTTATGATTAGAAAAAACATTGAATCTTACTCCATAGAGGTAATGTCGCCAAACTTTTAAAGGAAATACTACAGCTGCAAGTTCTAAGTCATGGGTTGGGTAGTTTACTTCATAGGGTTTTAACTGTCGAGAAGCATGAGCAACCACATTCCAGTTCTGCATTAGTAAACATCCTAATCCTTTGCCAAAAGCATCACAATATACTTCAAATGGTTCTTGAGGATCAGGTAGTGCCAACATCGATGTTGTGGTTGACCTTTATTTCAACTCTTCGAAACTCCTTTCGTATTCAGGTGTCCATTGGTAAAAGGCATTTTTCCTGGTCAATTTTGTTAAAGGTAAGGCTATCTGAGAAAATCCCTTGATAAATGGCCTATAATACCCAGGTAACCCTAGGAAGCTTCGAATTTCGGTAACCATCATTGGCCTTTCCCAATGAAGTACTGCCTCAACTTTATTTGGGTCCACTGATATTCCCCCTCGTAGCACTGAATGTCCTAGGAATTTAACTTCTTTCATAAAAAATTCACGCTTGGATAGTTTGGCATATAGCTTTTGTTCCTTTGAAATTTGAAGTACTATTCTAAGGTGTTCGGCATGCTCTCTTCCTCTCCGAATTGATGTATATCATCTAACAACTACAAATTGATCTAAGTAGGGTCGAAAGATTCGGTTCATATAATCCATGAAAAGAGCTGGAGCAGTAGTTAGGCCAAATGACATTACTACATATTCATAATGTCCATAACGAGTTCTAAAAGCTGAAAAGCTGTCTTAGGAGTATCTTCATTTCAAACTCTAATATCATGGTACCCAGACCTTAAATCAATCTTTGAGAACATTGTTGCCCCTTATAATTGATCTATAAGATCATCAATTCTTGGCAAGGGATACATATTCTTTAGCTTTACCTTATTCAGTTGCCTATAATCAACACATATCCTCATGCCTCCATCCTTTTTTTTAAGTAATAGGATAGGGGCTTCCCATGGTGAAGCACTTAGTCTAATAAATTGTTTCTTTTAAAGTTCTTCTAGTTGTGCCTTTAACTCTGTTAATTCAAGGGGAGACATTCTATATGGGAAATAGAGATAGGACCAATTCCTGGTACTAATTCGATTAAAAACTCAATCTCCCTTTCCAGAGGGAATTTCAGAATATCTTCTGGGAAGACGTCAAGGTATTCTCTAACTATAGGAATTTCATCTAGCGCCTTCTCACTTTCAACCTCACTTGCCAAGAGGAGAACATTTCATTGACTCTCAGCTTTCATAGAGTTTGACTTTATGGAATTTAAATAAAAACACATGGGAATCACAGGCTTAGTAGACAAGATTGAGCAAAAAGAAATAGTTTTATCAGCACAATATAAAGACACTCGATTGGTTGTAAGCCAATTCATTCCTAAAATTATATCTAAACCAAACAAAAGAAGGCGTATTAAATCAAATATAAATTTCCTATCTCCTATTCGAAAAGTAAGATCTATACATACTTGACTAGTCCTAACAGACTTATCGGTAGGAGTGGAGATTATCAAATCATAACGTAATATGGATATAGGTAGTTGTAATTTGTGTACACAACTATGGGGTATAAATGAATGAGTAGCACCCGAATCATATAGCACATCTAAGATACTACCATCTATTTCATATTTACCTTGCATCAAATCCTTAGATTGAGAAACTCCCTTAGCATTTAGGGTAAAAATACAGCTTTGGTGTAGTGACCATGAACTAGGCTACTGATTTTAGGTAGGATATTCAAACATCATATGTCCTAGCTTGCTGCAATTATAACAAACATTCTGCCCTGCCAGACATGGCTTGTTCCTATGGTTCTTCACAGACTTTGAGCATGGCCAAACCCATTGTAGTTGCTTCCCTCTAGCATTATTTGGTGGAAGTCTTCCTTTTTACTGATAATTGGGCTTGAATTGTTGGCCTTATAGTGCCAATCTTCTCCTGGAGTCCTCTCTGCTGGACTTAAAGGTTGCTAATTTTCGATTGTATCCTTCGACCAACCGACATTTGTCCACTAATGCCGTATAATCCCTAATTTCTAAAAGTTCCACTGCAGCTTCAATGTCTTCCCGTAATCCACCCTGGTACTTAATGCACTTCCAATCTTCATCTGGATCCTGTTGATAAATGGTAGAGAACTTGCACAACTCCTCAAACTTTGCAGTATACTCTACTACACTCATATCTCCTTGTTTATGGAGCATAAATTCCAGCTCTTTTGCATTCTTTACTGAAGCAAGAAAATACTTTTAGGTTGAGAAGCCTGAAGTAACCTCCTAGCTCCATTCCACCAAAATTCAACATTAGCCTCCAACATATATGTAGCAAAGGCCACCTTCTGATTTTTAGTACAAGCCAATATCGAGAAGATATTTGCCATTGCCTTGATCCATTCTTCTACCTTGCCTGGGTTAAAAATTCCTCTAAAAGGCATCAGATTAGCCCTTTTAAATTCTATAAACTTCTGGTACTCTATATCCATTTTGATACCCCCAGGGTTCCTAACAAGGTTTCCTTCCATATTTTGATCCAACCTTGCCATCATCTTATTGGTTATTCCAGCTTGCTCTCTGATCGCAGCAGCCATTTCACAAAAAGTATCAATGATTCCTGCTTTTGGTTCACCTATATTATCCCTATTATTCTTATTTCGCTTGTTGAATGCCATTTGTCCCTGTTACACCAAACAAAATTATTGAATTGAATAGGCTCAATATTAGGCTAAGTGCGATAGTAACCTGTAATATTCACAACCAGAAGTCATGCTTACTAAAACTTCAAATCTAACTAAAATAATTGAAATCTAGATTACGTGACATTCACTAAGATATTCAGAGTATGCTGAAGCATAATCGGTCCATTCCTCAGGCTGTATTAGGATGAACCGCTCTGATACCAAATTGTAACATCCTCTTAATTTTAGTGTTCCACCTAGGCTGTGACACCTTAACTAAGAGTATGCTACTACATTCTATATTCATGTGTCATGAAATACCATTATAGTTATTAATTGTAAGATCGTATCCAAATTAATATTTGGTATTCACCTCGCAGTAGTATGGAGCATTAGTACATTGAAATATCAGGAAGAAAGTAATATAAAGCAAAGTATCATATAATTTTTTGTGATTACTATAAACGTCAGTAATTTTATTTATGAACACAAGGGCCCACGGCCATTTCGGTACATACATATAGCATACAGCTAGCTAGTATATAGTACATAAAAGCATCAAGCCCTCACAAGGACTGCCAATATACATCAAAATATAAGACATACTCCTATTCTAAAGAAAACCCATCAAAAAGTCATGTACAAAAGTTTTCCTATCAATTACATCCGACAAATAGCAGACATCTATTACACTACTAAAACATAACATGAACATTGGGTGATTCTTGTAAGTCATAGTAGCACTCTAGAGAAATCCATTCACCATCGACAAGATGGCATTACCTCTCGAAGGGGAATCAGGGCTAATAACTGAACCGGAAAACAAATGATGAAAAAAGATATATACTCACAACTGAGCATGAGCTAGCACGAAGAAAAAGTCTAGAATAAGTTCATAGTGCCACTCTAGGTGTGGCGACTCAATGGAGAACACCATCGATGCCATTCTCTGGATCTGTGGTAAACATAGAATGCAAATAGGGATGAGAATTCTAAAATCCTCAATAGGGTACTCCCATACATACAACTGTCATCATCATGTACCTAGCCGCTTCAGTTCATTTAGGAACCTTTTAAACGAAAATTAAGAGTAATAATCTAGATTAACAAGATCTTTGTTTGAAGCAGATTCATTTTATGTGATCATCTTCCATGGACTTAAAAATAGTAATTAAACACAAACATTTTGATCTCAATCAAATATTAAAGCATTATTCATATAGCACATAAGATAAAAATAACTTAAACAAATTGCTACATTGACTATCTGGGCCCTTAATTATGCTAGCTTAGGCTATTTTAGGGTAATAGACTGCTTTTTAGGATTGATCTCATTTCTATATGTGATCTTTGGATTTTCTCTCCAATTCACTCACAGACTTATTTCTAGTCAAGTTCACTCCTTGACTCAATTCAAGGGTAGTTAGGTTCACTCCTTAACTAACTGGATTTGCTCTTCGATCCAACAATACATAGTCTTATACTTGTCTCGCATATATGTGAGCAATTAGAATAAGTAATCACTTTTATATGTGCCTAACATCACCAATAAGTTCACATATCATAATGAGATCAAGTCATAAAGATTTTAGCATTTCTTCAACCAACCATGCTTGCTGCTAGAATTTCAATTCTAAGAAAAATTATGATTAACTTATCAAACATCATTAAGATATGGCGAAATTATTTTTCAGAGGTAATTCAATGTGTTAATGAGGTCATGTAAAAATTTCAAAGCATAAAAATATCTCTAGCTATATTTAAAAAATCTCAAATTTTTGGAGGTCAGAAACTATGCAGTTTCAACTAACAGTCAGAAGTCTCAATTTTTATACCCTATCAAATGAACCCAGAAATTTGTAAAAAAAAAAAAATTAGAGCTAGACCTTAATTTGCCCTCAACATCCTATAAAAATTTAAGCTAACAATTCGATTATTTGCTTGGGTAACAACAGAACTGTGCAGGCAGAAACCTTGACTTGTTCAGTTTTCTATTTTTTAAAAATAGCAAAAGTGCTTTAGATGAGCCAAGAAAATTTCCAGAAACACTTATACATGTTGACTTCATCATATAAAAATTTCAGCTCATGATTATGTCTCTAAATCAATCATAAAAATCATGCAAATTGAGCTGCTTGCTGGAAATCCCAAATTTAGCAACTTAGTTTACAACATGTTTTGAGAAAAATGATTCTCTAACATCATCAAAACTCTACCAAAATTCATACATCAATATTCATATGTTATCAACCGGTAAAATCAAAATATCATGCTCAATCAAATCAGAATTTTCCAGAATAAATTTGAAAGAAAAGTGGATGAATAAAGCCTTACTTGGCTCTTGCAAACTCCACACTTGTTCTTGCTTCCTTTAAGAGTTCCTACACCCAATTTTTACTTTAAATCAGGTAATCTGTAAAGCCCTAGTAATTAACCAGATACACCTAGGTTGAATCTGATTAATGACTAGACTTTACTCCTTGCTTTGGTTCTTTCTTCATAATTTGAAAATACTTAGTGAAATTACGAGCCTTCTTTTTTTTTTTTTTTTAAACACATAATTGAAAGCATTAGAGGCAGTCTGGCGTGAGCAGAGTAAGCGGAGTATAATAAGACGTTTAAGAATATATCACATCATATCACTTAGGCTCCATCATATAACATCCATAAGCACATTATAGCATATATTTACATACAATAACCTCACTCAAAAGGGTGGGTTATGTTCATACATCATTATCTTATGCAAACCCATAAAAGAAAATATACTTAAGGAAATTCATGCCCCTAAACTAGATAACTCCATAAGCCGGGAAGGTTATCCTAAAACTAGGGTGCATGATCACACATAAAATCTACTAAGAACCTTCTATGGCCCTTGTCACTGAAAATGGGAATAAATCCGATCCTTTGATGAGCTCCCTCGGGAGGACACCACGAGATGCACCCGGTGAGGGTCGCATGGAGCGGCCTTCTCGCTAACCTCGGTGAACAAGCTTGTTTCCTCACTACCCTCTCTTTGCGTGTGTGGGAGTAGGGCGAGCTCTCAGAATATACATGAGTAAGTGTCCTCACGAAGGATCGGATTTGAGAATATCTCGTCTCAGGAACATACTCACGGAAATCCATGGGCGAGATGAAGCGGGATAAGAAACGTAACATCCTTTCATCAAGTGGGCGTGCATGTTAGAAAACCATTTCATCATCATAGGGAGAAGTAGAGAAAATCGATAACTAGGGGCGAGGATGTGCAAATGGGCGACCTATGTAAATAAAAACACGACTACGCACCTCCTTCCAAAATGATACTGACGATGCCGGATCATAGTGGAATTCCCAAGTAGGTATCAGCGAGCAGGGCCGAATGTAGCCATTTTGAATCTGGAGACAATAGCGGAAATAAAAGAAAAGGGAGTGAGAATCTTGCTAAGGAATTCTCAGTGGAGTACCTCCTTCTACAGTGTCATCATCAAAGTCCCGGGAACCTCGGGATTATTCTAAAATAGTGAGCATGCAAAGATTCATTTTAAGTTAGGACAAATACTTAACGAGGTTCGTCAATTTTTAATCATCGTCTTATAACGCAGCTTATTCTTAACATGTCATATTTACAATGAACTTTTCCTTTATCATTACATCATATTCCTCATCATCATTATCAAAATAACCTGCGTAAAAAACATCATATAATATTAGCTACACATGGACCACGATTGCACATATTTCATTTCTTTAGTGCCTTAGGTGACTTAAAATCTTATCATCATCATTATTTTCCTTGGGCCACCTATCTCCACCCTTTTGGGAGTAATTTAGGTTATGAGCTCATACTTTACTAGTCGTCACTAGCATATACTTATCCACTTTTGATAAGCTAAAGTCGAGGCTCTACCCTTTTGAGAGAGCGGGTTAGGGGCTAAACTCACCTTTTCACCACCTATAGTCTGATGGTTCCAAAGGATCATTTTCTTATAAGTTTAAGTCACCATTAAATCTTTGCATGTTATATCATAATACAATACATAAACATCATAACATTTTCTCATTTATAGTCTTAAGCTAGAATAATATATATCAGCTGTAATCATGCATATGGGAGATTCCCGGGGAAGAGAGGTGGGTCACAATGGACAGCTTAAATACCAAGTCTTTCAGCAGCGAGAACCTTTCCAAATTACACTTTTACAATGATACACTTTCTTCTAGCAACAAGGTGAATTTTACATAAGAACATTTCATGTATAAGCATTCTTATTATTTGCAGCAGCAACTATAACATGCAAGTCGAAATCATTCAATGATATCAAGTACTTAATAAGCATCAATCCTTACATAGAATTATCAATTATAGAACTAATTAGTTACTAAACCAATTATGAATCATTCTCTTAACAATAAACCATAATTATCACAACTTCAATCATATCAAATCATTATCACACATTGATACTAAACTCGGATCGATGGCGAATCATGAACCTCATGCAATTACATAGAATCATATTTTAAGTGCATATAAAATACTAGTTCCCGGTAAAATCCTTGCAAAGCCTTAAAACTCATTTAGAAACTAGTTCTTTTGTCAAATTTGGGAGGATCTTCACAATTAAAATTCTCACTTAAGATAAAAGGAGTAAGTCTTGAGCTTTAGAGATTTAGGTGACATCTTAGAATTATAAACATGCTATGCAACCTTATTTTAATCTTATCTTTATAAGGTGATAGCTTGGAATTATAAACATGATATGCAATTCCATTTCTTTATCTTTAAGATTTAAGGTGATGACTTGAAAATTAAACATGATGCAAGAACTTGAAATATAAACATGATACAAGAAAGCTGGGGCGTGTCCTGAGGACGATAGAGGGAGAAAGAGAATATTAAGAAAGCAGGAGGCGGTAGTATACAGGACGATAGAGGAGAAGAGAATGTTAAAGCCGAATTAGCGGTAGTCCGCCTGGGACGATAGAGGGAGAAGAATATTAAGAAAGCCAGGGCGGCGGTGAGTCATGAGGACGATAGAGGAGAAGAAATTATTATTACATCTTTTTAGCTCCAATCTCAAGACTTTTTAAAGAATAAATTCTTTAACTCCAATAATCATATTTCTTTGCTTGTGATACATGGGCAGAGTCTTTAAGCTCTAGGATCTTTAGGTGATGGCATAAAATAAACATGTCATCACGTTGATTCTTTTAGCCATTATAAAATATAGTGAGAGCATAAATTAAATATGAGATGCAACCTCTTAATTATCTTGAAAGATTAAGTGATGACTTGAAACATAAACATGAAATACAAGCTTGGAATTTAAACATGAGAAATGCAAGTTCATTTATTCATTCTTGAAAATTTAGTGATGACATAGAAGGTAAACATGGTTATGCAAAGCATAAACTTAATCATGGATCACAAATTCATTTTGTTTCTTTACTAGAGCTCCTTCAAGACTTTAAAAGAATTATAAATTCAACCCAATACATATCTTAACAAGAAATAAAACATAAAAGGAAAAAAAAAAAACATCTTTCAAGTTCTAAACTAAAAATCTTTGTTGTAGCATCATAAAGCATTATTCTTTAAGGTTTTGCATCAAGTGGAATTTTCAAGCTTTAGAGGCCTAACTTGTGATGGTTACAACCCACCCTCAAGGTCCTCATCATCAAGCCATCATCTTAGTTCCACCTAGGCCATATGGTTGAATTGGTTAAAGAAAAAAATTGAAGAGGAAAACCAAAATGAAAAGCTAAAGCAAGTTCATAATTTCATCATTTTGAGCTAAAAAACACAACTCCTCAAAGCATAGAAATAAATTTAGAAACTACTCCCTACCTAATCTGAGTTGAAGAAGAGGAAGAGAACTTGATTTCTTGAAGTGAAATGACACAAAATCTCTTTGAAAAATTGAAGAAAGAATTCAGCCAAAGAGGAGGAAGAAAAGAAGTTTTTGGTGCTCCTAAAAACTAGTTATGAACCAAGCATTCCAAGACCACTCAAGCAAGCCTATTTATAGAAGATTTTGAGGCTTCTAATTGGCCAAAATGAGGAGGTAGTTGTCAGAATTTTCAGGAGTAATAATGGAGGAAATATCATTTTAGACAAAGTTGTATGAAATTAGGGAATTATGTCTCTTATGGTGACATTTTGGCATTTTGTTTTAGTGCAACTTTTGGAAATAATTCAGCTGCATAATGGCATCAATAATTTCGTGCATTACAGCCCAAAGAAGTGAAATTTGTGTGTTCCATGCATTATTTAGGTGTAGGCAAGGTATTCATGTAATTTAGAGAATTTGACGGTTAAGGGCTTAAGTGAATTAATGCAAGCAATTTGGGTGTTTTTGAGCAATTTTGGGTTCTAATCAATCTAAATACATAATTTTGAATCTAGATTAATATTTAGAATTTAATAAGCTTTAATTTGAGCCTAATATTGCTTAGGTTTCGGTATATGAATCGAAAATCCCGAAATTCATAAGCGCCCAGCAGGGCAAATCGTACTTTCATAAAAGCGCCCAAGGCCACCCGAGCTTAACCAATGGTTAATCATGGCTTAAAAACACATTTTAAAACATTTTAGTGAGGTTCGGGCTCGGTCGGCACGCACATCGAGTTAAAGCAGCTTATTTGAGGCGTTTTGAGTCTTTTAGTCTTGTCGGAGCTCAGGTGAGATTCTTACGCTCTATTAACACACATAACACAAACAATCCCTTATTATTCTCAAAACATCCCCTTGAGAATATGTGGGGCCCACAATCCTCATTTTAAAGGTAAAATAACCCAGGGGACATTTTGGTCATTTTATCGTCTGAAATTCGGGATTTGCGACTCTCGCATGAATCGTTCCTAACCTCTCTTCTAATGTTATATTCCTTTATTGAGGATTGTTCGGCCTCAAATCTTATGTAATAATTACCTACGGTAATTCAGTAATTGAGTAATTTCTAATGACAGTAAAAATTACAGTAAAAATTGGGGCGTTACATAATCCTCCTCTAAGATGGTAATATAACAACTACCTCTTGATGATGTGATGGAAAAAGAAGCCTTGGAAGAAGGTTGATTCAAAGATCTCAAGTACTAGTCTTGTGTTTGTGCTAAATCTATGGATACTTGATGTTATAGCTTAAAGGATGAAAAGAATGGAAAGATGGCTATAGAAGTTGATGGCCGAGAATTTCCAAGAGAAATATGTTGAATGTTGTCTTTATAATGTGATGATATTTTAGAGTAATAAATGAAATTAGAAATATGGTTTTTCTTCAAGGTAATTGCATGCAATTTTGGTGGCTTCTCATTTGTTGCTAGAAAAGACAGTGGCGTGGCTTCTTCTAAGCTACACACTTGTCTTGCTAGGTGTCCATCTCATACTGTAATTTCATTACAGTGTAAGAAACTACACATCATAATTTAACTGAATAAGTAAAATGCCATACCCATAAAACATATAGTACCCTAAATTTTAATCCTTGTCTAACCTTTTCATTTTTAATCCTTTCCAACCTAAATTCCACATTTTCTCAATCTTGGGCATCTCCAGGCCCAAATCCTTGATATGGCGGTCACTTTTTTTTTAGGGGATCTTCTTCAAGTCATTCATATCTTGACTAGTCCTATCATAATTGAAAAAATCTAATTAATAAGGTCTAAATAAAATTTCTAAAATAAAAATAACCTCAGGTGTTACAAAAAGTATAAAAGAAAAAAAAGGGATTATTCAAAACTAGTTCAACTCTCTTTTAAAAATTATATAATCTACTCATGTGTATAATGTATGAGAAATGTAGGTTATATTTGATGGATTTTTTATTAATTGATTTATTAATTTAGACAATTGATTTTGTTAGAGAATGTCAAATTTGGTTAGAGCATTTTTTTTGGGGGGGGAGCATATATTTCTTTTGACAACATTAAGGTAAGTAATTATTTATTCTCCTTATTTAATTACATTTTTGTTAAGATAGAGACTTATGATTTTTAAGATAGAGTTATAGAAAATGGGGATTGCATGACTGGGGAGAAGGGTGTGGAAGTCCTTCCCCAACTTGTCATCATTGTTTGCTATAGAGATTGATTGTGTGTGCAGAGATTGTAGGAAATGCATGTTGTGATATTATAAAGGGGTGTGCTCTAGAATGGTTTTGGATCTTTAAATGGTTGTTTGATTGTTTGTGAATTTTATTTGACTAGACTAATATATGTATGTATTGAAATCAATTTCTGGGAATGTCTTAGTTTAAGGGGAGGTTTTGTCATTTTTTTTAATTTAAAGAGTGGAATCTTAATTTAAGGGGAGGTTCTGCCAAAATTTTGTGAAGTTAAAGAGCACAATCTATTTACTTAAAAGACTTTTACTTTCAGAAGATAGTCTATTGAAAGATATTTATAATTCAATAAAATTTAAGTTCTGAAACTTTAAATGAATTTGCTGGGTTAAATTACACATCTAAGAACCATGATTCCTACAAACAAACTATGGATGTATGACGGGATGTACCCAGTTGAGGGGGAATCAAACCTGAATTTTACGCAGGAGTTGAACAATTTATAAAGGTGGCTTTCAGCACCTCACATGAGATAGCATTTTGAGAATTAAAGAAATGATGGTGTTATGACCCACCTTTTCCATAGTGAAGCCTGGAGACACTTTGACCAAACATATCCTAATTTTGCTGCGGATCCTAGGAATATTAGGTTGGCACTTTGTGCAGACAGATTTACTCGAAATAATCAGTTTAGCAAACCCTATTCCTGCTGGCCTGTGATTGTTACATTTTACAATCTCCCTCCTGAAATGTGCATGAAAGATCCTTGCATGTTTTTGCCTTGTATAATCCCTGGCCCAGATAATCCCAAAGCCAAAATTGATGTTTACCTCTAATCACTGATTGATGAGCTTAAAGAGTTATGGTATTCGGGTGTACAAACTTATGATATTTCCACGAAACAAAATTTCTTGCTCGGGACAACATTGATATGGACTATTAATGATTTTCCAGCCTATAGAATGTTGTCAGGTTGGATTACACAGGGAAAATTAGCATGTCCAATATGTATAGAGGATACAAAGGCGTTCACATTGAAAATGGTAAGAAAAACTTATGCTCAAAGACTTGCCCTCTTTATCTCAAGTTAAAGTTTGATTATGGAAACATCCCCAAGGATGTAAATTCAGCTATGTGATGTTGATAAACTCGAGATGAGTTTCATCTAGTTGCAAGGGCTAACAATCTATGTTCAAAAGTTTTCCTATGTTTTTTTCTGGAGTCCCATAAGGTCATGATCAACGAGATTTGTAAATTAAATCGCTTCTAAGGGTGTTTTAAATTAGTTACTGCCCCATGATTGTTCTTAGCCTCTTTTATGAGGTAAAATGTTTTGCAAAAGGGTTTTAGAAGTCCTAAAATGATTCAAGGAGAAACTAGCAACCTATGCTTGTTAAAAATGAGATTTTATGCAAGATATGTATATGCATGAATTTGCTTCTTCCATGACATGTTTGCTGCTGTATGATGATGTTTTGACATGTTAGAATGTGTGAAATTTATATGTGTTAAGGTAGGAACCTTTCTATGCATATTAGGAAAGAACCTAGTCTAATAGAAAAACCGTAAAGCCAAGTTTTAGCATAGTTATGACCCATTTATTTTTATTTTCTACCAAAACTTTTTTAGTGGGATAATAATCAGATTAGGATTGTTTAATTATGAAAAACTTGGTAACATTTGATGTAGGATTGATTTTTAAAGCCTATAGAGAAACTAGTAACTAGAAAACCGTAAAAATGCAATTCTAGAACTCTTAGAACATTTAATTTTCTGATTCTGTACGGCACCCTTATAATGTAGTAAACATGATTTATAATTAGTTCAAAGGCTTAGGGATACCTCATAATTGGTTTAGATTTAATTTATAGCGCCTTAGACGAAAACGAAACTAAGAAAGGGTCTAAAACGTAAGTTCTAGAACCCCTTAATCTTAAAGATGTAATTCTACCCTTAGAGTATGATGCTGCTCAGATTTCTTAATGGACATAAGTGCTAGTAAAAGTCATTAGTTGTGAATCCTTAGGTGTATAAGAGGTTGATAGAGGACAATAGAATAATTATATCTCAAGTTTAAGGCCCTTAGGGGTCAAAGCATAAGACACCGTAGGATCAAGAGCATAATGTGCTATAATGGTACATGAGAATGTATGTTTTGTCTAAGAATGATTATGTATACGTGCAAAATTATGATTGAGGATACATGTTCTAATTGTTTATATGGCATAAAGTAAATTTGGAAGAAATCCAACGTGCCGCTATTATGCTGCCGAATTTCTGACAAATTTAGGGACTTAAAAAGTTTTTGAAAAACCTATGAGATTTTCTTAAAAAGAGATGAGGTACTAAGATGTGTTCTTGGATGACACCGGTTCAGCCGTGCACCTCCAAGAACCCATGTAACATCGGTACCAAGATGTATTCTTGGGTGACACCGGTTCGGCCGAGCAACCCCAAGAAAATGCCCCCTAAGCCCATACTAGAGAGTCGGGATTTATTTATGATACGCTTATCGGTAAGGCATAAGTAAGAACTAGTGATGACTAGTTAGGTATGAGCTCATAACCTAGAGATATGACACGTTCTAGGTGACACTGGTTTGGCCGAGCACCCCCAGAATGAATGTCTTTTTAGGGTGGCCCCATGAGAAAGTAAAGTATGATGATTGTGTCACAAAGTTTTCCCTACCTGTGATTTCAATTGCCACCTTATGCCACTATTATGATGTTCTTGATGTTATGATTATGATTCTTGCATTAAGTAGTGTCATGCATACATTCTTTACTATGTTGCATCCACGACATTAAGAATCATTCTAAAATGAACAGACCTTGGCTAACTATACTTTAAAGCTTAAAATGAACTCAAAGCATGCTCACTTATTTTACACACTAAACCCAAGGTTCCTGAAGACGTAGATGATGACACTTAGGTAGTAGGAGGCCCTACTGAGATTCTTTAGCAAGATTCTCACTCCCTCTATCTTTTCCTTCCGTCACATCTTTAGATGGTGACGTTCGTGATTTTTGTGGATACCCCGACATGGGAGGTGCATCATGATCCGGACCACGAGTCATACCATTTTGTGGGTCACTGTTCCGTTCTTGTATTCATGTTCATTGGACGACCCTTCAGTCACCCTATACATACTCACTGATTCTCTCCTGCCTCACCATTCGGCGACGATTTTGTGTTCGAATGCGCACACCCTCGAGAGGAGCAGATCCGCCGCACCCCACCGACAGCTTCTACTATCTGGGACTACCCGCAATATGTGCCCGGCTCCCCCACATCATTCTCCGAGATGGGCCCTTCAGAGGACTCGGCCACTCAGGTACCTTTCGAGGGGTCCTCCCCCACCATACCGATGGACTTTGGGGAGGGTAGCGAGGCTTCTGTCACTCAGCCGATACGTGGAGGACGGGTGAGGATGATTCCCCGCCGTGGAGCTCATGCCCGGCCAATGCAGCGTATAGCTACCCCGGCGGAGATAGCCTAGTGGATCGGATACGTCCCTCCTTTCTAGAGAGGCCCGCAGTAGAAGACGACAGTCGTGTTCTAGTGCCCGAGCTCTGACTAGACCAGGATAGCCTCCTTTTGCCTTAAGGTTATCTAGTTGTAGGCGTACTAAAGTAGGAGAATTTCTTTTTATGCATTCTATTGTACTTTCATTTTTCCATGTATTTCTATTTCAGTTGTATTTGTCCCATGTTGTACTAAACTAAGTCTCGCCTTTCTTGGGTTCATAATATATATCTACTTATGCAGTTTATTTTATTATGCTATGCAATTACATGTTCTATGATCGGATGTTCATGACGTGTTTATTTAGATTTGTGCTTTATTCCTTTCATGCTTCATCGTTCATCATGTCGCACGGCTCTCACTTCGCTTTTATAATTCCAAAAAAAAAAATTACCTGTATTTTCCGCTAAGTATTTTAAAGTAAATAGGAAACTATGACGTAATAGACTAATGATTAACTTGAATATGTTCTAGAGTATTGGGTTAAAAATTAGGATGTAACATTATGGTATCAGAGCAGTTCGATTCTCATGGAGCCTGAGGATTGGACTGAATATGCTTTCTGAGCGTGGTACGATAGTTATGTCATGCATAGTGCTTTAGTAGAGATAAGCCGTAGGATAGAAATGCATGACCCCTGTCTGCTTGCGTTTGCCATGGTAACTAGCTAATCTTACATGGAATATTGAGCCTAATCACCTCAGTGTTTATTGTCTCATGTGTTTAGGAACCAATGGCACCCAGGAGATAGCCTAGGACTCCGACCGAGGATAACCAAGACAATACAACTGCTGCTGCTGTCTGTGACATGGCAAGAGCCATGGAGCGGTTGTTCGAAAGGATGAACCAACAAGGGGACACCAAACGTGCTCCCTCTACTGCTGAAATGATCGAGCAAGCAAGGTTCGGTGAATTTTGCAAGGCGCACCCACCAGCCTTTAGAAGAGCCATGGATCCCGACAAAGCTGATGAGTGGATCAAGAATATGGAGAAAATCTACTCCGTGGTCGCTTGCTCAGAGGAGTAAAAGGTCACGTTTGCTGCCTATATGATGGAATCAGATGCCGAGTTCTAGTGGACCGGCACCCGAAGACTGTTGGAGGCTTCTGGTACTGCTATCGACTCGGAGCTATTCAAGACCTACTTCTATGAGAAGTACTTCCCGGAGTCAGTAAGGAACTCGAAGGATATCGAGTTTATCCAACTGACCCAAGGAGGGTCTACTGTCGCCCAGTACACGGCAAAGTTTGAGGAGCCCATTAAGTTCTCACGGGTGTTTCAAGGGAACCCCAACGAGGTGTGGAAGTGCGTCAAGTATAAGGCCGGACTGATGGCAGAGCTGAACTATGCCGTGGCACACATGGAGATCAGGGAATTCCCTACCCTAGTCAACAAGTGCTAGATCATGGAGGAAGGACAAAAGAAGATCAATGCTGCAAGAGCAGAACGAACTAAGGGGTTAGGACCGCAAGCCCCAAGGTTCAAGCCGCAACAACAGAACCAGTCGCGAACTCACTACAACCCCTACCACACCAACCAATTCAATCCGCATCAACAACAAAGAACCCCCTACCACCAACAATCCAAGCAACACCATAGACCACCATTCCAGTACAATAACCACCGAAACAACAACAACAACAACAACAACAATAACAACAACAACAACAACAACAACAACAATAACCGACAAGGAGGGTCGGGCGGCCCCCAAAACAACAATCAGCAAGGAGGGTCCAGCGGGGCCAAGAACAAGGTGCCCCAAGGAGCCCCCGCCGCCTTCGCCAGACCCGCACCAACTATGGTGTGTCCCTAGTGTGGAAAGGATCACAGCAACTGTCCCTGCCTGACAGGGCAGAATGTTTGTTTCAAGTGCGGAAAGCCCGGCCACTATGTTAATAGATGCTCTAATAGGAGGCCAACGAACCAGAACCCCAGGCCACAACACCAAGGGAGGGTTTTCGCCATCAATGCGGACGAAGTAGAAAAATCCAACGGCTTCATAGAAGGTAAGTGCGAAATAGATGGTAGAACCTTAACTGTACTTTATGACTCTGGTGCAACACATTCTTTCATTTCGTATGGTAGTGTCGAGTCTCTAAACTTAAAGACTTCCAAACTTCTTTTTGATCTTATTGTTTCTACCCCCATAAATCGTCCTGTAAATACTTGTTTTTGTTGTCTAAACTGCCATCTCACTGCAGAAAATAGATCCTTTGTCATAGATTTAATTTGCTTGCCCATGAAAGGTATAGGTGTAGTCTTTGTCATGGATTGGCTTTGTAACACCCTAGTAATTAACCAGATACACCTAGGTTGAATCTGATTAATGACTAGACTTTACTCCTTGCTTTGGTTCTTTCTTCATAATTTGAAAATACTTAGTGAAATTACGAGCCATTTTTTTTTTTAACACATAATTGAAAACATGAGCCGAGTACAGCGTGGTGAGCAGTAAGCGGGGGTATAATAAGGCGTTTAAGAATATATCACATCATATCCACGTAGAAGCTCCATCATATAACATCCATAAGCACATTATAACATATATTTACATACAATAACCTCACTCAAAGGGTGGGTTATGTTCATACATCATTATCTTATGCAAACCCATAAAGGAAAATATACTTAAGGAAATACATGCCCCTAAACTAGATAACTCCATAAGCCGGGAAGGTTATCCTAAAACTAGGGTGCATGATCAGACATAAATCTACTAAGAACCTTCTATGGCCTTTGTCCTGAAATGGGGAATAAATCCGATCCTTTGATGAGCTCCTCGGGGCCAGGACACCTGAGATGCACCAAATTGGTGGCATGGGCGGCCTTCTCGCTAACCTCGGCTGAACAAATTTGTTTCCTCACTACCCTCTCTTACGTGTGGAGTAGAATGGCGAGCTCTCAGAATATACATGAGTAGGAGTGTCCTCACAGAAGGATCGATTTGAGAATATCTCGTCTAGGGAACATACTACAAATCCATGGGCCAGAGATGAGCGGGATAAGAGCGTAGCATCCTTTCATCAAGTGGGCGTGCATGTTAGAAAAACCATTTCATCGCCATAGGGAAGTAGGAGAAAATCGATAACTAAGGGACGGGATGTGCAAATGGGCGACCTATGTAAATAAAAACATGAGCTGCGCACCTCCGCTTCAAAATGAATCTGACGATGCCGGATCATAGTGGAAATTCCCAAGTAGGGGTATCAGCGAGCAGGGCGAATATGCCATGTTTGAATCTGGAGACAATGGCGGAAATAAAAGAAAAGGAGTGAGAATCTTGCTAAAGAATTCTCGATAGGAGTACCTCCTTCTACAGTGTCATCATCAAAGTCTCCGGGAACCTCGGGATTATTCTAAAATAGTGAGCATGCAAAGATTCATTTTAAATTAGGACAAATACTTAGCAGAGGGTTAGTCAATTTTTAATCATCGTCTTATAATGCATCTTATTCTTAACATGTCATATTTACAATGAACATTTCCTTTATCATTACATCATATTCCTCATCATCATTATCAAAATAACATGCATAAAAGAGCGTCATATAATATTAGCTACACATGGACCACAGTGCACATATTTCATTTCTTTAGTGCCTTTGGTGACTTAAAATCTTATCATCATCATTATTTTCCTTGGGCCACCTATACTCCACCCTTTTGGGAGTAATTTAGGTTATGAGCTCATACTTTACTAGTCGTCACTAGCATATACTTATCCCTTTTGATAAGCTAAAGTCCCGACTCTACCCTTTTGAGGAAGAGCAGCGGGTTAGGGGGCTAAAATCACCTTTTCACCTATAGTCGATGGTTCCAAGGATCATTTTCTTATAAGTTTAAGTCACCATTAAATCTTTGCATGTTATATCACAATACAATTCATAAACATCATAACATTTTCTCATTTATAGTCTTAAGCTAGAATAATATATATCAGCTGTAATCATGCATATGGGAGATTCCCGAGGAAAGAGAGGTGGAGTCACAATGGACAGCTTAAATACCAAGTCTTTCCTTAGCGAACCTTTCCAAATTACACTTTTACAATGATACACTTTCTTCTAGCAACAAAGGTAAATTTTACATAATAAAGAGCATTTCATGTATAAGTATTCTCATTATTTGCAAGCAGCAACTATAACATGCAAGCAGAAATCATTCAATGATATCAAGTACTTAATAAGCATCAAATCCTTACATAGAATTATCAATTATAGGACTAATTAGTTACTAAACCAATTATGAATCATTCTCTTAACAATAAACCATAATTATCACAACTTCAATCATATCAAATCATTATCACACATTGATACTAAAGCTGATTAAGTGGCGAATCATGAACCTCATGCAGTACATAGAATCATATTTTAAGTGCATATAAAATACTAGTTCCCTGTAAAATCCTTGCAAAGCCTTAAAACTCATTTAGAAACTAGTTCTTTTGTCCAAATTTGGGAGGATCTTCACAATTAAAATTCTCACTTAAGATAAAGGAATAAGTCTTGAGCTTTAGAGATTTAGGTGACATCTTAGAATTATAAACATGCTATGCAACCTTATTTTAATCTTATCTTTATAAGGTGATAGCTTGGAATTATAAACATGATATGCAATTCCATTTCTTTATCTTTAAGATTTAAGGTGATGACTTGAAAATTAAACATGATCGAACTTGAAATATAAACATGATACAAGAAAGCTGGGCGGCGGTAATCCGAGGACAGTAGAGGAGAAGAAAATATTAAGAAAAGGAGGCGGTAGTCCGCCTGGGACGATAGAGGAGAAGAGAATATTAAGAAACCGGGCGGCGGTAGTCCCACCAGGACGATAGAGGAGAAGAATTATTATTACATCTTTTTAGCTCCAATCTCAAGACTTTTTAAGAATAAATTCTTTAACTCCAATAATCATATTTCTTTGCTTGTGATACATGGGCAAGTCTTTGAGCTCTAGGATCTTTAGGTGATGGCATAAAATAAACATGCCATGCGTTGATTCTTTTAGCCATTATAAAATATAGTGAGAGCATAAATTAAATATGAGATGCAACCTCTTTATTATCTTGAAAGATTAAGTGATGACTTGAAACATAAACATGAAATACAAGCTTGGAATTTAAACATGAGAAATGCAAGTTCATTTATTCATTCTTGAAAATTTAGTGATGACATAGAAGGTAAACATGGTTATGCAAAGCATAAACTTAATCATGGATACAAATTCATTTTGTTTCTTTACTAGAGCTCCTTCAAGACTTTAAAAGAATTATAAATTCAACCCAATACATATCTTAACAAGAGAAATAAAACATAAAAAGGAAAAATACATCTTTCAAGTTCTAAACTAAAAATCTTTGTTTTAGCATCATAAAGCATTATTCTTTAAAGTTTTTGCATCAAGTGGAATTTTCAAGCTTTAGAGCCTAATTTGTGATGGATTTACAACCCACCCTCAAGGTCCTCATCATCAAGCCATCATCTTAGTTCACCTAGGCCATATGGTTGAATTGGTTAAAAAGAAAAATTGAAGAGGAAAACCAAAATGAAAAGCTAAGGCAAGTTCATAATTTCATCATTTTTGAGCTAAAACACAACTCCTCAAAGCATAGAAATAAATTTAGAAACTACTCCCTACCTAATCTGAGTTGAAGAAGAGGAAGAGAACTTGGTTTCTTGAGGTGAAATGAAACAAAATCTCTTTGAAAAATTGAAGAAGAATTCAGCCAAAGAGGAGGAAGAAAGAAAGTTTTGGTGCTCCTAAAAACTAGTTATGAACCAAGCATTCCAAGACCACTCAAGCAAGCCTATTTATAGAAGATTTTGAGGCTTCTAATTGGCCAAAATGATGAGGTAGTGGGACGGAATTTTGCAGGAAAAATAAGGGAGGAAAAATCATTTTAGACAAAGTTGTATGAAATTAAGGAATTATGTCTCTTATGGTGACATTTTGGCATTTGTTTTAGTGCAACTTTTGGCAATAATTCAGCTGCATAATGGCATCAATAATTTCGTCCATTACAGCCCAAAGAAGTGAAATTTGTGTGTTCCATGCATTATTTAGGTGTAGGCAAGGTATTCATGTAATTTAGAATTTCTGATTAAGGGTTTAAGTGAATTAGTAAGCAATTTGGGTGTTTTGAGCAATTTTGGGTTCTAATCAATCTAAATACATAATTTTGACTCTAGATTAATATTTAGAATTTAATAAGCTTTAATTTGAGCCTAATATTGCTTAGGTTTGGTATCACGAATCAAAAATCGAAATTCGCAAGCGCCCAAAAGCAGAGGCAAAATCGTACTTTCACTTAAAAAATTGCCCGAGGCCACCGAGCTTAACCAATGGTTAATCATGGCTTAAAAACACATTTTAAAACATTTTAGTGAGGTTCGGGCTCGATCGCCACGCCATCATGATTAAGCTTGACCCTTGAGCGTTTGGTCATTGTAGGCGTGGGCTCAAGTGAATCATGCTCTGATACACACATAACACAAACAATCCCTTATTATCCTCAAAATATCCCCTTGAGAATAGGTGGGGCCCACGATCCTCATTTTCTGAGTAAAATAACTTGAGGTATTTTGGTCATTTTTATACGTCTGAAATTCGGGATTTTGCGACTCGCATAGAATAGTTCTAACCTACTCTTCTAATGTTATATTCCTTTATTGAGGATTGTTAAGCCTCAAATCTTATGTAATAATTACCTACGGTAATTCGGTAATTGGTAATTTCTAATGTGATAAATTACGGTAAAAATTGAGGCGTTCTACCAAATCAACCGTGTATTATTAGATTGTGACACCAAAACAGTTGTTTTTCCTTTTCCCCTTAGTGAAACTAGTAAAACCTTGAAACTTTACCTCAATACCGTAGAAGTCAACTATAGTGAGGAAAGGACTAAGGGATATGTTCTCCTAGCCGCTAGCGAGGTAGACTTTGAGCAAAACCTAGAAAATATACCGGTAGTAAGAGTGTAATGCCCCGATTTTTCTGTCTGAGAGGAAAATGACCAAAATACCCCTATAGCGTTTTTACGTGGATAAAGGTAACGTTGAGCCTGAAACTTTTCCCGAAGGTTCAAAATAATGTTTTCATGTGTTTAAAAGTGTCTATTTAAGTTTCGGTGGTCCCGGGCAGTTTTAGTGCAAAATTACGATTTTGCCCCTGGAATAGTGTTTTTAAGCCTAATGATGTAATTGAACAAACCTAAGCAATATTAGACTCTAATCGAAGGTTAATTAATTTCCATAACTAATCTAGGTTCAAAATAAGTCATTAAAATTAATTAGAACCTAATATTGCTTAGATTAAACTCAAAACCCCTTTTCTTTTAAAGAACTCAAAGCTTCTAGAACATAAAATCTTGAATAGTATTTTCACTATTCACCCTCTACACCTCAAAAGGAAGCCTAGGATGTAGTTGAAAGCCTAGGATAAATAGAGATAGACTCCCCTAAAAGGCTAGAATGCCCACTAATCATAACCTACATAGCCTTAATTACCTATCCTTTCACTTACACATTTTACTATAAACTCCTAATCTTAGGCCTAATCCAAAAAAATACACTTACACACATCATTAACCCACAATTAATAAAACAATTTCCTCCCCTTGGATTCCCCTATAAGTGGCACCACCTCATACCCTATACCTCACAAGTTTGCTCACTCATATACTCAAAGAAACATGCCTAAACCTATGCCTAAACCCATGCCTACACCTTACCTTGAAATGACACAACCAAGAGATATTTTCCCTCCCTTTTCCCCTCAATATTTCGGCCACCTTTCCCTCCACTCACCTCCCCATGTTTTATTTCTCTATAAATAGCATACATGAGTAAACTTGAGACACCTTTAGTCACTTGACAAGTTTTAGTTTTCTAGAGCACTCAAAGGCTTTCATTTTTTCTCAAGTTTCAAGAGTTCCTCTTCTTCAACTTCTTCTTCTTCTTCATCTTCTTCAACCTCATCCTACTAGGTAGGGATTTTCTTTCAAGTATTTCCTTCATTTAAGTTCTTATTCTAGTTATGTGTTTATGGTTTCTCTTGAGTCTTTTTAGAACTTCCTTCCTTCTCTTTTTTCTTCTTCATTTTCGGCCATGGGCCTTTGAGGACAAGGGAATGAGAGCTTGATGATGAGGTTTCATGATGATGTTCATCACTTGAACAATCTCTAAAGTTTGAGCTTTGTTCTTGAGTTAAAGATGTTTTTAGTTCTTTCCTTCTTGAACCTTGAGATCCTTAACTTTGATGATATCTTAAAATGGTTATATGAACTCAATAATGAGGACCCATGGTGTTAGTGTTAATACATCACTAAGATCATGGTCTCTAGGGTTTCAAATGCTTCCTTTTCCTTCTTAAAAGTTTCGATTCTTTCCTTTTCTTTCCCATGATTTTGGTTTCTTTCCTTTTCTCTTCTTCATAATTTCGGCCAACATTTGTTGAATGATCCAACATGATAGCTTGATGATGAGAGTTCTAAATGGTGATTTTATGTTCACCACAAAGAAATTTCTAAAGCTTGAGTTTTCATGAAAATGTTATATAGTTCACTTATGGCTTTGTTTTTTTAAGGAATGTTATTTTGAGTTCTAAGAACTCTTGTCTTCACTTTATCTTGTTATGATGAGTTTGGGTTAGGGTTTAAGTTCATTTAAAGTCTTGATTGAGCTCTAATAAGACATAAATGAAGTTGCATATTTATTTTGAGCTTGCACTCATGATTATATTCTTGCCTTGCATCTTTATTTTTCCAAGTTATCACCTAAGGACTCAAAGATTAAAACAAGACTTGCATTATCACCTAATTAATTCTCAAAGCCTTTCTATTTCGGTCTTAAAGTCGATTGTTGCTGGGCCTAGAGCACTAAAATAAAGAAATGAACTTGCATTGCATATTTAAATTTCAAGTCTTGCATATTTATTTCAAGCCTTGCATATTTATATTTCAAGTCTTGCATATTTACTTTAAAGTTCTCACTTTACTCTATAATGAAAGATAAAAATGAAGCGCATAGCATATTTACATTTTGTCATCACTTAAAGACCTTAGAGCTCAAAGACTTGCCCATTTTATCTCAAGTTAAAGTTTGATATGGAAGCATTCTTTGAATGCATAATTTTGGTCATGTGGTGATGATGAACTTGGAATGAGTTTCATCTAGCTACAAGGGCCAACAATCTAAGTTTTAAGATTTTCTTTAAGCCTCATGAATTTTATGAAGTTAAGACCAACAAGATTTATGAATTTAATCCTCTTTTAAGGAGGAATTAAGTTGGTTGCTGACCTAAGGTTGCTTTTATGCTCTTTGATAAAATAAAATGGTTTGCAAAGAGTCTTAGAAGTCCTAAATTGGTTTCAAGAGAAACTAGCAACTTATATGCTTTAGAAAAGTCAAATTGTGTATCTTTTTGGGACTTGACATTTTGGTTCTGCCATGATGAGTTTGCTGCTGTATGATGATGTTATGATGTGTTAGAATGTGTGAAAATTATATGATGAGGTAGGAACACTTCTATGCATGATAGGAGAGAAACTAGCTTCATAGAAAAACCGTAAAGTTGGAATTTAACATGGGTTTAATCCCTTTAATCTTAATCAATGCCCAAACTGTTTTAGTATGATAACAATCAGTTTGGGATTGATTAATCATGAAAAATTTGGTTACATTTGAAGTAAGATTGAATTTTAGCACCTATAGAGAAACTAGTAACTAGAAAATCGTAAAAATGCAATTCTAGAACTCTTAGAACATTTAATTTTTTGATTCTGTACAGCACCCTTATAATGTAGTAAAAATGATTTATAATTAGTTCAAAGGCTTAGGAATACCTCATAATTGGTCTAGATTTAATTTATAGCGCCTTAGGCGAAGACGGAACCGAGAAAGGGTCTAAAACGTAAGTTCTAGCATCCCGTAATCATAGATATATAATTCTACCCTTGGAGTAAGGTGCTACCCAGGTTTATTAAAGAACATGAGTGATAGTAAGATTTATCCCTAGGTGCATAAGAGGTCAGTAGGGAATGATGGAATAATTACATCTCAAAGTTTAAGGCCTATAAGGGTCAAAGCATAAGATACCGTAGAATCAAGAGCATAATGAGTTTCAATGTTACATGTGGATGTATGTTTTATTTGAGAATGATTATGTAAACGTATGAAATTATGATTGAGGATACATGTTCTAATTGTTTATGTGGCATAAAGCAAATTTGGAAGAAATCCAGCACGCCGCTGTTATGCTGCCGAATTTCTGACAAATTTGAGGACTTAGAAAGTTTTTGAAAAACCCATGAGATTTTCTTAAAAAGAGATGAGGTACTAAGATATATTCTTGGATGACACCGGTTCGGCCGAGCACCTCCAAAGAACTCATGTGACATCAGTACCAAGATGTATTCTTGGGTGACACCGGTTTAGCCGAGCACCCCCAAGAAATGCCCCCTAGCCTGTACTAGATAGTCGGGATTATGATTATGATACGCTTATCGGGATTGATAAGTAAGAACTAGTGACGACTAGTTAGGTATGAGCTCATAACCTAGAGATGTGACACATTCTGGGTGACACTGGTTCGGCCAAGCACCTCCAGAACGAATGTCTTTTAGGGTGGCCCCATGAGAAAGTAAAGTATGATGATTATGTCACAAAGTTTCCCACCTAAGATTTTAATTGCCACTTTATGCCACTACTATGATATTACTTGTTATTATGATGAATATTCTTGCATTAAGTAGTGTCATGCATACATCTTTTACTATATTGCATTCATGACATTAAGATTCATTCTAAAAGGAACGGACCCTGGTTAATTATACTTGAAAAGCTTAAAAAATGAACTTAACGCATGCTCACTTATTTTATACACTAAACCCAAGGTTCCTAAGGACGTAGATGATGACACCTAGGTAGTAGGAGGCCCTACTGATATTCTTTAGCAAGATTCTCACTCCCTCTATCTCTTTCTTTCCGTCACGTCTTCAGATGGCGACATTTGTGATTTTTGTGGACACCCCGACATGGGAAGTGCATCATGATCCGGACCATGGGTCATACTATTTTGTGGGTCGCTGTGTCATACGTGTATTTATGTTCATTGGACGGCCCTTCAGTCACCCTGTACATAGCCATCGATTCTCTCCTGCCTCACCTTTCGGTGACGACTTCATGTTCGAGCGCGTACACCCTCGAGAGGAGCGGATTCGCCGCACCTCACCGACAGCTTCTGCCATCCGGGACTACCCATAGTATGTGCCTTGCTCGCCCTCATCATTCTCCGAGACGGACCTTTCCGAGGACTCTGCCACTCAGGTACCTTCCGAGGGATCCTCCCCCACTGTGCTGATGGACTTTGGGGAGGGTAGCGAGGCTTCTGTCGCTCAGTCGGTACGTAGAGGACAGGTGAGAATGATTCCCCGCCGTGGAGCTCATGCCCGACCGATGCAGCGCATAGCCATCCCGGCCGAGATAGCCCAGTGGATCGGATACATCCCTCCTTTCCAAAGAGGCCACAATAGGAGACGACCGTCGCGTTTTGGTGCCCAAGCTTTGACTAGACAAGGATAGCCTCCTTTTGTCTTAAGGCTATCTATTTGTAGGCGCACTAGAGTTAGGAGAGTTTCTTTTTATTCCTTTTGCTGTACTTTCATTTTCCATGTATTTCTATTTCAATTGTACTCACTTGATGTTGTACTAAACCAAGTCCCATTTTTGAGTGGGCATATTATATATCTATGTATGCAATTATTTTATTATGCTATGACATGCTTTATGATCGGATGTTCATGACGTGTTTATTTGGATTCGTGATTTATTGCATTTATGCTTCATAGTTCGTTTCATTGCTTGTCATGATGCGCGGCTCTCACTTTGCTTTTACAATTCATAAAAAAAAAATTTACCTGTATTTTCCGCTAAGGATTTTAAAATAAGAGGAAACGATGACGTAACAGACTAATGATTAACCTAAATATGTTCTAGAGTACTGGGTTAAAAATTCGGATGTTACAAAGAGACTATCCCGAGATATTTCCGGAAGAGATACCTGAGTTCCCTCCCGAGAGAGAAGTGGAGTTCTCCATTGAGTTGATTCCTGGAGCGGAACCAATCTCCATCGCCCCTTATCGGATGTCACCCTTAAAGTTGGCCGAGTTGAAAACCCAACTTGAGGAGCTTTTGGAGAAGAGTTTCATTAGACCTAGTGCCTCACCTTGGGGAGCCCCAGTTTTGTTTGTTAAGAAGAAGGACGGGAGTATGAGGTTGTGCATAGACTATAGGCAATTGAATCGTGTAACGGTGAAAAACAAGTACCATTTGCCTAGAATTGATGATCTTATGGACCAATTGAGAGGAGTGGTGGTATTTTCCAAGATTGATCTAAGGTCAGGATACCACCAAATTAGGGTGAGAGATCAAGATATACCAAAAACCACCTTTAGAACTCGGTATGGACACTTTGAGTTCACGGTGATGTCTTTTGGGTTAACGAATGCTCCTGCAGTATTTATGGACTACATGAATAAGATCTTTAGACCCTATTTAGATCAATTCGTGGTTGTTTTCATAGATGATATACTCATCTATTCGAAGACCCACGAGGAGCATGAGCATCATTTAAGGATAGTTTTGGAGATCTTGAAGGAGAAAAAGCTATATGCAAAGCTCTCTAAGTGTGAATTTTTGTTGGAGGAGGTGAAGTTTTTAGGGCACATCATGTCAAAAGGAGGCATAGCTGTTGATCCTAGTAAGGTGGAAGCCATAATGAATTGGGATAGACCAACCACCGTAACAGAAATATGAAGCTTTTTGGGTTTAGCAGGCTACTACCGTGGGTTTATCAAAGGTTTCTCTCAGATTGCCCTACCCCTGACCAAGCTAACTAGGAAGAATGCCCCCTTCATATGGAGTCCCGAGTGTGAGAAAACTTTCCAAGAGCTTAAGGAGAAGCTAACCACAACCCCAGTTTTGGTTTTACCTAGCCCCGATGTTCTCTTCAAGGTATATTCCGATGCCTCGGGTGAGGGTTTAGGTTGTGTGTTGATGCAAAATAGGCAAGTGGTAGCCTATGCGTCAAGGCAACTCAAGTTGCACAAAGCAAACTACTCCACCCATGACCTAGAGTTAGCAGCCATAGTGTTCGCCTTGAAGATGTGGAGGCACCATTTATATGGTGTAACGTTTGAAGTTTTCTCTGATCACAAGAGTCTCAAATATCTCTTTGATCAAAAGGAGCTAAACATGAAGGAAAAGAGGTGGATGGTGTTTCTTAAGGACTATGATTTTAGTTTAAGTTACCACCCCGGTAAGGCTAATGTAGTCACCGATGCCTTAAGCCAAAAGTCATTGCACCTATCTCACATAATGGTCAAGGAAGTTGAGCTAATAAAGAAGTTTAGATATATGAATCTGGGGATGTCTGTGACCAACGAGGGCATGAAGATGTGTTATCTTAGTGTGACAAGTGGGTTTAAATAGAGAATCATGCTAGCACAATAGGAAAGTGAAGAATTTAGGGAAACCATAGAGGCAGTTAAGGCAGGAAAGTTAAGAGGTTTTGAACAAGGTTGTGATTAGATATGGAGGTTTGAAGGAAGAATCTGCGTGCCACAAGATGGTGACATTTGAGATAAGATCTTGGAGGAGGCCCACAAAAGCCATTTCACCATCCATCCTAGTGTTACCAAGGTGTACTAGGATTTAAAGAGGATGTTTTGGTGGCCCATATTGAAAAAGGATGTGGTCACCTGGGTTAGTAAGTGCTTGGTATGTCAAAAAGTAAAGATTGAGCACCAAAAGCCTTCAAGTTTATTGCAACCCTTGTCAATCCCCGAGTGGAAGTAGGAGTGCATATCTATGGATTTTGTGACAGGATTGCCTAAGACCCAAGCTGGCCATGACACTATATGGGTGATAGTGGATCGACTAACCAAATCGGCTCACTTTCTGCTTATTAGAGTGACATACTCGTTGGACAAATTGGCTCAACTGTACATCCAAGAAATCGTAAGGTTACATGGTGTACCATCGACAATAATCTCGGATAGAGATCCGCGGTTTACGTCATGTTTTTGGGGATCCTTTCAAAAGGCGTTTGGCTCAAAGCTCTGCTTAAGCACAGCTTACTACCCACAAACAGACGGACAATCAGAAAGAGCGATCCAAACCCTGGAAGACATGTTGAGAGCCTGTGTTTTAGACCAAAGGGGAAGTTGGGACAAGTACCTGCCACTGATCGAGTTTGTGTATAACAACAGTTATCATGCAAGCATCGGCATGGCACCCTACGAAGCCCTATATGGACGAAAATGTCAATTCCCCCTGTTCTGGTATGAACCCGGAGAGCAAGGCATGCTAGGACCCAATATAGTGAGGGAAACAACGGAGCAGATCAAAAGGATCCAGGATAGGATGCTTACAGCTCAAAGTAGACAAAAGAGCTATGCGGATAGGCGGCACAAGCCGTTGGAATTCAACGAGGGAGAACATGTGTTCCTTAGAATCACCCCCACTACAAGCATAGGGAGAGCTATGAAAGTCAAAAAGTTGAGCCCCCGATTCCTCGGCCTCTTTGAAATCCTCCAAAGAGTAGGGACAGTAGCCTACAAAACAGCCTTACTCCCTAACCTTTCTAATCTCCATGACGTCTTTCACGTCTCCCAGTTAAGGAAGTGTAACATCCTTTATGGATTGACGACTGTCCCCACAAACCAACACGGGTCTTTCCGGCGTGCTTTGTCCTCACTCGCACGCTTCCTAGGAAAACTTCCCAGGAGGTCACCCATCCCAAAATTGCTCTAAGTCAAGCACGCTTAACTGTGGAGTTCTTTCAGTTTGGGCTACCGAAAAGAAGATGCATCTTGTTAGTATAGGTAGCAAAATCAATTCATATAAGCCCTCATAACCTTGTATAGTCCCATACCTATACAGGTTTAGGATCCTCTCGATTCGGGTGTGTGTCGGTTCATTCATGTACCCTTCTTCGAAGTCTGCGAGCCGCTCCTTTGTCCGTGCCTCCTTGCACCTGGCGATCACTCCTCGACTTCGCAATCCCCGGGCGTTACATGCCCACTTCCACTTTGGTTCGTCCCGAACCACACCATCTTGGGAGAAAAGCTGCGATACCATAATGTAACATCCTAATTTTTAACCCAATACTCTAGAACATATTTAGGTTAATCATTAGTCATTTACATTCATAGTTCTCATTTAACTTTGAATTACTTAGCGGAAAATAGGGGTAAATTTTTTTTGAAATAAAAGTGAGAGCCGCGTGATGCGATAAGCGATAAACCATGTATAGTAAAACAAATGTCTCACAACATCATAACATAAGGCACAGCATGAACATCACTGAATATCATCTTATATATATATATAACTTGCCCACTTATAAGTGTGGGACTTAATTTAGTACAAGGAAATACAAGAAAGAAGATACAACATAACATAAACATAGTCTACTCCCTGCCAGCAGTGCATCTAATGGGAAACCTCTAAACAAAGAAGGTTTATCCCCGTCTAAGTGGTGTGTGCTCTATCTCGGCCATCCATGGCCTCCCTGGTGACTATCTTGTGATCGAAAGGCGAATGTCAGGAAATCAAGCGAGCTCCTCGGGCGTGAAGCGGGCAGGATCGAGTGTGAGCCAGAGTATGGCCGCATCTCCTGCGTCGTGCGCCTCGGTGAGTCACGGTGGGCTCGCTATCCTCCAAAGTCCATAGGTATGGAGGGGAAGATCCCTCGGAGGGTGCACAGGTTGCCATTCTCGGAAGGATCCGTCTCAGAAAAGGCGGCGAACAGCAGGGCACATCGGGGGTAGTCTCGGCGGCGTGGATGATGAGATGCACGAAGCCTCTCCTCTAGGGGGCGTGCACTCGAACACCAGGTCATCGCCAAAAGGTAAGGCGGGGAGAAAGCGATGGGAATGTATTGAGGGAATGAAGGGTCACCCATGAACATGAATACTCTAAGCGTGCGGCGACCCACAAAATGGAATGACCGTGGTCAGGTCATGGTGCACCTCCCATGTCGGCATGTCCACGAACACTCTGACGTCGCCATCTGAAGGCGTGACGGAAGAAAAGAGATAGAGGAGTGAGAATCTTACTAAAGAATCTCGATAGAGGGCCTCCTACTACCTAGGTGTCATCATCTACGTCACTCGAGGAACCTTGGGTTTATTTATACAAAATGACTGAGCATGTATTAGGTTCATTTTAAACTTTAAAATATATTTTAGCCAAGGTCCATTCATTTTAGGATGATCTTAATGTCATGGATGCAACATGATAGAAAATGTATGCATGGCACTACCTAATGCACATACATAAAACATAACATCAAGCATCATCATTCTTGGTGGCATAAAGTGGCAATAGTAACATTCATATGGGACAAAACTTAGTGACATAATCATAATCATGAAACTTCTCTTCCTCATGGGCCACCCTAAAGACAATCGAACTGGGGTGCTCAAGCCAAACCTGTCACCCGAGCGTGTCATACATCTAGGTTATGAGCTCATACCTTAACTAGTAGTCACTAGTTCTTACTTACCCACTTAACGATAAGCGTATCATAAATCATAAATCCCGACTATCCGAGTACTGGTTAGGGGCAAAACTCTTAGTGGTGCTCGGCAGACCGGTGTCACCTAAGAGTGTAAAATGGTACCGATGTCACATGAGTTCTATGGAGGCGCTCGGTCAGAGCCCGGTGTCATCCTAGAACCCATCTTAGTACCTTAATTTTCAAAATCTCTTTAAGTCCCCAAATTTGTCGGAAATTAGCACAACGGTCATTACACCAATTTCCTTCCAAATTTGCTTTATGCCACATTAACATATAACCTCATGAATTCCTCATATGAATAATCATCATCATCATTTGCATACTACATGCATCATCATAAAACATTCAAGCAGCTTACCCTTACGGTGGCTTATGCTTTGACCCTTACGGGTCTTAATCTTGAGATATAATTCTCTAACATCCGGCGCTCATATTTTTATGCACCTAAGGGCTCATAATTAATCATCATTCCTAATCCTCATGTTCATACCTAAATCTGAAAAGCATAGAGGCAGAATCTCTAACTTGTATTTACGGGTTCTAGAACTTACGTTTTAGACCCTTTCTCGGTTCCGCTGGAAAGCTATATATTAAATCTAAATCAATTATGAGGCATTCCTATGCTTAAGGATTAATTATTAATCATGTTCATCATGTTGTAAAGTGCTGGACAGAATCTAGAAAATTAAATGTTCTAAGAGTTCTACATTTGCATTTCAGGTTTTCTAGCTACTAGTTTCCCCAGTAGGTGCTAGAATTCAATTCTAATCCAAATGTTACCAAGTTTTCATGTCTAAACAATCTAAATCTGATTATGTTCCCATTAAAACAGTTTGGATAAGTTCCAAAAACAAATGGGTCAAAACTATGTTAAATTCTAGCTTTACGGTATTTCTAGTTAGCTAGTTTCTTACCTATCATGCATAGGATCGCTTCTACATCATCATATGATATTTCCACACATTCCAACACATCAAGACATCATCATACAACATCACACTCATCATATCAGAACCAAAAACATTTAACTTAAATGAGAGAGTTAAATTGACATTTCTAGGTTCATAAGTTAACTAGTTTCTCTAGACTCGATCTAGAACTTCTAAAACTCTTTGCAAAACACTTTAATTCATCAAAAGGCTAAGAAAAGCCTTAGGTCACTGACCAAAACATATTCCATCCCCTAAAGATAATAAAATCACATCTTGTGATGATATAACCTTACAAAGATTTGTAAAGCTTTGAGGGGAACTTAAACATAGACTTTTGGTCCTAGTAGCTAGATGAAAACTCATTGTGAGTCCATCATCACTACTTTGCCGAAATATGCATTCAAAGTATGGCTTCACATTAAACTTTGCTTGGAATGAAATGGGCAAGTCTTTGAGCTCTAGGTTCTTAAGTTTCGACATAAACTAAACGTGCTCATGCTTTTCATTTTTAATCTTGCTTACAAAGTAATGTGATGACTTAAATTTAAATATGCAAGGCATAAACTTAAGCAGTAAGCTTGAAAGTAAATATCGAGGCATAAACTTGACGCAAGCTTGAAAGTAAAGATGCAAGGTTCAATTCTTTATTTTTAGTGCTCTTGGCCCAACAACAATCGACTTTAAGGCCAGAAATAGATAGGCATTAGAATTAATTAAGTGAGGATGCAAGTTCAATTCTTTATTTTAGTGCTCTAGGCCCAACAACAATCGAAACTTTAAGGCCTAAATAGAAAGGCTTTGAGAATTAAATTAAGTGAAGATGCAAGTTCCATTTTAATCTTTATGTTCTTAGGTGATAGCTTGAAAGTAAAGGTGCATAACAAGAATGTAAACATGAGTGCAAGCATAAGATAAATTATGCAAGTTCATTTTATCTCTAGAGCTCTTAACAAGACTTTAAAGGAACTTAAACCATAACCCAAACTCATCCAACAAGGTAAAGTCAAGCTTAGAGTTCTTAAAACTCAACATAATATTTTAGGAAATCAAACCATGAAGCTTAGAAAAATTAAGGAAATGGCCAGAAATCTTCAAGAAGAAAAGGAACATTTTAAAACTAAAGTTCATGATCTTGATGATATATTAACACCAACATCATGAGTCCTCATCATTGAGTTCATAGAGCCTTTTTAAAACATCATTAAAGCTAAAGTTCTCAAGAGTTCAAGAAAGGAAAAACTAAAAACATTTTGCTCAAGAACAAAGATCAAGCTCTAGAGTTTGTTTCAAGTGATGAACATCATCATGAAACTCTCATCATCAAGTTCATTCTTCATTCCCAAAGGCCCATGGCCGAAAATGGAAAGGAAAAAGGAATGGAAGAGAAGTTCTAAAAAGAGAGAAGGCAAACTATGAACATCAAGCTTGAAACAAGAACTTTAAAGAAAAGAATACATGAAAGAAAATCCCTACTTGGTGTGATGAACTTGAAGATGGAAGAAGATGATGAAGAACTTTGAAGAGCTTGAAGAACTTGAAGAACACTAGAACTTTGAGAGAAAAGAAAAGCTTTGAGTGTTTCCTAAACTTAGCAAATGATCTAAAAGTGGTGCAAGCTCCTCAAGGCATTCTATTTATAGAGAAATGAAACAAATGGAGGGAGCTCATGGGGGAGGATGGCTTCGGCCATGAGGTGCAGACTGGAGGCATTCCATGAGTTCCATGAGGTGAGATAATGTGTTCTTGAGGTATGGTGAGGTATGGCTTAAGGTATGGTGAAGTATGGTTCAAGGTATGGTTCTTTGAGTGAGAAAACAATTTAATATGTGGTCAAAGGGGATGAGGTCTGGCCGAAATGCATCAGCCCATGGGGAGGATTAGTTTGCATTTTAATTGTGGTTTAGAGTTGTGTTTAGGTGTATCTTTGATTATGCTTAAGATTAGGAATTTGTAAGAAAGTGTTTAGGTAAGGAAAATGGGTAATTAAGGTGGTCTAGACATAATTAAGGAGTGGTCTTGCACCATTAGTGAGTTAAATCCTCAATTTAGAGTCTAAACAACTCTAGAGACATTTCCTTGATTTAAGGAATTGGAGAGAGAAAACACTATTCAAGATTCCAAGACTAGGAGTCTTGAGTTCTAAAAAGGGATTTAAGTTTAATCTAAGCAATTTTAGGTTCTAATTAACTTTAATAAATTATTTTGACTCTAGATTAATTAGGGAAATAAATTAATCTTCGTTTGAAACTAATATTGCTTAGGTTTGCTTAATTACGTCATTAAGCTCAAAGCACTATTCTAGGGGCAAAATCGTAATTTTGCACTAAAACTGCCGGGACCACGGGACTTGAACAGAGACCTCCTGACACATGAAAACATGTTTTTAAACGTCTGGTGGAAGTACCGGGCTCAAGCCGCACCTTACGCACAAAAAAGCGCTATAGGTATTTTGGTCATTTTGACCCGAAGTGCGAGCGAAATTTCGCTTCGAAAACTCAGGGCCCATTTAATCCCCTTCAAAGCATTGGAGTTGACCCTTCGAGGGCAGCAGGAGTTAGTTACCTCAGTTCGGGTCAGGAAATGACCTCAGGGGCATTTTGGTCATTTCCCTCGGACAGAGAAATCGGGGTGTTACAGGAAGTATGAGTCCGACCCTAGCCATGTCTTAGAGCCAAAGCATGTACAGTTAAGGGAGGACCTAACTTTCAATCTGCCACCGACAAAGATCGTGGATCACGGAGTCAAGCAGTTGAGGAACAAGTCCGTTCCTTTGGTGAAAGTAGCATAGGGACGGGACAAGACCGAAGAATTCACGTGGGAACTAGAATCGGAGATGAAGACCAAGTATCCAGAGCTCTTCTAAGGTACGAATTTCGAGGACAAAATTCTTTTTAAGGATGGGAGTAATGTAACACCTCGATTTTTCTGTCTGAGAGGAAAATGACCAAAATGCCCCTGACGTCATTTTCTGCCCGGAATTTGAGGATGGCCGGCCTGGCAGTCCTCGAAGGGTTAACTCAATATTTGAAGGGAATTAGATGGCTCTTGAGTGGTTTCGGGGGCAAAAATCTCATTTTCTGTAGTTTCGGGTCAAAATGACTAAAATACCCCTATAGCGTTTTTACGCGAGCAAAGGTGCAATTGAGCTCGAAACTTTACCCCGAAGGTTTAAAACAATGTTTTCATGTGTTTAAAAGTGTCTGTTTAAGTCCCGATGGTCCCAGGCAGTTTTTGTGCAAAATTACGATTTTGCCCCGGGGATAGTGTCGTTTGAGTTTAATAACGTAATTAAGCAAACCTAAGCAATATTAGGCTCTAATCAAATATTAATGAATTTTCATAATTAATCTAGAGTCAAAATAAGTTAATAAAATTAATTAGGACCTAAAATTGCTTAGATTAAACCTAAATCTCTTTTTAAAACTCAAGATTCCTAGTCTTGGAATCTTAAATAGTGTTTTCTCTCTCCAATTTCCATAATCAAGGAATTATGTTGACATTGGATTCCTTGTTAATGGGGTTTGACTCCATTAATTTAGCAAGACCACCTCCTAAACCTAGTCTTACAAGCCTCTAATTAACTATTACCTTACCTAAACACTTTCCTACAAATTCCTAATCTTAAACATAATCTAAAACACACCTAAACACACTTCTAAACCACAATTAAATGAAAGAAATCTCTCCCCCATGGTTGATGCATTTCGGCCACATCATCCAAATTCCATCACATGTTTTGAATTTTAAACGCTCCTTGAGCCATGCTTTGAGCCATACCTTGAACCATATCTCACCATACCTTGAACTATATTTCACTATGCCTCAAGATCACAACATCTCACCTCATGGAACTCATGGGCTACCTTGACCATGGCCGAAACCCTTCTCCTCCCTTGCACCTTTCATTTGTTTCATTTCTCTATAAATAGCACACTTGAGTGAACTTGAAACACCTTTAGTTCATTTGCTAAGTTTAGAGCACTCAAAGCTTTCTTTTTCTCTCAAAGACCAAGAGTTCTTCTTCTTCATCTTCTTCATCCTCTTCAACATCATTTCACTTGGTAGGGATTTTATTTTAAATTTTTATTTCATTTAAAGTTCTTATTTAGTCATTGACTTGATGGTTTCTCTTGAATCTTTTAGAACTTCGTCTCCTCGTCTTATTTCATTTTCGGTCAAGGGCTTTTGGGGAGCTTGGAAATGAGAGCTTGATGATGGGGATTGCATAATGATGTTCATCACTTGAGCAACCCCTAAAGCTTGATCTTAGTTCTTGAGGGAAAAGATGTTTTTAGTTTCTTTCTTTTTATCTTGAAAACTTTACTTTGATGTTGTTCTAAAATAAGTGTATGAACTCAATGATGAGGACACATGATCTTGGTGTTAATACATTATCAAGATCATGGTCTCTAGAGTTTTAAAATGGTTCTTTCTTGTTTATGGCTTCGGCCCAATTTTCCTTTTTCTTTCTCTAAAAATTCGGCCATCATTGGTGGTTCAACATGGAAGCTTGATGATGAGAGTTTCTAGATGATGACCATGTGTTCATCACAATGAGACCTCTAGAGCTTGAATTTTAACAAAAATGCTATTTATGATTTTGCTTCAAGGAATGATATTTTGTTTACTTTAGCTTGTTGTGATAAATTTGGGTTAAGGTTTAAGTGCCTTCAAAGTCTTGTAAGAGCTCTAGTTAAGATATAAAAATGAACTTGCATATTTATATTTCTAGCACCTCATATTTATATTTTAAGATCTTGCATCTCATATTTACCTTCCTATGTTATCACTAAACTCTAAAGATTAAAGAAAAGGACTTGCATTAAGCCTTGCATTGCACGTTTATATTTCAAGTCATCACTTAAAGAACTTAAAGATTTAAAACGAGAGCTTGCATATCACCTAATTAATCTTGAAGCCTTTCTATTTCGGCCTTAAAGTCGATTGTTGCTGGGCCTAGAGCACTAAAATAAAGAATTGAACTCGCATACTTACTTTGTGCCTTGCATATTTAATTTCAAGTTCTTGCATTCCATATTTACTTTGAAGCTCTCACTTTACTTTATAATGAAGAATAAAATGGAATGCATAACACGTTTATATTTTGTCATCACTTAAGGAACCTAGAGCTCAAAGACTTGACCTCTTTATCTCAAGTCAAAGTTTGATTATAGAAACATCCCCAAGGATGTAAATTCGGCCATGTGATGTTGATAAACTCGAGATGAGTTTTATCTAGTTGCAAGGGCCAGCAATCTATGTTCAAAAGTTTTCCTATGTTTTTTTCTAGAGTCCCATAAGGTCATGATCAACGAGATTTGTAAATTAAATCACTTCTAAGAGTGTTTTAAATTAGTTACAGCCTTGTTTAAATCCCAATAGTCTATACATATCCTGACTTTCCCATCCTTTTTAGGCATAGGTACAATGTTGGCCACCCAATCAGTATGTCTTGATACCTCCAAAAATCCAGCCGCTAGTTGTTCACTTCCTCCTTTGTCTTTAGTGACATGTCAGGCCGCATTCTTCTTAACTTTTGCTTTTTCGACTCAGCTTCTGGATATAAAGGAATCTTGTGTGAAGCGATCTCTGGGTCTATTCCTAGCATATCACGATAAGACCATGCAAAGACATCCAAGTATTCTTCAAACAATGCAATCATTTCTATTCGTTCAGGGTTTTCCATTATTTTCAGCTCCTTCTTCTCTTCTTCAATGCCCATATTAATCACCTCAACTACCTCATTATCTAAATCAAACCCCTTTTTCCATATATTCCAACATATATGAAAATTGCCCAACAACTTCTTTATCATCCTCGGATTCATGATTATCACAATCAAGTGCAGTAAGAGAATCAATTGATAAGCATCCAACATCCTTTTCATGTGGAAAAACTTTCATAATATTTAGGTCCCTGGAAAGCATTTGTGGGGGTTGGAATGCCAAAATAGATAGCGGATAAACACAAATAATACAGGAATATGTCAATTAATGGTTTGAGAAAATGGTGATGAAGATAAAAACGAAACAAAAGAATAGAGGTTGAAACAAAGAGGATGGAAAATTCATTCAAATGATGTCTCAAAGTAGCATATATAAAAGCAAAAACAATTAATATAATCCCAAATAATTACTTTGAAGCAATAACATCAATCAATGGTTCAGCTATCCAATTCATCAGCATCTCCTTGTTGCAAGAAGAATGAATCTCATTGCGTCTTTCGGTTGTTTCGGCATCCAAGGTGTTGATGGTGAAGCGGTAGCAAGTTGAGGGAACTTCTCCAGCTGTAATTACTTCAGCTGGACTAGGAAATGTCTCCTTCAAGTGTGGGATCTCTTTTATTTTCACCTTTTGTTTTTCTTGTTGGAGAACCATGGCCCCCATCTCTTCTTCTAATGATGCTTCATATCCCAAAGCCAAATCTGTTGGGCTTCTTGGAGACTGGTATGGGTATTTTGATACCTTGTAACTGCGGTCCCAATCCTTTGCCCTTTAGATATCCACTCTTAGCCATGATTTGAGCTACTATTTGATTGAGATTTTGCATTAAGGAGTTACTACCTTCATGTTTGGGTTTTACCAATTCCAAGCTATGCCACAAATTATTGTTTATTGGCTCTAGATTCGCCACATATGGCAGTGAGACCGGTTTGGATATAATGATGTCCTTTTCACCATGGATTGTAATAACCGATCCATTTTCAATATACTTAACCTTTTGATGCAAAGTTGAGAGGACAGCACCAACATCATTAATCCATGGTCTTCCTAGTAGCATGTTATAATCTGAGCTTATCTCCATCACCTGGAATAACACTTCCGATCTACTTGGGCCAATTTTTAGCGGCAACACCAATTCCCCCAGAATGATTTTTGTAGCTCCATCGAAAGCCTTTACAGCCATCACTTGCAGTGATACATCATCTAAACTCATTGATAGTTGACTCAAGGTTGCCATCGGCAACACGTTTAACCCTAATCCTCCATCAATAAGGACTCTAGGCACTATGTGGCCTTTACATTTGAGGGTTATATGCAATGCTTGTGGGTTAGTCTGCGACACAATTTCTTCATCTGAAAATGAGATCATATTAACACGCTTCACTGGATCCACCATGTTCTCCTACTAAGTGTCAGGCTTAACAAAGGCTTCCTTCAGGACTTTAAGCACTGCCTTTTGGTGGGGTTCAGATGATAGAATTAATGACAAAAGGGATATTCTGGCAAGAGTCTTTTTCAATTATTCCAAAATATCATATTCGCTCTATTTCATGATTTTAAGGAACTCTTCTTCTTCCTCTTCTTCCTTTTTCTTCTCTCCAACATCTCTTTCGTCCACAAATTTTCCTTTTTCCAGTTCTTTGGGCCCATAGACTCTTCCACTTCTTGTTATTCCTTTTACCTCAGCTACCACTTTACTTGTTTAGTCCTTTGAGTTTTCCCCTATGTCTTTATTTGTTTCCACTTTGGTCTCATAATTCCAAGGCACCGCATGTGTATTCTCATAGCCAAAGGGCATCAAATTTTTCACAGTGACCACTACTTTTTCTAATCTTGGAACTGGATCAAGTGGTGGTGCTCAAAGAACAAAGCATTCGATCACATTTATTTCTTCAGGAAAAATTGGCCTTTTTTTCACCTAAATTACACCCAAGTTGAGCAATCCCTGTACACGAGCCTTGAAATCCCAGCAGTTTTCTATATCATGGCCAAGACCTCCGCAATGGTATAAACAGCTTGATTCCATGTCATATTTCTCATCTCCCTTCATTATGGATGTAGATGTTGCGATGTTGTATCCAACCTCCTTCAAGCCCTTGAACACTTTTTCCATCGGTGTTCAAAGACTTGAAACTCTCTTAATCGAAGGTTCTTCTATCTCCAAGGTATTTACCCCACTTCCTCCTTCATGTTTTAGGATCGGGTTATTAACAATGTCTGGCTTTGAATCTTCTTGAAAGTCTAGCCTCCCACAAGCAATTAATCTTCTCACTGCCATTTTGAATCCTTCACAATCTTCAATGGAATGTCTCGCAATATCCATATGACATTTGCAAGTAAGGTTTGGGTTATACCATGCTAGATATAGTGGTTCTAATGGGTGCACTGGATATGCAAAGATCAGGTGGGCATCAACTAATTTTTGAAAGAGGTCAGCATTTGAAATGGATAGCTTTGGAAAGGGTGGAAGGTTACGAAATCAATTATGGTTCTAGTTTTGGAAATTTGGTCGGGGTGTTGGGGTATATGTTAGGCGAGTTGGTTGATATGGCCTTTTGTGTATGTTGTTAACTTGAGGCTAGAAATTTGGGACAGCGTTTGTGGTTGGTATGGCTTAGTAAGATAAGTAAGGAGGGATAGGAGTTTGGTATGATGACATTTGGGGTCATGGACGTGTTGATGTATACCTTGGGACGAAGGATTGCTAACCATGCATATAATTCATATCTGTCTCCTTCTTTCTGGGTGGGAAGCTTTTTCTTGTGTCTTCACTGCTCATGGGAAGCTTGTCGTCCTTTGATAAACTCTCAATTCTTTCTCTAGTAGTTATTAACTCAGAGAAATCTTTGTATGCTGCCCCTGCCATTGTCCCGATGTAAGGGGATCCCAAGGTTCCCAAGAAGTATAAACACACTTCAATTAGGATGAGTGATGGTTGAACTTGGGCAGCCAAGGCTCTCCACCTTTGAGCGTATTGCTTGAATGATTCATCTTTCTTCTTCTGCATGGAGCTTAATTGCTCCCAGGTAGGTGCCATATCAAGATTGAACTTGTATTGGCTCATGAACAGATCCGCCAATTCTCTCCAGCTAGAAATCTTTGAATGGTCCAATTGAATATACCATTCCAGAGCAGATCCAGTCAAGCTTTCATGGAAGAAGCTGATGAGAAATTTGTCATCCTTTGACCATATCGCCATTTTAGTGCAATAACTCTTCAAGTGAAAAAGAGGATTACCCATCCCATTGTGTTTTAGAAATCAAGGACTTTGAAGTCTTTGGGGACTATCAGGTCCATAGGTAGGCATAGTTGCTCAATCTCTATGCCGCCATAGGAGCTAGGACCTTGGATGGCTTTAATTTGTTCTTGTATTTTCTTTATCCATTCTTCCTTGAATTTCCCCTTTTCTACCTCTGCACGACTATTCTCTGAGGAAAATGACTATTTCTGGACAATAACACGAGGCTGCTCCCAAACGAGGGCAGCATGCCCATGCCTATCAATATGCTATTTTCTAAGGAACGATAGCCCTCTCCAACAAGTAGCATCAATGGTATCACAGGTGGTGGTTGTCCATGGAGGTTATTTGGGACTTCTCCCATGTCATTCATCCTTACGGTGACATTTAGAGCTATACTTGATACTACAGGCATACCAAATGTCGTGGCATTTGGTTGTACACTTGCTGGATGAGTCCCAGTAGGTCAAGTGACTCTTATATGGCCTTTATCATATCCTCTAGTTTTCCTTGGTTGTTTGATAGTTCATTCAGTTTTCCTTTTATCGCATCAAATTTATTGGTCAAATCTTTTCCAGCTTTAGAAGTAGTTACGATTGAATAGTACTTCCTGTGTTACCATTTCCTCCAGCCATTTTAGTTCGAGCTCTGGTATTATGAATACGAGTTTGATCGGTGTCCATCTTCCTTGGGTGCCTAATAGTTGCAAAATTTTACCTAAACTCAAAGCAAAACCAAAAGATTAGTTTTTATTTTTATGTACATGGAAAACTAATAGATAAGAGAACAATAGTCATCAAGAGTTCTTTGTGCAAATGAGGATGCCCCGTATCTGTTCTTATGGATATATTACCCTATAAGTCAAGGTACGGTTGATAGCAAATCTCTAGGGAGAATCCACTCCTCTATAGATGCTATATAATGAACACTAGCAATGCAGTTCTTCGTGACTAAGGTTCTCATTTTCTTACAAGGATGAACAATCTCAAGGCAAGAAAAGTGATTGATCGCTTTCTAAGGGAACATTTGATCCTCTATAGAAAGTATCAAGCATACTAGGAATGTCTTGATTGGTAATTTACAATTGACACACAAACATTGAAAATTTCATTCATTTCCAGGTGAATTTCTGAGTACAAATTATTTCATAATACATCACACATATGCTGACAAAGAAATAATTACATCAAGAGGATCTTTGGTAACTACATCAACAGCTTCATCTTTTTTCTTCTTAAGATTTTTAGTGATACTCTCACATGCATCTATGAACTCCATCACTTCTTGAGGTAATTTGAATGGGAGCATCTTATTGATTTGCTTGCTCGCCTTCTCAAATCGATAAACAAAATTTGGAATGTAATTACTCAACTCGTCAGTTAGCTTTCCATATTCTTCTTTCCACTCAAGGGCCTTTTCTCTCCATGATTTCCCAAATTCAGTCGCATCAACAAACAAGTCATGATACTGGTTTGCCGATGTCCATCCACGAATGGCATCATTTTTGTCTGTGCTAACATTGTTGACAAGTTTTCTACCTCCCCTTCCAACTCCTTTCTCTTGTCTTTCTCTTTGTTGACCTCCATCTTCAGGCTCAAAATGTTTTTATCCCTTTGTTGATTTTTTGTTCTACCCTTTTCACCATACGACTCTTTCTATTAATCTCCTCCTTTAACTTGTTCCTTTCTTTCTCAAACACATGAAGTCTTCCTTCTAACTCTTGGATTTCGGCTAAATAAGTAGTTGGGATCTTTTCTTTGCCTTTCTTGGACTTTGTAATTTCTGTCGTGACAATACATTCTTCTTTTAAGACTTCAATTTCCTTAGCCATTTTCTCACATCGGCTTTGAAGGGTGACATTTTTCAGATCAACTGCCTCTTTTTTCTCTTCCAAGAATCGCATTTGTGCCTTCATTATCTCTACCTAGGATGTTGATGGAGGCATTTATATGGTCTTTATAGGAGCCAAGTTGCTTGGAATATCTTTTGGGATATTATTTTTCCTTGCTTTCCTTCACTCTCTATCTTCTTGAGAAGAGGTCAATCATTGTTGCTCGAGTTCTTTTCTTCCTAGGATTTTAACATCATTCCATGCCACCTTGATCCTCTTTTCTTGTTCCATGGTGCTTTTATCCTTTTGATACAAGAAGCTAAACCCCTCAAGTTGCTTTTCTTGTGGTTTTGTTTGAGTCCAATGAAGTTGTCTGAGCACCAATGCAGGTGTGTAGGAGATACATGGCGGCCTGGTCAACAACATCCATGGCGGCCTGGTCAACAACATCTGGTGTGATTGGAAACAGGACTAATCCATAAATAATCAATACCAATGTTCGATTGAAGAAGTCTCAATCTCCTTGTCGGGCCAACATTTACAGATGGGCTTCAAGAAAACCCCTCTTGATTCCCTGAGTAGATCCCCTTATTTCCATTTCCATCCAATTTGCTTCAACTCCAATTATTTTGGCAATCTTTTCTTTACTAACATAATGCCCCTGATAGAGATACACACCAAATTTTTCTCAAACTGGTAGCCTTATCATAACCATGTACTCTTCTATAGTTGGTGTCGTATCAAAATCAGGTAATTCAAAATAGCAAAGAGAAGGATTCCAAAACTGTGAAAGAGCGCTCAATGCTAGTGCTTCTATTAGGATAAGTAACAGGTCCAATATATGCCCATATGTATCCTTGAAAGATAACCGGACTTTACGAGGCATCAACTGAACTATTTCCTTTACTTGTTCTAGCTCATTATTAGTCACTGTAACTCTAATATTTCTTTTCCAATCATGTGCACTGCTAGTGTTCATTTGTAATGCTTCTATTTGCTTTGAACTAATGATGACTTTTGCCTTATTAACAATCAAAAGACCATTGTAGAAGAAGAAAAAAAAATAAGTAAAATTAAAAAGATGGAAAGAAAATACAAGAAAGAGAAAGGACATGCTCTTATTGAGAATATGAGATGCTTTCCTAAAAAAATGATAATGCACAAGCCTACCAATTTTCATGAAAGAGTAAATTATGAAAAGAATAAGATATGATAAAATGAATGCATGGGGTAATTAATGGAATACGTATCTACATCATATATGCCTAAACATCTAAAAATGCAAAGCATGACCAAGTTAGAGAGGAAGTAATGGCTAATCCTAAATGCAATGTGACAATGTTTTGATGCAAGATTAACTAGTTTAAAGTAAAGCATAAAGAAGTGCAAAGTGAAAGGATGAAAGAAGCATGCTCCCATTGTCCTAACAGGGTTGAACTTAATAAATGGGGAGTTCTAAGGCCAAAACCCTAATTTGGGTGTTTGCTAAGTTCAACTATGTGTACACACATTCATGGTGGATGTAGACTTCTAATAGTCATGGTCCCCAAATTGCCCCTATCCATAGACAAGGATCCGATTTTCGAATCAACCACAAGTAGGGATGAACCCTCTTAATATGATTGACCCATAAAGCCAGTAACAATCTGACTAGTGTCCCAACAACTATCAAGTGAGCATGAAGCCCCTCATGACAATGTCAAGAAACCCTCTATCCTTGGTTCGCACAGGCTCGGGTATAGAGTCGAAAAAAGTGTGTGAGATAAGTGATTGTGAAGTGTGTGCAGGGAGCATACAAACCTTTCAATCCTAACATACACTCCTGCAAAACAAAAATAAAAACAACAAATATACATAGAATAATAATGGTCATCTATCTTAAGGTTTTAACAAATAATGCCATCACTATAAATAAACATATGAAATACAAAATTCTATAAAGAAATAAAGCATAAAGAAAAAAAATGTACAAAATAAAATAAGAAAAGGAAAACAAAGATCAAAAAGCTATACTTAATTTGCACAACTAACTGAAACAGGCCTGACTCTCTTGGAAGTCCCTAGTGGAGTCACCATCTGTCGTAATTGGGATCACGGCGGGGACGACGAAAAAGAATTTGTTTGAAAATATGGAATCGCCACTAAGTTTATTAAAATTTGGGAAAACATAGAAAAGCCCATTTATTTTAGAAGGTGATCTTTGAAACCATATTTGAGAAAAGCCCATTTATTTTAGTAATGCAATAAGGGTTTTCCCAGTTTGCTGTGAGCTTTCCCTATCTAGGTGTAGGTGGCCCGATGTTGGCACGTTAGAGGATAAGGTTACCATGGTTGAGTGCGTTGGGATTATGCCCTCATTGTACCTTCTTGCAATTCTCCTTTTCGATTTTACTTCTTGGAAGTGGGCTTCTTCTCATACCCCTTCAGTTAGATCGAGCTCTTCTCTTCTCTGCGACTTATTTCCATCTTCCTTGTAGCCCAGTAGTCTAGGACTTTTCCACTAGGATAACTGCGTCAGTCCCGAAGACAAGCCTGAATGGTGTTTCCTGTGTTAAGGAGTGAGGTGTCATTTTATGGGCCCATAGAACACTTCCGAGCTCATCTGTCCATGCTCCCTTTGCCTTATCTAGCCTTTTCTTCAATCCTTGTAGGATGACTTTGTTAGCAACTCGGTCAGTTTTCACCAAGATCGTGTGGGACTAGAAATACTGCCTAAGTCTTCTAGCAGCGAGAACCAAGTAGAAAGCGACCTTTTCAAGCTTTTGATATCTTATCTCGAACCCTTACAGGACTTTGCTTGTGAAATATATCGACTTTTGTTTTCTGGTTTCTTCTCTAATTAGTGCCGCCCTACTGCGGCCTCCCCCACAAATAGATAAAGCACCAAGATATCTCCGACTTCAGATTTTGATAATGTCGGTGGACTCGCCAAGTACTGTTTGAAGCCCTAAAAGGCCATTTCACATTTGGCTATCCATCCGAAGCTCTTTCTCTTCTTCAATAGATCAAATAATGGTAATGACTTTTGTACTGCTGGTGAAAGAAACCTTGATAGGGATGCCAATCTTCTTGTAAGCCTCTGTACCTCCCTTATGCAAGTAGGACTCTTCATTTCTATTATGGCCTGGCATTTTTCCAGGTTGGCTTCTATGAAGGGCGTTAAACAGAAATATGCATTGAATTCAATGTGTTATGCATATAGTGAAAGTAGCATGATTGGAGCTTCTTAGCGCTTAAGCTACTACCTAATGAAACTTCCTTTTACTTAGATAGAGGAGAGAGTTACATAGAAAGTCTTGCTTTTCTGGGTGAGCATGAAGCCTATAAACTTGCCAACATCCACTGCGAAGGCACACTTTATGGGATTTAGCCTCATCTGGTGGTCACGGATGCAATGGAATATTTTTTTCGATGTCTGATATAAGGTTTCAAGGTTCCTTTGTCTTTATCAACATGTCGTCAATGTAAACCTCCATCTTTTCTCCGAGATGTTCATTGAAAACTCTGTTCATCAGCTTTTGGTAAATAGACCCTGCATTCTTCAATCCAAACGGCATGACCTTGTAGCAGTAGTTTGCCATGGGTGTGATAAACGCCATCTTTTTCTCGTCCTCCTGGTTCATTGTTATCTAGTTTAGTTATGGTAGGCATCCATGAAGCTCAAGAAATAAAAACTGGAAGCCGAGTCAACAAAGCTATTGATGCTTGGTAGCGGGTACGGGTCCTTCGGGCAGGCTTTATTCAAGTTGGTATAGTCCATGCATATGCGGAGCTTTTCGTTTGCCTGTGGGACTAGTATGACGTTGGACAACTAAGTTGGATAGAACACTTCTCTGATGAATCCGGCTTTAAGTAGCTCAAACGTCTACTCCATAATGGCTCTTGCCTTTTCTTTCGACATTTGTCTCCACTTCTATGCCACCGGCTTGGAGCCAGGGTAGACAGACAGGTGGTGGCTCATTATCTTTAGGCAGATTCTTGACATGTCTGCTCTTGACCATGCAAAAAGATCCGCATTAACTCTAAGAAATTCAATCAGTGCTTCTTTCTTGGATGATGGTAAATTCTTATTTATCTTTGTCATCTTGCTTGGCTCCCCTCCGATCTCGAGTTCTTCGAGCTCGCCCCCCAGCTCTAGTCTACCATGTGTTCTCTGGCTATGCATATCCAGGTCTATCATCATTATGTCATGGGCCTCCTGTTCTTTTTTCTCATCCTTTCATGATTTGACCTCCAGGCTAGCATTATAGCATTATCTTTCCACCCTTTGACTGCCTCTGACTATGATGACGTTGCTATCCTCGGAGAAGAACTTCATCACTAAGTGAGGGGTTGACACTATCGCTCTGAGCTTGTTAATTGTAGGGCAACCAAGGATTGCGTTGTATACTGATGGGCAGTTCATGACAAGGAAGTCAATAGGTACCATCCTTACTTCTGACTTGGATCCTATAGAGACTCGAAGTGTTATAAAGCTTTGCAGCTTTGCTGTAGCACTAGAAAATCCTACTAGCTAGTCTAGGTATGAGCGGAGGTCAGTGTCTTTCAATCCCAACTTTTTGAACACTGGTTTGAACATCAAATCTGTTGAACTCCCTTAATCTACTAGGATTCGCTTGACCTCGGCATTTAGCATTACAGCAGAGATTACCATGGGGTCATTGTGTCTTGGGATGATCCTTGGGTTGCCATTTTCAGAGAAGACGAAGTCAGCGGACACCTTTTTCTTGCTTCCTCTATCTTCCGATCTGGTGTCTATCTTCATAGCTTTTTTCAATGCTTTTTTCCAAGATGAATTTGAAGATCCTCCCCCAATGAAACTACCAGCTATAGTGTTATGGTTTTGGTTACCACCTCTGCTTGGTTGTTACCTGAGGGGCCATTTACCTTCTGCCTCTAAGTTATGCTTTTTTTTTCTCATTTCTCCCACTTAAGGACTATCTTCTTCTCCTAAGGCTTCTCTGAGTGGCAACATATTTGGCTAGCTTTCCAACTTTGATGAGTTCTTCCACAGTATTCTAGAGATCTCTGCAATCTTCCATCTTGTGTTTGAAGCTCCCATGGAAGTTATAGTACTCCAACTTGTTAATGTTCACTCTCTCTCTAATAAGTCTTGGTATTTTAAGGTGTTTTGTGTTATGAATTTCCTTGTAGATTTCGCTTAATGACACATTTAGTAGGGTGTAGTCACCATAACGCCCCATGTCCGGGCTTCTTTTCTCAGAGGCTTTTCTTCTATCTTTGAGTGCTCCTCCTTTTCTACCCACGCTTGCCTTCCGACTTGGGTAACATCGCCTCTTCCATGTTTATGTATTTTTCTTCCCTTTGTTGCAGTTCCTCTATACTTTTGGACTCCATTTTGTATAGTGACTATGCAAAGGCTTTCGATCTGAGTCCTTGAATGAAGGCTACTAGTGCTGTTTGTGGTTCTAAGGTCGCTATCTCCAATGTTGCCTTGTTGAATTGGTTCACATATTCGTGGAGCCTTTTGTCTGCTTCTTGTTTGAACCCCATGAGACTAGTTACTAACTTAGGCCTACTTCGACTGGCAGAGAACTGAGCTAGGAACTTGTCGGCCAGGTTGGAAAACCTGTGAATAGAGCGTGGGGGAAGTCGATTAAACCATTTTAGGGTCGATTTCTCTAAGGTGATAGGGAAGGTCCTGCATTGTATGGGATCCAAAGTTCCATCTAGATACATCTGAAACGAAAGATATCCATATGGTTCTGGGGATTTGTGCTACCATCGTAAAGCCTGATATCACTCGAGGGTTGAACCCAGGTAGAAGGGCGTACCTCATGATATCGTCGGAGAACGGGGACCTTATGTCTTCATTTTCTCTTTCTTCAATCCTAGCGTTTTGATCCATGTGGTATTCCCTGCTGCCTCCTTGAGCCCAGGAGCTCTCCTCATTACTCCGACATGGTCTATTATTGTCATGACGTTGGCTACTAGAAGGACATCTCCTACCCCTTTCTCCATTCACTCCGTCATCCTTCCTATACCTTCTCGGGGGTGATTGCTCTTCCCTATAAAAGCAGCTCCCCTGGCTTAATCTGTGTGCCTGATCCCCCTCCTCGAGGGCGTTGAGGCGCTCCTCTAGCCTTCTTACTCGTTCCTCCTTACGTTGGAGACGCGTCTCTACTTCTCGGGCTCTAGGTTGCTCCTGGCCCAACCGATGGTCATCGTGTCTCTTCCTCTCAAACTCATTTTCTAACGCCTACATACGAATAGCTTGGTCACACATCATGTGAAAAATGTCCATCATCGCAAGTTTGGAGGGTTGTCTTGCCGACTGCGATGGTCTCAAGGCTTTGTTAGGTTCCTAGTAGTGGGCTTGATTTCATTGGGGGTATTCGAGTTGAGGTGGTGGTTGTTCCACTAAGGGCATTCCTGGTCGTTGAATGGAGGAACGTACCAGTTGTTGGATTTCCGGGCCACGCTCATTAGTTTAAAACGCCGACTCCGAGGATGCGGTTCTGCCATCCGGAGGAGTTTCTGGATTTAGGGCATTGCCTCTATGGAGGATTGGTCTCCCCATGGTCTTGGCTCTGGCCATATTTCTTTTGGAATAAACTCGATGGAAAGGATGAACAAGTATCATGTCCCTGGCAACAGCGCCAATGTAACGAGTTGGTAAAGTAAGAGGTTACCTGGGGGATGCTAATGTCACGATTCAACCTTCTCCTTTCCTGGGTTCACCTTGATGTAAGTCGCGACAAGGGGTAATGTACCTGTAAGCACTCCACCAAGGGTATCAGTGTGAGTTTTAGGTTGTAGTGAGTGTTTTTGGTTTGAATGCATACCTGTATATTGTTTGAATACCCTTTAAGTAAGAGGTCCACACACTAGCTACCACTATGCTTACTTTTCAGTTAGTGGGCTTAAACATGAATCCACGTTGCGAGAGTATGAGTATAGTGGGTGATCATGGGATCTACAGGTTCCCTGCATGACAAACTCGAATTAAGATACGACATGATATGAAGGCAGAAATCATACGGGTCGTGATGCCTCCGATCCTTCGCCCTTCTGTCCTTGGTATTCCTTGCTCAATGTCTCTGGGCTTGGATTCTAGATATCCCACTTGGGGTGGTCCCAAGGATGTTTGCCGGGGCCTTTTCCAGGCCCTAGAGAACAGGTCGTAACATTATCATTCCTCTTAATGAACACGGTTGAAGTTGGGACAGTAGTGTTGGGCGTGTCCTACAACAAAAGCCGACAACAGCAATATACCCGAATTCAATCGCACAACGACTGTTGCCCCCCACATTCAGCTAATCAGCTCTCTCCCTCTCGCTCTCTGTCTCTGTTCCACACTCGCTTTCTCTCTCCGACCTTGCGAGACCGAGCGATCCGAGCCCTTTCTCGCCATGTTTCGCCGAGCAACAACCCTTCTCCAGCGACCCCTTCTCGGCGCAGCGTCCCGCCGACTCTCCACCGATCTGCCGGCGGCACCCAGCACGGATTCGAGCTTCGTGGAGGCATGGAAGAAAGTGAGCCCGAACCTTGACCCGCCAAAGACTCCCCTGGCCTACATGAAGCCTCGCCCCCCTACTCCCTCTTCCCTCCCTACCAAAATCACCGTCAACTTCGTCCTTCCTTACGCCTCCGAACTCTCTGCCAAAGAGGTTAGTGATTCTCCATATTATGCACCCCTTTGTTGGTCTTTATAGGTTACCAGTTCCTGCTTTCATCTGGGTTCGTCTTGGTTTTGATAATGTGTTTTTTCTTTCCGCGCTTCGCAGCTGATGCAGTGATTTGTATGAGATAGGGTAAATGGGTTTATTGATCAGATTCTCTATAACTTTTCTCTAGGTCAATTGATTGAAACTAAACTATATAGTTTTTTTTCTCCCCATTTTTCAATTGCAATAATCGGTATATTGTATTCTTGTTAGAACACTGATTATATGTACGGAAAACAGAATCATGCGTAAGGCCATTGTTAATTTTCAGTGATTTTTACCAAATATCATATTATATATTGTTCAAATGGTCCAGCTGATGTTTTAACTTTTGAAGGGAAAATAATGTGAGTGAACATTTGATCCACCCATTTTCCATTAATTGGATTAGATTCTGAATTTAGGATCCCATCCATAGTTTTCTTCCAAACAATGCTGCTTAATGTTCCATTGGATTCCTCTTTTGCATGGCTTCTCTCTGCTTTATTCTTTAGTTTTTGAAGGATTCCATTGTATCATCCTCTTCCTCTTCATCTTAATGAATTTCTTCTTCTGTTTGAAAATTTTCATTTGTAATCCAATGCTCCATTTGTTGTGGTTCTTGTTTTCCATATATAATACTTAATTCAGATTTCATTATTCCTATGTTACATTTACTCTACATGTTTCAGTTAATTGTGGATTGAAATGGATTATGCAGTCCTTTTTTAAGGGATTTCAGTGTTTTTCTGCAAAAAATTATCTTTTGCAAGCAAAATCAGGTATTAAATCATTAATCATGACTATTTTAAGCATAATTAGTGGTATTGGTTATTTCAGAAACACATAATGTTTTGTCTATGGTTATTTCAATAATGTGTGATTGTGTTAAGACTAGGTGATTGTCCATAAGCAATGAGGTGCTTGAATATGGTGTCAAATGAGCAAAAGCTGCATCCTGCATGTTATTTGATACTAGATTATCATGAATTTATTGAAAGCATGATAGCATTGGTTATTTTCTTAGGCACCATTAATGTTGAGAAGAGAAGCTACTCATTTTGTAAAAATATAGTTATTAAAATATTCTATAAGGCCCTGTTTGGTTTCTCTACTTGAACAAAAAATATAGGGACACCGAGACAATAGAAACAATGACATGAAAAAAGACAGTCTCTATATCCTGTTTGGATACATGATGGACATAACAAAAAGAAAAAATGGAAAAAAGATTGTTTAACCCCTCCTCCCACATTACCCCTCTCTAACTCGCTCTCTAAAATGGAACAAAAAGAGCACACTCCTGAACCCAACCAACTCGAACAACCATTCTCTCTTCACACCATCTCTTCCACGAGGCCCTAAATCATCAACCCTTCAACCCCAAAATGCACCGTTTCATAAATCCTCCAAACCCTAACTCGTGCCCTCGAACTCACTCTGGCAAGTCTCCACAACCACCACTGTATCCTCTAGCTCATCACCGACCTCGCAGCACGCCACCCTTCCCTCTCCCAACTCATCCTCGACTCGGTCCACGCCTACTCGCCCAGACCCGTTGAGTTGCAGACTTGACTCATTGTCGAGTTGCTCAATGCCATGGCCTCGATCTCCGAAAATAACCTCCAACATCGATTGGGGAAGAGGTGAAGAGGACGACGGTGGGGATGGAGAGTCGCAGCTGGTGGAGTTGTTGGAGGGCTTGAAGGGAGAGTGGGTGAGTTGTTGGAGGGCAAAAATGACAAACATTTCTGTCCAGGGTTGTGTCCCCACTTTTTGGGTGGACAGAAATTTGGACAAATTTTGTCCTAAGACAGAGACATTTTTAATTTTTTGTACCTATCTCTTTCTCAAAACAGGATTATGTCTCCAATATTTCTGAATTTTGTGTCCCAGGACAGTAAGGTAGCATTTGGTAGGGGGACAGGGACAAAAATACAGAAATAATGGAGACAGTGGAGACAGACATAAAAAACACTGTCTCTAGCTGGCGTTAACTCACGCTGTTGATAGCTGCCGGCTGGAGTTGACCGCCACCGATGACCACCACCGGCCGTCGTTGACCACCGTTGGCCGGCATTGACCCGCATATAAGGGGTATTATTGGAAGAAAAAAATATTAAATTTCTGTCTTCGTACCCTGTCTCCAGACAGAAATACAAAACATTTTTGTCCCTGTCCCTGGACTCTGTCCCCATCACCAAACACGTTTGTGTTTCAACTGTCCCTATATTTGTGTCCTGCCTCCCTAACCAAACACTGCCTAGCATCCTTTTTCTGTATCTCTGTAACATCCCTTTATTCAAGGAGTTATTTGATTCTCTATAGCATCCCTTTAATCAAGGAGTTATTTGTTGTTTCATGGCACCCCAGATTCTGTGCTTGTCTGTGCAGTAATCCTTTAAATTTCAATGAAGCAGTGCATTCTTTTTCAATGTTGTTGTTCTATGTTCTGAGTTCAGATGTCTTGAGGTCTGGAAATCAACCGATACAACTGAGAATGTTAGTTACTAGTGGATTTTGGGTTGTCAGGTCAAATTGAATGTGACTCATCTAATTTTAATGTTAATGGAAGCCCTCCATTTTTGTCAGGATTGAATTGCATGCTGCTCCTGTTAAGACGGCCAGCCTTGCATGAATTCAATTGCCTGTATTGGGGAATGAAATACTGCATAGTAGTTTGTACTTTGTAGTGACACTGGTAAAATAACTTATATTGTGATTGGATTTAGGTGACTGCATAAGTATACTTTCAGTAATGTTGATATCTTGGAAAAATAAAGTATGGACATAAGCACAGAAAAATGAGTAAGTATTGGTAATTTTAATTTGCTAGCATCTATTTTCTCTCAATCTAGTGCCTGTTTTTTGGGTGAACGTAATTTTCTAATTTCCTGTGGTTGTAACTGTCGTCATAATCAACCATACTGGCCTTGTGGAACAGAGCTTCGCTGCAATTGGCTGAAGAACCTTATGCACACTGTCTAAGAAGGATTGTGGGAGGGAATGCTAGAGACAGATTTTAAAGAATAATCGGAACTGTGCTCATCAACAGAAAAATAATAAAACAACCATACCTTACCCTACCATGAGCACATATCATCTCTTTGGCTTGTGTTTATTTGAATTCATTAAGTATTAAATCAGTCTTATATCTATTGGACTGATCATTTTCACGTTTTCTCAATGTTTTACAAATTTTTGTTAATATAGTTATCGAGATTGACATCTTTCATTATCTGTTTTTTTATTTTGTGCTTTAACCTCCCACCCCACCAGTTCCATCATTTTTGGCGCTCTAGATGATATGATGTCTAGGGAAAATTTCTTAATTTTTCTTCCTTGAAAAGTTACATAATTTATGCTTAAAAGCTAATATTGAATAGAATGCATGTGTAACAGGTTGACATGGTCATAGTACCTGCAACAACTGGGCAGATGGGTGTTCTCCCTGGACATGTAGCTACAATTGCAGAGTTGAAACCTGGCATCCTATCTGTACATGAGGGGAATGACGTGACCAAGTACTTTGTCAGCAGCGGCTTCGCATTCATCCATGCAAACTCAGTTGCAGATATAATTGCTGTTGAGGCTGTACCGCTAGATCGAATTGATGCAAATCTAGTTCAGAAGGGTCTTCTAGAGTTCACTCAGAAGCTGAGCTCAGCTACAACTGATTTGGAGAAAGCTGAAGCTCAAATTGGGGTTGATGTCCATAGCGCACTCAACTCTGCTCTTTCAGGCTAAGTACTACAGTTGAGCTCAGCTTTGTTTTCAGTTGTTTTTTTCCCCCTCATGCTTGCTGGCATGTCACTGATTTGTTTCACTGTAATCAAAGTTGGTAATAAACAGCTTGATCATATATTTCTCTGCCGAAAGTGAATTGATCAAATAAATTTTCAGGAGCTTCCATCTAGCTACCGAAAGTTGAGCAAGACCTTCAAATTGGACATAAAAAAAAGCATGGTTATCCCTTTATATTGTTAGCCGCACGAGTTTACTCCGTAAGACGAACCTTTGCTAAATAAATAGTGAATAGATTAATCCAAGTCGTGTCCACTATGTGCATGCTTGATCTTTCTTTTGCAGGCGTATAATAAGTCAATACTAATGGAGTGTGTGCAGCAAAATAAATTTGAAGAAAATTAGTCACACACCTCGCCGCTGTTTTACATAAATAAAATGAAAAAAAAAATTATATATGGAAGTGTCAACTTTTAAACTTTATGTATGCATTTACATTTGTTTATCACATTAGGGAAATCAATTAATTATTAGGTGATTTCACAAAATAGAAACCCAAAGGAAGCAATCAAGATTTGACTGATTTCTTATCATTAATTTCCCACAGAAATCGATGTTGTAGTGGGTGATTTCCATGCATCTAAAATTAATCAATAGGTAACCAATTCATGACACTTGTCAGATAAGGAAATCACATACTACTTGACCGATTTTCAACCAATCTCCTCCCCCCTCTTGGATTTGCTCTCACAATGCTCATTGCCTTCTTCGTCTCTATATAAACACATTTGTTCTCTCAGTATGCTCTGAAGTTGGTGAGAGGCGAAATTCTATGAAATTAGAAGAGATCATGTTTTGTGAGATTTTAAGAAAGAAATGACAGTGAGAGGTTGTATTCTTGTTCAGTATAATTGTAAAATAGTGCAAAATACACAAGATGGTATAAAGTTATGTTGTTCAAATCCAATACTTGTGAATATTTGTTCATCTATGACTATTTCTGAGCTTCATGAGAAAATCCTTCACAAGTTACGTTAGCAGAGTAAGCAAGTAGTGCAAATGTTATATTAACTACCATTGTTGGTAGAGCAAAGTATGTTATGCTTCACAAGTTGCTTGATTCAAACTGATGATGACATTGAGAGATTATCCGATCCAAGTGTTAAGGAGGTATTCTTGGCTTTGGGGGATCTGCTCGTGATCTTACATTTGTTGAAGGGTCATTAGCCCAGCATTCTCTAACATTAGCAATTTCAAATTCAATACAGAATGAAAATTTCATGCTTGAAAATGAGAATAATTTGGGCCAAAGCGTTGAAATAAATGTTGGCGGTGATTTGGGCCAAATCAAACCAAACCCAAGTTATAATAATATTTCTAATGAGGAGGATTCAAAAGAGGACTCGAATGAAGGTAATAACTAAAACTCCTTTTATTACACTTTAATAGTTGTAATATTTTTTATTTTAGTATATAATTTGAATTGTAGATTTGATTCAATAAATTTCAATATGGCCTCATATCTTGTTTTTTATATTATTTAATTGTGAGAGTGACTATTTAATTTTGGCTAATGATGTTTTGTTTAATTATCCAAAAATACCTGTGTTCCTCCTTTATAAACTACTTGATCAATTATATTATTTATAATCTATACATATTTTTAATTAATAACATTTTCTTGAAATATTTTACTTATGTAATATTTTATTTTATGAAAATATTGTTTATTTAATTTTCTTATGAAACATATTACATAAATAGAAAAATAAAATTATATAATAATTTGATTCTCTTAATCTTAACTAGTGACTCGACAGGCATTGTCGTGCCTATCGAGTCGCATTTTTTATTTTTTGGATATTTGTGTAATCAAATTTATCTATAAATTTATATATTTTTGTCTTTCAATACTAATATAACTAATAATAATTTGATATGAATGATAAAATTAATATCAAAATTAAAAATATCAAGATGAAATCGATGTTAAATTTTTTGAAGGACCAAATTGATGTCGAATTTGAGCTTAAATATAAGTGACAATTTTAATCTAATAATGTTTTTGCATAGCTATGAAATGGATTTTCTTCAATGTCATTCCATTTATACTTATTGACCCTTGAATTTAATTAAGTGGCCAAAAAGTGATCAGAAATCTAAAACATTCTTTACGTTCTTGGATTTTATGCAAATAAAGTGTGATTAGTATATCTGTTTTAATAATAAGATCAGGTGGAATTACTTGAAATTTACAATTGTGAGTATGTTTTCACCTTAATTTGATGTGTCTGTTAAGTCGTATTTTTTTATGTTTTATTATGAAATTGTTACACATTAAATTTATTTTTAATCTATCTTTTTTATCTAAAAATAATGTATAATTATTATTGATACCTATTATATATTAATTTAAATAAACTTAATTTTGATTCACTTATACAGTGTAAGTTTTTTACACAAAGTGAGATATAAAAATCTTGCGTTAACATCATATTACAATCAATATCTTTTAACTATGTATTTAACATTATTTATCACATAAAAATAGGATATTGCTATTATCCAAGCAAATATATAGAAGGTTAGAGTTTGTCCATTCAAAAGTGTTTCCCTTAATCGGTAAGCACCATCAATAAGGCAGAATAATGCTTTTACTAACAATATAAAACGTACCTTTCGGCATGAAGATATACCATCTTTTATGTGCTTTGAGACTTTGAAATGCAATATTGATTGTTGGATTATTAATTTGTCCGATGCTCTGAGAGTCCATTGAAGAACACTATTAAAGTAATATGAAGGTAAAGCTTCAAATCTTGATTGAAAGAATACGAAAGAATCTACAACCCCTCCCTTTTGCAACACCATCAATTAATGAATGAAGTCAACTCATGAAATCCATTCTATCCTCTTTTAATAACTCATACTCATGATAACATGGGCCTATTTCCATCTAATGATAATCTCTGAAACTAGTGCACATTTATGACATGCCATTACTCTTATCAGACACCAATTCATGATATGATTGTTATCTAGTAAAATTTAGTATAAGTTTGCTATGGTAGTCTTTGTTGTTAACATTAACAATACAAATATTCTCAATTTGTGGATGGCATCTCTTTTGCTATGAATCAGATACCTTTGTTTTTGGTTTGGCAATATTAATATTAATAAATGTATCTTTATACAGAATTATATGCACCTCTTAGCCACATTTGTTTCTTGTACTATTTTCTTTGCTCCAATACTATGACAAAGGTATCTGATTTGCGAATACAAATTTTGCTACAAAAAATCGATCTTTATTGCCAAACATTATTTCAATAATAACGTGAAAACTCAACCCACGACACAGAGATCTGGGGAGCAAAGAAACATCCATCTGTGAACCAAAGCAAAGGCCACAGAAGAAAAAAGGCCACATATACAAAAATAGTACAAAATTTCAAAGCACAAAAAAGAAAACAAAAATAGAAAACAAAAGGTAAAAAAAAAACTTAGATCAAGTTTTTATATCCATTTCAATCAACTCTCAAACCCAACAATGATATATGGGCATTGCTTTTTCAGAAGAGTGTGAACTTTTAATTTTTAAATTGTTCATTTAAACAAAAAATAAGAAGTGCACATGTCATTATTTGATTTTGAGAATTCATTGCAATAGATATAAGTAACCTGATGGAAGTCTTGTCCAAAACAAAACTACTGATGCAACCTGTACGCCATCATCGTCGACACATGCACCCCACACCACATAATGGCGATAATAACGGTTATCAAAATAACACCGTTTCAAAATTTTCGCATAGACACCTGCAAATATTCATGAATAGGTAGCATCCATCAGTTGTGAAGCATCACCACACAGCACCCTTATTGGCATCAAAGGCAATAAACAAGCAATAGGGACAAATCGCATAAGGTTCCTTCACCTCCTTGCATACAAACTTGGTAATAAATATCTTCTAAAAAAGTCAAACATTCTAACTTACCACAAATGATTTTGTAATAAATAAAATAAAATTGTACTATGGCAATCATCCATAACTTCCTTCGCCCCGATGTTTCTCATCCCTCCACTTCTCATTTTCCTGCGGGATTCAAACCTGCAGTACTATTGAAAACATGGTTTCGTCGAAAATATTACAAAGAGGATATATAATAAAGAAAAATGTGGGTGTGAAACTGCAGGGTGGGAACCAAGAAACATCCTTGAAGGAAAAGGATTTAGATTGAGAGGTTATGAGAAATCTCGAACAGAGAGAGGAGGAAGTAAACTAATTTTTATTGGAAAGCATTGCCTAATCCACTACGTCATTCTCGATGTCTCCAATGGTATCATCCTTCTTGCTAGAGCTCTTTACTTTCTCCCTTGGTTGAAACTTTTGAAGTCAGCTCCTCACTGAATCCATTTTCCACAATCATGCCACCCCCATCTCAATTGCTATCAACCAAAAACCATCTTCTCAAGAAATCTACAAAAGTAGAGCACAAATCATATATATGATTTCTATGTTAAGAAAAACATGGAAAAGAGTATTTTGTGGTACCCTTACTTCTTCGGTTTCAGACAGATGGAAAACGATCAAAATTAAATAAAATTGTATTATAATTTTTTTAAAAAGATGATAATAAGAAATCTTAAGGTAAATAACACCAATACACTTACACTTTGTCCTTGAAAATCTAGAGGCCGCAAAAAAACTTGAAAAGCCTAGGACTATAAGACAAAAGCACAATCTCCCATGGTTGAAGTGAAATACACCCAACCTACTCCCTGGCCCATCAAACTTATCATCACTAAAAATACATAGATGGCATTTATTTATTTATTCAATGAAGAAAATAAGGGCAAAAGCAACAGGGGATGACACTTGAGGGAGTACCTACAGAGAGTGATTTTGTAGCAAGGGACTCCATAGAGAGGTGATATCCATCAACGTCGAGTCACTCCAAGAGATTGTAAACTATGGGAAAGGTCCCTCTATTGCTTCAACCGCTTCATATTATAGATACTTTCAAAAGCAAGTGTGGAAGTTACATGTGCATTTATGTAGTTGAGCTGAAAAAGAAGCAACTGATATGTGTCACGCCATTTTTTCACATCAGTGAAATAGGAGGACACCACAAAAAGAAAAGAAAAGAAAAAAGCGCCTTCTAAAAAGAACAAAACACATAGACATTGGTATAGAACATAAAACCATAGAAAAGTTTAGCCCACAAATGCAGCAATAATCAAACTATAAACAACAGTAACACCTAACCCTGTAAAACTCAGCCATTAATTAGAACTTCCAGCAAAATAATAGAAAGCGTAATAGAAATGCAGCATAGGTCGAGAGATCAGAACCTGAGAAATTTATCAAGCAAAGAAATGCCACCCAAGGAAAGAGATTCAACATTTCATGTCACAAATTGACAAACTTCTAGTAAGACAAAAATGTAGTAATGGCAGACAAACATTCCCCTTCCGTTAAATCCATTAGTAACTAAGCCCCTCTTACTTGGAAAAATAAGTGGGTAACTGGGAATAAAACAATTAGACAGTTATACTTATCAAACATTACGTAAATTGTTACCAGCCTGTTTTACCCAATTCCTAAACAAACTCTACAAACAAAATGACAAGACTAAACCTCTTTGAATGGAGAACCATTACCTCGTTAGGGTCACAATCCTCATGGAGGGCCATCATAGCCATTTGAATCATCCTATGAGCAAAAAAAAAATAAAAATTCAAACAACTTAGATGAGGAGTAATATTTAATCTAAGAAAATTCAAAATGGATTTCAAAGATGTAGATTAAAATAACTGCAAAGATGAAAAAGTAAGCATCAACTACATTGGATATGAAATTTTAACAAATCTTGTCTTGATAAGTATATATCCACCTGATAGACAACAGAGCCTCAGAGCACATCTACATCATACTCAAATTGAGGTAGAACAAACACCCACACTCAACAACTACAAATATAACATACTTGAGTAAAACCCAAGACCAAGTAACTACTTGATCGATATATATTTTTATTTGAGACCTGACATTGAATGGCTACCTCTTTGCCCAATCCAATCTACCCTTACGAACATACTTATCAGAAATAGGACAAAACTCAAGAGAGACATAGAAATCACATATCAATAAGTAGCATTTTAAATTGAATTGAAAACTAATATATTTGGTAACGGGGAATTATCCTTTAAAAGTAGCAAAAATAAGAAGAAATTGGACAATTTAACCTTGCTCTTACCTGATACCAAGCGTTCAGATTTCAACTAAAAAGAAAGGAAAATAAATTAGATCAGCATAACACAATTGTGATTACCATGTATTTTGCACAATTAATAATAAAAAGATGAAGCAATTGATAAAACAATAGTGATTACCCATGACTGGAGACAAGGATGAAGGGAAAAGTTAGAAGGTAGTGGAGTAACATAACACGTGAAGTAGGTGAAAAACAAAATCAGTGTGAAAGAAATTAACAGCTAGCCTCAACGAAATGTAATGGAAAGAGGGGATGTTAATTGAAAGGGTTGACACCTCTAGAATTCTTTGAGTAGCAAATGTGTAGATGGGTGGATGAAGCTATTCCAAGCGGCTTGGTTGGACTAGGCTTTAGGATGCGGATGGCACTCAATAACAGCGACGGCATCGTTGTCAAGGATCTTTGTCTGCTGATGGAACGGTTTCTGATGGTTTGAGTGGGCAGAGGACTTGAGGACTGTTTTGTGCCAATGGTTGGGAATATGTCAGTGGGTGTGGTGGGGTGTGTGTGAGTGGGTAGTCTTCATAATGTGGGCTTGAGGAGGAAGGTGAAATGATTGTATCATCTTTCTAAGTATAACATCATCCTTAACCCATGACATCATATTCGAGAGTTCTTATTTATAAATTTATAGATTTTTCTTAATTATCTATAGCAAAAATCAGTTGAATCATGTATGAACTAACTCGTGGCTCTATCAAAGTATATAGGAAGAAACAACATATTTATTTATTACAAGTACAAAAGAAAGTTCTTCTATGAGCTTTAATTCACATATGTTATTTACTATATATATATATATATATAAAACTATGTACAACAGATACGAGTTTCCATAACTAAACTACAGAAATTACATTTTATTCTTTCTTGTAGCTGCTTCACTATTCTCTGGAATCAACCTGGAGACAACATGGAAACAAAAACATAAGGGTGAAATTCTCAGTAGGGTATCCCCAGGACATATAATGAAATTTATGTCATCGTTATCATCCCAGTCACTTCGATTTATTATTAAAATTGTGAGCATGCAATACATATCAAAAGTTCATTTTAAAGTTCAAAAAGCATTCTTTCGAAGTGGGTTTATTTTAATTACTCAATCACTCAATGTACATATGTCATACTGCTCAACGTTTTCAATCGCTTAACATGCACTTGTCATACTACTTAACATCATAGAAGCTCATTCTCAACATTTCATGCCCTCAGTACATCGAAGGGGACCTTTTCATGGCTTTACAGACAAAAGAGGACCTTTTCATATGCACTACAGGGGACCTTCCCATGCCTTTATAAACAAAAGGGGACTTTTCGTGCCCTTTACACATTACAGGGGACCTTTCATCTACTTATCATATACATCATCATCAAGCTCCTATAAGCATCCGCTCACAATATAATTTTCAATCACGTCTCATAAACCAGTCTTTTAAGTTACTAGCATGCAGTCACATACATTATACTTGAATTAAAGGATATTATCTCATCAATCCCATGCTTTAGTTTACTTTCTAGCACCTTGGCAGATTTTATGCCATTATAGCACAAATTTATTTGTATACCAAACATTCAATTCAGAGTCTATAAAAATTATCTAAGACACTTCAATATATCCACAAGGTTCCATAAAAATTTCAGAGCAAAAAGAGTTTCTAACTATGTTAAAAAAATTCTACAAATTCGGAGGTCAGAAACCCCTTGTTCACAGCCAACAACCATAGTTCCCAATTTTACTACCCCATCAAATGATCATATCAAATCATACAAAAATTCAGAGTTGGACTTATGTCCTCAACATTTTGTAAAAAATTCAAGTGATAATTCGATCATTTTCTATGGTAACAAAATTACCAAAATTTAGTGTTCCAGAATTGGCTGTCTAGATAACTCAACAATAGTCTCGGTTCTGATTTTTAGAAAATAATAAAAGCCATTTTTAAGATCCAGGAAAAATCATGGAGTTTCCTTATAGTGTTAGCTTCAACATATAATTTTTTTAGCTCATAAAAAATCTACAAATATATCATAAAATTCGTGAATCATAACCTGTCAGTACAAATCCGAGAATTCCAACAACATGACTCAAAACTTGTTTTGCCAAAATGGGTTTTCTAACATCATCCAAATACTCCACCAAAATTAATACATCAATATCCATATATTATCACCCAATACAACCAAAAATATTCAGCCACATCAGTAAGAAAATCATAAGAACAGATTTGAAGTAAAAAAGGTTTAAAATGCCCTACTTGTGAAGCTTTAAGCCTTCTAACTCCAAAGGATCTTTCAAAAATGATTTTTCCTCACTTCAAGCCTTCCAAATAGCACCTAACCCTTCCTTAAATAGTGGAGAATGACAACTCAAGGTAGAGCTTGGAGATTATTTAAAATTCTAATTGGTTAGCTTGGTAGATATTGAGAAGTAAAATAAGTTTTATGAAGAGAGTTTGTGGTTTTATCAAGTCTTGGCTAGGAAAATAGAGATTTGAATCAAGTTTTCCATGGTTTTAGTGAAGCAACAATGGAGTTGGCTGTGCTCTCTATGTTGGCCGAGAATGAGAAGAAAATAATGAAGTCAGGTGACTTGTGTTTATCTTATATTAAGTTAAAGCATTCTTTAATATAAAATCTAATTTCTTTATAAAAAGAAACTAATATGGATGGCTAGGATTGGATCTTGTTATTCATGATTGAATCTTAGCCATTCATTTGATTTGAATGGATAAACATTCTCTTTTCGTAAAGTTCAAACTAGCTTTCGGTGTTAGAAATTGTATACCGATATTTTACCGAACAGGCAAAACACTATACCCAGGTAATCAAACACTACTTGAAAATTAATTCTAGGTATAAAATCTTTATTTCTACCCATTTCTAACCTTAATCTTGTAATTTCTCAATTTCAGGTATATCCGGATCCTAATTCTAAGGTTTCGGCTATCCCGGCAGGTCTACAAGGCCCACAAAATGCTATTCATGTTTTTTTTGTTACAAATCCATTAGATTATCCTCATCATTACTAAAACTGTCAGATTTTTGAAATTATGACTAATAGAGCTCAAATTAATTTTTAAATAATTTTTATGGTGTTACAATAACTATACATGATGGCAAGTCATTTTCTTTTCAAATGCAGGCTTGGTAAGTCTAGACGATGATATACAAGTGCAAATGATAGTAGAATTTACCTCCAGACGTGAAACTAAATTCCATTATGTTGAGTAGACACCAAAAATACATTTACAAACCTAATCCTCTTTATCTGATGGTATAGATAATAGTCTTTAAATTAGATTAAGTTTTTTGCTTTTACTTCAAATAAACTACTTCAGATAAGTTTTTTCAACCATAATAATGTTTAGGTTTAATTAATCCGTAAGTCCCTATAGTTTCACTCAATTTTTAATTAGGTCCCTACATTTTAAAAGTTTTTAATTGGGTCCTTATATTGCATAAATTTTTTTAATCAGGTCTCTGTCTCTATAAACCGTTACAAAAATGTTAAAATGAGTGAAACACTAATACAACTGATAATACTTGATGCACTCTAAAACACTACCTTATACACTTACAATTGCCCCCACCCCCCCAAAAAAAACTAGAAAATCCTGTCCCCTTCCTCTTTATCACCACCACTTTGAAAAAAAAAAGTTTCAGCTGAACCTATCATAGTTGCAAGAATCGAATAAAACAACAACAATATTTAAAGAAAAGAGAAGTTGATCGAGTCAAAATCAAAAGGGAACAGCTCCAAATCAAATCACAACATTCAAAATGACAACTCTTGGGTTGCTTACTTGAGAAGAAAAAGAGCGGGAGATAGGGCAATAACCGAGACAAGGGGCCCCAAAGCCGACCAACTTCGAAGTGCAGTGCAGTGCAGTGCAGAGGAGAGAAGGAAAGGACCCATCACCATGAGATTCATGCCGCCACCACCGCCAACCAGCTGCTCCTATTCTTTGTATGAGTTACATAAAAGTGACAAGCTTGTAGGTAGGGGCACAAGCATAATAGAAGGCCAGGAGGAAGAGGAAAGATGGGGGCTTGACTGACTCCACTACCACCGGTCACACCTCCTTTGCTTCGCATCACAATCCTCTTCTTAGCCGCCACAGTGCCACTTCCTTTCCTCTACCGCCGTGTTGCTTCCTTAGCTACACTGCCACAACGCTTCGTCTACTCCGATGCCATGCTTCCTCTACTCCGTCATCTCTATTTGTCCCTTCTTATTAATTTTTCCTCTTCTGTATTTTTATTTTGTTTCTGTGTTCATCTATTTTTGGTTTCTTTTCTTGTTATTTTATTTACTTTTTTATTTTATTTTTACAAAGATATGGTGGTATTATATAATGCATCACGTATCACTAGTTGTATCAGTGTTCTAATTGAAATAATGGCTATGATTTTGTTTTTCTAATGTAAAACTATGAATAAAGAATATTCTTTGAAGATACCATTAAAGTTAACATTTTTGTAATTGTTTATAGAGACAGGGACCTAATTAAAAAAATTTATGCAATATAGGGACCTAATTAAAAACTTTTAAAATATAGGGACCTAATTGAAAATTGAGTGAAATTATAAGGACTTACAGATTAATTAAACCTAATATTTATGTCCTTTTTATTTTAATATTCTATAAATATGACTGAAAATAAAATTAAGTTAAGAAAATGATAAACAACATAAATGATTTATTCATGAAATGAAAATCTTATCACTAATAATTTAAAATTATATTTAACATTTATGGTCAACATAAAAAAATGCTTACTATATCTAATGTTATTTTGTCATTTTATTTAAATATATTAATATCTCATACACAGTTAAACACCTTAAAAAATTAGTATTGGCATTTTGTTGTTTTAGTATTGCAAAACTTTGTATAAACTATTAAATATACTTTAAATTTTACATAATTGTTTGAAGATGAGATAAATGAGGAGGTAGTGTCTCTTACTTAGAGCTAATCGTCAACAACCCAAACTCAAATACAGTCTGAAAGTCAACAAGTTAGTCACTATTCAATTTTAAATTTTGAAGCAATGCAAGTGATTAGTTGAATGATAGCGACCTAATGGGATTATATGGAGTAAATCAGTTGCATGACGGCTAACAGTTCCCAAATAAAGAATCCATACTACTTGCGGTAAAAAACTATAGCATCCAAAAAGGAGCTAAGTACAAGATATGTCAGTCAGATCATGTGAAATATTAGGGGCAATGCAAGCACTTTGGGAGAAAGTGTAATTGGAGCATTCATGTTATATATTGATAGAAGAAAGGACTATGGGAGATTAAGAAGTACAACAGGAAACATACTTGTTTGTCCGCTAAAATTTCGCACAAATACTCAGTTGGATATTCACGTCATCACTACTGGCATTCATTCTATAGTTGAAGTTGATCTAACAGTTCCTATTAGGACATTGCAAGCCTTAGTTTATTCAAAGTATGAATTCCAAGTTTCATATAGGAAAGCATAGCTTGCAAAGCAAAAGGCCATTGCCTAGATTTATGGTGATTGGGAGGAGTTGTACAATGAGCTTCCAAAATGGCTACTAGCTTTGCAGTCATTTATGCCAGGTACAATCATTGAAATTTCAACTTGGCCTTATTATGTTGGTGATTTGGTTGATTGCAGCTGTGTCATGTTTCACCATCTATTTTGGACATTCCCACTATGTATAGAGAGGTTCAAACATTGCAAGCATTTTGTGACTATCAATGGAACACATTTATATAACAAGTATGGTAGGAAACTACTATGGTAATTGTATAGGATGGTAACTTAAACATTTTCCCTATTGTATTTGCTGTGGTCAAAGGGGAGACAATAGAGTCTTAGTCTTTTTTCTTAACAAAGCCTCGTTGCCACGTGACACCGCAGGAGGGCATATTAATCATTTCTGACAGGCATACTACTATCAAAATAGCTTTAGATGTAGAAGGTAGTGGATGACATTCTCCAAATGCTTATCATGCTTATTGCATTTGCCACATTGCATCTAACTTTTCACTAAGATATGGTCATATGACCACTAATATGTCTGAGTGTATAAATACTATCTTGAAGGGTATCCGTAATCTTCCAATAATTGCATTAGTGAAGGCCACTTACTACCATCTTATTGCGTTATTAGTGAAACAGGGGAAGCAGGCAAGGGCCTAACTAGCGGCTGGTTGGGAGTTTTCTGAAGCCTTAATGCGAGTATATCACAAGAACAAGCAATTGTTAAGGACCATGTTTGTTGCTAATTTTTCACAATCTGATGAGTCCTTTGTTGTAGAGGAGACATAACCTATGGGGAATTGGAGCCAAAAAACTAATAAAGTCAGACTTGGGGCTTGATATTATGATTGGGAAGAATTTCAAGCATTATATTATCCTTGTTATCATGTACTTGCTGACTGTGCACATATTGAAGCATAAGTTGAATGGGGTACTTATGTTGATAATGTCTACCATGTGAACAAAACATATTGGCCACCATGGTATGGACCTCATATACGACCAAATATTGAGCTTAGACAAGCCAAAGATGGCTAACCACTATCAACTAGAATTCGAAATGAAATGGATGAAATCAGACCTAGACATGGTAAGATATGTGAATTATGCACGAAGGAGGGTCATATCAGGCGATGATGCCCCACCTTAGTAGCTACCTCAAATCAGGCAAGCCCAGGCAATTAGAGAGCAGATCAAGTCATATGGTGTATTATGTGATTTTTATTTCTAAGTTGTAAAAGTTCATGTAACAAATCATTTGGTGTATTGCATAGTATTTATTTTGTAACCTATAAATGATCATGTAGAAGATCATTTGGTGTATTGCTTAGTTTTTAATATTGCAAGATGTTCAAAGGGTTTTAATGAAGTATCTACTTAAGTTATAAGCACTACATAATTACCTAAACATTTGTTAAATCATCATACTAGATTATATGAACAGTTGATACATTATATCCTACTATATTAGCAGCGAATTACATCATACCTTACTAAGTCAATAGCAAATACATCAGCAGGTACTATATGAGTACCAAATACATCAGAATGCCCATGATCCACTACCCTGCAAAAAATATTGTCATGTTGCACAAGTTAGACTTAACATTATCAAATATGCATAAAACAAAATGGGACATATTTTTCAACATGTAACTAAAATTTACAAACACATATAAACATTAATCGGGCTGTCAGACTAGTGATCTTGCTCATTGTGGTGAGCTCCTATTAGATGGCCATCGGTATAGCAGCTGGTGGCCCCAATTTGCTGTGGGCCAAGCTCCTAACCCTACGCTCATCCTCCTCCATGATCGTCGCCCCCATGCTCCTCGCCTCCAAGTTCATGCGATATGTGTTGCGGCAAATGCTGATGGTGGAGTCCCACCTAAGAAATCAAAGGATGGCTGGTCATAGCCTATGGTCATGGGACTCATAGTAGTCAAGGACTGATAGCGTAGCCCAGATGAGCCATCTGAATATCTCTATGCAGATTTGGAATATGGACTTGGTAATGGGGTCTGGTTCAGAAACCTCTTACGTGTAGCCATGTCCATCTGACCAAGCATTAGGCTTAACCCCATGGAGAATTTATATACCGGGCTGGAGGCCAAACTCAGATTGGATAAGTATTCATGAGAACTAGAACCGGCCATGTAAAATCATGCCCAAATGCACTCACTATTTGTGAATTAGACCTGGCCATGTAATTATATTAAGTGCACCCACTGTGTGTGAAGTAGACCTAGCCGTATACTCGTGACCAGGACCATCCATTGTTTGAAAGCTAGAACCGGCCATGTGCTCTTGAATATGAGCATCCATACTATGGCCACTAGAACTGGCCATGTGCTCTTGAGTAGGATCACCTATGCCATGACCTTTAGACCTAGACATCTTTAAACCTGCACCATCATCATAATTAACCTTGTCATCCTTATCATGGCTGTCCTCCTGGGCATGAATACATCCGGTGTAGTTCCTTGCTTACATTTGGTGAGCTTGCCGATAATGATTTGGAGCATGATGAGGCAAAACTATATTAGGCACATGGTGTGGCACCGTGTAGTGCATCAACTGGCAGCTGCGCATGTCAGGGGTGCAAAACACCTATTCACCTGATAAAACCCTCTGTGGAACATGACTATACCAATTAAAGTACTTTGATGAAGGCAATTGGACTAAACTGGGAGCATGATGATATGGGACTACTCATTCTCTTCATTGATCCCATAACTAATGTCATGTCCTTTGATAATCTGGCCACCAAGTATACTCCATGCCCTATGCATCTCTTGAGTACAGGGCATCAATGTTCAGCGGCTTGAATGGAATGGGTTACTCAAGACAAAATTATTGAAGCACACGATCAACATGATGCCACTCAACACATGAGAAGTAGATTAAGGATGTAAGTGATGCCCAAATTTCAGACTCAGAGTGAACCCATGCTAGTGTGATTTGCTGGATCTACGGGATATCATACAGTGTCCACACAAACTATTCAAGAAATTGATTAGCATTCCATTTATATATATTAAACTGGTTAAATAATATTCAAAAACTTACATCCGTATAATGGAGTTGATCAATTTGTGCCTTAAGAATTGTCATGTGTCTCTCATGTGCATTAGGTGATGCAACAAATCCAATCCACCTGAAAAATATACATTAGTTGATAATTTGTGGCATTGTAATGATAAACAACATAATTTACATCACATTTATGAATTTTGGTGTAGTAATATACCTCCTAGCCAATGGAAACCTAAAATGAGGCAATTAACTATGGGACTAAGTGATGGCACTCTGTAACATATCCATCACTGTAGCAAGATAGGACACCCAGCAAGATCACCTATTGAGATGTTAACTGCAACATAAACTATAGTACAATGTGAATAATATAGCGGATCCCCAGCTAAGCCTCCCACACTCTTGAAAATCATGCAGTGGAGGCAACCATCTCAAGTGAACTCTAGTAGTTGACTTGTCTGCAAATAGCATCCCCCCAATCAACAGCATCATGTAAACTCATGTTACTTGCATGACCTGAATCTCAGTCGCATTTCCTTCTAGAGGTGTGAAGATGTTCTTTAGCCACGCCAATGTTACTGTACTGCCATTTCTTTTGCCTTTATTCTTAGGTGGTATAGCCCCAAGCAATTCGTGGCACATATCCCAAATATTCCGCGTACATAACCTGTCCTATGCTTTTATGCAGCTACTGACAGGAACTCTATCCACTCATAGCCCCAATTGAAATACAACATCTTGGAGCATTATGGTGTACTCTCCATAAGGCAAGTGTGTTAGCTCCAGAACTCTGTCAAAATGCACTAATTAATTTTGAATGACAACAAAGCCAATTTAAAGAAAATGCATCGAAGAATGGCTGATATTTTGTCTTGAGTTTCTTGTAAGATCATAACAGGATTCTATCATTTAGTAAGAGCAAGGCTTACTCAAATGTGGATAAAATTCACTCTACATGTGTAAGCATGTTTGTCTCATGTTAAGATATATGAATTGAAATGAAAGTGAAATTATATCCTTACTCAAGCAATTGATAGCTAACGATTTAAAGAAGATATCAACGCCACAAGAAACCAAGTCTTGAGACTTCAGAAAGTAGCATTGGACATCGGAAAGTATGCTTACAATGAAGATATCAAGCAATCTTTGAAGACCAGATGTTACACTATCTTCAATCAACATAATCATAAATCAGTCATCAACAAAAAGCTTGGATTGAAGATCAGAAAATGAAGATATCATCAAGGATCTATTACCGTATGTCAGAAAGCTCACTTCACTATAGAGCACTAAGCGTTACTAGAAATAGAGGGAAATTTTAATTTGAATTTTGAATTTAAGTTTCAAAGAGTCAAATCCTGGTGTCGAAACCAGTCAATCATCTCTTTTGCCTTTGAAGTCAACTATCCCAAGTTTTAGAAGAAAAAGTTCAGAAATCATGGTTCAAAAAGTAAGAGTAATTTCTGAAAAATATCAAAAACCTCTATTCCACAATGGCTTCTGCAAACTGATCTGACTGACAGACAAGCTACACTTCTAGACTATCTTTCCAAGACACAAATGGATGATCAACACGTGTCCCTGGAAGAATACATCATAGGCAACGGTCACAAGAAAGACCTTCTTTAAATAGAGATGTTATGCTTTAATGTAAATGAGAGAGACTCCGTGCTTAAAGAGGAAATTTTGCAAAAATCTATCCTCATCTCCTGTAAAGTTAATATCATAATGTAATTAGATTCCTTACTTGTAAAAATCTTCCTTCTACATTCTTAAATAGATATATGTTCTTCTTAGGAAGAAATGATAGAAGGAAGTCATTCAAGTTTTCCTAAGATCTTTTCATGTATATGTTAAGGAAACTTGAGCGTAGGTTAGTTTGAGTGGCAATCCAAACACTAAATTTTTGTATCCTCAATCCGGTAGTTATCGTTGTAAGATAGCTTGGAGATGCTAATGTAAAATTACTTGCAATGCAACAATGAAATATTCTTACTGTTCATGGTTTAGCTTGGAGAGGCTTTATCAAAGACTACTCAATTTGTGACAGTCTCTGAGTTTGTCTGTTGATCACAAGGTTTAACTTAGAGAGGCTAATAACTATTCAGTTTAGCTTGGAGGGGTTGGTGAATAACTACTCAGTTTAGCTTGCAGAGGCTAGTGAATAACTACTTGGTTTGGCTTGGAAAGGCTTTGTCAAAGACTACTCAACTTGTGACAATCTTTAAGTCTATCTACTGGTCACAAGGTTTAGCTTGGAGAGGCTGGTGAATAACTATTCGATTCAACTTGGAGAAGTTGATGAATCACTACTCAACTTGTGGCAGGAGGGATAGTCTATTGGTCACAAATGAGAGCTTGGAAGAGAAAAATCGGGGCATTACATAATGATGTGAGTACAATTTTATGCAACCCATTTAAAGCAATATTTAAGGCCTCATCATTACAAACATAAAAGGATATTAGCAAACCTAAAGTGAATGACTAATAAACTGCAAAATATCTTTGATATAATGAGTATCATAGAAATTGAATGCTAAACAACAATATTTGGAGGTAGTCAGGATGAAACCAAATAGGTATATAAGAAAAATAGAATGGTATTTATTTCTACAAATGGACAAAATAGTGTCTTGAGAAGTACCAAAACTTTTGAGGTTGTATGGTTTAACTTTTCTAAACAATAAATGAAGTACTAACCAAACAAAAATTAGTGAAGATAAGTACAAAGGTAATTCGTGAAACTAAAAATTTGAGATTAGTTAGAAATCTGAGAGATATTCGGTTAAAGGGATTTGTTTAGAAGCAAATTTTTTATGATATAAACTGTATGATATTAATAAGAAATTGGTATTAAATGGTGTGTTTAACTTTATTATTAATCAACTTGGTATTAAATGGGTTTTGAAGAGTGTCACTTGTTAAATGAAGATAAAGTTTGTAATTAATTAGCAAATAATTTGAATTTCGGTAACAAATCTAAGAAATAATAAGTTGAAGGCACCTTGCTTGAAATCAATTTTTTCAACTTTCATATATCATAGTTAATACTCATGTTATTTTCATGTTTTTATCCGGTAGTGTGAGCTATTTATATTATCTCTTTGGTGTTGAGACTTGTGTTTCTTTGAAACATATTTATTTTTGAAACTGTATTTTTCAGTTCGAAAACCCAGTAAATGTAGTTTTATGGTAGAAATTCTATGAAATTAATAAAAATTTAACTGAAGTAGTCCTAACACTAATTTCATGGTTGTTGAATATCAATTTAATTGTCTATTAGTATGTATGAAAAAATTTTGATGTTGAAAATCAATGAACACATCATCTTTGCCTAGAAAAAATTATTTTATGGTGTGTTTAACATTATTATTAATCAACTTGGTAATAATTGGGTTTTGAAGAGTATCACTTGTTAAATTAAAATAAAGTTTGAAATTAATTAGAAAATAAATTTGGATTTCAGTAACAAATCTGAGAAATAATAAGTTGAAGGCACCTTGGTTGAAATCACTTTTTTCAACTTTGATATATCATAGTTAATACTCATGTTATTTCAGCATTTCCAAATTTATCCGGTAGTGTGATCTATTTATATTATCTCTTTAGTGTTGAGATTTGTGTTCCTTTATAATATATTTATTTTTGAAACCGTATTTTTTAGTTTGAAAACCCAATAAATGTCATTTTATGATATAAATTCTATGAAATTAATAAAAATTTAACTGAAGCAGCCTAACACTAATTTTGTAGGTGTTGAATTTCAATTTAATTGTTGATTGGTATGTATGAAAAAATTGAATGAAAAAATTAGAGTAAAAATCAATTTACACAACATCTTTGCCTGATGTGTTTAACATTATTATTAATCAACATGCTAATCAATGGGTTTTGAAGAGTGTCACTTGTTAAACTAAATTGAAGTTTGAAATTAATTAAAAAATAAATTTGGATTTTGATAATAAATATAAGAAATAATAAGTTGAAGGCACCTTGGTTGAAATCAAGTTTTTCAACTTTTATATACCATAGATAATACTCATGTTATTCCATGTTTCAAGATTTCCAAATTTATCTGGTATGTGAGCTATTTAGATTATCTCTTTAGTGTTGAGACTTATGTTCCTTTATAATATATTTATTTTTAAAACTGTATTTTTCAGTTCCAAAAGCCAATAAATTCCTTGTTATCCTTTATAAATTCTATGAAGTTAATAAAAATTTAACTGAAGCGGTCCTACCACTAATTTTGTAGGTGTTAAATTTCAATTTAATATTCTATTGGTATGTATGAAAAAAAATTAGAGTGCAAATCAATTTACACAACATCTTTGCCAAAAAAAATTATTTTATTGTGTTCAACTTTATTATTAATCAACTTTTTAGTAAATGGGTTTTGAAAAGTGTCACTTGCATGGTAAAACTAAAATAAAGTTTGAAATCAATTAGAAAAGTAATTTGGGTTTTGGTAAGAAATATGATAAACAATAATTTGGCTTTTTATATATGATAGTTAATAGTTAATACTCATGTTATTTTCATGTTTCATTATACATAATTTATCAAGTAGCGTGAGCTATTTATATTATTATCTCTTTACTGTTGACACTTGTGTGGCTTTATAATATTTTAATTTTTGAAACAATATTTATCTCTTCGAAAAAGCAATAAATTTCTTTTTATGAAATAAATTTTTGGAATTAATAAAAATTTGGCATCAACAGCGTGGATTTAGTAAAATGTAAACATGTGAAATAAAAGCATTCCAAAGTTGATAGTTGAATTCACACGAGAGAAGTAAAATGTAGATTGGTCCTAAAGATAAAACACATACAACTCCCAAATCCTACACCGAAGTATAAATCAACACTATTGATGGAAAAGGTTATTGGTAAATAAACATCTATGAAACATTGCTATTAAATGCCAAAAGAAGTTGGTCCTTGCCTGCAAACATCTTGGAAAAAATTTACACTACCCCCCCATTAGCTGATGATCTCTAGCATATTGTCTCCACCTCTTTGTGAGATACAGTTCTCGAGATCTATTTGAACCTCACTGAAGATTCATGTGATATGGCTTTGAATTAGAATCTTTAAACAATATGGTATTAGGCCTGTTGGGAAATGCCCAGGATACAAAAGCAACAGGAGAAGCTGCAACAATTCATAGTAGCATAAAGACTGCATTATTAAAGAGAATGAGGCATAAATGTTATGGAATAGCAAAGATTAAATAATATAAGTTAGAAAAATAACAATTGAACTATATAAATTATTACCAACTTGTGACTTTCTGCTTGATGAGCTGTGATAAACTTCTCACAAACAATAAGATGAGGATCTTGATCATCTACTAAACTAACAAAATCTCCATGATGATTTTCCTTATCATGATGAAAACCAACATCAACAACAGCAGGTTGGACTTCATCATCAGCAACATGTGGTAGAGAATGTTGATTGCCAACACCACCATTTCCTCCCAATATTTCCATGTTTCCATCAAAAAATGTTTCATGTTCGAGAAAACAATGGATTGAACCGGTTGATTCAATCTCAGTAACTAACATGTCATCAATAGAGGGGAAAACATGCCCACCAATATTCTGCACATGAACATTATCAACAACATGGTCATAAGGTTGAAAGGAAGTATCAACAAAGGATTGAGATTCAAGTACAAAGAGATCAAAGTTACACTGAAAATGTTGAACTTGGTCGAGGGTAGTATCAAAAACAAAATCATTTGGCCAGATGTGAAAAGGCAGTTAAGAGTCTAGTACATTAGCATCATCAACACAAGAAGGCTAGAATGAAGATAAAGAACCACAATAAGGCACAAATTCAGGGTATTGATGAAAAGAAACAGGCATCATATTTCCATCCTTAACCTTTAAATAGAAAGTGTTTGTCCCTGCATACCAAAGTTTGAGCCAACCTCCACATTCAATATGATAAAAGTCAATGAGGTCCTTAAATCCACCAACAATATAACCCCTTCTTAACCCTTTGTCTAGGTTAATAACAAATAAATTGCACTGATAATCTATGAATGTAAGTTGTGTGCTTAACTCGTCTCGGTACTTCTTGTACAATAAACCAAGCAACTCAGATACCACGTGCACAGAATATAAGTGATTTAGAAGCCCCTAAATCGTAACAAAATATAATGGAGGGAAGGTTAGAACAATAAATGATAAATAGTATTTGTATGGAGAAACTAATGGCTTCAAGATCGAGTTTGATGTGGAAAACACGATAGTGGAAGTTCGCACACCGGATGATTTGCATTAAAACAATGATAGATTCATCAATGTGCAATATAAAGTTGCAAATATTTCGGATATAAAGTTGGCACTTAAAATATTGGTGAGAGAAATGCAAAAGGATGATTACAGCACAACTTCCAATCTCTCATGAAGATGGAAATGAAAATGGATAAGTAGAAACTTTTCACGCATCAGCAGAAGTGGGTTTTTCATTGCTGTCGCGATGCATTTTGTTATAGTTTATAGGTATCCAACTCAAAGCTTATGAGAACTACCAACAACTATTGTCATTATTGTGTATTGTTGGAAGGTAGACAAAACATTTATTACTTACGTTGAATATGATAGCATGAAATAGGCTTTTACTGTGCTATCTCTTGAAGACATTAGTTGCACCAAAACATTTAAATTTAAAATTTAGCACATTATTACTGAAGACTAAAATAACCTTCCGATTCTTCCATCATACTGACAAGCCATATCTCATTCGCTTTTAATTTAAATGAGGAAGAGAACGTGGTCAACTAGGATAAACATCATAAGAGAAGGATATGGAGTATACAGAGAAAAACAATCATAACTTTGATAGATGTCAAGAATGCAACTCCTGAATCCCTTTTTTAGAATAATAGTAAGGATAAGGATAAGAGAATTTCATAGGAAGTTAACTAAAATCACTTCAACAAGTACATTACTCTGATAATATTTCATCAACCCTATGATTTACGAAAAAACCTAGCCAACCATCTTGATTTCTTTTGGGCCAAAACCAACTTGATGACTCCAAGGTTGTTTTTTGGTTTTAAGTAAAATACGATCTCTTCCATTAAGGGAAGATTTTATTATATTTTTTCCTTCTCTATTTTAAATTTATACACTCTGTTCCCCTCTATTTGTAAATCATACATGTCATGTCCCTTCTATCTATTTCTAAAGCATACACTATTCTTCCCTTAAAAATTTGAAAATGCTATGCTTTAATTTATTTTCAAATTATTTTATTAATATTTTATTTCTTTTTATTATTTAGTTATCGTTGACCAAAATATCCTTTACTGATAGTTATATATATTAAACCTTTTCACAAATTAAAATATATATGGCTTATAATAATGCAAAATATTTTTTATATACATGTGTTTAATTTATTTTTTGAGATTTTACTATATTAAGCAAATAAATCATTGATATTAATAATAATTTGTAATATTTATTTTTAAAAATAAAAATTACATATGTTCAATTGTTTATTTTAAAATATTAATTAATATAAAATATTTATTGATTTTGTATATAAAGATAAACCATATAGAACATAACAAAATAATTTTTTGATGTTACAATAAAAATAAAATTAACATTGTAAAATTAATAGTTGACAATACATAATTTTTATGCTTAAAAATACTTGTTACAAATTATTGTTACTAATAATTATTTTTACCTCTAATAATTTTTTTTCTTAATATAAAAATAATAATTTAAAGTTAATATATATATATAAGTCAATCTTTTACATTATTAAAACCCACATATATTTTATAATTCATATGTATAATTAATAAAGGGTATTTTAGTTGAAAATAAAATGATAGGTATGAAAATATAATGAATTAGGGGATTTCTTCGATGCCCTATAAAATTCATGGATACCAGTATCTTTTTGATAACTTGTGGCTGAAAATTTATCACGTGTCCCATTAATTAAATTTATTAATATTTTAAATACTGATGATTAAATCACAATCTTTGAATTCAAAAGGATATTAGTACCTTTGGGGTATCACAACAAAAGTCAATGAATTAATGAAAAATTTAAAAATTAATTAAAGTATAGTTTATCTTAATTTTATAAAGGAGGAGAGTGTATATTTTTGAAATAGCAGGAGAGAGTGTAATAATTTTATTTCTCAAGGGAGAGGGTTGTATTTACACTCTGTTTTTGCTTCCTTTTTTGCGTCAACGTTAGTATGTATCGACCCGTCCAGGATGCAAAACACTGATTTTTGGTCAAAGGAAGCAAAAATAAATCGTAGCAGCTCAAAATAATTCGAGCTAGTACCTTTTAGCCCAGTCCAAGTTCTAACGGGCCAACCAACAAGGGTTGCTTCAAGTTCAAACCCCCGTCCTTCCGTCACTCTCGCCATCACCCTCTCGCTCCTTGCCTGCATCTCTCTCCGACCTTGCGAGACCGAGCGATCGAAACCCTTTTCTCGTCATGTTCCGCCGAGCAACAGCCCTTCTCCGGCGACCCCTTCTCGGCGCGGCGTCCCGCCGATTCTCCACCGATCTGCCGGCGGCACCCAGCGCCGATTCGAGCTTCGTGGAGGCATGGAAGAAAGTGAGCCCGAACCTGGACCCTCCAAAGACTCCCCTGGCCTACATGAAGCCTCGCCCCCCTACTCCCTCTTCTCTCCCTACCAAACTCACCGTCAACTTCGTCCTTCCTTACGCCTCCGAACTCTCCGCCAAAGAGGTCCGTCACTCTTCGTATCATGCACCCCTTTTCTTGGTCTTGATAGGTTACCAGTTTGTGCTTTCATCTGGGTTTGTTTTTGTTTTGGTAATGTGTTTTTCTTTCCGCGCTTCGCAGCTGATCCACTGATTTATATGAGATAGGGCTAAATGGGTTTATTGATCAGATCCACTCTTAATTTTTCCCTAGGTGAACTGATTGAAAATAAACTATACAGTTTTTCTTCCCTTTTCCAATTGGAATAATCAGTATTTTGTTACAGCACTGATTATAGGTTTGGAAAACACAGGCATCCGTAAGGCTATTTCAATATTCACCAAATTTCATCATGTTCAAATGGTCCAACTTATGTTTCAAGTTTTGAAGGGAAAATAATGTGAACATTTGATCTGCCCATTTTCGATTATTTGGATTATTAGATTCTGTATCTAGGATCCCATCCATGGGTATTGTTTGGTGTTAAATTTTTTCAGATAGTTTTCTTCCAAACAATGCTGCTTAATGTTCCATTGGATTCCTCTTTTTCATGGTTGCTCTCTGCTTTATTCAAAGCTTTTGAAGGATTCAATTGCATTTTCCTCTTTATCTTTATGAATTTCTTTTTCGGTTTGAAAATTTTCATTTTTAATCCAATGCTCCATTTGTTATGGTTCTTGTTTTCCATATAATACCTAATTCAAATTTCATTATTCCTACGGTAAAATGCATTTTACCCTCCTTAACTTCATGTTGTGTGTAGTTTATATTTGACTTTTCAAAATGTGCATTGCGATATCCTGAACTTTCCAAACCATACAAAACACCGCTTTTGTTTAAGTTGACATTCATTTCCACTATTAAGTAGTTATGTACATGTTACATGCACAATTAAACGGACAAAAATACCCTTAATTTTAATGAAGTTTCCCAACTCTAAAACCCCCAACTAAAAAATGGACAAAAATACCCTTCAAATGCTAGAGTTCAATTGTAACAAAAACATTGGAGTGAAGGAGGGTTTAGGATTGGGAAATTTGATTAAAAGGAAGGGTATTGTTGTCCGTTTAACTATGCTCGTGATATGCGCATGATTAATTAATGGTGAAAATGGATGTCAACTTAGCAGAAAGGATGTTTTGTACTGTTTGGAAAGTACAAGGTGTTGCAGTCCACGTTTTGAAAAGTTATGGTGTAAACTGCACATGACCTAAAGTTCAGGGAAATAAAATATATTTTTTACCTTATTCCTATGTTACATTTAGTCTACGTGTTTCAATTAATTGTGGATTGAAATGGATTATGTGGTCCTTTTTTGGTGATTTCAGTGTTTTTCTGCCACAGAAAAAAAAAAATCTTTTGCAAGCAAAAGCAGTTATTAAATCATTAATCATGACTGTTTTAAGCTTAATCAGTGGTACTAGTTATTTCTAGAGCACATAATGTTTTGTCTATTGTTATCTGCTGGACAACCATTGTAAAATTTTGTTGAATCTCTATAGACATGGATCAACAATGTGTGATTGTGTTAAGACTAGGTCATTTCCCATAAGCAAAGGGGTGCTCGAATATGGTGTCAAATGAGCAAGAGCTGCATGTTATTTGATCGAGATTATCATGAATTTACTAAGAAGCATGTTAGCATTGGTTATTTTAGTTAGGCATCATTAATGCTGAAAAGAGAAGTGACTCATAAAAATATAGTCATTAAAATATTCTGTAACATCCCTTTTTTGTTTCTCTGTAACATCCCTTTAGTCCTGGAGTTAATTGATCCTCTATAGCATCCCTTTAATCAAGGAGTTATTTGATGTTGTTTCATGGTGCCTGATATTCGGTGCTTGTCTGTGCATTAATCCTATAAATTTCAATGAAACACTGCACTCTTTTTCAATGTTGTTACTCTATGTTCTGAGTTTATATGTCTTGACGTCTGGAAATGAAACCAAACACCTGAGCATGTTAGTTACTAGTGGATTTTGGGTTGTCAGGGCAAATTGAATGGGACTCATCTAATTTCAGTGTTAATGGAAGCCTTCCAGTTTTGTCAGGATTGAATTGCATGTTGTTCCTGTTAAGATGGCCAGCCTTGCTTGAATTCAATTGCTTGTATTTGGGAATGAAATACTGTGTAGTAGTTTGTAGTGACACTGGTAAAATTAATTATATTGTGATTGGATTTAGGTGACTGCAAAAGTATACTTTCTGTAGTGTTGATATCTTGGAAAAATAAAGTATGGACATCAACACAGAAAAATAGGTAAGTATTGGTAGTTTTAGTTTGCTAGTATCTATTTCTCTCCACCTAGTGCATGTATGTTAGTAGTAGAATTTCTAAAAAGAATCAACGTGCTTTATTGAATTGGGGATTCTCAGCAATCACCAAGAACCCTAAGAAGATACAACAACTCAGAGGAAGAATGAGTCCTCTAACTCCCACAGAATCTGTAAAATTGATTAGACACCCTTCTAATTTCTTCTCTCCATCTTTTATTCTATTATTCTCTCCCTCTAACTGTTTTCCTACTCAATTAACTGCCTGTCCAGCTGTCAATCCACCTAACTATTTTACAGTTAAGGCCTAAGCTGCCTATTCCTTCTCTCATAGACCCTCCCATCCATTGTGTCTCAACACTACCCCCCTCCTGCAAAATCACCTTGTCCTCAAGGTGAGCTTCTCCAGCAGCTTATTCAGGCTTTCCCACGAGTTATCATGTGTTGAAAGTTGTTTCCACTTCACCAACACCTCAGAGTCTCCTTGTGGGGAGTGGCAAACCTGCAGCAAATCCTCTGGTTCAGCCTGCAAAATTCCATCTTCAGACGACCCTGCTGGCAGATCCAAGGGGTGGACCTGTGGGGGAAAGCCTTCTTCAAATGGCTAACATGGAAAATAGGGTGAAGTCTACAGCCATCAGGGAAATCTTCAACCACTTCAAAATTAGGGAATCGAATAGGCAACTGTTTACATTTCCATGTACCCTGTGATTGCTGTCCCATTGCTTCTTGCACAAATTAAGGGCAGATAAAATGGTTGTATGCTCCGGGTCAATTAACACCCTTACCTTATGGCCAGCTATCTGTCCCATATGCCCTAATGGACCTTGGAGAGCCATCCCCAAACATGCTTTTACAAAACAGGTGCAGTTAAGGGCAAGGTTGCTAAGATCGAGATTTTACATAGGATCAAAAGGGGGATGCAAAATTGTAAACGTTGAATCATAACATGGATTGTAAGATCCTACTAGAATACATAATTATATTTATATAAATATGTATATCACATAACACAATATAAATAAGTCCAATTAACATAACTAAACTTTAATTAAATATGCATAAAGTTATAACTCTCAATTAAGGATTCAAAGATCACATAACTTAAAAGTTCATAGTTCATAATTAATATTTATTAATTAATATTTTTTTTAGAAAAATATCGGACCATATCTACCCTTAACTCAAACTCCCCATTTTTGTTTTTCTTTAGCAAATATATAAAAAGAAAAATGAAAAATGAAGCAAAAGACCTGGTCCAAAATATAATAGGGCAAATTACACTCACCTCCCCTGAGGTTTGTCGAAATTCAACAGACCTACCCTCTAGTTGTCTAGCCTACACTGACCTCCCTTGATTTACTAATTTTGGGAATGAGTTTCCAAAAATGTCCCTTATCTCTTCCTCCCTCAACTCTCCATTTCCTCCCCACCCCTGAACCATCACCTTTGCCGGCCCTACCCCACTATCACCTCTTGTTCTCCCTCTCCCTCGCAATCAACACAGCCACAACAATTCAATTACCATCATCAGTAATCCTTTTAACCCCAAGCACTCTCAACCAAAACTTTCAAACATGGAAAAATCAAACCCAAAAATTTCATTTTCCCTTACTTTTTTCTTCCTCCTATTCTCCTTCCCACCACCACCGCCATCCCTAAAAGCAAATCCCCAAAATAGCAACATAAACACAATCAAGACCCAAGAAAGCTAAGCCAAGGACATAATCTCTTACAGCAACCAACCAAATCTTGAGAGGGAACAACAGTAACCAACATCAGGCATATATCTTGCAAAAAAAAAAGAAAAAAAAAACAGATTCAGCAATCATCAACAGTAGAAACCAAGCAACAACAAAAGAAACAGTAGCTGTGACATGAAGATCCTGGCAATGTAAGGCACTGCAGCGACAAGGTGCTACGAACTGTATGCGGATGTGAGTGATGGGGTAGTGGTGGTGTGCGGATGCTTTAGGCTTCTGTCACCGCCATGATCCTTGCAACTTTACTGCTGCCATTCATCATCGAACCTTGTTGCGAACCATGAACCACCTTGTTCCATCACCTCCATTATGTGTTCGTCACTGTGCCGCTGGCGAGGCTGCGCCTGCCATCGCATGCACCCATTTGCATGCATGGCTGCCACTACCTTCCTGAAGAAATAAAAAATTTTCAATTGCAAATCCCTAACTTGTGTCCTGTTGGCCTCGTGTTTTTCTTTTTATTTATTTTACATTATTTTCCTTTCAGAAGCTTTACATTGTGTTGGTTGTGAGGGAGGGGAGAGGTGATGGTGGGGTAAGGGCGGCGGAGGTGATGGTTCAAAGGTGGGGAGGAAATGGAGAGTTTAGGGAGGAAGAGATAAGGGACATTTTTGGTAACTCATTCTTAAAATTAGTAAACCAGGGGAGGTTAGTGTAGGCTGGACAGCTAGAGGGGAGGTCTGTTGAATTTCGACAAATCTCATGGGAGGTGAGTGTAATTTACCCAATACAATATCCATCCTCTTTTAAACAGAACTAGCCCAAGTGACAAGCACAAACAAAGGGGAAAAAAATTTAAAATAAACTAAGGCGAAAATAAAACTTGAGACGTAGCTTCTCGAAGCTTCTCTTTGGCTTTGTTTATTTGAATTCATTTATTAAAGCAGTCTTATATCTATTGGACTGATCATTTTTGCAAATCTTTTGCAATGTAGTTATCAAGTTGACATCTTTTATTCGCTGTTCTTTGTTTTTGTCCTTTAACCTCCCCACCCCACCAGTTTGATCATGTTTGGGGCTCTAGATGATATGATGTCTAGGGAAAATTTCTTAATTTTTCTTGCTTGAAAAGTTACATAATTTATGCTTAAAAGCTAATATTGAATAGAATGCATGTGTAACAGGTTGACATGGTCATAGTACCTGCAACAACTGGGCAGATGGGTGTTCTCCCTGGACATGTAGCTACAATTGCAGAGTTGAAACCTGGCATCCTATCTGTACATGAGGGGAATGACGTGACCAAGTATTTTGTCAGCAGTGGCTTCGCGTTCATCCATGCAAACTCAGTTGCGGATATAATAGCTGTTGAGGCTGTACCGCTAGATCGAATTGATGCAAATCTAGTTCAGAAGGGTCTTCAAGAGTTCACTCAGAAGCTGAGCTCAGCCACAACTGATTTGGAGAAAGCTGAGGCTCAGATTGGGGTTGATGTCCATAGTGCTCTCAACTCAGCTCTTTCGGGCTAAGTAGTGTAGCTGAGCAGCTGAGCTTTCATTTATTTTCACCCTCCTGCCTGACCTTGTGTCATTGATTTGTGTCTTTGTACTCAATGCTACGATAGATCATTTTGATCTTGTATTTCACTGTTGAGAGTGATTTGGTAAAATAATTTTTCAAAAGCTGCCATCTAGCTCAAGGAAGTTGTGAAAGACCTTGAAATTTGAAAGAAAAGCGTAATATTTGTTATTGGATTACAGGGCGAGGAGTGAATGAATGCCTTTGCTGGTTAGTTAATTGCTTGTGCAATGCCTAGTGATAGAGATCAAACATCTGACATCAAGATTACTTTCAAATACGACTTTGGATAGTGTTATTCTATATATGTGATTAGAATTAGAATTGAAAGTTAATTATTGATAATTAATATTTATATACTCATTTGAAAAAATTATATGATTTTATATTTTAATTTTGACTATATATAATTAAAATTGAAAGTTAATTATTGATAATTAATATTTATATATTCATATTGAGAGTTAAGAATATAAAGTCATTAGATAATTATTGATAATTAATTTTTCAAAATAAGTATGTAAATATTAATTGTTAATAATTAACTTTTAATTCTGACCACTCATTTATAGTTTTATGGATGAAATCTATCACATTGTAGTAATAAACCATTTATTTCATGTGATATATATATAATTACAAATTTCAATGAAATTCGTGATTAATTATACTTATATAAATAAATTGTTTTAAGAATAATAGTTCAAAGAATTATTTTTTGGGTGTGGAAGAAAAACAAAACAACTGCAATCTTAAAGAGAGAACTCCTAAACCATCAGCTAGCAAGCAGCTTCCTCTGAAGTGGATGGTGAGAACTTTAACAGTTTCAAAAATTATCTAGTAGTAAGAGAGAGGAGGGGGGGTTATTTCAAAGTTTGAAGTTACATTTTTAGAAACCACATTTTTGAAATGTACTCAGGAATGTTATTCCTAGATGTTTTGAAAAAATTATTTATTTAGCATTAAATATTTTTGGGATTATTTGTTGATATTCTTAGGAATAAATTTAAATCTTATTTATTTTGTAAAATATATTGTTCCCTGAAGGGGAGTCCTAGGCTAATCTTAGCTGTAGTTGGGGATCTCCAAGCTTCCAACACCGGGGAACCTATAAGGATTTCGATGCTCAAGTAAGAGGAGATTATATACTAATGTATGATAATGGTGATCTTACTTAGTTGGCTTTGGGTTGGGCTAAACTTTATATAGTTTTTTGTGGTCTTATCCCTTATTCTTAGGGTAGTTGAGTATCATATTTGTAGATGTCTTTGGAAGAGATCTTTCTTCCTATTGTAATAGATTTAAGATTGTTATTCAAGTCTTTTATTTTGAGGTAATTTAGTTACTATATACTCATATCTAAGCTATTAGGCCTTGCTAATGAACTCGAATGATGGTGAGTTGGGCTCCTGACTCTTGTTGGGCTTCTTACCTTGAGAGGACCCAGTAGGTGCGATTGCTAATCTATAAGTCGCTTAAGACACTGCTTGGTCCACAGCCTTGAAGCTTGGATTGTTTTGTATGAGATATTCCAAGCTTATTTTGCTCAAATCCCATTTTCCAACCGATAAGTCATCTTTTCTTGACCTGTTGCTTTGACTTGGACTCAGTCATTCTCGAGCTATTTGCTTGGTATCTTCCTTGGGACGCCTACTCTCCTTTGGCAGTTATAGGGAGTTGTGTGATGACACTTGTCACTTCTCCAAAGGTGGGCGATGTAACATCCCCATTTTCATCCTAAATAAAGGTTCACTCGGTGAAGACCCAACTAAACAATTTCGTTTGAAACCATTGAACTTTCACCCGAACAAGGACAAGTCAACATAAAAGGTCAAGTGTTGACCAAGGGTTAATAAAAGTCAAGGTCAAAGGTCAACCATAAAGTAAAAGTCAAGCCTAAAAATCAAAGGTTTAAGAAAGTCAACAAAATCATGAACAAGTCAACTAAAACATACAATAGTCAACTTAAAGATCAAATAATGATCAAAGACCAATTAAATCATGATCAAGTGGTTTAATTAAAGATAATCAAGGTTTAATATACTAATCATGGATTAGATTAAAGTAAATAGCATAGGATTTCCAGAATAATAATAAAATAAGCTTAACTAGTAATTTACTATAAATGGTAATGATATTAAAAATGAATTATACCTAAAATAATCAAAGTGGACATGATTAATTACTAATAAGAGTGATTACAAACTTGATAAGGGTTTAATATAATTAATCCATGATAGATTGCTCAATAAGAATAAAATATGGTTAAAAGATGAATTAAACCATTTTTGATAAAAGAGAACCTTACTAAGAGTGGGAAAAACACCTGAATACCCATCGAATGATGTGTTTCTCTATAGAACAACTCTTAAAACCCAATGGACCCTTTTTAACCCTCACATTTTCAGCCAACATGTAAAGGAAAACACCTACACAAGTTTCTTCAAAACAACTTACACTAAACCTAATTTAACTACAAGACAACAACAAATTCTACATCAAAACAAAAAGCACAGGATTCTCATTATTGTTCTTCTGCATGGCCAAAGCTTCAGCCTCCATTTGGGATGATAGAAATTTGATTTGAGGCTTGCTTGAAAGTCTAGATGAAAGGGTTGATAGGTGTCACTTGTGACAAGTTGTCTTTAGACATAAAAACTAGTCATAGGTTAGTGTTTTTGTAGTATAAAAACCAACTAGCAAATCTAACCAAGTTTTAATTTCCCATTAACCTGACTAAGTGGCCAACTAAATGAATTAGACGAAAGATTAAAAATCCTCCAAACAGGCCCCAATGCATTTTGGCCAAGGAGGTATATAAAAGGGGGCATGATGGTTTCAAGTCCTCTAACCTCTTGCATTTTTCTCTCAAACCTCCTTCTTATACACTCATATCTTCAACTCTAAGTCCTTATTCTGTGCAACAAAGGATACCACTCCCAACCTTTGTAAACATACTACAAGATAAACACTAGCTTCCATTGTAAACAAGACACTCAAGCTTGGAACTAGGAGCAAGGATTTCTTTTCTACCTTTTTTTGTTTGTTTGTTCGTGAACCTTACCAAGGGTTGAAGGACTCATATATCACCACGTCATTGCTTGGTAGGTGGTTTTTATCTTGAGGATGTTAAGGTCTTAACTCTTTAGTTCATTCTAGGTCTAAAATAGTTTTCTTTATGGTAACATATACCTTAATTTTCATTATAAAATAGTTTTCTTAAAGATAATTGTGTAAATTTTGTAAGCTTTCTGTTGGTCCTTAGAAAAGAGACAATTAAGAGATAATGATGTGGATTCTCCTAAGCCATACACTTCTCTAGTTAGGTAGCAAGCTTACACAGAAATTTTCATATGGTCTAAGAAACTACACACCATAATTTTACCAAACAGGTAAAATTCCGTATTTGGGAAAATAACTATTGCCTGAAATTTAATTCCAGGTCTAAAATTCTAATTTATAACCTTTCCTAATCTTAATCCTATATTTTCTCAATTTGGAGCATTTTTGGGTCCTAATTCTAGGGTTTTGATGGCCCCGACAGGCCTATAGGTCCCACACAATCACTATTCACCTTTTTTTTTGTTCATCATCACTAAGCCATTCTTATCTTGATTAACCTTATTAGAATTCAAAAATTCTAATTAATAAAGTTGAAATAAATTTTGGGGTGTTACACTCCACATTTAACTTCTTATGTATCCCTATGTGAGACTGACAATCAAATAAAGATCAAAGCACTCAGACCATCCCTAAGCTAACCATTAACATCTTACAAATCCTAAAGTTAACACAAAACAAAGAAACCAACTAAAATTCCAAATCTAATGAACTATGAGAAAGAAAGCATGCCATCAAGCACCAAATTCTTACAAGCAAGATTCAGGCAAAGGGAGAGCAAACAAGGTAAATTTCACTCATAACATGCAAGGATTAAGCATATGGGAACTCACAAGATACGTTTTTACCACTCGAGTCTCCCTAGGCTCAAAATTTGACACTTAATTCATCTCACATAGAAAAATCACTCATCTCGTTCTCTACTAGCCACACACATATATGCACAAATCAAGAGGGCTTATTCAAGGTTGTAATATGGCTTAGGTAGAGGGTAGAAAATTAACAAAGGCTTGCTAAGCTAAACCAAGGCCAAACAGAGCAAATGCATATGCACAAGAGCAAAAATGCAAGGAGTGAAATTCCAAACAAGACTTGCTCATATAAGCCTCATTCTCACAACTTTAACCAAATCTCAAAAACTTTTATTTATGAACACATATTTTTGTGTGATCTTTTCACTTCTTTTTTCAATTTTTTATATTTTTCTTATTTTTTTTAATTTTTTACTTATAAATATATGCAAATATGTATGCATTTATTGCCACATTCCCTTTTTGGTGATTTCCTTGCAATACCACCTTTTATAAAATTTGGTGAGCACGAATGTCATGGTTCACAATGATCAAATTAACAATTTATTTAAAATTAAATTTCAACAAAACATAGTATAATGGTGCACAACTTAGGTCATATCCCAATGATTGATAAACTAATAACTATGCAACAAGAGGGTTTTGAAATAACATTCAACACAGGTAAAATAAAAGCTACTAAACAAGAACTATGAAATTTGAAAAAAAAAAGATACTCTAGCACAAGGATTCCTAAGGTTTGGGATCTATTTAACCTTGATAAACACAATTTAGCAAACGCACGGTAGGTGACTTTTCATGCAATTCTTTAATCAAACAACTAAGTGCTTTTGTTAGCTTAAAGACATGGTTGGGAAGGCTTTCACTCTCAAATCCTAGAGGTTTCCTTATATAAACTTCTTCAAAAAGAAATCCATTTAAGAAGGCATATTTCACATCCATTTGATATAGAGTAAATTTCTTGAAGATTACAAAATCATGTAGGATCCTAATGGCTTATAGCCTTGCTATTGGCGTAAATATTTCATATAATTAGTTCCTTCTTGTTGATTATAACTATGTGCAACCACTCTTACCTAGTTTTTGACCCCGTTTCCAACTTCATCTAGCTTATTTCTGAACACTCACTTGGTTCCAATGATGGATTGTGCCTTTGATTTCCCCATAAGTGTCTAGACCTTGCTCTTTTCAAATTGATCTAGCTCTTATTGCATAGCATCCACCAACTTTGGTCATTAAGAGCTTCTTCAATGCTTTCTGGTTCTATTGTGGATATGAAAGCACAATTGGTTTCATTTTTGAGGAGAATCTTATTCTGATGCCTTTAGAAATGTCCCCCAAAAACTTGATTCTGAGTGATTGCTCTTAGATTAGAAACTCCTTTGTAGTTTTTGTACTCTTGTTGATCTGCAATAACTTCTTAATCTTCAGAATATTGTTCTTCATGTTCAGAGAGTAGGTTCTTTTTTGAAGTGTCACTTACTGAAGGCTTTAGAAGTCCGAGATAGCTTTCTAAAGGTGCTTTCTCAAGTTTACTTTCTAGAGTTTGCTTTCTAAATATTATACTTTCTTAAGTTTGCTTTCTGAAGGTTCATTGATATTAGTTTCTCAAGATCTTCTTCTAGATCAACCAAGTCTTGAGCAAAGTCCTTCTTATGCTCTTTAAATTTGATATGGATGGCTTCTTCAACACCTAGAGTTCCCTTGTTGTATACCTATAAGCTTTAGAAATTAAAGAGAATCCTAAGAAAATACCATAATCAGACTTGGGATCAAACTTGTGAGCTTGTCCTTTGTGTTAAGAATGAAACAATTAGATCCAAAGACATGGAAATAAGATATGTTAGGTTTTCTTCCTTTCCAAAGCTCATAGGTGTTTTATTGAGGATGGGACTTAGAAAAACTCTGTTTTGAATGTAGCAAGAGGTTTTAAAAACCTATGCCTATAAACCTTTAGATAAATTGCTTTTTAAAAACATTGTTCTTGCCATTTCTTGCAAGCTTGTATTCTGCTTTTCAGCTATCCTATTGTGTTGGGGAGATCTAAGAGGGAAAAAAAACTCATAAGAAATGTCATAGTTTTCATAAAAACTTTCAAAAATGTGGTTTTCAAATTCTCCTCCATGATTTGGTCTAATAGAAGTAATTTGAGTACCTTTTTCATTGGAAACTCATTTTGCAAAACCTTAAACCTTTCAATCACCTCATTCTTATAAGCTAAGAAAATAACCTATATAAATCTAGAGAAATCATCCACTATGATGAGACAATATTTTTTTTTCCAACAAGACCTACATTCTTGGTTGGTCTAAAACGATTCATATGTAAAAGTTCTAGTGGACTAGTGGTTGAAACCGCATTTTTTTTATAGAAGGAAGCATTGGTTTGTTTGCCTTTCTCACAGAAATCACAAGTTGAATAAATGGTCTTTGGAGAGCCTTTGACACGATCTTTCTAAGACAGCTAAGAAATTAGCTTTATATGAGCATTACCACGTTTCTTATGCCACGATCACTTTTCATCCATAAAGCATGTAAGACATTTTACATCTTGATTTAGAAGGTCATGTAAGAAGAACACATGAGTATTATCATATCCCTTACCAAATAAAATGACTTGTCCGAAAAATGGATTCATTACATGGCGTGCTTTAGCATTAAACCAAATATTAAACCCTTGATTGTGAAATTGAATAATGCTCAACAAATTATAAACAAAACCATAAACTAATAATACATAAACAATTTGGTAAGAATCATCCTTACCAACATTTCCTATGGTTTTGACTTTAGCGTTACCTTAATCAGCAAACTTCACAAAAACTGAGTTCTTTGGTCTTAAGTTTTTGAACCATTTTTTTCTTCCTGACATGTGTTTGGGATAGCCACTATCCATGTATCACTTGTTATCATTCTCAACATGTGTCCTAAGACACACCTACAATAGAAATGGTTTTGGTTTTAGGTATCCATATCTTCTTAATTCCTTTTGGGTTAGTCACCTTTGGCAGGTAGTTTCTAACTTGTTTGTTTACTTTATTTATCATATGGAATTCATCAAGTAGATGCCCCTTTTATGATAGAAATTACAAGAAGTTTTAATTTTTACTTTCTTAGATAAGGTTGCTTTCTCATCCATTTTCCTTCTCATGACCAACCCATGTCCTTTGAAAATAAGGTCTTTGACCTCCAAGCATCATGTTCAGAAACTTAGAGCCAATAATTTTCTCTAAATCTAATTTAAGAAGTTTAGAAGTTTTCTCAAGTTTAGAAATCTCCTTCTGAGCTTTTTGATCCTTGCTAGAAATTTCTGTTTCTAAGGACTTGAGTTTTACATTTAAAAACTTATTTTCTTCTTGGATGTCTTCTTTCTCAAGTCTTAGATTCTCAAAATTAGTTTTAACTTTCTCAAGCTCTGAAGTTACTTTCTGATGATTCTTTTTGAGATATAAAATGAGAAGTTAGGGTTTGAGAATTTTCCAGTAACTTATCATATAATTTCAAAAGATCATCATAAGAAATTTCATTTTCTAAAAGTCCATAGAAAGGTGGCACCTAGAAAGAGGTTAAGTAGAGAACTGATGAATCAAGTTCCTTTTCTTAGGGAGGTTTTCTCTTTCCAGGGCTAGGAAGAGTTCTTGAAAATCTATGATAGAGTTTTCCTAGGAATGGTAACCACCTATTACTTCCATCTAGAGTTGAAGTCAAATGCCATACTGAAGACATCTATTAAGGGTACTGATATGGAAATAGGGATCAATGACATCTCTAACGTCATTCAAGCACCAGCATCTGGAATCAAATGCTCATCCGAAGGACATTGATTCTTGTCTTTTGGAGTCTTTATTGAGGAACCCTCCAGATATCTTATTGGCTCTTCTAGATACCAACCTGGTGAGATCAAAATTGCACTGCTAAGTTCTAGGGCAAGGCGAGTTTTCGCTATTGTCTAGTTCTCTCTTTCCTAAGATTGGGAAGCACTAACTTGCTTGTTAGGATGGATTGCATGCTACTCTTGTATCTACTTACAATGAGGAGAGTAAACTTGCCCAAACTAATTTTCAACTACATGCTCAGTGCCATCTCCAAAGAAAAGAGGAGAATTGTTGGTGTTCCCTATAGGGTATTGCTGACCAGAATCTTCCAATACTTGAACTACCCTTTGGCTAATGAGTGGTTCTAGTACATGGAGGGTACTGACTACACCTTGAACTACTTTAAGACCCTGTGGAGAAACACTGGTGCACCAACAACCAATGTCAGGAGATAGAGTACAAGGATTAGAAATGTAATCATTGACAAAGTAGCTGCAGAAGCTGAGAAAAGAAAAGGAAAAAGAAAGGTAACCCTCATTGAGAGCAACTCAAAGGACACTGAAGAATCTAAGGGAGAATCAGAATCGTCTAAGACCGAGCCTGCACTAATAATAAGAATCAAGACGAAAAAATAAAGCAAGCAGAGGTAAGACAAGGACTAGAAGGAAGCCGAGTCCTCTTTCTCATCCAAGTCTTCAAACTTTGAGACGAAGTCCTTAGAGGATGAGCAACTCAATGAGCACTCTGAAACTGGCTCACCTTATGCTGCTCCTTCTATCTTTTCTCCTATTGATAAGCCTCCTAGCCCTGCTCTAACTACCATCTATGCACTGTCCGTTGCTCCTATATCTGCTAAAAAATGAAAAGAAGCTGCTCAAAATGCCACCTCTACAACAGCAAGGTCACCCTATCTTCAAGCCAATCTCCATCTGCACCACTACCAAGCATCTTTGAAGTCCAACTACTACTACATAATCAGTGCAACATGGCTGATCAATTGGATGGAATGGAAGTCAGTCGAGAAGATAAGAAGCATTACTGTTGGAGATTCTTCGCAAGGTCAGCGAAAAGGCTGATGATGGTGTCACTTAGGCTCTAGCATACTCTCTTTTTGTTGATGACAAAAGGGGAGAAGAAAGAAAAAATGAAGAAAATCTTTTGTGCTGAGAACTTCAGGAGGACCAAATTGAGGTGAAGCTCAATGCCAGAGACTTCATCTTGGCAACATTGTCAATTATCCTAGCTTTTTGAAGGAAAAGTTCAGAAATCTTGTTTAGAAAGTAAAAAGTAGTTTCTGAAAGTGGACTAAAAACTCTTTATTAGGCAAACGACTTCTATAACTGTAAAAAGTGACCCTGACATGCAGAGCTACTCTTTTAAAAAAGATCAACACATGTCACTAAGAAAACAGATCAAGAGTAATAGTCATAAATGAAGATCAAGTATAGAAGAAGAGGTTGTGCTTACAATGAAATAACTTTTGATGAAATACTGTGCTAAAATGTTGAAGAAATTTTCTCCCATTTCTGTAAAACTATTATTGCTTTTAATCAGCTTCAACTTTGTAAAAAATCTTCTTTCTATATTCTTATTAAATCATACGTTTTTCCTAGGAAGAATAGATAGGAAGAAGTCATTCAAGTTTTCAGCTCTGATATTGTTTATTCCTAGAAAACTTAAATGGTTGTTAGTTTGAGTGATCCAACCCAAACACAACTTTTGTAACCCGATTCAATAGTAATCACTGTGAATTAGCTTGAAAAGGCTAAGCAAAGACTAATTAAAAGGTGACAGTAAAGTCAGTTGCTGGTCATACTAAGTTAGCTTGAAAAGGCTAAATAAATACTACTCGTAAGTGATAGTAAAGTGAGTTAATGGTCATGTAGAGATTGCTTAGAAAGGCTATAGGAAGACTATCTAACTTTTTTAGGGTTGATAAAGGGTTTTAGTGAAACTCAATAGTTGTTGAGAACTAGATATAGGCAGGTTGGCCAAACCAGTATAAAAATCCCTGTATAGTATCTTCTCCTTCCTTAACTCTCTTTATTTATCACTTCGTGCCTATTATATTGTGTTTTTTGGAAAACCCATTTTAATGCATTTTTCATATTTTTATTATAGTTCAGGAAGTTGCTTTCTAATGTATACTAATGCTATTTTCGTTGCACTTTAAGTTCTCATTTGATAGTACCTGTTTACATTTTTCAGAAATTAAAAAGGGAAAGAAAAGTCCAAACACGATTTAACTCCCTTCTCGTGTACTTTTCAACCTACAACATTACCCACATTGCATTGAGCAATGTGGACTCTACTAGAACTACTTCCAGTATGAAAAAAAAACCTACTTGATTTCCTACATCAACTACCTCCCCATGCTTGGTCCAAATCCAATAGATAAGCATGAACCCCCACTTGTACAAATAAACCTTTATGTTATCATCATCTAAATATTGCCTAAATAAATTCTTCAACACCCATATAAAATTTTGATTTAATCCCTCCCCTGTTAGGATTCAATCTATCGTATATCCATTTGGTTTGAAGAAAATATTGCACGTGTGAGCAACCCTAAACCCTATAATTTTTTAAAGACATCAAATAATTACTTTCAAACACAAATTCAATTGTTCTTTAAATCTTGTAAATATAATTACTTTTAATCTTATTTCCTTAACAAAAAATTTCAGAAAATTTCAACAGTATCTTTGCTTAAATTAGAAGCTTTTATCATCAGATATGTCAGTGCATTCAACAATCATACACGTATAATTTTTTAAAGACGTCAAATTATTACTTTCAAACACATTTAATTGCTCTTTGAATTTTTTTAATACAAGTACTTTTAATCTTATTTCCCTGACAAAAATTTTACACAATTTTGATAGCATCTCTGTTTAAATTAAGAGCTTTCGTTATTAGATATTTCAATGCATTCAACAATCATACACATTATTAAAGGTTAACAACATAATTAGATATAGTTAAATAGCTATATCTTAACAATTATATATAATTCACATAATCCTAAAAATCATTCTAGAGTGAATCCCCTTATAACTCTACAACATGCATCCTGCTATCTCTGTAAACAAAAAAAAATCCCATAGCAAACAATGAAAACAAGTTGGGGAATGATTTCTATGCCCATTCCCCAGTCATGCAATCTCAATTTCCTACAGCTCTTTTCTAGAAAACATAAGTACCTATCCTACATACATATTAAAGCCTATAAATAAATAACAAGGATTTTTTTTGTAGTGAAAAAAGAAAACACAGAATGAAAAAGCTCCTCAAATGCAACCAAATTCAATCCTGAAAATCCAATATGAATAAATTTTTATTTTTACACACTTATAAACATTTATACATACAAAACACAAAATAAAATAAGGAAAAAAAGATGGCAAACCACTCTCAATATCAATAAGTCAGTGTCATCCTCCAACACAACTACTACATTAATAAAATAACAACAACAATTACTCTTTAATGTATTAAAAAGCAACAGTATGAGCATCCATATAAGCGAACAATAAAAATAAACCAAATCAAATAAAAATAAATCGATTAAAATGCTCACTAACATACCTAGATTGCAATGATAATCTTCATTTCGCGAATGGAGCTCCGGTGGCAATGAATAACGGCATAGAAGCGGTGACGACACGAAGAAAAAGAGAGGCTTCGCTAAAAATAAGAAAAAGAAGGGTGCTGGTGCAAAATATCTGCGGGTTACCAACAGTTGACCCATCAGTAACCAATTAATGAAACAATCTGTTTCATCCTACACTACTGATGGATTTATGGGAATTCTAAGAGTTGCACGCCAACGGTCTAATATTTCAAAAACCTATCAGTATACTTGTCAACAAATATAAAAATTTGAAAAAGGTAAAAAAAATATTTTTTTTAATGTGGACCCGTTGGTAAATTTAATAAAAAATTTTACAAAGTTATTGAAAAATAAAAAATATTTTTTTAATCACCCGTCGATACACCCATTGGTAAATTAAGGAAAAAAATTTTAAAAAATTTAACAACTCATCGATATACCCATCAGTAACTAACTCAAATTGAAAAAATAAAAAAATAATTAATTATTTTTTTATCTACCTTTTAGTATGACCGTTGGAAAGAACCTCGCACCAATACATATACCAATGGGTTACCGAGGAGTTATAAATTATTAATGAACCAATCTATAAACACCACATCCATAGCAAATTATGCATGCATATGACCCATGGTGGTGCCATTAACTACTGACGGGTTGTTGTGTAAATTATTTATCAAAAGTTTAATAATAAAAAATAGTGATAATCCATCAAAAAACCCATCAAAAATTACCGACCAATTCGAAACCATTGGTAATACTTGTTAGTATACCATGGATTTCTAGTAGTGAAATTTTTTATTATAAATTAAAGAAAATTGTTCCCAAATTTGGTTCTCTCTCCCTCATTTTACAAGTAAAGTTCATCATACTTGAGCATTCTAAAATAATGGTCTTAAAAATTGTTGGCGTAGTGATGTTTACAAAATTTTCATTATTGATTTAAATAACTTAATGTAATACAACAACTATTATTTATTAGGTATAAGATATGAATGAAACATTGTAGTGAAATCCTATTTCACTCCTTGTCTTTGAAACTTGAAGTAATGGCATTTCAGCTAAGTGAAGCTGCTGAACTATGAATTTTTAGATTTTTTTTATCCCATATCAAAATCATTTATATGCTTCATAAACAAATTCCACTATTTTTCAATTTTCTTCGTACAATTCAAAGATCCTTTTTTTTTTTGGGCACAAAACTCAAAGATTCATTCAATTTTAAAGGTTCGAATATGTTTATGTGCAATAGGTTTCATGAACTAAAAACAAACATAGCTTTATTTGAATTAAAAAATCAAAATAAATCCGTAAAACTACGGGAATAAATATTTGTTATTATATTAAATTTAAAGCAACGTTGCTGATGCGTTCGTTCTCTCCTTTTACAGCTGACGAAACTGCACGTGTGGCGGGCAGCAAGGCCGACTGACCAGGATGCACGGGCAGTGGTCGTAGGCCCGGTAGACAAGGATAGTTGAACAGTGGTGCCAACAAGGCCATGCATCAGATGGGTCCCGACTTGATGGTCTTTGTCGGCTTCTTCTTGATTGTGGGTCCCTTGCCTTCTCAGCACCAAGTTTGCAATTTTAAACCTTTTGTGAAGTTCCAGAAGAATGTAAAGATGGTGCTTTAACCTTTATGTAATGTGCTGTTATTATAAAGGATTTAATTATTATGTATCGAGTGTGTAAAATTTTTTATATAATTATTTAATTATATATTATTATATAAGTTATAATAATTTATTTTTATATTTATTATTTAAAATATTATTTAAATAAAATATTTTGATATAATAATAATATAAAATTATTTTACACTATTAATATATTAAAATTAAATTCTATTATAAATATGTAATTTTAATTTTTATATATTTATTATTTCTACCAATAAAAGTCTAAAAAAATGTAAAATTATGATAGATAATTATTATGCTGGGTGATTAATTAAGGTAGTTTTGTTTTTTCCTTCAAATTTTATTAGTTGATAATATAATGAGTATTTGTCTTTGTCTATATTTTTCAACAACTTTACCGTGGATTAATTAATATTATTACACCATCGGTAATAATTGAAGTACTTCCGTCGAAAATACTAAAATTAAAAATAAATTATTTTCATTAAGCCATCGAAAATATGTCAGAAATAAAGAATTTGTTCTTTTGAAGTGATTATTTTATTATTACAATTATTGTTGTTATTGTTCTAGTATTAGTTGTTGGCATCATTATCGTTGCAAATAGTATTGATAAATTTTTTCAAACATATAAAAAATAAATTAAAAATCACAAACGAATAAAAAAGAGAAAACACAAATAAAATAAAATGAAATAAAAGATGTACGAGTCGCATAACGTTGTCAACAAATAAAATAAAGTCAAGTAGAAATAAATGAGCACCTGTTAGTCATCGTGAGCATTATTCGAAATACCTTCTTCTGAGTCATCAAAAGACGAGGGGGAGGAAAAAAGAAGAGTCGCTCGCTCACATCATCTCGAAAATAGCTGTGTATGTACTAGACCTGCCTCTATATCCTCTTCTCTATTTTCTGGTCCCTCTTCTCTGGCAGTAGCTTGAACTTTTTCTTCGAGGTTCCTACTCCCTCCAACGTAGCTCTAGTCTTGCTCCTCCAACCTCTTTTGAAGCTCCTCATTAAGGTCACTAATTAAATGAATTTTGACTTTGGTTGTATTTTGACTTAATTTATTGTTTAGCATATATCTATCTCATTACTATCAAGTGTCAAGGACAACTTCAAGTTCACACACTATTCTCACAAACGCTCTTTGACTGCCTCTAATAGACTATAAAACGTTTCAACCTATGGGTCAGATTCCTCAACTTTTGGTTAGGAACCCATTCTACATTCAAAGTTAACCCCACCGAAAATCACTTCTCAGTAACAGTTATTCTTTTCTTTCCAAGTCACATTGCCCATGTCCTGATCTCCTACATGCACCTCACTATAATTAATTGGAACAATTTGAAAAAAAAAAACTCTAATATTGGAGCCTCCCCTTAAATAATAAATCAAGTTTAAATTTCAAGTAAATAGATTAATTAAAAAATGTTTGGCAGAATCTTCCCTTATACAAGACTCTCCCCTTAATTAAGTTTAACTTTCAAGTAAACAAAATTTAGGCGGAAATTTCACAACAATTAATCCAATAATTAAACAGCAACAATTAACCAACACATTTATTAATTTGGACACTTCAATCAATCCTAAAAATCATTCTAATACACATTATACCCTTTTATTACTTCACAACATGCAATCATGTAATCAGTTAACTCCATATCAAACAACGGTAATGAACGCTAATCCTTCCCCGTAGCATCCTATAATTCTATCCTTTGAAATTGCAACCTTTAAACATTTCAATATATATACACACATATAAAACTATACAATGTAATTACCAAACCTTCAATAAAAGGCTACTTAGTAACCAACTAAAACTCAAAATGCCTTTATGATGGTAACCATTCCAAAAAATCAGAGTTCAAAACATTTTAAACTATCAATTTTGAGCATTGACATAGGAAGGAATAAATGGTCAAACGAAAAAAGTAAACCAATTAAAATATTTAAAATTAAACAATATTAGGATCACAATTAGGGTCTCTGAAAGAAAAATGGAGGCTCCAGTGGCAGTAGGCAATGATGAACAAAGGCATGGTGGCAAGGAAGAGCAATGAAGGAGAAAGAGTAAATAGAGAAGAAAGATAAATAGAAATGGGGGAAGAGGGGATAAGAGGGTCTATGCGATGCTTATTTTCAGAATTGATTACCAATGGATTATCTATCGATAACACGATTAATGTAACACAACGTTTCACCAATTTCGATTTCCTATAGTTTTTCCATTTGTAATAGGATCACATTGGTAATTCGAAACATTTGAGTTGGTATTTCTGAAATTCAAACTATCGAAGGAATAATTTACTAATTTATAAAATATATTTTTTAATTTTCTGACTAATAAGTGGTCGTAAACATTTAGACATATTAGTGATGTGCTATGCATTGGAAATTTCATATATATATATATATAAATAAATAATAGACTGATTGAAATATTTGTCAAAAATTCTCTAAACATTTTATTATGTTTTTAATATTCATCAGTAATCCCATCTATAATTTTTTTGCACTAGTTGACACATAGTTGCACCAACTATCACAAATAGAATTATCAATGGATTTCATCGATATATGATAGTAAACATATTTAAAAAAGGAGTTAATTTCGAGTCTTGTAAACATAAAAATTAATATAAAGAAGGTTTTACTCTCACAGTAGGAAAGTCAAACTAATTAGAGATGAGTGGATTTTGACTATAAGAAAACATATAGTCTTTCTTTTTTATATACATAAGCAAAGAAGGAAAAAGAAAAACAACCACAAACCAAAACTTATCTCATATGAAAGCAAAATCCCCAAGTAGAATAAGATGCATGCCCGATGATAGTTAGTGCCAAACTATATATGCATTAGTGCCAAACTATATATGCATAAACATCTAAGGAGGGACCAAGTTTAGAAAGTCAGCAGCTTAATTACCCTCATGTGTAACACCCTAATATTTAACCCAATACTACTAGTATGTACTAAGGCTAAATATTAGTCATTACTTCTTGTCTCAGTTCTATTACTTTGAAAATTACTTAACGAAGATATGAGCCAAATTTTCCTTTTAACAAAACTTTGATAAAGTAAGAGCCGTGCATAACGAAATTAAGCGATCTTGTAAAGTGTAGAAATGTAAACATAGAAAAGGCTCAGTAAACAACGTCATGAACACATAATTGAAATACCTTATAATCAATATATAAAGGGTGCCCACCGAGAGTGGCGGGACTGTTCAGTACATAAGGAGCAAATACATCAGTAAACAGGAAATACATGAAATCATAAATGAAACATGAAGGGAAACACCCACATCCAAGTGCATCTAAGGTGGATAACCTCAACACAAAAGAAGGTTTATCCTAGCTACATATTGTGTGTGCACTAAGGACTACCCTCTAAACCATACGACCAAAGTCACGGGTAAGGTAGGACATAGCCGATCCACGGGCGTAGCTCAGTAGGAGTGGATACTCGAACATGTCTCCCACGTCGGGGTCGTATCTTGGGCATTCGGGCCCTCTGTGGCTGAGTGATCGTCTCCTCGCTGCCCACTGGCATGCGTAGGGGAGTGGGGGCAGAGTCCTCTCCATACATATGGGCAGGTGGATCCTCCGAGGGGTCCTCCTCTGAATGCTGCGAATGAGGTACGTACTTAGGTACAGCGCCCAAGTCCGCAGTGTAGGTCCAGAGAATCTTCTCGTTGCGTGTGCGAGCATGCTCAAAAACCATATTGTCACCATAAGGCGACATCGGCGAGAAAAGATAGCTATCTACAGGATGAGCAAATGGCGGTTCGAGGAACATGAAAACACGAACTATGCAGTGGCCCTCAAAATGATAAGATTCGTGCTCCGGATCATGGTGGAACTCCCACGTAGGTGTCTTAATGTAGAGCACGAACGTCGCCATCCAAATTTGAAGACGTGACAGAAAGAGAGAGATAGAGGGAGTGAGATTTCTTACTAAAGAAACTCAGTAGGGTTTTTCCTCCTATTTAGGTGTCATCATCTACGTCTCCAGGGACCTCGGTTTCTTCTTAAAAACATGGGCATATAATGGTTCAATTATGAAGTTCGAAGATGTTCACCTCTGAGGCCCACTCCTTTTAATTCTAAAACTTCTTGGTTACATAGTCTATAAGTTATGAAACTTGAATCATAAATCATGATACGTAAAATCATAAATCATGGTTTCTAATATCATGGATTATGCACATAAACTCATAATTCATGGTACATAAAATCATAGTTCTTAGAACATGGTACATGGTAATTTATCTTGGTTACTTTAGGTGACATTCAAACCTCATCATTTTCTTCCTGGGGCCACCCTAATTGATTTTCCTTTGGAGAAACTTCTAGGTTATGAGCTCATACCACGCTAGTTGTCACTAGCACATGGACTTATCCCTTTTGATAAGTTAAAGGTCCCGACTTAAAGTACGGGTCTAGGGGGCTAGAATCACCTCATCCCCGCCCTTAGTTTAGTGGTTCATAGGATCATTTTCTCATAGTTTAAGTCACCTTAAGTCTTAGCATGTTTATTTAGATGTCACTTAGTTCATACATGTCACATATCTATTATTACAACATGGCATCTCTAAGTTCTTGAAGAACAATCACATACAACAATAAAACTATAATTCAAGAATAATAGTTCACATAGCATCATACAAGTTATGAGGTAAACACCAATTCATCATTCATAGAGTGATGCATAAACCTTTCTCTTAAGAGTGAAAACCCTCAATCAGGTAACCTTAAACTTCCAAATTATTTCATTATACCTCTAAGGGATTGATTAACCTCATTACCATAATTTATTAAGTTCTAAAACCTAATTAATTATGGCTGGACAACATTAGGTAGTAAGCTAAATTAGATGAATTATGGTGTTCTAGAAAATATGCTCTAAGTCCTTTCTCACTTTCGACCTTTTCTATGATGCAATAATTCATATCTAAACCAATTATGAGTCATTCTCACTCCTCTAGACATCATATAATGTGATTCTATAGGCATTAACTAGGCTGGAACAGAATCTATAATTTCTGTACTTATGGGGTTCTAGAATTCACATTTCAAGCAATTAAACTAACTAAGCATGCTTCAAAATGTCTAGAACAATTATCATATACTTGGCAGGGTATTTAAACATATTTAGACCACCCAAAGCATGATTTAAGGTACTGGAAATGAACAAAGCAGAACCGAAAAGAGCTTGTCATAAAATCACAAGTAAAGCTTTCTTTTGATGCACATAGTTCACTAGTTTCTCTTGGAACCTTTTTGGGACTTCAAAACTTCATGGAAGCAACATTTATCTCATCAAAAACCATCATAAAGCACATAGGGCAGTAGCTATTTGATTTTACTTTAGAACAAGATTAAAACTTGGAACCTCATTTAAAACATTTGTTAAGTACTTCTATGCTTAGGAAAACCCTAAGACATTCCTTATAGGCCCTTGTAATTACGTAGAACTCATCCTTGAGCTATCTTTACCACATGGCCGAATACATATTCAAGGGGATACCTCCTTGATTTATCTTTTCTCAAGATGAAATGGGCAAGTCTTTGAGCTCTAGTAGTTTTAAGTGATGGCATAAAAGTAAACGTGCCATGCATTTTGTTTTTATAGTTCATTAGAAAGTAAAGTGATAACTTAAAATAGATATGAAATGCACATTGTAACGCCCCGATTTTCTGCCTGAGTGAAAAATGACGAGAAATCTGCCTGGTCATTTTCGGTCGAATTGAGATGGCCGACGCAATTCGAGCCAACTCAATGTTTGAAGGGGATTGAATGACCCTTGAGTGGTTCCGAATGAGTCTCATTTTCTCGGATTTTAGATCAAAATGACCCAAATATCCCTATTGCGTTTTTACACTGGTAAAGGAGCCGTTTGAGCCCGAAACTTTCCCTGCCAGTTTAAAACCATGTTTTACATATTTCAAAACTTGTCTGTTTGAGTCAGATCTCCGAGCGGTTTAGTGCAAAATTACGATTTTGCCCCTAGAATAGTGTTTTTGAGCTTAATGATGTAATTAAGCAAACTAAGCAATATTAGGCTCTAAACGAAGATTAATTAATTTCCATAATTAATCTAGAGTTAAAATAAATTATTAAAATTAATTAGAACCTAAGATTGCTTAGATTAGATTTAAATCTCTTTTCTAAAACTCAAGATTTCACTCTTGGAATCTTGAATAGTGTTTTCTCTCTCCAATTTCTTAAATCAAGGAATTGTGTCTAGAATTGTTTATACACTAAAATGAATTTATAACTCACTAATGATGCAAGAACACTCTTTAATTATGTCTTGACAACCTTAATTACCCATTTTCTCCCCTAAACACTTTCTTACAAACTCCTAACCTTAATCCTAATCAAAGATACACCTAAACACAACTCTAAACCACAATTAAAATGCAAGAAACCCTCCCCCCATGGCTGATGCACATTCGGCCATCTCTCTCCTTTTACCTCACATGTTGAATTGTTTCTCACTCAAAGAACCATGCTTGAGACCATACCTTAAACCATACCTCACCATACTTTGAACCATACCTCACCATGCCTCAAGACCACATTATCTCACCTCATGGAACTCATGGACTTCCTCCATTCTGATGGCCGAACTCCTCCTCCCTCCATGCACCTTTCATTTGCTTCATTTCTCTATAAATAGCTTGCTTGGGTGAACTTGTATCATTTTGGGTTCATTTGCAAAGAGTAAGTTTTCAAAGAAACACTTCAAAGCTTCCTTTTTCTCTCAAGTTCAAGTCTTCAAGTTCTTCATTCTCTTCTCTCATTCCAACCTCCTAATCTCTAGGTAGGGATTTTCTTCCAAGAGTTATTCCATTTAAAGTTCACAATTTCTTTAAGTGTTCATAGTTTCTCTTGAATCCTTTCTAGAACTTCTTTTCTTTTTTCCTCCTCCTTGTGTTTCGGCCATGAGCCCTTTGAGAGCAAAGGAATGAGAGCTTGATGATGAGGTTCCATGATGAGAATGTTCATCACTTGGATAATCTCTAAAGCTTGATCTTTGTTCTTAAGTTAAAAATGTTTTCTTTGTTCTTTCTTCTTGAACTTTGAAACCTTTCACTTTGATGATGATTTAAAATGGTTAACATAAACTCAATGATGAGAGCTCATGATGTTGGTGTTAATGCATCATCAAGATCATGGTCTCTAGAGTTCCAAATGTTTCTTTTCCTCTCCAACAATTTCGGTTCTTCTTCCTTTTCTTTCTTTGTGGTTTCGGCCATGTTGGCTAAGGGAACTCACAATGGCTTGATGATGAGAGCTTCTAGATGATGACTATGTGTTCATCACAATGAGGCCTCTAGAGCTTGAGTTTTAATAAAAATGTTATTTATGTTTACATTCCTAGAAAAGAAACTTTGTGTTTAAAGAACCCTTGAGGTTCACTCTTGTTTTTCTTTATCTTGTCATGATGAGTTTGGGTTGAGGTTTAAGTTCCTTTAATGTCTTGTATGAGCTCTAATAAGAAATAAAATGAACTAGCATTCATATTTAAATTTGAGCTTATGCATTACATATTTATTTTGAGCTTTGCATTCATATTTAATTTACAAGCCGTCACCTAAAGTTAAAGGCTAAAGAATAGAGTGCATCTCATATTTATATTCTTGTCTAGCATATTTACCTTTCATCACTAAAGAACGTAAAGATTTAAAATGAGGTTTGCACTATCACCTAACTAAAATCTCAAAGCCTTTCTATTTCGGCCTTAAAGTCGATTGTTGTTAGAGCACTAAAATAAAGAATTGAACTTGCATATTTATATTCCAAGCTTTGCATATTTATATTCCAAGTCTTGCATATTTATTTTAAGCCTTGCATTTTTATATTCAAGTCTAGCATGTTTACTTTAAAGTTCTCACTTTATTTTGTAAATGAAGAACAAAAATGAAATGCATAGCATGTTTAAACCATGCCATCACTTAAAAGACCTTAGAGCTCAAAGACTTGCCCATTTTATCTCAAGTTAAAGTTTAATGAGGGAGCATTCTTTGAATGCATGATTTCAGCTATGATGTGATGATGAACTTGGAATGAGTTTCATCTAGCTTCAAGGACCAATAAGCCAAGTTTTAAGGAATCCTTTTAAAGCTCATGAATTTGTTTAAGTTTAAGACCAACAAGGTTCTACGAATTTAACACTCTTTCAAGGAGGGATTAAGTAGTCACCAACCTAAGGATGTTTTAGTCTCTTTGACATGATAGAATGGTTTGCAAAAGAGTTTTAGAAGTCGTGAAAATGATTCCAAGAGAAACTAGTAACTTATGTGTTTTAAAAATATCAAGTTATGTGTCTTTTTGAGATTTAATGTTTCGGTCCTTCCATGATGTGTTTGCTGCCATGTGATGATGTTTGAAGTGTTTGGATGAGTGAAAAATTATGTATGACGAAGTAGGAACAATTCTATTCAAGTTAGGAAAGAAACTAGCTTGCTAGGAAAATTGTAAAGTCAAGATTTAGCATAGTTTTATCCCATTTAATTATGGACACTGCCCAAACTGTTTTAATGGGGATATAATCAGATTAGGATTGGTTAATCATGAAAAATTTGGTTTCATTTGAAGTAGGAATGAATTTTGGCACCTATAGAGAAACTAGTAACTAGAAAACCGTAAAACTGCAATTCTAGAACTCTTAGAACATTTAATTCTTAGAATCTGTCCAGCAACCTTAAAATGTAGAGAACATGGTCTATAAATAGTTCCTTGATATAGGGATGACTCATAATTGGTTTAGGATTAACTTATAGCACCTTAGGCGAAGACAGAACCAAGAAAGGCTCTAAAACGCAAGTTCTAGAACCCCGTAAACATAAGTTTATAACGCTGCCCCTAAGGAATGATGTTGTTCAGATTTAATAGAGAGCATAAATAAATAATAAGATTTGTTATAAGAGAACCCTTAGGTGCATAAAAGTTTGATAGAAGATGATAGGTTAACTACATCGCGAGTTTAAGGCGTAAAGTCGGAGCATAAAATACCGTAGGATCGAGTGCATAACGAACTTTTAATGTTGCTTGTGAAAGTATGAGGATGATTATGTGATTGCATGAAAGTATGATGAAGTATGCATGTTTGATTGACTTATGTGGAATAAAGAAGAATTTGGAAGAAATTCGGCATGCCCATGATTATCTGCATGAATTCGACAAATTGAGACTCAGTTTTGAAAAACTATGAAATTTTATGAGGTACTAAGATGGGTTCTCGGATGACACCGGTTCGGCCGAGCACCTCCAGAGAACTCATGTGATATCAGTACCAAGATTTAATTCTTGGGTGACACCCAGTTGTGCTGACGTAAGAAATGCCCTACCCTGAACCGGATGATCGGGATTATGTTTATGATTATGTTACGCTTATCAAGATTGATAAGTAAGAACTAGTGATGACTAGTTAAGGTATGAGCTCATAACCTAGAGATATGACACGTTATGACCAGGTATATTGCTGAGCACCCCCAGGCGCTTGTCTTTTAGGGTGGCCTATGAGGAAGTTATGATGATTATGTCACAAAGAGAATTTATTTGCCACTTTATGCCACTACTATTATGATGTTCTTAAGTATATGATGATTATTCTTGCATTAAGTAGAGCCATGCATACATCCTTAAATATGCTTGCATCCATGACATTAAGAACCATGCTAAAATGAATGGACCTTGGCTAAACTATGTTTTAGAACCTAAAAATGGACTTAATGCATGCTCACTTATTTTTCATAACTAAACCCAAGGTTCCTGAGGACGTAGATGATGACACCTAGGTAGTAGGAGGCCCTACTGAGATTCTTTTCTTTAGCAAGATTCTCACTCCCTCTATCTCTTTCTTTCCGTCTTGAGATGGCGGCGTTAAGTGGTATTTGTGGACACCCCAGGCATGGGAGGTGCACTATGACCCGGCTCACCCGGGTCATACCATTTTGAGGGCGATTGCAGTGCAGTTTTCATGTTCAGTGGGGCGCCCTTTCGCTTATCCCATGCACACCCTTCGCTTCTCCCGACTGCCCTCTGGCGGCGGCGGCGGGTTTTGGCGGCGTCTTGCATAACGAGAGTGCTCGCATGCACACCGCCTCCTCACCATGCGAGACTATCCCCGATTATGTGCCGGACCTACTTCTTAGAGACCGACCGCCCGAGGACACGCTTATCCATCCAGTATGGCGAGAGCTCGCCCCTCTCCACCATTGATGAGGAGAGGCGGTGAGATACCGTGACTTAGCCACGGCTTGCCGCGACGACCGGCAGATGCGCCACACCGCGAGGTTACTCTCGATCCCGTTACGCTCTTTCGCCCGAGAAGCTTGCCCATTTCCGGATATGTGCCTCGCCGCAGAGATGGACGTCGATGAGGAGGATCGATCGACCGATGGAGTACCCGAGTAGACACACACCACTTAGATGGAGATGAACCTTCTTTTGTTTTAGAGGTCATCCTGTTAGTTGCATGTGGGTAGGGGAGTTGCTTTTACAGTTTCCGTTGCACTTTCTCTTGTATTTCCTCTTTAGTTGTATTGCTTATGTTGTACTAAACTAAGTCCCACTCTACCTAAGTGGGCATATTATATAAATATGTAGTTCCATGTTATTATGATGTGCTTTTATGTGCTTATGTCATGTTGCTATGCGACGCATGCTTTATTACCTTTGTGCATTACTAGTTAACGTGTCACACGGCTCTCACTTTGCTTTTATAATTTTCAAAAAAATTTACCAGTATTTCCACTAAGTATTTTAAAGTAATAAGAAAGCTATGACGTAACAGACTAATGATTAACCTAATTATGTTCTAGAGTATTGGGTTAAAAATTAGGATGTTACACACATTCATTTTTAGCCTTTGAGTTTAGTGATGACTTGAAATATAACATGAAATGCAAAGCTTGGAATTTAAATGTACATTATGCAAGTTTATTCTTTATCTTGGGGTTTAGTGATAGCATAGAAAGTAAACGTGTCATGCAAAACATAAAATAAACGTGAATACAATTTGCTTTTATATCTTGTCTAGAGCCCTTACAAGACTTTAAAAAGAATAAAGTTCCAACCCAAAACTCATCCTCACACGAAAAGAAAACTATTAGTGCTAAGATAACAAAAGAAATCATAACCTCAAAGAATCATGGAGATGGCTGAATCTTCACCAAGAAGAAATGAACCATCTTTAGACTCTAGGGACCAAGATCTTGATGATCTATAACATCAACACCCTAAGTCCTCGTCATTGAGTACATAATTTCTTTTCAAACCAACATCCAAGACAAAGTTCATGCCAAAGGAGAAGAGCTAAGCCGAAATCATACTTGGTTTAGGACCAAAAGTTTCAAGCTTTAGAGTTTGTTCATGTGACAAACGTCAACATGAAACCCTCATCATCAAGTTCCATTTTTCCAAGTCTTATAAGCTTCCATGGCCGAAATGTTGAAGAAAAAGAGAAATCCAAAAAGTGTTCAAGAGAGACATAGACTCATTCTTTACTCAACTTTGAAAAAGATGGAACTTTCCTTTTAAGAAAGATTCAAGCTTTAGAGGTTGTTTAAATGACAAACACCATCATGACACCCTCATCATCAAGCTTTCATTTTGCTAAGTGCCAAAGGCCTTCATGGCCGAAACATGAAAAGAAAAAGAGAAGTTCCAAAATGTTCAAGAGAAATATAAACTCATCCTTAACTAAACCTGTAAAAGATGAAACTTTTCTTTAAGAAAAACTCAAGCTTTAGAGGCCTCTTATGAGATGGACTCATGGTCACATCTAGAGAGCACTCACCATCAAGCTATCATCTTGTAAGCTTTGAGGCCGAAAATGAAAGAAAAGAAAAGGATGAAAACCCAAAATGAAACTTCATGGAAACTCATCCAGACCATATTTCAAGCAAGATCAAAGCATCAGGATTAAAGAAATCATTTTTAGAAAAGCTCCCTACCAAGTGTTGATATCCTTGAAGATGGAGGAAGGTTGGTTATTTGAAGTGAAAGAAGAAAAATCTTTCTTAAAGCTTGGGTGATGTTTTGGCCAAAGGAAGAAATGGAGGAAGAAGATGTGTTTGAGCTTGGTTGTATGTGTCTAGATGAAAGCAAGATGAAGAATAGAGGAAGAGGAGGTGGCGGTTTCTTCTTGGACCAAGGAGAGGAAAAAGGAAAACTTGGAGAAAACTTTAGAGAGAACTAACACCACTCTTAACTCAAACTTTGCAAATGGTTGAAAATGAGACAAGGTTCACCAAAGTAATGTATTTATAAGCAAATAAATCATGAAGGAGTGAATGAGGGAGTCATGGCCGAAACTTCTTGGGCAAGGAGGAGAAAAAATCTTCTTGAGTTGTTATTCATGGTGTGATTGAAAGCATAGTAGGCATGGTTCATAGGGTGGCTTTGAAAGAAAGCTTGATTGACTATATAAAATATAATTCTTTTGAATTTTTGGGAGGAAAGGTGGCGGTTTTGATGTTGCCATGGGGGGGTTTGTTTGATTTATCATGTATTAAAGACACATCTAGAAGTAAGCAAGTTTATGCCACTAATTAAGGTTGTGTAATCAAGTGTTTAGGTGAACTAATTTGGTAATTAAGGCCATAAATACCTTGGATTAAGAGTGATCTTGTAGGATTAATGGAGTCAAAACTCCTATGACTAGTGATTAGAGTGTGACAACTTTTCCTTGGGAATGGGAGTGTAAATAGTGAAAACACTATTTATGGATGCTTTTCTTTAGAGAAAAAGATTAGAAATGAGTTTTGAGTTTCCTTAACTAATTTTAGGTTCTTATTAACCTCAAATAATTATTTTAACTCTAGATTAATCAAGGAATTTAATTAACCTAATATTGCTTAGGTTCTTATCATTAGAGCCTAATATTGCTTAGGTTTCGAGTTAAATAATTCGTTAAGCTTGAAATGCACTTAGCATGGGCAAAATCATAATTTTTACCGAAAGTTACCCGGGACCTCCGGGACTTAAACAAACATAGTTCATGCCTTAAAATCATCATTTTTTATTTCTGGGATAAGGCCGGGTCAACCAAAACTTAAAATTGCCTTAAAGCTGTGCAAGGATATTTTGGTCATTTACGCATAGAAACCTCAAAAATGAGATTTTTCTGCTTTGTTAAGCATTCATATACATATAATCCCCTTCATATATCATAAAAGCCCTGTGAGGATGGTCGAGGCTGGTCATCCTCATGTTTCAGGTAAAAATGACCTCAGGGGTATTTTGGTCATTTAAAAGTTTAGTGAAAAAAACAGGGTGTTACATCATGCAACTACATCATTAATATATACCTTCCTCCATGGATTTTCCTATAAATTCATGAAATATAGCATTCATCTCCATTTGGTAAATAGCCTATGCATTTTTTAGTTTGAAAGGCATGACTACCCATTCGAAAATGCCTATGGCCCTAGGGCAAGGAAATGTTGTCATATGAACGTCTTCTTCGACTATAAAAATTTGATTATAGCCTAAATGATCATCCATAAACGAAAGGATCTTGTTATTAGCAATAGAGTCAACTAACATCTGTAACAGGCATTACATACTAATCTTTCGAGTAGCCCAATTTAAATTTCTATAATCTATACAAAATCTAGCTTGGCCACTCTTTTTAATTAAGGGAACTATGTTATCTAACCACTCTACATATCTTGAAATTCTAATAAAACTAGCCTTCAACAGGCATTCTATTTTTGACTTTATTTTTTGTAACAACTCTAGGTTGAACCTCCTCGATTGTTGTCTATAATGGTTAAACCTTGACTTGATTGGTAACTGGTGCTCAACCAGTTGCCTTGATAGGCCTATCATCTCATGGTAATCCTATGCAAAACAGTCCTTGTATTGTGTTATCAATGCAACTAACTGATTGCAGTTCTCCTTATTCAATAAGTTGCTAATTTTAGTTATCCTAGGTTCTGTCATAGTGCTCAAATTCACCTCACTGAGTAGATCCCATGATTCCTGTAACGCCTCAATTTTTCCCTGTATACAAAATGACTGAAATGCCCCTGAGGTTATTTTTACCCGGGAATCGAGGAAATTCGATCTAGGCAAACCTCCAGTGGATGTCTTGATGATAAACGGGGATTGTGTGTGTGTTATGTATGCTAATAGAGCAGAAGAATCTCATTTTTGAGTTTTGATGCGCAAAGTGACCAACACTCCCATGTGGCTATTTAACACCGAGTTAAGTGCCAATTGAGCTCGGACATCACCCAAAGGTTTTTAAAATGATGTTTTTAAGTACTGGTTAACATCGGGTTAAGCCCGGATAGCCCTAGGAGGTTTTACAAAAAATTATCGTTTTGCCTCTGATTAAGCACTTTATGAGCTTAATCATGCGATTAATGAAACCTAAGCAATATTAGGCTCTAATTAAAGATTAAAAAATTCTAATTAGTAATCTAGAGTCAAAATAATTAATTAAGAATAATTAGAACCTAACATTGCTTAGAAAGAACACAAAATCCTTTTCTTAAAATCAAGACATTATGTCATGAATTAATGAATAGTGTTCTTCCTTTCAATTCCCATGATTTAAGGAACCTTGGATATGATTGAGAATCTTGATTTAATATGGTTTGACTCTCCTAATGGGCAAGAATGCTCATTAACCATGTCTTGAATAACCTTAATTACCCACTTTCTCATTCAAACACTTAACCACAAACTCCTAATCAAATACCTAATCAAACCTATCCCCTAAACCACATCATAACACAAAAGAAATAAGAAAAATCTCCTCCCCCAAGGCCATTAAACCTCACGACTGCCCCTCCTCCATTTCATCACATGTTGATTCATTTTAATAATAACTTACACTCAAAGAACCATTCCTTCAACCATACCTAGCCTTACCTTGAAATGACACAAACAAGGAGATATTTTCCTTCCTTTCTCTGCCCCTATAGCCGGCCACTCCTCCTCCTGTCATCCCCCCTCATAATGATTTTCTATAAATGGGAGAAGCCTCCAAGAAAATCACTTGCTTATTCTCTTACACCTTCAAGCTTTAGTAGACCTCTAAAGCTTGAAGGTTTCACTTTTAAAAAGGGTTTTTAGCAAATAAAGAAGCTATGTTGTTGCAAAGGGTGATCCTGAGCCTAGGACTCAAAGAGATAAAAAATGGATTGCATTCATATTTAAATTTTTGCTATCACCTAAATAACTAATCTCAAAGTCTACCCATTTCAACGTCAAAGTTGATTGTTGATTTAGAGTGAATAGTCTAAGGGGCCTAGAACACTAAAATAAAGAATTGAACTTGCATCTCATATTTGCTTTCAAGTCCTCACCTAAAGCTCAAAGATAATAAATAAACTTGCATTTCATATTTACATTTCTTGTCTTGCACGTTTATGTTTCAAGCCATCACCTAAACTTAAAGATTACGAATGAACTTGCATTCTCATGTTTATTTTCAAGCCTTGTACATTTATTTTTCCTTGCCATCACTTTATGATGCTAAGATTAAAATGAAACTTGCATTAGCACATTTATATTTATGTCATCACCTAAATATCTAAGGCTTAAGACCTACCTCTTTCAACTTACAATCTTGAATCTATGGGCATTTACCTTTACAAAAATGTTTTGATTTCAAAGCAAGTGTTGGAACAAGGTCCAAAAAGGTTTGAAAAGGAAGGAATAGCTAAGAAGATGTTTTAAACTTAGATTTTCGTATTTTAAAGGTGATGGTAATTGATTACAAGGCCCATATAATCAATTACCAGGGAGCTTTGCCACAACATCATGTAATTAATTACCCATTCTGGAACTCCAGTAATCGATTACCATTCTATGTAATCGATTACTCAGATGTTCTTAGGGCCCAAGTTAGAAGTAATCAATTACAAGGCTCATGTAATCGATTACCAGAGCCCCCAACTCTCCTGTTTTAAAAAAACCTCAAAGCTATATAATCGATTACAAGGCTCATGTAATTTATTACCAGAATCCAAAATGTGCAAATAAGTATTCTTTCTACTTGTATAACATGAATTTATGACCTTGTGTAACATGAAACCATAATCCTAAATGCCATGAATCTATGACCTTGTGTGATATGAATTTGTGACATTACATGACTATTCTTGAACCATGAGCATATTTCTTTGAGTTTAGAAATTTATTAGAAGGCATTTGCAATAAATGTTGAACATGCTTATATAAACATTAGGGTGCATGATTATGAGAATGCCATGATAAGAAACAAGTTATGAACTACTTTGCATCTTCATGTAACATGCTTAATGTTTTTAAGGTGACATAAGACACATGGAAATAATCCTCTAGACAACCCGAATTAAAGGTTATGAGAGGTGATCCAAAATAGGAAGTGATCCTTTGGACTCCTCGAATTAAAGGTTATGAAAGGTGATCCTAGTGCCCCTACCTCGTACTTTAAGAGTCGGGGATTTAACTTATCAAAAGGGATAAGATTACGCTAGTGACGACTAATGAGATATGAGCTCATAACCTAGAACTCTCAAAAGGGAGAGTAGTAGGGTGGCCCCAATAAGTGAAGAATAAGCTTAAGTCACCAAAGGAATAAGAATAAGGAATTCATGCCATATCCATTTTTGCTATATATGCTTTACTTATATTTCTATGTTGCATAGACATGCATAGCATAATCAGATATGTTGAATCCAAAACATCCAAGACACATACTAAAATGAATGGGCCTCGGTAAAAAGTATTTTTGAACTCTAAAATCGAACCATATGCATGTTCACCCTTTTCATTAAGAAGCTCGAGGTTCCTGAGGACGTAGATGATGACACCAAGATAGGAGAATACCTCATTGAGATTTTTTAGAAAGTTTCTCACTCTGTCTATCTTTTCTTTCCGTCACGTCTTTAGAGGATGATAGCATCCTTCATGATATACGTTGATGCACTGACATGGGAGTTGCATTTTGATGCCACATACTAGTCCTATAATTTCGTAGGCCATTGTTCAGTCTGCATATTCATGTTCCTAGATTGCCCTTTTGCTCAGCAAGTTACGGCTTCTGGTTCACAACTGCTTCACCCTTCATTAACAACCTACTCTTCGAGTGCACGTGCCCCCGAGGAGAGCGCGTCCATCGCACCCCCGACGCTACTTCCGCCATCCATGCCTATCCGGAGTACATCCCCCGTTCACTCCTAGCCTTCTCTGAGACCGACCCCTCTGAGACGGACATCCCATCCATGGGTTCCTCCCCTACTATACCCATGGAGCTGGGCAGCGAGGACACAGTGATGCAGCCGCTTCGAGGAGGTAGAGTGAAGATGATACCCCACCGCGGAGCATACACGCGACCCTCTCACCGCTTGGCCACCCTGACCGAGTTGGCCCAGTGGGTTGGATATGTACCCCCTGTCGACGAGCAGGAGTAGGAGCTGGTAGCTGACTCTTACGTACACACACCTACAAGAGTAAGATAGCCTTCTTTTGTTTCAAAGGTTATTGTCTTTAGATGCACTATTGTAGATAAGAGATCCAGATGTACTTTCTTTATGCTTTCCTTATGATGCATAGATGGCTGTATTAACTCTACTACTACTATTTTGGTGGATGGTATGACTATTTATGTATCTAATTATGATGTATGGCATTACATTCTTTTTGATATGACGTGTTTCCCTCTTGAGTTCTTGCAATACGACGATGTGATTTACCTTATGTAAAAGAAAAATTTTACCCATATTTTCCTAAGCACTTTCTAAAACCAAAATGAAGGACTAAAACAAAAGAGTAATAACTAATAGTTAACGTGATTACATCCTAAGTGTATTGAGTTAAATATTAGGGTGTTACATTTTGGTATCAGAGCAGTTCGATTATCACAGAGCCTGAGGATTGGACTAACTATGCTTCTAGGCATGATGCGATAGCTAAGTCATGTGTAGTCACTCTATCAATAGAATAAGCCTTAGGATTAAGGATGCATGACCCCTGTGTGTTGCACGTGCCATGGTAACTAGCTCACTTTACAATAAGTATTAAGCCTGATCACCTGGGTGTTTGCTGTTTTGTGTGCATAGGAACCAATGGCACGTTGACAACAGAATAGGAACCTGATCAACTGCAAGCAAGACAACAAGACTATTGAGGCCGTCCAAGATATGGCAAGGACCATGAGGGCTATGATGGAGAGGATAGATCAAGACCACCAAGCTAACACGAGTCGTGGTCCCAATGCTGTCGAGATCCCCGAGCATGCCCATTTTGGGGAATTTCGCAAGGCCAATCCTCCGTCCTTCAAGGGAACCTTGAACCTGAACCATGCCAATGAATGCATTCAAAGCATAGAGAAGATCTTTACTATAATCCCCTGCACGGAGGTGCAGAAGGTGACGTTTGCCACTTATATACTGGAAGGAAACGCTGGGTTCTGGTGGACCAGCGCCTAAAGGCTATTGGAGGCAGTCGACACTGCTATTGACTGGGAGCTATTAAAAGCTGACTTCTATGAGAAGTATTTCCCTGAATCGGTAAGGAATTCAAGGGACATCGACTTCATGTAGTTGATTCAAGGAGGAATAAGCATCAGCCAGTATACCACCAAGTTCGGGGAACTCATCAAGTCCTCAAGGATGTACCAAGGGAACCTCGACGAGTACTGGAAGTGTGTCAAGTACGAGTCTGGGCTGAAGGCTGAAATCAATGTTGCGGTGGTACATTTGGAGATCAGGGACTTCCCTACCTTGGTTAACAAATATTGCATCATTGAGGATGGTCAAAAGAAGCTGAGCACCTCAAGGACCGACAACTTCACGAAGAAATTGACACCTCAAGCACCGAAGTTCAAGGCGCAAAACCGACCGCCTTTCCGACCACCACAACCACCACAGTTTAGGCCACCGTTCCAGCCCCAAGGCCCCCGAAAAGATTTCCACCATGGAGGATCAGGCGACAACCGAGGGAAGATGGCCCCAAGGACCCCAACTGCACCCCCGAGACCTACACCCTCTACCATCTACCCCAAGTGCGAGAAACCTCATGGAGACCTACCCTGCTGAGCCGGCTTAGGCATTTGCTATCGATGCGGGAAGCCCGGCCACTTTCCGTGGGAATGCACGGAAAGTAACCCGACAACCCCCAACCCCAGGCCGGAACAACAAGGAAGGGTCTTCACCCTCAATGCCGAAGAATCAACGCAGTCACAGAACCTCATGGAAGGTAAGTGCAAAATGAACAGTAAAACCTTAATTGTACTTTTTGACTCTGGCGCTACCTATTCTTTTATATCCCACTCTTGTGTTGACACCCTCAAATTGCATGTGTCAGAACTTTCCTTTGATCTTACTATGTCTACCCTTACTAGGAGGCCTGTTAAGACTTGTAGGTGTTGTCTAAACTGTAGTTTTATTATTGAAAATAGGCCCTTTGTCTTAGATTTGGTTTGCTTACCTATGAAAGGTCTAGATGTGATCCTTGGCATGGACTGGCTCTACGCTAACCATGTAATATTGAACTGTTATGAAAAATCAATCATCTTTCTCCTTATTCCCATTGAGCCTAGGAAACCCTTAAGCTTTTACATGAATGCTATAAAGATAAACTGTGATAAGGGAGAAAATAAGGGCTACATTCTTTTGGCCACTAGTGATGTAGACTTTGAGCAAAATTTTGATGAAATACCCATTGTGAGGAACTATCTCGAAGTGTTTCCTGATGAGATACCTGTGTTCCCCCTGAAAGAGAAATAGAATTCTCAATAGAATTGCTTCTAGGAACAGGACCCATATCTATAGCACCTTATAGAATGTCCCTTTTAGAACTAGCCGAATTGAAAACCTAATTAGAAGACCTTTTAGAAAAGAAGTTTGTAAGACCCAATGCATCACCATGGGGAGCCCTAGTGTTGTTTGTGAAAAAGAAGGATGAGAGCATGAGGTTGTGTATCGATTATAGACAGTTGAACCGAGTGACCGTGAAGAATAAGTACCCTTTGCTTATGATTGATGACTTGATGGATCAACTGAGAGGAGCAACAGTGTTTTCTAAGATTGATCTAATTTCTGGATACCACCAGATTAGGGTAAGAAATAAGGATATACCTAAGACCACTTTCCGAGGTTGGTATGGACACTTTGAGTTCATGGTCATGTCGTTTGGTTTGATGAATGCTCTAGCGGTATTTATGGATTACATGAATAGGATTTTTAGACCTTATTTAGACCAGTTCGTGGTTGTTAGATGACATCCTCATCTATTCAAAGACCCATGAGAAGCATGAATGTCATTTGAAGATAGTATTGGAGATCCTAAAAGAAAAGAAACTATATGCCAAGCTATCTAAGTGTGAATTTTGGTTGGAGGAAGTCAAGTTTTTAGGGCATGTAGTTTCAAAAGGAGGCATTGTTGTTGACCCCAGTAAGATAGAGGCCGTAATGAATTAGGAAAATCCTACCACGATAACGAAGGTTAGGAATTTTTTGGGTTTAGCAGGTTATTATTGAAGGTTTATTAAAGGATTTTCCCAGATATCATTACCCTTGACTAAGCTTACTAGGAAGAACGCCTCTTTTACATGGACCCCGAAGTGTGAAAAGAGCTTTCTAGAGTTAAAGCAGAAGTTAACCTCAACCTCGGTATTAGTATTGCATGAACCCACCATACCCTTCGAGGTATATTGCAACACATCTGGAAAAGGCTTAGGTTGTGTGCTGATGCAAAATAGGCAAGTGGTAGCCTATGCATCTAGACAACTTAAGCCCTATGAGGCAAACTACCCCACCCATGATCTAGAGTTAGCCGCCGTCATGTTTGCTCTAAAGGTGTGGAGAGACCATCTGTATGGAATAAGGTTCGAAGTATTCTCCGATCATAAGAGTCTAAAGTACCTCTTTGATCAGAAAGAGCTAAACATGAGACAAAGAAGATGGATGGAGTTTCTAAAAGACTACGATTTTGGGCTAAACTACCATCTTGGCAAGGCCAACGTAGTGGCCGACACCTTAAGTAGGAAATCTTTGCACCTATCCCATATGATAGTTAAGGAAGTAGAGTTGATTGAGAAGTTTAGAGACATGAACCTAGGAATGATCTTGACCAATAAGAGCATAAAGGCATGCCATCTTAGTATGATGAGTGACTTTAGGAAAAGGATCACTCAAGCCCAACAGGAAGATAGAGAATTCCAAGAAACCCTAGAGGCAGTGTAGAATAAAAAGTTGAAAGGTTTCACACCAGATACCGACAGTGCATGGAGGTTTGAAGGTCGGATCTGTGTCCCGGCAAGTGGTGACCTCCGAAGAGAGATCTTGGAGGAAGCCCATAAAAGCCATTTTACCATTCACCTTGGCACCACCAAGATGTACCAAGATTTGAAAAAGATGTTCTGGTGGCCTGGGATGAAAAGGGACGTGAGTGCGTGAGTAAGTAAGTGCTTGGTCTGTCAAAAGGTGAAGATCGAGCACCAAAGACCCTCTGGAATGTTGCAACCCCTATCAATCCCTGAGTGGAAATGGGACAATATCTTAATGGACTTTGTAACTAGACTACCAAGGACCCAAGCAAGTCATGATGCCATGTGGATAATAGTGGACCGACTGACCAAGTCGGCCTACTTCTTACCTATTAAGGTAACTTACTCCTTGGATAGGATGGCTCAGTTATATATGCAGGAGATCGTGAGATTACATGGAGTATCATCGACAATAGTCTCACATCGAGGTTTGAGATTCACTGCACGATTTTGGGGAGCCTTTCTGAAGGCGTTTGGATCAAAGCTATGCCTAAGCACGGCTTACCACCCTCAAACAGATAGACAATCTAACAGGACCATCCAAATATTGGAAGATATGCTAAGAGCGTGTGTAATGGACCAAAGAGGGAGTTGGGATAAATACTTGCCCTTAATCGAATTTGTAAACAACAGTTATCATGCAAGTATCGACATGGCACCATATGAAGCCTTGCATGGACGGAAATGTCAATCACCCTTGTGCTGGTATGAGCCCAGAGATCAGAGCCTGTTAGGACTCGACATCATGAGGGAAACAACAGAACAGATCAAGAAAATTAGGGATAGGATTCTCACTGCTCAAAGTCGACAAAAAAGCTATGCAGACAAACAGCGAAAGCCGCTAGAATTTCAGGAACAAGAACACGTATTCCTTAGGATCCCCCAACTACAGGAATAGGTCAAGCCATGAGAGTCAAGAAATTGAGCCCCCGATTCCTTGGCCCCTTTGAAATCCTCAATCGAGTCGGAACCATAGCATGCTGCATAGCCCTACCTCCTAACCTTTCCAACCTCCATGATGTTTTCCATATCTCTCAGTTAAGACAGTACCAGTTTGACCCAAGCCATGTATTAGAGCCAGAGCAAGTGCAATTAAGGGAAGACCTGGCATTTAACCTACCCCTTACGAGGATTGTAGACAGGGGAGTCAAACAACTAAGAAACAAGACGGTACCTCTAGTCAAAGTAGCATGGGGACAGGGAAGAGCAGAAGAATTCACATGGGAGTTGGAATTGGATATGAAGACGCTTCATCCCGACCTTTTCTCAAGTAATGAATTTCGAGGGCAAAATTCTTTTTAAGGAGGGGAGTAATGTAATGCCCCGATTTTTCCCTGTGTACAAAATGACTGAAATGCCCTTGAGGTTATTTTTACCCGGGAATCGAGGAAAGCCGGTCTAGGCAAACCTCGAGTGGATGTCTTGATGATAAAAGGGGATTGTGTGTATGTTATGTATGCTAATAGAGTAGAAAAATCTCATTTTTGAGTTCCAATGCACAAAATGACCAAAACGCCCCTATGGCTATTTAACACTGGTTTAAGTGCTGATTGAGCCCGGACATCGCCTAAAGGTTTTTAAAATGAGTTTTTAAGTATTGGTTAACATCGGGTTAAGCCCGGATAGCCCCGGGAGGTTTTACGAAAAATTACCGTTTTGCCCCTGATTAAGCACGTAATGAGCTTAATCATGCGATTAATGAAACCTAAGCAATATTAGGCTCTAATTAAAGATTATCAAATTCTAATTACTAATCTAGAGTCAAAATAATTAAGAATAATTAGAACCTAAGATTGCATAGAAAGAACTCAAAATCCTTTTCTTAAAATCAAGACATTATGTCATGAATCAATAAATAGTGTTCTTCTTTTCAATTCCCATGATTTAAGGAACCTTAGATGTGATTGAAAATCTTGATTTAATATAGTTTGACTCTCCTAATGGGCAAGAATGCTCATTAACCATGTCTTGAATAACCTTAATTACCCATTTTCTCATTCAAACACTTAACCACAAACTCCTAATCAAATACCTAATCAAAACTATCCCCTAAACCACAGCATAACACAAAAGAAATGAGAAAAATCTCCTCCCCCAAGGCCATTAAACCTCCCGGCTGCTCCTCCTCCATTTCATCATATGTTGATTCATTTTAATAACAATTTACACTCAAAGAACCATACCTTTAACCATACCTAGCCTTACTTTGAAATGACACAAATAAAGAGATATTTTTCTTCCTTTCTCTCCCTCTATAATTGGCCACTCTTCCTCCTCTTATCCCCATTCATAATGATTTTCTATAAATAGGAAAAGCCTCCAAGAAAATCACTTGCTCATTCTCTTATACGTCCAAGCTTTCTTTCTCTCAAAGAGTTCTTCTTCTTCTTCTTTATTTTTTCCAAGAGCAAACGCTCTCTCAATCAAGGATCATATCTTAGGTAGGCAGTTATGTGAAGAAGGCTATTCTTTTCTTTTGTTTAAACTCTTGGTTTCAAATGGTACAGTGTTGATTCTTCTTCCCTTTTCCACTTTCTTTTTCGGTTCTTACTCTTCCTTTTCCTTCTCTTTGTTTTCCACCAAATGGCCTACAATTGGAAGAAACCATGGCTTGACGATGAGGATCTTGGGTGTTAGTTGCAAAATCATCATTTATTTGACGTCTAAAGCTTGAAGGTTTCACTTTTAAAAAGGGTTTTTAGCAAATAAAGAAGCTATGTTGTTGTAAAGGGTGATCTTGAGCCTAGAATTCAAAGAGATAAGAAATGAATTGCATTCATATTTAAATTTTTGCTATCACCTAAATAACTAATATCAAAGCCTATCTATTTCAACCTCAAAGTTGATTGTTGATTTAGAGTGAATACTCTAAGGGGTCTAGAGCACTAAAATAAAGAATTGAACTTGCATCTCATATTTACTTTCAAGTCCTCACCTAAAGCTCAAAGATAATAAATAAACTTGTATTTCATATTTACATTTCTTGTCTTGCATGTTTATATTTCAAGCCATCACCTAAACTTAAAGATTAAGAATGAACTTGCATTCTCATATTTATTTTCAAGCCTTGCATATTTATTTTCCCTTGCCATCACTTTATGATGCTAAGATTAAAATGAAACTTGCATTAGCATGTTTATATTTATGTCACCACCTAAATATGTAAGGCTCAAGACCTACCTCTTTTAACTTACAATCTTGAATCTATAGGCATTTACCTTTACAAAAATGTTTTGATTTTAAAGCAAGTGTTGGAACAAGGTCCAAAAGGGTTTGAGAAGGAAGGAATAGCTAAGAAGATGTTTTAAACTTAGATTTTCATATTTTTAAGGTGCTAGTAATTAATTACAAGGCATGTAATCGATTACTAGGGAGCTATGCCACACTCAGACATGAACTTTTGGCCTGAGTAATTGATTTTAATATCATGTAATTGATTACCCATTCTGGAACTCTAGTAATCGATTACCATTCCATGTAATCGATTACTCAGATGTTCTTGGGGCGCAAGTCAGAAGTAATTGATTACAAGGCTCAAGTAATCGATTACCAGAGCCCCCAACTCTCCTATTTTAAAAAAAATCGAAACTGTGTAATCGATTACAAGGCTCATGTAATCGATTACCAGAACCCAAAATATGCAAATAAGTATTCTTTCTACTTGTATAACATGAATCTATGACCTTGTGTAACATCAAACCATAATCCTAAATGCCATGAATCTATGACCTTGTATGATATGAATTTGTGACATTACATGACTGTTCTTGAACCATGAGCATATTTCTTTGAGTTTGGAAATTTATTAGAAGGCATTTGCAATAAATGTTGAACATGCTTATATAAACATTAGGATGCATGATTTTGAGAATGCCATGATAAGAAACAAGTTATGAACTACTTTGCATCTTCATGTAACATGCTTAATTGTTTTTAAGGTGACGTAAGATACATGGAAATGATCCTCTTGACGCCTCGAATTAAAGGTTATGAGAGGTGATCCAAAATAGGAAGCGATCTTTTGGACTCCTCGAATTAAAGGTTATGAAAGGTGATCCTAGTGCCTGTACCCCATACTTTAAGAGTCGAGGATTTAACTTATCAAAAGGGATAAGATTACATTAGTGACGACTAGTGAAGTATGGCTCATAACCTAGAGCTCTCAAAAGGGAGTGTAGTAGGGTGGCCCCAATAAGTGAAGAATAAGCTTAAGTCACCAAAGGAATAAGAATAAGGAATTCATGCTATACCCATTTTTGCTCTATATGCTTTACTTATATTTCTATGTTCCATAGACATGCATAGCATAATAAGATATGTTGCATCCAAAACATCCAAGACGCATACTAAAATGAATGGGCCTCGGTAAAAAGTATTTTTGAACTCTAAAATCGAACCATATGCATGTTCACCCTTTTCATTAAGAAGCTCGAGGTTCCTGAGGACGTAGATGATGACACCAAGATAAGAGAATGCCTCATTGAGATTCTTTAGAAAGTTTCTCACTCCCTCTATCTTTTCTTTTTGTCACGTCTTTAGAGGACGATGGCATCCTTTGTGATATACGTTGATGCATCGACATGGGAGCTGTATTTTGACGCCATACACTAGTTCTATCATTTCGTAGGCCATTGTTCAGTCCGCATGTTCATGTTCTTGGATTGCCCTTTTGCTCAGTCAGTTACGAGCTTCCGATTCACACCAACTTCACATTTAGATGACCTACTCTTTGAGAGCACATGCCCCTGAAGAGAGCGCATTTGTCACACCTCAACACTGCTTCTGCCATCCACGCCTATCCGGAGTACATCCCCGTTCACCCTCGGCCTTCTCCGAGACCGACCCCTCCGAGACGGACATCCCATCCATGGGTTCCTCCCCTACCATACCCATGGAGGTGGGCAGCGAGGACACAATGACGCAGTCACTTCGAGGAGGTAAAGTGAGGATGATACCCCGCCGTGGAGCACACGCCCGATCCTCTCACCACTTGGCCACCCCAACCGAGTTGACCCAGTGGGTTGGATATGTACCCTCTATTGATGAGCAGGAATAGGAGCTGGTAACTAACTCTAGTGCATACACACCTACTTGTCTAGGATAGCCTTCTTTTGTTTCAAAGGTTATTTATCTTTAGACGCATTATTGTAGATAGGAGATCCAGATGTACTTTCTTTATGCTTTCCTTATGATGCACAAATGACTGTATTAACTCTACTACTACTTTTTGGTGTATGGTATGACTCTTTATGTATCTAACTATGATGTATGGCATTATGTTCATTTTGATATGACGTGTTTCCCTCTTGAGTTCTTGCAAGATGACGATGTGATTTACCTTACATATGCGTATGGCTCACGTTTTGTCTTTCCTTTCAAAAAGAAAAATTTTACCCATATTTTCCTAAGCACTTTCTAAAACCAAAACAAAGGACTAAAACAAAAGAGTAATAACTAATAGTTAACTTGAATACATCTTAAGTGTACTGAGTTAAATATTAGGGTGTTACAATTCTAAAGTTTGTACTTTTCTTCTTAATCCTTCTTGGCTAACTCTCGCTGAAAAATGCATTCTTCAATGAGATTCTCAAAGGAATATAGAATCAACCATTGCAGGATGTCCTGATCATATTGCTCAGAGTTCTTCATTTATTGTCATATCATCAATTCATGGGGTGGCTTCGTATTCAATTTGCAATCCATGGTTGGTAATGTGGACTTTTTATATTGGATCCCACAAATTGAACTCCAAAGGAACAAATTCAAAGTGGTAACAGACAGCTTCAATTGCTTTCACATCAGCAAAGAAAGGCCTCTGGTTAGCCTTTACCACTTTAATCTTTCCTCCATTCTAGAAAATGAGTTATTAGTACAAAATAGAAGAGACTGCCTGATCAAAGTAAATCTAGTCTCTTCATAGCAATAATCCATACCCTGGTTTTGCATCTACCACAAAGAACACTATTGGTGTGGTACACTATTGGTGTGGTTTGGTTACCCACTATTAACTCAACTACATAGAAATCCATTGCCTTGGTGCTTTCCCTTGTGAAGTTGGTGACAACTCCTTCTTATCTTTAACCATTGTAGTCTTTTTTATGTTGGTCTTTTTCAAATCAGTAACTGACTTCCCTAACTTCTTCAAAATCCCTACTGGCATCACATTCATGATGGCACCTATATCAATGAGCACTTGAGCATTGGGTATACTATCTATGTATGCCTTAATGTAGAGTGGTTTCAAGTGCCTGTGTTGTATGGCTTCCAAAACCTTATCAATTCTTCATTAGTTGGAAAGGGCTCCTTCTTATTATCAACCAATATGGCCCATTTTGCTTCTTCGGCTATCGCATCCCCTTCTAATTGTTGAAAACATTACTTTTTCTTAGCCGTGAAATCTACATGGAGGACTCCTATGGTTGCTATTAGATTTTGTTCTTTATTTAGATACTCCTTTTGCTTACAGTCACCATTTTTGGTAGCCATTTTGCAAGGGTTCAATGGTTGGATTCTTTCTACCACTATGACTTTAGAGGTCAAAGGTTCTTACTACTTGTAATGAAATGTCTTTAGGCCAATCTACCATCTCTATCTTATGGGAGTATTGTGCTTTAAGATGATAAGGGTTTTCTTGAAATGGTTGTGGATCTGCAGGTATAATTCTTTTCCTAGTAGGATAAAATAAGAGGTAAGGATATCTATTACGATGAAAACAATGATTGCGTATCTGGCCCTCATCGATAATCTAGCTATCCACTCCTAGGGGTGTCTCAGTTTGTCCTGTGAAATTAGTCAAAATGATGTTTATTGTGAGCAAAGCTTCCTCAGTTTGTCCAACTTGCTGGATTGTGGTGAAAGGTACCTGATTGAATAGCAATCTTGGGTCTACCAAGACTCAGCTAAAGACATGTTTAGCTAGAGTTGATTGAATGTGAGAGGCCTCAAGAGCCTTATCTTAGCCCTGGCTACCCTTCTATAAGTGATGGCCCTCAACTCAAGGTCTGCTGGAACTTATTCTAGGAGAGGTCCTTCCTTTTTTAGCTTTTGTTAGGAACCTTTATTGTCTTGGAAGGTTATTAGACCCATTCCTACCAATGTTGGAGAGTTCTAAAGTCTTCTCCCAACTCTAGTAAATCATCATCATTAAGGAGGTCATCAAATAGGTTCTTTGCATACTCTTCTTGCCTTATGAAGTCCATCGATTGGGCTAGCATCTTATCCACATCAATTTCTGGGACTGAGGAGACCACAATCTTGTCTAATTGTTTGTACAAGTCAATAACATCCACCTTCCTAGGTGAAGTTAAAGAAGATATCACAGGGTCCCTTATTACTTCTTTTCCTTAGTTTAATACTTCAACCATATGTTTCAATTTCTAAATTGATCTCTTGCATTGCAAATTTCTTTTTTGAGATCTAGACAATTGACTACTAGCTGTAAGGTCCTCTTTATTCTACTTAGGATGCTGATTAATTGACCATTCTACTTTGTTTGCTTTAGCCATCAGCTCTATTCCGTCTATCATAGTCGATGTCTTTCATCTTGCTAGTTATTTCATGGTGGACTCTATTCCTTTGAAGTTCATTTCCACTATATTCTTTGATTCTTTGGGAAAAGGACTGTCCACAATTTTTGGAAGCGTAGTCTTCAATTCTCTTGGGATCTTCTTTTATTATTATTTCTTAGGACTTCCTAGCCATTGGCTAACATGAGACTTCGGCTTAGGTGTCTTGTTTGCATACCTTAGCGTGTAGGTAGTTGGGGTTTTCCTTCCCTCTTGGGATCCCATAGAAAATTGCATCTTATCAAACACATTGGTGTTTGACGGCCGCAATCTTAGCCTATGATCTATATTGACTTTGAATTTTGGTCTCCATTTTAACTCCAAAGCTTTCTTCTCACTTCGTTGGTAATTTTTTCTCATGTTTTATAACTCTTTTTTTTATTGTTATTATCCCACTTAAACTCTTATTCCTCCTCTTCAAACATTATGGAGACCATATTAATCGAGACTGATAGAAAAGGATTTATACCAATGGCCATCTTTTTTTTTCTCAATTAGTTTAAACCTCCCCTCCTTAATCACTTTCTGCATCATTCTTTTGAATATGTTGCAGTTATTGGTAAAATGGGTATAAGCATTATACCATTTACAATATTTGATATTTCTACATTTTCTAAAGAAGGTGGTTTCATATTGTTAGAGAATTTAATCTATTTGTCATTGACTAGATAGTCAAAGATTTGATCAGTCTTTGTAATATGAAACAAATACTACCCTATTTTTTAACTTTAACCTTTTCTTTTCCCTTAGCTGGTGCAAGAGCAAGACATGTGTAAGGCTTGCCCCATAGCAACTCAGCTGCCATAAATTCAGCCGAGGGAGTAACTTCTTCCTCTTGTCCCTCTGCCTTATCAACTGAGTCACATTCTTCTGTGGCCACAATCTGAGATCATCTAGGGCATGCCCTTTGTGCTTGCCTATGTTCTTTCTCAATGATGAACTGCTCCAATCTGGCAGTTGTCCAACAAAGCTGAGCCATATTAGATTATTCTGTCATGATTAACATTTCCTTGAGTAGAGATTCATGTTGTTCATGACTACATTAGTGCATTTAGCTTCAGGTATGTGGAAGTTACAAAAGCCTCTAGTTTGGCAAAAACATTGCAAAAGCTCATTTTCTAGTTCATTCACCCTTTGTTTTATCCATGAGATACTAGATATATGATTTAGGCTAAGGGCTATAAAACCTATCATGAAAAATATTTTCCATCTCAACCCAGCTTTGCAATAAGTTAGGTGGCAAGGAAGAATACCATGAGAAGGCCATGCCTTTGAGGGATAAAGAGAACAACTGCAACTTTCAATAGCCATTCTAGCTAGCCTCTACACATTGTGTTATGAAACGGCTCACATGTTCCATTGTATATTTTCCATCTTCTCCAAAGAATACTATGAAATGAGGTGATCTAAATCCCCTAGGGAATGATGCTCAGTTCATGTAGCCAAGATAAGGCTTCCTATACACTGGCCGTTCTAAGGGTCTCAACTAGACACCAAAGTAACATCTCATAGTTTCAGCCAAGATGTGAGGATCCACTACTAAAGACAAAGGGTAACTTATCCCTTGGAAATGATCTTCTTGCCCTTGCTTATGGTAGCCCCAATTTGTGGCTGCATTAGTTGAGGATTAGATCCCATATTTCGATAGGGGTAATATATTGGAGGACGGAGGTTTGGCCCTGCCACCCCATAAGGCTATTATGTTGGCAAAGGGTACTTATAAATAGGTGGAGGAGGTGGTGGTGCATGCCAAGGAGTTTCCATGATCGATTGCCCCATTAGTCTAGGACTTGCCTTCTGGTTGTAGCCCAATAGGTTAGCTTTAGACGGTCCTATAGTCTCAATCCTAATAGATGGGTTGGGATTATATGCTTAAGTGCCTTCCATGCTTGTAGGGGGAATATTCATTGGTTGCATCCTAAGGATATGGACACTTCCATAATTCAAAGGAGGCTACCATTTTTATATGTGCTAATGCATGGTATTCCTCTTATAGTGGGAGGCTTACCATAGTATTGCTCTAGCTGAGGATTACAGTCCAAAGCTGCCTTGACTCAATGTAGGAGTAGTTTGTAGAATTTTATAGACCCTTGCTCTCACAATATCCCCCAGCTAGGCTGTAATTGATACATCAAGTCATATATTCCTTCATTAATTTGTCTTTTGATGAAAGATGTCGTTGTTACTATGGCTTAGCCATCACTTTCCTCCTCCATGGGGGAAGTTGGTGAGAATTGAGGAATCGTGAGTGGTCTAATTGGAATGATAACTTGACTACCCTGTATAGGGGTAACAGGGTTATTTGGTTGTACTGATGCCACTAGTGGTGTTGATAGGATAAAGGCAGCTTAAGTCCTAGTGGTTGCACCCTATATGGGGTAATCATGTTACTTGGCTATAAAAATGCCACCAACAACACAATAGGATAGAGGTAGGATGAGTCACAGTAACTGAAAAGATGGCAGGCCTGTAGTCACCCTTAGGGGGGAAGTCAGTGTCGCCACATACGTTGCAGGTTGGCCGTGTCTTTTTAAGCATTAACACATGGTCAAGATTGAGGTATAGATGCCATATAAGCCTTTCTTCCTTACCTCCAATTCACAGGCCAAGTATGATATGAACTAGGGGATGGAAACTTCTCATAACTAATCTTGGAAGTCTAGCTAGGCGTGTCAAAATATGTTTGATCTAAATTTAATTGACTAAGAATGACTTGATCTAATTAATAAGAAATCTCATAAAATAAAACGATTTGTGTTAAAGCCGGTGATTGAGACTTTAGGCTATGGGTTAGCTTTGGAAAGGATTAGACTAAGAGAAGTAAAAATGGGCGATGAAAGTATTGAAAATAGCAACTATAAAGAGAAATATAAACTTAAACATCTGACAAGTAAATGGCTAATTATTTAGGGATTATTGCGTCTCTCTTTTACACATAAGATCCCCTGTATATAGTTCATTGGCCAGGCTCTATGTACAATCATAGTCATTCCTATTTTTTAGTAGCCTCTACTTGTGCCTTTGCACTTGTTTCTCTACTTTTATTACCACTTCGCTTTGCTGAGTTAATGTTTCTTTAAATCACATGGGCCCATTTTCCCAAGTATTTCCTTCCTTTGTTTGGGCCCGCATTTCTTTCCATGAAGCTCACAGCAATGGCAGCCTTCAATCTGTCTATTTGGGCTCATGCGAGTTGGCCCAACAATTTTAGGTGTCCAACAATATTTGAAAAAAGATATGTATATATAATATTAGAGTATATATTCTTATTAACCTCACATGTCACATGACAGTTTTCATTTTCATTTTTTTGGTCTTCTATTCAACTGCAAGTATATATTTTTACAGTTTTCAAATATAGAACTAATCTTAAACGAATTACGGTTACATTCACATAATGAGAACTTTTTTTATAATTATTTCTTATTACATACCACTTCTATCACGTTTGAGACTCGAACGCTTTCAACCATACATTAACGTTGAAACACGTCACGTTGTCTCTTACGAAGGTGTGCCATACAGCCAAAGAAAGGAGAGATTCTTCTTTCATTTTTATTTGTTCTCTTCACCTGACACTCTAAATCTTAAAAGAAAATTATTATTTATGCTTACAATATATGATATACCCTGTTAACTCACATCTTAAAATTATATGGTGAGTATAAATAACATAACTCATCTTAAAATTATTCTCCTCTCTCTGGCCTCGATTACTTGCATCCCATCATTTCTTTAGTGCCAAGTTTTATTCCTTCCAGCAGACAAATTAACGGAGAGAATCAACTAAATAATAGTTAAATAAAACTTCGAAAAAAAAGTGAGTAAAGGGATTCCCTTACCCAATGAATAGTCCAAGTGAAGAGAACCAAGTTGAGACATGTTATATATACATAAACACACCTGAAACAAAGACATGTTATATATCTTTCTTTCTTTTTCATTTTTTGGCCATTAGTTGAGACGCGGATTAATCAAACAGTAAAAAAAAACTACAAATTTTGGGTTTTCATTCAAATACTTCATTAAGGAAGGGCCAAATATTGAAAAGATTCTGTAAAGAGCGATTGAGCAAAGGTCCTCTGGGAAAAAGTGCATGAACTGGTCCCGATGGTTTCAAGTTTCAACCCCCACGACCTTCGCAAACAGCCATTACTTTTCATTTATTTTCATTCAATATATATAGATAAGATTATTTGAACATAGAAAATAAACATAAAAATAAATATTTATAAAAAGAATTTAAGGTCTTAATTCCACTTACCATTAATTATAACATATATTATGTTCCTTTCTCATCCTAAGGATGCATTTGACAGGGGATAATCTATCAAGATTATTGGTAATATGACTTAAAATTACTTGGGTTTATAGCATTGCCTTGGTTGATTACATCAAATGATTGACAATCCAATATACATTGATATCTTTATGATAATTCTATACTACTAGTACTATTACTAGTACTACTACTACTACTATCATTATTAAATAATTAAATATTATTATTTAGTTATAATAATAATTAAGTTTTACTGATAATACTATTCTTATTATCTACCAAAAACAAAAACGTAAAAATTATTATTAATAATACTATGCTCATTGTAAATAATATTATTATTGTTTGTAATAATTAAATTATAATTATTGCATAATTAGTAATAACTAATAATAACTATTGTCCTGAATTATTAATGATTTTTATTAATTGATAATTATTACTAAATTAATGAAAAAAATTTAATTAAATAATATTATTAATATTAATAATAATTAAATCATAATGATTACTTTGTAATATATGTTTTTAATAATACATTAATAATAATATTAATAATACTTATTAATATCATTAATTATTATAATAATTATTTAATAAATAATTATTATAAGAATTTAAATTAAAATGATAGTTTTAATTATAATTTAAAATTAATTATTGATAAAAACTAATAAATAAAGCAATGTCTATTGTCAATTAGATTACCTGTTTACACTAAATGTTATATTGTAATATTATCAGTAATTAAAAATGTGGTATTCTTTATAAGAATTATCTAAATTATCAGTAATCTAGTAGACAATACACCAAACGCCCCTTGAAATAATAAATCTAAAGTGAAAACTCTATCATTTTATTTTAACTTTTTCAACGTCAAAAAGTGTTTTTCAAGAAAAGTTTGGACATTCAGCAAGGGAAAAAGGGTCTAATCACATGGGTAAAATATAGCAACAATAATTAAGTCTTGTCTTGTTAGGTACAGTTGGCTAGATAGATGATAGGAGCCCGCATACAAACATAAATTATAGGGTAATGTTAGTTTAACACAAAAAAATAAATATTTGTTCAGACGTCCATTTTATAACTATTTGATGCAATGAATGTTAAGGATAAATAAAGACTATCATTATATTCAGTAGTTATAAAGTGAGTGTTTAAATAAACACTCACTTTTTAGATGTAAAAATTCGAAAACCCTAACGTATAACTTCATGATTGGTGAAGAACATGAGTAGACCCCCTATGTGCACCACCTTATGTCATCCACCTGACCGCCTCCTCTAAACCTCTCCTCATATTATATAATTGCCATTTTTCTTCAGTTCTCTTCCCTTCATTTCCCAACTCCCTCTCAACTTATAAGTGACTCACCTATGGCTTCTCCTTTATCATCACCTTCATCTCCTCGAAGATCTAGCATGTTCTATCATGCTGGATGTGAAGATCACTATGAACAACCGTACTTTCTTCAAGCTTGTTTTCTATGCGGAAAGCCGCTTGGCCATAATAGAGACATCTTTATGTACAGGTTTGCTCAGTTTTCAGTTCAAACCCACTCAATCTTCTATCTCAATTTTTATGACCTGTTCAACTAGTATGCCGAATTTTCCTACAGTTTGTTTGCTATCTAATTTTACCCAGATGCTGACTTTTGTTTGATTTGGTCAAGTTTATTTGTAAAAGTCTTGATTTGTAAAGACTTCTGATTTTGATTTTACACTGGTTTTTCGGTTGGGGTTTAAGGAAAAGTTTTATTTTCTTCTTCTATGTTGTAGACTTCATTCAGTTGTTTAACTAAGTCTCAATGAATTCTGTAGATCTAGTACAATATATGTATTTATTCCTTGATTCAGTGTTTCTGCGATTGAAAAAGCCAGGGAATATTGTTGAAGCTTTCTCTTGTTCTCTTGGCTAAACTTGTATGGTGATGCATGCTGATTTTTTTTTTTTTGGGTGTACTGTGATGCGGAGTTTTATTTGTATGAATTTTGAACTGTTTTCTGGTTTAGATTTCAGATGAATATTTTGGAATTGATTTTTTGCAGAGGGAATACTCCATTCTGTAGCAAAGAGTGCAGACAGGAACAGATAGAGTTTGATGAGGCAAAGGAGAAAAGCTGGAAGCTTTCTTCTAAAAGCGGTCTTAGACAATCAGAAGCCAACGAGAATTCTACATCCAATGAGACTTTACGAACCGGCACAGTTGCAGTGGCCTAATCAAACTAAGCCATGACATGACTGGTAAAAGAATCCAGGCATCCAACTTTTGAAGAAAAAGAAGAAATTGGGAAATTCCCAACTAAAAAGAGCAATATCAATGAAGGTTCTGATGAATCGGGATGAAATCTTCTGTCGCCATTGTAAATTAAGAAATACTTGGGCAACGGAGGAAAATCCAACAAAAAAATTTGGCGCTCTTTGATTTTGATTTTGATTTGTCTGATCCCGTTGCTTTTCCTCTTTTCTTTTCCACTTTGAATGATTTATAAGAAGGGAGCTTAGATATCGAGATGGTGATTTGTTTTTCAGAAAATTGAGGTAACATAAAGGAAGCATAACAAATCAGTCACGAAAGCTCCCGTGTGTAAGTTTCCAAAGGAGATGTAATTTTAAAGAGACAAATGCATTTTACTCTCTCACTTATGGATTCCTTGCATTTTAATTTCGAAATTTGAAATGCATGCAACACGATTTTTAAACATTTTCAGATGTGCAGTTTATTTCTTTTATTAAGTTTTCTATCATTTTTTTTTTATTTTACTTTTAACAAAGATAGAGAAGCTCACCATTAATAATGAGAAAACGATGGTCACAAGAACAAGGAAAACTGGTAAAGGGAATTCCCCAACATAACTCCTAACAGCTAGTAAGAAAAACTCAATGTCTAAAGACTGAGGGAGAAAATTCAGATTCCCAGCTCTTGGACCGTTTTAAGGAGGGAGCAACTATTTCTCCGAACCTGTAACGTCTTAGTTTTTTTTCTTATATGCAAAATGACCAAAATACTTCTGAGATTATTTTTGTATGGATATCGGGGACAAAAGTCTGGCTATTCTTAAGGGGTTGGTTTAATGTTTGAAGGGGACTGACTGTATATGATTTGGATAGCAATCGGTGTGAAAATTGCAATTCTCAATTTTTTATGTGTGAAATTACCGAAATGCCCTCAAGGAAATTTAACACGAGATTAAGTGTCAATTGGACTTCGTCATCACCCAGGAGTTAGATATATTAATTTGAGGGGATATATGATATTTGGAAGTTCTTGTGAGATTTTATATAAAATTATCATTTTACCCTTAATTAGTGTTAATTAAGCTTAATTAAAGTAATTAGAGGCATATATACAATATTATGCTCAAATTAAAGATTAATTATTTTTGTTAATTAATTTTAAGTCAAAATAATTATTTTAAGTTAATTGAGGCCTAAGATTGGTTAAAAAAATTTAATCTCATTCTTAATCAAAGATTAGTGGGAAAGAGATAAAAAGTAATTTATGAAATGCAAAAGTAAAAGTCGGAGATGAAAACTACTTTATCACTCTTACCTTTCCTTAAGATTAAGGACCACACATTGCATTTAAATTTTGAATTAACTGAGTTTTGTCTAATTAAGCATACAAGAGATTTCCTAACCTAAACTTAAGTACCCTAAACATCTAATTATCATTCCCTAACTATTTTCCTAATTAAACCTACACCCAACCCTAATCTTTACACACACAAAAAACATAAAATATCTCCTTCCAAGCCCCCATACAGCACCCGCCACACTCCCTCCATTCACTCTCTTATGTTGATATTTTTCAAGCATACATTATTCACATTTTCATTCCTTCTCATCACTCTTTTTTGTCATAACTTAAGCACCAAGTTTGTGCAAAAACTCTCTCATTCTCTCCACTCTAAACTCTGTTCTTCTCCTTCACTAAGAAACTGTATTTTTGCCCTCAACTCAAGCTCTAAGCCTTAAACAAACACATTATCACCATGAATCACACCGCAAACACCCAAGCTCTCACTTTCACCAATAAAGCCACAATAAAAATCTCTCCTTCCTTTTTCCCCTGACTTGGCTAAAACATCATCATCACCAAGAGGATATTTTTTTCTTCTTTTCTCTTCACAAAAAACAAGTATTTTCTGTAAGTAGAAAAGTACATGAGAAAGAAGGTTGAATCATGCTTCACTTTTCTTTCCTTTTTCTATTTTGGAAAAACTTAAACAGATTAATATCAAATATTAAACTTGAAGTGTAGCGGAAACATCATTAGATATGTCAGAAAGTAAACTATCTGAACTTGAATATATATAATAAAATGCTTAAGAGCAAGCTTTCCAAAAGACATAGAGTAATAAACACAATGCAGTAAATAAATAAGAGATGAAGGAGAAGAAGATACTGCACAAGAGTTTTTATATTGGTTCGGCCAATCTTGCCTATATCCAGTTCTCAACAACTGTGGAGTTCCACTAAAACCTTTCTCAAATTAGAGAAAGTTAGATAGTCTTTGTAATAGCTTTCCCAAGCTTTTACCTATAACTAGTAGCAAACTCTACTATCATAAACTGAGTAGTCTTTAACCAGCCTCTCTAAGATAAACCTGTGACCAACGAGTACACTCTACTGTCACAACCGAGTAGTCTTTCACTAGCATCTCCAAGCTAAATCGTGACTAGTAGCTCACTCTACTATCACGTTGCAAGTAGTTTTTACTTAGCTTTTCCAAGCTACCTCACAGCAATTGCTACTAAATCGAAATACAAAGATTTGTGTTTGGGTTTGTCACTCAAACTAACCAACGCTCAAGTTTTCATAAAATATACAATGATAGAGCTGGAAAACTTGTATAACATCTTTCTAATGATTCTTCCTAGGAATAACGTATGATCTATTAAAAATATAAAAAGAAGATTTTTACAAACAAGGAAACTGATTACAAGATGTAATGAAACTTCACAAAGAAGGTGAAGAGGAAAACTTTCAGCATTTCAGCACTTGTGCAGCAGAAGTCTCTTTCTTCTTGTAAGAACAACATCTTTATTTATAGATAGCCTTTATTTATGACCATTGTCCTTAATCAATTGTTCAAATGACATGTGTTGATCATCTATTTGTGTCTTGGGAAAGCAATCTGGAGGAGTAACTCAATACTGTCAGAGCTTTTGTAGAAGACATTATGTGAAAGAGGTTTTTGAGGCCACCGTCATAAACTACTTTTTACTTTCTAAATGAGATTTCTAAACTTTTCCTTCTAGAAGCTGGAGTGGTTGACCAAGTTGGTAGAAGTGATGTCAAGTCAGTCTATGGCTGGGATTGACTTTAAATTTGAATTTCAAATTTCCCTCCTTTACTGTCGAAATGTACTGTTTCACTGTGAAGTGAACTTTTGAAAGTGCGGTATCAATTCCTTCGAATATATTTGATCTTCCAGTCATTAATCAGAGCTTGTAGATGATGATATGATTGTGATTAAGATTATTGAAGTTTGTAGAACACGTAAGCTTCAAAGATTTATGGAAATCTTCACTTGAAGCGTACTTTCTAAAGTTGCATGCTACTTTCTGAAGATCTAAACCTTGATTTCTTGTATATGATGATTTTCTTCAATCCATAAAGCATGTACACATTCATTTCATGATATATTTTTTTCACTTCTAGTAAGTTCCCATCTCTTTAAACGAGATTAAACATGTTTGAACATGTAGAGTGAAAATATTTAAAGTTCAAGAGCCGTGTTTGCTAACGTAAGGACCTGTTTAATACTTTAAGAAACTCAAGAAGAACATTAGTCCTTTTTCAAAATATTTTCTCTAAATTGTTTATGTTATCACTTAAAACATTTTGCATAAACGCTTTCTGAAGTGCTCTAGAGCTAACAATATCCCCCTTTTTGATGATGACAAACCAATTTGAAGAAGATCTTTTGCAGATATATTGAAAGAAATATAACAAGATATATAGCATGATAACCAATATTCTTTCAAATCATCATATGATATGATTTTCAGAGTCTTTTTTCTCAAGGCATGATATATATAGAGTTAAAAAGGTTTCGTAGCCTTAAGTGACTTAAATCATAGATATTTTAAAATTTTCACAAGATTTCTGAAGTTACTCAAAGTGCTTTCTAAGAGGTATCAAAGCATTGGGAGAAGTATCAGAGCCTATTTGGGAAAAGATATGAACTTTTAAGCTTTCTAATTAAACACAGCTTTGATTTTTAGTTATAATGACCTTTCTGAAAATACACGAGTTTGAATAAAGCAAATAATACTTGTGATATCTAATCTTTACTTTAAATCTGTACTCAACATGACTTTATTCAAACAAGTTTTTGAAACCCGTTACATATTTTTGTGCATAAAAATATATAACATACAAGCTTTGCACTCACGAGATGTTTTTAAAGCTCAAAAGAAACTTATCACCATTGTATTAGTGCTCATGAGAGAAGTTTCTGAAGCTCGGTAGAGATTGATCCCAATTGTATCGGAGCAAGATATTTAGAGCTTATGATATAAAATAAAGAAACTCCATTTTTTGTGTGACAAAGTGTAAATGTTGAAAAAACTTTGAAAAAACGTGCAACATGGCATATATGTCATCATGCAATTAGCATAATTCTAGCATTCATAACAAAGTGTAAAAGGAGAGCTCACCATGCCAATAGAATACTGATGTATTTATCAAAGCCAACATATTACATATATGCCATATAAAAGAAAACGATATCATAGCAAAAACATAGTATAGTCTCAAAGCTAACAACTAAGAACATAGCAAATGCATGTATTAAAACCAAAGTATCAAAGCTATGAAAAGATAAACATTAAGTGTTCAAAGAAAAAAAATGCAAATGTTAAAAAATAAACACCTTAGATCTCCTTTTTAGCATAATACTCCCCCTGAGTTCCTCAACACGAGATTTTCTTTTCTTTTCTTCTCCTCTTTTTGACATCAGCAAAAAAGAGGTGTGTTGGAAACTAGGAATTATCGTCATTAACTCCAACGCCTTGCTTCACAAAGAATTTCCAATAGTAGTGCTTCATGTCTTTGTGACTGAGCTTCTAATTAACCCAGCCGATTAAGCATGTGATGCTAGTCCCATAGTAGCAATTGCACTTTAGTGACGCTTGGTGGTTATGTAGGTTGTTGATAGCTTAGTGAGGGATCAACATTCTGAGCAAGAGATAGTTCAAGGACAGTAGGAGCTGGGATGGAAAATTCTTTGACAAGAGTAGGACTTGAGTTGGCAGCAAGAGTTAGCTAAGTCTCAGGGACTTTACTTATCTCTTTATGTTTTGAGGACTCTGACTTAGAATTTGAAGACTCAGATAAAGAAGAAGATTCTTGCATGTCAGAACTTGGAGGTTCATATGAAAAAGATGATTTTGCTTCATCCTCGTCTGAATCTTGTCCTAGCTTGTAACGTCTTCCACCTCCATAGGTTATATCAAGTCGTGTCCAAACTGGGAAAAGTTTGACATTTCCTTAGATTCTGTAAAGTCCTCTGAGCTGTTTCTATTTCAATGACTTTTCTCTTTCTTTCATTCTCTTTAGTATCCGCAGTAGCCTTTCCAAGAATAGCATATCTTATTCCTAGGTATTGTCTCCCAACACCTGTTGTAGCAACATTAGTAGTTTTCCTAAGAGTCCTGAAGGAGTTGAAAGAGTATTCAATACCTTCCATATACTCGTACCACATATTTACGAATAGGTAGTTCAATTGCTCAAAGATTCTGGTTAACAAGGCTCTATAAGGGACAATAGTAGTTCCCTTTTTCTCTAAGTAGATGGCATTCAGCATGTAGTCAAAAATAGTCTAGGCAAATTCACCTTTCTTTTTGCCAACAGGCAATATAAAGTAACATGCAGTCTATTCTACCCAGCAAGTCCATGCTTCCCAACCTTAGGAGTAAAGAGAACTGGATTAGGGTGAAGACTTGTTGTGCCCTAGAGCTTAGCATTACAGTTGTAATTTTACTGGGTTAGGGTTTAGGAGAGTCCGTGAGACATTTGCATACCTCCTCAGCCTAGACTCCAAGAGTTGTGAACTAGTCTTCTTCATCTGAGTCCCCTGTCAGGTGCTTGGATAATGTTGAAGAGGTCAGTGATGCTTATCTCCATGTTAGTACCTCTGATATAGGATATTAGTACAGATTTAGACACCTGCACCGGCTGGGAGTAGAAAGCAGTCACCATCCTATGAAAACAAGGTCGATGATTTTGAAGAACCCTTCCTATCCTTGGAAAGAGATAACTTCTAATATGATAATGACTTAAGTCATCAATCCCCAACTTAACCTTTTCTCGGGAGCTATAGGCCGTTGAGAAAAGTTTTTCGCGTAGTGCTGCTGATACAGTGGTTTGTCAAACATGAAAAGAGTTCCTATGTTGGGAAAGTTTCTGCTAAACTATTTCCCTTCAGCCATTATTGAGTTGTATAGTTCCCTTCAGCCATTATTGAGTTATATGGTGTATGTGAGGATAAAATAGAAAAGAGGTTAAGGGTTGGTGGAAGAGAATGATAAGGTTGCAAGGATGAAGGTTTTGTGAGCAAAAGAATATGAAACAGTTGAGGTCTCAACTATTTAAGGTTGAAGATGAAGGTGAAAGTGTTAACATGTAAGGAGTGAATAGTTATTAAAGTGATAAGACGTGAATGACTGAAGGTGAAGCGATGTGGGAGAGAGAAATTCAAAAGAGTGGGAATTATCCTACCTTTTTCATTCTTTCAAAGTAAGTGGTTTGAGACATGGAACCACTTTCTGAACATTGCCACTCTCTAAGCTCTTCTCCATTTTCTGACCCATCGGAGTAACATAGCTTCCTCATGATTTATCCATTTTCTGATTTCGAATCCCATGAGACCATATATAACCCATTTTCAAATCATCTGATCTTCTTTCTGAGCTTCTCATCTTCTTTCTAAGCTTGCAAACTGATCTTCAGGTCTTGCAAACTGGTTGTCTTCGTTTTGGGCTTCAGTTTAGAGCCATGAAGGGGGTACCTAAAGATGTTTGTGCATGAATGCTTATGCAGATTCAAAACCTTTTTCAAAACACAAAGCGATCTTCAGCTAATGGTTTTGTGAATATATCAGATACTTGATTTTTAGTATTCACAAACATTAACTCAATATCCCCTTTTTGAACATGATCATGAATAAAATGACATTTGACATTGATATTCCTAGATTTAGAGTGCTGGATAAGATTCTTAGCAGGATTAATAGCACTAGTATTATCACAAAAGGTAGTGATTTTTGAATACCTCATGTGATAATCTTCTACTTGGTCCTTATCCATAGCATTTAAGTGCAATAATTTGTAGCAGTTACATATTCCGCCTCAGTCATAGAGAGTGCAATGATATTATAATTCTTGCACCTATTGGTGCTTTTTCTTTTTACTCTGTCTCCAGTGAAGTTAGAATCACATTAACCTACAATCTCACAAGATGTACCTTTCTCATACCATAAGCCAAGATCAGTAGTACCAGATAAGTATCTAAAGGTTCTTTTAACAGCATTTAAGTGTGATTTCTTTGGGTTAGATTAGAATGTAGCACAAATTCCCACACTTAATTACATGTTTGGTCTACTGACTGTAAGATATAGAAGTGAACCAATCATTCTTCTATAATTACTTTATGCTACCTTTTAACCATTCTCATCACTATCGATGACTTGAGATGGATGCATGGGAGTACTCATGGGCTTGGTCTAATCCATGTTAAACTTTTTCAAAATCTCTTTTGTATATTTTTCTTGATGAATCAAGGTTTGTTCCCTTTGTTGTTCCCTTTGAGTTCACCCATCATGTTCATCTCAAATTCACTCTACATTAATTTTGAAAATTTTTCACAAAGAAAATGATAAGTAATGCCAAATATGATATAATCAACATATATTTGGACTATCGGAAAGTGATTATCTTATTCAAGAGGAAAAAGAATGGTGTCAACTTTACCTCGCTTGAACCCATTCTTCAGCAAGAAAGTACTTATTCTTTCATACCAAGCTCGAAGAGCTTGTTTCAGAGCATACAATGCCTTTGTCAGCTTGAAGACATGGTTAGGAAGTTTTTACTTTCAAAACCAAGAAGCTGCTTCATATAAACTTCCTCAGAGAGGAATCTATTTAAGAATACAAACTTGATATCCCTTTGGTAAAGAGTGAATCCCTTGTAGGCAGCAAAAGCAAGTAGTATTCTTATTGCTTCTAGCCTAGCTACTGGTGTAAAGATTTCATCATAATCAATTCCCTCTTGTTGATTATAATCTTATGCGACCAATCTTGCTTTGTTTCAGATGATTTTATCAGCTTCCTCAAGCTTGTTTCTAAATATCTATTTTGTTCTGATAATGGTCTTTCCCTTGGGTTTCTCCATGAGTGTCTAGACTTTTCTTTTCTTGAACTGGTCAAGTTCTTCTTGCATAATGTCCACCCAGCTCTGATCATTCAAAGCATCTTCAATGCATTCAGGCTCTATGGTGGAGATGAAAGCACAGTTTGATATATTTGTAAAGGAGGATCTTGTTCTCACACCCTTTGAAATGTCTCTAAAAACTTTATTATAAGAAACTACTTTTAGATCAGAAACTTCCCTATAGTTTATACAGCCTTGATGTTCTTTAGTTTCTCTTTCATCTTTAAACTGTTCTTTTTCATGCTAAAAAATGTCACTTTCTGATGGCTTTAGAGTCCTGAGCAAGCTTTCTAAAGAATTCACGTTTTGTAGCTTACTCTTTGATGGTTGATCTTTCATCTGCTTGTATTCAGAAGAATCCTTGAGGTTCAGTTTCTCAAAATTTTCATTTGCTTCTTCAAGATCATCAGCAAAATCCTTCATGAGCTCTTTGAACTTGATGTTGATAGTTTCCTTAACACATAGTGTTCTTTTGTTGTATACCTTGTAAGCTTTAGAGACCAAGAATATCCTAGGAAAATTCCATCATTAGATTTAGGATCAAACTTTGCGAGTTTGTCCTGCGTGTTAAGAATAAAACATGATAAGCCAAAGACATGAAAATATGATATATTAGGTTTTCTACTCTTCCACAGCTCATAAGGTGTTTTATTGAGGATTGGCCTTAGAAAGATCCTATTTTGGATATAGCAAGAGGTGTTTATAACCTCTGCCCAAAAACCTTTTGATAAACCACTTTCTAAAAGCATAGTTCTGGCCATCTCCTGCAAGCTTCTATTCTTAGTTCTGGTCATCTCCTGTAAGCTTCTGTTCTTTCTTTTAGCAGCCCCATTTTGTTGGGAAGTTCTATGAGCAAAACACTCATGAGAGATTCCATGATTTTCATAAAACTCTTCAAAAATATGATTTTCAAATTCAAGTAATCCTTAGTATGACTCTTTAGATTCTTGTTTACCTTCGCTATCTTTTTGGGGGAGTTACTTACTTGAACTTCCTCTAAGTCTCTCTCTAGTTTGTTTACTTTGGATCTCATGTCCAGCGCTATTACTATGACATCGAAGGCCTTTGGAAGTCATGGTTAATCCTTTAACATATTCCCTAAGGTGCTTCTAAGCTGGCATTATAACACTTCCTCACTATCAGCTGGTCAGCCTTGAGTGTTGCCACCTTTCCTTGGTCCGATACAAATTTCAATGTGAGACACATAGTGGAAACAATTGCCTCAATTTTGTTCAAAGTGAAAAAGTTAACCTTTAAAGTCCAACTTCGTGATTTTGCTCCCAAAGTAAGGTACCAAGTGACATATCCATCAGGTTGGAACCTTTCCCTAGAAAAACCAACTAAATCTTAGGGGTGTGCACGGAGCTTAGATATTGGTATACCTAGCTTGTCAAAAGTACCTTGAAAGAGGGTATCCGTCAAGCTCTTTTTGTCTTTGATTACCTTTTTGACCTCTGCATTTACCATTTTTGTTGAAACCACCATCAGCTCATCATGGCCTTCTACTAATCCCTCCAAGTTGAAGCTCGTGAAAGTGATAGTCAAGGTGATCACTTTAGGTTGGGCACCTACGGCTATACATATCACTTCTTTTGTGTACTTTTTCCAAAATGTCTTATGATTTGTCATGACCCAATTTCGAATTGTGACCAATACATAGAAAATTCTCATCCTCATGTATGCCTTATGCCTATTGAATCATGCTACATGCATAATTTAAATACTATTTTAATTCCAAAACATAATCAATATATATATATATACACATTCTTCCATTTCATAAGCCAAGTCTGAAATCCATAATCATAAAATAGAATATAACCGAGTTGCTCTGTGTAAAACCATGAAACAATATAAATTTAAATACATGTCAAATCTAAATCATAGTAACAAAATACTATACTCATGCATGGCCTAGGATCCAGCTTGCAAAATCACTGGAGAACTCTAGGACAAAACTCATAACACTTCATTACAAAGTGAAGCTCACCCAAGCTAAAACACTACGACTATAAAGGAAGGGGTTAGGAAGGATCTGAAACACAACTATATTTGTACGGGGTAGAAAAACAGAGGAGTGGGTTTCATCTAAAACTTAGAGCAGATTCTCACTCATAACCCCCACATGGGACAACCAATAGGATAATACATAAATAAACATTGCAATACTGTAAAACAATTAATATTTAATTACATAATAGTTCAAAACTAATAATTCACATAAGCATGCAAACCAGTAAACTAATAAAGAAACAAAAATCTCTGTATACATATACATACATACATATATATATATATATATATATATATATATACATATATATATATATATATATATTTGTAGCTTAATAATATAATACATAGATACACTCTGAACTCTGAAGAAAACCTATTAAGGTCCTTATTAGACACCTAACTAGATTCCTTTCTCTGAATAATTTGATAACGGCGAGATATCCTCTGACAGACAACTTGATACCAAAGCTAACTATCTTACAGTCATTAAATCACTATCTATTATGAAGAAACAAAATAATTTTCTTCTAAATTTCATAACTGAGCTCTAACTCTTATCTTCTAAGCAAAATTTCATGAAAATGTAATTCTCGAAAGCATTAGGGTAAACATGGCATTCCTAAATATTCATACTCAGAGTAAAACACCTGTTCATAAAATAATTTAAGTGACAACATAGTCACTTGAGTTTTGTAACACACACTTTTCAAGATAAATTGAAAGCATTAGCATTCATAAACTTGAAATAATCTCTTAATAATTCATACTAGTCATTAAATAATTTCTAAAACCTTGTTCCGACATCATTATGCAAGAAATATCTCTAGTGACCAAAAATAATGGTCACAAGCTTGAACCTACTAACCTCAAAGGATGGAACGTGAGGTATCAGCGCCAATAGAGCTCCGGGGAGCGGGAATGCCACCAATATCTACTGCATAAACACATGAATAAATTATAGGCTCACTAGCAAAACTCTATGAACATAGAAAGAGTACCTAAACTTGACAATAATCAAGAACAATAATACCTAAACACATGAAAAGGAAGAAAAAGGGAGGAAGCCTAGCATAAACTATTGCTATATCCTTACCTTGAAGCATAGATGAGGTAGGATTAAAGGAGGAAGAGAATAAAAGGTGGAAAAGGGTTTGGGAAGTCAGGGTTTGCATTGTTAGAGTTTTGAAAAATATGGCGAGGAGTTTATATATGGAAAGGGGACATTTAAATGAAACTACATCATTTTGGATGTTTTTTGACATTGGAGACACCGATATAGCAGTATGACTGCTATAGTAGTATGACTGCTATAGCAGTTAATAAAGGAAAAACAATTCGATGCATATGCACTTGATCGCTATAGCGATCTCCAGCAGCCAAAGCACCTCAAGCCAGACAGCCTAACCACTATAGCAATCTAAAACCACTATAGTGGTCTATGACTACTGTAATAGTTGCTTGCAAACCCAATCATGGTGCAATTGCACCAACCACTGCTATAGCAGTCCCTAATCACAGTAATGGTCATAGAAATGTAGGTTCTGTATTTTTTGGGCATTTCATGCAATGCAGCGTCTCTGGCAACACGGGTGGATCCCATGAGACCCTAAGACCATACTAGATTTATCTAGGGACACATGGACCTAAGGCATCACATGATTCCCCTACCAACAAACTTTCCTATGATCTCGTTAATGATGTGCTTCAGATCTTTGCCTTCTTCAACACGTTCTTGGGATATGTTACCAGTTTCCACCTAATGACTTCGTGGATTTCTCCTTTCATCTTCTTGTGTAAATGGGGATCTCACCTTTTTCAGGGGTTTGTGCTTGGGCACATACCTATCAAGCTTCCCTTTGAGGATTAACTTTTCCAGTATGTCCTTCAAGTCATAACAGTCCCGAGTCCAATGTCGATGGGCATTATGGTAAGTGTAGAACATTGATTTGTCCATGTTACTTTTAGGCTTCAATGCTTTAGGTTTGGTTAGGACTTTCATGGTGTATATCTCCTTGTAAAAGTCTTTGAAGGATACTATTACTGAAGGATACTGTAAGTACCTCGATCCTTTGCCAATTTTTCCCGTTCGCTTTGCACCTTTATATTCTTACTTGTGATTCACTTAGGGTTGTTGAAAGCTCAACTGTTTGTGGACATCTGACCTAACTTGCATTATTTCTTCAAGGTAAATGTACTTCTCTGCCCTTTTTGGAATTTCCTCGAGCATGCGAGGCAAATTCTTTGCCAAAGACTCTACTAATTGTCCATCTTGGAGCCCATTCATCAAAGTGACCATGGTTTTTTGCGTGCTAAGTTCTTCACACATTAGCCTGTCTATTTTAAAGTGCTCCAAGTAATCATGGAAGGGCTCATTTGGCTATTGGTAGAACCCCAATAAGCTCAATGCAAACTTGGGCTTGAACCTAGAGTGTTGGAATGAGCCAAGAACTTGGATGTCATGCTAGAAAAGTGCTTAATGAAGGCTAGATGAACGTCATTGAACCACTTAAGTGTTGCATTTTGAAAAGTAATTAGGAAAGCTCTATATTTTATCACATCAGAGGCCCCCACCAAATACAACTGAGACTTCAGCATGTCTAGGTGATCTTGAAAGTCAGAGGTACCATGGTACCCTTCCAACTTCATAGGTATTTGAAATCCTTAGGTAGCAGTGCACTCATAATGTAGTCGAAAGTCGTTATCCTCTTCCTTATCTAATGACTTCCAATTATATGAGTAAACCATCATCCAATAAGATGTTTTGATGCCCTGGGGTCGAGAGCAGACCGAAGCATGAATTGTTTGAGTATGTGTAAGTTCTTCATTGGTGGTGTAAGATGTACTCATCGTCATACGGCTTCTTCGGGTCTCATTCCTCTAAGGAAGGCTACTGACAAAGGCAAGGAGTTATAAAGGTTGAGCCAAATTTTTCATTTTAGCGATTTCCATGGATTCCCCTTCTCTAAACTCCCTTTGATGGCACTCACACTGATGGTGTGCCATTTCTTCATCACGAAAAGCTCTTTAGGTAGGCTTTTCTTGTGCCGATGTTGCACCTTGTTGTGATGCAACTCCTTGAATCTTCACCTATCTTCTTCAACTTCCTTCATAGCATTGATGTCCCTTTGAAAGTCTTCGATGGTGATCGCCTACTCTCATATGACTTTGAGCATTCTATGAAGAACGGAGAATTTTGATCTTTGGCTCTTGCAATAGTTGTTCTAATGATGTCTACAAGATTACAGCCAATAATAGGACACATCTCGATGGCAAACAAGATGCAAATTCTGAACTGGTGTTGATTTCCACCTCATGGAGGTTGTTCTCTGGTGAGCAGTGCTCACACCATAGATCTCAGAGGAATCCTCCTTACAATGGACATGACTCAGTGTGGCAAAGGACAAGAGAAAAAAATGGTCAGAGCATGTTCCTACAGATAGGGCTAATGTAATAAGGTGGAGGAACTGGGAAGTTGGTACCTCTAAATTGTCTCCAAAGGAAAGGTTCTATGGACATAATGCTTGACATCCAATTTTCTTCTCTACAAGATAGGGGTAGGTACTTATAGGGACTCCACTGAATTGTATAAGTTTAGTCATAAGTAAGCAATGTTCAATAAAAGAATGTAAAAATATACCTAGAGTCTCAGGGGGTATATATAGGAGGCTTCCAAGGACAGTTAGAGAGTGTGCAATGTCTTAGGTGTTAGCTCCAGAACCCTTCTGAAAGCTTTAATGCAATATGTTTCGAATGACAACAAAGCTAATTTAAAGAAAATACTTTGAAGAATGACTAATGATTGTCTTGAGTTTCTTGTAGTAAGCAAACAGGTTCTTTCGTTCGCATATCATGGATCCATTAAGTGAGAAAAATTTCACTCTACATGTGCAATTATGCTTGATTTTGTATTAAGAAGTAGGAACTAAATGGAAGTGAAATTTATACCACAAATCGAGCTTAAAAATACCTAACGAATTGAAGAAAAGCAACTAGAACAAGAAACCAAAACTTGAGACTTCAGAAACTAGCACTGGGCTTTAGAAAGTACACTTGAAATGAAGATGTCAATCAAACATTGAAGCCAAAAGTGTTCTACTATCTTTAATCACCACACTCATAATGCTTTGTTCATCAACAATCTTTGATTGAAGACAAGAAGAACAAAGAATCATCAAGGAAATGATACTGCAAATCAGAAAGCTCAGTTACAATGATACAATATATTATACAAGAAAATGAGGGAAATTTGAAATTCAAATTTGAATTTGAAAAGTCAAAACCTAGTGTCAGAACTGGTGTGACATCTCTTCTGCCATCATGGTTAACTACCTCAGCTTCTAGAAGAAAAGTTCAGAAACCATGTTCAGAAAGTAAGAGTAGTTTCTAAAGGGACATCAGAAACCTTAACCTTGCACCGACTTCTGCATCAGCTCTGACAAACAGACATGCTACAGTTCTAGACTGGTTTTTCAAGACACAAATGGATGATCAATGTGTGTCACTTAGAGATTTGATCAAAGGCAACGATCACAAAGAAGACCATCTATAAATAGAGATGTTTTTCAAAGAAATATAGACTTACGCTAAATAAAAAAGCAAAAACTTGGAAAAAATTTCTCCTCATCTTCTTATAAAGTTTATTATATCTTGTAATCAGTTTCCCTGTTTGGAAAAATCTTCTTTCTATGTTCCTTCATAGATATATGTTCTTCTAAGGAAGAATAGCTAGAAAGAATTTATTCAAGTTAATCCAAGGTCTTTTACTATAAATCTTAAGGAAACTTGAATGTAGGTTAGTTTGAGTTACAAGCCCAAACACAAACCTTTGTAACCTCAATTCAGTAGTGATCAGTGTGGTTTAGCTTAGAGAGACTAGTTAAAGACTACTCAGTTCAACTTGAAGAGGCTGGTAAATAACTACTTGATTTGTGACAGTAAGGGTTGTCTACTGGTCACTAGTGAAAAATTGGGAAAACTATCATTGTTCTTTCTCTGGCATGAGAATGGTTTAGTGGAACTCAACTATTGTTGAGAACTAGATGTAGGCAGATTAGCTGAATCAATATAAAAACTCTTGTGCAGTATCTCTCCTCGCCTTCATCTTTTATTTATTTATTACATTCGGCATATTCATTGTGTTTCTTCTGAAAACTTTCTTTTAAGCGTTTAAGTTAACTTTCTTAGTTCAGAAAGCTCACTTTCTGACGTTTCTAACGTTATTTCTGCTGCACTTCAAGCTTGTAGCTTAATAGTATCTTGGTTGAGTTTTTCAAAAGTAAAAAGGGAAAGAGAAAGCAAATCACGATTCAACCCCCCTTCTCATGCACTTTCCTACCTATATTAGGTACATTTATCCTTGGTTAAGCTTAACGTGGGATTTAAATACCCCCAAAAATGCCTAGTTTGCTATAACAATCACCTTATTACTGAAGTCTACATTTTTTTTTCTATGCAAACAAGCTAATGCAACGAGCTATCCTCGCTACATCAAGCAAGAGAGTCAGGCAGACTCACTGTAATAAGACCCTGACACCGACACACATCCAAAATGATCTAGTTTTGACTAGTGAGCCCCCACCCCTATATAAACACAACATAACCGATTTCTCACCCCCAAGGTCAAAACTTAACAGCCTTCAATCCCTACCTCATTTTCTTCTTCTTCTAAGCTCCAAGGTAAGAAATTCATAGTGTTTTGCATAGTTCCTCCTCTGTTCTTAATGTTCATGCTTATGGGTATCAATGTACACAAGTTTGGTCATGTCTGGTTCTCTCCTAAAGCGCCTAAATCTATCCTAGTATATACAAGTTATCATTCATGGTGACAAACATTTGTATCATTCTCGCTCCCTAGAAATCCATTGGTGCTGACACCTTTTTCTCAAGCCCTTCATTAGTAGGTTTAAGCCCATGGCTTTATTTTAAACATTATGAATATTTTCTATGCATCGTATATGCTTCCTATGAGTTTAGAAAATTATTGATGCTATAAACATGTTTTATAAATTATGTCAAGTTAGAAAAATTATGATTTTTTATTATTCCATAAAAATGCATGACTCTTAGAAAATACATGGGACCATTGTTGACTATTGTATGTTATTTCCACTATTATGTTTCTTTAATTGTTTCCAAAACAATTATAAGATGAAAGTATTTTTCTTAGAGAGTAGAATGTAAAATGTAGAGATGATGGAAAGCACTAAAGTGAGTTTTTAACTTTTAAAACTTTAGTATGATGACTGTGAGTGATGTATATATAGGAATTAAAGAGAAACAGAGCTGAGTTAATGACAGTCAATTCGTTAACCTTAGTGTACCATGTTGCCCATGAAGGGCAATCACCTTTACTCAGATTAGTCCACGAAGGACGCAATTCATGAGGAACCGTTATGTGCGCTTGTTTAGAAAGGCCGTGATTCGTGAGGGACTGTTACAATTTGGATTAGATACTCTTGTTCACCAGAGACTGAGCATCGCCTTTATGACTTACTTAGCATTCTATCTCTTCTTTAATTCCTCAATAATATTTCTTATGTTTTCTTATTGTATATACAAAATTGTTGAGATCATTATTTTTATTTATATATTGTGAAAGAATCGATTTTTGGTTGCTGTATTACTATGTATGTATTTCTTATATGTATGGCTGAGAGTGAGAATCTACCCACTGAGTTTTAAATGAAACTCACCCATATATAGCTACCGTCCCAAAATCCTAGAACTTCCGAGTAGCTGTTAACTAGTTGTTTAGGTGAACTTCATTTTAGGGTGAATCTTGAAAGTATATCCAAAATCTCTTAGCCATTCAAATGTGGAACACTTTCATCCCTCTATTACCCCCTTCATCACGAGGAATTTCAATTAGACTTTCTTGAGTGAACTAATTTGTCCCAAATATTTTGGTCAAAACTAAAATGAAATTTTTGTTAAAAAACCCTTCCTGCGAATGTCTCCATTTTGCACTTGCGCATTTGCAACTTCTTTGGCACTTAGAAGTTATACTTGAACATTATTTCTCGTTTACTTGCATATGAATCGGATTGATTTGACATTGCAACATAGATTCATACGCAAACATTAGATCTTTGGGCATGAAGTATCATTCATGGTTCCTTTTAAATATTTTGGCCATATCCACGGATTCCTAGTGGAACTATGAGCTAGTTAGAATTATGTGTACACTGTTTCGTAGTGATAGCCTAAGTATATGCTACTGCAATAGAGAAAGAATTATGTCTAGCGGATGTTTATACGAGTTCCAAGATCATGGCTGTAATACCAAATTGTCATCCTAATTACAAAAAAGGATATGTACACAACATTACTTGCAAATAAAATGAAAATTTATCTTTAAACCACATGCAATTAGGGGCACAACTTCAAATAAGGATGACCAGTAAAGCATGACGAAAGAAACTATACATGGCTTTCTTCATGTAATTAAATGGACAACAAATCACCTTCATTTTGCTTTCCAAAATTGTTCAAAAAATCAAGTGGTGCCTTTCTGCATGACAGACAAATATAACTCAGTATGTATAAAGATACAATCCGTCCGAAGTGTAAGTTAGGGTAACGGAGATAACGAGGTTAGGGTATCAATACCATAAAAAAGACAATCGGCAACAGCCAGTATGTGAAATAGCAATCAGTTTCAGAAAGGAATAAACACAAAACCTGTTTTATATTCAAACTCGCAACAAACATATCTCAAGCTACAACGAGATTCCTCAAAATTGACACGAAATATGAAACTCTTAATCATGAAAATCATCAAGGAATCGGCCAATGTAGTGAAATAAATCAAATGCGGAGTCAAAACTGAACATTATCTCAGAATAAAGCACAAGTTAATACGAATTCAAAGGAATTTCCATCAGTACACAAACTTGTACAAGACTAACAGCAGACCATCACGGCTTAGTGGACCGGCATAGCTTAGTTGTTAGAAAATCAATTGAGACTAAAAAAAGCAAAGAGAGTGAGTGCACTTAAGGAAAAAAAATTCATTCCTACATTTCATTCTATTATATCAATAATTTAAATCTTCAAGACATCCTTCATCTTGCCAAGAATCCAAAATTCAACTCCATAACTTAACACTTTCATAGACAATGGTCTCTCCCTGTCAAGACTCAATTAGAATTGGCATTTATACTTGGTACGAACTTAATTCTCCTGAAACTGATGACCACAGCCCACACACGTGTAGAAAGTGGTTTGCCCTTCATCCGCTGATCTCATCTGAAATTATTAAGATTCACATACATAAAATGGCCTACCGTATAAGCTACAAATTAAATTGGTGAATCTTCACTATTAAATATAATCACCTGTCTAGTATAAAAGGTAGCTTCACCATGACCACATTTTTCACATTTCTTGTTGACCTGACAAGAGACGATATCATTAACAAAAAGAAAACATCTGCTTTAAAATGATGCACTTAATTATATATTGCAAGATGCATTACCTTAGACAATTGCACCTTCTCTTCATCGATTATAATGATTCCAAGCTCTCTTCTTATATCCTAACCACCAAAATGGGCACAAAAGGAATAGGTGTCAATAATTTATAGAGAACAAGGCCATGCTTTTGAATGACGATATCAACAATTTTTCTCCACTGCCATGGGATCCAGATTCCATAAAGGCTAAACTATTTATACTCCCACAATGGTGATCTTTCCACCAATTCCCACCATGGCAAAAACAAATAAAGCTGTTTGAACCCCCCCCCCCCCCCAAAAAAAATAATAATAATAATAATAACTTTCATACAATGAAAAACTGAACCTATCAGTTTATCATGGATTTATTATTCACATAAATCTAGAGGGCATTGAACATATAGCCTCTACCCAAACCTCCTCTCACACAATCACAGTGATCTACTAGGCCCACAGTCTTATAATGCACTGTGTGCTAGACAATAGAAATGATCTATTTAACAAAATTAATAAAAGTTCGACCTGCTGCTAATCTAAAGCATACCTCTGCAGATATTGTGTAACTTATTTCCTTTCCACGAATTTCTGATAACAGTACATTCAGTTAGAATACATAAAACGTCAAGGGAAGAAAGTAATATTTATGTAGTGGAGCATCTAAACCCAAAAAGGAGGGGGGAAAAAACACCTGACCTCAATATGCACCCATACACTATAAGCTTTAAATATGCAAGCTCAGCAAGACACACACAAACACATACACAAGTGCACCAACACTCCAGAAGTTAACGGTGCAAATTAATCTGTCTTCCACAGTTCCATAGATGATCACAGAATAAAATTCATATTTTGTCATGAAGCCTTAAATAGTATATGAATCTAAATAAAAGAGATGGTAGAAAACAAAAAAGAGAGATACTCTTGCAATACTCTTACCTGCTCACTAGACCAATGACATACTCGTTAAATATAAAAACTTCAAAAATATTACAGATGCACATTATTAAGGGAAAAGCACAACAGAAAACATCTTGTAAAAGCAACATATTCTGCTCCTCACCAGATGAAATAAGCATACCGGTAGACCAAATCTCTTACACAGAATATGATGGACATCATCTCTATAATGCTTTAAGAGAAATAGCAGTTGCCATATACACACGTAACATAAACACCCAGCAGACAAGAAATTTGAGTGACCTTGAAAACCAAAGCATCATGCTACCCAAAACATTGATTCACAAACACACTGACTGCTTCTTTTTAAGAGACAGAGCAGTTTTGCACATATTAAGGGCCAACTCAGGCAGGAATAATTTGGTAGCAGCATTATCTGAACCCAATTTCTAGTGTATCAAAACTAGCACGTTTTAAACTTGTCAATGCAAAGTTAACCCTTATGCACTCTCAGCCCAAAAAAAAACTGCAACTAATATTTCCCAAAACCTACCCAAAAGATATATATATATATATATATATATAAACCCTAAGTAAGTTATGGTAACCATGTGTTGGTAACACATCAGCAAAGAAAAACCAGGCATGTAAATTAATTTGCATAAAAACAAAAAAAGAAGTTATACCTTTTATTTTTCGCCTAGTCTTGCATAAGGGACACTCTGCGTATTTAGTTGAAGGGACCGTGAGCATCGTGCCGCACAAATGGCAGAACGAGAAATCGCGTCCTTGAGAATAAGCCATCCAAACGAAACAAATTTAGCAGAAAAGAAAGTCAAAAACAGTGTTGAGGAGCAAGAACTTTTCGCTTGGCGCAGAAAAGAAGCTGCAGAGGAGTCGCGTTATGTTGGATTGTGTCTGTAACAGGCAAGATAATGGAGTATCAGTGGTGAAAGCGCACACTTTTCAAGCCTGTAAGCAGAGAGGCGCTGGTATAAGTGTCAATGTCGAGTGAGGTGCGAGAGTGGAAAGATGAAGAACCGCAAAACCCCAAACAATGGGGAGGAAGAGCAAAGCCGTCTACGTGACCCAAAATCTGAGTTAATGGATTAATCGAGTTGAATACAGGCCAGAAGCAGGGCCAAACCTGCAAATATGCGTAAAAAGGCTGCAAAACAATTATGTACCTGCCTATAAAAGTAAAATCAAACTACATTGAGTGTAAAAAAAAAAGAATAACTAAATCCAAATTATCCAAAATAAGAAATTGGTCATTCACAAATACTGGAAATGAAACCACAAAATGGTTCTGATTTTCTGTTCCAAAAAACTGAACCGACGCATAGGGGTGGGAATAGGCCAGGCCAAACCCTAAACAGGCCAAGCCTGTAACAAGAATATTGAGCCTAAACGTAGCCTATTACCTATTAGAAGCTTTATTTATGGCCTAGCCTAAGTTACTTGAGAGGCCTGGCCTGGCCTTAAGCCTATTTTTAAAATCCGTTATAAATCATATAGTAGGCCATAATGCCAAGCCTTCGTGTAGAAGGGCTAAACAGGCCTAAGCCTTTTAACACCCCTTAAATAAGCCTTCACAAAAATAATATAGCACCAAAAATATACTGAAATAGATAATATATTTTTTTAATAATTCAGCATAGAAGATAACTACATAAAAACAAATAAAAATGTCATTGATCAAATTACCTTTCGTGTCTCAATAGTCCGTGGTTCCTGCCTGGTGCTATAACCTTCCCCTCCTCAAAAATTACACGCCTGGAAGAAGATATTAAAGGTTACATGAATATATTGATCCAAAAATAAAATTTAGAAATAATGCTCCGATGAAGTTACAAAAACCAAGTTTGTCCAAAGTATTCATTGCACTAAACGATGAAGATAATGAACGAACGCAAATTTATTTCAACCAAATTGACACAAGCAATATCAGGAGGAATTACAAGCAGTCACAAAAATTACATAATAGTGCCTAATGAAAAATACATAATAAACTTATCACATGACCAATCAATCACAAAAATTAATAAAAGAAGCAACCTCAGTAGCAGAAAACACAGCAAGCATTAGAATCAGGAGAAAGTGAGAATAGAGATAGAAGCAAACATGGAAACAAAAAAGAGAAATTAGCTAACCCAGATCTCAATTTTGAAGCAGAAATCACAGCAAGAACAGGATTAGAGAAAGAAAAAGAGGGACAAGGCTTACGGTGGTGCGAATTGGGATCAAATCTTGGCGATGGAGCGAGCTCTTTCGAAGACCGTGCTGCGCGTGGATTGCTTCACACGATGATGGTGCCAGCTATTTTGACTACGAGCAGAAAGCCCCCTGCCCTTTGGCTCCTCTAACAGTGCGAGCTGAGGATGGTCGTGCTAGGTCGAGGCTAAGGCCCATGGTGTTGGGGGGCAGCAGCGGCTTGCAGGTCTGAGAATGGGAGAGGGAGATGGTTCTAAATTAGGGTTTATGTCATAAGGGTTGGATTTTGGAATCTGACTATGGCAAATTTGGAACTTATTCAATTTTATTAAGGAATTGAATTAAATTTTATGTTTTAAAAGCAATTGAAAGAAAAGAGTTGAAATTTCATGAGAATTAAAATTTAACAAAATTAAAGAATTAAAATCAGACCCAAATACGTGTTATTTGGTGTGAAAATTGAATTCCAACAAATGAAAATACCAAAATTAACTAAACTTGAATATAATGTTTTGTTCCTAACCTATTAATAAAAAATAAAATAGTAAAAATAATTAAATTAATTCATTTTTAGACTCATTTCAAATTAAAAAATTGAATTGACTTCTTTAATTTACTGATTCATTCCAAATATAGGAATTCAATTCAATTCCTGACGGATTTCAATTCCTCATGGAATTCAACCTACTTGAGATGAAAATTGCCGAATCTAATTTCTAAATTATTTAATTAATTAAATTTTTTTTTTTTTGGAAGCAGATACAAATGGATTTGTTGGATGAGCTATTATCAAGTTAGTAAGATAGCACCATGGTGAGCATTTTTTATAAAAAAACTCATGACCCGAGGTACAAATCCTCCTTTCACTTATATATTATTTTACACTAGTATATAAATATATTTATAAATTGGCCGTATAGAGAGCCTAGGCCTAACCTCTTTATGTAAGTAACCTTTTTAAAAAGCCTGAGCCTGACTTAATTATTAAAAAAGCCAGGCCAGGCCAAGCCGCAAGCAAGCCACCTGGCATATTTCCATCCCTACCAACGCAAGACAATATGTAAAAGCTACATTTTTGTCTATATTGTCGAAATATATATTGAAAAGATGGAAGTTAGCTAGTTTACAACAAGTTAAAAGCATGAAGACCTCAAAAGTGAAGCTTCCAACAATGCAACAAACATTGAGACAAACCCCCAAACAAAATTATTATACATTTGAGTTGAGATTGTCTCGGTGAAAATAAACAAAAATAGTCATGAAAATGAAAATTCATGTATGGAATATATAGTGCAAGAAAGAACCATACCATCATGATAAAAACAAAAACTAAAATTTGTGAACCCTAAATATCAAATGCAGAACCGTAAAAAACTACAAGAGTGCAAACCGTATGATTTTTATGAAACAACCAAAGCCTGATGTATAATTACAGAAAATTATGAACCAAGAACAATAAAAGTTAAGAACTTAAGAGATTGAGGTAAGAAGATGAGGTTAATTAGATGAACAGAGATAAGAAAAATAATTCGATGCAACACGTTGGAAAAAAATGCAATTTAGAAGTAACAGCTAACATTTAAACGAAAATTAGAGACACCCAATAATTAATTTGATTAAATGGGATTTTTTTTTCAAAGCAAAAAATCAACCTCAGAACTGTGTTAGTTGATAGGGTAGGGAACAATAGCAGCAGAGATCTGGGAGGAATACGGTCAAGATAAAGAACGCAGTCTCAAAAGCAGAAGCAAGAAAGAATAAAGAAAGGTATGAGCATGTGGCTTTGAGACAGTAGAGGATTTAGTGGCCGCTCAATTTGTTAAAACTGAACAAACGGGAGTAACCGTTAGAAGTAAGTAATTAAGGATTTAGGGTTTGTAGTCATTTTTTTTTTAATTGCCATACCTCCTAGGAGTCAACATGTAGCCTAGATCAGAGTGTTCCACCTAGATTGTAACACTATAACTAAATGTGTGGTACGTATCATATTCATATACCATATAACAATCGACTCATTTATTTATAAGCTCTTATCCAAGTAAATTACTTCTTGATCATATTCACCTAGGATGAAGTATTAGCGCTTAGCAGCATATAGTTGAAACATGATGAATAGAAAGAAAAATAATGTATAAATGAGTCTTACTAAATTTTCTCAAAGTACGAATATCATCGGCATTTTTATTCATACACAACTAGGTGAATATGCCTTGTCATTACGTGTATAATATACAGTCATCCAAAAATCATAGTACATAGATCAAAGAGTCTATGCAAGGATTGTACAAAGTTCATCAAAGTACGCCATATAAACCAGGTCTAAGGTAAGACCATCAAAAGACATGTACATAATGGGTTCTATCCAATTCAAGTATACTAATTAACAGTATCTCTAGAACAATTGTGGCCAGATGGCGGCTTCCTAGTGGCACCGAATACTTTAGTAAAGGTCATTATTGTGAATCTAAGGTAGATATGGAATACACATAGGGATGAGGATTCTAAATTTCTCATAAAGGTACTCCCATACGCATATAACTATTACCATTATCTACATCAGCTGCTTCGGTTTATTTATAAAAGTATTGCATGAAAGTAAAATAACTAATAACAATTATCTTACTTTGTAAAATCCTTATCCAAAGTAGGTCTATTTTATTCAATCATCATCATTTAGAGTATATAATGTTAAGCTTAAGTATAACCATCCTAATCTCAATAAAGTAATAGATTTATTTACTTAGCACATGGCATAGAGAAATACTTTGGACAATTGCTACTTTAAATATCTTGGCCCTCAACTATGGTGGCTTATTCCTATACAAGATCATTGGATTTACTTTCTCCAATTCTCACACAAACCTATTCCTAATCAGGTTTACTTTCCCTGATTCAATTCAAAGATAGCTAGGTTTACTTTCCTCGACAGACTGGATTTACTTTCTCTAGCCCAAGAAACATATTCTCATGGTTTCGTTCACATGTAAGCAATTGTAATAATTATCCACATTCATATATGCTTAACATCATCCATAGAGCCATATAGTATAAATGAGATCAAGTCATAATCATTTTATTATAATATCAACTAGTTTAGTGTATTGTCCTAATTTTTAGTCTTAAAGAAAATTATGGATCAGCCACTAAACCTCATCAAACTAGAGCCAAACTATTTTTCAGAGTTATTTCCATATGTCTATAAGACCCTATAAAAGTTTCAAAGCAAAATAATGTATGTAATTATGTTAATAAAATTCCACAAATTCAAAGGTCAAAAAACCACTCAGTTTCAGCCAACAGTCAGAAGTCTCGATTTTTCTACCCTATCAAATGAATAGATAAAATCCTGCAAAAATTCAAGCTTCGACTTCAAGATGTCTTCAATAACTTGTAAAACTTTTAGCTCAAAATTCGACCATTTGGTATAGTAACAAAATTAGAAAAATTCAATACTCTAGAATTGATTGTGCAGGTAGAAATCCTGACCAAATCAGTTATTGAATTTTTAAAAATAGTAAAATACAAAAAATGACTCAAGAAAATTAGTGGAAACACTTCCATATGTTAGCTTCATCACAAAAAAAATTTCAATCAAGATAAAGTCTCTAAATCAATAAGAAAAATATAAAAAGTTCACCTGGTTGCTTATAACGAGGATTTCTAGAAACATAGTTCACAATATGTTCTCAGGAAAATGGTTTTCTTACATCATCTAATCACTCTACCAAATTAAGCATATCAATATCTATGTATTATCAACCAATAAAACTAAAAATTCCAAACTCAATCAATCAGAAAGTTTCAAAGTAAATTTTGAAAGAAAATAGATAAATAAAGCCCTACTTGGCTCTTTGAAAGCTTAAGCTCTCGTTTTTAGTTTTCTTAAAAGGTTCTCTACCAAATTCTTGATCTATATCTCTCAAATACTCTTATAACAAGCAAAATAACAGCTGACATGATGATATGATAGGGTGGGGTTTGTAATAAGGAATTGATCTTGGATTTATAAGAGGTAGTATATATGTTGTGATTTTGGCTATGGGATTTTGAGTGAATTTTGAAATTCTTAGCTAGGGTTCATTTGATGGTTAGAGGAAGAAGATGTAGATAGTTGAAAATTGTGGATTCTTGGTTGGCAATCCTAGGGGAAAAAGTGTTAAGATGTTGATCTTATGATTTATGATAATGTGTATGATAATTTCAATTGAAAAATTGTTTTTCTTCAAGATAAATACATGTATTTTTGTTAACATTCTATTGGTCCCTAGAAAAGGCAATGGTGTAGCTTCTTCTAAGCCATACACTTGTCCTACTAGGTACCTTACTTATATTGCAAATTTCATACAGTATGAAAAACTACATATCATAATTTCACCGAATGGATAAAATATCGTGTCTGTAAAATAGATATTTGTTATGAAATGATGGGCCCAAAAGGCAGTAATAGAGTGGCAAAAAATAAATATGCAGAAATATAAAATAAATGACACCAGAAATTTATATGGTTCAGCTTAAAGTCTATGTCCATAGGCAAAGGGGACAACTAAATATTTTACTATGAAATATGATGGAGATACAAAAGCTCGATGTAACGCCCCAATTTTTACTGTAATTTTTACTGTCATTAGAAATTACCGAATTACCGTAGGTAATTATTACATAAGATTTGAGGCCAAACAATCCTCAATAAAGGAATATAACATTAGAAGAGAGGTTAGGAACGATTCATGCGAGAGTCGCAAATCTTGAATTTCTGTACGTATAAAATGACCAAAATGCCCCTAAAGTTATTTTACTCAGAAAATGAGGATCGTGGGCCCCCTATTCTCAAGGGGATGTTTTGAGGATAATAAGGGATTGTTTGTGTTATGTGTGTTAATAGAGCAGAAGGATCTCAATTTTGAGTTTCGACGCGCGAAATGACCAAAACACCTCATTTGTTTTAACTCAGATGTGTGCCGACTGAGCCCGAACCTCACTAAAATGTTTTAAAATGTGTTTTTAAGCCATGATTAACCATTGGTTAAGCTCGGGTGGCCTCGGGCAATTTTTAAGTGAAAGTACGATTTTGCCCCTGTTTTTGGGCAGTTTTGCGAATTTCGGGATTTTTGATTCAGATAATCAAACCTAAGCAATATTAGGCTCAAATTAAAGCTTATTAAATTCTAAATATTAATCTAGAGTCAAAATCATGTATTTAGATTGATTAGAACCCAAAATTGCTCAAAAATACCCAAATTGCTTACTAATTCACTTAAGCCCTTAACCGTAAATTCTCTAAATTACATGAATACCTTACCTACACCTAAATAATGCATGGAACACACAAATTTCACTTCTTTGGGCTGTAATGGATGAAATTATTGATGCCATTATGCAGCTGAATTATTGCCAAAAGTTGCACTAAAACAAAATGCCAAAATGTCACCATAAGAGACATAATTCCTTAATTTCATACAACTTTGTCTAAAATGATTTTTCCTCCCTTATTTCTCCTGCAAAATTCTGTCCACTACCTCATCATTTTGGCCAATTAGAAGCCTCAAAATCTTCTATAAATAGGCTTGCTTGAGTGGTCTTGGAATGCTTGGTTCATAACTAGTTTTTAGGAGCACCAAAAACTTTCTTTCTTCCTCCTCTTTGGCTGAATTCTTTCTTCAATTTTTCAAGGAGATTTTGTTTCATTTCACTTCAAGAAATCAAGTTCTCTTCCTCTTCTTCAACTCAGATTAGGTAGGGAGTAGTTTCTAAATTTATTTCTATGCTTTGAGGAGTTGTGTTTTTAGCTCAAAATGATAAAATTATGAACTTACCTTAGCTTTTCATTTCGGTTTTCCTCTTCAATTTTTCTTTAACCAATTAAGCCATATGGCCTAGGTGGAACTAAGATGATGGCTTGATGATGAGGACCTTGAGGGTGGGTTGTAAATCCATCACAAGTTAGGCCTCTAAAGCTTGAAAATTCCACTTGATGCAAAACTTTAAAGAATAATGCTTTATGATGCTAAAATAAAGATTTTTAGTTTAGAACTTGAAAGATGTATTTTCCTCTTATGTTTTAATTCTTGTTAAGATATGTGTTGGGTTGAATTTATAATTCTTTTAAAGTCTTGAAGGAGCTCTAGTAAAGAAACAAAATGAATTTGCATCCATGATTAAGTTTATGCTTTGCATAACCATGTTTACCTTCTATGTCATCACTAAATTTTCAAGAATGAATAAATGAACTTGCATTTCTCATGTTTAAATTCCAAGCTTGTATTTCATGTTTATGTTTCAAGTCATCACTTAATCTTTCAAGATAATAAAGAGGTTGCATCTCATATTTAATTTATGCTCTCACTATATTTTATAATGGCTAAAAGAATCAATGCATGGCATGTTTATTTTATGTCATCACCTAAAGATCTTAGAGCTCAAAGACTTGCCCATGTATCACAAGCAAAGAAATATGATTATTGGAGTTAAAGAATTTATTCTTTAAAAAGTCTTGAGATTGGAGCTTAAAAAGATGTAATAATAATTCTCTTCTCCCTCTACTAGTCCTGTGTGGACTACCGCCGCTCCGGTTTCTTAATATTCTCTTCTCCCTCTACTGGTCCTGCGGACTCAGCCGCTCAGCTTTCTTAATATTCTCTTCTCCTCTCTCGGTCTGTGCGGATTCACGCTCCAGTTTCTTGTATCATGTTATATTTCAAGTTCTTGCATCATGTTTAATTTTCAAGTCATCACCTTAAATCTTAAAGATAAAGAAATGGAATTGCATATCATGTTTATAATTCCAAGCTATCACCTTATAAAGATAAGATTAAAATAAGGTTGCATAGCATGTTTATAATTCTAAGATGTCACCTAAATCTCTAAAGCTCAAGACTTACTCCTTTTATCTTAAGTGAGAATTTTAATTGTGAAGATCCTCCCAAATTTGACAAAAGAACTGGTTTCTAAATGAGTTTTAAGGCTTTGCAAGGATTTTCACAGGGAACTAGTATTTTATATGCACTTAAAATATGATTCTATGTAATTGCATGAGGTTCATGATTCGGCCACTGATCTGAGTTTAGTATCAATGTGTGATAATGATTTGATATGTTTGAAGTTGTGATAATTATGGTTTATTGTTAGGAGAATGATTCATAATTGGTTTAGTAACTAATTAGTTCTATAATTGATAATTCTATGTAAGGATTGAATGCTTATTAAGTACTTGATATCAATGAATGATTTCTGGCTTGCATGTTATAGTTCTTTGTTGCAAATAATGAGAATGCTTATGCATGAAATATTCTTTATTATGTAAAATTTACCTTTGTTGCTAGAAGAAAGTGTATCATTGTAAAAGTGTAATTTGGAAAGGTTCGGGCTAAGGAAAGACTTGGTATTTAAGCGTGTCCATTGTGACCCACCTCTCTTTCCTGAGAATCTCCTATATGCATGATTACAGTTGATATATATTATTCTAGCTTAAGACTATAAATGAGAAAATGTTATGATGTTTATGAATTGTATTGTGATATAACATGCAAAGATTTAATGGTGACTTAAACTTATAAGAAAATGATCCTTTGGAACCATCGGACTATAGGTGGTGAAAAGGTGATTTTAGCCCCTAACCCGTTCTCTCAAAAGGGTAGAGTCGGGACTTTAGCTTATCAAAAGGGATAAGTATATGCTAGTGACGACTAGTAAAGTATGAGCTCATAACCTAAATTACTCCCAAAAGGGTGGAGTATAGGGTGGCCCAAGGAAAATAATGATGATGATAAGATTTTAAGTCACCTAAGGCACTAAAGAAATGAAAAATGTGCACTGTGTCCACGTGTAGCTAATATTATATGACGTTCTTTTATGCATGTTATTTGATAATGATGATGAGGAATATGATGTAATGATAAAGGAAAAGTTCATTGTAAATATGACATGTTAAGATTATGATGCATTATAAGACGCATGATTAAAAATTGACGAACCTCGGTTAAGTATTTGTCCGAACTTAAAATGAATCTTTGCATGCTCACTATTTTAGAATAATCCCGAGGTTCCTGGGGACTTTGATGATGACACTGTAGAAGGAGGTACCCTACTGAGAATTCTTTAGCAAGATTCTCACTCCCTTTTCTTTATTTTCGTCATTGTCTCCAGATTCAGATGGCGACATTCGTCCTGTTCGTTGATACCCCTACTTGGGAATTTCACTATGATCCAGTGCATCGCTCGTATCATTTTGAAAGGAGGTGCGCAGTTCGTGTTTTTATTTACATAGGTCGTCCATTTGCACATCATGTCCCTAGTTATCGATTTTCTCCTACTTCTCCCTATGGCGATGAAATGGTTTTCGAACATGCACGACCACTTGATGAAAGGATGTTACGTTCTTATCCCGCTTCATCTGCTGTCCATGGATTTCCAGAGTATATTCCTGAGATGAGAAATTCTGAAACTGATCCTTCAGAGGACACTCCTACTCATGTATATTCTGAGAGCTCTGCTCCTACTCCCACACGTGTAAGAGAGGGTAGTGAGGAAATAGTTGTTCAGCCGAGGTTAGCAAGAAGGCCGTCCATGCGACCCCAGCCTGGTGCATCTCGTGTGTCCCCTCCCGAGGGAGCTCATCAGTGGATCGGATTTATTCCCCCATTTCCAGGACAGTGGCCATAGAGGGTTCTTAGTAGATTTATGTGTGATCATGCACCCTAGTTTTAGGATAACCTTCCTGGCTTATGGAGTTATCTAGTTTAGGGGCATGTATTTCCTTATGTATATTTTCTTTTATGGGTTTGCATAAGACAATGATGTATGAACATAACCCACCCTTTGAGTGAGGTTATTGTATGTAAATATATGCTATAATGTGCTTATGGATGTTATATGATGGAGCCAAAGTAATATGATGTGATATATTCTTAAACGTCTTATTATACTCCGCTTACTCGTTCACATTGTACTCGGCTCACGTTTTCAATTATGTGTTAAAAAAAATGGCTCGTAATTTCACTAAGTATTTTCAAATTATGAAGAAAGAACCAAAGCAAGGAGTAAAGTCTAGTCATTAATCAGATTCAACCTAGGTGTATCTGGTTAATTACTAGGGTGTTACACTCGACACACTCTACTCAATACCCAAATCCCAAATACACCTAAAATAACCATCAGTATTTTTCTCACTAGTGTATACTCTCAACTCACAAAAAAGAATAACTCACAAGAAATGAATAATTTTACTCTATAACTAAAGGGAGGAGAGGATGGATTATTGGTGTGTTTTAGAACTCAAATGAAAGCTCAATTTATAGAGCTTAGGTGCACACATTTTCAAGCTTCAGATAATGGTTTTCCAATGTGTTACGGTGCTTTGCCAATTTTGCCAAAGTCAAAACAAGATTGCACTACTAGTTAAGGATTGCAATCTTGACAAATAGCATATTGATTTTGAATGGCTTGCTACATACATGGACTTTTGTTCAAGAGCATGTTACCAAGGCTTGAAAAGTCAAGTCATATTATCAACAAATTTCTACCTTAGCTTGATTTTTTGTAAGGTCTTAGATTATCAAAGTCACCTTTTCCAGTGTGCCCATAAGGGTAAATTCACATATTGTGAATGCCAACTAAGTCCAAGTAATGCTTGAACTTAGCTCTCGCGATTGACTTTGTCAACATATCTGTTGGATTATCTAAGATACTAATTTTCTTCATTACAATAGTGCGTTAAGAAATGATCTCTCGAATAAAATAATATCTAACATCAATATGTTTGGTTCTCTCATGATACATTTGATTTTTGGTCAAATGTATGGTGTTTTGGCTATCACAATAAATAGTTGTAACACCTTGTTCTAAGCCCAAATTGCCTGCCAAACTCCTGAGCCAAATGGCTTCCTTCACCGCTTCTGCTGCTGCCATGTATTTAACTTCTGTAGTTGATAATGCAATAGTAAACTATAAAGTTGCTTTCCAACTAATTACACTACTCAAAAGCGTAAAGACATATCCTGTCAGAGATCTCCTTCTGTCAACATCTCCAGCATAATCAGAGTCAACGTAACTAATAAGGCTACCACTAGTGTTAGAACTCCTGTCATATACTAAGCCAACATCTGCAGTACCTCACAGATATCGAAGTATCTATTTCACTGCCTGCTAATGTATCTTGCCAGGATACCCTATATATCTACTAACAACACTAACAGCGTGTAAAATATCTAGTCGAGTGCATACCATAGTATATATTATGCTTCCAATTGTACTAGCATAAGGAACATATGACATTTGTTCCTCTTCTTTAGAGGAATGTGGTGAATGTGTGACTGATAATCTAAAATGGGCTACCAATGGAGTATTCACAGGCTTTGCATTTTGTATTCCAAAGCTCTCAAGTACTTTTTCAATATACTTTTTCTGAGACAAATATAATTTGCCAGCACACCAATCCCTGTGAATTTCCGTGCGCAAAATCTTGTTAGCTGCACCCAAGTCTTTCATTTCAAATTCACCATTTAGTTGCTTCTTTAGCTTCTTAATCTTAGATATACTCTTAGCAGCAATGAGTATGTCATCAACATAGAGCAACAAATAGACAAATGAGCCATCTGAGAGCTTTCTAAGGTAAACACAGTAGTCATAGTCACTCCTTGAGTAACCATGGCCTAACATGAAAGTATCAAATCTCTTATACTACTGGCGAGGAGATTGCTTTAAGTCATATAATGACTTCTTTAAAAGACATACATGATCCTCCTTACCTTGAACAGTGAAACCTTGCGGTTGCTACATGTAGATCTGTTCTTCAAGCTCACCATGAAGAAAAGTTATCTTAACATGGAGTTGTTTAAGCTCTAAGTCAAACAATACAAGCATAGCAAGCAACACCTGAATGGAGCTATATCTTACAACACGAAAGAATACTTCATTGAAGTCTATTCCTTCCCTTTGGCTGAAACCTTTTGCAACTAAGCATACTTTGCACTGAGCCGGTTCAACGCTAGGGGATCCTTCCTTTTCTTGAAAATCCATTTGCAGCCAATGACTTTATGCCTTTTAGGCGGTTTCACCAACTCCTAAGTCTAGTTCTTATGAAGAGAATCCATCTCTTCACTCATTACAGCAATCCATTGTGCAGACTCTTCACTCGAGATAGCCTCATGGTATGTGCTAAGATCTTCTGATTCCACATTCTCTGCCACTGATAATGCAAAAAAGACTATGTCTACATGACCATACCTCTGTGGTGGCTTTATTTGCCTCTTTTCTCTATCCCTAGTAAGGCTATAATGTTGCGACTGTTGTCTTGCATCTACAACATCAATAGTATCTTGATCTTCTTCTTGAATGAGCTGATTAGAAGCATCTTCTTCTATCTGCTTTGGTGGTTCAGCTTCAAACTCCACCTACTTGCTAACATCTTGGCCTTTTTCTGCATCGCCAACCTCCTTTTCGGATGAAGCATGGATGATTCATTGAACTTGACATTTCTGCTGATTATGAATTTGGATGACTTTGGTTCTGTACACTACAATCTATAACCTTTCACCTCAGTTTCATATCAAGAAATATGCATTTTAGTGCTCTTCGCATAAACTTTTGATCATCAATATAAGCATGTGCAGAACAACCGAAAATTCTCATATTCAAATAATTAGCAGGACCACCAAACCATACCTCAATAGGAATCTTCAAATCGATCACAATTGACGAAGATCGATTTACTACGTGGCAAGCCATATTGACAACTTCAGCCCAAAATTCTTTTGGTAAATCAACATTCGAGAGCATACAGTGAGCCTTCTCCAAAAGAGTTCTATTCATACGTTCTACTACTCCATTTTGTTTCGGAGTCTTTTGCACATTACGATGTCTTATTATGCCTTTATTTTCACAGAACTTGTTAAACTGACCTCCACAAAACTCCAAACCATTATTTGTTCGGAGGCGCTTGATTTTCCTGCAGGTTTGGTTCTCAATAAGCGCTTTCTATTTCTTGAAAGTATGGAACATATCATTCTTGTATTTTAGAAAATAAACCCATACATTCCTTGAGAAATCATCAATGAATGTCAATAGGTATCTAACACCACCTTTTGACGGAACAGTGCACGGCCCTAAAAGTCAGAGTGGATGTTATCCACTATGCCCTTAGTCATGTGGATAACAGTACTGAACTTAACTTGGTCTGCTTCCCATAGAAACAGTGTTCACAAAAGTCAAGCTTCCCGATTTTGTGATCCCCTAGTAAGTCGCGCTTGCTCAAAATTGACATTCTTATTTCACTCATATGCCCTAGACGCACATGGCACAAACGAGTAGTATCTAAATCTGAATCAGATGAAGATGATACTGAGGCAGTGCCAATAATTGTACTTTCTTAGAATAAATAAAGACCGTTAACCAACTTGCCTTTTATCACAAGAAGAGTACCCTTGGAGATTTTTAAAACTCCACCTTCAACAAAATATTTATACCCTTGAGAATCAAAGACGCTCAAAGATATAAGATTTTTCTTCAGGTCCAATATATACCGAACATCACTCAGCATTCTAACAACTCATTGTGCATCTTAATTTGGACTGTTCCAATGACAATGACCTTATAGGGCATATCATTCCCCATAAGGACAACACCACCATCAAATGATCGATAAGTTGTAAACCAATTCCGGTTTCAACACATGTGGTAGAAACAACCTGAATCAAGTATCCAAGTATCACCAATTGAACTAATTGATACTGTGAAAACATTATCAGTACTTTCAGCTACAATGGCTGCATCATTTGAATCTTTGTCCTTTTTGTCTTTGAGCCTCAGACATTCTGCTCTCCAGTGCTCTTCTTTCTTGCAATATTTATATCTGCCTTTACGATATCTAGAGTTAGATCTAGACCTTCCTTTGCTGCTACTCGATCCAATCTCCTTTGACCTCCCTCTAGAAACCAAGCTAGATGCAATATAATCATGACTGGCGGTATCATGCTCCATTTTGTCGCGATTTAAAAGTGCGTTTAACCTCATCAATTTTAAGGCTTTCATGACAATATATGAGTGTCTCACGAAAATGCCTATATGAAGGAGGTAAGGAACAAAGCAACAACATTGCTTGTTGCTCACTTTCGCCTATATTTTTCAAATATGTGATGAGTAATGTGAACTCAGTTATGTGAGACTGGATTGATGTCCCTTCTATCATATGAAGCATGTACAGACATTGCAACACACTTAGATGGTTGGCCACCATCTTAGTCATATATAATGACTCTAACTTGGTCCACAGTGATTTTGCTATTTTTTCCAAAAGGACCTTTTGCAGCACATTGTCTGTAATGCATAACTAAATAATAGAAAGAGCCTTTTGATCGACATTTTCCCATTTAGATTCCTTCATTGTCCGAGCCTTTTTTCCTTGTTAGAAAATGTTACTTTTAGACCTTGTTGTACAAGAACAGCCATTATACGGACTTTCCATATTTCAAAATTAATGCAACCATCAAATTGCTGGATATCAAATTTTGTAGTAGACATTTTAAAACAAATTAGCCTAGAACTCTATAAGAGCTCTTATACCAATCTGTTGTGAAATGGCAGGCCCAAAAGGCAGTAATTGAGTGGCATAAAATAAATATATGGAAACATAAAATAAATGACACTAAAAATTTACGTGGTTCGGCTTAAAGCCTACATTCACAGGTAAAGGTGACAACCAAATATTTCACTATGGAAATATGATAGAGATACAAAAGCTTGACACACTCCACTCAATACCCAAATCCTAAGTACACCCAAAATACCTATCGGTATTTTTCTCACTAGTGTATATCCTTAATTCACAAAAGAGAAGAACTCATAAGAAATAAATGATTCTACTCTATAACTAAAAGGAGGAGAGGATGGATTGTTGTGTGTTTTAAAGCTCAAATGAAAGCTCAATTTGTAAAGCTTGGGTGCACACATTTTCAAGCTTCAGATAATCATTTTTCGGTGTATTAGGGTGCTTTGCCAATCTTGACAAATAGCATATTGATTTTGAATGGCTTACTGCATATATGGACTTTTGTCCAAGAGCATGTTACCAAGGCTTGAAAAGTCAAGCCATATTATCAATAATATTGTTAACTCCAAAACCCTATCAAGATGTGCTAATCTGTTTTGAATGACAATAAAGTCAATTTAAAGAAGATACTTTGAAGAATGACTAATGTTTGTCTTGAGTTTCTTGTAAGATCATAAACAGAATTCTATCGTTTAGTAAAAGCGAGGCTTACTCAAACAAGGATAAAAATTCACATCGCATGTGCAAACATGTTTATCTTATGACAAGAGATATGAACTGTAAAGGAAGTGAATATAATATCCTTATTCAAGCAGAAAATAACTAACGATTGAAGAGGAATTAGCGAAACAAGAAACCAAGGTTTTGAGACTTTAAAAAATAGTATTGGACTTTAGAAAGTATATTAAAAAGGAAGATATCTCATAATCTATGAAGCCAAAGTGTTCTACTATCTTCAATTCTCACATTCGTAAAGATTAGGTCATCAACAACAGTGATTAAAGACAAGAAGACTCATATCTCAAGCAAGAAAAGATTACCGCACTTCAGAAAGCTTACACTCAGTAAAATAGTGCAAATCTATAAGGAAATGGAGGGAAATTTTTAATTTCAAATTTGAATTTAAATTTGAAAAAGTCAAATCCCGGTATCAGAACTGACTGATCATCTTCTTATCTTTGAAGTCAACTATTCAAAAGTTCTTGAAGAAAAAGTTTAAAAATCATGGTTCAGAAAGTAAGCAGTTTTCTAAAGGGCATTAGAAACCTCTATTCCTCAATGACTTTTGCAAACTGATCTAACAGATAGATAGGCTACTCTTCTAGATTATCTTTTCAAGACACAAATAGAAGATCAACTCATATTCCTGGAAGATATGATCGAAGGCAACGGTCACAAGGAAGACCTTTATAAATAGAGATGTTGTGTTTACAAAGAACATGACTTAATGCTGAGCAAAAGAGCTGAAGCGCTACCAAGTTTTCTCTTCATTCTTCTATAATATTCATTACTGCTTGTAATCCTTTCCTTGTTCATAAAATCTTCTTTCTATACCCTTCATTGATCATACGTTCTTCTAAGGAACTATATCTGGAAAGAAGTCATTCAAGTATTTCAAGATCTTTCAGTGTAAATCCAAAGAAATCTTGAGTATAGGTTAGTTTGAGTGGCAACCCAAACATATAACCTTTGTATCCTTGATCTAGAAGTGATCAATGTGAGATAGCTTGAAGAGGCTTATTAAAAACTACTTGCAATGTGACAGTAAAATAGTTTTTACTAGTCACAGTTTTTGCTTGGAGAGACTAGCACAAAACTACTCAGTTCAGCTTGAAGAAACTGGTGAATAACCACTTGGTTTGTCATAGTAGAATTTATCTACTGATCACTAAACATAACTTGGGAAGGCTACTGTATAGACTATCTTTGTTCTTTCTTAGGTTGGAAAAAGAGTTAATGATACTCAACGTTGTTGAGAACTAGATGTAGGTAGGTTTGGCTGAACCAGTATAAAATCTTTTGTGTTGAATCTTCTTTTATGTTCATCTCTTATTTTATTTCCATATTTGTTCTTGTATCAATATCTATTTTAAAAAGACTATCTTACATTTTTCTTTTACTTGTTTAGTTCAGAAAGTTCACTTTCTTAAGTATCTAACGCTATTTTCTATTGTGCTATAAGTCTACAACTTGATACCTTTTGATAAAGTTTTTCAAAACTTCACTAACAAAAGAAAAGGCAAAACACGATTCAAGCCCCCTTCTCGTATGCTTTTCTGCCTATAAGTGGTATCAAAGCTTAGCCTCTGAGCGGTTGAGTAATCTAACGACTGCAGAGGACAAATGTAACATCCTAACAAGTATACAGTCATCCTTAAGTCATGACATCAGACTCGAGAGTTATTACTTATAAATTAGCGGGCATTTCGTAAATATCTATAGCCAGTTTGATTGATTTGCGAGATAACTATGTCGTAGTTTTACTGAATTATATATAGCAAAGAAAACCAAAACATTTATTTAATACAAGGTTAAGTACACTAAGGAAGCTCTTCTATGAGCTTAACACATCTGTTCTCTATTACATTTACATATATATATATATATATAACCACAATAAAGTTATGATAAAATAAACACATCAACTACTAAACTACTGTAGCCCCAGTATAGTTTTTCTTGTAGTATCTTCACCGTTCTTCGGATCAACCTAGAGACGACACGGGAACACACAAAATAGGGGTAAGAATTATACAATTCTCAATAGGGCAACTCCTCTAATACACAATCATAATGTCATCGTCATCGCCCCAGCCACTTCGATTTATTAAAAAAAAAGTGATCAAGCATTACATAATAACGGTTCATTTTTAAAGTTCCAAATCATATTTTCGAAGTGGGTTGTTTTTAAAAATCAATCACTTGTACACATTTATCATAAGTTCATAATCATAGTAAATAAAGTCAATCAAAATGATTTGATATGATACAAATATGTATATACCAAAAGTAGAGAAATTATCTTTAATTGTCCTTGATAAATCAAAGAGGATCTCATCTGTCTCTATTTGAACTAGACAAGTCGAAAGGATCTCATATTGCTCTATTTGCCCTCGACAAGTCGAAAGGATCTCATATCTCTCTATTTGCCCTCGACAAGTCGAAAGGATCTCATATCTCCCTCGACAAGTCGAAAGGATCTCATATCTCTTTATTTACCCTCGACAAGTCGAAAGGATCTTATGTTTCTTTATTTGCTCTTGACAAGTCATAAAGGATCTCATGTTTCTTAGTTGCCCTTGACAAGTCATAGAGGATCTCATTTTACTTATGCATTTCATTCACCTATAGGCATTCATTCACATTGTGATTTCATTCATGCCTCATATACCAATCTTTACTTTCTCTAGTATGCATTTATACATCACAAGCCACATGACCAAATATTTAACATCAAGTATTCATGTCATACTAGAACCAAACTACCATTACATTACCAATTCAAGTCTTTGGTTCATTTCCAGCAATTAGGAAGATTTCACACCATTGTAGCACAATTTATTTCTATATCAAATAATCAATTTAGAGGCTATAAAAATTCTCAATGACACCTCAATGTGTCCAAAAGGTTCCATAAAAATTTCAGGGTAAATAGAGTTCTCTAACTATGTTACCAAATTAGACAAATTTGGTGGTCAGAGACCATTGATTCTCAGCTAAATTCCCGAATTCCATAATTTCTAACCCTAGCAAATGAAACCAGAAAATTGGGAATAAAATCCTAGTAAAACCTAAAGATGTTTGTAATATGCTGTAAAAATTTCCTAATAAAGTTAGATATTTCCTAATCTAATAAAGAAAAATGGATGGCTAGGATTAATCTTGTAATTCAAGATTAAATCTTAGCCATTCATTTAATATAAAGGGATAAGGTTCTTTATTTTGTAAAGATTAAAATAGCTTTCAGTGTTAGAAATCGCACACCGAGATTTCACTGAACGGGTGAAACAGTGTACTCAGGTAATCAAACTTTGCTCGAAAAAATAATTTCGGGTATAAAATCTTTATTTCTACCTATTTCTAACCATAATCATATAATATCTCAATTTCGGGCATCTCCGGATCCCAATTCTAGGGTTTCGATTGTCCTGAAGGAACTGCGGGCCTGTAAAATACTATTCATGTTTTTTTTTTTTTTACAAATCCATTGGATCATCCTCATCATTGTTCAAATCATCAAATTTCTGAAATTATGACTAATAAAGCTCAAATTAATTTTTTAAATAATTTTTAGGGTATTACAACAAAGATCTGAAGAATAAATGGCACAAAATATTCACATTGTTGAAGGTCACTCCATCAACAGACCACTATTTTTTGATAGTAGAGATTATGCATACTGAAGGGATAGAATTGAGCTATTTATAAAATACACAAGTCTTAACTTATAGGAGATTATACAAGAAGAAGATTTTGTTCTAAGGAAGGAAGCTCCAAGAATAAATGATGCACGCTCATTATCTAGAGAAATTCCAAGGAGTAGGTGGACAAAGGAACAAAAAGTCAGAGTTCAACTGAACTCAAAAGCCAAGAACCTACTTACATGTACACTAAGCAAAGTTGAATTTGACAAAATCATTGCTTATGATATAGCAAAAGAAATATGGGACAGATTGTATATACTATATGAGGGGACTGATCAAGTGAAAGAAACTAAGATCAGTATATTGGTCCATCAATATGAACTGTTTAAAATGACAAATCAAGATAATATTGATGAATGACCACAAAGTTTATGCATATTTTAAACTAACTAAAGGGTCTAGGTAAAAGATATTCTAACTCAGAAATGGTTAGAAAAATCTTAAGAAGCCTCCCTGCCAAATGGTTGCCTAAGGTTATAGCCATTACTAAGGCAAAGGACCTTCAAACTCTTAGCCTGAATGCACTTATTGGGTCACATAAAACCCAATAAGTATGTTAATTTAGATTTTTCATGTTGGATTTTCAAGATTCGATTTGGTTAGATGCGGAGAGCTTTCACATTCTTTTTCATTTTCATTGCTATAGAGGTTAGTAACTAAATCCTTGTTATTTAATTATATAGTTTAATATGTACGTAGGATAGATACTTATGTTTTCTAGGATAAAGTTGTAGGAAATAGGGATTGCATAAGGCGGGAAGGACATAGGGGTCCTTCCCCAACTCTTTTGTATTGTTTGCTATAGGATTCTTTGTGTTATGGAGATTGCAAGATGCATGTTGTGGAGTTATAAAGGAATGCGCAATAAATGATTTTTAGGATTATGTGAATTGTATGTAATTATAAGATATAACTGTTTCACTATATTATTAAGATGTAACTATTTTACTGTATCTATTTTGTTATTGATCTTTATAATAATATCTATTATTATTGAATTGATTAAAATATCCAATGATGGAAGCTTCCAATTTAAGAGGAAATACTGTCGAAATTTTGTTAAAATAATTTTAGGCACAAAAGATTAAGAGTAACCATATTTAAAAAACTTAAAGACTAATTGAATGTGTTTTAAAGACCAATGAAAAGAAATATCTGATGATGGAAGCTCCTAATTTAAAGGGAGATACTGTCAAAATTTTGTTAAAAATTTTTTTAGTGATAAAAGATTAAAAGTAACCATATTAAAAAAATTTAAAGACTAATTGAATGTGTTTTAAAGACCAATTAAAAGAAATATCTAACAATGGAAGTTCCTAATTTAAGGGGAGATGCTGTCAAAATTTTGTTAAATCTTTTTTAGAGATGAAAGATGAAAAGTAACCATATTGAAAAACTTAAAGACTAATTGAATATGTTTTAATGACCAATTAAAAGAAATATCTGATAATGGAAGCTCCTAATTTAAGGGGAGATGCTGTCGAAATTTTGTTAAAATTTTTTGCAAGGATAAAAGATTAAAAGTAACTATATAAAAAAAAAACTCAGAAACCAATTGAATATGCTTAAAAGTAATAACATGAATGTGCCTGAAAGTAATAATATAAATAAAACTCAAAGACCAATTGAATGTGTTTTAAAGACCAATTGAAGATGCTTATCAAGTGGACGATCCACCCTCTTCAAGGGCAGTAATTGATGCAGATAATCCTGAAAATCCTCTTCCATTGACAATAGGGGAAGTTGACATAATTGAATATACAAGTAACCAGCCAATGAGAAATCACGAAGATGAACTAAGTGATCGTAGTGATGATGATTCAGATAATTATCAACAACAAAGTGATGATAAAAATAGCTCTAAACTTTTAGATTAACTAAGGTGTTCAATATTATATGCAATACTGTTATGAAATTATTTGAAATTTCCCATTGTAATTTTTTTTTGCCTTTTTGATTGTTTCAATATGGCTAGTAGAGGCAGACACTAACAAGATATGTTCCACGATGTCCACAAGGGGCATATGAACTGCACGTGGGTAAGTGATGTCACCCTTAGTGAGTTGCCAGCGTCATTGGGCCTCCGACCCGACCTTCAAGGATAGGTTGGACAAGGGGAAGACAAACTGGGCCTCCCAAAAAGGCGAGTAGTTGCATGCTGGTGGTTCGAGCACCTAGGAGGGTCCTCAAGCGTCTGGTATGTCTTTCTTTAAGGGTATGTTTGGTTAAGGAGTAAAAAAAGGGGTAAATTTTCCATGAATGACTAATATGCAAGTCCCTCAAGGGTATGTTTGTTGTAGATTTTAACAAGATATGCAACAACCGTGAATGACTAGGACCATAGCTGTCTTTGGAAATGATTTTCTGAGTTGTATCAAAGCATATGAACTTTCTTAATTGAACCAACTTGATTCTAAGTCATTATGACTTTCTGAACTTAATCACATTTAGATTTGAAATATGATAATATGTGTGATATTCAACTTGAGTTGGAACACAATACTCAGCACAATTTATCCAAGAATCTTTTAGGAAGCTCATCTTTCTTAGAGAATCATTATCAGCTTCTATGAATGTGCAAAACAGCATTTTGAAACATGCAACTGATAACCTTGCAAATGATATAAGAGTTTTTGAAACCTATTTCTCATATCGTATATGTATCAGAGAACATATCTATATATGATAAAACTCTGGTTTGTGTATAGAGCATAAAAAAAATGGTTCTAAACATATGTATTAGTGCACAGAAATCAGATTCCAAACATATATAATAGAGCATAACATATGTAACCAGGCATTATAAGTATCAGAGCAGTATTAGAGTATGGAATAAAAGATAGACAAATCAGAGCATAAACATCAAAAGTATAAGAAATTATTCCATGGCAAACAAAATAATAAATGGTTCAAAGCAAAAAAAAAAAATGATATGCATGAGTTGATTTGTCTGGAGATCTTTCCAAAACTCCCCCTAATGCTTGACCCTTAGATCTCTCAGTATGAAGATTTAAGATTTTCCTTTCTTTGTCTTTCTTCCCCTTTTGTTAAAAGGGTTGTGCATTAAAGTCACACTATCATCGGCCTCCTCTTCTATGTTCTTGAAGAAGTTGCAAAAGCAACTCTTCATCCCTCCGTAGTTGAGCTCCAATCTATCTATTTAAAGCTTTAACTCTATCTAGTCTTGAAGCCATGTCTCGTTGATTATGCAAGAGAAGCTGGACTTCTGAGAGGTGTAGTTGTGGCTCAGGTCAAGGTTAAGGTTGGGCAGGTATTTGGCTAGATGTTTCTAGGGCAGCTTGGGGTCTAGGTGATGGGATGTCTAAAGGAATTGTATCCCCATACCTAGGTGAGTCTAGAGCATCATCTGGTTCAGTTACAATAGTAGCAGTAGCTGTAAGTGTAGTTATTGTTGGAGCATTAGAAGGATTAGCAGTAGGAACATTAGAGGTGTAAGAAGTAGAAATAGTCTCAGAAAAATAAAGGGAGCTGGTCTCTAAAGCTTCATCTTCTTCCTCTAGAAGAGTTATTCTAATGAAGGGAGAAGGTTGAGGCACAAATAGGATTAAAGCATTAGATAGTCTAGCAGTTTTTTCCTTTGGCTCTTCTACAATTGGCTCTAAAACATCAGCTACTTTCTTACCCTCCATTGGTTATTCAATAGCCTTTTCTAGGGCAGTCCATGTAGTTTCTAGAGCATTTATAGATTTTGTGGTTGAGCTGGTTTTTGAAGGAGCTTGGCTTCTAAGAAGTGTAGTAAAAATTGGAAATGGAGTATGCCCGAATTGTTGGGCCATTAGCCTTACTAATTGTTCTTTAGTTACCATAAAGGGTTCAAGAACAGAAGATTTTGACCTTGTTCTGCTTGAGCCCTGAATGCTCTATGCTTCTTCTAGCTTCCTTTTTTCTTGGAGAACCTTATTTTCCTTCAAAATTCTTTTTGCCTCCCCTTCATTTTCCTCTTCTTTAGAGGAGTCTGTGTCTACCACCTTATATCCAACCTTCTGATACCTAGCCATCTCCATTAGGAGCACGATAGTCCTGGGAACATCTTTTGCCAAGTTTTTGAGTTTGTGCTTGATGTCCCTTCTCCTAATAGGAAGCTTGTCAGGCCTTCCCTTAGGGAGTTTACTTTCTAAGGTGTCTACCTTAGTTTTAGATGGCTTGGATGGCTTGGAGGACAAAGCTTTCTTCTATTTCTTGTCTTGCCTCTACTTGCTTCTTCTTTCAACTCTGAGAGGGACTTCTACAGACTCAGTCCTCTCATATTCTTCTTTATTTTCTTCAATGTCCTCTAAGTTGCTCTCAATAAGGATAGCTTTTCTTTTCCTTTTGTCCTTTTCTTTTTTCTTCTTTCTCTTTGATTCTTCTGCAAATTTCTCTATTTTTGCATCCTTGATTCAAGAGCCTTGTCTTCTAGAGCCTGTCTTTGCTACACCAATTTTTCTCGTCATGGTTTTGAAAGAGGTCATAGTGTATTCTGTCCCTACCATATACTCAAACCATTCCTTATCCAATGGGTAGCCCAAATATTGAAATATCTTTGCCAACAGCATGCCATAAGGAACATAAGCTATTCTCCTTTTTTCTTGAGTAATGGCATTGAGCATGTAATTTATTATCAGCCTTGGCAAATTCACTTTCCTCTTTGCTAGAAAATAGTTTAACAACATACAATCCATCCCAATAAGCCCATCGGTGCTTCCCAGTCTTAGAAGACCTTTCTAGCCCTGGGACTCAACAAAATGGTAATCTCACTAGGCCTATATTTGGGAGAGTTAGTGAGATGCCTAGAGACTTCTTCAACACTAACACTAAGAGGTTCGAACCAACCACTTTAAGCTAGACAAGTGACTTCTATAGCTGGTGCTCTGATGATGTTGGAAAGCCCAGAAATTCTAACCTCCATATAAGTGTCCCTAACTGTGTTCTTCATCACAAATTCTAACTTCATTTCAAGATAGGAGTAGTAGGCAGTCACCATCCTATAGAATACCCTGTTAGAGATCTTTAAGAAATTTTCCCGACCTTGGAATGAGAAGACCTCTTTTAGAATAGGAACCTCATTCATTAGTTCATTGCTCAGCTTTTTCCTTGGTGCAACTTTCCTCAAGGAGAAGTTTTGAGCATAATGCTCTTGCATAAGGGGTTCATTATACATGTAAAATGTGTTTTTACGATCAAGTTGTTTACCTTCAGCCATTTGATTTAAGGAAAAGAATGAGATTAAGGTTTGAGGATTTGTAAAGATAAGAGGTTGAAGGAGAGAGGATTTGCAGGAGTAGATAAAACACCTAAGAGATTGAGGAAAAAGTGTTTTGTGTTGAAAGTGAAGGTTTTTTGAGAGATGAGAGGTATGGGCAGTTATTTATATGACATGACATAAAGTCTAGAAGGTGAGGTGATATGGGAGAGAGAAAACTCTAAAAGAGTGAGAATTATCCTGCCATTAAAGATTCTTCAGAGACTATAATTAGTATCTGAACTTCAAGAGCGGTTTCAGAGTTTTCATTCCACTTTCTGAGCCAAAATAATGAGAATCTAAATCTTCAGATCTTTTTTGAGTCTCTCATTTATGATTGGTCTTCTACATTCTAAACCCATATATCTTTCTGACCCATTTTCTGAACTTGTCTGGATAGTCTTCTTTGAGGGCCTTAGTTCAGAGTCTTGTAGGGGGACTCCAGAAAGCATTATTCTATTCATATAATGCAGGTTTTAAAAACTTTTTGAGGTTTAAAAGCATTTTTAAATAGCAAAAATGATCTTCAAATAATGGTTTAGTGAATATATCAGACACTTGGTCTTTCGTATTCACAAACATTAACTCAACATCACCTTTCTGAACATGATCTCTAATAAAATGATGTTTTATGTCAATATGTTTGGATCTAGAGTGCTGAATAAGGTTCTTTGCAAGATTAATAGCACTATTATTATCACAAAGGATAGGGATCTTGGAATACCTCAAGTGATAATCCTCTAGTTGGTTTCTAATCCACAGCATTTGAACACAGCAGTTTGCAACAGATATATATATTCAACTTCAGTTGTTGAGAGAGCTATGGTATTATGCTTCTTGCATGACCAAGTGATGAGGCTCTTTCCAAAGAAGCAACAAAATCCACTTTTACTCTTTTTGTCTACTTTGTCTCCAGCATAGTTAGCATCACCGAAACCTATAATTTTGCTAGAAGAACCTTTCTTATACCACAAGCCAAGATTAGTGGTACCTACTAAATGTCTCAGAATTCTCTTGACAGTAGTTAAGTGTGATTGCTTTGGATTAGAAAAATCCCACACATAATTGAATGTCTAGCTTACTTGTTGTAAGATATAGATACTTTCTGATAGGTACTTTCCAACACTTTCTCACCATTCTCATATGCATCAATGACTTGAGATGAATGCATGAGGGTGCTTATAGATTTTGCTTGATCCATATTGAATCTTTTTCACAACTCTTTTGTGTATTTTTCTTGATAGATCAAGGTTCCTTCTTTTTATTGTTTTATTTGAAATTCAAGAAAAAAATTAAGTTCACCCATCATGCTCATCTCAAACTCATTTTGTATTAATTTTGAAAACTTTTCACAGAAAGAATTGTTAGTAGCACCAAATATAATGTTATCAATATAAATTTTGACTATTAAAAAGTGACTTTCTTATTGTGAAGTAAATCAGGTTATGTCAACATTACCACTTTTAAACACATTCTTTAGTAAGAAAGTACTCAATCTTGTAGGTAGAAAAATGCATAAGAAGGGGGATTGAATCGTGCTTTGCTTCTCTTTTGCTTTTTAGCTTCTAAAATCTTTAATACAATACTATCAAGCTTTAAGCTTGTAGTGTAACAGAAACAACGTTAGAGATTTTAGAAAGTTAATTGCTGAATAATAGCGTCAGTAACAAAACAGATAAAAAGATAGACTTTAAGCAAATATAAACAAATAACCACAAAGCACTGAATGTAAAACGGATAAGGAAGAAGAAGATACTGCACAGATATTTTTATACTGGCTTGACCAACTTGCCTACATCCAATTTTCAACCACGTTGAATTTCACTAACACCTTTCTCAACCCAAGAAAGAAAAATAGGATAGTCTCTGTAGTAGCCTTCCCAAGCTTTTATCTGTGACCAGTAGACAACCCTTATTGTCTTAAACCAAGTAGTTATTCACCAGCCTCTCCAAGCTGAACTAATTAGTATTATACTAGCCTTTCCAAGCTAACCTAAATAGTCTTGTACTAGCTATTCCAAGCTAACCTAAGTAGTATTGTACTGACCTTTCCAAGCTAACTCGAGTATTCTTGTACTAACTTATCCAAGCTAAACCATGACCACCGAGAACACCTCATTGTTGCGTTGCAAGCAGTTTTACCTTAGCCTTTCCAAGCTATCTCACACTGATCACTACTAGATCTAGGTTACACAAGGTTTGTGTTTGGATTTGCCATTCAAACTAACCTATACTCAAGTTTCTTGAAGATATATAATAAAAGATCTGGAAAAAATCGAATGACTTCTTTCTAATAATTCTTCCTAGGAAGAACGTAAGATCTATTAAGTGCGTAGAAAGAAAATTTTTATAGACAAGGAAATTAATTACAAGAAGTAATGAACTTCACAGAAAAGAGAAGGAGAAAACCTTGCAGTGTTTCAACACTATATATGGGTCTTCTTCTATTTTGAAGGTTTAGATCTCTATTTATAAATGATCTGCCTTTGTGACCATTGCCCATGATTAGCTTTCCAAGTAACATATGTTGATCATCTATTGGTGTCTTTAAAAGCTGTTTAGAAGTGTAGCTTATCTTTTGTCAGATTTGCTGAAGAAGCCTTTGTAAGATAAAGGCTTCTAAGACTACCTTCAGAATTTACTTTTTACTTTCTGAACATGATTTTTGAACACTTTCTTCTAAAAACTGGAGTGATTGACCAAGTTGGCAGAAGAGATAACATGCTAACCTGTAACTGGGTTTGACTTAAAATTTGAATTTCAAATTTTCCCTCCTTTTTCCAATAAAGAGCAGCGTCTTACTGTGAAATGCACTTTCTGAAGTGCACTATCAGCTCCTTGATATGTCTTTGATCTTCTGGTCTTATCCGAGCTTGTTGATGATAAATTGATTGCGATCATGATAATTGAAGATTATAGAACACGTTGGCTCTAGAATTTGATTGATATCTTCATTTTAAGCTTACTTTCTGAGGTCCAATGCTACTATCTGAAAACTAGTGCCTTGGTTTCTTGTACTTGTTGATTTGAGTCAACTTATTAGACATTTGCACGCTCATTTCATGATATAATTATCACTTTCATTTTAGTTTCCATATCTTCAAATGAGATAAATCATGTTTGCACGTGTAAAGTGAAATTATCTTCGCTATTAGAGCCGTATTATGCTAACGGTATGACTTGTTTGCTATTTCAAAAAACTCAAGGAAGACATTAGTCATTCTTAAAAATATTTTCCTTAAATTGGTTTTGTTGTCATTCAAAACATATTATCTTGAAGCTTTTTGAAGGGTTCTAAAGCTAACAAGTTTTTCATACCAAGCTTTACGAGCCAGATTCAGACCATCGAGTGCCTTTGTTAACTTAAAAACATGGTTAGGAAGGGGTTCACTCTTAAATCCTAGAGGCTACCTTACGCAGACTTCCTCAGAAAGGAATCCATTTAGAAAGGCAAACTTCACATCCATTTAGTACAGAGTGAATCCCTTGAAAGCTGCAAAAGCAAGTAGCATTTTGATGGCTTCAAGCCTTGCTATTGGTGTAATACCCTAACTTTCAATACAATACGCCTAGGATGCATAATGGTTAGTCGTTAGTTTTACCCTTTTTGTCTCAAAAATTTACTTGATTTTAAACTTTGAAAATAAGTTTGCAGAAAATATGACCCATTTTTTGCTCTTTATTTGAAAGACCAAGATATGAGCCATTCGCTTATAAGTTATAGCGGATAAGTATTTGTCATATTTCTCATCAACATATTCTTAACTAACCATCACATAACATACATGCAAAATCACAGTAGAGCATAACATTAACTATAATTATCATGTCATGTAATAATAATATAGAACCATTCCATAAGAATAATACCATAACAAATATACTAAGCCGACCTATAGAGGTTGAGCATACAATAATTCAAAAGCTAAATGCAACAATGATGTAGCTAAACCCATCGTGGTTGCACATCTACCAGAAACTAAGTCATGGACGTGCTTGATGACGAGATAACCCCTAACCAACTGCAAACAGGAAGGACTATATCCCTGCTTCCACTGTGCCACTCTGATTCGAACCATAGTGCAACTCCTACGCCATCGTCTCATGGAAGTCCACGGACATCACCATTAACCTTGTTAGAAAATGAAGATAGAAAAAAGAGAGGGAGTAAGAAACTTATACAAGAATCTTAGTAGGTTTCCATCTCCACACACATGTCATCATCATCATCTCCAGGAACCTCTGGTTTCATTATGAAAACAATAGACATAAATAAGGTTCATTTATTAAGTTTAAAAACCATTAGCCGAGGTCCGTGTCTTTTAGCATAAGTCTTAATGTCATGGATACACCATACTACATTATGCATGCATGTCAATGCCTTATGCAACATATCACACCAAAATTCTAACAACTTTCATAGCATAAAGATCTTAAAACATCGTAACATAATCTTTCCTCTTTACTTTCTTAGGTGACTTAACTTTCTTCTTCTCTTCTAAGGGGCCACCCTAATACTCTCTCATTTTGAGAGTTCTAGGTTATGAGCTCATACCTAACTAGTCATCACTAGTCTACACTTATCTTCTCAATAAGCTAATTCCTGACTCCCAGAGTGTGGGATAGGTAGCATAGGATCATCTTTCATAACCATTAATTCATGGAGTCTAAAAGATCACCTCTTTGGGTCACCTCCTATAACCATTAATTCTTTGAGTACGAAGGATCCTCTTATTGGATCACTTCTCATAACCATTAACTCCTAGAGTCTAGAGGATCATTTCCATATGTCTTATGTCACTTTTAATCTTAGCATGTCATTTAGAGATGCAAACATGAGCATATAATCATGGCCATTATCATAACTTATCATTCAACATTTCATGCTCACAATTTCATAATTTCTCTAAGTCCACAAATTTGGTAGAAATCCGGCAGCATAACGGCTGGAAATGGAGTTTCCCCCAATTTGCTTCATGCCATAGAACATATCAATCATGCATCTTAATTATTCATTCATAATCGCAACATGCTACAAATCATCATGTAATTGATCACCTAAGCATGCATCACATTCTTTGCATATATCGATAAGCATGTTATTATCAATATCTCATTGAAAAGTAAACATGTCATTACCCAATATGCCAAAAATCTAAGACCAGACTCAACTAATGCATATGTCATGCTCAATAGGATATATGTACCATATAAACAGTAATCATCACTTGCATAATTCAAGAATCAAGCATGTTTAGTTATCAATTTATAATTTTGTATAACCACTTCAAGTCATAGAATTTCCGAGCAATTCATATGAACATAGCTCTCATAACATATAATTCAATTTAATATCATCAAGTTATTGATAATTACACTTTAGCCCCAAAAGGGGTCAAAACTGCACTTTCTACAAGTTTATGGGTCAAAGTGTAAATTTTTCATTCAACTCATTTTCTCAAACTAATAATCCTCAAATTCATCATAAAAACCATTTTAGGCCATTGGCCAAATTTTGTCAGATTTTAAGGGTCAAAGTGCATAGTTTCCACTTTTTGACACTTAGCAAGTGCCAATGCTTCTAAATTTTTTTTTTTAACATCATACATGGTATTTTGAATACATGAACACATTCAAAATCATTATTAATTCTAATTAAACTCATTTGACCAAAATCCCGTAATGACAAGTTTAAGTAACAATTTTTCATTTTTTGCAAAATAACCCAACCTAACACTTATAATTATCCTTTTAAGCTCCCAAGATACCAAAAATAATTTTTGCAACAATTTTTAATGATTTTTAAGCACGTAAATAGTACCAAATAGTACTGAACAGTGCTGGACAATATCATAATTGCAATTTCAAAAGCTTTAGAAATTATATTTTTGACCCTTTCTAATTACTAGTTTTTCCTAAGATGCCAAAAATAATTTTCACAACAATTATTAATAATTTTTATGCACATGAACAGTGCCAAAAAGTAGTGAAAATGATAAAAAGTGTCAAACAGTAAAAAATTAAAATTTCAAAAAGCTTTGGAAATTACATTTTTTTACCATTTCTAGTTACTAGTTTTTCCCAAAAGCTATTCTAAGACATCTAAGACACTTGAAACCATTTTATCCCTTTGGAAAAACAAATATTAACATTAAATCAGTAGCAAAACTCAAAATTCCATTAATAAGGTTTTCTAGTTCTTTCAAAAAAAATTTGTACACTTTAGACACAAGATTCAAGCCTTAAATACAACTAACTTCAAACCCAACATGACTATATGGCCAAAATGTACATGCGAATGTGTCCGTCATTAAAATTTTCATTTAAGACTAAAAGGGCAAGTCTTGAGTTTTAGAGACATAGGTGGTCGCTAGAATAAGAAATATGTCATGTAACTCATTTTAAGTCTTTAACGTTGTAAGGCGACAACTTGGAAATATAAACATGATGTGCAAAGCTTGAATATAAACATAAGATGCAAGCCCATTTTTAAGTTTTGAAGATTATAAAGTGACAACTTAAAATATAAATATGAAAATGCAAGTTTATTTTTAACTCTTTAAGATTATGTAACACTCTGATTTTTCCTTCCCTGTACACAAATGACCAGAATGCCCCCGAGGTCATTTCTGCTTGGTAATCGAGGATAGTCGATCCCGGCTAACCTCAAGAGGTTAGTTTTATGATTGGAGGGGATTAATTGTGTTGTGCATGATGTTAGAGGTGAAAATCTCAGTTTTTAGTTTTTTTTCCAAGCGAAATTACTAAAATGCCCTTTCAGCTAATTAAGACAGAATTAATTACCAATTGGGCTCAGACTTCACTTAAAAGTTTGGATTGTTGTTTTTAAGGAATATAGAAGGTCGGTGTAAACCCAGGTGGTCCTGGGGAGTTTTCTATAAAATTACCATTTTGCCCCTAATTAAGGGCATAATGAGCTTAATTACATGATTAACAAAACCTAAGTAATATTAGATTCTAATTAAAGATTAATTAATTTTAATTATTAATCTTGAGTTAAAATAATTAATTGAGGTTGATTAAAGCTTAAGATTGCTTAGACAAAGCTAAATTCCTTTCTAGAATCAAATGGTCTTAAAGTCAAAAGGTGAATAGTGTACAATTCCATGATTTAAGAAAATATATTAGCATTTGAAATTCAAATTTATTAAGTTTAATTCAAACTAATTGAACTTAACTCTTTTCAATCTTTATGACCATTCTTTAATCATGGTCTTGAGATGCCTACATGCATGATTATCCACCTAAACACATAATTACCCATTCCTAACCACTTCCCCAAACAAATCTACCTCTAATGCACATCCTAAACCCCCATTAAGAAGGAACTTGCTCCCCAAGTTCATCCAAGAAGCCGCAGTAACCCTCCCCTCTTTTTCATCCCCACATGTTGAAATTTCTCTATAAATACAACCTCAGGGCATGCCACAAACACCATTTGCTCATTTCTTGCAAACTTGAGTTGAAGAATTCTCTCAAGCACTCTAAGCTTTTCTTCTTCCTTTTTCTTCAAAGATACCACCCTATACCACCACCTATCAACTCCAAACCACCATAGCTCCACCTTAGATCAAGCTCTTTCTACAAGAGGAACAACCTTGGTAGGGATTTTATGTTGAGTTCTTTCTCTTTTTCCTTGCTATTTTCGATTTTAAGTTCCCTCCCTCCTTTTTTCTTTGTTCTCATATTTGGTTATTGTTGGATGGTTTAAAAAACCATGGCTTGAGGATGAGAATCTTTGATATTGGTTGCATTACCATCATTTGTTGGACCTCTAAAGCCCAAGGTTTTGCTTCTCTTTGTTTTGGTTTCAAAAAAATGAGATATGGATGAAATGTCTGTGATTCCTTTGAAATGTTTTCCTTTTGGATGTTTAAGGCCATAGCTTGATAATGAGGGTTTTGATGTTGGTTATGTTATCACTAAATGATTTTCCCAAAAGTTCAAGACTTACCCCATTCAACCTTAAAGTTGATCGGTGTTTTAGAGTGACTACTCTAAATAGGAATCTTGGGCATTAAAACTAGAGAAATGGAAATTTCATCATATTAAAACTAGGAGTGGTTACTCTAAATAGGAGTTTTGTGATCCCTTTTAAAAAATATACCCGTATACCAAAGGGATTATTGAACAACAATTTTAGAAACAAAAGGGAAAAATTTGCTTATGCACTTTCAGAGAAGCATGTTCAAGCTTATTGTTCATTTTTATTATATAAAGTGTTAAGGAGAATCAAAAGAAAACATATAGGCACTGGCTTTAAAGAATTCTTTAAAGGGTGGGGCTGTAGACGCTGGGCTGGCACATGAGAACATGTGTATGAGATTCCCTTTGGAAGTTCTGTCATGAAGCAGGTGAAGGTTTGGTGGTTATGAATTTTCATTCTTATTATTTTATTTTTAAATCCAATATTCACCATAATGCTGTAGATTTGCTTCTACTACTCTGCAATATTCTTTCCTCATTAACCATAATAGCATTCAACCACCAAGCTGGTAGTTTTACAACATGTGGCTTAGAATGGATGAACTATTGCTTTCATATCATACTCAACTTTGAATCTTTTTGTGGCTCTAGCACTCTCTACCATTACTTCTTCTTTATATATATTTTAGTTCAATAATCTATTCCTTTTTCTATATATTTTGCACAGGTCTTGAATCTATTATCTATCACCTAGAGGGGTATTTATAGATCATTATCAACAAATCAATCGAGGGAACTTCATTAGAAAACTGTAAAAAATGATTACCAATTGTATAGATCATTATCAACAAATGAATGGTGATTATCTAGATTATCTTCCTCCATTACTTTCTTAACAGGAAGACTGCCATGTAGAAAGAGTAAACACAGCAAAGATAAGTTGATGCCTGCTACTATATTCTACTTTGGGATGCTTCATATTTAGTTTATTGCTGCAGTATTTATGAAATATCCAATTCTCACCCGTTATAAGAGGCATGAACCTCCGGTTTCAATTTCAACCAGTAACAATTCTGGACGTAATAAAACTAGTCCCAGAAATGAGAGGCAAAATAATTGCATATGGTACATATATTAGATGTGAAACTTTATTCTCCATTTTCCAAAAAAGTAACTTCTAATGTATTGTTTTGTAACACCCTAGTAATTAACCAAATACACCTAGGTTGAATCTGATTAATGACTAGACTTTACTCCTTGCTTTGGTTCTTTCTTCATAATTTGAAAATACTTAGTGAAATTACAAGCCATTTTTTTTAAAAAAAAAAAACATAATTGAAAACGTGAGCCGAGTACAACGTGAACGAGTAAGCGGAGTATAATAAGACGTTTAAGAATATATCACATCATATCACTTTGGTTCCATCATATAACATCTATAAGCACATTATAACATATATTTACATACAATAACCTCACTCAAAGGGTGGGTTATGATCATACATCATTGTCTTATGCAAACCCATAAAAGAAAATATACATAAGGAAATACATGCCCCTAAACTAGATAACTCCATAAGCCGGGAAGGTTATCCTAAAACTAGGGTACATGAACACACATAAATCTACTAAGAACCTTCTATGGCCACTGTCCTGGAAATGGGGGAATAAATCCGATCCACTGATGAGCTCCCTCGGGAGGGGACACACGAGATGCACCAGGCTGGGGTCGCATGGACGGCCTTCTTGCTAATCTCGGCTGAACAACTGTTTCCTCACTACCCTCTCTTACACGTATGGGAGTAGGAGCAAAGCTCTCAGAATACACATGAGTAGGAGTGTCTTTTGAAGGATCAGTTTCAGAATATCTCGTCTCGGGAACATACTCTAGAAATCCATGGACAGCAGATGAAGCGGGATAAGAACGTAACATCCTTTCATCAAGTGGACGTGCATGTTCGAAAACCATTTCATCGCCATAGGGAGAAGTAGGAGAAAATCGATAACTAGGGACAGAATATGCAAATGGACGACCTATGTAAATAAAAACACGAACTGCGCACCTCCCTTCAAAATGATACGAGCGATGCACCGGATCATAGTGGAATTCCCAAGTAGGGGTATCAACAAACAGGACGAATGTCGCCATTTGAATCTGGAGACAATGACGGAAATAAAGAAAAGGGAGTGAGAATCTTGCTAAAGAATTCTCAGTAGGGTACCTCCTTCTACACTGTCATCATCAAAGTCCCCAGGAACCTCGGGATTATTCTAAAATAGTGAGAATGCAAAGATTCATTTTAAGTTCGGACAAATACTTAACCGAGGTTCGTCAATTTTTAATCATGCGTCTTATAATGCATCATAATCTTAACATGTCATATTTACAATGAACTTTTCCTTTATCATTACATCATACTCCTCATCATCATTATCAAAATAACATGCATAAAAGAACGTCATATAATATTAGCTACACATGGACACAGTGCACATATTTCATTTCTTTAGTGCCTTAGGTGACTTAAAATCTTATCATCATCATTATTTTCCTTGGGCCACCCTATACTCCACCCTTTTGGGAGTAATTTAGGTTATGAGCTCATATTTTACTAGTCGTCACTAGCATATACTTATCCCTTTTGATAAGCTAAAGTCCCGACTCTACCCTTTTGAGAGAACGGGTTAGGGGGCTAAAATCACCTTTTCACCACCTATAGTCTGATGGCTCCAAAGGATCATTTTCTTATAAGTTTAAGTCACCATTAAATCTTTGCATGTTATATCACAATACAATTCATAAACATCATAGCATTTTCTCATTTATAGTCTTAAGCTAGAATAATATATATCAACTATAATCATGCATCTGGGAGATTCCCAGGAAAGAGAGGTGGGTCACAATGGACACGCTTAAATACCAAGTCTTTCCTTAGGCAGAACCTTTCCAAATTACACTTTTACAATGATACACTTTCTTCTAGCAACAAAGGTAAATTTTACATAATAAAGAATATTTCATGCATAAGCATTCTCATTATTTGCAACAACAACTATAACATGCAAGCTAGGAAATCATTCAAGGATATCAAGTACTTAATAAGCATCCAATACTCACATAGAATTATCAATTATAGAACTAATTAGTTATGTACCTAAGGGATTTATTACCATCCTTACGATTATTTATAGGCCTTAAGAACACTATTAAATCAAATGAGGTAGCATAGGTAGTAAGTTGTTCCTAAGGTTTTACGGTATGCTAGAAGTTATGTTTTAAATCCTTTCTGGTTACCAGCTTTCCCTATGATGCTGAAATTAGTTACTAAACCAATTATGAATCATTCTCCCTTATTTAAACATAATAAAACCTGGTTTTTATCATTGCTAAAGATTCTAGATAGAATGCATAAATTTCATTCCCTAGAGTTCTACAAATCTTATTTTTACGGTTTTCTAGTTGCTAAGTTCATTTTTAGTGTTCGGGATCAATCCTAGTCTAATTGATACCAAATTTTTCATGGCTAACTAATCCTAGACAGAATTATAACATACTAAAACAGATTTGGCATTGGCTAAACTTAAAGGGGTCAAAAACTAGGTAAATTCTAGCTCTTCGGTTGTTCTAGGGAGCTAGTTTTATCTCTAACATGCAGTGAATCATTCTCTTAACAATAAATCATAATTATCACAACTTCAAACATATCAAATCATTATCATACATTGATACTAAACTCAGATCAGTGGCCGAATCATGAACCTCATGCAATTACATAGAATCATATTTTAAGTGCATATAAAATACTAGTTCCCTGTAAAATCCTTGCAAAGTCTTAAAACTCATTTAGAAACTAGTTCTTTTGTCAAACTTGGGAGGATCTTCACAATTAAAATTCTCACTTAAGATAAAAGGAGTAAGTCTTGAGCTTTAGAGATTTAGGTGACATCTTAGAATTATAAACATGCTATGCAACCTTATTTTAATCTTTTCTTTATAAGGTGATAGCTTGGAATTATAAACATGATATGCAATTCCATTTCTTTATCTTTAAGATTTAAGGTGATGACTTGAAAATTAAACATGATGCAAGAACTTGAAATATAAACATGATGCAAAAAAACTGGAGCGGCGATAATCCGCACAGGACCAGTAGAGGGAGAAGAGAATATTAAGAAACCGGAGCGGCGGTAGTCCGCACAGGACCAGTGAAGGGAGAAGATAATTATTATTACATCTTTTTAAGCTCCAATCTCAAGACTTTTTAAAGAATAAATTCTTTAACTCCAATAATCATATTTCTTTGCTTGTGATACATGGCCAAGTCTTTGACCTCTAGGATCTTTAGGTGATAGCATAAAATAAACATGTCATGCGTTGATTCTTTTAGCCATTATAAAATAAAGTGAGAGCATAAATTAAATATGAGATGCAACCTCTTTATTATCTTGAAAGATTAAGTGATGACTTGAAACATAAACATGAAATACAAGCTTGGAAAATACATCTTTCAAGTTCTAAACTAAAAATCTTTGTTTTAGCATCATAAAGCATTATTCTTTAAAGTTTTGCATCAAGTGGAATTTTCAAGCTTTAGAGGCCTAACATGTGATGGATTTACAACCCACCCTCAAGATCCTCATCATCAAGCCATCATCTTAGTTCCACCTAGGCCATATGGCCGAATTGGTTAAAGAAAAATGAAGAGGAAAACCGAAATGAAAAGCTAAGGTAAGTTCATAATTTCATCATTTTGAGCTAAAAACACAACTCCTCAAAGCATAGAAATAAATTTAGAAACTACTCCCTACCTAATCTGAGTTGAAGAAGAGGAAGAGAACTTGATTTCTTGAAGTGAAATGAAACAAAATCTCTTTGAAAAAATTGAAGAAAGAATTCAGCCAAAGAGGAGGAAGAAAGAAAGTTTTTGGTGCTCCTAAAAACTAGTTATAAACAAAGCATTCCAAGACCACTCAAGCAAGCCTATTTATAGAAGATTTTGAGGCTTCTAATTGGCCAAAATGAGGAGGTAGTTGGTGGAATTTTGCAGGAGAAATAAGGGAGGAAAAATCATTTTAGACAAAGTTGTATGAAATTAAGGAATTATGTCTCTTATGGTGACATTTTGGCATTTTGTTTTAGTGCAACTTTTAGCAATAATTCAGCTGCATAATGGCATCAATAATTTCATCCATTACAGCCCAAAGAAGTGAAATTTGTGTGTTCCATGCATTATTTAGGTGTAGGCAAGGTATTCATGTAATTTAGAGAATTTACGGTTAAGGGCTTAAGTGAATTGGTAAGCAATTTGGGTGTTTTTGAGCAATTTTGGGTTCTAATCAATCTAAATACATAATTTTGACTCTAGATTAATATTTAGAATTTAATAAGCTTTAATTTGAGCCTAATATTGCTTAGGTTTGGGTATACGAATCAAAAATCCCGAAATTCAAAATCGCCCAAAAACAGGGCAAAATCGTACTTTCACTTAAAAGCGCCTGAGGTCGCCGAGCTTAACCAATGGTTAATCATGGCTTAAAAATAAATTTTAAAACATTTTAGTGAGGTTCGGGCTCAACAAGACGCACATCGAGTTAAAAGCGACCTTGAGGCGTTTTGGTCATTTCGTGCGTCGGAACTCAAAATTGAGATCCTTCTGCTCTATTAACACACATAACACAAACAATCCCTTATTATCATCAAAACATCCCCTTAAGAATAGGTAGGGCCCATAATCCTCATTTTCTGAGTAAAATAACTTCAGGGGCATTTTGGTCATTTTATACGTACAGAAATTCGGGATTTGCGACTCTCGCATGAATCGCTCCTAACCTCTCTTCTAATGTTATATTCCTTTATTGAGGATTGTTCGGCCTCAAATCTTATGTAATAATTACCTACAGTAATTCGGTAATTTCTAATGACAGTAAAAATTACAGTAAAAATTGGGGCGTTACATGTTTCACATCAGTAGATTATAGACATTTCATGATTACAAATAACTAAAAAACCCCAGTCCATGCAACAAGAGAAGCTAAAGCATAAGAAACAGAACACACACCTCTTTGAATGCTTGTGCGATGGATCAAATCTCAGTCCCAACATTTTATTTTGTCCACTTTTTTCAAGTCCCATAATTAAAAGCCATCCAAATCAGAGTTATTAACAGTGAAGCAGATACAATTCACATAAACAACATCAACTGTAGAAAAAACAAAGCAACAAGGAGTCACCAACATCCTACCAAAGGAACTTAATAAGCAAGAACTCAGATGGAATGGAACAAACTTCAGAAATAAGAACTAGCACTAGTCCAAGACTCCAGAGTTCCAAGTTAGTTGCCAGAAAACTTTAAATAGATTCCAAATAAGGTGAGAACAATTTCTTGATGAAATCATAGAGAAATTAGTTATACCAGCTTAATTCGATTAGAGACCACAATATCTGGATTATCCTCCTCGACCTTTTTCTTGTTATCAGGAAAACTGCCACACAAAAATAGCAAACATAATTAGGATGTGATAAGTTGATATCTGGATCTAAACACCATTATTTTGATGTGCCCTTCAAGGAACCCAAGCTACATTCATGGACTCCCAATTCTCACCTTTTCTAAGAAGTAAGAATCTCCATTCCAAGTTTAACCTAGGAACCCGATTCTCCCCAAAGGTGCTCAAATGGCTATAGACCAAAAGCAAAACTAGACCCTAAAAAACAAAGAATGAATTATAGAAGAACATAGTGATACAATTCTAAAAGGCAAGAACAAAAAAAAATGAAAAGTCTTCAAGTGCATTTGAAAATGGCAAAATGGATCTGTAACAATAATAAAAATAAGATAAAATAAAATAAATTAAAATAGAGCCTTGACAAGGTGACAAGTTAAAGAGCGATGAGGGAGAAGAAAGCGGCAGTGGCTTCGATGGCTTCGAGGGGGCGGTGGCTTTGATGGCTTCGAACGGTGATTGGGGGCGCTTGTTGTTGTTATTGGGGTTATGGGAGTGGAAGCGGCGGTGGCTTCGATGGCTCCGTTGAAGTCGTGCGTGCGGTCGGTCAGTCACATTGTCGAAGTTGCAGACGAAGGAGGTCGGTTGCGTCGTTGAAGTCACAGACGAGGAACCGCCACTGCCGTTGAAGAAGCCATGTCACTGTTGGTCGTGTCATTGAAGAAGTCACAGGCAAAGTTGGCCAGGTCGCAGTCGAGTAAGCACCGCCTTTGAGGAAGACCGAGAAAGAGGGAACGTGAGTCTGAGAGCGACAAAAGGAAGATGAGTCTTAGGTTTTAGGTTTTTGTTTTAATTTTTCCCTTTCTTTTTTTATTTCTCGGCGGTTTTATCAAATTAGAACCGCCACAATTATTAAACCGCCTCAATTCTAAAAGTAACTGCCGCAAAATAATTTGATCTGCGGCTGTCACTATAAACCGCTACGAAACACACAACATAGTGGTGGTTCAAGAAATCACCAGTAAAAAATTGCTGCTAAGTAGCACTTTTTTGGTAGTGTAGAAAAATTACATGTTGAAGCTAACATCCTAAGGCAACTCCATGATTTTTCTTGGGTTGTATATGCATTAAGTAATTGATCATTAAAAGCTACCTACTTTAGAAATATGATTTGAAACTCTAAAAATGAACTATTGCTATAAAATGTATGATCACCTTTTTTATATAAACTTAAGTGGCTAGGGTGATGATAATGACATTATCATTGAGTTTTTGGAGAGTTACCCTATTAACAATTGTATAATTCTCACCCCTATGTGTTTTGTGTTCCCATGTTGTCTCTAGGTTAAGTGTAACATCCTCCCAAGTACAATGTCCTCCTTAAGTCATGCCATCAGACTCGAGAGTTGTTACTTGTAAATTAGCGGACCTTTCTTAAATAACTATAACAAGTTCAATTGAATCGTGAAGTAACTAAATCGTAGTTCTATTAACATATATGACTAAGAAACAAACATTTATTGATTGTAAGTGTGGCAGCGTGTTTTGGGTGTTCAGGGGACCACTATAGCGGTCATGGGAGTGTGGCAGCGTGTTTTGGGTGTTCTGGGGATCGCTATAGCTATCATGTGTGGTGCAACACGTGTTTTGGCCTCTAGGGACTGCTATAGTGGTTGTAAGTGGGGGGTAGACCGCTATAATGGTGTCAGCAATACCCAAACTGTCCAAAACGCGTCGTTTCATGTTAGTGAGACCCCCAACCCTTTTTAAACCCTTCCAACTTGGGATTTCACCCCAAAACCGAGCCCTACCCCTCTCCAACTCTCTTCCTCTCCTCCCCACTCAATCTAGCTCCAATCTTTCTTCCTTCCAAGAGATTAAAGGTGAGATTTATGGGTTTTGTTGTCTCCATCCTTCTCATTTTGTATTCTAGAGTTTAGGTTTGTTGTTTGTCTCCATTGTTGTTAAGTGGGGGTGTTCTCCCAATGTTGTTAGAGTTAGATTTGAGTAATCTAGAGGTTAATGGAGACTAATCTTGTGTTTTGTGGCTCCAATGGCAGACGTTGGTGCCGTTCCTTCTTCCCGGAGCTCCGTTGGAGTTGACGTCACCATTCCCTCCCCTCCAGGTGTGTGGGTTTGGAACCCATGACCCCTATGTTGGTCATTAGAGCTAATTTCCGTCAAATTATTATTAATTGCATGGTTTTAAAGAGATTTCAAGAGCTTAGAGTCTCCGTTGATATGTTATAATTATTGAAATGACGGATTCCAACTAGAGCGTGAAATATTTGTTTTATTACAAACTCATGGGATCATTATTGTTAAATGATTTTATCACAAGAGCTACAGTATTACTATTATATTCTTGAATTGAGATTTCCATGAAATTTCCATGACAACATTTTGAACGAACGATTTGTGAATCATAGGGTTGTGTTTAGAGAAACATTAGAATAGAGATTTAGAGAAAATATTATGTTCATTGGTTTAGAGATTATACGTTAGCTATAGAGAAACAGACAGTGAGTTAACGGCTGACCCCGATCGTTAACCTTGGTACCAAGTTATCCCGAGAGGACAATCTCATAGAACAGTGAACAGAACCTATTTAGGTGTCCATATTAGATCCTTGATGGATCATAGAGAATAATATTTTGGTTCTTGAAGAACCATAGAGTAAAGATTCCTGTTTCTCTCATAGAGTATTGTTATTATGATTTCAGAGAAATTTCTATTTAGAGCTTTTACTTTCACAAGTGTATTAGTATGATTCCAGAGATTATTGAATCAATTGATTTTAATTATTTGTATATGATTATCTATTTTCTTGGTCGTCCCATGAGAGGGTTATAGGTGAGGACCTGCTCACTGAGTTTTAGATGAAACTCACCCCTCTCCCTTTCTCATTACAAATATTGTAGACGCTGCGAGTTCTCCTGTTCCACCTCCACCCCCGCAATAGAGATTTATTGTTCGGTGAGCTTCACTTGGTGTGAAGTATTCTATTTTGCTTTTTGTTAGAGATAGAGTGCTCCAGTTACATGACAAGCAAGGTCCCGGACCATAGAGATGGAATCATGATTTTTTTTGTACCTGCATGATTATAGATTTCATGTGTATTTTGTAAAGAGAGCAACTAATGTATTTTGAACCCCAGTAATATGTTTAATGGTTGAAATGGAAATGATTAATTTTATTACTCTAGAGATTTGTGTTAAAGTTTGTTTATGTTTTTATTTCATGGGACCAATGAGTTATTAGAGATGAAATAATGTAGTTTTATATTAAAATATGCATATAGAGAAACGCAGAAGTCACGAGGCTTACGTGGGAATAAGGATTCCCCATGTGCTGGTCACGTGCCCAAGTCGGGTTGTGACAAAGTGGTATCAAAGCACTAGGTTCCCCTGCATGTCACTGGAGCAAGTGTCCACAAACAGCACAGCGTTTTTGTGATTGGAAGCGCGCCCATTTGCATTAACGAAGCGTTACTTGAGGCCTTTAGGGTGGTCAGTCACGTCAAAGTTTAGAGCTAGAGTTTTGTCTTCCTTTCAAGATCTGTGTCTTATCCCTGTGTTCATGTTCTTTCAGATTCAGTATGCCTCCTCTACGTCGTTCTTCTTCTTCTCACCATTGCCATCATAGCAGTGGATCTTCAGTTTCAGAGGCCTGTTTCAGGGCACTAGAGCAGGCCTTGGCAGCCCTCACAGGGGCATTGACCAGGCAGACTGAGGCTGGCACTCAGCCACCCCCAGTCCAGACACCTCCCGTTCAGCCACCACGGGTCCAGACACCCCCAGTTCAGGCACCGGTTAGAGATCCAGATGATTCGACATTAGAGCACTTCAGGAGGTTGGATCCACCCACCTTCTAGGGGCCTCTCACCACGGAGGATCCTCAGACATTCCTCCGAGAGGTAGAGAAAATCATTAGAGTTATCCATTGCTCTTCTGTGAGGGTAGCTGAGTTGGCAGGCTTCTAGCTGGGAGGCCAGGCTAGTATATGGCACGACGAGTTCCTTCAGGGGCGTGGCGACTCTGAGCCACCTTCCTGGGAGGAATTTCGAGCAGCGTTCCTGAGGAGATACCTTTCAGAGAGCTATCGGGCTCAGATGGTTGAGGAGTTCCTTAGGCTCCGAATGGCGTCAGGTATGTCAGTTACGGAATATGAGGAGAGATTCACATACTTAGCCCAAGCGGTTGCCAGTATGTTGGCATCGGAGACAGAGCGGGTTAGGCGGTTCATTCAGGGACTGCCCCAAAATATGTTCCTTAGTCTTCAGCCACACGTGGGCACAACTATTGCGATAGAGGCCGGCTTAGCAGACGGGAGAGCTGCATCAGATTCTAGTAAGAAGGCCAGGACACATGGTTTTTTCTCGGGGGGAGCTGGGTCGAGCAGAGGACCTGGCTAGCAGGGTTAGCAGCGGTCCCAGTCGGGTAGAGCCACCTTCTTAGAGTTTACCCCGACTAGGCCTAGTGTTTCCCATAGTCAGAGCAAAGGTGGTAGCGATTCGATGGCGTGTTGATTGAGCTTAGTCAATGTCAGACTTGTGGGAAGAAACATGATGGCCAGTGCATGATTGGCACATTCGCTTGTTATGGTTGTGGCCAGCAAGGCCACAAGCGTGCGAAGTGTCCGTTCAGATCAGGAACATCTAGCCAGGGGTCGGTAAACCCTACTACATCAGCTCAATTTTATCGATCGAGGGACCAGGTGGCCTGACCGTCACCAGCGAGGTGTCAGGGGGCCCTGGAGGTAGAGGTCCGGATGGCAGAGGTAGAGGCCAGGGTGGAGGGGGACAGCCCCATCTGTTTGCTCTCAAACGCCAAGATGCAGCAGCTTCAGCTGATGTTGTTACAGGTATCATTAGAGTTTTCTCCTTTGAGGCTTTTGCATTGATTAATTCCGGGTCTACATATTCGTATGTATCCCCATTCTTTGCCACACGGTTCGAGAAACCTGTTTCTACTGTAGAGAAGCCGTTTTTGGTGGGGATACCCTCAAGGGAACCCCTTCTGATGCAGTTAGTCTATAAAGAGTGTGAGGTTAAGGTTGGAGGTATGGAGGCGCTCGCTAACCTCCATTTGTTGGATATGTCAAATTTCGATGTCATTGTGGGCATGGATTGGCTAGTACCATGTCATGCCATTGTGGACTGCTATAGTAAAACCGTAAAGTTTGATGTTCCTAGAGGCGAGCATTTAGAGTTTAAAGGTACCAGTTGCTCGGTCCCAACCAGCTTGATATCGGCCATGAGTGCCTTGAAGCTCATGGATAGAGGAAGTTATGGGTTTCTGGCTTCAATTAGAGACATGGATGTAGAAGTACCAAGCTTAGAGTCAGTGTCGGTGGTTTGTGAGTTCCCTGATGTCTTTTCGGAGGAGCTACCCAGGATGCCACCAGAGAAAGACATAGAGTTTAGGATAGAGCTTGAGCCCGGGGTTAGGCCTACTCTATACCCCCATATCGGATGGCTCCCGCAGAGTTAAAAAAGTTGAAGGATTAGTTGCAAGAAATACTTGATAACAGGTTCATCAGACCGAGTACCTTACCTTGGGGTGCCCCGGTGTTGTTTGTTAAGAAGAAGGATGGGTCTATGAGGATGTGCATAGACTACTGGCACTTGAACAAGGTTACAATCAAGAACCAGTACCTCTTACCACGCATTGACGACCTGTTTGATCAGCTCTAAGGAGCTAGGTGTTTCTCTAAGATTGACCTAAGGTCAGGCTATCACCAGTTGAAGATCAAGGGTGAAGATGTACCCAAGACAGCCTTTAGGACACGCTATGGACACTATGAGTTCTTAGTGATATCTTTTGGGTTAACCAATGCCCTTGCGACTTTTATGGACTTGATGAATAGAGTCTTCAAACCATTCCTAGACCATTTCATGATTGTCTTCATTGATGACATTCTAGTGTACTCTAGGAGTGAAGAGGAGCATGAGCACCACCTTAGGATTGTCTTGCAAACCCTAAGGGAGAACCAGTTATATGCCAAGTTCTCTAAGTGTGAGTTTTGGCTCGATCAAGTGGCGTTTCTTGGGCATGTGGTGTCCAAGGATGGTATCCTGGTTGACTCGAAGAAAGTTGAAGGGCTCAATAGTGGCCGAGGCCAGCTACAGTGTCAGAGATCCATAGTTTCTTGGGTTTGGCATGATACTACAGGAGGTTTGTTAAGGATTTCTCGAGGATAGTGACATCGTTAACCAAGTTAACTCACAAGGGTGTTAAGTTTTAGTGGTTAGATGCTTGTGAAGAGAGTTTCCAAAAGCTTAAGACCTGTTTGACCACGGCTCCTATTCTTGTGTTGCCCTTGGGTAAAGGAGGTTTCTCGGTATTTTGTGATGCCTCTAGAGTCGGGCTCAGCTGTGTCCTTATAAAGCATGGCCGAGTAGTGGCTTATGCATCTAGGCAACTCAAGAGGCATGAACAAAACTACCCAACGCATGATCTAGAGATGGCAGTGGTAGTCTTTGCCTTGAAGATTTGGAGGCATTACCTATATGGAGAGACATGCGAGATCTTCATTGATCACAAGAGTTTGAAGTATATCTTCCAGAAGAAGGATCTGAATCTCAGGCAGCGTAGATGGTTGGAGTTGTTGAAAGACTACGACTGCACCATATCTTATCATCCGGGTAAGGCTAATGTGGTAGCCGATGCACTGAACAGTAAGTCCATAGGCAGTTTGGCCCATATTGCTCCTGTGAGACAATCGTTGATAGAAGAGATCCACAAGTTAGAGGCAGAGGGAGTCCAGTTCGGGCTTGATAAGTCTGGAGCCTTTCTTGCTCATATTGGGGCCCAGTCGACTCTGGTGGAGCAGATTAAGGCACGGTCGGGGGAGAACCCCAAGTTAGAGCAGCTAGTAGAGGATGTACGCAGAGGTAAGAGCCCTGAGTTCTCGATGGATGTGGAGGGTGTGTTGCACTTTGGGGACCATTTATATGTACCCAATGTAGGTGAGTTAAAGAAAAGAGTGATGGAAGAGTCCCACAGTACGGCATATTCTATTCATCCTGGTTCAGCAAAGATGTACTAAGATCTCATACAACTATACTGGTGGGAAGGCATAAAGAGAGACATTGGTGACTACGTAGCACGGTGTTTGGTGTGTCAGCAAGTTAAGGCTGAGCACTAAAGGCCTGCTAGCTTGCTTCAACAGATAGAGAACCTAGAGTAGAAGTGGGAGAGGATAATCATGGACTTCTTAGTCGGGTTGCCTCGGACCACTGGAAGCTTTGATTCCATATGGGTGAGTCCAGGGGCAGAAAGTCCATGGGCAGAAAATCCATGGGCAGTTTGGCCCATATAGCTCCTGTGAGGCAGTCGTTGATAGAAGAGATCCACAAGTTAGAGGCAGAAGGAGTCCAGCTCGGGCTTGATGAGTTTGGAGCCTTTCTTGCTCACATTGGGGCCCAGTCGACTCTGGTGGAGCAGATTAAGGCACTGTAGGGGGAGGACCACAAGTTGGTGCAGCTAGTGGAGGATGTACGCAGAGGTGAGAGCCCTGTGTTCTCGGTGGATGCGGAGGGTGTGTTGTACTTTAGGGACCGTTTATGTGTACCCGAGTGGGTAAGTTTAAAAAAAGAGTGATAGAAGAATCCCACAGTACGGTATATTCTGTTCATCCTGGTTCAGCAAAGATGTACCAAGATCTCAGACAGCTATACTGGTGGGAAGGCATGAAGAGAGACATTGGTGACTATGTGGCACGGTGTTTGGTGTGTCAGCAAGTTAAAGTTGAGCACCAAAGGCCTACGGGCTTGCTTCAACAGATAGAGATCCTAGAGTAGAAGTGGGAGAAGATAACTATGGACTTCGTAGTCAGGTTGCCTCGGACCACTGGAGGCTTTGATTCCATATGGGTGATTATGGACAGGATGACCAAGTCTGCTCACTTCCTACCAGTGAAGACGACCTTCAGCGTAGCTCAGTATGCTCAGCTTTATATAGATGAGATCATTCAGCTTCATGGTGTACCAGTGTCAATCATATCGAATAGAGGGTCTCAATTCACTTCCAGGTTCTGGAGAGCATTTCAAGAAGCTCTCAAGACTCGAGTGGATTTGACCACGGCTTTCCATCCGCAGACAGGTGGCCAATTAGAGAGAACGATCCAAACCTTAGAGGACATGCTCAGAGCTTGCGTGTTAGATTTCGGTAGGAGTTGGTGTGACCACTTGCCACTAATAGAGTTCTCATATAACAACAGTTATCGAGCTAGCATCCAGATGGCACCATTTGAAGCATTGTATGGTAGACGCTGTAGATCTCCAATTGGGTGGTTTAAGCTTAGGGAAGCTAAGGCCTTAGACCCAGATCTGATACAAGAGACTCTAGAGAAAGTTCAACTGATCAGAGAACGTTTGTTGGCGGCTTAGTCCAGACAGAAGTCTTATGCCAATAACCGGCATAGACATCTAGAGTTTGCTGTAGGTGATCACGTGTTTCTAAGGGTGTCTCCCATAAAGGGAGTAGTGATGTTCGGTAAGAGGGGCAAGTTGCATCCACGCTATATCAGCCCATTTGAGATCCTAGAGAGGGTTGGAGCGGTGGCCTACAGGTTGGCTCTGCCTTCCAATTTATCAGAGATACATCCAGTGTTTCATATCAGTATGCTCAGGAAGTATATGGTCGATGAGTCTCACCTGCTCACCCTACAAGCGGTTCAAGTGGATAAGGACTTGTCATATGAAAAGGAACCGGTTGCCATCATGGATCAATAGATTAAAAAGCTTCGCTCAAAAGAAGTGGCCTCAGTAAAGGTCATCTGGAGGAACCACTCCGGCGAGGAAGCCACGTAGGAGGCTAAGGAAGCCATGAGGATTAGATATCCACACCTTTTCCCTCCTCAAGGTATGTTTTAGATTTGGGGACCAAATTTCTTTTAAGGGGGGAGAATGTGATACCTGGCATATACGTGATAACGGATAAGTTTCGTTTTGCCCCAGGGTCCCCTGGGACCCACCCGTGTTGCTGGGAATGCCCTGAAATGCTCGGAGGACCCTTAGTGCAGCTAATGTGGTGAACTGTCACCGCTATAGCAGTCACAATAGGGTGACCGTGGTATTTTGGGCATCAGGGGACTATTATAGCGGTCTAGGACCGTTATAGTGGTCATGGGAGTGTGGCAGCCTGTTTTGGGTGTTCTGGGGACCGCTATAGCGGTCATGTGTGTGGTGCACCACGTGTTTTGGTCTCTGGGGACCACTATAACGGTCGTAAGTGGGGGTAAGACCATTATAGCGGTCATAGACTGCTATAGCGGTGTCAACAGTACCCAAACTGTCCAAAATGCATCGTTTCACGTTAGTAAGACCCCCAACCCTTTTTACACCCTTCCAACTTGGGATTTCACCCCAAAAACCGAGCCCTACCCCTCTCCAACTCTCTTCCTCTCCTCCCCACTCAATCTAGCTCTAATCCTTCTTCCTTCCAAGAGATTAAAGGTGAGATTTATGGGTTTTGTTATCTTCATCCTTTTCACTTTGCATTCTAGAGTTTGGGTTTGTTGTTTGTCTCCATTGTTGTTAAGTGAGGGTGCTCCCCCAATGTTGTTAGAGTTAGATTTGAGTAATCTAGAGGTTAATGGAGACTAATCTTGTGTTTTGTGGCTCTAATGGCAGATGTTAGTGTCGTTCCTTCTTCCCAGAGCTCCGTTGGAGTTGACGTCACCATTTCCTCCCCTCCAAGTGAGTGAGTTTGGAACCCATGACCCCTATGTTAGTCACTAGAGCTAATTTCCATCAAATTATTATTAATTGTATGGTTTTAAAGAGATTTCAAGAGCTTAAAGTCCCCATTGATATGTTATAATTATTGAAATGACGGATTCCAACTAGAGCGTGCAATATTTATTTTATGACAAGCTCATGGGACCATTATTGTTAAATGATTTTATCACAAGAACTACAGTATTGCTATTATATTCTTGAATTGAGATTTCTATGAAATTTCCATGACAACATTTTGAACGAACGATTTGCGAATCATAGAGTTGTGTTTAGAGAAACATTAGAATAGAGATTTAGAGAAAATATTATGTTCATTGGTTTAGAGATTATACGTTAGCTATAGAAAAACAGACAGTGACTTATAGACTGACCCCGATCATTAACCTTGGTACCAAGTTGTCCCGAGAGGACAATTTCATAGAGCAGAGAACGGAACCTATTTAGGTGTCCACATTAGATCCCCGATGGATCATAGAGAATAATATTTCGGTTCTTGAGGAACCATAGAGTAAAGATTCCTGTTTCTCTCATAGAGTATTGTTATTATAATTTCAGAGAAATTTCTATTTAAAGCTTTTACTTTCACATATGTATTAGTATGATTCCAGAGATTATTGCATCAACTGATTTTAATTATTTGTATATGATTATCTATCTTCTTGGTCGTCCCATGAGAGGGTTATGGGTGAGGACCTGCTCACTAAGTTTTAGATGAAACTCACCCCTCTCCCTTTCCCATTACAAGTGTTGTAAACGTTACGGGTTCTCCCGTTCTACCTCCACCCCCGCAGCAGAGATTTATTGTTCGGTGAGCTTCACTTGGTGTAAAGTATTCTATTTTGCTTTTTGTTAGAGATAGAGTGCTCTAGTTACATGACGGGTGGGGTCCCAGACCATAGAGATGGATTGGCGTTATTTCATCATGATTATTTTGTACCTACATGATTATAGATTTCATGTATAATTTGTAAAGAGAGCAACTCATGTATTTTGAACCAGTAATATGTTTAACGGTTGGAATGGAAATGATTGATTTTATTACTCTAGAGATTTGTGTTAAAGTTTGTTTATGTTTTTGTTTCATGGGACCAATGAGTTATTAGAGATGAAATGATGTTTTACAAATAGTTTTATATTAAAATATGCATATAGAGAAACACAGAGATCACGAGACTTTCGTCGAAATGAGGATTCCCCATGTGCCGGTCACGTGCCCAAGTCGGGTCATGACATCATGGAGACCTTTTCGTGCCCTTTTTAGATTAAAGGGGACTTTGCCGTGCCATTTTTAGATTAAAGGGGACTTTGTCGTGCCCTTTTTACATTAAAGGGGACTTCATTTTTCACTTAGCACATGCATCATCCTCAAGCTCACATATACACGCATCACATTTCTATATGATTATCCTTTATGGTCAAGTGTAAGGCTAAGATTTAATCTTAATTTGTAAGATTAAATCTCAGCCATTTATTTCTTTTTATTTTAGAAAGAAACTATACTTTATTTACCTAAATACTACATTTATGACAAGATAAATACAAAGCCCCCAAACTTTATCATATTTTCTTTATCATTCTCGGCCAGCAAAGGATACCAAACAACCTCCATTATTTTTCTTCTAAACCACCATTAATAAGCTTCCAAATCCTCAAAATTCATTCCTAAACTTGATCAAACCTCAAGATCTCTTCACAAAACTTTAACTACTCATCACCACCTACAAAACTAACTAATTGGAATTTAAATCCATCAACCTTTTCCACTTTAAGATATCACAACCTATTGTTAAAGGAAGGGATTAGGTGATGTTTGTAAGGTTTGAAGAGAGAAAAATTATACTTGGAGCATTCTTTGCAGCCAAGATCTCTAAAGCTCCAAAAAGTAGGGATTTTGAACCTCTTTGACTGCAAATTTGTTTTTATGTTTTGGTTACTAATTTAATTTGATATTTTTGTTTTATTGGTTGATAATATATGGATATTTACGTGTCTAATTTGGTGGAGTGTTTGGATTATGTTAGAAATCATTTTTGGACTATGCTGCTAAATCTTTGGATTTCTCATATGGGTCAGTTATGAATTTTTTGGAGTAATTGTTGGTATTTTTATGAGCTAGAAAAATTATATAATGAAGTTAACATCCTAAGCTAGTCCCATGAATTTTCTTGAGCCTTGGTTTGAACTTTACTACTTTAAAAAAATTCATGAACCGAACCGTTATACATGTTATTGTTGAATTGCTAAACTTGAAGCTGTAAATTTTGCTAATTTTGTTACCATAATAAACAATTGAATTTTCCTTTGAAATTTTTATAGGATTCAAAGACATCTTAAGGTTTTACCAGGATTTTTATTTTGAATTTTCTAGGTTCATTTACTAAGGTAGAAAATTCAAGAATTCTGGTTTTGAGCTGAACTTAGGTGGTCTCTAACCACCAAATTTATAGAATTTTGATAACATAGTTAAAGAATGATCTTGCTCTGAAATTTTACATGGGCTTGGGGACACATTGAGATGTCATGGAAAATTTTTATAGCCTTTGGATTGGTTATTTGGTATGAAAATAAATCTTACTACTTGAGTGAAAAATCTACTATTGTATTGGAAATGAACCGATGCTTGGAATTTGTGAAATAACGGTATTTGGCACTAGTATGACATGAGTACTTGAATATGAATATTTGAGCACGTAAACTTATTGATGATGTTAGGTACATATAAATGTGAATACTTATTACACTTGCTCATATGCGAAAGAAAAACATAAGATTATGTTTATTGGGCTGGGGAAAGTAAACCTGACTATAAAGAAAAACATAAGATTATATTTCTTGGGTTGGAGAAAGTAAATCCGATTTGTCAGGGCAAGTAAACCGAACTACCCTTGAATTGAGTTAGGGTAAATAAACCTAGCTAGGAATAGGTCTGCGTGAGAATTGGATAAAGTAAATCTAATGATAATGTATAGGAACGAGCTCAGTCCTAAAAAGTAGTCTATTACTCTAAAGTGGTCAAAGCCACAAAAGTCGAGGGCCAAGATAAGTTGAAGTAGCAATTGTTCTAAGTAGTCCTTTATCATATTTGCTAAGTGAATAATTTTGGCTTCGATATTGAGGACAATATGCTTAAGTTGAAATTTAATAGTATATGTTTTATATAATGTGGATGAGATCCCTTTCGATGTACCGAGGGCATGTAAAGTTGAGAATGAACTACTGTGATGTTGAGTAGTATTATATGTGCGTATTAAGTGATTGAATAATAAAAGAAACCCACTTTGGAAGGATGATTTTTGAACTTTAAAATGAACCTTTGATATATGTTGCATGCTCACATTTTCTTAATAAACCAAAGTGGCAAGGGCGATGACGATGACACAGATTTTAGTATATGTTTTGGGGATGCCCTATTAAGAATTTTAAAATTCTCACCCCTATATGTTTGTTTTCCTATGTCATCTCCAGATTGATCCAGAGGACAGTGAGACTACTACAAGAAAGAATAAATTGGAATTTGCAGTAGTTAGTGGCGGAGACTTGTACATATTGTACTATAAAGCTCTTAGAAGAGCTTCCTTTCGTATCGACCTTGTATCCAAAGTGGCAAGGGCGATGATGATGACACAGATTGATCCACAAATTGTTTTGGGTAGTAAAGGGCATAACCTAGGGCGTCTCTCAAGGAGGCTTCACTATTTAGTTAGGAAAATTGGAGGTTTAGAACAATGAAATTATAGCAATTGAAAGTAAAAGATAAGAGCAACAAGATAACAGCAACAATGAAGAAAGCACTAGTGGAAGGTATTCCTAGAATTAGAAATTAATTATCATTGACCAAATATTAAATCCATTGATGGCTATTAGTAATAAATTACTGGCAATTCTACTAGTGATCGATCGACCTCTAGAATTTGATCAATACAAATAACTAATAAATAATATCTCAATTTATTTAGAAATCACATTGGTTTAATGAACCAATTGCTATAGCCTAACTGCCAATCAAAAATTTGATTCTAATGTTCTCCCTTGAACATAAACTAATAGATCTATCAATTTACATCCAAAGGGTTTCCCTAAATGACGATCGCTAATTTAGTTATAGTAAAGATTATATAGCAATCATCACAATTATTAAAGGAATAGAAACTGTAAAATATTAAGAAAACCAATACATTTAATATTAAAAGGGGGTCTCAAACATTATCCTTGTCTGTTCTCTTACACTAGTAAAGAAATCTACTCCTCTATCTCTAGAGGATTACAACAATAAAGATAAAAGAGAACTTAAAAATAATAGCAATAATATTTGCCACAATCTCCAAGGCAAACACCCTCACTAATGGAATCCCTAAGAGAGAGAAGAGTAGAAGAGAAGAAGATGTAGAGAGAATATGGAGAGAAATGTACATAGAGAATAATAACAACTAAAAGTGGCAACCTAAAGGTGAGTCAAAAACTGGGGTAAAAGTCTGTGTCAATCCCTTAAATACTGCTCTAAAAAATGGGTCAAAATAGGGCCCAAGAACTGATTAATTCACTTTTAAATGTCATTACATGAGCACTACAACAATAAATGAGCATTGCAATACTAGATGAGCGTTGCGGCCCTCAGCATTGAGCTGTGCTGATTAAAATCATTTTTCGGGTGTCGTTGAGCGCTGTAACTGTGGACAGAATTGATATCTTCATATTTTTGTTCATTTTGGCCCCTTAAACATCTGAATTTGTCCTCAGCAAGAAATAGAAATTGAAGCCCTTTAAATAAGCTTTCCAACGCCGCCAAAATAACCTTCATTGGATATCTATAGCTTCAGATATTTCCAAAATACTAACTAGAGGTCAAGTCAGACAACATCAAAACATGAATAACCTTTAATCTTGTAACTCAATTCTCATGAAGATGCTCTTAGAACTGGATTTTAAGTTGAACATGAAAGTTTTAGAGGACTTCTTGAGCTTTTCAAAATATCTTTATTTGTCTTAATTTAATCCCCATAGAGAGAGATATAGATTTTCCATTACAATACTTTTTTGCAAATGTGCTCAAATGAACTCAAGAACTCTTCTATTTAGCTCCCAAATTCTCTCAAATTGATCATTCCTACAAGCTCCATGCAAAGAGTTCCTAGCCTTATTCTTGACATTTTGCATTCTATTCAAAGCTCTTGTATACAAAAACCATACTCAAAGAGACAGGTTAAATACAACAGGATCTAATCCTATAATTATTCTAAAATCAGTGCAATAGTCAATAATTCTATCAAAAATACAGAATGAATTACAAGTCAAAATCCTAATTAATTACATCAATAACATAGTAAAACTTATGCAAAAAGTTAAGATTTGGTAGCAAAATAAGTAGCATAAATGCCCTTTATTACCTACCTTCTCAAATTAGAAAATTATTTTAATGTTAAGTTGTACAAAAAAATATAGAAAATGGTACAACTTTTGTCTCCCTCATGGAGACTTTATCATTAAGTTAGGAAAAATAGGGATTTAATCATTGATTGAGAGAATTAAAATTGAAACAAAATAAATTCAAAATTAAAGACATATGTGCAAGGTATTCCTAGGATTAAAATTAGTTATCACAGACTAAATATTGAATTTATTAGTGGCTATTGGAAATAAATTATTGGTAAATCTACTAGTGATCAATCGACCCCTAGAATTTGACTAATACAAATAATTAATAAATGAGATCTCAATTTATTTAGAAATCATATTAATTTAATGAACCAATTGTTATACCCTAATTGCCAATCGAAATGTTAATTCTAATGTTCTCCCTCAAACATAAACCAATAATTCATCAATTTATGCCAATAGGGTTTCGCTAAACAACGATCACTAATTTAGTTATTGCAATAAAAATTGTAACAATCGCAACATTAATTATGGGAATAGAAACAAAATAAAATTGAGAAAACTAATACATTTAATATAAACAAAGGGTCTTAAACATTGTCCCAATCTATCTGGAAACCCCTACACTAGTAATAAAATCTACTTCTCTATCCTTGGAGGCCAAATTACAACAATGTAAACAAAATGGTACCTGAAAATATAGTAAGGATCCTTGCTACAATCCCCAAGAACAAATCAATTCCCTTATTGAAATCCCTAGAAAGAGAAGACGACGTAGAGAAATAGTTAGAGAGAGAAACCTAGTAGCCTAGACTATGCAGGTGAAAATAGGGTAAAAGTCTGCATCAATCCCTTAAATACAGTTCTCTAAAATAGCCCAAAGTGGGCTTTAAAATAGATTAATTATCTGTAATCTCATCATCACGCTAGCCCTAAAATGAGCACTCTAGTACTCTCCAGAGGGCATTGCTTCGAGCTTAATCTTGGATGCTTCTGCTAAGGTTGCAGTGATAAGTGACTGCTATAGCTTTCACTCGAGAGTGGCTCTTCCCAAATTTGCTCTTTTTCAGCTCCAAACTCCTTCCCAAGAGTTTCCAACCTTATATTTGATATTTGCACTTGATCTAAAACTCCTGTGCACAAAACTATATTCAAAAGGACAAGTTAAACGCAGCATGGAGTAGTTACAAATTACTCCCAAATCAGTGAAATAGTCCATGATTCTATTAAAAATGCACAATGAGAACTAAATCAAAATACTAAGCATTAACAACAATAACTTAATAAAACTTATGCAAAAGCTAAGATTTAGTAGCAACATAAGTGGTATAAATGCCTCTTATCAGTTACCCGAACAAATAGAGGGGAGTTAGGGTGAATTTTACTAAACCTCAAGAGAGGTAAATGTAATTTACATAAAAATTTTATAATCAAATAGGCCTTTAAATAGGTTTTCATGCCAGCTGAACGGAGATTGTTGCTTACCTCCCCAAATTAGAAGTTATTTCAATGCTAAGTTGCACCAAAAATGTAATAAAGGGCACAACCTAGGTCGTCTCTCAAGGAGGTTCAATACATAGTTGGGAAATTTGAGGTTTGAAAGAATGAAATTATAGCAATGGAAATTAAGATGTTAACAGCAATGAGATAATACCAACAGTAAACAAGGCACTAGTACAAGGTATTCCTAGGATTGGAAATCAATTATCATTGACCAAATATTAAACCCATTGGTGGCTATTAGTAATAAATTACCAGCAATTTTACTAGTGATTGATCAACCTTTTGAATTTGACCAACGCAAATAACTAATAAATGAAATCTCAATTTATTTAGAAATCATATTAATTTAATGAGCCAATTGCTGTAGTCTAACTGCCAATCGGAAAGTTAATTCTAATATTCTCCCTCAAACATAAACTAATAGATCTATCAAGTTATACCCAAAGGGTTTCCCTAAATGACGATTGCCAATTTAGTTATCTCAATAAAGATTATAGCAAACATCACAATAATTAAAGGAATAGAAATTGCAAAACACTAAAAGAAACCAATGCATTCAATATAAACAAAGGGTCTCAAGGATTATCCTAATTCATCTGAAAATCTCTACACTAGTAAAGAAATCTACTCCTCCATTTCTGGAGGATTATAACAATGAAGATAAAAGAGAACCTGAAAATAATTGCAACAATCATTGCCATAATCTTCAAGATAAAGCACCTTCACCAATAGAATTCTTAAGAAAGAGAAGAATAGAGAAGGAGAAAAGAGAGATGTAGAGAAAAAATAATAGCAACTAAAAGTGGAAGCCTAAAAGTGAGTCAAAAGCTAAGGTAAAAGTCTGTGTCAATCCCTTATATATTGCTCTCTAAAATGTGTCAAAGTAGGGCCCAAAAATAAATTCAGTAAGCTTTTCTGCGTTATCACACAAGCGCTACAACGCACATTCAGCGTTGCAGTTGCGGCGCTCAGTAGTGAGCTATGTTGATAAACGTCATTTTTTGGGTGCTGTTGAGCATTGTAGCACTGGATAGAATCGAATTTGTCCTTGGCACTTGAAATAGTGAATGTAGTCCTTTGAATAAGCTTTCCAACACCACCAGAATCACCTCAATTGGACATCTATATCTCCAGATATTGTGAAAATACTAACTGGAGGTCAAATTGAACAACATCAGAACATCGGCAATATTTAATCTTGCAACTCAATTTTCACCAAGATGCTTTTAGAATTAGATTTTGAGATGAACATGAAAATTTTAGAGGATTTCTTGAGCTTTCCAAAACATCTTTATTTGTCTTAATCCAATCCCTGTAGAGAGAGATACAAATTTTCTATTACAATGCTTTTTACAAATATGCTCAAATGAGCTCAAGAACTCTTCTATTTAGCTCCCAAATTCTGCCAAATTGATCATTACTACAAGCTCCATGCAGAGAATTTCAGCTTTGTTCTTGACATTTTGCATTCAATTCAAAACTCCTATATACAAAAACTATACTCAAAGAGACTAGTTAAATGCAACAGGCTCTAATCCAATAATTATTCCAAAATCAATGTAAAAGCCATTAATTCTATCAAAATTACACAATGAGGAATAAATCAAAATCCTAATTAATCCTTCCCATGACTCAATAAAACTCATGCAAAAAGCTAAGGTTTGGTAGCAAAATAAGTGGTATAAATGCCCTTTATCACTAACCAGATGTTTGAGAGGGATAAGATAAGGCAGCGAAAAATGCCTATGACGATAACAAGCCCAGACTCAAGCTAACTTTTGCCAATACATATAACACGATTCCTACCATAAAGATATGCTTAAGCCATGACCCTATAGTGAGTAGTTGTTACTTGTTAAATCTACTTGATCTTAGAATATAAGGTGTATATCTAATAATAAATATGAGCCTGCTTTGGTAAAAACATGAACCACTATTTCCTCTACATCGTAAAGTTTGAACATAAATAATATGTTATAATAAAATAGCTAAACAACATAATTGTATTATGCGATGACAATTCAATATTATACATAAGGATATCAAACCCTTACCCTGGTTTACACAGGAACCCTCTAGTCTAGGTAAGGTATTACTCAAAATTAGTTAAAAAATATATATAATGCAAACTAAATTCTCTATCATCAGCTCATCAAGAGGTCTAGACCATAGTGCCAATACTAGCTAAGGATCTCCAAAAAAATCACCACCATCACAATCTATGTAAAAAGATGATAACAGAAGGAATGAGAATCAAAGATTCCTAGTAGGAAAAACACTAGTCTACCATATAGTACATTTGACTTAGTGTTAAATAATTAATGTATCTTCGATTTCCTTTGAAATAATTAATTTGCTTATTCCTTTACTTATTTAACATGGTATTATGAGTGCACTTATTCTTGAGAATAAAATCAAATGGCTCATTAAATAATTAATTGATTTCTGGTTGTTTGTATAATAATTTGTTTGTTTGTTTCATTAGTTCTTTAACATAGTCTTATTAGTAAATTTATGCTTGAGAATAGAACTCATAGAATTCCTTATATATTTTTCATCTGATGTATTGCCAACAATAGAACACCTCGTGTTATAACTTGATATAGATTACTGACATAGTTCAACTATGTAGTGCCTCGTATTACAACCTTGTATAGATCACAATTGTATGCTATTCTTAATACATCACTTTCATCACAATGATAACACCTCATGTTACAACCTGATATAGATAATTGTTTGAATCCATAAGCTTACAAATCAAGCAATTAATATTACATAAAGCTTATCCATGTATTATTTTCTCTAGTTCTCTTTCTCTATAAGAATCTTTAATATTGTTTTAGGAAATCTTATGATTATCAAGTAGAATTTCTTCTTAATAGTTATGTTTCTCATGCTTTTGTTATGAGATTTCCTTGAAATCTCCTTAATGCTTATGAGATTTTCTCTATCAAATTTCCTGAATCCTAATGAGATTCTTGCTCTTTTAAAAATCCCTTGAATATCTTATGAGATTTTTCTGTATAAAATCTTCTGAATTTCTTATAAGACTTCTTTGTAAAGTCTGCAAAACTTTTTATGACATTCTTTTACAAAATCTGCTAAACTTTTATGAGATTTCTTTACTGTAGAAACTTGTAGGACTCCTTACTTAATAATTCTTTTACTTTTCAGGCAATTAAACCAAGTGGTGTGCTTAGACTTCAAAGATTTTTCTTCTATTGATCAAAATCTCATTCTTGTTCATGAAACTTTATCATCATCATCATATTTCAAAAATACTAATCTTTAAGAATTTACCAGATTGTTTCTAATTATATTCTAGTAAAATTCTTAGGTATCTTATTCTTTTTAATGAACCAAAAATGTCTTCATTTACTGAGTAAAATCAGTTACATCAATTCAATCAATCCACAAGACTTTTATCTATGACATCTTTTACATCTATCAAGCTCATATATATGTATCTTGAAATAAATTTCATATTTCACAAACATAATTTCAAACATATTTCAAGAGTTTATTTAGCAAAATAGCCAAACAATTACAAAGCAATAGACATAGGATATTTCCTACTAAGTACCACATCAGTCTTAAGCCATAACATCGAACTCAGGAGTTGTTACTTATAGATTAACAGACCTTTCTTAATTATATATAGCAAGATCGATCGAATCGTGAAGTAACTAATTCCTGATTCTATTAAAATATATATAACAAAGAAACAAAAATTCATTTAATATAAAGTCAAGTACAAAAAGAAGCTATTTTATGAGCTCTAATACACATCTGTTCTACTATATTTATAGACATATGCTTATAACTAAATACAATAGATACAACTTTCCACTACTAAACTATTGTAATTCCCATTTAATCTTTCCTATAATAGCCTCACTGTTCTCTGCATCAACCTAGAGACGACATGAGAATATAAACACATAGGAGTTAGAATTCTAAAATTTTCAATGGGGTATTTCCCCCAAATACATAACAATAAATGTCATTGTCATCATTCCAACCACTTCGATTTATTAGGAAAAAGGATGATCATGCATTACATAACAATGGTTCATTTTTAAAGTTCCAAATCATACTTCTGAAGTGGGTTGCTTTTAAAAATCAATCACTTAGTACACATTTATCATAAGCTCATAATCATAGTAAATAAATAATGTCAATCAAAATGATTCGATGTAATACAAATATGTATATGCCAGATGTAGTAAAATTATCTCAAAGTGACCTTGGTTCCCACATACATAGCAAACAATTTGTGCATTCCAACAAGGCTTATTCCCATGATTTTTTCCACATTTAGAGCACTCTTGTCCTACCATCGATCTTGGTTCTTGCTTGACTGCAATGAACTCTAGCTCTTTCGCATTCCAATTTAATCTCTCTATTATCCAGTTGGCCATCGAGGCTTATTCCCTCATAGCGGCAGCCATCTCACGAAAAGTATCAATCATATCCTCTGGCTCAGCACCCCCTTTCCTAGTACGTCTACAGTCTGCCATTAGTTCTTGAGCACACCAAACAAAGATACTAAGTTGATCAAGCTCAACACTATGCTAAGTGTGATAGCAACCAACTACAACACCACTAGACTGCCATGCATATCTAAACCCTATATCCTATCATATAGATAAGATTCAAAGCATGACTTATCTACACTTTAGAAAAATTGTTCGTCCATTTCTCAAGGTCTTACAAGGATGAACTTACAAGGATGAACTGCTCTGATACCAAAATATAATTATCATTATTTTCTCATAAATCAATCTTTAAACTCCATATCATGCATTCATTCACATCATACTTGAATTAAAAGTCATTATATCACAAAACCAATACTTGGATTCAATTCCAGCATGTTGGCAGAATTTATGCTTAAGTAGCAAGATTTATTTCGCACATCAAACTACCAATTCAATGGCTATAAAAATTCTTTATGACACCTTAATGTGTCCATAAGGTCTTGTAAAATTTTCACAATATGAATCATTCTCTAACTACGTTAACAAAATTCTACAAATTTGGTGGTCAGAGACACCTAAGTTAAACTCAAAACCAGAATTCCATAATTTTTAACCCTAGCAAATGAATCCAGAAAATTTGAAATAAAAAATCCTGGTAAAACCTTAAGATGTCTCTAATATCCTGTAAAAATTTTAAAGAAAAATTCAATCATTTGATATGGTAACAAAATTAACAAAATTTGTAGCTCCAGTTCCAACAATTCAGGCTGCATATGTATGGTTTTGAATCTGGAATTGATCTAGCAGTGACAGTCCTTAAAATGATCCAAGAAAAATCATGGAGTTACCTTGAATGTTAGCTTCAACATATAATTTTTCTAGCTCATAAAAACATCTACAAATACTTTAGAAAATTCGTGATTCATAATCTATCAGTATAAATCCAAGAATTCCAACACATGATTCAAAACTTGTTTTGCCGAAACGGGTTTTCTAACATCATCCAAACTCTCCATCAAAATTAATACATCAATATCCATATATTATCAACCAATATAACTAAAAAGATTAAGCCAAATTAGTAAGCAAGGCATAAAAATAGATTTGAAGTAAAAGAGGTCTAAAAAACCCTACTTGTGAAGTTTTAAGGCTTATAACTCCAAATGATCATTCAAAAATGATTTTTCCTCACTTCAAGCCTTTTAAACAGCATCTAACCCTTCTGTAAATAGTAGAGAATGATAGCTCAAGGTGGAGCTTGGAGATTGTTCAAAATTCTAATCGGATGATTTTGTAGATTATGGAGAGTAGAATAGGTTTTGTGAAGCAATTTTGGTATTTTAGTGACTTTGAGCTTAGGTTTTGGGGATTTGAAAGCAAGAATGAAGGTTAGAGAGAAAGAACAATGGAGGGCTATGTTTCTAGGCCTCTTGGCTGAAAATGATGATGGTGGATAAGGTTGGTGGCATTGTATTTATCTGGAGTTAGATGTCATAATTGTGTAGTCAAAATATGCATTTCTTCCTTTTAAAAGAAAATAATGAAATGGATGGCTAGGATTTATTTTGTTAGTCAAAGAATGAATCTTGGCCATCCACTTGGCTTAAGATAAGTGGCTCACTTTAACTTGGCGAGCAAGTAGTTTTTCTAGTGTTGAAATCGCACACTGAAATTCTACTGAACAACATAGTAAAATATAATAAATGTAAGGTCAAGATTAAAACTTGTTTTTTAAGTTTTAATCCTTGCCATCCACTTGGCATAAAGTGGTTGGTAAAGGTTACTTGAGCACCAAGTAACTTTTACGGCGTTAAAAATCACACATCAAAACTCTACTAAATGGGTAAAACACCGTACTCAGGTAATTGGATATTCCCTAAAAATTAATACCAAGTATAAAATCTTCATTTCTAATTATTTCTAACCTTAACCCTCTTTTTTCTCAGTCCTGGGCATTTATTGGTTCTGGATCTAGGGTTTCGGCTGTCCTGATAGGCCCGTGAGGCCCGCAAGGTTATTATTCACACTCAGCCCCGAATTTTTTTAACATATTCATTAGGTCATCTTCATCATTGCTAACACTGTCAAAGTTTTGAAATTATGACTAATAGTAGTAGGGTTAAAAATTATGGAATTCTGGTTTTGAGCTGAACTTAGGTGGTCTCTAACCACCAAATTTGTAGAATTTTGTTAACATAACTAGCGAATGATTCTTGTTCTGAAAATTTTACAGGACCTTGTGGAGACATTGATGTGTTATGGAGAATTTTTATAGCCCTTAAATTGGTAGTTTGATGTACGAAATAAATCTTGCGACTTAAGCATAAATTCTACCAACATGTTGGAATTGAATCCAACTATTGATTTTGTGATATAATGACTTTTAATTCAACTGTGATGTGAATGAATGCATGCTATGGACTATAAAGATTGATTTATGAGAAAATAATGAGAATTACATTATGGTATCAGAGTAGTTCATCTTTATAGGATCTTGAGGAATGGACTGACTATACTTCCAAAGTGTAGAAAAATCATGCCTTGAATCTTATCTATATGATATGATATAGGGTTTAGATATGCATGACAGTCTAGTGGTATTGTAGTTGTTTGCTATCACACTTAGCATAGTGTTGAGCCTGATCAAATCAATATCTTTATTTGGTGTTTTCAGGAACTAATGGCGGACCATACACATACTACGAATGAGGGTGCTGAGCCGAAGGATATGATTGATACTTTTCGTGAGATGGTTGTCGCTATGAGGGAACAAGCCATGATGGCCAACTGGATGATGGAGAGGTTAAATTGGAATGCACGAGAGTTGGAGTTCGTGGCATTCAAGCAAGAATTAAGATCGATGGTAATACAAGAGTTCCTTAAATGTGGAAAAAATCATGGGAACAAGCCTTGCTGGAAAGCACAAATTGTTTGCTATGGATGTGGGAAACCAGGCCACTTTGAGATAATTTCACTACATCTGGCATATACATATCTGTATCATATCGAATCAATTTGATTGACATCATTTACTATGATTATGAGCTTATGATAAATGTGTACTAAGTGATTGATTTTTTAAAAGCAACCATCTTCGAAAGTATGATTTGGAACTTTAAAAATGAACCATTATTATGTAATGCATAATCATCCTTTTTCTAATAAACTGAAGTGGCTGGAACCATGACGATGACATCTATTGTTATGTATTTGGGGGAAATGCCCTACTGAGAATTTTAGAAATTTCACTCCTAAGTGTTTGTATTCTCATGTCATTTCCATGTTGATGCAGAGAACTGTGAGGTTGTTATAGGAAGGATTAAATGGGAATTGCAATAGTTTAGTAGTGGAAACTTGTATCTGTTGTATTTAGTTATATATATATATATCTGTAAATATAGTAGAGAAAATATGTGTATTAGAGCTCATGAAATAGCTTCTTTTTGTACTTGACTTTATATTAAATGAATGTTTGTTTCTTTGTTATGTATATTTTAATAAAATCACAAATTAATTACTTCACGATTCGATTGATCTTGCTATATATAATTAAGAAAGGTCCACTAATTTATAAGTAACAACTCTTGAGTCCAATGTTATGGCTTAAGACTGATGTGGTAATCATGAATTAGTTTAATTTTTGCTCCTCTAACTAAAGCTGCAAACCCATTTTCCAGCCCTTATATATGCTGTTGTTTGGAGATATTTGAAAACGAAAAAGAAGGTTTTGGCTTAAGTTTGATTAGAGCAAGTGTTCTTGAACTAGTTTAAGTGTTTTTCTAAATATAACCTTCAAGAATTTGGTGGTTTCATGGAGTTTCAAGAAGAAGAAAATGAAGATGGTGAAGGGAAGAAGAAGGGAACGTGAAAGCTGCCAGGAAAGGAAGATAAATTTGGTCTTTTTGGTTTATATAATAATGCATTACTTGGAAAGAAAGTAATGAATAAACAATTATAAATATTTTTGGATCAATTTGTCTTGTATTTGTATTAGAAATGTCAATATTTATTTAATTGTCCTGAGTAAAAATTATCTACGACTTGATAATATTCATTAATTGGATTAGTTTTGGTGTTTTGGTGTATCAATTATTACTATTTCAGTACCCGATTAATACCTTAAAAAGATATTCATTTAATCTTATCCTTATTTTTATCTATGTCTTTATACTATTTATAGGATCTTATTTTATATCCCTAATTAAAATATTACTATTTTGAAGTTTTGATAATATTTAATTAATTTTCATTTTTATTTATAGAATCCTCATATTGTTGTGATCATAATCGTGTCTGTTAAAAATTTCAAAATCCATATAGTTCATTCACAATTAATTATTTTATCATAAATAATACTAAAAAAACGAGTCATTACAAATACATACTAAGGCTATTTAAGTCAAAACCCAGCGTAACCTATTTCCACCCCTAATTGCTTACCATCATTCATCATATTATTGACAATCTATTAGATAACATTATAAAGTTGTTTCACCTTATTAATGTATTATAATTAAACTCTAAATTTAATTCACAAAACATATTTTAAAATATAATTTTATGAGTTTAATTTTTTTATATTGGTAGTATAAATTTTTTTATATTATTATCTAATAATATATTATTATATCAATAATAATAATCAAATCTTATATATACTATTTAAAAATTTATGTAAATAGAATGATTCAATTGGATATTAATTTTACATTATTATAGAAATTCAAATATTTAATAAAAAAAAAGCATTGGTAGCGCGTTATGTTTTTAATGGCAAAATTGGTAGTTACTTCGTGTATTTAATAGAACAATTTAAAATTGAATTTAAAAGAGGAAAAAATAGAAAGTGAGAGAGAGAAGTGGGAATAGGTGTCACAAAACCCGCGACCCATTCGAATAGTGTCAGCGATCTCCTAAAATACCTGCCTCCTTCTTTTGACCACCCTTAGCACTTTCCTTCACTCCTCAGTTTGTCACCTCTCAAAAATTCTTTTCTACCAAATCACCGTTTTGGTGTCCTCTCTCCCTCTCTCCCTCCACCCTCTCCTCTCTCTCTCTCTCTCTCTCTCTCTCTCTCTCCCTCCATGTGCTTATCTCACACTGCTATAGCCAGCCGGTAAAACCCTAATTTTACACACTCCACTCTTCAGGTGCTTCTCTCTGTTCCTCAACTTTGTTCTGTGTTTTTGTTCTTTCATTTTTTTTTATCCCCATTACACCCTTCACCTATTTTGGAATTGATTCTGATTAATGGAATTGTGGTTGTTGTGGTTGTTGTAGTTGTTGTGTGTGTGACTGTGATGGATCTACTTGTTTGTTTGCAGGGAATTGAAAGAGGGAAATTTTGTTTCGTCTTTTTTTTTTCTTCTTAATTTACTTTTTCCGTTTTTGAAAATTGTGTTTTAAGGAATTAAAGGAGAGGGACATATGTCCTTCAATCAATCAAAGTCCGAAAAGAGCGACGCTGTGTACCGAAAGTCAGGGCGATCCGCCAGCTTCAATCAGCAGCGAGGTTCCTCAGGCGCCTACGGCAAGGGCGGTGGCGCTGGCGGCGGGCCCACGCCATCGGTCACCTCGGCTTCATCACTCTCCACTAGCCGGAGGTAAGTTAGGGTTTGCAAATGCTGTTTTATTTTGACTTTTGCATTTTTTTTTTGTATGGGTTGTTAATGTGTGGAGATTGTATTTTTGTTTGTTGAATTGTGTTGGTTGTATATATTGGGAATATTGTTTTGTTTGTGTGACACATTGTTTAAAGATATATTATTTGTTTAACTTTTTTTAAATTGTTACAAGTGTAAATTTTTTTTTTGGCATTCTGTTTTATTGATTCTGCGCGTTGCTTGTCTAGTTTTAACAAGAAGTCTAATAATGCACAAGGTGGGCAATCTCGGGTAAACCCTACCCCAGGGAATTCAACAGAGTCTAATAATGCTTTTCCTTCCCGGAACATACAGAATGGAACCCATATACAGCCCCAATTACATGGTAAGCCTGAGGAAAATTATTTGTTTATTTTTGAGAGAAAAAATTATGGTTCTTCTCTTCCTTGATATTTTAGTGTCTGTTGTTGTGTTCAGTAAAATTTTACTGTTGAAGAACGTGTGGAAGGTCCCTCTCTCTTTATAATGGGAAAATCTGCTAATGTTATATAAGTCATTGGGTGTTTGGTAAATTATGATTACTTTTTATTAATTAATTCATTCATGTGGTATGATAGGAGCATCTGATGCGCCAGTTACAACCAAGCCAACTGAATCATCAGCTGCACAGAGGAGCACTAGAAATGTTCCAAAAGCTCCAACTTCTGTACCGTCCCCCATGAGTTCTGATCCATCTGCTCCTAAAACCCCTTCTAAGGGTATGCTAGTCTAGTAGGTTTTTGATGTGGTACATAAGATGTGGAATGAGATAAATTATTTAATGACTTGTACTGTTGGTCATGGTAAATTTCATGTTGTGAAAAGTTTTCCTAAGTGGTTATTAGTTTTGAGTTCTGAGACTGAAGTAATCTGAATATTTATGTCTTTTGTAGGAGATGCATCCAAGGCATTTGCTTTCCAATTTGGATCAATTAGTCCTGGCTTTATGAATGGCATGGCGGTAAGTTTATTTTTTTTGGTATGGACGGTGGTAAGTTTTGTATATATAAATTGTGTAGTGTCTGGTCTGTTGTGTATTTCCTGGGATTTGATGGTCATTAATTAATTAATCATGTTCTAGTTAAAATATGGTTGCAGATTCCTGCTCGTACCAGCTCAGCTCCTCCTAATCTAGATGAGCAGAAGCGTGATCAGGTGTGCACTTATATTCTTCTCTATCTCTCCTTTACATTTGTACTACAAAATTCGTTAGCTGCCACTGCCTTAGTTCTGTGGGAAATTGGATCTTATTTAAGATGGTATGTTACGAACGGGAACTGATTTAGAAGTAAGAGTCTTATGAAGGACTGGCATAAGCATAATGATTATGTGCTCTGTTTAGTTGAGGTTGATATTACTCGATTTATGTCTTTATAATAGTTGAAGTTCTGTTTGATGGCTAATTGCTGAACTTTCAGGCTCGTCATGACTCCTATAGATCTGTGCCTTCTATGCCAACACCTCCAGTTCTGAAGCAGCAGCAACCATCTAGAAAAGATGCAAGTGTCACTGACCATTCTAATGTTGGGGAGACTCATATAGGGACCAAGGCGAAAAAGGATCCTCAGGTGTCAGCTTCAATGCCAGCAATCCAGATGCAGAATCCTGCTGTTCTTCCTGTAAATGGGATTTCAATGGCAACACAATTTCACCAGCCACAGACATCTTTACAGTTTGGCGGTCCTAATCCACAGATTCAATCTCAGAGCATCTCTACCACATCCCTCCAGATGCCTATACCAATGGCTTTATCAATTGGAAATGCTGCACAAGTGCAACCACAGGTTTTTGTTCCAGGTCTTCAACCTCATCCAATGCATTCTCAAGGGCTCATGCATCAAGGTCAAAACATGACTTTCACTCCTCAAATGGGTCATCAGTTGTCCCATCAGTTAGGAAGCATGGGTATTGGCACCAGCTCCCAATATCCCCAGCAGCAGCTTGGAGGAAAATTTGCTGGTCCTCGAAAAACTACTCCAGTGAAGATAACTCATCCTGATACTCATGAAGAGTTGAGGCTTGATAAAAGGGGTGATGCATATCCAGATGGGTCATCTAGTGCTAGGTCACATCCTACCATGGCTTCACAATCCCAACCTGTTCAATCTTTTGCAGCTTCTCATCCTATGAATTATTATCCTCCCAGCTCCTACAATACCAGTTCTATCTATTACCCACCTCCTGGTTCTCTTCCATTAACAAGCAGCCAAAAGACTCCTAATCCTCAGCCACCGAGATTTAATTATCCAGTGAACCATGGGTCGCAAAATGTGGGTTTCTTGAATCCATCGTCGCATAGTTCTGTGCCTGGTAATAAGACTAGTCTTAGTACTTCTGGCAGTGTTAAACCACCTCTTCCAGAATATTCTCATGACATGCCTGATTTGGTGTTTGCAGGTCCATCAGTAGAAGCTTCTGTGACAATTAAGCCAAGTGGTGCATTGACTGTTGTTGACTCATCATTGTCCAATTCTGTTATTTCTGGTTTTCAAAGTCGAGAATGTACTAATTCAGAAACATCTTGTGATACTAGCTCCTTTGTTCCACAAAAAGGATCTGAATCTGGTCCAGAAATTTCTTCACAACAGTCTAAGATGTCTAGTAATTTTTTGGTGCAGCCAAATCAATCTGCTGTATCTGATGCTGTATCTAGTGAGAAGCTCGCAGCCACTCACTTGCCCCATCCTTCATCAGCAATGAGTGAGGATTATGTCTCAGTTGTGTCTAATGATGAAGGTGGAAAGAAGGAATCTCTTAGTAGGTCTAACTCTTTAAAGGATAATCAGAAGAAACCAGGGAAGAAAGGTCAATCACAGCATCAGGTATCTGGGTGCTTTATGATTTGTATAAAAATTTCTAAATTGATCTTGGTTTACCTGAGTATATTGTATGTACTTCTTTTTTGTTGTTTCCCACAGGTTTCTGTACAATCTCCTACAATGGCTAATACACCTCCTAAAGATGTTGACAGTGGTATATCTGATTCTGGAGTTATCGAACATGTAGGAACTAAAACAAACCATTCTGCAGCAATTGACATTGAAGATCATTCAATAACATCTGATGCAATATCGACTACCAGCAGTAGAATTCCTAGTGCTGTTGAAGTGAACAATAACATCAATAGCTCCAAGGAAGTTTCTGATTGTGTTTCAGCTGAAGGATCTGTAGTTCAAGCTGCTGATAGTTTGAACAATCATAAGGACGGTAAGCTAGATGAATCATCAGTGAACAATAACATCAATAGCTCCAAGGAAGTTTCTGCATGTGTTTCAGCTGAAGGATCTGTTGTTCAAGCTGCTGATAGTTTGAACAATCATAAGGACGGTAAGCCAGATGAATCATCAGAAGGTAAACCTTTAAAGTATATTGTTTTATAAAATTGGTGATCAAAATAATGAACTATCTTTCGAACGATACAAACAAAATATTAACTGATAGTCTGTGATGGAACAGAATCTAAACAAATCAAACAAGATGCTGGAGTGGTGAGTATTGAGTCGTTAGCCTTGAAGACATTACAGGGACAGGATGAGTCTGCAAGTTGTATCACACAATGTGACAGGACAGGTGGTAAATTTAGGCACACCTACCTTGAGTGCATTGGATTTTAGAGAGATCTTCTTAAGTATAAATGATAGTGTACTTACTAATGGTTCTGTTTGTCAAAATTCTGGTACATCAGATCTCCAGTCAGCTGATCTTCCAGAAACAACTTCAAATCACTTCAAGGTTAGTTCAGAGAATGCTGGCAGTGACTCAATGTCTCTTTCGGTGTCTGGCATCAAGGATAGACCAAATTTAGAACCAAATAAGGTGAAAACTACTCCGAAGGCGAAGAAGAAAAGAAGAGAGATTCTTCAGAAAGCAGATGCTGCTGGGTCAACTTCTGATCTTTATAATGCATACAAGGGACCTGAGGAAAAGAAAGAAACTGGTTTAACTTCAGATAGCGTAGAAAATGCTTCGACGTCTGAACGTTTGAAGCAGATCACAGATGCTACTCAGCCAGATGCTATAGCAAGCGAGAAATGTGGACAGAGGAAAGCAGAACTTGATGACTGGGAGGATGCTGCTGACATGTCTACACCGAAACTGGAAGTTGATGATAAATCTCAACAGGTTAGTGATGGTAGTGGAGGTGCAGCCAAGAAGTACTCTCGAGATTTCCTTTTGAAATTTGTGGAGCAGTGCACTGGTCTTCCTGAAGGTTTTAAAATCACTGCAGACATTGCTGCTTTGATGAGTTCTAATCTTAGTAGTTCTCATGTTGAGCGCGATTCACATCCCAACCCCGGTAGAAGTGTAGATAGGCAAGATAGGCAAGGTGGAATGTCTCGGATGGATCGCCGTGGTAGTGGTGTGATTGAGGAAGACAGATGGAGTAAGGTTTCTAGTGCTTTTCATTCTGGACGTGGTTTGGATGGTATTGGAGGTAATGTGGGATTTCAATCTGTCCCAGGAAGCAATTTTGGTGTTATAAGGAACGCTCGTGCACAGGCACCTATGCCATATGCTGGAGGGATCCTTTCTGGGCCAATGCAATCCATGGGAAATCAGGGTGGAATGCAAAGAAATAGTCCTGATGGAGAGAGGTGGCAGCGTGCTGCTAGCTTCCAGCAAAGGGGTTTAATTCCTTCGCCTACTCCACAAACTCCTTTACAAATGATGCACAAGTCTGAGAAGAAGTATGAAGTGGGTAAAGTGGCGGATCTAGAAGAGGTAAAGCAAAGGCAGTTGAAAGCTATCTTGAACAAACTAACTCCTCAGAATTTTGAGAGGCTTTTTGAACAGGTAAAAGCAGTTAATATTGACAATGCTATCACTCTCACTGGCGTCATCTCACAAATCTTCGAGAAGGCTTTGATGGAACCTACCTTCTGTGAAATGTATGCCAACTTCTGTTTACATCTGGCTTCTGAGTTGCCTGATTTCAGTGAGGATAATGAAAAGATAACTTTCAAGAGGTTATTATTAAACAAGTGCCAGGAAGAATTTGAGAGGGGTGTAAGAGAACAAGAAGAAGCAAATAAGGCTGATGAAGGTGAGGTCAAGCAATCTGATGAAGAAAGGGAAGAGAGAAGAGTTAAGGCGAGAAGACGCATGTTGGGTAACATCAGATTGATTGGAGAACTATATAAGAAGAAAATGTTAACAGAGAGGATAATGCATGAGTGCATCAAGAAGTTACTGGGTCAGTGTCAGGATCCTGATGAGGAAGATGTTGAAGCTCTGTGCAAGTTGATGAGTACTATTGGGGAGATGATCGACCATCCCAAAGCCAAGGAACATATGGATGCCTACTTTGAAAGGATGAAGTTATTATCGAACAACATGAATTTATCTTCTAGGGTGAGGTTCATGTTGAAGGATGCCATTGATTTGAGGAAGAATAAATGGCAACAAAGGAGGAAAATTGAAGGTCCAAAGAAGATCGAGGAGGTACACAGAGATGCTGCACAAGAGAGGCAAGCCCAAGCTGGTCGGCTGGGTCGTGGTGCGAACAACAATCCTTCAGCGAGAAGGAACCCCATGGACTTTGGTCCAAGAGGATCGTCTATGTTGTCTTCTCCTAATGCTCAGATTGGTGGATTGCGTGGGCTTCCTGCTCAAGTTCGTGGGCTTGGTTCTCAGGATGCTCGTTTTGAGGAGAGGCAATCTTATGAGGCCAGGGCCTTGTCAGTTCCTTTGCTTCAAAGACCATTGGGTGATGATTCTATAACCTTGGGACCCCAAGGTGGTCTAGCTAGGGGAATGTCCATTAGAGGATCAACAGCAATTTCAAGTTCATTGATTTCTGATGGACTTTCTGCTCCTGCAGATTTGCATAGAGCGACTAGTGGTCTTAATGGTTATGGCAATTCATCTGTGCGCACACCATACATTGCAAGGGAGGATCTTGCATCAAGATACTCGGTGGATGGGTTTTCAGGTCCAGCTGCTTATGATCAATCAAGTGCTTCAGAACGCAATATAAGCTATGGTAACAGGGACTCGAGGAATGCAGATCGGAATCTAGACAGACCTGTTGCAACTTCACCTCATGCTCAATTGCAAGGGCCCATAGTCTCCCAGATTGCTTCCTCAGAGAAAGCTGAAGAGCAGCTGCAGGATATGTCCATGGCTGCAATCAGAGAATACTACAGGTACTGTTTTCTCTCTGCAGTGTTTCTATCTTATTTCTTACAGCTTTTGTGGCCAGTTGTACTTGTGCTGCAGGACTTGAACCAAATACTTCAATGTTTTTCATCATAAAGTTAAAATCCTCTGTAAATTGAACATGTCCAATTTCTGTGGGTACTGAATGTTGTTTCTCATTCTGCTTTGAATGCCCTCTCTTCGACTAACAAGGCAAATCACTTGCCTGGTGAGATAAAAAGGTTTTTTGGTTCATGTTATGTTTAATGCTTCCAGTAGGGCCTATGTTACTTTTCTTTGTGTAGGTGTTTGAAGAAAACATATCTTGAACAGCATTTAAATACCTTTTCTTTTTGAAAATGTTGAATTTATGAAAAAAAAAAAAAATAAATATGAAAGAAGTGTGGAACAATATGCATGGCTGAATAGCTTAGGTTCTTAGGTAACTTGCCTTAGATACCCTGCTCCATTATATAATCATTAGAGAATAATACATGCGTTGTTTCAAGAATATGGAATTAATAAAGCTATTTCCTTAACACACTAGTCACACATGAAATTCAACTGCCACATTCCTTATTTCCTAATTTTAATTTTGATGCAATGTCAAAATGTTAATTTTTTTTTCCCTCACTGTCATCCAATTAAATCTATCCATTTACGTTACCTTTCAAATAGTGGGTCTGAGAAATAACCGTGTTTACTTATGTTGTAGTACATGATTGGATGATACGTAAAAATTATCTAGACTCTGATTATATCTTTATATATATATATACGTATGTGTGTGTGTGTGTGTGTAATGTTACTATAGTATCATAAAAAAGATTATAAAATAGCTTAATTCCTATGCATTGCCATTGTGAAACAATTTTATATTGTACCAATAGAATTTCAAGGAGGTGCCAAATCATGATTGGTAGAATTTCAAGAAAGTGCCAAATCGTGCTATGTAACTACCCACTTCAATAACTTCCAATCATGATTTGGCACTTGATATTTTATTGGTTGGCAACGTAAAATTATTTTACGCTATCAGAATATAGAAATTAAACTCATTATAAAAACTGTTGTTATATTAATATCTATTTTTTTTAATTTTGAATCACATCTTTAAAGAATGGAATTAGAATTGAATTTATACTTAAAACTTTCTAATTCTTTAGCAAATCCAAACATAAAATTTAAGATTTTCCACCAATTTCCAATTTTGAAAGAATTGTATTCAAATTAAAATTAAAATTCTGTATTCTGATCTCATTTCTAATGTCCAAACACTGATGGTACCATGACACTATTTTAATGGTTGGCTGAATGTGTATATATCCAAATGGACTTTTTGATTTGTTACGATTGCATGTTAAAATCCACTATGTGAAGGAAGGATGAGATGTCCTTTCTAGGTGTTTTGTAAACAAACCTATATGCTTATGTGGATTTAGAGTAGAATTGTCCTGCCCATTGAAAATTTTACTGGGCCTTTCTGTATACAGACTGTTGTTTCAATTATTGCATAAACATTGCTTATCAATCAAGTGATTCCAATAGTTGATGACATGAACTTTTTTGTTGTTGATTGTGATGAGATGCTCAGTAGTACATGAAGGAAAGCCTTTATCTGAATAAGATTCTTTGAAGAAAGCAGTTTATCATAAAAATGTGTGTAAATCTGAATAAGATATACTTTGCTTGTCAATCTATTTGATTGCATCTCATATATCTGTGTATACTTCTTGCCTTCGCGGGTGTAATCCTTGTGCTTTGTCCTTTTGTGATTTGGTGGTATGCATAATTTCCAATCATTTAGATAGTTCGAAGGGTGCTTTTTCTTCAAGTGAAGGCTGGATTCCTATTGTTTAGTCGTGTCTTTTAGCATGCCTTTATACTTCCTCTCCCTTTTTCGCACTGTGGTGGCTACTGTCTTAAGAATTGAAGTAGTTATGTAGGATTTCCCGTCTTCAGGGATAGGAGGATTCAAAAGAGTCCATCTTGTGAGCTAGGAGGTTGGTTGTAGACCTAAGGAGGAGTGGGGCTGGGTCTTGGCTATCTTGTAGACCAATTATTGACAAGTGCTACATGGATGTTATTTTATCTGGGTTTGTATTCTTTTACATCTATCCTTTCCTTGGTCTTGGGTGACTAGTCGAGCAATAAATTCAGGGAGAATATTAGGGTCGGAAATTTTCCTATTGCTGAGTCTTTTCCAAGCCTTCTTTTTCTGCTTTCTCATCTTCTTAATGTCCTTGTTTGTTAGTTTTACTCTTCCTCCTATTCAAACTTCTCTTAGAATTTTCATTTTTACTCAAACTAGCTTGATATCGAAGGTAGTCCAAGTCTTTCAGTTTAATCTGTTCTTGTTTACTGAGATAATTGTAAAACAATTTGGTCCCTTGAATTTGTTGGGTGTGTTTTCTTTTAAATCTTGCTTTACTGTTTTAGTCCTTGACTATAATAGAAATAGTTTCTCTTGTACAAACCCATTTTGAAAATGGAGACTACCCCTAAGTTCAATTCTCATGTATGGATTGCTGTTCATAACTGGATTAACACTGATGTCATGTTACAAAAGCATAGGTCTCTAATTGCGTTGTCTCCTAATGTGTTGTGTTCTAGTTTGGAAACTAGACTCATGTATTTTTGTATTCTATACTTCTACATTTTTTTTTTAAAAGAAGAATTTTCATTAACAAGAAGAGAAGAATAGTATAGAGGGTGAAGAGGACAAGAGATCGTCAAAGCAAAAAGAAAACATCAAAAGATCAAAGTTTTCCAATCTCTTATCATATCAGAGATGGAAATCCCTTACAAAGGTCATGTGCCTTACATCAAGTAGACGCTAGACGTTTATTGTTCTTGTTATTCTACTCTTATCATATCTTATTCTACCCCTAAGTTCAATAATGTGAGTTATGCTCTAACCAAATACTCTAAATAATTGCAAAGATAGCATACTGTAATAAGGACGTGGCCTCCTTTCTCCTCCCAAAACCAACAAATCTAGTCAAAAGGAATTGATCCATGGTTTTAGGACGCACCAAACATTCACCACAAAGACCAAACAAAGAGTTCCATAAAGAGGTAGCCATCAAGCAATGCAGAAACAAGTGTGTGGTTGATTCTGAGCTTGCACTACACATAACACAGATATCGGGGGAACTAGCCTTTTGTGGTCTTCCAACTTGCTTTGAGATTTTTGGAGGGCACTAGATTTTTCTGAGGACCTGCAACAAATTTCACACCATATCAGTCGCAACACGCATTGCGACAACCGCATTATTCGCGACCGTAACAACCGCATTCGTGACCGCAACTGCAATTTAAAACACTGGAGCTAGCTATGAATTCTTTTCACCATGCATTCAAAAGCCTTAGGGGATTCACTACCTTAAACAAATCGTTCAAGGTAAGGGGCAAGGTAGTGGAGATCGAGGTGATTGTTCTTGTCAACATCGAAGCTGATGCCAATTTTATTTCAGCATCGCTAGCTGAACGCCTCCTACTTTGCGAAGAAACATTCCTTTTATGGTGGAGGTGGGAACCGGAGAGATCTGACACGAGTCTGGCTTTTGTGAGGATTTGGGAGTGGAGATTCAGGGCACTCACATCACCCAGTCGTCCTTTGTCCTTGGGTGGAGTAGTGCAGATGTGGTTTTGGGCTATGGGTGGATAGCTAGCTTGGGAGACACCAGGGCAAACTTCCAGAAATTATACATTCAATGAAAGTTAGGAGCGGAGTGGAAGTACATCCAAGGGGACCTTTCCTTGAGCACTGTGCAAGTTTGATGGCGATTGACTTTGAAGGCACTAAAGGCAAATGGGGAGGGCTACATTGTCACTCCTTGTACTAAGAAAGGGATCAAGGAACAGGGGACCACTACAAGCCTTGAAGTGGTAGAGGTATCTAATAAACTTCAGCAATTACTACTCCAATATGAAGATGTTTGCCATCTCCCTAAAGGATTATCCCCCCTCCTCGAGGCCCCATGATCACTCAATCACGCTGAAAGAAGGAGCTACCATACCCAACATAAGACCTTATAGGTACCCATATTTTCAGAAGAATGAAATTGAGAGAATCATTGGCGAAATGCAATCTTCGGGCATTATCAGACCTAGTAGTAGCCCTTACTCAAGCCCTGTGATTTTAGTGAGGAAGAAAGATGGTGGTTGGCATTTTGTGTCGACTACATGGCATTGAATAAGGTTACAATTCCAGACAAATTTCGAATGTCAGTCATTGACGAACTCTTGGATGAGTTAGGAGGAGCCTGAGTCTTTTCCTAGCTAAACCTAAAATTTGGGTATTACCAAATTCGAATGAAGAAGTAGGATGTGGAGAGGACTGCATTTGGGACACATGAAGGGCATTACGAGTTCTTGATGATGCCGTTTGGGCTCACTAATGCTCCTTCAACTTTCCAAGCCTTCATGAATTCAGTTGAAGCTCTTCTGGAGGTGTTTCATCTTGGTATTGTTCAATGATATTCTTATTTACAGTCAAATTGAGGAACACTGGGAACATCTGCAGAAGGTGCTAGAGCTGCTGCAAAAAAATAGCCTCTTCATTAATGTAAAGAAGTGCTCGTTTGGGCAGCGGGAAGTTGACTACCTGGGGATCCTAATTCCTGGAGGGTAGATAAAAGCTGACTCGAAAAAAATTGAAAAAATTGAGTCAATGCAAGCATGGTCGGTTCCCACAAATTTAAAGGGGTTGAGGGGATGTTAGGGCATAACGAGCTACTATCACAGGTTTGCATGGGGTTTTGGGAGAATAGCATGGCCTTTAACATAGCTACTCAAGAAAGATAGTTTCCAATGGGGCGTGGAAGCACAAGTAGCTTTTGACAAGTTGAAAGAAGCCATGACCACCCTGCCTGTGGTAACTGTTCCTAATTTGGAAAGCCTTTTGTGATAGAAGCGAATGCATCAAGAAAAGGGATTGGGACAGTTTTGATGTAGGAAGGATGGCCAATGAGTCAGAAACTATAAGACAGGGCTCATCAAGAGTCCATCTATGAGAGGGAGCTTAGGGCTATCGTAATGGCTGTTCAGAAATGGAAGCACTACTTATGAGCAGGAAATTCATAGTATATTCTGATCAGAAGAGTTTGAAACACTTGGTGGATCAACAGATGATGGAGGAGGGTCAACAAAAATAGATAACAAAGTTACTTGGCTTTGATTTTGCGATATTTTATAAAGAAGGGAAAGAAAATGGAGCTAGAGATGCTTTCTCCAGGCACCCCAGTTTGGAAGCTATATCCTCAGCAACCTTTCAGAATTTGGATGGGTTGGAAGAAGAGGTGTAGGCAGATGAGAACTTGAAGAAGGTTATGCAAGGGCCAATTGAAAGGAAAGAGGGATGAGGGGTATGAACTCTGGCAACTTTATTACAAAGGAGGGGTTGTAATTCCCAAGAATTCTCCTAGAATTTAGGTACTCTTGCAAGAATTCCATGACTCAGTTCTAGGGGACACTTGGGATTTTTTAGGACATACAAACAAATTTCTGGACTGGTTAGGTGGGAAGGGATGAGGCAGACAATTCAGAGATACATCCAAGGTTGTGAGGTTTGCAGCAGAAACAACTACCTCACATTATCACCAGCAAGTCTTCTCCAACCCTTGCCAATTCCATTGCAAGTGTGGGAGGACATTTTAATGGATTTTTATAGGTGGGTTGCCAAAGGCCCAAGTTATGGGTACGATCTTGGTAGTAGTGGATAGGTTCTCCAAATATGTCCATTTCTTAGGCCTTGATCATCCCTATATTGCGAAAGCGGTAGCTGAGCTCTTCATTAAGGAAATAGTCCATTTGCATGGGTTTCCTGCATCCATTGTGACTGATCAAGACTGAATTTTTATGGGCAATTTCTGGTCAGAACTGTTTAAACAAGCAAGGACTAAGCTTAAGTTTAGTTTAGCTTACCATCCTCAAATGGATAGGCAAACGAAGGCGGTGAATTGGTGTTTAGAGTGCCAAGCTGAAATAATGGAGTAAATGGCTGCCTTGGCTGAGTTATGGTTTAACACTGCATACCATTCTGCTGCAAATATTTCCCCATTTAATATTCTCTATGGAAGAGATCCCCCTGCTTTGATTAGGGGGGATTCACCGGCCTCGGCCGTTGAAGATGTGAATCAATTAGTGGCTGAAAGGGACTCCATGATTGAGGAGTTAAAATGGTATCTAAACAGGCCTAGGCACTAATGAAGAACCAAGCAGACAAAAGGAGAAGAGAAGTAGAATTTGAAGTGGGGGACAAGGTGTTTTTGAAAATTCAACCATGTCGGTTGAATACACTTGCAAATCACGTCAACCAGAAACTCAGTCCTAAATATTATGGCCCTTTGAGATCCTTAAGCTGGTGGGAGAAGTCGCTGATAAGTTACTGCTCCCTCATAGATCGTTAATGTATCTAGTCTTCCACGTTTCACTGCTCGAGAAGTGTTTGGCTCCTGAAGCAAAATGTCAACCACTACCTAGAGGACTCACGGAGGAATTGGAACTTAAGGTGCCACCATAAGCTGTGTTAGCTACCTGTGTGAATGAGCAAGGAGACAAAGAAGTGATGATTAGTTGGAAAGACCTCCCTAACTTTGAAAGCAGGAAATTGCAGCAGACATCAAATTGAGTTTTCTTGAATTCCGCCTTGAGGACAAGGTGATAGTTCAAGAAGGGGGTGTTGTTAAAGATTAATTCCCTGATATGATTAAGGTTTACAAGAGAAGGAATTACAGGGGTAGTTTGGGGAAGGGATTGCTAATCAAAAGGGGGAGGATCTTGTGGGCCCTTAGCTAATCCTGAGGCTTAACCGTTGTAGGGATGGGTTGTTAGAGGGAAAGGAGTATATTTCTCTTAGGGGGAGGGATATTTAGGTAGGCAATCAGTTAGGTTTGGCCTACCGCCATGAGTCGCCATCTGCCATTGACAACTATGTTGGGGACATGAAGTCTAGGCAGTTGTCAATGACGGATGACGGCTCATGGCGGTAGATGAAAAATCCGCCATTTATGCCCGTCATAATGTACAAATCTTCTCATGGCGGGGGGGTCAAAATCCGCCATGCCATGGCTGCCATTTGACAACACTAAGTCCAGCACATAATATGATTTATGAAAGAAAGGGACTTTGGAGTGACCAGGGTCTGTAGCATTTGCCAATTATATTCTTAGTGAAAAAGTAAACATAAAAACCCTAAGGTAATCATAATTTTGTAATAAAGCAAGCCTTAGAAATGGAATGGTCATTTTCAATCCACCAGGTTCAAAGTGAGCTTGTATTAAAAAGAACAAGAGAAAAAAAAATGTTCAAGGTGAGCTTCACCCGACCATGAGGGTATTGTATTCAATGATGGATCCAAAAACTTTAAGTGATGGGGGCAAAACTAATACATGTACATCTCAAGAAGTTTGGCAAGATATGTATATGTATATATACTGCTAAAAAAGTTTTTTATACCTTTTTTGGGGGTATATGCCCCCAACATCCTCTAAGTAGATTCATCCCTGCTTGTAGTTTTCCCCTACTTCTATTTTATTAGCTTGAAGGATTGAAACTGTCCTAGTTGGTGGACTTGATCAGTGTTATTGTAGCATTTTGGGCTTGCTAGTTATCCATCTGTACTTTTGTGCGATGTAGAAAGGAGATTACTGGGAAGCTGCTGCTTCTGTTATACTGAATGCTGATTTTTCTATTTGTTGTGGCTTCCTGTAGATGTTGGAGATTATCATGTTTCGGTTTAAATGTGATGCTTTTATAGTTTGGTGCCAAATTACATTCTCCACATGAGTTTTAGGTTTTTATTTTAGTGTTATACTGATGAATTTATTTCCAAGTTATTTTGTCATGTAATTTTCTAACTCAATATTATGCAATTTGCAGTGCTAGAGATGAGAATGAAGTTGCTTTGTGTGTCAAAGATTTGAACTCTCCAAGCTTTCATCCTTCCATGGTTTCTCTATGGATCACAGACTCATTTGAGAGAAAGGACACAGAAAGAGATCTTTTGGCCAAACTGCTAGTTAACCTTGTGAAATCACAGGATGGCACCTTGAGTCAAGCCCAGCTCATCAAAGGGTAAAGATTTATTAAGCAGTATGATTGCTAGTATAGAGATTTCTCTTATTGTAAAGACCCTTGTCATGTTGTTTGTTCCTTTTTATGCTGGCTAGGTTTGAATCTGTTCTCAGTATGTTGGAGGATGCTGTCAATGACGCCCCTAGAGCAGCAGAGTTTCTTGGCCGTATTTTTGCAGAAGTTATAACGGAGAGTGTAGTCACTTTGAATGAGATTGGACTATTAATACATGATGGTGGAGAGGAGCCATGCAGTCTCTTACAGGTTGGACTTGCGGCTGATGTTCTTGGAAGCATCTTGGAGGTAATAAAATTGGAGAAGGGGGACATGGTTCTTAGTGATATCCTTGCAAGCTCTAACTTGCAGTTGGCGACTTTTCGGCCACCTAGTCCTATAATATCAAGAAAGTTAGAGAAATTTATTTAGGGGATAGTGATGCTCATTGTATCCTTTTTGGCTAGAGGGGGAGAAATTATTTTGTCTAGTACTTTGAGGGCACTAAATCTGCATAGATGATTTTCTGCGGGAGATGGATGGGTAGAATTCTATATAAGATTTCTGTGTCTTATTATTATTTCTCCAAACATCTTCACTGCAATTGTAAAAGGTTCAATTGAGCATCCGAGTTTGTGGGCTGAGTTTATCAGGTCTGCTTGATGAGGGGCTTACTTTGTAGATATAGAGAAAGCTTAAATATGAGAGAATCTTCTCATCTTCGATGTAAATTGGTTCGAACTGACCGTCAAATTCGAAAAACGGAACCAAACTAATCAATTTATTTTGGTTTTGGAGTGTGTTATGGGTGTAATTGGGTAAAACCAAATTATGATTGGTTAGGTCATTGGTATTTATGATTTCAAAGACCTGGCCTTTCCCTTTTTTGGTTTAAACCCCTCAGCCCAATCCATTTCTTTATACACAGCCCAAAGCCCACCTATTGTTGTCTCCCACATGGCGTGCCCAAGCTTGAGTCCCCAACACCCTCGCTTCTCAGCACCTGAAGCTGCCACACTTTCGACCATAAATAAATAAATAAAAATGCCACCTTGATCTCAGCTCCCGTTTCATTCTCCTCGACCTTGTTGAGCCCCAGAAGTAGTTGCAGCAGCAGCTCTTCAGCAGCTACACAATTGGACTTGCCTTGTTGACCATTGGCTTCACTGTCTTTTTAAGTCATGCACGGTGGGAATTGTCACGCGATGGGGGCAGAGTTCCTTGCCTCTTCTTGCTGGTCCTTTCATCATGTAAGGATGGAGATGGCGCCCCGATGAGGTTGATGTATTGCGCAACGGTGAGGCTCATGTCGCTAGATTTGCTAATAAAGAACTCGAGGCTGTTCTTGATCGGAATTGGAATTCTCCCATGGGGTTATAGAGTGTGGTATCTTGATCCCTTTGAAATTGTGATTTTGTTTTTCTGCTGTCATTGATGGATATCAGAGAATGTTTGTGTTTCGTTTTCTTGTTTGAATTTCGAACTATTTCTTTCACTTGTTTTTATTCACGGGAAGTTGTGGTGGTTGAAAATGGTGAAAAAATGTTTTGGAGCCAAATTATTCGAAAGTAAAAAAGTATATTGTGTATAACCTGATTATTTGAATCGAAGTAATTTGAATTTAATTGATTCGATCTGGTTTTGAATTTGGTCGGACAAAAACTGATCAAATTTAATTTAGCTGGAGACAACTCAACTTGATTATACCCTAGTGCTAATTGTAAACTCGCTGGAAAAGTTGACATTTGATAAACCAGGTATGTTTTTTAACGTCATATGAATCATTTTTTAATATAGAGACGTGCACACAATATGATAATTTTTAAAAAGTATAATTACCATGTATTGATAGTGTAATCATTTTTATAATGTCATGCAATAAAAACTGCCATGTATACCTATTATGTGATTATGAAAAGTTTAAATTTTAAAAAATTACTCAAGGAAATTAGTTGTCAATGTTTTATTTATATTTATACTATTAGTATAAAATATATTTACACTGTCAGTGTACTTCAATTAATCTCATTTTTATACTGCATCGACTTTTTGTAAGGTTGTTGGGCCAGCAATAAATTAATCCATGGGATGAAATTTATATTTCATATTGCCTCATGTATTTGGCTTCTTCCGAGAGCAAATGAATGAATTCTTTTTTTTGGTCGAAAATCAATGAATAACTTGATGTTAAGATAAGCTTAGAATAATTCCGCGTGAAATGAAAAAAATAACCAGCCCAGAAGTAGTGTGTATAAAGGATCAAATGCTCCGGTTCTTACATGAGTATCCATTGAGAAAGAACAAAAAGGCCAAAAGCTTAGGAAATGATCAAACGTGAGAGGCACATTGTGCAGATTCTTTTCTTATTTTTTTCTTTCTTTCTTCACTTGCGTTAATGGTGTGCACTTGGTGTTGATTCATGGAGGCAGCCATGGTGCATGGTGCTGGTATAAGGTGGCAACTCTGCTGAAATCTGCTGGCCATAATGTTACAACTCTTGACTTGGTTGCTTCTGGAATCAATCCAAAGCAGGTGCGAGAGATTCGTTCAATTTCCGAATACTATGAACCTTTCTTGGCATTCATGGACTCTCTTCCTCCGGAGGAGAAGGAACACTTGTGGGTCACAGTCTTGGTGGCATACCTATGTCTATCCCCGAGAAAATCTCAGTTGCAGTTTTGGTTACTGCATTCGTGATTAGTGAAAACCTTATCCAGCTCTTAATCAAGAGGTGCTTTGCCTTATATCACGATCTAACATTTTTTTTTTCTGGCAATCAGAAAATTTTGTTTTGAGGGATTTGAGTCTGTTATTATGCAATAGTTGCAGAAGGATATGGATTAATTTTGAGGATCAATAAGATATCATCTGGTATCTGTCAATTTAACTATCTAGAAATGAAAGGAAAGTTACAGGAAAAATAGAGCAAGGTTTGGGATGTTGAAACGGTGATTAAATTGAGGGCTTTTTAACATAATTATTATGGACAGGAAAATTTAGAAAGGGTAGAAGAAATGACGTAGTAGTAAGGATTTGATAGGAGGAGCCTCTTTTTTTTCTCCCGAAAAAATGAAAAAAAAAAAAGATCGTTTTGGAACCGTACAAGGTAGCTATAGGTGTGGTAGTTTAACTTGTCATATTTATTTTCTTTACATTGTATAATTTGTTTCTAAAGTTGACTGCAATGTCTATTCAATGAGACTATCTTTTATAAATTCAGAAACTCTTTTAAGAGAAAAAAAAAACCATGTTACTTGACATATTAATTTTGTGAGTCATTATTATTGTTAACTCTAGAATCCCATGCACTTATTTTTTTTGAATGACAACAAAATCAATTTAAAGAAAATACTCTGAAAAAAGTGTAATTTTTTTCCTTGAGTTTCTTGACAAAGTATAACACGTATTTCTGAATTGCATAATATGCACTTAAAATGAGAATAATTTCACTTTGCATGTGCAAACATATTTTATATCATGAAAAGAGATTGTGCTTAATAGAAAGTGAATATTATATCGTACAAGGTAGGCATACATGCCTCACAGATGAAAGGAAATCAAACCAAGAATAAGAAACTAAGACAGGAGTCTTCAGAAAGTAACACTAGACTTTAGAAAGTACACATGAATGGAAGATATCTCTTAATCCATGAAGCCAAAGTGTTCTTTCAACCTTCAATCCTCTGATTCGTAAAGGTTAGATTGTCAACAAACAAGTGATTGAAAAAAAGAAGACTCATATCTCGTCAAGGAAATGATACCGAAGTTTAGAAAGCTTACATTCAGTAAAACAGTGTTTTCAACAAGAACGAGGGAAAATTTTGAATTTCAAAATTTGAATTTGCTTTTGGAAAAGTCATATCCCGATGTCAGAACCAATGAATAATCTCTTCTGCCTTAGAAATCAACTATCAAAATGTTCTAGAAGAAAGATTTTAGAAACCATGGTTCAGAAAGTAAGAAGTAGTTTCTGAAAGACATCAGAAACCTCTTCTCTCACAATGGCTTCTGCAAGCTGATCTGACAAGCAGACAGGCTACACTTCTAGACTATCTTTTCAAAACACAAATGAATGACCAACACGTGTCCCTGGAAGATCTGATTCAAGGAAACTATCTCAAGGAAAGGCCTCTATAAATAGAGATGCTGTACTCCTCAAATGTAGGAGACTAAACATTGAAAAATAGAGTTGAAACGCTGGCAAGTTTTTCATTCATCTCTTTATTCTTCACTGTTTGTAAATCATTTTCTTGTGCATTAAATCATCTTTCTACACTTCATAGATCATACATTCTTCCAAGGAAGAAAATCTAGAAATAAGTCATTCAAGATTTTCAAAGTTCTTTTCATTGTATATCCAAAGAAATCTTGAGTATAAGTTAGTTTAAATGGCAACCCAAACATATAACCTTTATATCCTTGATCCAAAAGTGATTAGTGTGTGATAGCTTGAAAAGACTTATTAAAGACTACTTGCAACGTGATTGTAAAAGAGTTCTTTACTGCTCACGGTTTCAGCTTGAAAAGGCTATTGAATAACTACTTAGTGTGTGACAGTAGAGGTGTCTATTGGTCACTAGACATAGCTTGAGAAGGCTACTGAATAGACTATCTTTGTTCTTTCTCTGGTTGGAGGAAGAGTTAGTGAAACTCAACGATTGTTGAGAACTACATCTATGCAGGTTGGCCAAACTAGTATAAAATCCTTTGTGTTGGTTCTTCTCTTTCCTTTATCTCCATTTATTTCCATATATGTTATTGTTTCAGTATTCATTTTGAAAAGGCTAAACATTCATTTTCATTATTTGCTTAAGTTCAGAAAGTTCACTTTCTGAAGTTTTTTTAATGCTATTTTCGGCCGTGCTACAAGTTCAACCTAATAGCCTTGTCAATAAAGTTTTTTAGATTTTCAGTGAAGGAAGAAAAGTTCAAACACGATTAAACCCCCCTTCTCATGTGATTTTCTACCTACAATTATCTCTCACTTTTATTGTATTTTTAATGCAAATAACCAATGTATTAATTAGTAAATAGAATAGAATAAATAATTTATCTTATTTTAAGAACATCTAAGAATTTCTCTAATTGTATTGACCCACTTGGATTTTGTTTTATTTTATAGACCCGATGTGGTATCCTTTGCTTTGGATATTTCTTTATTCATGGCATTTGCCAATACTTAGATTTGCTACTACTTCCAAATTCTCAAGCTCCATGTTTACATAATTCTTGTTTTCATAGAGGCGCTTTCTATTATGAATCTTTTTTCTTCCTTTTTTTTTTGTACAATTATGCTGAAGCTTTGAGTTGGCTTGATAAAGAGTTGACAAGTAGACTTATAAAAATCTTAGTTTGCATACATATGTTTGAGTGAATTATCGAAATGCTCCTCTGATGTGAGCTGTCACAACTCACAACAAATTAGAATTTATAAAGTGCTAAGTTCCACCAAAAATATAATAAAGGGCACAACCTAGGTTATCTCTCAAGGAGGCTTCAACACTCAGTTGGACAATTGGGGATTTGGAAGAATGAAAATTAAAACAATTAAAATTAGAAGTTAATAATAATGAGATAATAGCAACAATGAAGAAAGCACTAGTACAAAGTATTCCTAGGATTGGAAATTAATTATCATTGAATTAAACATATTGATGGCTATTAGCAATAAATTACTAGCAATTCTACTAGTGATCAATCGACCTCTAGAATTTGACCAATGCAAATAACTAATAAATGACAATCGCCAATTTATTTAGAAATCACATTGATTTAATGAACCAATTGCTATAGCCTAACCACCAATCAGAAAGTTAATTCTAATGTTCTCTCTCAAACATAAACCAATAGATCTATCAATTTATACCCAAAGTGTTTCCTTAAATGATGATCGCCAATTTAGTTATTCCAATAAAAATTATAGCAATCACCACAACAATTAAAGGAATAGAAACTACAGAACATTAAGAAAATCAATGTATTCAATATAAACAAAGGATCTTAAATATCATCCCAATCCATCCAAAAATCCCTACACTAGTAAAGAAATCTACTCCTCTATCTCTGGAGGATTACAACAATAAAGATAAAAGAACCTGAAAATAATAGCAATGATCCTTGCCACAATCTCTAAGACAAAGCACCTTTACCAATAGAACCCTTAGAGAGAGAAGAATAGAGAACGAGAAGAGAGAGAATAATAGCAACTGAAAGTGGCGACTTAAAACTGAGCAAAAAGCTAGGTAAAAGTCTATAACAATCCCTTAAATACTGTTCTCTAATAATGAGCCAAAGTGGGCCCAAAAATAGATAAGTGGGCTGCAATCCCGTCATCTCACGAGTTGTAGAACTAGATAGAATTTATGTATTCATGTATTTGGTCATTTTGGCCCCTTAAAAATTTGAATATGTCCTTGGCACTAGAAACAGTGATTGTAGCCCTTTAAATAAGCTTTCCAACGCCACCAAAATCACCTCAATCGGACATCTATAGCTCCAGATATTACGAAAATACTAACTAGAGGTAAAGTTGGACAGTATCAAAACATCAGTAACCTTTAATCTTGCAACTCAATTTTCACTAAGATATTCTTAGAACTGAGTTTTGAGATGAAAATGAAAGTTGTAGAGGACTTTTTAAGCTTTCCCAAACATCTTTATTTGTCTTAATCTGATCCCTTATTCTTGACTATTGCATTTGATCCAAAGCTTTTGTACTCAAGACCATACTCAAAGAAACAAGTCAAATGCAATAAGATGTAATTACAAATTATCCCATAATCAATGCAAAAGTCATCGATTCTATCAAAATCACACAATGAGGAATAAATCAAAATCCTTATTAATTGTGTCAACAACACGTTAAAACTCATGTCAAAAGCTAATGTTTAGAAGTAAGATAAGTGACACAAATACCCCTTATCTAACTCCTCCACACTTAAACCTTCACATGTCCTCATGTGGAACTAAGATCAAACCAAGGTATGGATGAGAAGCAGTAAACAAGGACTACAATAGACTCCTAACCTAAAATGCATGATGCATGAAACTAAATGACAATACACCAATCTAATGAACCTAGAGGCACAACAGTAAGCTTTCACACCAATAATCAAGAGAATTACAACAAGCAAGACATGATCAACAACATAGCACACAAGGTATAATCCATATATGATGTCTGAATCAAGTATAAAAATCCTCCCAATGTCAGTGTTTACCCCTAATTCACTCAAGTGTTTTGGGTTATGATGCACACTCAATCACCTCAAATGAAAATGCATTACCATAAACTTGCTACAGGTCTCATTCTCCATTTTGTCACACACATATGCATACTGAATCAAGAGGACTTATCTTTGGTTGTAATAGGGTTTGGGTGAAGGTGGATAAAAATATAAGCCAATGAGGTTAAACCTCAAGTCAAAGGAGAGCAAATGTATACACCAAGAGCACAAGTGTCTAAGGGTACACTTTGTCCAACTTAATACAATTACAGGCCTTTCTTTTGAAATGTGGCACACCTTCAACCAAACTCTTTTTTTTTCTTTTTTTCAATCAATTTTTTTTTCTTCTTGGTATGCCACTTGCTAAATTTATTTTTGTACACATTGTTCCTCCCCCACACTTAAATTGAGCATGTTCTCATGCTCTCCTCCACACTTATTCTCAAGCATATATAAGAGTTGCACAAATACTCTCCTAAGCCTAAAAAGTTAGGAATTTTCATGGTTTTCACTTTTAGCTAAGGATGTGCTAAAACAAAAGAATGGGCAATAAGGCTCAAAGGGGCTAAACAATGGTAATATGCAAAGGTTGGCTGTATGGGCAAGTAGCTAAAAATAAGAAAAATGCCTCAATCATACTCAAGCATGTACATGGAAACATATTTTCAAGCAAGACCTTAAGCAAGTTCTAAAATGCAAATCCAAAGAGGGAAACACATATGAACAAATAAGGATGACATATTATAATCCAATCAAAGAGGCTCAAAATCTCACAAGTAAAAGTGCATGTACTCAATCCAAGCAACACAATGAATCCACCAAGCATGCAAAACAAGATAAAGTCAATGCCAAGCAAGTCAATAAGGTGCATGTGGTGTAAGCCTATGTATGTAACCTCTAAGGTGCCAAAGGGATGATGTAAAATGCAAATAAAAATAAATATGATGCAAGACTCATAACTAAAATAAAAATAAATAAAATACAAAAAAAAAATAAAAAATAAAATGGAAGTGTAAAGAAAAAGAAAAAAACCTCATGATAGGTTGTCTTTTACCTAGCACTTTGCTTTGACATCCCTAAGTTGGATGGTCAAGACTCTTATGGAGGGTGAGCAGCTTCAACCTATTAATAGGCTGTTTGAGCTCGTAGATCTATGGGAGTCTCATGGAGGTACATCAGCCGGTTCCCATCAATGGTGCACCGAACCATCATGGAGTTCTCTAACTCAATTACACCGTTAGGGTGCATATGGGTGACTAAGAATGGTCCCTTCCATCTAGACTTGGGTCTTCCAGCCATTAGTTTTGCCCGGGGCTCATGCAGTAAGATCCATCGCCCCTCACAAAGCTTCTTATCCGACATGGGCTAGTCATGGAGCACCTAGCAAACTGATGACTGTGCTTGGGTGGTGTACCTGCATCTGAAAACTTGGGACATTCTAAAACAACAGGTGCATCATATCCCATGGAAGAAGAAAAAGTGAAGAAAGGGGAATCTGGTTCCTTACAAGCATCATCAACTAAAGAGTCAATGACATCAATGCCAAACACAGAGTGTTCCTCATGGGGATGTTTCATAGTATCAGATAAATTAAATTGGACTTTCATGTCCCCACACTCCATGAATAATGTGCTAGCATGAACATCAATCAAGGTTCTAGCAGTTTTCAAAAATGGTCTACCTAAGATCAATGTATGCCGACTGGCATTGGTGTCATTCTCCATCTCAAGCACATAAAAATCAGCAGGGAATATTAAATCATTTACCTAGACAAGAACATCTTCCAATACTCCCCCTGGTCTTATGGTGCTGCGGTTGGCCAGCCGAATTTGCAACCCGATTGGTTTAAGCTCTCCAAAGTGCAAGGACTGGCAGAGTGATTTAGGCATAACATTCATACCCGCCCTAAGGTCAGCTAGAGCTCTCGTGATATGCAAGTTCCTAATGGTACAAGGAACATAGAATGTGCTTGGGTCCTTGCACTTGGTTGGCAGGTTGCTTGGCTTGATAATGGAGGAAGCATTGACCTACATAATCACCTTTTCCTCCCCACTACCCTTGATCTTCCTCTTATTGGTGCAAAGATCTTTCAAGAATTTTACATATTTAGGAATTTGCTTTATTGCATCCAATAGAGGAATATTCACTTGCACTTTTTGGAAGGTTTCTAGTTTGTTTGGATCCAAATCTGCTGCATTGACCTTCTGGGTTGTATCCTTTGTGGGAATGGCAGTGGAGGAGTGAAGTCTAGAACCTTTGTAGATTTTGTGGAGCGCTAAGCGCTAGTTGACCGCTGCATCACTCACCTGAATGCTGTTCAGGCTTGTCTTCAGCTTGCTCCCTTTCCTAGACAGGCCTAGTCACTTTTGAAATTTTCATCCTGGACCTAAGAGTGATAGCACAGACATTTCCCTTTGGATTGGGCATAGCTTGAGAGGGTAACTAGGTAGCTGGGGGCCTGCTGGCTCTGACTATTTTTCATCTGAGTCACCTCCTCTCTCAGCTGGGCATTTTCTCTTCTAATTTCTTACATCTGCTCTATCATCATTTTCATCATCTCAGTCATAGTAGGATCTGATGAAGGAGGTGCAAGAAGAGCCGGTTGCCTCTAATGAGGTGCCTGGTACTTTTACTATGAAGGTTGGCCCTGTTGCTGAGAATTATTTACCCACTTCAAATTGGGGTGATTCTTCCAGCTAGGTATTCCCAAATGGGAACTGGCTTGCCTAATTCTGAGGTTGACTCTGGAAGATATATGTTGCTGCTACCCCAGTGGTTGAGTCATCTTACAATGCTGGGCACATATCAGTGTGGTGGTCATTTGAAGTACATATGCCACAGACCTTAAAAACCACTAGAGTTGTTGCCTGGCTCACCATTAATTGCTGCATAAGGCTAGAAAGTTGCTACAAAGTTTGGGCCAATAATGGATTCTGTGGCTGGCTCACTCTATGAAGGCCTCTAGTAGTTGTGGCGGCTCTGGAACCAAATTGCTGAAAATTAGCAGCCATATTCTCAATCAAAGCACGGGCCTCTTCCAGTGTCTTATCCAAGAGTGCCCCTCCACTTGCAGCATTAATCATGCACCTATCAGCAGGTACAAGACCTTCATAAAAGTATTAGAAGAAGAGTTGCTCTGGAATTTGATGGTTGGGGCAGCTGGAACAGAAGAGTTTGAAACGCTCCCAATACTCATGGAAAGTCTCATCTGACTAGCGGATTCCAGAGATCTCTTTTCTAATAGAAGCCACTCTAGAGGCAGGAAAATACCTCTCCAAGAAAAGCCTCTTCATTCAAGTCTAGTTATTGACAAGCTCATCAGGAAGGTTGAATAACCAATTTTCTGCTGCACCCTCAAGGGAAAAGGAGAATGCTCTCAGTTTAACATCATCCACCTCTACCCCATTAGGTCTCATGCCAAAACACAACAAATGAAGCTTTTTCAAATGTTGATGGGGGTCTTCTCCAGACAGCCCATGGAATTTGTGCAAAGCATGAATCATGTACTCTTTAAGCTCAAAATCATTGTCTAGCCTGGGGTATGTAATGGTCAAGGGTTGTTGGATGAAATTAGGAGCAGTGAGCTCCCTAAGTGTCATGTTCCTATCTCCCATGTCACTTTGTATTACCTGTAACACTACACAGAGGATCAGAATGTTCCGCTTATTGACGCTTTGCCTGTTTGATTTTTCTCAAAGTTTTCTCAATTTTAGAATCAAGAGATATTAAATTTCCAACAGACAAGGAACGCCTCATACAAGGGAACAAAAATTTTTTTTCATTTTTTTGGCAGAATAAAATAAGTTGTAGAAAATAAAAACAGTAAATAAATAAATAAATAATAAAATAAAAATTGGAGAAAAAAATAAACAACTAAGTTTTAATGCCTTCCTTGCAATGGTGCCAAAATTTGATGCAAGCTGTCACAATTCACAACAAATTAGAATTTATAAAGTACTAAGTTGCACCAAAAATGTAATAATGGGCACAACCTAGGTTGTCTCTCAAGGACTCTTCAACACTTAGTTGGAAAATTGGGGATTTAGAAGAATAAAAATTAAAACAATTAAAATTAGAAGTTAATAACAATGAGATAATAGCAACAGTGAAGAAAGCACTAGTGCAAGGTATTCCTAGGATTGAAAATTAATTATCATTGACCAAATATTAAACACATTGATGGCTATTAGTAATAAATTACTGGCAATTCTACTAGTGATCAATTGACCTCTAGAATATGACCAATACAAATAACTAATAAACGACAATCGCCAATTTATTTAGAAATCACATTGATTTAATAGATCAATTGCTATAGCCTAATCGCCAATCAGAAAGTTAATTCTAATGTTCTCCCTCACACATAAACCAATAGATGTATCAATTTATGCCCAAAGGGTTTCCCTAAATGACGATCGCCGATTTAGTTATTTCAATAAAGATTATAGCAATCACCATAATAATTAAAGGAATAGAAATTGCAGAACATTAAGAAAACCAATGCATTCAATATAAACAAAGGGTCTCAAATGTCATCCCAATCCATCCAGAAATCCCTACACTAGTAAAGAAATCCACTCCTCCATCTCTGGACGATTACAACAATGAAGATAAAAGAACCTGAAAATAATAGCAATGATCCTTGTCACAATCTCCAAGACAAAGCACCTTCGTTAATGGAACCCTTAGAGAGAGAAGAATAGAGAAGGAGAAGAGAGAGATGTAGAGAAAGAATAATAGCAACTGAATGTGACAGCTTAAAATTGAGTAAAAAGTTAGGTAAAAGTCTATAACAATCCCTTAAATACTGTTCTCTAATAATAGGTCAAAGTAGGCCTAAAAACAGATAAGTGGGCTGCAATCCCATCATCTCACGAGCTGTAGCACTGGACGGAATTGATATATTCACATATTTGGTCATTTAGGCCCCTTAAACATCCGAATCTGTTCTTGGCACCAAAGATAGCAATTGTAGCCCCTTGAATAAGCTTTCCAACGCCACTAAAATCACCTCAATCAGATATCTGTAGCTCTTGATATTGTATAAATATTAACTAGAGGTCAAATTGGATAACATCAGAACATCAGCAATATTTAATCTTGCAACTTGAGTTTTACCAAGATACTCTTAGAACTGGGTTTTGAGCTGAACATGGAAGTTGTAGAGGACTTTTTAAGCTTTCCTAAAGGATGCAAAGCTCCTGACTATTGCCTTGTTCTTGAGCTGCACAACTAATCCCTTGTTCTTGACTATTGCCTTTGATCCAAAGCTCCTGTATTCAAGACCATACTCAAAGAGACAAGTCAAATGCAACAGGATGTAATTACAAATTATCCTATAATCAATGCAAAAGTCATCAATTCTATCAAAATTATACAATGAGAAATAAATCAAAATCCTTATTAGTTGTGTCAACAACACATTAAAACTCATATAAAAAGCTAATGTTTAGAAGTAAGATAAGTGGCACAAATGCCCCTCATCACCCTCTATCTCTTTCCTTCACATCTTTCATCTACATTCTCCCTCATAACCAAACTGTAATAGGTGACGACATTGTGTTCTCAATCTTTCTAAAATGTTGGCAATTTCCTTATCCAAAAATTTCTCTTTGAATTTTTTACTTCTTTTTAAATCATCCTTTAAAAAAGAGAAATAAAAAGGAAAAAAGTGCAAAATTTTTGCTCTCTCAACCTTTTTTGATTTTATTGCCCATGGTTATAATCAAGGCCATCAAAGCAGATTAAACCCATCGAGCTAACTCACTAACTAGTAAACAAAAGGTAGATCGGGCTTAAAAATTTTAACTCGTTTAAAACCAACTTGTTATCAGCTTGACTCATTTAATTTGTGTGCTAAATAGGCCAATCTGATGGGAAAACAGCCTACCCATTAGCACGTCTTCTTTTTCTTCTTTTTCTTTTCATTTTATGCTTAGCTAGCCAGCAGCAATACAAAACTCTAACCCACTTACCCAATTCGTACTAGCCCATTAGTCCATTACCCAACCCATCCAAAAAATAAAAAGCACAATTTTAATTTATGTTTGGTTAATTATTTGTGAGTGTGAGTGAAAAACCAAGAGCGTGAGAGAGAAAGAGAGAAAGAGAGAGTTAGGATTTCTTCCTAGCATTGCCATCGTTGTTGCCACCGTACCATGTGTAACACCCTCCTAATTACCATATTTTACTCGAGCATCAATATCGTAATTAGAAAAGTATTACTTACCTTTACAATCTATACTAGTCAAAAATAATTAAAATAAAATAGTGTAGACGCGTAAGTTGCAAAGCCAATATATACATATATGGACATTGTTGTTAATTTTACAATAGGTAATACTGTAAAACAAACTAGTCATTTCCTAAACAACAGGGACTCAGTCCATAAAAGAACATCCCTACCAGCTAGTCTAACCTACTCAAAGTTGAGATCCAGCAAAACTTTATACAAACAGAAAATGAATCTCATCAATATCCAATAAGGTCAAACTACGGTCTGGGGATTCTATTCCTAAACTGCTGCTATACATACATCAAAAGTCCCTGAGTTGTCCCATGGGCTCCTAAATAAAACCATTTGCCATTGGTGCAATGGCATTGCCCCCAACTGGGGCATCAGGATCAACTGGCGGATCGGAGTCGAAGGAAGAGGACGAAAGATCGTCTCCAGGAGGGGACATAGGTGGTGCAGGTGGAGCTACAAATACGTCAGGGTGTGCCATTTCAAGAGGCACCTCAGCATAAGGAAAACCTGGGTCGAAGTCAGCAGAGAAAACAGAAGTACTAAATGAACGGCTAAAGAACACGTACACTCTGACCCGAGAGTATGCTACAACATATAAAGAGTCTAAGGTTGGATTATAATGCCACTGCCACTGGGGGGAATCAAGGAAGATTATCACCGATGGCATCTTTAGAATCTGAATACAACATAAAATACATGCAATGTAACATCCCCTGCTGCTTTATGGATTGACGACTGTCCCACAAACCAACACGGGTCTTTTCAGCATGCTTTGTCCTCACTCGCACGCTTCCTAGGAAAACTTCCCAGGAGGTCACCTATCCCAAAATTGCTCCAAGTTAAGCACACTTAACTGTGGAGTTCTTTCAGTTTGGGCTACCGAAAAGAAGATGCATCTTGTTGGTATATGTAGTACAAATCAATTCATATAAGCCCTCCTTAACTGTATAGTCCCATACCTATACAGTCTCAGGATCCCTCTCATTCGGGTGTGTAATCGGTTCATTCATGTACCCCTCCGCTTTCGAAGTATGCCAGGAGCCGCTCCTTGTCCATGCCTCCTTGCACTGGCGATCACTCCCCGACTTCGCAATCCCCGGGCGTTACATGCCCACCAGCTTCCGCTTGGTTCGTCCTCGAACCACACCGTACTGGGAGAGGTGCTGGCTCTGATACCATTTGTAACATCCCCTGCTGCTTTATGGATTGATGACTGTTCCCACAAACCAACACAGGTCTTTTCAGCATGCTTTGTCCTCACTCGCACGCTTCCTAGGAAAACTTCCCAGGAGGTCACCCATCCCAAAATTGCTCCAAGTCAAGCACACTTAACTATGGAGTTCTTTCAGTTTGGGCTACCGAAAAGAAGATGCATCTTGTTGGTATAGGTAGTACAAATCAATTCATATAAGCTCTCCTTAATCAGATAGTCCCATACCTATACACTCTCGGGATCCCTCTCATTCGGGTGTGTAATCGGTTCATTCATGTACCCCTCCGCTTTCGAAGTCTGCCAGGAGCCGCTCCTTGTCCATGCCTCCTTGCACCGGTGATCACTCCCCGACTTTGCAATCCCCGGGCGTTACATGCTTGGAGAAATTTTGGGATGGGTGACCTCCTGGGAAGTTTTCCTAGGAAGTGTGCGAGTGAGGACAAAGCATGTTGAAAAGACCCGTGTTGGTTTGTGGGGACAGTTATCAATTCATAAAGCAGCAGGGGATGTTACATGCAGCGTAGGGATGAGAATATTATAAAATTCTCAGTAGGGTATTCCCTCACCAGTGATCAAAATTAATAAATAAAACATAAATAGGAATATCATTCATTTTTTTTTCAAGCATTACCAAGTACACTTATATGCAAAAAGAATAATAAATTATGCACAGTCCTAGGAATAATTATTAATGTATATGGTTCAGGTAAAGTCAAATGTAACATGATAGTAATTATAAGTTTTTCTCTAGCGATCCATGGAATCCAAGTTAGTGCAGTTGTTTCTCTTTAACATAGGGAAGGCTTAGTTTCATATCCAGTAATATCTGTAGTGGATAACTCCACAAAGAACAATAGACTGCTAGGACATGAGCACATTCTTATTCGTGATCATCGGACTTCATCTTTTGTTTTTCCATTTCCGAATCACACACAGTTCTATTTCTAGCCGATACATCTACCGACTCATAAAACTTACTGGGAAGTCCTTCTTTTTGCCTCCCTGATATACCCCACATAAGCCTTGTTTCTGTTTTTCCCCCATATGTTGGAATTTGCACAACTAAAGGTCACATTCCTGCTTTCATCAGCATAATAGTCATATGATGTAATTATCTTTTCAAATGCCTACTTATATCACATATGAGCATATAATCATGTCCGAGTCTCATCCATATCTCCTTATCATTTCTATAGAATAATTAACATGCATTCCATATGATATATACCTTAATTCAATGCCATTTCATCATTAGTTTAAGACATCTTTATCATTTCTAGCAACCAGGAAGATTTATCAATCTATAACTCATAATTATTCTCTATATTAGATGACCAATTTAAGAGCCACAAAAATTCTCTATGACATGTCAACATGTCCAGTAGTCCCTGTAAAAATTTCATAGCAAATAGAGACCTCTAACCATGTTAAATAAATTGTACAAATTTAGTCGTCAGATACCACTTATTCGTAGCCCAGACCAGAGTTCTCTTAATTTTTAACCCTAGAAATCAATAAAATTAACTCAAGAGAAAAATCAAAATAATACTTCAAGAAGTTATAAACACCCTGTAAAAGTTTCAAAGGAAAAATAAATCGTTTGCTATGATAATAAAATCAGACAAATTTACAGCTTCAGTCTTAGAAATCTAAGGAGCATGAACATCATTTCTGTCACTGATTTTTTTAAAGCAGAAATTCTTGAAACCAATGCTCAAGAAAATTCGTGAAAATATTTCAAGATGTTAGGGCCAACATATAATTTTTCCAGACCATGATCATGACCACGATTATGTCCAAAAATTCATGAGATTTTACTGTATTCAGAAAAACCGAAAATCCAGCACTCTAACTCAAATTTCATTTGGTAAATTGATGACTCTAACCTCATCCAAATCCTCCACCAAAATTTATTCATCAACAAGCATATATCACTAACCAAAATAATCAAAAATTTCATGCAGCACAAGTCATAAAGTCAGAAACTAAATTTGGCAATAAAAGACTCAATAAAACCCTACTCTTGGAAGCTAAAGGTGCCTTGGTCTCTAGGATGCTCCCAAGTGATGCTCTTCACTCCACAACTCTCAAGATACACCCAAGCCCTTCTCCAATCAATGATGAGTGGGGTAAATAAGATGAGGTTTGGGAATTTTAATCGGTTAAAATTGTAAAGGTTGATGTATAGAACAATTTTAGTGAAGGGAGTTCTTGGTTTTGGTAGCTCTAGCTAGTACATAGGTGATTTGAACACAAAATGGAGCTCTTGGTTATGGAGGAGGCTGCTGGTTTCTTCTCCCTTGGGCTGTCCGAAAATGGCTTTTTAAAGAAGCCAAATTTGTGATGTTTATCTATTAATAAAGTAATGAATATTATAATGTATATTTAGATAATTATCCTCCAATGAAGTAAAGTGAATGGTTGTGATTCAATCTTGTAATTCAAGATTGAATCTTGGCCATTCATTTGATTTAAAAAGTTAGGTTCATTTGTTTTGTAGAGATCTAACTAGTTTTCGGTGTTAGAATTCGCACACCGAAATTCCACCGAACGGGTGAAATAGTGTACCCGAATAATCAAACATTGCCCGAAAAATATTTTCGGGTATAAAATCTTTATTTCTACCTATTTCTAAACATAATCTTATAATTTCTCAATTTCTAGCATCTCCGGGACCTAATTCTAGGGTTTCGGCTGTCCCGGTGGGCCGTGGGGCCCGCAAAATACTATTCACATTTTTTTTTTGGCTGATTTCTTGAATCATTCTCATCATGTCTACATACGTCAAAATCTTAAAATTCTCATTAATAAAACCTCATTTAATTTCCAAAGATGATTAGGGTGTTACACCATGCCTTCTTGTAGTGCCAACGTTGCCATCTTAGCCTTCATAACAATGCCATCATCACTGCCTTTGTAACACCCCGATTTTTCTGTCCGAGGGAAATGATCAAAATGCCCCTGAGGTCATTTCCTGACCTGAACTCGAGGGTAACCAACTCGGTCATCCTCGAAGGGTCAACTCAATGTTTGAAGGGGATTGAATGGCCTTTGAATGCTTTCGGAAGCGAAAATTTCGTTTCAGCTTTCAGTCAAAATGACCAAAATACCCTATAGCGTTTTTACGGGTAAAGGTGCCGCTTGAGCCCTAACTTGCCCAGAGGTTCAAAAACATGTTTTCATGTGTCTAGAGGTATCTGTTCAAGTCCCGGTGGTCCCGGGCAGTTTTAGTGCAAAATTACGATTTTGCCCCTAGAATAGTGTTTTTAAGCTTAATGACGTAATTAAGCAAACCTAAGCAATATTAGGCTCTAAACGAAGATTAATTTATTTCCCTAATTAACCTAGAGTCAAAATAATTTATTAAAGTTAATTAGAACCTAAAATTGCTTAGATTAAACTTAAATCCCTTTTTAGAACTCAAGACTCCTAGTCTTGGAATCTTGAATAGTATTTTCTCTTTCCAATTCCTTAAATCAAGGAATTGTGTCTAGAGTTGTTTAAACTCTAAATTGAGGATTTAACTCACTAATGGTGCAAGACCACTCCTTAATTATGTCTAGGCCACCTTAATTACCCATTTACCTTACCTAAACACTTTCTTACAAATTTCTAATCTTAAGCATAATCAAAGATACACCTAAACACAACTCTAAACCACAATTAAAATGCAAAGAAACCTCCCCCATGGGCTGATGCATATTCGGCCATCACTCCCTAATTACCACACATATTAAATTGTTTTCTCACTCAAAGAGCCATGCTTGAGCCATACTTTGAGCCATACCTCACTATGCTTTGAACCATACCTCACCATACCTCAAGAACACCTTATCTCACCTCATGGAACACATGGAACCCTCCAATCTGCACCTCATATGGCCGAAGCCTTCATCAGCCTCCACACCCTCCATTTGTTTCATTTCTCTATAAATAGAATGTCTTGAGGAGCTTGCACCACTTTTAGATCATTTGCTAAGTTTAGGAGCACTCAAAGCTTTTCCTTTTCTCTCAAAAGTTCTTGTGTTCTTCAAGTTCTTCAAGCTCTTCAAAGTTCTTCATCACCTTCATCTTCTTCTTCCATCTTCAAGTTCATCACACCAAATAGGGATTTTCTTTCATGTATTCTTTCTTTAGAGTTCTTGCTTCAAGCTTTATGTTCATAGTTTCTCTTGATTCTTTTTAGAACTTATTTTCCTTTCCTTGTTCTTGCTCATTTTCGGCCATGGGCCTTGGAGTTCAAAGAAATGAGAGCTTGATGATGAGAGTTTCATGATGATGTTCATCACTTCAAACAAACTCTAGAGCTTGATTTTTGTTCTTGAGCAAAAGTGTTTCTAGATTTTCCTTTCTTGAACTTTTGAGAACTTTAACTTTGATGGTGTTTTAAAATGGCTCTATGAACTCAATGATGAGGACTCATGATGTTGGTGTTAATATATCATCAAGGTCATGAACTCTAGAGTTTTAAAATGCACTTTTCTCTTCTTGGAGATTTCGCCATTTCCTTGAGATTTTCTAAGTTTCATAGTTTGATTCCCAAAGATATTATGTTGAGTTCTAAGAACTCCAAGCTTGACTTTACCTTGTTTGAATGAGTTTGGGTCAAGGTTTAAATTCCTTTAAAGTCTTGTTAAGAGCTCTAGAAAGATAAAATGAACTTGCATAATTTATTTTATGCTTGCATTCATTCTTGCTATGCATCTTTACTTTCAAGCTATCACCTAAGAACATAAAGATTAAAATGGAACTTGCATCTTCACTTAATTTAAATCTCGAAGCCTTTCTATTTCGGCCTTAAAGTCGATTGTTGTTGGGCCTAGAGCACTAAAATAAAGAATTGAACTTGCATTATCACCTAATTAATCTCTCGAATGCCTATCTATTTCGGCCTTAAAGTCGATTGTTGTTGGGCCAAGAGCACTAAAATAAAGAATTGAATCTTGCACATTTACTTTCAAGCTTGCACATTTAAGATTATGCCTCGCATATTTACTTTCAAGCTTGCACGTTTAAGATTATGCCTCGCATATTTACTTTCAAGCTTGCACGTTTAAGTTATGCCTTGCATATTTAATTTTAAGTCATCACTTTACTTTGTAAGCAAGATTAAAAATGAAAAGCATGAGCACATTTAGTTTATGTCATAACTTAAGAACCTAGAGCTCAAAGACTTGCCCATTTCATTCCAAGTTAAAGTTTAATGTAAACCATACTTTGAATGTATGTTTTTCGGCCAAGTAGTGATGATGGACTTCCAATGAGTTTTCATCTAGCTACTAGGACCAATAGTCTATGTTTTAAGTGTTCCTTAAAGTTTTACAAATCTTTATAAGGTTATGTCATTATAAGATGTGATTCCAATCTCCTTTAGGGGATGGAATATGTTTTGGTCACTGACCTAAGGCTTCACTTAGCCTCTTGATGGATTAAAATGTTTCGGAAAGAGTTTTAGAAGTTCTAGATTGATTCCAAGAGAAACTAGTTGACTTATGTACCTAGAAATGTCAATTTAACTCTCTTATTGAGGATGAATGTTTTCGGTTCTGATGTGATGAGTATGATGCTGTATGATGATGTTTTGATGTGTTGGAATGTGTGAAAATATCGTATGATGATGTAGAAATGATCCTATGCACGATAGGTAAGAAACTAGCTAACTAGAAATACCGTAAAGCTAGAATTTAACATAGTTTTGACCCATTTGTTTATGGAACTAATCCAAACTGTTTTAATGGGAACATAATCAGATTTAGATTGTTTAGACATGAAAAACTTGGTAACATTTGAGTTAGAATTGAATTTTAGCACCTACGATGAAACTAGTAACTAGAAAACCGTAAAAGGGCAAGTTTAGAACTCTTAGAACATTTATTTTTATGGATTCTGTCCAGCACCCTTACAACATGATAAACATGATTAATAATTAGTCCTTAAGCATAGGAATGTCTCATAATTGATTTAGATTTAATGTATAGCTCCTTAGGCGAAGACGGAACCGAGAAAGGGTCTAAAACGTAAGTTTTAGAACCCCGTAAAAACAAGTTAGAGATGCTGCCCTATGTTATTCAGATTTAAGCATGAACATGAGAATGAAGAATGATGTTTAAATATGAGCCTTAGGGGCATAAAATATGAGCGACGGATATTAGAGAACTATATCTCAAGATTAAGACCCGTAAGGGTCAAAGCATAAGCTACCGTAAGGGTAAGCGTTTGGATGATTTATGATGATGCATGAAGTATGCTAATGATGATGATGTTATTCATATGAGGAATTTATGAGGTTATATGTTTATGTGGCATAAAGCAAATTTGGAAGGAAATTCGTAATGACCGCTTTGGCCCGAATTTCCGACAAATTTGGGGACTTAAAGAGATTTTGAAAATTAAGGTACTAAGATGGGTTCTAGGATGACACCGGTTCGGCCGAGCACCTCCATAGAACTCATGTGACATCGGTACCATTTTATACTCTTAGGTGACACCGGTTCGGCCGAGCACCTCTAAGAGATTTGCCCCCTAACCCGTACTCAGATAGTCGGGATTTATGATACGCTTATCGTTAAGTGGTAAGTAAGAACTAGTGACGACTAGTTAAGGTATGAGCTCATAACCTAGATGTATGACACGTTCTGGGTGACACCGGTTCGGCCGAGCACCCCCAGTTCGATTGTCTTTTAGGGTGGCCCATGAGGAAGAGAAGTTCATGATTACGATTATGTCACTAAGTTTCGTCCCATATGAATGTTACTATTGCCACTTTATGCCACCAATGATGATGATACTTGATGTTATGTTTTATGTATGTGCTTTAGGTAGTGTCATGCATACATTTTCTATTATGTTGCATTCATGACATTAAGATCATCCTAAAATGAATGGACCTTGGCTAAAATATATTTTTGAAGTTTAAAATGAACTAAATGCATGCTCAGTCATTTCGTATAATTAAACCCAAGGTTCCTGAAGACGTAGATGATGACACCTAGGTAGTAGGAGGCCTCACCGAGATTCTTTAGTAAGATTCTCACTCCCTCTATCTCTTTCTTTCCGTCACGTCTTCAGATGGCGACGTTCGTAGCGTTCATGGACACCCCGACATGGGAGGTGCACTATGACCCGACTCACGGGTCATACCATTTTGAGGGGCAGTGCACGGTGCGGATTTTCATGTTCGTAGGACGCCCCTTCGCTCATCCCGTGCACACCCATCACTTCTCCCGATCGCACCCTATGGCGATGACGAGCGGTTTTTGAGCGTGCGGCGTCAGACGCATGATGAGAGAGTGCTCCGTAGGCACACCGCCGCCCTAGCCATGCGAGATTATCCCGACTACATGCCCCGGACCTACTTCTCGGAGACCGACCCGTCCGAGGACCCGCCTACCCATCCGTATAGCGAGAGCTCTGCCCCCTCTCCACCACAGATGAGGGAGGGCAGTGAGGATACCGTGACTCAGCCACGGCTTGCACGACGACCGGAGATGCGACCATACCGTGGGGGTCAGCCTCGATCCTGCTCCGCCTCTTCACGTCCGAGGAGCTCGCCCGATTTCCTGATATCCGCCTGCTCGCGAGATGGACGCCAAAGAGGAGGTGACGATCGTCCGATGGAGTACCCGGTTAGAGCACACACCACTTAGATGGGGATAAACCTTCTTTTGTTTAGAGGTTATCCTATTAGATGCACTCGGGTAGGGGAGTAGATTATGTCTATGTTTGATGTTGTATTTCCTTTTATGTATTTCCCTTGTACTAAATTAAGTCCCACACTTATAAGTGGGCAAGTTATATATATATATGAGATTATATTCAGTGATGTTCATGATGTGCCTTATGATTGTGAGACGATTGTTTTACTTTGCATGGTTTACCGCTTATCGTATCACGTGGCTCTCACTTTGTATTTCAAAAAAAAATTTTACCCGTATTTTCCGCTAAGTATTTCTAAGTAAAATCGAGAACTATGAAGTAACAGACTAATGTTTAACCTAAGTATGTTCTAGAGTATTGGGTTAAAAATTAGGATGTTACAGCCTTGCTCTCCCATAAGAGTCCTAGTCTTAGATCCATTCATCCAAGCCTTGACCGTGACTTCTACAAAGAAGAAAGGAGGAAAGCACTACTGTTGCCCACCTTTGCTTACGAGGAAGGAAAAGTGTGTTAGCTCTAGAACCCTTTGCGCTTATTTGTTTTGAATAAAAATAAAGCCATTTTAAATAAAATACTTTGAAGAACGACTGATATCTCTATTGAGTTCCATGTAACATTGTAACAGGTTTCTATCGTTTAGTAAGAGCAAGGCTTACTCAAATAAGAATATATTTCACTATACATGTGTAAACATATTTATCTCATGTTCTGAGATCTAAAATATAACAAAAGTGAAATTACCAAGCAATTGATAGCTAACGATGAGAAGAAGTTTTCAACACTGCAAGGAACTAAGTTTCAAGACTTCAGAAAGTAAGCACAAGACATCAGAAAGTACACTGAAGATGAAGATATCAACTCATGTCCTAGAGCAACGTGTTACTTAATCTTCAATCTTCACAATCGCAAGATATTATCAGCAAAGAAGATGTGATTAAAGATCAGAAAGTGAAAAACTTTTGAAAGGATTGACTGTGTACATCAGAAAGCTCATCCATGAGTGGAGTAAAGAATGCTACAGGAAATATAGGGAAATTTGAATTTTGAATTTCAAATAATCAAGTCAAACCCAATTTCAAACTGGTACATCATTTCTTCTACCTATTTGATCAACTACCTTGGCTTCATGAAGGAAGAGTTCAAAAAGCTTGCTGAAAAAGTAGAAAAGTAGTTTTTGAAGGAAGATCAGATAACTCATATTTACAATGGCTTCTGCAATCGATGTGAGAGATCTATCAACCTCTCTTCTAGCTATTTCTTTCAAGATATAATTGATATTCAACATATGTCACTTGAGGAAATGATCTATGGGAACGGTCATAAAGAAAGACCATTATATAAGGAGATGCTATGTTTAAAAACGTTGAGAGATTTTTGAAGATTCAAGAGAGGAAAATCTACAAAAATCTCTTCCTACTTCCTGGAATGTTCAATCATTATTATGTAATCAGTTCTATCCTTGAAGCGTAAGAAAATCTTCCTTCTATATTCTTAGCTAAATTTATGATCTTCCTATGGAATAAGTAGAAGAAGGAAGTCATTTAAGTTTTCCTAAGAACTTTTCATGTATATGTTAAGGAAACTTGAGTGTACGTTAGTTTGAGTGGCAACCCAAACACTTAACTTTTGTATCCTCGATCTTAGTGATCGTTGTGAGACTTGGAGAGGCTATTATAAAACTACTTATAATGCGACAGTTATGGTTGCTACTGGTCACAGTTTGGCTTGAAGAAGCCAGTGTTAAGACTACTTTCAACGTGACAGTAGAGGTTGCTACTACTCAAGGTTTAGCTTGGAGAGGCTAGTGTCAAGACTACTTTCAACATGACTATAAGGGTGGCTACTGATCACGGGTTAGCTTGGAAAGGCTAGTACAATACTACTCGATTTAGCTTGGAAAGGCTTGAGAAAAGAATATTCAACTTGTATCAGTCTCTAAGTTGGTCTACTGGCACAAGTGAGAGCTTGGGAAGGCTAATACAAAGACTATCTAACTTTACTTTCTTAGGTTAAGAAAGTTGTTTTGAATGGAACCTCAATAGTTGTTGAGTACTGGATGTAGGCAGGTTGGCTGAACCAGTATAAAATCCTTCGTGTCATTTCTCTCGTTCTCTGATCTCCTTTCTTTATATCTATTGTGCCAATTTCTTATTCTCAATTTGATATATTCTTCTCCTTTTCTGTTATCTCTTGTTATAATGAGCGTTTTATTAAATAAGGTTCAGAAATCTACTTTTTGAAACTACTAACCATGTTTGCGCTGCACTACAAGTCTTATACTTGATAGTATTTGTTTTTAGAAGTTTCAAAAAATGTGAAAAGGATCAATGCACGAGTCAATCCCCCCTTCTCGTACACATCTTTACCTACAAGTGGTATTAAAGCAAGGCCTCTGAGGGGTTAAGCAATCCAATGATTATAGAGGACAAAGATCTGAGGGACAAAATGGCCTACATCATTTTCACAAGATCGATCTTTTATCTAATCAGCCTTTTTTGACAAGACTCTAAGTTATGGCAAAATTTATTCATATGATGAAAGGGATTCAAAAGAGACCTGTTGACAAGAATTTTACAAAGGAAAAAATTCTGTTGTTCCACCAAGTCAAATCTCTGATCATATATGCCTCAAGCTAAAGCTGTATATGCTGCCTATGTACTGTTTATTACATATGAAAGGCTAGATGAAACAGTCTGTACATGATGTTGACGTATCTCATTTTGTATCAAGATGTCTTTGATCCTAATAGTAACGTATCAGATGTTTTACAATGATAAAGCAATGGAAATTGCTAAAACTTCTCTGTGAAAAAGAAAGATCTAATATTGTTATCTAAGATTGGATTTGGAGATGAGTTCTCTATCTATGAAATATGTCTGAAGTCTGTAATGATTACATCAAAAGGACATCAATATCATGAATTATAGATCTAGTCAAAGATCATCTTGAGAAAGAATATCTGCTCATAGCAATAATGAAACACATCATGTATCTGTCCAGTGCTTTATCAAAAGGACATCAATCTCATGAATTACAAATCTAGTCAAAGATCATCTTGAGAAAGAACATCTGCTTATAGCAACAATAAAACATCATGTATCTGTCCAGTGCTTTATCGTCATATCCCTATGCAAAAAAAAAAAATGTGCTAGACATTTACAAAGCCTTTGTTATGTGGACTTGTTGTGCTAAAACTAGTTGTCATTCTATGCTTCATGGCTAAAGAACATCATTAGAGATATGTGAGGTAAACGTTTCTACATTTCACTTTTGTTAATTTTTTTCATTTCACTTCATAAAATGAGTTGCTAGAAACATATCAAGTCTAGTCATTTATAAATCTTAACTAGTCAAAGAACTCATAGAATTGCCATGAACACTTGAAAAGGTCTAGTCTGAAGCTGGAAAACTGAAAGAGAGAAATGCTCCAAAGAGAGTTTACTCTTCTCAATTTATATGTTTTTGAAGCCTCCAAGATGCTAAATGAACATGTCAGAAATTTCTTTTGAATCTTTGAGAGGACTTCATGGCATCCTAGGATCTGACCTGTTTTATTTGACATATTTCAAAAACTATATTTTTGTGAAAATGGTCAACATCTATTGTTTCAGAAATCTGGACTGAGATATACAGGTGAAGCAGAACGAAAAAGATCTATGCAAGTTCATCCATATATATATAGATATATATGTGTGTGTATCGTTTGTTTATGCTTCTTCAAGATGCTTAAAGAGATACCTTTACAACCTAATAAGAAGCATTGACATACCGACTTGGTGGTGTGTCTGTGTGTCAGACACATGCTAGTGTCCAACACCCACACAACACATGTTGGACACACGTCCATACGCGTCCAATTAAAAAAATAATTTTTTTGAGCTCGGACACACACCAAACACGGCTGGACACTGCTCTAATTCATTGTGGACGCAGCTTGACACCCTACAAACATGTCTAAGTTGATTTCTTTATTTTTTAAAAAATTTTAATATCAACATGAGCCCAAAATTAACCTTAGTTATTTAGTTGGACCTGTGCTGTTAGGTCATTTTTTTTATTATACAACAAAATAAAAAAATTATACATATATATGTCGTGTCCATGTCCTATAATTTTTTGAGTTTGGTGTGTCTCAGTGTTCGTGTCCGTGTCGTGTCCTGTGTCCATGTTGGTGTCTATGCTTCATAGTTTACAACAAATGGATCCTGAAAAGGACCCATACAAGTCTAGGTATAAAAAATTATACTCTTTTATGCAGGTATGTCTAAAAAATCTCTCTAGCTGAAGCTCCAAGAAGCACATTGATGATGATCTTTCTAGACTCTAAAAGTTATCACAATCCCTAAGAAATAATGCTCTCAAGAATCTCTCATGTATAATGGTGATGAAAAGCCTAAAGAAGACTTTGTTGATTATCTCTATTATCCTAAAGAAAGTCTTGAGATTTTTTTATCTTAAGGCAACTCCAGAAAGCTAGCAGATAAAAGCCAAAGCTTCAGAAAATGAGCTCCAGAACCCCAATCTTTCAAAACATATGCTCGAATCATTCAAGATGATCAAAAAGTTATGTTCTGATATACAACATGAGCAGTATGAAGACAGCATAGAAGCTGGAAGATCTAAATGTATAGTAACTTCTCGAAAGTTTCTATTTTAAAGATAATCTTCTATTGTCAAAGTTCTTGGAGTATCCCCAAGGGTATGAGAACCAAGTCATTCCATGGAATTTTATCGACTGTGCTTTCATCACCACCTGTGCATCTATATATGTCTTAAAAAAAAAGCTTTGAGTTGTCAAAGTGGGGTGGAAGCTATGTTGAATATGCTAACAAAGCTTAAGAAAAGGGCAAAGTCTACTCTTCATGTTCAAAAAATCATCATCCATACTAGCAGAAAGCTCAAGGACTATCTGGATAAATCTGATATCATCGGGGAAAGTAAATCCATACAAGAAGAAATGATCAAAAGGAAAAAGCCCAAGCATGCTAAGATCTTTTAACCCAGATGTTATGGATAAGAAATCAATTGTCAGACTATCTTTTGAGGTAATTCGCGTTTCTATCCTCTAAGCTAATGCTATGCTTTTTTATCTTTTCAAAAATCCATTTAGCTCTCAATTCCCTAGTTTGTTTTTGAAAATTTCTTTTTAAAATGAAGGTGCTCAGTAAATAGATGAATCTATGACTGAAAATCTCTTGCATGGTTTTTTGGCTTTGAAAGTTTTTGTTTAGTTTTTTCATTTGCATATGCATCTCTGCACAAAACATCTATGGCTTGTCTCTTTCCATTACTCCTTTCTGAAGATTAAGCAAAGCAATCAGAATTAATCAGAATACATATCCTCTTGAAAACACTGCTTATCAGTTTGAAAGAACATCAGAAGATCAGTCTGTAAGATCATAATTATCAGCATATGCTTCAGATGTCAGTTTACAAGACCATAGATCTCTGTAAGGAATGGTATATCAGTTTGCAAGATTAGAAAGGAATCAGCACGTTCAGTTTGAAGATGGGTCAATCAGAAAAGAAGACGATGTGTTCAAAAGAAGGTTGTTTAGTCAGAAAGAAGCTTTTGAGGATCAGAAAAGGATGGCTATATAGGAGCATTGTATTTAGAAGAGGAAGATGATTTTTAGGATGAGATATGAAGGTTCTTCTATAGATCAAAAAGCAAACTTTGAAGCTTCAGAAAGTAACTCCTTTAGAAACTGAAATCAAGAGTCAGAAGACTCTCTGTCTGAAAGAGGGATAAAAAGGCAAGAGCTTTTACCCATTGTGACAAAGTTTCTCTCTCCTACGTTGCTTCACCTTCAGTCACATGACATCTCATTAAACCCCCACGACTTGCCTTTCACCTTTACCTTTATCTTCTCGAACAAGTTTCTTTTACCATCATCCTAATCTCAAACATTGAACCATCCCTCCTACTATCCCTTTCCTGAAACCTTTTTCTCAGCTTTGCTTCATCTATTCTATTCTTATCCTTTCTCCTGCTTCACCAAACCCTAACTTGCTTTCATTTTCTTTCAAGGTCCTTTTCATTGCTGAAGGTTGAGAGATAGAAAAAGATACATCTTAATGAGGAGCTTTTCTTATGTACAATGAACCACATATGCAGGGGACATATGAAGAAGATTTTTCTCGAAGGACCATAGCCCTCGGAAAAAGGCTAAGCAATGCTTTACTGAATTAAGTTCATATTCTTAGGGAGGCGTTTACTTCCAAGGATAGGAATACTTTCTGGACATCTCAGATAGAATCTTTCCAGGAATGGTCACTACTTTCTATTACTTTCTAAAAGCAAAGGACCAGACTACTCTATCCACAACAATCAGGGATGTCTTCATGGAGATAGAACTATCTGACTTGGCAGCTGTGGTTAGAGTGCCTACTGTTAGAGTCAGCTGTCTTGCTAGTGAAGATTGGGCAAATTCCCTTGGGGTGAGTGCTGAAAAAGTGTCAAAATACCTTACTGATTCAACAAAATAAAACCCGATAATATTACTATTGCTCTATTGAGCTCTAGGGTGAGAAAAGTATTTTCTATGGTACAATTTACTGTTTTTCCTAGAAGAGGAAGCACAGATGTTTTAATAGGAATGGACTACATGTTTTTTTTCTATTTGATGACCAAACGAAAAGTGAACTTACCAAAGCTGATAATAGACTACATGCTTAGTGCCATTACCAAGGACAAGAGAAGAACTGTAGCAGTACCTTATAGAATATTGTTGATAAAAATTTTCCAGTACTTCTGATACTCTCATCAAAGAATCATTTGAGCATGCTCTAGGAACTAACTACACCATCAATTCCTTCAAATCAAAGAAGAAGACTAAGTCATTTCTTGTGAAAACAAGCTCAAAGAAGACAAGCCATCTGGTTAAGGAAACAAAACTAGAAAAGAAAACTGCAAAGAGGAAGAAAGGAACAGAAGATAAGAAAAGGAAGTCTAAGAAAGTTGTCATTCTCTCTAAAAGTAGTTCAAAAAGTTCTAATGAGGAAGAACAAACATCCTTTGAAAAAGAGTCTAAAGAGGCTATATCAAAATTTCTTCAGAAAGGCAAGGGCAGATTAACTAAGAGACGGAAGCTATCAAATACTCAAAGGCAGCATGACAAGGAGGTAGAAACATCAGAAAGCGAGCTTCCTCAAGGCAGACCTGATAAGCTCCCCATTCAAAAGAAAGTTCAAGAAAAAAAGACAAGGTCTTTGCCCAAAGGTGTTCAAAGAGCTGCACTCATTCTGAAAGATGAGTGAGGCAGAGCATACTGCTGTAGCAACTAGGGAGGCAGATCCATCTAATAATGAGGAAGAGGCTGACCTCATTCTTAAGGAGCAGAGAGGATTTTGCAGGAGAAAAGAAATCTTGAGGAAGCAAGGAAAAGACAAGAAGCTGAAGGAATTCATGGCTCAAGCAGTAGAAGGGCAAACACAGTTCTTGAACCCTTTGTGGTTATCAAAGCACTACCCTCTCAACCCATGGCTTAACAATTTGGGTATACCTCTGGTCCTGCTCCTATAGTTTCAGATGAGTTAGCTTTTGATGTCTCTGAAGACTATATGACTGTGAGCCAAGGCTTGGAAATCATGTCAAAGTATGAGGAACCAAAGCCACACTCAAAGGAAAAGGAGATGGATGGTCTACACTTCTTTGTCAATGAGGTTTTCTCCAATATGGAACCAATTATAGAAGAACCTGAAGAAGAAGCACCTAAACCATAGATAGCAATTGTTCTTATAGTATCTCAACCTCCTCCTTTCATTCGCATTGCTCTAGTGGAGGAAGAAGTGGTTAAGGCTTCTGAAGCTCCTATGGTGAAAGATACTACTGCCTCTGTGTCTATTCAAGAAGTTCCTACTCCCTATGCCTCTACTCAAGAAGCTGTTGTTCCTTCCCTATATCAAACATTTGATACTGATGCTACCATTCCTAAGCACTCCTTTGCTCATGCTACTTCTGATCTTGCAACTTTCCTAACAGCTTATCCATATCCATCTGCTATATAAAGAATCACTTGGGCTGAATCACCTCACTCAGGAGAAACTGTACCACTTGACATCCCTACACCATCTCCCAACACTGCTCCTACACCCATCAATGTACCATCTTCATCCTCAACCACATCTTCAATAAACTATCAGGTCATCCTACAGAATCCTAGAGAGATTTTCTCTAGACAAGATAGTTTTGAAACAACCCTGTCTACACATGGTGCTCAGCTGAGATAGATTAAAGATCTTCAATTTTAGATGTTTCAGTGGATGCAGCGTGCGTTTCCTGGCACACCTCCTTTTTGATGATGTTAAAAGGGGGAGAAATATAGATTGAAAAAAATCTAAGCCGAAGGGATTCAAGGGGAGCTATATCAAAATGAAGGTTGTGCTGAGTCATTCAGGAAAAGCATATACTAAGGGGGAGCCAAGAGAATTTTGTTTAGCATTTTTTTCTTTAGCTTTTCTTTTGTATATCTCTAAACATTTGTTTTGTTTATATAAGTGTTTTGTTTATTCCTTTATCATGATCTCTTTATTTTTTTTATGCTATATATCTTCCTTAGCTCATGTATATTTGGTGCATATATGTTTATCATGCTTCGTGTTTTGTTTTGTCTTAAGCTCTATATCATATCATAGCTCTATCTAAGCTCAGCTAATCACATATATCCCTGACAAATGTTTGCTTCTTATCTTAAATACGTATGCTTTGACATGTTTATTCAAATATGCTGGATATTAGCTTACACGCTTTTTGTGATTAGTTTTGGCCAAGAATCTTTAGGAGCACAAGATAATTATTGCTTTAATACTATTTTTTAAGCTAAGACTTGATATACATGATAAGCTTAATCGTTTTGTCTTTACCTTTTACTCTTGTAAGAGATGGTTTTCCAAAGTTTTGAGTATAACTTGATCAAAGTCTAGTTGTAAATAGTTTCTAACTTGTCTTCAAAAACTTGCGCTTATACATGTTAAAAAGACCAAGATCAGCTAAGCTTCAGAAATCCCTCAAAGAGTAATGTTTTAAAGTGTGTTTTGTTTTTCACAAGACTTGTTTTAAAAAAAGATTATATATCTTTGTTTTGAAAACATCTTTTTTATAATCTGGTTTGTCCAAAAAGCTCTTTCTTGATGATTTAGGGATTGATCCCTATATGAGCTTTAGAAACCTTTTATAGCAATATGTTGATCTTATCCTTCTTATGGTTTCTCTAAGCATCAGAAACTACATAAGCATCAGTTTGTTTATCAAAAAATTATGAATGCTTTGTCTCGTTTATCATATCTTTGAGCATTCTTTTCAAAGTTTCTTTTGGATTAAGACTTGCTGAAAATGAATCTAGTAAAGATAAAATATCACAAGTATTACTTGTTAAGTTTTCAAGCATGAGGATCTTCAGAAAGCTCTTTTTTTATTCTTTTATTTTCTTATTTTGCAGGAGCAAAGATCAACTTTTTATAATATTTTATTATTGTTGTCGAAGATGTTGTTTGATTAAGGAGGGTTTTAAGGAGGAGAGTTATTTTCAATGTTTTTATTTTTGTGTTATTGATGGGTTTGATTCAACATTATTACTGGTGTTGCAATTATTTTCGTTAATGAATAATGATAATTTTTTTAGGTATACCCCTTTCCCAATCTCTACTGCTGCTCCCAGTTCCAAGCCACCTTCAGAAGTTAGCTCAAAAAACTGAAGATCAATTGTTCATGAGTCAGATACTCAAAGAACAAGGAAAAAGAGACTTCTCACTCTGAGGGGGATGATACTGAAGAATTGAACTGTACATGCATGAGCTCTCAATTGCATTGGAGCCCATTATAGAGGAGTTAGAAGAGAATGAAGAGCCTAAGAATCCCAACTCTACCATCATTTTGAAGAAAAAGCATCAACCATATCTTTCCATCAGAATTTCTTCCTTAGATGAAAGAGATGGGGCTTCAAAACTAAAGCTACTCCTGCTGCTAAACTTGATACTAATGTTTAGAAAGAGCAATCTTAGAGACCCTAAGGATCTAGTGATACAATTCCATTAAATATCTCTAATGATGAAGATGAACCAAGAGTTGCTCCTGTCAACAACCCAACCATGCACATCCCTACTCGACTAGAGCCTTAACCTAAACCTCCATGGAATATCACAGAGTCTTAATTATTGCTATATAATTAGAGAGATTTGGTTGCATAACTTGAGAGAGTTAAAGCATCCAATAGAGAACTTGGAGCTCAGATGAGAGGGCACGAGGGCTTGTTGCTACAAATTCTTCATGAGTTCAGAAAGGGTGGCCAATGATAAAAGGGGAAAAACATGAAGAAAAATCTTTTGCACACTTAGTTAAAGGGTTATTTGTTGAGGGGGAGCTTCAGAAAGCCCACTACTCATCATGCATATAATTTTTTTTTACATTATGTTATTTCTGACTCTAATACTTTTTGTTATCTTTGTTATGAAACTTTCATCTTTTTATGGCTATCTATGTTTATATCAGTTTCTCTCATACAAATCATTTCTATATTTGCCTAAGAAATGAAAACTAATAATTCTCTAATTAAGTGTTGTTATGCTTATTCTGGATTCTATGTGGTGTATATGGTGCTAAATAATAAAGATTGTATCACAAGTGCTATCATATTTGATATTATTTACATGAGAAGTGTTATTTTGACTTATATTTTGTAGGATATTATGCCGACACATTCTCATCAACCTTTGGATTAAATGTGGACCCCATTTAATTTGGGTCTCATACCCTATCCAATGGTGGATGTAAGTGTGTCGACATAGTGTTCCACTAAATATGAGTCAAAATAACATTTCTCTATTTACATTGTTAAGTATCCGATATGGTATTATGAGAACCAATTCAAAAATTTTGATTCACAATAAGAGACCTTTAGAAAGTTGTCTTTCTGAAAAAGTTAAGTTGTAAGAAAATTTTTTGCTAAGTTTCTGAAAGGAATTTTCTTTGAGTCTCTAACCTTAAAGAAAAATTCTTTCAAAGTGTTCTTTAGAAGATTCTCTCAAAATTTGATTTGTCATCATTAAAAAGAGGGAGATCGTTAGCTCTAGTGTAACACCCTAAAAATTAATTTAAACTTTATTAGTCATAATTTCAAAATCTGACGGTTTTAGCAATGATGAGGACGGCTCAAAGGATGTGTAAAAAAAAGTATGAATAGTGATTTGTGGGCCCCATAGGCCTGTTGAGACAACTGAGATCCTAGATCCGGGACCAGGAATGCTAGTGATTGAGAAAAGAGAGGGTTAAGGTTAGAAATAGCTAGAAATAAAGATTTTATACCTAGAATTGATTTTCGGCAATGTTTGATTACCTGGGTACAGTATTTTACCCATTCGGTAAAAGGTGGAAATGCTCTTTTTTTCCCTAACCTTATTAAAAAAGTAAAACAAATGACATAAAAATAGTTAATGGAAAATAAAGGCGGTTCTAACCGCCATAATATACTAAACCACCATAATTTACTGAACTTTTACGACGGTTTTACTTAATTGTTGTAATTTAATCTCCATTTCTTTCACTAAGATTATAGCGATTACTAAAACCATCGTAATTTACTAAATATTGTGGCAGATTTTGTCAACCACTCTAATTTCATTGCCATAATTCACATGATTTTTTATAGTGGCTCAGGCTACAATTCTAGAAGATAGATCCTAGGACACAAAAAAGATTATCAACACGTGTCAAGAGGAGCAAAGATTAAAGGATGATGATCCATTTTGAAATCCAAGTATAAAAGGAAGAAGTCTTCAAACTTGAAGAAACTTCTGCACTCACAACGTTGAAGCTTTCTTATACTTTCTAAAGTTCTTTTCTACTTTGGATTCAGTTTCTAGAAAGAAAATCTTCTTTCATGTATTGTCATAGTAAACATTCTTCTTAGGAAGATTAGAAAGAAGTCTCTCAAGTCATTTCCATAAACACTGTATTATCTTAAAAGACTTGAGTGTTTATCTTTGGAGTGTTCCACACTAAACCTTATTATTCTTTGTACCGTAATCCAATAGTGATCAAGTAAGAATAATTTAGAGAGGCTATGACAAAAATACTTATGAGTGAGAGTAAATTGTGTTATCCAAGTGGCCTCAATGAACTCAAGAGGGGGGGTGAATTGAGTTCAAAAACTTTTTCTTTAATTTCACACTCTAATTAAATTTTCAATTAATTTTGAAGAACTTGCTTAAAACTTAATTTGATGTATACAGATGCAAGAGATATGAGAAATCAATGATGTCTATGAACAGGATTTGACAAGATAATGAACAGTAAATTTGCAACAAACTTAAAAGGATAAGGGAAGAAGGATTGCAAACTTCGTTTATCTTTGGATTCAGTCACCTCTTGTGGCCTACATCCAGTTCTCTCAAGTAACCCACTTGAGAGTTCCACTATTACTTTAACCTTTACAACCAAGAGTACTCCTACACCTTGGGATCCCTCACCCTTGTGTTTGAGTCTCTAAGAACCAAGAGATGCCTCACTCTTGTTCTTACAAAGGGATACCTCACCCTTTTGCACAACTTTACAAAAGTATTACAAGAAATCACTCTCTGAATAGAGTTGATGTTACAAATTGAAGCCCTATGAGGTTTCTCAAGAATAAGACAATTTTGGCCAAGTATTAATCAAGAAGATTGATGAAAAAGAATAATTGTACAAAATGATCTTTGTAATATGTTTTATGTGTGTTAAAAGATGTTAAACAATGATATTTATAGAACACAGTTCATGTGGACCGTTAAGGATTAACCCCAAGAGATGTATCTCTTCAAAACACACCTTCTGGTGCATTTTTGAGTCTGTGTCGATTACATATATTGGTAATCGATTACGCAGTTCAAATTTTCGAAAATAGGCAACGGTCACCTTACATTGTCGATTACAATTTATGAGTAATCGATTACACATGTATAGATTTTGAAGTGGTCACATTTGCACTCACGTGTCGATTACATTGTGGTTTATGTCGATTACACGTGTGAAAATTCAGGTTCTGGGTCTAGAAACGACATTATGTCGATTACACTATTTTGTAATCGATTACATAAATTCCAGAACTTGAGAATTGAAAGTTTAACACACTTCGGGTCATTCTTAGACAATTTCAAAAACATCTTTGAAATATTTCCTTTCAAAACAAACTTGTATTTTCACAAATCAAAACAAATTCTCTATAGATCAAAACATGATTATATTTAAAATGGCCAAGTAACCTTAAAGAGAAACCTTTTAACAAATAATCTAAGTTCTAAAAATATCCTAACCAAAGGACTTGATCATTTGCGCTTTCACCTTCATGAGGTCTATATCATTTGCTTCTATTCTTTGTCAATTCATTTTCATCATCAAAACCTACAAAATAGCATTCACAAATTGCACCTACTGCTTACTAGAGATAACTTGAGAAAGTAATTCAAAAGATATATAACTTTCTTGGGTTGAGAAAATGGTTGATTAGTAGAAATCAATAGATTTGTTAAAAACTGGATGTGGGTAGTGTTTGGTCGAACAAGTATAAAAATTCTTGAGTGATATCTCTCTATCTCTATTATCTTTCTATCTCTATCTTTTTATAATTGTGATACTCGAAATATATGTGTCAGTGGGTAGATTCTATGCAGTCTTAGAGTCCCTAGGACCCACCTATAGTGATGGTTTTTGAATTTCACAAAGTCTAGATCCTAGATGTCCTTGGAAGGCTATATAATAGCACCACATTCTTGGGATCAAAAGTCCCAGTAATTGTTCTCAATAGGAAAATAAGTTAAACAGTGATTTTTAGTGAATTTTATAAAACCTTTAAACGTTTCACTTTTAGCCCATAAGTTTAGAAAATCTTGAAAATTCCTGGATTTGAAGTAAAACCCAAAATTTGGATTTTGATTGGTTCGGATTTTGATTTTTTTGATATTTTATTTGAATCCAAATAGGGGATATTTCTTTATTTACATTTATATTTTAAAGTTAATGGAGAGTAAAATAAATGAGGACATTAACTTAAGTAAATAAGTGAGTATTGAGACAATCCATATGTCATATGATAGAAAAACACAGAAGTTGGGGTTGCTATCACCGTTATAGTGGTCCAAGACCGTTATAGCGGTCACAAGATTGGTTTGCACGAGTTTTGGTGGTCTGAGGACCGCCTATAGTGGTCGTAAGTGATCGATTCTGTGAGTGCACACGCCTTAACCGCTATAGCTGTAATATACCACTATAGCGGTCACCCTGGAGTTTGAACAGCACCCAGAAACGATGTTGTTTCATTTTCACCTCCATTTTAAAGACATTAGGCTCTTCCTCCCCATTGTAGAAGCAAAAACTGAAACCCTCCTCCTTCTCTACTCCATTTTCTTTCTTTTCTTCAAATCTTACTCCAATCTAGCTCCCCCAAAACATCAAGGTATGTATATGTCATTAAATTTTGTCTCCATTCTCTCAATTCTTTCATGATCTTGAGTTGAGTCTTGTTATTTCTCTTATTATTGTCAACTGGAAGTGCTCCCCCAAAATTGTTGGTGTATGTTTAGAGTAATCTAAAGCTTCCCATAGGTTGTTTATGAGTTTTGTTGTTTCAATGACAGACGTTGGTGTCATCCCTCCTTCCTAAAGTCCTCGTGATGTTGATACTTCATAGTCTACCCCTCCAGGTGAATGGGTTTGATCTCATGGCCCTATGTTGGTCATTATATAAATTATTTTCTAGCTTTTCAAAGTATTTGTAATTTAGAACTTCAGCTTTTATACAATATGGAACTATATGCATCTTGTTTAACAATGTGAATTTATGTATTCGAAGCTCCTCGTGAAACATTGTTGAATTTTTTTTAAAGTGCTTGGGACCATTATTGAATTAAGTTGATATTATATGAGTTATTTTATGATATTAGAATTGATTTTTGATAATGAGAGCTAGTATGGTTAATGAAAGGATATGTAAAGCTCATGTTTAATTTTAATAGCTGAGAAATATTGAACTTAGAATATACAGAACTCCCATTTTATGATTTTCAGCGGATTTTAGATAAGAGAATTACTAAGAAGAATAGAATCGTGAGTTAATGGTAGTTATTCTATTAACCTTGGTATACCAAAACCTGCCAGGGGCAAGTTATCCTTATTTTAGATCAATTTGCTGGGGATGCAATTCACCAAGTATCGTTAAGACCTCAACTATAGACTCATGTTCGCCAGGGACTAAGTACCACCCTTTAGTTATAAATAGTTTGTTTTCTTTCTAATGCCTTGAGAAATAATATGGTTTTCATGAATTCAATAAAATTATGATTTTTTGGTTATTACGTAAAAATAAATAGAAATGAATTATAATTATTGCATGACTGTTATTTATGTATGATTCTTTCTTGGCCCATGTATGGTTATTAGTGAGGATCTACTTATTGATTTTTGTTGCAAAACTCACCTCTCTTTTCTCTGTTTCCTCACAGATACAAGTGTAGCATAAGATCCTCCTTTTTCTCCTCTTTAGCATTAGATATCTTCAGCTTTGGTGAGCTTCACATTGGTGTAAAGTTTGATTATTTGTATAGAGTGCTCCAATGATATGACGGGAAGGGTCTCGGACTTCATGCATAGATATATGTTCATGTTTTGCATTTTGTATACCATGATTCTTTTGTATAAAAAATTATTTAGTATTCATGGTTTATTTTGTAATGAGCAACTCAGATTGAATTATGCCACAGCTACAAAATTTTAGATTTTATTTATGGAAAAAGTGCAATTCGGTTTCTTCATATTATATATATATGGAGATTTATTTATGAATTGAAATTGACTTATGAATAAAGTATGCATATAGTATGACGCAATTATCACGAGGGTTACGTGGGGATAAGATTCCTTACGTGCCGGTCACGATCCAAATCGGGTCGTGACAATAATTTTCTTATATGATTTAATCTCTGTTGTGTGATCTTTCAAAGTTATTTGAAATTAATTTCTAAAGTTTATTGAGTATCTAATCACTTTAGAAAATAACTATCTGAGGTTCATTAACTTGTGTTTTCATCACTGCCTTCAAGTCTAAACACTTGATAGACTTTGTTTGAGTATTAGAAATGAAAGAAAAGTTGAGAAGCAAGATTCAACCCCCTTTCTTATGCTACATCTTTTACAGACTTGCTACTATAAATCGTTCATAAACTCAGAAAGTGTGGTCAGTGAGGGGTTGATTACATGGAAATATTTTTTGTTGATGACAAAAATGGGAGAAAATATGAATAAAAGTCTTATGCACACTTAGTCAAGGAGTCTTTTGTTGAGAGGGAGCTTTAGAAAGTTCCATGCTCATCGTGCATATCATTTTTTTTTGCATTTTGATGTTTATGTTTTTGTTTATGTTATGAACTTCTATCCTTTTTAATTGTTATCCTTTATCAGTTTTATTGTAAATTTATGATGATTATTTGTTTATGAAACAAAAACTGATGATTCTCTAATCAAGTGTTGTTCTGATTAAAATTGGATATATTGTGTTGAACACCATATTCTACCACAAGATTTTTATCACTATCTATTTTAGCTTTGGTATGAGTTTATGTCAGTTTCTAATAATAAAGTTTTGAGAATCTTAACAAAATTTTGACTCATAATAAGAAACCTTAAGAAAGCCCTCTTTATGAAAAGGCTAAGTTGTAAGGCTAAAATTTTATTAAGTTTCAGAAAGGAAGTTTTTGAATGATTAACACTTGTCAAAAGGAGGAAAGATCAAAGGGACAATGTTCCATTTCAAAATCCAAGTATAAAAAGAGGAAGCCTTCAAACTTGAAGGAACTTTTGCACTTTCAACGCTTAAACTTTCTTATACTTTTTGAAGTTCATTGATTCTTTGAATTCAGTTTCTAAAAAAGAAAATCTTCTTTCTTGAAAACATTAGCAAACATTCTTCTTAGGAAGATTATAAAGAAGTCTCTCAAGTTGTTTCCTTAAACATTGTAGAATCTTAGGAAACTTGAGTGTTTTTCTTGGAGAGTAAACACTAGACCTTATACTCTTTGTACCTTGATTCGTTATTGATCAGAGTGAGATTAGCTTGAAAAGATTAGGACAAAACTACTTGTGAGTGAGGATTGATTGTATATATTGCTTACTAAAGATAGCTTAAGAAAGATATTCAAAGAATATCTTCCTTTCTTGAGTTAAGAAAGTACTTGATAGTGGAACTCAATAGATTTACTGAGAACAGAATGTAAGCAGTATTTGGCTGAACAAGTATAAAACTCTTAAGTGATATTTCTCTCTTTGTCTCTTTAAATTATTGTGTGATATTTGTTTATTGTTGTGTGAATATTCTTTCTCTTTTCAAACTGTCTTCTAAAATTTCATTAAGTCTCTAACCACTTCAGAAAGTTACTTTATGAAGCTTATTAACTTGTATTTTCCACTGCTTTTAAGTGTAAACACTTGATAGACATTACTTTAGTTTCAAAAAGCTAAAAAGCTTGAAAAAACGATTCAACCCCCTTCTCATGCTCATGCTACATCTTCATTTAAAGGGACCGGTCACATGTTCCTATTTTGCGCCGCACGAGTATGGTATCATAGAGAATAATGCTCAGCTCTTAGACTTATGCGGGGTGCCTGAATAAGACCAAATTCACATTCCTTGGGGAGTAGATAGGCAAAAACTAAGAGAGTGGAGGCCTCCTTTTAGGAACATATATCCCTTCCCAATAGGAATGACTTGTTGCTGGGGTGTTTGAACTAGGAGGATCTTCAAGGCTCTAAGGGTTGCATTGAAGACTTCACTATCTGGCTTGAGAAATTTGAGCGGGATAGTGACTTGTGATATGGTCCTAACCATATGGGACTTGACTAGAGCTAGGAGATACAAACTTGGATAAGATCTCTGAGAGCAGTTCAAACATAAGCCATCATGAGGGAGTTCTCATCACTTTCTTCCTTTAGTTTCCTGTCTTTTTCAATAAAGCATGCTTAGTGTAGGATTTCAAATGATACTAGTATTAGGTTGCCAGTTGTTTAGTTGGGTTGTGTACCATTTCATTGATTCTATTCAGGATTACTTGCCTGGATTTTATCATATTTGGCATTTTTCTGAACTTGGTTGACTATGAATTATGCTTTGAAATGCATACTTGGTATTTGCTCTTCATGCATGGATTGGGTATCTGGACATAAACCCTTGGTTGCGCTTCCCGTTAGTCAACCATGACAAACTCTCGAGTGATAACCGAGATTGATCATCATTGATCTTGCGCTTGATAACATTAGAGCCATTTTGGTAATTTTGCATGGAAAGGAAAAATCGGAGCGTTACAATTCATGTATCACATCCCATAGGTTATGTTTGGTACCCGTCTGAGACAGAAAGGACAGAGACCATGAGACATTAAAGCTAGAAATGATACTGGAGATGGAGACCAACTGTATTTAGCAGTGGTGTACAAGGTGTGGTGATTGATAAAATGATGAGAAAGATGATGTTATAATTTGATAAAAAAAATATTGAAAAGTTAGAAGTGTAAAGATAGAATATGAAATCTTTAAAAGGATATTCTTGGAAAAAGTATCTTAAATTTGTGTCTCAGAGATATATCTCCAGCATCCCTCTATTTTGAAGATATGGAAATTGGCTAAAAAATTATCCTGGGACGAGATAATTTTGGGTTTTTTATCCTTGTCCCTTTCTCCAAACATGTTTTTGTCCTCAGTATCTTCGTATATTTTGTCCTGGGACATTTACCAAATGCTACCATTGTGATAAAGTGGATATAGCAATGAGACATCCATTTTTTATTATCTATACAATATAATAAAGGGAATTCTCCCTGAGTTGGTATCCAATTGTTTCTATCATTTTTACCATTTTGAATAATTATTTAACAATATTTTAAAAACTAAAATTGTAATTTCTGGTTGTTAACTGTCACTCATTTGCCAATAACCTCTTGATAGTTTACTAATCCACGTTCAAAACCTATTTACTCTCAATTTTAGAATTTTATCTATTCTTATTCATGTCTCAATTTTAAAAACTGCTTGCAATTCCCTTTCATTCCTCTCACTTTCCATGATTCCTCAAAGGCCAAAACCTTTCTTCTTCTCCTTTCCTCTTATCAAATTTTTAACAATTCATTGTTCCAAGCAATGTAATAGTCCTCTACTTCCTTCATGTCGGTTGCTATTGTTATATCTCTCTTTCTCATTCTTCCTATTCTACAACTTGAATTCAAAGACACAATTATGCCAAAGGATATGGTATGACAGTAGCCACAACCTGATGGCCAGAAATTTGGCTAAGCATAGTAATATTCTAATGGATTAATGAAGTTAAAGGTAGACGGGCATTGTATTGATTAAATATCTTTTGATTTCAAAAGGAAATTACATAGGCAAAGCACATATGTGAACAAATGGCCTCATAACATGTGCTAAAATGTGACATCCCTAGCTCACACAAGGTTCTTCTTCTTTCATTTGTTTTAACAAAAAATTATTTGTTTTCATTATTATTTATTACTTGATTCATTGATAAATGATGTCTTTTGTCTTTTCTATCTTCAAGGTTTAAAAAAGCCTTAGAAGATAATAAAATGAATGAAATCTGACCACTATTACTATTTCACAATTCGACAAGAAATGAGATTAGAAAGAAACCATGCATCACTTCCAGTGAGTGTATTCTTATTTAAGGAATTAATTTATTGACATTGGTAATTACCTTGGTGTGCTTAGTTAGTATTATTTACAATTTCAATAGTCTCTCCTCTATATGGCCATCTTTAATTTTGATATCAATAACTATATTATTTACACTTGAAATGTGAATAATTTGTCTACATATGTTTACTTTAATAAGGTTATCATGGTTACTTTGTCATTTTATCCAATAGTTTTGTTGCTCTAAATAAACTATGGATCAATAATTATAATTTGATATCTTAGAACTAGAAAAAGTAAAAAATGCTATTTGATGGACATGATAGTGCCCAATGAGATGCTAATTAAAATAACACTCCTTTTTTTTCCCTAACTAGATTGGTACATGGGCCGATGAGCCCATTGGAAGGTGTTCGGCTTACTTCAGACGGGGAATTCGTATTCCCGCCACCAAAGTCAAACGCACGAAAGGGGAAAAAAATAATTCCCTCGCTTTTCATCGGCTAAAAAATACAAATACGATCTCCGAACCCACAACACACAAATAACATTGCAAATACATAACTAAATAAATAAAACCCTTCGCTTTTTCCCTCTCATAGCCATCAGGTTCCAGTTTCAATTTTCAAGTCTTTCTCGACAAGTTTTGCTTAGGCCTTCGATATCTTCATTTCTCTGCAGTCGTCAATTGTCATCGGATCCAAAAAAAAAAAAATCCTCATTTCCTCCAAATGCTGGCAACGAGTTGCCCGTCGCAGGTGTTTCGCGGGGTTCACTTCGCTCTCTTTGGTTTCACTCCCATCACCGAAAGCAAGGTTTTCTCTCCCTCCCTTACGTTTCCCAGATCCTTTTTGTATTCCCTATCTGAAAAGGTATTTTGTTCGCCGAAACTGTTAATTAAATGCGTTAAATTGTAAAAAAAGATCCGGTTCAAGCTCGTGAACGGCGGTGCAGTCGATGTGGGCCAGTACAACACGAATTGCACGCACGTCATCGTCGACGAGAGTGCATATGTAAGTTCAATTTGCTCTTTCTTTTCCCTTTCCCGTGGCCTTAACTTGAAAGATGAGAAATATGTTTACATTTTTTTTCCCTGTGTGTGTGTGTGTGTTCAGGATGATCCTGTGTGCGTTGCTGCCAGAAACGATGGGAAGACGCTCGTCACTTCATTGTGGGTTGACCATAGCGCTGATATTGGAATGCCCGTCGCTGCTACCTCGGTTAGTTCGTCATAAGTTTCTTTAAACCTTTAAAACAAATTGTTAATGTTTTACTTTCCCTGTCTTTCCATAGTTCTGTCTTGCCGTGTAAGTGATTGATCATTGATGGGGTATTGGGATGTAAGGCATGAGATGTGATTCACGTTGTGGGTAGATGTGAGGCTGGTCTATGATGGTGAATTTTTGGGCATAAGAGCTAAATAAAAAGGGTGTTTTGGAGATGGCAATGTTGAATTGGGTAAATATAACAGAGATAAGGTTAGGGATGATTAGTCTGTTTGGAAGAAAGGTGAGATTCGAGGAGTAAATGACAGAAGTGCCTATGAGAAGTCCAATAACAGCATACTGGTGAAAGTTAATCAAATGGTGGTTGGAACATGGTCCGATTTGAGGTACAAGAAAACTGAAGAATATGTCGGGAGAGAAAAACCTTTACTCTGAATGGATTTATTGAAAATTTGTATTGTTGATTTCGGTGAAGCTTGATGGCATTGTTTGGTTCATTTAGCCAACCCACCTACAGAGACTGGCTTGGTTGTTAGGCAATTCTTTTATACACTTATTACATTTCCAGATAGAATGGATGAGAGATGATCAAAATTGTTTTCACTTAAATGTATTTCTGAACTAAAACATGGGAGATGCATGAGCCAATCCGTTTTGTTTACTTTACATTCTATGTCTAGAATTTTATTGAACTCCCACAAGTCATTTTGTGAACAGTTAGCTGATTTTACGCATATGCTTCTTTGTTGGATCAATTTCTAGTAATTTAACCCTCAAACACAGCAAGGACTCTAAGCAAATTGTGTTTTCCATTTTTCAGGTTATGTACAGACCTCTCAAAGATTTAAATGGAATACCTGGTGCGCAAAATTTGGTTGTGTGCTTGACCGGTTATCTACGCCAGGATCGGGATGACATTATGGTAGGCATCTCTTACACTTAAGGGATGTTTGGATTGGAAAAACCTGAAGGACTGGAGTGGAGTGGATTTTAATAATTATTCCACTTCATTATTTAGATATCTTTATTATGGAATGGAGAAATTAGGGCATTAGTCTTTACTCCATTGGGGAAGAAAATTGAAGAGAGGTAGTAGGATTGGCTAGAATGGAATCCATTCATCTCTACTTTATTCCATCTAAGTTAGTCAAATCCAAACGATGGACCTAATAAAAATCCCACTTCATTCCACTCCACTCCACAGCACCCACATGCTCCATTAATCCAAGCACAACCTTAGGTTTTGTTTGGTACAAGGGTAAAAATGGGAAAATAATTTCTTGATGTGTTTTGTGCATAAAATTACACATAGGGCACATCCATAAATTTTCTCCCCTAATCTCCCCTAATTTAACCCTTGTACTAAACACCCTTATTGTATTGATTTCTGCCGAGGGCATATGCATACCATTGTTATGTAACGATACTTACACTTCTTCAGACAATGGTTGGCCTGATGGGCGCACAGTTTTCTAAGCCATTGGTAGCAAACAAGGTTACTCATCTTATATGCTACAAATTTGAAGGTTTGTTTCATCTTATAATTTTCTGAATTTAAAATCAAGAGCATGCCTATGCCACATTCGTTCACACCTTTTTTGTTTGTATGATTTTCATATGGTTCAATACAAAAAGATTTATTTATTTTTGGCATGTAGGGGAGAAGTATGAGCTTGCCAAGAGATTGGGAACAATAAAGCTAATTAATCATCGATGGTTGGAAGATTGGTATGTTTACCTTTTTCTGTTTCATTTTATGAGATTTATAACTTCACATGGAAATGGATGAAATCCCCATCTATTTAAGCCTTTTCAATTGACTCGCTGAAATTATAAAAATTTGGATTTGTCTAATGTCTAAAATGCTGTTTATTTCGTCAGCTTGAAGGAGTGGGCGCTACTTCCTGAAGACAACTATAACAAGAGGTCAGGCGTTGTACCATGTAAAAGTGTAGATGTGATTTAAAATTCATTTTCCACATCCTAGCTATTATGTATATGAAGACCGAATGACGAGGAATATTCTTCTTAGCTTGCATATTTATCATGCACCCTCATTTTGTTTTGGGGGAGACTTTACAATTTGTCTTTAGTTCCTGGACTGACTTGATTTCGACAAATAATCTTATGATTATGAATCAATAAATTGTCTGTGTATTCAAGTGGATTATTGGAAAACATTTGCTTCGTCAATGTCCATGTCCAACATTTCAATATCAATATAGATAAGGCTAAACTGCATTCACCTCCTTTGAGGTTTGTAGGAATACAACTCACACCCCCTCTGGTTGTCAAATTTTAAGTATTTATATTACAGTTACACTTTTCATTCATAGAATATCATTAGTAAACTTAATAGAATGATACTTTTATGATATTAACTGTTCCTAATTAATAAAATTATAAAAATACCCTTAAATTTAATAGAGTGGATGAAGGTATTTTTATAATTTTATTAGTTAAAAATAATTAAATCACAAAAATGTTATTTTACTAAATTTATTAACAGTGTTCTATGAATGAGGAGTGTGACTATAATATAAATATTTAAAATTTGATAAGCAGAGAGGGTATGAGTTGCATTTCCACAAATCTTAGGAGAGGTGAGTGTAATTTACCCTATACATAAAGCTTGTCTGTTTTTGCATTCATTTGGACTCTAAGGTGATTTATATGCATTTGTTATGTTTCTTGTCCCTGTATATGGGAGGAATTTACAAAGATGCTGTTACTGATTTGCAAAAAGGTATCTGGATGGGTTGCTGTAAAATATGCATACAACATGAAGTTGAAAATGCAGATTATGTTCTTGTTTAGAAGCTTTACATAAGATGTGACCGTGTACTATGCAATCACTCCTTTTTTTCTTTCAAGGATGATACAAATATAGTCATTACATGTTTATCTTCTCTTATCTTTTCCAAATTCTTATCCATTTCGCCTGATAACGGGAATTTTATTATTACTCAACCAGCGGTCACGAACTACAGATCCTGGCAGCAGAGGCTAAGGATTCTGAGGAAGAGGCTGAAGATTCTGAGCTGGGACAATCAGGCAGAAGAAAGATAAGCAAAAGTCCCCTTAGTTCAAAATTTGATATAGGGACATCTCATGGCTCATCAAAATCAGCAAGAGAGGTACCAAATGCCTTCACTGATTCTACTGGTCCACAGATTTTGCCAAAAGTCAACAAGGGTAAAGAATCTTCAACTATGCAAGGAAATAAGAACAGATCTGATAGAGACTTAAGCTTTAGTTGTGTTGACGACCAGAAGGTGAGCAGTGAGGCTCCTGATGTTTCTATGGATGTTACATCTTGTCAGCTGCCTGACACTCATGTTAAGATCGGTGAACCTAAGAATGCTGATTTTCCTCTTGAACCTAGCTGCCAAGATCTTGACATTCCTGAAAATACAAATTCAAATGTTCTGGTATCTAACCTACATGCCAGCAATTCAGGGTCTCAAAAGTTTGTCAGTGACTCGAGAACAACTAGTGCAAGTGCTGAAGGAGTTGCACATTCAGATGCTAAGGTTAGTGCTACGAGTTATTCTAGGAAGAAACAAAAGAGATTCACTCTTCCAAGGAACTTAAATGAATGTCTGCGCAATGAAACTGGCCCTTCTGTGTCACCTTTGGCTGATTCAAAATTTGGTAACAACCTTGAAACCTCTTCCGGTAAGTTTAAAAATGGAAGTGAGGGAATCAAATCGACCTGTGTTGAAGGTTCTGGGGATGAGCCAATTACTATATTGCCTCAAAAAAGGATAAATGAATTTTCTTCTAAAAAATTAAAATCAAGGAAGATGACTGCTGATGCGAAATTGTCCATCAAAAGATCCCCATCAGCAAATGGTAAATCTCAAGGATTGAAAATGGCATTGCTGGTTGATGAACCACCCAAGGCTGAAGGCTATTTGTCTGTTGGAAAAGATGGTTCAAATAACCCAGCGACTAGCTCAATTTCTAAATCTGCAGAACCTACCTCGATTTCAATGGCATTTGATGAGCCTTTTTCAAGAAATGCGAGCTCAAAATATGCTCAATGTGACGATGCCAATCAGAATTCAGCACAAACGGCTGTTCAGAGCTTAGCCGAGTCTAAAATTAATGGGCAGCCCGGTATCACTGGCCATGGAATAGGGCAAGTTGACGGTAATGAATCAGAGCAACATGCTGTGACAAAAACTTCTGAGTGTTCATCACCTGGTAACAAGAAGTCTCAGAATGAGGAATCAACTGGCCCTACTAATTTGGATACAAGAAATGAAGAAAGTAATAAGCTGATTAGAAAATCACCCCGCAAGAAATCGGTCGCGAAGAGAAGTTTGGGTTGTAGGCCTAAATCAGGCGCTATTGCCAAACAGAAAACATCAGCTTCCTTGAATAAAACTATACCGCAAGATGAACCTGTAAGTGTTTCCACTGGAATTAAAGACATATCAACCTGCGATGCTGAGAAGCTTCAGGCATCCCCTCAAATCCCTGATGTTAACAAGTCCAAGGAGCAAGAAACTGTTAGTAAATATGCAGAAGATGCTGGTGGAAGACCTGAATCTTTGGATGATGAAACTGAGGCTCCTGATGACAAATATGAATTGGAGTTAGGTGTGGCGCTCGATGAAAGCAAGTCTGAATTGGTCCATGTTTCAAATAAGGCTGAGGAAACAACAGAAGAGAAGTCAGAAGCAATTCACCATATAGCAAAATGTGGAGAAGCAATTCTTCCCAAGGATGATGCAAATGTAACTGAAAATCAGAAGCCACCTTCACGGGTTGACTCAGAAATTGAAGCAAAGCACCAAGCACGAAAGCGTCCCGCAGGTGGAACCAAGAAGACCACTGTTAACAAGAAATTACTGAAATCTAACGAGGCAGTGTCTGAGGAGAAGATTCCTAGGGAGAGCAAACATGATGCAGAGATGGAAACCCTGGAAGAAGCGTCCCCTGCTGCTGATATAATTGACAACTCAACTGCTCCAAGGAAGACCACAGAAGATTTTATGGAAGAGGATAAGGAGAATAGACCAATTGATGGAGCGCAGGAGGTAGTTGAGGGCAAAAGTGTTGGAAATCTGAAGAGTAACTCTGAAAAAATGGGTCTTAATCCACCTATATCAGAAGCAAACACAAGACTGAAAACTGAAGCCCCATGTTTTATATTAAGCGGGCATCGCCTACAGAGAAAGGAGTTTCAGCATGCAATCAAGCGGTTAAAAGGAAGGGTTTGCCGTGATTCTCATCAGTGGTCATATCAGGCGACACACTTCATAGCCCCAGAGCCTATACGCCGGACAGAGAAATTTTTTGCTGCTGCTGCGTCAGGAAGGTAAGGAATATCGGGCACAAAGCCCCCCGCCTAATGTAGGCTAAACAGGGGTAGGGAAAGTTTCATATTGTAACCTCTTTCTTGTACGAGTTTTGTTCTTACAACGGAGGGAAATGAAGTCATCAATTAACATCTTATTTCTTTCACTAATCTGTCGTCCCCCCAGTTAGTGGTTTCTTCAGCGTATGCATATATTATAAATATTCTAATTGATCTCAGCTGGAATGCAGGTGGATTCTCAAAACTGATTTCTTAACTGCTAGCATTCAGGCACGAAAGTTCTTGCCAGAGGAGCCTTATGAGTGGCACAGTAATGGTCTTAGTGAGGATGCTGCCATAAATATGGAGGCTCCAAGAAAGTGGCGGCTGTTAAAAGAGAGAACAGGGCATGGTGCGTTCTATGGAATGCGCATTATTGTATATGGTGACTGCATTACCCCGCCTTTGGTAGGTATCCTGTTGAATTATTTTTTTGCACAACTAATCGTTCCAACCTTCTAACAGTGGCATTACCATCTCAAATGATGTTGCCATTACGGCAGGTCTTCATAATGTAATGCTGCATTTATTAGGAGAATATTAATATAGAGTCGAGTTTGTGCCCGAGCCAATTATCAATTAATGATTTTATAATATTTTATAGAATTGTAACTCTAAAATATATGTTGCTATCTTTAGGATTTAGCATGAATTCAAGAGTATAGTATCATTAATCCATTTATTAGTTCAAACTTCTTTATATATACGTTATTATTCATTAATAATACTTTATTGTCGGGTCTGACCTGTGGTTCTGATCCGTGACTGAATTGTCTTAACAGGACACTCTGAAGCGTGTGGTCAAAGCTGGAGATGGAACAATATTGGCAACTTCGCCTCCTTATACACGTTTCCTTGGTACCGGGATCGACTATGCTATAGTTAGCCCTGGTATGCCACGTGTTGATTTGTGGGTACAAGAGTTCTTAAAACACGAGATACCTTGTGTCGCAGCCGACTACTTGGTGGAGTATGTATGCAAGCCGGGGTCGTCCCTTGAGAGACACGTGTTATATGGCACTCATGCTTGGGCTGAGAGCTCATATGCCAAACTTGAGAGCAGACCAGAAGAGGCTGAGGAGCTCTTAGCTCCTGAAGATTGTGATAGCAATGATACGATTTGCCAAGTATGTGGATCCCGGGATAGAGGAGATGTAATGCTGATTTGTGGCGACGAAAGTGGTTCCGTTGGTTGTGGAGTTGGCACCCATATTGACTGCTGCGATCCACCCCTCACGGATGTTCCCGAGGAGGATTGGTTTTGCCCTAAATGCAGTGGAACCCGAAACTGCTCAAAACCTCTCGAGAAAAGGAAAAAGGGTGCCTTGTCTTTGTCCAAGAGGAAGTGATATTCCCTCCCTCTGACTCAGTGACCATACAGGAAATTTACCTGAATGGGTAAGTCCGGTGTCACTGGCCACGATGGACTTGATTCTTAACTGTCAGTTGTCATCAGTATGTACAATCCTTAGTAAATAACTAAATATTTATTTGGAGACATGTTTGGGTAAACATTTTTTATGGACACGCCGATACGTGGCAAATGAGTTTTAGGGGGTGTTTGGAAGAGATTTTCTTTTTCTTTTTCTGAAAACAATCTTTTTTTCAAAAATAACTTTTCTTATGTTTGGGGGAAATCTTTAGCTATATTGGGCCGTAATTTTATATTACACTGTATGGATTCTTTGATCAATGTGCAAAAATTATGGTGATTAATATTAAAACATCTCAATTATTGATCATTTATGTCATCTCGTATCAAATCAAATTAGGAATCTTTATAATGCTATAACTCTAGCAAAGTCTCCAAGTTGGTAGGTGACTTCGTAGTGTGTCAGAGTGGGCAAGTTGACTGTTCAGAGATCATACTTTCCTATCTCGTGAACTTCCTCTAGTAACGCTTTATATATGGTGAGTTGAGTGTGGTGAATGAGTGTTTTAAATTAGTGAGGAGAAAGCTTTGAAAATACAAGAGGGAGTGGGGAAAAGATTGAATGATAAATAAATAGCATTAAAATAGAATTAGATTAGAGAAATAGAAGCTAGTGATCATATTACAGAGGTGACTTTTCAAAGTAATGTGTGTATTTTTTTTTAGTCTCATTCTTCTTGTATGTTTTTTTTCCCTATAGAATACATATTAGTAAATATTCTACTTGTTCTGTTTAATGTTATTGTAAAAATTTATTTATTTTTGTCTTTCTTATCGTTAATTTAAATTTTTTATTAATGTTATTATGATGTTTAGTATTAGAAATAGAAGGCAATTGTATAATTTAATTTTTACTTATTATTATTACTATTGTAAAACAATAATAATAGAGAGAATAATGAAGAAAAAGAGAAAACATAATTTTATTGATAATTTCAAAGATACAATACATTGAGCACTTAAAAGACTCGATAACCAAATGATTAGTGATATAAGATCATAACAAATTTGATCCAATCAAATCAAATCTTAACTGAATCAGTTAGGGATGAGGATATCCATATCCAAATAATATTTCATAATACTTTTCCTTGGATGTCTATCAGGGATATGCCTCGTTAAAACCTTACTAAGATAAAATCTATTGGGAGAAAAAACTTAGTGAAAGAAAAAGAGTATAATATTCTCATGATAGAAATTTGGAATTGCCTCGTTAAAAACCTTGCCAAGGAAAAACTCATTGAGAGAAAAACCTTGATTAGGGGAAAGATAGTAAAATATGTCTCCCCTTCGTAGCAGCATCCTTGAAGATCTCTCAATTGACACATTCAAATTTTGTGCACTAGTTTCTCAAAAGAAGATGTAGGAAGCAATTTCATGAATAAATCTGCTAGATTATCACTTAATCTAATTTGTTGAACATCAATTGCTCTTTGCTTTTGAAGGTCATGTGTAAAGGAGAATTTTGGAGAAATGTGTTTTATTCTATCTCCTTTGATATAACTACCTTTAAGCTGAGCTATGCATGTTGCATTATCCTTATACAAAGTTGTCGGAGTTTTTTCCTTATAAGCAATGTTCTGAAAAATGGATTAGACTGGCCGATTAGACCGGTTGAATAGGAAACCGGCCTACTATCAAGTCTGGGTTATAAGGGAGAATTGCTATGGAAAGAACCGCTGAAGAACCACTTAGAATTGGCTTGGAACCGATAAACCGGGCAAACTGGCCTAGTCCGTACAGTCCAGCAGTTTTTTTGTTTAAAAAAAAATAACCAAAAACGACGTGTTTGGTTTTTTTTTTTAAGAGAAATGGCAAGGAAGCGACGTCGTTTTTGCCCGTTTCCTTTCTGATATTTGGCACCAAAGCACCAAAATAGCAAACCTGGTTTCCCTTTTTCCTTGTTCGAAGGCCGAAGTCGTGAGAAGCAGAGCAGCCACCGTCGCCACCGATCGCATTCGCCATGAGTTGCATCCCCACCGTCCCGCCTAGCTCGCCATCACTGGAAACTCCTATGCATCTGCTTTGCCTCCTTCAAAATTTGCTTCTGCCCTCCATCTGAGTCTTCTTCTGCTGTCCACAAACTGTGTCGTCGACCCTTCAACCCGAATCTGTTTCTGCTTCATTTGTCCACCTGCCTTGCTTGCATCTCGATCTACTTCTGCATCTCCTTCATCTGCCCCTTTTAGTTTTTTTTGGATTTATTTTTGTTTTATTTTTTTAGTTATGTGTTTATATGAAAGGGAATATTGTAAAATCAAGAAAAAACCAAAAAAGGAAGGGGAAAATATAAAGGAAAGCTTTGTTTGTTGGATCTGTACTGGGCTATTTATTTTAACTTGATTTATTTGTTGGTTATGGATATGAAAGGGATGAATTATGTTATATTCTATGGGATGTGTTGATGTGTAATTTAATTTTTAATTATTCCATAGCCTATATTTCATTTTATATTTTTGTATATTTATATAAATACAGATTTTATTTCATACTGCGATATTCCTAGGCAGACTTGAATCGGTTGAACCACTGAATTTCTGAACCTTTATCCTGATCGGTTCGATGTTCGGTCCGATTTTCAGAACCTTGCTTATAAGATACTCCCCATGTCACTTGAGCATGTTGATTTATTACTCTTACCCAGAAACATTCACGACTTGCTTCATGTATTGCAATTATTTCTCCATGGTTTGAAGAAGTAGCGGCTAAGGTCTATTTTGTAGATCTCCATGATATAGATGTATCACCATATGTGAATAAATAACCTATTTGAGATCCCCCTTTATGTGGATCTGATAAATATCCTGCATGTGCATATCCAATCAATTGTGAATTGCTTTCATATGAATGAAATAACCCTTTATCAATAGTTTGATGGAGATATCGAAGGACATGTTTTATTCCATTCTAATGTCTTTTGGTTGGAGAGGAACTATATCTTGCTAGTGCACTCACAGGAAATGCTATATCGGATCATGTATTATTAGCAAGGTACATAAGTGCTCCTATGGCACTAAGATGTGGTACTTCAGGACCAAGTACTTATTCGTTACCTTCCTGAGGATGAAATGGATCTTTCTTTACATCCAACGACCTCATAACCAATGGAGTACTTAATAGGTGTGATTTATTCATATAAATCTCTTAAGAATTTTCTGTGTAAGTTGATTGATGAACAAAAATTCCATTTGTTAGATGCTCAATCTGCAGGCTGGGACAAAATTTTATCTTTCCAAGATCTTTCATTTCAAACTCTTCTTTTAGATCTTTTGGGAATCTCTTTAGGGGTTCCAATGATATTCAAGTCGTCAACATACACAGCAATTATAATGAATCCAGATGCAACTTTTTTTTTTATATATAAATAGAGGGGCAAATAACATTGTTCTTAAATCCCTTTTCAATCAAGTACTCATTGAGGCAGTTATACCACATCTGTCCAGACTACTTTAGACCATACATAGATCTTTGCAATTTAATTGAGTACATTCCCTGGGATATTTGTTAGATGATGTTGATATCTTTAATCTTTCAGGATTTTCATGTAGATATCATTATCTAATAAGCCATATAGATAGGCTGTGACAATATCCATCAGATGCATGTTTAGCTTATTATGTGCAGATAAGTTAATCAAATATCGAAACGTTATTGCATCCACTATTGGGGAATACATTTCGTCGTAATCTATACCCAGTCTTTGTGAGAAACCTTGTGCTACAAGTCAAACCTTATAGCATATAATTTCATGCTTCTCATTCCTTTTTCTCTCAAATACCCATTTGTATCCCACAGGTTTCACATTTTCTAGTATTTGGACTACAGGTCCAAAGACTTCACGTTTTGTAAGTGAGTCTGTTTAACCTCCATGGCTTCTTTCCACTTTGGTCAATATTTCTACGTCAACATTTTTTTCGACATTTCTTGGTTCAAGATCCTCATTCTCATGCATAATATTTAATGCTACATTATATGCAAATATGTTATTAACAACAGTTTCTTTCCAATTCCATCTTTTTCCTGTAGAGACATAGTTTATTAATATCTCATTATTTTCAATATTATGATTGTTTTCAGGTACCTGAACGTCTTCTGGAATTTTAATTATGTTTGAATTTTGGACTACATCAAGTGTCTTTACTATGTCTCTATCCTTTTCTACAAGAAGAGAATTTTTGCCTCCATAACATCATTTGCCCCTCTTTTGGTGTGTAGGACTTAGGTATAAATGTACATGAGAAGGGGGGATTGAATCATGTTTTACTTCTTTTTGCATATCTGAAACGCAGTTAGAAGTTTCAGAAAGTAGATTTCCGAAGTAAACAATAAATAACATAAAAGCTTAAAGCATTATACTGGCATAAGCTCAACTGTAAAACATAACATAGAAAAATAAAGGAGATCAAGGAAAAGAAGATGCGACACAAGTATTTTTATACTGGTTCAGCCAAACTTGCCTACATTTAGTACTTAATACACGTTGAGGTTCCTCTAAACATCTTTCTCAACCCGAGAAAGAAAATCTGGATAGTCTTTATATTAGCCTTCCTAAGTTCTCATTTGTGACCAGCAGACAACCCATACTGTCACAAATTGAGTAGTTATTCACCAACCTTTCTAAGCTGAACGGAGTAGTTATTCACGAGCCTTTCCAAGCTGACCTTGAGTAGTCTTGTACTAGCCTCTCCGAGGTAACACTTGTGACCAATAGACAACCCCTACTGTCGTAAACCTGAGTAGTTATTCATCAACTTCTCTTAGCTGAACTAAGTAGTTATTCACCAGTCTCTTTAATCTGAACTAAATAGTTATTCACTAGTCTCTTCAAGTTGAACCCGTAACAAGTAAACCAACTATTATAATCTCATTGAAAGTAGTCTTTAACTAACCTCTCCAAGCTAAATCGTGACCAATAAGAACACCTTATTGTAGCGTTACAAGTAGTTTTACATTAGCTTCTCCAAGCTATCTCACACCAATCACTACTGGATCGAGGATACAAAGATTTTGTGTTTGGGTTGCCACTCAAATTAACCTACACTCAAGTTTCCTTAACATATACATGAATAACTTGGGAAAATTTGAATGACTTCTTTCTATCATTTCTTCTTAAGAATAACATATATCTATTCAAGAACATAGAAATAATATTTTTACAAGTAAGGAATCTGATTACATGATGATATGAACCTTACTGGATGTGAGGAGAGACTTTTACAGAGTTTTCTTTTCTTGCGTACAGTCTCTCCCTATTTCGTTTGAGCACATCATCCCTATGTAGTGATGGCCTTCCTTGTGACCATTGGCCTTGATCAAATCTCTAAGTGACATGTGTTGATCATCCATTTGTGTCTTGGAAAAGCACTTTAGAAGAGTAGGCTAATAGTTTGTTCGATCTGTTGCAGAAGCCATTGTGGCGTTAAGGTATCTGATGTCCCTTCAGAAACTGCTCTCATTTTCTAAATGTGGTTTCCAAAGTATTTCTTCTAGAAGCTGGGGAAAATTAATCTAGTTGGCAGAATAGATGATACGCCAGTTCTGACACTAGGCTTGACTTTAAATTTGAATTTCAAAAATTCAAATTTCCCTTTTTTCCAGTAATATTTAGCGCTCCACAGTAAAGTGAGCTTTTTGACGTGCGGTATTAGATCCTTGATAGCTCTTTGATCTTCTGATCTTCAGTCCAAACTTTATGATGATGAAAGAATTGCGATTATGTTAATTGAAGAAAGTGTAACACCTAGTACTCAGAGTTTGCTTGATATCTTCATTGTAAGCATACTTTCTGATGTTCAGTGCTACTTTCTGAAGTCTCAAAACTTGGTTTCTTCCAGCGTTGTTTTCTTCTTCCAATCTTTAGTTATTTTAAGCTTGAATTAGGGTATAATTTTGCTTCCTTTTCAGTTCATATCTCTTAACATGAGATGAAACATGTTTGCACATGCAAAGTAAAATATATCCTTGTTTGATTAAGCCTTGATATGCTAAATAATAGAACTTGTTTAATCTTACAAGAAACTCAAGATAATCATTAGTCATTCTTCAAAACAATTTCTTTAAATTAGCTTTATTGTAATTTAAAACTCATTATTACTTCTTGGATGGGTTCTGGAGCTAATAATCTCCCTCTTTTTGATGATGATAAACCAATTTGAAGAAAATTCTTTGAAGAGATATTGAAAGAGATATTACTAAAAGATAAACATGAAAATTCATATTCTTTCAACACATCACAGGTTATAACTTTCAGAAAGTTCTTTTGTTGAGGCATGATATGGATAAGCTCAAAAACGTTTTATAGCCTTAAGTAACTTAGATCAAAGCTAATATTGTTGTTCATGAAATTTTTGAACTTAGAGTACTTTTTGAGATGTATCAGAATTGGATATGATTGTTTAGGTCCTTTTTACATAAATAGCTTGATTTTCAATTATTTTAAAAAACTTTCTGAAGAGATAGTGCTTGAGTAGAAAAACAAGTAATACTTGTGATATTTCATTTTGATTAATTCTGTATTTAGCATATCTTTATCCAAAAAATTTTTTTGAAAAGAAAGCTCAAGGATATATGATAAACTTATCAAAGCATTTAATAATTGACAAAGAAAACATGCTGATGCCTATGTAGTTTCTAATACTCAGAGAAACCTTCATATAATTTTATAAGCATGTTGCCATATGAGGTTTCTGAGGCTCATTAGGGATCAATCCCAGTATTAGCATGAATAAGCTTTTTCTTATGAGGTGAGAAACTTTTCTCATAAGTATCAGAGCATGAATGGTCATTTGCAAAACAAAAAACATATGCACTTCAAATAAGTTTGCCTTCTGATACGTATATATAGCATAGCTAGTATCAATGAAACATGTATCAGGGCATCAGTACATCAAGTACCAAACCATTTATACATATCAAAGCAATTAGGGACAATTTTATAAAACAAAACATTGAGATCCATGTCTATGCTTTTAAGAAAAACTTGCTCTCATAACACATTTTATAACATATAAGTATAGCACACTCGAGAAAATTCTAAAGCTCACAAACTGATCTTAGTTATATCAAATCATGTAGGAATGAGTTTCTAAAAATCGCCAGAAACTATATACAACTATATTTTGATCAAGTTATACAAAGCCTTTTTGAAAACATCTCATATGTGTTAAAGAGAATGTGTTTTATAAAGAGCGATATATTTTAAGCAGAACATACATATCAAGAGTATCATATAAAGAGTGATATAAAGAGTATCAAAGCAACAATAGATTTTGTGCTTCTAAAGATACTTGCCAGAGCTAATCATAAATACACATGTAAGCTAAGTATCCTAGCGTGCTTATGATTAAGCAAGACAGAGCACACACATAAGAGATAAAAAGCAAAACATTTATCCGCATGATATATGATTTGCTAAGCATAATAAGTAGGCATCGATATGTATCAGAGCAAAACATAACTGTCACAACGTATCCGGAGGGCGCCGCGACGAGAATGACAACTGCTTTTAAAATAATAAAAATGGGAGTCACCACCAAGTTTAATTATGGCTAAAATTAGAAAACCTTTTGATTTGTAAAACTAGTCTTTTAAAGAGATCTGAGTCCGGGAGTTTGATTATGATTAAGGAAGGGTGTAAACTTAATCCCACTACACCCTTAATACATCCGTATAAATATGGTTACCCTAAAGCTTATTATACAAATTAATTATAATTTTAATAATATTTATTTTTCCCAAAAGTCACAATTATATAAAAACAAAATAAATAAAAGAAAAGAAAGTTAAATCAAAAGAGAATACAATTTAATGAAAAATTAATTTTGGTTTGACAGAGAATTTCTGCTCCTACGTATCCTCTGGTGCAATAGAAAACTCAAAGTCATGTAGTTCTGTAGAAAATAATTGTGTTGATTGATTTTAATTTTTTTTAGAAAAGGATTTTTGATTATGAAATGGAAGGAAAACATTTTTGAGATTAATTTTAATTGGAATTGACAAAAAAAATTAAATTATAAACACAATTACACAGTTAATTTAAGCATAACACAAACATAAATAATTAAACTAAAAGACAAAATTAATTCATAAACATAAACACACAATTAAACAATACATATAAAATAATTAAACTAAAAAAAAGAGAGTCCTAATTACCATTTTATTTTTTTAATTCTTTTTAATTAAAAGAAACATTAACATTAATTCACTCAAAATCAAACAAACAATGAAATCATTTTTTATTTTTTTGCATAATTAAATTACTGTTGAAACTAATTTATTTAATTTTCATTCAAATGATAATAAAAACATATCACAAATTCATTTTTTTTAGTAAATTAAAATACTCAAATATTTTTTGAATCAAATTAAATAAACACTAATCAAATAAAAGACGCTAATTAAACCAAACAAATTCAAATCCAACAAGTAAGACCTAAAACAAATACTAACAAACAAACAAAATCCAAAACCTAATTTAACAAAACAAAATGAACAAAATAACAGCAATAATAATAATTTGGAGGCCACGTTTGGCGAAGGAACGTGGCGGTCAGTGCACAAGACCAGAGGCGGCAGTGGTTAGAGGCGTGTGAGAGGCGAGGAAGGGACAGCACGTGGTGCTGCTTGTGTTGTGGTTTCATGACCGAATAGGTGGCGGTTGTGTGGCGATCAGAGATCGTAGCTTTGTGCTTAGTGGGGGCGATGGCCAAAGGACGTAAGAGGAAGGCGGCGGCTAGATCACGATCTGGAGAAAAGGAGCCACGAGGGGGCGGATTCGAGATGGGGTAAGATAGCAGATTCAAACTGCGGCCGGTGATGATGATGCCCAGCGGCTGATCTGCGATGATGGTAGAGGTGTGGTGGTGGATCGGTGGTTGTGGTGGTGGAAGAAGAAGATGATGATGATGATGATGATGAGTCATAGAGGCCATCACTAGGGGAGAGGAGACCGCCGCAGCCTCCTCCCTATTTCCTCTTTTAATTTCCTTTTTTTTTTGTTAAAATTTCTAATGATGATTTGTTATTGGTGCTGGATTTACCTTGTTCTTTCCTTTTGTTGTTACTGGATTTGTCTTGCTGGAATCTGCTTCTGTGCTTGAAATTTTCTTTACGGATTGCTTTTGAATTTCATCTCTGTTTACTGGCTAGCTGATATATCAGAATGTATTTTTTATTTTTGATGTTTGAATTTTTTCTGCTGATAGACTGTAATTTTTCTGATCTGAAAAATTTCGATCCCCTATTCTTGCTGATTTTGGATGATTATATGTGGTGCTTTTAGTCAAATGGAATTATTGTCATCATTTTGCACAGGTTGGTTGGTCAAGAAGTAATCATGAAAGGAGAGGGAATTATGTTGTTAGGGAGGAGAGATGATGATGGTGTCCACCACCCCTTCCCTCTTTTCTGTTGAAGAATGGTCACCAAGAGGGGAGGAATCCAATGTTCCTCTTTTTTCTCTCTTGTTTTTTAATTTTTTGTCGGCAAAAAAAAGGGCTAAATAAAACAATGGATTTTGTTTTTGTGTTTTTAATCAACTAAGTGTGGGCTATAACAAAAGAAAAAATGAAATGAAATGGGCTTGAACAAATTAAAATGGGCTGAACTCTTTTATGCAAACAAAGACAATAAATATAAAAATGAATGAAAAGATTAGAAAAAATATAGTGTTCACAATTACAAAAAACAAAATTTAAGATAGATACGGCTCAGAGACAACCATATAGCTTAAGCATGATATATGAGCAAATTTTATAAAAAAAAAGATTGTCTAAGCAAAACAAAAACAAAAAAAAGAATGTGTATGTTGAAGAACACAAAAAATTCTAAGCTCCCCCTAAGCATAGGCTCCGCTTGAATTCCATAGCATGACTCCCCTTGGATTCTATAACACTTGATTTTCTCCAAGTCTTTTCTTCTCCCACTTTTGACGTCATAAAAAAAAGATGTTCCTAGAATCAGAAATGCCATCTTCAGCCTCAACACTGCAGAATTTGAAGAATCTGAAGATGCAGATCTTCAACTTATCTGAGCTGAGCGCCATGCTCTATAATAGTTGCCTCAAGTCTATCTTATCCAAAAGCAATTTCCCTCAGATTTAGCAGGATGATTTGATGGAATTGAGAGCTTGCTGGAGGCTCGATTGAGGATGGAGACAGTAAGTTAATGGGTGCAGGAGTAGTTCTAGGAGATACCTCAAGAATGTCTAAGGGTATAGTCTCCCCTGACTTAGGCTATTCAGCTTGAATTTCAACTTGTGCATCAGCAGGAGGTGGAGAGGATGGTGCATAGTCTGTAACAGTGGTGGCAGAAGAAAAAGTAGAGGCAGTTGGAGCATAAATAGACTCAGGGATAGCAGCAACAATTTAAAGTATCTGAGTCGAGGAAGAATATAAGTAGGAGTAGCTTCAACCGACATAGAAGCAGTAGCTTCTTCAGCTGGATGAGCTTTAGCTTTAAATGTCCTATCCCTTTTTACTTCTACTGGAGTAATGCGGATGGAAGGATGAGGTTACGGTATCGTCAGAATGATTGTCATTGACAAAGAATTTTAATCCATCTATACCTTTTTCCTCAGACTATGGCTTTGGGTCTAGTGATTTTGACATGATATCCAGCACTTGACTTATAGTCATAAAATCCTCATTGTCATTATAAGTCATCTCATCAAGAGCAATAGGGGCCGAAAAGGAGGTAAATCCAAATTGTTGAGACATGGGCCATGAAGGCTGATCTTCAATAACAACAAAAGGTTCAGGATCAACATGTCTTCTTCTTCTACTTGAGCCTCGAATCCCCTTAGCTTCCTCTAGTTTTCTTGCTTCCTCTAATCTCCTTTTCTCCTATAAGATGCATTGCTCCTTGAGGATTAGATTTGCCTGTTCTTCATCTTCTGAGGATTCAGATTCTCTAGATACAGTTGTAGTCTGCTCTGCTTTGTACATATCTTTTAAGATAAGTGCAAGCTTTGGTACCCCTTTTGGCAGATTTCGATACTTCTACTCTAGATTTTTTCTTTAGATAGGAAGTTTTTCAAGTTTGCTTTGAGGAAGCTCACTTTTTGAGGTCTCCATTTCACTTTCAGAAGGCTTCTAAGCTTTTGTGAGCTTCTACTTTTTGATTGATCTTTTCTTCCCCTTTTGAAATGTCTTAGCCAGGACCTTTTCACAATCTGTGTCCATAAAAGTCTCCTCATCTTCTTTAGAACTTTCAGTGCAGCTTTCAAGAAGGGCAAACTTCCTCTTAGTTTTTCCTTTCTTATGCTCATCAACCTTTTTCTTGGCTTTGATATCTCTTTTGCCTGATTTGGTTTCATCAATCAGAATACTTGGCTTTCTGGAGCTAGTTTTTACAGCTATAGACTGGGTTTTTTTTTTCTGAAGGAGTTGTTGGTGTAGTCTGTACCTGGAAAGTATTTAAACCATTCTTCAATTAAAGGGTATCAGATGTTCTAAAAGATCTTTGTTAGTAGTATCCCATAGGGCACTCCGACAGTTCTTCTTTTTTCTTCAATAATGGCACTAAGCATGCAGTCCATTGTCATTTTTGGAAAATTTACTTTTCGTTTGGTCATCAAATAGAAAAGTAACATACAATCCATTCCCAATAAAACATAAGTACTTCCTCTCCTAAGAAGAAAAGTGAACTGAACAACAATAAATACTTTTCTTACTCTTGAGCTAAGCAGGGCAGTAGTAATGTTACCAAGTTTGTACTTAGTTGAATTAGTGAGGCATTTTGACACTTTTTCCTTACTCGCCCTTTGAGATTTGAACCATTCATCCTCTGCTAAACAATTAACTGCAGTAGCAGGAGCCCTAAGCACAGTAGATAAGTCGGACAGCCCTATATCCATAAAGGTATCCCTAATGGTGGTTGAAAGAGTGGTTCAGTTTTTTGCCTTAAGAAAATAATAGAAAGCAGTGATCATCCCTAAAAAAACCTATCAGAAATGTCCAGAAAGTATTCCCAACCTTGAAAGGTGCTGCCTAAGAAGACTAACAGGCGCCGCCTTATCTAGTGGAAGAAGGCAAAGCTAGAGGGTAAAAGATGCTTTGCTCAACTTTGCTACATGAGATGCAGAAGAAAAGGATAGGAAAAGGAAAAGAACAGTGATAGTGTAATGCTCGGTGATGAAGTTGGGGAGTGATTGCCAGTGCAAGAAGGCACGGACAAGGAGCAGCTCCTGTCAGATTTCTAAGAAGAAGGGTACATAAATGAACCAATTACATACCAGAATGAGAAGGATTCTGAGACTGTGTAGGTATGGGACTACACAGTTAAGGAGGGCTTATATGAATTGATTTATACTACCTATACCAACAAGATGTATCTTCTTTTTGATAGCCCAATCACTAAAGAACTCCTCAGTTAAGCATGCTTGACTTGGAGCAATTTTAGGACGGGTGAACTCTCAGGAAGTTTTCCCAGGAAACATGGGAGTGAGGACAAAGCACATTGAAAAGACTCGTATTGGTTTGCAGGGACAATCCTCAATCCATGAAGCAGCAAGGGATATTACAAATAGTATCAGAGCCTACACCTCTCTAGTACGGTGTGGTTTGGGGACGAACCAAGCGGAAACTAGTGGGCATGTAATGCCTGGTGACAAAGTCAGGGAGTGATCACCGGTGCAAGAAGGCACGGACAAGGAGCGGCTCCTGGTAGACTTCTAAGCAAAAAGGTACATGAATGAATCGATTACACACTTGAATGAGAGAGATCCTGAGACTGTGTAAGTATAGGACTACACAGTTAATGAGGGCTTATATGAATTGATTTATATTACCTATATCAACAAGATGCATCTTCTTTTCGATAGCCCAATTACTAAAGAACTCCAAAGTTAAGCGTACTTGACTTGGAGCAATTTTGGGATGGATGACCTCCTGGAAAGTTTACCCAGGAAGCATGGGAGTGAGGACAAAACACACTGAAAAGACCTGTGTTGATTTGTGGGGATAGTCATCAGTCTATGAAGCAGCAAAGGATGTTATAGATAGAGATTGAAAGTAGCTCAGAGGAGGATACTACTGCATCTGAAGAATCTTCCGATTCTTCTCAATCACATCACGAACTATCTGTGTCTTATAGAGGGGGAAGACGTCATCGACCTAGACATAAGGCAGATAAGGAAGAAAATAGGTCCTCTTTCACCTCAAAACCCTCAGGATCTTATATGCGAGGATCATCCTCTTCATTTGAGTCTTCAAGTTTTGAGTCAGATCCCTTCAAACATAAGGAGTTTTCAAATTCTGACTCAGAGCCTTCAAAACATGAACATATAAGCACAATCCCTGCTTTGAATATACCTTTAGCTGTAGACTCTATTGCTGCTCTCTTGAAAGAACTAACTCCTTCTCCTGCTCCAATTGTTCCTAAGTCGTCTCAAGCTCAAAATGTTGATCCCTCATCAAGCCAACTTCCACCAGTAACATAACCAAGCATCACGGAAGAAAAAGCACTGTTGTGTGATCTGCGCCTTACCAATAATAGGTTGGACAAGGCAAAAGCTATGTCTACTATGCAACATGCTCAACTTTAACACCATAAAGAACTTCTGTCTCAAATTTTTCCGCCCTCTCAAGAAATTCTTTGTGAAATTCAGTGCTAGGGCTGAAGATGGTGTATTTGATTCCAGGTACACCTCATTTTTTATGATGCGAAAATGGGGAGAAAGAAAAGTTTTGAAGAAAATCAAATGCTAAGGAATTCAGGGGGAGCTTATGCTAAACGGCAGCTCAGAGATTTTGTTTTGCATACATATTTTTTTATCTTTTGATATTTTATATTTTTTGTATATTCCTGGCAATTAGCTTTTTATGTTTTATACAAATCATTTTTCTTTTTTTGCTCATATATATCATGTTCTTTTATGATGAATATACATCGTTTATTATGCCATGTCTCTTTTAAGCTTTGATTCATATTGATGCTCTTTTTATACTCAACTAATTATATATCTTTCTGAAAAATGTCTACTTCTTATCTCTTATGTGTATGCATTGTCTTGTTTAATCATCTGTACGCTGGGATACTTAGCTTACATGTGTTCTTATGTTTAGCTTTGGCAAGTATCTTTAAAAGCACAAGTTGTTGTTGCTTTGATACTCATATTAATATGCTGAGTCTCGATGCGTATGATGTGTTTAAAAGTGTTTTTTTTATTATATTTCAAAACTCTTTATCTTTGACACACAGATGAGATGTCTTTTAAAAAAGCTTTGTATAACTTGATCAAAATACAGTTGTGTATAGTTTTTGACTAGTCTTCAGAAACCTATGCTTACACGTTTTCACACAAATAAGATTAGTTAACGAGCTTCAAAAATCTCTGAAAGTATGCTATGTTTATATGTCATAAAATGTTTTTAGCTTAAAAAATGTATCAGTGGGAAAACTTATGTTTTTGTTTTACATATAACCTTTCATGATAGAAAAGTTTCAAAGCTCATCCACTTTTTAGTTATTTCTAGGATTGATCCCTAATGAGTTTTAGAAATCGTGCATAATAATATATTGCTATATTTATATTAAGGTTTCTCTGAGCTTCAGAAACTACATATGCATTAGTATGGTTTTCTCAAAAATCATGCATGCTCTGTTACATTTATCATATATCTTTGATCATTCGTATCAAAAATTTTTTGGATAAAGATATGCTGAATATGGATTTAATTAAGATAAAGTTTCACACGTATTTCTTGTTAGTTATTCAAGCATATGGATCTTCAAAAAGTATCTTTTTATGACTAAAAATCAAGTTGGTGTATAACCATGGCTTAAACATTTTCTCCTTCACATACTGCTCGATTCTCTTTAGAAAATACGTTAAGCCTAACCAAAGCTTCAAGAAAAATAACAACAGCTAAATTCAAATTACTTGAGGCCAAAAATGTTTTTAACTAGTTCATATCATGCCTAAAGAAAAGAACCTCCTGAAAATTTATTCTATGAAATATGTTGAAAGAATATGATCTATCACACATACATTTTAGTAATATTTCTTTAAACGATTTTCTTCAAATTGGTTTGTTATCATCAAAAGGGGGGGAAATTATTAGCTCCAAAATCATATCTCGATGCGCTAATTAGTTTTGAGTGACAATAAAGCCAATTTAAAGAAAATACTTTGAAAAATGACTAATAGTTGTCTTAGTTCTTGTAAGATTAAAACTACTTACAACGCGACAGTAAGGTGTTCTTATTGGTTACGGTTTAGTTTGGAGAGGCTAGTACAAGACTACTGAATAACTACTTGGTTTAACTTGGAGAGGCTGGTGAATGACTACTCAAGATTGTGACAGTAGGGGTTATCTACTGGTCACATGTGTTAGCTTGCAGAGGCTAGTACAAGACTACTTGGTTCAACTTGGAAAGAATGGTGCATAACTACTCAGCTTAGGTTAGAGAGACAGGTGAATCACTACTTAATTTGTGGCAGCAGGAGTTGTCTATTGTTCACAAATGAGGGCTTGGGAAGGCTAATGTAAAGACTATCTAGTTTTTTCTTTCTAGGATAGAGAATGATGTTTTAGTGGAACCTCAACATGTGTTGAGTACTGGATGTAGGCAGTTTTGGCTGTACCAGTATAAAATATCCGTGTCACATCTTCTTCTCCTTGATCTCTTTTACGTTTTTCTGTTACGCATTATTCTTTAATATATGATTATATAATGCTTTTAACTTTCCGTTATTTATCTTATACTTCAGAAATCAACTTTCTGAAATTACTAACTGAGTTTTTGCTGCACTACAAGTTTCATACTTGATAGTATTTGTTTTAAATGTTTTAGATAAGTAAAATAAAGCTAAGCACGATTCAAACCCCCCTTCTCGTGCACTTTATTACCTACATAAATAACTAGACATTCCTATCATTAATGACCAATATTCCTATCAGGTACCTCAAAGAAATTAGATCCATCAAGATGGCTCATATTCACCATGGCACGACCATCTAAATTATCTTTAGAAACAAAATTTTTCTCTACCTTCTTCTCTTTGATTGATGCTTGATAAAGATCAACCAAGTGTCTTGGCATATGACAGGTACGTGACCAATGGCCTTTTCCACCACAACGATAGCATTTATTCTTCGAATTCTTACTCTACCCGTTATTCTTCCTATCATTGTTTTCCTATTTCTGGCATGACTTGTTGTGGGAAGAAGAAGGAGAAGCACTATGAAAGCGACCTTTCTTTTTTCCTTGATTGTGCCTTTTATTGAAACCATGATCTTTACTACTTCTAGGGTTATAATTTGTCATATTCGCTTCAAAGAATGGAGTAGAGCCCATAACAAGACGAGCTTCATGATTTTTCACAAGTAATTCATTGTTTTGTTCAGCCATAAGAAGGCATGAAATCAATTTGGAATATTTAGTAAATCTCTTTTCTCGATACTGCTACTGCAAGAGCACATTCGAGACATGAAAAGTTGAAAATGTTTTTCCTACATATCATTATCAGTAATATTTTCCCTACATAATTTCAATCGTGACGTAACTCTAAACATTGTAGAATTATACTCACTTATGGACTTAAAATCTTGCAACCGTAAATACAGCAATTCATAATGGGCTTGCAAAAGTATCATCATTTTTTAGTGATCATACCTTTCCTTTAGGCTTCTCTAAAGATCTACAGGATCTATTAGAGTAACATATTCAGTTTTTAATCCTTTGTGGAGGTAATGATGAAGGAAAATCATAGCCTTTGCTCGATTTTTCAGGGATGTAGCATTTCCTTGTTTGATGGTATCTCCAAGACCCATTAAATCAAGGTGAATTTCTAGCTTTGAAAGGTTTGACATATGCAAGTCTTCTTCTTAGAGCGCCATACTGATAACGTGTTGTAGAAATATAATAATAGAGAGAATAATAAAGAACAAGAGAAAATAATTTTATTGATAATTTCAAAAGTATCATATATTAAGCATTTAAAAGGCTATTCATAACAAAAGGATGAATGATATCAGATCATAACAGATTCGATCCAATCAAATCAAATCTTAACTGAATCAGTTAAGGATGACGACATTCATATCCAAATAATATTTCATAACAATTACCTTATTATTATAATCGAAAATAGTAACAGAAGTCTTATTACTATTTTTATAATATATGATTATTACTACTTTTAATATTAATAGATTTTTTTATTATATTTTTTTGGTAACAAAAGCTAAAGAAATTTTTATAATGTATTATTGGTGAAGCTTATAAATAATATATAAAATATTAATTTATTTTATATTTTATTTAATTTTTTATTAATTATTATTATTCTTATAAAAACGAGAAAAAAGAGAACATATATGTGTATTCTTTATTTATTAAATATACTTTTCTTAATTTTTATAAAAAATATTTTCATACACTTTTTATTACTCAAAAATCAAAAGATATATTATTATAAAACCTAGGATAAATATCCATGCTACTTTTATTATTATTATTATTATTATTATAATACAAAAACAGAGAAAAAAATTTTAGTCAATAAACTGCTAATTTTAGTCATTCTAGGTTCTGTTGTGGTGCCCAAGTTCACCTTACTGAGTGGATCTTGTGATTCAAAAGTGGGGACTTCTCTCTAGATAGGCACGGTGGCAGGGCACCATAGTTCTGATTCTTCTTAAACCTTCTTGGCTAACTTTTGTTGAAAATGCATTCTTCAATGTGATTCTCAATAGAACATAAAATCAATCGTTACAGGACATGCTGAGCTTTTTGCTTAGAATTCATCATCTATTATCATTTCATCAAGCCATGGGGTGGCTTGGTATTCAATTTGGAATCCACAGTTGGTAATGTGGACTTTTTGTATTGGATCCTATTCAATTTGGAATCCACGGTTGGTAATGTGAACTTTCTATATTGGATCCCCGTAAGTGAACTTCAGAGGAGTAAATTCAGGGTGGTAACAAACTAATTCTATTGCCTTTACATTAGTTGAAAAAGGACTCTGATCAGCCTCTATTACCTCAATCTTTCCTTCATTCTAGAACTTGAGTTACTTGTGTAGAGTAGAGGGGATAGCTTGGTTAGAGTGAATCCAGTCCCTGCCTGGCAACAATGCATAACATGGTTTTCCATTTACTATGAAGAACATTGTTGGGTTAGTTTTGGTACACACCGTCAACTTAGCAACATAGAAACCCATTGCTTTTCTGCCTTCTCCTATGAAGCTGGTTATCTTAATGTTGGTCTCCTTCAAATCAACAGGTAATTTTCCCAACTTCTTCAAAACCTTACTGCCATTACATTCATAATGGCCCCCCTGTCAATGAGTACTCCAGTGATGGGCTTACCATCTATGGATTCCTTGATGTAGAGTGGTTTCATGTGCCTTTAATTTGTTGTGTGGTTTTCAAACTTTATTAGCTCCTAATTAATTGGTGCAGGCTCCTTCTTGTCATCAGCTAATGTAGCCCATTCTGCTTCCTCGACTATGACATTGCCTTTTAGCTATTGAAGACCTTGTTCTTCACTAGTTGCAAACTCTATAGGGGGAGCCCTATGATTGCTATCAGAGTTTCTTTCTCTTGTAGATCCTTTTTTTGCTGACAGCCACCATTTTCGGTAGTCACTTTGCAAGGGTTTAGTGGGCCTTTTTTACCACTATGACCTCAAAACCATTAGGCGAGAGGTCAAAGACTCTCATTGCTTAGGATGGAATGTCCTCAAGCTAATCTACTTACCACTCGATCTTATGAGGGTATTGTTGTGCTTCTAATTAGCCTTTGTAATATCAAAAAAATATAGCTCCTATTTTTCAACCTTAGCCTTTTCTTTACACTTAGCCGGTGTAAGAGCAGGACATGTATAGGGCTTGCCCCTCTGTAACTTGGCTACCATAACTTCAATCGAGAGAGTAGCTTTTTCCTCTTATCCTTTAGCCTCATCAGCTAAGTCACATTCCATAATGTCCACAATCTAAGATCCTCTAGGGCTTGCCCTTTGTTCACACCTCTATTCTTTCTCAATGATAAACTGCTTTATCTTGGTAGCCTTCCAAGAAAGCTAGGCCAAATTAGAGTATTCTGTCCTAATTAACTTTTCCTTGAGTAAAGAGTTCATGTTGTTCAAGGCTATAGAGGTGCACTCAGCCTCTGGTATGTAGAGGTTACAGCAGCCTCCAGTTTGGTGGAAACGTTCCAAAAACTCAATTATTGGTTCATTCGCCTTTTGTTTTTTTCGCATGAGATCCAAGATAGATGTCTCAGGTTAGGGCTTATAGAACCTATCATGGAAAATCCTTTCTATCTCAACCTAGTTTTGTATTGAGTTGGGTGGTGAAGAACAATACTATGAGAAGGTCGTGTCTATGAAGGATAAAGGGAATAACTGTAGCCTCTAGCAATCATTTTGGCTAGCCTCTACACACTGCACTATGAAGCGGCTAATGTGTTCCATTGTATAGTTGCTATTTTCCTTAGAGAATATTGTGAATTCGGGTGTTCTAAATCCCCTAGGGAATGGTACTTGATCCAAAAAGTCAAGGTAAGGCATCCTATACACTAGTCATTCTAAGGGTTTCAATTATACACCAATGTAACGTCTCATAGTTTCAACCAAAGTATGAAGATCCATTGCTAGGAGTAAAGGGCATATATCCCATGGAGATGATCTTCTTGCTTTTAGTCAAGGGTAACCCTTATTCTGTGGCTGCATTGGTTAAGGATTAGGTCACAAGTTTCCACAGAGGTAATATATTTGGAAATAGGAATTTGCCTCTGCAACCCCATAAGGTTGCTATGTTGGCAAAGGATACTCATAAATAGGTGGAGAAGGTAGTGTTGTATGTAGGTAGAAAAGCGCACGAGAAGAAGGGATTGAATCGTGCTTCGTTTCTCTGTCTTTTTAGCTTCTAAAAACTTAAACAAAATATTATCAAGCTTTAAGCTTGAAGTGCAGTGGAAATTATATTAGAGGTTTCAGAAAGTAATTTTCTGAAGTACAGCGTTACTAATGAAACGGCTAAAAAGATAGGATTTAAGCAAATAGAAACAATAATCACAAAGTAGCGAATGTAAAAGAAATAAGGGAGAAGAAGATACTACACATATATTTTTATATTGGTACGGCCAACCTACCTATATCCAATTCTCAACCACCATTGAGTTTCACTAAAATCTTTCTCATCCCGAGAAAGAAATCAAATAGTCTTTACAATAACCTTCCCAAGCTCTAACTTGTGACCAATAAACAACCTCTATTATCACATATCAAGTAGTTATTTATCAGCCTCTTCAAGCTAAACAGTGACCAGTAGAACTCTCACTGTCACAAATCAAGTAGTTATTCACTAGCCTCTTCAAGCTAAACTGAGTGGTCTTTGACTAGCCTCTCTAAGCTAAACCGAGTATTCTTCAATCAGCCTCTCCAAGCCAAACTGTGATCAGTAAAACACCTTTACTGTCATGTTGCAAGTAGTTTTTGACTTGCCTCTTCAAACTAAACTCGCACTGATCACTACTAGATTGAGTATCCAAAGGTTTGTGTTTGGTTTTGCAACTCAAACTAATCTATACTCAATTTTCCTTAAAATGTGCAATGAATGACTTGGGATAACTTGAATGACTTCTTTCTAACAATTCTTCCTTGGAAAAATGTATAAATTAGTTAGGAACATGGAAAGAAGATTTTTACAGATACTAAAACTGATTACAAGTTGTAATGAACTTTATAAGAAGATAAGGAGAAATTTACATAGAGTTTCAGCACTTTGTGCAGCATTCTGTCATATGTATTTGAAAGCACAACATCTCTATTTATAAATGGTCTTCACTTATGACTGTTGCCCTTGATCAGTTCTCCATGTGATATGTGTTGATCATTTGTTTGTGTCTTGGAAATACAGTCTAGAAGAGTAGCCTATTTGTTTATCAGAGCTGTTGTAAAAGCCATTTTAAAGTTGAGATTTCTTATGCCCCCTTAGAAACTACTTTTACTTTCTGAACATGGTTTCTGAACTCTTCCTTCTAGAAGCTGGGGTAGTTGACCAAGTTGACAGAAGAGATGACACGCCAGTCTGTCACTAAGTGTGACTTTAAACTTGAATTTCAAATTTCTCTCATTTTCTTGTAGAGCATATTATTTCACTGTTAAGTAAGATTTTTGATGTGTAGTATTAATTCCTTGATGAATCTTCGGTCTTCTAATCTTCAATCAAAGCTTGTTGATGATAAAAAGATTGTGATCGTAATGATTGAAGATTGTAGACACATTGGCTTTAGAATTTCATTGATATCTTCAATCTAAGCATACTTTCTGAAGTTCAGTACTACTTTCTGAAGTCTCGAGTCTTGTTTTCTTGTGCTGGTTATTTTTCTTCAATCTGTTAGGCATGTATATGCTCAATTTTCAATATAATTATCATTTCCATTTAGTTCCCATCTCCTAATACAAGATAAAATATGTTTGCACATATGAAGTGAAATTATTCTTGCTAATAGAGCCATGCTATGCTAACGAAAGAACATGTTTGCTACTTCAAGAAACTCAAGATAGAAATTAGTCATTCTTCAAAATATTTTCCTCAAATTAGTTTTCTTGTCATTCAAAACATATTACCTTGAAGCTTTCTGAAGGGTTCTGGGGCTAACATTACATGCCACGTAATTTCCACCATCAGTTGCCCCATTGATTTGGGATTTCCCCCTTGGTTGTAGCCCAAAGGATTCATTTTAGAGGCCTCATAGTTTCGATTCTAATAGATGAATTAGGATAATATGCTTGGGTGCCCTCCATAATGATAGTGGGAATATTCATCGGCTGCCTCCTGAGGATATGGACATTCCCATAATTGAAAGGAGGTTGGCTCCCCAAGCTCATCAGTATATAGAATTCCTTTTACGGTGGAAGTCTTGCCAAAGTACTGTTCTGGCTAAGGATTACAAAACTAACTTCCTCGACTCAATTCAAAAGTAGTTTTGTAGAATGCTATAAAGCATTGGCCATACAATGTAGCCTAGCTAGGCCGATAATTAATACATCAAGTTGTGTATACCCTCATTGATTTGCCTTTTGATGAAGGATGTTTCTGTAACTCTTGCTTGGCCTTCACTTTCCTCCTCTGTGAGGGGAGTTGGTGGGGATTGGGAGGTCATGAGTGACCTAATTGGAGTGAGAACGTGACTACCTTGTGTTGGGGTAACGTGTGAGATCTTACCATGCTACTCAACTATGTTGATACTGCCAATGTCATCGATAGGACTAGAATAGACTAAGCCACAATGGTTGCACCTTGTATGAGGCTTGCATTTTGTGGTCCTAAAGTGCTACTCAACTGTACGGATGTTGCCAATGGTGTCAATGGAACAAAGATAGGCTGAGTCACAGTGGCTATAAACGGTGGCGAGCCTTTAGTCACCCTTAGATGGGAAGTCAGCGCTGTCACATATGTTGCGGGCTAACTCATGCCTATTTAAGCTGTAGCATGTGGCTGAGATTGTGGTACATAAGTCATATCAGTTTTCCTTCTTGACCTCAAATTCATACCCCAAGTATGATCTAAACCAGGGGATGAGAACTTATAACTGATCTTGGAAGTTCCACCAGACATACCAAAGTATGTTTGATCGAAGTTGAATCGATTAAAATTAACTTGATTCGATTAACTTAAACAAATAAGAAATCTCGTGAAATAAAGCAATTTGTGCTAAAGTTAGATGTTAAGACTTTGGCCTATGAGTTCTCCAGATCATTATAGAAAGGCTTTGAACAAAAATCAAATTAAGAGAAGTTAAATGGAAAGAAAAAACAACTTGTATTAATGTAAAAGAGTAGTACAAAAGCTATCAAAAAATATGAAAAAAATAGCTAATAGGTTGGAGACTTATAGTGTATCTCTTCTTTACACAAATAATCTCCTATTTATAATCCCTTAGCTAAGCTTTATGCATAATCATAGCTACTCCTATTTTTTAGCAACCACTACTCATGTCCTTATACACGTTCTTTCATTCATAGCATCACCTTATCTTATTGGAGCAATGCTTCGTCAAACCACACAAGCCCATTCTTCAGCTATTGTCTTCTTTTACTTGGGCCTACATTTTTCCAATTAAGCCCAATTCTTCTCTCAGCCATGGCATCCTCTAGCTTTTCCATTTGGGCCTCCTAATAATTTTGGGTGTCTAACAGTAGCATATTGTTTATAATTAATGTAATGATTGCATTAAAAATAATCAATGTAACAATTAATCTTTAAAATCGAAATATTTACTAATAATATACAATAATCAAATTAATTATATATTCGTAATCCAACAGTAGCATACTGTTTACAATTGATGTAATGATTGTATTAAAAAATAATTAATGTAATAATTAACCTTTAAAATCGAAATATTAACTAATGATATGTAATAATCAAATTAATCATATATTCATAATTTTAAATTATGGTTTTAATATTTGATATATTGCTGTGTATGATTATTGGTTATGCCCCCAAAACTTGATATCATTACCCGTGAAAAGAGATAGCAAGGTATAACTCGTCTGCTAATTGATCTACTTTGGTACCATCAATCAAACATTAATGGTATGATCCACTTAAATTTTACGCTTAAATGCGAATTTTAAACCGACGTTTAATTAAACCAGATCCAAATTCCAGAAGATGTCGAAGCTGGCATTCTGTACATCTAATAGATAATGATAGAAGGGGGAAAAAAGTGGCAAAATTTTCCGGCAGTAATCTTAAAATTTTTCCCTTTGTACAGTAGGAAGCGACCGAAACCAGACTCTTTCTGCCGGCAAAAACATACAGCGCAAGGCCCCCCAGTTTTTGCACCCTTTTTTTTTTGGAGTGTCAGCAATCAATTAGCAGCTCAATGCCTCATACTTCATTGGAATCGAACGGTTGAATCCCACTTGGGAAAGCAGGTTCCCAACCACAGCAAGGTCCCGGCAAAACACACCCTGAAACGCCGAAGGATTCGCAGTGGAAGGCGAAGACGACAATAATGCACACCTATCACCGCCGCTGCTGCTGTTGTTGTTATTGTTCACTTCACTCGCCGTCGTCACTTGAATCGCAACAGCATGCAATGCCCTCTCCCTCTGCTTCTCGGCAGCTTCCTCCTCCACGATATTCGCCACCACGCTCGCGTAACCCTTCTGAATCAGCCTACACAGAATCAACGCCGACATCTTCGCCCTCTCCCTAACGCTGTCAATGTCACGCTCATCCGCAAGCTCGCACCGGTCGATGAAGCTCGCGGCCTTATCAGGCTTGTGTTTGAGGCACAACAAAAGATGAGCCCTCTGCAACTCCGAGCGAGAACACCCACATCTCAAGCCAATCAAGGCGTAGTAATCAACATTATTACCGATGTCCCCAGAGGCCATCCTCTGCTTCAATTCCCGAATCTTATTGGTGAGAGCACAGAGCCTACCGGGGATCTCGGCGTACCTGACGATGTGCTGCTTCCAGGGAGGGCCAGGGAGCTTGCGTTCGCGGAGGATTGAGTTGTAAAGGAGCTTGAGGTGCTCGAGGTCGTGAAGGGAGTCTGGGAAGCAGCGAATGGTTTCGAGGAGGGAGGCTCGGGTGTGGAGTGCTTGGATGCAGGTTGGGTCGAGGGCGAGGGTGCGGTTACAGTCAGCGATGGCGTCTGCGACGCGCCCGGCGCAGCGGTGGGCCGAGGCTCGGTGTATGTAGCACTGGGCGAGGAACCCTTGCGGCGCGCCGCGGCGGGAGTCGACGATCTTGGAGAAGTGGCGGATGGCCTCGGAGTGGAGGCCAGCGTCGAGGGCGGCGATGGAGGCGGCGCGGCGGCGTAGGAGGAGCTTGGTGTGGGCAAGGAGGTGGGTCACGGACTCCAATTCCGTTAGAAGGGTGCGGGATTGGGTGGTGGCGGTGGTGGAGGAGGAGGAGGGTGGTGGATTCGAGGGGTCGGCGGCGGCGGCCGAGTGGGTGGGGGAGAGGGAGAAGCTGTCGTCGGTCCAGCAGATGCTCTCGCGGCGGAATGCGGCGCTCGCTAGGCGCTTGCCAGTTTGGAGGAGAACCATTGCATCCTCCATTAGGCCTAGGTGGTAGCACGCTTTGCCCAACACCAGGTACCTGCAAATTGCAACACAGAGGAGAGATAGTCATTAAAAAACCACCAATAGAAACAATTAGGCAGGTGTACTTTGTATTTTTCAGTTTTTAATTTTTAATTTTTTTAATTTTTTTTTATAAAATTAAAAATTAAAAATTGAAAAAATAAATAGGTCCTTAATTTTTACCAAAGAAACTAATTTTAATCTGAACTTGTTTCAATTACTCTTATTTTTTTTGAATATCAACTTCAAGATAATTTCATATTTTAAAATATTTATTAATTTTATATTTATATAAAATGTTAATTTTATATTTTTAACATTATGTTTAATTAATTTTATATTTTTAAAATATTTTATTTAAAATTAGTCTTAAACAATATATTGTATTAATTAATATTTAGATATATATTAATTTATTAACTATATTTTATTTTATTATCAATATAATCTATTATCATTTTTAATATTTATTTTTAATTAAAATTAATAAATATTTTTAAAAGAATAGAATATATGAAAGAAAAAGTAAATATTTATCCTCTTAATATATTAAAATTAATATTTTATCTTTGTAAAGAAAAAAGAGAAGGCTATTTTTGTATGAGAAAAATGGTGGCTTCTTATATGAAGCTCACTAAAACACTTCATGAACGAAGTTTTGGCGTGTAACCAGTAGAATGAAAACGTGTGCATTTAATGGCCCGACAAGCATTGACTAGAGTGTATTAGCCTGTTCGGATAGGCTGCTTTTGGCATTGCGGCCAAAAGAATTGAGATAGAGAAAAATAATGTTGTTTGCTTCGCATATTTTAGTTTTTTACTTTACATTAATTATTCTAAAATAATTTTTTGATATTTTTCTTAAATATAAATTAATTTTTTTAAAATTAATTTTTTAAATATTAATTATTTTAAAACTAATTCTACTAAAACCTAAATCAAACATACTCTTGAAAACTTGAAAACATGGTTAACGGTGTGATTAAAGTTAACGGTGTAAACTTTTATAAAATTTACTGTTAAATTAAAAGCTCAAAATCAAATTTATAAAATTTTAAATTAATTTAAATTATTTAGCATAACTTTTATATATATTAAAATCAACATAATACATACACTTAAAATGAATAAAAATAAGAGTAATATGATTATATTGCTATTAATATTTAATTTTTATGAAATTTGATATAAATAATTTTTACGATAGATAATTATAATTTAACAGTTGAATTAATAAAAAATAATTTCATTAAAAATTATAAATAGTATAATTTACTTTAAAGTTAAACTTGTTTCTAACCCTAATCATTGAATTGGCATTGACTTTAAAATGTCCTCACCATCTACGTGTATAGTTCTTGTGTAGCCTGACAAGAGCTTTATCCATGAAGCAATTTCGACAGCTTCATCGGAGTAGTTATCTTAAAACAATAGAATAATCGAATTCGAAGTATAAACTTAGGACGATATAATCTCCACCAAAAAGGGAAAAATATATACACTTATAAGCGACTTCTTCGGTAAAGTTGTGGACACGTATTTGTCCAACTTCCTTACGTGACAAAATTAATGAGTAGGTATGCAGAAAATACTACTCGATAATAAAATAAAATATATAAAGATGTAAAATGGTACAGTCAATTACAATGGTGCAGTACTTTATTTGGCACAGACAATTTACATTGGATTATTTTGTCCAAAATAGAAGAGTTGGGAATTTTATCATAGCTGGCACGAGCTCTTATTCGCACCCTATGTAAGTAACAAGTACTTAAAAAAGAGTCCGATCTGATCTCAGAAACCCCAATGTAAAGAAACATTGAAAACTGAACTCGAAAATGACAGAGTCCATTTTAAATGAAGGAAAATCCAGAGGACAGTGGACAGATTGCAGAACCAATGAAACACATAAATGGCACATAATAAATTTACTCTCTTTCTCCTTTTACCTTATTTTATTCTATTATATTTTGTTTTTCTTACCTCCAATGCCCTTCCTCGCAACTTTTACAGAGTCCTGCCAGAACCTTCTTCTTCAAGTCTGAGACAGAGAAGCACTTGAAACTCTGATCTCTAACAGGGGAATCAGAGGAAGAAGATGAGAGGAGCTTCACACCCTCCCTCGAAAGCTGCTGAGAGGAGCCATCTGAAGAGACAGAACCTGGGTCATTGTCGTTGGCCATTCTCATGCTGGGAATGTAGTCCTGAAGCATATTGGCCACGTCCTTGAACCTGCGTAGATATAGCAGAGACCTTGCTCTGAGTTCGAGGGCTTGTTCTAGGCGTGGTGATATGGCCAGAGCAGCATCTAGAAGGTTCAGAGCCGAAGCGATCTCACTCTCGTCTTGTGTCGCAATGAGGCTGCGAGCGTCTTTGACATATTTCTCAACAATCTGCAGAAAATAACAACGTGCCATTCATATAGCGATTGGAGACAAAGAAAAAAAGGTGAAGTTTTTTAACAATTTTTTATTTTGTTTCTGTAACGTTGCTGGTAAAACTGACGAGTGACAACAACGTAGTCATTAGATGGAGGCCATGGAAGTGACCTTACCTTTCGGTTGGTGAGCCACCAGTGCTTCTTTTCTGTAGCATTGAGGTAGAGAGCGGTGACAGCCATTGTTGGTGGATGATGGTGTTAGCTGTTGCACGAGATTCAAGCTTGGACTCCGAACATCAAAATATCAAGCACCCCTTTTCTCTCTCTTCTTCTCCCTCCCCCTATTTAGCACAGGCACATAATTTCTATGCTCTGAAAATAAAAAAAAAGGGAGAGAAAATATACAGGGGAGAATGAGAGAGAGAGAATGGGGCAAGTCACCGGAGAACAAACGAGGGATTTTATATCGGTTTGCCTTTGTGATATTCATTTATAAAATGAAGTAGGTAAATAAATATAATATGAGAGTAAAATAAGAAAATATAAAATATTTAATGTTTAATAAAATTATAAAATAAATATTTAATACATATTTTATAATTATTAAATATAATAAATAATTTTTATTCATTTTATCTATTTATTATAATTAATAATAATAAAATATAATATATATATATATATATATTATGTAATTTTATTATTTACCTATCTTGGAAAACGACAACCGATGTATCTACAGATTTGACCCGTGCTTCCTAGCTGGCAAATAGCGATGCACCATAGATTCTCTCTCACACTTCCTACACTTTGGTGCAGGTTTGTGAACCTGAAATTTATGCCTACTCTTTTTTTTTTTATAATATAATATGGAAAAATAGAGCTTGGTTTGTGAGCTGATGCAGTGGCAAAGTAGAAGATTATGACCGGATCTAGCCGGTGATCCATCACGGGTCCTCGGATTCAACCACGGGCAAAGATAAGAACATCATAGCCTGAAAAGCAAGCAAAGGGTGCGAGATGATACACTGGTTATTTATTTCTGACCACCTCGAAATTACTGTTTTAGCCTTTGGTACGTTGACTTATATTCATCTCTCTAATCGCTGATAATGGCTCTTGTTTTCTGTCCTTTTGCATAACAACCCATCATTAACTCAAATAATTCAACGAGGTTTAACATCAGAGAAAAGTGAAGAAATATTATCTTCGCATGTGACCATTCAGTTTAACTATTGAAACAAGCCTGGCTAATATCTACCTCCATATAGTCAAACCAGCCGTGATCATGCGGCTTTAGACTTGCCCAGTGAATAAATAAACAATGGCATATCAATGTTTCGCTTTGACGTGAAAATACTCCTTTAATCATTTCTTTTCTCGTTAATGATTATTCTGATTTTTAACTTTTCAAGCTGCAATAATCACTGGGAGGTAAGCCGTGCCATAACTTGATGACTAGGTAAATATTAGTGATACACGAGGGAGATAATGAGCAATTAACCAATATGCTGCTTATATTTGGTTTGGTTTTTCAACTAGTACTTCATGTATAAGTATATATAAGTCGACAAATATTTGATTTGAGTAAATTATCGCTCTGATTCTTGAAATTATAAAGATAGGTTACAATAGTCTGTAACTTCAATAATTTAGTTTCTAAGTTATTAGACTTATATACGAGTGAAATGAATTATCTGAGTCTTTGATTGAGAAATAAGGGGTTTATACATGCACTAAGAGTTGGCTCATATGACAGAATGAGCCTAGAGGCAAATGGTGCCATCTTGAACTCTATCGCAAGTGAAGTGGCAGTCGATCTCAATATGCTAATTGGATTGCTCATGGAAGCTCGGATTAGAGAGGCTAGGTGACTGGCTGCATTATTGTCACAGAAGACCATTAATTGTCGAACCAACCTCCACACCGAAGTTTTTAGCTTATCCTCAGGGAGTGATAAGGTGTAGTTTCTTTGAGAAAGACAAATCCCATGCTTCGAGGAGGCAATTTCGAAACCCAAAGAATACTTCAACGGCCTCAAAATTGAGCTTGAATAGTTGCTGTAAGGAGGTCTGAACACAAGCAATTAATGATGGAAGGACGTTTGCTAGCAACGATGATATCCTCAACATACAACAAGAAAGCCACATGAATGTCACCTGTCCTGGAGTAGAAGAGGGAATAGTCAGATCTTGACTCACTGAATCCCACAACAATAATAGCAGAGAAATATTTCTGAATCCACTGACGGGATGCTTGGCATAGCCCATAGATTGATTTTTTCAATTTACAAACTAGATTCTCCCCCTTAATGTGATACCCAAGAGAAAGATCCATATAAACTCCCTCTAATAAGTCAATCGTCATTGAGGAAAGCATTGTTAACGTCTAATTGAAGCAAGTTCCACCCTTTGATTGCAGCCAATGATAATAAGACCTTTACAGTTGTTAACTTGGCAACCGAAGAAAATGTCCCTTGAAAGTTGATCCCAGCCTATTGCGTATAGCCTTTGGCTACTAAACTGGCATTTTAGCGATCAATGCTCCCATCTTGTTTGCGTTTGCGCCGATAAACCCAACACGGTGCCCAATGGAATGTTTGCCTGAGAGTAATGGTACCACCTCCCATGTGTTGTTGGACTCCGTGGCTTGAAGTTTTTCATTCATAGCCTGCTGCCATTCAAGGAATTTGGTAGCCTGACGGTAGAACGGAGGTTCATAGATAGAGGAAACCTGCTAACTGAAATCCTTGTAAGGAGTGGATAATTTGTCATTAAGTGTAGAAGGAAGTAATGGGATAAGGAAGAACAGCAGCATAATGAGTCCTGAAGGTACGATGGAGGTCTGAGGATGAGCATGCTTATCAAACACTTGAGTTAACTCTTAAGTTCTTATAAGTTTATGAGTTTAGATTCCCAAATTAAGGTTACTCGCTTATAAATTCGAATCTGAGTAAACTCAGGTAAACTCTAGTGAATTTAGATAAACTCTTGTAAGCTTGGATAAACTCATGATTTTATACTTTTTAGTAAAAATTTGGTCTCTTAAGCCATAAAACATAGAATTCTATGGTAAGCACTTGTAATTAGACTTTCCAAAATTGAAGTTATGATGCATTGACTTAAGCTTCTTTTATTTTTCACATCCTAAAGTCTTGATCTATTGTATTTCTTAAGATTTTAATTTGTATTTCATATTTTATGACTTGCATTTGTTCATTATGATACTACAATTAAATTTCATATACATTTTTGTTTTATCATAAATTTATTTTACTATAATTAGATGTTATAAATATTTTTTCGTTTATTTTAAACATAAGTAAACCCTTACAAGTTTACAATTCTGACTTTATTATTGAGTTTATCTTAACTCCTCGAGTTCTTGAGTTTGATGAGCTTGAGGATGAGTAGATCTTCTAATAGGAGTGTCCAAGGTAGGGCTGAGGGACATAGGTGCCAGAGGAGCAACATGAAGAATGTCATGGCTACGCAAAGGTAAGACCATGTCAGGAAGAAATTCAGGTTGCTTAGTAGAGGAAGAGGTGCTATGAAATGGAAAGATATCCTCATGAAATGCCACATCTCTGGAAATAAAAAATTTTATGGTATTGATATGATATGGCCTATATCCTTTGTCCAAAAGGATAACCAACAAAGAAAGTTGGAATAGTTCTTGGAGTTAATTTGTCAAGATGGACAGTAAAGTGGAGGCAAAAGCGAGGCAACCAAAGGCTCGAAAGAAGCATAATTTGGTTCTTTGTCATATAAAACAGAATACGTGGACTTCAACTTAATCATACTACAACACTAAACTTGAAGGAATCATCATTTAAACATATAATGCCAAGATGCTAGTTGCATGACTTCATGTAACATTTTCTAACACCTTAGCATCTGAAAAACATTTCGAAACAAAAGCGCAAACCATGATAGCATCTAAACTTTGAATCCAATTAATCACCTCAAGTACAAAAACATAATTATTTAGGACACAAAGCATTCAAATGCTTCAAGTCTCCCGCCAGTAAATCAAGTTTCAGTATATATATATATATATACACACACAGAGGAAGCCAATTCTAACAGTGCAACATAAAAATGATTTCCACTTTATTCCAACATTTCCAAAGCATAAAAGAACCAACCAAAATTGTGGTTATCCCATATTTCATCTTACATAATTAAATTGTTTCATCATACCAAACTTGTCCCACATATATTTTATTGTTTCATCATACTAAAACTGTCCCACATATATTTCACACAGAATGTTAGTAGAAAACTCTCATGAGAGATCTTTTCATCCAATTAATCATGGGCGGCATCTTATATGGGGATAAATGAGTTTGTCACCATATTGTGACTAAATCTCATCCATTCAATATTAAATTTAATGGTTATAAAATAACTTGATAAATAATTAAATTTTAATCTTAATTTTCACTTTCCCAATTTAACCTCTTCACCAACATCACACTCACACCCTTCACTTTCCCCCTGCACCCAATAACACCATGACCATTTGTTGTCAGCGTTCGATGTTCCTCCTCGTGTGGTGGCTACCGATCTTCACGCTTGTCGTCAGGAATGAACTCGCCTGATCACTAGCGAATGCTCCCGCCATTGGCTTCTATGCCATGGCAGCAGCCACCTTTGATGCCGACAGCCTAAGCTCCGACCTAGTCATAATCGATAGCCCCATGTTCCCAAAGTTCTATGTGGCAAAATGTACCCTAATGCCATAATGGTGCATCATAGTTGCTCAATTAAGCTCATGGATATACTTTTTTCAGTACCTTTCCAATATTATGTGAATTGTTTATGAAATTTTGTAATGATATATGCTATATACAATCGTGTCATGAATTATACCAATTTTAGAAAATTGTTGTATTTACAGTCATCATGAAAATATTGTGTTGAAAGCTCATGAGACCATACTTATTGCCTACATGTTGTGGAATTATTTCTCTTATTTTACAAAATGTATGAAACCCTAGTTTAGTAAGAAGAACATAAATATTTGGTTATTTATATACTAGTTTTAGCTAGTAACTAGTGAGAAATAGAATAGTGAGTTAACAGTTGCAAGATTGCTAACCATGGTACTAAGTGATCCGCTAGAGGATTAGTTCAAACCTAGTTCCAGTTATGGAACCTAGTGAGGTGTCCGTCTTATAGGACAAAGTTAGGTGCCCTTTAGTTACAGTTATTTATTCAGTAAATTCGATTCAGTCTATTACAGCTCAATTTCCTATTTCTCTATTAATTACTGTTTATGAATTCAGTTAAAATATTTTATACCAACGGTATGTATACTTTATGTATTATTTGTTAATGTCCCATGTGAATTGTGAATGGAGACCCACTCACTGAGTTTTGATGAACTTACCCATCTTTTCTCTCCCTTATAGGTATAGATATAGATTCAGTTGCGCCACAAGATCCACCACAGTAGTGCTACAACTTCTTTTTGATGAGCTTCACTTCGAAGTAAAGCTTAATATAGGTTTATGTTAGCTATAGTGCTCTAGTAATCATGTAGGCATGATTCCAGACATACATTGCTTATGATTATTTATTTATAATTTATAGCTATTTTATTTCTTTATATCTAGTTATGTTTGGCTATAGTCTAGACCAGATTTACCTAGTTTGATATTCAGATTTTATGTTTAGAAACATTATTCTAGATTCATGAAATTATGTTTAATAAATTTATTGGTATTGAGAATTTATGTTGACCTCAGTAATTTGAATAAAATTATTTTATTATTCATACTAGCCAGTCAAGTTACTAGAGACTTTCATGGGGACCCAATCCCCCATGTCGGGGTCACGTTCTTGAATTAGGTGACAAGTTGGTCAATCCATCTTGCTAGATTTTACTTTGGTCCCAAGCATAGATCTCTTGACAACAAAGGCCAATTCAGAGTTAGGAGACTAAATTAGAATAACAGCTGATTCTTATTGGCTTATTAAGGAGAAAACCTCAGAAATTGAAAGAAGTAGCTTCATGAGGAGGAGCTAGCTTTGAACTTGCTTATAAGTATCATTCAATCCTAAAAGGAAAACAAGGATGTACTTCTGGCATGTTCAAGAAAAGCTCGAGCTCCATCACAAATATAATTCAAAATAGGCCTATATAAGTTCAATTCTTGCCAAATGAACGTCAGTTTGGTGAAATGTTGATTCATAGACAAAGAACCTTATGGAAGATTTACCAAGTCCTTTCTTGATTGATAGATTTGATGTCTATTATTTTGTTGAAATCGAGTAGTGAGATTGTTATAGCTAAAATGACAAGCCCAATACCGAAACCAGCCCAATAAGGATCCAATACTTGGGCCCATTTCAGCTGCTCAAGAAAAGAACCATATCACCGCACCAAGTTAAAGAACACGGATATGGAATCTAACCTCCATCCTCTATGTCTTACGTCACTAGACTACGCTCTTTGGCTTCCCCCTAACAATGCGGAACACAGACTAAGCGTAGATGTAGTGCCCGGGGATTGCGAAATGGGGGAGTGATCGCCGGTGCAAGGAGGCACGGATAAGGAGCGGCTCCTGGCAGACTTTGAAAGCGGAGGGGGTACATGAATGGACCGATTACACACCTTAATAAGAGGGATCCTAAGATTGTATAGCTATGGGACTATATAGTTATGGAGGGCTTATATGAATTGATTTGTACTACCTATACCAACAAGATGCATCTTCTTTTCGGTAGCCTGTCACTAAAGAACTCCATAGTTAAGCGTGCTTGACTTGGAGCAATTTTGGGATGGGTGACCTTCTGGGAAGTTTTCCTAAGAAACGTGTGAGTGAGGACAAAGCATGCTAAAAGGACCTGTGTTGGTTTGTAGGGACAGTCATCAATCCATAAAGCAGCAGAGGATGTTACAAATGGTATCAAAGCTTACACCTCTTCTAGTACGGTGTGGTTCGGGGACGAACCAGGCGGAAGCTGGTGGGCATGTAACGCCCAGGGATTGTGAAGTCGGGGAGTGATCGCCGATGCAAGGAGGCACGAACAAGGAGCAACTCCTGGCAGACTTCGAAAGCGGAGGGGTACATGAATGAACCGATTACACATCCGAATGAGAGAGATTCTAAGACTATATAGGTATGGGACTATACAGTTATGGAGGGCTTATATGAATTGATTTGTGCTACCTATACCAATAAGATGCATCTTCTTTTCGGTAGCCTATCACTAAAGAACTGTATAGTTAAATGTGCTTGACTTGGAGCAATTTTGGGATGGGTGACCCCCTGGGAAGTTTTCCTAGGAAACGTGTGAGTGAGGACAAAGCATGCTGAAAGGACCCGTGTTGGTTTGTGGGGACAGTCATCAATCCATAAAGTAGCAGGGGATGTTACAGTAGACCTATCAAACATACAAGTGACTGAGATTACCAAGATAAAGGACACAACTTTCATTGCCCATGGGTTCCATTCTAATAAGATTTTCAGGCTCAATTCGATCTCGTTTTAGCTTGAATCCACGCATCCTACTATCTCTCACCACGACCCCCACGCAAGCCCATTAGCCACGTTTTCGAAACATAAGGGAAATGGTAACGGGCATATGGGCCTCACTTAAAAGGGTATCAAGCAAAACACTAGGCACATCTTGAACCGAGATTACACACCAGCCTCTAAAACTTACACTAATACCCTTGGTAGAGTCCTTACAAGTACCCCACCACCCATTTTAAGCTCGCCATCAGTGTTGGCCAGGAAGGATCATGGTAGCTTTGTGAGGTCATCATCCCCTAGATAACATTCTCCTATACTCCTTTGTAACATTGGCGCCGTTGCCAGGGAACACGATTCCTGTTTTTCCTTTCTCATGTTTGTACTAGGAAAACCATGGCCATAGCAAAGACCACGGGGAGACCTATTCCTTATTGGTGGCACTCCACGTCCTAAACCTCCCCAGGATGGGCGAACAACATCATTTGAATCTACATTTCAGACGGACGGGCGTGGCCCGAAAGTGCAACAACGGGTACGCTCCATCATCCAAAGACTAGAAATGCATGTCACTAAGCAACCACCAGCACCGTCACTTCAGTCAGAACCCCAGTTGCATGCATTGAAACAAGAACTTAGTAGGGCATAAAGGGCATCACGAGCAGGAGCTCTGCCCCCTGACCCTTTGATGATAGACATCTCCCACATGATGCGTAACAAAGCCATCTGTGTACAAGCCTTCGAGAATGAGCTTTAGAGGAGAAGGTAGGATGCTGATTATCTAGCCCAAGAGAGAGAACAATCCTGAATAGCAAAAGCTTGACTTTGACAAAAAGGAAAAAGGACGAGGTGGTCGGGGGAGCGTCTTAAAGCCTTAGATGAAGTAGGGAATGCACATAGGCCATCCCGCGTAAGAGAACATTGCCACTGCAACCCTTCTCCTCATAGAAGGCAAAAGGCAAATCACGAAAATCAAAAGTAGAGGAACCACGGGGCAACAACACACTGAAGGCATGGTGGCAAAAACAATACACACCATCGCTGGAGGATTTGCTAGAGGCAGCTACTCCAAATCATCTCGCAAGAAAGCCCTAAAGGAAGTCATGAGGGTGGATAGCAGCCTCAAAGGCGGATACAAGAAAAAGCTTTCCCCCGACCTCATATTCTCAGAGAAAGATAACCCCAGGATTATCCCGGGCCACGATGATCCAATGGTGATCTCGAGATAATGTTGAATGCAGAGGTGAAGAGAATCCTAGAAGATCAGGGAAGCTCGACAGATCTCATGTTCAAACCAGCATTTGAGAAACTGGGATTGAAGGACTCCAATCTCTGAGAATATCTGGATGAGCTGATAGGATTCTCAGGTGCTACAACCAAACTGGAGGGTTTTGTAACACTCTGAGTTACTGTTGGGAAAAAATCCGAAGCAAAGACAATACCAGTGGGCTTCGTCGTTATGAATTGTCCCTCAACTTACAATGCAGTAATTGGAAGACCAACAATCAATAAGCTCAGAGCTGTCATATCAACCCTCTATTTGGTGATGAAATTCCCCTCCGACAAAGGTAAGGTGGTTACAATCAGCGGAAGCCAGCTGATAGCTAGGCAAGTTATAACGCTAGCCTTGAGGTGGGAGAGCGAAAAAAGAAAAAAGATAGAGAACATGGGACAAAGGGTATAATGATGGAAGATCTTATTATGCGAAGTCAAAAAGCACATAATAGGCCCGAGCTGGAGGGGTAGCTGGGAGAAATTCAAATTGAACAAGATCCAGACAGGACCACAAGGATAAACAAGCACCTCCCGCCATCGAAGAAAGAAGAATTGATCACATTTCTGAGAGCCAATGCCGATCTTTTCACATGGTTGGCAGTAGATATGCCAGGAATAAATCCAGACATCATGGAACATAATCTCTCAATTTACCCAGGCTCCAAGCCAATAGTACAAAAGAGAAGACGCATGTCGGAAGAAAAATCTAAGGTGATCATGTATCAAACATCTGAGCTCCTCAAAGTGGGATTTATCAGGGAAGTTTTTTTACCCAACATGGTTGTCGAACATTGTGCTAGTCCCGAAAGCCAACAGAAAGCTCCATATATGTGTGGACTACACAGACTTGAATAAAACATGTCCTAAGGATCCATACCTGCTCCCGAGCATTAATGGTCTTGTAGACGCAGCTTTCAGATTCCGCTTCTTAACCTTCATGGATGCTGACTCTGGGTATAACCAGATACCTATGAACTCGGAGGATGAAGAAAAAAATGCCTTCATCGCTCCAATGGCTAACTATTGTTACAAGATTATGCCTTGTGGACTGAAGAACGCAGGGTCCATATATCAAAGGTTGATGAATAGAGAATTTGGTGATCACCTCGGAAATAAGATGGAAGTATACATAGACGATGTGCTGGTAAAAACACAAGAACCTAGAAATCTCATCAAGGACCTTCGAGAAATATTCACCAGCATCAGAGCTCATCAAATGAGGTTAAATCCATCAAAATGCGCCTTTGCGATAGATGCGGGAAAATTCGTTGGATTCATATTAACCCACAGGGGAATCAAAGCCAACCCAGAAAAATGTGGGGCCATCCTCAAAATGAGAAGCCCCATGTGTGTGAAAGAAGTACAGAAATTGTGGGGAAGACCGACATCGCTTTCAAGGCTCTTATCATCATCATCTCGAAGATTGATACCCTTGTTTGACTTGCTAAAAAAGGGAAAAAATTTTCAATGGATAGAATAATAGCAAGCCTTCCAGGGATTCAAAAAGTACTTGGCAAGCCCCGCCAACGTTGTCAAAATCGAAAAACGGTAAAGTACTAGTTCTATACCTCTCTGTAAAATGTTGCGGTAAGTGCAGCGGTAATCAGAGAAGAAGCTAGAACACAAAAGCCAGTCTATTTCACTAGCAAAGCCCTGCAGGGGCCAGAACTCAAGTACCATAAGCTAGAGAAGGTAGCCTTCTTTCTTATTCTGGCAACTTGGAGGTTAAGATTTTCCAAGCCCATTCCATCTTGGTGAGAACAGATTAGTCAATCTGGCAAATATTACAGAAGCTCGACTTAGCAGGATGGATGATAACCTAGTCAATTGAAGTCTCAGAATTCGACATCCAATTTGAACTAAGAACGGTCATCAAAGCACAAGTGCTGGCAACTTCATTGTTGATTTTATAGATGATAAGGAACAGCCCCTCTGAGAACTGGACTTTATACGTGGATGGCTCTTCCAATTTCAGGGGCAGTGGAGCCAAAATAATGCTGGAAAGAAATAACAAAGTCCGTTTTGAGATGTCGGTCAATTTGGACTTCGTTACCTCAAACAACCAAGCCGAGTATGAATCAATCATAACAGGACTAAACTTGGCAAAAGACATTAGAGTCAGAGAACTTATAGTATGCAGTGATTCCCAGATCGTGACATCCCAAGTCGGAGGAACATACACAGCAAGAGATAGATTCTATGTTAAAGCTCTACTTGGAGTTTGTGAAGAATCTGTTCATTGACTTTGATAAGGTCAGAATAAAACATATACCTCGTGAAGAGAATGTCAGAGCTGATATCTTGTCCAAGCTACCTAGCACCAACCCAGAGGAAATAACAAAAGTCTAATACTTGAAACTCTCAGGGAACCTAGCATTATGGAAGGAAAGGGGGTAGTAACCGCAGAAAAACATCCAAGCTGGGCATAGGGATCTTGCAATATCTCAAATACGGAACATTCCCAAGCGATCCAAAGGAAGCTTAGAAGGTGACTTATCAGGTTCCGTGAAATACAGAGCATTCTCATCAATGGCCAGCTGTACAAGAAAGGATTTTCTCAGCCATTGCTAAAATGCCTAAATCACGAGTAAGCAAAATATGTCCTCCGTGAAATTGATAAAGGGATAGCAGCAAACCACCCTGGAGGATAGGCGCTACCTCTGAAGGTTCTCCACGTTGGCTATTACTGGCCCTCCGTAACTCGGGAAATGGCTGAACTAGTCAAGACTTGTTAGAAATGCCAAGAACACTCCCATTTCCACGTGGCACCTGCTGAAGAAATGACGGTGATCACAGTTTCATGACCTTTTGAGTAATGGGGAATGAACTTTCTTGGACCATTTCCCCAAGCCCCGGGGCAGCTTAAATATTTAATAGTGACAATTGATTATTTCACAAAGTGAATCAAGGCGGAACCCTTCTCCACCATCATAGCAGCCTAGTGGAAATTTATATGGAAAAACATCATCACCAGACTTGGCATTTCGCGATCCATAGTAACAGACAATGGGACTTAGTTCACGGAGCAAAAATTTAGAAGACTTTTGAGGACTTGAATGTCTCACAGCATTTCACCTCGGTAGAGCACCTCCAAGCAAACGGGCAAGCCGAAGTAGCTAACAAGGTCATCTTGCAGGGACTTAAGAAAAGGTTAGATAAAGTAAAGGGAGCTTGGGTTGATAAGCTCGGAAGTGTTCTCTGGGCCCTCTAAATAGCATAAGCAGATCCAGCAAAAATGATACTAGATGCAATTTCTTTTAAGACAGAATTTAAGATCCAAAAACTTTCAATTTCGTTAATGCATTTCCAACGAGCATGAATAGCAAGAGCAGCCTCATCTACATGTGGGAGGAGAGTGCCATCCACGAATCCAAGTTTGTTTGTATCGATGACCTATTATCTGTCATTTTGTTAACTAATTTTGATTTATATTTATTTTAAACCTTACTAACACTGCATACGTCGATTATTTGTTATAATAACATTTCAATGTCATCGATGGAACTTCCGATGACATTTGAAATTATAGAACATTGGCACGTGTAGTTTGGTATCCTAGATATTTTAGCATTGCTGTCGATAATTCCTTCTGTAAAGTGCAACTATGTTGTACGACTGCGCCCTCCTTTTTCTTCATCTTCATTTCTCCTTATCTTTTCTTTCCTTCTTTCTTTCTCTCAAATCGCTTTGCTACCCTCACAACTTTGCCACTATTCAATGCCGCTGAAGCCACCATTAGCAAGATCGATGCCGCCATTGTGATTTAAGTATACATGTCAAAGCATTTTAATCTATTTATTTCTTGGTTTGGCCTATTTTTTCCCATTCCATTTCTTTGCTAAAAGAATTTAGTCTTTGCTAAAATTTTAGTTTAGGACCAGTGAAAAGTAATTGTGGTAGTTATTTGTCAATTAAGGAGAATGACTGGAGCACTGCACAGTGATTGAGCATTTTATTCAGTTTATTTTAGCCTTTTTTTGTTTTATTTCTTTCTTAGTTTTCCATAATTTAATACCATTGAAAACTAAATTTATTTGTTATTTTGTTAATTTAAGAAGAAGATTGGATCAGTATGGAGTGATTTTTCCCATTTCATTTTTCCTTTTTTTCTTTCTTGATATTTCAGTAACAAAAGCTATTGTAGTTATATTTTTTTATGTAGAATAAAGACTTATGTTTCATTAGATAAAATTGTAAGAAAATTAGATTGCATGACTATAGAGAAGGCATAGTGATCCTTCCTATGATTGCTAGAATTGTTTGTTTTTGTATGTTGTGAAGTTATAAGGGGGTGTATTGTAGAATGATTTTTAGAATTAATTAAATTGTATGTGAAGATGTATAATGGTTTGAATGGTTGTGATGTTTTGATGAAATGTCTTTGTTTAATGAATTTTTAAAATAATCAATTTATGGGAGACCCTTAATTTAAAGGGGAGATTCAGACGAAATTTTTTTAACATTTAAAACATTATTTGAATTAAGTCTTAAGAGGAGAGACTTTGTTAAAATCCCATGACAAAACATTGTTAAAAGAAGAGTTTGATAAGATAAAGTCTGAGAAGACTTTCTTAAGAGGAGGCTTTGTTAAAATCATTCAATTTATGATAAGACTTTTTGAAAATCTTTTGTCATTGAGAGGAGACTGTATCAAGTTTTTGTCAATATGTTAATATGATTATGCTAATCTCCATTGTTTATGTAATTTTTAGGGTTTAAAATTAGTCACACAAGCAATGTTTCCTTCAAATCAATTATGGATAAATGATAAATTCCACGCAAATAGCAGGGTTAGACTAGAATATTATGATGGCATAAATGTTGTCGAGAGAGGCTGCCATCTTTATTCTTTGGTGGCATGCAGCCTCGCCATTTTTTTTTCTTTTCTCTATTTCGAATTTTGTGTTCAGTTTTATTATCCCGTTTGTTGTGTTTTTAATGTCCCATTTCTTTTTGGTTCCATTTGTGAGTGTTTTGATTTCTCCTTATGGGTACTTTTCTATTTGAATCCTTATAGCTATGGAGTTATTAAGATCTATGTTGTAAAGAGATATAATATATTCTTCAAACTGCAGCACTTGTTATGTTGGTTTCCGATCTAATCTAAAATATGCTTAGAAATCAATAGTTTTTGGATAAAGAGTACAATTATTGATTAGAATTCAGAATGTGAAATTTATTTGTTCTTTATTCAGTTTGGATCTAATGTATCTATTTCAATTTATAAGTGTCAATAGACTTTTTCCATCAATGAATCTTTATCTTTTTGGTCAAAGAAAAATATGTATATATCACTTGTTACTTTCTTTTTTGTTATTGAAATTAACGAACGAAAACCTATAGTGAAGGTTGGTATAATTTCAATGAATCTCGGGGACTTTTAGTGATAATTTTGTAAAATAAAAGAATACTTAGTATAATTACACTAGATCTTTTGGGGGGTCGACATAATTTTCTCTACTATTTTCATCAACATCTACTTAAGTGAAAGAAATCCTACATCCTAATTTAATGTCTCATTTCCCGCTAACCAATAAAAAAAAAAAACATGTATGTGTTAAAGGTAGTTACTAAAAGTTGATTTTGAAAAAAATCTAAAATTAAACTTTATAATAGTACACTTATCACCGCATTGAGTGATGACGGAACAGAGAAAAAGGCAAGAAATTGGGGCATAGAAGATCTTAATCCTGCTTAAGATGCTACATTGGATCTTGATTAATGACAAATAGAACACTAACAGAAAGAGCAAACCGGAATAAAAATATCTCTGAGAGACTAAACGAAAACACTTTTAAAATGGAGATAATGAACAAGCGAAAGGTGATATTCGGGGGGGTGGGGGGTGGGGGCGGAGAACATAATTATGCTTATATATATATATTCACACTCGGGCTCTAGTTTCCACTAGCATTGTATACTTCTAGCAACTCTACCAAAGGAAAGTATAGAATAGCAGTCTTCTATAGGCGAAATAGCCAAAGGCTTGGGACCATTTGGGGTCCTAGGTACAAGGACAAACCTGGGCCTGCAATGTTTGCTGTCTTCCATAGGGATGGCTGCTACTCTGCTACGGTGGAGCAGGTGAGGTTATCCAGGACGTGAGGACTGAGGAATTTGGGCCCATCGCCGTGATGGGATGATCCGTTCTATTGGTAGATATCATCAATGGAGGAAAGCAACCAAGGCATGGGTGTTGTGGTGGTCCACTTGTTTAATGTGATACTTGTTGCCTGTCCGATAACCCAAAAAACTAATTTTTTTTAGTACGTACAGCTCCCTCCTCTCTGAATGCTTTATTTCAATGTCCCTCGCTACTCTATAAGCTAACAATAGCTATTTCCAAAACGAAATTACTTTGCTTCCTCCTTTTCTCTGTACCCCTTAGGAGAGAAGACGGGGGAAGTGGGGGCATATTCATAAGAGGGATGTTTGTAATTTCCTGGGTAGGTCTGTTATGAAGTCTGTGTTTGTTTGTTTGTGTGAAAATTGGGACCAAGAATAATTTAGAGGGCCATTTTAGATTAAAAGCTAGCTAACAATATCAAGTACCCATTTAAATTTAGTTCTCCTTCTGCATATCACACATGCTGTGTCACAGCTTCCTTTTATTAATGAAATGACAAGTTTTGCAGAGTGGCCTTTTGATCACTACCCCTCCCAGAGTCTGTTTCTCCTTGGGTACTGTTTGATGGGTGCAGCCATTATTGATACCTTTTATTTCCTTTAATTTTGGATCCACCCATATTTCGTTTTCATTCTCGTCCTATTATTGCCAATTATTGTTTTTATCCACAATTCAATGGGTAAGGTCGATTGCCCTTCTGGTGCAACTGTCTGAATACCTATCAATTGGTTTTGGAATCCTCATTCACTCCCCCGGCTCCCCCTTTTTTCTTGTTTTCAAACATGCCTATCATGTGCTTATAAAAGTCTTGTTACCTAAATGCACAAAAGTATGCCAACAATGACCCACTATGTTAATGAGTGTTCCTATATAATGCATGATTGTTGGGTTCCAGCGAGCAAGGAGCGTGAAAAATTGAGGTTTATAGATGTTGCTGGAAACTTAGTTCTTCACAGCTACTCTTATTCATATTCCAGTATGTATAATTGAAGTAGTTGACAGTTGAATTAAATATACTTCACCTAGCTAGAAAACTTTCATGTATCAGATGATTAATATTTAAGGTTTGATTAATCCAAATTGATCTATCTTAAATTTTATATCGGATAAATTGGACCATTTGAAAAAAAAAATTCTGACAAATTAGTCTATGTGAAAAAAAACTAATAAAATTATCGTCAATTAAAAATATCAGATAAATAAATTCCTCCATATAGGGATTAATTTGATATTTTTTATTATTTTTTAGAGATTAATTTATGTTTTTCTTTTATTTTAGAATGAGCAATTTGTCCAGTGTTTTAAACTCAAAGACTTCTTTGGATTTTTTTCCCTAAAGGGATCAATTTATTCAACATAAAAATTAAGAGAAATCAATTTCTTAGTTTTATATTAAGGTATTAGTTTTTCCATGAATAAATATTGGAAGAAATGGGTTGTAATTGTATTGAGGTAAAGGGGACCATTTTCTGTGATTGATGGGTACGCTATGTCAATGCAGCTGCATTATGCACCTAACTGCATTATATTTGAAGTATTAAAAATGCTTGTTTGGTGCAATGAAGACAGATGTATATATTTGAAACTAATAATGGCCAAACATTCCTCTTGTTTATTAGCGAAAATAGCATAAAACTGAACTACTTAATTATTGCTTAACTATACCACTAGACTGCCCAATAACTGAAGCCCAATCAATATTTTAGAACCTAATTCAAAACATATAGAATGCTAAAACCTTATAGATCATATGGTTGAGGACACTGCTTCATAATATCACACTTGGCTTGAACTCCATCCCTTTCCAGATTCCGCAAATATCCCTCTCCGTCAAAAAAAAAAGGGGGAAACTTACACATAGGGCATAGAGGAAACCTTAATTGCCTTATCCCATAAGATTCTTTCGAGAGTTTAAATTTTGAAGAAGAATGATAGGGTAAGAAGGGTTTGTAAAATCAAATTTGTTTTAATTTTACACTTTAAACCATTGGTTCTTCTCATTAGCACATTGACCAAGTCTGATCCATCTGCGTGATCTTCTCCTACTCTTTAATGTTTGTTTAGATTTATTTTTAAATTCAAATGTTCAAATGTTCTGTTAGTTAAATGTAAATTGCTATATATATTGATGTAATCTCATGCCAGTAAATGAGAAAGTCTTGCTGCATTTATACACTTGCTATTCTATATAGCATCAAAAGTCCTTATCTCCATCGAGTCTCGATCCATGGTCCCTTCTACTGACTCAACCGCTGCTGTCACTAATAGACAACCTATAACTCTGCCTCCATCCAAATCTCCAATATCTTTCAACTCAATACCACAACTTACATTGAAGTTATCAGCACAAAACTACCCTGCTAACTACCCTGCTTGGAGACGTCAAGCCACTTCCCTTCTCTCTAGCATGAACCTGTTCGGCTATGGCCAACTGAGATCACTCAAGCTGATGGCACTAAGGTCTCTAATCTTGATCATGAAAAGGTCTCTAATCTTGATCATGAAACATGACTTTGTAATGATCAACTCATCTTGACTTTATTATTGGCTTCTCTCACTGAACGTGACCATATCACCTTTGCTGTTTGTGACACTTCACATCAACTACGGACTGCTATTGTAGTAACATATGCGAATCCTTTGCGCTGTCATGTGATGTCACTTAAAAATCGCCTTAACAATCTCAAAAAGGATCTCAAACGGTTTCTAACTACTTATTTTCTGTTAAGCTCGTTGCTGATGAACTTTCCATATATATTGTTGACCAAAGTGTCGCTAATAACTTCTTAGCGAAGGGTTTGTGAAAACAAAAATACTATTCTAACATAAAAAAGGTGGGTGTCTAGGACACCTACTAACAACTATTAGATGTAATAGTGAATCTTACAGACTCTATCCATCACATCACATCCAATAGTTATTAAGTGGGTGTACCAATAGATACTCACTTTTTGGGTGTTTAAATAGCACTACTAATCTTGTGAAAATCAAATCTAAATAGTATCATTCTTGGCGTGAAGCCCATTCTTATTATCAATCTTGCAATAATGATGATATACAGTAAGGATTACAATCAGTATACAGACAACACAGATGAAAAGAAACGGAAAACATATAGAAAGAAACTGGGGGAGGAGAGAACACATTTCCCTGTTCTCTTCTCCAAAAATTGCAACAAACCCCATTACTTTATTCTTCTATGATTAATGAATCAAGCTAACATATTCTGCCTTCTTAGCCGTAACATATCGACAACTTGTGGCTTTAATTGATAGCCAAAATCCAATGTTGGTTGTAGAAAGTTTTAACTTCAAGTCTCCCTGTATTATTATACACTTAGCTCTTGTAGAGATTGTTCAGCAAGTGCTCTATGTAGATTTTGCTGCAAAAGATATTGGTGCCAAGAACTTGAGTAACTGGACCATAGATATTCTTGATCTTGCCTGGAAAATTCAGGACTTGATAATCCCAAATGTTTTTGCTTGAAGTGACACAGAATGTTTAACATCACCAATGTGAAGATCGTGTACCCCCATTGGAATTCTCCTTGTCCCAGATCTGTCAACCACACTTAAGAGCTTACACACATGAATATTGATTTGGACTCGCTGTTGAGACTTAGCAGGAACATGGACTTTCTCAAAGGCCACCAGTTGCTTATGTGGTGCCCAATGGCCATTACCTGCAGGTGGTGCTGAGAAAACTAGCAATGTGTGAGTGCCGTCTCTAGATCCAACATTTTCCACATCAACGTGGAGGCTAACAGAGAGCTTGCTACATCGTGCATGTGTCACTCTAATTGCCATGTTTGAGATGTCCGTGCTATTGCCATGGCGGTGTCCATCCACAGGAACTAAGAGCACTTTGGGCGCACTAGCTAATCTATGAACAAAGTGGGTGTATGATAATCCGTAACCAAATGGATACACCATTGGACCATTGTAAAATCGATAAGTCCTTCCGGGATACCCTGTGTTTCGACTTGGACGCATTGCCATATTTGTCATTGGCAAATTTTTAAGGTACTCTTGAGGGTACCATGTCATTGGAAGCTTGGCTCCTGAATTAAAATATTCTTCAATTTAGCATGCTACGGTAATGGATGCATTCACACTTGAATGATGCTATTTGAATTTATTTTCCAGGCTCATTATAGACCTCCAATGAGGGAGAAAGATACAAGGTGGTGAATGTTAGAAAAAGTGAAAAAATGTGATTCATCTGCCACCTTTTGTCTTTTTCTTCCATTGTGAGTCTACAATAAGTAACATCAATCTCCACATTTTCATGTCAATTGTGCCAACAATGAAAATGGGAGGATTTCCTTTTTTGTTTTTTTTTTTCACAAACCTGGGTTGGCAGTTCCAAACAAGATATCTGCAATGGCTGCACCACCAGCTTGGCCCGGATAACCAACCCACAAGATTCCCACAATTTTGGGATCATTCTTTGCAAAAGTTATATCCACGGGCCCACCAGACATCAAGACCAAAATTGTTGGGCCTCTCGAAGCTGCAGCAACCTTTGACACAAGGTCTTGTTGATGCCCAGGAAGGAGCAACCCAGCCCGGTCCACGGTTTCGGCCTCAATTGACTGGTCCAGTCCCATCACTAGAATCGTCGCATCTGCTTGACGGGCCGCATCTAGAGCCATCCCAAATTGCTTGTCATCAGAACAAGCCACATCTGCACAACCGAGCTGGTGAATAGTCTTGGCGTATCTCCCTATTCCTTGCAAGGGGCTCGTGTACTCACAAGCAATACCTAAAAATAGGCATGTGAAGATACAGTTAAAGTTGCCTAAAGCATACAATTTATTTGCACTTATCCCTGGTTAGGTTTTTTTTTATTATTTAATTGATATGGGTTTAGAAGGACGAAAATCACCTGGCTCAAATTATGTCTCATTTCCTATTTCATCAATCATTTATTACACAAAGAAAGTGAAAAATTTTAAAAGATTTAAAATATCAAAACAGTTACTTAATGTGTATATATATATATATACACACACGACAAAATGTGATTGGAGGAATAGAGGACATGCTAGGTGATCTCTGTCAGGCTTAGAAATAGCACTCGAAATTTCAAGGGAATGAGAACATGGGCTTACCAGCATAGTTGCCAATCATTGTGACAGTGACATTAGAATTGGGCCCAATGACAGCCACGGTGCGGTGACGCCGTTGGGAGAGGGGCAAGGAGGGACCATTGTTCTTAAGGAGCACAATCCCTTGCCTGGCAGCTTCAAGGGCGAGCTCTTGGTGAGCTCGAGTGCACACATCTCTTGGACCCAAGTTGCCATATGGCTGCGCTGATGGCTCACCATCGAACATCCCTAACCTCATTTGCACTCTCAGCGTGTTCGCCAAAGCTCCATTCACGTCAGCTTCACTTACCAAGCCTTTTTGGACTGCATTCTGTGTATGCACTGCTAGAAAAGGCCCACAATCTAAATCCAAACCTGCAACATTGAGACTATCCACCTAAGTTTTTGTCTTCCCATTTATTTACTGGGCTACATTTTAGTAATGACGTATGTATTAACTAGGAAACTATCCAAATTAATTCAATTTTAACGACTAGCCTGCTTTGATGGCATCGGCTGCAGCTTCTTCCGGTGTGGATGTATAATGCTGGCTGGTATAGAACACCCCAACAGAGTCACAATCTGATACAATGTACCTAAACCAAAACGAAGCAAAATATAAGCTTCTTGAGATGATTCCCTTTGATAGAAGTAACCACCAAACCAATAAGCCTTTGGCAGTGCATTTATAAGCTTACCCATCTAGACGCCATTGCCCACGAACTGTTTTCCTTAGAAGGTTGGGATCTGCACAGGTTGGGACACCGTTGACCTGATTGTAAGAACACATAACACTCGCCACTTTGCCTTCCTTCACGCACATCCGGAATGGCACATCGAAGGTGTCCTCTATGTCCTGCTTGCTAACCTGCGCGTGAAGCACAAACCACAAAGTAAGGTTCCACACTGAATAATATTACTATATTATGTGGTCCTATGGTCAATCATTGTTTTTTATAAGGGCTCTGGAAAAGTAGTAAACAAAACTACAAAAAGCATCCATGACCCGACAACATGATCAGTCCTCAAGAATGTAGCGCGCAAACAACTCAAACATGCAATGCCATATTGTTCAATTTAATAGTAAATATCATTGGATTGTTACAATTTTCACCTTGGCGTGTGCATTTGACATGCAAGCTTACAAACTGAAGCTTAGATCCTAACACGCTAGCTACTGACAAATTAATGTGGCTAGAGTTTATTTCAACAAAAACAAGTGGAAAAATAATTGATTATATTCTTTAATTATTACTATGCATGGTTGTCTATCGAGTTGTACAACTCACAGTAGCAGGAAAAAAGAAACAATATTGTTTGACGTCCATTCGTTTGAGTCATTCCCTATCTGTAAAACAAATGGAACAAGAAAAAGGAAAAATTGCAGACGCTCTAATATATATATATATATATATATATATATATGGATACTATTCTACTTTTTCCTATACAAGCTATGTGATTGTTTATTATTTTTTATTTTATTAATATTTCTAATAGTGTAATTAGAATCTTAAGTATTCCATTCCCAAAATAAAAAAAGAATCTTAAGTATTGAATGATATAAAACACAGATAATTTTTTCAGTAGAAGTATCTTAAAATTTTTATTTAAGAAACTTATTACATAAAGGACCGGCGAAAGTGCTAAACCGGACAAGGTGCCATTTAACCTGGGGGCTCTTATTCAGAGGCCCATCATAGACTGTCCATCCTAAATCGTTGGATCCGCTCAAGTGATGAGGTTGTGTCAATGTAAAAGAGTAAATACCTGTTGTGCTGGTAAAAGTGGACCTCTTTGCAAATTACAAAATGACCCACCCCTGTTTTATAATTAGATGTGTGCGTGTATGTTTTTTTTTTTTTAATTTCTTGTCATTCTTTTTTTCATTGACATTGACATCCATCGAGAAGAGTATTTTAGACCATCATTTGAGTCAGCGTTAAGAAATTAAATATCATTTAATGTTTACTAATTATGCTCACGGGAACAAATTATGGGAGATAGTTGGTTTTAATACTTTTTGTTTTGTTTTAATACTTTTGAATATGTTTGTAGATTGAAAACCACTTCTAGACGAAAATCTTTGTTCATAAATAAAATAGATATATTTTTATTAATATTATATGATTATAAAATTTAATTGATAATATAAATTAATTAAAACTAGTTAATAGAAATTCTCACCGTCAGCTGTGGAATGGAAGATATTATTCAATAAATGAGAATGAGAGAAAATATTATTTCAAAGATTAGAGATTACTTTAAAATTATATGATTTGATGAAATTTTAAGTTAATACTTAAATGGAAAAGCTAGTAAATGATTTTTTTACATAAATTTAATCATTGAAAAAAATATGTAATATTATTTTAGTCCTTGAGAAATTTTTTGTATAAATTTAATCGTTAAAACATGCATGTGATATCACCTTGAGTCTTGAAAGATACATTTGACATTTATTTGATTTGCTAATTCTATAAATTCATGAACTTATTGAATATTAAATGCATCTTTCAAATATTAAAGTGATGTCACATGTATCTTTCAGTTATTAAATTGATGCCAAAAATCTTTTAGGGGCCAAGTTAATATGATGTGTATATTTTAGAAACTAAATTAATGTCAAAAGTCTTTTAGGATCGAAACTAATTGACATCATATATATCTTTAGGGGATGAACTAGTTTAATCTATTTAAACTTATATAGGTAAACATATATTCAATTTGTTAAATATATTTATTGCAGGTAAGAAGAAAACAAGTGATGAAGCAATATATTTGGACTTAGGGTTTAAGGTTTAGGATTTAGGTTTGATTAGATTCTTTAAAATTAAAGGGAAAAAAGTGATTACTTAACAAAAAAGCAATATTAAAATTCCCTCATCTTCATACCTAGTAATATCAAATATAATCAAACCTAGATTTTGAGAGATTAATTTATTTATACAATACTAGTCAAGTTGGAATATGGGGTTTCAATATATTACTTACTAATGGATATTATTAATTTAGAATCAATTGCTTGTTGAAGTTATTTATAGAATAAATATGTCATGTAATAAATATTTATTGCATACATTCAATGAAAACTATTTATTGTTAAAATTAGAAAAATTTTGAAGTTGATTACCATTTTTTGTCCATCATATAGTAAGAACTAAGAAATATAAAATTTGCACCCCATCACCGTGGCTCTTTCCTTTTCAATTGCTCTGTTTGTCCTTCAAAGTTCAAAGCCTAATCCCAACTAGTAAACCGCCTATGTCGTGCCCCGGACATAATTAAATGGGTACAAAATCAAATTTTAGAAGCTCATGGGATAAAAACAAAAGCTCAGAAGTCAATCTGAACCGGATAAAAAAAATGGAGGTTCCCTACTGCGCCAAAACATTCGGGGCCCACCTTATTAAAAGCCACCAACCGGACAATGTGGCGTACACAAAAGTAGTTGCAAGTTGCAACCTCAGCAATGGATAATATCAAGACGAGCGGTCCACAGCCCAAAATCCCAACCGTAATTTCCACATAGCATGAAGTAAGGCGTACCTTAGCATTAAAGTGAAAGCGATCCACACCGTTCCAATTATCTAGGTCATAAGCCGTAAAGTGTTTGCAAGATGCAGCCACCTTCAACCGGTTACCATTCGTTCCCTGCAGCCCCTTCACGTAATTGGCAGCATATCTACCGGCTAGCAACGGGTCCTCACCGGGAGTCTCCTGTCCACGGCCCCACCTTGGGTCTCTGAAGATGTTCACGTTTGGGCTCCAATATGTCAGCCCCGCCATCCCTCCATTGTACATCGCCCTCGCTTCATCTGAGACGACCTGTCAGACCAAATAAATAAATAAATAAAAGAGAGAGAAAATTGCTTGTGTCCTATATTCATTTCGATCAATTTTTATTTCAATCATTTCAAATCAAATTATGACATGTGATCATTATTTTTCAAATGATTAATTTTAAAATTGAAAACATAAAAGTTGTTCGCTTCTCATGATTTAATTTGAAAAAATGTTATTTATATTAATAAAATATAAGACATCATGTCAATTTAGATCTTTATTTATTATTAAATGATATGTGAATCCTATTTGAATGAGACCTAAATCTCATCTGATGATAAATAAGGTATGAGTTAGTATGATATCTCATACCTTATGAGTATAAATAATTCAATTCTTTAATTTGAGTAATGAACCTAATAAATCTAAGAAATTTGATCTAAATTATAAATAAAAAAAATTGTGACGATTTGTGTGCATCATTATCACCTCCATACGTTTGAATTTTTCTTCCCTAAAACTAAAGATTTATCAATTTAATTTTAATATTTTTTATATTAATATATATAATTGTATATTAGTATGTTATGAAATGCTGGCTTAAATATAATTTTGATTCATAAAAAATAAACGAATGCTGGTTTTGATGTTCTCGAATTTTTTTAGCTTGGTTTTAATTCAAACATTTATGCATAATATGATTGCTAACTGGCATGTTGGATTAAATGACTTTACATTTCATTAGCTAGTTCAACATTTGATATAAAAAGTCCAACGATAAAGACTAGAGCCAAACGGTTATAAATGTTTAGATCGAAATAAAACAAAACTAAATTCAAGGATCAAAACCAAAGTTGTTATTTTTCAAGACAGAAACGTATTTAAGCTTAAAATATCTAGTTATTTTAAAACTATAAGAATAATATATCACTAATTAATAATACAAATTATATAAGTAAATAATTATTTTAATACACCACTGATATAAAAAATATATTATCACCAATCATATATCACTATAGGTAACATCTTTAAAAATACATTTGTGAAAATTAAAAACTTTTATCGGTGTGATTATATATTATTAAATTAATTTATGAGTGAAAGTTAACTATATTTATTAATGTAAAAATATATAATTGAATAACCATATAAAATACTTTTTATACTGTTAACGCATCAAAATTAAATATTACTACTTGAATTTAATATTCATATCAATGCAGTGAAGCAGACTTAAGGTGCGATTGTTTCTTTTTTTAAAGTTCTTGTGAAACCTAGATATTATATAAAGGTTAAATTAATACTTATTTAATTTAAATAGAATTTTGTGATAAATATTTTGATATGAGATGGACTCAAAAAATGAATATTATATTTTTTCTATATATGCAACCGTGCGTCTACTAAGAAATTTAAAGGATAAGAAACATATTTTCGTTAATTATTAAATTATTTTTGATATATTTTCTTTATAAACTTTGCTTATAATGTCATTTAATTTATATTAGTAAATCATATAAACTATTTAATTTTATTAACAATATCTCAAAAATGATAAAAAAAATTTATATATAAATAATTGAAAAAGTAAAATACTTTACACTCAATATCAAACTCCTAATAATTATTTACTTGAAAAAGACAAGTGTAAGTCCTAATTGTTACGTGCTTCATGTTTTGATTTAACTGTACGCAAAAGTAATTGATACAAATACTCACCTGACCAATCGCTTCCCACAATGATGCATTGAATGAAGCAGCAGTAGTGATGACTTGAGGGAAACTAGTGGCGCCTGGGAATGGGCCACCGAACTTTGTTCCAGGGCCCACATTCGACACCCCATGGAGTGCCTCAGACCACCACTCGTATCCTTTGATCCCAAGCCTTGGAACTGCGGCGGCATTGTTCACTAGGAGCCTAACCTTCTCTTGCAGTGTCAGCCTTCCAATGAGGTCCTTCACCCTCGCCCCAATTGGCAGTGACACCCTGCAAAAGGGCAAGCTCTTTGTGGCTGCGTCCTTAGGGTCACAGGCGAAGGGGTCACGTGCCTCGCCACCCAATAGGAGGAGGAGGAGGAGGAATAAGATAGGGACGAGGGGTGATGAGAAGATGGAAGCCATTTGATAAGAAAAATAATAAAAATAAAGATATTGTGTATAGATGTAAAGCGTTGGTGGTTTGTGTAGTTATGGAGTGGAGGGAACGGACAATAAAATGTATATATAGGTGAGGCGACGACATGTCCAAATGCCACTGTTCATTGTAGTTGACTTGCGCTGTAATAGATAGAGCTCGCTTAGCTAATTAGCGGGCCATTTGATGATTGGATTTTTCATTATGCGAAAAAAAAAACAGAAAAGCCGTTTTCAGGGAATTAAGCAACTTGGCTGGTGAGATTTCAATAAAAGTTGGTGGCTAACAAAGAAGATCGGTAAGCCAATTGAACAAATTAACAACCGAGAGAATCTAACTTCTGCCTGCAGCCATTTTTGAAATTTGTTTTTGCTTGTTTAATTAGTGCATGCATCACCAAGTGTGTTTGGATGGAGCAATTACAGGGGAACGTAATAATTTTGGCAACTTCAGAACCGTGGGGTCTTCTTGTAATAATTGTTTGACAGCATTTTAATCTTGTTAATTTTACGTAATTTTTCTACATTAATTGAATCTTGTGCACGACTCACTCACTTATTTAGGTATGTGTTTTAAATTTTAAATCGTGGTGTTAAATTAATATTGGTATCATAGGTAATATTAGTCTACCCTTTGATTGGATGTGCTTTGGTGATCATGTTACCGGGTACGGTTGGTCCTATTTTAGACATTAATAATTACGGCATGTGGATTATGTTAGATTGACTCTACTTATTTTCGGGTAACAATTTCTATCGTTTTATCTGGCAGGCATTACTTATTTTGGCCTGAAAAATATATTCTGATTTTTTGACAAATATTATGATAATTGTTGGATGAAAATTGATCTAAGAAACTAATAATTATAACACATAATTTTGAATATAAAAGTCTAGTAAAATTTTGTATTATCTAGTATTTTTCTTTGTGATAGTTTCTAGTTTAGAAAATATATCCACGAATAAGCGAGTGAGTCCCGCACAAGATTCCTTTGTGATAGTTCCCAGTTTGAAGGTCCCCTCGTTTTGAGTGGTTTTGAGCTTTTCTTTTTATCAAAAAAAAAAAAAAACAATTCCAGTTTAGAAGTCTAAATAAGCTATGGCCGAAAGACGAGAAAAAAGCCTGAGAAAGTAGCATTTATAACCTAATGACTAACGCTCATGGAAATTGACAAGTGTTGCTTACTAGTTTTTTTTTTTTTTTTGCAGTAATCTATCAAATGTATGACTTGAATTTGATATAATTAAATTATTTATTGGTAGATGATTTGTAATTTTACCATTAATTTTTGTTGAGATTGATTTAATTTAAAATCTTACTTCATTTTGATTACAATCTTCACTTTTTATTAGTAAATAAAACCGCTGTCGAGCTATACACATTAACTATTCATTAGTTCCTTAGTTTTCACTGTTATGGTTGAGCTGTTAACTTTCTGAAATGGACTAAAACTGAAATAGGTTGAGTATATCACACATTATTCAAAGGTAGCTGATTAAAAAATAATATAATGGCAAGAAAAGTGGAGTCAGGTCCAACGGAAATTAGAGATCAAGAAAGCTTGGTCAATTATTGTCCCTTGCACCAATTTTAATTTGGATATTTACAAAAGTGCTCGTTGGTAGAGAGTAGCTTCGCTTACAAGTGAGGTGAGGATCAAAGCAGTACTTCTTGCTAAGATATATCAATCGTTTCAAACCCAAAGCCAGCCATGGTGGTGGATATGTCATCTGGACTGAGATCGCTGCATTACCGAGAGATGGGGAAGAAAAAACAAAAGAAAAAGAGTATTTACACTTTACGAAACAAGCAGCACAAGTGTTTGATCCAAATTGAATCCACTAAGATGAACTTTAATCTGATTAACTTAATCAATCATATAAGAAATCTTGAGTTATGGCGATTTTGTTCTAAAAGAAGTGATTAATTCTTTAGCCTATAAACTCTCCAAATCACTATATGAAGTCTTTGGACAAGATCAAATTAAGAGGAGTCAAATAGAAAAATAAATTGCATTAATGACTGAAAGTTATTACAATGAAATTGAAAATCAAATGCAAATGATAAACAAAAGGCTAAATTTTGGAGACTTGGAATTGTGTCCCCATTTACACAAGTACTCTCCTATTTATAGCCTACTAGTAACACTAATACACGATCATGGTTGTTCCTATTTTTTTTAGCAACCACTATCCGTTCTTCATCCTTCATGCACGTTCACTAGCCTTGAACTTATGGAGTCATTTTTCCTTTGTTGGGCCACTATCTCTTTGTGATCACACAAACCCAAACCATTCACCTTAGCCATAGCTTTGTCTTGGGCTTGTGTTTTCCTTGAGCCCAGCTTAATTATCCAACCATGGCTATCTTCTAGTTTTTATATTGGGCCTCTATTGGTAGCCCTTTTTTTTTTGTCTCCAACATATGCCTCCTACGCCTCTTATTTTAGTAGCCATTATGAGCTATGAGGTGTTAACATACGTTCCAGGCTAAAGTTTCTAGCATTACTGCTTTTCTTCTTCTTCAACTTCTTTGCGTGATTATTGGAACCACCATCTACTTCAAATTTATGTTACAATCTTCTTCTTCTTTGAATATTTCTACTTCCTTGCTGGTTTTTTCTTCTCCATATCATTAATTATGTCTTCATATCAGGGCTCTAATTCTCAAAACCTTGATCTTCTCGACCCTTGGATAACTGATGTCCCTCATTCAGCTCGCTTCATGATCAAGCTAAAGATCCAAACACAGTTGTGGCCGCTCTTGAATCTTTGCAGAAATCAATGGTGGCAACCAAAGGTTCTTCATCCTTTGAGAAGGATAAGATGGCAGCCATTTTGATTCTTTTTGATAATGAAGGTGCCAATTGTTAGCTCCAAAACCTTTCAGAAAGCCTTAATGCAAAAGGTTTTGAGTGGTAACACAACCAATTTGGAGAAAATATTTTGAAGAAGGACTAATGTTTCCCTTGAGTTTCTTGAAGCATCAAACAGGTTGTTACGTTAGCATAACACAGTTTTTAAAGCGAAAAAATTTTCACATGACATTTGCAAACATGTTTAATCTCATTTTGAAGAGATTAGGATTTGATGAAAGTGAAAAATATATCGCCGAATGAATGTATACATGCTTAACATATTGAAGAACATTCATAAATACAAAAAACCAAGGTGCAAATCTTTAGAAAGTAGCATGCGACTTCAGAAAGTATATTTCAAGTGCAGATTCTAATCCAACTCTGAAGCAAGTATATGCTACAACCTTCCATTATCATTATCGCAATCATATCATCATCTACTAGCTTTGATTGAAGACTGAAAGATTGGAAAAAAATCAAGAAATTGATATCGTTTTTTATAAAAAATGTTTCATAGTGAAAAGGTGCACTTTACAGGAAAATAAGGGAAATTTAAAATTCGAATTTAAAGTCAAATCCAGTCACAGGCTGGCGTGACTCTCTTCTATCAACTTAGTAAACTACCCCAATTTCTGGAAGGAAATGTTCAGAAAGCTCATTCAGAAAGAAAAAAGCAATTTCTAAAGATAGTCTCAGAAACTTCTGTTTTACAATGGCTTCTATATAGCTCTGACAAACGCCAAGCTACTCCTCTAGATTGCATTTCCAAGATAGAAACAGATGATCAACATATGTCATTTGGACAATAGATCAAGGGCAACGATCATAAATGCAAAACATCTATAAATAAAAATGTTGTGGTTACAACTCAAGATACTTTTGGGAAGAAGTGTTGAAACATTGAAAAATTTTCTCTTCATCTTTTTAGTAAAGACATTACTATTTGTAGTCAGTTTCTTCTTGTAAAAATCTTCTTTATATGTTCTTAGTAGATCTTATGTTCTTCCTAGGAAGAATCATAGAAAGAAGTTATTCAAGTTTTCCAAGTCTGTCACTGCATATCTTACAAAAACTTGAGTGTTTGTTAGTTTGAGTGAAAAACCTAAACACAAACCTTTGTAACCTTGATCCGGTAGTTATCGTCAAGAGTTAGCGTGGAGAGGCTAAGCAAAGACTACTTGTAATGTGATAGTAAGAGTGAACTACTGGTCATGGGTTAGCTTGGAGGGGCTGGCTAAAGATTATTCAGGTGTGACAGTAAGAGTGAACTATTGGTCATTGTGTTAGCTTGGAGAGGCTAGTCAAAAACTGCTCAAGTGTGACAGTAAAGTGTATTGGCTGGTCACTGGTAAGAGCTTGGAAAGGCTACTGTAAAGACTATCCAACTTTCTCAAGTTAAGAAAGATTTTTAGTGGAACTCAACGGTGGTTGAGAATTGGATATAGGCAAGTTGATCGAACTAATATAAAAATACATGTGCATTATCTTCTTCTCCCTTAACTCCTTTATATTAATCGCATTTTGCCTATTATATCGTGTTTTCTAAAAATCCAACTTATATGCGCTTTTATCATACATGCTGTAGTTGAGAAAGTAGTTTTATGAAGTAACTAACATTGTTTCCATTGCACTTCAAGTTAAACACTTGATAGTATATTGTTTAAGTTTTTTAGAAACAAAGAAGGAAAGAAAAAGTGAAGCACAATTCAACTCCCCATTCTCATGCACTTTTCTATCTACTCCAATTACATACTTGTCCTAATGAGCTTTACACAAACTGGCTTGATAAGGTTGATGAGAAAAAAGTCCAACTTTGGAGAACAGGGGGCATCTATGAGATGGTCATGTTCTCCAAATAAGAGTTTTCCCCCAAAGCAGGATTTCTTGATTGCCTTTTTAGGCTTATGGAATGTTTCTATCAATGCTTTTATCTTTCCTTTTGGTATTCTTTCTCTTACCCTTTATGATGTAGCGACCATCCTAAGGCTTCCTGTTGTAGGAGATGAGCTCCCCACTATGTATAACATATCTTTCCCCAATCGAGGATGTCCAGTTAATAGGAAGAATGCCTTTTGCCATACTTTTCTTGCCTAGCATAACTAGATTAATGGCCCTGTTTCTGAAGTTGAGCATCATGGCTTTCTCCTTTATTGGATTTGCAAGTTTTTTCTTTGTACCAACTCCCTTAAGCTTGTTGACTCACACAACTATTATGTCGCGGCCATCATTTCAACAAGATCAGTTAATGTAGCTACATTATTCCTTTCTCTATTTTATAAGTGTATGAATCAATGGGTTAGCCATCTAAAATTTCCTATACTTCCAAGGCCTTCATGGGTCTCCTTTAGATTTTCTATCTTTGGGTGAATGAGTATTTCCCTTCTTTATTCCATAACAGTGGAATAGCTATAGTTCCTATTTGACAGAGGATGTTGCTACCTCCTCAAATTAGAAATAATTTGTATGATAAGTTGCATAAAAAATGTAGTAAATGGCACAACTTAAGTCAACTCTCAAGGAGGCTTTATCACTGAGTTAGAAATTTGGGTATTTTCAAGAATTAAAATTGAAAGATAATGAATTTGCAATTAAAGACATTAGTGTAAGGTATTCCTAGGATTAGAACTAGTTATCACAGACCAAATGTTGAACACATTAGTAGCTATTAATAATAAATTATCAGCAATTATACTAGTGATCAATCGACTTCTAAAATTTGACCAATGCAAATAACTAACAAACGGTATCTCAATTTAATTAGAAATTACATTGATTTAAAGTACCAATTATTGTAGCTTAACCACCAATCGAAAAGTTGATTCTAATGTTCTTTCTCAAACATAAACTAATGGATCCATCAATTTATGCCCAAATGGTTTCCCTAAATGACGATTGTCAATTTAGTTATCCGAATAAAAATTGCAACAATCACAATAATAATTTTAAGAATAAAAGTTGCGGAACATTGAGAAAACTAATGTATTCAATATCAAAAGGAGTTTCAAACATCATTCTAATCCATCTTGAAACCCTTATACTACTAGTAAGAAGATCTACTCCTCCATATCTAGAGGACTACAACTATGAAAAATAAAAGAAAACCTGAAAATAATAGCAATAATCTTTGCCACAATCGCTAAGAACAAAGCACCTTTACTAATGGAATCGACAGGTGAGTCAAGAATAGAGAAGAAGATGTAGAGAGAGAATCCTAGTTGCTGCTATTCAGAAACTAAAACTCAAACTCAAACTAGGGTAAAAATCTATGTTAATCCTTTAAATACTACTCTCTAAAATAGCCCAAAATGGGGCCCTAAAATAGATTAATCATCTGTAATCTCATCATTACATATGCACTGCACTTTAAAATGAGCACTGCAGTGCTCTCTAGAGAGCGTTGCTTAAGCTTGTCATCTTAGTGCCTCTGCCGAGCATTGCAGCTGTAAATAAGCGTTAGCATTGCAGCACTCACTCGAGAGTGAGCTCCGACAATTTGCTCCTTTTCAGCTTGAAACTCTTTCCCAAGAGTTCCAGTGATGGAAGTTGTCGTCTACCTCCTCAAATTACAAATTATTTCAATATTAAGTTGCACAAAAAATGTAGTAAAGGAAACAACCTAGGTCGTCTTTCAAGGAGGCTTCAATATTTAGTTGGGAAAATTTGGGGTTTGAAAGAATAAAATTATAGCAATAGAAATTAAGAGTTAATAGCAACGAGATAATAGCAATAGTAAAAAAGGCACTTGTGCAAGGTATCTCTAGGATTGGAAATCAATTATCATTGACTAAATATTAAACCCATTAGTGGCTATTAGTAATAAATTACTGACAATTCTACTAGTGATCGATCGACCTCTAGAATTTGATCAATGCAAATAACTAATAAATGAGATATCAATTTATTTAGAAATCACATTAATTTAATGAGCCAATTGCTATATCCTAACTGCCAATCGGAAAGTTAATTTTAATGTTTTCCCTCAAATACAAACCAATAGATCTATTAATGTATACCCAAAGAGTTTCCCTAAACGACGATTGCCAATTTAGTTATTCCAATAAAGAGTATAACAATCACCACAATAATTAAAGGAATAGAAATTGCAGAACATTAAGAAAACCAATGCATTCAATATAAACAAAAGGTCTCAAATGTGATACAATCCATCCGAAAATCCCTACACTAGTAAAGAAATCTACTCATCCATCTCTGAAGGATTACAACAATGAAGATAAAAGAACCTGAAAATATATAATAACAATAATCCTTACCACAATCTCTAAGACAGAGCACATTTATCAATGGAATCCCTAAGGGAGAGAAGAATAGAGAAGGAGAAGAGAGAGATGTAGAGAGAATAATAGCAACTAAAGTGGCAATCTCAAAGTGAGTCCAAAGTTAGGGTAAAAGTCTATGTCAATCCATTATATATTGCTCTTTAAATTGGGTCAAAGTGGGGCCTAAAAATAGACTAAATGCACTGTTCTGCATTATCGTATGAGCACTGTAGTGCTCATTGAGCGTTGTGGCGCTCACCAGTGAGCTATGCTGATAAAAACCATTTTACAGGTGCTGTTAAGTGCTACAGTAATAAATGAGCACTATAGTGCTAGACAGAATCTAATCTGTCATTGGAACTAGAAATAGTAATTGTAGCCCTTTGAATAAGCTTTCCAACATCGTCAAAATCACCTCAATCGGACATCTGTAGCTCTAGATATTACAAAAAATACTAACTGGAGGTTAAGTTGAATAGTATCAGAACATTAGCAACTTTTAATCTTACAACTTGATTTTCACCAATATGCTCTTAAAACTGGGTTTTGATCTAAACATGAAAGTTATAGAGGATTTCTTAAGCTTTCCAAAACATCTTTATTTGTCTTAATTAGATCTCTGTAGAGAGAGATACAGATTTTCTCTTACAATACTTTTTACGAATGTGCTCAAATGAGCTCAAGAACTCTTCTATTTTACTCCCAAATTCTTCCCAATATTTTCCAACCTTGTTTTTAACATTTTGTACTCAATTCAAAACTCCTGCATGCAAAAACTATACTCAAAGAGACAGGTTAAATGCAACAGGCTCTAATCCAATAATTATTCTAAAATCAATATAAAAGCCATCAATTCTATAACATCCTAAAATTTTTTTAAAAATTAATTTGAGCTTTATTAGACATAATTTCAAAAATCTACCAGTTTCAATAATGATGAAGATAATCCAATGGATTTTCAAAAAAAAAAAATGAATAGTAACTTGCGGGCCTAGCGAGCCCGTCGGGACAGCCGAAACACTAGAATTGAGACCCAGAGGTGTCCAAAACTGAGAAATTATAGGATTAAGATTAGAAATGAGTAGGAATGAGAGTTTTATACCTAGAATTAATTTTTGAGCAATGTTTGATTACTCAAGTATGGTGATTTACCCGTTCAGTGAAATTTCGGTGTGCGATTTCTAACACTGAAAACTAATTTAATCTCTACAAAATGAAAGAGATTATCCACTTATATAGAATGAATGACTAAGATTGAATCTTGGAATACAAGATTAAATCCTAGCCACCCATTTTTCTTTCCTAGATTAATGATTATCTATTCATATCATATAATATTCCAACATTGTATGCATGGATCAAGTACAAAAATCCTCCAAAGGTTAGTGTTTTCCACTCATTCACTCAAGTTTGTGGGGTTATGATGCATACTCAATCACCTCAAATGAAAATGCATTACCATAAGCTTGCCATGGGTCTCATTCTCCATTTTGTTACACACATATGTATACCGAATCAAGAAGACTTACCTTTGGTTGAAATGGGACTTAGGTGAAGATGGATTAAAATATAGGCCAATGGGATTAAACCTTTAGTCAAAGAAGACAAAATGCATACACCAAGAGTATAAGTCTCTGAGGGTACACTTTATCTAATTAAACACAATTACAGGCCTTCCTTTTGCAATGTGGCACACCTTCAACTCAAATTTTTCCAAGTTATTTTTTGTTTTTTTGATGTGCCACTTATTTTTTATACATATTGTTCCTCCCGTACACTTAAATTGGGGCACGTTCTCATGCTCTTCCCCACATTTATGCTTAAGCACATATAAGAAATGCACAAATACTCTCCTAAGTCTAAGAGGTTGGGAAATTTTTGTTGTTTTTTTTTCTCTTGGCTAAGGATGTACTAAAATAAAAAATGGACAATAAGGCTCAAAGGAGCTAAATAATGTTAATATGCAAAGGTTGGCTATATGGGCAAGCGGTTGAAAACAAGAAAAATGCCTCAATCATATTCAAGCATGCACATGAAAACACATTTTCAGACAAGACCCTAAGCAAGTTCTAGAATGCAAATCCAAAGAGGAAAACACACATTAACAAATAAGGATGACATATGATAGTCCAATCAAAGAGGCTTAAAATCTTATAGGTAAAAGTGCAAGTACTCAATCCAAACAACACAGTGAATCCACCAAATATGCAATACAAAGTAAAGTTAATGCCAAACATGTTAATATAGTGTATGTGCTGTGAGCCTATACATGTGTTCTCTAAGATACCAAAGAGATGGTGTAAAATGCAAATAAAAAAAATATGATGCAAGATTCAAAACTAAAAATAAAATAAATAAAATACAGAAAAATAAAAGGAAATAGTATAGAAAAACCTCACGGTGGGTTGTCTCCCACCTAGCACTTTGCTTTAATATCCCTAAATTGGATGGTTAGGACCCTCATGGAGGCTGAGCAGCTTTAACCCAAAGATAAGCCAAGTGAGCCCTTAGATCCATAGGGGTCTCATGGAGGTGCATTAGCAGGTGCTTATCAATGGTGCACCGAATTATCTTAGACTTTTCTAACTCAATTTCACCATCAGAGTGGTTGACCAGGAATGGTCTCTTCCATCTAGAATTTGGCCTTCCAGCCAGAAGTTTTGCTTGGGACTCATGTAGCAAGATTCACTGTCCCACAGAGGGCTTCTTACCCAACATAGGTTAGTCATAAAGCACCTGGCAAACTGATGACTGCTACCTAGGTGGTGTACTTGTATCTGAAAACTTGAGACATTCTAAAATGACAGGTGCGTCATATCCCATAGAAGAAGAAAAAGTGGAGAAAGGGGGATCTGGATCTTTACAGAGCATATTTCTACAAGCATCATCAGCTAAAGAGTTAATAACATCATTGCTAAACACAAAGTGTTCCTCATAGGGATGTTTTATCACATCAGATAAGTTAAATTGGACCTTCATGTCCCCATACTCCATGGATAATGTGCAAGCATAAACATCAATCATAGTTCTAGCAGTTTTCAAAGAGTCTACCCAAGATCAATGTATGATGGCTGGCATTGGTGTCATTCTCCATCTCAAGCACATAGAAATTAGCAAGGAATATTAAATCATTTACTTGTATCAGAACATCTTCCAATGCTCCCTTTGGTCTCGTGATGCTACGCTTAGCAAGCTAAATTTACAACTGAGTAGGCTTTAGCTCTCCAAAGTGTAAGGACTAATAGAGTGATTTTGGCATCACATTAATGCCAGCTCCAAGGTCAGCTAGGGCTCTCGTGATATGCAAGTTCCTAATGGTGCAAGGAACATAGAATGTGCCCGGGTCCTTACACTTAGTTGGCAGGTTGTTTGGCTTGATGATGGAGGAAACATTTACCCCCATGGTCAACTTGTCTTCCCCACTGCCTTTTTGTTTTCTCTTATTGGTGCAAAGATCCTTCAAAAATTTTGCATACTTTGGAATTTGTTTGATTGTATCCAATAGAAATATATTCACATGCACTTTTCAGAATGTTTCCAGTGTGTCCAGATCCAAATCTAATGCAATAAATTTTCTGGGATAGATCCTCTGAGGAAAAGGTAGTAGGGGAGTGAAGTCTGGCAGTTCCATGGGCTCTATGGGGTGCTGCAGTGCTGTTTGAGCACTGCAGCGTCCAACAAAAGACTTTTCAATTATGTGCTTCCTTGGCTGAGTGCTACGGTGATCCTTTAGCACTGCAGCGCTCACCGATGGGTCTTTTGTATCCAAATCACTAACAAAAACATCATCATGCTCACTGTCGGGCTCAACCGAAACCTCTTCTCGCTCATTTATTTCTTATCTTTCTACATCTGTAGGCCTTGTTAACTCTAGAATTTTTGTTCCAGACCTAAGAGTGATAGCACAGATATTTCCCCTTGGATTGGGCATGTTCTAAGAAGATAACTGGGAGGCTGGGGTTTACTTACTCCGATTTTGCTTTATTTGGGTCATTTCCTCTCTCAACTGGCATTTTCTTTTCTGATTTCCTATATTTTCTCCATCATCATCTTCATAATCTCAGTCATAGTAGATCTAAAGATGGAGGTGCAGGGAGGGCCGGTTGCCTCTGATAAGGTACCAAATACTTTTGCTAAGAAGGTTGTCCTTGTAGCCATGAATTATTTCCCAACTTCAAATTGGGGTGATTCTTCCACCTGGAGTTATAAGTGTTCCCAAATGGGAACTAGCCTGTCTGATTCTAAAGTTGACTCTAGAAAGGATTTGTTGCCATTACGCCAGTGGTTGATTCATCTTGCAGGGTTGGGCACATACCAGTGTGATAGTCATTAGAAATACATATGCCATAGATCTTAGGAACCACTAGAGTTGCTGCCTGGCTAACCATTAACTGCTTCATTAGCCTAGAGAGTGCTTGTAATGTCTGGGTCAACATTGGGTTCTCTGGCTGACTTACTTCATGAAGGCCCCTTGTATTGGTTGCAATCTTGGAGCTAAATTACTTAAAATTTGTAGCCATATTCTTAATTAAAGCACGGTACTCTGCCAGAGTCTTATCCAAAAGTGCCCCTCCACTAGTAGAATCTATCATGCATCTATCAGTAGGTACCAACCCCTCATAAAAGTATTGAAGGAGGAGTTGCTCCGAAATTTGATGATTGGGGCAACTTGCACAAAGGAGCTTGAAGCACTTCTAATATTCATGTAAAGTCTCATCAGCCTGGCAGATTACATAGGTTTCTTTTCTGATAGAAGCCACTCTAGAAGCGGAAAAATATCTCTCCAAGAAAAGCCTTTTCATCCTTATCCAACTGTTTACAATCCCATCTAGCAAATAAAAGAACCGGTTTTCTGCAGCACCCTCTAGGGAGAAAGGGAATGCTCTTAGTTTAACATCATCCACTCTACCCAATTGGGTCTCATGTCAGAACAAATCATGTGTAGCTTCTTCAAATTTTGGTGGGGATTAAGCTCAAAATCATTGTCTAGCCTATGATAAGTAATGACCAAGGGCTGCTGGGTGAAATCAAGAGCAGTGAGCTCTCTCAGTGTCATGTTCCATCTCCAATGTCACTTGTATTTCCTGAAACACTAAATAGAAGACCAGAATATTCAGATGATTCTACTTGTTGATGCTTTGTCTGTCTAATTTTTCTTAAAAGTTTTCTCACTTTTAAATCAAGAGGTATCAAATTTTTAGCAGATAGAGAACGCCTCATACAAGGGAACATAATTTTTGTTTCATTTTTTTCCAGAATAAAATAAATTGCAAAAAATAAAAATAGTAAATAAATGAATAAAAATAAAATAAAATAAAAAATAGAATAAAATAAAAATAGAAAAATAGCAACTAAGTTTTAATGCCTCCCGGCAACGGCGCCAAAATTTGACGGAGGTTGTCACCTACCCCCTCAAATTTGAAATTATTTCAATGCTAAATTGCACCAAAAATGGAGTAAAGGGAACAACCAAGGTCGTCTCTCAAGGAGGTTTCAATATTTAGATGGAAAAATTTGGGGTTTGAAAGAATGAAATTATAGCAATGAAAATTAAGAGTTAATAGCAACGAGATAATAGCAACAGTAAAGAAGGCATTAGTGCAAGGTATTCCTAGGATTAGAAATCAATTATGATTTACCAAGTATTAAACCCATTGGTGGCTATTAGTAATAAATTACTAGCAATTCTACTAGTGATTGATTGACCTCTAGAATTTGACCAATGCAAATAACTAAAAAATTATATATCAATTTATTTATAAATCACATTAATTTAATGAGCCAATTGCTATAGCGTAACTGTAAAAAAGGAAGTTAATTCTAATATTATCCCTCAAATATAAACCAATAGATCTATCAATTTATGCCCAAAGAGTTTCCCTAAATGACGGTCTTCAATTTAGTTATTCCAATAAAGATTATAGAAATCAATATAATAATTAAAGGAATATAAACTGCAGAACAATAAGAAAACCAATGTATTTAATATAAACAAATGGTCTCAAATGTCATCCCAATCCATCCGGAAATCCCTACACTAGTAAAGAAATCTACTTTTCTATCTCTAGAGGATTATGACAATAAAGATAAAAGAACCTGAAAATAATAGCAATAATCACTGCCACAATTTCTAAGACAGTGCACCTTCACCAATAGAATCCCTAAGAGAAAGAAGAATAGAGAAGGAGAAGAGAGAGATGTTGAGAGAGAATAATAGCAACTAAAGTGGCAACTTCAAAGTGAGTCCAAAGCTAAGGTAAAAGTCTCTATCAATCCTTTATATACTGCTCTCTAAAATGGGTCAAAGTGGGGCCTAAAAATTGATTAAATGAGCTGTTCTGTGTCATCGCATGAGCACTGTAGCGCTCATTAAGCGTTGCGATGCTCAGCAGTGAGCTATGCTGATAAAAACCATTTTCTTGAGTCTTTGTTGAATCTTTGTGGCGCTAAATAAGTGCCGCGATCTTTGGACAAAATGGAATCTATCCTTGGCACTTGAAATAGCAATTGTAGCCTTTTGAATAAGCTTTCCAATGCCACCAAAATCACCTCAATCGAACATCTTGCTCCAGATATTGCAAAAATACTAACTAGAGGTCAAGTTAGACAACATCATAATATTAGCAACATTTAATCTTGCAACTTGATTTTCACCAAAATGCTCTTAGAACTGGGTTTTGAGATGAACATGAAAGTTATAAAGGACTTCTTGACCTTTTCGAAACATCTTTATTTGTCTTAACCTGATCCCTAGCGAGAGAAATACAAATTTTCTCTTACAATGCTTTTTGCAAATATGCTAAAATGAGCTCAAGAACTCTTCTATTTTGCTCCCAAATTCTTCCCAATAGTTTTCAACCTTGTTCTTGTCATTTTGCACTCAATTCAAAGCTCCTGTATACAAAACTATACTCGGAGAGAAAAGTAAAATGCAACAGGCTCGAATCTAATAATTATTTTAAAATCAATGCAAAAGTCATCAATTCTATCAAAATCACACAATGAGGAATAAATCAAATCCTAATTAATCATTTCGATAACTCAACAAAACTCAGTCTTGTTAGTAAGATAAGTGGCGTAAATGCCCCTTATCACCTAGTCTTGTTCTTGACACTTTGCACTTAATCCATATAGCTCTTGTGAACAAAACTATACTTAAAGAGACAAGTTAAATACAATAGGATGTAATCCAATAATCATCCTAAAATTAGTATAATAGTCAATGATTTTATCAAAGATACACAATAAGGACCAAATCTAGATCCTAAGTATTAACATCAATAACTCAATTAAACTTATGTAAAAAGCTATATTTGGTAGAAAGATAAGTGACATAAATGCCCCTTATCAAACTCCTCCGCATTTAAACTTTCGCATGTCCTCATGTGAAAATAAGATTAGACCAAGACATGGATGAGAAATGATATACAAGGACTAGATTAGACTCCTAACTCTAAAATTACATAATACATGAAAAGAAATGACAATACACTAATCCAACGAGCCTAGAGGCACAAAAGTAAGCTTTTACACTAATAATCAAGAAAATTTCAACAAGCAAGGCATAAACAAAAAACATAGCATACAAGATAGAATCCACATTCATGATACATTGACCAAGTACAAAATTCCTCCTAGATCAGTGTTTGCCACTCATTCATTCAAGTGTTTTGGGTTATGATGCTCACTCAATTGCCTCAAATAAAAATACGTTACCATAGACTTGCAACAGGTCTTGTTCTCCATTTGTCACACACACATATAGGTTGAAAGTTAAACGAGAAGAAGGGGTTGAATTGTGTTTTAACTTCTTTTTACCTATTTCTAAAAACTTTAAACAACTATCCTTTTTAGACTTCAAGTACAGCAGAAAACTATTAGCCAAGATCAGAAAGTCACTTTTTGAACTAAGTTAAAATATGAAAATGAGTTTAAGACAGACTTTCAAAAATGTATTACAATAAATCACAGAACAAAATGTAAAACAGATGAAAGAGTATAGAGATACTGCACAGAGAGTTCTTATACTAGTTTGGCTAATCCTAGCTACTTTCAATTCTCAACAACCTGTTGAGTCCCACTAAGTCAACCCTTTCTCAACCCTGAAAAAGTAAGATAGTCTTTTAGTAGCTTTCTCAAGCTATCTTATATAACCAGTAGCTCACTCTCCTATTACTCCCAAGTAGTCTTTAACTAGCCTCTCTAAACTAGCCTTACAATGATCACTATTGGATCAAATTACAAAGATTTGATAAAGGTTGGTTCATTCCAACAAATAAACACTCAAGTTTTCTTAGAATAAAATAGTGTATGACCTAAAAACTTGAATGACTTCTTTCTAACAACTCTTCCTAGAAAGTTGCTGTCTAATAAGAACTTAGAGATAATATTTTTACAGAAACTGATTTACAAGAAGTGATATCTTTACAAAAGAAGATGGAGGATTTGCGTTTCGCAAGTTTTTCAAAGATTCAACAAGAAGTCTTAAGATGTAAGCACTTGACTTCCTTTTATACTTGATCTGTAATATCAGACCATTGTCCCTTGATTAGTTTTCCTTGTGACACGTGTTAATCTTGGAAATGCAATCTAGAAGTCTAGCTCAGCTATATTAAAGCTACTTTTGTAGTTGCAGAGACCATTATCAAATGAGGTTTCTAAATGTAGCATCAAAAACTACTTTTTAGTTTCTATACGAGGTTTCTAAACCTTTTCTTCTAGAAGCTAGAATGGTTGACCAAGTGAAATGGTGAGATGTCATTGTTAGTCCTTCTTTAGGTTTGACATTACTTTGAAATTCAAATTTTCCCTCCTATTCTGTAATACATGATTTCCGAGTAAACGTGCTTTTTGATGTGCTTATTCAGTCTCTAATCTTCTTATTGACCTTCATTTCTTCAATCAGAGCTTGTTAGTGATCTTATCATTATGATTGAAGACAATAACTTGCTTTAGAGGAAGATAGATTTCTTCATTGCATTACATTCTAAAGATGGAACTCACTTAAGTCCGTTTCAAGTATTATTTTTAATTGCATTTAAGTTTTGAATCTATTTGAATGGGATTAATCATGTTGAAACTTGTCAACATGAAAATAAAACTTGTTGATGGAACTTATATGCTAATGAGAATGGTCTTGTTGACTGCTCAAGAATCTCAAGTAAAAGATTAATCCATTCTTCAAAATATTTTAACAAAATTGGTTTTATTGTCACTCAAAACTTCAATATATAGGGTTCTAAAGATAACAACTCATGCATAATGAATCAAGAGGACTTACATTGGATCGTAATAGGGCTTAGGTGAAAGTAGGTAAATATCTAGGCCAATTAGCTAAATCCCTAGTCAAAGGGGAGAAATGAATACACTAAGAGTATAAATGTTTAAGGATACACTTTGTCTAACTCAACACAATTATAGGCTTTTAATTTCCAATGTGGCACACCTTCAGCCAAACTTTTCCAGAATTTTTTCTTTTCAATCAACTTCAATCACTTTGCTTCTTCTTTTTTTTTTTCTTTTTCATTTCCTTAATATGCCACTTGCTGAATTTCTTTTTGGCCACTCATGGATACATATTATCCCTCCCCTACACTTAAATTGGGGCATGTTCTTATGCTCTCCACCACACTTAAGCCCAAGCACTTATGAGAAATGCACAAATGCTTTCTTAAGCCTAAAAGGTTAGGAATTTTTCATGGTTTTTTCACTTTTGGCTAAGGATGTGCTAAGACAAAAGAATGCGCAATAAGACTCAAATGGGCTAGACAATGGTAACATGCAAAAGATGGTTATATAGATAAGTGGCTATAAATAAGAAAAATGCCTCAGTCATACTCAAGTATGCACATTGAAAAATATTTTCAAACAAGACCCTAAGCAAGTTCTAGAATACAAATCCAAAGAGGGAAACACACATGAACAAACAAGGATGGCACATAATAGTCCAATCAAAGAGGCTCAAATCTCACAAGTAAAAGTGGATGCACTCAATCTAAACAACATAGTGCATAACCAAGCATGCAATAAAAAAATAAGTCAATGTTAAGCAAGTCAATAAAGTGCATGTGGTGTGAGCTTAGATATGTAATGTCTAAGGCACCAAAGGGATGGTGTAAGATATAAATAAAATAAAATAGGATGCAAGAATCAAAACTAAAAATGAAAATAAATAAAATGCATTAAAATAAAATAGAAAAGTAAAGAACTTTTTCATGGTGGGTTGTCTTTCACCCAGCACTTTACTTTAATGTTCCTAAGTTAGATGGCTATGACCCTCATGGAGGGTGTGAAGCTTCAACCCAAAGAAGTGATATCTAGGCCCCTAGATCCTTAGGGGCTTCATGGAGGTGTTATAGCTGGTGCCCATTACTCTTACAACAAATCTTGGATTGGGGGTTGTTTAACTCAATCATACCATTGGGGTGCACTTTGGTGACTAAGAATGGTCCCTTCCACCTAAATTTTAGCCTCCCAGTCATCAGTTTTTCCCAAGGCCCATGCAACAAGATCCTTTGCCCCTCACAGGGCTTCTTTCCTAATATTGGATGATCATGAAGCACCCTTGAAATTGATGAATGCTGCTTGGGTGGTGTACCTGTATCCTCAAGCTTGGAACATTCTAACATAACAGGCTCATCATATCCCATGGAGGAAGAAAAAGTGGGAACGGGGGGATGTGCATCCTTATTAAGGAAAATACCATATGCATCTTCTACTATGGAGTCAATGACATCGATGCCAAACACAAAATGTTCTCATGAGGAAATTTCATAGCATCAGATAAGCATGTCCCCATACTCCGTGGATAATATGTCAGCAAAAACATCAATTATGGTTCTAGTAATTTTCAAAAAAGGTCTTCCTAGGGTTAATGTATACTGGCTAACATCAGTGTCATTCTCCATCTCAAGCATATAAAAATCAGTAGGCAATATTAAATCATTTACCTATACTAGAATATCTTCTAATACTCCCTCTAGCCTAGCGATGTTATGGTTAAGAAGCTGGATTTGCAACCCAATGGGGTTAAGCTCTCCAAAATGCAGGGATTGGTAGAGTGATTTTGATATGACATTAATACTAGCCCCAAGATTAGCCATGGCTTACTTTATGTGCAGGTTCCCAACGGTGCAAGGAACATAGAATGTGCTTAGATCCTTACACTTGGTTGGTAGGTTGCATGGGTTGATAATGGAGGAAGCATTTAGCCCCATAGTCACTTTCTCCTTCTCACTGCCCTTTGTCTTTCTTTTATTGACACACAGATCCTTTAAAAATTTTACATACTTTGGGATCTATTTGATTGCATCCAATAGAAGTATATTCACCTGTACCTTCCTAAATGTTTCCCAAGCTTCTAGATCGAGTTTTGCAACAGATGCTTTCCTGGTTGCATGCTTTGAAGGAATGGTAGTAGAGGAGTAGGGTCTAGGTCGCTCAGGGGTTTTGTAGAGCATTGCGGCGCTCAACAGAATGCTTCTCTATTGCTTGTTCCTCCCCAGCAGAGCGCTGCAACACTTCTTTAACGCTATGGTGCTCACCGAAGAGGCCTCCTACTACTGAATGTCCATCTGGACTTTCTGTGGAGCAATGTAGTGCTTAGTAGAAATTTCTCTGGATTGATTTTCCTCTTTGTTTTCCTTTTATGCAAGCCTTGTCACCTTTGGAATTTTCGTACCTGACCTTAGGATGATTGTATTAACATTTCCTTTACGATTAAGTACAGTTTGAGAAGGAAGTTGGTAAGCTAAGGCTTGCTGACTTTGATTGTTTTTCATTTGAGTCACCTCCTCTCTTAGTTGGGCATTCTCCCTCCTTATCTCCTACATCTGCTCCATCATCATCCTTATCATCTCAGTCATAATGTTCCACCTAGTAATTTTGCTGTGAAGATTAGCCTTGTTATTGAGAATTGTTTTCCCACTTCAGATTGGGGTGATTCTTCCAGCTAGAGTTGTATATGTTTCCAAATGGGAATTGGCCTGACTAGTTTTGAGGTTGACTTTAGAAGGGGTTTGATATTGCTACCTCGGTGGTTGAGCCATTTTGCAGTGCTGGACACAAGCTTGTGTGATGATTATTAGAGGTACAAATGCTACAGACCTTGGGAACCCCTAAAGTTACTGCTTGGTTAACCATCAACTACTTCATGAGCCCAGAAAGTGCCGTAAGGTCTGGGTCAATGCTAGATTCTTTGGCTAGCTAACCTTATGAAGGCCCTTAATACTAGTGGATGTCCTGGAACCAAACTATTAAAAATTTGCAACCATATTTTCAATCAAAGCACGAGCCCTTGCCAATGTCTTATCCAAGAGTGCCCTCCACTAGAAGCATCAATCATGCACCTATTAGCAGGTACAAGTCCCTCAAAAAGTTATTAGAAGAAGAGCTATTTCGAGATCTGATGGTTAGGGCAGCTTGTACAAAGAAGCTTAAAACGCTCCCAATTCTCAAGTAGAGTTTCATTAGACTAACGGATTCTAGATATCTCTTTGTTGATGGAAGCTACTTTAGAGGCAGGGAAATATCTCTCAAGAAAAAGGCTCTTCATTCCTATCCAACTATTCACAATTCTATTTGGCAAATTAAAGAACCAATTTTCTACAACACCCTCTAAGGAAGGAGGAATGCTTTGAGTTTAACATCATCCACCTTTACCCTTATCGAGTCTCATGCCAGAGCACACCATATATAGCTTCTTCGGGTGTTGGTATGGCTCTAACCCAAATAGCCCATGGAACTTGGACAAAGCGTGGAGCATATACCCCTTAAGCTCAAAATCATTGTCAAGTATGGAGTATATAATTGCCAAAGGCTGCTGGATAAAATCACAAGCAGTGAGCTCCCTAAGTGTCATGTTGCGATCTCCCATGTTACCTATATCACTTGAAACAGTAAACAAAGGATTAGAATGCTCGTATAGTTCCTCTTGTTGATGCTTTTCTTGTCTGATCCACCTTAAAGTTTTCTCAATTTCAAAATCAAGAAGTATTAAATTGCCAGCAGATAGGGAACGCCTCATACAAGAGAACAATCGAAAATAAAAAAATAAAAAACAAAAGCAATAATAAAAAAAGAAAATTGAAATAAAATAAAATAAAATAAAAACAGTAAAATAAATCACTAAGTTCTAATGCTTCATCAGCAATGGCGCCAAAATTTGATGGAGGATGTCAATATCTCCTCAAATTATAATTAATTTATATGCTAAGTTGAACAAAAAATATAGTAAAAAACACAACCTAAGCCATCTCTCAATGAGGCTTTATCACTTTGTTGGAAAATTAGGGATTTTTAATAATTAAATTGAGAGAATTAAAATTGAAAGAGAATGAATTTCAAATTAAAGGCACTAGTGCAAGGTGTTCTTAGAATTGGAACTAATTATCACAGATCAAATATTGAACACATTAGTGGTTGTTAGTAATAAATTACTGACAATTATACTAGTGACCGATTAACCTCTAGAATTTGACCAATGTAAATAACTAACAAATAGGATCCCAATTTAATTAGAAATCACATTGATTTAAAGTACCAACTGTTATAACCTAACCCCAATTGGAAAGTTAATTCTAATGTTCTTCTTTAAACATAAACCAATGGATGTATCAATCTATGTTCAAAGGGTTTCCCTAAACAATAATCACTAATTTAGTTATCTCAATAAAATTTGTAACAATCGCAACAATAATTATAAGAATAAAAACTGCAGAACATTGAGAAAACTAATGCATTCAATATTAAAAGGAGTCTCAAACATCATCCCAATCTATTTCGGAAATCCTTACACTAATAAGAAGATCTATTCTTCCATCTCTAAGGGGCATGTGGTTCGTGGATTGATTTTATATTTCTTGAAATAACATTTCCTAGAATACTATTCCTAGGAATAGCTTTCCTGTGAATGAACTATTCTCACGTTTGGTTTACAAGTTAAATTCTCAGAAATACTAAATAATATGCATTTGGTTGACACAGATATTCCCGAGAATATTATGTATTTTTTCAAAAGTACTCTTAGCAATTTAAACTAACAAATTAAGTTGTAATCACATTAACCTCATAATTAAATATAATTTAATACATATAACATTATGATCTCAATATTATACAATAAATTTTATACATGTAAATTTATAAACAAACTTAAATATGTATTTTAACGTTGCTAAAACTTAAATTTATATTTAAATAGCTATTTTTCTGAAAATTATTTGTAAAAAAAATGGTAATATTGGAGGATTTTGTCAAAAATATTATCTTTCTAACTTTGATGCAGTGAAAATTATTAGCTTACAAAAAAATATTATTAACCATTATAAGAAAAAAAGAAAAAATCAAATAAAATAGGTGATGTGCCATGTACTTTCCATTTTCAAATACGATCGCAGGTCAGTTCCATACTCTCCTTTTTCAATTTTATTTTTTTTATCATCGTACTTGAAATAAAAAATTAACAAGGATCAGGTTATTTACAGATTGGATAATCATCATCACCGTTTCTGATACGGCTGTAACAGTTGTCAAACCGCCGCAATGTTTATGATCAGATAGCGGAGACCACCGCCAGAGCCTCGATTGCATCGGGAGCCTCCTCCATCCAGATCTCGACGTGCGTGTAGCTTTCTCCGCTGATTCCCTCTGTTGCCTCCCTTCTTCAATAATCCGCTTGTCCCATCCCCGATTTCAGATCCTTCCTTGTCTCAGTACTGTAAGCAGCGATGGGAGCCGCACTGCATCAAACAAGTTGGGTGAGTGGCGGAGAGAGCTTGGGTGTGCGATGCGGGCAACACTGCGTCAAGTCATCAGCGGCAGAGCGAGCTTGGGTTAGTAGCGGAGAGAGCTTGGGTGCGTGGTGTAGCGAGCTTGGGTGTGCAGTGGCAGAAGCTTTGGCGGCCATTGGAGGAGTTGTCATTGCAGAGGCTCTGCTAGGCTCCGGGAGAGATGAAATGAGGGAAAGAAATGGGAGATTTGTGAGAATTAAGTTAGATTAGTGAGGTTAATCCTCTCTTTTCAATTTGTTAAACACATTCCTGGGAGTGAAATTTTCCCAAGAATGTTTTTTCTGTTCGCGAACCAAACACAGGAATCTCCTATTCCCGAGCTCAGATTCCGAGTAATGTTAAAACATTTTGTGAACCACACGCTTGCTAGAGGATTACAATGGTAAAAATAAACGATAACTTGGAAATAATAGCAATAATCATTATCATAATTTCCAAGAAAAAAATACTTTCATTAATGGAATCCCTAGAAAGAGAAGAATAGGGAAGAGGATATAGAGAAAAAATCCTAATTTCTACTATTCAAAAACTAAAATTAAAACTCAAACTCGGGTCAAAGTTTACGTCAATTCCTTAAATACTACTATCTAAAATAGCCCAAAGTGGGGTTCAAAAACAAATTCATTATCTGTAATCTCATCATCGCACGAACACTATAGTGCTAAAATGAGTGCTACAGTACACACTAGAGAGCGGTGCTTGAGCTTGTCATCTTGGTGCCTCTGCCGAGCGCTGCAGCACTAAATGAGAGTTGCAACGTTCACCAAAGAGTAAGCTCTCATGGTTTTGCTCCTTTTTAGCTCCAAGTTCCTTCCTAAGAGTTCGCTATCTTATTCTTGACACTTTGCACTTGATCCATAGCTCCTGTGCAAAAAATATACTCAAAGAGACAAGTTAAACACAATAAGGTGTAATCCAATATCATCCTAAAATTAGTGCAATACTCAATAATTTTATCAAAGATACACAATGAGGTCCAAATCAAAATCCTAAGTGTTGACATCAATAACTTAGTTAAACTTATGCAAAAAGCTAAAATTTGGTAGCAAGATAAGTGTCATAGATACCCTTTGTCACTATTATATGCGCCTCTATTCCAGCCCACAAATTCGAGGATGCCCTTATTCCTTCCCAAACAGCCTTTCAAATCATGCATTGGCTGTTCAGAATGAATTAGAGAACTTTCAACGATGCTTGCTGTAACACCCTAGTAATTAACCAGATACACCTAGGTTGAATCTGATTAATGACTAGACTTTACTCCTTGCTTTGGTTCTTTCTTCATAATTTGAAAATACCTAGTGAAATTACGAGCCATTTTTTTTTTTTAAAACACATAATTGAAAACGTGAGCCGAGTACAACGTGAACGAGTAAGCAGAGTATAATAAGACGTTTAATAATATATCACATCATATCACTTAGGCTCCATCATATAACATCCATAAGCACATTATAGCATATATTTACATACAATAACCTCACTCAAAGGGTAGGTTATGTTCATATACTTAAGGAAATACATGCCCCTAAACTAGATAACTCCATAAGCCGGGAAGGTTATCCTAAAACTAGGGTGCATGATCACACATAAATCTACTAAGAACCCTCTATGGCCATTGTCCTGGAAATAGGGAATAAATCCGATCCATCGATGAGCTCCCTCGGGAGGGCACACGAGATGCACTAAGTCGGGTCGCATGGACGACCTTCTTGCTAACCTCGGCTGAACAACTGTTTCCTCACTACCCTCTCTTACACATGTGGGAATAGGAGCAGAGCTCTCAGAATATACATGAGTAGGAGTGTCCTCTGAAGGATCAGTTTCAGAATATCTCGTCTCGGGAGCATACTCTGGAAATCCATGGACAGCAGATGAAGCGGGATAAGAACGTAACATCCTTTCATCAAGTGGACGTGCATGTTCGAAAACCATTTCATCGCTATAGGGAGAAGTAGGAGAAAATCGATAACTAGGGACAGGATATGCAAATGGACGACCTATGTAAATAAAAACACGAATCACAAGACCTCCCTTCAAAATGATACGAGCGATGCACCGGATCATAGTGAAATTCCCAAGTAGGGGTTACAACGAACAGACGAATGTCGCTATCCGAATCTGGAGACAATGACGGAAATAAAGAAAAGGAGTGAGAATCTTGCTAAAGAATTCTCAAGAAGGTACCTCCTTCTACAGTGTCATCATCAAAGTCCGCAGAACCTCGGGATTATTCTAAAATAGTGAGCATGCAAATATTCATTTTAAGTTCTGACAAATACTTAACCGAGGTTCGTCAATTTTTAATCATGCGTCTTATAATGCATCATAATCTTAACATGTCATATTTACAATGAACTTTTCCTTTATCATTACATCATTTTCCTCATCATCATTATCAAATAACATGCATAAAAGAACGTCATATAATATTAGCTACATGTGGACATAGTGCACATATTTCATTTCCTTAGGTGACTTAAAATCTTATCATCATCATTATTTTCCTTAGGCCACCCTATACTCCACCCTTTTGGGAGTAATTTAGGTTATGAGCTCATACTTTACTAGTCGTCACTAGCATATACTTATCCCTTTTGATAAGCTAAAGTCCCGACTCTACCCTTTTGAGAGAATGGGTTAGGGGGCTAAAATCACTTTTTCACCACCTATAGTCTGATGGTTCCAAAGGATCATTTTCTTATAAGTTTAAGTCACCATTAAATCTTTGCATGTTATATCATAATACAATTCATAAACATCATAACATTTTCTCATTTATAGTCTTAAGCTAGAATAATATATATCAATCAGTAATCATGCATATGGGAGATTCCCGGGAAAGAGAGGTGGGTCACAATGGACACGCTTAAATACCAAGTCTTTCCTTAGCGTAACCTTTCCAAATTACACTTTTACAATGATACACTTTCTTCTAGCAACAAAGGTAAATTTTACATAATAAAGAACATTTCATGTATAAGCATTCTCATTATTTGCAACGCAACTATAACATGCAAGCCAGAAATCATTCAATAAGCATCCAATCCTTACATAGAATTATCAATTATAGAACTAATTAGTTACTAAACCAATTATGAATCATTCTCTTAACAATAAACCATAATTATCACAACTTCAATCATATCAAATCATTATCACACATTGATACTAAACTCGGATCGCTGGCGAGTCATGAACCTCATGCAATTACATAGAATCATATTTTAAGTGCATATAAATTACTAGTTCCTCGTAAAATTCTTGCAAAGCCTTAAAACTCATTTAGAAACTAGTTCTTTTGTCAAATTTGGGAGGATCTTCACAATTAAAATTCTCACTTAAGATAAAAGGATTAAGTCTTGAGCTTTAGAGATTTAGGTGACATCTTAGAATTATAAACATGCTATGCAACCTTATTTTAATCTTATCTTTATAAGGTGATAGCTTGGAATTATAAACATGATATGCAATTCCATTTCTTTATCTTTAAGATTTAAGGTGATGACTTGAAAATTAAACATGATGCAAGAACTTGAAATATAAACATGATACAAGAAACTGGAGCGGTAATCCGCACAGAACCAGTAGAGGGAGAAGAGAATATTAAGAAACCGGAGCGGCGGTAGTCCGTACAGGACCAGTAGAGGGAGAAGAGAATTATTATTACATCTTTTTAAGCTCCAATCTCAAGACTTTTTAAAGAATAAATTCTTTAACTCCAATAATCATATTTCTTTGCTTGTGATACATGGGCAAGTCTTTGAGCTCTAGGATCTTTAGGTGATGGCATAAAATAAACATGCCATGCGTTGATTCTTTTAGCCATTATAAAATATAGTGAGAGCATAAATTAAATATGAGATGCAACCTCTTTATTATCTTGAAAGATTAAGTGATGACTTGAAACATAAACATGAAATACAAGCTTGGAATTTAAACATGAGAAATGCAAGTTCATTTATTCATTCTTGAAAACTTAGTGATGACATAGAAGGTAATCATGGTTATGCAAAGCATAAACTTAATCATGGATGCAAATTCATTTTGTTTCTTTACTAGAGCTCCTTCAAGACTTTAAAAGAATTATAAATTCAACCCAATACATATCTTAACAAGAAATAAAACATAAAAGGAAAATACATCTTTCAAGTTCTAAACTAAAAATCTTTGTTTTAGCATCATAAAGCATTATTCTTTAAACTTTTGCATCAAGTGGAATTTTCAAGCTTTAGAGGCCTAACTTGTGATGGATTTACAACCCACCCTCAAGGTCCTCATCATCAAGCCATCATCTTAGTTCCACCTAGGCCATATGGTTGAATTGGTTAAAGAAAAATTGAAGAGGAAAACCAAAATGAAAAGCTAAGGTAAGTTCATAATTTCATCATTTTGAGCTAAAAACACAACTCCTCAAAGCATAGAAATAAATTTAGAAACTACTCCCTACCTAATCTGAGTTGAAGAAGAGGAAGAGAACTTGGTTTCTTGAAGTGAAATGAAACAAAATCTCTTTGAAAAATTGAAGAAAGAATTCAGCCAAAGAGGAGGAAGAAAGAAAGTTTTTGGTGCTCCTAAAAACTAGTTATGAACCAAGCATTCCAAGACCACTCAAGCAAGCCTATTTATAGAAGATTTTGAGGCTTCTAATTGGCCAACATGATGAGGTAGTGGACGGAATTTTGCAGGAGAAATAAGGGAGGAAAAATCATTTTAGACAAAGTTGTATGAAATTAAGGAATTATGTCTCTTATGGTGACATTTTGGCATTTTGTTTTAGTGCAACTTTTGGCAATAATTCAGCTGCATAATGGCATCAATAATTTCATCCATTACAGCCCAAAGAAGTGAAATTTATGTGTTCCATGCATTATTTAGGTGTAGGCAAGGTATTCATGTAATTTAGAGAATTTACGGTTAAGGGTTTAAGTGAATTAGTAAGCAATTTGGGTGTTTTTGAGCAATTTTGGGTTCTAATCAATCTAAATACATAATTTTGACTCTAGATTAATATTTAGAATTTAATAAGCTTTAATTTGAGCCTAATATTGCTTAGGTTTCGATACTGAATCAAAAATCCGATTCGCAAAGCGCCCAAAAACAGGGCAAAATCGTACTTTCACTTAAAAATTGCCCGTGGCCACCCGAGCTTAACCAATGGTTAATCATGACTTAAAAACACATTTTAAAACATTTTAGTGAGGTTCGGGCTCAGTCGGCAGGCACATCGGAGTTACAACGCCACAGGGGCGTTTTGGTCATTTCGCGCGTCGGAACTCAAAATTGAGATCCTTCTGCTCTATTAACACACATAACACAAACAATACCTTATTATCCTCAAAATATCCCTTTGAGAATAGGTGGGGCCCACGATCCTCATTTTCTGAGTAAAATAACTTCAGGGGCATTTTGGTCATTTTATACGTACAGAAATTCGGGATTTGCGACTTTCACATGAATCGTTCCTAACCTCTCTTCTAATGTTATATTCCTTTATTGAGGATTGTTCGGCCTCAAATCTTATGTAATAATTACCTACGGTAATTCGGTAATTGATTAATTTCTAATGACAGTAAAAATTACAGTAAAAATTGGGGCGTTACACTTGCCTCTTTGTGTATCGTGAGGTTAGGCTATCCTTGGTTCGCATAGACCTACTTCAATCTTCTTCTAAAGAATTAGCTGCCATGGCTCCCGATTGGGCTCGCATTTTCATAGTTAGAGATCTATTCAATGGAGTTTATCCCACTTCTTAACAGTAAGGTTTCCGTGGAGCCTTAATATGCCAATCTTTTTGCTATCCATTTGGGTTTTTCCTAAGGAGTGTCTGCATTGTTTCATTCAAAGGAAAACTGGGATGAGCCTTAACTAACTGTTCTTCAGAAAGCAATTGATGCGATCAAAGCCATCAATCTTTGTTGGCTACACTAATTTAAGCTGAAATCATTTTTTGTCTGTCCTCGGCCTACTCCTAAATTTGTGGCATGGTAGAACATGATTTTTCTACCTGTGTATCCTTTTGACTCATTCCCTCTTCTATATAAGCTTTCCACTAAATTCCTAACCTTTTCCTCTAGGTCAAAGGCTGATAGACAAGAACTCTTCGAGCTCCCTCAAGTGTATTTTTGTTTTATCCTGATTTCGATTTGGATTTCTTTTCCTTTTATTTTCCTTACTGCTCATCTCTGTTTTTACTATAATAGGTGCAATCATTATAGATGTAGTGGCTCATGTTCCTCCTACTTATAGGCCTACTCCAGCTAGGAAAAGTTTTTACCAGAACTTTGGTGTTGCTTTCATTAATGTAGCTACTCTAGCTGTAGTAGTATCCATTCCAGATAATTCGCCTAAGGAACTCTTGAATCTATCACTTTTCTTTTTAACTCACCTCTGGTTTCTCTTAGCATGTATGTTTCTTTTGTTATAGGTGGAATGTCACAGTAGGAAAAGAGCTGAGATGGCTTCAACTTCCCTGGCTAGGACAATGGGACAAAAAAGGAGAATGTCCTCCTTAGCCGCTGTTGAAAGGGAAGTGGCCCTAAAAGAAGGAAAAGCTTAGAGGATAGTATTCCCCTCGATCATAGGAGATTTCAAATTGTCTAAGCCTTGAGCCCAATGAAACACTAATCGATCTAACTGTAGCGCATGTAGCCAAGACTGTAGTTGAGTCATCCCATTTCCTTTCTCATGTCAAGACATCCCCAACTCCCTTGGCTATTGTGGCTGGCATTGATCTTGTTGCTACTCATGGTAATGTTTCTTATCTTGATGAGGATGAACTACTTTCTTATTTTAGTACTGCCATGCCTTTATAAGCTGAGAAAGGCTTTATGTTAGCCATGTAGCGTTTTTCCTATAATAAGCCCAGATTTTATTATAAACTAAATTGAAAATTAATAAGTCAAAATTTTACAATTCTAGAAATTGGACAATAATAGAAATGAGCCAATGAAGATTTTGTGAAAAAAAAAATTATCCTAGTGCTTGGGATGAATAGTAATTTTTTAGGCCCGTAGATGAATAGTAATTCTAGAGCTAGGACCAATGATGACCTAGCGCTTAGGGAACTGGACAGGGAGGCTGGGGTAGAGTATTTGCTAGGATAAAGTTAGTTTAAGTTTCTAGTAGAGATATTTTACCCATTCGAGAAAGTTTTGATATGCAGTTTTTCACATAACAATTGAAACTTTGAGACCAAGTCACCTTGGCCACTCATATGATGCCAAGTGGATGACCTAAATTAAATCTTAGCTTGTAAGTTTCAATCTTAGCCTTTCATTAATTTTAATCATATTTAGAGGCCAATATCTCACTTGTTTGGTACAAATTTTGATGTGTGGCTTCTTGCACCGCACGAGGCTTATCAAACAAGCTTCAACCACCTTACCACCCTTTGACAAGTGTATGACAAAGAAGTTGCCACATATACCCAATTTTTCAAGATCAAATTTTGGCCATAGGAAAATATGAAATCACTTTTATCTTGTTACAGAAATAATAAACCATCAAACAATAACCACTTTAACTTCATTATTGAATTTTCCTTTTCTTCTGTACTATTCGAGAGCAACATACATAGTTGCACATCTTTTCCTTTTTTCTCACCATTCTTCATCATCCTTAATTTCCATCTCTTTGATTAATCACCAACTTTCAATTCCAAACAACTTCACACTAAGATTCTTTATCCTTTCTTTTCATCGAGTGTTACCTCACAAAAATATACCTTTCCTCTTTGTTTTACTCACAACCCTACTAGCTTAGAAAAGGGAGGAATTGTTTTTGGGTTATACAAGAAAGTTCAAGAACATCATTGAAGTGATAGCTTAGTTTTTATTCCAAAGGATTAGACTGTATTTTGGCTTTATTATTTCATATTAGACCGTGAACATGACTGAACATGCATGATTGGGGTGCTTTATGTTGTTATAAAGCTTCTATGATCAAATTATTTCTTGATCTGGCTTGCTGAAATTTTGATTTTGGACCTTAGCAGTAAACATGTCCGATTGTTTTGAAGTTACTTAGACAAGTACTTTTGATTTGAATTTTTTTATATTAAAGCTAACATGTGGAATTAATCTCTATAATTTTTAGATAAGCATATACGAATATCTACTATTTTTAAAAAATTACAAACCAAGGCTATTGTAGGTGTTGTTTAGGCGGCTAGATTTAAACCTTTGAATTTGATTATTTTTGTCACCTTTTCAAGTGATCGAATTTGAGTTGAAATTTCTATTTGTTATGGTGTTTTGAAGTAAATCCCTAATTTTTATTCATAGACTTTTAGGCTTATTTGCTATTTTTGAAAATTTATGGAATTTGACTTATTTCTTGGGTGAGTAGATATTGGACATTGATTTTGTATACTTTTTTTTAACTAGCCAGAAATTTTTTTTTGAGTCAAGTTTTTTACAAAGTAATCTAGATATGTTGAAGTGCATCTATGAATTATTTCAATATGCTATCATGATGTTTGATTAACTAACGAGAATTTTATTTGAGACTGAAATTATAAGACATGTGTTGTGTGATCTGAAATGTGACTGAGTAATATGTCAATGGTTTTGTGCCTTGGACACTATGGAATTTAGTTGTTGATGTTATGCATATATGATTATGATGCTTGTGCATATGACATAGAGCATAAAATAAGAGTTGTTAAAGTAGTTCAAAATAAATAAGAGACTAAGTCATTAGGGAATATATGCCTGACCACTTACAAAGATTAAATTATGAAGGAGAGTGAACTTGACCACTTAGTGGATCCTCTTTGACACTGAAACATGGGAAGTAAACCTGATTAAGAGTAGTACTGTGCAGGAGTAAGAGAAAGTAAATCTCATATTCATATATAGGAATGAGCTTAGTCCTAATAAGCAGTTTATTACTCTAGAGTAGGCAAGACCACTTATGTTAAGGGGCATGTGAAGTTAAGAAAGATATCAAAGTCTAGGAAAGTAAATAAATTTAATTAAGAAATTGAAGAAAGTCATTGCATTTATCATATGCAAACTTATATTATTTTGATTATTTACCTTTAATGATTTATTGTGAGTTTGAATATTATGATATATATGAATAAAGTTCTTGAATTTTATTTTAAAAAAACCCACTTTGGATGGATGATTTTGAACTTTAAAATGAACCTTTATTATGTTAATGCATGATCTATTTTTTTTAATAAACTGAAGTAGCTGAGATGATGATAATGACATTGATTGTTGTGTATTTTGTGATATCCTATTGAGAATTTGACAATTCTCAACACCTATATTTGTGTGTTTTGATGTTATCTCCAAATTGCTCAAGAAAATAATGAAGCTGCTCATACTAGAGGTGCTTGACTCAAAATAGCGCAATTACGAAAGACCATTATCAACTATTATATATGTATAAATGTTTAAGAAGACAGATGTTTTATTAAGGCTCATAGAATAGCCTTTTAATGCATTTGGATATGTACTCTATAGTACTACTATAATATTATATGAATTATGCATTCTCTAACTACTTTCTTTCCTTTTAATATATTGAAGTAGAATTATGGAATATTTGTTGTGTGACTTGCTCAAATATATTGTAAACACTTAAGCAAGATTTGTTGACTTACTAGTAATAACTCGTAAGTATGATATTATGGCTTAAAGTGATGTTGTACTTGGTAAGGTGTTACATTTCTGCCATAGCCACCATTCTTCAAAACCATTTTCCTAAGACATCCACTGATTTGGGGTCTGTGAAGGACTCCTTCTCCAAATGGTTGTGTCTATTAATTCAGAATTTCCAACCATACTTGATGATGTCCAAATTGAGCTAGCCTTAGAATTAGATGACACTTTCTAACTCTTCCAAACTTACTAGGAGTGTAAAGCAGCAAATGAACAAAAACTTATTGAGCTTAATATGTAAACATCTGAGAAGGCTAGGTTGCTTAAGGAATTTACCACAACCTAAGCCACTCATTAGAATCTATCCCAAAAAGTGCAACAAGTTGATAGCCGTACTGCCTATATTCATAAAGAGATAGTGCGGTTCCAAACTTAACTTAAACATTTAGAGCCTCAATCTACTAGACTTGAAGCGGCCTTAGAGGTAGTATATGGTAAGAAGGTTAGTTTGTGTAAATAAGTGATAACTTTCTTAGGAGTTATGTTTCTCTTTAGTTTTCTTAGAACTTTTAGTTTGTTGATAGTTAGTTTTAGTTTTCATGGTTTCCCTTTTACATCATTTGGTTTAAATTCTTGCATGACTACGCTCACATTTAATCTTGAATTCTAGTTGTGTTTTCCATTGGTTTTGTAGCTTTTTGGAAGAAGAATTAGGGAAGCATTTGAGCTGGAGTGCAAAAGAGCAAGAATTGGAGCTAAAGGGATATCAGAAATCCATGCTGAGCATGGGTCCTGAAACTGAAGCCATGCTACAATGTGGGTTACTGTCAGAATTCTCACATTTTCTCTTAACCTACGCTCCAGCATAGTCATGGCCATGCTATAGTGTGGGTGCACGAATCTGACATATGGATTGGGCCTCTGTACTGACTCTGGCAACCCATGATTAGCACAAAAACTTAGGCAAACATTTTGGAAAGTGAATGAGACATCAGAATACTAAATTGGGAAAGAATAGGCTAGAGCTTAGGATTGTTCTTCAACTCTTTGCGTATTTTCTTTGTTCATGGCTTCTTCTTACTTTTCTTTCATCCATGTTATTTTCATTTCATTTTCCATGATCTGTAACTAAACCCTTTGCCAAGGGTGGTTTATGGAGACTATGCATTTGACATTATGTTAATACGAATGAATTTATGTCTTGTTCTCATTTGATAGTGAGCATTGTATTTAAGTTTATTTATTTTGAATTGTTTGATCACCAATTTAGGATTATAGGGGTTTTTACAAATTTCAGAAAAGGAGTAAGAGCCATGCCTATGAATGCAATGTCATGAATTGAATGACACCTAGAAATAAGAAAATATCATTCATGTGGTATTTAAGGGTTTGAGAACTACTTATAGACTTAAGTATACTAAGAGATTAGGTGCTTGACTCTACTTGGGTGGCATTAGATGATCTTGAGAAAGGTTTTTAATAACATGATAACTTTGCCATCACTTAATTGAACTTGGACAAGGCATATTGATATTTATGTTGCATTTTGTTAACACATAGTTAAAGTAAATCAACCTAGCATTTTATTCCATCAATTCTTATATCGCTTTTACATTGTTTCAGCACTTTAGCCGTTCAATTCCTTTGATATAATCTATTTTTAATTGTTCAACTTGTCACCTAATTAACTAAAATTGGTACTTGAATTATCTCTGTGGGTACGACAACCCTATTTTTACTCTATTACTTGATGACCTGGTATACTTACTAGTGTCACTCTCCTTTGGGTGTGATCAATAAGCCAAGGTCCTAGATCGTAAGATTTTCTCTTTGGCCGATCAAGCCACCATGTTAGAACATATTATGGAAAATAGTAAGAAAAGCATGGCTTTAGCCAAGGAAAACAAGGAGACCTTTTTTCACTACTTTCAACTAGCTAAGGCAGCCTACAGAGGTGTTTTTTAACTTTTCTTCTTGCTTTTGTTTCTTTTATATGCACATTTCTTTGTTCTAATATTTCTTTGCTTATTGCAACAAGTTTTGAATTAGTGGTTGAGCTGGGGTTATCTAATGTCCTATATTACTTTTCTTCAACTGATGTTACCTCAGGCCAAGCTACTGAAGATCTTGTCTAGGGAGAAGGCAACCTTGGAGATTCTCAAGGAAAGGCCCCAATGAATCAGCCTTTGGAGAGTACAATTGATGAAGTAGCCATAGTGGAAGAGCAACCTCAGGAGGATTCTCAGATGAACTAACCAGAAGAGATAACAAACATGAGTAATCAAGGCACTCCTTCAACTGATGTGATTTAGTTTTAAGCTTATCTCATTTTTTGTTTATTATGGCTCGCTTGAAGCTGTTGTTAAGTACATTTACTATTTCCTTCACCCCAAATAGTCAGATAATATTTTTTTAGAAATTTACCATTAATTGATCTTTCCATTTCTTTTCCTTCTCTATTTATCAATTTGTATGACTAATAATATAAAGTGCCTCCCAAGTAAGGTACAATTTGCCATACTCATGATCTTTTAACCCAAGCAGCAGAATAGCCTTCTATACCAAATCCCTTTCTTGAAATTATTTCTTTTTAACTTTCTTATTATAAGCCTTAGCCACTATTTTCTCATATTTTTTTTGTGTACATTCCAAGGCTAAGATCCTATCATTGTCAGCCATTTCTAATTCCTTGAGTATGACTTGGGAGTATTCATCAATTAACAAATGATGTTGTTTTGCCACTCTTAATGACTTAACATTAATTTCTAGTGGCAAAATGGTATGTTGGCCATACATCAATATATAAGGAGCCAATCTAGTAGCTTTGCATTTAGCATTTAGCATTTTTATACTTCCATAATCCATGTGAAAGGGACTCGTGTTGTCACCTCAGTTGATCTTCAATTGACTTCCTAATCATGTCAATCAATATCCATTTTTTTTTGCCTCTGTTTGACAATTTGCTTGTGCAAAAAAAGGTGAAAAATGCAATATTTTAATCCTATATTTTGTGCAAAAGCCTTCACCTTCTTCCCTGTGAACATAATCCCCTGATATGCTGTAATTGTTTTAGGTATTACCAAACCGATGTATAATATGTCTTTGTATAAATGTAATGACACCAGTTTGGGAGACATTTTCCATCGATTGGACTTCTACCCATTTAGTGAAGTAGTCAATGGCAACTAATATGAAGGAGCGTCTTTCAGTTGAAGGAGGAAAAATTTTGCCTATCAAATCCAAAGCCTATCTTTTGAATGGCCACAATTTTATAATGGTGTAGAGTTCCCCAACTGAGACTCTTTGGATTGGCCCATGGACTTGGCAAGTCTCACAACCTTTTTCATAATTGAAACAATTAGCTATTATCATTGGCCAATAATAGCCATACTTATGAATCAACCAATACATGCTTTGTCTAGATTTATGAGCTTTACATACTCCTTCATGGACCTCTCCTATTACCTTACAAGCCTCTTCTTTGCCTAGGCATTTCATCAATACTCCTTCTAAGGTTCTTTGGTAAATTTCATTGTCAATTAACACATACTTTAGTGCCTTATGTTTCACCTTAGCTTTCATATCCAGAGATAGGTTAACCAAGTATGAAATGAGCTTTGTTATTCAACCATCTAATTTTTTCTTTTATTAATCTATTTGCCATTAACAATTGATATCCTAAGGCATGTTGAGCTAACATGTTTGCTTTTTCATTGGCCATTATAGGAATATGCCTCGCACTTACATTGGCAAAATGTTATAGAAGTTGTAATACCTTATGCAAACATTCTTCCAACATGAGGTGATAGCATTTATAGTTTCCCACCAATTGGTTAATTACAAATTGAGAGTCTCCACAAACATGAATTGCCTTAGCCTTTAAAGAGGATAGCAGTTTTAACCAAATTAATAAAGTTTCATACTCTACCTGGTTGTTGGTATGGGGGAATTCAACTAGTACACAAATTTTCTTTCTTTTCCCTTTAGACTTGTATTGATAATGCCAGTGCCCATTCCTCCTTGATGTTTAAACCCATCAAATCTTAGTATCCACGGTTCTAAACCAATTATGTCACAAGGAACTTCTAAGGAATTTGTGACTTCGAGGGATGGGTGTTGTATGACAAAATCAGCCAACACCTTTTATGGCTCTGAGTAGGATGTACCTTAATGTAAAGGCACTTAATTTTATTGACCATTTCATCAGCCATCCTTGGGCATAAGTCAATTCAATAGGTACTTAATTATATCTACTTTACATATTACCATGAACCTGTCTTAGTAGAAATTAGTATTTGACCTTGGTACAAGCATGAAATAGGGATGGACATAACCTTTGAATTGGAGTATACCTAGGCTATGCGTCATTCAATAACCAACTTAAGTAATACACAATTCAATCAGTTCTATCTTTAGCATCCTAAGCCAGAAGGCTGTCAACGTTGCCCTGAGCATCTGAGATGTGTGGCTTAAGTAGTTTCTGCATGGTGTGTTGAACAAGCATTGACAGATTTGCAAGCCAGTTTTTCATTTGTTCAATAGCCCCTTGTTGTTCTATCCTCCATGAAAACTCTTCAGCTTATTTTAATTTAACTAATGGTGAGCAGGCTTTGAGTTTGCTAGCCAAACTGGCTATGAATCTTCTCATGAAATTAATCTATCCAATTAGACTTTACAATTATTCAATATTTAATAAAGGACTAGCTTCTCGTATTGCTTTAGCTTTTTATTCTTATTATTTACTTCTATACTATGTTGATGGACTAGGAATACTAGGAAGTTTCCAGTGAGATCTCAAAGGCACACTTGATTGGATTCATTTTAATGGATGTTTTCTCATTTTTATAAAATCTTATTCTAAATTAGCAAAGTATTCCTAGAGAGAGAAAAAGAGAGAGAAGTCTTATGTTGGGAAAAAAAAGAATAAAAATAACCAACCTATCTTTTCCCTTGTTGGCTTATTAAGCTCTCTCTTGTTAGCTCAGTGGAAAATAAGAAAGATTGATCTCACTTCGATTGTCTGTTAAAAATAAAAAATAAGAATTGAAGTTTTAGGAAGATCTTGTTACAGTCATTTAGGGCAATCAGCACCAAATTCCCTCAATTAATAGCAATTACAATCCCAATTAAAATCAAAATCTATAATCAGTATCAAGATAAAATCAATAAAAAATTATGATTTTGATCCTCAAAAGCGTGCATAAATGAGACCAAAAATCACAGAGAATGAGGGTATTAACAGAAAATTTAGGCAGAGAACATTGGGTCCAATTTTTCCAATTTTCCCTGGATTATTTGAGGACTCTGTTAGGTTGGTACTGTGTTTTTCCTTCTAAATTTGTCTCTAGTGTATACTATCTTCCAATCATATTATCTTGCATGACTTTGTTCAATTCTCTCACATAGCACACATAGGCATTCACCTATTCACTAATAACACAATGAAAAATAAAAATAACAAGAAAGCATAACAACCCATACTAGCGTCACCCATTGTCCCTGAAACCCTAAAATTACAGCAATCCATTGCCACCATTCTTCACAGCCTAAAGACCACAACCCGAAGCCCACAATTATCATCACTATAGCCACAACCTAGCTGTGAAACACAGCAGAGCAACTTCGGCCTCCCCTGTAAGAACCTCTACCATCCAGCCATAACCGCTACCCACCTTCATCTTCCTCCACTATCAAACTGCCACCGCACACAAAACCTCCTCCTCCGTGATCCAACCACTGATATTACGAAGCCTAGCCATCGTATTGCACCCTTTGCATCATCTGCTACTGCACTCACCTCCGTGATGAACATTGCCACCATAAGCGTTGCTGGAGGGTTTAAGGTTTAGGGTTTAAAGTTTTAATTTTTTTTTTGGGGTTGAGTTAGTGTTTGTTTGGCTGTCAAGATATATATATTTTTTTGGTTTTTCCTTTTGAGGGCTTTAGGACATTAACCTTCTGTTTTATACAAAAAAAGAATGCCATAAAAAAGTCTCAAAAGGAAATAGAAAAATAAAATAAAAAGGATTTTTAATCTATGCAATAGTTTGCGATGTTGATGTATGATTTATCATCCTCAAAATTTCGTAGAATTGTGAGGGTTTATTGTGTAGTACACACTACCCTTAATCTTGTGCAAAAGTAGATTTATCCTCTTTACAATTTTTTTAATTAATTAAAACTAACCCCAACACACAAACATTTTTTACAAGAACAATGTGATTTTGTGCTCCTCATTGTACTAGAGAATATATCAGCATAGCCAACAATTATCAAGATAAAATTAATTTTTCTTTAAATTTTGTTCTCTTTTTTATTTAATTTTCTTTTCTTTAATTTAGCTTTATTTTATTTTTGCATATAATTGTGAACTTTGGGGAAAAATAAATATTATTAAAGTTATAAATTAAATTGCATAATGAGCTCTAGGATAATCATATTTATACATATTTATACAAATGTATTAAGGATATAATGGGATTAAATTTTCACTCTTCCCTAATTATAATTAGGCTACAAATGTATTAAGGATATAATGGGATTAAGTTTCCACCTTTCCATAATCATAAATAGACTTTTGGACTCTAATCTTTTCAAAAAACCAGTTTTGCAAATCAAAAGATTTTCTAATTTTATCCATAATTAAAATTGGTAGTGACTATATTTTTTTTAAAAAAAAATTGGTTATTTCTATCATGGTGCTGATAATGGGCATATATGTTACTTATTTTGCTACCAAACCTTAGCTTTTTGTATAAGTTTTACTAAGTTATTGATGTCAATACTTAGGATTTTAATTTAGTCTTCATTGGGCATTTTTACAGAATCATTGACTATTGCACTAATTTTAGAATAATTATTAGATTACACCTTATTGCATTTAGCATCTCTCTTTAAGTATGGTTTTGTGTACAGGAGCTTTGGATTAAGTGCAAAATGTTAGGAATAAGGCTGGGAACTCTTGGGGAAAAAGTTTGGAGTTAAAAAGGATCGAAAGTAAAAAATGCCACTTTTGGGTGAGCACTGCAGCGCTCATTTAGCGATGTAGTGTTTGACAGAGACAACAAGATGACAAGCTCGAGCTCACTATTCTAGTGAGTGTTGCAACGCCCATGTGATAGTGTGATTATAGATAATTAATCCATTTTTGGGCTCCACTTTGGGTTATTTTAGATAACAGTATTTAAAAGATTGAGACAAACTTTTACCCTAGTTTTGTTTTTAGTTTATGATCTGTAGTTTAGGAAGCTGGGATTCTTTCTCTTTCTCCGTCTCTTCATCTCTTTACATCTTCTCTATTCTTCTCTCTCTAGGGATTCCATTAGCAAAGGTACTTTGTTCTTGGAGATTGTAGCAATGATTATTGCTATTATTTTCAAGTTCTTTTTTATTTTCACTATTATAATCCTCCAGAGATGGAGCAAATTTTCTTACTACTATAAGGATTTCCAAATGGATTAGGAAGATATTTAAAACCCCTTTTATATTGCATTAGTTTTCTCAATATTGTGCAGTTTCTATTCTTATAATTATTATTGTGATTGTTATAATTTTTATTGGAATAACTAAATTAACAATCATCATTTAGGGAAACCCTTTGGGTATAAATTGATGGATCTATTGGTTTATATTTGAAGGAGAGCATTAGAATTAACTTTCTAATTAGCAGTTGGGCTATAGCAATAATTGATACTTTAAATCAATGTAATTTCTATCTAAATTGGGATCCCATTTGTTAGTTATTTGTATTGGTCAAATTCTAGAGGTCAATTGATTGCTAGTATAATTGCTAGTAATTATTTACTAATAGCCACTAATGTGTTCAGTATTTGGTCTGTTATAACTAGTTCCAATCCCAAGACTACCTTGTAATAGTACCTTTGATTCCAAATTAATTCGCTTTTAATTTTAATTCCCTCAATTTAAATTCTCAAAAGCCCCAATTCTCTCAACTAAGTGTTCTAGCCTCCTTGAGAAATGACCTAAGTTGTGTCCTTTGCTATATTTTTTTGTTCAACTTAGCATACCAATTAATTTTAATTTGAGGAGATAGCGATATCCTTCATCAGGCGCACTTCGAGGACATTGTGATAGTTTGACAACTCTACTGGGAATGGTTAGAGAGTCAAACCTATTTGAGTTAATTATGTGAATAATTATAACTTCACAATACCTATTTATCTCGTTCATAATTGTCTCCTTTTTTTAAATAACTGTGAATACCATATTTTGTCCAAGTCCTTTTTGTATATAAGAAAAATAAAGAGAAAAATGACAAAAATGAAAAAAACAAAAAAATAAAATATTTTCCTTTTCATTAGCATATTTCATTTTATTTTATTTTTTAAAATTTTTTATTAGCATAAATCTTTTCAAATTAGTTAGAATTTGTTCTAATTATCATTAAATTGTTTTTTCAATCAAATCTTTTTTTTTTCTCTTTTCTTTCTAATAAGACTTTTTCATCTAATCAAATTACTTTCAGAATTAGCATCAATCAAAGTCTTTTTAATTAGTATTAGCCATTCATTATTACATTTTCATATCCCATTTTGCATAAATAAGTATCATTTTTCATTGAAAAGGGGAGTTGATCACAATCACAGACATAAATAAAAAGGAGGTGGTAGCACCACCACCCCTTGCCCCAACATCCCTCTATCAAATTCTACCTACCCCCATCACAGCAGAGACAAATAGGCAGCAGACAGTAGTGACACCATCATCCCTTAACCCTTATTCCAAAACTGTCCCTCTTATAGTCACCGCACCAATACCATCATCATTTTACTCCGAATGTAACATCATAATATTTAACCTAACACGCTTAGGACGCGTTCAGATTAATTATTAGTCATTACTCTTTTATTTCAGTTCTTGATTCTATTTTATTTAAAATACTTAACGAAAATATGGATAATTTTTTTTTTTGAAGATTAAAAACAAGAACGCGAGCCGCGCAACTTAAAGAGCTACGTCGTACGATTACACATACAAGCCAAAAGGAGTTAAAAGTATCATAAGCAAATACAAATCACAACATCATGTATTAACAATAATAGATAATTCATAATACATTACATAATATAGGTACTGATGTAGCAATAGGCTCACCATCAAGGGTTAGGGCGATACAGTCATCCATAAGAACATAAATAGGAAATAGCAAAAGGTACAACTAGGCAAGGTCTCGACACCCTTTATACTTAAACAGATAACCCCTAGAAGCAAGGGGGCTATCATCCACGTGGCGGAGCACAGGCCCTTGATGAGATCCATAGTCACCTCCTACTGCTGCTCACGAACAAAATCATTTTCCTCTGAAGACGTGATGGAAGAAAGAAAGAGGCAATGCGAATCTTATAAAAGAAACTCAGTAGGGAGTTCACCTCCTAACAAGTGTCATCATCTACATCCTCAGGAACCTCGTGTTTCTTTATAATGTGGTGAGCATGCATATGGTTCAATCATTAAGTTCCAAAAATTATTATTCGAGGTCCGTTCATTTTAGAATACGTCTTAATGCAAGAAGGCAACATCATAACATAACTAATACCACAATTAATCAACATATGATAAAGAATGCAAATTTATGATCTTTTCCTCAACACTTCTTTTAGGTGACTTAAGGTTCTTATATTTCTTTCTTGGGGGCCACCCTATTATTCTCTCTTTTTGAGAGTTCCAGGTTATGAGCTTATCCCTCAGTAGTCGTCACTAGCTAACACTTATCTTCTCGATAAGTAAATTCTTGACTCCATCTCAGAGTACGGGATAGGGGGCATAGGAATACTTATCCTCTCAATAAGCAATTCCCCGGGACCACCTTACGTCGAGCCCAGCTCGTTATGAAAGGATTATTTTCGAGTGTTTTATGTCACCTTAAGCTTAGCATGTTATGTTGAGATGCAAGAGCACAAATTTATCATGTAATGTCACATGCTTTCATATAACTTCAATACATGTACCTTAACGTTCCAAGTGTAATCATAACATGCCACAACAAATCTTGCAATTGGTAGCCAAGTATGCAAACATAATCATCACATAAATTCTCAAATAAATTAAATCATAACATCTTTTACGGCAAGCACTTTCATGATCTCTTAATCGATTAAACCTCTAAATTGGGTAAACTCAACTTTTGCATTTATTTATTTATTTATTTATGCATCTAAGGGATCAATTTCAATGATTTTCATTAATTACTAACCTTGAGAACATCATGAAACCATGTTGCATTGATTTGAACAGAAATGGAAATTTAATCGTTTTGATGTTTTAGAAGTTACTTTTTTGACCCTTTTTTACTACTAGTCTTTCTCTAAGTGCTAAAAATAATTATTACATTAATTACTAACAAGTTTTTCATATTTGAACAATCCTAAACAGCATTATATCATACCAAAATAGTTTGGATAGTGACCGAAAATAGAGTTATGAAAAGTTTCCATAAGTACACTTTTATGATTCTTTAGTTACTAGTTTTTACCTAAGATGGCAAGGATGATTTTCACCATAATAGATAGTAATTTTCCCTCATTTAAGCCACTCCAAATAATATTAAAAAAATATGGAGATGTTATGCAAGAGACCAAAAATTTAATATTCCAAAAGCATGCAAAATTGTAATATAAGGCATTTTTAGTAACTAGTCTTTCAAAAATTAATTCCTAGTTAAAGAACATTCTTAGAACCAAAATATATATTCCTTTCGGAGGATGGAAATATAACCTTTAGGACTTTAGTTAATAACTTGGAAAAATAAATATGAATGCATTTTCATTTCTCTAGTTTTAATGCCCAAGACTCCTATTTAGAGTATTTACTCTAAAACACCGATCAACTTTAAGGTTGAAAATGATAAGTCTTGACTTTAAGTTAATTAAGTGATGACATAAGCATATCACTTCATTTTAGCTCAACCTTTTAAAAACAAAATGGAACCCAAAACTTTGACCTCTCAATGGTCTATCACATGATGGCTTCACAACCATTACCAAGATCCATTATCATCAAGCCATGGTTCCAACATTTTATTGACACCCAAAGCCAAGACTAGGATGGAAGAAAGAAGACCAAAACTGAAAATAGTGAAGGAAAGAAAAGAAAACAAACTCAACCATTATTCATCATCAAAAAAGGAATAACACAATATCCCAATATGCCAAAAATTTTGAAAATAGAGAGATTAAGAAAGAAAAACCAAACAAAATCCCTACCAAGAGTGTTTTCCTTTTTGCAAGAAAAGAGCTTGATCTTGAAAGTGAGATGTGTAACGCCCCAATTTTTACTGTAATTTTTACTGTCATTAGAAATTACTCAATTACCGAATTACCGTAGGTAATTATTACATAAGATTTGAGGCCGAACAATCCTCAATAAAGGAATATCACATTAGAAGAGAGGTTAGGAACGATTCATGCGAGAGTCGCAAATCCCGAATTTCTGTACGTATAAAATGACCAAAATGCCCCTGAAGTTATTTTACTCAGAAAATGAGGATCGTGGGCCCCACCTATTCTCAAGGGGATATTTTGAGGATAATAAGGGATTGTTTGTGCTATGTGTGTTAATAGAGCAGAAGGATTTCAATTTTGAGTTCCGACGCGCGAAATGACCAAAACGCCCATGCGGCTGTTTTAACTCCGATGTGCATGCCGACTGAGCCCGAACCTCACTAAAATATTTTAAAATGTGTTTTTAAGCCATGATTAACCATTGGTTAAGCTCGGGTGGCCTCGGCGCTTTTAAGTGAAAGTACGATTTTGCCCTGTTTTTGGCGCTTTGCGAATTTCGGGATTTTTGATTCAGATATCTAAACCTAAGCAATATTAGGCTCAAATTAAAGCTTATTAAATTCTAAATATTAATCTAGAGTCAAAATTATATATTTAGATTGATTAGAACCCAAAATTGCTCAAAAACACCCAAGTTGCTTACTAATTCACTTAAGCCCTTAACCGTAAATTCTCTAAATTACATGAATACCTTGCCTACACCTAAATAATGCATGGAACACACAAATTTCACTTCTTTGGGCTGTAATGGACGAAATTATTGATGCCATTATGTAGTTGAATTATTGCCAAAAGTTGCACTAAAACAAAATGCCAAAATGTCACCATAAGAGACATAATTCCTTAATTTCATACAACTTTGTCTAAAATGATTTTTCCTCCCTTATTTCTCCTGCAAAATTCCGTCCACTACCTCATCATTTTGGCCAATTAGAAGCCTCAAAATCTTCTATAAATAGGCTTGCTTGAGTGGTCTTGGAATGCTTGGTTCATAACTAGTTTTTAGGAGCACCAAAACCTTTCTTTCTTCCTCCTCTTTGGCTGAATTCTTTCTTCAATTTTTTCAAAGAGATTTTGTTTCATTTCACTTCAAGAAACCAAGTTCTCTTCCTCTTCTTCAACTCAGATTAGGTAGGGAGTAGTTTCTAAATTTATTTCTATGCTTTGAGGAGTTGTGTTTTTAGCTCAAAATGATGATATTATGAACTTACCTTAGCTTTTCATTTTGGTTTTCCTCTTCAATTTTTCTTTAACCAATTCAACCATATGGCCTAGGTGGAACTAAGATGATGGCTTGATGATGAGGACCTTGAGGGTGGGTTGTAAATCCATCACAAGTTAGGCCTCTAAAACTTGAAAATTCCACTTGATGCAAAACTTTAAAGAATAATGCTTTATGATGCTAAAACAAAGATTTTTAGTTTAGAACTTGAAAGATGTATTTTCCTTTTATGTTTTATTTCTTGTTAAGATATGTATTGGGTTGAATTTATAATTCTTTTAAAGTCTTGAAGGAGCTCTAGTAAAGAAACAAAATGAATTTGCATCCATGATTAAGTTTATGCTTTGCATAACCATGTTTACCCTCTATGTCATCACTAAATTTTCAAGAATGAATAAATGAACTTGCATTTCTCATGTTTAAATTCCAAGCTTGTATTTCATGTTTATGTTTCAAGTCATCACTTAATCTTTCAAGATAATAAAGAGGTTGCATCTCATATTTAATTTATGCTCTTACTATATTTTATAATGGCTAAAAGAATCAACGCATGGCATGTTTATTTTATACCATCACCTAAAGATCCTAGAGCTCAAAGACTTGCCCATGTATCACAAGCAAAGAAATATGATTATTGGAGTTAAAGAATTTATTCTTTAAAAAGTCTTGAGATTGGAGCTTAAAGACATGTAATAATAATTCTTTTCTCCCTCTATCGTCCTGTGCGGACTACCGCTGCTCCGGTTTCTTAATAATTCTCTTCTCCCTCTACTCGTCCTGTGCGGACTACCGGCGCTCCGGTTTCTTAATATTCTCTTCTCCTCTCTCTGGTCTGTCCTGCGGATTACCGCCGCTCCAGTTTCTTGTATCATGTTTATATTTCAAGTTCTTGCATCATGTTTAATTTTCAAGTCATCACCTTAAATCTTAAAGATAAAGAAATGGAATTGCATATCATGTTTATGATTCCAAGCTATCACCTTATAAAGATAAGATTAAAATAAGGTTGCATAGCATGTTTATAATTCTAAGATGTCACCTAAATCTCTAAAGCTCAAGACTTACTCCTTTTATCTTAAGTGAGAAGTTTAATTGTGAAGATCCTCCCAAATTTGACAAAAGAACTAGTTTCTAAATGAGTTTTAAGGCTTTGCAAGGATTTTAAGGGGAACTAGTATTTTATATGCACTTAAAATATGATTCTATGTAATTGCATGAGGTTCATGATTCGGCCACTGATCTGAGTTTAGTATCAATGTGTGATAATGATTTGAAATGATTGAAGTTGTGATAATTATGGTTTATTGTTAAGAGAATGATTCATAATTGGTTTAGTAACTAATTAGTTCTATAATTGATAATTCTATGTAAGGATTGGATGCTTATTAAGTACTTGATATCATTGAATGATTTCCTGGCTTGCATGTTATAGTTGCTGTTGCAAATAATGAGAATGCTTATACATGAAATGTTCTTTATTATGTAAAATTTACCTTTGTTGCTAGAAGAAAGTGTATCATTGTAAAAGTGTAATTTGGAAAGGTTCTGGCTAAGGAAAGACTTGGTATTTAAGCGTGTCCATTGTGACCCACCTCTCTTTCCTGGGAATCTCCCATATGCATGATTACAGATGATATATATTATTCTAGCTTAAGACTATAAATGAGAAAATGTTATGATGTTTATGAATTGTATTGTGATATAACATGCAAAGATTTAATGGTGACTTAAACTTATAAGAAAATGATCCTTTGGAACCATCAGACTATAGGTGGTGAAAATGTGATTTTAGCCCCCTAACCCGTTCTCTCAAAAGGGTAGAGTCGGGACTTTAGCTTATCAAAAGGGATAAGTATATGATAGTGACGACTAGTAAAGTATGAGCTCATAACCTAAATTACTCCCAAAAGGGTGGAGTATAGGGTGGCCCAAGGAAAATAATGATGATGATAAGATTTTAAGTCACCTAAGGCACTAAAGAAATGAAATATGTGCACTGTGTCCATATGTAGCTAATATTATATGACGTTCTTTTATGCACGTTATTTTGATAATGATGATGAGGAATACGATGTAATGATAAAGGAAAAGTTCATTGTAAACATGACATGTTAAGAATATGATGCATTATAAGACGCATGATTAAAAATTGATGAACCTCGGTTAAGTATTTGTCCGAACTTAAAATGAATCTTTGCATGCTCACTATTTTAGAATAATCCCGAGGTTCCTGGGACTTTGATGATGACATCAGAGAAGGAGGTACCCTACTGAGAATTCTTTAGCAAGATTCTCACTCCCTTTTCTTTATTTCCGTCATTGTCTCCAGATTCAAATGGCGACATTCGTCCTGTTCGTTGATACCCCTACTTGGGAATTCCACTATGATCCGGAGCATCGCTCGTATCATTTTGAAGGGAGGTGCGCAGTTCGTGTTTTTATTTACATAGGTCGTCCATTTGCACATCCTGTCCCTAGTTATCGATTTTCTCCTACTTCTCCCTATGGCGATGAAATGGTTTTCAAACATGCTCGCCCCCTTGATGAAAGGATGTTACGTTCTTATCCCGCTTCATCTGGGTCCATGGATTCCCAGAGTATGTTCCGAGATGAGATATTCTGAAACTGATCCTTCAGAGGACACTCCTACTCATGTATATTCTGAGAGCTCTGCTCCTACTCCCACACGTGTAAGAGAGGGTAGTGAGGAAACAGTTGTTCAGCCGAGGTTAGCGAGAAGGCCGTGCATGCGACCCTGACTGGTGCATCTCGTGTGTCCCTCCCGAGGAGCTCATCGATGGATCAGATTTATTCCCCATTTCCAGGACAAAGGCCATAGAAGGTTCTTAGTAGATTTATGTGTGTTCATGCACCCTAGTTTTAGGATAACCTTCCCGGCTTATGGAGTTATCTAGTTTAGGGGCATATATTTCCTTATGTATATTTTTCTTTTATGGGTTTGCATAAGATAATGATGTATGAACATAACCCACCCTTTGAGTGAGGTTATTGTATGTAAATATATGCTATAATGTGCTTATGGATGTTATATGATGGAGCCTAAGTGATATGATGTGATATATTCTTAAACGTCTTATTATACTCCGCTTACTCGTTCACGTTGTACTCGGCTCACGTTTTCAATTATGTGTTTAAAAAAAAATGGCTCGTAATTTCACTAAATATTTTCAAATTATGAAGAAAGAACCAAAGCAAGGAGTAAAGTCTAGTCATTAATCAGATTCAACCTAGGTGTATCTGGTTAATTACTAGGGTGTTACAAGATGAGAAGAACAATCCTTCCTTTGGAGTAAGGAATGGTTTCGACCAAGGAGGGAAAGAAAGGAAGAAAGGTTTGTTTTAGGTTTTTGATCTTGGAAATGGAGAGGCTAGGTGTTTAAAGGAAGATCTATGGTGATTGTGTGGTGATTCGGGGTTGAGAGGTGGTGGTGAGTGGTGGTTCTTGGAAAAAATGAAGAAAAAGAGGAAGAAGAACTCTTTGAGGAATTGGAGAGAAACTTTGAGGATTTTTGAACCAAGATTGCAAGAAATGAACAAATGGTGTTTGTGGCTTGCCTTGAGGTTGTTTTTATAGAAAAATTTCAACATGTGGGATGAAAAATGGAGGGAGTTTCCATGGCCTTCTAGAAGAACTTGGGGGGCAAGTTTCATCTTAATGTAGGTTAGAATGTGTATTAGAGGTAGATTTAATTAGGAAAATAGTTAGGAATGGGTAGTTAGGTGTTTAGGTAGATAATCATGTATTTAAAAATTTCAAGATCATGATTAGAGAGTGGTAATAAATATTTAGAGGAGTCAAGTTCAATTAGTTTGAATTAAATTCAATTAATTTGAATTTCAAATACCAATATATTTTCTTAAATCATGGAATTGTACCCTATTCCCTTTTTGACTTTAAGACCATTTGATTCTAAAAAGAGATTTAACTTTCTCTAAACAATCTTAAGCTTCAAGTAATTTCAAATAATTATTTTGACTCAAGATTAATAATTAAAATTAATTAATCTTTAATTAGAGTATAATATTGTTTAGGTTTTAAGCTCATTATGTCCTTAATTAGAGGCAAAATGATAATTTTACATAAAAACTTCTCGGGTTTATACCGACATCCTATATTCCTCAAAAACAACATTCCAAACTTTCAAATGAAGTCCAGGTCTAATCGGAAATTAATTCTGTATTAATTAACCACAGAGATATTTTGGCAATTTCACTCGGAAAAAATCAAAAACTAAGATTTTCACCTCAACATTATGCACAACATAAATAATCCCTTTAAACCATAAAACTAACCTCTAGAGGCGGCGTTACACGCAATATCAACACTAACCCATCTCATTGTGGAACCATTAATCAAACTTCGACCTGAATCTTCTTCCACCATCACAACCCTCCATCATCACCGTCAAACCTTCTCCACATATCCTCTAACCCAAAATCTAAAAATTGAGATCTCAAAATGACAATGCATAACACCCAATCCACAATATCCCATCCCTATCATACCCATAACCTATGAATAAACAACAAAACTCAGACACAAACCATTAACCACCACAAAATCACAGCTCTCAACCACTTGCGATCACCGTCCCTTCAACTCTGCGAAGCCAGCCGTCTGCCACTATCAGTGTTTATTGTCTCATGTGATTATGGACCAATGGCACCAAGGAGACAACCTAAGACCCCAACCGAGGGGGACCAAAACGATGCTGCTGCTGCTACTGTTCGTGACATGGCAAGAGCCATGGAACGGATGTTCGAAAGGATGAACCAACAAGGGGACACCGGACGTGCTCCCCCTACTGCTGAAATGGTCGAGCAAGCGAGGTTTGGTGAGTTTCGCAAGGAAAATCCACTGGCCTTTAGAGGAGCCATGGATCCCGACAAAGCTGATGAGTGAATCAAGAATTTGGAGAAGATCTACTCCGTGGTCGCTTGCTCGGAAGAGCAAAAGGTCACGTTCGCTGCCTATATGATGGAATCAGACGCCGAGTTTTGGTGGACTGGCACCCGAAGATTGCTGGAAGCTTCGCATCATTGCCAATCGAGTCGCTCAAGACTTACTTACGAGAAGTACTTCCTGAGTCGATGGGAACACAAAAGATATTGAGTTCATGCAGTTGACTCAAGGAGGAAGGATCACGCCAAAGACACGGTGAGATTTGAAGAACTGATTAAGTTCTCGCGGGTGTTCCAAGGGAACCCCGACGAGGTATGGAAATGTGTGAAGTACGAAGCCGGATTGAAGCCGGAGCTGAATTATGCTATAGCACACATGGAGATCAGGGACTTCCCTACCCTGGTCAACAAGTGCCGCATTCTGGAGGAAGGGCAAGGTAAGTTTCAGGCGGCAAGGGCAAAACGAGCTAAGGGGCTAGGACCTCAAGCCCTGAAGTTCAAACCCCAACACCAAAACCAACCCCGAAACCATTACAACCCCTACCACACCAACCAATCCAAGCCACATCAACAACAACAAAGAACCCCCTTCCATCAACAACCCAAGTAACCCTACAGACCACCATTCCAGAACAACAACCAACGAAACAACAACAATAACCGGCAACGAATGTCGAGAGGCCCCCGGAACAATACGCAACAAGGAGGGTCCAGTGGGACCAAGAATAAGACGCCTCAAGGAGCCCCTGCCACCTTTGCTAGGCCTACACCGGCGATAATATGTCCCCAGTGCGGGAAGGATCATGGCAACCGTCCCTGCCTAGCTGGACAAAACATGTGCTTCAAGTGCGGGAAGCCCGGCCACTACGCCAACAGATGCAATAACGGAGGGTCGGCGAATTAGAACCCTAGGCCGCAACACCAAGGGAAGGTCTTCACCCTCAGTGCGGACGAAGCAGAAAGGTCTAACGACCTCATCGAAGGTATGTGCGAAATAAATGGCAAGCCTTTAACTGTACTTTATGACTCTGGCACCACACACTCTTTCATTTCATATGCTAGTGTCGAGTCTCTTAATTTAAAGACTTCCAAACTTCCTTTTGATCTTATTGTTTCTACCCCCACAAATCACCCTGTAAATACTTGTTTCTGTTGTTTAAATTGCCATCTTACTGTAGAAAATAGATCCTTTGTCATAGATTTAATTTGCTTACCCATGAAAGGTATAGGTGTAGTCTTTGGCATGGATTGGCTTCACGCCAACCGTGTGATGTTAGATTGTAATACCAAAACAGTAGTCTTTCCTTCTCCCCCTAGTGAAACTAGGCAAACTTTGAAATTCTATCTTAATGCCGTAGAAGTCAACTGTAGTGGGCAAAAGACTAAGGGATATGTTCTCCTAGCTGCTAGCGAGGTAGACTTTGAGCAGAACTTAGAGAATATATCGGTAGTAAGAGACTATCCCGAGGTATTTCCGGAAGAGATACCCGAGTTTCCCCCCAAGAGAGAAGTGGAGTTCTCCATTGAGCTGGTTCCTGGAGCGGAACTAATCTCCACCGCCCCCTATAGGATGTCACCCTTAGAGTTAGCCGAATTAAAAACCCAACTTGAGGAGCTTTTGGGAAAGAGTTTCATCAGACCTAGTGCCTCACCTTGGGGAGCCCCAGTACTGTTTGTCAAGAAAAAGGACAGGAGCATGAGGTTGTGCATAGATTATAGGCAATTGAATCATGTGACAGTGAAAAAAAGTACCCATTGCCTAGGATTGATGATCTTATGGACCAATTGAGAGGAGCGGTAGTATTTTCCAAGATCGATCTAAGGTCAGGATACCACCAAATTAGGGTAAGAGATCAAGATATACCAAAGACCGCCTTTAGAACTCGGTACGGACACTTTGAGTTCACGGTGATGTCTTTTGGGTTGACAAATGCTCCTGCAGTGTATATGGATTACATGAATAGGATCTTTAGACCCTATTTAGATCAGTTCGTGGTTGTTTTCATAGATGATATACTCATCTATTCGAAGACCCACGAGGAGCATGAACGTCATTTGAGGATAGTTTGGAGATTTTGAAGGAGAAAAAGCTGTATGCAAAACTTTCTAAGTGTGAATTTTGGTTGGAGGAGGTCAAGTTCTTAGGGCACGTTGTGTCAAAAGGAGGTATAGCTGTTGATCCTAATAAGGTAGAAGCCGTAATAAATTGGGATAGACCAACCACCGTAACGGAAATACGGAGCTTTTTGGGTTTAGCAGGCTATTACCGTAGGTTTATAAAAGGATTCTCCCAAATTGCCCTACCCTTGACCAAGCTAACTAGGAAGAATGCACCTTTCGTGTGGAATCCCGAGTGTGAGAAGAGTTTCCAAGAGCTTAAAGAGAAGCTAACCACAACCCCAGTTCTAGTGTTACCAAGCCCCGATGTACCCTTCGAGGTATATTGCGATGCCTCGGGTAAGGGTTTAGGCTGTGTATTGATGCAAAATAGGCAAGTGGTAGCCTATGCATCGAGACAACTCAAGCTGCACGAGGCAAACTATCCCACCCATGACCTAGAATTAGCAGCCGTAGTATTTGCCTTGAAGATGTGGAGACACCATTTATATGGTGTAAGGTTTGAAGTTTTCTCCGATCACAAGAGTCTCAAGTACCTCTTTGATCAAAAGGAGCTAAACATGAGGCAGAGGAGGTGGATGGAGTTCCTTAAAGACTATGACTTCGGTTTAAGTTACCACCCCGACAAGGCTAATATAGTCACCGACGCCTTGAGCCGAAAGTCATTGCACTTATCTCACATGATGGTCAAGGAAGTTGAGCTAATAGAGAAGTTTAGAGATATGAATTTGGGGATGTCTGTGACCAATGAGGGTATGAAAATGTGCTATCTTACCGTAACAAGTGGGTTTAAACAAAGAGTTATGCTAGCACAATGGGAAAGTGAGGAATTTAGGGAGCTCATAGAGGCGGTTAAGGCAGGAAAACTCAAGGGATTCGAACAAGGTTCCGATTGGGTATGGAGGTTTGAAGGAAGGATCTGTGTGCCACAAGATGGTGACCTCCGAGAGAAAATCTTGGAGGAGGCCCATAAAAGCCATTTCACCATCCATCTTGGTGTAACCAAGATGTACCAAGATTTGAAAAGGATGTTCTGGTGGCCCGGATTGAAAAAGGATGTGGTCGCCTGGGTTAGTAAGTGCTTAGTGTGTCAAAAGGTGAAGATCGAGCACCAAAAGCCATCAGGTTTGTTGCAACCCCTGTCAATCCCTGAATGGAAATGGGAGTGTATATCAATGGATTTCGTGACAGGATTGCCTAAGACCCAAGCTGGCCATGACGCCATATGGGTGATAGTGGATCGACTAACCAAGTCGGCTCACTTTCTGCCTATTAGAGTGACATACTCTTTGGACAAATTGGCTCAGCTATACATCCAAGAGATCGTGAGATTACATGGAGTACCGTCGACGATAATCTCGGATAGGGATCCGCGATTTATGTCATGTTTTTGGGAAGCCTTCCAAAAGGCGTTTGGTTCGAAGTTGTGTTTGAGCACAGCTTACCACCCACAAACAGACGGACAATCAGAAAGAACAATCCAGACCTTGGAGGATATGTTGAGAGCCTGTGTTCTGGATCAAAAGGGAAGTTGGGACAAGTACCTGCCACTGGTCGAGTTTGCATATAACAATAGTTATCATGCGAGTATCGGCATGGCACCCTACGAAGCCCTATATGGACGGAAATGCCAGTCCCCTCTATGCTGGTATAAGCCCGGAGAACAAAGCATGTTAGGGCCCGATATAGTGAGGGAAACAACGGAGCAAATCAAAAGGATACGGGATAGGATGCTTACCGCTCAAAGTAGGCAGAAAAGCTATGCGGATAGGCGGCGTAAGCCGTTGGATTTTAACGAGGGAGAACATGTGTTCCTTAGGATCACCTCCACTACAGGCATAGGAAGAGCCATAAGAGTTAAAAAATTGAGCCCCTGATTCCTTGCTCCATTTAAAATCCTTCAAAAAGTAGGGCCAGTAGCCTACAGAATAGCCTTACCCCCAAATCTTTCCAATCTCCATGACGTCTTTCACGTCTCCCAGTTAAGAAAATACGAGTCCAAACCTAGCCATGTCCTAGAGCCAGAGCATGTACAGTTAAGGGAGGACCTAACTTTCAATCTGCCACCAACGAGGATCGTGGATCGCGGAGTCAACCAGTTGAGGAACAAGTCTGTTCCTTTGGTGAAAATGGCATGGGGACGGGACAAGATCGAAGAATTCACGTGGGAATTAGAGTCGGAGATGAAGACCAAGTATCCAGAGCTCTTCTAAGGTACGAATTTTGAGGACGAAATTCTTTTTAAGGAGGGGAGTAATGTAATGCCCCGATTTTCTGTCCGAGTGGAAAATGACCGAAATGCCCCTGAGGTCACTTTCGGCCTAGAATTCGAGGATGGCCGACTCAGCAGTACTCGAAGGGCCAACTCAATGTTTGAAGGGGATTGAATGGCCTGCGAATGTTTCCGGAAGCGAAAATCTCATTTTATGTAGTTTCGGGTCAAAATGAATAAAATACCCCTGTAGCGTTTTACGCGGGTAAAGGTGTCGTTTGAGCCCGGAACTTTCCCTAGAGGTTTAAAACCATGTTAATACATATTTCAAAACATCTGTTTAAGTCCCGGTGGTCCCGAGTAGTTTTAGTGCAAAATTATGATTTTGCCCCTAGAATAGTATTTTTGAGCTTAATGATGTAATTAAGCAAACCTAAGCAATATTAGGCTCTAAACGAAGATTAATTAATTTCCCTAATTAACCTAGAGTCAAAATAAATTATTAAAGTTAATTAGAACCTAAAATTGCTTAGATTAAACTTAAATCCCTTTTTAGAACTCAAGATTCCTAGTCTTGGAATCTTAAATAGTGTTTTCTCTCTCCAATTTCTTCAATCAAGGAATTGTGTCTAGAATTGTTTATACACTAAAATGAATTTATAACTCACTAATGATGCAAGCACACTCTCTAATTATGTCTTACCAACATTAATTACCCATTTCCTCACCTAAACACTTTCTTACAAATTCCTAATCTTAATCCTAATCAAAGATACACCTAAACACAACTCTAAACCACAATTAAAATGCAAGAAACTCTCCCCCATGGCTGATGCACATTCGGCCATCTCTCTCCTTTTACCTCACATGTTGAATTGTTTCTTACTCAAAGAACCATGCTTGAGGCCATACCTTGAACCATACCTCACCATACTTTGAACCATACCTCACCATGCCTCAAGACCACATTATCTCACCTCATGGAACTCATGGGTTCCCTCCCCATCTGATGGCCGAAGCCTTCCTCTCCATGTGCACCTTTTATTTGTTTTATTTCTCTATAAATAGCTTGCTTGGGTGAACTTGTATCATTTTGGGTTCATTTGCAAAGTGTAAGTTTTCAAAGAAACACTTCAAAGCTTCCTTTTCTCTCAAGTTCAAGCCTTCAAAGTTCTTCATCTTCTTCTTCCATCTTCAAGAGCATCACACCAAGTAGGGTTTTTCTTTCAAGTACTTCTTTCTTTAAAGTTCTTGTTCTAGCTTTATGTTCATAGTTTCTCTTGATTCTTTTTAGAACTTCTTTTCTTCTCCTTTTTCTTTCTCATTTTCGGCCATGGGCCTTGAAGTTCAAAGAAATGAGAGCTTGATGATGAGAGTTTCATGATGATGTTCATCACTTGAAACAAACTCTAGAGCTTGATCTTTGTTCTTGAGCAAAAATGTTTCTAGTTCTTCCTTTCTTGAACTCTTGAGAACTTTAGCTTTGATGGTGTTTTATGAACTCAATGATGAGGACTCATGGTGTTGGTGTTAATATATCACCAAGATCATGGACTCTAGAGTTTCAAATATTCCTTTTCTTGCCTAGAATGTTTCGGCCATTTCCTTTTCTTCTACATGTTCAATGTTTTGATTTTCTAAAAATGTTGTCTTGAGTTCTAGGAACTCTAAGCTTCACTTAACCTTGGTTGGATGAGTTTGGGTTGAGGATTGAGTCCCTTTAAAGTCTTGTTAAGGGCTCTAGAAAGATAAAATGAACTTGCATAATTTATTTTATGCTTGCATTTATATTTACATTCTTGCTATGCACCTTTACTTTCAAGCTATCACCTAAGAACATAAAGATTAAAATGGAACTTGCATCATCACTTAATTTAATTCTCAAACCCTTTCTATTTCGGCCTTAATGTAACATCCTAATCTTTAACCCAATACTCTAGAACATATTTAGGTTAATCATTAGTCTGTTACTTCATAGTTCTCATTTAACTTTGAATTACTTAGCGGAAAATACGGGTAACTTTTTTTTGAAAAACAAAGTGAGAGCCGCGTGATGCGATATAACTTGCAACGGACAAAACATACATCTCATAACGTCATAGCATAAAGCATAGAAGGGCACATCATGAGAGACACTGAATAACATCTCATATATAATTATAATTTGCCCCCTTATAAGCGTGGGACTTGATTTGGTACATGGAAGTACATGAAAGAAAATACAACATAAACATAAACATAATCTACTCCCCTACCCGAGTGCAACTAATAGGATGACCTTTAAACAAAAGAAGGTTCATCCCCATCTAAGTGGTGTGTGCTCTAACTCGGGGACGTGCGCGCTCGAACACCAGGCTATCGCCAAAAGGTGAGACGGGGGAGATACGATGGGAATGTACAAGGGGAGTGAAGGGTCGACCCATGAACATGAATACTCTAACTGTGCATCGACCCACAAAATGGTATGATCCGTGGTCCGGGTCATGGTGCACCTCCTATGTCGGCGTGTCCACGAACATCACGAACGTCGCCATCTGAAGACGTGACGGAAAGAAGGAGATAGAGGGAGTGAGAATCTTCCTAAAGAATCTCAGTAGGGCCTCCTACTACCTAGGTGTCATCATCTACGTCCTCAGGAACCTTGGGTTTATTTATACAAAACGACTGAGCATGTATTAAGTTCATTTTAAACTTAAAAATATATTTTAGCCAAGGTCCATTCATTTTAGGATGATCTTAATGTCATGAATGCAACATAATAGAAAATGTATGCATGGCACTACCTAATGCACATACCTAAAACATAACATCAAGCATCATCATTCTTGGTGGCATAAAGTGGCAATAGTAACATTCATATGGGACAAAACTTAGTGACATAATCATAATCATGAAACTTCTCTTCCTCATGGGCCACCCTAAAAGACAATCGAACTGGGGGTGCTCAGCCGAACCGGTGTTACCCAGAACGTGTCATACATCTAGGTTATGAGCTCATACCTTAACTAGTCGTCACTAGTTCTTACTTACCATTTAACGATAAGCGTATCATAAATCATAAATCCCGACTATCTGAGTACGGGTTAGGGGGGCAAAACTCTTAGGGGTGCTCGACCGAACCGGTGTCACCTAAGAGTGTAAAATGGTACCGATGTCACATGAGTTCTATGGAGGTGCTCGGCAGAACCGGTGTCATCCTAGAGCCCATCTTAGTACCTTAATTTTCAAAATCTTTTTAAGCCCCCAAATTTGTCGGAAATTCGGCGGCCCAACGGTCATTACACCGAATTTCCTTCCAAATTTGCTTTATGCCACATAAACATATAACCTCATAAATTCCTCATATGAATAACATCATCATCATTAGCATACTTCATGCATCATCATAAAACATCCAAACGCTTACCCTTATGGTAGCTTATGCTTTGACCCTTACGGGTCTTAATCTTGAGATATAGTTCTCTACATCCGTCGTTCATATTTTAAGCACCTAAGGCTCATAATTAAACATCATTCATAATCCTCTCATTTTACTTTTAAATCTGAATAGCATAGGGTGGAAATCCTAACATGTGAATACGGGATTCTAGAACTTACGTTTTAGACTCTTTCTTGGTTCCGTTTTTACTTGAAAGCTATATATTAAATCTAAATCAATTCTGAGGCATTCCTATGCTTAAGGACTAATTATTAATCATGTTTACCATGTTGTAAGGGTGCTGGACAGAATCCAGAAAATTAAATGTTCTAAGAGTTCTACATTTGCATTTTTACGGTTTTCTAGTTACTAGTTTCCCCATAGGTGCTAGAATTCAATTCTAACTCAAATGATACCAAGTTTTTCATGTCTAAACAATCTAAATCTGATTATGTCCCCATTAAAACAGTTTGGAAAAGTTCCATAAACAAATGGGTCAAAACTATGTTAAATTCTAGCTTTACGGTATTTTCTAGTTAGCTAGTTTCTTACCTATCATGCATAGGATCGCTTCTACATCATCATATGAAATTTTCACACATTCCAACACATCAAAACATCATCATACAGCATCACACTCATCACATCAGAACCGAAAACATCTAACTTAAATGAGGGAGTTAAATTGACATTTCTAGGTACATAAGTTAACTAGTTTCTCTTGGAATCGATCTAGAACTTCTAAAACTCTTTGCAAAACACTTTAATTCATCAAAAGGCTAAGAGAAGCCTTAGGTCTCTGACCAAAACATATTCCATCCCTTAAGAGATAATAAAATCACAACTTGTGATGACATAACCTTATAAAGATTGTAAAGTTTTAGGGAAAACTTAAAACATAGACTATTGGTCCTAGTAGCTAGATGAAAACTCATTGCAAGCCCATCATCACTACTTGGCCGAAATTATGCATTCAAGGAATACATTCACATATAACTTTAACTTGGAATGAAATGGGCAAGTCTTTGAGCTCTAGGTCCTTAAGTTATGACATAAACTAAACGTGCTCATGCTTTTTGTTTTTAATCTTGCTTACAAAGTAACGTGATGACTTAAAATTAAATATGCAAGGCATAACTTAAACGTGCAAGCTTGAAAGTAAATATGCGAGGCATAAACTTAAACGTGCAAGCTTGAAGGTAAATATGCATGGTTCAATTCTTTATTTTAGTGCTCTTGGCCCAACAACAATCGACTTTAAGGCCGAAATAGATAGGCATTCGAGAAATTAATTAGGTGATAATGCAAGTTCAATTCTTTATTTTAGTGCTCTAGGCCCAACAACAATCGACTTTAAGGCCGAAATAGAAAGGCTTCGAGAATTAAATTAAGTGATGATACAAGTTCCATTTTAATCTTTATGTTCTTAAGTGATAGCTAGAAAGCAAAGATGCATAGCAAGAATGTAAATATGGATGTAAGCATAAAATAAATTATGCAAGTTCATTTTATCATTTCTAGAGCTCTTGACAAGACTTTAAAGGAATTTAAACCATAACCCAAACTCATCCAAACAAGGTAAAGTCAAGCTTAGAGTTCTTAAAACTCAACATAATATTTTTAGGAAATCAAACCATGAAGCTTAGAAAAATTAAGGAAATGGCCGAAATCTTCAAGAAGAAAAAGGAACATATTAAAACTCTAGAGTTCATGATCTTGGTGATATATTAACACCAACATCATGAGTCCTCAACATTGAGTTCATAGAGCCATTTTAAAACATCATTAAAGCTAAAGTTCTCAAGAGTTCAAGAAAGGAAAAACTAGAAACATTTTTGCTCAAGAACAAAGATCAAGCTCTAGAGTTTGTTTCAAGTGATGAACATCATCATGAAACTCTCATCATCAAGCTCTCATTCCTTTGTTCTCTAAGGCCTATGGCCGAAAATGGGAAGGAACAAGGAGAAGAAAAGAAGTTCTAAAAAGAATCAAGAGAAACTATGAACATCAAGCTCAAAACAAGAACTTTAAAGAAAAGAATACATGAAAGAAAATCCCTACTTGGTGTGATGAACTTGAAGATGGAAGAAGAAGATGAAGATGATGAAGAACTTTGAAGAGCTTGAAGAACTTGAAGAACACTAGAACTTTGAGAGAAAAGAAAAGCTTTGAGTGTTTCCTAAACTTGGCAAATGATCTAAAAGTGGTGCAAGCTCCTCAAGGCATTCTATTTATAGAGAAATGAAACAAATGGAGGGAGCTCATGGAGGAAGAGGTTTCGGCCATGAGGGTGCAGATTGGAGGCTTTCCATGAGTTCCATGAGGTGAGATAATGTGTTCTTGAGGTATGGTGAGGTATGGTTCAAAGCATGGTGAGGTATGGCTCAAGGTATGGCTCAAGCATGGCTCTTTGAGTGAGAAAACAATTTAATATGTGTGGTAATTAGAGAGTGATGGCCGAATATGCATCAGCCCATGGGGGAGGTTTCTTTGCATTTTAATTGTGGTTTAGAGTTGTGTTTAGGTGTATCTTTGATTATGCTTAAGATTAGGAATTTGTAAGAAAGTGTTTAGGTAAGGTAAATGGGTAATTTAGGTGGCCTAGACATAATTAAGGAGTGGTCTTGCACCATTAGTGAGTTAAATCCTCAATTTAGAGTTTAAACAACTCTAGACACAATTCCTTGATTTAAGGAATTGGAAAGAGAAAACACTATTCAAGATTTCAAGACTAGGAGTCTTGGGTTCTAAAAAGGGATTTAAGTTTAATCTAAGCAATTTTAGGTTATAATTAACTTTAATAAATTATTTTGACTCTAGATTAATTAGGGAAATAAATTAATCTTCGTTTAGAGCCTAATATTGCTTAGGTTTGCTTAATTACGTCATTAAGCTCAAAAGCACTATTCTAGGGGCAAAATCGTAATTTTGCACTGAAACTGCCCGGGACCACCGGGACTTGAACAGAGACCTCTAGACACATGAAAACATGTTTTTAAACCTCTGCGAAAAGTTCCGGGCTCAAACGGCACCTTTACCTGCGTAAAAACACTATAGGGGTATTTTGGTCATTTTGACCCGAAACTGCGGAAAACGAAATTTTCGCTTCCGGAAGCATTCAAAGGCCATTTAATCCCCTTCAAATATTGAGTTGACCCTTCGAGGATGACCGAGTTGGTTACCCTCGAGTTCGGGCCAGGAAATGACCTCAGGGGCATTTTGGTCATTTCCCTCGGACAGAGAAATCGGGGTGTTACACTTAAAGTCGATTGTTGTTGGGCCGAGAGCACTAAAATAAAGAATTGAACTTGCATTATCACCTAATTAATTTCTCGAATGCCTTTCTATTTCGGCCTTAAAGTCGATTGTTGTTGGGCCAAGAGCACTAAAATAAAGAATTGAACCTTGCATATTTAATTTCAAGCTTGCGCGTTTAAGTTTATGCCTTGCATATTTATTTTAAAGTCATCACTTTATTTTGTAAGCAAGATTAAAAATGAAAAGCATGAGCACGTTTATTTTATGTCATAACTTAAGAAGCTAGAGCTCAAAGACTTGCCCATTTCATTTCATGTTAAAGTTTAATGTGAATGCATTCTTTGAATGCATGTTTTCAGCCAAGTAGTGATGATGGACTTGCAATGAGTTTTCATCTAGCTACAAGGACCAATAGTCTATGTCCTACGTTTTTCTTAAAGCTTTACAAGGTTATGTTATCATGAGATATGACTTTATTCCCTTTTAGAAGATGAAATATATTTTGGTCACTGACCTAAGGCTTCTCTTAGCCTCTTGATGAATTAAAATGATTTGCAAAGAGTTTTAGAAATTCTAAATTGATTCCAAGAAAAACTAGTTAACTTATGTACCTAGGAATGTCAATTTAGTTCTCTTATTGAAGTTAGGTGTTTTCGGTACTATCATGATGAGTTTATGGCTGTATGATGATGCTTTGATGTGTTAGAATGTGTGAAATTATCACATGATGATGTAGAAATGATTCTATGCATGATAGGTAAGAAACTAGCTAACTAGAAATACCGTAAAGCTAGAATTTAACATAGTTTAGACCCATTTGCTTTTGGAACTTATCCAAACTATTTTAATGGGAACATAATTAGATTAGGAATGTTTAGACATGAAAACTTGGTAACATTTGGATTAGAATTGAATTTTAGCACCTATAGGGAAACTAGTAACTAGAAAACCGTAAAAATGCAAATGTAGAACTCTTAGAACATTTAGTTTTCTGGATTCTATCCAGCAACGTTACAACATGATAAATGTGATTTATAATTAGTTCTTAAGCATAGGAATGCCTCATAATTGATTTAGATCTAATTTATAGCGCCTTAGACGAAGACGGAACTGAGAAAGGGTCTAAAACGTAAGTTCTAGAACCCTGTAATCACAAGTTAGAAATTCTACCCTATGCTTTTCAGATTTGTGTATGAACATGAGGATTAGGAATGATGATTAATTATGAGCCCTTAGGTGCATAACATATGAGCGACGGATGTTAGAAAACTATATCTCAAGATTAAGACCCGTAAGGGTCAAAGCATAAGCTACCGTAAGGGTAAGCGTTTGAATGTTCTATGATGATGCATATGTTATGTGAAGAATGATAATGTTATTCATATGAGGAATTCATGAGGATATATGTTTATGTGGCATAAAGCAAATTTGGAAGGAATTTGGCGTAATGCCTTTGTGCTTGTAAATTCAGACAAATTTGGGGACTTAAAGAGATTTTGAAAATTAAGGTACTAAGATGGGTTCTAGGATGACACCGGTTCGGCCGAGCACCTCCATAGAACTCATGTGACATCAGTACCAATTTATACTCTTAGGTGACACCGGTTCGGCCGAGCACCCCTAAGAGAATTGCCCCCTAACCCGCACTCAGATAGTCGGGATTTATGATTTATGATACGCTTATCGTTAAGTGGTAAGTAAGAACTAGTGACGACTAGTTAAGGTATGAGCTTATAACCTAGAGATGTGACACGTTCTGGGTGACACCGGTTCGGCCGAGCACCCCCAGAGCACTTGTCTTTTAGGGCGGCCCATGAGGAAGAGAAGTTTTATGATTATGATTATGTCACTAAGTTTGTCCCATATGAATGTTTCTATTGCCACTTTATGCCACTAAGTACGATGATGCTTGATGATATGATTTATGTATGTGCATTAGGTAGCGCCATGTATACATTCTCTATTATGTTGCACTCATGACATTAAGATCATCCTAAAATGAATGGACCTTGGCTAAACTATGTTTTAGAACTTAAAAATGGACTTAATGCATGCTCACTCATTTTGTATAATTAAACCCAAGGTTCCTGAGGACGTAGATGATGACACCTAGGTAGTAGGAGGCCCTACTGAGATTCTTTAGATTCTCACTCCCTCTATCTCTTCTTTCCGTCACGTCTTCAGATGGCGACGTTCGTGGTGTTCGTGTACACGCCGACATGGGAGGTGCACCATGACCCGAACCACGGGTCATTCCATTTTGTAGGTCGATGCACGGTTAGAGTGTTCATGTTCATGGGTCGACCTTTCACTCCCCCTGTACATTCCCATCGTTTCTCCCCCGTCTCACCTTTTGGCGATGACCTGGTGTTCGAGCGCGCACGTCCTCGAGAGGAGAGGCTTCGCCGTACTCCACCGTCCGCGTCCGCCGTTCGAGACTACCCCCAGTACGTGCCCTGTTGCCCGTCGTCTTTTTCGGAGACGGATCCTTCCGAGGATTCGGCAACCCAGGTACCCTCCGAGGGATCTTCTCCCACCATACCCATGGACCTTGGGGAGGGTAGCGAGCCCTCCGTGACTCAGCCGAGGCTTGCACGACGACTGGAGATGAGGCCACGCCATGGAGTTGACTTCCGAGCCCCGTTCCGCCTATTCACGTCGGAGGAGCTTGCTCAGTTTCCTGGTTACATGCCACGCTCGAGGGATAGTCGCCAGTAGGAGGCTGTGGATGACCCGGGTTAGAGCACACACCACTTAGATGGAGATAAACCTTCTTTTGTTTAGAGGTTATCCCATTAGATGCACTCGGGTAGGGGAGTAGTTTATGTTTATGTTTATGTTGTGATTATCTTTCATGTATTCCTTTGTACCAAATTAAGTCCCACACTTATAAGTGGGCAAGTTATATATATATGAGGTGATATTCATTGTTTCTCATGATGTGCCTTTATGTGCCTTATGCCATGACGTTATGAGATGTATGTTTTGTCCGTTACATGTTATATCGCATCACGTGGCTCTCACTTTGTATTTCAAAAAAAAATTTACCCGTATTTTCCGCTAAGTATTTCAAAATAAAAATGAGAACTATGAGGTAACAGACTAATGATTAACCTAAGTATGTTCTAGAGTATTGGGTTAAAAATTAGGATGTTACAAATGTGACCGAAACATAAGGAATCCATCCCCACATTAGCCTCGTGACATGTTTATTCTTCCTATATGCATGCTTTAATCATAAGAATCCATTTAAGATAGAAATTCTCTTTTTTTTCATACAGAGCACCTATTCTTCAAATCCATATATATAACCATAATTGATATTTCATAAGTCAAACTCCAAAATCCATAAATCATAATACAAACATATAAATATAGAGTTGCTTTGTTTCAAAATGAACCCAAAACTAATACTAATAAGTTATAGAAATCAAAATGCAAAACATGCTCTATGGTCGAGACTCTGCTCGCAATACACTGGAGCACTCTAAGCAAAACAAGAATACTTCACTCAAGTGAAACTTACCAGCTAGGACTTTACTATTGCTGGGAAGAAGATGACTAAGAAGAACTCGCAGCTATTGCTGTATTGTAATGGAGAACAAAGGAAAGGGTAAGTTTTTATTCAAAAACTCAGTGAGTAAGTCTTTACCTAGAACCCCTTTCATAGGAAACTAAGAAAACAATACATAAAATCATAATAATATTAATAATACTCATAACATTTGATATTTACATATATATATATATATATATATATATATATATATATATTGAAAATGTTGTTTCATAAATTAACTCAATAGTATCCTAATAAACAAAAACAGAAATCTTTAGTTATGCCCAATATGGGACATAAATAAATCTTTGGTTATGCCTGGAAACCATGGCATAACAATAATCTCTAATCTTTGGGGCACCTAACTAGGTCTCATCTTTGTTTTCTCTGGCCCTAGATAACTTGGTAACAAGGTTAATAGAATAACTATCATTACTTCGTATCAAGGTTAATAAAATGACTATCATTAATATGCAGCATGTTTCTCTATAGCTACTGTCCAGTTCAACCGGAAAACTAAATCTTTTCTCTAAATTCTACAAAATGGTTTGACCCTAGGGTTCAAAACTTCTTTAGATAATAGTACACAATACGAAAAATCATATAATCATCATAACCATTGTGAATAGTTAAAATCACAATCCAATTCTCTTTAAGTTCATTTTTTCAATAATAGCCCCATGAGTTTTCTGAAAATACTATTCATGCTATTTTGAAAACTATAAATTCACAATTCAACAGAACTCTCAATTATTCTTAAAATAAATCCTGCAATCATGTATTATTTCATATTTTGATGAAAGTAGCTATGATGGCTAAATTAGAGATTACAAGTGGGAACCCACTCACCTGAAGTGGGAACCCACTCACCTGGAGTGGTGGAATATACAGGATCAACACCAACAACACTCTGGAAGCAAGAATGACACTATTATCTGCCACAACAACCATAGTACTCTTTATTAACTTCTAAAACCTCTATATAACTCAAATCTATGCCTAATATACTAGACAAACTTCATTTCTTGAATCAACAAGAAGAGCACCAATACCACCCTAAGTCAAGGATGATTTGAAGGAAAATGGAAGAAAACTTCAAAACAACTTACCTGAAGCTTGGAGAATGAAAGATTGAAGTAAAATTTGAGAGAAATTGAAGAAAAATAGGGTTTAGGGTGAGAAACAGAGTTGGGAGGTGAAGTTTTTGTGTTTTATTTATTTATTTTTTTAGGGGGGGTGGGGTGAAAATCAAGTGTTTATGTCTGAAAACTTGAAATAGGGTTTTTATCAAAATTTTGACCGCTGTTACGCTCATTTAAGTGCTCATCTGAGTACATCATTCCCTGTTTTGCACTGCCTTACCTGCCATGATGGCTGCAAAGCTCATTTTAGCACTGCAACACTCTCCAGAGTTGTTTTTCCTCATATTTTTAGTTATAAAATAAGTAGGACCTTCCAACAACATGAGTGGATCCTAGGGAACCCTATGGTTATCCTAGATTTGCCTAGGGACATGTTTACCTAAAGTATTACATAGTTCCCCTTCAAAAAGATCTGGTCCCCAAATTTGAACTTGCATAGCTAGAAGAGTAAGGAGATGGAATACTTAACCTACACAAGTTTTAAGGATAGGCTTGAATGCCCAGAACACTCTGACATGATACTCTGGTTGTATTAGCTAATACTCTAGGAGATAGTTACTTTAGTTATGGACACCTGTTGTCGCATCTGGGTGGCTTTGCCTCCAAGGGTAGCCCTTTCCCATTAAGGCAACATGGGCTCTTATCTTGGCAATTACATTGGGCAGCTTCACCTCTAAGGGCTGTCCTTTTCATAGTGCAAGTTCTAGTTGGACATCTGTGCTCCGTTGCCTCATGCGCATGTGAGTTGTGATGAATGGGGCTAAACGTCACTTTCATCCTTACTTCGATTCTCTTTTCTCTTGTGTCTAGCATTGACCGATACTACCAGGACTCTTAATCCTTAGTTTATGAACTTTCTCACTCCTACACACGTGTCATGCATGGAATTCAAACTACTCTATCCATTTCTGTAGAAAATGTAAAAAGACCAAGATGGCATTAATACACATAATTCTTGACTATGACATTTAAATAATTCAAGGTTGCTAACCAATCAAGTGTCCATACTTTCAGCATGCACAAATACCATGCATCACACACATCAAACAATCAATCGAAGACGACATGCTTTGCTCTAAGATCTCTGAACCATCTACTATAATAAGATGCATTGTTGGTTCCCATGAACCTTTCTTCTTGACTCAAAATTCCCTAATCCTTTAATCAAACATTTCCAAGCATAAAACATGCTTCAAAACATCAAATCATACTCACACATCACACTAATACATGAACCCGAGATAAAAAACATGCTTCTTATTAGTTTATTAAGTCCATTGTACACTCCACCATCTTATTATCAAGTTACATATTAAGCACAATAGATTTTTAATCTGAGTCTCCTTCAACTCATAATGCAAAACATCAACATTTACGATTTAAACTATCCTCTGTTAGTGACTCTATTCCTGTCCATGAATTGTCAACTCAAGTAAAACCATTTCATAAACATATAGCACTCTAATTTATATTGCATAACTTTAAATAGCACTTTTATATACACTACCAGAAGACAACATTTTAACATGGAAACATAACTTGTGAAAACATAACATCTTAAATCAGTTCATTTTATACACATGGAAAAGGAAACCAAACATGGTATTCATAAGCATAGCTATCCTTTATTATACTTCAACAATAAGGTCATATCATATAACCACACACCTATACTCTTAGCATGCATGGGTCTATCCTATCACATAAATCAATCTATCATCATGGTCTGCTCTAGGATCCTAAATCATTCCATCATGTCAACATGATACAATTCTTCATGAAGACCAAGTGTCAGATATATTCACAATATCTTTTGTTAAAGATCCCTTGTGCATTTTTCCTTTGTAAAAGCTCTTCTTTAAAAGGTTTTACATATGCATAAGCATTTATGCATAAAACATCTCTGTATATTATCCCATCATAAATCCCAACTGAAGTCCTAATAAAGCCCTCAGTTTGCAAGAACAGCAGAAGTTTAGTTTATAGGATCAGCTGATTGGTTAGTACATATGAAAGTCAGGTTGTCTGTAAGCTCAGAAAGAAAACGAGTTAATCAGAAAGAAGAGAGAAAAGTTTAGAAAATAGAAAATTATTGGCCTTATAAAGCTCAAAATATAAAGATGAAAGTATGGGAAAAACATGGTGAGACCTCGATGGGTTAGAAAATGACTCATTCAGAAAGTGATTTCAAGTGTCAGAAATCTCTCCTTCTAAAATAAGGATAAAGAGGGGAGGGGTAATTCCCACTCTTCTATGTTTTTTTCTCTTCCACGTTGCTTCATCTTCAGTCATGTCAATCACTTAAATAAACCCCACTCCTCACACATCACCTTTTTACCATCGTCTTCAACCTCAAACATGCAATATCAACCATTTCATCATCCTTTTATCTTTTCTTCACCCAAATACCTCATCAATGGCTAAAGAAAAAAGTGTGACTCAACCTGCTACTGATAAAGCCTCTTTTTATATATACGATGATCTTGGCATGTAAGATCACTATGAAAAATTCTTCGCATCAAGGAAGATGACACTAGAAAGTCTCTAAGGAAAGATCTTCGTGAAGAAATTGCTATTCTTTATGAAGTCTTTACTTTTTAGAAATGGGAGGAATATCTAGAGATTAATGAACTAGTCTTCCCATGATTAGTTACTGCCTTCTGCTCTCATCTAGAGAGATCCTCAACCTTACCTATCAGAACAATGATCAGAGACTATGCCATCAAGATCACTACCTTAGGACTTGCCAAGATCATCAAAACACCAAATGATGGAATCATTTGCGGTTCCTCACCATACTGTGCTAAATCTCTAGGAGTAAATGAAGAAGATATGTCCAGGTATCTAACTAATTCCATTCTTCATAAGCCCAATGAAATCACCACTGCCATGTTAAGTGCTAGGGCTAGGAAGGTAGACATGCTGGTCCAATTCTCTATCTTACCACGTATAGGAAGCACAAATGCACTTGTTGGCATGGACTGCATGCTTCTCTATTGCCTGATGGTAAAGAGAAAAGTAAACATGCCAATGCTCATTCTAGACTATATGATGAGCGCAACCACAAGAGAAAAACGGAGAATTGCTAGTGTTCCATATGGAATGTTATTGACTAGGCTTCTTTAACATATGTGCTTCCTCCTTCTCACTGAGAGCTATGAGCTTTTGGAAGGAACCTCTTTCACATCTTCTTCTTTCAAAAATTCAAGAAAAGGTTCATCCTCCAAATCTCTAAACCAACAAGATAGAATCCTAGAACAAGAAGTTGTTAAGCTAGAGAAGCCTTCTAGAAGACCAAGTCTCAATGAAAGAAAGCTAAAGGAAAAAGAAAGGAAGTGCTCACAGAAAGTGAGCTAGACAACCCGGAGGAGGAAGAAGAGGAAGCCACTTTACTTCAATGCTTTGAAGAACGAAGGAGAAAAAAAAATAAAAAACTGCTCCTCAAGAAACTCAGATGGTGACCAAACCAATAAAAGTCATCAATAGAAAAGATATTTGGCCCAAATACAAACAGATGCCTATATATGAGTCCAGAATCTCCATACTAAAGAAGGAAATAAAAAATATGAAGAGGCTAGCTATCAAGTCATTGTTGATGACTCTGAAAAGAATGAGAAAGATACAGAGGAAGGAGAACTAGTAGAAGCATCTTCATCAGAAGAAGAAAAGGGCTTGCTTAGTAGTGAGAACACTAGACTTATTACTATGATCAAACTTAGATCCATGGTTGAGGAGTCTCAAATGGAGCCCATCATTGAAGAGCCAGATGAAGAGGACCATGAACAAGATATTGCTATTATCCCAATGGTGCCTCAACCTCCTCCTTCCATTCGCATCACTTAGATGGAAGAAGAAGAGGATAAAGTATCAAATGTTGGTGCTTCTCTTAGTGAAGAAGCTGCTACTTCTGTGTCAGCTCATATGCTTGAAACTGCTACTGTTGCTATTCTTGAGCCTACTTCTACTCCTACCGCCTCTACTGATAATCATGCTCCATCCTTTTGACCTCCTGTTGATGCATATACTGAAACTTAGGCTGAATCGCCTAAGTCAGTAGAGACTAAACCCCTAGACATTCCTGGACCCTCTTCGAAAGTTGCTCCAACATCTATCCAATTACCACCTTTGTTATCAACTGAACCTCTAGCAAGCTCTCAGTTCCATCAAATAATCTTGCGGCATCTGAGAGAGATTACCTCCAAACAGGATAGACATGAGGCAATAATTATAGAGCATGGCACCCAGGTCAGACAAGTTGAAGAATTGCAGCTTCATATTCTTCAGATTCTACTACGCCGAAACTGAAGATGGTGTTTCTGATTCTTGGCACACCTTTTTTTTCCGATGTCAAAAATAGGAGAAGAAAAGACTTGAAGAAAATCAAGTGCTATGAAATTCAGGGGCAGCTTATGCTGAAGGGGAGTTTAAAGAATTTTTTTTTTCAGCATGCATAGTTTGTTGTTGTTTTGAATTTCTTGTTTTATACAACTCGTCATATTTGTTCAAAAATCATGCTTATGGCTTCTGGTTGTCTCTGATGCATATTTGTCTTAAGTTCAGTTTTTGTTCTATTCTGTTTTGCTCTGATACATATCGATGCCTACTTATTATGCCTAGCTAATTATGTACCATATTGATAGATGTTTGTTTCTTATCTCTTATGCATGTGCTCTATGTGCTTATCCTTTAGCATGCTAGAATAATTAGCTCACATGTGTTTTTGTGATTAGCACTGTGAAGTATCTTTTAAAGCACAAAATCTCTCTATTGTTGCTTTGATACTCATATCTATTTGATATGCCTCGATATGTATGATGTGCTTAAAAATTTTGCTTTTTAAAACACATTCTTTTTGACTTACATATGAGATGTTTTCAAAAAGCTTTGTATAACTTGATCAGAATACAGTTGTGTATAGTTTTTGATGGCCTTCAGAACTTATTCCCACATGCTTTAAGACAACTAAGATCAGTTTGTGAGCTTCAAAACTCTCTTGAGTGTGCTACCCTTATATGTCATAAAATGTGTTATGTTTTGGTTCATATATATCAGTGAACGAGTTTTCCTAAAAAGCATGAACATAGGTCTCAAAGCTTTGTTTTATAAAATTGTCCTTAAATGCTCTGATATATATAAATGTTTTGGTACTTGATATATTGATGCTTAAATACATGCTATGCTATGCTATATATATATATATATATATATTAGTGGGCAAACTTCAAACTTATTTGAAGAGCATATGTTTTAACCTTTGTTTTTACAAATTTCTATTCATGCTCTGATACTTATGAGAAAAAGTTTCACAGCTTATAACAAAAAGCTCATCCATGCTTTGTGAATACTGGGATTGATCACTAATGAGTTTCAGAAACCTTATATAGTAGTATACTGATAAAATTGTATTAAAGTTTCTCTGATCATTAGAAACTACATAAGTATCATAATGTTTTCTATCTAAATCATGCATGCTCTATTATGTTTATCGTTTATCTTTGAGCATTCGTTTCAAAAATTTGTTTGGATAAAGATGTGCTGATGAATATAGATTTAATCAAGATGAAATATCACAAGTATTACTTTTTTTTTCTATTCAAGCATGACTTCTTCATAAAGCTTCATTAAATAACTGAAAATGAAGCTATTTATGTAAAAAAGACTTAAAGGATGATATCCAATTCTGATACATCTCAGAAAGTACTCTGAGTAAGTTCAAAAATTTCATGAACAACTATATCAGCTCTGATTTAAGTTACTTAAGGTTATAAAACATTTTTGAACCTATTCATATTATGCCTTAAGAAAAGAACTTCCTGAAAGTGTAACATCCTAATTTTTAACCAAATACTCCTAGAACGTATTTAAGTTAATCATTAGTCTATTACTCTTTTAGTCTCATTCTTTAAACTTTTCTTTAAAATACTTAGCGAAAAATACAGGTAATTTTTTTTTTGAAATATAAATGCAAAGTGAAAGCCGCGCAACACGACGGACGATGAGGCATATAAAGAAATAAAGCACAAGATCAAATAAACATCTGTCAGGACATAAAGCATGTAATCGCACATCATGATAAAACTAACTGCATATATATATATATATAATATGTCCACTCATAAAAAGCAGGACTTAGTTGGTACAACATAGAAACAAATACATCCGAAATGAAAATACAACAGAAGGGAAAGACAATAGAAAGCATAAAAGGAAACTCCCCTACCTAAGTGCATCTACAATGGATAACCTCTAAACAAAAGAAGGTTATCCTCATCTATGTGGTGTGTACACTATTTCTACCCACGGGCTTCTACTGCTGGGGTCCTGGAAAGGGTGAGACATATCCAATCTATGGTCGAAGCTCGGCGGGAACAGGCGTGCCACAAAATTGCGAGTGACCTCTACGATGTGGGCACATAGATGGCCTCCGAGCCAATCTCGGCTGTGTGACAATCTCCTCACTGCCTTCTCTCATCTGCGGCGGAGTGAGGTCTGAGCTCTCGCTATACATATGGTAGGTGGGTCCTCCAACGGGTTGGTTTTCGAGAAATATGTACGTGGCACGTAGTCAGGGTAGTCGCGCATGGCCGAAGCGGCGGTGTGCATGTAAAGCACCTTTTCATTATGTTTGTAGGCACGCTCAAAAACCTGGTCATCGTCGCCATAGGGTGATATCAGGGAGAAATGGTGGGTATGTACAGGATGAGCGAAGGGTCGTCCGACAAATATGAAAACACGAACAACATATCGATCCTCAAAATGATATGATCCATGCTCTGAATCATAGTGCACCTCCTACGTCGGGGTATCCACGAAGACCACGAATGTCGCCATTTGAAGACGTGACGGAAAGAAGAGATAAAGGGAGTGAGAATCTTGCTAGAGAGTCTCAGTAGGACAACCTCCTATCTAGGTGTCATCATCTACATCCTTAGGAACCTTGGGTTTCTTTGAAAAAGGTGAACATGGATATACTTCATTTATTAGGTTTCAAACTTAATTATCTAAGGTCCGTTTCTTTTAGGATGAATCTTAATGTTATGGATGCAGTATAATAAAGCATGAATGCATGAGGATGCAATAGGCAGAAATCAATTAAACATTCATAGAGAAATCAACATCATGTAGATGGCACAAAGTGGCATATTCTTCTCATGAAAAAGCATTTATCTTTCTGTAACTGTGTGACATTCAAAGCATCGTACTGCAACATAGGGATCATCCTAAAATCTTCTATAGGTTATGAGCTCATACCTTAATTAGTCGTCACTAGTTCTTACTTATCCTCTAATAAGCGTAATCACAATGATAATAATCATAACAAAACGCGTCACACCGGTATCAAGTACACAGCGAATATTGTCCTCTTTGGGGCGTTACGTATCACCGTCCGCCTCAAGGATTTGTTTCTGGGGCATTACGTATTGCTGTCCCCCAGAACGCGATCTTACAGTACTATGTCACATTCAAAAACTCATATCTTTTTGAAAACTTTCTAAGTTCCTCAAATTTGTCAGAAATTCGGCAGCATAAAGACAGCGCACTGCATTTCTTCCAAATTTGCTTTATGCCACATTCATATATATATATATATATATATATACATAGTCATGAGCATCATAATCATCATAAATTTTTCATAAGACATCATAGCATGAGTATTAACATATCGACCTTATATACTCTCATAGGAGATCACATGCTCAAGTTATTTTCATAATAAAACATGCATTCACATGAAACACTAAAGCTTGTTATGCTCTTAAACCTATGGTGTCTTATGCCTTGATCCTTACAGGGCTTAAACTCGAGATATAATTATTCTAACATTCGCTATTAACCTTTTATGCACCTATGGGTTCACAACTAATTATCCTCATTAATTTTTATGCTTAGGAGTAAACCAAACAACTCCATACAGATTGTCAAGTTCTAAATCTTTCAATTACAGGGTTCTAGAAACTACGTTTTAGACCCTTTCTACGTTCCGTCTTTGCCTAAGGCGCTATAAATCAAATCTAAACCAATGATAGGGCATTCCTATGCCTATGAACTAATTATAAACCATGTTCACTGCATTACAAGGTTGCTGGACAGAAAAAGAAAATTAATTAATCTAAGTATTCTAGAATTGCAGTTTTATAGTTTTCTAGTTACTAGTTTCTCTATAGGTGCTAAAAACCAATCCTACTTCAAATGTTACCAAGTTTTTCATAATTAAACAATTCTAAATTGAATGTTATCATACTAAAACAGTTCTGGCAGTGGCTAAAAATAAATGGGTCAAAACTATGCTAAAACTCAACTTTATAGTTTTTTTGTAAGACTAGTTTCTTTCCTAATATGCATAGAAAGGCTCCTACCTCCACATATATAATTTTTACACATTCTAACATACCAAAACAACATCATATAGCAGCAAGCACATGAGGGTAGAACCAAAACATTAAAGCTCAAGCATCACTCAAAAATCATGTCCTTAATACATACAAGTTACTAGTATCTCTTAAAATCATTTTAGGACTTCTAAAACTCATTGAAACCCATTTTATTTTCTAAAAGGGGACTAAAAATAACCATAGGGTAGTAGCTAATTCAAGGTATATTTAGAAGAAGTTTAACTTATAAATTTTGTTGGTAATAATCTTATAAAACTCTTAAGGCCTAAAGAAAATCTTAGAACATAGATTGTTGGCTCTTGTGACTAGATGAAACTCACATCAAGTTCATCATCATTACATGACCAAAATATGCACCCATGGGGATGTTTCCATAACCAAACTTTAACTTGAGATAAAGAGGGCAAGTTTTTGAGCTTCTAGAGTCTTTAAGTAATGAAAAAATGTAAACATGCTATGCATCCCATTTTATTCTTCATTATAAAGTAAAGTGAGCACTTCAAAGTAAATATGAGATGCAAGAACTTGAAATATAAATATGAGGTACTAGAAATATAAATATACAAGACTTGAAAATAAATATGCAAGAGTTGAAAGTAAATATGCAAGTTCATTTTATCTTTTAGGATTTAAGTGATGACTTGAAATATAAATATGCTAGACAAGGAAACGTAAACATGAATGTAAGTCCAATTCTTTATTTTAGTACTCTAGGCTCCACAACAATTGATTTTAAGGCCGAAATAGGCGAGCTTTGAGATTAATTATTAGGTGATATGAAAATACAACTCTTATTTTAATCTTTACATTTTAGGTGATGGCCAAAATAATAAATGTGCTAAGCAAGGAAAGTAAATATGAATGCAAGTTCATTTTATATTCTTCACTAGAGCTCTTGTAAGACTTTAAAGGAACTTAAACCTCAACCCAAACTTATCATAGCAAGATAAAGCAAGCTTTAGAGTTCTTGTACCAAGGTTTACAAAGAAACCATATGGTGTGAACTTCATCATCAAGCTCTAAGGAGATGGATTTAAAGAAACAAATCAAGTTAACATTCCCTTGTACCCAACAAAAAAAATGAAAACTCAAGAGCTTAAAGAAAAGGAAAATGGCTGAAAACTTGGAGGAAAGAAAAGGAAAGAAATCGAAACCATGAGCAACGAAAAGGACCATTTTGAAACTCTAGAGACCATGATCTTGATGATGTATTAACACCAACATCATGTGTCCTCATCATTGAGTTCGTATATTGATTTTAGGACATCATCAAAGTTAAGTTTCTCAAGAATGAGAAAAGAAGAAACCAAAAACATCTTTTACTCAAGAACTAAGATTAAGCTTTAGAGGTTACACAAGTGATGAATATCATCATGAATTCCTCATCATCAAGCTCTCACTTCCAAGTTCCCAAAGGCTCTTGGCCGAAAATCAAAGAGGGGGAGAAAAAGTTCTAAAAAGTTTCAAGAGAAATCATAAACACAAAACTAAATAAGAACTTTAATGAATGAAACACTTAGAACAAAATCCCTACCAAGTGACTTGAGGTTGAGATAAGTGAAGAAGATGAAGAAGTTGAAGAAGATGAACTCTTGAACTTGAGAGAAAAAGAAAACCTCAAAGTGCTCTTGAAAACTCAAACTTAGCAAATGAACTAAAAGTGCTTCAAGTTCATCCAAGCATGCTATTTATAGAGAAATGAAACAAATGAGAGGTGCAATGGAGGGAGGAGGAATTTGGCCAACCCATGTGTTCCATGAGGTGAGATGTTGTGTTCTTGAAGCATGGTTCAAGGTATGGTGAGGCAGGGCTTGAGGTATGGTGTGGTATGGCTTGAGGTATGGTTCTTTGTGTGTTTAAAATTTCAAACATGTGATGGAAATAGTGGGAGAGAGTGGTTAAATTGCATCATGTAACACCCTAATATTCGACCCAATACTACTAGTACGTACTTAGGCCAAATATTGGTCGTTACTTACTGGCATGGTTCATCTTCTTGAGAAAATAGACTTAACGAAAATACGAGCCAACTTTTTTTTTTTAAATCGTTACTTAAAATAGAAGCCGCGCGTAACTTTACGAGTCGGTATCATAGTATACGGAACGATAACATAGGAATGGCTCCAAACCATAACATCGAACATAACATCAACCATAACTGAAATACCTCATAGATAAAATGCCTACCCACTGGGCAGGACTCTTCAAGTACATAATGTATAAATAAATACAACAGAAAACAGAAATACATCGGAAAGAACTAAAAGAAAACATCCCGATCCCCGTGCAATTTATGATGGATAACCCCAACGCAAAAAGGGGTTTCATCCATACTAGTGGTGTGCATGCACTAAGGCCTACCCTCTGTCTATGCAATGAGATCACGGGTATGGAGGGACGTAACCAATCCATGGGCGGAGCTCGACCGGGGCAGGCACGCCCTGTGACTGGATGGGCCGCCCACGTCGAGGTCGTGGTCCTGGTGCCGGAGCTCTCCAACGCTGGGTGACCGTCTCCTCGCTGCCCGTCGGTCGCTGCGGTGGAGTGGGGGCAGAGTCCTCATGACCCATAGGGACATCCTCTATAGGATCCTCCTCTGAGTGTTGTGTCAACGGCACATATACCGGCAAATCGGTTGAACGGTCAGAGGGGGCCCGCAGGTTCTGCTCCCATTGGGGTCGTGCACGCTCGAAGGGGGATGCCGGGGTGAAGTGGTGGCTATAGACACGGTGCGAAAATGGCCATCCAACGAACATGAATACACGTAAGGTACATCGGCCCTCAAAATGGTAGGACCCATACTCCGGGTCGTGGTGGATCTCCCACCGTGGAGTGTCAATGAATAGGACGAAGGTCGCCATCTCGCTCTGAACACGTAATGGAAAGGAAAACATAGAGGGAGTGAGATTCTTACTAAAGAAACTCAGTAGGGTTTTCCTTCTATCCTAGGTGTCATCATATACGTCTCCAGGAATCTCGGGTTATTTATAAAATAATGGACATACATAGGTTCAATTATGAGTTTTCCAAAATCTCATTTTCCGAGAATCCGTTCTTTTTAACATGGCACTTGTGTTACATAGGCTATATACTAAAATCATAGACATAAATCATGTATCTTGGTACGTAGAACATGAATCATATAACTGGTACATGGAACATAAATCATATAACTGGTACATGAAGCATAAATCATATAACTGGTACATGAAACATAAATCATATAACTGGTACATGAAACATAAATCATATAACTGGTACATGAAACATAAATCATATAACTGGTACATGAAACATAAATCATATAACTGGTTTACTTAGGTGACATAAGAACCTTTACTTAATCGGGCGCCTAATATTTCTCCCTTTTGAGAAAACTCTAGGTTATGAGCTCATACCACGCTAGTCGTCACTAGCATCTAGACTTTATCTATTTGGATAAGTCAACTTCCCGACTTTAAGTACGGGTTTAGGGGGCTAGAATCACATTGTCCCCACCCTTAATTCGGTGGTTTCAAAGGATTGAATTCTGATGTTCTAAGTCATCCTAAGTTTAACATGTTTCTTTAAGATGCCACATAATTAATGCATAACACATAATTACTACCTCGGCATCTTTAAGTCCTTTTTAAAGAATAATAATAACATGTTAATACACGCTATCACATAGGGATAATAGTTAACATGGCACCATACACGTCATGAGCTAACACATCAATTCATCATCAAACTTAGAGGCATAATCATCCCTTAAGGTAAAATCCCTAAATCGGGTAACCTCAAACTTTCCCATTACTTTCTAGTATATTTATGGGATTGATTAACCTCATTACCATAATCCATTAGGTTCTAAATCCTAATTAATTATGGTTGGACAGCCTTATGTAGTTGTTCACATTTGATGAATTACGTGTTCTAGAAAATGCGTTTTAAGCCCTTTCTCGCATTCGACTTTTTCTATGGTGCAATAATTAATACCTAAGCCAATTATGAGGCACTCCCACACATCTAGACATAATCTAATGTGATTCTAAATATTTTATCAAGGCTGGGCAGAAACTCATTTTGTCATTCTTTATAGTTCTAGAATTCACATATTAAGCAAACAAAGTCACTAATAATGCTTTAAAGAGTCTAGAACAATTATCACATACTTGGCAAGGTACTACAACATATTTAGACCACCCAAAACAGAATTTAAGGTGCTGGAATTTACTAAGGCAGAACCGAAAACCTTTAAGGCATAAAATCATGAGAAAAACCTTTCTTTCAACCATATAACTTGCTAGTTTCTCTTGGAACCTTTTTGGGACTTCAAGACTATGTAAGATCAAAGTTTATTTTGCCAAAACTCATCATGGAACACCAAGGGCAGCAGCCATTTTGGCTTGCTCTTGGCAAGGATTTAAAACTTAAAAACATGTTTAAAACCTTGGTTAAGTGCATCAAAGCTTAGAAAAATTCTAAGACATGCATTATAGGCCCTTGTAGTTAAATGAAACTCATCCTAGAGCCATTTACACCACATGGCCGAATGATGTTCAAGGAGATACCTCCTTGATTTAATTCTTTTCTTAAGATGAAATGGGCAAGTCTTTGAGCTCTAATGTTTCAAGTGATGACATAGAATAAACGTGCTATGCATTTCATTTTATAGTCCTTTAGAAAATAAAGTGATAACACAAAGTAAAGATGAAATGCATCTTCATTCTTATTCTTAGAGTTTAGTGATGACTTGAAATATAAAATGAGATGCAAAGCTTGAAACATAAACGTGCATTGTGCAAGTTCATTCATTATCTTGGGTCTTAGTGATGGCATAGGAAATAAACGTGCTAATGCAAAGCATAAACGTAAACGTGGATGCAACTTCTTTTATATCTTGTTTAGAGCTCTTGCAAGACTTTAAAGGAAACAAGGTTTCAACCCATAACTCACCCTCACAAGAAAAGAAAACTAAACTCATGACCAACATGGAGGAAAGTAATCCAAATATGCTTGGCCTAGGGACCAAGTCTATGCTCTAGAGCTTTGTTCATGTGACATACATCAACATGAAGCCCTCATCATCAAGCTACCATTTTTCTAAGTCCCAAAGCCTTTCATGGCCGAATACTCAAGGGAAAGAAATGGGGTTTTCAAAGATCCAAGAGAAACATAACTATGTCTTGAGCAAAACTTGAAAATAATAAACTTATTTTTAGAAAACTCAAGCTTTAGAGGTTGTTCATGTGACAAACATCATCATACAACTCTCATCATCAAGCTCCTCATATTTCAAGTCCAAGAGGCCTTCATGGCCGAAAACTAACAAAAAGAAAAGGAAAGTTTCAAGGCATCAAAGAAACATAACTCATTCTTTGACCAAGACTTGAAAAGAGAAACCTTTCCTAGAAAAACTCAAACTTTAGAGTTTGATCATGTGACAAAGGCCAACATGAAGTGCTCATTACAAAGCTACCATTTTTCCAAGCTCTTTAAGCCTTCATGGCCGAAAACATCAAGGAACAAAAGCTCAAAAAGAGTTTTCATGAAAAACATAGCCTTGTCTTAACCAAGACATGAAAAAGATGAAACTTTTCTCAAACAAAACTCAAGCTTTAGAGGTCTCATGTTAGGATGAACACATGGTCCTCCCAAAAGAACACTCATCATCAAGCTTTCCTCATTTTGGTCTTGAGGCCGAAAATGAAGAGGAAGAGAAAAGAAGAAACCGAAAATGTTTGAGAGAAAAACTTGCTAACAACACAACTTTCAAACAAGATAAACATTGATCATGAAAGTAAAAGAAAGCATTCTTGAAGAGCTCCCTACCTAGAGTTTGAGATTGAGAGGAAGTGAAGAAGATGAAGAGGTTGGAGAGGATAAGCTCTTGAACTTGAGAGAAAGAAACTCAAAGTGCTCTAACTCAAAGCTTTAGTGAAAAATGAACAAAGATGCTTCAAGTTCCCTAAGCTACCTATTTATAGAGAAGTGAAATGAATTAAATATTGGAGGCTTTTTGAGGGGAAGAATTCGGCCACATTTCAGCCACAAGAAGGAAGAAATATCTTTGTTCAAAGCATGGTGTTGGTCATTCAAAATATGGTGAAAAGTCTAGCTATGCATGTCCTAAAGCATGGCTAGAATGTACCTTATTTTCCAACCTTTAAAAATGCATGAAAACACAAAATTTTGGGCTGCACAAGGGTGAAGAAAACCGTGCTCCTCATGCCCAAAAAGAAGAGAAAATTTTCTAGACTTAAATTCCCAAAGCATAGGTAATGTGTTGTAAGACATGTTGTCTTGAAAAAGTTTGATAGAAAGCTTGAATGACCACAAAAACAAATCATTCTTTTTGAATTTGAAAGACATAATTTAATTCATTTTAGAAATGAATTGAAAACCTTGATTGACCATATAAAATATTCTTTGAGTCTTGAGTGACAATTTTTCTTGAAAGTTGATCATTGATTGAAAGTGTTCAAGACACATGTCACAAGATAGCTTGAACACATAGACTAATTTTTTTTTGATGATTTCTAGAGAAAATGGCGCCATTCTTGGCAGCCTTGGGGAGGAGAAATATCTCCTTAAACCATGTTCTAGAAGTGTGTTTTGGTGTGACATAGATTAGGCTTAGGATTAAAAATTGCTAAGTAGGTACTTAGGTGCACTAATAGGTTAATTAAAACCATAAATCCCTAGGTTTAGAGGTGGTCTAGAAGGATTAGGGAGTCAACACCTCTAGGACTAGTGATGTGAGTGTGACAACTTGTCTCAAAAAGAAAAGTTGATGTGAATAGTGGAAACACTATTCGACACTATTCACATATTCTTTTTCCTTTTTAAAGAATAAGACTATGATGAGATTTGAATTTTCCCTAAGCAATTTTAGGTTCCAATTAATTCTAAATGATGGTTTTGGCTCTAGATTAATTATGAAAATTAATTAACCTTTAATTATAGCCTAATATTGCTTAGGTTTGGAGTTTAACGGCTCATTAAGCCGAAAATGCAATATGCAAGGGTAAAACCGTAATTTTTACCAAAAGTTGCCCGGGATCTCCGGGACTTAAACCAACATAGTTTATGCCTTAAAATCATTGTTTTGAACCTCAGAACAAAGTCCGGGTCAAAACGGAACTTAATCTTGCTTTAATTTGCATGTGGGTATTTTGGTCATTTACGCGCAGAAATCTCAGAAATGAGGTTTTCCCGCTTTGTTAGGCACTCATGCTCATACAATCCCCTTCATATAACATATGAACCCTATGAGGATGGCCAAAGCCGGCCGTCCTCGTGTTTCGGGTAAAAATGACCTCAGGGGCAATTTGGTCATTATGAAAGTTTAGCGAAAATCGGGGCGTTACACATCAGCCAAGGGGGAGGAAAATCTCTCTTTTTAATTGTGGTTTAGAGTTGTGTTTAGGTGTGTCTTTAATTATGCTTAAATTTAGGAATTTGTGAGAAAGTGTTTAGGTGACTAAGGATGTAATTAAAGATTTCAAGACAAGGTTAGGGAGTGCTCTTGCTTCATTAGTGAGATAAAAACTCATTTTAGTGTATAAATATTCTAGACACAATTTCTTAATTTAAGGAATTGGAGAGAGAAAACACTATTCAAGATTCCAATACTAGGAATCTTGAGTTTTGAAAAGAGATTTAGGTTTAATCTAAGCAATTTTAGGTTCTAATTAATTTTAATAACTTATTTTGACTCTAGATTAATTATGAAAATTAATTAATTTTTGATTAGAGCCTAATATTACTTAGGTTTGTTTAATTACATCATTAAGCTCAAACAGCACTATTCCAGGGGCAAAATCATAATTTTGCACAAAAACAGCCCGGGACCACCGGGACCTAAACGGATACTTTTAAACAAACGAAAACATCATTTTAAACCTTCGGGAAAAGTTTCAGGCTCGAACGGCACCTTTACTCGTGTAAAAACGCTATAGGGGTATTTTGGTCATTTTGACCCGAAACTGCAGAAAACAAGATTTTTATTTCCAAAATCACTCAAGGATCATCTAATCCCCTTCAAATATTGAGTCGACCTTCCAAGGACTGTCGAGCCGGCTGTCCTGGAATTCTGGGCAGAAAATGACCTCAGGGGTATTTTGGTCATTTTTCTCTCAGACAGAAAAATCGGGGTGTTACAGAAAGGTTCAGCTTGTGATGTTTTGAAAGAAAAGCTATTATCATGTCATATTCAATTCTATTTCTTTCAACATCTCTTCAAAAGATTCTCTTCAAATTGGTTTGTCATCATCAAAAATGAGGAGATTGTTAGCCCCAGAACCTTTCAGAAAGATTCAATGCAATATGTTTTGAATGATAACATAATTAATTTAAAGAAAACAATTTGTCGAATGACTAATGTCTACCTTGAGTTTCTTAACATAGTATACAGGTATTTTCGGATTACATGACATACACTTGAAGTGAGAATAATTTCACTTTACATGTACAAACATGATTTATCTCATTTAAAGAGATTGAGAAAGTGAATATTATATCATGCAAAGTACACATACATGCCTTATGGATTAAAGAAAATCATTTCAAGAGCAAGGAACCAAGGCACAGGTCTTCAGAAAGTAGCACTAGACTTCATAAAGTATACTTGAATTGAAGATATCAATCAAATGCTAAAGCCAAAGTGTTCTACTATCTTCAATCATCACTCTAGTAATGATTCGATCATCATAAAGCTTGGGTTAAAGACAAGAAGATCAAAGAATTATCAAGGAACTAATACTACATGTTAGAAAGCTCACTTTAATGTGGAGCGTTGAACGTTACTAGAAAAGGAGGGAAAATTTGAATTTTTGAAATTCAAATTTAGAGTCAAACTTAGTGTCAAAACTGGCATATCATTTCTTCTACCAATTGGATCAACTACCGTAGCTTTTAGAAGAAAGAGTTTAGAAACCACATTGAGAAAGTTGGAGTAGTTTCTAAAAGGAACATCAAAATCCTCAATACCACAATGGCTTCTATAATAGATCTGACAAACTATCAACCTATTCTTCTAGACTGCTTTTCCAAAACACAAATGGATGATCAGCATGTGTCACTTGGAGATCTGATCAAGGATAATAGTCATAAGGAAGGCCATCTATAAATAGAGATGTTATGAAAATGAGAGAGATTCTATACAAGAAGAGGAAAACCTGTGAAAATCCTTCTTCACATCCAGTAAGGTTCATATCATCATGTAATCAGATTCCTTATTTGAAAAAAATCTTCTTTCTATGTTCTTGAATAAATATATGTTCTTCTTAGGAAGAAATGATAGAAAGAATTCATTCAAGTTATCCCAGGTTATTCATGTATATTTTAAAGACACTTGAGTATAGGTGAGTTTGAGTGGCAACCCAAACACAAAACCTTTGTATCCTTAATCTAGTAGTGATTGATATGAGATAGCTTGGAGAAGCTAATGTAAAATTACTTGCAATACAACAATAAAGGTGTTTTACTGATCTTGGTTTAGCTTGAAGAGACTAATGAATTACTACTTGGTTCTGCTTGAAGAAGCTGGTGAATAAGTACTTGGTTTAGCTTGAAGAGATTGGTAAATAACTACTCGGTTCGTAATAGTATGTGTTGTTTACTGGTCATAAGTTTCAGCTAGAATAAGCTGGTAAATAATTACTCGGTTTGACTTGAAGAGGTTGGTGAATAACTACTTGGTTCAGCTTCAAGAGGTTGGTGAATAACTACTTGATTTCAGCTAGAAGAGGCTAGTGAATAGCTACTTGGTTCAGCTTAGAGAGGTTGGTGAATAGCTTAGAGATTTTTATACTTGGCTGAACCAGTATAAAAATCTTTGTATCAAATCTTCTTCTCCTTAATCTCCTTTATTTTTCTTTATTACGTTTCACAGTTCAATATCTACTGATATAACATTGTAGCTATTTTATTATTTATTCTATCCTTCAGAGATCTACTTTCTAAAACTATTAATCTCATTTTCGCTACACTTTAAGCTTAATGCTTGATAGTATTGTGTTAAATGTTTCAAATAGGTAAAAAAAAAGCAAGCACAATTCAATCTCCATTCTTGTGCACTTTTATACCTACAACGGGTAATCAAATAAAATCCAAATTGTAAATCCCTCACACCTTATTATAATCGTTTGTGCTCTATAAATATCATACACTTTCAAATTCAAATCCCTTCATTCTAACTCTTTCTCATATTTATCATTCTCGTCCTTAATCATCAAATCTTATTCATGTAAAATCAAAACATCATCCAATAAGTTAAGTCAATGTCTGGTTCAAAAGGAGTTGGCTAGATCGAAAACTCATAAGGATGGTCTAGGCAAAAATTAGAGCAAACACAAAATAAAAGCAAAAAACAAAAATCCAAAAAAGGAAGAAAATGAAAAGCTTGCTAGATAGAAAACCCAAAAGGACAGTATAGGAAAAACTTACAAAATAAAAGAAAGACAAAAGAAAAGAAAAGAAATGACGAGGCTTACTCAATCAAAGGCCCAAGATATTGGCCTAGCCAAGTTAGAGCAAAGATCGAAAAAGATGGCAAAATTCCAAAGCATGACAAGGCCAATAAATGAAGATAGAAATAAATGGGGAGTAAAAACAAAAAATTTCATCAATAAATAAAAGGCCAAATACAATGGCTCTTAAGACAAAATGGCTCATCTTGGATTAGACAAAGATCATCCCATAAATGATCCTTGGACACCATAAACTGGTGCATATTTTGCATCATTCAATCATCCAGGTTTCATCACCATCAAATTATTAATCATATTATGTCATCCAGGTTTTATTAGGACATGGCATTATCACCATTCATTATACCATCAACATTTTCCTTGCTGTAAACTAAGGCAATTTTTTTCTTTTCCTTATCTCTTTGTGAAATTATCTAATCATGTTAGAGCATTCATCTTTTGCATCATCAAATCACCTAGGCAAAGTTATCATAGTCACTACATCATTCATCATATCATCACTACATAATCATCCTTAGGCATATGCTTTTCTACACTATTGCGTTTTGTAAATATCACATCTCATGAGCAAGCATTCGCAAACCATTCATTTTCATCCATCATGGCATTTTTTAATATCTCCACAAGTCATTTCTTATGTTCGCATTGCAAGCATTTACATTCACATAATTTTTGCACTGCAACCATTTACTTTCACATACTTTCAACACAGCAATCATTTAGTTTTGCATACTTTTTTGTTTCAATCACAACAATTTGCTTTTTATCTCGATTATTATCATTTCCTTTTCACATGTTTTTACTTTCACATGTGTGTACATTTCACAAGTCTCTGCTTTCACATGCGTTTACTTTTATAAATTTTACTTTCACATGTGTTTACTTTCGCAAGTCTTTATTTTTCAGAAGCTTTTAAATTTCACAAGTCTTTAATTTCATAGTCTTTTAATTTCACATGCATTTAAATTCCACATGCATTTAGTTTCCAAATACATTTTATTCCTAACTTGACATTAGTAGTGTGCAGTTGTCATTAAGTTATCCAACATTGTTCATTAGATCATTCACCTTTGTCATCGTGCACTCATCACAATCCTCATGCACTCACTATCATCATGCACTCACCACCAACCTATGAAACACAGACACTAACACAGACATTAGACACGACAATTACATGGAGACAGAGACACACCAAACTCAAAAAATTATAGGACACGAACACAGCATATATAAATATATATTTTTTTACTTTGTTGTATGATTCTTTTTTTCTGGTTTTTTTTGTCATGTTTGTTTAATTTTTTTATCTAATTAATTCTTATTTTTTATAATCAATTGAAAACTTTTCAAAATGAGATGGTCTAACAGTATAGATCCAACTAAACAACTAGAGTTAGTTTTGGCTCATGTTGGTATTAAAAAGTTTTTTTAAAAAAATAAAGAAACTAACTCGGGCATGTTTATGGTGTGTCCAAGCCGTGTCGACAGTGAATTAGAGCTATGTCTAATAAGTGTTCGGCCATATCCGGCTCGTGTTTGAGCTTAGGAAAATTATTTTTTCAATTGGACACATACGAACGCGTGTTAGACACGTGTCGTGTAGGTGTCGATGTCCGACACATGGACACATCACCAACTTGGTGTGTTCATGCTTCTTAGCCACTAGCACTATTTTCATGCATCCAACATCACCATGATGCATCATAATTTGTAATCATTAGCTATTTTGCAATCATAATTGTCATTTTTTAATTAATCTACAGGTCTCTATAGTTTAAAAGTTTTTAACTAGGTCCCTATATTGAATAAATTTTTTTAATTAGGTCCCTCTCTAAAAATCGTTACAAAAATGTTAAAATGAACTAGTGGTACATGATGCACTCTAAAACACCACCTTGCACACCCACAACCCCTCATCCTATCCCCTTTCCTTTCTATCACCATCACTTTGTTCATCATTCACCGTCACATCATTACCATAACCCATGAATAAATAGGTCTCACATTTTTTTGAAAAATAAATAAAAAAAACAAAACAAAACGAGGAATAAGGGATTAGGGATTAAAAAAAGGAGACTCTGGAAAGAGGAAAGTTTGATTTGGAAAAATGATTTGAGATTTCAAACAACACAAGCACATGTGGCGGATCTGGTGTTAGGCAAACTTGAAACATTGAACATCGCATTTGTATTAAGTCCAACTTGAAACTCAAATCCATCATAAGTGTGCTGTATCAAAAACCCAAATAGTGGGGTGTTCTAAGTCTACTGGACAAATCACAAGGCATACAAGATTCCGTGGCCCAAACCGAAAAAGGAAAAAAAAAGATTCCTCTGCAGTATTCTAGAATCTAGAAGACTGCATAACACCATGATAGCCACTCCTACAGTGGTTTAGTTATTACCTATCACAGGATTCATGTCACCACCATCATGAACCTACACCAATAGCCACCGTATCGCCTCCTTGCCTGTCGTTTGTGCTTTAATCCCATCATTGCGTCCCAGGCACCACTCGCAGGAGCCCCTGGCATTGCTATAAGCCCTCATGGGTGGCCATTACAAGCTCCACCACTTAACCATGAATATCTTGTGCTTATGCCACCTTTATTTCTGCCATAGCTGCTGCGACGATGTCTTTGCAATGCCAAGGGTCTAAAAATCTAAACTTTTGTTTTTCCCTATTTTGCATTTTCCCTAAAATCCCTAGCTGAATGGGATTTTCATTCCATCTATTTTCATTTTTTTCTCTTTTTTTTGTCCTTGTGTTGCCTAACAGGGGAGAAATTATTGCAGGTGATATGTTACTTGAGTTTTTTCTCTGTAATTTCACAGATTTGATGCTTGTATTGCATCTTCACTGCACAATCACCAGTGTCTCTACTGCACAAACATTACTACAGCCTTCTACCATTACAAGCGCCGCCACACCGTGAGCTAACCACTATTTCTAAATGTCTTGACACAGTAATGGCCTTGCAGAGATGCTACCAACATCTTCCTTCTTCTCCACACTGCAAGCCAGCCACTACCTCTCATGTGCTTGTCGTTGTACCGCCAATGGAGCTATGCTAGGCAGCTATCCAAAGATTCTACCCAGTCTTTCTCTAATTTTAACCAAACCCAAGCCTCTACCTTTGTTTTTAAAATCCAGAACATTCTTAATGTTGCTACACTACCTTTTTATTATATTTATTTTATTTACTTTTTTTTATTTTTTTAACTAGGATATGGTAGTGTTATAGAGTGCATCATGTATCACTAGTTGTATTAGTGTTTCAATTGAAATAAATGACTATGATTTTGTTTATTAATTTAAAACCATAACTGTTATATAGCCAAACCCATCGTGGGTGCACGTCTACTAAAACTAACTTATGAGCATACGCGAAGATGTGCTAACCTCTAAGCGAATGTAAACAGGAAGGGCTATATACCCACTTCTGTTGTGCCACTCTGATCTTCACCATAGTGCAATTCTCATGCCGACATCTCAAGGAAGTCCACAGACATCACCATCAATCCTGTCTGAAGACAAAGATGGAAAGAAAGTCCCAGGAGCCTCGAGTTTCATTATGAAAACAATGGACATAAATAAGGTTCATTTATTAAGTTCCAAATATCATTGCCCGAGGCCCATATCTTTTAGCATGAATCTTAATGTCATGGAGGCATTACAATATATTATGAATGCATGCCAATACCTTATGTAATAATCATACTCACAATGTCATAATATAGAAACATATGGAAACATGAACAACTATGGCACACAACCATCCTCTTTTGCTTTATCTTAGGTGACTTAGCTTTCTTAATCTTTCTTAAGGGTCATCCTAATACTTTCTCCCTCTTGAGAGTTCTAAGGTTATGAATTCATTCTTGACTAGTCATCTTTAGTCTCCACTTATCCTCTGGATAACTAATTCTCGACTCCCAGAGTGCGGGATAGGGGATATGGAATCACCTTTCATAACCATTAATTCCTAGAGTCTAAAGGATCACCTTATTAGATCACCTCTCCTAACCATTAATTCCTGGAGTCTAGAGGATCATCTCCATGTGTCTTATATCACCTTTAATTTTAGCATGTTAGTTAGAGATGCAAATATGTGCATGTAATCATAGTCGTCATCATAACTTATCATTTAACATTTCATGCTCATCGCTTCATAATTTTTTCTAAGTCTACAAATTTGGGGGAAATTCAATAGTACAATAGACGGGAATGGAGCTTCCCCAAATTTGCTTCATGCCATAGAACACATCAATCATGCACCTGAATCATTCATACATTATCACAACATGCCACAAATCATCATGTAATTGATCACATAAGCATGTATCACATTCTTTGCATATATCCATAAGTATGTTATCATTAATATCTAGTATGTTGGAAATCAAGAACCGAACTTAGCTAATACATATGCCATGTTCAACATGATATATACAATATAATTAAAATCATTACTTACATAGTTCAAGAATCAAGCATGCATAGTCATCAATACATAATCTTGCACAATTATTTCAAGTCATATAATTTCCAACCAAATCATATGAACATAGCCTCCACAACATATCAATCACATCAATAACACTAAGTTGTTGATAATTACACTTTAGCTCCAAAAGGGTTCAAAACTGTAATTTCTAAGAGTTTGTGGGTTAAAGTGTAAATTTCCCCCTTCAACACATTTTCTCAAACTAATGATCCTTAAAATTAATTTATATTTTTAAGAGACCCATACCACCTAGAAATCATTTAAATTCATCATGAAAATCATTTTGGGCCATTGGCCAAATTTTGTTAGATTGTAGGGGTCAAAGTGCAAAGTTTCACATTTTTTCCACTTAACAAGTGCCAATGTTTCTAAAACTTTTTCTAAACATCATAAATGAGAGAGTGTGAGTGTGAGAGTGTTTGAGAAATCAAAATATGAGAGGAAATGAGGGGTGGGCTGACCAAAATTCATTAGGGGGTTAGGTAGGTTTTTTTTTTTTTGTGTTTTGTGTATTCTAGGACTTGATTAGGAGAACGGTTAGGTATTGATAATTAGGTGTTTAAGTTAGTAACTATGTGTTTAAGGATTTCAGGACAAGGTTAAGGAGTTGTCTTGCACGGTTAAATGGGCTAAGCTTGATTAATTCAAATTTTAAACACCAACATGGTTCCTAATCTTAAGGAAAAGAAAGAGAAAGAGAGAGTATTTTTTGTCGCTTACTTTTACTTTTCAATCTTATGAAGTATCTTTGATTAAGAATGAGTTTAAACTTTCCTTAACCAATTTTGGACTTTAATTAACTCAAAATAATTATCTTGACTCATAATTTATTAATAAAAATAATTTATCTTTAATTAAACCTAATATTGCTTAGATTTAATTAATTACTTTGATTAAGTTTAATTAGTACTAACTAGGGGCAAAATGGTAATTTTACATAAAAAATTCCTGGCACTCATCCAAATATCATATATCCCCTCTAATTAACATATCCAACTCCCGGGTGATGATCAGGTCTGATCGTCACTTAATCCCACGTTAAATTACCTTTGGGGTATTTCGATAATTTTACGCACAGAAAAAACTATGAATTGAGATTTTCACATCTATTGTCATCCAAAACACATTTAGTCCCCTTCAAACATCAAATTAACCCCTTGAGAATAGCCGAGACCCGCTGTCGACATTTTTCGGGCAAAAATAACCTCAGGAGTATTTTGGTCATTTTGCATACAGAAAAATTAGGGATTGCAATTTTTCTCACAAATTGTTATCTGAACCACGTATAGCTTCATCCTAATATTAAAACACCTCGTTAAGGATAGCCTGGACCAGCCATCCTCGATTCTCATGCTAAAGCGATTCTGGGGGCATTTTGGTCATTTTGCATTGTAGGAAAAATCGAGGGGTTACATTATGATACTTGTCATGCCACTTTTTGATGTATCAAGTCACTTTTTGAAGTTCCCAAACACCTTTTGATACTCCAGTTCTACTTTCTTATTTATCTCAGACATCAAAACTTGCTTTCTGAGCTATATATCATACTTTAAAAATTGTAAAATCTTTGAATGTGTTTTATATCATGTTAAATCATGATAGTATGATTTTTATATCTCAAGAAATTTGCTAGATATGACTTGAGAAAGTTCTTGCTTTACACTTAAGAAACTCACATAAACCATTGGTCCTTTCTATAAAATATTTTATCAAAATTTGCTTTGTTGTCACTCAAAACATTGGCTTTGAAGGCCTTCTAAAGGGTTCTGGAGCTAACATAAACTTTAGTTACTGGGTTTAATGCAAGCTTAGATGGGATAAAAACCATAATTCATTCAATTTTCAAATATGACATTACTTATAATCTCATGGAAAAGAAAACATAACAAAAGAACTTTGTCCCCTTCTCTTTTTGTATGGTAACTAACGGAGATTGTCGCCTACCTCCTCAAATTAGAAAATTGTTTTAATGCTAAGTTGCACAAAAAATGGAGCAAAAGGCATAACCTAGGTCGTCTCTCAAGGAGGCTTTATCGCTTAGTTAGGAAAAATTGGGGGTTTTGAAGAATGAGATTTAAGAAATTTAAATTAAAAGATAATAGCAACAAGATAATAGCAAAGTGAAAGAAGCACTAGTGCAAGGTATTCCTAGGATTAGAATTAATTATCATTGACCAAATATTAAATCTATTAGTGGCTATTAGTAATTAATTATTGGCAATTCTACTAGTGATCAATCGATTCCTAGAATTTGACCAATGAAAATAACCAATAAACGAGATCTCAATTTAATTGGAAATTACAGTGATTTAAGGTACCAATTGCTATAGCTTAACCACTAATAGGAAGGTCAATTCTAATGTTCCCTCTCAAATATAAACCAATAGATTTATCAATTTATGCCCAAAGGGTTTCCCTAAATGACGATTGCCAATTTAGTTATTCTAATAAAGATTATAGTAGTCACTACAATAATTATAGGAATAGAAACTTCAGAACATTAAGAAAACTAATGTATTCAATATAAACAAAGGGTCTCATATGTCATCCGAATTCATCTAGAAATCCCTACACTAGTAAGAAAATCTACTCTTCTAACTTCGGAGGATTAGAACAATAAAGATAGGAGAAAACCTAAAAATAATAGCAATAATCCTTGTCACAGTCTCTAAGGCAAAACACCTTCACTAATAGAATCCTTAAGAGAGAGAAAAATAGATAAAAAAAATGTAAAGAGAGAATAATAGTAGCTAACCTTAGTAGCCTAAAATTAAAACTAAAAAGTAGGGTAAAAGTATGAGTCATTCGTATAAATACTGTTCTCTAAAATGGGTCAAAGTAGGTCTCAAAAACATATTAATGAACTGATATCCCATCATCGCACTTGAGTACTACTGCACTCTGCAAAGAGCATTATTATAATTAATCCTAGAAGTCATTCTGCCAAGTGCTGCAGTGATCACTCGAGAGCGAGCTTCTATGACTTTTGTTCCTTTTTGCTCTAAGCTTCTTGATATTTTACGTTTGATCCTAAGCTCCTGTGCTCAAAACCATACTCAAAGAAACAAGTCAAATGTAACATGGTGTAATTACAAATTATTCTAAAATCAAGGCAAAAGCCAATAATTTTATTGAAATCACACAATGAAAAATAAATTAAAATTCTTATTAATTGTATCAATAACACAATAAAACTCATAGGTTTGGTAGCAAGCTAAGTGAAATAAAAGCCCCTTATCAAACCGCCCTACACTTAAGATTTCACATATGCTCATGTTAAACTAAGATTAAACCAAGGCATGGATGAGAAGCACTATATAAGAACTTCACTAGACTCTTAATACTGAAGATGCATGATGCATGAAATTAAATGGCAATACACTAATCTAATTAACCTAGAGGCACAACAGTAACCTTTCACACCAAAATTAAGAGAATCTCAACAAGCAAGGCATGAACAACAATATAGCACAAGGTAGAATCCATATATGATGCATGTACTAAGTACAAAAATCCTCTTAAGGTCAATGTTTGAGGTTATGATGTACGCTCAATCACCTCAAATGAAAATACATTACCATATGCTTGCCATGGGTCTCATTCTCCATTTTGTCACACACATATACATACTGAATCTAGAGGTATTACCTTTGGATGAAATGGGGCTTAGATGAAGGTGGGAAATTATATAAACCAATAAGCTAAACCTTTAGTCAAAGGAGAGCAGATGAATACATCAAGACCACAAGTGCCTAAGGGTATACTTTGTCCAAATTAACACAATCACAGGCCTTTTTTTGGCAATATGGCACACCTTCAACTTAAATTTTTTTCTAGAAATTTTTTTGTTAATTAATCTTTTATTCTCATTTCCTTACTTTTTTCTTCTTGGTGTGCCACTTAATGAATTTGTTTTTGTACATATTGTTCCTCCCTCACTTAAATTGGGGCATGTCCCCGTACTCTCCCCTATACTTATGCTCAAGCACATATAAGAAATGCACAAATGCTCTCCTAAGCCTAAAAAGATTGGGAATTTTCATGGTTTTTCATCTTTGGCTAAGGATGTATTGCTACAACAAAAGAATGGGCAACAAGGCTTAAAAGGGGTAAACAATAGTAACATGCAAAAGGTGGCTATATGGGCAAGTGGCTATAAACAAGAAAAATGCCTCAATCATATTCAATCATGCGCATAAAACCATATTTTCAAACAAGACCCTAAGCAAGTTCTAGAATGCAAATCTAAAGAGGAAAACACACATGAACAAATAATAATGGCACATGGTAGTCTAATAAAAAAGGATCAAAATCTCACAGGTAAAAGTACATGTACTTAATCCAAACAACACAATGAATCCACCAAGCATGCAATACAAAATAGTTAATGCCAAGAAAGTCAATAAGGTGCATGTGGTATGAACCTATACATGTAACCTCTAAGTGTCAAAGGGATGGTGTAAAATGCAAACAAAAATAAAAAAGATGCAAGACTCAAAACTAAGATTAAAACAAATAAAGTGTAGAAAAATAAAAAGGGAAAGGTAAAGAAAACCTTATTGTGGGTTGTCTCCCACCCAGCACTTTACTTTAATGTCCCTAAGTTGGATTGTTAGGGCCCTCATGGAAGGTGTACAGCTTCAACTCACAAATTCATCATTTGAGCTCCCAAATACCTAGGAGCTACATGAAGGTGCATCAACCAATGCCCATCAATGTCATAATGGATCATAGTCTTCAGATTCTCTAACTCAGTTGCAACACCAGGGTATACACAAGTGACCAAGAATGGTCTCTTCCATCTAGACTTTGTCTTTCGCGTCATCAGTTTTGACCGGGGCTCGTGCAGCAAGATCTACTGCTTTTTATAGGGCTTCTTTCCTAATATGGGCAGGTCATGAAGCACTTGACAAATAGATAACTGCTAGAAGGGAGGGAGGAGTACTTGTATCTAAAAACTTTGGACATTATAAAATAATACGCTTATCATATCCCATGAAGGAAGAAAAAATGGACAAAAAGGGATTGGGATCCTTACAAAGTATATTGCCACAAGCATCATCAACTAGAGAATCGATGACATCAATGGTAAACATGGAGTGTTCCTCATGGGGATATTTCATAGCATCAGATAAGTTGAATTGGACTTTCATTTCCCTTCACTCCATGGATAATGTGCCAGCATAAACATTAATAATGGTTTTAGCAGTTTTCAAAAATGGTCTACCCAAAATTAATTTATGATGGCTGGCAATGGTATCATTTTTCATTTCAAGCACATGGAAATCAGCAGGAAGTTTTACATTATTTACCTATATCAGAACATTTTCTAATACTCTTTCTAATCTTGTGATGTTGCGGTTGGCTAGCTAAATTTGCAACCCGACTGGCTTGAGCTCTCCAAAATGCAAGGACTGGTAGAGAGACTTAGGCATATCATTAATGCCAACTCCAAGGTCAGCCAGGGCCTTCGTGATGTACAGGTTCCCAAAAGTGTAAGGGATAGTGAATGTGCCCAAATCCTGGTACTTGGGTGGTAGATTGCTCGGCTTGATAATGGATAAGGCATTTACCGCCATGGTCCCCTCTATCTTCCTCCTATTGGTGCATAGATCCTTAAAAAATTTAGCATACTTGGGAATTTATTTGATTGCATCCAATGGGGATATTATCACCTGCACTTTCTTAAAGGTTTTGGGCTCGATCTTCTGAAGGAATGACAGTAGAGGGGTTTGTTGTGCACTCTTGGATTACCTTTGTTGTGCATTGCAGCATTGCTTGAGCACTGTGGTGCTCTCCAGAAACTCCTACTGTTGCTTGCTCAGTTTCGATTGAGTGTTGTTTGAGCACTGTAGTACTCACCTGTTGGATCTTCCATTCCTAGTTTACCTTTTGCATGTTCGACTGAGCACCACAGCACTATTTGAGCATTGTGGCACCCAACAGAGACTTCTTCTTTCCTACTTTTCTCTTGTCCTTTCTCCTCTGCAGGCCCTATTCTTCATAAAACTTTCGTACCATACCTCAAGGTGATTGCACATATATTTTCCTTTGGATTTGACATGGTCTGAGAGGGCAATTAGGGGGTTGGGGCTTGTTGGCCTTGATTATTCTTTATCTAAGTTACCTCATCTTTTAGCTGGGCATTTTCTCTTCCAATTTCCTGCATTTGCGCCATTATCATCTTTGTCATAGTATGGTCTGAAGATAGAGGTGCAAGAGGGCTGGTTGCTTTTGATGAGGTGCTAGGTACTTTTACTGTGAAGGTTGGCCTTGTTATTGAGAATTATTTCCCCATTTCAGATTGGGGGGTTCTTCCAACTAGAGTTGTAAGTGTTCTCAAATAGGAACTAGCTTGCCTAATTATGTATGGGGTGATCTCTGGAATGGGCTTGTTGCTGCTACCCTAGTGGTTGATTCATCTTGTAGGGTTGGGTACATATCTGTATGATGTTCATTAGAAGTGCAAATGCCAAAGACCATAGGGACTACTGGAGTTACTGATTGGCTCACCATCAATTGCTTCATTAACCCAAATAGTGCTTGTAAAGTTTGGGTCAACACTAGGTTCTCTAGCTAGCTAACTTCATGAAGGCCCCTTGTACCAGCTGTAGTCTTGGAACCAAATTGCTAAAAATTTACAGCCATATGCTCAATCAAAGCATGGGCCTCTACCAAAGTTTTATCTAGAAGTGCCCATCCACTAGTAGGAGTAGTTGAAGGAGTAGTTGCTCTGAAATCTAATGATTGGGACAGCTTGCATAAAGGAGCTTAAAGCACTCCCAATATTCATGTAAAGCCTCATCAGTTTGGCGGATTCTAGAGATCTCTTTTATGATAGAAGCTATTCTAGAGGTAGGAAAATACCTCTTCAGGAAAAGTCTCTTTATTCTAGTCTAATTATTTACAACTTCGTCTTGCAAATTAAAGAACTAGTTTTCTGCAACAACCTCTAGGGAGAAGGGGAATACTCTCAATTTGACATCAACCACCTTTACTCTATTGGATCTCATGCCAGAGCATACCATGTAAAGCTTCTTCAAGTGCTAGTGGCGATCAAACTTGGGTAGAGCATGAACCATATACCCCTTAAGCTCAAAATCATTGTTTAGCTTGGGGTATGTAATAAGCAAAGGCTACTAAGTGAAATCAGGAGCGGTGAACTCCCTCAGTGTATGCTAGCGCTCTCCCATATTTATGTATTACCTGAAACACTAAATAGAGGATTAGATGATTGGATGGTTCCCTTTGTTGGCCCTTTGCCTATATGATTTTTTTTAAAGTTTTCTCAATCTCAGAGTCAAGAGGGATCAAATTTCCAGCAGATAGGGAACACCTCATACAAGGGAACAACCAGTTTTTTTTTTAGAATAAAATAACAATAGAAAATAAAATAAAACAGTAAATAAATAAAAACCAGAATAAAATAAAATAAAAATAGTAAAATAAACAACTAATTTTTACTACTTCCCTGTCAATGGCACAAAAATTTGGCGGAGGTTGTCGCCTACCTCCTCAAATTAGAAAATTATTTTAATGCTAAGTTGCACAAAAAATATAGCAAAAGGCACAACCTAGGTTATCTTTCAAGGAGGTCTTATCACTTAGTTGGGAAAAATTAAGGGTTTTAAAGAATGAGATTTAAGAAATTTAAATTAAAAGATAGTAGCAATAAGATAATAGCAATAGTGAAGGAAGCAGTGGTGGAAGGTATTCCTTGGATTGGAATTAATTACCATTGACCAAATATTGAATCCATTAGTGGCTATTAATAATTAATTACTGGCAATTCTACTAATGATCAATCAATCCCTAGAATTTGGCTAATGAAAATAACTAATAAATGATAGCTCAATTTAATTCGAAATTACAGTGATTTAAGGTATCAATTGCTATAGCATAACCACCAATCAGAAGGTTAATTTTAATGTTCTCTCTCAAACATAAACCAGTATATCTATCAATTTATGCCCAAAGGATTTCCCTAAATAACTATCACCAATTTAGTTGTCCCAATAAAGATTATAGCAATCATTACAGTAATTATAGAAATAGAAACTATAGAACATTAAGAAAACTAATGTATTCAATAAAAACAAAGGATATCAAATGCCATCCCAATCCATCTGGAAATCTATATGCTAGTAAGAAAATCTACTCCTCCATCTCTGGAGGATTATAACAATGAAAATAAGAGAGAACTTGAAAATAATAGCAATAATCCTTGCAACAATTTTTAAGACAAAATACCTTCACTAATGAAATCCTTAAGAGAGAGAAGAATGAAGAAGAAGATGTAGAAAGAGAATAGTAGCAACTAATCTTAGCAGCCTAAAACTAGAACTAAAACTAGGGTAAAAGTCTGAGTCATTCCTATAAATACTGCTCTTTAAAATGGACCAAAGTGAGGCCCAAAAGATAGATTAATAAACTGATATCCCAGCATTGCAGCACTCTCTAAAGAGTGCCGATCCAATTAATCCTAGAAGTTATCTTGCCAAGCGCTGTAGTGCTCACCCGAGAGCAAGCTTTAATGGCTTTTGTCCCTTTTTGCTCCAAGCTTTTGCAACCTTGTTCTTGATATTTTGCACTTGATCCACAGCTTATATACCCAAAACTGTACTCAAAGAGACAGGTTAGATACAATAGGGTATAATTACAAATTATTTGCTAAAATCAATGCACTTTCAGTTTATTTCAGATGTAACACCCTAATATTTAACTCAACATGCCTAGGACGCATTTAAGTTAATTGTTAGTTATTACTTTTTTGTTCCAGTTTTTAGCTCAAAACTTCTTGAAAATACTTTAGTGAAAATATGGGTAAATTTTTTTTTTTGAACTTAAATACCAAAACATGAGCCACATATACTACGTATCTAACATCATTCATCTTACCTGCATAAGAGAGATGTTAGAAACAAATAATAGGTAAGAACATAATACAACCATGGTATAACATAACTCAAATAATAATAACATATCAATGACTGTATCATAATAGTGATGTCTTATAAACATAAGGACATCAATATATATCCATAAATAGAATACAAACTGATAAATGAGGTATGATCACTCTAAAGGAAAATATCCATGGGAAAACTATCCCCGTAGCTCTTTGTCTAGTCTCAAGGTAAATCATGAACTACACAATCATTCATGTCTAGAGACGACACGGAAAAGAAAAGGGATGAGAAACTTATACAAGAATCTCAGTAGGGCTTCCCAACCTTAACACAAGTGTCATCATCATCGTCCTTAGGAACCTCGGATTTCATTATGAAAATGGTGGACATTTATATAAGGTTCATTTATTAAGTTCTAAATACCATTAGCCGAGGCCCGTATCTTTTAGCATGAATCTTAATATCATGAATGCATGTCAATATCATATAAAAAATGTCATAGAATTTATAAAGCAATGCATATGATATAAATAACATAGAATCATGATCATCATTCTTACAGGTGACTTAAACTTCTTATTCTCTTTTCCTTGGGGGTTTCCCTATATTCTCTCTTTTCTCGAGAGTTATAGGTTATGAGCTCATATCTCACTAGTCGTCACTAGTGTAATCTTATCCCTTTTGATAAGTTAAATTCCCAACTCTTAAGGTACAGGGTAGGGGGCATTAGGATCACCTTTTATAACCTTTAATTCGGGGAGTCTAAAGGATCATTTCCTATTTGGATCACCTCTCATAACCTTTAATTCGGAGAGTCTAGAGGATCATTTCCATGTGTCTTATGTCACCTTTAATCCTGGCATGATATATGAGATGCAAACATGAATAACCTATCATCTCAATTTTCATGCTCATAAACTTTATGAACTTATACATCTCAATGAATCAAATATAACCATAACATGTCATAATTTAAATCATATAAACATGCATCATATTTCATTGTATATATCCATAAGCCATATAAATCTCAATACATGGACATAGCCATCACAAGATATCAATCATATTCATCTCACCAAATTATCAATATTTACGTTTATGTCCCAAAGGGGTGAAATCACAATTTCTCAAAGGTTATGGGTCAAAACATAAATATCCCCTTTTAACACATTCTCACAAACTAGAGATATTTAACATTAATCAATACTTTCAAGAGACATATAACCACTAGAACCATATAAAACTCATCAGAAAAACTTTTTAGGGCTATAGACCAAATTTTAACATACTTTAGGGGTCAAAGTGCAGAATTGCTTGTTTTAATATTTAACAACAACCGAAATTTCTAAAACTTTATCTAAACTTCATAAATGGTATTTTGGACTCATGGACACATTCAACATCATTAGTAGCTCTAAATAAAATCATTTGGTTGAAATAACGTAGTTGATAGTTCAAAACATAACTTTTCGCATTTTACAAAACAGTCCAATCTAACACTTGTAATTACCCTTTTATACATCTATGATACCAAAAACAACTTTTATATCAAATATAAGTAATTTTTAAGTGTGTGAACAATGTGAACAGCCTTGAACAATCCTTGAACAAAATCAGAAAATTAGTCTCCTTAAAACTTCATAAAATCACAATTTTAATCCTTTCTATTTACTAGTTCATCCCAAAAATGTTAAAAATAATTTTTACATCAATTATAAGGAATTTATACATATCCAAACCTTTTAAATCAGCATCCTAACCATTTTATTCAAATCAGGTCAGTATCCTAATTCTTTTAATCAAAAGCTTGAGAAAAACACAATCTTTAACATCTTTGAATTTCTAATTCTAACAAAAGTTAATTGAGTAATTTAAAGACAAGATCAAAGTCTTAAAAATAAAATAAACCAACCTTAATATGAAGAGCATCAAGAGGCTAGAAATAACATAATTTAAATATATCCATAAAAATTCCTATTAAGATTAAAGAGGTAAGTTTTGAGCTTTAGAGATTTAGATGATAGCAAGAATCATAGACATGCTATGCAATCCATTTTTAATCTTTATCATTATAAGGTGATAACTTGGAAATATAAACATGATATGCAATACTTGAAATATAAACATGAAATGCATTACTTGGAATTTAAACGTGAGAATGCAAATTCATATTATTATCTTCAAGATTTAAGGTGATGACTTGAAATTAAATATGATTATGCAAGGCTTGAAATTTAAATATGATATGCAAGAGCTTGAAACATAAATATGGATGCAAGTTCATTTATTATTTTGTTAAGTTCAAAACTTTTGGAGAATTAAACTCTTTAACCTCAATTAATCTTAACAAAGGAAGTGAGCTTTAGAGTCCTTGATTATCATGGTTCTGAGAACCTTATTTCATGGCCTCATCATCAAGCTTATTAAAAGTTGAATTGTAAGCAAAGAACAAGGAAATAACATGAAATAAAATCCCTACCAAATTGTTTCTTGTTACCAAAAGATAATGCTTGATCTTTAGAGAAGTTAGAAGAAGAAAATATGTCCTTGATGAGTGTTGTGAATTCGGCCAAGATGAGAACAAATGGAGGAAGGATTTTTCTTATGTGTTTATGTTTGATAATGGAAAAGTTATGTGTTTAGGAGTTAATTTATGGTTGGAATGTATATACTTGATGTTTAGAGCTTGGTTAGAGGTTAGGAATGGAGTCTCTTGGATGTGAATAAGGAAGAAGAAGAAAGCTTGAAGTATTGAGAGAATTTGAGAACTTTGAGTAAACTTTGAGCAAGAAAACTATCAAGTATGCATGTACCAAGGCTATGGATGTTTGTGTGAACATTTTAGCAATGGAAGAGCTCATATTTATAGGCCAAGGAGGCTGTATGGCCGCTAGCTTCATGGCTGGAAAATGGGGTTTTTAATTTCATTTTTCAATTAAAGAAACATAGAAAAAGAAAGCATAATGTGTAGTCATAATTGTGTTCATGTATCATGGTTTGAAATTATATAAAATATGATGTTAATGGAAGGCAAGAAATCATGGCTGATAAGGCTGAATATGGATGGATTTCTTTTGATTAAACTTAACCAAAAATAATGAAAAAGAAAGCTAAAGAAATGGTGATAAGGTTGGATATGATTTCATGTTGGAAAAGCAATAAAATATGGTGATTTGGGCTGATCATGGACACTGGTTTTTGATCCTTTTATGATAAGATTGATGATGTTTTACAAGAGGTAAATCATGCATTGAATGTGTATTTACTTGGGTAAAAGATTAGGAATTGATAGATTAATGAAAATGGTAAAAGGTTAAGTGTTTAGGACAAAACAAGACAAGGTAAAAAGAATAATCATACACTAGTAAATAATGTTAATTTCATATGAGTTAAAATCAATTTGTAACATATGTCTTAAACTTAGGATAAGAAAATGTAAATGTACTAAATTTTACCTAAACTGTAATCTTAACTTTGATCTTAACATTACTAATTTTATGAACTTTTATAATTAAGGAAAGGTAATTTAATTTTACCTTTGGTAATCTTAGGCTCTAATTACCTCAATTAATTATTTTTAACCTTAGGTAATTAATTTTTAACCCAAGGTTAATGAATCAAATCAATTTGAATTCAATTAGAGCTTAATATTGCCTTAATTATATAAATAACCTCATTTAGCATAATTAGGGGTAAAAAGGTAATTTCATGTAAAAAGTCTCTATAATTACTGGACATTCTCAAATCATACTTGAAATAGTCATTTCGAACTTTTGGATGAAAACTGAATTCAAAGATTATATAACTTCATGTAAAATTACTACCGGGGTAAAATAGTAATTTTATGTACGGTAATGAGAATTGAGATTTTTACCTCTAAGACACATATAATCCCCATCAAGCATTAAACTAACCCCTCAAAGATAATCTAGATTGGTTATCTTTGACTTTCTAGGTAAAAATGACCTCAGGGACATTTTGGTCATTTCTGTGTCTGACAAAATCGGGGTTCACGACTTTATTTAATTGCTATTCAAATTTCTCATAATGTTTCTCTAATGTTACATTCTTTTATTAAGGATTATTCGGCCTCGAAGTATGTGCAAAAATTATCTAGGGGCATTTTAGTAATTTTTACATAGCAGTAAAAATTAGGGTGTTACATTTCTCCCCTCCTTAAAAAGAATTTCGCCCTTAAAATTCGTTACTTGTAAAAAGCTCGGGGTATTGCATCTTCATATCCGATTCCAACTCCTATGTGAATTCTTTTGTCTTTCCCCGCCCCCATGCTACCTTGACCAAAGGTACGGTCTTGTTCCTCAGTTATTTAACTCCTTTGTCTATGATTCTCATAGGTGGTGGGTTAAATGTTAGGTCCTCCCTTAATTGTACTTGCTTTGGCTCTAATACATGGCTAGGGTCAAACTGGTACTTCCTTAATTGAGAGACATGAAAGACATTATGGAGGTTGGATAGGTTGGGTGGTAAGGCTATTCGGTATGCTACAGGCCTGAATCGACTAAGGATTTCCAATGGACCAAGGAATCTGGAGCTCAATTTCTTGACTCTCATTGATCGACCTATGCCTGTGGTAGGGATGATCCTAAGGAATACGTGTTCTCCATCTTGAAATTCTAACGGCTTTCGCCATTTATCCGTATAGCTTTTCTGTCGACTTTGAGCGGTGAGAATTTTATCCTTAATCCTTTTGATTTGTTCCGTGGTTTCCCTCACAACATCGAGTCCTAACAAGCTTTGTTCTCCGGGTTCATACGAACATAGAGGGGATTGGCACTTTCTACCATATAGGGCCTCATACGGTGCCATACCGATACTTGCATGATAACTATTGTTATATGCAAACTCAATCAATGGCAAGTACCTATCCCAGTTCCCCTTTTGGTCCAATATACAAGCCTTTAACTTATCTTCTTAGGTTTGTATGTTTCTCTCTGATTGGCCATCCGTTTGAGGGTGATAAGCTGTGCTTAAGCAGAACTTTGAACTAAACGCCTTTTGAAAGGCTCCCCAAAAACGTGACATAAACCGTAGATTTCGATCCGAGATTATCATCGACGGTACTCCATGCAACCTCACTATCTCTTGGATGTGCAACTGAGCTAACCTATCCAAGGAGTAAGTCACCTTGATGGGTAAGAAATGGGCCGACTTAGTTAGTCGATCCATGATTACCCATATGGCGTCGTGACCTACTTGGATCCTAGGTAGCCTTGTCACAAAATCCATTGAGATGCTATCCCACTTCCATTCAGGAATTGACAGGGGTTGTAACATACCAGAGGGTTTTTGATGCTCAATCTTCACCTTTTGGCAAACTAAGCACTTACTTACCTATATCCCCATATCCTTCTTTAATCTGAGCCACCAAAACATTTTCTTCAAATCTTGGTACATCTTCGTGGTACCAGGATGAGTAGTGAAATGACTCTTATGAGCCTCTTCCAAAATTTCCTTTCAAAGGTTACCATTTGTTGGCACACAAATTCGTCCTTCAAACCTCCACAACTTATCAGCTCCTTGGGTAAAACCTTTCAATTTTCCCACCTTTACTGCCTCTAGAGTCTCCTTGAATTCTTCATCCTTTTGCTATGCTTGAGCAATTCTTTCCTTGAAGTCACTCGTCATACTGAGATGACATGCCTTTATGCTCTCAGTGGTCAATGTCATTCCTAGGTTCAGGTCCCTAAACTTCTCAATTAATTTTGCTTCCTTAACCATCAAGTGAGATAAGTGTAATGATTTCCTACTCAAGGCATCAGCCACCATATTAGCTTTACCAAGATGATAGTTCAGCATAAAATCATAATCCTTTAAGAATTCCATCCACTTCCTCTGCCTCATATTTAACTCCTTTTGATTAAAGAGGTACTTGAGACTCTTATGATCGGAGAACACTTCAAAGTTCACCTCATACAGATGGTGTCTCCATACCTTTAAAGCAAACACCATGCTGCTAATTCAAGGTCATGGGTGGGGTAGTTTGCTTTGTGAGGCTTGAGTTGCCTAGATGCATAGGCTACCACTTGCCTATTTTGCATCAATACACAGCCCAAACCTTTCCTTGAAGCATCACAATATACCTCAAAGGGCATCTTGGGGTCAGGCAAAACTAGTACTGGGGTTGTGGTCAATTTCACCTTAAGCTCTTGGAAACTCTTCTCATATTTAGGAGTCCAAACAAAAGGGGCATTCTTCCTAGTAAGCTTGGTAACGGGTAAGGAAATCTGAGAAAATCCCTTAATAAATCAACGGTAATATCCAGCAAGTCCTAAAAAGCTTTGTATCTCTGTTACCGTAGTAGGTCTCTCCCAATTGATCACAGCTTCTATTTTACTAGGATCCACCGTGATTCCTCCTTTTGACACTACATGCCCTAAGAACTTCACTTCCTCTAACCAAAATTCACACTTAGATAATTTGGCATATAGTTTCTTTTCCTTTAAAATCTCCAAAACTGTTCTTAAATTATGTTCATGCTCCTCGTGGGTCTTCGAATAGATAAGTATATCATCTATGAAAATAACCACAAACTGATCCAAATAGGGTCTAAAGATCTTATTCATAGAATCCATAAACATAGCAGGAGCATCAATCAGTCCAAACGATATCACTATGAACTCAAAGTGGCCGTATCGAGTTTGAAAGGCCGTCTTTGGTATGTCCTCTTCTCTCACTCTAATTTGATGATATCCTGACCTCAAGTCTATCTTCGAGAACACCATCGCCCCTCTCAACTGATCCATTAAATCATCAATCCTAGGCAAAGGGTACTTGTTCTTTACTGTTACTTGGTTCAATTACCTATAATTGATGCATAACCTTATACTTCTATCCTTTTTCTTAACAAATAGGATCGGGGCTCCCTATGGTTAAACACTTAGTCTCACAAACTTCTTTTCTAAAAGCTCCTCTAATTGAGTTTTGAACTCAGCTAATTCTAGAGGTGACATCCTATAGGGTGCCATGGATATTGGTCCTGTCCCCGGAACCAGCTCTATAGAGAACTCAATTTCTCTTTTTGAAGGGAATTCGGGTATATCACCAGGAAACACTCAGGATAGTCTCTCACAACGGGTATCTCATCATGATTTTGCGCAAAGTCTACATCACTAACAGCTAGGAGAACATATCCCTTACTCTCTCCCTCACCACAGTTTATTTTTACAGCATTTATGTACAGACTTAGGGGTTTTCTAAGTTCACTAGGAATAGGAAGAGAAATGATAGACTTGTCATAACAATTTAACATTACACAGTTGGCGTAAAGCCAATCCATGCCAAGGAATATATCTAGACCTTGCATAGGTAGACAAACTAAACCTAGAACAAAAGATTTACCTTCAACAATGAAATAACAGTTTAGGGAACATCTATAGGTCCTAACAGGTTTTCCAATAGGGGTAGAAATAATAAGATCAAAGGGGAGTTCTGACACATGCAATTTTAGGGATTTAGCACAAGTATGGGATATGAATGAATGACTAGCACCAGAGTCAAATAGTACAATTAAAGTTCTACCATTCATCTCACACTTACCTTTTATGAGGTTCTGAGACTTTGTCGAGTCTTCTGCACTGAGGGTGAAGACCCTTCCTTGGCGTTGTGGCTTGGGGTTGGGGGCTATCGGGTTCCTTTTTGTGCATTCCTGTGAGTAGTGACCGGGTTTCCCATACTGGTACCAAACATTCTGGCCCAACAAGCAAGGCCGGTCATCGTGTTGCTTCCCACATTTTGGACATTCAGTAGTAGGGGCAGGTCTTAAAGGTAGGGCTGGGGTCCATTGGGGTGCCTTGCCTTTGATTCCACTTGATGAAAGTCCTTCCTAGGGCTTTGTGGCCTAAACTGCGGCCTGGGCTGTGGTCTTGGTTGGGGTTTGAAGGGTGGTCAATTTTACAGCTTGAACCTTGGGACTTGTAGTGCCAGCTTCTTTGCAAAGTTGTCTACCCTTGATGTACTTAGCTTCTTTTGACCTTCTTCAATGATACAATATTTGTTGACTAAGGTAGGAAAATCTCTAATCTCCAAGTAAGCAATAGTGAAATTTATATCTACTTTTAGTCTGGATTCATACTTCATGTACTTCCAATATTCATCCGAGTTGCGTTGGAAAATTCTCGAGAACTTGATTAGCTCCTCAAATTTTGCAGTGTATTGAGCAATGTTCATATCCCCTTGAGTCAGTTGCATAAACTCTATGTCCTTAGCATTCCTCATGGACTTGGGGAAGTACTTCTCATAGAAGTAAGCTTTGAACAATTCCCAATTTATGTGAGTACCAGATGCCTCTAATAGCCTTCGGGTGCTAGTCCACCAGAACTCGGCATCTGCTTCTAGCATGTATGTAGCAAAGGTCACCTTTTGTTCCTTATAGCATATGACTACTGTGAAGATCTTCTCTATATTCTTTATCCATTCATCTGCATGATTTGGGTTTAGAGCTCCTCTAAACGATGGTGGATTCGCCCTACAAAATTCTCCAAATCGGGCATGCTTGAGGCTCTCAGCAGTAACAGAACAGCGTCCATTTTTGCCTTGGTGATCCATTGTTTCAAACATCATTTGCATGGCTCTCACCATGTCCCCCAGAGCTTCAGCAATTGCATTATTTTGCTCATCACTGTTTGAAGTCTTATTCTATCTTGAGGGTGCCATTAGTTCTTGAGCACACAAAACAGCAAACACTGAGGTGATCAGGCTCAATACTTAATCTTAAGTAAGCTAGTTACCATGGCACCTCCAAATACAGTAGTCATGCATCTCTATCCTATAGCTCATTCTAACAAGACAACTACACATGACATGACTATCGGATTATGCTTGAAAAGCATAGTCAATCCAATCCTCAGGCTCCATGAGAACCGAACTGCTCTGATACCAAAATGTAACACCCTAATATTTAACTAAACACACCTAGGACGCATTTAAGTTAATTATTAGTTATTACTCTTTTGTTCCAATTTTTAACTCAAAACTTCTTGAAAATACTTTAGTGAAAATATGGGTAAATTTTTTTTTAAAACTTAAATACCAAAACGTAAGCCACGCATACGAAGTATCTAACGTCATTCATTTTGCTTGCGTAAGAGAGATATTAGAACAAATAACAGGTAAAAACATAATACAACCATAGCATAACATAACTCAAATAATAATAGTATATCAATAACTGTATCATAATAGTGGTGTCTTATAAACATAAGGACATCAATATATATCCATCAGTAGAATACAAACTGATAAATAAGATATAATCACTCTAAAGGGAAATATCTAAAGGAAAATTATCTCCGTAGCTCCTCACCCAGTCTCAAGGTAAATCATGAACAACACAATCATTCATGTCTAGAGACGACACGGAAAAGAAAAAGGATGAGAAACTTATACAAGAATCTCAGTTGGGCTTCCCGACTCTAACATAAGTGTCATCGTCATCGTCCTTAGGAACCTCGGGTTTCATTATGAAAATGGTGGACATTTATATAAAGCTCATTTATTAAGTTCTAAATACCATTAACCGAGGCCCGTATCTTTTAGCATGAATCTTAATGTCATGAATGCAACATACTAGTCATGAATGCATGTAAATATCATATGATATAAATAACATAGAATTTATAAAACAATGCATATGATATAAATAACATAGAATCATGATCATCATTCTTATAGGTGACTTAAACTTCTTATTCTCTTTTCCTTGGGGGTCGCCCTATATTCTCTCTTTTCTCGAGAGTTCTAGGTTATGAGCTTATACCTTACTAGTCGTCACTAGCGTAATCTTATCCTTTTTGATAAGTTAAATTCCCTATTCTTAAGGTATGGGATAAGGGGCATTAGGATCACCTTTCATAACCTTTAATTCGAGGAATCTAAAGGATCATTTCTTATTTGGATCACCTCTCATAACCTTTAATTTGGAAAGTCTAGAGGATCATTTCCATGTGTCTTATGTCACCTTTAATCCTGGCATGATATATGAGATGCAAACATGAATAACCTATCATTTCAATTTTCATGCTCATAAACTTCATGAACTTATGCATCTCAATGAATCAAACATAACCATAACATGTCATAATTTAAATCATATAAACATGCATCATATTTCATTGCATATATTCATAAGCCATATAAATCTCAATACATGAACATAGCCATCACAAGATATCAATCATATTCATCTCATCAAATTATCAATATTTACGTTTATGTCCCAAAGGGGTGAAATTGCAATTTCTTAAAGGTTACGGGTCAAAATGTAAATATCCCCTTTTAACACATTCTCATAAACTAGAGATCTTTAACATTAATCAATACTTTCAAGAGACATATAACCACTAGAACCATATAAAACTCATCATAAAAACCTTTTAGGGCTATAGACCAAATTTTAACATACTTTAGGAGTTAAAGTACAGAATCGCATGTTTTAATATTTAACAACAACCGAAATTTCTAAAGCTTTATCTAAACTTCATAAATGGTATTTTGGACTCATGGACACATTCAACATCATTAGTGGCTCTAAATAAAATCATTTAGTTGAAATAACATGGTTGATAATTCAAAACACAACTTTTCACATTTTGCAAAATGGCCCAATCTAACACTTGTAATTACCTTTTTATACATCTATTATACCAAAAACAACTTTTACATCAAATATAAGTAATTCTTAAGTGTGTGAACCATGTGAACAGCCTTGAACAACCCTTGAATAGAATCAGAAAATTAGCCTTCTTAAAACTTCATAAAATCACAATTTTAATCCTTTCTATTTACTAGTTCATCTAAAAAATGCTAAAAATAATTTTTAGATCAATTATAAATAATTTATACATATCCAAACCTTTTAAATCAGCATCCTAACCATTTTATTTAAATCAGATCAGTAACCTAATTCTTTTAATCAAAAGCTTGAGAAAAACACAATCTTTAACATCTTTGAATTTCTAATTCTAACAAAAGTTAATTGAGTAATTTAAAGACAAGATCAAAGCTTTAAAAATAAAATAAACCAACCTTAATATCAAGAGTATCAAGAGGCTAGAAATAACATAATTTAAATATATCCATAAAAATTACTATTAAGATTAAAGAGGTAAGTTTTGAGCTTTAGAGATTTAGGTGATAGCAAGAATCATATACATGCTATGCAATCCATTTTTAATCTTCATCATTATAAGGTGATAACTTGGAAATATAAACATGATATGCAATACTTGAAATATAAACATACTTGGAATTTAAACGGGAGAATGCAAATTCATATTATTATCTTTAAGATTTGAGGTGATGACTTGAAATTAAATATGATTATGCAAGGCTTGAAATTTAAATATGATATGCAAGAGCTTGAAACATAAATAAGGATGCATGTTCATTTCTTATTTTGTTAAGCTCAAAAATTTTAGAGAATTAAACTCTTTAACCTCAATTAATCTTAACAAAGGAAGTGAGCTTTAGAGTCCTTGATTATCATGGTTCCAAGAACTTTATTTCATGGTCTCATTATCAAACTTATTAAAAGTTGAATTATAAGCAAAGAACAAGGAAATAACATGAAATAAAATCCCTACCAAGTTGTTTATCTTTAGAGAAGTTAGAAGAAGAAAATATGTCCTTGATGAGTATGGTGAATTCGACCAAGATGAGAACAAATGGAGGGAGGATTTTTCTTGTGTGTTTGTGTTTGATAATGGAAAGGTTATGTGTTTAGGAGTTGATTTATGGTTGGAATGTATATGCTTGATGTTTAGAGCTTGCTTAGAGGTTGGGAATGGAGTCTCTTGGATGTAAATAAGGAAGAAGAAGAAAGCTTTAAGTATTGAGAGTATTTGAGAACTTTGAGTAAACTTTGAGCAAGAAAACTATCAAGTAAGCAAGTACCAAGGCTATGGATGTTTGTGTGAACATTTTGGCGATGGAAGAGCTCACATTTATAAGCCAAGGAGGCTGTATGACTGCTGGCTTCATGGCTGGAAAATGGGGTTTTTAATTTCATTTTCAATTAAAGAAACATAGAAAAAGAAAGCATAATGTGTAGTCATAATTGTGTTCATGTATCATGGTTTGAAATTATATAAAATATGATATTAATGGAAGGCAAGAAATCATGGCTAATAAGGCTGAATATGGATGGATTTCTTTTGATTAAACTTAGCCAAAAATAATGAAAAAGAAAGCTAAAGAAATGGTGATAAGGTTGGATGTGATTTCATGTTGGAAAAGCAATAAAATATGGTGATTTGGGCTGATCATGGGCGTTGGTTTCTGATCTTTGTAGCATAATTAGGGGTAAAATGGTAATTTCACATAAAAACTCCCTGTAATTACTGGATATTCTCAAGTCATACTTGAAATAGTCATTTTAAACTTTTGGGTGAAAATCGAATTGAAAAATTATATGATTTCATGTAAAATTATTGTTGAGGTAAAAAAGTAATTTTATGTATGGTAAAAATTGAGAATTGAGATTTTTACCTCTAAGGCACATATAATCCCCATCAAGCATCAAACTAACCCCTCAAAGATAATCTAGATTGGTTATCTTTGACTTTCTAGGTAAAAATGACCTCAGGGGTATTTTGGTCATTTTACACGTACAGAAAAATTGGGATTTGTGACTTTCATATGAATCGCTATTCAAATTTCTCATAACGTTTCTCTAATGTTACATTCCTTTATTAAGGATTATTCGGCCTCGAAGTACGTGCAAAAATTACCTAGGGGTATTTTGGTAATTTTCACACAGCGGTAAAAATTGGGGCATTACATCAGAAATATTCTTGAAAAACTAATCGTAACCAAATCGAGCAAACCTCAAGGAAAGCTTTAACCAATCAAACTCATAATTCTTACACTGCACTTTCTGGCACAATTAAGACTTTCTTTTCTTTTGTGACCTTGCTCATTTCTTTTCTTCTTCTCCATTTTTCCATCTTTAAAATGATGATTACTTTTCTGCCAAGCTTGATTGAAATTTCTGAATTATGATACTAGTCATTGATGTATTGCTATAAACATTGTTAGATCATATAATCGAAGCTTAAATTTATCCTACTTGAGACATCATAAATAAACATGTATTCAAAGAGAAAATGGAAGGATTAACGGAATGAACATCTTTACTGCTTGGTGTATTAGATGGCAAAATGTTTTGGAAAAGGTAACAATATAAAAACGAAATAAAAAATTGCGAAAGACACAAAATTTGGCCCCAGTTTAGGTTCTCTGTGGCCCAATCAATGGACTTCTTGCAGCAAGTTGAACATCATAGCCATGATATTCGATGACATGTCTTCAAATCCCTTTTTCAAAATTGCCCCAGTTTCAGTCTTTGGTCTGCTTGATTTATTAGAGAAATTCATCACCAAAAATTGCCCTAGTGTAGGCTGTTGGAGATGATGCTTATCTTTTTATACTCTAATTTTTACCTAGGCTGCTCTTTCGAGTTTTCAACCTAACGAGCCTCTTTTTCTTTTTCTTTTTTTTTTGCCCAAACTTCTGCTTGGGCCGCTCTTTTGAGTTTTTGACCTAATAGCTTTTTCATTTTTTGTTTTGCCCTAACTTTTACTCAAGCCACCTTTTGACTGCATCGCTGTTGATCAGTTTAGGCAATTCCTGGCCATCGATGTTTTGTAAAATCAATGCCCTATTGGAGAATGCTTGTTTGACAATGTAAGGACCCTTATAACTTGAAGCCCATTTTCCTCGTGCGTCCTCATGATTAGGGAGAATTTTCTTCAGAACCAAATCCCCCAGATGAAAATTTCTAAGGCAGACTTTCTTGTTAAAAGCCTTAGCCATTATGCTTTGGTACAACTGGCCATGACAAATAGCTTTAAGCCTTTTTCTCTTCGATCATGTTCAACTGCTCATATCAAGCCTTCATCTATTCAGATTCTTCCAACACTGCCTCCATCAAAACCCTAAGCAATGGGATTTCAATCTCTATAGGGGATGCAGCTTCCATTCCTTATACCAATGAGAAGGGAGTTATTCCTGTGCTTGACCATATATTAGTACGATATGCATGCAAAGCATATGGCAGCATTTTATGCTAGTCTTTGTAATTCACCACCATTTTGGCGATGATTTTCTTGATATTCTTATTTGCAGCTTCTACCGCACCATTTATTTGAGGCATATAAGGAGCTGAGTTATGATGCTTTATTCTGAAAGTCTCAAATAACTTCTAAACTTTAACACTATTAAGATTAGGTGCATTATCTATGATGATTCTTTTTGGAATCCCATATCTGTAGATGATGTCCTTTTTGATGAATTTGAGAAACACTTTCTGTATGATATTAGAATATGAAGTAGCTTCCACCCATTTAGTGAAATAGTCTATTGCCACCAAGATGAAACGATGACCATTGGATGCTTTAGGATTAATTGGGCCAATGACATCCATGCCCCACATTGAGAAAGGCCAGGAAGATACCATGTTGTGTAATGGAAATAGATGAGCACTGACTCGGTCAGCATATATTTGGCATTTGTGGTACTTTTGAACTTAACTAATACAGTCACTCTCCATGGTGGACTAGTAATATCCACTCTTTAGGATTTTGCGTTCCATCATATGTCCATTGGCATGAGTTCCATAGATCCCTTCATGGACTTCGGTCATGATTATTCGAGCTTCATAAGCATATACACATATGAGGAGAGTAGTGTCATAATTCCTCTTGTAACTTCACCATTCAGGAAAAAAGGTATTGCCAGTCTTTGAATTGTCTTTTTATCCATCTCATTTGTACCTACTGGGTATTCTCCTTTTTGAATATATTGCTTGATATCATAATACCATGGTTATCATCTGGTTCACTTTCCATATTGTCACAATGTACCGGTTCACCTTGCACTTCTACATGGATAGGTTGGACATTGGCATGGACTTCCAATTTAGTCATTACAGCCAAAGTCGCCAAAGCATCCAAAAATTGGTTCTTGTCTCGAGCTAGGTGGGAGAATGATATATCATCAAAGTGTTCAATTAGTTGAGACAAATATTTCTGATAAGGTACCAATTTTGGATCCTTTGTACGCCATTCTCCATTAACTTGGTAGATTATGAATGCATAGTCTCCATAGACATTCAATTCTTTTATTCCCAAGTCAATTGCAACTTGCAAACCATTTGTACATGCTGCAATGTTGTTGGTATATTCAAAGTCTAGCTTTATGGAAACTCGGTACTGCTTCCCAGCTAGTGATACTATTACAGCCCTTATTTCACATCCATTCATATTGGTAGCCCCATCAAAGTATATCTTCTATACATTCTCCTCTTCCATCTCTTCCTTTTCCACTGCCAAAACTTCACTATCAGGGAATTCAAACATGGTTGGTTGCCCACCTTCAAGAGGGTTTTCAACTAGATAATCAGTAATTGCACCTCCCTTGATAGACTTTTGGGTCATATATTTGATATCAAATTTGACAGTATTACTTGCCACTTCGACATTCTCAATGACATATAAGGACTATCAAATATGTATTTTAGTGGATCCATTCAAGAAATCAACCAAGTAGTGTAGTATAGCATGCACTGCCTCAGCCTCTTGAAAATCCCCACCAATGCACAAAAGGTCTTTTCAATCACCAGATAGCGGGATTCACAATTGTTAAACTTCTTGCTCAAATAGTAAATTTCCTGTTCTTTCCTTCTAGACTCATCATATTGTCCTAGCATTGCCCCAATTGATGTGGGTAACGCTGTAAGATACAGTATTAAGGGACGGCCTGTTGTGGAAGGAGTCAAGACTGGAGATTTCATTAAATAAGCCTTTATTTTGTCAAAGGCTTCTTGGCATTCTTCATTCCATTCTCCAGGTTGATGTTTTCGCAATAGCTTGAATATAGGCTCACAAATACTAGTCAAATTAGCAATGAATCTAGCAATGTAATTGAACCTCCCAAGAAAACTTTTCACTTTTTTTTCAGTTCGGGGAGCTGGCATCTCTTGTATCGCCTTCACCTTGTCTAGATCCACTTTTATCCCATCTCTACTGACAGTGAATCCAAGTAATTTCTCTGTAGATGCTCCAAAAATGCATTTATTTGGGTTCAGTCGCAACTTGTATTTTCTGAGTCTTTCGAACAGCTTTCACAAGGCTTCCACGTGGCTTTCTCCCTCTTTAGACTTAGCGACCATGTCATCTACATACACCTCAATCTCCTTGTGCATCATGTCATGGAATAGTGCAACCATAGCACGTCACTAAGTGGCACCAGTGTTCTTCAACCTGAATGGCATGACTATGTAGCAAAATGTTCCCTACGGAGTTATGAACGTGGTTTTTCCTTTGTCATGAATATCCATGGGAATCTGATTATATCCAGAGTGTCGCAACCGGGATCGCGATGGGGACGGCGAACAAAAGAATATTTTTATTTTTTTTAAAAATAATGGAAATTAATGGAGTCGCCACCAAGTTTATTTATATTTGGGAAAATATTGGAAAAAACCCGGTTTTCAAAGAATGATCTTTGAAACCAGTTTTGAGTTCGGGAGTCGATTATGCATAGGGAAGGGTAGGAATTTAATCCCACGCACCTCTAATACACCCGTCCTTGGACGGTACCTTTAATTAACTGTGCAAATTAAGTAATAGCCCTAGTAAAAAATATTTAATTTTATTATAAAGGAGGAGAAGAGAACACCAAGTCGTCACGACTCAAGTGTTCTAAAATATTGAGTTAAAAAAGCCGTCACGGCTAAATTAACACCTTGAATCAAAATATTCCTCTATTAAATGAAAAATTGAATGAAAGATCTAAAAAAAGGAAATTATTTACAATTTAGATAAAAACTATAACAAAACTAATTTTGACTTGACAGGGATCACCTGCTCCTACGTATCCCTTGGTGCAGTGGGGAACTCAAAGTCACGTAGTTCTGTAAAAAATACTTGTGGATTGATTGATTTTATTGTCAAAAAGAAATTTTAGAATATCAAGCTGTTACAATTAAAATATTCCAAAAAATATAATTAGTAAACTGTCACAGCTCAATTAATCCTCTTTTCAAATTGCTTTTTTATTGATTATATATTTTTTTTATAAAAAATGAAAGTTAAACATCTAAGAACTAAATTTAAACATAAATTAAATAAACACCATTTGTTTTTGTTTTTTTTTTTTAAAAGAAGCAGCCCAAAACAAGTTTCTATAAAAAAACAAATAGCACAACAAAAACAAAAAATTTAAAACGACAAAAACTAGAATAGGCCAAACACTTTCACCATTCATTTCTCCTCTTTCTTTCTTTTTTTTTTCTAATGTAAAACATGCAATGAAATAACAGGCACAACCCATCAAGAGTTTTTTTATATATATATAAAAAGAAAATGACATAAAAAAAAACCAAAAGAAAGAAGATTCAGATAGAAAATAAAGGGAACAAAGGGGGATGGGGTTACTGCATACACACATACACAAGCACAGGCACACACATTAACCCACTTGAAAAAAACACACACACACACAGTAAGAGAGGGATAGAGAGTGAGAGAGAAGGTGGCGCGCTGGAGGAGAGCGGTGCGAGAGGGAGGTGCGGTGCGGAGGATGGCTCGCGAAGGGAAAGGATTGCGACGGCTGGTCATGGTGGCAGAGGCCGAGCCACAACGGAGGGGAAAGAGAAGAGGATTGCGGCAGCTCGGCTATGTATGGGTCCTTCGACGGAGGTAGATCGGGAAGGCCGCGCGAAAGGGGAGGGAGGCAAGGAAGAGGAGGGACCGCGGTAACGAGTTCGCGAGCCAGTGCCGAAACAGAAGGAGGGAGCGCTGCGAAAAGGAGGAGCCCATCGCGGCATCGCGAATGCCAGGGGAGGAGCGCCTGTCACCGCACCGTGAAGGGAAGAAAGGGTGGCGGAGCTGGGGGTGGTTCGCGGGGCGGCCATGGCGGCGGTGAAACTTGAGGGGATGAGATGGGATGATGATGTTGATGACGTGGAGGAAACCGCCGTGGCTGGGGAAGGAAACCGCCGCGGCCTCCTCCCCTTTCTTCGTTTTTTATTTTCTTTTCTCCTTATTTTTATTTCTGATGGTAATGATGAGGATGATGATGATGTGTACCTGTCTCTATTGTAACTGCTGTATTGATTTGGCTTTGCTTGAGTTCTAGCTGATATTCTGCCGGTTTCTAGTTTAGAGTTCTTGTTGCTTTTGCTCTCTGTTCAGAACAATTGATATTTGATGGTCACTGTGTTTGAATTCATGTCTCTGAAAACTTGGTGATACCCCCCCCCCCGAACCCCCATCATTGTTGCTGTTGGTTCCCTTTTATGCTGAGTTTGCTCTAGTTAATTAATCCAAATTCCCATGCTAAGCCCATGCTTTCTGAATTGCAGGAACCCCAAATGGAATTGCTCCCCACGCCTTCAGCTTCACTCATGATTCCCATTTTAGTGGCTTGACAGAATGCCCATCATTTTGTGCTCTGTTCGTGGGTGTGCAGGATATGGCAAAACTGTAGGAGGCTGACATGGGAGTGCCAAAGCATGGCTCCCACGTTTCTGTATTTTTTTCATTTTTATATTTTGTATTATTTTTTTTTTGACAAACGGCAATGTAAAAACAATAAATAGGCTTGTAAAACGTAATTGGGTTAGACTGAAACACATCTGGACAATACACATGGACAAAAAAAAGCTACTTGGGATAACAAACTAAAAGAAATAAACTCACATGATAAATTGGACTTTTTGTATTTGTTTTGATACAAACAGAAAACTTGTCTTTTTTCACATTTTTCATAAAAGAAATGAATGAAGTAACTGCTACTGAAACATGCAAATTTTTGGATTTTTGTATAATGGACCGGACAAAGTCGGGTGTTCACAGTTGCCCCTCTTTACTTATTTCTTATAAGAGAATATGAAAAACCTAAGTTTTTACATATTATCTTCATAAAGAATAAGTAAAGACATGAACATAGATTTTGTTCGGCAATGCATGAAATGCAAAATGCAAGAAAACCAACTCTATCATTGAAAGGACCTAAACCTTCACGAAAAGTCACATGTAATGCTGCAATTAAAATGTAAAAACAATTGGACTAACTTGACATAAATTCATGAGAAATGTAAAAACAATTGGACTGATTGGAAATTTACAACCCAATTAGACTGACAGGAAATTAAAAACCTTGTGACCAATTGGACATGGGTCAACAGGCAACAAGAAATTAAAAGCAATGGCAATCTGAGGCCGACAAGAGAACTACACTAGCCATCTGAGGCCGACTGAAATGTAAATTGGCAATCTGAGGCCGACAAGAAATGTAAATTGGCAAACTGAGGCAGACAAAAAGAGTAAATTGGCAATCTGAGGCCGACAAGAAATGTAAATTGGCAAACTGAGGCTGACAAGAAGAGTAAATTGGCAATATGAGGCCGACTGAAAGGTGAATTTGGCAATCTGAGGCCAACTGAAATTAAATTGTGGCAATCTAAGGCCGACTGAAAGGTAATTTTGACAATCTGAGGCCGACTGAAAATGTAAATTGGCAATCTGAGGCCAGCTGAAAAGTAAATTTGGCAATCTGAGGCCAGCTGAAATTAAATTGTGGCAATCTGAGGCCGACTGAAAATGTAAATTGGCAATCTGAGGCCAGCTGAAAAGTAAATTTGGCAATCTGAGGCCAACTGAAATTAAATTGTGGCAATCTGAGGCCGACTGAAAATGTAAATTGGCAATCTGAGGCCGGCTGAAAAGTAAAATGGTGGCAATCTGAGGCCGACTGAAAAGTAAATTGGCAATCTGAGGCCGACAAGAAAGTAAATTTGGCAATCTGAGGCCGACAGGAATTGAAAAATTGGTAATCTGAGGTCGACTGAAAAGTAAATGCTGACTTAGAAAACAAACGATTTTCCATTTTTTTCAAAGTTATATTCAAAAAGTCATGAATTTCACATTCTTGAAAAACTAATCGTAACCAAATTGAGCAAACCTCGAGGAAGACTTTAACCGATCAAACTCATAAGTCTTGCGTTTGACTTTCTGGCACGACTAAACTTACTTTGCTCTTGCAACTTTGCTCGCTTCCTTCTAATTTCTCCTTCTTTCCCTTTTTCCGAATAATGAATACACCTCTGCCCGGCTTAATTGGATTGTGACGCTAGTTATTGATGTATTGCTGTAAGCGTTGTTAGATTGTATATTTGAAGCTTAAATTTATCCTACTTGAGACATCGTGACTAAACATGCATTTAAAGAGAAAGTGAAGGGATCAATTAAATGGACATTTTCATTACTTGGTGTATTGGATGACAAAATGCTTTGAATAACATAAATGCAAAAATAAAATTTTGGGAGACACAAAATTTTGCCCCAGTTTAGAATCTTCGTGGCTCAATCAACGAACCTTTTACAGCAATCTAAACATCATAGCCATGATATCCGACGACAAGTCTTCAAATCCCCTTTCTCAAAATTGCCCCAGTTTAGGCCTTTGTCTGTTTAGTTTGCTGGACAAATTTACTACCAAAAATTGTCCCAGTGTAAGCCGCTAACGAAGATGCTTATCTTTTCTGCTCTTACTTTTGCCTAGGCCACTCTTTCGAGTTTTCAACTTAGTGAGCCATCCCTTTCCGTTTCTTCTTTTTTTTGTTTTGCCCTAACTTTTGCTTAAGCCGCTCTTTTGAGTTTTCGACCTAACGGGCCTTTTCATCATCTTTCAAGCATAAAATCTTTTAACTGCATCACTGTTGATTGGTTTAGGCAATTTTCGTCCATCCATGTTTTGCAAAATCAATCCCCCACCTGAGAAGGCTTGCTTGACAATATAAGGACCCTCATAACTTGGAGCCCACTTTCCCCATGCGTCCTCTTGATTAGGGAGAATTTTCCTCAGCACCAAATCTCCTGGATGAAAATCTCTAGGGCGGACTTTCTTATTAAAAGCCCTAGCCATTCTGCTTTGGTACAACTGGCCGTGACAAATAGCTGCAAGTCTTTTTTCTTTGATCATGTTTAACTGCTCATGTCGAGCTTTCACCCATTCAGATTCTTCTAACTCAACCTCTATTAAAACCCTAAGCGAAGGGATTTCAACCTCTATAGGGGATACAGCTTCCATTCCATAAGCCAATGAGAAGGGAGTTGTTCCAGTGCTTGATCGTATGTTGGTGCAATACGCATGCAACGCATACGGCAGCATTTCATGCCAGTCTTTGTAATTCACCACCATTTTGGCGATGATTTTCTTGATATTCTTATTTACAGCTTCAACCGCACCATTCATTTGAGGCCTATAGGGAGCTGAGTTATGATGCTTGATCTTGAAAGTCTCAAAGAATTTTTGAACCTCAGCACCATTGAGATTAGGAGCATTGTCTGTAATGATCCTTTCTAGAGTACCATATCTACAGATGATGTCCTTTTTGATGGATCTGAGAAACACCTTCTGTGTGATATTGGCATATGAAGCAGCTTCCACCCATTTAGTGAAATAGTCTATTGCCACCAAGATGAAACGGTGCCCGTTGGATGCTTTGGGATTAATTGGGCCGATAACATCCATGCCCCACATTGAGAAAAGCCAAGGAGATACCATATTGTGCAATGGGACTGGGGGAGCATTGACTCGGTCTGCATATACTTGACATTTATGGCACTTCCGAACATAATTGATACAGTCATTCTCCATGGTGGACCAGTAATAGCCGCTTCTTAGGATTTTACGCACCATCATGTGCCCATTAGCGTGAGTTCCACAGATCCCTTCATGGACTTCAGTCATGATTATTCGAGCTTCATGAGCATCTACACATCTAAGGAGAGTTGTGTCATAATTCCTTTTGTAAAGGACTTCACCATTCAAGAAAAAGGCCAAAGCTAGTCTTCGAATTGTCTTTTTGTCCACCTCGTTTGCACCTGTTGGGTATTCTCCTTTTTGAATGTACTACTTGATGTCATGATACCATGGCTGACCGTCTGGTTCAATCTCTACATTACCGCAATATATTGGCTCATTTTGCACCTCCACATGGATGGGTTGGACATTTGTGTGGATTTCCAACTTAGTCATTACAGCCAAAGTTGCCAATGCATCTGCAAATTGGTTCTTGTCTCGAGTTAAGTGAGAGAACGATATATCATCAAAGTGCTCAATTAGTCGAGACAAATACTTCTGATAAGGTACCAACTTCGGATCCTTTGTGCGCCATTCTCCATTAACTTGATAGATTATGAGTGCAGAGTCTCCAAAGACTCTCAATTCTTTGATTCCCAAGTCAATTGCAACCTGCAGCCCATTTGCACATGCTTCATATTCTGCCATATTGTTGGTACACTTGAAGTCTAGTTTTATGGAGACTGGGTATTGCTTCCCTGATGGTGAAACTACAACAGCTCCCATTCCGCATCCATTCATATTGGCAGCCCCATCAAAGTACATCCCCTATGCATTCTCCTCTTCCTTATCTTCTCCTTCTAGTACCAACACTTCGAAATCAGGGAATTCAAGCATGGTGGATTGAACATCTTTAATAGGGTTTTCAGTTAGATGATCAGCAATCACACTTCCCTTGATGGACTTTTGAGTAACATATTTGATATCGAATTCAGACAGCATCACTTGCCACTTTGACATTCTTAATGACACGTGAGGACTATCAAATATGTATCTTAATGGATCCATTCGAGAGATTAACCAAGTGGTATAATACAATATATACTGTCTCAACCTCTTGGAAGCCCATACTAGTGCATAACAGGTCCTCTCAATCGCAAGATAGCGAGATTCACAATCATTAAACTTCTTGCTCAAATAATAAATTGCCCGTTCTTTCCTTCCGGACTCATCATATTGCCCTAACATTGCCCCAAGTGAAGTGGGTAACACTGTCAGATACAGTATCAAAGGACGGCCTGGTGTAGGAGGAATCAAAACTGGAGGTTTCATTAGATAAGTCTTTATTTTGTCGAAAGCTCCTTGGCATTCTTCATTCCATTCTCCAGGTTGATGTTTTCGTAATAACTTGAATATAGGGTCACAAGTACTAGTCAAATTGGCAATGAATCTAGCAATGTAGTTGAGTCTCCCAAGAAAACTTCTCACTTCCCTTTCAATTCGAGGCGCTGGCATCTCTTGTATCGCCTTCACCTTGTCTGGATCCACCTTTATCCCTTCTCTGCTAACAATGAATCCCAGTAACTTTCCTGTAGATGCTCCAAAAATGCAATTATTCAGGTTCAGTCGCAACTTGTATTTTCTGAGTCTTTCGAACAGCTTTCGCAAAACTGCCACATGACTTTCTCTCTCTTTAGACTTAGCGACCATGTCATCAACATATACCTCGATCTCCTTGTGCATCATGTCATGGAAGAGCGCAACCATAGCACACTGATAAGTGGCACCAGCATTCTTTAACCCGAATGGCATGATTGTGTAGCAAAATGTTCCCCACGGAGTTATGAACGTAGTTTTTCCCTTGTCATGAATATCCATAGGAATCTGATTATACCCAGAGTATCCATCCATAAATGAGAATCGGTGATTTCTGTCTGTATTATCAACAAGGACATCAATGTGAGGGAGTGGAAAATTATTTTTCGGGCTAGCTTTGTTTAGATCTCGATAATCTACACACATTCGTACTTTTCCATCCTTCTTAGGCATAGGAACAATGTTAGCCACCCAATCAGTGTGTCTTGATACCTCCAAAAATCCAGCCTCTAGTTGTTTGGTCACCTCCTCTTTTATTTTTAAAGACATCTCAGGTCGCATTCTTCTTAACTTCTGCTTCTTTGGGTCAGCCTCTGGGTACAAAGGAATCTTGTGTGAAGCGATCTCTGGGTCCAATCTTGGCATATCACGATAGGACCATGCAAAGACATCCAAGTATTCTTCAAACAATGCAACCATTTCTGTTTTCTCAGGGTTTTCTACTATTTTCAGCTCTTTCTTCTCTTCTTCAGTGCCCATATTAATCACCTCAACCACCCCATTGTCTAAGTCAAATCTCTTTTCTGCATGTTCCAACAGATTTGCAAATTGCCCAATAGCTTCTTCATCGTCCTCAGATTCAAAGCTATCACAATCAAATACTGTAAGAGAATCAATTGATTGACCTCCGAAGTCCCTTTCATGCGGCAAAACATTCATAATATTTAGGTCCCTGGAAAATATTTGTGGGGGTTGGAATGCCAAAAGAGATAACGAATAAAACGCAAATAATATAGGAAAATGCCAATCAATGGTTTGAAAAAGTGATGATAAAGACAAAAGGAGACAAAAGAATAGGAGTTGAAACAAAGACAATAGAAGACACGAAGAAAATGTAAAGATTACTGGATAATCATGCAAATTCATTCAAATGATGTCTCAAAGTAGCATACATGAAAGCAAAACAATCAATACAATTCCAAACAATTACTTTGAAGCAATAACATCAATCAATGGTTCAGCTGTCCAATTTATCAGCATCTCCTTGTTGCTGACAGCATCAGCAATGTTGCATTCTCCAGGCTTCTCAACATCTGCCATGTTGATGGTTGGACAATAATTAGAGGCACAGCCTTCTTCAACCCTAATCACTTTAGCTGGGCAGGAAAATGTCTCTTTCAGATGAGGGATTGGTTTCTTTCACTCAAGAGCCATGGTCTTGATCTGTTCCTCCAATGACGCCTCATATCCTAAACCGAACTGGTTTCGCTTCTCTGTGATAGGCAGAGGTATTTTGATACCCTGCAATCGTGATCCTAGCCCTTTGCCATGCAGATAACCATTTTTGGTCATGATATGAGCAACTACCTGATTGACCTCTTGCCTTGGGAACTCATCTTGTTTTAGCCCTACCACCTCCAGACTGTGCCATAAGCTATTTTCCACTAACTCCACATTTTCAACATACGGAAGTGTAACAGGCTTGGATACTATGATCTCCTTTTCTCCATGGATTGTGATGACTGAGTCATTTTCGATATATTTAACCCTTTGATGCAAGGTCGAAGGAACAGCACCAACATTGTTAATCCATGGCCTTCCCAATAACATATTGTAATCAGACCCAATCTCCATTACTTGGAATAAGACCTCCAATCGACTTGGACCGATTTCCAATGGCAGCACCATCTCCCCGAGGATGCTTTTCTTTGCTCCATCAAAAGCTTTCACAATCATCACTTGTGGTGAAATATCGTCCCTGCTCATTGACAGGTAGCTTAAGGTCGACACTGGCAAGACGTTTAATCCTGACCCTCCGTCAATGAGAACTTTAGACACTATATATTCTCTGCATTTAAGGGTTATATACAGTGCTCGTGGGTTAGTCTATGATACAATCTCTTCATCTGAGAAAGTGATCATATTGACACGCTTTACCGGATCTACCATATTCACCATATTCTCCAATGAGACATCCGGTTTCACATAAGCATCTTTCAAGACCTTCAGCACTGCTTTTTGGTGAGATTCGGATGACAAGATTAATGACAACAAAGAGATTCTAGCAGGAGTCTTCTTCAATTGTTCCAGTATGTCGTACTCACTTTGCTTCATGATTTTCAAGAACTCCTCTTCTTCCTCCCCTTCCTTTTTCTTCTCTCCAACATCTCCTTCATCTACAAATTTTCCTTTTTCCAGTTCTTTAGGTCCGTAGACCCTTCCACTTCTTGTTATTCCTTTTACCTCCATGATATCATTCATCACCATATTTTCCTGGGTCCTTGAAGTCTCTCCTACCACATTAGCTTCATAATTCCAAGGCACAACATGTATGTTCTCATAACTAAATGGGGTCGGTTTCTTCACAGTGATCACCATTTTCTTTGGTTTCGGAGTTTGATTAAATGGAGGGATGCAGAGTACGAAGCGATCAATCACATTTACCTCCTCGGGGAAAATTGGCCTCTTTTTCACCTGAATCACACCAAGATTGAGTAATTCTTGTACTTGAGCTTTAAAATCCCAACAATGCTCGATATCGTGTCCCAGACTTCCGCAGTGATATGCGCAACTTGATTCCATATCGTATTTCTCCTCTTCCTTCACCATAGATGCGGGTGCTGTAACGCTATAACCAGCCTCCTTTAAGCCACTAAACACTCTTCCCATAGGGGTTTGGAGGCTCATAACCTTCTTGATCAATGGTTCATCATTTTCCAACGCATTCACTTGCCTTCCTCCTTCGTGGTTAGGGATTGGATTGTTAACGATGTCTGGCTTTGAATCTTCCTGAAGATCCAGCCTCCCACAAGCAATTAATTTCCTTACTGCAGTCTTAAACCCTTCACAATCTTCAATGGAATGCCCTGCTATGTCCATGTGGTATTTACAAGTAAGGTTCGGGTTGTACCAAGCTGGGTATGGTGGTTCTAAGGGGCGTACGGGATATGCTGCAATCAAATGGGCATCAACTAATCTTTGGAAAAGGTCAGTGTTTGAAATGGACAGCTTTGGGAAAGGTGGAAGGTTAGGAAATTGGTTGCTGTTCTGGTTTTGGAAATTTGGTCGAGATGCTGGGGTATATGTTGGACGGGCTGGTTGATATGGCCTTATGTGAATATTGTTAACTTGGGGTTGGGGGTACGAGATAGTGCTTGTGGTTGGTGTGGTTTGATGAAATGGGTAACGGGGGACAGGGGTTTGGTTTGATGATATCTGGGGTCGTGGACGCATTGGTGTATATCTTGGGATAAAAGACTACTGACCATGGACATAACTCACCTCCGTCTCTTTCTTTTTGGACGGAAAACTTTTCCTCGTGTCTTCACTGCTCATAGGAAGCTTGCCAGCCTTGGTCAAACTCTCGATCCTTTCCCCAGCAGTTATCAACTCAGAGAAATCCTTGTAAGCTGCTCCTACCATTGCCCCGATATAAAGGGATCCCAAGGTTCCTAAGAAGTAAGAACACATTTCCATTGGGATGAGTGGTGGTTGAACTTGGGCAGCCAATGCTCTCCACCTTTGAGGATATTGCTTAAATGATTCGTCCTTCTTTTTCTGCATGGAGCTCAGTTGTTCCCGGGTAGGTGCCACATCGAGATTGAATTTGTATTGACTCATGAACGCATCAGCCAATTCCCTCCAACTAGTGATTTTTGGATGGTCCAGCTGGATATACCATTGCAAAGCAGGTCCAATCAAGCTTTCATGGAAAAAGCCTACAAGAAACCTCTCATCTTTGGACCATATTGCCATTTTTGTACAGTAACTCTTCAAGTGGAACAAAGGGTTACCAGTCCCATCGTACTTTGAGAAATCAGGGACTTTGAAGTCTCTGGGGACTACCAGGTCCATAGGCGAGCACAATTGCTCAATTTCCACATCACCGTAGGAGCTAGGGCCCTGGATAGCCTTAATTTGTTCTTGTATTTTCTTCATCCATTCTTCCTTGAACTTGTCCTTTTCGACCTCCAGGTGATTATTCCCTAGAGAAGACGATTGTTTTAAGATAGTAACATGAGGATGCTCCCATATCGGGGTAGCGTGGTCGTGTCCCCTTGTATGTGCATCATCTAAGGCGTGATAGCCTTTTCCGATAGGGCATACCAATGGCACTGTGGGTGGTGGTAGCTCATGGAGGTTATTTAGCATTCCTCCTATATCATTCATCTCCTGGGTGATATTTAAGATTGCGCTTGATATCACAGGCACACCTAACAGCGTGGTATTCGGTTACACACTTGTTGGAGTATTTCGGTTTTGATGAGCTCCCAATAGGTCAAGTGACTCTTGTATGGCCCTCATCATATCCTTCAGTCTTCCTTGATTGTTGGACAATTCATTCAGCTTTCCCCTTACTGCATCAACTTCCGAGCTCAGATTTCTTCCCATTTCAGAAGTAGTTACAACTAGGACAGTATTTCCCATGTCACCATTTCCTCCAGCCATTTTAGTCCGAGCTCTGGTATTATGAACACGAGTTTGATCGGTATCGGTCTTCTTTGGGCGCCCAATGGTTGCGAAGTTTACCTGGAAAAACAACTTTAGTGAAAAGGAAGAAACAAAAAGGCATAGCTATTTGTTAGAAGTTGTCAATCGAACTGAGTCTTGATGTAAACATCTTTGATAATACTGTTCCTCAGAACGTCTCGTTCAAAAGTACTAAGTCATGGATATTGTTATGAGACCAACATAATGCAGAGAAATAAACATTCTTTCATCATAAAGGTTTGTTACAGCCATCCTCTTTCTTACATTCTTTCCCAAAATGACAACGGAAATACGTCATAAGGCCATGTATCAACAACAAATGCCTTCTCTCAACGTCTCTCACTAATTATTTGTTTCATCCTCCCAATCAGGTCTTTACAATAGTTAACAAAATTGCTAATCTCAATTGGGGTCTTGAAAGGGATTACTCCTTGCTTAGCCAATCTTAAGAACCTTGGAACTTCTTCTATGGCTGTGTTAGCCAACCTTGCCAAATTTGAGAAACGAATCTTCAACTCCCGAATAATGTGATTCTGATGTCGCACTTCAAAATCCAAACTCGCAACTCTTTTCTTTTCTTCTCCCAGAGCTACTTGGTACTTCATGACCTCATCATTCATGTGTTGGCTCAGTTCTTCAATCTTCCTCTGGTATTCCTTGTTCAATTCTTCCATTTGTTGTTCCATTTGCTCTTTATCTTTTAAAGCAGCTTCTTCAACAACTTTGGCCTTTCGGAGTAGTCCCTTTAATTGTTGATTTTCAGCCAATGCCTTGTCACGTTCTTGCCTCCTAAGTCCTAGCTCTTTGTTGGCAGCTTTGAGGCATTCCTTGGTTTTCATCATGTGCTTGTGCCCCACCTTCAACCTCTTGCTTGTTCCTTCTATAACTTGATCCCTTTTAGTTCTTTCTCATTTTAAGGTTGCATAGTTATGGTGGGCGTTTTTTAGTTTGGCTTCCATTTGCATCTTTTCTTGTTCACCCTTGTCTAATTTTTCTTTCACTTCTCTGATCTCTTCACTTTCATTGGAGTGCCAGGTTGATGCCTCGTCCCGAGGAGTAGCAGTTAAGACTTTGAATGGCAGCTTGATCTCCTGAGCCCTATTTTGTACCCATTGATGATAGCTCTCTTTCGCTGCACAACTCCTGATTCCCAGCTCTTTTCCTTTCCGAACAACCTTGTTCCAAGCATATCGGACCTTCTGTAGTAGACTAGTGTCATTGGAGTCTAGGTAATATGAGACAAATGAAGTGAGTGCAGCTTCAGAAGGAGGTCCCACATGGGGTAGCCAAGTTGGCGTAATACCAATGCAGGATTGTAATTTATGCATCCTCGGGTACCCATAAGGGGTACATTTGGAAAGCTTCCGCACTAATAAACTAAAGTTTGCCCCTCCTCCCACCAAAGGTACCATCGTATCATCTTTTCATTCAATTTGGCCAAGTCTTGAGCCCATTCTTGTCCGCTCTTCTTCTTAATATTATGCATTCGTAGATCTTCAATGGGACAAGGCGCCTTGTAATTTATTTGGAATATGTGCGCAGTAGCCCACACATACAACATTGGTAAACAGCACAGAATTCTTTTGCCACTCCTCTCGTAGCAAAAATTTAGGGTGCAATAAACATCTGCCAAGAGAGCCGGAACGGGATTATGACCATGGAACTTGCGAGCAAGGAATACATCAATAGCTACGAAGTCCACTAAACCTTCAATATTCGGGAATAAGACAGTGCCATAGATAATGAGGGCCAGTACGTCTGCAAAAGTATCCCAATCTTCTACTTGTGCCAAATGGTGCATGTGCTCTTCTAGGTAATCTCTTGAGAATCCATAGGTCCCATTCCTACATTTCTGTACTTCATGCAAATTCTTTACACCTACCCTTAGGATAGTTGATAGGGTATGTAAAGAAGGATAATGACCTTGGTAGTGATAAGGCTTTTCTCCTTCTAGTGATAACCCCAGAATCTTCTCAAATTCTTCAATGGTTGGTGCTAATTGGAAGTCCTGAAAGGTAAAACATCAGAGCGGAGGATCATAATATTGTGCCAGTGCTGTGATTGCCTCTTCCTGCTCCTCCACTTCTAAAAGATCCAAGATCTTTCCATATTTCCTAGCAAGGGAAAGACGTTGTGGCACCTTCAATAGTTTACCCAAGGATTTCAGGCATTTTGTGTCAGGTGTCTTGGCTTTAAGATGCAGGGTTCTTTTCAGTTTTTCATCTCTCTGCCCGTCTGATCTCATGTTTGTTTCCATTTTTTCAAAGATACTCACAGTAAGATTTCAGTTCGACTTGCTAACAGACCTGCCATAACAAAAAACTTGATTTAACGAAAGAAAGGATAATAAACAAATTAGAAGATGGAAAAAGAATTTATACAAAGAACAAATTAAGTGATGACAGAAATTTATATACAAAGAAATGAGTTACAGAAGATATATGCTCTCTTGGTGTCCTATTCAAGGTGAGTTTCTAGAGGTTCACTCTACAATCCTATGGTTATTCTACTTTGTGGACATCCTCACCAGGTAAGTCTATACTTTCAGGATTCTACGGCCTCTAGAGTCAAGATTCGTCCCAGAATGTTATCCACAACAGCAGGTGAACCGCTAGGTGCAGGACATTCATGAAAGAGTCACACTCTAGACGAGATTTTCATGATAACCAAACAGAATGAACATCCAAAATGGCTACCACTACACAATCTCTTACCTATCTCAAGTTGCACTCCGACCCGGGTATAGGGCCCCACTCGTGTGTGATTAATGTGCTAGTGTTGTGTGTGAAGAGAGCATACAAACCTGAAAACCTAAAACTACCCATGACCCCTACCTGTAAAAATCAAAGTAAACAACAAATTATACAGAATCCAAAAACAGTCATCTACCCTAAGGTTTTAGCAAATAGAGCATATATTATGGATGAAAGTAAAACACAACTTTACAAAAGGAAATAAAAGAAAATTATGTACAGAACAAAATGAGAGAAAGAAAAACAAAATTCAAAAGGCTATTTTTAATTTGCACAACTAATTGTAACAGGCCTGACTCTCTTGGAAGTCCCCAGTGGAGTCGCCATCTGTCGCAACCGGGATAGCGATGGGGACGGCGAACAAAAGAATATTTTTATTATTTTTTGAAAATAATGGAAATTAATGGAGTCGCCACCAAGTTTATTTATATTTGGGAAAACATTGGAAAAAACCCGTTTTTCAAAGAATGATCTTTGAAACCAGTTTTGAGTTCGGGAGTCGGTTATGCATAGGGAAGGGCAGGAATTTAATCCCACGCACCCCTAATACACCCGTCCTTGGACGGTACCTTTAATTAACTGTGCAACTTAAGTAATAGCCCTAGTAAAAAATATTTAATTTTATTATAAAGGAGGAGAAGAGAACACCAAGTCGTCACGACTCAGGTGTTCTAAAATATTGAGTTAAAAAAGCCGTCACGGCTAAATTAACACCTTGAATCAAAATATTCCTCTATTAAATGAAAAATTGAATGAAAGATCTAAAAAAAGGAAATTATTTGCAATTTAGATAAAAACTATAACAAAACTAATTTTGACTTGACAGGGATCACCTGCTCCTACGTATCCCCTGGTGCAGTGGGGAACTCAAAGTCACGTAGTTCTGTAAAAAATACTTGTGGATTGATTGATTTTATTGTCAAAAAGAAATTTTAGAATATCAAGCTGTTACAATTAAAATATTCCAAAAAATATAATTAGTAAACTGTCACAGCTCAATTAATCCTCTTTTCAAATTGCTTTTTTATTGATTATATATTTTTTTTTATAAAAAATGAAAGTTAAACATCTAAGAACTAAATTTAAACATAAATTAAATAAACACCATTTGTTTTTGTTTTTTTTTAAAAAAGAACCAGCCCAAAACAAGTTTCTATAAAAAAACAAATAGCACAACAAAAACAAAAAATTTAAAACGACAAAAACTAGAATAGGCCAAACACTTTCACCATTCATTTCTCGTCTTTCTTTCTTTTTTTTTTCTAATATAAAACATACAATGAAATAACAGGCACAACCCATCAAGAGTTTTTTTTATATATATAAAAAGCAAATGACATAAAAAAAACCAAAAGAAAGAAGATTCAGATAGAAAATAAAGGGAACAAAGGGGGAAGGGGTTACTGCATACACACATACACAAGCACAGGCACACACATTAACCCACTTGAAAAAAACACACACACACACAGAGTAAGAGAGGGATAGAGAGTGAGAGAGAAGGTGGCGCGCTGGAGGAGAGCGGTGCGAGAGGGAGGTGCGGTGCGGAGGATGGCTCGCGAAGGGAAAAGATTGCGACGGCGGGTCATGATGGCAGAGGCCGAGCCACGGCGGAGGGGAAAGAGAAGAGGATTGCGGTAGCTCGGCTATGTATGGGTCCTTCGGCGGAGGTAGATCGGGAAGGCCACGCGAAAGGGGAGGGAGGCAAGGAAGAGGAGGGACCGCGGTAGCGAGTTCGCGAGCCAGTGCCGAAACAGAAGGAGGGAGCGCTGCGAAAAGGAGGAGCCCACCACGGCATCGCGAATGCCAGGGGAGGAGCGCCTGTCACCGCACCGTGAAGGGAAGAAAGGGTGGCAGAGCTGGGGGTGGTTCGCGGGGCGGCAATGGCGGCGGTGAGACTTGAGGGGATGAGATGGGATGATGATGTTGATGACGTGGAGGAAACCGCCGCGGCTGAGGAAGGAAACCGCCGCTGCCTCCTCCCCTTTCTTCGTTTTTTATTTTCTTTTCTCTTCCTTTTTATTTCTGATGGTAATGATGAGGATGATGATGATGTGTACCTGTCTCTATTGTAACTACTGTATTGATTTGGCTTTGCTTGAGTTCTAGCTGATATTCTGCCGGTTTCTAGTTTAGAGTTCTTGTTGCTTTTGCTCTCTGTTCAGAACAATTGATATTTGATGGTCACTGTGTTTGAATTCATATCTCTGAAAACTTAGTGATACCCCCCCTGAACCCCCTTCATTGTTGTTGTTGGTTCCCTTTTATGCTGAGTTTGCTCTAGTTAATTAATCCAAATTCCCATGCTAAGCCCATGCTTTCTGAATTGCAGGAACCCCAAATGGAATTGCTCCCCACACCTTCAGCTTCACTCATGATTCCCATTTTAGTGGCTTGACAGAATGCCCATCATTTTGTGCTCTGTTCGTAGGTGTGCAGGATATGGCAAAACTGTAGGAGGCTGACGTGGGAGTGCCAAAGCATGGCTCCCATGTTTCTGTATTTTTTTCATTTTTATATTTTGTATTATTATTTTTTTGTGACAAACGACAATGTAAAAACAATAAATAGGCTTGTAAAACGTAACTGGGTTAGACTGAAACACATCTGGACAATACACATGGACAAAAAAAAGCTACTTGGGATAACAAACTAAAAGAAATAGACTCACATGATAAATTGGACTTTTTGTATTTGTTTTGATACAAACAGAAAACTTGTCTTTTTTAACATTTTTCATAAAAGAAATGAATGAAGTAACTGCTACTGAAACATGCAAATTTTTGGATTTTTGTATAATGGACCGGACAAAGTCGGGTGTTCACACAGAGTATCCATCCATAAATGAGAATCGGTGATTTTCAGCTGTATTATCAACAAGGATGTCAATGTGAGTCACTTCCTCTTTTGTTTTTAGAGACATGTCAGGTTGCATTCTTTTCAACTTTTGCTATTTTGGCTCAGCTTCTGGATGCAAAAGGATCTTGTGTGAAGCGATCTCTAGGTTCAAGCCTGGCATATCACAGTAGGACCATGCAAAGACATCTAGGTATTCTTCAATCAATGCAATCATTTCTGTTCGTTTAGGGTTTTCCATAATTTTCAGCTCCCTCTTTTCTCCTTCAGTGCCTATATTAATTACCTCAATCACCTCATTGTCCAAGTCGAATCCTTTTTCTGTATGCTCCAGTAAGCCTAAAAATTCCTCCACAATTTCTTCATCCTTTTCAGATTCATGGTTATTACAATCAAGTGCACCAAGAGAATCAATTGATTGGCCTTCAAAGCTCCTTTCATATGGCAAAATTTCTATAGCATTTGAATTCTTGGAAAGTAATTGTGGTGGGTTGGAAAGCCAAGACAGATAATGGGTAGAATGCAAATAATATAGAGGAAACACAGATTAATGGGCTGAGAAAATGGTGGTAAAGATAAAAAGAGAAAGTAAAAGGATAGCGGGTAGAAACAAAAAGAAAAGAAAACATAAAGAAATGTAAAGTGGGATAATAAAGAAAAATTGCTGGATAAGGATGCAAGTTCATTCCAATGATGTCTCAAAGTAGTATACATTAATACAATCCCAAATGATTACTTTGAAACATTAACATCAATCAACAGTTCAGCTATCCAATTCATCAGTATCCCTTTGTTACTGGCAGCATGAATCTTATTGCTTCCTTTAGTTGTCTCAACATCTAAGGTGTTGACGGTGAGGCGATCACAAAGGGAGAAAACTTCTCCAGCTGTAATCACTTCAGCTGGACTAGGAAATGTCTCTTTCAAGTGTGGGATCTTTTCCATTTTCTTCTTTTGTTTTTCCTATTGGAGAACCATGGCCCTCATCTCCTCTTCTAATGATGCTTCATATCGAAGGTCGAATCTATTAGGTTTCTTGGAGACTGGTATGGGTATTCTGATACCTTGCAACTGCGGTCCTAGTCCTTTACCCTCCAAATATCCATTCCTAGCCATGATCTGAGCCACTATCTGATTGACATTTTGTATTGGGGAGTTACTGCCTTCATGTCCGGATTTTACCAACTCCAGACTATGCCACAAATTATTGTTAATTGGCTCTACATTCTCTACATATGGCAGTAAGACCGGTTTGGATATAATGATATCCCTTTCACCATGGATTGTAACAATTGATCTATTTTCAATATATTTAACCTTTTGATGCAACGTTAAAGGGACAACACTAACATCATTAATCCATGGTCTTCCCAGTAGCATATTATAGTCCGAGCTTATCTCCATCACTTAGAATAACACTTCTGACTTGATTGGGCCAATCTCCAGTGGCAACACCACTTCCCCCAAAATGCTTTTTGTAGCCCCATCGAAAGCCTTTACAGCCATCACTTGTGGTGATACATCATCAAAACTCATTGATAGTTGACTCAAAGTTGCTAGCGGCAACACATTTAACCCCGATCCTCCATCAATAAGGACTCTGGGCACTATGTGGCCTTTACATTTGAGGGTTATATGTAGTGCTGGTAGGTTAATCCGCGACATAACTTCTTCATCTGAAAAGGTGTTCATATTGACATGCTTCACTGGATCTACCATATTCACCATGTTTTCCAACAAAATGTCAGGCTTGACAAAGGTTTCCTTCAGGACTTTTAGCACTGCCTTTTGGTGGAGTTCAGACAATAGGATTAATGATAAAAGGGATATTCTGGCAGGAGTCTTTTTCAATTGTTCCAAAATATCATACTCACTCTATTTCATGATTTTAAGGAACTCTTCTTCCTCTTTTTTCTTCTCTCTAGCATCCCCTTCGTCCATGAAGTTTCCTTTTTCCAGTTCTTTAGGCCCATAGACCCTTCTGCTTCTCATTATTCCTTTTACCTCAGCTACCACTTCACTTGTTTGGGCCTTCGAGATTTCCCTTATGTCTTTATTTGTTTCTACTTTGGTCTCATAGTTCCTAGGCACCGCATGTGTATTCCTATAGCCAAAAGGCATAGGCTTTTTCATAGTGATCACTACTTTTTTTGGTCTTGGAGCTGGATCAAGTGGCGGTACTCAAAGCACAAAGCGTTCGATCACATTTACTCCCTCAGGGAAAATCGACCTCTTTTTCGCCTGAATCACACCCAGGTTGAGTAATTCTTGTACTCGAGCTTTAAAATCCTAACAACTTTCTATATCATGACTGAAACCTCTAGAGTGGTATATGCAGCTCGACTTCATGTCATCTTTCTCATTCTCCTTCATTACAAGAGTAGGCACTGTTGTGCTATAGCCAACCTTCTTCAAACCAATGAAAATTTTCTCCATGCATGTTTGAAGGTTTAAAACCTTTTTGATCAGTGGCTCTTTTATTTCCAAGGTATTTATCCTACTTCCTCCTTCATGGTTTGGCATCGGATTATAGACAATATCTAATTTTGATTCATCTTGGAAGTCCAATCTCCCACAAGCAATTAGTTTTCTCACCACCGTCTTAAAACCTTCACAATCCTCAATAGAATACCCTGCTATGTCCATGTGGTATTTACAAGGTTTGGATTGTACCATGTTGGGTATGGTGGTTCTAATGGGCATATAGGATATGCCGCAATCAGATAGGCATCAACTAATCTTTGGAAAAGTCAGCATTTGAAATGGACAGCTTTGGGAAAGGTGGAAGGTTGGGGAATTGGTTGCGATTCTGGTTTTGGAAATTTGGTTGGGGTGTTGGGTTGTATGTTAGGCGAGCTGATTGATATGGCCACATGTGGATGTTGTTAACTCGAGGCTAGGAGTATGGGATATTGTTTGTAGTTGGTATGGTTTGATAAAATGGGTAAGAAGGGATATATGTTTAGAATGATGGCATCTGGGGTCGTGGACGTGTTGGTGCAGACCTCGGGACGAAGGATTGTTGACCTTGCATATAATTCACCTCTGTCTCATTCTTTCTGGGCGGGAAACTTTTTCTTGTGTCTTCGCTATTCATGGGAAGTTTGCTAGCGTTAGCCAAGCTCTTGATCCTTTCTCCAGTAATTATCAATTTAGAGAAATCTTTATATGCTGCTCCTGCCATTACCCCAATGTAAGGAGATCCCAAGGTTCCCAAAAAGTACGAGCACATTTCAGTCGGGATAAGTGGCGGCTGAACTTGAGCAGCTAAGGCTCTCCACCTTTGAGCATATTTCTTAAAAGATTCATCTTTTCTCTTTTGCATCGTGCTGAACTATTCTCTAGTAGGTGCCACTTCTAAGTTGAACTTGTATTGACTCATGAATTGACCTACTAATTTTCTCCAGCTAGAAATCTTTGAATGGTCTAGTTGAATGTACCATTCCAAGGTAGGTCCAGCCAGGCTTTCATGGAAGAAGCTGATAAGAAATTTTTCATTCTTTGACCATATCGCCATCTTGGTGTAATAACTCTTTAGGTGAAAAATAGGATTATCCGTCCCATTATACTTTGAGAAGTCAGGAACCTTGAAGTCTTTAGGAACTATTATATCGTTAGAAGGGCAAAGCTGTTTAACTTCCACGTAACCATAAGGGCTAGGTCCCTGAATAGCCCTAATATGCTCTTGGATATTCTCCATCCATTCTTCTTTGAATTTCCCCATTTCTGCCTCTGCACGACTATTCTCTGAGGAAAAGGGCTGTTTCTGGATGACAACACGAGGCTGCTCCCAAACAGGGGTAGCATGCCCATGCTCATTAGTATGCATGTTTTCTAAGAAACGATAGCCTTTTCTGACGGGCATCACCAATGGTACCGTGGGTGGTGGCTGTCCGTGAAGGTTATTTAGCATTTCTCCTATATCATTCACCTCCTAAGTGATATTTAGAGTTGTACTTGATACCACAGGCATACCTATCGTCATGGCATTCGATTGCACACTTGCTAGTATATTTTTGCTTTGATAAGCTCCGAATAGGTCAAGTGACTCTTGTATGACCCTTATCATATCCTCCAGTCTACCTTGGTTGTTTGACAGTTGATTCAATTTTCCTCTTACCGCATCAACCTCATTGCTCAAATCTCTTTCCAAGTAGGGATGGTCTTTCCTGAATCATTACCTCCAGCTATTTTAGTCTAAGCTCGGGTGTTGTGAATTCGAGTTTGATCGGTATTGGTCTTCCTTGGGCACCCAATGGTTACAAGGTTTTATGCTACACACTTAAAAGCAAAACTAAAAAAGATTAGTTTTTCTCTTTTTTTTTATATGCAAAACTAACAGATGAAAGTGAACAATAGTCATCAAGAGTTTTTTATGCAAATAAGAATATCCTACACCCATTCTTATAGGTATATTACCCTATAAGTCAAGGTGTAGTTAATAGCAAATCTCTAAGGAAAATTCACTCCTCTATAGATGCTATATAATGAGCACTAGCAATGCAATTCTTCTTTTCCATGTAACTGAGCTTTTCACTTTCTTGCACAAGGATAAATAACAATAACCTCAAGGCAAGGAAAGTGATTGATCACTTTCTAGGGGAACATTTGATCCTCTATAGAAAGTATCGAGCATACTATAAATGTCCTGATTGGTAATTTCCAGCACAAACATTGAAAATTTCATTCATTTCCAAGCAAAGTTCTAAGTACAAATCATTTCAGAGTTCATTACACATGCGCAGATAAAGAAAATAATTACATCAAAAGGATCTTTGGCAACTACATCAAAAGGTTCATCATCTTCTTCTTAAGAATTTTGGTGATGTTCTCACATGGATCCATGAACTCCATCACTTCTTGAGGTAATTTGAATGGTAGCATCTTACTAATTTGCTTGCTTGCCTTTTCAAAGCAATACACAAAATTTGGAATGTAATGACTTAATTCGTCAGTTAGCTTTACATATTTTTGTTTCCATTCGAGGGCCTTTTCTCTCCATGATTTTCCAAATTCGGTCGCATTAACAAACAAGTCATGATACTGGTTTGCCGATGTCCACCCACGAACAGCATCATGCTTTGTCTGTGCCAACATTGTTGACAAGTTTTCTACCTGCCTTTCTAGTTCCTTTCTCTTGTCCTTTCTTTGTTGATCTCCATTTTCAAGCTCAAAATTTTTTTATCCCTTTTGCTGACCTCTTGTTCTACCCTTTTCACCATGCGATTCCTTTTATTAATATTTTCCTTTAACTTGTTCCTTTCTTTCTCAAACACATGGACTCTTCCTTCTAGCTCTTGGATTTCAGCGAAATGAGCAGTTGGGATCTTTTCCTTGCCTTTCTTGGACGTTGTAATTTCTGTCGTGACAGCACATTCATCTTTTGAGGCTTCAATTTCTTTAGCCATTTTCTTACATCAGCTTTGAAGAATGACATTTTTCATATCAGCTGCCTCTTTTTTCTCTTCCAAGAATCGCATTTGTGCCTTCATTATCTCTACCTGGGATGTTAATGGAGATTTTTTTAAGGTTTTCGTAGGAGCCGAGTTGCTTGGAATATCTTTTGGGATATTGTTTTTCCCAACCCTTGCTTTTCTCCACTCTCTGATTCTTGAGAAGAGGTTAACCGTTGTTTCCTGAGTTCCTTTTTTCCTAGGATTTTGACATCATCCTTTGATTTTCTTCTCTTGCTCCATGTTACTTTGTCTTTCTAATACAAGAAGCTAAACCCCTCAAGTTGCTTTTCTTGTAGTTTTGTTTGAGTCCAATGAAGTTGTTTAAGTACCAATGAAGGTGTGTAGGAGATAAATCCCCCTGGACCCATCAAAGGAACGTTGTGAAAGTCACCATAACTATAGATAATGTTTTCTCCATGATACCAAGGGCAAACCCACTTGAAAAAATTTGACTGGATTTCTAAGAACTCCTTTTTTTCCATGCCATTGCCTCTTGATAGCTTATTTGTATATGATGGAAGCTTCCAAATGGATTAGGAAAGAGGCCCATGCAATTATTGGCATATATTGTCATAAACCAAACGTATAACATAAGCAAACAACATCGTAACCTACCACCATTTTTCTTGAGACAAACCCCCAAGGAAAGAAAGGTATCTGCCAATATTGCCAGAACAGGATTCATGCCTTGTGTCTCGAACATGAAAAACACATCCATGGCAGCCTGGTCAACAACATCTTGTATGAATGGGAACAGGACCAATCCATAAATAGTCAATGCCAATGTTTGATTGAAAAAATCCCAATTTCTTTGCCGAGCCAAGGTTTGCAGATGGGTTTCAAGAAAACTCCTCTTGATTCCACGAGTGGATCCCATTACTTCAATTTCCATCTTGTTTGCTTCAACTCCAATTATTTTGGCAATCTTTTCTTCATTGACATAATGCCCCTAATAAAGATACACACCAGATTTTTCTCTAACTGGTGGCCTTATCATGACCATGTACTTTTCTATAGTTGCTATCCTATCAAAATTAGGTAACTCAAAATAGCAAAGAGAAGGATTCCAAAACATTGAGAGAGCACTCAATGTTGGTGCTTCTTCTAGGATAAGTAACAGGTCCAATATATGCCTATATGTATCCTTGAAAGAGGACCAGACTTCACAAGGCATCAACTGAATCATTTCTTTTACTTGCTCTAGCTCATTATTAGTCACTGTAACTTTGATGTTTTTTTTTCCAGTCATGTGCATTGCTAGTGTTCATTTGTATTGCTTCTATTTGCTTTAGATTAATGATGACTCTTACTTTATCAACAATCAAAGTCCACTGTAGGAAAGCAAAAGATAATTGAGTAAAATTAAAAAGATGGAAAAAAAAGAAAAGAAAGAAAAGAAAGAGGAAAAAGAAAATGAATTCTCCTATTGAGAATATAAGATGCTTCTCTAAGAAAATGATGATACACAAATCTACCAATTTTCATGAGAATAATAAGATATGATGAAATGAATACATGTGGCAATTAATGGAATGCTTATCTGCATTATGTATGCCTAAACACCTAAAAATACAAACCATGACCAAGTTATGAGATGAAGGAATGGCTAATCCTAAATGCAATGTGATAATGTTTTGATGCAAGATTAACTAATTTAAAATAAAGCATAAAGAAGTACAAAGTGAAAGGATGAAAGAAGCATGCTCCCATTGTCCTAAGAGGGTTGAACTTAATAGATGGGGAGTTCTAAGGCCAAAACCCTAACTTGGCTGGTTGCTAAGTTCAACTATGCATGCACATATTTACGGTGGGTCTAAACTTCTAATGGCTCCTAGATTGCCCCTATCCATAGGATAAGGACCCTACCTTTGAACCAACTACAAGTAGGGATGAACCCTCTCAATATGATTGATCCATAAAGCCAATAACAACTTGAATGGTGTCCCAACAACTATCAAGTGAGCATGAAGTCCCTCATGACAATGTCAAGAAACCCCCTACCCTTGGTTCGCACAGGCTCGGGTACAGAGCCCAAAATGTATATGAGATAAGTGATTATGAAGTGTGTGCAGGGAGCATACAAACCATTCAATCCTAGCACTACATACGCTCTAGCAAAACAAAATACAAACAACAAATATATACAAAACAAAAATGGTCGTCTACCCTAAGGTTTTAGCAAAATAAAGCAGAAGCCAAAAATAAACATAAAAACACTAAATTCTAAAAAAACAGAAAGCAGTGTACAAAATAAAATAAGAAAATGAAAAACAAAATCAAAAGGCTATATTTAATTTGCACAACTAACTAAAACAAGCCTGACTCTCTTACTGTAATTCCCCAGTGGAGTCGCCATCTGTCGCAACCAGGATCATGACAAGGACGGTGAAAAAGAGTGGATTGAAAATTATGGAGTCACCGCCAAGTTTATCTAAATTGGAAAAATATGGAAAAATCCATTTATTTTGAAAAAATGGTCTTTGAAACCAAATTTGAACTCGAGAGTCATTTATACATAGGGAAGGGTAGGAATTTAATCCTACGCATCCCTAATACACTTGTTCATAGACGGTACCTTAGTAAGTTGTGCAAATTAATTAATACCTTTAAAAGAAAATAGATGAATAAAAAGAATAAAGATATTTACAACTTAAACAAATAATTAAAGGAAAATTAATTTTGTGCTTGACAAGGGTCACTTGCTCCTATGTATCCTCTGGTGCAATGAGGAACTCAAAGTCACATAGTTCTGCAGAAAATATTTGTGAGTTGACAGATTTTATTTATAAAGAACATAATTTGTAATAAGACATATAAAATCCGTTATCGCATAGAATCCAAGTTAGTACTAGGCCACTCAATGAATTCCTATGATTCAAATAACAATAAAGGTAACATATGCTACTCAATCACTATTATTGATCATTGCACAGATAAAAAGAAAAAGATAAATAGATAAAGAGAAAATATTTTGAAGTTTGTTTTTATTGATAAGAAAAGAAATTAAATTTCAAAAAAAGAATTGAAATTTGGTTTTCTTTTTAAACCTTTTTGAACAAAATCCACCTTTTGCTCAAGATTCAAGTTAGCATTCAGCTACTCAATAAATCCCTATGATCCAATAACAATAAAGATAATATTTGTTACTCAATCACTATTATTGAACATTGCGTGGAGCGGGAGAAATTTGAAAACCCCAATCAATTCATCCTCCTTTTTTTTAGTGACACTGTGTAATCAAAACCCCAAATAACTAACATCTAAATCCAGACCTAAGCAGGTATAAGACAAAAAGGACAGTCTGATCATTAAACCAAAGTAAAATCATAAACCCATGGCTCAAAGAAGAAACAAAACCGAGAATATCATAAGAGAACGATAACTAAACCAACAAAATGTAACAAACTAAATAATAAATAAATAAAATATAAAAAGGGAACCTAGACTAAAGCTCTCACGGACATGGCACAAATGGGGTTAGATGCTTATTATTTTAAGCAAAGGGGTATGGGTTGTGGGCATACATATACTCACACCATTCTCTCTTTCACACACTCGAGGATATACTTCCTCACATGTTCTCACTTATTCACTTACTAATATGCATACATTAAAAGCGGGAGAGAGGAAGTAAGAGAGAAAAAATGAGAGACAGAGAGAGGTGAGAGTCTAAGGGGGAAAGAGATAGGCCGCAAGGAAGAAGAAGGGAGGCCGCAGCGGCGCATGTGGTTGTGCTGGGGGAGGAAGGGAGAAGAGGGAGGCCGCGAGCAGCTGGCCTGTGCTAGGGGAGGTGGAGGCCGCGTGGCTAATTGAGGCGGATAGTGGCTTGGATGGTGAGCGGTGGTTCGCATGGCACGGAGGGACTCGCGATAGTGGAGGCTTGGCGCGAGGTAGAGGATGGAGGCTGAGAGGGAGGAGTGCCGGTGGCTCTGGGTTTGCATAGATGGTGGAGAGAAGAAGGAGGTTATGGTGGTCATGGGAGAAGGAAGGTGGCTATGACGGTTTCCGAGGGGGAGTTGAGGTCGTCGACCGGGGAAGATTTGTAGGGGAAATGGGCTGAGCCGAGGAGTGGCGGAGCTTGTAGTGGTTTTGGTGATTTGAGAGGATGAGATGGGGAAGCCATGGTAGTAGTGGGGGAGGTCGCGGCCTCTCTGCTTTTTGTTTATTATTTTTTTATGCTAAATAAATATACCTTTTCTGTTCTTGTTATTTGCTAGATTGTGTCAGGAGATATTGCTAGTTTCTGTTGGCTGTGTTTGATATTTTTTTGGCTGTGATTTTTCTTTTTGTGTTTGAAAATTTGCTGATCTGATACTGTCGTTGCCCCCTTTTCCATTGTTGCAACTAATTCCTTTTTTACTGAACTTGCACTGGTTAATTAATCAATATCTCCATACCCTCTGAAATGCAGGGGCACTTAAATAGGCTTGTTCCCTACGCCTTCACCCTTACCCATGATTCTCATTTTAGTGACCTGGCAAAGTGCACTAGCCCATCCTCATATGCAGGGAATGAAGGCAGCTAAAGGTGATTGTAGTAAGGGGCTTGAAGTTGGAGGCACACGCACATGCCCCCATTTCTATACTTTTCATTTTTTGATATTTTGTATTTTTTTTTCATGGACAAAATGTAAAAAACAACATCTGGGCTTGTCACCAGAAAAAAAACATACCTGGGTTGGGCTGAAACATAACTGGGCTGACATAATGAATTGGACTCTTTTGTTTTGGAAATAAAAACAACCAGAAAATTCTTTTTCTTTTTTTACATTTTTCTAAAAGAAAAGAACGAAGAAATTGTAAATATGCAAATTTTTTAGATTTTCTGTTTAATGGACCGTACAAAATCGGGTGTTCACATGCTTTATGAGGAAGAAGTCTGTCCAAAAGGTTGGAAACCTCCCCCTTGAAAGACTAACCCAAAAGGACCTAAGAAAGTCTGGGTTCCTAAATTAAAAATTGTGTTTGGTGCAGGTGCATCTGAGAATGCACATTCAACTAAACAATAAGTGGTACATGTACAATGGTTGCTGTATACACATGTTTGCAGGTGGTTCAAAAATGTGAGGCCAAAGAACTCTGAATCAGTCAAGTTTGCTAATAGAGGTTAGGCCAAGGTCACAAGCATAGAAAATGTTGGTAAGGATGATTCCCACCAAATTTCTAATATGTTGTTTGTTAATGGTCTGGTTCACAAGCTGTTATTCTGTAACCAAGGCTTTAATGTTTTATTTGATACTCATGCATGCAAGATTGTAAATCCTACTTTGGGACAAGTCATCTTATCTAGCAAGAGGCATGTTATCACTCTTGTGCTATTCTTGGATGATCTTTTAGATCAAGATGTAAAATGTCTCACATCCTTCACAAATGATAAGTGGTTGCGGTATAAGAAACTTGGACTTACTCATATGAAGTTTATTTATGAGCTTTCTCAGGAAGAGCTTGTTAAAGGCTTGCCAAAGATCAGATTTGACAAGGATTTAACTTTTGACTTATGTGAGAAGCGCAAGCAAACTAAGGCTTCTTTCCACAACAAAAATATAGTTTCAACCACTATAGCTTTTACACATGGATCTTTTTGGATCAACCAAGACTGAAAGTCTTGCTGGGAAGAGATATTGCCTCGTCATAGTGGACAATTTCTCTAGATTTACATGGATTGTCTTCTTCGCTTCTAAGGATAAGGTAGTTGAAAGATTGAAAGTTTTTGCATAATGTATTTGTATTGAAAAAGATTCTCAAATTACCTCTATTAGATCTGATCATGGAAGAGAATTTGAAATCCATGTTTTCAAATATTTTTATGAAAACTATGCAATCTCTCATGAGTTTTCTGCTCCTAGAACTCCCCAACAAAATAGGATTGTTGAAAGAACGAAAAAAAGCTTGCAAAAAATAGCCAGAACTATGCTTTTAGACCAGCGTTCCTAGGGTTTGTGGTGATAGTTTATTAACCAATCCATGGTCTTCCTAGTTTGAACTTTGGTAGAGGAAGAAGAACTATGCTTTTAGAAAGTGGCTTATTAAAAGGTTTTTGGGCAAAGGTTGTAAACACCTCTTGCTATATCAATAACAGGATCTTTTTAAGGCTAATCCTCAAGAAAACACCTTATGAGTTATGGAAGGTAGAAAACCCAATATATCATATTTTCATATCTTTGACTCATCATGTTTTATTATTAACACCAAGAACAAACTTGTAAAGTTTGATCCTAAAAGTCTAATGATTGCATTTTCTTAGGATATTCCTCGATCTCTAAAGCTTAAAAGAATGCTATGCATTGAGAAAACTACCCATATCAAGTTCAAAGAGCTCAAGTTCAGAACAAAGTTCTCAAAGATATTTCAAAGGGCGTCAGAACTAAATCCTATTTTAGAAATACGTAAAACTGTGTTTTCGTCTCCACCGTAGAGCCTGAATGCATTGAAGAAGCTTTGACTGATCAAAGTTAGGTGGATGCTATGTAAGACAAACTTGACTAGTTTGAGAAAAGTAAATTATGGAAGCTCATGGAGAAACCCAAGGGAAAGACCATTATCGGAACAAAATGGGTGTTCAGAAATAAGCTTGATGAAGTTAGAAAAGTCATCCGCAACAAAGGATGATTTGTTACATAATGTTATAATCAACAAGAGGGAATTGATATGATGAAACCTTTGCACCAGTAGCTTAACTGGAAGCCATAAGAATGCTACTTGCTTTTGCTACCTACAAGGGATTCACTCTTTACTAAAAGTATATCAAGTCTGTATTCCTAAATGGATTCCTCTCTAGGGAAGTATATGTAAAGCAGCCTCTTGGTTCGAGAGTGAAAACCTTCCCGGTGATGTCTTGAAGCTAACAAAGGCACTTTATGGTCTGAAACAAGCTCCACAAGCTTGGTATGAAAGGCTGAGTACTTTCTTGTTGAAAAATGAGTTCAAGAGAGGTAAAGTTGATACCATAATTTTTACTCTTGAATAAGATAATCACTTTTTGATAGTCCAAATATATGTTGATGGCAATATATTTGGCACCAATGATCATTCTTTCTATGAAAAATTTTCAAAATTAATGTAGAGTAAATTTGATATGAGCATGATGGATGAATGCAAATTTTTCCTTAGTCTTCAAATAAAACAACAAAGAAAAGGAATCTTGATCCATTATGAAAAATATACAAAAGAGCTTCTGAGAAAGTTTAACATGGATCAAGCCAAACCTATGAGTACCCCCATGCATCCATCTCAAAACATCGATGCTATTGAGAATGGAGAAAAGGTATCAGAAAGTAATTACAGAGGAATGATCAGTTTATTTCTGTATCTTACAACAAGTAGAGTAAACATTCAATTAAGTATGGGGATTTGTGCTAGATTCTAATCTAATCTAAAGAAATCACACTTAAATGCTATTAAGAGAATCTTTAGAAACTTATCCAGTACTACTAATCCTGCCTTATGGTATGAGAAAGGTACATCTTATGAGATTGTAGGTTACTACGATACTAACTTCACTGGAGACAGAGTAAAGAGAAAGAGCATCAGTGGATGTTACTGCTTCTTTGGAAAGAGCTTCATCACTTGGTCATGCAAAAAGCATAATACCATTGCTCTCTCTATAGTTGAAGTGGAATATGTAGCTGTTGCAAACTGTTGTACCCAGATATTGTGGATAAGGAACCAACTAGATGATTATTACTTGAGGCATTCCAAAATCTCTATCTTCTATGATAATACTAGTGCTATTAATCATGCTAGGAATCCTATCCAGCACTCTAGATCCAAGCACATCGATGTCAAATATTTGTGATCTTGTTTAAAAAAGGGATATTGAGTTTGTGTTTGTAAACACTAAAGATCGAATATCTAATATATTTACAAAACCATTAGCTGAAGATCACTTTTATGTCTTGAAATGACTTTTGAATTTGAAAGTTTTTAAATCTGTACAAGCATTCATGCATAGACATCTCTGGGTACCCCTTTCATGGCTCAAAACTAAAGCCCAAATTGAAGACATTAGTTTGCAAGCTCAAAAAGAAGATGAGATGATCATAAAGAAAGCAAAAGATCAGAAAATAAGGCATATATGGTCTCATGCGGTTCAAAATCAGAAAACAAACAAATCTTGAGGAAGCTATATTACTCCAATAGGTCAAAAAGTGGAAGTAGAGCTCAGAAAGTAACACTGTTCAGAAAGTGGTTCCATGCTTCAAAAACCACTTCTTCTGAAAAAAATGAAAAGGCCATGACAACTCCCACTCTTTTGAGTTTCTCTTTTCCATGTTGCTTCATCTTCAGTCATTTATGTGCTATCACTTAAATAACTCCTTACTCCTTACACATCATGCATTACCTTTGTCTTTAACCTAAACATGTGAACCTTAACCGTTTCCTATTCTCTTGCTCACAAAACCTTCATTTCTGCATCCTAATTGTCTCTCTCACAGACCCTCTAAAGCTTCAACCTTTTTTCATTATATCATCACATACATAACCCATCAATGGCTGAAGGCAAGCATTTCAATAGAAACATAGCTAACATAGGAACTTTTCTCATGTACAATGAACCTTTCCACTAGCAGCACTACATTGAAAACTTTGCTCAGCGAAAAGTAGCTCCTAGCAAAAGGCTAGGCAAGTAAGTGATGACTCAGGTCATTATCCTATTGGAAGTTATCTCTTTCTAAGGATGGGAAGGGTTTTTTAACATCATCGACTGTGTTTTCACTGCGATAGTGACCGCTTTCTACTCCCAGCTTATGCAAGTGTCTGAATCTGTACTAACATCCTATATCAAAGGCACTGGCATGGAGATAGGTATCATTAACCTCTCTAATATAATCCAAGCACTCTCACAGAATCTCCTAAACACTAGCCCAATGAGATAACAACTACAATGCTGAGCTTTAGGGCAAGACAAGTCTTCACCTTAATCCAGCTTTCTCTCCTTCCAACGCTGGGAAGCACGCACTTACTTGATAAAATGGATTGCATGTTACTCTGCTATCTATTGGAAAAAAAAAGGTGAATTTGCCCAGATTGATCTTCGACTATATTCTAAATGCTATATCCCTAGAGAAAAGGAGAACTACTATTATCCCTACGGAATCCTATTAACTAGAATCTTTGAGTTCTTAAACTACCCATTGGCAAATGAGTGGTATGAGTACATGGAAAGTACTAAGTACTCTTTCAACTCCTTCAGGAGTCTAAGAAAACCTTTTGGTGCTGCCACAATAGGTGTCAGGAGATAGTACCTAAGAATAAGAGATGCTATTCTTGAAAAGGCTGCTACAGATGCTAAGGAAAGAAAAAGAAAAAGAAAAATGATTAAGATAGAAAGTAGCTCAGAAGACTCTAAAGAATAGGAGGAAATGTCAGACTCTTCCCAATTTGGGCATGACTTCTGATTTATGGAGGTGGATGACGTCGCAAGACAGGACAAGATTTAGAATGAGATAAAGAAAAATGATCTTTTTCATGTAAATCATCAGATTCTGACATGCAAGAATCCTCCTCTTTATCTAAGTCTTCAGATTCTGATTCAAAGTCCTCAAAACAAGAAGATCCAAGTGAAGTCCCTGAGACCGACTTAACTCCTATTGCTAATTCGGTTCCTACTCCTGTCGAAGAACCTTACATTCTAGCTCCTACTATCCCTAAACCATCTTCCGCTCAGGATGCTGATCCCTCTACAAGTCAACCTTAACCTACAGTGCAGCCAAGCTACTCTGAAGTTCAGATATTGCTGTAGAATCAGTGCCTCATGGCTGACCAATTGAACTAATTAGAACCTCAGTGGTGAAGGCATGAAGCCCTATTGTTGGAGATCTTTGGAGAAATGAGGTGTCGGGGTTGATAATGGTGTTACATGGTTTCCAGCACACTTCTTTTTTGCTAATAGTAAAGGAGGAAAAGAAAAGACAAGAAAATCTTGTGCTTTGGAACTCAGAGGGAGCATCATGCTAAGAGGGAGATCTGAGATGTTATTTTGATGTTTTAGCATTTGCAATTTTTTCTTTATTTCTTTGAACATTTAGTGTTCATCTTTTTATAGCTCTGATAATTTGGTTTGAATATATACATTTGCTATGTTTTAAAAATTTTAGCTCTGATTACTATTTTTTGTTTTTGCTCTGGTAACACTTTCACTTACATGGCATATATATAATCTTCTTACTCTGAGATATATATCTGGCTTAGCTAATCAAATATCCTATTGTGATGTATGCATCATAAGTCTTAGAGTCAACTTATATATGCTCAAGTGATTAGCATGCTCTGATAGTTACCTACATCGGTATCTTGTTTGTATGATTAGCTTTGACATATATATATATATCCTTGATAATGCTGATAGTACGTTGATATATATATATCCTTGATAATGCTGATAGTACGTTGATATATATATATATATATATATATATATATATATATATATATATATATATATATAAGCAAAGGTATGTGATCTTAAAAGTTTTTTGTTAACTCATATGCTCTATCATACAAAATATGAAGTTTCCTCATTCATATCATAAGCTTTGAAAATCATGCTCTGATACAATTAGGATTAGCTCTTTTTGAGCTTCAAAAACCTCTTCTATTGAGATAATTGAGATAAGGTTTATATGAAACTTCATAAAATTCTCTTGTGTGCAAAGTTTACATGTTACTTCTTTTTTGCACAAAATCTCATCATGTTTCAAAATTATGTTTGGATAAATATAAGCTAAGTATGGATTCAAAGTCAAGTTTATATAACACACATATTACTCATTTTTTCCAAACTCTTGTATATTCAGAAAAGTCAAAATGAAAAGAAAAATCAAGCTGTGTTTAATCAGAAAGCTTAAATGCATATATCTTTTCCTAAATTTACTCTGATACCTCTCAGAATGTTTTGACAACTCTCAAACAGCATTCTGAGTAATTTTAGAAATCTTATGAAAAATTAAAATAGCTTTGACTTAAGTCACTCAAGGCTATGAAATGTTTTTGACTTTATATATATATATATATATATATATATATATATATCACATCTTGAGGAAAAGACTTTCTAAAAATCATATCATATGATGATTTGAGAGAATATTGGTTATCATGCTATATTTCTTTCAATATCTCTTCAAAAGATTTTCTTCAAATTGGTTTGTCATCATAGAAAAAGAGGAGATTATTAGCTCTAGAACCCTTCAGAAAGCATAATTACAAAATGTTTTGAGCAATAACACAACCAATTTAGAGAAAATATTTTGAAGAAGGACTAATGTTTTCCTTGGGTTTCTTAAAGTATTAAATAGGCCATTATGTTAACATAACACAAGTCTTGAAGCGTAAATATTTTTACCATACATGTGCAAACATGTTTAATCTCATTTGAACAGATAGGAACTTAATGGAAGTGAAAAATATATCATGAAATAAATGTGTACATGCTTAACAGATTGAATAATATCATCATATACAAGAAACCAAAGCTCAGATCTTCAAAAAGTAGCACGCAACTTCAGAAAGTATGCTTTAAATGAAGATTTCAAACCAACTCTGAAGCAAATGTGTTCTACAACCTTCAATCATCATAATCGCACCCATTTCATCATCTATAAGCTCTAATTGAAGTTTGGAAGATCAAAGATATATCAAAGAATTGATATTGTACTTCAAAAAGTTCAATTCACAGTGAAACAGTGTGCTTTGCAAGAAAATGAAGGAAAATTTGAAATTCAAAATTAAAGTCAAACCCAACTACAGATTGACATGACATCTCTTTTGTCAACTTGGTCAACCACTCTAGCTTCTGGAAGAAAAAGTTTAGAAACCTCGTTTAGAAAGTAAAATGTAGTTTTTGAAGATTACCTCAAAAACCTCTATTTCACAATGACTGCTGCAACAACTCTGAAAAATGTCAAGTTACTCCTCTAGACTACTTTCCAAGGAACAAACAGATGATCAACACGTGTCACTTGGATAACTGGTCAAGGGCAACAGTCATAAATGAAGACCATCTATAAATAGAGATGTTGTACTTACAAGAAAAAAGGCTTTTGCTGCATCAGAGCTGAAACGCTGAAAGTTTTCCTTCTCATCTTTTCTGTAAAGTTATAATCAGTTCCTTGTTTGCAAAAATCTTCTTCCTACATTCTTAGTAAATGATACGTTCTTCATAGGAAGAATTATAGAAAGAAGTCATTCAAGTTTTCCAGGTCTATTACTGTATATCTTACGAAAACTTGAGTGTAGGTTAGTTTAAGTGATAAACCCAAACACAAACCTTTGTCTCCTTGATCTAGTAGTGATCGGTGTGAGTTAGCTTAGAAAGGCTAAGTAAAGATTACTTGTGACATAATTGTAGGGGTGACCTACTGTCATGAGGTTAGCTTAGAGAAGCTAGTGAAAGATTACTTAATTTATGACAGCAGAGTGTACATGCTGGTCATAGGTTTAGCTTAGAGAAGCTGGTCAAAGACTACTCAATTTATGACAACAGAATGTACTTGCTAGTCACAAGTTTATCTTGGAGAGGCCAGTCAAATAATACTCAGTTTGTGATAGTAGAGTTAGCTACTAGTTATAGGTAAGAGCTTGGGAAAGCTACTTTGAAGACTATCCAACTTTCTTTAGTTCGAGAAAAGTTTTTAGTGGAATTCAACAGTTATTGAGAACTGGATATAGGCAAGTTGGCCAAACCAATATAAAAACATATGTGCAGTATCTTCTTCTCCCTTAACTCCGTTATATTTACTATATTATGCCATCATATTGTTCTATCTGAAAAACTAACTTATACATGTTTTTATCATATCTGCTATAGTTCAGAAAGTAACTTTCTAAAGTATCTAACACTGTTTTTGTTGCACTGCAAGTTAAATACCTGATAGTGTACTGTTTAAGTTTTTCAAATTCAAAGAAAGAAAGAAAAAGGAAAACACGATTTAACCCCCCTTTTCGTGTGCTTTTCTACCTACAACTCCTCTTTTTCCTTCTCATTTTATCTGTTTGGTTTGTATCGGTAGTGCTAAGGAAAAAATAGTGATTTCTATGTCAAAAGTGTTATGTGTCACACAAAAAAAGTAATAAGAGAGTAGAGCAAGAAAAAAGAAAGCAAAAAAGGATGGCACAACAAATATAATAGTATATTTCGATGACAATATTATTACAAATATAAGTGAAGGTGTGACATTTATATGCGAGAATCTAGCATTTTATTTTTTTATTCCTTACACTGTGTCATTTGTAGAGTTAGAAAGTGGACTCAAATAATGGATAGATCCTAAAACTCCAAAAGCAGTGGAGAAAATAACACATAGGTGTCGACTATCAATTCTTTGTGGGTTCACACGATATCAAACAATCACAATAAGCAATGATGATCACATGCGACAAATGTTTCAAATATACTAGCAACATCAAGAAAAAATATCTGTCATCGAGTTGTATGTCAGTTTTAAAGAAGCAGCTCCTATCATTTACTAACGAGTTGACAATGAGGAGGAGGAGCCCCACCCAAATAAATTTCCATAAGGAGGGGTAGAACGGGAAGAAAACAATGAGAAAAGTGATGAGGAGGACTTTGTAAGCGAATATGGAAATAATGGTGGTGATGCTGATGATATGGAGCAACATGATGAACAAGATAATGAGCATGTATCAAACACAATGGCTTGTCAGCATTCGTTCGAGGATCAATCCTTCATGTGTCCTTTAGATTTTGGAGCTATGAATGCACCCGACTTTCCGAGGTATATTAGTATGTAGTCATTTATGTTGCTTCATCTTAATAAATAAATACTAAATACACGTATTGTTAATTGTTTTGTTGTATTATTTTATTTTTTCTTAATTTAATTTTTATTTAGTGGAACTCTAGTTTTTTTATAAGGTTTATATGTTTTTCATTTTGTCCTGTGCTCTTTCTCTTTCTTTCTCTCTTTCTCTCTCTCTCTCTCTCTATATATATATATATTAAATACATATATCTTTCATTATTTTACTATTATTATTTTATTTTTACTTAATTTTTATTTATTTTCTCTTTAATTTTTAATTTTTTATTTCATATTTTGTTTCATAGGTGTCCTTGTTAGTCATGGTGAATTGTGCATTGGAATGCAATTTAGCAATAAAGAAGTTGGTATACGAGCAATTAAGAAGTACCATATATTTGAAGAAATGGATCAAAATCAAAACTAAATACATTTTATGCTAAATGCACTCGCTATGGGGAAAATTGTCTATCACTTGTTAGGCTCTAGAAAGAATAAGTACTTTTGAGAAATTAGGAACTATAATAGCCAACACTTGTTGCATTGGTGAAAGATTTAACAATGATTACACAAAATTAGATTCAGATACAATTGTAGAATTTATAAAGCCTACGATAGATACTAACCCATCTTTCAAGATTAAATCTATGATTATAGAGCTTGAATCTCAATATGGTTAAACAGTGACATGCTAGAAGCATGGATGGCAAAACAAAAGGTAATTGAAAAAGTTTAAGTCTCCACAATAGTAGTGTATAGCAATATGTGATGTTGTTCAAGGATCAATGGTTCATATGAATATTGTGGAGGCCATTCACAGCAATGAGCTAGTTCTTGACGTTCAAATTTTTCACTACATGTTTTGCAGTTTCAATCCTTGCATCAAAGCATTCAAATGCTGCAAACCACTTATGCAAGTTGATGGGACACATTTGTATAGAAAATACATAGGGACTTTATTGGTGGCAGTTATACAAGATGGCAATCAGAATTTGCTATTGTTGAGGGTGAGACTACAAATGCTTGGCATTTTTTCCTTAATAATTTACATAGAAATATTATGACCCGAGATGGAGTTAGCATTATTTTTTATCGTCATGTATGAATTATTGCAGTAATAAGGATAAGTAATGGTTAATGGGAACCTCTGAGAACATTTCACACATATTACATAAGGCACATTTGTGCCAATTCTTTTCGAAGATTCAAGGCACCTTACTTATCTTGTAGGGTGCTCAAGAACCGAGCATAAATTCAATATTAATTATGAGTGGATGCGAGAAGGTGGAGAAATATATACCACTTGGCTTAATGAAACCCCGCAAGAAAATATGGGTTTGGCAAATGATGGTGGACATCGGTAGGGTCACATGACACAAACTTAGTTGAGTGTGTGAACTCGGTATTAAAAGGGGCTCTCAGTTTTCTCATTATGACTTCGATTAGAACAACCCACTTTTGATTGGCTAAGTTATTTTATAATGAAAAGTGATGAGACATATGCTCGGGGATTAGTTGGTGCCAGGTGATTGACTATCACTACATCTAAGACCATAACCAATTTATCGCTGTGTATACTAGTTTCGAGGGAATATAATGATCAGTGGGTTGTCCTTGCAATAAACACTCACAACGGTCACCTTTAATGTTATCCATTCATTATGTTTCTCCCTCCAATCAATTAGTTTTCTTTCCTGTAAATCTATATTGTGTGATTCCTGTAAATTATAGGATAAGAGAGGAATATGTTGATCAAGCCCAACCTAGCGATCACACGATTAGAAACATGCCACTATATGACGTCAAAATATATAAGTGGGCTAACAGTATCATACGCTCAGCCCACATGTAATACATTAATATTTAACTTGACACGCCTAGGACGTTTTCAAGTTAATTATTAGTTATTACTCTTTTGTCCCAGTTCTTAATTTTAATTTTAGAAAATACTTAGTGAAAATATGGGTAAATTATTTTTTTTTGTAATTAAAGATGAAAACGTGAGCCACGCATAAAATAAAAACTACGTTGTTTGTCTCGCAAATAATAAAAATGAACTCATCATACTATAAATAGAACACAAGTTTATAAACATAACAAACCATCATAGATATATAATAAGAGTTTCACCATACACCAAGTCATATAATAGTAGCATTAGACCCACTGTTATAGGTTAAGCTAATACAGTCATCTGTTCAATACATAAAGAAACATAAAATACAGATATTAGAATCCTCGCCTACCTGAGTGCACCTAATATAGATAATCTCTAAAAGCAAAAGAAGGCTACCCCATGTAAGATATGCCTGCATGCATTACAATGTCTGCTACTAACTCCTACTACTGCCTGTCCCAAATGGGAGGAACATAACTATGATACCCTAGGTACACGTGTTGTTGGGCAAGTTATGTACTGTCCCAGTGTCTCCTGGGACCCACCCGTGTTGCCGAGAAGTCCCAGGATGCATGAAGGACCCTTATGCAATAAATCTGGTGAACTGTCATCGCTATAGCCATCACAGTTGGCAGCAGCAGTGTTTTTAGCTCTCTGGGGACCACTATAGCGGTCGTAAGTAGGTCTTGAGTGCGCCGCTAAGCGGAACCGCTATAAGCGGTGTCGGAGGTGCAGCTTGATGTATAATGGCGTTATTTCACTTACAGGACACCCCTCACCCCTATAAAACCCTTCCCTTTGGATTTCGTCCCCAAAATCCAATTTCTCTTCACTCTCAAACCTTCTTTTCATCTCTTTTCTCAATCTCATTCAAGTTTAGCTCCCCCAAGTCATCAAGGTATGTTTATTGATAGATTTTGTCTCCATTCTTCCCATTTTTTCATGTTCTTCGTTTGGGTTATGGTTTCCTCTCATTATTGTCAAGTAAGGGTGCTCCCCCAATGTTGTTAGAGCTAGATTAGAGTTACTTAGAGATTAGTGGAGACTAATCTTGAGTCAATGTTGCTCTATGGCAGTTGTTGGTGTCATTCCATGCTTCGAATGTCAAGTTGGTGGTGCCCACATACTCCCGGCTCCAAATGGTGAGTAGGTTCAAGCTCATGGCCTTAGTTTTGCCATTATAATTATGTTTGATGCATGATAATTGTTGAGCATGAAAGTAGAGATGAAAATATATATAATTTGGATTTTACAAGCTACAGCAAAAAGTATGATTTTGATTATGGCCTAAAAATGTGTCTTAGAAAACTACGGGACCATGATTAATACATTGTATATTATGGAAATGTTTTATATATATTCATGAAGAGATTTATTATGATAATATATATGATTTTAGAGTATCAGTTAAGCTATTTTGGCAAGGATGTTGATAAGGGGCATTTGTGCCACTTATCTTGCTTCTAAACCTTAGCTTTCTACATGAGTTTTAATATGTTGTTGATAAAATTAATAAGGATTTTGATTTATTCCTCATTGTGTGATTCAGATAGAAATTGATGGCTTTTGCGTTGATTATGGGATAATTTGTAATTATATCCTGTTGCATTTGACTTATTTCTTTGAGTATGGTCTTGAGTACAGGAGCTTTGGATCAAATGCAATTGCCAAAAAAAAGGGATCAGATTAAGAAAAATTAAGATGTTTTGGAAAGCTTAAGAAGTCCTCTATAACTTTCTTGTTCAGCTCAAAACCTAGTTCTAAGAGTATCTTGGTGAAAATTGGGTTGCAAGATTAAAGGTTGCTGATGTTCTGATGTTGTCCAACTTGACCTCTAGTTAGTATTTTCGCAATATCTGGAGCTACAGATGTCGGATCGAGGTGATTTTACTGGCATTGGAAAGCTTATTCAAAGGGATACAATTTCTATTTCTAGTGCCGAGGCCAGATTCAATTCTATCCAGCGCTGCAACACTCAACAGCAACCCAGAAAAATGATATTCATCAGCATAGCTCACTGCTGAGCGCCGCAGTGCTAGTTTAACCTGTTTTTGGGCCTGAGTTTTGGGTATTTTAGAGAGTAGTATTTAAGGAACTGCAATAAACTTTTACCCTAGTTTTTCATTCAATCTTGAACTCACTTTGAGGCAGCCATTATTCTCTCTCTACATGTCCCTCTACTCCTTCTCTCCTCTCTCTCTCTAAGGGTTCCATTGGTGAAGGTGCTCTATCTTGGAGATTATGGCAAGGATCATTGCTATTATTTTTAGGTTCTTTTATCTTCATTGTTGTAATCCTCCAGAGATAGAGGAGTAGATTTCTTTACTAGTGTAGGGATTTCCAGATGGATTGGGGTGACATTTGAGACCCTTTGTTTATATTGAATGCATTGGTTTTCTTAATGTTCTGTAGTTTCCATTCCTTTAATTATTGTGGTGATTACTATAATATTAATTGGAATAACTAAATTGGTGATTATCATTTAAGGAAACCCTTTGGGCATAAATTGATAGATCTATTGGTTTATGTTTGAGGGAGAACGTTAGAATTAACTTTTCAATTGATGATTAGGCTATAGCAATTGGTTCATTAAATCAATGTGATTTCTAAATAGATTAGCGATCGTCGTTTATTAGTTATTTGTATTGGTTAAATTCTAGAGGTCGATTGATCACTAGTAGAATTACCAGTAATTTATTACTAATAGCCATCAATGGGTTTAATATTTGGTCAATGATAATTAATTTCCAATCCTAGGAATACCTTGCACTAGTGTCTTCTCTATTATTGCTATTATCTTTCAATTTAAATTATTGCTTTAATTCTTTAAAACCCCCAAATCTTTCCAACTAAGTATTGAAACTTCCTTGAGAGAAGACCTAGGTTGTGCCCTTTACTACATTTTTTGTGCAACTTAGCACTTTATAAATTTTAATTTGTTTGTGAGTCGTGACAGCTCGCATCAGATGTCAAACAGAGATATTATATTATAAGATTACACATTTCATTATTTTGAACCTTTTCATTTCAATGTACGATATTAGAGTTATTAAGTTGTAAAAAGAGGTTATCTTGAGAAATAAGATTTTAGAAATTTAGTCCTTGTGATATTTCAAAAATATGGAATTCACTATGATTCATAGTGACTATCAGATACATATTCTGTGAGCTTGAAATCGGAATGCCTGTAAGCGGGTAATCCCTTGGGCATGATTTCACAGTCATAGTTATGCTAAAGTCAGATTGCTAGAGTTATATGAGTCCAGAGCTTTTAGAGTTTAAGAGTTTTCATATTTAAATGGTTTTACAAAGAGCTAGGGTATGAGTATGTTAGTATCTAGAGATTTTATGAATTATCTTGATGATTTCAAGGAATAGAGTATTTATGTATGAAAGAGTTTGATACCCAGATTAGAGTATATAATAGAGATTTAGAGAAAACAATATGTTTATTGAATTAAAGACTAGAGGGTAGCTATAGAGAAACAGACAATGAGTTAACGGCTGAATTCTGATCATTAACCTTGGTATCAAGTTATCCTGAGAGGACAATCTCATAGAGCAGAGAATGAAACTTATTTAGGTGTCCGACTTAGATCCTTGATGGATCATAGAGCAGAGAAATTGTTATGCCATGGTTAACAGGCATAGCTAGAGTATGTATCGTTATGCAAGGCATAACCAGAGATTCCTATTTCTCTATTAGAGTACTGTTATTAATGTTTTCAAAGAATATTTGATTTAACAGATATTATATATATGAGAAATGATTTTCTTGTTGGAGTAAGAATTTAGGGATGTTTTTCTGTGAATTTATAAATACAGAGATATATTTTCTATGAGATTATATACAAGAATGTCAAATGGTTTGTAATAGATTATGGTTTTAGAGATGCTTGTTTTCTCAAATTTATGGCATGGAAAGTGTTTTTTTTCTAAAAGTAGCTATGTTATGTAAATATTGGAAATATTTTTCCAATGTATGTATATCTATAACTCACTCACTGAGTCCGTTGACTCACCCCTCTCCTTTCCTCCTTACAGATGCAAGTATAGATGTAGCCCAAACTCCGGTTTCAGCGGTGAGTCTTACTTTGGAGTAAGACTTAGTTTAGAGTCTTGTTAGAGTAGAGTTTTCCAGTAGATTTGTAGACTTAGTTTAGAGTCTTGTTAGAGTAGGGTTCTCCAGTAGATTTGTAGGTAGGATCCGAGCCATGCAATATTTTCAGATTATGTATTTAATTTCAGAATATGAATAGCTATGTATATTTTTATTCATAATTATGGATTTGAAATTATAGAGCTTGATTAGAGTTTATGTAATAAACCAGAGATGTATTTAAGATTTAGTTCACATGTTGAATTGCTTTTTAGAGCATGATTAAGATGTTTACAAAGTTTCATATATCAAGCATTTTTGTTTCATAATTACAGACATGAAGTTTAAATAGAGATTCAGATGAAGATAAGATTTTAGAATCAAAATATATATTATTTTATGTGAATGCTATTTTGTAGGTTTTGATGATGTTAATACGCAATGCAAAATACAAAAAGCATGAAAGCAAAATGGCATGGAATTCCTTGAATATGCACAAGTGATGATCAAGTCAAATGGTTAGAACATAGTTAGGACTTAGATTATCTTTGTCAAAAGGTTTCTCTTTAAGTAAGCTTATTTGGCTTTTTTAAAGTTAATCATGTTTTGATCTATGGAGAATTTGTTTTGAAACATTTCAAATGTTCTTAATGAAGAAATGTGCTTTGATTTGTGAAAATACAAGTTTGATTTGAAAGGAAATATCTCAAAGATGTTTTAAAATGGTTTATGAATAACTTAAAGTGTGCCAAACTTCTATTTTTCAAGTTCTGGAATTGAAGTGATCAATTACAATATAATGTAATTGATTACAATGCTGTTCTTGAGCCCAAAACCTGATCTTTCACGCATGTAATCGATTACCAGAATGCTAATGTGACCAGAATTCAAATTACACATGTGTAATCGATTACACATTAATTGTAATCAATTACCAGAAGGTAACCATTGCCAATTTTCAAAAATTTGAACTGTGTAATCAATTATCAGACTTAAAAAATGCACCAGAAAGTATGTTTTGAAGAGATACATCTCTTGGGGTTAATCCTCAACGGTCCACATGAATTATTTTCTATAAATATCATTGTTTAACACATTTTAACACACAGAAAACATATTACAAAGATCATTTGAACAATCACTCTTTTCATTCAATCTTCTTGATCAATATTTGGCCAAAAATTGTCTGACTCTTGAGAAATCTTATAGGACTTCAACTTGTAACATCATCTCTATTCAGAGAGTAAATTCCTGTACTCTTTCTTTTACTCAAGGTTGTGAACAAGGGTAGGGCATCCCTTGAAAGAACAAGAGTGTGGTATCTCTTGATTCTTAGAGATTCAAATACAAGGGTGAGGGATCCCAAGGTATAGGAGTGCTCTTGATTGTAAAGGTTGAAGTGATAGTAGAACTCTCAAGTGGGTTACTTGAGAGAACTGGATGTAGGACACAAGACATGACCGAACCAGTATAAACCAAGTTTGCAATCTCTCTTCCCTTATCTCTTTACATTTATTGCAAGTTTAATCTTTACTATCTTATTCAATAATAAAATTTTAACTCTTAATTACTTGCATTTTCATCCTAACAATTAAGTCTTCACAATATTTTTCTATATTTCATTGAATAAGAATTTAGAGTGGGATATTTTTCAAAAAGTTATAGAACTCAATTCACCCCCTTCTTGAGTTCATTGAGGCCACTGAGATAACATTTTATGCATATGGAGAGACTTAGAGGTCCCGAAGCTTACATGGGGATGGGATTCCTCACGTGCAATCACGTTCCCAGGTCGGGTTGGGACAATAACCAATCCACTGACCCCAGCTCGGCCAGAGTGGCCAAACGATAAGCGGGTCAGACATGAGCTCTACGATAGGGTCGCATCGCTATTCTAGCTCTTCGAATTGGCTAAGTCACCATAGTCTCACTACCTCCACCTATCTCCATAGGTACGGTGGGGGAAGAACCCTTAGACGGTATTTGAATAGCTGAGTCCTCGGATGGGTCAGTCTCAAAATGAGCAAGAAGAGAGTAGGGAACGTACTCCGGATAGTCTCAGACAGCTGAGGTAGCAACAGCGGTACGATGAATTTGCTTTCCATGGGGACACATGCGCTTGAAAAGAAGCTCATCGGCAAAAAGCAACGTAGGAGAGAAACAAAAATTAGAGACTGGGTTGACAAACGGGCGGTCCAAGAACATGAATAGACGGATGGAACAGTGGCCCACAAAATGGTATGACTGGTGTATGGCGTCAAAATGGAGCTTCCAGGTCGGCGCATCAATGAATATCACGAACGACGCCATCGTCCTCTGAAGACGTGATGGAAAGAAAGACAGAGGGAGTGAGAAACTTGATAAAAAATCTCAGTAGGGCATCCTCCTATCCTAGTGTCATCATCTATGTCCTCAAGAACCTCGGGTTTCATTATAAAATAGTGGACATACATAAGGTTTATTTATTAGGTTCTAAAATACCAACTACCGAGGCCCATTCATTTTAATATGAATCTTAGATGTTATGAATGCATCATACCTCATCATAAAATGCATGTCAATACAAGGTGCAACATACTACATAGACACAAGTGATGTACATAGAACATGGTAAACATGACATAAACTACTTCATTTTATTCTTTAGGTGACTTAATCTAATCTTTTCTCTCATTAGGGCCACCCTGTTACTCTCTCCTCTTGAGAGTTCTAGGTTATGAGCTCATACCTCACTAGTCATCACTAGCATACTCTTACCCTCATGATAAGTTAACACCCGACTCTTAAGGTACGGGATAAGGGACAAGGATCACTTTTCATAACCTTTAATTCGAGGAGTCTAAAGAATCACTTCCTTATTGGATGACTTCTCATAACTTTTAATTCAGGGAGTCTAGAGGATCATTTTCATATGCTTTATGTCACCTTAACCTTAGCATGTTATGTTGAGATGAAAGAATACAAAAATATCATATAATGTCACATGCTTTCATATTACTTCAACATATGCATCTTAAACATTCAAGTGTAATCATAACATGCCACAATAAATCTTGTAACTAGCAGCCAAGTATGCAAACATAATCATCACATAAATTCTTAAATATATCATAAACCCATCATCTCATAAAATAAATACTTTCATTATCTCTTAAATGGTTAAACCTCTAAATCGGGTAAGCCTAACTTTTGTATTTATTCTTTTATGCATCTAAGGGATCAATTACAATGCTAGATAGATTTGGGCAGAAATGGAAATTGAGCAATTTCAATGTTCTAGAAGTTACGTTTATGACCCTTTCTCATTACCAACTTTTCCTAAGATGCTAGAATTAATTCCTAAAACCATTTATTAGTGATTCTTACACATATAAACCTAATTTAACAAACTCCTATTATTTTTAAACATGCTGAAACAGAAACTACAATTTTAGTTTTTAGAGAGCTTTAGAAGTCACATTTTTTATCCTTTTTAGTTACTAGACTTGCCTAAGATGCCAAGATTGCTTATCACATCAATTAATAGTAGTTTTCACACATTTAAACCACTCCAATCAGCATACATCAGATCTGGAAATGTTAGAACAGAATCCAAAATTTAAATTTTTAAAAACATGCAAAGTTGCAATAATAAGCATTTCTAGCATACTAGTCTTTCTTAGAATTAATTTTAGGTCAAGGAACACTCTTATAATAAATTTATCCATTTGGAAACATAAGTGAATGTCCTTAGCTTAGTAACAAAATCAGAGGGCTCAATGTTAAGATTTGGTTATGTAAATTATATTTTAACACTTTAAGAATTAACATTTTTCTTAAAGGAGAGTTGGAAGACACAAGCTTTGAAACCTCAAGGTAATAATACTCCAAACCTAACTTTGTTCCTTGGAAAACAAAACATTTTTGTAAAGACAAATGCCCATGGAACTGAAATTCCTATGTAAGTTGAAAGGGATAAGTCTTGAGCTTTAGATATTTAGGTGATGACATAAACTTAAACATGCTAATGCAAGCCTCATTTTAATCTTGATATTATAAGGTGATGGCAATGGAAATATAAATATGATATGCAAAGCTTGAATATAAACATGAGAATGCAAGCTCATTTTGAATATTTAAAGTTTAGGTGATGGCTTGAAACATAAATATGCTAGACCAGAAATATAAACATAAAATGCAAGTTCATTTTCTTATCTTCAAGATTTAGGTGATAACTTGGAAATAAACATGATATCCAAGGCTCAAATATAAATATGAAGTACAAAGACTTGGAAAATAAATATGAATGCATTTCCATTCGTTATTTCTTTAGGTCCTAAGCTCAAGACTCCTATTTAGAGTAACAACATTAAAATACCGATCAATCTTACAAGAGGGACATGAGCTTTAGAGTCCATTAACACCATGGTTCCAAGAACCTTTATTTTGTTTGGACTCACCATCAAGCTCAAAGAAATGAAATATAAAGAAACTAACACATTATTCATTGTGGTTCTTTGAAAAACCAAAAAGCAAAGTTCAAGCTCGAGGTCACAAATGTGATGATCTCGTTGTCGTCATCTAGGAACCCTCATCATCAAGCCAATATTTTTGAACACAAAAGGCCTTCAAGGTCGAAATGAAAAATGGAAGAAAAAGAAGTCCAAAAACCTAAAATGTCAAGAGTAAAACTCATTCATTATCTCATCATCAAACCAAAAATAAAGAGAACATAGAAGAAGAAAATATCTCCAATCAATCCAACATTCCAACCGAAAATGATTCAAATAAAAGGAATAAGAACTTTGAAACAAAACCCTTACCAAAGATATTTTTCTTATTGAAAGAAAAGAGCTTGATCTTGAAAAGAGATGAGAAGAATAATTCTTCCTTATAGCCTAAGTGGTTTCGGCTAAGGAAAGAAAAAGAAGAAGGGAAAGTTTATCTTGGGTTTTTGATCTTGGAAATAGAAAGGTTAAGTGTTTTAGGGAAAGTCTATGGTAGTTAGGTGGTGGTTTGAGATTAGGATATGGTGGTTGATGGTGGTTTCTTTGAAGAAGGAGGAGGAAAAAGAAGAAGAACTTTTAGGATAGAAGAGAGAACTTGGATGAACTAAGGCTGTGAAAATGAGCAAATGGCCTTATAAGTTTCCTTGAGTGTGTATTTATAGAGAAATTACAACATAAGAGGATGAGAGGGGGAGGAAGGCCGTGGCACTCATCAAGGAAAATGGGAGGAAAAATATCTCATCTAAGTGTATCATTACATGGAATAGTGTAGGAATAGCTAGGTATGGGTTTAGGTATGGTTTTCTTTAAGTGTGTAAGTGATTAAATCAAATGTGATGGGTTGAATGGAGAGGGAGTGGCACGGGTCATGCAAGGAAAATAGGGGAGAAAATTTTATCATTTCATGTGTATTAGGAGTGTGTTTAGGAGTATATTTGATTAGGCCTTTGATTAGGAGTTTATAATCAAGTGTTTAGGTAAGAAAGTGGGTGATTAAGGCCACTCAAGACATGGTTAAAGGGTGCTTTTGCTCACTTAGTGGAGTCAAACCTCATTCTACAAGAATTTCAATCATATCTTTGATTCCTTAATTTAAGGAATTGGAAAGAGAAAATACTATTTCGTAAGACATGACGTAAAGTCTTGAATTAAGAAAGGGATTTTGAGTTTCTTTAAGCAATCTTATGCCCTAATTAACTTCAATTAATTATTTTGACTCTAGATTAATTATTAGAATTAATTAATCTTTAATTAGAGCCTAATATTGCTTAGATTTCATTAATCACATAATTAAGCTCATTATACCCTTAATTAGGGGCAAAATGGTAATTTTCACAAAAACTTCTCAGGAAACCCAAGCTTAAACAGACATTAAACGTCTCTTAAAAATGACATTTCAAACTCCCAGGTAAAGTCCGGGTCCAATCGGCAATTAATTCTGCGTTAATTAGCTGCAGGGATATTTTGGTAATTTTGTGTGTAGAACCCAAAGATGAGATTCTTCTTCTCTATTAACACGCATAACATACATAGTCCCCGTTCAATATTAAAACAGCCCTTTGAGGATGGTCGGGACCGTCTATCCTCATTTTCCACGTAAAATGACCTCAGGGGCATTTTGGTTATTTGCACCCAGGGAAAAAAATCAGGGCATTACACTACACATCATTTGAAACGTTGAGCATTAATCACCAGGTCTAGATATGGTTTCCACACAAATTGTATTAATAAAAAAATTACATTAGTTACAAACAATATTCAATTCAATATTAAAAGGAAGTCTTTGATATATTAATGTCTACCTGATGAAATTCCATTTGATCTAATACAAGTCTAATAGTAAGGACATTATTGTATGGATTGTTCCGTTGATATCATGATTCCTTCCACTTGTGAAATATTTTTTGTTTAGAAATAATTTTTTATAACAAACTTATTTATTTAAAATATTTTTACCTAAGAGCAAGGGAAAAAGCAACTGCCATGCTCAGCAAAGGAGCTAACCAAGGGAGCCGCTGTTATTCCCACACTTGCAACAGTGCCATGCAACCAGCGACTTCTCATATACTCTTATAAGTAGTACAATCTAACCTTTGGTGAAACACAGCGAGGCATGTCGAGTCCCAACTATACCATTTAATTTAATCCGAATTTGCAAGAACCTTCTGTGAACTATGCATGTGATCTTATTTGGCATTACAAAACACCCTAATAGAGCTAGTATATAACTGCGAACATTAAATGGTATCAGTTCCTTAGAATTTGTGCCAAGTCTATTTATGTGAAATGTGAGCCATTCAAATTTTATTTCTCTCACCACAACATCGGTCACATTTGGCTGACCACCAAGTAGTTGTTTGCATATATTGTGGAGAACTATGATCGTGCCATTAGTAAATTCAGTGACCAGTAAACCTTCTATGCAAAGTCCAAGTAAAATGGCAACATCCTCCAGCGTCACCGAGCACTCCCCCACTGGAAGGTGAAATGTGTATTCCTATTTCTTCCTTTCCACTAAAGCACTTATTAGAGATCTATCTATCTTTATTTTAGAAATTTGGAAAACGCGGTAGAGACTAGCTTGTCATAAGTGCTTATGTATCTCCACTTTCAATAACTTTATATATAGGTGATAAGGCCACAATAACTCTCTTTCTTGTTACAAATAACAAATTCTACATTAATTAATAATAAAATAGTATTTATATTATTTATTAATTTTTTTTACACCATTCCCATTATAAGAAAAGTAAAATATCAATAACAATTGAATCTAAAACTTTGAATTCAAAAAAATAATGGATCTGTAATAGAAATTGCAAATCAAAAAATAAAATTAATGATATTTTTTAAAAAAAATCTTAAATATAAATGCTTAGAATATTTTGATGAATTTCCTCAAATAGATGTTCATCCAAAATTACTACTCTATCAAATACCATTTTTTTAGCACTATAAAGCTAGATTTTCTTAACTTCTACTATAGAAAACTTGATCTCTCAACCTCTGGAGTAAGGTACGAATTCTAAGGGAAAAGTTCGAGAAGCTTTATAGGGAGTATTCCTACAATCTTAGTGCTCTGAGTGCTTTTCAATCTTCCAGTGAGTCTAGCACATTGAATAGGTTTGTTAGAGAAGGAAACAAGCCAAAGAGATCAAGGATATTTGGTGCATGTTATTATGAGCATATTAGTTATTTCTTAGCTTCTATTCTCTCTTCATATAATTAATAAATTACATTTTTCAAGAGTTTAAAATGTTTCAAAATTAAACAAAATCTATCACCAAGAAGGATGAATTGGATCTTTATTTTGATGAACCACCAATCGATTCTAATGACAGTGAAGATTCTGGTGTGTTGAATTACTGGAAGACTCATGAAAAATGATTTCCCACACTGTCAGTTATGGCCAGAGATGTCTTGAGTACTCCAATTACTACTGTAGAATCAAAATCTACTTTTAGCATTGGTGGACGTGTTCTTACAAAGTATAGAAGTTCAACTCTTCCAGAAAATGTCCAAATGCTTATTTGCACTAGAAATTGGTTGCATGGATTTGTTTTGAACCTTGAAGGTAATGTCCTAATATGCTCTATATTATCTTCTCCAATCGACAAATCTTGTTTGATCTTTTAATTGTTTCTAATCTTGTCCTTATTTTAGATGAAGATGATTGCAAAACTCTTGGAGATAAAATATTTGTAATGCATTAAGAGGATGAAGAATGATGTGGTAGTCTGCTTTTTAGTTGTTAGATAAGAGTTTACTGATGAAATTCTGTAGCAAAGAAGGTTAGTGAGCTTGATTTTCTAATTGGCATTTTGTGTTTCCCAGGCAGGACTATTCACTAGAGTCATGTTAGCTATTATATGAGATACCTCTTTTGGTTCTCTAGCAACCCTTTTCTGCTGTTCTCTAGCTATTATATATGGAGTTTCAGACTTCTCCTTTGCTGCTTGTTCTATGGTCAGTAGCAAAGCTCATAAACATTTTTAATGACATTGTAGTTGCTTAATGTTGTGGTCCATGATATGATGCCTAAAATCTTTCTCTTCTTACTTCTTAGACCTTAATTACCATTAGTTCTAACTTCACACTAAACAATTTTCTGCTTAATGTTCAGCTCCTTTGAGACTCAAATTTTCTAGAAAATCGTGCTAGTACTAAATATTCTTCTCTGTCTTCTTCTCCTTTTCTCTAATAAAAATAAAAAATTTAATAATTATTGTTAATTGAATCTAATTGATTAAGCTGAAAAAAGTTGTAGGTGGGTTAGGGCTAGCCCATAGGTGAGCCAATCCATAAGCCAGCCCATGAGCCAGCTCACTTTAAACATTGATAAATTTAAAAAATTTTATAAGTGAGCTGGCCCTGACCCACAGGGCCCATATGAGCTTTTGACCCTGTAGGCTTTTTATAGTTGTAGACTTTTGGCTCTATAGGTTTTTTAGCCCTGACCCATATGGGCCAAGACCAAATAGGGGTGAGTTAGCCTATTTGATACCACTAGTCGAGATCCTTCTACTTCTCTGAATTTGCGCACCACCCGAGAGTTGTCGACAGTTAGCTGCACGTGATGCATTCTTCACACCCAAAGCATGATTTTAATCCCATATGATAGTAATTTATGCCTAGAAGTCATATTAGTGATAATGATTCACTTATTACTCATATATAAAAAATAATTCCCCGTTTAATTAGTTAGATAAGAGAAAAAGTAATTCTACAAATATATTAATCACACAAAATTCACGCAAAGATGAAAGTTAATTACTTAAAAAGCATTAAAAAAATATTTCATGTGTGTGATATCTTATCATCTCATCTTTCATAGTCTGTAGGTCAATATCACCCTTTCTTCTTGTCCACTCCGTGAGAACCCCATATGCATCTAGCTGTCATCTTCCTTTTGGACTCAATGGACCATCACAGAGCTTCATCTAGAAGCCATCTCTACAGCTTCATCATAGTAGCGGCCTTTTAATTAATGATCACTTCACCTCATTTTTCTATCAATACTTTTTGATTTCACAGGATATTTATCGCCAGAAAAAGTGACCACTGTTTTATTTGAGGGAGGAGCTCCCAAGGGTGTCAATTTTTTAACAATATTTTATTGATACTTTTTACAATTAAATTCATGTTAAAATTGTGTTTTCTAACATTTAAGAATACTTTTTTAAAACATATATACGGTCCATGTTGATACACTATTTTCCTATGTGCCAAGAACAATAGCTACCTCAGATGGATACTCTCTTACAAGTTTTTAGAAATTTACAAAATGTAAACAATTCATTTTTATTTTATTATTTTGTTTTACTTTTTTTTTTTACCATGCATGTTCTTGCCACTGTAACCCAAACAAGTATGATTTCTCTGTTCTTACAGGATGCCAAATGCTAAGAGCTGAAGGCGTTACGCTAGACTTTCTTAAATTCAATCAAATCAAAGAACGAACGGAAAGGATTTGGGATTTTCATTTGGCTGGGCATCTTTAACTGCTGTCACATAATTCATATCCAAAAACAAAGACCTAGATCACCTAAGATAAACATATGCACACAATACGCATACCCCCCACTCTCCTTTTACATTCATACATACATATTCAGTACCACTAGTATGCTCACTTAAAACCACAACATTGTTTTCAATAAACCAATATAAATTACCACTAGCTAGACACTCTTGAGGAACAACCAGTGAGAAACTTTCCTCTCAATCTTCTTCTCCTTAATGGTGTCCAAGCTAGGCTTCCACCCTTTCCCCGATGACAACTGCCTACTCAAATATTCCGGCGTAATCCCTTCCAACATTTCTGGCAAAAACTCAGGAAACTCGCACCCCTCTCCCTTCTTCTCCATTTCTTCACCTTTTCTCTGAATCCCTCCAGTGGGTCCAGCCTCCTCAATCACAGTGGTCTGGCACATACGTGCCAGCCACGGAAGAAACCTCGAGGAACACTCGAGGTCCTTCGAGTTCAGGTCAGAGTCGACAATCAAGAGAATGCGGCGACTCTCCTTGCTGCTCAGACCGACCGGCTTCCCTCGTTTCATGGGAAGCATAAGATACACTTTGTTCATCTCTAGCTTCTTGTCAGCTGGCAATGGAGTTGGCCTTTTTTGGTTCAAAGCCGAATGGAACTCAACCACTGCTTGTTGCGGGTGCTCCAGCATGAGCTCTGCCACTGTTAGCGTTTGCTCATATTCGCGAACCGAGCCATCCCATAAGACGATTTTGGCTGTGGCATCTGAGGGACGAAGTGAGATTTGATTTCCCATACCGATGGGGTCAGGTTCAGAACAAGGTGAAGACTGAAGACTATAGTTTGTGGAGTACTTCTAGTTCTAACTTGTGATGACAGAGAATATAATGTGATTGTGGAGTTGAGGTATAAATTGGTTAAATGGAAAAGAAGCTACGAGTTTGAGTTGCGTTATATTGAGGCTTCGGAAATGTACGTAGCGGAAATGATGTTTGTTAAACCGCTCCATCTCGTGACGCACATAATGGAGGACTTGGTGGTTTGTTTGATTTGGCTGGGTCATTGGCTTTGATGTCAGTTGCAACATTACTTCACACACATTGACATGAGACATGGGATGTGTCCCCAACTTTTCTTCGTTTCTTCAATAGAATGAAATCTCCACGGTTAATTTGATGCGTTGTCGTCTTTATTTCTTGCCAGGGTAATTGAGATTAAAGTTAATGAGATTTTTGGTATGAAAAAAAGAAGAAGATATAACGTGAACTTTTTACCAGACTTGACATTTGTTATCTTTTATTAGACGACCTATCCAAAAACCCCACCATCATTTTTGTCAAAATGTTTAGAAAGTGTTTGGTTTGTGAAAATATTTTGTACCTCTGTTTTCTAATTCATTTTCTGATGAAAAGCATTTTTATTTCCTGATTTTCAAAATGAAAAAATGTGTTTGATTTATAGAAATAAATTATGTTTTTAGAGAGTAAAAATAATAAAAATATATTTGATTTGTTATTTTCATGATATAATTTTCATAATATATATATGTGTGTGTGTGCGCGCGCGCGCTCTCTCTTGCGTACACATGTGTGTGATCTATATTGGTTCATCTATTAAAAGAATTTATAAAAATATAAAATAACTTCATAAAATATTAAAATTAAGAATAAAATAAATTGCTCACTTTTAAGTTATTTTTATTATGATTATCAATTATTATATGTGTTGTGATTTGTATATCGATAAATATTTCAACACTATTATTTCATTGCTTATTTGAGAAGTTGTTAGAAATTGTTGCTGTAAAACAATAAATCATAGATATTACATATGTGATATATGTGATGATGACGATGATAATAATAATATAAAGGAAACTTCTGTTACAAAAATTGCTTGTAATAACAAAAATATATGTAAAATATATAAATATATTTGATTTTTAATAAATCATAATCTTTATTATTATTATTATTATTATTATTATTATATATATATTACACATTTGGTTTATTCATCAAAATTATTTATTGAAGTAATAATTAGTTTTTGATGCACGTAATTTTGGACAAATTTGGTCCGTATATATTTGACTTTTAGATAAATTGCAGTAGTAGTACTAATATATAATAATAATTACTTGAAACATACGAAAAGTAATAATAAAAAACAATCAATAAAGATTTAAATATAATAATGCATTGGCAGTTGAATAGCTATGGATGTCGTGCAGTGGCATTTTGCTAGGTGTGACAAGCAGTGGAGTCAACCCGGCACACTCCGCTACAAGTTTGTGGCGGGATGAATTGAACCATTATAATTATTTGAATTGAAAGTATCAATTTATTTTATAAAATAATAATAAAATAGAATGTCAATTTATTTTTTATTATTTTTTATCTATGTTTAATAATCTACTGCAGATTGACTTTAAAATGAGAAAGGATAGATTAACCCGCTTTAATTATTTAGATTAGAAATACCAACTCAGCTTATCAAAAAATAAAGGATTGATAAGTTAATCTATTAAGTCCAATCCGTTCCGTTAGCCATTCATTTTGTGGTGTAAGTGGATGGACGTGTGAATTGGGATCAATCCTTGCACTAATCACGTGGGAACCATTTTGTTGTGTGAAAAAAAAAAAAAAAACTGGATGTGTTTTCTATTTTCAGTGAAAATGAAAACAAAAAATGGGTAAAACAAACGCACTCTAGTTATATTCTTGTGATTGGGAAATATTTCTCTTTACACGGGTGTTGTAAAAAGAAAATATTTTTGAGAGGAAAAAGCTTTTTGGCTTGAATCATTTTTCCTTCTTTTATGACAAACACTAATTAGAAGGATTTGTTTTATTTCTCAATTTTCTCTTTCATATATGACTGTTCTACTCTTGCTATTCGTACTAAATATAGCAATGCTATTTTTAATATCCATTTTAGATGTAAAAAACTGTTATTTGGTTCGAAATTTTTTCTACGAAAACTTGACGAGCATAGATGTCAGAGTTTTACTGAAAACAGAATAAAAGTTAGTTACAGAAGAAAATAGGAAAGAGTGCAATAAAAGGAATAGTCCGCAGCATGTCGTTCTTGCACAAAAGCACAAATGAAAATTACTATTCATCAATTTTATATGAGAAGTGATATTTTAACCATAGTTTTCAAACTCGACGTGGTACTCAACTCAGACAAAGCATCAGATTATTAGATCATTGGTTCAAACAGTGGGTTGCCGATTGAACTGATTGAGTTGTATATAATTAAATAATAAATATGTGAAAAATTTAATATATATATATATATATATAATTTATGTTTTTGAAATATATAAAAAAGAAAGAGTAAAGAATATGCAAGGTTAGTAGCTAAGATAAAAGAACTTAAAAAAAAAAACAAAAGAAAGGAGCAATAACAGAGAATTTTTTTTTATATATAGTTAATTAGAAACCCCAGCCAAAAACAAAGTTAGGCTAGAGAAAGTATAACATATATTCACAAAGCACCACACCTTTGCAAGAAAATATACCGAACTAACAAACTGAAACACCAAATCGCTATTCCTACAATGTTTTCATGCATGACACATGATCTGAATCAAAATTCAAAAGTCCTTAAAGAAGTGTCCCTAAATGGCAACATGAAGAGGTATCAAATTCCCATCCCAATTTTTAACCATTAAATTCGATAATAGATGATTTCGGCTTATTTCTTTTAAGTAGGATCTTGACTTCAATTTTTGTGAGTACAATAAAGAAGTAAGCATTGAGAGCGCATGATTATTAAACTCTCGAGTTAAACCTTAAACTTTGATGAGCTTACAATCTTATCAAAGAAAAATGAGTTAGCTCATGTTCAAACTCTCTTTTATTAAATTTGTATGAGTTTTAAGTAAACTCTAACAAAATCAATAATCACTATTGAGTTTGAGTTTAGATTTAGGTGGTATTCCAATAAGACTTTTTTTTCTGTGAAAATCGCTTTTATTACCCAAAAATAATTTTCTGTATATTTGGATAATTTGTAAAAAATAATCAGAATCTAAAAAATCAATATTCAAACTTTTAGTAGAAGATATAAAAGAGTAACTACAAAACAAAAAAAAATCGGTTTTCAATTTTTTTAAATATATATAAAATTTAAGCTTCAATAATTTTTTGTTTTAAAATATGAAACAAATGCACCCTTACTTGATTTTGCTACTCAAATGAAATTTTGTTTGTCACTTTTTTCAGGTAAATTAGTTTAATTACTTGTTTATGTTGTGCAACATTTTGTGTATTTTATTTAGCTTATTTTGTCTATTTGTTATTGTTCGATTACCGGTTGCTAACTATAAAAATACACGTATAAAATAAAACAATGGTATAAAAATCAAGACATGCATTGGACTATATTATTTGGTGTTTCCTTTTTTGTGATGTACAGGATTGAAATTCTTCAATATTAATCATAAAAATTTATATAATTATGTTTAATTGATAAGATATACTTTTTAAGTAATATTTTTTAAATATAGACATATATAAACTCTTACAAATCTAATAATTGAGTTTACGATTTAAGTTTGCTCTAACTTCATGAGTTTATCTAAATTACTTTCAAGTTTGATAAGCTTGACCGAGAGAGTTTTACCTCTGTAATGAGCCAAGTTAAATAGCATATGTCATATTAGTTGAAGTCTAGTAAATTCCAAATTCTCGCACAGTTTAGACAAAAAAAAAATTCTAAATTCTAACCAATATTATATTAATACAATAGGCTATTATTATCTTTTACGTTTTAGCAAACTTTTAGTGTTCTAGTTAAAGCGACACATTTTGAATGCAATCTAATTGGATATACCTTTATTTTAAAATTTTGATTTACATATGATTTTAGCCTATGAATCGTTTTGGTTTAGTTCCTTTGAAAATTTTATTTTATTATGTTTTTAATCCCTTTTTTTTCTATTATTATGTTTTTGGTCCTTTTCACATGAATTTAATTTTAAGTGATGATACTTATAAGGATTAAGAGAATATTCTTAAAATAATTACATGGGCAAAAATAATGTTTTTAATATTTGTAATGACTCAATGCATATTTAAAAATATTTATAAAAATCGAAATTTAGAATGACAAGTTACCAAAATCAAAGAAAAAAATTTAGAGGGACCACAATAAAATCGACCAATATTTATAAGGAGTAAAAATATATTTGAACTTAACATTTTTGTATATTTAATTAGTTATACAGTATCATTCGTATAAATTTTAGAATAATTATTGTAACATTAAAATATTTTTAATAATATGTAAATATATAATTAATAGAATTAAATATTAATATAAAATTTTCATAAAAAATACTAATATAAAAATTTACAGTTACATTGTATGAAAATTTTCTTTTAAAACGTTAGAACTTAGAGAGTAAATTTTTTTTTATTTTAATGACATTTAAAATTTTCTTCAAGTAAATAATTGGTGGTGGGCCATTAGATATTGTTCAGCCAACTCCATTGACCTAACAGGAAAATGAAATGAAAGAAAGTAACCATTCAACCATAACTCATTAACTGATTCTTTATTACTAGAGTATTATTGTGGGTGGCATGTGCACTCCAATTTCTCCTTCTGTTTTACACTTCCTTCTGTTGCTAATTACGTCCAGCTTGATTAAAATGAAGTTTTCGTCGTTTGATGGTCGAATTGTTTTAGTGAAAATGTTGGATGCATAGAAGGCTGTGTCCAGAATCCATAGACGACGAGGAGGTTACCGTCGTACGTTGATTGGCAAATATTTCCCTTGACTTTAGGGACTCTAAATTTGTGAAGGATGATAGGTGAAATTGTGGGATTCTTTTTTTTTTTATTTATTAACAGAGAAAGCTCAACCACTCAAAGCATGAGGGGAGCAACAAGACACATGATTTAAATTGTGAGATTTCTTTATGCATTATTTTTGTATGGCTAACACTATCCATAATTTTAACCTCAACCATTTTATGTTGGTAGTAGCCAACAAAACAAGTACTGGCACGAATGTGCATAGCTTGGATTACCCTCTATTGCACGCTATCGTTGATCTGATCTACGGTCCGGCGTGAACTGGAATTCATTTTATCACATTGACCTCGTGGGAGGAAGTACGAGCGTCGAGACCACGTGTTATATATAGTACAATTGAAGGATAATGATTTTTGTTCAATCTTAAGTAGCAAGTCATAATAATGGATAATGGTTAGAATAAAAAAGAATGACAATAGAATAATAATTTGTTATGCCAACTCAAAAAGAGGGAGAAGGCACCCATAGGCAAGCACAAATCGCCACAGACAATATGTCTCTTGAAAGTGTATATGGGATCGAGACCACCAACAATCCCAACACCCCCCCCCCCCCCCGGAAAAAAAAAGGGGGAAGGAAAACAGAATTTTAGTTGAGTCTATTTGAAAGGAGGGACACATGGCAAGTGGGGATGGGAAAAGGGTGTGGACCGTAAACTCAAGTTGGTTTAAATTTTTTTAACTGTTTTGAAATACTTATAGGCCATTTATGTGGCCCCAATAAAATACTTTTTGAAGCCCATTATTTTAGTCAACTATAAGTGAGGTGCACTCCCTTCATTTTATTTACAATAGAAGCTTTGTTGTTTCCATTGAAGTCGGACTAAGTAAAACACCTTCTACTAGCATAGATTACCACTATTGCATTAAACTTTCTCTTACAAGCCGCTTGTTATTTCATTTGCCAATGCAATTCATGCATGTGGTCAAAGTGCTCTTCTTAGGAGATCAACCAACATGCAAATAGGGCTGCCAAAATGGACAGGTCCGACCTAGGTTTGATAGGGTTAAGTTAATTTTGGGCTAGAATTTTGTTAGCTCGACCTAATCCTTTGCCGGCCATGGGCTAGATATCGGGCCAACCTTCTACTTTTTTGTGGGAAAATCAATACAGATATTCTAGAACAAAAAATAAATAAAATGGAAAAATGGGCCAATATTATAAACCACTTTAGTTTTAGCCTGGTTTTGTGTTTGGGCTTTGGAGGTCCATGTTTCTGTTTAAGTGGCATGCTTTAAAATGCCTTTAGTTATGTATATGAGAGCATGACTTATGTGTCTTTTCACAAATAAGGAGGCATTTGAGATACAGTGGGCTTTACTTCCACCATTCCATGTTTATGAAAGTGAAAGAAATATGAAAAAGAAAAATTTGGATCTCATATTTATATAGCACTTATATTACAATTGATTATTTAATAACACTACATTCGGGTAATTGGACTAGCCCAGCCCATAACGAGTTGGCCCAATTTGGGCTGAGCAAAATCGAGTTGGGCTAGATTGGGCTATATATATTTTTTATTAATCTTATTTTTCTAGCCCATCATATATATATATATATTTGAGTTATTTCGGCCAACCCATTAGGCTTGGCCCATTTCAATGACTCTACATGCGAACAATTGATTGCAAATTCAACCCACCACTTAATAAAAAAAAAAGAGTAAATAACTCATGTAATCTTTTAAGAAAATTTCTCAACACTTTTTGGTTCCTCAAAACCTAAAATTAAACCCATGATCCCTCAAGAGTTTAATAATAAGGCATATTAGTCCCTTTGTATGTATTTGATTCTTTATACACTAATAGAATTGCATATTGTAACACCCTAATATTTAACCTAACACGCCTAGAACATATTCAGGCTAATTATTAGCCGTTACTCTTTTGTTCTTAATTCTAACTTTTAGAAAATACAAGTAAATTTTTTTTTGAAATAAGAGACGAAAATGTGAGCCGCGCATAAGATGAATACTATATTCGTTTGATTCACGAATGATAATAGAAAGCCATACATGCCATGAATAAAATCACAAGATTGTACATAATAGCCATCATATCATATATATAATAAAGGTTCTGCCATACATGATAGTATAAGTATAGTCATCCGAAACAGAAATACATGGGAAACATCAAATACATAGACCAGAAAACCTTGTCCACTAAAGTGCATCTAAAGTAGATAACCTCAAAAGCAAAAGAAGGCTATCCTATGTTGACTATACACACAAGCACCACTAAGTCTGCTACTAGCTCCTACTGCTGCCCACCCCAAGGGGGAGGAACATATCCAACCCACTGAGCCAGTTTGGCCGGGGTGGCCAAACGATGAGCAGGTTGGGCATTGGCCCCACGATGGGGTATCATCCTCACTCGTCCTCCACAGATCGGCTACGTCACGGTGGCTTCACTGCTTTCACCAAAATCCACGGGCATAGTGGGGGAAGAACCCTCGGATGGCACCTGGGTGGTGGAGTCCTCAGATGGATCCGTCTCTGAATGATCCGTGGGGGACTGGGGCACATACTCCGAGAAGTCATGGATGGCGAAGGCAATCAGCTGAGTACGGCGAGTTTGCTCCTCGTGAGGACGTGCACGCTCGAAGACGAGATCGTCGCCAAAAGGGGGAAGCAAGAGAGAACTGGAAGCTAGAAACTGGGTGTACGAAGGGGCGGTCCATGTAGACAAAAAGGCAAATGACATAACATCCCACGAAGTGATATAACCAATAGGCGGCGTCGTAGTACATCTCCCAATGGGCGCGTCAATGTAGATCATGAACATCGCCATCGACCTTTGAAGACGCGATGGAAAGAAAAGATAGAGGGAGTGAGAAACTTGATAAAGAATCTCAGTAGGGTGTCCTTCTATCATAGTGTCATCATCTACGTCCTCAAGAACCTCGGGTTTCATTATGAAATAGCGAGCATGCATAAGGTTCAATTGTTAAGTTTCTAAAATGCCATTTACCGAGGCCCATTCATTTTAATATGTGTCTTGGATGTCATGAATACATCGTGCCTCATCATGAAATACATGTCAATACAAGGTGCAACATACTAAGTACAAACATAAGTGATGCTCATGGATTATAGTAATTATAACATGAATTTTCTTTAAATTATCTTTTAGGTGACTTAGACCATTTCTTTCTCTCATTTGGGGCCACCCAATTGCTTTTACCTTTTGAGAGTTCTATGTTATGAGCTCATACCTCACTAGTCATCACTAGCATACTCTTATCCTTAAGATAAGTTAACACCCGACTTTCAAGTACGGGATAGGGGGCTAGGATCACCTTTCATAACCTTTAATTTGGGGAGTCCAAAGGATCACTTCCTTATTGGATCACCTCTCATAACCTTTAATTCGGGGAGTCTAGAGGATTATTTCCATATGTTTTATGTCATCTTAACTTTAGCATGTTATCTTAAAAAGCAAAAATACAAATATATCATTTAATGCCTCATGCTTTCATATTACTTCAATGTATGCATCTTAAATATTCTAAGTGAAATCATAACATGCCACAATAAATTTTGCTACTAAAAACCATGTATGCAAACATTAGTCATCACATAAATTCTCACATATATTAAATCACATCACCTCATAAAATAAGCACTTTTATTATCTCTTAAGCGATTAAATCTCTAAATTGGGTAAATCAACTTTTGTATTTATTCTTTTATTCATCTAAGGGGTTAATTACAATGTTTTGCATTAATTATTAACCCCAAAAACATCATTAAACATTGCTAGACAGAATTAGACAAAATAGAAAATGGGCAATTTCAGTGTTTTAGAAGTTACGTTTTTGACCTTTTCTCATTACCGATTTTTCCTATGATGGTAAAATTAACTCCTAAACCATTTATGAGTGTTTCCTATACATTTACTAAGTGTTAAACATCACTTTTTACTCAATTAATGCTTGCTGGATAGAACCCATGTTTATCATTCTAAAGGGTCCTAGAATTCACATTTTGGGTTCTTTCTAGTTACTAGTCCTTCCTTAATTACTAAAATTAATTACCACACCTATTAATAACAATTTTCACGTGTTAAACACATTCCATACAGCATACATCAAATTTGGAAAGTTTTGATTAGAAACTAAAATTTAATTTCCTAAGAGCATGCAAGAATACAAAATAGGCATTTCTAGTAACTAGTTTTTCTTTAAATTAATTCTAGACCAAGAGATACACTTATAATTAACTTTACCCTTATAGAAACACAAATAATACCCTTAGTTTGGTAGCAAAGGTCGAGAGCCCAAATAATTTTTTTGGTTATGCGAACTAAGCTTTAACACTTTAAGAACAAGCTTGTATTTCAAGGAAAAGTTGTAAGACACCAACTTCATTTTCTCAAGACAATAATATATCATTCCTTATTTTCTTGAAGAACCAAATTTCATTTATAAAGATAGATGTTTCATGGACCAAAATCCTCATGTAAGCTGAAAGAAGTAAGTCTTGAGCATTAGATTATTTAGGTGATAGCATGAACTTAAATGTGCAAATGTAAGTCTCATTTTAATCTTGGTATAATAAGGTGATGACAATGGAAATATAAATATGATATGCAAGGCTCAAAATTAAATATGGGAATGCAAGTTCATTTTTAATCTTTAAGTTTAGGTGATGGCTTGAAATGTAAACATGCTAGACAAGAAATATAAACATGGAATGCAAGTTCATTTCTTATCTTCAAGTTTTAGGTGACAACTTGGAAATAATATGAGGTGCAAGACTTGAATGTAAATATGAAATGCAAAGACTTGAAATATAAACATGAATGCATTTCCTTTTATTATTTCTTTAAGTTCTAGGCTCAAGACTCCTATTTAGAGTGATAACTCTAAAATACCGATCAAATCCAAGGTTTGCAAAGTAAAAGAATGTCCAATTATTCCTTTTTAGTTTTATGCTCAAGACTCTTATCTAGAGTAATTACTCTAGAACACCGATCAACTTTAAGGTTGAAAGGGTTTAGGGTTTTAGGGTTTAGAGTCTTGAACTTAAGTTAATTAGGTGACAACATAACCATATCATTTTATTTTTGCTCAAGCAAGACTTTTCAAAGAAAACCAAGTGACACCTTTATTTGCAAAAACTCTTAGAAGTGAGACCTTCAAGCTTTAGAGGTCAAGTAAATGATGGTTTTGCAACCAACATCTAAGATCCTCATCATCAAGCCATGGTTTTTCAAGAACAAGGCCAAAAAAGAAAAGGAAGAAAAGGAAACCTTTAGAAAAAAGAGAGGAAGAAAAGGATGAATGTAACATCCCTAATTTCATAAATAAAATAAATATCGATTAATGCTAATTAGCAATTAGATAAAATATAGCAAAAACCAAGAGAACCTGGACCAGTTTTATAAAACATAACAAATATTATTAGAATATTCAAGTATTTCTAGAGAAAAATGCAAAGAAATTACAACAATGCCATTGCACAAATCCCTAGATTTGTCTTTAGGCAAGAATGAATCTAAGCCATTGAATTAAGATGACAATATAATAATTCAACCACATACATCATACACATTCTTAATCACATATATGCACATAGATAATCTCATGCTAAAAAATTAAAAACACTTATTAAAGCATAAGATCACATGATGTAAATCTATGATGCATACATACATTAAAGGTTAGAAAATTTCCACTAACAACATTTTTGCATAAAACATGGAACATGATTTCATAAAACTAGGCCAACATGTTTGCATAAAACATGGAGTGTTTTCATCCAAAGTTTGGCCAACATGTTTCCATAAATCATGCTCCAAGAATTAATTCTCTAAATGTTTCTTTTCTTGATCCTTCCACTATAAATACTCTTCAAACTCTTTTCCATTCCTTACATTTCCAAAACACAAAGAGGCCTTACCATGCTTTGCAAGAGATACATTCTCTAGCTCTTGTAAAATACATACACTTTTACTAGTTTCCAAGCCTTAGAAACTCCCTAAGTGCTCTTTCTTTCTTATTTTTTTCTACCATTCTTCCTATGTTCTCCTCTTCAAAGATTTCTCTTAATCCTCTAAACCTTATTTAAACACTTAAATTCTAAACTCAAACCTTCACTAGCTCTCATAAGAGTTACAATCTTTAACTCTAGTGAGAAATATTTTCTTAAGCACTCAAGTTCTAGAGTTAAGATTCAAGGAGGGTCATCCACTCCAAGGACTCTTGCATAAGCTCAAGAAAGAAGAGAAGGACTTTTTTTTTAGACCTTACATAAGAGGTAGGAGTTTCTTCTTTATTTGTTCAATCATTATTGGCTTCTAACCATGGATAGAATGCCTCAACCTTGAGTTATTGTCAAAAGTTTTGAATGATTATTTGTAAAATATATTTTTAGATAGCACAATATATTCTATTATGTTCTTAGCACTTCTATGATGTTATCATACTCAAATATAACATAAAAAGATAGTATGTGAAACTTGATTTTTTAATAAAAATTACTGAAGACATAAGAATGGTAGGTGCTGGAATTTCTGGTCGATTCTGGCAGTAGGCACTTCGGAATGTAATGATCATAAAATATGAAGTATCCCGAAATAAAAATATTTTCATCATAAACTAGACTCATTATAGAAGACTCTCCAAAAAGAATCACCTAAAACGGAGTTATCTAGCTCAAGATATAAATTTTCAAAGCTAAGCCAAAAACTGAAACTCTACATATGACCTTGCAGTAGTAAAATAAGTGTAACTCACTATATAAAAATCCAAATGGACTGATTTCAACTCCTTAGGAAAGCTAACACATAGAGAAACACATCTATGTATGTTATACATAATGCTTTGCACCACGTAAATATAGAATGAGAAATAAATTTTCAGGACACTGTGCTGTGAGAGTGTAGTTTGGAACGGTTCTGGCTAAGGAAAGACTTGGTATTTAAGCGTGTCCATTGTGACCCACCTCTCTTTCCTGGGAACCCTCCTGTGCACGGATTATAGTTGAATTACACTAAAACTTGATGAATTAGGAATCTAAAACTACCTTTTCTAGGCTGAGATAACATGTATATAGAGAGCTACAATTTTTTTTTTCTTCTAAAAGATGTTAGAAACTGAAATAGAAGATTTAAGTCTTGCAAGAGAACTTAAATATTTAAGTAGTAATAATCTTCAAGAGGAAACATATATATATAAAAGTCATAGGGGAGCTTTAAAATATGTAAAGAACATTTAATAATATTTTAAAGTGCATTAATGTATTACTAAATATTAAGTGTACAAAGAAGACTAAGAGAATCTATATGAGATCTTACATAAGTCTATATGCTAAATACCTACTTAACAAGAATACTATTTTTTTTTTTACCATGAGACTTAGTATGAAATGTCTACTATTTGATATAAGATTGTGTATGAAATGTTTCTATGATATCCAAGTTGATATATAGTATTATGAATATATATTGATGAGATATGAAATGATAAGAATGGATGATTGATTGTACCATGATTTATTTATGATTGCATGATGATTTTCACTCAATGAGAATAAAAGTAAAGCCTGAAAAAGTAGCAATGATAGTCTGGAAAAGTGGACTTGAGCTAAGCTCACGGCTTAACCCCCTAAACTGTTGAGATCACAGCAACGGAAAGAAAACCAAAAGGTTGTGGCGACGGCCACGGTATGAGCTCATTACCCTTTTAGGGTGGTCTAAGGCATTGATGTATTCATCCCGTGAGTAATTATGAGACATGTCAATAAAAGAGAATAAAGTGTCATGCTAGTAGTAGAAATGCTTGTATGATTACAAAAAAGATGCATGAAATCATTAGGTTAGATATGTATGACTCTGCTAATAAGAATAGTTTAAAAGTAACTCTACCTCGGCTAATCACGTTTGCGAAAATCTTGATAAATGAACCTTTACCTGTCCATCACTTTGTAAATAAACCCGAGGTAGTTGGAGTGACAATGATGACACAATCGATACCAAGTTGAAATTCCTACTGAGAAATCTAGCATTTCTCACTCCTATGTATGTTTCCGTTGTCACCACCAGATACTGATGAATCCCAACTATTCGAGAAGGGGGAAGTCTCGCTTCCCTGAGTCAAGATGCATGGAGTCTGGGGAGCTAGGGAGAAAAAACCACTACTAGCCTAGCCTCAGATTAGACATTTGATAGGTTAAGAACCACTACCACCACCTCTGTAGTAATCTATGCTAGAGATTTTTACTTTTCCACTGTTGCTATCCGTATGCTATATTTTCTTCTATGTACTATTTTATTAGATGTATCAAAAGCCAGTACTGTATTTACTCGTCTAGGTGCTACTATGTAAACTCATGTTGGTAACAATGATATTACTGCTCAGTAAACTTCAATTTTAGAAATTATATTATATTGGAACTATGGCGCACATATCATTCACATTACAGGCTTAATTTTTTTAAAAGTAGATTCGTAAAAAAATAAATTACCCCTATCTTCTTATCATTAATTTAAAAATAAAATTGATTAAAGAATATAGGTAACAGCTAATAGAGTCCGGGTCTATTAGGGTGTTACAAATGGTATCAGAGCCTGCACCTCTCCCAATACGGTGTAGTTCGGGGACGAACCAAGCGGAAGCTGGTGGGCATGTAACGCCCGGGGATTGCGAATTCGGGGAGTGATCGCCGGTGCAAGGAGGCACGGACAAGGAGCGGCTCCTGGCAGACTTCGAAAGCGGAGGGGTACATGAATGCACCGATTACACACCCGAATGAGAGGGATCCTAAGACTGTATAGGTATGGGACTATACAGTTGAGGAGGGCTTATATGAATTGATTTGTACTACCTATACCAACAAGATGCATCTTCTTTTCGGTAGCCCAAACTGAAAGAACTCCACAGTTAAGTGTGCTTGACTTGGAGCAATTTTGGGATGGGTGACCTCCTGGGAAGTTTTCCTAGAAAGCGTGTGAGTAAGGACAAAACATGCTGAAAAGACCCGTGTTGGTTTGTGGGGACAGTCATCAATCCATAAAGCAGCAGGGGATGTTACAATGAACCAACATTTCAATATTCCAACCAAAATGATTCAAAAGAAAAGAATGAAAACTTTAAAACAACTCCCTACCAAAGGTATTTTTCTTGAAGGATGAAAGAGAGCTTAATCTTGAGGAGAAATGAGAAGAATAATCTTTCCCTTGGGCAAGGAAATAATTTTGGCCACTAGAGGAAAAGAAAGGAAGAAACGTTTGTATTGAGTTTTGGTCTAAGAAGTGGAAAGGCTAAGTGTTTTAAGGATGGCTGATGGTGGTTATGTGGTGGTTTGGGGTTGAGGGTGGTGCTCTCGGAGGAATGAAGAAGAAGAAGAAGAGAACTCTTAAAAGCTAGAGAGAAAACTTGAGAATTCTTGAACTTGAGGTTTGCAAGAAAATGAGCAAATGGTTTTTTGGAGATCTTCCTTGTATTTATAGAAAAACTCAACATGAGGAAATGATGCTAGGTATGAGCTTAGATATGGTTCATGGGATGGTTCTTCAAGTATATTTTAATTGAAATTCAACATGTGATCGAATAAATAGGGGAGGAGTGGCTGGCAGCTATATGGAGGATTTAGAAAGGAAAATATCTCATTTCATTTGGGTCATGACATGGTTTAGGGAATAGGTTTGATTAGGTGCTTGATTAGGAGTTGTAATCAGGTGTTTAGGTGAGAAAGTGAGCAATTAAGATGGCTCAAGACAAGATTAAAGAGTGTTCTTGCACAATTAGTACAAATCAACCTTTATTAGCAAGGAATCTCATCACATGACCATTCCCATGATTTAGGAAATTGAATAGAGAAAATATTATTCCAAATTGACATGACACTAATTCTTGAATTAAGAAAAGGCTTTTGAGTTTCTTTAAGCAATCTTAGGCCCTAATTCACCTCAATTAATTATTTTATCTCTAGATTAATTATTTAAATAAATTAAAATTTGATTAGACCCTAATATTTCTTAGATTTCGTTAATTATATAGTTAAACTCGTTATGCCCTTAATTAGGGGTAAAACGCTAATTTTTTATAAAAACTTCCCGGAATCACCCAGGCTTAAACAGACATTAGACATCTCTTAAAAATGACATTTTGAACTCCCGAGCAAGGTCCGGGTCCAGTCAGGAATTAATTCTGTGCCAATTAGTCACAAGGGCATTTTGGTAATTTTAGGCGCAGGAACTAAAAAATAAGATTATTCTACTCATTAACACATATAACACATGTAATCACACATAATCCCATTTAATACTAAAACAGTCCTTTGAGAATGGCCAGGGTCGGTTATCCTCATTCTCCCGGTAAAAATGGCCTCAGGGGCATATTGGTCATTTGTACTCGGGAAAAATCTGGGTGTTACACATATTTACCTGCTAACATAATGTTACGTGATGTATATGTTGTTTTAAGTAGAATAGAGTTGAAAATGACTCATTTTGGTGATTGAAATTTACAAAATAAGTCATTTAAATCTCTATTATAGGTCATAAATTATTTATTTTGTGCAATTTTAGACATCAAATGAGTATAATATACTCCAAAATAACTTCATTTAGTCTACCTCTAACATTTTAATAGCATGTCATGATTGTACTGTATCATATATATAAGTCCATTGATGAAAAACTAACAGAGGGACTAATGTGTCCATCATTTTCAATCTTGAAGGATCACAAAATTAATTTCTTTTCTTGAAGGACAAAATAGTTTGATGTAAAAATCCTGAGAAACCAAATAGGATATTCACTCTAAAAATAAAATTGGTAATAAACACAGACGTCTAAACATGACCACACCTCCCATTTTCCCCTGTTCCTCACATAACGTGTTAACATATTTTTAATTAGCCTGCATACTTGATAAAACAATGAAGAAGGGAAGTCAAATAAGAACCCAACTAGCAAAAATTGGTACTTGATCCTTGCGCATACAATATAATTGATTAAGTAAGAAAGAAAAAGTCTCATAAATATTAACATTCTAAAAAATTATAGAGAAATGAAAAACCTGGCCAAATAAAATGTTTAGATTCTATAATAATTTTTTGAAAAAAATACAAATTTTGTTTTATATTTTATTTAAACTGTTTAATAATTTGTATTTTTTATAGCATATAATTAACCCTAGCATATACACTTATTTATTTTTAATTTTTTATATTTTTATTTAATCATATCTGTTTTAATTGGTTCAACCACTGACCTATTAATTGAACCAGCGACCTAGTGTCTTGATCAAGTCAAGTATTGGGTTGAGTTTGAAAACTATGGTGTAGACCCAAAATAACTAACTAACTCAAGGCTCAAGGATTATGTGGTAAGACATAATCTCTTTCTCTCTCTCTCTCTCTCTCTCTATATATATATATATATCCCTTTCTTGCGAGCTATACTTACATTTTCCTTACTTTCATTATACTTTACAGATCACTCAAACTCTATAGTCAATTTTACTATTCCATTGCCAATGAGTGATACTATTTAAATACCCAAAAAGTGGGTGTTTATTGGGACATCCATTTAATAACCATTGGATGTAATGTGATAGATGGAGTGTGTGGGATCCACGATCATATCTAATGATTATTAAGTGAGTGTCCCAATAGACACCTACTTTTTGGTATTTAAATAGCATTTTTGATTGCCAATATAGTTGTATAAACTCATTTGTTTTATAATTCCATCTAAGGAATTTATAGGGGTTATTTGGAATTATTTTTGTTTTTGTGTCTTTTAAAACTGTTTTGAGTATCAATTAATGAAACTAACTAATTATAAATGTGCCACTACATTCTTTTTTGTTTTAAAAAATAAAATTTCAAATCGGTGGGTTTGCCGATCCTTGGCTAGATGTTCCCTGCCGGAACTGGCAATCTATGCGTTGTGGCCCTACTGACCATAGCCATAACATGTAAAGTGCCAATCATGCACTGCCCTATGTGTCTCCTCCTATATGTTTGAGACACGGGGTAACTCTGACCTGATGCAAGATCAGAATACTAGTTACTTCCTTTACTCTAGCTCTAAGAAACAGCAGCCTGTGTTGGGCTGGGATATGAGAAGGCGGCCCTACCTAACTGGGTCCATTGCTAGCTAGGTCCTCTACTGCTGCTTGCTCCCCTAGAAAATGAACCAAATATCTTGGTCCTCTTTCCAGCATTAGAAGTAGCTTTCCTTTCTACTAACCTTGCCTCTAAATCAATAGTTGTGTACACTACCTGGGCGTAATCCATCATACCTACATGCGGCTAAAGGTTGAGGAACATTTCCTTAGGCAGTCCCTAAACAAACCACCTGACCATCACTATCTCAAATTGCAACATACCGCAGCTGCCCGTATCAGGTATGTGACCCTTTCGTCATACTCTGCTGCTGGCCTCCTTAGGGTAATGCAAAACCTTATAAACTCATTCACCATCTATGCACATCTGCTCTTTGATAGGAACTTAGAAAATTTGTCCTAAACTCCTCCTAGGTGGGTAGCTCTAAGTTGCCATACCCTTGTAGGAACTTATCATAGTAGATCCCTGCTTGGCCTCCCAGCTAGAAGCCAGCCAACTATGCTATTCTCTCTGATAAGCAATGGATAACTCTGGTAATCTTCTCTATTACTTTAACAAAAGCCTATGGGTCATCTATCGAGAGACATCCCTGGAAGGTGGATGAATCTATCCTTGGAAATGATCTAAGGCTGAATCATCAAGGTCTCTAATTGGAGGCTGGACTAGTGGTGGCTGCAATCCAGCCTCCACTTGTCTGGCCAGCACATTAGAAATTATGGCCAAGGTCTACTCCAGGACTCTGAAGTGGACACTAGAGTTGGAAGAATCGCTACTACAGAGGCGATGTGAAGCAAAAGGACATAGAAGAAGCATATTGAATCCTGAAGAACATAGACACATAGGATAAGGAATATAGATCATGAAAGGAAGACAAAGCTCTATCTCTGAAGCTAAACATGACTAACCATTCTAAGGGCTTGAAGTATACACTTCGTTAATGTAAATGGGCACGCTTCTAGCTACATAAATGCCTTGCTACTTGTGGACACTTGTTCAGTGACATGCAGGGAAACCTATGGCTCTGATACCAACTTTGTCACTACCCGATTTAGGAACGTGATAGGCACGCAAGGAATTCCATCCAATAAGCCTCGTGACTACTAAGTTTCTCTATGTGCACATTTAGTTATAAGATCCATTTAAAATATAAATTCATTTTTTACATAAAAATCACCTACTCTTTAAATTCAAAATAATCATTACTGTGATTCTATAATCGATCTCTAAAGTTTGAAGTTGTAATACTATCTATATATATAAAATTACTCTTATACAAAACAACTGTGAATGTTAAATCAATAAACACAATCCAGAATGACATTATGGTATACAAAATACAAAACATGCTCTATGGTCTAGGACTTCTACTTGCAATAACATTAGAGCACACTAATTTGTAACAAAGATTATTCACCCGAGTAAAGCTCACTAGCTGGAACTCTAATGCTACTAGGAAAAAAGTGGTTGGGAAGAACCCACAGCAGCTGCTATATCTGTAAATATGAGAAAGGAGAGGGGTGAGTTTTACTCAAAACTCATTGAGTGAAACCTCATCTACAACCACTTTCATAGGACACCAAGGAAGAATGCATAAGATCACAATTACAATAATAAAGCCCTAAACATTTCATATCTATATAATAGAGGAACAAGAATCTCTGGTTATTCACAATATATGTGACATAACAAAATCTCTAGTTATGCATGTCAATCATGGCATAACAATTCTCTAATCTTTATGGTTCTTGAAGGACTTCAATTAGACAACTAACTAGGTTCTATCTCTACTCTGTGAGATTGTCCCTTGGGGATAACGTGGAACTAAGGTTATTGATCATTTTCCAGCTGTTAACTTACTGTATATTTCTTTATGACTACTATCTAGTTCAAAAATCAAGTCTTTTTTCTAAACTATGTATATGGGTTCTATTCTAAGTTTAAAAGCTATATCATATACATAAACCACTTTCATAATTCATTCTAACATTCATAAAAGTCTTTAATAATCATATTTGTCATTAACTCTACATAAAATCAGTTTAACAATAATGATCCCATGAGTTTTTATCAAAAATATGTTTCATGCACTTAAACCATAAGTTCACAATGTGATAAACCAACAGTAATATCAAATCTCTTCAAAATAATCTCTAAAACTATATAATACGCAATATGTGATGAAAATAGCTCTAATGACCAACATAGAGATCATAGGTTTGAACCCACTTACTTGGAGAGGTGGGAAATGCAAGATTAATATCAACAGGACTTTGGTAGGTAGGAATGACATAATATCTGACATTGAAGCAACAAAACTCTAGATCAATCTCTAGACAACTCTAATCTAATCCTATCAATGGTGGAAGAGCACCTTAGCATAAAGCAATGAAAAACACAAGATCTAACCCCTAAGAACATGAAAGATTGAAAGGAAAAAGGAAGTAAAATCAACAGCAAGCTTAACTTTGAGCTTTGGAGGGAGAAGGTTGGAGTTAGATTGAGAAAAATGAAAAGAGAAATAGAGTTAGGGATGGGAAATCACGTTTTCTGGGTGAAGGCCGGGTGAGGTTTCATATTTTTGGCTTGGAAACATGAAATGAGGGGTTTTTACATAACCCATGACCATTGTAGCACTCAAATAAGCCCTGCAGTGCTCACCCAAGAGCGTGCCCTTAATATATCACCTTATGTGCATAACCGCTACAGCGCTAATGGTGAGCTATAGTGCTCACCAGAGAGCATGTTTTCCCTATCTATACCACCTTACTTTCTATTAACCGTTGCAATACTCATCTTAGCCCTGCAGTGCTTTCTAAAGAGTTTGTTTATGAAATGTTAGGTTATCATGTAAGTAGGGCCTTTGAAGCAATACGAGTGGATCCTAGGGGACCCCAAAGCCATACTAAAATTGTCTCAGGATACATGAACCTGAGGTATTACGTAAATCTGATAATCATGTATAAGAATGAGCTTAGTCCTAATAAGTAGTCCATTACATAGAAGTTGGCGAGGCTACGTATGTCAAGGACACATAAAATTAGAGATTCCTTTCGACATGTCAAGGACACATAAAGTTGAGATCCTCTTCGGTATGTTAAGGGAATGTAAAGATAAGAAGGATATAAGATCCCCTTCAATGTACCAAAGGCACGAAAAGATGAGAAAGATGTATATGAGATCCCCTTTGACATATCGAGGACACGTAAAGATAATTTCGCTAAAGATCACTGCATTTATCATATGCATATGCATATTGCATTGAACTATTTGTCTAAGATGTTTTACTATTCTCAAGTATTAGGACCTATGTATATTAAGTGATTAAATGCTAAAAGAAATCCACTTTCGAAGGATGCATTTTGAACTTAAAAAATGAACTTTGAATATGATCATATTTTTCTTAAGAAACTGAAGTGGCTGGGATGATGATAATGACATGGATGTTATTATGTATTTAGGGATGCCTTATTGAGAATTTCACAATTCTCATCCCTATGTTGTTTGTGTTCTTGTGTTGCTTCCAGATTTCTTAAGAAAACAATAAGGCGGCTATATGGATTTCAATATTTAGAGTCCCTTATCAATTTTATTTTGTTTTGTATATATGTTTGTAAATATATAAGAAGATAGCGTATATTATAGCTCATGGAAGTGCTTCACCTTGTATTGGACTTGTATTCAATATATATTTTGTTTCTTTGTTATGAATTAGTTATTGTATGATTCGATCAAATTTGCTATAGATATTTAAGTAAGATCTGCTAAATTGTAAGTAACAACTCAGTAATAATCTGAGTCTAATTTTATGATTTAAGAATAATGTTATACCTAGGAGGATGCTACATTATGGTATCAGAGCAGTTCATCCTTGTAGGACCTTGAGGAATAGACTGGCTATGCTTCCAATGTATAGAAAAGTCATGCTTTGAATCTTATTGGATATTAGGTTTAGCTATGCATAATAGTCTAGTGATACTATAGTTGGTTGCTATTACACTTAGCATGGTGTTGACCCTGATCAACTTAATATCTTTTGTTAGTGTGTTAAGGAACCAATGGCAAACCATAGACATGCTAAGATCGAGAATACTAAGCCGGAAGACATGAGGGGTACTTTTCATAAGATGGCTTCTGGTATAAGGGAATAAGCTACAATGGCAAATTAGATGATAGAGAGATTATATTGGAATGCTAAAAGGAATTCAATAGGAAACCCAAGGGGAGTAGAGGTGGACATAGAATATAAAAAATTTGCTGAGTTTAAGAAGGCCAACCAAATTCCTTTTAGAGGAACTTTCGATCCAAGAAAGGCAGAGGAGCGGATCAAAACAATGGAGAAAATCTTCTCAGTTTCTCGGTGTTGGCCTATATAGAAAATTAGAAGGTGGCCTTTGCTACCTATATGTTGGAAGCAGATGCTCAGTTTTAGTGGAATAGAACTAAAAGATTGCTTGATGTAACATCCTAATTTTTAACCCAATACTCTAGAACATATTTAGGTTAATCATTAGTCTGTTACTTCATAGTTCTCATTTAACTTTGAATTACTTAGCGGAAAATACGGGTAATTTTTTTTTGAAATAAAAGTGAGAGCCGCGTGATGCGATAAGCGGTAAACCATGTATAGTAAAACAAATATCTCACAACATCATAACATAAGGCACAGCATGAACATCACTGAATATCATCTTATATATATATATAACTTGCCCACTTATAAGTGTGGGACTTAATTTAGTATAGGGGAAATGCATAAAAGAAAATACAACATAAAACATGAACATAATCTACTCCCCTACCCGAGTGCATCTAATGGGGTAACCTCTATACAAAAGAAGGTTTATCCCCATCTAAGTGATGTGTGCTCTAACCCGGGCCATCCACGGCCTCCTACTGGCGACTATCTCATGAGCGAGGCAAATATCCGGGAAACTGGGCGAGCTCCTCGGGCGTGAAGAGACGGAACGGGGATCGAGCGGGATCCCCGCGGTATGGCCGCATCTCCGGTCGTCGTGCATGCCTCGGCTGAGTCACGGTGGGCTTGCTATCCTCTCCAAAGTCCATGGGTATGGTGGGGGATGATCCCTCGGAGGGTACCTGGGTGGCCGAATCCTCAGAAGGATCCGTCTCCAAGAAAGACGATGGGCAACGGGGCACGTACTGGGGGTAGTCTCGAGCGGCAGACGCGGACGGTGGGGTACGGCGTAGCCTCTCCTCTTGGGGACGTGCGCGCTCGAACACCAGGTCATCGCCAAAAGGTGAGACGGGGGAGAAACGATGGGAATGTACAGGGGGAGTGAAGGGTCGACCCATGAACATGAATACTCTAACTGTGCATCGACCCACAAAATGGAATGACCCGTGGTTCGGGTCATGGTGCACCTCCCATGTCGGCGTGTCCACGAACACTACGAACGTCGCCATCTGAAGACGTGACGGAAAGGAAGAGATAGAGGGAGTGAGAATCTTGCTAAAGAATCTCAGTAGGGCCTCCTACTACCTAGGTGTCATCATCTACGTCCTCAGGAACCTTGGGTTTATTTATACAAAATGACTGAGTATGTATTAAGTTCATTTTAAACTTTAAAATATATTTTAGCCAAGGTCCATTCATTTTAGGATGATCTTAATGTCATGGATGCAACATAATAGAAAATGTATGCATGGCACTACCTAATGCACATACATAAAACATAACATCAAGCATCATCATTCTTGGTGGCATAAAGTGGCAATAGTAACATTCATATGGGACAAAACTTAGTGACATAATCATAATCATGAAACTTCTCTTCCTCATGGGCCACCCTAAAAGACAATCGAACTGGGGGTGCTCGGCCTAACCGGTGTCACCCAGAACGTGTCATACATCTAGGTTATGAGCTCATACCTTAACTAGTCGTCACTAGTTCTTACTTACCACTTAACGATAAGCGTATCATAAATCATAAATCCCGACTATCTGAGTACGGGTTAGGGGGCAAAACTCTTAGGGGTGCTCGGCCGAACCGGTGTCACCTAAGAGTGTAAAATGGTACCGATGTCACATGAGTTCTATGGAGGTGCTCGGCCGAACCGGTGTCATCCTAGAACCCATCTTAGTACCTTAATTTTCAAAATCTCTTTAAGTCCCCAAATTTGTCGGAAATTCGGCGGCACAACGGTCATTACACCGAATTTCCTTCCAAATTTGCTTTATGCCACATAAACATATAACCTCATAAATTCCTCATATGAATAACATCATCATCATTAGCATACTTCATGCATCATCATAAAACATCCAAACACTTACCCTTACGGTAGCTTATGCTTTGACCCTTACGGGTCTTAATCTTGAGATATAGTTCTCTACATCCGTCGCTCATATCTTTATGCACCTAAGGGCTCATAATTAATCATCATTCCTAATCCTCATGTTCATACTTAAATTTGAAAAGCATAGGGCAGAATCTCTAACTTGTATTTACGGGGTTCTAGAACTTACGTTTTATACCCTTTCTCGATTACATTTTTACTTGAAAGCTATATATTAAATCTAAATCAATTATGAGGCATTCCTATGCTTAAGGAATAATTATTAATCATGTTTATCATGTTGTAAGGGTGCTGGAAAGAATCTAGAAAATTAACTGTTCTAAGAGTTCTACATTTGCATTTTTACGGTTTTCTAGTTACTAGTTTCCCCATAGGTGCTAGAATTCAAATCTAATTCAAATGAAACCAAGTTTTTCATGTCTAAACAATCTAAATCTGATTATGTTCCCATTAAAACAGTTTGGATTAGTTCCATAAACAAATGGGTCAAAACTATGTTAAGTTCTAGCTTTACGGTATTTCTAGTTAGCTAGTTTCTTACCTATCATGCATAGGATCGCTTCTACATCATTACATGATATTTTCACACATTCCAACACATCAAAACATCATCATACAGCATCACACTCATCACGTCAGAACTGAAAACATTTAGCTTAAATGAGAGAGTTAAATTGACATTTCTAGGTACATAAGTTAACTAGTTTCTCTTGGAATCAATCTAGAACTTCTAAAAACTCTTTGCAAATCATTTTAATTCATCAAAAGGCTAAGAGAAGCCTTAGGTCAATGACCAAAATATATTTCATCTCCTAAAAGGGAGTAAAGTCATATCTCATGACAACATAACCTTGAAACGGTTTGTAAAGCTTTAAGGAAAACTTAGAACATAGACTATTGGTCCTTGTAGCTAGATGAAAACTCATTGAAAGTCCATCATCACTACTTGGCCGAAATTATGCATTCAAGGAATGCATTCACATTTAACCTTATCTTGGATTGAAATGGGCAAGTCTTTGAGCTCTAGGTTCTTAAGTTACGACATAAACTAAACGTGCTCATGCTTTTCATTTTTAATCTTACTTACAAAGTAAAGTGATGACTTAAATTTAAGTATGCAAGGCATAAACTTAAACGTGCAAGCTTGAAAGTAAATATGCGAGGCATAAACTTAAACGTGCAAGCTTGAAGGTAAATATACATGGTTCAATTCTTTATTTTAGTGCTCTTGGCCCAACAACAATCGACTTTAAGGCCGAAATAGATAGGCATTCGAGGAATTAATTAAGTGAGGATGCAAGTTCAATTCTTTATTTTAGTGCTCTAGGCCCAACAACAATCGACTTTAAGGCCGAAATAGAAAGGCTTTGAGAATTAAATTAAGTGAAGATGCAAGTTCCATTTTAATCTTTATGTTCTTAGGTGATAGCTTGAAAGTAAAGGTGCATAACAAGAATGTAAATATGAATGCAAGCATAAAATAAATTATGCAAGTTCATTTTATCTTTCTAGAGCTCTTAACAAGACTTTAAAGGAATTTAAACCATAACCCAAACTCATCCAAACAAGGTAAGGTCAAGCTTAGAGTTCTTAAAACTCAACATAATATTTTTAGGAAATCAAACCATGAAGCGTAGAAAAATTTAAGGAAATGGCCGAAATCTTCAAGAAGAAAAAGGAACATTTTAAAACTCTAGAGCTCATGATCTTGATGATATATTAACACCAACATCATGAGTCCTCATCATTGAGTTCATAGAGCCATTTTAAAACATCATTAAAGCTAAAGTTCTCAAGAGTTCAAGAAAGGAAAAACTAAAAACATTTTTGCTCAAGAACAAAGATCAAGCTCTAGAGTTTGTTTCAAGTGATGAACATCATCATGAAACTCTCATCATCAAGCTCTCATTCCTTTGTTCTCCAAGGCCTATGGCCGAAAATGAAAAGGAAAAAGGAGTGGAAATGAAGTTCTAAAAAGAAACAAGAGAAACTATGAACATCAAGCTTGAAACAAGAACTTTGAAGAAAAGAATACATGAAAGAAAATCCCTACTTGATGTGATGAACTTGAAGATGGAAGAAGAAGATGAAGAAGATGAAGAACTTGAAGAACTCCAAGAACTTGAAGAACTCCAAGAACTTGAAGAACACAAAAACTTTGAGAGAAAAAGAAAAGCTTTGAGTGTTCCTAAACTTAGCAAATGATCTAAAAGTGGTGCAAGCTCCTCAAGGCATTCTATTTATAGAGAAATGAAACAAATGGAGGGTGCTCATGGGGGAGGATGGCTTTCCATGAGGTGCAGAATGGAGGCATTCCATGAGTTCCATGAGGTGAGATAATGTGTTCTTGAGGCATGGTGAGGTATGGCTCAAAGTATGGTGAGGTATGGTTCAAGGTATGGCCTCAAGCATGGTTCTTTGAGTGAGAAAATAATTAAACATGTGGTCAATGGGAGAGGAGGTGGCCGAAATGCATCAGCCCATGGGGGAGGGTTCTTTGCATTTTAATTGTGGTTTAGAGTTGTGTTTAGGTGTATCTTTGATTATGCTTAAGATTAGGAATTTGTAAGAAAGTGTTTAGGTAAGAGAAATGGATAATTAAGGTGGTCTAGACATAATTAAGGAGTGGTCTTGCACCATTAGTGAGTTAAATCCTCAATTTAGAGTCTAAACAACTCTAGACACATTTCCTTGATTTAAGGAATTGGAGAGAGAAAACACTATTCAAGATTCCAAGACTAGGAGTCTTGAGTTCTAAAAAGGGATTTAAGTTTAATCTAAGCAATTTTAGGTTCTAATTAACTTTAATAAATTATTTTGACTCTAGATTAATTAGGGAAATTAATTAATCTTCGTTTAGAGTCTAATATTGCTTAGGTTTGCTTAATTACGTCATTAAACTCAAAAACACTATTCTAGGGGCAAAATCGTAATTTTACACTAAAACTGCCCGGGGCCACCGGGACTTGAACAGAGACCTCTAGACACATGAAAACATGTTTTTAAACCTCTGGGGAAAGTTCCGGGCTCAAAAGGCACCTTTACTCGCGTAAAAACGCTATAGGGGTATTTTGGTCATTTTGACCTGAAACTGCGGAAAAACGAAATTTTCGCTTCCGAAAGCATTCAAAGGCCATTCAATCCCCTTCAAGCATTGAGTTGACCTTTCGAGGATGACCGAGTTGGTTACCCTCGAACTCGGGTCAGGAAATGACCTCAGGGGCATTTTGGTCATTTCCCTCGGACAGAAAAATCGGGGTGTTACACTTGAGGCTTCGCATTCTGCAATCACTTAGAATATTTTCAAGGAATCCTTCTACCAGAGGTATTTTCCTACTTCGGTATGGAGTGCAAATGAGGTAGAGTTTATGAGGCTTAAGTCAAGAAACAAGACGTAGCAGAATATGTTAGCTTCAGAACCCTTCAAAAAGCTCTAGTTCTTAATGTTTTGAGTAATAACATAACCAATTTTGTGAAAATATTTTGAAGAAGGACTAATATTTTCTTTGAGTTTCTTGAAGCAATAAACAAGTCTTTTTATGTTAGTATACACGTGTCTTAAAAAGAGAATATTTTCACAATGACATGTGCAAACCTATTTTAATCTCATTTGAAGAGATTGAAACTTAATGAAAGTAAAAAATATATCGTGAAATGAACGTATATATGCTTAATGGATAAAAGAAACTTCCCAAGCAAAAGAAACCAAGACTCAAATCCCCAAAGAGTAACACGTGACTTTAGAAAGTGCATTTTAAAGTGAAGATTCCAATCCGACTCTAAAGCAAGTGCGTTCTACTATCTTCAATCATCAGGATTGTAAATATTTGATTCATAACAAGCTCTAATTAAAGCATAGAAGATCAGAGAGAAGTCCAGAAACTGAGACGGCATAGTGACAATATAGTGAGCTACTGGTCATGGATTAGCTTATTGAAGCTAGTTAAAGACTACTCGGGTCTGATAGTAGAGTAAACTACTGGTCACTGGTAATAACTTAACAAGACTATTGTAAAAACTATCTAACTTTCTCCACCATTTATCAACAAAATCTCAATAAAGCTTGGAAGTGTATTAAATATGAAGGTGGACTACGAGAAGACATTGAAGATGCTGTCAAGCTTTTAGAGATTAGAGACAAAGTTGCCTTAGTAGACAATGTCAACTAGTGGAAGGATATAACAAGAAACTGGTGATTGCTAAGTTTACTAGGGACAACTCTGAGAAAAGATTGCCACCTGAAGGTCAAGACTATGAGTAAGCCCTGCCCTTAAAAAAGTAGTTTCAACCAAGCCCATATGAGGATGAACAGCAACAAGAGCCAACCATGAGATAAGACTGCCCAGGATGTGGAAAGGACTCGAGAGTAAGCTTTGCTTGGCTGGGCAATACGTGTGCTACCACTATGGACAATCAAGGCATAAAATCAGGTAGTGCCTAGAGAAGTATCCAAAAGCAACTGCAAAACCGCAACCCTAGAATAACTGAAGGGACATTACCGCCTGAAAATCCAATCCGAAGTAGGAACGTTTTTACTACGTTATAGGATTTAATTGTCACCTTTTGATTGGTTGTGTGTGAATTTCTTGTTTGAATTGTGTAAATTATCATTTGAAGTCAATGTGAAATGAATTTTGAGGGTAAAATTTTTTTTTAAGGAAGGTAGTATTGTAACAGAGAGAAATTTATTTCAATTTTTTTTGAGCTTTATTAAATAGAATTTTCATGAATCTAGTAGAATCAATCATAATGAGAATGGCTCAGAAAAAAATATGAATAGTAACCTTGTGGGGTTGTTGGGACCACCGAAGCACTAGAATCGGGATTAGAAAATGCTTGAGACTGAGAAAAGATAGAATTAAGCTTAGGAAAGGTTAGGAATGAAAATTTTAGATGCAGAATTAAATTTTGGGTAATATTTGTTTTACGAGTACAGTATTTTACTCGTTTAATAAAATTATGATATGCAGTTTCTTATACCGTATGAAACTTGTAGTGCAAGTTGCCACCTAACTTGACAAGTGTGTAGTTTAGGAAAGGCCACACCATGTCTTTTACCAAGAACCAATAATAGCCATACAAAAATTATAATTTTTACTTTAAGGAAACAATTTTTATGGTAGAAATTAATACATATGTTATCTTAAATAAATAAAATAAAAAACTTATAATTTCTTTCCCAAAATTTTCATCCAGCATCCTCCTCATATAGCTATCTTCATTTTCTTCCTCTAGAAAATACAAAACCCTAGCTTGAAATCCTAAGTTACACTCAAAAAGTCCATAATCAAAAGCACAACTTACATACTATCCTTTGTAACTCCCAAATCAACTCTTTATAAGAAATCCTCACCTCACCATACAATTAATTTTAGCTGCTGTAAGTGCTGCTTAAATAGAGGATTTGATTGGTTTAGATCAAGAATTGGTGTCAAAGCTTTTGAAGAAAACCATTGAACATGAGCAAAATCTTGAAAGAGCCAAGTAGGGTTTCATTAACCTTTTTCTTTGCAAAAAATAGTTCTAAAATTATTTGACTGATTGGGCTTGAAAATTTTGGTTTTGTTGGCTGCTCATACATAGATAATGATGTGTTTAAATGGATGGAATGCTTTGATATTGTTAGAAAACCTTTTTTCTCAAAAAAGTTTTGAGCTGTGTGTTGTAAACTCAGATTTCAAGCAAATAGGTGAAAATATATGATTTTTGTCACTTAGTTAGAGACAAGATTTTTAGCTAAAATTTTTATAAAATGAAGCTAACATATTACGATGCCTTAATTATATTTCTTGACTCATTTTAAGTACTTTGGCTATTTTCAAAAATTCAAGAACTGAGCTGGTTAGGGATTTTGCTTGAACAGCCAATTCTGAAGTATTGAATTTGTCTAATTTTGTTACTATATTGAATGATCGAATTTTGAGTTAAAATTTGTACAGGGTATTAAGGACATCTTGAAGTCCAACCCTGAATTTTTGTAAGATTTTTTATTTGGCTAAAAATAAGTATATTTTGATCTTCAAATTTATATAATTTTGTTAATATGACTAGAGACCTTTTTTTATTTGAAATTTTTACAAGGTCTCATAGACATATTGAATTAACCCTAAAAAATAGTTTTACTCTATTTTAATGATTTTTAGTATCTGATCCATAATTTTCTTTAGAACTGAAATTCTAGACAGCATGCTAATTTGTTGAATACATGATGAAATGTTAATGACTTGATGTCTAGTATACTATGTGAATTTAATGATGATGTTACACATATGTAAATATGAGTGCTCATGATAAATGCTCTTATATGAAAAGAAGATTAAGATTATAGCTTGAGATCATGAGTAGTATGTGTGCTTGATGTATTAAGAAACTCAGAAATTGATGCTGATGCATATATGATCGTGATGCTTATATATGTGACATGGAGCATGATACGTGAAACCAGATATTGTAACATCCTAATTTTTAACCCAATACTCTAGAACATATTTAGGTTAATCATTGGTCTGTTACGTCATAGTTTCCTTTTTTCTTTAAAATACTTAGCGAAAAATACAGGTAAATTTTTTTTTTGAATTATAAAAGCAAAGTGAGAGCCGCGCAACATGACGTACAATGAATGACCTATGAGGCATAAAGGCAACAAAATAAAAATCCAAATAAACATGTCATGAACATCCGATCATAAAGCATGTAATTGCATAGCATAATAAAACAAACTGCATAAATAGATATATAATATGCCCACTCAAAAGCAGGACTTAATTTAGTACAACATAAAGCGAATATAATCGAAATGGAAATACATGGAAAATGAAAATACAATAGGAGGCATAAAGAAACTCTCCTACTTTAGTGCGCCTACAATGGATAACTTCAAAACAAAAGGAGGCTATCCTAGTCTAGTCAGAGCTCGGGCACCAAAACACGATTGTCGTCTCCTACTGTGAGCCTCTCTGGAAAGGAGGGACGTATTTGATCCACTGGGCTATCTATGCCGGGGTAGCTATATGCTGCATCGGTCGGGCATGAGCTCCACGGCGGGGAATCATCCTCATCCGCCCTCCACGTATCGGCTGAGTGACAAAAGCCTCGCTACCCTCCCCAAAGTCCATCGATATAGTGGGGGAGGATCCCTCGGAAGGTACCTGAGTGGCAGAGTCCTCTGAAGGGTCTGTCTCAGAGAATGATGAGGGGGACCGGGGCACATATTGTGGGTAGTCCCGGATGGCAGAAGCTGTCGGTGGGGTGCGGCGGATCCGCTTCTCTCTAGGGCGTGCACGCTAGAACACGAAATCATTGTCGAATGGTGAGGCAAGAGAGAATCGGTGAGTATGTATAGGGTGATTGAAGGGTCATCCAACGAACATGAACACACGAACGACACAGTGACCCACAAAATGGTATGACCCGTGGTCCAGATCATGATGCACCTCCCATGTCGGGGTGTCCACAAAAATCACGAATGTCGCCATCTGAAGACGTGATGGAAAGAAAAGATAGAGGGAGTGAGAATCTTGCTGAAGAATCTCAGTAAGGCCTCCTACTACCTAAGTGTCATCATCTACGTCCTTAGGAACCTTGAGAGTTTAGTGTATAAAATAAGTGAGCATGCATCAAATTCATTTTAAGCTTCAACACATAGTTAGCCAAGGTCCATTCATTTTAGAATAATTCTTAATGTCATGGATGCAACATAGTAAAGAATGTATGCATGGCACTTACTTAATGCAAGAATATTCATCATAACATCAAGTAACATCCTAATAGTGGCATAAAGTGGCAATTAAAATCTCAGGTGGGAAAACTTTGTGACATAATCATCATACTTTACTTTCTCATGGGGCCACCCTAAAAGACATTCATTCTGGGGGTGCTCGGCCGAACCGGTGTCACCCAGAATGTGTTACATCTCTAGGTTATGAGCTCATACCTAACTAGTCATCACTAATTCTTACTTATCCCTTACCGATAAGCGTATCATAAATAAATCCCGACTCTCTAGTACCTCTTGGTGGTGTTTGGCCCAACCGGTATCACCCAAGAATACATCTTGGTACTAATGTCACATGAGTTCTTGGAGGTGCTCGGCCGAACCGGTGTCATCCAAAAACACATCTTAGTACCTCATCTCTCTTTAAGAAAATCTCATAGGTTTTTCAAAAACTTTCTAAGTCCCCAAATTTATCAGAAACTCGGCAACATAACAGTGGCACGCCGGATTTCTTCCAAATTTACTTTATGCTACATAAACAATCAGAACATGTATCCTCAATCATAATTTCATGCGTTGACATGATCATTCTCAAATAAAGCATACATCCTCGCGTAACATAAAAGCTTATTATGTCCTTGATCTTACGATATCTTATGCTTTGACCCTTACAGGCCTTAAACTTGAGATGTAATTATTCTATTGTTCTCTATCAACCTCTTATGCACCTAAGGTTCACAACTAATAAATTTTCACTAGCATTTATGTTCATTAATAAATCTGGCCAACATCATACTCTAAGGGCAGAATTTCATCTTTATGATTACGGGGTTCTAGAACTTACGTTTTAGACCTTTTCTCGGTTCCGTCTTCGCCTAAGGCGCTATAAATTAAATCTAAACCAATTATGAGGTATTCCTAAGCTTTTGAACTATTTATAAATCATGTTTCCTACATTATAAGGGTGCTGTACAGAATCAGAAAATTAAATGTTCTAAGAGTTCTAGAATTGCATTTTTACGGTTCTCTAGTTGCTAGTTTCTCTATAGGCTCTAAAAATCAATCCTACTTCCAATGTTACCAAGTTTTTCATATTTAAACAGTCCTAAACTGAAGGTTAACATACTAAAATAGTTTTGGCAAAAGCTAAGAATTAATGGGTTAAAACTATGCTAGAACTCAACTTTATGGTTTTTCGGTTAGACTAGGTTCTTGCTTAACATGCATAGAAAGGTTCTTACCTCAACACATATAAATTTCACACATTCTAACATGTCAAAAAATCATCATACAATAGTAAACATGTAATGGCAGAACCGAATTCATGCATATACATATCTTGCATAAAATCTCATTTTTAACAAGCATAGGTTGTTAGTTTCTCCTTGAATCGTTTTAGGACTTCTAAAACTCTTTTGCAAAACATTTTATCTCGTAGAAGAGGCTAAGGACAATCATGAGGCAGTGACTGATTTAAAACACTCTTGGAAGAAGTTTAATTTACAAATCTTGTTGATCATGACCTTATGGAACTCTTAAAAACATAGGAAAACTTTTGAACATAGATTGTTGGCCCTTGCAACTAAATGAAACTTATTTTGAGTTTATCAACATCACATGGCCGAATTTACAGCCTTGGGTGTAACACCCCGATTTTCTGTCTGAGTGAAAAATGACCAAAATGCCCCTGAGGTCATTTTCGGCCCGGAATTCGAGGATGGCCGGGCCGGCAGTCCTCGAAGGGCCAACTCAATGTTTGAAGGGGATTGAATGACCCTTTAGTGGTTCCGGAGGTGAAAGTCTCATTTTCTGCAGTTCCGGGTCAAAATGACTAAAATACCCCTATAGCGTTTTACGTGGGTAAAGGTGCCGTTTGAGCCCGAAACTTTCCCCAGAGGTTTAAAACCATGTTTTTACATGTTTCAAAACATCTGTTTGAGTCCCGGTGGTCCCGGGCAGTTTTAGTGCAAAATTACGATTTTGCCCCTAGAATAGTATTTTTGAGCTTAATGATGTGATTAAGCAAACCTAAGCAATATTAGGCTCTAATCGAAGATTAATTAATTTCCATAATTAATCTAGAGTCAAAATAAATTATTAAAATTAATTAGAACCTAAGATTGCTTAGATTAGATTTAAATCTCTTTTCTAAAACTCAAGATTTCACTCTTGGAATCTTGAATAGTATTTTCTCTCTCCAATTCCTTAAATCAAGGAATTGTGTCTAGAATTATTTATACACTAAAATGAATTTATAGCTCACTAATGATGCAAGAACACTCTTTAATTATGTCTTGACAACCTTGATTACCCATTTTCTCACCTAAACACTTTCTTACAAATTCCTAATCTTAATCCTAATCAAAGATACACCTAAACACAACTCTAAACCACAATTAAAATACAAGAAACCCTCCCCCCATGGCTGATGCACATTCGGCCATCTCTCTCTCAATTACCACACATGTTGAATTGTTTCTCACTCAAAGAACCATGCTTGAGGCCATACCTTGAACCATACCTCACCATACTTTGAACCATACCTCACCATGCCTCAAGACCACATTATCTCACCTCATGGAACTCATGGGTTCCCTCCATTCTGCATGGCCGAAGCCTCCCCCTCCATTTACACCCTTCATTTGTTTCATTTCTCTATAAATAGCTTGCTTGGGTGAACTTGTATCATTTTGGGTTCATTTGCAAAGAGTAAGTTTTCAAAGAAACACTTCAAAGTTTCCTTTTTCTCTCAAGTTCAAGTCTTCAAGTTCTTCAAGTTCTTCATCCTCTTCTCTCATTCCAACCTCCTAATCACTAGGTAGGGATTTTCTTTCAAGAGTTCTTTCATTTAAAGTTCTTACTTTCCTTATGTGTTCTTTGTTTCTCTTGAATCCTTTTTAGAACTTCTTTTCTTCTTCCACTCTTCTTTGTTTTTCGGCCATGAGGCTTGTGAATCAAAGAAATGAAAGCTTGATGATGAGAGTTTCATGATGATGTTCATCACTTGAACAATCTCTAAAGCTTGATCTTTGATCTTGAGTTAAAGGTGTTTTTAGTTTTTCTTTTTAAATCTTTGAAACCTTTCACTTTGATGATATTTTAAAATGGTTAACATGAACTCAATGATGAGAGCTCATGATGTTGGTGTTAATGCATCATCAAGATCATGATCTCTAGAGTTCCAAATGTTTCTTTTCTTCTCCAACAATTTCGGTTCTTCTTCCTTTTCTTTCTTTGTGGTTTCAGCCATGTTGACCAAGGGAACTCACAATGGCTTGATGATGAGAGCTTCTAGATGATATAGAACACAATGTGCTTAATGCTCTAATATATGTAAATGATTTGATACATAATGTGTAGATGCTCTGATACAAGATTCATTGATGCTCAGATACATGTTATGCAATATATCAGTGTGCAAACTTATTTGAAAACCATATCATATATTTCAAGTGCTGATTTACAAAATTCCATACTCTGATACCTAAGTGAAGAGTTTCTTAATTCTCAATATATGCTTAACTTTGCTCTTGCTCTGATTTAATTAGGGCTAATCCCTATTGAGCTTTAAAATCCTAGAACAGTATATACTGATTCTTTTAAGGTTTCTTTGAGCATCAAAAACTGCATACGTATCAATCTATTTTCTTTACCACTCAAATACTCTATTACATCACTTTATATACATACACAAGTATCTATTTTGAAAATAAGTTTGGATAAAGAAGCGTTGAATAAGAGGACTAATCAAGATAAAATATCACAAGTATTACTTGTTAGTTATTCAAGCACGTGAACTTTCGTAAAGTCTTTTAATGGCTGAAAATCAAGCTATTCATATAAGTAGGGCTCAAACGATGTTTCGTTTATATATACTGTAACACCCTAGTAATTAACCAGATACACCTAGGTTGAATCTGATTAATGACTAGACTTTACTCCTTGCTTTGGTTCTTTCTTCATAATTTGAAAATACTTAGTGAAATTACGAGCCATTTTTTTTTTTTAAACACATAATTGAAAACATGAGCCGAGTACAACGTGAACGAGTAAGCGGGGTATAATAAGACGTTTAAGAATATATCACATCATATCACTTAGGCTCCATCATATAACATCCATAAGCACATTATAGCATATATTTACATACAATAACCTCACTCAAAGGGTGGGTTATGTTCATACATCATTATCTTATGCAAACCCATAAAAGAAAATATACTTAAGGAAATACATGCCCCTAAACTAGATAACTCCATAAGCCGGGAAGGTTATCCTAAAACTAGGGTGCATGATCACACATAAATCTACTAAGAACCTTCTATGGCCACCGTCCCGAAATGGGGGAATAAATCCGATCCATCGATGAGCTCCTCGGGGCGGGACACCACGAGATGCACCAGGCTGAGGTCGCATGGACGGCCTTCTCGCTAACCTCGGCTGAACAACTGTTTCCTCACTACCCTCTCTTACACGTGTGGGAGTAGGAGCAGAGCTCTCAGAATATACATGAGTAGGAGTGTCCTCTGAAGGATCAGTTTCAGAATATCTCGTCTCGGGAACATACTATGAGAATCCATGGACAGCAGATGAAGCGGGATAAGAACGTAACATCCTTTCATCAAGTGGACGTGCATGTTCGAAAACCATTTCATCGCCATAGGGAGAAGTAGGAGAAAATCGATAACTAGGGACAAGATGTGCAAATGGATGACCTATGTAAATAAAAACACGAACTCCGCACCTCCCTTCAAAATCATACGAGGGATGCACGGGATCATAGTGGAATTCCCAAGTAGGGGTATCAACGAGCAGGGCGAATGTCGCCATTTGAATCTGGAGACAATGACGGAAATAAAGAAAAGGGAGTGAGAATCTTGCTAAAGAATTCTCAGTAGGGTACCTCCTTCTACAGTGTCATCATCAAAGTCCCTAGGAACCTCGGGATTATTCTAAAATAGTGAGCATGCAAAGATTCATTTTAAGTTCGGACAAATACTTAACCGAGGTTCGTCAATTTTTAATCATGCGTCTTATAATGCATCTTATTCTTAACATGTCATATTTACAATGAACATTTCCTTTATCATTACATCATATTCCTCATCATCATTATCAAAATAACATGCATAAAAGAACGTCATATAATATTAGCTACACATGGACACAGTGCACATATTTCATTTCTTTAGTGCCTTTGATGACTTAAAATCTTATCATCATCATTATTTTCCTTGGGCCACCCTATACTCCACCCTTTTGGGAGTAATTTAGGTTATGAGCTCATATTTTACTAGTCGTCACTAGCATATACTTATCCCTTTTGATAAGCTAAAGTCCCGACTCTACCCTTTTGAGAGAACGGGTTAGGGAGCTAAAATCACCTTTTCACCACCTATAGTCTAATGGTTCCAAAGGATCATTTTCTTATAAGTTTAAGTCATCATTAAATCTTTGCATGTTATATCATAATACAATTCATAAACATCATAACATTTTCTCATTTATAGTCTTAAGCTAGAATAATATATATCAACTGTAATCATGCATATGGGAGATTCCCAGGAAAGAGAGGTGGGTGACAATGGACACGCTTAAATACCAAGTCTTTCCTTAGCCAGAACCTTTCCAAATTACACTTTTACAATGATACACTTTCTTCTAGCAACAAAGGTAAATTTTACATAATAAAGAACATTTCATGTACAAGCATTCTCATTATTTGCAACAAAGAACTATAACATGCAAGCCAGGAAATCATTCAATGATATCAAGTACTTAATAAGCATCCAATCCTTACATAGAATTATCAATTATAGAACTAATTAGTTACTAAACCAATTATGAATCATTCTCTTAACAATAAACCATAATTATCACAACTTCAATCATATCAAATCATTATCACACATTGATACTAAACTCGGATCGCTGGCGAATCATGAACCTCATGCAATTACATAGAATCATATTTTAAGTGCATATAAAATACTAGTTCCCCGTAAAATCCTTGCAAAGCCTTAAAACTCATTTAGAAACTAGTTCTTTTGTCAAATTTGGGAGGATCTTCACAATTAAAATTCTCACTTAAGATAAAAGGAGTAAGTCTTGAGCTTTAGAGATTTAGGTGACATCTTAGAATTATAAACATGCTATGCAACCTTATTTTAATCTTATCTTTATAAGGTGATAGCTTGAAATTATAAACATGATATGCAATTCCATTTCTTTATCTTTAAGATTTAAGGTGATGACTTGAAAATTAAACATGATGCAAGAACTTGAAATATAAACATGATACAAGAAACTGGAGCGGCGGTAATCCGCACAAGACCAGCAGAGGGAGAAGAAAATATTAAGAAACCGGAGCGGTAGTCCGCACAGACCAGAGAGAGGCAGAAGAGAATATTAAGAAACCAGAGCGGCGGTAGTCCGCACAGGACCAGTAGAGGGAGAAGAGAATATTATTATTACATCTTTTTAAGCTCCAATCTCAAGACTTTTTAAAGAATAAATTCTTTAACTCCAATAATCATATTTCTTTGCTTGTGATACATGGGCAAGTCTTTGAGCTCTAGGATCTTTAGGTGATGGCATAAAATAAACATGCCATGCGTTGATTCTTTTAGCCATTATAAAATATAGTGAGAGCATAAATTAAATATGAGATGCAACCCTCTTTATTATCTTGAAAGATTAAGTGATAACTTGAAACATAAACATGAGATACAAGCTTGGAATTTAAACATGAGAAATGCAAGTTCATTTATTCATTCTTGAAAATTTAGTGATGACATAGAAGGTAAACATGGTTATGCAAAGCATAAACTTAATCATGGATGCAAATTCATTTTGTTTCTTTACTAGAGCTCCTTCAAGACTTTAAAAGAATTATAAATTCAACCCAATACATATCTTAACAAGAAATAAAACATAAAAGGAAAAATACATCTTTCAAGTTCTAAACTAAAAATCTTTGTTTTAGCATCATAAAGCATTATTCTTTAAAGTTTTGCATCAAGTGGAATTTTCAAGCTTTAGAGGCCTAACTTGTGATGGATTTACAACCCACCCTCAAGGTCCTCATCATCAAGCCATCATCTTAGTTCCACCTAGGCCATATGGTTGAATTGGTTAAAGAAAAATTGAAGAGGAAAACCAAAATGAAAAGCTAAGGCAAGTTCATAATTTCATCATTTTGAGCTAAAAACACAACTCCTCAAAGCATAGAAATAAATTTAGAAACTACTCCCTACCTAATCTGAGTTGAAGAAGAGGAAGAGAACTTGGTTTCTTGAAGTGAAATGAAACAAAATCTCTTTGAAAAATTGAAGAAAGAATTCAGCCAAAGAGGAGGAAGAAAGAAAGTTTTTGGTGCTCCTAAAAACTAGTTATGAACCAAGCATTCCAAGACCACTCAAGCAAGCCTATTTATAGAAGATTTTGAGGCTTCTAATTGGCCAAAATGATGAGGTAGTGGACGGAATTTTGCAGGAGAAATAAGGGAGGAAAAATCATTTTAGACAAAGTTGTATGAAATTAAGGAATTATGTCTCTTATGGTGACATTTTGGCATTTTGTTTTAGTGCAACTTTTGGTAATAATTCAGCTGCATAATGGCATCAATAATTTCGTCCATTACAGCCCAAAGAAGTGAAATTTGTGTGTTCCATGCATTATTTAGGTGTAGGCAAGGTATTCATGTAATTTAGAGAATTTACTGCTAAGGGTTTAAGTGAATTAGTAAGCAATTTGGGTGTTTTTGAGCAATTTTGGGTTCTAATCAATCTAAATACATAATTTTGACTATAGATTAATATTTAGAATTTAATAAGCTTTAATTTGAGCCTAATATTGCTTAGGTTTCGATATACGAATCAAAAATCGAAATTCATAAAGCGCCAAAAACAGGGGCAAAATCGTACTTTCACTTAAAAATTGCCCGAGGCCACCCGAGCTTAACCAATGGTTAATCATGGCTTAAAAACACATTTTAAAACATTTTAGTGAGGTTCGGGCTCACGGCACACATCGGAGTTAAAAGCAACCTTGAGGCGTTTTGGTCATTTCGCGCGTCGGAACTCAAGATTGAGATCCTTCTGCTCTATTAACACACATAACACAAACAATCCCTTATTATCCTCAAAATATCCCGTTGAGAATAGGTGGGGCCCACGATCCTCATTTTCTGAGTAAAATAACTTCAGGGGCATTTTGGTCATTTTATACGTACAGAAATTCGGGATTTGCGACTCTCGCATGAATCGTTCCTAACCTCTCTTCTAATGTTATATTCCTTTATTGAGGATTGTTCGGCCTCAAATCTTATGTAATAATTACCCACGATAATTCGGTAATTGAGTAATTTCTAATGACAGTAAAAATTACAGTAAAAATTGGGGCGTTACATATACTGCTCTGATACCTTTCAGAAAGTACACTGAGCTACTCATGAAAATTTATAATAGCTATGATTTAAGTCACTTAAGGCTATAAAACATTTTGGATGTTATTCATATCATGTCTTGAGAAAAGAACTTCTTGAAAATCACATTCTATGATAAGTTAAAAGAATATTAATTATTATGTTGGACTTTCAATAATATTTCTTTCAATATCTCTTCAAAAGATTTTCTTCAAATTAGTTTGTCATCCTTTCTGAAAGCTTTAATGCAAAATGTTTTGAATGACAACAAAGCCAATTTAAGGAAAATATTTTGAAGAATGACTAATATTTATCTTGAGTTTGTTGAGTAGCTAAATAGGTTCTATTGTTAGCATAACAAGGCTTCATTAAGGAAAAATAATTTTTCTTTACACGTGCAAACATGCTTTATCTCATTTTAAGATATATGAACTAAATGAAAGTGATAATTATATCCAAAAATGAGCTTAAAATGTCTAACGATTTGAAGAAAAGCAACCAGAACAAGAAACCAGGATTTGGGACTTCATAAAGTAACACTGGACTTCAAAAAGTACACCTGAAATTAAGATATCAATTAAATACTGAAGCCAAAGTGTTCTACTATCTTCAACCATAACTTTCGTAATGCTTTGATCATCAACAAGCTCTAATTGAAGACAAGAAAACCAAAGATTCATCAAGGAAATGTTACCATACTTCAGAAGGCTCATGTACAGTAAGACAGTGTGCCTTACAAGAAAAGGACAGAAATTCAAAATTCAAATTTGAATTTGAAATGTCAAAACCCAGTGTCAGAACTAGCGTGACATCTCTTTTGCCATCGTGATCAACTGCCCCAACTTCTAAAAGAAAGAGTTTAAAAACCACGTTCGAAAGTAAGAATAGTTTCTGAATGGACATAAAAAATCTCAACCTTACAACGGCTTTTGCAATAGCTCTAACAAACATATAGGCTACTCTTCTGCACTACTTTTTCAAGACACAAATGGATAATCAACTCATGTTACTTGGAGATCTGATCAAGGGAGACGATCACAAGGATGACCATCTATAGATAGAGATGCTGTGCTCTCAAAGAAAAAATCACAGATGAGATACAAAGAGTAAAAACTCTGTGAAAATTTCTCCTTAATTTCTTATAAAGCTCATTGCAACTTGTAATCATTTTCCTTGCTTGTAAAAATCTTCTTTCTGCATTCTTTCATTATACATACATTCTTCCAAGGAAGAATAGCTAGAAAGAAGTCATTCAAGTTCTTCCTAGGTCTTTCGCTATAAATCTTAAGGAAACTTGAGTGTAGGTTAGTTCAACTTGCAAGCCTAGACACAAACCTTTAAAATCTCAATCCAGTAGTGCTTGGTGTGAGTTAGCTTAGAGAGCTAATCAAAGACTACTTACAACGTAATAGTAAAGGTGTTTTACTAGTCACGGTTTAGCTTGGAGAGGCTGGTTAAAGACTTGATTTAGCTTGAAAAGGCTGGTCAAAGACTACTCGGTTCAGCTTGAAGAGGCTAGTGAACAACTACTTGATTTGTAATGGTAGGGGTTGTCTATTGGTCACTAGTGAAAGCTTGGGAAGGCTATTGTAAAGACTATCCTTGTTCTTTCTTTAGTTTGAGAAAGGTTTACTCGAACTCAATTGTTGTTGAGAATTGGATATAAGCAAGTTGGCCGAACCAGTCTAAAAACTCATGTGCAGTATCTCTCTTTTTTCCTTCATCTTTTATTTATTTACTGCATTCATCATATTCATTGTGTTTCTTCTGAAAACTTTATTTTAAGTGTTTAAGTTAACTTTCTTAGTTCAGAAAGCTCACTTTCTAACGTTTGTAATGCTGTTTACACTGCACTTCAACCCCCTTCTCCTGCACTTTCCAACCTACAGATGCTTGTATATGTGACATGGAGCATGATATGTGAAACTAGAGGTCCCCTTCCACAATAAGTCAAGGAAAGTAAACTTGGCTAGAATAAATCTGTATGAGGATCGGAGAAAGTAAATCCCATAATCATGTATAGGAACGAGTTCAATCCTGATAAGGCAAGGCCACTTATTGCATTGAACTATTTGTTTAAGATGTTTTACTTCAATCTCAAGTATTAGGACCTATGTATATTTAAGTGATTGAATGCTAAAAGAAACCCACTTTGGAAGGATGACTTTTTAACTTTAAAAACAAACTTTTAATATGTGTTATATGATCACATTTTTCTTTATAAACTGAAGTGGTTGCGACGATGATGATGAAATGGATATTATTATGTATTTGGGGATGCCATATTGAGAATTTCACAATTCTCACCCCTATGTTGTTTGTGTTCCCATGTTATCCCTAGCTTTCTCAAGAGAACAATGAGGCGACTATTATGGAAGTTCAACATTTGAAATCCCTTATCAATTTTATTTTGTTACGTATATATGTTTGTAAATATATAAGAAGATGGATGTATATTATAGCTCATAGAAGAGCTTCACCTTGTATTTGGACTTGTATTCAATATATACTTTGTTTCTTTATTATATATCTTGGTAGAATTACGAATTACTTATTGCATGATTTGATCAAATTTTCTATAGATATTTAAATAAGGTTTGCTAAATCGTAAGTAACAACTCCTAAGTCCAATGTTATGACTTAAAGATTATATTGTACTTGGTAGGGTGTTACATTATACATTTTTGGAAAATGTTTTCAAACAGTTCTGAGTATTCACTTAGTTCAAAAAGTAACTTTCTGAACTTTACTAATAAAGATTTTCATTGTCTTCAAGTAAAAACTTGATAGACTATGTTTAGTTTTTCAGAATCTTGAAAAGAAGTTAACGTATAATTCAACCCCCTTCTCATGCTATTTTTACCCTACATGGTATTCCCTTCTGCTTTTTCCTAACAGGTTGTCTCAAGAGTAGGAACAGCCACCCTACTTAACCATCTTTCCTCTATGCCCCCCAATATTCCCTTTATCACCATATCACCAAGACTACCCCCTGCCTTAACTGCCTGCCTAATTGTTCAATTGGAATAACCAAGGAGCTACATGGCTTTACCTTCTGCAACCTGCCTAAGAGCCTTACTTCTATGTGGATCCAGAGACCACCCACGTTATAATATATGTGTTACATTTTATCCATACTTTTTAATTAATGACATATAATTCATTACTTCCTTTTCATTAATTGTAGTTGTTATGTGTGTTATGTAGATTGTATGGACCAAGGTGGCACCATGACAACACTCTATTGATGGTTATCTCTTTCAAGGTGGTTATAAATCGAGGCATATGGAGCCATCGCAATACTCTATCAATACGATAGTCTTCCACAGTAGGATTCTCGGGGTACTTCATTTGCAGTTAGGGGTTTATCAATCAGTCTGACTGGGATTTTGGCCAATCTTCTAAAGATATTGGCTAATCATCCACTCAGGGGAAGGCCATTCAATCTCCTTTTTAGACACAACTTGACCTGACTGAGCAACCTTTTAAGCAGCAAAATGTGTGTATACCTCAAATGGAGATACAAGCCCTTAGCTAGACATTTCCATACACAGTATCACCATTTGATATGTACACAGTCCTAGTATCAAGGTAGAGGATATCATAGAATGGTACATGAGGTTAAGAAAGCAGGAAAGGGACAAGGATATGAGGATAAAGAAAAGGGTGATGATGATGAGGGTGGTGGTAATGACAGTGGGGATGATGAGGCAGATGGTGATAAGGGTATGGGTGATCAGGGTGAAGATAATGTGGGAGGTGATGACGAGCGTAAGGATGATAAGGGAGATTGTAAACCCTAACTTTCAACACAATACGCCTAGGACCCATAGTGGTTAATCATTAGTTTTTACCCTTTTTGTGTCAAAACTTTACTTGGTTTTAAACTTTGAAAATAAGTCTATGGAAAATATGACCCATTTTTTTTTTATTTGAAAGACCAAACTATGAGCCATTCGCGTATAAGTTATAGCGCATAAGTATTCGTCATATAATGTGTAATAATAGTACACCTCATCAAGATATTCTTAACCAATCATGACATAACATACACGCAAAATCAGAGTAGAGCATGACATAAAATGAAAGCATTATCATAGCATAACATTAACTATAAATATCATGTCATGTAATAATAACATAGAAGCATTCACCAAGAGTAATACCATAACAAATATACAAAGCCTACCTATAGAGGTTGAGCGTACAATAGTTCAAAAGTTAAACGTAACTATAACATACCTAAACCCATTGTGGTTGTACATCTACCAGGAACTAAGTTATGGACATGCTTGATGACGAGACAACCCTTAACTGACTACAGAATAAGAAGGACTATAACCCTGTTTGCACTGTGCCACTTTGGTCCAAACCATAGTGTAACTCCTGTCCTAACATCTCAAGGAGGTCCATGGACATCACCATTAACCTTGTCTGAAGACAAAGATGGACAAAAAGAGAGTGAGTGAGAAACTTATACAAGAATCTCAGTAGGGTTTCCATCTTTACAAACATCATCATCATAGACCCTAGGAACCTCGAATTTCATTATGAAAACAGTGGACATAAATAAGGTTTATTTACTAAGTTTGAAAGCCATTAGTCGAGATCTGTGTCTTTTAGCTTGAGTATTAATGTCATGGATGCACCATACCACATTATGCATGCAATTCAATGGCTTATACAACATATCACACCAAAATTCTAACAATTGTCATAGCATAAGGATCATAAAACATCATAACATAATCTTTCCTCTTTACTCTCTTAGGTGACTTAACTTTCTTGGTCTCTTCTAAGGGGCCACCCTAATACTTTCTCCTCTTGAGAATTCTAGGTTATGAGTTTATACCTAATTAGTTGCCATTTGTCTATACTTATCCTCTCGATAAGCTAATTTTCGACTCCCAGAGTGCGGGATAGGGAGCATAGGGTCACCTTTCATAAACATTAAGTCTTAGAGTCTAAAGGATCACCTCTTTGGGTCACCACCTATAACCATTAATTGCTAGAGTTTAAAGAATCTCCTTATTGGATCACCTCTCATAACCATTAATTTCTAGAGTCTAGAGGATTATTTCCATGTGTCCTATGTCACGTTTAATCTTAGCATATCATTTAGAGATGCAAAAACGAGCATATAATCACATCCATTATCATAACTTCTCTTTTAACATTTTCATGCTCACAAACTTCATAATTTTTCTAAGTCTACAAATTTGGCGAAAATCTGACAGCATAATGGCTGGGAATGGAGTTTTCCTAAATTTGCTTCCTGTCATATAACATATCCATCATGCATCTCAATTAATTATTCATAATCACAACATGCCACAAATCATCATATCATTAATCACATAAGTATGCATCTCATTTCACATATGTCCATAAGCATATCATCATCAACATCTCATTGAAAAGTAAACATGCTCCTACCCAGTATGCTAAAAATCAAGGACTGGACATGGCTAATGCATATGCTATGCTCAATAGGATATATGTACAATATAGACAGTAATCAAAACTTTCATAATTTAAGAATCAAGCATATATAGTCATCAATTCATAATTTTGCATAATCACTTTAAGTCATATAATTTCCAAACAATTCATATGAACATAGCTCTCATAACATATCATTCACATTAATATCAAGTTATTAATAATTACCCTTTGGCTCCAAAGGGGTCAAAACAGCAATTTCTAAAAGTTCATGGGTCAAAATATAAATTTCCCATTTAAAATGTTTTCTTAAACCAATGATTCTCAAAAATTAATTTAAATTTTTAAAATATCCATACCACTTGAAAATCATTTAAATTCATCTAAAAAACCATTTTGAGCCACTAGCCAAATTTTGTTCTATTTTAGGGGTCAAAGTACAAAGTTTCACATTTTTGGCACTTAGAAAGTGCGAATGCTTCTAAAACTTATTCTTAACATTATAAATGGTATTTTGAACACGTGAACACATTCAAAATCATTAGTAACTCTAATCAAACCCATTTGGCCAAAATTCCATAATGAGAAGTTTAAGACATGATTTTTCACACTTTGTAAAACGATCCAACCTAACACTTGCAATTATCCTTTTAAGCACCTAAGACACCAAAAATAAATTTTACACAATTATCACTAATTTTTAAGCATTTAAATAGTACCAAACAGTAATGAACAGTGCTGGATAGTGCCAAATAGTGTCAAAAATTAAAATTACAAAAGATTTGGAAATTATATTTTTGTTCCTTTCCAATTGCTAGTTTTTCCACAAAAGCCATTCTAAGACATCTAAAACATATGAAACAATTTTTAACACATTTTTGACCATGTAAACATTGCCAAACAGTGTTAAACAGTTCAAATAGTGCTAAGATTGAAATTACCAAAAAGCTCAGAAATTATATTTTTAACTTTTTCTAATTACTAGTTTTTCTCAAAAGTTATTCTAAGACATTCAAAACATATGAAATCATTTAGTTCCTCTTAGAAATTAATTATTACCATTTAAATAAATACCAAAACTTAAAAGTTCATTAATAAGGTTTTATTTACTTAAAAATCACCTTTTTACTCTTTTTGAGTTTCTTGCTCTTTCAAAAAAAATTTGTACACTCTAGATGTAATATCCTAATTTTTAACCCAATACTCTAGAACATATTTAGGTTAATCATTAGGCGGTTACATCATAGTCTCCTTTTTACTTTAAAATACTTAGCGGAAATACTGGTAAAATTTTTTTTTTGAATTATAAAAGCAAAGTGAGAACCGCGCGACATGATGAGTAATAAAGCATGGATGGAAATAAAGCAAGCATCTCATAACATCATGAAATAAAGTAAGTAAAGGCACATCACAATAAAACTGAACTGCATATTTATATAATATGATATGCCCACGCATGGAGAGTTGGACTTAGTTTAGTATAATAAGTAACGAATACATCAAGAGTAAATACAAGGAAAGTGTGACGGAAATCATAAACACAAACTCCCCTACCCAAGTGCAACTAAAGGGATAACCTCTAAACAAAAGAAGGTTTATCCTTATCTAAGTGGTGTGTGCTCTACCCGGGTACTCCATATGTTACATTATGGTATCAGAGTAGTTCGATTCTCATGGAGCCTGAGGATTGGACTGACTATGCTTTCGGAGCATAATGCGGTAAACATGTCATGTGTAGAGCTTGCTAGAGACAAACTATAGGATAGAGATGCATGACCCCTGTTTGTTTGTAAGTGCCATGATAACTAGCTCATTTCACATGAAACGTTGAGCCTGATCAACTCAGTGGTTATTGTCTTATGTGTTTAGGAACCAATGGCACCCAGATGACAGAATAGGACCCCGACCGAGGGTAACCAGGAGGATGCAACTGCTACTACTGTCCGTGACATGGCAAGATCCATGGAGCGGATGTTTGAAAGGATGAACCAACAAGGGGGCACCAGATGTGCTCCCCCTACTGCCGAAATGATCGAGCAAGCAAGGTTCGGTGAATTCCGCAAGGCAAACCCACCGGCCTTTAGAGGAGCCATGGATCCCGACAGAGCTGACGAGTGGATCAAGAACATGGAGAAGATCTACTCTGTGGTCACTTGCTCGGAGGAGCAAAAGGTCACATTCGCTGCCTACATGATGGAATCTGATGCCGAATTCTGGTGGACTGGCACCCAAAGATTGCTAGAAGCTTTTGGTACTGCTATCAACTGGGAGCTGTTCAAGACCTACTTCTATGAGAAGTACTTCTTCGAGTCAGTAAGGAACGCGAAGGACATAGAATTTATGCAACTGACTCAAGGAGGGTCTACTATCACCCAGTACATGGCGAAATTTAAGGAACTCATCAAGTTCTCATGGGAGTTCCAAGGGAACCCTGATGAAGTATGGAAGTGCGTCAAATACGAAGCCGAACTTACGGCGGAGCTGAACTATGCCGTGGCGCACATGGATATCAGGGATTTCCCTACCCTGGTTAACAAGTGCCGCATTCTAGAGGAAGAACAAGAGGCTGCAAGGGCGGAACGTGCCAAGGGGCTAAGACCTCAAGCCCCGAAGTTCAAACCACAACACCAAAACCAATCACAAAACCATTACAACCCCTACCACACTAACCAGTTCAAGCCACAGCAAAACCAACAAAGACCACCCTTTCACCAACAAAAACAACATTAGAGGGTACCATTCAAACCCAACAACAACCCCAAAAACAACAACAACAACAACCACAACAACCGACAAGGAGGGTCCGGCGGGGCCAAGAACAAGGCACCTCAAGGAGCCCCTGCCGCCTACACCAGACATGCACTGGTTATGCTATGCCCCCAGTGTGGGAAAGATCGCGGCAACCGTCCCTGCCTAGCCGGGTACAACGTCTGCTTCAGATGTGGGAAGCCCGGCCACTACGCGCGAAAGGTCCAAAACCTCATCGAAGGTACGTGCGAAATAAATGGTAAACCTTTAATTGTACTTTATGACTCTGGCGCTACACATTCTTTCATTTCGTATACTAGTGTCGAGTTTCAAAACTTAAAGACTTCCAAACTTCCTTTTGATCTTATTGTTTCTACCCCTACAAATCGTCCTGTGAATACTTGTTTTTGTTGTCTAAACTGTCATCTCACTGTAGAAAATAGATCCTTTGTCATAGACTTAATTTGCTTGCCCATGAAAGGTATAGGTGTAATCTTTGGCATGGATTGGCTTCACGCTAACCATGTATTGTTAGATTGTAACACCAAAACAGTTGTCTTTCTTTCCCCCCTAGCGAGACTAGTCAAACCTTGAAACTCTACCTTAATGCCGTAGAGGTCAACTGTAGTGGGAAAAAGACTAAGGGATATGTTCTTCTAGCCGCTAGCGAGGTAGACTTTGAGCAGAACCTAGAAAATATGCCGATAGTAAGAGACTATCCCGAGGTATTTCCGGAAGAGATACCCGAGTTTCCCCCCAAGAGAGAAGTGGAGTTCTCCATTGAGTTGGTTCCTGGAGCAGGACCAATCTCTACTGCCCCCTATAGGATGTCACCTTTGGAGTTAGCCGAGTTGAAAACCCAACTTGAGGAGCTTTTGGGAAAAAGTTTCATTAGACCTAGTGCCTCGCTTTAGGGAGCCCCAGTCTTGTTTGTCAAGAAAAAGGATGGAAGCATAAGGTTGTGCATAGATTATAGGCAATTGAATCGTGTAATGGTGAAAAACAAGTACCCTTTGCCTAAGATTGATGATCTTATGGACCAATTGAGAGGAGCGGTGGTATTTTCCAAGATCGATCTAAGGTTGGGATACTACCAAATTAGGGTGAGAGATCAAGATATACCAAAGACTGCCTTTAGAACTCGGTATGGACACTTTGAGTTCACGGTGATGTCTTTTGGGTTGACGAATGCTCCTGCAGTATTTATGGATTACATGAATAGGATATTTAGACCCTATTTAGATCAGTTCGTGGTTGTTTTCATAGATGATATACTCATCTATTTGAAGACCCACGAGGAGCATGAGCGTCACTTGAGGGTAGTTTTGGAGATCTTGAAAGAGAAAAAGCTATACGCAAAACTCTCTAAGTGTGAATTTTGGTTGGAGGAGGGAGGTTAAGTTTTTAGGGTACGTTATGTCAAAAGGAGGTATAGCCACTGATCCTAGTAAGGTAGAAGCCGTAATGAATTGGGATAGACCAACCACCGAAACAGAAATACAGAGTTTTTTGGGTTTAGCAGGCTAATACCGTAGGTTTATCAAAGGATTCTCCCAAATTTCCCTACCCCTGACCAAGCTAACTAGGAAGAATGTACCCTTCGTGTGGAGTCCCGAGTGTGAGAAGAGTTTCCAAGAGCTTAAGGAAAAGCTAACCACAACCCCAGTTTGGTTTTACCTAGCCCCGATGTACCCTTCGAGGTATATTGCAATGCCTCGGGTAAAGGTTTAGGCTGTGTGTTGATGCAAAATAGGCAAGTGATAGCCTATGCATCAAGGCAACTCAAGCCGCACGAAGTGAACTACCCCACCCATGACTTAGAGTTAGCAGCCTTAGTGTTCGCCTTGAAAATGTGGAGGCACCATTTATATGGTCTAAGGTTCGAAATTTTCTCTGATCACAAGAGTCTCAAGTATCTTTTTGATCAAAAGGAGCTAAACATGAGGCAGAGGAGGTGGATGAAGTTCCTTAAAGACTATGATTTCGGCTTAAGTTACCACCCCGACAAGGCTAATATAGTCGCCGACGCATTGAGTCGAAAGTCATTGCACCTATCTTATATGATGGTCAAGGAAGTTGAGCTAATAGAGAAGATTAGAGATATGAATCTGGGGATGTCCGAGACCAGTGAGGGCATGAAGATGTGCTATCTTACCGTAACAAGTGGGTTTAAACAAAGAGTCATGCTAGTACAAAGGGAAAGTGAGGAATTTATGGAAATCATAGAGGCAGTTAAGGCGGGAAAGCTAAAGGGTTTCGAACAAGGTTCTGATTGGGTATGGAGGTTTGAAGGAAGAATCTGCGTGCCACAAGATGGTGACCTTCGAGAGAAGATCTTGAAGGAGGCCAATAAAAGCCATTTCACCATCCATCCTGGTGTTACCAAGATGTACCAAGATTTAAAAAGGATGTTCTGGTGGCCCGGATTGAAAAAGGATATGGTCGCCTAGGTTAGTAAGTGCTTGGTGTGTCAAAAGGTGAAGATTGAGCACCAAAAGCCGTCAGGTTTGCTGCAACCCCTGTCAATCCTCGAATGGAAGTGGGAGTGCATATCGATGGATTTTGTGACAGGATTGCCTAAGAGGCAAGCTGGCCATGATGCCATATGGGTGATAGTGGATCGACTAACCAAGTCGGCTCACTTTCTGCCTATTAGAGTGACATACTCTTTGGACAGATTGGCTCAGCTATACATCCAAGAGATCATGAGATTATATGGAGTACCGTCGACGATAATCTGGGATAGAGATCCGCAGTTTACGTCATGTTTTTGGGGAGCCTTTCAAAAGGCATTTGGTTTGAAGCTGTGTTTAAGCATGGCTTACCACCCACAGACAGATCAACAATCAGAAAGAACGATCCAGACCTTGGAGGACATGTTGAGAGCCTGTGTTCTGGATCAAAAGGGAAGTTAAGACAAGTACCTGCTACTGATTGAGTTTGCGTATAACAACAGTTATCATGCAAGCATCGACATGGCACCCTACGAAGCCCTATATGGACGAAAATGTCAATCCCCTCTATGCTGGTATGAGCTCGGAGAATAGAGCATGTTAGGACCTGATATAGTGAGGGAAACGACGGAGCAGATCAAAAGAATCCGGGATAGGATGCTTACAGCTCAAAGTAGACAAAAGAGCTATGCGGATAAGCAGCGCAAGCCATTGGAATTCAACGAGGGAGAACATGTGTTCCTTAGGATCACCCCTACTTCAGGCATAGGAAGAGCCATGAAAGTTAAAAAGTTGAGCCCCCGATTCCTTGGTCCTTTCGAGATCCTTCAGAGAGTAGGGCCCGTAGCCTACAAAATAGCCTTACCTCGCAACCTTTCCAATCTCCATGACGTCTTTCACGCCTCCCAGTTAAGGAAATATGAGTCCGACCCTGGCCATGTCCTAGAGCCAGAGCATGTACAATTAAGGGAAGACCTAACTTTCAATCTGCCGCTGACAAGGATCGTGGATCGCGGAGTCAAGCAGTTGAGGAACAAGTCTGTTTCTTTGGTGAAAGTGGCATGGGGACAGGACAAGACCGAAGAATTCACATGGGAATTAGAATCGGAGATGAAGACCAAGTATCCAGAACTCTTCTAAGGTATGAATTTCGAGGACGAAATATTTTTTAAGGAGGGGAGTAATGTAACGCCCCGATTTTCTGTCTGAGAGGAAAATGACCCAAATGCCCCTGAGGTCATTTTCGGCCTGGAATTCGAGGATGGCCGGCCTGGCAGTCCTCGAAGGGCCAACTCAATGTTTGAAGGGGATTGAATGGCCCTTGAGTGGTTTCGGAGGCGAAAGTCTCATTTTCTGCAGTTTCGGGTCAAAATGACCAAAATACCCTTATAGCGTTTTTACGTGAGTAAAGGTGCCGTTTGAGTCTGAAACTTTCCCCGAGAATTTAAAACAATGTTTTTACATGTTTAGAAGCGTCTATTTAAGTCCTAGAAGTCCTGGGCAGTTTTAGTGTAAAATTATGATTTTGCCCCTAGAATAGTGTTTTTGAGCTTAATGACGTAATTAAGCAAACCTAAGCAATATTAGACTCTAATCGAAGATTAATTAATTTTCATAATTAATCTAGAGTCAAAATAAACTCTTAAAATTAATTAGAATCTAAAATTGCTTAGATTAGATTTAAATCTCTTTTTAAAACTCAAGATTCCATTCTTGGAATCTTAAATAGTGTTTTCTCTCTCCAATTCCTTAAAACAAGGAATTGTGTCTAGAATTGTTTATGCACTAAAATGAGTTTATAACTCATTAATGATGCAAGACCACTCCTTAAATATGTTTTGACAACCTTGATTACCCATTTTCTCACCTAAACACTTTCTTACAAATTCATAATCTTAACCCTAATCAAAGATACACCTAAACACAACTCTAAACCACAATTAAAATGCAAGAAAATCCTCCCCCATGGCCGATGCACCTTCGGCCAACTCTCTCCCATTTGCATCACATGTTGAGTTGTTTCTTACTCAAAGAACCATGCTTGAGCCATACCTTGAACCATACCTCACCATGCCTCAAGATCACAACATCTCACCTCATGGACCTCATGGGGCTGCTCTTGTTGGCTGAAACCTTCCTCTCCCTCTTGTACCTTTCATTTGTTTCATTTCTCTATAAATAGCATGCTTGGGTGAACTTGCATCATTTTGGGTTCATTTGCTAAGTGTAAGTTTTCAAAGAGCACTTCAAAGTTTTCTTTTCTCTCAAGTTCAAGTGTTCAAGTTCTTCATCCTCTTCTCTTATCCCAACCTTCAATCACTTGGTAGGGATTTTCTTTCAAGTATTTCCTTTATTTAAGTTCTTACTTGAGTTATGTGTTTAAGGTTTCTCTTGAGTCTTTTTAGAACTTCTTTCCCTCTCCTTTTTCTTCTTCATTTTCAGCCATGGGCCTTTGAGGACAAGGGAATGAGAGCTTGATGATGGGGTTTCATGATGATGTCCATCACTTGAACAATCTCTAAAGCTTGATCTTTGTTCTTAAGTTAAAGATATTTTTAGTTCTTTCTTCTTGAACCTGAAATCTTTAACTTTGATGATGTTTTAAAATGGTTACATGAACTCAATGATGAGGACTCATGATGTTGGTGTTAATGCATCATCAAGATCATGGTCTCTAGAGTTTCAAATATTTCCTTTTCTTCTTAAAAAGTTTCGGTTCCTTTTCCTTTTCTTTCTCCAAATTTTCGACCATGTTGGCCAATGAGGTTCATAATGGCCTGATGATGAGAGCTTCTAGATGATGACTATGTGTTCATCACAATGGGGCCTCTAGAGCTTGAGTTTTAATAAAAATGTTATTTATGACCACATTTCAAGAAAAGAAACTTTGTGTTCTAAAGAACCCTTGAGGTTCACTCTTGTCTTCACTTTATCTTGTTATGATGAGTTTGGGTTGAGGTTTAAATTCCTTTAAAATCTTGTATAAGCTCTAATAAGAAATAAAATGGACTAGCATTCATATTTAAATTCAAGCTTATACATTACATACTTACTTTGAGCTTCGCATTCATATTTATTTTCCAAGCCATCACTTAAAGTTAAAGGATAAAGAATGGAGTGCACCTCATATTTACATCCTTGTCTAGCATATTTACTTTTCATCACTAAAGAACATAAAGATTTAAAATGAGAGCTTGCACTATCACCTAACTAAATCTCAAAGCCTTTCTATTTTGACCTTAAAGTCAATTGTTGCTGGGCCTAGAGCACTAAAATAAAGAAATAAACTTGCATGGCATATTTATTTCAAGTCTTGCATATTTATTTCAAGCCTTGCATATTTATATTTCAAGTCTTGCATATTTACTTTAAGCTCTCACTTTACTTTATAATGAAAGATAAAAATGAAGTGCATAGCATGTTTAAATTATGTCATCACTTAAAGACCTTAGAGCTCAAAGACATGCCCATTTTATCTCAAGTTAAAGTTTAATGTGGGAGCATTCTTTGGATGTATATTTTCGGTCATGTAGTGATGATGAATTTGGAATGAGTTTCATCTAGCTACAAGGGCCAACAATCTAAGTTTTAAGATTTTCCTTAAGCCTCATGAATTTTATGAAGTTAAGACCAACAAGATTTATGAATTTAATCCTCTTTTAGAGAGGGATCAAGTTGGTTACTGACCTAAAGGTGTTTTAGCCTCTTGGACAAAATAAAATGGTTTGCAAAAGAGTTTAGAAGTCCTAAAAATGATTCCAAGAGAAACTAGCAACTTATATGCTTTAGAAATAACAAATTTTGCATCTTTTTGGGACTTAATGTTTCGGTTCTGCCATGATGACTTTGCTGCTGTGTGATGATATTTTGATGTGTTAGAATGAGTGAAAATTATGTATGATGAGGTAGAAACATTTCTATGCATGATAGGAGAGAAACTAGCTTTCTGGAAAAACCATAAAGTCAAGATTTAGCATAGTTTTAACCCATTTATTTTTGGATGCTGCCCAAACTCTTTCAATGGGAATATAATCAGATTAGAATTGTTTAACCCTGAAAAATTTGGTTACATTTGAAGTAGGATTGAATTTTTAGCACCTATAGAAAAACTAGTAACTAGAAAACCATAAAATGCAATTCTAGAACTCTTAGAACATTTAATTTTTAGAATCTGTCCAGCAACGTCATAATATGGTAAACATGGTTTATAATTAGTTCCTAGACATAGGAATGCCTCATAATTGGTTTAGATTTAATTTATAGCGCCTTAATCGAAGACGGAACCAAAAAAGGGTCTAAAACGTAAGTTCTAGAACCCCGTAATTATAAGTTCATAATTCTGCCCTTAAGGAATGGTGTTGCCCAGATTTATTAAAGAGCATAAATAATAGTAAGACTTGTTAGAAGAGAATCCTTAAGATGCATAAGAGGTTGATAGAAAATGATAGATTAATTACACTGCAAGTTTAAGGCCCATAAGGGTCACAGCATAAGATACCGTAGGACCAAGAGCATAATGAATTTTCAATGTAGCTTGTGAACGTATGAGAATGATTATGTGAATGCATGGAATTATGATGGAGGATGCATGTTTGATTGACTTATGTGGCATAAAGTAAAATTTGGAAGAAATTCGGCATGCTGCTGTTATGCTGCCAAATTTCTGACAAATTTGGGGACTTAGAAAGTTTTTGAGAAACCTATGAGATTTTATTTATGAGGTACTAAGATGAGTTCTCGGATGACACCGGTTCGGCCAAGCCCCTCCAGAGAACTCATGTGACATTGGTACCAAGATGAATTCTTGGGTGACACCGGTTCGACCGAGCACCCCCAAGAAATGCCCCCTAGCCTGTACTGGATAAGTCGGGATTATGTTTATGATTATGATACGCTTATCAGGATTGATAAGTAAGAACTAGTGACGACTAGTTAAGGTATGAGCTCATAACCTAGAGATGTGACACATTCTGGGTGACACTGATTCGGCCGAGCACCCCCAAAACGATTGTCTTTTAGGGTGGCCTATGAGGAAGTAAAGTGTGATGATTATGTCACAAAGTTTTCCTATATGAGATTCAACTACCACTTTATGCCACCACGATTATGATGTTCTTAATGTTATGATTATTATTCTTGCATTAAGTAGAGTCATGCATACATTCTTTAATATGTTGCATCCATGTCATTAAGAATCATACTAAAATGAATGGATCTTGACTAACTATGTTTCAAAAGCTTAAAAATGGACTTAATGCATGCTCACTTATTTTGTATACTAAACCCAAGGCTCTTGAGGACGTAGACAATGACACCTAGGTAGTAGGAGGCCCTACTGAGATTCTTTAGCAAGATTCTCACTCCTTCTATCTTTTCTTTCCGTCACGTCTTCAGATGGTGACGTTCGTAGTTTTTGTGGACACCTCGACGTGGGAAGTGCACTATGATCCGGAGCACGGATCGTACCATTTTGAGGGACAGTACACGGTGCGAGTCTTCATGTTCATTGGACGCCCCTTCGCTCACCCCGTACATACCCATCGCTTATCCCCGACTGCACCCTACGACGATGACAAGCAGGTTTTTGAGCGCGCGCGTACGCACAACGAGAGAGTGCTCCGCATGCACACCGCCACCTCAGCCATGCGTGACTATCCCAACTATGTGCCCCGGACTTATTACTCGAAGACTGACCCGTCGGAGGACCTGCCTACCCATCCGTACAGTAAGAGCTCCGCCCCCATTCCACTACTGATGAGAGAGGGTAGTGAGGATACTGTGACTCAGCCACGGCTAGCACGACGACCGGAGATACGGCCACGTCGTGGGCGTCACTCTCGATCCCCGTTCCGCCTTTACACGCCGGAGGAGCTCGCCCAGTTTCCCGGATATGTGCCTCGCTCACGAGATGGACGTCAGTAGGAGGAGACGTATGACCGATGGAGTACCCGGGTAGAGCACACACCACTTAGATGAGGATAAACCTTCTTTTGTTTAGAAGTTATCCCTTTTGTTGCACTTGGGTAGGGGAGTTTGTGTTTATGTTTTCCGTCGCACTTTCCTTGTATTTACTCTTGATGTATTTGTTACTTATTGTACTAAACTAAGTCCCACTCTCCATGCGTGGGCATATCATATTATATAAATATGCAGTTCAGTTTTATTGTGATGTGCCTTTACTTACTTTATGTCATGATGTTATGAGATGCTTGCTTTATTTCCATCCATGCTTTATTGCTCATCGTGTCGCGCAGCTCTCACTTTGCTTTTATAATTCAAAAAAAAAATTTTACCAGTATTTCCACTAAGTATTTTAAAGTAAAAAGGAGACTATGACGTAACCGCCTAACGATTAACCTAGATATGTTCTAGAGTATTGGGTTAAAAATTAGGATGTTACACTAGACACAATATTCAAATATTAAAATAAAATAAAACCAACTTCAAACCCAATATCACTATATGGCTAAAATATACATATGAATATGTGTCCATCTTCAAAATTTCCATTTAATACCAAAGGGGCAAGTCTTGAGCTTTAGAGATAGGGGTGATGGCTAGAATTATAAATGTAACAACCCGATTTTCTATCTGAGAGAAAATGACCAAAATGCCCCTGAGGTCATTTTCTACCTGGAATTCGAGGATAGCCACCCCGACAATCCTCGAAGGGTCAACTCAATATTTGAAGGGGATTGGATGGTCCTTGAGTGATTTCAAAAACAAAAATCGTGTTTTCTATAGTTTTAGGTCAAAATGACCAAAATACCCCTATAGCGCTTTACACAAGTAAAGGTGCCGTTTGAGCCCAAAACTTTCCCCAAAGGTTTAAAATGACATTTTCATGTGTTTAAAAATATCTGTTTAAGTCCCAGTGATCCCGGGCAGTTTTTGTGCAAAATTATGATTTTGCCCCTAGCATTGTGCCATTTGAGCTTAATGATGTAATTAAGCAAACCTAAGCAATATTAGGCTCTAATCGAAAATTAATTAATTTTTATAATTAATCTATAGTCAAAATAGTTTATTAAAATTAATTAGAACCTAAGATTGCTTAGATTAAACTCAAAAACCCTTTTTGCTTTTAAAAATTCAAGTTCCCAAGACATAGAATCTTGAATAGTATTTTCACTATTCACTCTTCATACACCAAGAAGCCTAGGTAGAGTATGTAACGCCTCATTTTTCTCTAAACTTTTAAATGACCAAAATGCCCCTGAGGTCATTTTTACCTGAAACATGAGGACGACCGGCCTCGGCCATCCTCACAAGGCTTTTATGATATATGAAGGGGATTATATGTTTATGAACGTTAACAAGGCAGAAAGATCTCATTTCTGAGGTTTTTGTGTATAAATGACCAAAATACCCCTAACCTGATTTAAGGCAGTTTTAAGTTTTGATTCCGACCCGAACTCATCCCGGAGATAAAAAATGATGTTTTAAGGTATGAACTATGTTGGTTTAAGTCCCGGAGGTCCCGAGCAACTTTTGGTAAAAATTACGATTTTACCCCCACTTAGTGCATTTTAAGCCTAACAAGTTACTTAACTCAAACCTAAGCAATATTAGGCTCTAATGAACGTTTAATTAATTTCCTTAATTAATCTAGAGCTAAAATAATTATTTGAGGTTGATTAGAACCTAAAATTGCTTAAGGAAATTTAATCCTCATTTCTAATTCTTTTCTTTCTTTAAAGAAAAAGCAACTATGAATAGTATTTTTACTATTCATACTCCTATTCCCAAGAATACTTTCATTCCCAAGAAAAAGTTGTCACACTTTAATCAATAGTCATAGGAGTTTGACTCCATTAATCCTACAAGACTACTCTTAATCCAAGGTATTAATGGTCCTAATCACCTACTTAGTTCACCTAAACACTTGGGTACACAACCTTAATTAGTGATCTAACCTTGTTTACTCCTAAACACTTCATTAGTACATGATTAAATTGAATGAAATCTTCCCTCCCTTGGCCTTATAATTTTCGACCACTTTCCCCCAAAAAATTCAAAAGAATGATATTTTATGTAGTCAATCAAGTTGTCCTTCAAAAGCCACCCTAAGACCTATGACCTATGCTCTCAATCACACCATGAATGACAACACAAGAGATTTTTCTTCCCTCCTTCTTCTTGAAGTTTCAGCCAACCCCTCCCCCTTCACTCCTTCATGCCTATAAATACACAACACTACATAACTTCATTACTTTGCTCACTTCTTGCAAAATCTCTAAAAAGTCTCAAGCTTTCTTACTTCTTTTTCTTTCAAGCTTCCAAGAGTTCTTCAAGCTCAAGTTCTTCCTCTCTTTTTTCGAAAACACAAGGTAGGGAACCTTTCTAAATATGTCTTTGATTTTTATGTTTGAATCTTGTTGAGAAATGATGAATGGTGGAACCTCCATGTTGCTTCTTTCTTTTCGGTTTCTTCCTTTTCTCTTCCTTTAGTTTTCGGCCTCAAAGCCTTGAACATGATAGCTTGATGATGAGTGCTCTCTAGAGGTGTCCATGAGTTCATCTCACATGAGACCTCTAAAGCTTGAGTTTTTCTTAAGAAAAGTTTCATCTTTTACAAGTTTAGTTAAGAATAAGGTTATGTTTCTCTTGAACATTTGGAACTTTCCTTTCTTCTTTATGTTTCGGCCATGAAGGCCCTTGACCCTTGGAAAAATGAAAGCTTGGTGATGAGAGTGTCATGATGGTGCTTGTCACTTAACAACCCCTAAAGCTTGAAATTTTTTAAGGAAAGTTACATCCTTTTGCAAGGTTGAACAAGAAAGGAGTTTATGTCTCTCTTGAACACTTTTTGGACTTCCTTTTTTCTTTCATATTTTCGGCCATGAAGGTTTCTAAGGCTTGGAAAAATTAAAGCTTGATGATGTGGCTTTCATGTTGATGCTTGTCACATAAACAAACTCTAAAGCTTGAAACTTTAACCTTAAACCAAGCATGGTTTCGGTTTTGCTTTCTTCTTTAGCGTGGACTTTGTTTTAATGTTGGTTTTGAAGGAAGCCTTGTACTCAATGATGAGGACTTAGGATGTTGATGTCATAGATCATCAAGATCTTGGTCCTTAGAGTTTAAAAAAAAATGGTTCATTCTTCTTGATGAAGATTTGACCACTTTCAAACCTTTGAGGTTATGATTTATTTTGAGTACCTTAGTACTAATAGTTTTCTTTTTTTGTGAGGATGAGGTTTGGGTTGGAACTATGTTCCTTTTTAAAGTCTTGCAAGAGCTCTAGACAAGATATAAAAGTAACTTGCATTCACGTTTACTTTATGCTTTACATAGCACATTTATTTTTTATGCTATCACTAAACTCCAAGATAAAGAATAAACTTGCATAATGCACGTTTAAATTTCAAGCTTTGGATTTTATGTTATTTTTCAGGCCATCACTAAACTCAAAGACTAAAAATGAAGGTGCATCTCATATTTATTTTGAGCTATCACCTTACTTCCTAATGGACTATAAAAATGGAATGCATAGCACGTTTACTTTTATGCTTTCACCTAAAATTACTAGAGCTCAAAGACTTGCCCATTTCATCTTGAGAAAAGTTAAATCAAGGAGGTATTCTCTTGAAAATGCATTTCGGCCATGTGATGATGAAAGCTCTAGGATGGGTTTTCATTAGTTACAAGAGCCTATAGTTTATGTTTCAAGTTTTTCCTAAACATAAGTGACATTTAAAAGTATTTTGAGTATGTTCTTATACTTAGGATTTCAACCATGAGTAAAATTAAGGAGCTACTGCCCCATGCATTTTATAAGAGTTCTTGACAAGATAAATTGATTTCCAAGATGTTTTGAAGTCCCAAAATTGTTCCAAGAGAAACTAGCTACCTACGTACATTGAAAAGGAAGTTACACATGATTTGATGATCTTAAAGTTTTCGGTTCTGCCTTGTTCATTTCCAGCACCTTAAATCATGTTTTGGGTGGTCTAAATATGTTTAAATACCTTGCCAAGTATATGATAATTGTAACGCCCGGGGATTGCGAAGTCGGGAAGTGATCGCCGGTGTAAGCAGGCACGGACAAGGAGCGGCTCCTGGTAGACTTCGAAAGCGGAGGGGGTACATGAATGAACCGATTACACACCCGAATGAGAGGGATCCTAAGACTGTATAGGTATGGGACTATACAGTTGAGGAGGGCTTATATGAATTGATTTGTATTACCTATACCAACAAGACGCATCTTCTTTTCGGTAGCCCAAACTGAAAGAACTCCACAGTTAAGCGTGCTTGACTTGGAGCAATTTTGGGATGGGTGACCTCCTGGGAAGTTTTCCTAGGAAACGTGTGAGTGAGGACAAAGCACGCTGAAAAGACCCGTGTTGGTTTGTGGGGACAGTCGTCAATCCATAAAGCAGTAGGGGATGTTACAAATGGTATCGAGCTGCACCTCTCCCGATGCGGTGTGGTTCGAGGGCGAACCAGCGGAAGTGAGTGGGCATGTAGCCCGGGGATTGCGAAGTCGAGGAATGTCGCCCGATGCAAGGAGGCACGGACAAGGAGCGGCTCTGGCGGACTTCAGCGGAGGGGGTACATGAATAAACCGATTACACACCCGAATGAGAGGGATCCTAAGGCTGTATAGGTATGGGACTATCTGATTGAGAAGAACTTATATGAATTGATTTGTACTACCTATACCAACAAGATGCATCTTCTTTTGGTAGCCCAAACTGAAAGAACTCCACGATTAAGCGTGCTTGACTTGGAGCAATTTTGGGATGGGTGACCTCTGGGAAGTTTTCCTAGGAAGCGTGCAGTGAGGACAAAGCACGCTGAAAAAGACCCGTGTTGGTTTGTGGGGGCGATCGTCAATCCATAAAGTAGCGAGGATGTTACAAATGGTATCGAGCTGCACCTCTCCCGATGCGGTGTGGTTGGGGCGACCAGTGGAAGCTGGTGGGCATGTAACGCCCGGGGATTGCGAAGTCGAGGAGTGATCGCCGGTGCAAGGAGGCACGGACAAGGAGCGGCTCCTGGCAGGCTTTGAAAACGGAGGGGTACATGAATGAACCGATTACACACCCGAATAAGAGGGATCCTAAGACTGTATAGGTATGGGACTATACAGTTGAGGAGGGCTTATATGAATTGATTTGTACTACCTATACCAACAAGATGCATCTTCTTTTCGGTAGCCCAATCTAAAAGAACTCCACAGTTAAGCGTGCTTGACTTGGAGCAATTTTGGGATGGGTGACCTCCTGGGAAGTTTTCCTAGGAAGCGTGCGAGTGAGGACAAAACACGCTGAAAAGACCCGTGTTGGTTTGTGGGGACAGTCGTCAATCCATAAAGCAGCAGGGGATGTTACAATAATTGTTCTAGACATTTTGGAGCATGCTTAGTTACTTTAATTGCTTGAAATGTGAATTCTAGAACCCCATAGGTACAGAAAATATGAATTCTGTTCCAGCTTGATTAACATCCATAGAATCACATTATATGATGTCTAGATCAGTGAGAGTAACTCATAATTGGCTTTGGTATTAATTGTTGCATCATAGAAAAAGTCAGATGTGAGAAAGGGGCTAAAATGCATCTTTTAGAACACTATAATTTATCTAATTTAGCTCACTACCTAATACTGTCCAGCCATAATTAATTAGGTTTTAGGACTTAATAAATGATGGTAATGAGGTTAATCAATCCCTTAGAGGTATGATAAAATAAATTGGAAGTTTGAGGTTACCCGATTAAGGATTTTCACTCTTAAAGGAAAGGTTTATACACTACTCTATTAATGATGAATTGGTGTTTACCTCATGACTTGTATGATGCTATGTGAACTATTGTTCTTAAATGATAGTTTTATTATTGCATGTGATTGTTCTTCAAGAACCTAGAGATGCCTATGTTGTAATCAAGATATGTGACATGCATGACACTAAGTGGCATCTCAATAAAACATGCTAAGACTTAAGGTGACTTAAACTATGTGAAAATGATCCTTGAACCACCAAACCAAGGGTGAGGATGAGATGATTCTAGCCCCCTAGACCCGTACTTTAAGTCGGGACCTTTAACTTATCAAAAGGGATAAGTCCATGTGCTAGTGACGACTAGCGTGGTATGAGCTCATAACCTAGAAGTTTCTCCAAAGGGAAATCAGTTAGGGTGGCCCCAGGAAGAAAATGATAAGGTTTTAATGTCACCTAAAGTAACCAAGATAAGTTACCATGTATCATGTTCTAAGAACTTGTCACGACCCGACTTGGGCACATGACCGGCACGTGAGAAATCCTCATTCCCACGTAAGCCTTGTGATCTCCGAGTCCCTCTATATGCATAATTTAATATAAAATCCTTTTCCAAATCATAAAATCATCTCTGACATATATATCTAACTCTTTGAAAAACAAATCATCATAAATACTTTCATAATCAAGCTCTAGTAAATATCTCTGATACAAAACACACGAGTTGCTCTTAATACAAAATAAACCATAGAACTCGTAATCATGAAAATACAAAATATTCATGATAAAAATATGTCAATCTATCTCTATGGTCCGGGACCCTGCCCGTCATGCACACTGGAGCACTCCATCTCTAAATACCAAAAGTACTTCACTCACAAAGTGAAGCTCACCAACTGGGAAATCTCTACTGCGGGGGGGGAGATGGAAGAGAAGAACCCGCAGTGTCTACTGCACCTGTAATGGAGGAAAGGAAAGGGGTAGGTTTCATCTAAAACTCAGTGAGTAAGTCCTCACCCATAACCCTCTCATGGGATAGTCAAGGGAAATAAATATAATATATATATATATATATATATATATATATATATATATATATATATATATATTCATCAAACCAGTTAATGCAATAACTCTCAAGTTCATATTCATAGGAACAACAAATAGTTCTAAAATCATTACTCTGTAGAAATCATAAACCATAGTATGCTAATAAAGAAACAGGAATCTCTGGTTATGCCCAATTCATGTGACATAACAAATCTCTGGTTATGCATAGCATAACAAAGTCTCTAATCTCTAGGGCACCTAAATAGGTCCTATTTGTTATTTCTCTGGCCTTAAGGCGACTTGGTATACCAAGGTTAACGGAATAACTGCCGTTAACTAACAGTCTGTTTCTCTATAGCTACTGTCCAGTTCAATCAGAAATCTAAATCTTTTCTCTATATCTCATAAGTCTTCTACCTTAGAGTTCACAAGCTCTAGCATATAAATCAACAGTTCTGGTCTCATATAACTCTAACAATCTGACTTTAGCATAACTGTGACCGTGAAATCATGCCCAAGGGATCACCCATTTGTAGGCATTCTGATTTCAAGCCTACAGAATATGTATCTGGCAGTTGTTACAAATCATATTGAATTCCATACTTCTGAGAATCATAAAAACACTTATTTTCTCTAAAACTCTATCATATACATATTCTCTACTATGAAAATCATCATAATGTTCCATAAATCTTTAAATATATACTCTAGCTCTTTGATAAAAATCACTTTAATAATAATGATCCCATGTGTTTTCAGAAAAACATATATATCTCATGCTATAATTTACCAAAATTAACTCTAATGATCAACATAAGGATCATAGGATTTAAACCCACTCACCGTTTAAAGCCGGGAGTATGTGGGCCCCACCAACTTGACCTGAAGAGCTTGGAATGGCACCAACAACTGCCATGGAGCAACCATAATTCTAGATTAACATCTAAAAATCTCTAGAGAGCTCTATTCTAACTCTACTAAAATTGGGGAAACACCCCCACTTAACAAAAATAAGAAAAATAATCGGTCCAAATCCAAGATCATGGAGAAATAAAGACGCAATCTAATAACATAAACTTACCTTGAAGTTTGGAATGATGGATTGGAGTGAATTTGAGAGAAAGAGAGAAAAATGGAGGGAGAAGGGAGAGAATCGCATTTCTGCTTCTCTTCTGCCCGATTTGGGGATTTTTAAACTTACTGACACCGCTATAGCGGTATATGACCGCTATAGCGGTATATGACCGCTATAGCGGTCTAACAGTGTCTGACGGTCACTTATGACTGCTATAGCGGTGACAGAAACTCCTAACAACTCCCAACTTTTGTGTTTTTCAATCATTCCAGCATCTGGGTTGTTCCAACAGTCAGTTATTTACATTTACTAATTTTAACTTTAAAACATAAATGTAAATAAGGAAATACCCCCCATTTGGATTCAAATAAAATATCACAAAAATCAAAACTCCATCAAATCAGAATCCAAATTTTGAGTTTTAGTTCAAATCCGGGAATTTCTGAGATTTTCTAAACTCGTGGGTTAACAATGAAACATTTGTAGGTTTCATAAAATTCCTTAAAAATCACTCTTCAACTTGTTTTACCTCAAGGAACAATTACCGGGACTTTTGATCCCAAGAATATGGTTCTATCATATAGCCCTCCAAGGAGGTGTAGGATCCAGACTTAGTAAAATTTTGGACCCGACGGTGGTTTCGAGGGAATCCTTGAGGCTATATAGAACCTTACTGTTGACCCGTGTACCTCGGGTATCACAGAACTATGATTCTATGCGCCATGAATTATGAGTTTATGTGCCATGATCCATGATATAAGGAACCATGATTTATGATTTGAGTTTCATGATTCATAGACTATGTAACCAAGAGGTTTTCATAAAACATTTTCGAATTTCATAATTGAACCATTATATGCCCATGTTTTTACTAAGAAACTAAGGTCCCTGGAGAGGTAGATGATGACACTTAGGTATGAGGATAAACTCTACGGAGTTTCTTTAGTAAGAAATCTCACTCCCTCTATCTCTTTCTTTCTGTCACGTCTCTAGATTCGGATGGCGACGTTCGTGCTCTACGTTGAGACACCCACATGGGAGTACTACTACGATCTAGAGCACAGATCGTAGCATTTTGAAGGCCGCTGCACAGTTCGCGTCTTTATGTTTCCTAGACGGCCATTCGCCCATCCTGTAGATAGCTACCTCTTCTCACCGATGTCGCCTTATGGCAACGACATGGTTTTTGAGCGTGCTCGCACACGCAATGAGAGGATCCTCTGGACTTACACTCCAAGCTCGGGCGCCGTACCCAAATACGTACCCCGTTTGCAGCATTCGGAGGAGGACCCTTTGGAGGAGCCACCCACCCACATGTATGGAGAGGACTCTACCCCCACTCCCCCATGTGTGCCAGCAGGCAGCGAGGAGAAGATTACCTAGCCACGGAGGGCTCGGATGCCTAATATGCAACCCCAACATGGAGGACGTGTCCGAGTGTCCATTCCTGCTGAACTTCGCCCGTGGATCAGCTATGTCCCACCTTACTCATGACTGTAGCCATATGGTTTAGCGGGTAGTCCTTAGTGCACACACGACACGTAGCTAGGATAAACCTTCTTTTGTGTTGAGGTTATCCATTTCAGATGCACTTAGGTATGGGTGTTCTCTTGCATGTATCCTTTATATTTTTATGTATTTCCTACTTTTCAGTTGTATTGTATTCTATGTATTGAATAGTCCTGCCATTATTGGTGGGCATTTTAAGTATTAATGCATGAGGTATTTCAGTATATGTATTCACGATGCTGTGGATGGAGCCTTTTATGTGTTTACATTTCCGCACTTTACGATATCGTTCGATTACGTTATACGCGGCTCATACTTTATCAAGGTTTTGTTACAAAAAAAAATTGGCTCGTATTTTCAATAAGTAATTTCAAAGGTAGTAGAACTAAATCAAGAAGTAACGACTAATATTTGCCCTCAGTACATGCTAGTAATATTGGGTTGAATATTAGGGTGTTACAGAGTAGGATTTTGACTCCACTAATGGGCTAGAGTGTTCACTAATCATGCCTTAAAATAGCCTTGATTACCTATCCTTTCACTTACACACTTACAAGTTCCTAATCCTAAGCCTAATCAAAGCTACACCTAAACACACCTCTAAACCACAATTAAATGAAAGATTTTCCTCCTCTTGGATCCCCAAAAAGTGGCACCACCTCATCGCCTCTTGCATTACAAATTTGTTCACTCACACACTCAAAGAAGCATGTTACACCATGCCTAAACCCATGCCTACACCTTACCTTGAAAAGACATAACCAAGAAATATTTTCTCCCTCCTCCCTTCCCCAAAATGGCGCCATTCTTCCCCTCATTTTCACCCCTCATGTTTCCTTCATCTATAAATAGCATGCTTGGATGAACTTGAACCACTTTTGGTTCATTTGCCAAGTTGAGTTTTCAAGAGCACTTTAAAGTTTTCCTTTTTCTTTCAAGTTCAAGAGTTCCTCTTCTTCAACTTCTTCATCTTCTTCTCTCATTTCAACCTCCAAATCACTTGGTAGGGATTTTATTTTAAGTGTTTCATTCATTAAAAGTTGTTGTTTAGTTATGTGCTTTCTGATTTCTCTTGAATCTTTTAGTTCTTTTTTCCTTCTCTTTTCTTTTTTCTGTTTCTTGGCTTCCTTTTTCTTCCTTCTAGTTTCGGCCATAATGGCCTATCTTGGAAGAAAAACCATGGCTTGATGATGAGGTTTCAAAATAATGGACTCATGATTATCATTTGAGAAACCTCTAAAGCTTAGTCTTAATCTCAACACATTTTGGGTTATCCTTTTCTTTTCTTTCAAAGGTTTTCGTTTCTTTTCCTTTTCCTTTTCTTGTTTTGGTTTTGAAGATTTGTTTTTGGATAAAAAGGACTCAAGGATGAGAACACATGATGTTGGAGATTATGTGTCACCAAGATCATGGCCTCTAGAGTTTTAAAGTTTTGTTCTTTTCCTCCTCATGGCTTCGGCCTTGCTTTCCTTTCCTTTGGTGTTCAAGGTTGTGTTTTGAATAATATTGGTTGTTAGTTATTTTGATCTCTTGATCCATTTCCTTGAACTTGATGATGTTCAAACCATAAGGTTTCTTTGACACCTTGGTACAAAGAACTCTAAAGTTCACTTTATCTTGCTATGATAAGTTTGGATTGAGGTTTAAGTTTCTTAAAAGTCTTGCAAGAGCTCTAGTGAAGAATGTAAAATGAACTTGCATTTATATTTATTTTCCTTGCCTAGCATATTTATTTTTGAGCTAATCACCTAAAATATAAAGATTAAAATAAGGTTGCATTCTTATATTACCTAATAATTAATCTCGAAGCTCACCTATTTCGGACTTAAAGTCGATTGTTGTGGAGTCTAGAGCACTAAAATAAAGAATTCGACTTGCATTCAAGTCATCACTTAAATCTTAAAAGATAAAATGAGCTTGCATATTTATTTTCAAGCTTTGCATATTTATTTTCAAGTTCTTACATCTCATATTTACTTTGAAGCTCTCACTTTACTTTATAATAAAGAATAAAATGGAATGCATGACACGTTTATATTTTGTCATCACGTAAAAAACCTAGAGCTCAAAAACTTGCCCTTTTATCTCAAGTTAAAGGTGGCTATGGAGACATCCTCATGGATGCATATTTCGGCCATGTGATGATGATGAACTTGGTGTGAGTTTCATCTAGTCACAAGAGCCGACAATCTATGTTTTAAGATTTTCCTTAAACTTCAATAGTTTTATAAAATTATTACCAATGGGATTTATGAATTAAACCTCTTCTAGGAATGTTTTAAACTAGCTACTGCCCTATGGCCATTCTTAGTCCCTTTCCTGAAATAAAATGGTTTACAAAGAGTTTTAGAAGTCCTCAAATGATTCCAAGAGAAACTAGCAATTTATATGTCTTGAAAATATGAGATTATGTGTTCTTTGGAACCTATGCTTTTCGATTTTGCCATGGTGTGGTTGCTGCTGTGTGATGATGTTTTGATATGTTAAAATGTGTAAAAATTATATATACTGAGGTAGGAGCCTTTCTATGCATGTTAGGAAAGAAACTAGTCTTGCAGAAAAACCATAAAGTTGAGTTTTAGCATAGTTTTGACACATTTATTTTTAGCCACTGCCAAAACTGTTTTAATGGGATAACATTCAGTTTAGGATTGATTAATCATGAAAAACTTGGTAACATTTGATGTAGGATTGTTTTTTAGCGTCTATAGAGAAACTAGTAACTAGAAAACCATAAAAGTGCAATTCTAGAACACTTAGATTATTTAATTTTCTAATTCTATCCAGCAACCTTATAATGTAGTAAATATGGTTTATAATTAGTTCAAAGGCATAGGAATATCTCATAATTGGTTTGGATTTAATTTATAACGCCTTATGCGAAGACGGAACGTAGAAAGAGTCTAAAACGTAATTTCTAGAACCCCATAATCGCAAGTTTTAGAAAATGGCAGATCTGTATGGGGCTGTTTGGTTTTGCTCCTAGGCATAAAAATTAGTGAGGATATTAGTTGTGAACCCATAGGTGCATAAAATATTAATAGCGGACGTTAGAATAATTATATCTCAAGTTTAAGACCCGCAAGGGTCAAAGCATAAGATGTAACACCCCGATTTTTCTGTCCGAGGGAAATGACCAAAATGCCCATGAGGTCATTTCCTGACCCGAGTTCGAGGGTAACCAACTCGGTCGTCCTCGAAGGGTCAACTCAATGTTTGAAGGGGTTTGAATGGCCTTTGAATGCTCCCGGAAGCGAAAATCTCGTTTTCCGCAGTTTCGGGTCAAAATGACCAAAATACCCCTATAGCGTTTTTACGCGGGTAAAGGTGCCGTTTGAGCCCGGAACTTTCCCCAGATGTTTAAAAACATGTTTTCATGTGTCTAGAGGTCTCTGTTCAAGTCCCGGTGGTCCCGGGCAGTTTTAGTGTAAAATTACGATTTTGCCCCTAGAATAGTGTTTTTGAGCTTAATGACGTAATTAAGCAAACCTAAGTAATATTAGGCTCTAAACGAAGATTAATTTATTTCCCTAATTAATCTAGAGTCAAAATAAGTTATTAAAGTTAATTAGAACCTAAAATTTCTTAGATTAAACTTAAATCCCTTTTTAGAACTCAAGACTCCTAGTCTTGGAATCTTGAATAGTGTTTTCTCTCTCCAATTCCTTAAATCAAGAAAATGTGTCTAGAGTTGTTTAGACTTTAAATTGAGGATTTAACTCACTAATGGTGCAAGACCACTCCTTAATTATGTCTAGGTCACCTTAATTACCCATTTTCCTTACCTAAACACTTTCTTACAAATTCCTAATCTTAAGCATAATCAAAGATACACCTAAACACAACTCTAAACCACAATTAAAATGCAAAGAACCCTCCCCCAGGGGCTGATGCATTTCGGCCACCTCCTCCCCCATTGACCATATGTTTAATTATTTTCTCACTCAAAGAACCATGCTTGAAGCCATACCTTGAACCATACCTCACCCTACCTTAAGCCATGCCTCACCATGCCTCAAGAACACATTATCTCACCTCATGGAACTCATGGATGCCTCCATTCTGCACCCTCATGGCCGAACACCTTCAGCCCACACACACACTCCATTTGTTTCATTTCTCTATAAATAGAATGCCTTGAGGAGCTTGCACCACTTTTAGATCATTTGCTAAGTTTAGGAGCACTCAAAGCTTTTCTTTTTCTCTCAAAGTTCTAGTGTTCTTCAAGTTCTTCAAAGTTCTTCATCATCTTCATCTTCTTCTTCCATCTTCAAGTTCATCACACCAAGTAGGGATTTTCTTTCATGTATTCTTTTCTTTAAAGTTCTTGTTTCAAGCTTGATGTTCATAGTTTCTCTTGGTTCCTTTTAGAACTTCCTTTCTTCTCCTTCTCCCTCTTTATGTTTCGGCCATGGGCCTTTGGGAATGAAGGAATGAGAGCTTGATGATGAGAGTTTCATGATGATGTTCATCACTTGAAACAAACTCTAGAGCTTGATCTTTGTTCTTGAGCAAAAATGTTTTTAGTTTTTTCCTTTTTTGAACTCTTAAGAACTTTAGCTTTGATGATGTTTTAAAATGGCTCTATGAACTCAATGATGAGGACTCATGATGTTGGTGTTAATATATCATCAAGATCATGAACTCTAGAGTTTTAAAATGTTCCTTTTTCTTCTTGATGATTTCGGCCATTTCCTTAGTTTTCTAGGCTTCATGGTTTGATTTCCTAAAGATATTATGTTAAGTTTTAAAGAACTCTAAGCTTGACTTTACCTTGTTTGGATGAGTTTGGGTTATGGTTTAAATTCCTTTAAAGTCTTGTTAAGAGCTCTAGAAAAATAAAATGAACTTGCATAATTTATTTTATGCTTGCATTCATATTTACATTCTTGCTATGCATCTTTACTTTCAAGCTAACACCTAAGAACATAAAGATTAAAATGGAACTTGCATCTTCACTTAATTTAATTCTCGAAGCCTTTCTATTTCGGCCTTAAAGTCGATTGTTGTTGGGCCTAGAGCACTAAAATAAAGAATTGAACTTGCATCATCACCTAATTAATTTCTCGAATACCTATCTATTTCGGCCTTAAAGTCGATTGTTGTTGGGCCAAGAGCACTAAAATCTAGAATTGAACCTTGCATATTTACTTTCAAGCTTGCACGTTTAAGTTTATGCCTTGCATATTTAATTTTAAGTCATCACTTTATTTTGTAAGCAAGATTAAAAATGAAAAGCATGAGCACGTTTAGTTTATGTCATAACTTAAGAACCTAGAGCTCAAAGACTTGCCCATTTCATCCCAAGTTAAAGTTAAATGTGAATGCATTCCTTGAATGCATAATCTCGGCTAAGTAGTGATGATGGACTTGCAATGAGTTTTCATCTAGCTACAAGGACCAATAGTCTACGTTCTAAGTTTTCCTTAAAGCTTTACAAACCTTTTCAAGGTTATGTTGTCATGAGATATGACTTTACTCCCTTTTAGGAGATGAAATATATTTTGGTCATTGACCTAAGGCTTCTCTTAGCCTTTTGATGAATTAAAATGATTTGCAAAGAGTTTTTAGAAATTCTAAATTGATTCCAAGAGAAACTAGTTAACTTATGTACCTAGAAATGTCAATTTAACTCTCTCATTTAAGTTAAATGTTTTCGGTTCTGATATGATGAGTATGATGCTGCATGATGATGCTTTGATGTGTTAGAATGTGTGAGAATATCCTATGATGATGTAGAAATGATTCTATGCATAATAGGTAAGAAACTAGCTAACTAGAAATACCGTAAAGCTAGAATTTAACATAGTTTTGACCCATTTGTTTATGGAACTTATCCAAACTATTTTAATGGGAGCATAATCAGATTAGGATTGTTTAGACATGAAAAAATTGATAACATTTGGATTAGAATCGAATTCTAGCACCTATAGGGAAACTAGTAACTAGAAAACCGTAAAAATGCAATGTAGAACTCTTGGAACATTTATTTTTCTGGATGCTGTCCAGCACCCTTACAACATGATAAACATGATTAATAATTAGTCCTTAAGCATGGGAATGCCTCATAATTGATTTAGATTTAATCCATAGCGCCTTAGGCGAAGACGGAACCAAGAAAGGGTCTAAAACATAAGTTCTAGAACCCCGTGATCACAAGTTAAGAATTCTACCCTATGCTTTTCAGATTTAAATGTAGATATGAGGATTATGAGTGATGTTTAATTATGAGCCCTTAGGTGCATAAAATATGAGCGACGGATGTTAGAGAACCAAATCTCATGATTAAGACCCGTAAGGGTCAAAGCATAAGCTACCGTAAGGATAAACGGTTGAATGTTCCATGATGATGTATGTTATGTAAATGATGATGATGTTATTCATATGATGAATTCATGAGGATATATGTTTATGTGGCATAAAGCAAATTTGGAAGGAATTCGGTGTAATACCATCGTGCCGCCGAATTCCCAACAAATTTGGGGACTTAAAGAGATTTTGAAAATTAAGGTACTAAGATGGGTTCTAGGATGACACCGGTTCGGCCGAGCACCTCCATAGAACTCATGTGACATCGGTACCATTTTATACTCTTAGGTGACACCGGTTCGGCCGAGTACCCCTAAGAGAATTGCCCCCTAACCCGTACTCAGATAGTCAGGATTTATGATTTATGATACGCTTATCGTTAAGTGGTAAGTAAGAACTAGTGACGACTAGTTAAGGTATGAGCTCATAACCTAGATGTATGACATGTTCTGGGTGACACCGGCCGAGCACCCCCAGTTCGATTGTCTTTTAGGGTGGCCCATGAGGAAGAGATGTTTCATGATTATGATTATGTCACTAAGTTTGTCCCATATGAATGTTTCTATTGCCACTTTATGCCACTAAGTATGATGATGCTTGATGTTATGTTTTATGTATGTGCATTAGGTAGTGCCATGCATACATCTTCTATTATGTTGCATTCATGACATTAAGATCATTCTAAAATGAATGGACCTTGGCTAAACTATGTTTAGAACTTAAAAATGGACATAATGCATGCTCACTCATTTGTATAATTAAACCCAAGGTTCCTGAGGACGTAGACGATGGCACCTAGGTAGTAGAAGGCCCTACTGAGATTCTTTAGCAAGATTCTCACTCCCTCTATCTCTTTCTTTCCGTCACGTCTTCAGATGGCGACGTTCGTAGTGTTCGTGGACACGCCGACGTGGGAGGTGCACTATGACCCGACTCACGGGTCATACCATTTTGAGGGACAGTGCACGGTGCGGGTTTTCATGTTCGTAGGACGCCCCTTCGCCCATCCCGTGCACACCCATCGCTTCTCCCCGACTGCACCCTATGGCGACGATGAGCGGGTTTTTGAGCGCGCGCGAACGCATGACGAGAGAGTGCTCCGCAGGCACACCGCCGCCCTAGCCATGCGAGACTGTCCCGATTACGTGCCCCGGACTTACTTCTCGGAGACCGACCCGTCCGAGGACCCGCCTACCCATCCGTATAGCGAGAGCTCTGCCCCCTCTCCCCCACCGTTGAGGGAGGGCAGTGAGGATACCGTGACTCAGCCACGGCTTGCACGACGACCGGAGATGCGACCATACCGCGGGGGTCACACTCGATCCCCATTCCGCCTCTTCACGTCCAAGGAGCTCGCCCAGTTTCCCGGATATTTGCCTCGTTCGCGAGATGGACGCCAGTAGGAGGTGACGATCGTCCGATGGAGTACCCGGTTAGAGCACACACCACCTAGATGAAGGATAAACCTTCTTTTGTTTAGAGGTTTCCCATTAGATGCACTCGGGTAGGGGAGTAGATTATGTTCATGTTTTATGTTGTATTTTCTTTTATGTATTTCCCTTGTACTAAATTAAGTCCCACACTTATAAGTGGGCAAGTTATATATATATGAAATGATATTCAGTGATGTTTATGTTGTGCTCTATGTTATGATGTTGTGAGACATTTGTGTTACTTTACATGATTTACCATTTAACGCATCACGCGGCTCTCACTTTATATTTCAAAAAAAATTTACCTGTATTTTCCGCTAAGTATTTCAAAGTAAAAATGAGAACTATGAGGTAACAGACTAATGATTAACCTAAATATGTTCTAGAGTATTGGGTTAAAAATTAGGATGTTGCATAAGACACCCTAGGTTTAAGAGTATAATGAACTTTAGTACTTCATGTGGGTGCATGATTTTATTATGGAAATTCATGAAGACTGTGATGCTCATGATTATGTGTATATATGTGAATGTGGCATAAAGCAAATTTGGAAGAAATTCGGTGTGCTGTGGTTATACTACCAAATTTCTGACAAATTTGAGGAACTTGGAAAGTTTTCAAAAAGATGAGTTTTGAATGTGACATAGTACTGTGAGAACACGTTCTGGGGGATGGCAATACGTAACGCCCTGAAGAGGACAATATTCGCCGTGTACTTGATGCCGGTGCGACGTGTTCTATTATGATTATTATTATTAAGATTTCACTTATCATATGATAAGTAAGAACTAGTGACGACTAGTTAAGGTATGAGCTCATAACCTAGAGATGTGACACGTTCTGGGTGACACAGGTTCGGTCGAGTACCCCCAGATCGATTGTCTTTTTAGGGTTATCCCTATGTACAGTACGATGCTTTGAATGTCACACAGTTACAGAAAAAGAAATGCTTTTACATGAGAAGTATATGCCACTTTATGCCACCCATATGATGGTGATATCTCTATGAATGTTCAAATTGATTTCTGCCTGTTGCATCTTCATGTATTCATGCTTTATTATGCTGTATCCACGACATTAAGACTCATCCTAAAAGGAATGGACCTTGGATAATTAAGTTTAAAACCTAATAAGTGAATTTTATGTGTGCTCATCTTTTTCAAAGAAACTCAAGGTTCCTGAGGACGTAGATGATGACACCTAGATAGGAGGTTGCCCTACTGAGATTCTTTAGTAAGATTCTCATTCCCTCTATCTCTTCTTTCCGTCACGTCTTCAGATGGTGACGTTCGTGGTTTTTGTGGATTCCCCGACGTGGGAAGTGTACCATAACCCAAAGCATGGATCATACCATTTTGAGGGTCGCTGCATTGTTCGTGTCTTCATGTTTGTTGGACGACCCTTCGCCCATCCTGTACATACTCATCGCTTCTCCCCAACAGCACCATATGGCGACGACGATCGAGTTTTTGAGCGTGCCTGCACGCAGAATGAGAGGGTGCTCCATATACACACCGCCACCTCGGCCGTGCGCGATTACCCTGACTATGTGCCACGAATATACTTCTCGGAGACCGATCCATCGGAGGACCCGCCTACCCACTTGTATAGTAAGAGCTCTGCCCCCACTCCACCACTGATAGGAGAAGGCAGCGAGGAGACTGTCACTCAGCCGAGGCTGGCTCGGAGGTAGTCCATGTACCCCCGTCGAGGAGCTCATGTCCAGCCGCAGCGAGTGCCCACTCCAGATGTGCTTCATCCTTGGATTGGATATGTCCCACCCTTTCCGGGATCCCAGTAGTAGCGGGTCGTGGGTAGAGATAGTGCACACACTACGTAAATGAGGATAAACCTTCTTTTGTTTAGAGGTTATCCATTCAAAATGCACTTGGGTTGGGTAGTTTTCTATTCCGCTTTCCATTGTATTTTCCTTTCCATTATACTTTTCTTTCAGCTGTATTTGTTTTGTGTTGTACTAAACTAAGTCCCGCTTTCTTGAGTGGGCATATTATATATCTATATAAGTGGTTTGTTTTATCATATTGTGCAATCACATGTTTTATGATCGAATGTTCATAAGGTGTTCATTTGGGTTTGTGTTTTATTTCCTTTACGCTTCATTGTTCGTGGTGTTGCACGGCTCTCACTTTGCTTTTACATTTCCAAAAAAATTTACCTGTATTTTCTGCTAAGTATTTTAAAATAAAGAGGAAACTATGACGTAATGGACTAATGATTAACCTAAATATGTTCTAGAGTATTGGGTTAAAAATTAGGATGTTACAATAAATATGCCATGCAAGTTCATTTTAAGTATTTAATAATATAAGTAACAACTTGGAAATATAAATATGATATGCAAGGCTTGAAAATAAATATGAGATGCAAGCCCATTTTTAAGTCTTAAAGATTATAAGATGACAACTTGAAATATGAACATGAAAATGTAAATTCATTTTTAAGTCTTTAAAATTACAAAGTGACAACTTGGAGTATAAACATAATATGCAAGACATGAAACATAAACATGAAATGCATAACTTGGAACATAAACATGAATGCAAGTTCATTTTTATATATCATTAGAGCTCAAAGACTCAAGACTTCAAAGAGTGAGACTTGCAACCCTATTAATCTTAACAAAATGAAAATAAGCTTTCGAGTCCTTCAATCCATGGTTCAAATAACCTCATTTCCTTGGACTTACCATCAAGCTCAAAAACAAACAAAGGAACCAATAAGCATTCTTTCTTTCTCCTTTATTTTTTATTTGAAACCAAAGATCAAGTCTTGAGCTTTAGAGGTCATGCACATAATGGTCTCACAACCATCAGGAGCACTCATCATCAAGCTATGGCCTTGATCACAACCAAACTAAAAGAAAAGTACTGAAATGAAAAGAAAACATAAGAATAAAATCCCTACCAAGTGTGCTTCTTGGTTGAAAATGAAAATGTTTGATCTTTTAAAAGGAAAAGAAAAGAAAAATCTTCTCTTGGAGTATGCATATGTTTCGGCCAAAGCAAGGAAAAATAGGGAGAGGATTTTTGTGTTGGTTTGATGTGTAAAGATGAAAACTTATGTGTTTTGGGAAAGATCTATGGTGGTGGTATGTTTGTTTGAGGTTTGAAGCTTGGATGGAGGTTCTTGAATCTGAAGGAGAAAAGAAAGAAGAAAGCTTAAGATTAAAGAGAATAAGACCATTTTTTGGACACAACTTGGTGAACAAGTTTGGCCAAAAAAGTTGATGGTAAGAATGAGAGAGTGATTGTGTGTGTTTGAAAAAAATCAAATTATGAGAGTGAGAATAAGGGGTTGGTCGAAATGTCTCTTGGGGGTTAGGTGGGATTATTTTTTTGTGTTTCATGAGTGCTAGGGTTGGGATTAAAGATAGGTTAGGAATTGGTAATTAGATGTTTAGGTTGGTAACTACGTGTTTAAGGCTTTTAAGACAAGATTAAAGCGTTTTCTTGCATATTTAGTTAGGCTAAGCTTGATTAATTCAAAATTCAAACACCAACATGTTCTTAATCTTTAGGAAAAGAAAAAGAGAGCGTACTTTTGTCCCTTACTTTTTACTTTTGGTTTCATAAAGCATCTTTAATTAAGAATGGGATAAATTTTCTCTAATCAATCTTAGGCCTTAATTAACTCAAAATAATTATTTTGACTCATAATTAATAAAGATAATTTATCTTTAATTAGGGCCTAATATTACCTATATTTTCTTAATTAATTTAATTAAGTTTAATTAGCACCAGCTAGAGGAAAAATAGTAGTTTTACATAAAAACTCTTTGGGACTCATTCGGATGTCATATATCCCTTCTAATTAATATATTCAACTCTTGGGTGATGACTCGATCCGATCATCACTCAATCCTGCATTAAATTAACTCGGGGCATTTCGGTAATTTTGTGTATGGGTAAAACTAGGAATCGAGGTTTCACATCTATGGTTATCCAAATCACATCTAGTCCCCTTCAAACATCAAACTAACTTTTTGAGAATAGCCGAGACCGACTGCCCTCGATTTTTTGGTAAAAATGACTTTAGGGACATTTTGGTTATTTTGCATACAAAAAAAATTGGGGATTGCAATTTTCGCATAAATTACTATTTAAATATCATATAGTCTTATTCTAATATTAAAATACCCTTTTGAAGATAGCTTGGACTGGCCGTCCTCAGTTTTCATGCAAAGATTACCTCAAGTGCATTTTAATCATTTTGCATAGTAGGAAAAAATCAGGGTGTTACAGAGATGGCGATCAGGGTAGAGATGGGTTAGATTGTATCATGGGCTCAATAAATTAAGCAATCGTGTCTGAATCCAACTTTGAGTGATTCTATGAACTTCCCTCTCCTCTGAAGTGCAAGTATGAGGTCCATTGTACTTCCTAATTTCCCAGAAACCTTTATTCTTCCCTAAACTAAAGAAGCCATCCACAACCTCTCTCATGGTGTATGCATCTACAATAAAATGTCTTCAATTCTGACTTGCACACCTTACATCCATTGCTTTGTCTATGTTGTACCTCTTAATTGCTCTTATAGCATTCTCTTTACTATTGAACATCATTCCAACTTGAAATCCCCCATCTGTAGCAGATATACCTATAAAGTATTTATTATGAAAATTTTGATAAAAAAAATAAAAATGTGATAGTTGAAAAAATAAACTATGATTCTATATTTCAATAGCAAAATGTGATTATTGCTATTCAACTTTAATAAAAATTTTCTACCAACTTTAATAATATCATAATTAAGATTTAATTATTGTTGGTCATTTATTATAATAAAAAATACTCTGAAATTTATACAAGAAAGTAAGTAACATATTAAACAGATCAGAATTAGTGCTACACACCTATGTTTGTATACTTAGGAAACTCAGGTGCATGCATAGCATCCAAATCCAAGATACGCATGAAAGATGACTCCTCAGTTAGATGTTGCCTAGTCATATTGCTTAAGATGCCTTCACCATTTGCATAATTGTTTACTTCATCTTCCACACCATCGAAATCAACATAGATCAATGGCAGAAGAAGAATTTGTATGATACATGATACCACTGATGTATCATGAACATGTATTGCTTGTTATCATCGTTATTTACCAGAGTTGCCTAATATTGTACAAAGGCACCAAAGATGGAGACTCGACACCTATATCTTATTGCAGATGATGTTTTTGCAGTGTTGGTATCTATAGATCGACAGAGTCCATCCACTAGCTCCATATATGACAATGTGTATGGAATAGAAAAACATGCCAGATTTTAACATGTAAATGTCACATCCTCACCCATATTTCTAAAAACATCACCATTAAAATATGCTATTATATTTGTCATGTCACTCTTTCTTTCTTTCTTTTTTTTTTTTGTACAATAAGAATACTCTCTTTTTTCCTCACGCTCACAGCTAAAGGAGAAAAAAAAACTTAACTACAAATACAATTCCACCACCTTTTCTCTCTCAGTGAGGTTGCCATGGTAGAATGAACTACTTTTACACAAGATTTATGTCACAGTGGCATGTGGAATGAGTAGCACCCCTTTGTATAGAGCTCTCAACAAGCCATTAGGGGTAGATAGGTTAAAGAAAAAAATTATTAGTGAAATCTCACCATTGATAACTTTATATTAGACAATTATTTTTTAGAAATTTTGATTGTTTTATTTCAAAAAATAATATTTAATTAATAAAATCTTGCCATTAGCGAGATTTCATGCAAAAAAATTATATTTTATTAGTATAATGTTGCCATTGGCAACATTTGCATTAACAAATTTATATTTTGGTCACTTATTAAAAAATAATATTTTATTAATAAAATCTTACTATTGGTGAGATTTCATTTGAAAAAATTATATTTTATTAAATATGTATTTATAATATTGTGAGATTGGTTACAAAGAATTATAATTTTTTATTAATGAAATTCTATCATTTGTGAGATTTTACAACACATATTCACATAAATAACCAAGCAAACTTATTTCATGACAAATTTGAGCCGGGTAAACTATATTGGAAAAAATGACCCATGAATAGTCATCAATAGACTTCGGAATTAACTGTTTGATGAAGTTATAATTTAAAAAAGGTGTCAGGCGAGATGATATATACATAATCTTTTGTGAATCATCATCGAATGTGAGGATTTAATTTTGGAATTGGGTGGTGAAACTTCAGGGGGATTCCACAATAGGCTGAAGAACAGGGTTCCATCGTCGTCTATGTTGAATCCTCAAATGATGACAGGGTATTCCGACAAGCTTCGCTGGGATACTGCTAACCTCAATTTCCCCGTCCCTTTCATCTAAACAGGATACCGGTGAAACCGGTGAAACCTTCGCCATGCTCCCACCTCTCTTCATTCCTCGGCCACTCTTCTCACTACCCCACCGCTCCGCAATCGCCATCTCCAACTCCGAAGCCTTGCAGTGGACCCTACTTGCGGGTACAAGCAGGTAAACTTTTCCCGCCACAAGCTCCTGATCCGCCGGTAAGGCCGAGATCCGCCGTGTCCGGCGGAGCTCCTCCATAGGAGCGATGACGTGGCCGAGTTCTTGGATCATAAGCTCCGCTGACTTCACAGGTACCTTGATCTCCCGAATGTTCCCTCGTGTGTCCAATAGGATCGCTGTTTTAACCCTCTTCGGAATCCCAATACTAACCGAGAAACAAGAGTAAGAAGAAGTGTTCCCCATTTGTGTGGTATGTAGAAATGTGTGCTTCAATCAAGGAGGTTGTCAACCAGATGTGCTTGTTCTTGTGTTAGATTGTGTGCTCCACGATGAGAGTGAGTGTGTGTGTCAGGGCTTTTATAGAAGCTCAAATGAATCGACGTGAATGGTAAGGTTGAGTCAACGGTCTTAGTAAAAGACGCGATATTGGAATGACGTGTCATTTGGGATGTTCGCCCTCTTTGGCTTTGAAAAAGTAGTGGTAAAACTAGTGTGAAAAACGCGGACCTCACTTCTTGCTATTTCAACTTTTTTTTTTCTTTTCAATTATTTTTTTAGTTTAACGCCTGTATAGCTTTTGTTACGGCACCTAAGGGATTATTCACCTTTTAAATTCAAGAATTATAATTTAATTATAAATATTTAAAATATTATTAAATTTAATTAGTGGTATATATGATAAATTTTTATTCATAAATTATCTAGAAAGTATTAATATTTATAAATTTTATAAGGTACTAGAGAAATCTCCTATATATATTACCAAATTATATATTATCACGTCAGTAAAAATAGTTAAATCTTATATTTATTATTTAAAAAGTCATGCAAATGAAGTAATTTGATTGGATGACAGTGTTACACTGAGTTTTACACCATTGATGTATAAAAATTAAATTAATTAGTTTTAGCTTAATATTATTTCAAATTTTACTTGAATTTAATTTATATACACATAAAATTTTATATAGACATTCAATCTTATATTACCATATTAACAAAAAGTGTTTTAACTCAAATATTCATTGTCTTAAAAGTCTTACAAATAAAATCACATAATTGAATTATTCTGTAAAAACTCAATCAAAATTATTCTATTTTTACTTTTCTCATAATAGTGTTTTAAGGAATTATTAAACTGAAAGAATATATAATTTTGTTTTCCTAAAAACTACCATTTTATCATCTGAACGATATGCAACTTTTCAATTATACGCAATCAATTTATGGGACCTAATAATGTACATAAATTACTCTAATATGGGTCGCAAGTTAAAAGCTCATGCATGGACTCAGTTCATATTGACATAATTTTGAAAACAAGATTAACTTTTTATTCCATTCGTGATCCAAAATTGTATTATTCATTTTGAAATTGTAATGGATGAAAATATGAGTCAAAGACCTCAGCCCAATCTCAGAGAACTCAGACTGGGGGCTCCCCAAATTGGCCACGTGGCATTAAGGCTCCCTAGAGATTATCCCTCAATTTAGTAGAGGATATCTCCTAAAACACCTACATGATCTCATATTACCTCTCCATATCTCCTATTATCTCACCATATCCTTTATATTTGATTATATCTCCCGATAAATATGAAACATATGTAATATCCACTAAATCCATGGAATGTCTATCATATTCAGGAAATATCATCTCCTGATTTAGCATAGGGTCACCTTTCGCTTTAGAGAACAGTGGAGGAATAATCATTGAGTATTCTAGGCCAGTAACAACTAGGTTGAACAAGAGGGCCTCATTGCGAACCCAAGCTCACCCAAGAAGTTGGTTCCCACCGACTCCAAGAAAATGTCAACTCCTAGCTCATTATTGGACAAGTCAATGGCGCTTTCATTGCCTGAAACCCCTTTCTCAAGAACTATCTAACACTAGTGAAGACATTGATGAGGACCTTCTAGACTTCTGAGAAAGCACACATCCCCTATGAGCACAATGCCAAGACATATATCCTCTCTAAGCTCGTCAGCACCATCACACTTCAAAATAACAAATCGGTCATACAAATGAAGTTGCATGAGCCAAGCTGACTTCAATTTGAATTATACATCACATTGACCGAAACTGAAGATTGGCGAACCCCTCTCCTCAAATACTTCACCACAAGAAAACTTCCTGAGGGAACAAGTGAAGCACAAAAGTTCAGAAGACTATCCAGCTATTTCACCTTCCCCGAAGAACAACTCTTCAAACCAGGCTGTGCATAACACCCTATCTTCAAATCACCAAGCTGTGCATAAAGAGTCGACCCATTTGAGCTCGGCACGTAGTCTTCGACTCAGACACCTCAGTCATAACACCTCGGCACCAGCTACTTGGTCTACGACCAAGCTTGGGGCTGTGTACTGGATTAAAATTATGGGTCTGAGACCCCAGTCTAGCCTTAAAGGACTCGGACTGGGGGCGCCCTAGATTGACTATGTGTCATTCGGGCTCCCCAGAGATTCTCCCTCGATTTAGTAGAGGATTTCTCCTAAAATGCCTACAAGATCTCCTATTATCTTACCATATAATTTATATTGGATCATATCTCCTGATAAACACGAAACATATTTAATATTTGCTAAATCGTTGGAATATCTCTCATATTAAGGGTGGATCATCTCTTGATTTAGCATGGGGTCACCTATCATTATAAAAGGAGCTTAATGCCTCCCGGGTATGATATCACAATTCTACTACTCTTACATATTTTATCACTCTACAGCTCACTTATTCATTGACTTGAGTATTGAAGTGTCCTTATAGGTACCTCCACCCGCACTCGCATAGCCGTCAAAGGCACTTGCAACCTCACCTCCCCCTCCACTTCTATGTAAGAACAGAAACAATCCCATGTAAATTGCATTACGTTGTCAATATAATTTATGTAATTCACATGATAAAATTCTCAATATTTTATAAAACTTTTAGGAAAAATAAATGAAAAAGTATGACATTGTTTGTTAAATTATGGAATTTATCTATGGTGATTCACCACAAAAAAAATAAGTATTTTCAATTATTTTTGACATTTAAAGTGTCAACAAAAGTGTTGTTAATAAGAAAAATAATTTTGATAGAAATTTATTATTAAAAATATTTATAAATTTTTATAGATAATTATTAGATATTTTTTATATTTAATAATCATCAATAAAAATTTATAAATATTTTTAATGATTATTTTATGTCAATCACTTTCTTGATAATAATTTTATTCACTTTTTAAATGTCGAGAATCATTGAATACATGGCGGAGGCAGATTGCATCTAAGCAAATGACCATTTTCGGTTTCCAGGATGGCTACGAGTGAGATTCAAATTCCAAAGAATTCCAATGAATTGTGGTGGCACTGTGCTGGCTATTAGAGTTTTTTGATGTTGTCAAAATTCAACGAAGACTTGGCATTCACCGTTTTAGAATTAGCCACGGGATAGGAATTGGTCATGGACCTTAACTGTACAGTAGCAATATGGTAACTTTCATGTATGACGTGTAGGTGATTGCTGAATCATGGAGGGTCCACTTATATTTATACTAGTTTTATAGCACGTGCTGTGCACGGGGAACGATGAAATAATTTTGAAAAAGGATAATATGAAAATTATATATTGAAATTAATTATGGTATGATGGTACTTCAAACAATATTTGTTTAACCAAAAAAAAATTAGAATATAATATTTATAATTTACATTCTCAAAATCATGCTACATTATTATCTATCGTATATACCACCACCATAACATACATTAAATTACATATGGGAAGGTAATTCAAAATAATTTATTCAGCTTAATATCTCTCTTATGAGAAAGTATCCAATTCATATTTCATATTATCTTTTTCTATGCATATTGAACCAGAGCTTCAATTAGAGAAATACATGAACATTACATACTATTAAAGTACATATGAAACATAAATATCATTGTATAAAAGTAATAATAAAATGTAAATAATTTCATATCACGTGCAAGCATTTTATAAATTTCATGAAAATGTATATATTCAGCATCATACATTGTACATTTGATACAATCACATTTATAATGAAATAATTTCAACATTAAATATATAAATTTTAACTATAAGATTACATATATAAATTTTAGCGAATATCAATAAGCTTATAAAATACTTTTGCCATTTGTACTTTGGTGACAGGACTCTTCATCTTTTGCATATAAACTAATATCCTCCACATGTTGCATCCATATTCCAAATAAGTATTCCTTAGTAGATCTCCTTATTTGTCCCCGTATCTTCTCTTAGGTAGTGTTTGTATACTATCCCTGGGACAAAAATACAGAGATGCTGGAGACACAAATCTGTTTAACGATGGAGACAGTGTGTGTGTTAGCTTAAGAACCCTTCTGAAAACTTTAATAAATATGTTTTGAATGACAATAAAACCAATTTTAGAAAAATATTTTGAAGAATGACTAATGTTTATCTTGAGTTTTTTGAAGTATTAAACAGGTTCTTTCGTTACCATAACAAGGCTCCAGTAAGCGAGAATGATTTCACATTACATGTGCAAACATATTTTATCTCATATTAAGATATGGGAACTAAATGAAATTGATAATTATATTCTAAACCGAGCTTAAAAATGCCTAACGATTTGATGAAGAACAACCAGAACAAGAAACCAAGACTCAGGTCATCAAAAAGTAGCACTGGGCTTTAGAAAGTATACTTGAAACGAAGATATCAATCAAACTCTGAAGCAAATGTGTTCTACCATCTTCAATCATCACATTCGCAATGTTTTCATCTTCAATAAGCTCTGATTAAAGACTAGAAGACCTAAGATTCATCAAGAAAATGATACCGCACATCACAAAGCTTACTTAACAGTGAAATAGTGCGCTCTATAAGAAAAGGATGGAAATTTGAAATTAAAAAGTCAAAACCTGTAACACCCTAGTAATTAACCAAATACATCTAGGTTGAATCTGATTAATGACTAGACTTTATTCCTTGCTTTGGTTCTTTCTTCATAATTTGAAAATACTTAGTGAAATTACGAGCCATTTTTTTTTTTTAAAAAACATAATTGAAAACGTGAGCCGAGTACAACGTGAACGAGTAAGCGGAGTATAATAAGACGTTTAAGAATATATCACATCATATCACTTTGGCTCCATCATATAACATCCATAAGCACATTATAACATATATTTACATACAATAACCTCACTCAAAGGGTGGGTTATGATCATACATCATTGTCTTATGCAAACCCATAAAAGAAAATATACATAAGGAAATACATGCCCCTAAACTAGATAACTCTATAAGCCGAGAAGGTTATCCTAAAACTAGGGTGCATGAACACACATAAATCTACTAAGAACTTTCTATGGCCACTGTCCTGAAAATGGGGGAATAAATCCGATCCACTGATGAGCTCCCTCGAGAGGGGACACACGAGATGCACCAGGCTGGGGTCGCATGGACGGCCTTCTTGCTAACCTCGGCTGAACAACTGTTTCCTCACTACCCTCTCTTACACGTGTGGGAGTAGGAGCAGAGCTCTCAGAATATACATGAGTAGGAGTGTCCTCTGAAGGATCAGTTTCAGAATATCTCGTCTTGGGAACATACTCTGGAAATCCATGCACAGCAGATGAAGCGGGATAAGAACGTAACATCTTTTCATCAAGTGGACGTGCATGTTCGAAAACCATTTCATCGCCATAAGGAGAAGTAGGAGAAAATCGATAACTAGGGACAGGATGTGCAAATGGACGACCTATGTAAATAAAAACACGAATCACAAGACCTCCCTTCAAAATGATACGAGCGATGCACCGGATCATAGTGGAATTCCCAAGTAGGGGTATCAACGAACAGAACGAATGTCGCCATTTGAATCTAGAGACAATGACGGAAATAAAGAAAAGGGAGTGAGAATCTTGTTAAAGAATTCTCAGTAGGGTACCTCCTTCTACAGTGACATCATCAAAGTCCCCAGGAACCTCGGGATTATTCTAAAATAGTGAGCATGCAAAGATTCATTTTAAGTTCGGACAAATACTTAACCGAGGTTCGTCAATTTTTAATCATGCGTCTTATAATGCATCATAATCTTGACATGTCATATTTACAATGAACTTTTCCTTTATCATTACATCATATTCCTCATCATCATTATCAAAATAACATGCATAAAAGAACGTTATATAATATTAGCTACACATGCACACAGTGCACATATTTCATTTCTTTAGTGCCTTAGGTGACTTAAAATCTTATCATTATCATTATTTTCCTTGGGCCACCCTATACTCCACCCTTTTGGGAGTAATTTAGGTTATGAGCTCATACTTTACTAGTCGTCAATAGCATATACTTATCCTGTTTGATAAGGTAAAGTCCCGACTCTAACCTTTTGAGAAAAGCGGGTTAGGGGCTAAAATCACCTTTTCACCACCTATAGTCTGATGGTTCCAAAGGATCATTTTCTTATAAGTTTAAGTCACCATTAAATCTTTGCATGTTATATCACAATACAATTCATAAACATCATAGCATTTTCTCATTTATAGTCTTAAGCTAGAATAATATATATCAACTATAATCATGCATCTGGGAGATTCCCAGGAAAGAGAGGTGGGTCACAATGGACACGCTTAAATACCAAGTCTTTCCTTAGCCAGAACCTTTCCAAATTACACTTTTACAATGATACACTTTCTTCTAGCAACAAAGGTAAATTTTACATAATAAAGAATATTTCATGCATAAGCATTCTCATTATTTGCAACAGCAACTATAACATGCAAGCCAGGAAATCATTCAATTATAGAACTAATTAGTTATGCACCTAAGGGATTTATTACCATCCTTACGATTATTTATAGGCCTTAAGAACACTATTAAATCAAATGGGGTAGCATAGGTAGTAAGTTGTTCCTAAGGTTTTACGGTATGCTAGAAGTTATGTTTTAAATCCTTTCTTGTTACGACTTTTCCCTATGATGCTGAAATTAGTTACTAAACCAATTATGAATCATTCTCCCTTATTTAAACATAATAAAACCTGGTTCTTATCGTTGCTAAAGATTCTGGATAGAATGCATAAATTTCATTCCCTAGAGTTCTAGAAATCTTGTTTTTACGGTTTTCTAGTTGCTAAGTTCATTTTTAGTGTTCGGGATCAATCCTAGTCTAATTGATACCAAATTTTTCATGGCTAACTAATCCTAGACAGAATTATAACATACTAAAACAGATTTGGCATTGGCTAAACTTAAAGGGGTCAAAAACTAGGTAAATTCTAGCTCTTCGGTTGTTCTAGGGAGCTAGTTTTATCTCTAACATGCAGTGAATCATTCTCTTAACAATAAACCATAATTATCACAACTTCAAACATATCAAATCATTATCATACATTGATACTAAACTCAGATCAATGGCCGAATCATGAACCTCATGCAATTACATAGAATCATATTTTAAGTGCATATAAAATACTAGTTCCCCGTAAAAGCCTTGCAAAGTCTTAAAACTCATTTAGAAACTAGTTCTTTTGTCAAACTTGGGAGGATTTTCACAATTAAAATTCTCACTTAAGATAAAAGGAGTAAGTCTTGAGCTTTACAGATTTAGGTGATATCTTAGAATTATAAACATGCTATGCAACCTTATTTTAATCTTATCTTTATAAGGTGATAGCTTGGAATTATAAACATGATATGCAATTCCATTTCTTTATCTTTAAGATTTAAGGTGATGACTTGAAAATTTAACATGATGCAAGAACTTGAAATATAAACATGATGCAAGAAAGCTGGGCAGCGGTAATCCGCAGGACGATGAGGGAAAAGAGAATATTAAGAAACCGGAGCGGCGGTAGTCCGCACAGGACCGGTGAAGGGAGAAGAGAATTATTATTACATCTTTTTAAGCTCCAATCTCAACACTTTTTAAAGAATAAATTCTTTAACTCCAATAATCATAATTCTTTGCTTGTGATACATGGCCAAGTCTTTGACCTCTAGGATCTTTAGGTGATGGCATAAAATAAACATGCTATGCATTGATTCTTTTAGCCATTATAAAATAAAGTGAAAGCATAAATTAAATATGAGATGCAACCTCTTTATTATCTTGAAAGATTAAGTGATGACTTGAAACATAAACATGAAATACAAGCTTGGAAAGTACATCTTTCAAGTTCTAAACTAAAAATCTTTGTTTTAGCATCATAAAGCATTATTCTTTAAAGTTTTGCATCAAGTGGAATTTTCAAGCTTTAGAGGCCTAACTTGTGATGGATTTACAACCCACCCTCAAGGTCCTCATCATCAAGCCATCATCTTAGTTCCACCTAGGCCATATGGCCGAATTGGTTAAAGAAAAATGAAGAGGAAAACCGAAATGAAAAGCTAAGGTAAGTTCATAATTTCATCATTTTGAGCTAAAAACACAACTCCTCAAAGCATAGAAATAAATTTAGAAACTACTCCCTACCTAATCTGAGTTGAAGAAGAGGAAGAGAACTTGATTTTTTGAAGTGAAATGAAACAAAATCTCTTTGAAAAATTGAAGAAAGAATTCAGCCAAAGAGGAGGAAGAAAGAAAGTTTTTGGTGCTCCTAAAAACTAGTTATGAACAAAGCATTCCAAGACCACTCAAGCAAACCTATTTATAGAAGATTTTGAGGCTTCTAATTGGCCAAAATGAGCAGGTAGTTGGCGGAATTTTGCAAGAGAAATAAGGGAGGAAAAATCATTTTAGACAAAGTTGTATGAAATTAAGGAATTATGTCTCTTATGGTGACATTTTGGCATTTTATTTTAGTGCAACTTTTGGCAATAATTCAGCTGCATAATGGCATCAATAATTTTGTCCATTACAGTCCAAAGAAGTGAAATTTGTGTGTTCCGTGTATTATTTAGGTGTAGGCAAGGTATTCATGTAATTTAGAGAATTTACGGTTAAGGGCTTAAGTGAATTAGTAAGCAATTTGGGTGTTTTTGAGCAATTTTGGGTTCTAATCAATCTAAATACATAATTTTGACTCTAGATTAATATTTAGAATTTAATAAGCTTTAATTTGAGCCTAATATTGCTTAGGTTTCGGTATACGAATCAAAAATCCCGAAATTCGCAAAACTACCTAAAAACAGGGGCAAAATCGTACTTTCACTTAAAAACTGCCCGAGGCCACCCGAGCTTAACCAATGGTTAATCATGGCTTAAAAAAAAATTTTAAAACATTTTACTGAGGTTCGGGCTCAGTCGGCATGCACATCGGAGTTAAAACAACCGCAGGGGCATTTTGGTCATTTTGCGCGTCGGAACTCAAAATTGAGATCCTTCTGCTCTATTAACACACATAATACAAACAATCCCTTATCATCATCAAAACATCCCCTTGAGAATAGGTGGGGCCCACGATCCTCATTTTCTGAGTAAAATAACTTCAGGGGCATTTTGGTCATTTTATACGTACAAAAATTCGGGATTTGTGACTCTCGCATGAATCGCTCCTAACCTCTCTTCTAATGTTATATTCCTTTATTGAGGATTGTTCGGCCTCAAATCTTATGTAATAATTACCTACAGTAATTCGATAATTTCTAATGACAGTAAAAATTACAGTAAAAATTGGGGCGTTACAAAACCCAGTGTCAAAACTAGCGTGACATCTCTTCTGCCAACTTGGTCAACTCCCCCAGCTTCTAGAAGAAAGAGTTCATAAACCATGCTTTAGAAAGTAAAATTAGTTTCTGAAAGGACTTCAGAAACCTCAACTTTGCAATGGCTTTTGCAATAACTCTGACAAACAGACAAGCTACTCTTCTAAACTGCCTTTCCAAGATACAAATGGATGATCAACACATGTCACTTGGAGATCTGATCAACGACAACGATCACAAAGAAGACTATCTATAAATAGAGATGTTGTGCTTTCAAAGAAGACAAGACATATGCTGGTAACAAAAACAAAAACTCTGTGAAAATTTATCCTTATCTTCTTGTAAATTTTATTACATCTTGTAATCATTTTCCTTATTTGTAAAAATCTTCTTTCTATGTTCCTTCATTGTTCATACGTTCTTCCAAGGAAGAATAGGTGGAAAGAAGTTATTCAAGTTATCCCAAGTCTTTCACTATAAATATTAAGAAAACTTGAGTGTAGGTTAGTTTGAGTTGCAAATCCAAACACAAACCTTTGTAATCTCGATCTAGTAGTGATCGGTGTGAGTTAGCTTAGAGAGACTAGTCAAAGACTACTAGTAATACGACAGTAAAAGTGTTTTACTAGTCACAGTTTAGCTTGGAGAGGTGTAACATCTTAAAAATTAATTAAAAATTAATTTAGGCTTTACTAATCATAATTTCAAAAATCTGACAGTTTTAATAATGATGAGGACGGTTCAACGTATTTATAAAAAAAAAAGTGAATAGTAACTTGCGGGCCCCGCAGACTCTCTGGGACAACCGAAACCCTAGAATTGGGCCCCGGAGATATCCAAAACTGGGAAATTATAAGATTAAGGTTAGAAATGAAGTTTTATACTTAGAATTAAATTTTGGGTAATATCTAATTACCCGGGTACGGTATTTAATCTGTTCGGTAAAATTTCGGTGTACGATTTCTAATACCGAAAGATAGTTTAATCTTTGTAAAAGGATAATGTTTATCCTTTGGAGCCAAGTGTAAGACTAGGATTTAATCTTGAATTACAAGATCAAATCCTAGCCATTAATCTTATTTTCTTGGTCAAAGAATATAGATTTTATATTAAGATAATGATTTAAACATGGTATAAGATAAATATAAACTACCTAACTTCATTATTTCTCCTCCTTAAGTTCGGCTAGCATTTGAAATTGCAGAAACTCCATTTCTTCTTCACATAAACCTTGAAAACTTGTTTCCAAACTCCAAAACTCATAGCCTAGATTTGTTAAAGCCCCAAACTTCCTTCACTAAACTTGTTCTACACATCAAAACCTACAAAACTAACCGATTAAAATTTCAATTCTCCATCAATCTCACCTTAATACCTCATTTCCCCACTGCCTAAGGAAGGTTTAGGACTGAAATTGGTGTCTTGAAGTGAAGGGAGATCACTGAGAACATCGTCTGAAGTATCAAGCTCAAAAGCTTTCAAAGTAGGGTTTTCTTTGGTCTTTTCTTTCCAATTTTATGCTAGACTTTTCTGATTGTGTTTGGTCCGAAATTTCTGGATATATTGGTTGACAATATGCTGATATTGGTGTGTTAATTTTGGTGTAGTGTTTGGGATTGTGGAAAAATCATTATTTTATCAAAAGAGATTTTGAATTGGTTTGCTGGATTTTTGATTTTCCTGCTGGCAGTGATTGTTCACGAATTTTTTGAGGGAATTGTGGGTGTTTTCATGAGGGATAAAAATTATATGTTGAAGACAACATCTTAGGATAGTTCCATGAATTTTCTTGAGCTCTGGTTTTGATTCCTAGTGCCTTGAGAAAGTCAAGAATCGAAGTGGTAACTATGCTGCCTGAAATATTGAATCTGAAGCTGTGAACTTGTGAAATTTTATTAACCTAGGAAATGATCAAATTATTAGATGAAATTTTCATAAGATGTTGAGGACATATTTAGGTCCAACTCTATTTTTTGGTACAAAGTTCTGGGTTCATTTGATAGGGTAGAAAAATTGAGACTTCTGGCTATTGGTTAAGAGTGTGTAGGTTCTGACCTATGAAATTGTGAGATTTTATTAATATAGTTAGAGGCCTTTTTATGCTCTGAAATTTTTATGGAACTTTATGGACACATTAAAGTGTCTTAGATAATTTTTATAGCCTTTGAATTGGTTATTGGTATGAAAAATAAATTGTGTTACTTGAGTGAAAATCTACCAATGTGCTGAAATTGTGATAATGCCTTGAATTAGTGACCTAATGACAGTTGGTTCACGTTCGATGTATATGGATGCATGCCATGGACTTTCAAGATTATGTTATGAGAAATGAATGAATGGTATATATAGGTTTGAAGTATTATGAGATCAGAGAATTATGTTCATGCATAAAGAAATGTGATGCATGTATATATGAGCTTGAGGATGATGTATATGCTAAGTGAAAAATTAAGTCCCCTATAATCTAAAAAGGGCAAGGAAAAGTCCCCTTTATTATGTATAGGGCACGGAAAGGTCCCCATTAGGGCACGGAAAGCCCCTTTATTAGGTAAAGGGCACGGAAAGGTCCCCATTAGGGCACGGAAAAGCCCATTTTAGTAGGTAAAGGGCACGACAAGGTCTCCATTAGGGCACGGAAAAGTTCTCTTTATTATGTCAAGGGCATGAAAAGATTATGACAATTGCCATTTGTATACATATACATATATCTTGTTAAATTATTGGTCTTGAAGGAATTCCTATGATTTTGAATGTTATGAAATACATGTTTTAAGTGATTGAATAATAAAAGAAACACGTCGGAAAGGCGATTTTATAACTTTAAAATGAACATTTGATATATATATATATTGCATGGTCACACTTTCCTAATAAACCGAAGTGGCTAGGGCGATGACGATGACATTATGATTGTGTAATTGGGGAGTTACCCTACTGAGAATTTTAGAATTCTCACCCTTATATGTTTGTTTTCCTGTGTCGTCTCCATGTTGATCTTGAGAACAAGGAGGCTACTTTATGAAAGGAAATCAAATTTGCAGTAGTTTACAGCTGAAGTTTGTACAGACTGTACTTAGTCATATGTTTATATCTATATTTATAATAGAGACTAGATGTGTATTAAAGCTCATAGAAGAGCTTCCTTTTGTACTCAACCTTATAATCAATAAATATTTGTTTCTTAGTCATATATGTTAATAGAACTATGATTTAGTTACTTCACGATTCAATCAAACTTGCTATAGATATTTAAGAAAGGTTAGTTAATTTATAAGTAACAACTTCTCGAGTATGATGCTATGACTTAAAAATCATGTTGTACTTGGGAGGATGTTACATTATGGTATTAGAGCAATTCATCCTTATAGGACCTTGAGGAATTGACTGGCTATGCTTCCTTAGTAAATGTCATGCATTATAACTCTATATATGTGTATGACTGCTGGTTGGGAATGTTGTGGGTTGTTGCCACACTTAGCTTGGTATTGAGCCTGATCAACTCAATAATTCTTGTTTGGTGTGACAGGAACCAGTGACTTCAAATCGGCGTACTTGGAGCAGTGTCAGAAATGAAGCGGGTATGATCGACACTTTTCGTGAGATGGTGGTTGCCATGAGAGAACAAGCTGCAGTAGCTAAGAGGATGATGGAAAGGTTAGATCGACATGCTGAAGGAAATCTAGTTGAGAATCCTGGAGGAGTAGAAGTGCACATAGAATACTAGAAATTTGCTGAGTTCAGGAAGGCAAACCCTCCACCATTTCGAGGAGCTTTCGATCCGAACAAAGCAAAAGAATGGATCAAGGCTATGGAGAAGGTTTTCTCCATTCTTCCTTGCACTGAGATCCAGAAAGTGGCTTTTGCTACTTACATGCTAAAAGCAGATGCTGAATTCTGGTGGGTCCGCACTGAGGGATTATTCGAAGCTTTTCAAACTGAAGTCACCTGGGATGTCTTCAAGGAAGCTTTCTACCACAAATACTTCCCCATATCTGAGAGAAATACAAAGGAATTAGAGTTCATAGCACTCAAGCAAGGGTCTATGAGTGTAGCAGAGTACACAGCAAAGTTTGAAGAGCTCTGCAAATTTTCTACCATCTATCAGAGTAATCTTGATGAAGTTTGGAAGTGCATGAAGTACGAAGGAGGTTTGCGTGAGGAAATTGAAGCTATTGTGAGACTCTTAGAGATCTGGGATTATGCGACTTTGGTAAACAAGTGTCGGCGTGTAGAGGACTCCAACAAGAGGCTAGCAATTGCCCAATCTACTAAGGAAACTTCTAATAAAAGACTGGCCCTTGAAGACCAAGACTACCGCGATGACCTGCCTGTAAAGAAACAGTTTCAATCAAGTCCACATAAGGATAAACAACAAAGGTCAACCACAAGCCAAGATTGTCCAAAATGTGGGAAGAACCACAGGGGTAGACATTGCTTGGCTGGGCAGAACGTATGCTATCGTTGTGGAAAGCCAGGACACATAATGAGAAAGTGTCCAAATAGAAACTCAAAACCCACTATAAAGCCACAACACCAGAGTAGGGTCTTCACCATAAGTGCTGAAGGGATGTCACCACCCAAAAATACGATCTAAGGTAGGAACGTTTAGGATTTGACTGAATTATTTGAATTATGTGTGAATTCCTTATTTGATTCATGAATTTGTCGTTTGAAATTGTTTTCAAATGAATTTTGAGGGAAAAATTCTTTTTAAGGTGAGTGGTAATATAACACCCTAAAAATTAATTAAAAATTAATTCAGGTTTTACTAATCATAATTTCAAAAATCTGACAGTTTTAATAATGATGAGGACGGTCCAACGTATTTGAAAAAAAAAAGTGAATAGTAACTTGCGGGTCCCATAGGCTCTCCGAGACAACCGAACCCTAGAATTGGGCCCCGGAGATATCCAAAACTGGGAAATTATAAGATTAAGGTTAGAAATGAAGTTTTATACTTAGAATTAAATTTTGGGTAATATCTAATTACCCGGGTACGATATTTAACCTGTTCGGTAAAATTTCAGTGTACGATTTCTAATACCAAAAGATAGTTTAATCTTTGTAAAAGAATAATGTTTATCCTTTGGAGCCAAGTGTAAGACTAGGATTTAATCTTGAATTACAAGATCAAATCCTAGCCATTAATCTTATTTTCTTGGTCAAAGAATATAGATTTTATATTAAGATCATGATTTAAACATGGTATAAGATAAATATAAACCACCTACCTTCATTATTTCTCCTCCCTAAGTTCGGCCAGCATTTGAAACTGCAGAAACTCCATTTCTTCTTCACATAAACCTTGCAAACTTGTTTCCAAACTCCAAAACTCATAGCCTAGATTTGTTAAAACCCTAAACTTCCTTCACTAAACGTGTTCTACACATCAAAACCTACAAAACTAACCGATTAAAATTTCAATTCTCCATCAATCCTCACCTTAATACCTCACTTACCCATTGCCTAAGGAAGGTTTAGGACTGAAATTGGTGTCTTGAAGTGAAGGGAGACCACTTAGAACATCGTCTGAAGTATCAAGCTCAAAAGCTTTCAAAGTAGGGTTTTCTTTGGTCTTTTCTTTCCAATTTTATGCTGGACTTTTCTGATTGTGTTTGGTCCGAAATTTCTAGATATATTGGTTGAAAATATGCTGATATTGGTATGTTAATTTTGGTGGAGTGTTTGGGATTGTGGAAAAATCATTATTTTATCAAAAGAGATTTTGAATTGGTTTGCTGGATTTTCGATTTTCCTGCTGGCAGTGATTGTTCATGAATTTTCTGAGGGAATTGTGGGTGTTTTCATGAGCTATAAAAATTATATGTTGAAGGTAACATCCTAGGATAGTTCCATGAATTTTCATGAGCTCTGGTTTTGATTCCTAATGCCTTGAGAAATTCAAGAACGGAAGTGGTAACTATGCTACCTGAAATGTTGAATCTAAAGCTGTGAACTTGTGAAATTTTATTAACCTAGGAAATGATCAAATTGTTAGCTAAAATTTTCACAAGATGTTGAGGACATATTGAGGTCCAACTCTAATTTTTGGTACAAAGTTCTAGGTTCATTTGATAGGGTAGAAAAATTAAGACTTATGGCTATTGGTTAAGAGTGTGTAGTTTTTGACCTCTGAAATTGTGAGATTTTATTAGTATAATTAGAGACCTTTTTATGCTCTGAAATTTTTATGGAACTTTATGGACACATTAAAGTGTCTTATATAATATTTATAGCCTTTGAATTGGTTATTTGGTATGAAAAATAAATTATGTTACGTGAGTGAAAATCTACCAATGTGCTGAAATTGTGATAATGCCTTGAATTAGTGACCTAATGACAGTTTGTTCACGTTTGATGTATATGAATGCATGCCATGGACTTTCAAGATTATGTTATGAGGAATGAATGAATGGTATATATAGGTTTGAAGTATTATGAGATCAGAGAATTATGTTCATGCATAAAGAAATGTGATGCATGTATATGTGAGTTTGAGGATGATGTATGTGCTAAGTGAAAAATTAAGTCCCCTTTAATCTAAAAAGGGCAAGGAAAAGTCCCCTTTATTAGGTATAGGGCACAGAAAGGTCCCCATTAGGGCACGAAAGCCCCCTTTATTAGGTAAAGGGCACGGCAAGGTCCCTATTAGGGCACAGAAAAGTCATTTTTATTATGCCAAGGGCATGAAAAGATCATGGCAATTGCCATTTGTATACATATATCTTGTTAAATTATTGGTCTTAAAGGAATTCCTATGATTTTGAATGTTATGAAATATATGTTTTAAGTGATTGAATAATAAAAGAAACCCACATCAGAAAGGCGATTTTATAACTTGAAAATGAACATTTGATATATATATATATTGCATGCTCACACTTTCTTAATAAACTGAAGTGGCTAGGGTGATGATGATGACATTATGATTGTGTAATTGGGGAGTTACCCTACTGAGAATTTTAGAATTCTCATCCCTATGTGTTTGTGTTCCTGTGTCGTCTCTAGGTTGATCCCGAGAACAAGGAGGATACTTTATGAAAGGAAATCAGATTTGCAGTAGTTTACAACTGAAGTTTGTACAGACTGTACTTAGTCATATGTTTATGTCTATATTTATAATATAGACCGGATGTGTATTAAAGCTCATAGAAGAGCTTCCTTTTGTACTCAACCTTATAATCAATAAATATTTGTTTCTTAGTCATATATGTTAATAGAACTATGATTTAGTTACTTCACGATTCAATCGAACTTGCTATAGATATTTAAGAAAGGTCTGTTAATTTATAAGTAACAACTTCTTGGGTATGATGTTATGACTTAAAAATCATGTTGTACTTGGGAGGATGTTACAAGAGGCTAGTTAAAGACTACTCAGTTTAACTTGGAAAGGCTGGTCAAAGTATACTCGATGCAGCTTGAAGAGGCTGGTGAATAACTACTTGGTTTATGACAATATAGATTGTCTGCTGGCCATAGGTAAGAACTTGGGAAGGCTATTGTAAAGACTATCCTTGTTCTTTCTCTAGTTTAAGAAAGGCTTACTGGAACTCAACTATTATTAAGAACTGGATGTAGGCAGGTTGGCCGAACTAGTATAAAAACTCCTATGCAGTATCTCCCTCTTTTCCTTCATCTTTTATTTATTTACTTCATTCATTATAATAACTGTGTTTCTTCCAGAAAATATTCTTTTACGTGTTTAGTTATCTTTCTTAATTCTAAAAATTTACTTTCTGACGTTTCTAACACTATTTCCGTTGCACTTCAAGCTCACAGATTGGTAGTTCTTTGTTTAAGTTTTTCAAAAATTGAAAAGAGAAAAAAAAGGAAGCACGATTTAACCCCATCTTTTGCGCTTTTCTACCTACAAGTGGCATCAAAGCTTAGCCTCTAAAGGGTTGAGCATTATAACGACTATAGAGGACACAGATCCGAGGGACAGATAGCACATAATGTTCATATAGCACAAGAACACTCCATCAATAGACTACCATTCTTTGATTGTGAGGATTACGCTTACTGGAGAGATTGAATGGAGTTGTTCATAAAATACACACATTTTGACTTGTGAGAGATTATACAAAAAGGGGATTATGATGCAATGGAGGAAGTTCCAGGAACGAATGATGCATCCTCAAAATCAAAAGAAGTCCCCTAGAGTAGGTGGAAAGAGTAACACAAAGCTAGAGTTCAACTGAACTCAAAAGCTAAGTACCTTCTTACGTGTGCATTGAACAATGTTGAATATGACAAAATCATCACCTATGACATAGCAAAGGAAATATGGGACAGGCTGCACATGCTGCATGAAGGCATTAAGCAAGTGAAAGAAACAAAGATCAATATATTGGTTCATCAATATGAGATGTTCAAAATGACAAATCAAGAAAATATTGATGAAATAATCACGAGGTTTATGCATATCATAAACTAATTAAAGGGATTAGGCAAAAGATATTCTAACTCTAAGATGGGTAGAAAAATCACAAGAAGCTTCCCTGCCAATTGGCTGCCTAAGGTCACAACATTGTTGAGGCAAAAGATCTTCAAACTCTTGGTCTAGATGCACTCATTAGGTCACTTAAAACCCATGAGGTAGTGCTCTCCAAAATGCATGGTGAATCCACTAAGAAGAGCAAGTCCATGGCCTTAAAATCATCTCATCAAAAGCAAAATAAAGCTAAGGCAATGAAAATTACAGAGACTTCTGATGAAGAGGAAGAGTCTGATGATGAGACAGAAGAAGAAGATGAAGATGAGCTCTCTATGTGGATGAGGAAGATGTCCAAGGCCTGGAGAGACAAGATGAAGAAAAGAAAGGACATCAACCTCAGGAAGGATGGAAAAGACAAGGTGAAGTTAGAAAGTGTCACCTGCTACAACTGTGGGGAGAAAAGACACTTCAAACCAGAATGTCCTAAACTGAAAGGCCTATAGAAGAAGATTGTACCCAAGAAGAAAGGTATGCTGGCCACCTGAAGTGAGTTAGAGGAAGAAAAGAAAGGATCGAAAGGTCAGGAGGAGAGGAATGTTGCTAACCTATGCTTTATGGCAGGCTATTCATTAGAAAGTGAACCTAAAATAAACAATTCTAACTCTGATCTTTCCTATGATAAACTTTTATCTTTATATGAAGAGTTGCTTGAGGATTCTGAAACTCTTTCTTCTCATTATCTCAACGTAAAAAAGATTGTTTTAGAACTTGAAATAGCCAAAATAGAAGTTGGAAATCTAAGGCTTGAAAAAGAAGAACTAAAAAGAGAAACGAGGTTTTAAATGTAAAATTCAATGCCGTAGAATCTGAAGTCTCAAGTAAAAATGAAAACACTCAAAAGGCCATTTCTAACCTTGAAAGAACTTCAAAGCTTCTTAAATTTGACCTAGAAAAAATGGTGAATGGATCAAAGAATATTGATCTGATGCTTAGAGGTCAATGGCCATATTTTCAAAAGACTAGGTTAGGATATGAAGAGGAATTTGATAAAACCAACTCTATTGAAGAAAGTAAAGAACAAGGCTTCTTATACTTTCTATTTCAAGAAGGGACATCCACATGACAAATGCTTCATGAAAAGAAGTCTATCAAAAAGGTTAGAAAACCTCCTTTTCAAAAGACTAACTCAAGAGGACCCAAGAAAGTCTAGGTACCTAAAATAAAATGGTGTTTGTTGCAAGTTTTCCTAAGAATGCACATGGAATTTGACAACAAGTGACACATAGTGCTTGCTCCAGGCTTATGTCTGGATCTAGAAGGTAGTTCAGAAATTTGCAACCCAAAACCTCTGGATCAGTGAAATTTGCTGATAGAGGTAAGGCCAAGGTCACAGGTATAGGAAATATTGGTAAGGATGATCCCACCAAATTTCTAATGTGTTACTTGTTGATGGTCTAGCTCCCAACTTATTAAGTATTAGCCAGTTCTATGACCAAGGTTTTAGTGTCTTTTTCAATGCTCATGCATGCAAAATAGTTAGTCCCACTTCAAGACAAGTTATTTTGTCTAGTAAGAGGCATGATAACACGTATATGTTATTCTTGGATGATCTGAGAGATCAAGATATAAAATGTCTTGCATCTTTCATGGATGAAAAGTGGTAATGGCATAAGAACCTTGGGCATACTCATATGAAGTTTATTTATAAGCTTTCTCAAAAAGATCCTGTCCAAGGCCTACCAAAGATCAGATTTGACAAGGACTCAAGTTGTGATTTCTGTGAGAAAGGTAAGCAAACTAAAGCTTCTTTCCATGATAAGCATGTGCTTTCAACTACTAGACCACTTGAGTTTTTATATATAGATCTTTTTGGACTAACCAAGAATATAAGTCTTACTGGAAAATGATATTTTCTTGTCAAAGTGGATGACTACTTCAAATTCACATGGATAGCTTCTAAGAATGAGGTGGTTGAAAAATTCAAAGTTTTTGCATAACGTATTTGCATAGAAAAAAATTTCCAAATAATCTTTATCAGTTTTGATCATGGAGGAGAATTTAATAATCATATTTTTGAAGAGTTTTGTGAAAACCATGACATCCTCCACAAGTTTTTTGCACTAGAACTCCCTAACAAAATGGGTTGCTAAAAGGAAAAATAGAAGAATGCAGGAAATAGCAAGGATAATGCTTTTAAAATGTGGTTTATCAAAAGGTTTTGGGCGGAGGCTATGACTACCTCATGCTATATACAAAACAAAATCTTTCTAAGGCCAATCCTTTAGAAAACTACCTATGAGTTATGAAAGGGTAGAAAACCCAACATTTCATATTTCTTTATTTTTGGCTCATCATGTTTTATTCTTAATATCAGACACAAACTTGCAAAGTTTGATTCTAAATCTAATGATGGTTTTTTCCTAGGATATTCTTCTATCTCTAGAGCATATAGAGTGTACAATAAGAGAACGCTATGCATTAAAGAGACTATTCACATCAAGTTCAAAGAGCTCAAGAAGGACCTTGCTGATGATCTCAAAGATCTAGAAGAGAATCTTGAAAGAATGAATCTAAAAGCATCTTCTGATAGTAAGAAGATGAAAGCCAAACCTTTAGAAAGCAAGCTCCAGAACATAAGCACTTCAAAAAGCTTGCTTAGAACTCCAAAGTGATTAGAAAGTAGCATTTTTGAACACGGAGAAGAGCAATTTAAAGATGAACATCAAAGCTACAGACTACAATGGAGTTTTTGATTTAAAGGTAGTTTCTCATAATAGAATTCTTGGAGATATTTCCAAGGATGTGAGAACTAGATCATCTCTTAGAAATATGTCCAACTGTGCTTTCATCTCCACCATTGAACCTAAATACATTGAAGAAGTTTTGACTGATCAAAGTTTGGTGGATGCTATGCAAGAAGAACTAGACCAATTCAAGAAAAGCAAAGTCTAGAAACTTGTTGAAAGGCAAAAAGGAAAGACCATTATTGGTACAAAGTGGATGTCCAGGAATAAGCTCGATGAAGTTGGCTAAGTCGTTAGGAAAGCAAGATTGGTTACACAAGGTTAAAGTCAACAAGAGGGAATTAATTATGATGAAACCTTTGTACCAGTAGCTAGGCTTGAATCCATCAGAATAGTACTTGCTTTTGCTGCCTTCAAGGGATTTACTCTCTATCAAATGGACGTTAAGTCTGCATTTTTAAATGGATTCCTTTATGTGGAAATATATTTAAAGCAGCCTCTTGGTTTTGAGAGTAAAGACCTTCCTAACTATGTTTTCAAGCTAATAAAGGCTTTCTATAGTCTAAAACAAGCTCCTCAAGCATGACATGATAGACTAAGTACTTTCTTGCCAAAGAATGGGTTCAAGAGAGGTAAAGTTGATACTACTCTTTTTACTCTTGAATAAGATAATAACTTTCTGATAGTTCAAATATATGTTGATGACATCATATTTGACACTACTAGTCATTCTCTCTGTGTAAAGGTTTCAAAATTAATACAGAGTAAATTTGAGATGAGCAAGATGGGTGAACTAAAATTCTTCCTAGATTTGCAAATAAAACAACAAAAAGAAGGAATCTTGATCCATTAAGAAAAATATACAAAAGAGCTTTTGAAGAAATTTAATATGGATCAAGCCAAACTAATGAGTACCCCCTTGCATCCATCTCAAATCATTGATGTAGATGTGAATGGTGAATTATTGTGGAATAATTAGTTCACCATTGTACCTTATAGCTAGTAGACCACACATTCAATTAAGTGTGAGAATTTGTGCTAGATTTCAATCTAACCCAAAGCAATCATACTTAAATGCTGTTAAGAGAATTCTTCGATATTTATCAGGTACTACTAATCTCGGCTTGTGGTATAAGAAAGGTACATCTTGTGAAATTGTAGGTTATTGTAATGCTGACTTTGCTGGAGATAGAGTTGAGAGAAAAGCACCAGTGGTTGTTACTGTTTCTTTTGGAAAAAACTTGATCACATAGTCGTGCAAAAAGAATAATATAATTGCTCTCTCTACTACTAAGGCTGAATATGTAGTTGTTGCAAATTGCTACACCTATATGTCGTGGATAAGGAACTAGCTAGAAGATTATCACTTGAGGTATTCCAAGATCCCTATATACTGTGATAATACTAATGTTATTGATTTTGCTAATAATCCTATCCAGCACTCTAGATCTAAGCACATTGATGTTAAACATCATTTTATCTGTGATCATGTTGAAAGAGGAGATGTTAAGTCAATGTTTGTGAATACAGAAGACCAAGTGTCAGATATATTCACAAAGCCATTAGCTGAAGATCATTTTTGTGTTTTGAAAAGGCTTTTAAACTTAATTGTTTTTAAATCGGTATAAGCATTCACGCACAAACATCTCTGGGTACTTCTCTCCATAACTCTGAGTTGAAGCCCAAAAAAGAAGAATTTCAGTTTGCAAGCTTAGAAAGAAGATGGGTTGATTAGAAAGAAGTGATAAGAATCAAAAAATAAAGTACATTTGGGCTCATAGGATTCAGTACATGACGATGAGTTTATGATGACTATGTGGTGAGTCTCCGATGGGTCATAAAGTGAATATTGAAACTCAGAAAGTAACCTCTTCCAAAAAAGTTCTCAAGAGTTAGAAACCATTCTTTTTAAAGAAGGATGAAAAGGCGAAATAATTCTCATTCCTTTGAGTTTCTCTCTCCTACGTCACTTCACCTTTAGTCAGTTACGTCACATCATTTTAACGACCCCCACTCCTCACACATCACCTCTTTACCTTGGTCTTCAACCCTCAAACACGCTACCTCAACCATTTCATCTCCTCTCTTACTCCCTTATCTGTAACTACAACCTTTTCCGCTTAAACCCTCAATTTGGAACTAGAATCATTCTTCTTCTCATAAATTTTCTCAAGATTCGATCTTTTATCTCATCTTTTTATTTTTTTTTGACAAAACTACCAAATTCGTCCCTCTAAAATTTCACGTCGACCAAATTGGTCCCTATATAAAAAAAACTCTCAAATTAGTCCCTATAAAATTGAATAGTCAACAAATTAGTCCTCGGAAAAAAATCTCTCAAATTAGTCTATGCAAAAGTGAATTATTAGACAAGTTAGTCCTCCTTGCCTAACTTATCAGATGGACTAATTTAGCCGATTATTCAATTTTGTAGGGACCAATTTGTCCGATTTGAAGTTTTTACAAGGACCAACTTGAGAGATTTATTTTTTAGGGGCTAATTTGGCCAACTACTTAATTTTGTAGGGACCAATTTGAGAGTTTTTATTTTGCAGGGACTAATTTGGTCTACGAAAAGTTTCAGAGGGATGAATTTGGTAGTTTTATCTTTTTTTCTTCATACACATACCCTAACAATGGCTAAAGGCAAAAGTATTGATTAATCTGCTGCTGAGAAAGCTTCTTTACACATGTATGATGATCTTCACATGTAGGATTGCTATGAAAAATTCTTCTCCTCAAGAAAGATGGCACCTAGAAAGTCGTTGAGGAAAGATCTTTGTGAAGAAATAACTATTCTTGATGAAGGTTTTACTTTTAAAAAATGGGAGGAATATTTGGAGATAAATAAACAAATCTTCCCAAGATTAGTGACTGTGTTATACTATTAGCTAGAGAGACCCTCAACCTCAACCGCTAAAACAATGATCAAAGACTGTGCCATCAAGATCACTGCCTCTAGACTCTCCAAGATCATCAAGGCACCAAACACTTGAATCGTTTGCAGTTCCTCGGCAAACTGGGCTCACTCTCTAGGGATAAATGAAAGGGATGTATCTAGGTATCTTACAAATTCCATTTTTCACAAGCCAAATGAAATCAATATTACCATGCTGAGTGCTAGGGCTAGGAAGGTATATATGGTGGTACAATTTTCCATTTTATCTCGTATAAGAAGGACATATGCACTTATTGGCATGGACTGCATGCTCCTATATTTCCTAATGGCCAAAAAAAAAAAGAGTAAACCTACCAATGCTCATTTTGGATTATATGATAAGTGCAACCATGAAAGAAAAATAGAGGACTACTAGTGTTCTATAGGAAATGCTGTTGACAAGGCTTCTTAAGCATATGCGCTTCCCATTTATCACTGAAAAGTATGAGTGCATGGAAGGAACCATATTCACACACTCTTCTTTCAGAACTTCAAGGAAAAAGTCCACCATCCTAACTTCTAAACTAACCAGGGAGAGTCCCTAGACAAGAGGAAAAAGTCTCAATAGGCGAAAGCTAAAGGAAAAGAAAGCTAATTCTCATAGAAAGTGAGCCTGAGAACTCGGAAGAGGAAGAATCCAGTTTGCTTCATCGTGCCAACAAAGGAAGGACAAAAAGAAAACAGGAGTCTGCATCATAAGAAACTCAAATGGTAGCTAAACTAGTGCAACTCATTAGAAGGAGAGATATTTGGGCTCAGCTAAAAAATATGCCCAAGCATGAATCTAGGGACTTCATGCTGACTCTAAAAAAGAAGAAGTATAAGGTATAGAAGAAGAATAACAACCAAAAGCATCCTCATCTGAAAGTGAGGAAAACTTGCTTAGAAGTAAGAAAGCTAGGCTGAGTACCTTAATAGAACCTATCATCGAGGAGCCTGCTGAGGAAGCAAATGAGCTAGAATCTGCTCTTATCCTAATGATGACTCAGCCTTTTCCTTCTATTCACATTACTACTATGGAAAAAGAGAATAGGACATTAGAAGCTGAAGCTCCTCCAGCTAAAGAAGCTACTGCTTCTGCATCGACTTAGATGCTAGATAATGTTTATGCTCCTTCTGCGGAGCCTGCTTCTACTCTTGCTTCTACTGCTGATCATATTTCATCCTCTCCACCACCTACTACTGCTACTTCTGCTGATGCTCAAGTTGAATAGCCTAAGTCAGGGTAAACCATACCCCTAGATATACCTAAGCCTTCTCCAAGAGATGCTCTGTCAACATCTACACCCATCAACCCACCCTATTAATCTTCAATTGAGCCACCATCAAGCTTTCAATTTGATAGACGTATCTTGAGACATCTCAGAAAGATTGCTGCCAGGGTAGATCGACTTGAAGCAAGAAACATTGAGCAGGGCACCCAACTCCAACATCATGAAGAATTACTACTTCAGATTCTTCAACTCCTCAAGACATTCTTCATGAAGTTAAGTACTGGGGTTGATGATGGTGTTCTTCGATTCTAGCACACCTCTTTTTATTGATGACAAAAGGGGGAAGAGAAGATAGAAAAAAATATTATGCTATACAAGATAAGGGGAGTATACTGAAAGGGAGACAGTTAGAGATTATTTCAGCATCTACATTTTTTTTGTTAAGAACAATTTCAATTTTTTTTTGTTATTAAAATTGCTCGGATACTTCTTTTTGTTTTAATCTAATTTAATTTGTTAGTTTTTCACTATGTTTTGTTGCTAGCCCTGTGGTACATATCCACATATCTTGCTTAGCAATCAGGCATGTTATGCTAATGAATGAGTGATCTTTTATCTGCTTAATCTGACTTGTTTCATCAATACTTCCATCTATATGCTCTTACTATGGAACATAATGTGCTTAATGCTTTGATACATGATATGCTGATGCTCTGATACATGTTATGCTATATATATATATATATATATATTCAGTGTGCAAGCTTATTTGAAAAGCAAGTCATGTTTTAAAGGTTGATTTACTCTTTTTTTCCCATGCTCTGATACCTATGTGAAGAGATTCTTATCTCACAATATATGCTCAATATTGCTCTTACTCTGATTTAATTAGGAATGATCTCTATTCGGCTTCAGAAACCTAGAATAGCATATATTGATTCTTTTAAGGTCTCTTTGAGCATCAGAAATTGCATAAGTATCTATCTATTTGTTTTTCTCTGCTCAAATACTCTATTACATCTCTTTATATATAAACATAAGCATCCGTTTCGAGAATGTGTTTGGATAAAGAAGTGCTGAATAAGAAAATTAATCAAGATAAAATATCACAAGTATTACTTGTTAGTTGTTCAAGCATGTGAACCTTTAGAAAGTCTTTTTTTATAATTGAAAATCAAGTTGTTTGAGTAAATAGGGCTCAAGCAATGTTTCTTTAATATATATACTACTCTAATACCTTTCAGAAAGTACACTAAGCTATTTCAAAACTTCATGAAAAATTATAACAACTATAATTTAAGTCACTTAAAGCTATAAAACGTTTTTGGACTTATTCATATCATTCCTTAAAAAAAGGACTTCCTAAAAATCACATTCTATGATAAACTGAATGAATATTAATTATCACGCTGTATTTTCTATAATATTTCTTTCAATATCTCTTCAAAAGATTTTTTTCAAATTGGTTTGTCATCATCAAAATAGGGGAGATTGTTTTCTCTAGAATCCTTCTGAAAGCTTTAATGAAATATGTTTTGAATTTGAATGACAACAAATAAAATTTTAGGAAAATGTTTTGAAAAATGACTAATATTTATCTTGAGTTTCTTGAAGTGTTAAACAGATTCTTTCGTTAACATAACATGGCTCCATTAAGTGAGAATAATTTCACTTTACATGTGCAAACATGTTTTATCTCATATTAAGATATGGAAACTAAATGAAAGTGATAATTATATTCAAAATTGAGCTTAAAAATACCTAACGATTTGAAGAAAAAAACCAGAACAAAAAACTAAGACTCGATTCGTCAAAAAGTAGCACTAGACTTCAGAAAGTACGCTTGGAATAAAGGTATCAATCAAACTCTAAAGCAAATGTGTTCTACTATCTTTAATCATCACATTGCAATGTTTTTATCATCAACAAAATGATACGGCACATCAAAAAGATCACTTAATTGTGAAACAGTGTGCTCTGCAAGAAAAAGAGGGAAATTTGAAATTCATATTTGAAATTGAAAAGTCAAAACCTAGTGTCAAAACTGGTATGATATCTCTTTTGCCAACTTGGTCAAGTACCCCAGCTTTTAGAAGGAAGAGTTCAGAAACCATGCTTTAGAAATTAAAAGTGGTTTCTAAAAGGACTTTAGAAACCTTAACTTTGCAATGGCTTCTGCAACAGCTCTGACAAACAGATAGGCTACTCTTCTAGACTGCTTTTCCAAGACACAAATAGATAATTAACACATTTCACTTGGAGATCTGATCAAGGGCAATGGTCACAAGGACCATCTATAAATAAAGATGCTGTACTTTCAAAAAAGACAAGATAGACACTACACAAGTTCATCACATCTTGTAATTATTTTTCTTATTTGTAAAAATCTTCTTTCTATGTTCCTTCATTGTTCATACGTTCTTCCAAGGAAGAATAAGTGGTAAGAAGTCATTCAAGTCATCCCAAGTCTTTCACTATAAATCTTAAGGAAACTTAAGTGTAGGTTAGTTTGAGTTGCAAACCCAAACATAAACCTTTGTAACCTTAATCCAGTAGTAATCGTTGTGAGTTAGCTTGGAAAGACTAGTCAAAGACTACTTGCAATGCAATAGTAAAGGTGTTTTACTGGTCACGATTTAGCTTGGAGAGGCTAGTTAAAGACTACTCTATTTAGCATGGAGAAGCTAGTCAAAGACTACTTGGTTCAGCTTGAAGAGGCTAGTGAATAACTACTTGGTTTGTGATAGTAAGGGTTGTCTACTAGTCACAAGTAAGAGCTTAGGAATACAAACCTTGTTCTTTCTCTGGTTTGAGAAAAGTTTAGTGGAACCCAACTGTTATTGAGAACTGGAAATAGGCAGGTTGGCCAAACTAGTATAAAAACTCTTGTGCAGTATCTCCCTCTTTTCCTTCATCTTTTATTTATTTATTGCATTCAATATAATAACTATTTTTCTTCTGGAAAACTTTCTTTTGCTCATTCAGTTAACTTTCTCAGTTCATAAAGCTCACTTTCTCACGTTTCTAATGCCATTTCTGTTGCATTTCAAGCTCATAGCTTGATAGTTCTTTGTTTAAGTTTTTCAGAAACCAATAAGAGCAAGAAAAGTTGAAGCATGATTCAATCCCTTTTCTCTTGTGCTTTTCTACCTATGGTACAGAAAAAGTAGGGACAATGAAGATAGGATACAGATATAGATATTTAATATTTTTTCCAATAATATCCCTTAGGTAGAAATTTAATATTTATGTCTTCATCTCCACTATCCAGAGACAGTTAGCAAACATTACCTTAAGTAACTATGACCTTATCAAACTATGGCTGTGTAGGAACATCAATAGTAGCAACAATAGGTAGTCATGTCAGAATAAAAGTCATTCATAAATCATATGGGCAATATATGTAGGACTTAGAAGTGCCAAGTAAAATATTTGAAATAAAATAACTAAGATCAAACACAAAAGAAAGGGACAATTCAGAATTAAAATCATTAACAAATTTACACAAGCATTATAATCAACAGATTAGTAGCCACAAATTAGTAGGATTGATAACTATTATATGAAAATAAAAGCTATTATTATAGTATTGTATTCATCATAAGTAGGAAATTAGATACTAAGAATGAAAGAAACCATTTAACAAAACCAAAGCATTAACAAAGTATAGATTTTAGAGTAAGAAATACAACTTAACTCATGCACTTAACTCAGTAAAATTGATAAGCAAGAAGGTTAATCAAAGTAAATAATATCATCAAATAAAAAACAATAAATTCAAATTCAGTAAGTAACAACAATAGGCATGTTATAGGAATAAAATCATGTAATTCATCCAAAATTAAAAAGCATGATATATATTCAAAAAATGGAATCACACCACATAATAACCAACAACTTCATATTAAAAAAAAGGTAACAAAAATAGCACAAAGTAAATTTCAATGAGTTTAGATTCATTATATAACATGAAAAGGCATGAACTTAGAATGAAGACATGCATTGCACTTCATGTTACATTGTAGCCAGCACCACTTATTTTTTCAGAAAATGAACCTAATAAGAAATAACTCTTGATCAAGAAAACAAAGGATCTTAATAAACAATAACTTTTGATTAAGGAAACTATCATAAAAATCCACCTTTTTTTTCGCTATGTCTATATGTCAAATCTACATTGAATAAAAAAAATGGTCCTTTTAACAATCACTTGAACATAATACATAACACTTAGCATACTGTGCACACCAATATTTACAACTACTCTCGTATAATTCATAATATGTTCATTTTAGTAATGATGTGGATAATTGCCTACTCATCAAACAAAACATGAGAACTGAATATACTCACAAATGATCCGAATTCAAAGCATGAGAACTTGCTTGCAAAAGCCAAAAGGGAGGACTATATAGAGATAATCATTCTAACAATTGCTTGCCACAGAAAGGTCCAAATGTCCAATCATCATATACAAATTTAAAAATCAAAATAGTTTAGGCTAGAAAATTGAAAGCATCACATGTCAAACTTGAAGGTACTTTAGAAAAATGCCACTATATTGCACATATTTGATAGATTAGGTACCAAACATATACATGATATAGGACTATGTTGGTAATTAGGGAGGATTTATAATAGAGCAAGCCAAAAGTTTTCCATGAAGGATTGTCCAAGCTTAAGATAAACTTCACTTGCATGTAAAATGTGTCTCATTAAAAATTACAAAGAGATTATGAATTATTTCACTAAAAGGCCAAATGCAATAGCTAACATAGTAATACTAAGAAAATGTGGGTGACTTGCCATAATCCACTTCTAGGTTCCACACAAACAAAAAAAATATCCAACCATTAGCACTACCACCATATCTTGCACATTTTGACTGGTATTAAATCCATCCAAAGTAACTGGTTTTCCAGTAATTAAAGTATCACCATAATTCTACACAAATTTCAAACAAAATTGAATAAGATGACAAAAATAAGATAAATATACTATCAATTCATAAGTTTAGGAAATGCTAGTAGAAAAGAAATAAAAGTTAAGACGCTTATTGTAACCTTTAAATTTGTGTTATTGTTCTTGTGTTTTTTTTTTTGTGTTGGGGGGAGGGACGTAAATATCAAAACATCTATCATAATGAGGCGATTTAAAGAGCTTTTTGAATCTTTTAAAAGTTCCTATTGAAATAAGCCTCTTTTGGTGCCATAAAGCATGCAATACCTCCAATAACAAATCCATTATTAGATTTGGGGGTTTGGAAATTAGCTATATCTTACCTAGCCATCATTAACAATTGTCCCATTAGTTGTATTAACCGTGTATGACTCATTAATAGAAATACATATAAGGCTAGTTGGTAATCTAAGGAATATCTTACCTAGCCATCATTAACAATTGTCCCATTAGTTGTATTAACCGTGTATGACTCATTAATAGAAATACATATAAGGCTAGTTGGTAATCTAAGGAATATACATGTTAGGAAGTAGTATAATAATGCATACTGATGAAGCTAAGAGAGTGCCTCTACATGCAATCCCAGTGCTAATCTTTTTGTTTCCCTTCTCAAATTGCCTCTATAATTCATGACGAATGGTCAAATTCAATTATGCATATCACAATAGTGTATGGTTTTGTATCTTTCTCTATGGCTGTAGGCTTTCTTAATGAAAATATAGTCATGCACAAATTTTAATGCAAATTAAAGCTTTTAGAGCATCAAGTCCCTAACACTAAATTGGTACAGAATTTAGACATGCTATAGCTTTTATATGAACATAAGATTGACTTTGAGATAATATATTATCTGGCTATCATATATTATTTAAGTTTAAACTTTAACATTAATCCCCATATCCAACACATTTCGAACATGTATTAGTAATAAATAAAATGGAAGGATAGCAAATTTCATTCAATCGAACTTCACAACTATTTGTGTATGAGAAAGTTGTCATTTCAATTACAAAGAAGAAAACAAAAATGAGAGTATGTGAGAATTGAATATTTGCATTGCATGCTGTCATATAAACTAGAAATGAGAATTATGATTTTTTTTTTCTAAAGAGGAAACTTATCATTAGTAGGCAATAATTAGAATGAAAAAACAACAATTTAAATGAATCAAATTAACTATTGGAGTCCATTGGAAGTGCTGATAAATAAACTAAAAAGCATTTCCAAGACTGAAACACATGAAGATGCAAACCATAATTTCAAATTAAACTTAAAACCAATTAAAAATAGAACACATGAAGAATAAGATCCATCCTAAAAATAAGATAGCTATTTACTAACAATCATGGAAAAAATAAAAAGAAAAGTTATCCATATCCTGGTGCGACAGCTCTCCTTTTTATACAATATAACTAGAAAATTGAGATCAACCAAATATATGTGTTATTCCTTATGCATATAAACACAACAATATGTGTATTACCCTCAAAGAAATGGAAAAGACCAATAATATCTTACATATGTATGTAAAATGATAAACATATATAGTACTTCAATTAGTAATATTGAGTTTTAAAGATTGGAAATTGTTATGAAGAGTAAGCAAAGCAAAAATAACATCAGAAAAAAGTTTTATGACCAATGAGAATGTTCAACCACATTTCAAAACAACATTTCAATAGCTTACGGATTCTAATAGAAGTTAGATGAACCAATGCTTTAAGCTTGGTTGTGGAGTTATCACCATAAAAAATTAACTCCAACTCACTGTAAACTCTTTAGGTGTGTCAAATTGGTAGCATCATTTTTAGCTTGAGAAACTTGGATTGCATTACCACAATTGATGCAAACTTGAGCAGCCATAAGAAGAAACCAAAAGTTTTTTGACAAACAAAAATTGATAATTATTGAGGATTGGAATAGAAATAAAAGAGTTAGATTAAGAAAAAACAAAATTTTAAGGTTATGTATCATAGGGTCTATATAACTAGGGTGAAAAAACAGAAATGACTGTGAACACCTTTATTTATTCATCATCATAGCATCACTGGTTAGTGATTGCTAAGAATTGCATATCTTTTATCAAAAAGGAATTTTCATCTTTTAATTACTTCATACTCAAGCCACACTTTGAATTCTTTAAACAATAATGAAATTGTTAATCATTCATTCCTAGTTTCTCATGATTACCAAAATTCAAAGACATTGATTAATTGATTAATAAATAACAATTCTTTATTCTAGAGAAGCTAGAAGCAATGCCCAGGAAACAAAAATAAATTGTTATTTCATTTATTTTATCTCTCTCTTCAAAATCATTTGTCTACAAAAACCTTGAACCGACATGTAGATAAATTAAAGCAACATTATTTTATAATATCTTTCCTCTATTTGTTGCCCACATGAAGCATTGGTAATGAACCTCTGCATTTTCCTCTTTGTGTCACACTCATTTGGACTTCCTAATCATCTTAGCTGTAGTTTCAACTAATTTAATCAAAGCAAAAAAAAGAAGTTACTTTGTAGAAACAATATAAGCTAATGTGCACCAAATAGAAATAAAGAAAAAAAGGAGGAGAACTACAAACCTCAAAACCTATGACCATTTTCTTTTGATGGTTCCATTTTCTTCAAGAAGAGATCTCATACTTAGAACCATAAGTATATCAAATAAGGCACCAAAAGAGACACTCAAATTATGTGGAAATGACACTAAAGGCACACTCCAATTGTTAAAGAGAGTTCTCCTAATATAAACAATGAGGGGAGCACCACATCAACCCCATTGAATAAAGACATAAATCATGCCATTGCCTTTGCAACAGCTCGAGTTGTGAGATTGGTAGGCTATGGATACCACTTTAACGAGGAAAAGGCTACAACACTCATTCAATCATACTATAGAAGCTACCTAGTAACAAAACAAAGTTAAAATTGAATTCTATATCAATTCTTAATATACAAATACACAAAATTGACTTCAAGCAACAAAACAGGAACTTACCAATAAATGTCTAATAAAATATGAATCACTCAAAATTGTAGAATGCTGACAGTAGGAAGCAATAACCGAAGAGAATAACTACCTTAAATTTTTCAGAGGCAGTATGTGCATCAACAACACCAAAGACATCATCAAGAATATATATATCACAATCTTGATACACAACCCTAGTGAGTTGTATATGCTACTTCTGCCCACCATGCAAGTTGATACTGTGCTCTACAATCCCTATCTGATCCCCATGATCTATCATTTCTAAGTCTTTTTCCAAGTAACAAACCTTGACAACTTCATTGTGCCTCTGTCTATCCATTGGTAAACCAAATAGAATGTTTTCCTTAATGGTGCCATTCCAAATTCGAGCTATTTGTGTAACATACTTAATACTCCCACAAACTTTAACCTGACACCAAAATATTCAATTAAAAATAAACACCATAGCACAAATTTGTGACCAGAAGGTAAAGAAATCCAAGGCCTTCATGATGTCTGCAACAAAATAGAACCAAAAAAAGATTGAAACACACAAAAAGGAAGGATGGGAAGGAATGAATCCAACCCTAAATAAAAAAATCAAATAGCATTCAACCAAAACAATAATAATAAAATAAAACAACAGCCTAACAAAATAATAAAAAATTAAATTAAATAACTTAATTAAACCCTAAACTATCATATAAGGGCAAACCTCAACAACCTTTGGGCATTTTGAAAGAAAGAGAAGCGATAGTTAGGAAAAGAGATATGAGGTGTGACGGTGGCTCTGTGGTGGCCTATGTGTGGCGCAATGGGAACAAGGGTGGCATTGCATGTTGACTCGAGGCTAGTGATGATGATGAGGTTGCGGCTCGACTAAGAAGGGGCCTGAGGAAAAGTTAGTTACGATGGCCGCTCGGTGGAAGTGGCTTTTGTAAATATTATGGCAGAGCATGGTTCCCTAGCAGTGGTGGATGAGAGCGGCAATAGTTTCAAAGGAGGAAGAGGATGTCAGTGGTGGTGGGTTCACTATTTCAATTGAAAGAGGTTGGATGTTTTTGAGATGGTGATGTTAAAGGGTGGTGGTCGAAGGAGCTTACTGGAATGGATCAGAGTTAGTGGAAAGGGGAACAATTGGCCATCTTTTTCTTCCCCTCTCTCTATACAAATGAGAAAGGAAACCATTATCTTTGCAATCCTCTCTATCCTTAATGTGGTATGACTAGAAAATCGTGCAAGTACTATGATGTTGAAGATTGAAATTTTTCCCCAAAACATGCGGGTTGAATTATTCAAACTTCGCTCCTAATTTTTTTACTCCATTGATTCATGAGAGAGGGAATTCTTTAGAAGACTGGCACAACTGACACTATATTGGCACAGCTACACAACGTAAATAGAGAATGAAATAGTATCTCGGTGATTACTCCACGTGGCCACATTACAGTCAATGGATTTTGAAATAAAGGTTTTTCATCTAGCCTATATATAGTGTGGTCGAGTTATTCAGCTTTGAGGAGATGCATTAAAAAATAATAAAAAATCCACAACATTGGATTTAATGGATCACCAACTATGTGGAAGAGAGTGTGGTTTTGGACTCTCCCCAAGTTTAGCCTTGGGTGATTAACTTATCTTGAAGTCCGTTGTTTGATTTCCAATGGACCTTAATGGGTTTAGGTTTCAACCTCGTGTCTGTAAAAAAAATCCCTGATCTCAATTTGCATTGGTTTACCTTCTATTGTTCTGAATTTTTGGTTTTGGCTAAGTTAAAAGAATAAACTCAACCAAAAACTCAAACTGACTTTTTGATCCTAAAAGATAGAAGCCATTACGCCAAGGAGAGTAATCTACCCCTTGGTTATGTGTTCTCCAATTACTTTAAAGAACAAGTTTTGGACAAAGGCAAGTGTGGAATGATAATGTATTTCATTGATGAACAAGAATAATTACAACACTTCATGCCAAAGCATCACAACAAAATTTAGAGGGGATAATTGTAGGCGAAAATGTGCACGAGAAAGGAGGTTGAATCATGCATTGCTTCATTTTGCATTTCTGAAACTTTTAATAAAGATACTATCAAGTGTAAAACTTGTAGTCTAGCAGAAACATTATTAAAAAGTAGATCTCTGAAGCTTTTGTTAATAAAAGAACCTTACAAAATAAATTATAGAGCAATAATATCATTAGTTCAGCGTATAAATGAATAATAAGGTGCAACAGAGAAATATAAAGGAAATCAGAGACAGAGAAAGATGAAACATAAATATTGTATACTGGTTTGGCTAAACTGACTACATCTAGTACTCAACAAATATTAAGGTTCCACTAAAAACATCTTTCTTAACATAAGAAAGAACAAATAGATAGTCTTTACATTAGCCTTCCCTAGTTCTTATCTGTGATCTTCATAAATTACCTGTAACCATAGATTAAATAGTTCTGTACTAGCCTTTCTAAGCTAAAACGAGTAGTTCTGCACCAGCCTCTCCAAGCTAAAACTCGTGACCAGTAGCAACCTCTACTGTCATGTTGAAAGTAGTCTTGCCCCAGCCTCTCCAAGCTACAAGTAGTCTTTGACTAGCTCTTTCCAAGCTAAATCATGATCAGTAAGAACATCTTATTGTCACGTTGCAAGTAGTTTTATAGCAACTTCTCCAAGCTATCTCACAACGATCACTACTAAATCAAGGTTATAAAGGTTAAGTGTTTGGGTTGCCACTTAAACTAACCTACACTTAAATTTCCTTAACATATACGTGAAAAGTTCCTGGGAAAACTTGAATGACTTCTTTCTATCACTTTTTCCCTAGGAAGAACATAAATCTAATTAAGAATATAGAAGGAAGATTTTTACACTTAAAGGATAAAAACTGATCACATAATATATTGAACCTTCCAGGAAGTAGGAAGAGATTTTTACAGAGTTTCCTTTCTTGAATATTCAAATTTCTCATTGGCATTTAAGCATAGCATCTCCATTTATAATGGTCTTCCCTTATGACTGTTACCCTTGATCAGTTCTCCAAGTGACATGTGTAGATCATTCATTTGTGTCTTGGAAAGTCAATCTAGAATAGTAGGTTGACAGATTGTCACATTAGTTGTAGAAGCCTTTGTATAGTTAAGGTTTCTGATGCTCTCTTAGAAATTATTTTTTTACTTTCTGATCATGGTTTCTGAACTCCTCCTTCTAGAAGCCCGAGTAGTTGATCAATTAGGTAGAAGAGATGACGTACTAGTTTGAAACTGGGTTTGACTTGAAAATTTGAAATTCAAAATCCAAATTTCCCTCCTTTTCCTATAGCATTTAGTTCTCCACTGTGAAGTGAGCTTTCTAACATACACAATGTAACGCCCCGATTTTTTCTTGTGTACAAATAGCCAAAATGCCCCTGAGGTCATTTTTACCTAGGAATTGAGGACAACTAGTCTGGGCTATCCTCAAGGGGTTAGTTTGATGTTTGAAGGGGGATTGATGTGTTGTGAATGATGTTAGAGGTGAAAGCCTAGATTCCTGATTTTTCCTGTACATGAACTTAGCAAAGTACCCCTGAGGTAATTTAACTCGGGATTTAATGACGGCTGGACCTAGTCATCACCTGGAAGTTTGAAATGTTATTTATACATGTTGCATGATATCTGGAAAAGTCCGGGTGGTCCCAGAAAGTTTTTATGTGAAATGACCTTTTTGTCCCCAGTTTGTGCTAAATGAGCTTAATTGTGTGATTAAGGAAACAAGGGTAATATTAGACTCTAATTAAAGATTAATTAATTTTAATTATTAATCTTGAGTCAAGATAATTAATTGAGAATAATTAGGGCCTAAGATTGTTTAGGGAAGTTCAAAATCCCTTCCTTAATCTAAGATATTATGTCATGTCATAAGCAATAATGTTTTCTCTCTCCATTTTCCTAAATTAAAGAATCATGTTGGAGTTTGAATTTCAAAGTAATGAAGCTTAACTCCACTAAGTGTGCAAGACTACTCCTTAACATGTCTTGAAAGGCCTTAATCACTTGGTTGCTAGCCCAAATACTCAATTACCAATTCCTAACCCATTTCCTAATCAAATTTATCTCTAACACAAGTCTTAACCAACATGAAATGAAAATATCTTTTTCCCCAAAGACCAAGGAAGTTTGCGGCCTTCCCTTCCTCTTCTCACTCTCATATTTATTTTTTTAACACCAAGAACACTCACTTTTCACCATTTACCTTTTTGTTGTGTCTTGCTCCTAAAGTTGGCCAAAAATTCTCTTATCTCAAAAGTTATCCTCTTTTTCTTCCTCCACCACCAAGAACCACCATCCTCCATCTCCTCTCAACCTCAAATTACCATTGATCACCTCTAATACACATAACCATTCCATCCCAAGACATAAGAACTCAAGAAAACCACTCCACCTATTTTCTTCCTTCTTGGCCAAATCCATTGTCGCTTTAAGAGAAGATTGTTCTTCTCATTTTCTTGCACAAGATCAAAGCTTTCTCTTGCAAAAAAAAAAAAAAGAAAACACATTTGGTAAGAATTTTTTTTGAGTTCTTTCTTTTTTTCTTTGCTTTATTTTTGGTTTTGATGTTGGTTAAATGGTCAAGTTTTTCCTCTTTTTCCTTCTTATATTTTCGATTTTGATGTTGGATTAGAAGTTCAAGACTATAGCGTTATGATAAGGGTTTTGATGTTTGTTGTGTTACCATCATTTGTTTAACCCCTAGAGCTCAAGGCTTAATCTTTGGTTTTCAACGAATATGAAAAAATGGAATGTTGTTGGTTTTCTTTAGTTGTTTTTGTTTGAACTTGATTGTGAGTCCAGGAAATGAGGTTCTTGGAACCATGGTGTTGATGAACTCTAAAGCTTATTTCCATTTTTGTAAGATTGATTGGAAATTAAAAGTTTCCACTCTTTAAAAAGAAGTCTTGAGTTTGGAGCTTAAAGAAATATAAAAATGGAATACATTCATGTTTATTTTCCAAGTCCTTGCATCTCATGTTTAAATTTTAAGCCTTGTATATCATGTTTATATTCCAAGTTATCATCTTAAATCTTGAAGATAAAGAAAATGGACTTGCATTTCATATTTATATTTCAAGTCTTGCATATTTATATTTTAAGTTATTACCTAAGCCTTAAAGACTGAAAATGAACTTGCATTTTCATATTTATATTTCAAGTCTTGTACTTCATATTTGTAACATCCCCTGCTACTTATGGATTGATGACTGTCCCCATAAACTAACATGGGTCTTTTCAACCTGCTTTTTCCTCACTCATACGCTTCCTGGGAAAACTTCCCAGGAAGTCACCCATCCCAAATTTGCTCCAAGTCAAGCATGCTTAATTGTGGAGTTCTTTAGTGATAGGCTACTGAAAAGAAAATGCATTTTGTTAGTATAGGCAGTACAAAACAATTCATATAAGCCCTTCTGAACTGTATAGTCCCATACCGATACTGTAACGCCTTGATTTTTACTGCTATGCAAAATGACCAAAATACCCCTAGGTCATTTCTACACAAGATTTGAGGCCAAAATAGTCCAGGCCATCTTCAATAGGATATTTTGATATTAGAATAACATTATATGGTGATTAAATAGCAATATGTGCAAAAATCGTGATTTTCAATTTTTCAATGTGCAAATGACCAAAATGCCCCTAAGGTCATTTTTGCCCCGAAATCAAGGACTACCACCAGTGCTATCCTCAAGGGGTTAGTTTTATGCTTGAAGGGGATTATGTGTGTTGTAGATGTGAAAATAACAAGTCGAAATTTTTAACCGCAAGTGAAATTACCAAAATACCCATGTGGTAATTTAACACGAGATTAAGTAATTTCTGACCCTAGTCATCGCCCGGGAGTTCAAAATGTTTATTACATGTGTAATTTGATATTTGAAAATGTTCGGGTGGTTTCGGGGAGTCTTTGTGTGAAATTACCATTTTGCCCCTAATTAACAATAAATGAGCTTATTTACGTAATCAAATAAATATAGGCAATATTAGGCTCTAATTAAAGATAAATTAATTTTATTTATTTATCTTGAGTTAAAATAATTATTTGAGGTAATTTTAAAGCATAAGATTATTTTAGAAAAGATTGTTTTTCTTTCTTAATTAAAAAGGGGTTCTTAAGACACATAATAGGAAATTAGTGTATTAAATTTCTTTTTCTTAAAAATAAAATATATTTTAGATTTTTTTGTTATTACTTTAGATTATTTGCACTAAAAATTCCACTACATATGTTGGCCATTTAATTTTGTAATGGAGCACCTTAAATATTTGATTATTAAGCACTTACTTTAGTTTATCAATTTCTTTTCCACTAACAATTTCTTTTTCTCAAAAATAAAATATATTTTAGATTTATTTTTGTTTTATTACTTCAGATTATTAGCACTAAAATTTCCACTATAAGTGTTGGCCATTTAATCTTGTCTTGAGGAATTTTAAACTCTTGATGGTTAAACCACTTACACTAATTTATCATTTCTAAACCATTACAAATTAAATACCCATCAAATATATGTCCTACCACTCACAAAAATTGAAAAAAATACTCCCCATTATAGCCATTAATGCAGCTGCCTCACCCCCCAAAATCCCTATAAATATGTGTTTTTCCAAGCCTAATTCACACACAAACATTCATTCTTACCATTAGCATTTTTGGTTGTAGTCTTGCTCACAAAAATTAGCCAAAAATCCTCTCTTCTCTCTCTAAATACAAAGCTCTCTTCTTCTTCCTTCTCCACCTCCAAGAGACTCCATTCTTGATATCCATCCAAGTTCCCAAGCTCAAACAAACACATACATACCATAAACCAACCCCTAAGCACCTAAACTTTCCATATCCAAACACAAGAACACAACAAAATCCTCCCACCATTTCATCTTCACTTGGCCAAATATATACCATCACTAAGATCAGATTTTTGTCGTTGATATCTCATACAAGATCAAGCTCTTGCTTTAATTAACAAAGAAACAACTTGGTAGGGATTTTATTTCATGTTCTTTCTTTTGTTCTTCCTTTATATTTTCGATTTTTATGATTTGATAATGACCATGGCTTGATGATGAGGAATCATGGTGGTGGTTGTGAATCTATCATTTAAATGTCCTCTAAAGCCCAAGATTTAATTCTTGATGACAAAAGATTTCTAAAGGAGTTACTAAGTCTTGAGTTTTAAGCTTAATAAGACATAAAAATGAACTTGCATCCATATTTATGTTATAAGTTCTTGCATATCATATTTATATTTCAAGCTTTTCATAATCATATTTATATTCCAAGTTATCACTTTAATTCTTGAAGATAATAATATGAACTTGCATATTCATATTTACTTTCAAGTTGTCACCTAAATCATAAATACCTAAGAATGAATTTGCATCTTTATATTTACATTTCAAGCCTTGCATTTCATATTTATATTTCCAAGTTATCACCTTATAATGATAATAATAAGGTTACTGATTTAGGATGTTTAGATGAGTTTAAATCGCTAATAGTTATTGTAAAAATTATTTTTGGTACCATAGATGCATAAAAGGGTAGTTACAAGTGTTAGTTTGGGCCGTTTTGCAAAATGCAGAAAGTTGTGTTTTGAACTACCAACTATGTTATTTCAGCCAAATGATTTTATTTAAAGCTACTAATGATGTTGAATGTGTCCATGAGTCCAAAATACCATTTATGAAGTTTATATAAAGTTTTAGAAATTTCGGTCGTCATTAAATATTAAAAACAAGCGATTTTGCACTTTGACCCCTAAAATGTATTGAAATTTGGTTTATGGCCTTAAAAGGTTTTTACGATGAGTTTATAACTGTTTCTAATAGTTATATGTCTATTAAAAGTATTGGTTAATGTTAAAGATCTCTAGTTTGTGAGAAGGTGTTACAAAGGGGTATTTGCATTTTGAGCCGTAACCTTTGAGAAATTGTGATTTGACCCTTTGGGGTTTAAGCGTAAATGTTGATAAATTTGATGGCATGAATGCGGTTGATATCTTGTGAAGGCTATATTCATGTGTTGAAACTTATATGGCTTATGGATATATGCAATGAAGTATGATGCATGTTTATGTAGTTTAAGTTATGGTATGTTATAATTATGCTTGATAAATTGAGATGCATGATTCCATGAAGTTTATGAGCATGAAATGTTGAAATGATGAGTTATTCATATTTGCATCTCTATATAACATGCTAAGGTTAAAGGTGACATAAGACACATGGAAATGATCCTCTAGACTCCCCGAATTAAAGGTTATGAGAGGTGATCCAAATAGGAAATGATCCTTTAGACTCCCCGAATTAAAGGTTATGAAAGGTGATCCTAATGCCCCCTATCCCGTACCTTAAGAGTCGGGAATTTAACTTGTCAAAAGGGATAAGATTGCGCTATTGACGACTAGTGAGGTATGAGCTCATAACCTAGAACTCTCGAGAAAAGAGAGAATTATAGGGCGGCCCCCAAAGAAAAGAGAATAAAGAAGTTTAAGTCACCTGTAAGAATGATGATCATGATGTTTTTTATATCATATGCATTGTTTTATGAATTTTATGATATTATGTATATGATATTGACATGCATCCATGATTAATATGTTGCATTCATGACATTAAGATTCATGCTAAAAGATACGGGTCTCGGCTAATGATATTTAGAACTTAATAAATGAACCTTATATATATGTTCACCATTTTCATAATTAAACTCGAGATTCCTGGGGACGATGACGATAACACTTGTGTTAGAGTCAAGAAGCCCTACTGAGATTCTTGTATAAGTTTCTCATCCCTTTTCTTTTTCCGTGTCGTCTCCAGACAGGAATGATGGGGTAGTTCGTGATTTACCCTAAGACTGGATGAAGAGCTACGGAGATAGTTTCCTTTGGATATTTAAAGTGATCGTATCTTATTTATCAGTTTGTATTCTATTAATGGATATACATTAATGTCCTTACGTTTAGAGGACATCACTATTATGATATTGTTATTAATATGTTATTCGAGTTTATGTTATGATTGTATTATGTATTTAACTGTTATTTGTCTCTAACATCTCTTACACAGGTAAGATGAATGACGCTAGATACTTAGAAAGCGTGGCTCATGTTTTGGTATTTAAGTTCAAAAAAAATTTACCCATATTTTCACTAAAGTATTTTCAAGAAGTTTGAATTAAGATCTGGAACAAAAGAGTATCAACTAATAATTAACTTAAATGCGTCCTAGGCGTGTTGAGTTAAATATTAGGGTGTTACAGATACAGTCTCAGGATCCCTCTCATTCGGGTGTGTAATCGGTTTATTCATATACCCCTCCGCTTAGAAGTCTGCCAGGAGCTGCTCCTTGTCCGTGTCTTCTTTGTACCGGCGATCACTCCCCGACTTCGTCACAGGGCATTACAATATTTATATTTCCAAGTCCTCACCTTATAATGACAAAGATTAAAATGAGACTTGCATAGCATGTTTATGATTCTAGTCATTACCTAAACCTCTAAGCTCAAGACTTGCATCTTTCATCTTAAATGGAAATTTTGATTATGGATACCATTTTATTGTATATATATATATATTGGCCACAAGAGGATGTAGTTTTAAAGTTGGTTTTATTTTTACTTAAGGCTTTAACTTTGTTTCTATAATGTACAAAGAGTTCTTGAAAGATTCAGGAGTTCAAGAAGAGTAAAGATGTGATTTTATGATATTAGAAACCTATTATTGAAGAGTTTGATTTGATTTGGGATAAGATGGGTATGATTTTAAAGAAAATGTTGGAATGATGTTTAAAAAGGCTTTAGAATGAAAGAATAACTTGAAGGTTATCAAAACTTGAGTTTTTCAACTTCTGGAGTTTCTGGTAATCGATTACCAGTGTGTTGTAATCAATTACCAGCATATTTTTAATGCCTAGAAATGAGTTCTTGACTCTGGTAATCGATTACCATGCTCTGTAATCGATTACCAAGATGTTCTTGAAAGCCCAAAATGTGTTTTTTATACTGGTAATCGATTACATAGGTTATGTAATTGATTACCAGCAGCTTGAACATGTTTGTTTTGAAAATTTGGACTGTGTAATTGATTACCAGACTCAGAAATGTATAAATAAGTGTGTTTCCACTTGAAATTATATGAATTGATGACCTTGCATGGTTAATCTTGAATTATGTAAATGATGATTTCTAGTATGTTGTATATATCCTATTACGCATAGCATGTGTATTAGCTAAGTCCGGTCTTTGATTTTTGGCACACTGGGTAGGAGCATGTTTATCGTTATTAGATATTGGTTTATGATATGCTTACGGATATATGAAAAGAATGTGATGCATGCTTATGTGACCAATTACATGATATATTATGGCATGTTATGACTATGCTTGAATAATTAAGGTGCATAACTTAAGTATTTGGTGAGCATGGAATGTGAAATGATATATTCATACATTTGCATCTCTAGATAACATGGTAAGGTTAAGGTGACATAAAATACATGGAAATGATCATCTAGACTCCTCGAATTAAAAGTTATAAGAGGCGATCCAATAAGGTGATCTTTTAGACTCCCCAAATTAAAGGTTATGAAAGGTGATCATATGCCCCTTATCCCACACTCTGGGAGTCGGGAATTAGCTTATTAAGAGGATAAGTGTAGACTAGTGACGACTAGTGACGTATCAGCTCATAACCTAGAACTTTCAAAGGAGAAAATATTAGGGTGGCCCCTATGGAAAGAGGATAAAGAGCTTGAGTCACCTAAATGATTAATAAGGAAAAGATCATGTTAGAAGAGTTTGCATTCTTTATGTTATGACATTTGGCTTGTGGCATTGACATGCACTCATGACTTATCATGTTGCATCTATGCATTAAGATTCATGATAAAATAGGCGGGCCTCAGATTAATAGTATTTGGAACTTAATAATTAAACCTTATATATATGCCCACTATTTCATAATGAAACCCGAGGTTCCTGAGCACGTAGATAATGATACTTGTTAGGAGGTGAAAGCCTTACTGAGATGCTTGTACAAGTTTCTCATTCACTCTTTCTTTCTTTTCATCTCGTCTTCAGAGGTCGATGGCATCATTCATGATCTTTATTGATGTTCCCACTTAGGAGTTGCACTTCGACACCGCTCACCAGACGTATCACTTCGTGGGTCAATGTGTTGTGCTCCTTTTTGTCTTCATGGAGCATCCCTTTGCACACCCAGTCACTAGCTCTAGGTTCTCTCCTACTACCCCATTCACTGATGATCTCATTTTTGAGCATGCTTTTCGGCGTGGGGAACAGATCAGCCATGCTCGCCATGCTACTTCGACTGTACATGATTACCCCAACTACATCCCCCGATCACCCCCTCATTCGTTGGAGCTACTGACAGACTATTCTGAAGATTATGCTATGCAGTGTTCTTCGGATGGTTCCACACCTACCGTGCCTATGGAGATAGAAGGCAGTAGTGAGGCCACTATGACTCAGCCCATGAGAGGAGTTAGGGGAGCTACTCGACCCCACCGAGGTGCCTACGTCTGTCCTACTCATTGTCTAGCCACACCCGACAAGCTGGCCCAGTGGATTGGTTACCTTCCTCCCTCCCGGGAGTGATAGCAGTTGGAGTTAGTAGTAGACCTTATGGTGCTTATACACATATCATGGATAGGATAGCCTTCTTTTACCTTTTGATTTAGAGGTTATCTACCTAAGCACACCTCAGTAGGAGTAGCAGGAAGGAAAGGTCTTGACCAACTGTATTTAGTTCTTCTTTTCATGTTTTTCTTTTTATGGATGATTGTACTATCCCAACCTCTAATAGTGGTATGATGCTACTTATTATATATGCATATTAGGGTGTGTAAAGAGGAACAACTAATGTTATTGATATATGAATCTATGATGAAGTGTTATGCTTATGGCTTTGTGTTTATTTTTCAATCCATGTATATCTATGGTGTGCTTTAATTCCTTTTCCACCTGTATACAAGACGAATGACGTAGTTCTTTTAAGTATGTGTTGTAACACCCCGATTTCTCTGTCCGAGGGAAATGACCAAAATGCCCCTGAGGTCATTTCCTGACCCGAACTCGAGGGTAACCAACTCGGTCATCCTCGAAGGGTCAACTCAATGTTTGAAGGGGATTGAATGGCCTTTGAATGCTTTCGGAAACGAAAATTTCATTTTCCGCAGTTTCGGGTCAAAATGACCAAAATACCCCTATAGCGTTTTATGCGGGTAAAGGTGCCGTTTGAGCCCGGAACTTCCCCCAGAGGTTCAAAAACATGTTTTCATGTGTCTAGAGGTATCTGTTCAAGTCCCGGTGGTCCCGGGCAGTTTTAGTGCAAAATTACGATTTTGCCCCTAGAATAGTGTTTTTAAGCTTAATGACGTAATTAAGCAAACCTAAGCAATATTAGGCTCTAAACGAAGATTAATTTATTTCCCTAATTAATCTAGAGTCAAAATAATTTATTAAAGTTAATTAGAACCTAAAATTGCTTAGATTAAACTTAAATCCCTTTTTAGAACTCAAGATTCCTAGTCTTGGAATCTTGAATAGTGTTTTCTCTCTCCAATTCCTTAAATCAAGGAAATGTGTCTAGAGTTGTTTAGACTCTAAATTGAGGATTTAACTCTCTAATGGTGCAAGACCACTCCTTAATTATGTCTAGACCACCTTAATTACCCATTTACCTTACCTAAACACTTTCTTACAAATTCCTAATCTTAAGCATAATCAAAGATACACCTAAACACAACTCTAAACCACAATTAAAATGCAAACTAATCCTCCCCATGGGCTGATGCATTTCGGCCACATCCCTTCCCATTGACCACATGTTTAATTATTTTCTCACTCAAAGAACCATGCTTGAGGCCATACCTTGAACCATACCTCACCATACCTTAAGCCATACCTCACCATACCTCAAGAACACATTATCTCACCTCATGGAACTCATGGAATGCCTCCAATCTGCACCTCATGGCCGAAACCTCCTCCTCCTCCATGAGCTCCTCCATTTGTTTCAATTCTCTATAAATAGAATGCCTTGAGGAGCTTGCACCACTTTTAGATCATTTGCCAAGTTTAGGAAACACTCAAAGCTTTTCTTTTTCTCTCAAAGTCTTTGTGTTCTTCAAGTTCTTGGAGTTCTTCAAGTTCTTCATCTTCTTCATCTTCTTCTTCCATCTTCAAGTTCATCACACCAAGTAGGGATTTTCTTTCATGTATTCTTTCTTTGAAGTTCTTGTTTCAAGCTTTATGTTCATAGTTTCTCTTGATTCCTTTTAGAACTTCTTTTCTTCTCCTCATTCCTCTTTATGTTTCGGCCATGGGCCTTTGGAGTTCAAAGAAATGAGAGCTTGATGATGAGAGTTTCATGATGATGTTCATCACTTGAAACAAACTCTAGAGCTTGATCTTTGTTCTTGAGCAAAAGTGTTTCTAGTTTTTCCTTACTTGAACTCTTGAGAACTTTAACTTTGATAATGTTTTAAAATGACTCTATGAACTTAATGATGAGGTCTCATGATGTTGGTGTTAATATATCACCAAGATCATGGATTCTAGAGTTTCAAATATTTCTTTTCTTTCCTTGAAGTTTCGGCCATTACCTTTCCTCTTACATGCAAAATGTTTGATTTTCTAAATATGTTATGTTGAGTTCTAAGAACTCTAGACTTTACTTTGTCTTGGTTCGATGAGTTTGGGTTGAGGTTTAAGTTCCTTTAAAGTCTTGCTAAGAGCTCTAGAGAGATAAAATGAATTTGCATAATTTATCTTATGCTTGCATTCATATTTACATTCTTGCTATGCATTTTACTTTCAAGCTATCACCTAAGAACATAAAGATTAAAATGGAACTTGTACCATCACTTAATTTAATTCTCAAAGCCTTTCTATTTCGGCCTTAAAGTCGATTGTTGTTGGGCCTAGAGCACTAAAATAAAGAATTGAACTTGCATCATCACCTAATTAATTTCTCAAATGCCTATCTATTTCGGCCTTAAAGTCGATTGTTGTTGGGCCAAGAGCACTAAAATAAAGAATTGAATCTTGCACATTTACTTTCAAGCTTGCACGTTTAAGATTATGCTTCGCATATTTACTTTCAAGCTTGCACGTTACGTTTATGCCTTGCATATTTAATTTATGTCATCATTTTAATTTGTAAGCAAGATTAAAAATGAAAAGCATGAGCATGTTTAGTTTATGTCGTAACTTAAGAACCTAGAGCTCAAAGACTTGCCCATTTCATTCCAAGATAAAGTTAAATGTGAATGTATACCTTGAATGCATAATTTCGCCAAGTAGTGATGATGGACTTGCAATGAGTTTTCATCTAGCTACTAGGACCAATAGTCTATGTTTTAAGTTTTCCTTAAAGCCTTACAAATCTTTATAAGGTTATGTCATCACAAGTTGTGATTTTATTATCTTTTAGGAGATGAAATAAATTTTGGTCTTTAACCTAAGGCTTCACTTAGCCTCTTGAGGAATTAAAATGTTTTGCAAAGAGTTTTAGAAGTTCTAGAATGATTCCAAGAGAAACTAGTTAACTTATGTACCTAGAAATGTCAATTTAATTCTCTTATTGAGGCAAGATGTTTTCGATTCTGATGTGATGAATGTGATGCTGTATGATGATGTTTTAATGTGTTGGAATGTGTGAAAATATCATATGATAATGTAGAAGCGATCCTATGCATGATAGGTAAGAAACTAGCTAACTAGAAATACCGTAAAGCTAGAATTTAACATAGTTTTGACCCATTTGTTTATGGAACTTTTCCAAACTGTTTTAATGGGGACATAATCAGATTTAGATTGTTTAGACATGAAAAACTTGGTATCATTTGAGTTAGAATTGAATTCTAGCACCTATGAGGAAACTAGTAACTAGAAAACCGTAAAAATGCAAATGTAGAACTCTTAGAACATTTAATTTTCTGGATTCGGTCCAGCACCCTTACAACATGGTAAACATGGTTAATAATTAGTCCTTAAGCATAGGAATGCCTCATAATTGAGTTAGATTTAATACATAGCTTTCAAGTAAAACGAACCGAGAAAGGGTCTAAAACGTAAGTTCTAGAACCCCGTAAATACAAGTTAGAGAACTTGTCCTATGCTATTCAGATTTTAAAAGTAAAATGAGAGGATTATGAATGATGTTTAATTATGAGCCTTAGGTGCTTAAAATACGAACGACGGAGGTAGAGAACTATATCTCAAGATTAAGACCCGTAAGGGTCAAAGCATAAGCTACCGTAAGGGTAAGCGTTTGGATGATTTATGATGATGCATGAAGTATTCTAATGATGATGATGTTATTCATATGAGGAATTTATGAGGTTATATGTTTATGTGGCATAAAGCAAATTTGGAAGGAAATTCGGTGTAATGACCGTTGGGCTGCCGAATTTCCGACAAATTTGGGGGCTTAAAGAGATTTTGAAAATTAAGGTACTAAGATGGGTTCTAGGATGACACCGGTTCGGCCGAGCACCTCCATAGAACTCATGTGACATCGGTACCATTTTACACTCTTAGGTGACACCGGTTCGGCCGAGCACCCCTAAGAGTTTTGCCCCCTAACCCGTACTCAGATAGTCGGGATTTATGATACGCTTATCGTTAAGTGGTAAGTAAGAACTAGTGACGACTAGTTAAGGTATGAGCTCATAACCTAGATGTATGACACGTGCTGGGTGACACCGGTTCGGCCGAGCACCCCATTCGATTGTCTTTAGGGTGGCCCATGAGGAAGAGAAGTTTCATGATTATGATTATGTCACTAAGTTTTGTCCCATATGAATGTTACTATTGCCACTTTATGCCACCAAGAATGATGATGCTTGATGTTATGTTTTATGTATGTACATTAGGTAGTGCCATGCATACATTCTCTATTATGTTGCATCCATGACATTAAGATCATCCTAAAATGAATGGACCTTGGCTAAAATATATTTTAAAGTTTAAAATGAACCTAATACATGCTCAGTCATTTTGTATAAATAAACCCAAGGTTCCTGAGGACGTAGATGATGACACCTAGGTAGTAGGAGACCCTACTGAGATTCTTTAGCAAGATTCTCACTCCCTCTATCTCTTTCTTTCCGTCACGTCTTCAGATGGCGACGTCAGAGTGTTCGTGGACACCCCGACATGGGAGGTGCACTATGACCCGGCTCACGGTCGTACCATTTTGAGGGGCGTGCACGGTGCGGGTTTTCATGCGTACGAGGACGCCCCCTTCGCTCATCCCGTGCACACCCATCGCTTCTCCCCGACTGCACCCTATGGCGACGACAAGCGGGTTTTGAGCGTGCGCGTACGCATGACGAGAGAGTGCTCCGCATGCACACCACCGCCTTAGCCATGCGAGACCATCCCGACATTCGTTCCGGGACCTACTTCTGAGACCGACCCGTCCGAGGACCCGCCTACTCATCCGTATAGCGAGAGCTCTGCCCCCTCTCCACCATTGATGAGGGAGGGCAGTGAGGATACCGTGACTCAGCCCTGACTTGCACGACGACCGGAGATGCGGCCACACCGCGGGGGTCACTCTCGATCCCCGTTCCGCCTCTTTACTCCCGAGGAGCTCGCACAGTTTCCCGAATACTTGCCTCGTTCACGAGACGGACGTCAGTAGGAGGTGCCGATCGACCGATGGAGTACCCGGTTAGAGCACACACCACTTAGATGGGGATAAACCTTCTTTTGTTTAGAGGTTATCCTATTAGGTGCACTTGGGTAGGGGAGTAGATTATGTTCATGTTTTATGTTGTATTTTCTCTTATGCATTTCCCCTGTACTAAACTAAAGTCCCGCACTTATAAGTGGGCAAATTATATATATATGAGATGATCTTCAGTGTTACTCATGTTGTGTCTTATGTTATGCTGTTGTGAGATAATTGTTTCACTTTACATGGTGTACCGCTTATCGCATCACGCGGCTCTCACTTTTATTTCAAAAAAAAAATTACCCTTATTTTCCGCTAAGTAATTCAAAGTTAAATGAGAACTATGAAGTAACAGACTAATGATTAACCTAAATATGTTCTAGAGTATTGGGTTAAAAATTAGGATGTTACATGTGTGGCTCACGTTTTCGTTGTAAGTTTCAAAAAAAAAACTTTACCCATATTTTCACTAATTATTTTAACAATTTAAAGTTAAGAACTGGAACAAAAGAGTAATAACTAATAATTAACTTAAATGCACCATAGGCGTGTTGGGTTAAATATCAGGGTGTTACACACAATCAGTTCCTTGATGATATCTTCACTTTCTATTCTTCAATCCAAGCATTTTGATAATGACTGATTTGCATTTGTGCTGATTAAAGATAGTGTAACATCTGGTCTTGAAAGATTGCTTGATATCTTCATGTAAGCATACTTTTTGATGTCTAGTGCTACTTTCTGAAGTCTTGGGATTTGGTTTCTTGTAGCATTGAAATCTTCTTATTTTGATCGTTAGCTATCAATTGCTTGGATAAAGATATAATTTTACTTCTATTTTATTTCAAATCTCGTAACATGAGACAAACATGTTTACACATGCATAGTGAAATATATTCTCATTTGAGTAAACTTTGCTCTTGCTATATGATAGAAACCTGTTATATTCTTGCAAGAAACTAAAGAGAAACATCAGTCATTCTTCAAAGTATTTTCTTTAAATTAGTTTTTCTGTAATTCAAAACAAATAAGTGGATATTGATAGGGTTCCGGAGCTAACAATAACTACATCTAAACTAAACTAAAACTTGGAAAAAAGGAAGAAAAAGAATAAAATGTAAAGAGTTGTGTTGTTGTTCCGATATAGGGATCTTTTTTGCAAAACCCTTTACCCTTTAAGTACTCCTAAGTGCACCAAATGCCAAAGCTCTTTAAACTGCACACAACTTCCTACCCACTTACACTATTGGTGGAAGTTTTTTGTCTCAATTGCTTTGGTTTAAATCTTAAAACTTTTACACCTATTTCTTTGCAATGTGATTGGAACACTTAGCATGATTATACATGCATACAATAACTGCCTACTTCTCTAATTGACACATAAGCTCCCTCAATTGTAATAGCTATTTTATTCTCATGGTAGTTTCATCGTTGTAATAACTCTCGCACATGTCAATTTATATTATCTTGTAAAAATGTGGTCCATTTACAAGATAACGTATGCCCTCCTGCATCCTTCAACTAATGATGAGCAAGGAAAAAGGTGAAGTGATGCATTTGCTCAAAAGGATTTCAGCTCTGTATTCCCTTATAGCTAACATGTTTTCATTAGAAAATTAATCTAGCCAAATCTAAAGGTAAATAATTAAAATACTCTTCAGTTTGATAGACTTAAACTTGCCTCAATCTTTACTTGCCTCAATCTTTGATAGACTTAAACTTGCCTCAATCTTTACTTGCTTCAATCTTTCCTCCATCTATAAACACAGTTGATCCCACGGATGCATTTATAGCCACCACTGCTAATCAAGTTGCTGAACACTATGGCTAACAAAGTTGCAAAGAAAATTGAAACAACCAAGTCTAGTGTTCATGAACAATAAACTCTTATCTTATACCTTTTATAACAATGGTTGCTGCACCATGAAAATTTAATCCAATGACTACCATTGCTTTAGCATTGTAAGAGACTGAGGATTATTACCCGAGCCAACTTTTAATAATTCTATAATGGGCAAAATGCATGATCTTTAAGACATTTCCTCTAAACAGTGAAAATAACTTGACACATATTGAGTCATTGGCCAACTAGATGAAGTGATATACATTGGTCGACTCATTGCTTGAGGTGAAGATAACCCCATGGCTGCTCTCGCAATAAAATCATCCGATATTGGTGATTGCTGAGAAAAAATGGTCGATCATCTGATAGAGGTGGAATAATTATCCATGGCTGCTTTCCAGTGTAATCTAACATGATTCTCGGCTAACTATCATTAGTCATGTCATTACTCTTGCAGTTAATTGAGTCGTAATCATCAGTTGAAACTAATTTTGGTATTATACCCCTTGTTCCATAACATGGACATTCAACCAAAAATAAATGAAACTGCCATGGCTAACTCTAGGCTTATTATTCTCCCGGATAATAGCTAATATCACTATTTTGGTTCATAGCTGAAGCCTATCTTAGCCATTAGAAATGGATTAAAACCCAAAATCAGCCATTAAGCCAAAACAATATCAAAATACTGTTAGCTCCAGAAAACCTTTCAGAAAGCTTCAAAATGATAAGTTTCCAATGACAACAAAGCCAATTTAAGGAAAATATTTTGAAGAATGACTAATGTTTATCTTCAGTTTTTTGAAGTATTAAATAGGTCTGTTCTTTCATTAGCATAACATGGCTCCATTATGCGAGAATAATTTAACTTTCTTGTGTAAACATGTTTTCATCTCTTATTAAGAGATAGGAACTAAATGAAAGTGATAATTATATCATAAATTGAGCATATACATGCATAATAGATTCAAGAAAATCAACCAGAACAAGAAACCAAGACTCGGGACTTCAGAAAGTAGAACTGGACTTTAGAAAGACACTTGGAATGAAGATATCAAGCAGACTCTGAAGCCAATGTGTTCTACAATCTTCAAGCATCACATTCGCAATATTTTTATCCTTAAAAACCTCTGATTGAAGACTAGAAGACCCACGATTCATCAAGAAAATGATACCACGCATCAGAAAGCTCACTTAACAGTGAAACAATGTGCTTTACAAGAAAAGGAGGAAAATTTGAAATTCAAATTTCAAAAGTCAAATCCAATGACAGACTGGGATGTCATCTATTTTGCCAACTTAGTTAACTACCCTAGCTTCTAGAAGAAAGAGTTCAGAAACCATGTTTAGAAAGTAAAAGTAGTTTCTGAAGGGAATCAGAAATCTCAACTTTACAATGACTTCTGCAATAGCTCTGACAAACAGACAGGCTACTCTTCTAGACTGCTTGTCCAAGACACAAATAAATGATCAACATGTGTCACTTAGAGAACTGATCAAGGGCAATGGTCATAAGTGAAGACCATCTATAAATAGAGATACTGTGCTTTCAAAGAACAAGACGGAATGCTACACAAGTGCAAAAATATTATGAAAATTTCTTCTTATCTTCTTGTAAAGTTCATTACATCTTGCAATCAATTTCCTTATTTGTAAAAATCTTTTTTCTACATTCCTTCATTATTTATACATTCTTCCAAGGAAGAATAGCTAGAAAGAAGTCATTCAAGTTATCCTAGGCCTTTGATTGTATATTTTAAGGAAACTTGAGTGTAGGTTAGTTTGAATTGCAAACCCAAACACAAACCTCTATAACCTCGATCCAGTAATGATCATTATGAATTAGTTTGGAGAGGCTAGTTAAAAACTATTTGCAATGTGACAGTAAATGTATTTTACTGGTCACGATTTAGCTTAGAGAGGTTGATTAAAAACTACTCGATTTAGCTTGGAGAAGCTAATCAAAGACTATTCGGTTCAGCTTGGAGAGGTTGGTGAATAACTACTTTGTTTGTGACAGTAGGGGTTGTCTACTAGCCATGGTTCAATTTGGAGATGCCAATGAATAACTACTTAGTCTGTGACAGTAAGGGTTGTCTACTGGTTACAGGTTAGAGCTCGAGAAGGCTATTGTAAAGACTATCCTATTCCTTTCTCAGGTTGAGAAAAGTTTTAGTGAAATTCAATGGTGGTTGAGAACTGGATGTAGGCAGGTTGGCTAAACCAGTATAAAAGTATCTGTGCAGTATCATCTTCTCCCTTATCTCTTTTACAATAGCTGCTCTATAGTTATTCATTTATATTTTCTTAAAATGTATCCTTTTAGCTGTTCTGTTACTATTATTGTACTTCAGAAAGTTATTTTCTAAAAACTTTAACATTGTTTCCGCTGCACTTCAATCACAACATTTGATAGCATTTTGTTTAAAGTTTTAGTTGCGAAAAGAGGAAGAGAAGCAAAACACGATTCAACCCCACTTCTCATGTGCTTTTTTACCTACAAATACTCCTTTTAATATCAACCACAATGCCCCTGACTAATTATTGCAACAGAGCTAACAAGTTTCTTTTGGCAAACTGTCATAACCAGCATATCATTCGAAATTAAGACACGCTCTTCAATCATCTCTCATTCAGCCGAGTCATAATCTTCAAGACTAACGTTGATCTTACATCTTCTATTTCCTAGGCTATCCTTTATTCTTTCTCATTAACAAATTGGTCCATTATGGAAGCTTTAAATTTTAATTGAGTAAAATCTCTAAACTCCATTGAAATCAATCTTTTCCTTAACCGTGGAAGCATACTTCCCATAGTCATGGCAACAAATTCAGTCTCTGGTAATTTAAAATTACATTTGCTCATTATTTTACTAAACCTTTCCACAAGATTGGCTAATGTTCATAAGATTGGCTAGCATAACCTCTAGTTGCAGCTGATAAAAGTGATCATGGAATGCACATTCTATTTTTGCCTAAGTATGAACTAAATTTGGCAATAAATTTGAATACCATGTAAAGGCAAAACCAGTTAGTGATAACGAAAATAATTGCATACTTAAGAACTCATTTTGCCATACTTCAGTACATTGGGCAATGAAATGGCTAATGTGTTCTATTGTGGATTTCTCATCTTCTCCAAAAAAGTATTGAAGTCAGGAATCTTGAATCCATGAGGAAATGGAACTCTATCCAATATGGCTTGCAATATACAAGCCTCTCCACTGGCTTTAATTGGATCCCAAAATTTCTTCTCATAATATCAACAAGCACATTGGGATCTATCAACTATGGTGTATTTCCTTTTAAATCAACAAATCATTGGGTTTTTTTTCATGGGACTAGCATCTTGGGATTAAATGCACCAAGATCAACAATATTATTTATATTATCCCGAGGAGCACTCCACTGCTGAAACTGTAGACTCCATGGCTAATTAGATGATTGCCCCCTAGCATTGTAATTCATAATATTTTCACTAAATTCACCATGTGACATGTACATAGGAAAACTTTGCTGAATTTTCTGTAATTCATCATGCACCATTGATTTCACAGTATCTGAAAACTGTTTTGACAACTGCCTCATCAAGCCATCAACACCCATTTCAATTTGCTGTTGGATGAAAGGAGTTGACACATAACTGGGTCACTTTTCTTTTTCATCAACATGCACGTTCTTAGCAAAATTGGCAGACGTAGCTGATGTATTTTTTCGGTTAAAGGAATTGGTAACTATTTGTGGTTGACTACCCTGGTTGGTGTTCCCAGTATAGCCACGTACGTTCTCAATCAGCCTTTGGCCTCACGATTGTGTTCCTTTGGCACAATAGATGCTGCACTCTTAAGACTCATATCCACAATCTTCTTAAATTGATTTTTCCATAAAAAGTCTTCAGATGTCCCATTGGGCATGTCAATTACGTTGGTGTGAATTTTTGGGTTTAGCTGAGTTAAAAGAATAAACCCAACCAAGAACTCAAACTCACTTTTTGATCCCAAAAAATGGAGGCAATTGCAGTAAGGAGGGGAATCTAACCCTTGGTTTTGAGTTCTCCAATTACTTTAAAGAACAAGTTTTGGACAGCAAAAGCAAGTGTGAAATGATAATAAATTTCATTGAACAAAAATAATTATAACACTTTATGCCAAAGCATCATAATAAAATTTAGAGGGGATAACTACATCTAAACTAAACTAAACTAAAACTAGGAAAAAAGGAAGAAAAAGAATATAATGTAAAGAGTTGTGTTGTTGATCTAATCTGGGAATCCTTTTTGCAGAATCCTCCACCCTTTAAATACTCACAAGTGCACCAAATGCCAAATCGCCTCTTTAAATTGCTCACAACTTCCACAGCTGTTTCTTTGGAAAGTGACCAGAACACTTGGAATGATTAGACATGCATCCAATAACTGCCCCCTTCTAATTGACACATAAACTTCCTCATCAATTGCAACAACTGTTTTATTCTCATGGTTGTTTCACTGTTGCAATAACTCCCGCACTTGTCAATTTATATTATCTTGTAAAAACGTGATCCATGAGCAAGATACCATTCGGTCATCATTCATATATCCATCCCAACAATTTTATGGTGATAACACCTTCTCTATGGAATCTCGGGCTCAATAGCAATCATGAATAATTTTCAAAAGTACTCCTCGAATACATTCAGTTAAAGCAGATGTATATTTAAGAAAATCCTAAATTATGGATAAATTTGAGCAAAGGTCTTCCAAGATCAAAATACTGATCAAGCAAAAAGAACATATGCACAAAATGTAATTTACATAATTTGTAGGCAACTACACGGTCTATATATATTTCACAAAAAAAAAAAAAAAAGGTGTATATATACTAGTTGAAGCTATGCCCTCGAAACTGTTTTCTCATAATTCATCCACTAATGATAAAAGGAAACGAATTTCTCTCATGGTTGCTTCACGATTACAACAGGACACTTTGCATGCTTGGCACAGTGATCACTAACACTTCCAAGGAGTGCTCTGCAAGTTGGAACAAAGAAAGCTATATTCAGTTATTATATGACTACATACATCATTTCATATACAACTAGGCACTGATTTCAAAATCCAAATAATTAAATGAATAAGAAGAAAGCGTTACCTCTTGAAGAATCCATAACCGTGGCTTCCCATAACCAAAGTGTCAGCCTCCAGTTTCTTCACTGCACCGCAGATTACATTCTTCGCATCTCCAATCCCAATTACTCTCTCCATATTGATCTAGACCCAAATTCGTAGTCAGCCACGGGGATAGACACTTCCAATTCCATATAATGAAAAATAGAATGTGAAAGGAACAAAAAAGAAGGACAGAAGAGGCTCGGATATGGTGGCTTACATTGGTGGCGTTCAAGTTTCTGCAAATAGCTTCTGCTCTTTCCATAACTGAATTAGCTAACTGCATACTGTACTTTTCCATAGCAGCAATAACGTCTGGGGAAAAGATATACCCTGTAAAATACCATATTGCAATTTAACAGTCAGACAACTCAAAAGCAAGTAAAGATAAATTATAAATTTACAAATGGATAGCCTCAATCACACCAAGTTTCTCATAATTCATAGCATGGGAAGAAACGAAAACCTGCGGCATCGAAGGAGGAGACAGCAGGAGTTGGCTTGACATAGAGAAGCACAAGCTTTTTGTCGTTGGTATCAGCAATAAGATTGCTTATGCACCAGGATAGCGCATACATGCTCTCCTGGCTCTGATCCACAGCAACCATAATCTTTTGGTCTTTCTTTTCCATTATCTATTGCCAAAATTAAAAGACCTACTGTTTTAGTATTCCCCAAAAACTTCTTCTATATATGCTTGGCTTGGGAAGTTGTTGGCCTTAAGATGTGGATAACGGATGCAAATGGATAGGATCACACTATTCCTAGTGTATTATTAGCTTCTGGTTTTAACCCTTGGATTCTTTTGCCGTGGTTTTCAAACATGGCTGTCAGGTCAGCATGAGAATGACTAATTAAGTATTTGAAAAGTTTCATAGTCTATATTTTCTGTTGGATCAATTATTGAAAATATCTGTGCACATAAACTGTTGGATTTGTTGGTTGTTTTTGCCAATTTATGAAATATATTATCCCTTCAGTATATCCGGAGTCATTAGTATGACTTTGACTTTCTACCCCTCATCTAGATTTCACCTATGCTCTGAAACTATTGGAGATAATTTAGAAAATATGACATTTTAATACAACCCATATGTGGAAAAATAGTGTATGTAGGTAATTTACATCATTCAAAAAAAAAAAAAACTCATAAATGTTTAGGTTTTAATATAAATTTGGAAAATTAAATCCCCTTTGAGGTTTATAGTAATTAAACCCAACAAACTTCTAATTTTAAAACTACAACGAATTCTCTAAAAATTCACATGTTGATCATGCAAAAGCTCATGTTCTTAAGATGCTGTTTACACAACTAAAAAGATCCCGTATTGATTTGTGGGCGTCAACCCATAAGGTAGCCTGGACTGTTACTATTTGTATGCTTCATTCTATTTGTCCATTAGTTTGGGGGTGATAACCAGTATTTAAACAGAGTCTAGGTCCAAAGACTTTTTGGAAATCTCCCCAAAATCTCGAAGAAAACCTTGGGTTTCTATCAGAAATTATCATAAAAGGAACATCGTGCATTCTTGCTATCTCCAAAATGTATAAACAAGCTAACTTATCCAAAGGATAACTAGTCTTGATAGGCAAGAAATAAGCAAACTTGGTCAATCATCCACTATGACCCATATAGCATCATGTCCTGACAAGGTCCTTGGAAAACCCATTACGAAGTCTATAGAGATACTCTCCCACTTCCACTCGAGGATTTCTAAAGGTTGCAGTGTCCCAGCCGACTTTTGGTGTTCTATTTTAACTTTTTGACAAGTTAGAAACTTCTTGACAAACTCTACTATGTCTTTCTTCATCCTCGGCCACCAAAACATCTTAAGATTTGCATACATTTTACTAGTTCCAAGATGTATGGTGAAGTCGCCCTTATGAGTTTCCTCTAAAATCTCATTTCTGAGATTGCCACTTGCAGGCACATGTATACCTCGCTGGTCTTAAACAAACCCTGGCAACTTCTTAGCATGAACCAATCTTAAAATCTCTTGAAACTCTAGATCATCATGTTGTTCAACCAAGATCTGTTCCTTGAACTTGCTATCTTTATCTGACCTAACACAACTCCTAGAGGGGTTATAGACATTCCTAGACTAAGCTTCTTAAAGCTCTCCACTAGCTCCATCTATTTAATTATCAGCCATACCACACTTAAAGATTTCCTGCTCAGCACATCAGCAACAGCATTTGCTTTGCCCGGATGGTAATTTAAATTAAACTCATAGTCCTTGAGAAATTTCATCCATCTCCTTTGCTGCATATTCAACTCCTTCTAATCAAAAAGGTACTTTAAGCTCTTATGATCAGAGAAAACATTGAATTGCACACCATAGAGATGATGTTGTCAGATCTTCAAAGCAAAAACCACAGTTGGGAGTTCGAAGTCATGAGTTGGATAGTTTACTTTGTGTGGCTTCAATTGTGGAGAAGCATAGGCAACCACCTTCCAATTTTACATTAACTCATATCCTAAACCCTTGATACTCAAAGGGTTCATGAGGATCTGGTAGTACTAACACTAGTGCCATAGTCAGCTTTTGCTTCAAATCCTGGAAAATATTCTCACATTCTGATGTCCACTTGAATGGAGCATTCTTTCAGGTTAACTTGGTCAAAGGCAAAGCTATCGGAGAAAAAATCATGATAAAATGCCTATAGTATCCAGCTAGCCCTAAGAAACTCTGAATCTTCGTCACCATTGTCAGTCATTCCCAATGAAGTACTGATTCAACCTTACTTGGATCTACTGAAATTCCCCCTCGTGATACCACATGGCCTAAGAATCTGACCTCTTCAATCTAGAATTCACATTTTGATAGTTTAGCATATAACTTCCATTTTCTTAGGATATGTAACATAACCCTAAGATGCTTTGCATTCTCTTCCTCAGTCTTTGAAAAAATAAGTATAATCTTTAAAGACAACTACAAATTTATCTAAGTAAGGACGAAAGATTCAGTTCATATAATCCATAAATACAGCCGAAGCGTTGGTCAGTCCATAAGACATCACCATATACTCATAATGTCCATATTGAATTCTAAAGTCAGTCTTCAGAATATCTTTATTTCGAACTCGAATCTGATGATATCTTGAGGTCATCAATTCTTGGCAAAGGAAACTTATTCTTGATTGTTACCTTATTCAATTACCTATAGTCCATACAAAGTTTCATACCCCATACTTTTTCTTTACTAAGAGAATAAGGGTTCCCCACGGAGAGATACTTGGTCCAATGAAATATTTTCCTAGTAATTCTTCAATCCGTGCCTTTAATTCTTTCAGCTCCAAAGGTGACATTCTATAAGGAGCAACTGAAATAGGACCCATTCCTGGAACTAACTCAACGGAGAATTCAATCTCCCTCTTAGGAGGAAACTCTAGAATATCCTCTAAGAAGACATTTGAATAATCCCTCACCACTGGAATCTTACTCAACTCGTGATCACCTTAGTTTTACTTGCCAAGAAGAGAACATATTTCTAACTGTCGATTTTATTAGGGTTGATTGTTTGTTACTAAGTTTAAATAAAAAGAAAGAAGGACCACAAGAATAGGGTGTAAGGTAAAAGAAAACAGAACAGTTCTATCGAGATAGTTTAAAAGGACGTGGTTGGCTACAAACCAATCCATACCTAAGATTACATATAAACCAGATAAAGGAAGACAAATTATATTGGCTATAAGCTTTCTAGTACCTATCTAAAAAGGAATATTCATGCATGCATGACACGTCCTAATAGGATTAGCAATAGGAGTAGATACAAGGAAATCATAAGGTAATTTAGACACAGATAATTGTAACTTATGTACACAGTCATGAGATATGAAAGAATAAGTAGCACCCGAATCATACAATACATCTCGGGTATTATCATTTATTCCACACTTACCTCGGATCAGATCTACATATTGAGAAGCTTCTTTAGCACTTAGAGTAAAAATGTGCCCTAGGCTTTGTTTGGGAGTTTGGAGGGAAAGATATTGGAGGGGAAGGAAAGGTGAAGGAAGGAATGAGTTTAGAGGATTGATCATCCATTTGTTTGAAAGTGTAAAATATATAAAGGTAAGGGAATTGGGGGATTTCTAGTCTAGTTTCACAATTTTACCCTTTCTTACACTATTTAATTGTTTTATTTTTATAGAATTAATTAGTTTAGTTAAAAATGTATATTTCTACTAATAAAAAAAAAGAAATCAAAAAATTAATTTTTTCTTACACTTTTAACCTTTAATAATATATTTAATTATTTTAATTTTTAAATAATTAATTATTCTAGGAAAAAATTGAAAAACTTCTTCTTCCTTAAATTTTCTACTCTACATAATAAATCATTTTAAAAAATATTTCTTTATTTTTTATCTCTAAAAATGACTTTTCTCATTAATATTTTTAAAAAGTCTATAAAAAATCTTTAAATTTTTTAAAAATATATATTTATAAAAAAAATAATACCTTGCAAAAAATTTATATTTACAAAAAAATTATAAAAAGGGACAAAAAAAAATATATAACTATCAATTAGACATACAATAGCAACTTGCAAAAAAAAAATAACAAATACTATTGATCCATAATTTTGGCAATTTTTTCATAACAATACATAAGGAAAAAAGATCCATTAATTGAAACTCAAATATTCCAACAATATCAAGTATTAAATCAACCTAAATACTAAATCATTAGTTCACAAATAAAATCAATTTAAAAGTTATATAAAAAAGGACCAAATACCATCTAAAATAACAATCTCTTACGTTTGTCCCGAGGACAACCGATTACTCCTTGAATGCACTCAAGATGACTAAGAAGATACATGTATACACAATTGATCAAGTGGTCCTCAATTTGCAAATCTTCAAGCATATTCACTACCACAAAAACGGTATTTAGCGGCGATTTTTATTGGGATTTCTAGCAATTTGGAATCGCCGCAAAATAATTTACCGGTAGTTCAGAAAACTGCCACTAATAATAGCGTCCTTAAACCATTTAGCAGCAGTTTTGAACAACCGCTAGAACGACCACCACCAAAGTTGGTTTTCCGACAATTGTCGTGGCGGTTTATTTGGCGGCGAATTCGTAAATCTAGCGGCGGTTCAAAACTGTCGCAAAATGCTTGTTGGTACCAAATTATAGTATTTATTGGCAATTTGAAACTGTCACAAAAAACTTCAGCCAAATTTTTTCATTCTTTTTTACTAGCGGTTTGGAACCACCGTAAAAAGCTTCAGCCAATTTTTTTATTCTTTTTACTGGCAGTTTGGAACCGCCACAAGATGCTGAGTACCCACCACCTTTTTTTACCTTTTTTTTGTCCTACTTTTCAATATTTTATTTTGAAGCACACAAGTTAAAAGCACTAATTGGTATCATGTACAACATTAGTAATCAACAATCATGAACAAAAGGAAAGTTGCATAGAAATTCTTAAACTTTCAAACTAAAGAAAGTGTGTATCAAATGTCATAGTTTAATTTCGAACAATAGTTTCACAAATCCAACACAACATAAGAGAAAACTAAAAAAGCATAACAACAAAAAGAAAAAAAAAGTGTCGCAAGTGAAAGCTAAAAAAACATCCTAGGGTGATAGCTGCACTGGGAGAAGTGAAATAGCAGCTCTGGGGAGTTGAATTGATAGACTTGGCTTGAAAAATGGCATTCGATAGGTAACTAAAATTGAGAATCATGATGATGCTCTAGCAGAGAACGATGGCACTAGGGTAGCAGTTACTTGGCCATGCATTTGCCACGCCCAATAGGAGAGTCCTTTGGAATGATCTATGCTGATTCTATCCTGTCTAATCTCCTGTCGATATATTTCAATAATCTTTTAAAGGGAGACTTACAAAGATTTTCAAATACAAGAAAACATGTCATCATAGAATTGTTTTATTCTCAAAAAGGTTTAATGAACGGAATGCTCAAATATCACAAAGCCTGAATATCTACATAGGCTACAAAAATAAAATGCCAGCAGAGTCAAAGTCAATATATAAATATAACCACCATTATTCATCTTTCTATTAATATAATCACCATTATATTGAATATATATGCATAATCACAACCTCTTTGAGGACTAACAACTCTAAGTAGTGTCTTTTTACTCATTTTTCACCAATTCATTTTGTCAAAAAGATTGCATGACACGAAACAAGCACACAAAGACTCCCTTGACTTCACAAAAAGAAAGAATGCACCAAGAGCTCATAAAAACTCATTAAGTCATTCGTAAAATCCCTGAATTAATTGCTTTCTCACTCCTAAAGTTATACACTTTGAAATCTGAGCTTCCAACTTATTGCCATCAATTATTTATACAATTCACTGAATGTACTTAAATTTGTTAACTTTCAAAAGATAGGCATAACAAGATTTCAAAATAGCTAACCTGGAGGAAGTGACTGCTTCAACGTATCAGCTTTCTCAGAGTCAAAGGCACAAAGGGTGTAGAGGTACTTAGAGCAACGAACCTTGAACTTGACCACATCTCTACTACACTTGAAACAAACCACATTTTCAATGCTAAAATCAAATCCATAACAATCCTAAAATTAAAAAAAAAGAACAAAACAACACTACATATAATTTATCCTTTATCATTCTCCATGTAAACCTCTGTCATTTCATCACCTAAATAGGAAATTGAAAAAACAAAAATCAAACACAAAATAAATAATAGTAATAATAATAAAAGTAAAAATAAAAAAGAGCAATGTCAAGCGATGAATTGGTACCGTCCATTTTGACAATGGGATTGGCAATTTGGATTCTGTCGGAGAAAGCATAGCATCAAAGAGAAAGGCAATTGAAGGTAAAGAAGAAGGACAGGGTGTGAAAAGGAGAGGGAAGAGCATTGAAAAGGCACAGAGTGGAAGCAAAGAGGAAAGTAGGGTTTCAGAGGATAGCAGTGGAAGACGAAGAAGAAAAGGAGAACATGCCAGTGGCGGTGCTGATGAATCGAAGCGCTACTGCTGCTCTTAGAAGAGAAAGACAAAGTCGCAGCGAAGGTAGCGGAGGTGCGATGAAGAGAGAGGGGGGAGAGAGAGAGAGAGAATGAGTAAAGAGGAGGCAGAAGTTTTTGGGAAATGAGAATGGAAGGGGGAATTGAGAGCACAGTAGCAACTCGATATTAGGTTGTCTTTAAGTTCTAACAAAAACGAGTTTTTTTTTTCTTTCTAATTCTCGGTGGTTTCACATAGTTAAAATCGCGGGAAATTACCAACCACCACATTTTCTAAAACAAACTGGCACAAAATAATATGATTTGCGGCCATTGGTATGAACCATCGAAAAATCAAAATATAGCAGCAGTTTCACAAACCGGCGGAAAATAACTGCAGCTAAACCGCAATTTTTCTGGAACTGATTCTAGACTTCACTTTCTGGGATTGGAGTCTACTGTTTAGCTCTTTCATATGCAGCAGTGCTCTTCCTAAAAGCTCCATCAAGATCTTGAAGAACCATCTTTATCCCTTCAGCTTTAGTTTCATCTCTAGACGTTCTAGGCCTTTTATCTTTGGGCCCTTGGCTGCGAGATACAGGTATTTCTGGAGATGTGACTTCATTGCCTACAGTGTCTTGAATGCTATCCAAATTGAACTCACTCATTTCAAGAGACTCTAATTCACCAGACACCACCCTTTTGTTTCTAATCTCCCTGGCAGTCTCAACATGCTCTCTAGTAGCTCTATCGTCGCCACACAATATCATCATCTTATCATAATTTGGGATGGGCTTCTTCATCCACTCTTCAGCTACAAGCTTAGTCTATCAAACCAAAAATAATAACTCCAAGTTTAGAAAGATATTAAGCATTAATAATTTTGATGGAGAAAATCAGAATTCAACAAAGGCCAAGAAGGAGACTCCTAACTTAAATGCATTTTAGGAAACTCCTAACTTAAATGAACACACATAAAGGCTGACATTCAAGTGTTTTTATTCCACATAAATAGTGTTACTATAATAGATTCATGTTTCAGCAAGTAGATTTATCGAAGAAGGATATTTAAATAAGTTAAACATAGTAATTAGCTGAACTGCAATTTTGTTAAAACTAAAAATTATTTCCTCAATTAGCTTTTGCCAAACTTCAAGTTCAACACACCAACACTTTGTAACTGGGTCCCAAGCAAACCTGCTAAGCCTATTTTTGAATAAGTCATAACATCTTGATAAACCTCTCTTGATTAGCTTCCAGCGACTTTTCACCTTTTCCTTTGCAAAAGGCCTTCAAAATTTTTCTTATAGTTCATTTGTTATTGCTTCATAGGCTTTTGACGTGAAACTCCCACCCACTTTGTTCCCCATGTTTAGCTGATTTAGGAAAGCATCAATAAGAGCATTATCCATCTCTTGTGTCCATGTCTCTCTTTCTAACTTAGACATAATTACCTCAATCTACAACATTCTCAATTAGTGTCACCCAAGTCAAGATTGAAAATGAGAATTATATAAGGATAAGAGATATACATTCACTAAAAATAAGCAAACTAGTATATAAAAGAAGCAGCCATGCTTGATATAATTCTGGTTTCGCATTGTTCCTTGTAGAATCAAAAGCCAGAAAGATTTATAGTAAATTGTAACAAAATGTAAATTGTAATTATGCTAATAATCAGTGAGATTTATCATCAATAGAACTAGGGTGTGTTGGATCAATGCATGTGTCAATAAAGACAGCTAAAAAAATTACATTCTGTTAAGGCCAACTACACAAATTTCTCATTTTCAACTAAGTATACTACAAGAAAAAGAGATCAACTAGTATAATCTCTCCACATAGCTTTTGCTATAGAATTTTTAAAATGCTCCCCTAAATGAATATGTTCTTCATCCTCATCATCTACTGGATCATGAACATGTTAGTGAGGTGCAACTTGATTGTTAATTTCTTCATCCACCTCAGCAACCAAATCTTCATCAGGATTTACCATCATCAAGTAATTATGCAAAGTACAACAAGCAACAATGATCCTATTCTGAGTCTTGATTCCATAGGTAGGTTCAGTTCCACTTGCAATGATAAGAAATCTTTTTTCAAAACTCCAAATGCCCTTGCAATGACATTATGCAAGGATGAATGCCAACGGTTGAATAATTCGTGAGGCGTTCGAGGTGGATTTCTAAGGGAGAATTCTTTCAAATGAGTTGTTCTATAGGGTGTAATTAATCCCTTTCTCAACATGAATCCAGCGTCAAGGACATAGTATTTACCTAATAAAAGGAAAATATTCCATTACTATGATATATCTAATAGAACAAAAAGGAAAATGAAGAATGATTATATTAATTATCTCTAGGTATTCTAAGATTGTCTATTCTGTGTAATACATTTTTTAGTATCCTTGAGTCAAATGTGGTACCATCCCATCCAGGTAGAACATAACTAAATTTAAAGTCAAAGGAGCATGCAACCAACACATTTTGTGTTGGGAAATCTTTCTTGCTTCGATACTTTGAAGCTTTAGCTAATGGCACTTTTACACGAACATGTGTATAATCAATTGCCCTAACACAATCCTAGCATAGTTTTTTATTAATATAATTTCTTTTATAATGTTTTTGAATTATGAATTAAAATAAATTTACCTTAAAGAATGGGTAAAACCAGTTGCTCCTCAAAATTTCCATAGGAATTTGCAAGCCATCAGGTTGTTTGAGATATTTATCTTCTAGCTCAATTATTGATCGAAGCACACAATGAAGATGACGACTAGTGGATTCCCCAGAACGTCGAAACTAGAACTGAACCTCTCGATTTCTAACATTATGTAAAAATACAGAGTGTTTTGGTAACTTGTTCCTCTAAGGTTACCCGTTGCGTTGGTTGGAGACCACCTTCTCGTTTTAAGATATCACACAAGTCTAAAAAAGCTTTAGGACCCATTCTTATTATCTTACGACCTTCATTACTAGCAATTTGTTTCATTATTTTTGCTCGTACCCTCTCTTTCTCTAATGTTAAAGTAGTAAACTACAAGAAATACAACTTGGACAATAATCATCCTATGTTTCTGTTTCCAACTTAACAATGTAAGGTTTATGTTTCCTCCTTGATCATCCATTTATAAATTATCAAGAAAAAATTTGTGCAGTCAATAAATTATCACATACAAACTGCAACCACAATTAAATACTGCATATACAATCAAGCCAAGCCAGGCCAAGCCAAGGCCTATCGAGATAGTTAAACTAATCGAGCACAACAAAACTAAATATTTTATAGCAAACTCACCTGAATGGGAAAAAGGGACGACAACAATTGATAAAATGATATAACCGCACAAAATATTTGACCCCTGTAAAATGGTAAACAAAATATTTTATAACTCTTTAGCACTTAATGTAATTCCATCCATTCAGATTAATTAGAAGTTAAAACAGCAACCATAGGCAATTGCAATTGTGGGGTGTGAGTTACCTGCAATATCATTTCACTTAATCTATAATATCTATCAAACTAAGCAATCACACATATGTTTTCAGCTAAGGCAAAGGAAACAGGGAACAACAATTCTATCTTTGGTTTGACCCTAATGCTGATTTCCACAATTATTCCATCATTTGGAACCCCCAGTGGATTATGTAAGCCCTCGCATCCATACAGTTAGCACACTATGTTTAGTTGGTTTTTCACCATCTATATTCTGCATAGGGACTTAACATCATTTCTGTTTTAAATTCTCAGTTGATGGCAGTCCCATTAGAGAGTTCAAGAACTCAGAGAGTGTTGGTGTCCCATTCCCAAAGAACCAGCATAATATTCTTACACATAATCATAGCCATGTCAAAGCCAAACTACACTATATATATATGTCATGCATAACGAACTCCTCATCAAATCATATCAAAACACAAAAAAGAAATTATCAAAGAGATCAAGCATTTTAAATATTCAGATTCTCCATGACAATCACAACATTTATACAAATCTTAACATCATTTTTTTCTTTCTTGCCATTTCTCATCTTCAAGTTGACACAAATAAGGTAGCAAGGGAAAAACCAAAGCAATGTTACAATACACAAATAAGGGATGCACCCCGCGCCTAGTCAAAACTATTACGATCCCATATTAAATTAACATATTAAATCAAAGAAAAATCAATAGTAGCAATAGTAGCGAGCCAAGGGCAGAGTAAAAACTCAATTAACATAGAGAGAGGGGATAAAGCCTGCAAGTCAGAGATGGTGCGACGTTCGAACGGCAACTCGAGAGGTAGGTGCGGCTGCCAGAAGCTAAAGCTGAAGCTGATCTGAAATGCAATCCTTCAAGCTAATAGAGATTTTAGAAACAAAGATCTGAAACGTGAGAAGATGAACTTGTTTAGAAACGCCACCCTGCCATCAAGAGATTTCAGAAATAGAGAAGGTTTAGAAATGTGATCTGACATATCAAGATTGGGATTAGGGTTCATGGAATTTGGATTAGGGTTCAAGGATCATTCACATATGAAGGTTACACAGAAAAAGGGCTGTGATTCTCATGTGTGTGTGTGTGTGAAAGAGATGTTGAGTGTAGTTATTTTTGAAATTGATTAAAACTAATAAGGGTAAAATGGTATTTTCAGTTCTTATTTCACTAAAAACCCCTCAAAATAGGGGAACTCAAAATGAGGGTGAATGGAGGATTAGGGAGGATTTTAAAAAAATTTCAAACTCTTCTTTCATCAATTAACAAAACTCATAAACACAAGTTAATCCTTCAAAATTTGTCCCTTCCTTTCCTTCCCCCCCTAAATCATTCTTGCAAATAGACCCCTAGGTGTTGTGGCCTAGAAACGGGCTACTGATTCTTCTCATTAGGGCATTCATACACCTTGTGTCCTGGCTTTCCACATCCATAGCAAATAGTTTATGCTATCCAACAAGGCTTGTTCCCATGATTTTTTCCATATTTAGGGTACTCTTGTCCTACCGCCGGTCTTGATGATTGAGGTTGTTTCCCTCGGTTGTTATTGGGTAAAAGTCTTCCCCTAGACTGGTTGATAGGTTTAAACTGTGGGCTCTAGGATGCCAACCCCCTCTTCGCATTATTTTGTGCATACTTGAACCTTGCTAGTTTCTTATTGGATTCCTCCGCATGCCGACATTTATTTACCAAAGTAGCATAATCTCTGATCTTCAAGAGACTCACAGCTACTTTGATATCCTCATACAGACCTTCTTCATATTTCATACACTTCCAGGCTTCATCAGGATCGCGTTGGTAGATAGTAGAAAATTTGCAGAGCTCTTCAAACTTGGTTGTGTACTCTACTATGCTCATGGATCCTTGCTTAAGTGCCATAAACTCCATCTCCTTTGCATTTCTCATAGAAGCAAGAAAGTACTTGTGATAAAAAGCTTCCTTCAAAACATCCCAGGTAACTTCAGTCTGAGATGCTTTAAATAACCTATTGGTGCCAACCCACTAAAATTCTACATCTGCTACCAACATGTAAGTAGCAAAGGCCACTTTTTGAGTCTCCAAATAGGGAAGAACTGAGAAAATCCTTTCCATGGCCTTCATCCATTCTTCTGCTTTGTTTGGATCAAAAGCACCTTGAAAAGGCAAAGGGTTTGCTTTCCTGAACTCAGCAAATTTTTATACTCTACATCTAACTCTGTTTCCCCAAGGTAGCTGGGTTTCGCTCATCATTATGATCCAATTTTTCCATCATTCGATTGGTCACCGTAACTTGTTCTCCTATAGCCGTGGCCATCTCATGAAAGGCATCCATCATACCAGCTTCTGATGGAGCTAACAGAGGAGTTCGAGGAAGTTGATTTCAGTTATTCAACTTACGACCAAAATCAGTATGCTAATGCTTTGTCACCTTAGCTATCATGACCAAGCTCAACCTTGGAGTAGACCTCTATGAGTTACAATTAGAAGAAAGCCAATATTTTTCTCAAATATCGAAGAAGAACCAAACGGCCGACCTTGGTTTCATGATATCAAGCATTTCATCAAGACAAGAGAATTCCTAACTGATGTAAGAGTGATAAAAAGACAATCTGAAGGTTGGCAATGTCATTTTTTGTCTCAGGTGATATTTTATACAAAAGAAATTTTGATAGAGTTTTACTAAAATATGTTGATTCAAAAGAAGCAAACACCATAATATCAAAGGTCCATGAGGAGATTTGGACGACCCATGCCAACAGACACATAGTATCTCTCAACAAATTCTAAGGCATGGATATTGTTAGCTCACCATGGAAAAAGATTGCATAGATTTTGTGAAAAAATGTCATAAATGTCAAATTTATGCTGATCGCATCAATGCTCCTCTAGTTCCACTGCATACTCTCAGGTTGCCATGGCCTTTTGCAATGTGGGGAATCGATGTCATTGGTCCCATCAATCCCAACGCGTCGAATGGTCATCGATTCACCCTAGTGGCCATTGACTACTTTACAAGATGGGTAGAAGTAGCTTCTCATGTTAATGTGGCTCAGGTGGTGGCAAAGTTCTTGAGGAATAACATTATCTATAGATATAGATTGCCAGAAAGTATTATCACAGATAATGGGACCAACCTAAATAGTGCAGAAGTTCGAAGGTTCTGCGAAACGTTTAAAATTAAACACCATAACTCAGCACCCTACTAGTCGAAGATGAATAGGGCTGTGGAAGCTACAAATAAAAACATCAAAAAGATCCTCTGGAAAATGGTAGTCACCTATGAGGATTGGAGTAAGATATTGCTTTATGCACTACATGCATATCGCACTTCAGTTAGGTCGTCAACTAGGGCAACTCCATACTTGTTGGTATATAGGATGGAGGCAGTGACTCTAGTGGAAGTAAAGATCCTGTCACTAAGAGTCTTGATTGAGGTAGAATTGGAAGAAGCCAACTGGGCTAAGGCAAGGTACAAACAGTTGAACATGATTGAAGACAAACGTCTGGTGGCAATTTTCCATGGGCAACTATACCAAAGGAGGATGGCAAGAGCCTTCAACAAAAAAGTTTGTCCTCGAATATTTCAACCTGGAGATCTCATATTGAAGAGAATCTTGCCAAATCAAGAAGTTAGTAGAGGCAAATGGGCTTTCACACATGAAAGGCCTTACATTGTTAAAGAAGCATTTTCTAGATGAGCATTGATTTTGAGTAACTTGGATGGCCAAGAGCCCCGAAGCCAATCAACTCAGATGCAATCAAGAAGTACTTTGCTTTGAAAAAAAAAAGAGCTCCCTAAGTTGAAAACCTGAAAGGGTGACTTAAACAAAAGTTAGAGCACAAAAAAAAAAAAGCTCACTAAGTTGAAAATCTAAAAAGGCAGCTTAGGCAAAGGTTAAACCGAAAAAGGAAAAAAAAGAAAGGCATAAACAAGGACTTGCTAGATCGAAAACTTGAAAAGGTGACCTATGCAAAGATATAGCAGTTAAGAAGCTAGAATGACATTAAACTAGGGCAATTTAATCAGCTTATGGTGAATGAAGAAAAGCCGGTGGATTATAGCACATCTATTTGGCCACTAAAGGATCAAAGTTTTGATCAGAAATCGAGTCTGTTGTAACCATGGGATCAATCAAATGGGTTAATTGAAAGAGATCTACAAAGCTATCGATTCTCTCATCTCGTTTCGTTCTTGTTCATACATTACATTCTTTGTTTGTCTTTTCCTCTTACTTTTGTTTGGTTCCACTCATTTTCTCGTTCTGTCATTACGAATTTAATAAATCATGGTCTATTTATTTCCATTTTCATTGTGCTATCATCTTTTTATCTCACTTCATTCATTTGTCAGTAAACACCATATTTTATCGGGATATTTTATTTTTACAAAAGAAAGGAAAAAGTGGCTCTCATTCAAAAAAAAACCCAGCCCATTCTAGTTTTTAGCCCAAGTCTTTGTTAGTTCATTAGTAAAAAAAATTAAAAAAAAAAAATTTCTTCCTACTGCATCCCTTGTTCGCGCAACCACCGCAGGCGCCGGCTGAAAGAAAAAAGAAAGACAAAAAGGGAAGCGGCGCGCTGAAGTCAAATGCAAGAGGGTGAGGATTGCCGAACAAAGAAGAAGAAATTCAGAAATAGCAGCAAATCAAATGAAGTTAGAGCTAAATCCCTTAAAATCAGCAATAATGGGGATAAAAGTCTCTCAATCAGACCTACAATCGTGTATAAATTCACAGAGGGGGGAATCACAGTCACAGAAGGGGGGAAGAACACAGAAGAAGAAAAAAACAGCCACCGGTTATACTGGACTCACCACTCTCTCCCATTGCCGCCATTATCACTATCACAGCCACTCCTTAAAAAACGAAATCACTCTTCATCTCCTCTGGCAAGCAACCATCACAGTAACCTAGCACCACCACTATCATCACCGATCACACAACTCCCATAGCTCCCTCTTCCATCATCACCATCAACCTTTCATATACCCATCACCACCACATGGCCTCCAGCACTACCCTCAACATCACTTGTCACCATCGACCCAACCTTCACTGCCACCACTGCGACCTCCAGATCTCACCACAAAGTCCCCCCCCCCCCCCCTCCCTCTCTGTCTCTATCGATTCCCTTTTCCCTCTGTGTTACTTCACAAGACCCAATCCCACATTTCCATTCGTTTCTCTTACTTTTGATCTAGGGTTGTCCTCTTCCTTTGTTTTTGTTTTTTGTTTTTTAGTAATCTATTTGAGTATTGCTTCCTTTTTGGTCAGAAGCTTGGTTAAAAATACTTGCGGTGGGATCACTTTTGCTATTAGTTTTTTTACAATAAAAAAGGAATCGAACATACAAGGATTGGGACCACCGTTTGCACTTTACGGCCCGTGGTTTTCTATTCCCTTCCTTTTCATTACTATTATTAATATTATTACATTTTATAGATATTTTATCATGATTAAACTTGTAACTTGGGATTTCTCCTTTCCGTGGGCGTGGCACTATAGGCAGTTCAAACCTAAGGAGTAGTTGAATTTTTGTTATTAGGGCCATGTTCATAGGTCCTTTGTTTTTGCTGTCCATGTTTGTTCCATAGCTGAGTTTTTTTTAAAAAAAAGAAAAAACTAAACTCCCGGTTCTGTTCTTCAGTTTTGGGCCTTTCATTTATTTATTTTTTTTTAGAATTCTTTTGGGCTGGGCATACTTTTGATTTGGATTTATTTTGTTTTCTGTATTGTAGCATTTTAGTGGGTAAAAATAAATAAATAAATAAAATCTTTGCTAATAAAAAATAAAAAAATTGTATCCGTGTAACAATCAATAGCCATGATTGCGGGGCGGATGCCTCCTTCAGGTATTATTAAATTGTAAAGGTTCATTGAGTAGCCTAGCTAACTTGCTAGATAAACTTAACATATTGATCTTTCCACTTGAGACCTATTCTTCACGATTCTTTTAAACCCTCCTATTTTCTTTTCAAATAGATACATCCACCTATATTGAATCGGTCCACACACTCATGTTTCATATGCCAAATGTATGGGCAAGTGTTCTATCGAGTCAAATAATCCAAGAGGAAAAATTCTCTCTAATTTGCAAAGAATTTTGGGAATATTTTTTTCGATGACAAGCTGATCATCAACCCTAAGACTAGAAGAGCATAAATCCCTAAAATATTGACTTAGTTTGGTTAGAGGCTTCCAGACAATATCAGGTAGTTTTCTAAATGTAATTGGAAGCAAACATTCCATGAAGACATGACAATCATGGTTTTTCTTGCCAACAAGCTTACCATATGCAACATTGATGCACCCACTTAAGTTAGAAGCATAACCATCAGGCATTCTTAACTCCTTCAACCATTGACAAACAACTTGTTTCTTATTAGAATTCAGAGTATATTTGGCCTTTGGTTTATAGAAATGACCATCTCTTAATTCTTGTAAATGCAAATCAGGCCGCGTGCAATACTCAGCCAGATCATGCATTGCCTTGTCGTTGTCTTTGGTTTGATATGTATTCTATATAGTATTCATAATGTTATCAAACACATTTTTCTCAATATACATGATATTTAAGTAATGACGCACCAAATTATCCTTCCAATATGGCAACTCCTTGAAAATACTTTATTTGGCCCAATTATGGTATACCCCATAGCCTAGCTGTTGCACTACCTTTTCGATTTCTATTATTTTTGGGAAATCCTTAACTCGATCCCACATTTCTTGACCACTTAGTCTAACTAGAGGCTCGTCATGTTCAACACAATTACTTTTAAAGCTATATTTACTTTGCCTATATGGATGATCAGAATCTAAGAACCTTTTATGACAATCAAACCAAGAGTTCTTTCCTCGATGTTTCAAGATGAATGCTTTAGTATCCTCTATGCATATCGAGCATGCTAATTTGCCTTTGGTCATCCATCCATATAGTATTCCATGAGCTAGAAAATCATTGATGGTCCACATTAATGCAGCTCTCATCATGAAATTTTGCTTTGTTGAAATGCCATAAGTAGGAACACCTTGGCACCACAACTTATTCAATTTATCAATTAAGGGTTAAAGATACACATCAATCTTAGCTTTTGGATTATCAGGGCCAAGGAATATACTAAGAACAGGTAAGGATCTTTCATATACATGTCAGGAGGGAGATTATAGGGTGTAACAATTACGGGCCAACAGGAATAGGATTTGCTAAATTAGTTATTTGGAGTAAATCCATCTGAATAGAGTCCCAATCTAACATTTCGCGGGTCAAAAGCAAAATCAGGATATTGTTCATCGAACTTTTCAATGCCTCATCATGTGATGGATGTGTCATCACATCGTCATCCTTCTGATTTTCACAGTGCCACCTCATATAAGAAGTCGAGTTCATTGATGCATAGAGTCTCGTAAGTTTAGGGATTAAGGGGAGATAGTGCATTCTTTTCTGAGGGACATCCTTATAACTCCTACTTCTACATCTCTTGGGTTTAAACTTAGGCTCTTGATAGAACTTGCACTCAATCAATGAAATATCATCTTTATAATAAAGCATACAACTTTTCAAGTAGCAATTAATCTTTATTTCCTTCAACCCAAGTTTAGAAACTAATTTTTTAGCTTGATAAAAATCTTTTAGAATTACATCGGGGTTCGGACATAGCTTACTTATCAGTACAACCCACTTATCAAAAGAACTTTAGTTTTGATTCCCTTCGGACTTAATGCTCAACATTTGAACTACTAATGACAATTCAAAGTGCACACAATCCTCCGATAAGTGTTGATTGGTAGCTTATAGGAGATTATAAAATCGAGCGGCATCTTGGTTGGGCTTCTTGATTGAAGGCTGCGAATAATGAGCAGCAAATTCAGGTCCAGCAGCATCAAACACCATCTCTTGATGTCTAGCTAGGTTATTCTCCCATAGCACATTACCCACATCGTGTTGAGTTATATGGATCCCACCAGAACTACTTCCAACTTAAAACATACCCACTTGATTCCATGCATTAACTACCTCTTTATGCTTGGTCCAAACCCAATAGTTAGGCATGAATTCCCACTTGTACAAATTATAACACCCTAAAAATTATTTAAAAATTAGTATGAGCTTTACTAGTCATGATTTCAAAAATTTGACAGTTTTAATAATGATGAGGGCGGTCCAACGGATTTGTTAAAAAAAAATGTGAATAGTGTTTTACAGGCTCCGCAAACCCGCTGGGACAACTAAACCCCTTATTCGGGACCTGAAGGTGCTCAAAGTTGGGAAAACATGGAAACAAAGTTAGAAATAGTTATAAATAAAGATTTTATACCTAGAATTAATTTTTGAACAATGTTTGATTTCCTGGGTACACTGTTTTACCCGTTCGATAAAATTTCGGTGTGCGATTTCTACCACTGAAAGCTAGTTTGACCTTTATAAAAAGAGAATGCTTATCCATTTGAATTAAAGGAATGGCTAAGATTCAATCTTGAATAACAAGATCCAATCCTAGCCATCTATTTTACTTCCTTTGATTAAAAATTATCCAACTATATATATTATTAGATTCCTACATTAATTGTAAGATGAATACAATATCTTTTCTTCTCCAAGAAGCTCATTCTCGGCCATGACAAGAGCACACAACCATATTCATTTCTTCTTCAAAAACCATGAAAACTCGATCCAAAACCTAGCCTAAACTTGATAAAACCACAAACTCCCTTTACAAAACTTGTTTTATTCATTAATACCTACAAAACTAACCGATTAGAATTTTAATCTATAACTGTTTTCCCACTTTGAGTCATCACACATCACTGCCAAAGAGAGGTTTAAGGGCTGTTTGGAAGGATTTTGAATGAAGAAAAGTGTTTGGGGGAGATTGTTCTAGGCAAGGAGCTATGGAAAATCAAGTAGGGTTTTTTGTGTTCTTGTTGTTGTGGTTCTATTTTTTCAGATTTTATGCTCTTGGAATTCCGAATTTTCTGATTCTAATACATGATTATACCTAGATATTGATATGTTTAATTTGGTGGAGTGTTTGGATGATATTAGAAATCAATTTTGTCAAAAGGAATTTTGGGCTATGCTGCTGGATTTTCGGTTTTCTTACTGGCAGTCATTATTTTCGAATTTTCTAACATATTTAGAGATCTTTGATTGGGCTGAAAATTTTATGGGATGTATCTCACATGTTAAGGTGTCTCCAATAAAATTTTGAGTCATTCTGGGCACTTTTACTATGTTAAAAAAATCATGAACCGAAGCCCTACCTGTGCTGCTTGAATTGTTGAAGTTGAAGCTACGAAATTTGCTAATTTTGTTATCATAACAAATGATTGATTTTCCCTTTGAAATTTTTATAGAGAATTGGAAACATATTGAAATTCAACTGTGATTTTTCTTTAGAATTGATTCAATCATTTGCTAAAATTAAAAATTATGAATTTCGACTCTTGAGCTAAGGTTGAGTGGTTTATGACCACTAAGCTTTCTAATTTTGTTAACATAGTTAGAGAAGGACTTTTCTTCTGAAATTTTTATAAAGCCTTGTAGACACATTGAAGTGTCTTGGAAAATTTTTACAGCCCTTGCAATGGATATTTGATAAGCATAATAAATTGTACTCCTTAGGTATGAATTATGTGAACATGCTGTATTTGTGCTGAAAATGAATTGATGCTTTGAATTGATGGAATAATGACCTTTGGTTCAAATATGATATATATGAATGCATGATAGTGACTTTAAGGAATGGCTTAAGGCATGATTGGAATCATATTGTGAATGAATGTGTATATATGTCTCATGCATGCATTTGGAAAAGTAAAGTGAATGGTATACACATGTGGCAAAAAAGAATATATGAACTTTAATCGCGCATATTCTGACATATGGAGAAAACAAAAACAAGGCTTAGATTGAATGGGGGGAAAGCAAAAGTAGGAACTTTCCCAAAATACTATGAGTGCATATTCTGACATATGGAGAAAACGGAAACAAGACTTATATTGAATTAAGGGGAAGGCAAAAAGAGGAACTTCCCCCGAGATATTATGAGTCGATAGATATATCGGCTAGGAATAGAACTGTGTGTGATTCGAAAATGGAAAAAAATAAAGTCCAATGATCACGTATAGGAATGAACTCAGTCCTGATAAGCAGTCTATTTCCCTTGTGTGGTGTAATCCACTATAAATACTATTTGGTATAAACTAACTATTGTGGAGTTGTCCACGGCAGATACCTGTTGGGTATAAACTAAGTCTTTCCTATGTCAATCAAGGGCGAAAGTTGTATTGAATTGAGTTTTACAGCATGATATAAGCTAAGTCTTTCCTATGTTAATAAAAAGAGTAAAATGCACTAGATTAAGTTCCTTGGCCACGAAAAGAAATGCATAATTCATTATTATTTCTAGTTATGTTTTAGTTGTTATTTTTGAATGTCTACTTAAGATGATTTACTAGATGCTTGACATTATAATACATATGCATCAAGTGATTGATTATTAAAAACTACCCACTTCGGAAATACGATTTGGAACTTTAAAAATGAACCATTGGCATGATGTGCATGATCACTCTTTTTCTAATAAACCGTACTGGCTGGGGCGATGACGATAACATTATGAGTGAGTTTTTGGGGAGTTGCCCTACTGAGAATTGTATAATTCTCACCCCTATTTTGTGTGTTCCCGTGTCGTCTCCAGGTTGATTCAGAGAACAATGTGGCTGCTACGTGCAAGAAACTCGGGATTTGCAGTAGTTTAGTCATTGATGCTTTTCTTATGCGGTATATAGTTGTAGGTGAATGTAATAGAGATTGTATATGTATTCAAGCTCATAGTAGAGCTTCCTTATGTAATTGACTTGTATCTTTGTTATACATGTTAATCGAATTACACTAGTTATTACACAATCTTATCGTATTTGCTATAGTTATTTAAGAAAGGTCCGATAATTTAGAAGTAACAACTCTCGAGTCTGATGTCATGACTTAAGGATGATGTTGTACTTGGGAGGATGTTATACAAATGAAACCTTATCGTATTATCATCCAAATACTTCCTATATTTGCATCTATTATATGGACACATAACTTTTACTTTATTAATGAATTGTTGCGTTTTACATGCCACACTCATAAATTCTTCAACACCACTAAAAAATTCTAGTTTAATCCCCCCCTCTAATAGGATGCAATCTATTGTACATCCATGATTTATTTGAAGGTAACATTGTGCTTGTGATTAACCCTAGACCCTATAATTTTGTAAAAATTTCAAGTTATTACTTTCAAATACAAATTCAATTGCTATTTAAATTTTTAGTACAACTACTTTTAATCTTATTTTCTCAACAAATATTTTGAAAAAATTTCAATAGCACATTCCCTTAAATTAGAAGTTTCTATCGTCAAATATTTCTTTTAATTGGTCTTTAAAACAAATTCAATTGGCTTTTAAGTTTTTTTTTAATATAGTTACTTTCATTTAATCTATTATTCCTAAAAAAAAGTTAACAAAATTTTGATGGCATTTCCTCTTAAATTAGGATCTTTCCTCATCAAATATTTATTTTACTTGGTCTTTAAAATACAATCAATTGGTCTGTAAGTTTTATTTGAATTATTATTTTTAAACAAATTCAACTGACTTTTAAGTTTTTTTAAATATAGTCACTTTTATTTAATCTATTATTCTTACAATATAATTTAGGATAAGTTGTACTCACCTCCTTTGAAGTTTGTGAAAATGTAATTCACACCCCCTCTACTTATTCAGCTTACATTCACACCCTTCTACTTGTCAAATTTTAAGTATTTATGTTACAATCACACTCCTCATCCATAGAACATTGTTAGTAAACTTAGCATAATGACTTTTTGTGATATTAACTGTTTCTAATTAATAAAACTTTAAAATACTCTAAATTTATCAGAATGGATAAAGGTATTTTTATAATTTTATTAATTAAAAATAGTTAATATTACAAAAATATCATTTTTTTAAGTTTAGTAATGGTGTTCTGTGAATGAGGAGTATGACTGTAATATAAATACTTAAAATTTGATAAGCAGAGGGGGTGCGAGTTGCATTTTCACAAACCTCATAGGAGGTGAGTGTAAGTTACCTAAAATTTTAATAAAATTTTGATAGCATCTCCCCTTAAATTAGGAGTTTTCATCTTTACATATTTCAGTCAATACAAAAATTATAGATATTATTATACAGATCAACAACAAAATAGATATAGTGAAACAGTTACATTTTAATAATTACATACAATTCACATAATCCTAAAAATCATTCTATTGCGCATCCTCTTATAACTCCACAACATGCATCTTGTAGTCTCCGCACAAAGAATACCACAGCAAACAATGCAAATAAGTCGGGGAAGGACCTCTACATCTTTCCTCTAATCGTGCAATCTCCATTTCCTACAACTCTATTCTAGAAAACATAAGTCTCCATATATCCTACATACATATTAAACCATTAAGCAATATAAATAACAAGGCTTTAGTTACTAACCTCTATAGGAGTCAAAAAATACATAATGTGGGAAAGCTCTTTGTGTCCAACCAAATCCAATCCTGAAAATCTAATATGATAAATTTAAATCAACACATTTATATACATAGAAAACATAAAATAACACAAGGAAGAAGAATGGCAAACTGATCTAAAAATCAATAATCGCTGTCACCCTTAAACAACACTCCTACATTAACAAAGTAACAACAATAATTAATGAATAATGCAACAAAACACAATACTATGGGCACCCATAAATGAATGGAAAAACTAAACCAAATCAAAAGATAAATCGATTAAAATGCTCACCAAAGCCCCTAGATCGTACTAGTTGTCTCCATTTCTTGAACGGAGCTTCGGTGGTGGCGCACTATAGCAAAATGGCTGGCGATGGAGAGGGTTAACGAGAGAGTAAGTAAGTGAAGAGAGAGAGAGAGAGTTTCACGGAGTGGGGAAGAAGAGAGCTCGGGTAGGGGGATAAATGCGGGCTATCAACAGGTATACCGACGGTTAACCCATTAATGAAATGGTGCATTTCAACGATCTCTAATTACTGACGGATTTATCGACGGGCATCCCGAGATACCAAACATTGCGTAGCAGCTAGTGAAATTTCAATTACCCATCGGTTCGACCGTCGATAATATTTAATAATTGATAATTTTAAAATAAATACCCTCAGTTAACTGATCAGTAATATTCAATAAAAGTAATTTAAAATTTTTTAATTATACACCCATCGGTTAGTATTAATAAAAAAATAAAAAAATAATGTTAAATAACCCTTCAATTAACCCATCAGTAACATTTAATAAAAATAATGAAAAAAATTACTATTGATAATTAATAATTTTTAAAATAAATATCTATCGGTAAACCAGTCGGTAATTATTTTATAAAAATAATTAAAAATTTTTTAATTAAATATCAGTTGGTACACCCGTCAATAAAAATTAATAATTATAATAAAAATTTTACTATTAATAATTAATAATTTTTAAAATAAATACCCATCAGGTAACTAGTCGGTAATATTTTTTAAAAATAATTTAAAAATTTGTAATTAAACATCCATTGGTAACAATTAATAATTATAATAAAAAAATTTACTATTAAATACCCGCCGGTACACCCGTTGGACACTATGCATGCCAAGTGGCGCGTTTTGGTGTAGCATTTACCGATAATCTAACCGACAGATATGTATAATAACCACAATTATTTCCAAAATCCTGCCCACCCATCGGAGATGCTGTCGGTAACTTCTGTTGGTATCTCGTATTTTTCTGGTAGTGTATTATGTTTGCATAATAACATAGTACAAATCTAACATAAACTCTTTGAGTTATGACTAATCTGTAACTCCTGTTCATATCAAATCAGATTGGAATATATCAAAATATTAACAATAATTAAAAAATAAATGAAATACAGAAAACAGGTAGTATATAAATAAATATAAAAAATGTAATGAAATTGTATTACATAATATTTACCAGCACAATTTGTATCGAAGTTTACACACCAACCAATGGTGGCTAGTATTACATGATACTTACTAGTGCAATTTGTATCGAACGTAACTTACACACCAACCAATTGCTATACATGATGGGAACATATCGTTGATAATTTGTTGTCACCCTACATGTGAAATCAAATCCTTCAAAATAACACTGAATTTTTATATGTTTATACTCAACAAAGGGAATTGCAAGGAATATGGCAACCCAATTGAATAAAATAGAAACAATCACATCACACAAATAAAACACTAAAAAATGAACGAATATGCTACTTACCAACTCATCCATTAATACCATCTCATTAGAGTTGATGATATCTAAGTTGTTGAACTTGACAAATGCTATTGTCTAACGACTCATACTTTCACTCTCTAGCATTCCATGTAATTTTTTCCAACATATAACATTGAGTAGCCATGGAGAAGCAAGATAGAATACACAAAGCTTATCACCGATTGGATTTATAAATAGATTTGAGTAGTATATCAACTTTAAATTTGGTTTGAATAAAAAAATAAAAAATAGGTTTGATGACATTATAAGTTTTATAGAAAAAAAGATTTGATCAGATTAGAACTATAGGGGTGAAAACAATCATATTATAAAAATATTTGTAATAACATTATATCCAATTAGGCCTTATTGTATTAAATTAGACTAGATTACAGAAATTAGAATTAGTTTTCATATCAATTTAAGATATTTTAATTAATGATATATCTTGTTATGAATTTTATTTTTTTTAAAAAAATTAATTAATGTTTAAGATTTTGCAAATTGTGGACCCTAAATTATTCTGAAACTGACACCTCCTCAAACCGAGTCTTGAATATTAGTATTATATAGATATAGATTATATGGATAAATTACAGATAGATTATAGATATAGATTAGTGAACTTATTTGCAATATTACAAAGAAGAATTAAGTTATAAAATTCTCTCATGGATCCAGCCTTCATCTAATCTAAATAAATAAATAGTAATAAGACTTTTGTTGATTTCGGCAGTTGGCGCATCTTGATTGTTAGATTCTATATTTAAAACATAGTTATGGCTAAATGCTAGGTTAAAAGGAGATGAAATTTTATCAAATTAATGAATAAGATTGTGTTTCCAATATTTAGAATATATTGTGCTAAGAATATATCAAATCTTCGTGAGAGATATTTTCTCCTAATATCATGATGTGTGTAATAATGATATGAGTAAAACCATTCTCTACAATTTTGGTTGCTGTAAATTTACCATTTTCAAAAGCCTATGTATTTTCACTATTATTCAGTATATCAATGCATTATACAACATCGATATGATTTTATGGAGTTTCCAATGCAGACATCAACTGAGCAGGTTGATCACGAGACTCAATGAATCTCCTCTTATCAATGGCTTTTCGGCTTTCATCTTTCGTGATCGTGCTGGTATGTTTTACTTTCTTAATCCTATTGTTCTGTTTTTCCTGTTGTTTGTACGCTTGAGGTGCATTCTGTTTGTGTTAAACATAACACTTGTTGTAGGCATATGCTGCGCTTACGGTTCTTGTCGCATTGACGGCATGTTGGTATGTCATGGTCACACATATCGAGAAACGTGACAATATGAAGTCAGAATTTTTTATCTCCCATTTGCAATCAGAAATTGAGCACTCAGCCGAACTGTTACTCCCTATGAAATCATCCTCAACTAATTTAGCAAGATTTCTGAGTTCAGCACTGAATGCTTCTAGTATCTCTTTCTCCGATATTGAGAACAAGGTAAGTACGTGTGTGCATATGAAAAATAAATGTCTATTAGGATATTCACTTAATAGCCATAAGATGTGATGAGATAAATGGAGTACGTAAGATTCATGTTCACATCCAATGATTATTAAATACTTTTTGGGTTTGAATAGCATTACACCTACATACTACGGATTGTTCTTTTTCTTCAAAGTCAAATATAAGAACTGTTTCTTTGCGGTTTCAGGTGGCTCCGTTATTATTCCAAGCATTTGAGACAGTTCCTCATTTAGCCCAAATTTCATACATAGGGATGGAAGGTCTCTTCTTTTCATACTACACCGATCACGGTCAAGTTCTAGCAATGTACTCTAACTCATCATCATCTTCGTCTACTAGTGGGGGTGCCTCAAATACAACACTATACTATATCCAGCGAGTAAATCGAGACACTGGAGAGGTCTATGGGGAAGCCGTAACATCTGATCCCTCAATTAACCCTAGTTGGATTCGGGAAGATGTTAATGTTTCTTATGGATATGCCTCAATGGGAACCAAGTGGGGCAGTGACCATGATGATCTTTTGTTTCTCAGCTCAAATAGAATCACAAGATCAACGGGTGTGATCTCTCTGGGGCTTTCAGCGTCAGCAATAACTGAATTTTTCACTCGCATTGGCAATCTGGGTTCAAGCTTGTATTTGGCTACCAAAGATGGAAAAGTTATTTTAGAAGGGATTCAAGATACCCGTTTGGTTATTTCTAATGATATGGTTTCCCTCCAATCAGTGGATGCAAATACCAATCATACCAGCAATGAAGGCGCCGTATCATGCAAGGATGGGGCCGTTGGTTCCAGATTGAATATTCAGGATACTGAATATCTAGTTCACTGCCACCCCATTGATATAATGGGAATAGAATCGGTATGTTTTTATATTTGTATATATTCGTAATCACAATTCAATATTATTCCCAATAAATCCCGATAGTCCTGCATAAAATTATTTATAAAAAAAAGTACAATGAAAAGATGCAACATATGTCTTAGCTTATACGGGTTGCAGGTTCTCATTATATGTGTAGTGTTTTGAATTCGTGATCAGGATTGGATGGTAATGGAGGATTCTTTCCAAATATGTGAAGTCACGTTAAATACATTTAGAGACAGAGTACGGCCCATTCTTTTCATGGGATTGCATAATATTAAGAGAGATTGCATTTGTACGTAGCCATGTGACCGTAGTATGCACATATTTGATGAGAGAGATACAAGATTGTGATTTTTACAGTAAAAAATATGATGGACTATTTTTCTTGTTGGTGGATACTATATCAATTTTGTTATGTTCAAATATCATTGCTCTAATTTTGTTTCAAAGAAATGTAAAACAAACACAAAGAGGATTGAATTAACATTTCCATCATCATAAAATATGTAATCAATCCATGTGCAGGCCTCCACTTTGAAAAATAAAAGGGATAGAAAAATGCTAGGAATTCGATTCGAGTATTCAACAGCTTGAACATTTCACTATTTTACACATGTATAACTACATCACATTCACATATCGAGAAAATAAAGAAAAGTACAAATATAATGGAAATGAATCAGCAAGCGGGGCGGAGGAAGCTAGAGAGAGTGCTTTTGTCATGAGGTGAGCAATTGATCCGTGAATTACAGAACTAAGATCACAACAACCATCAAATGTGTGATAGGCATAGGTAATGTGATTCTTGAACCTTTAGACTTAGAGTTATTTAGCTTGCACTCTCTTGATGCTAGTGTAAATGTGGATCCTCACATTCTCTTACCTCCCTAGAAATGAAATTCATCGCTAATGCAGCATTTCAATACTGGGAATTTGGGATTGAACATTTTACTAATTCAGGTTTTTCTTTCTTTTTCTTCTTTCCAATTCTTAAATATAATGATTATGTTTCAGGTGTATGTTTTGGCCGTCCCAAGAAATGGACCAGTTATCTTTGATCACAATTATAAGAAAAAGGGATTGATATTGTTGATTGTAATGATGGTCATGCCATTTATTGCTATCTTCAGCTTTCTATTCGTAAATGCTAAAGCCACTAAGCGAGAAATGCATTTGTGTGCATCACTTATCAAACAGATGGAAGCAACCCAACAAGCTGAGAGAAAGAATATGAATAAAAGCCTCGCTTTTGCTAGTGTTAGCCATGATGTTCGGGCTTCTCTCGCGGGCTTAACTGGTTTGATAGAGATGTCCTACGAGTTAGTTGAGCCGGGTTCAGAATTGGAGACCAATTTGAAACAAATGGATGATTGCACGAAAGACTTACTAGGTAATATTATTGATTTATGTCACCAAAATGCATGTAACTATAGTGTTAAAGTCCCCACACACCAAAATAGTATATGGTCAAAGTATATATTTACAGAGGATTGCTATTTCAATACCTAAAAATGGGTATTTAAATGAGCTACTCACTTCATTATCATTGGATGTAATTGATGGATGAAAACAGTGGGGACTACCATTCGATCTAATGGTGATAAAATGAGTGTCTCATTTACATATCCATTTTTAGGTGTTGAAATAGTATTAATAATATCTATTACGTATGAAGGGTATTGTCCCCTTTAATCACCTTCAGGTGTCAAAATTTCCTATTGTCTAAATACCCACCATGTAAATGAACTTGAAAGAAATTACAGAAAGATGAATGAAGTTAAAGAAAATTTTAACATAAAAAAGTAAATTTTAATAAAATACTAGAAATGAAAAATGTGGATTGATAATCACAATTCTAGTCCTTATAATAATTTTAGCAAATTCTCTCCTAAACTGGTTTGTGAAGTTAACAAAATTAGGTCCGAAATTCCAAATGCATTCTTAGTTGTAATATAAACTCTTATAAATAAGATTAGTATCTTTGGTCCATGAATTTAATTTCATGGCGCCTCTAACTTTGTTCTCTTTCTTTCTGTACATGCTTGCATAGGACTGTTGAATTCTATACTTGACGCAAGCAAAATTGAGGCAGGAAAAATGCAGCTTGAGGAAGAGCAATTTGAAGTGGCCCATCTCTTAGAAGATGTAGTTGATTTATACCATCTTGTGGCTATGAAGAAAGGTGTAGATCTTGTGTTGGACCCTTGTAATGGTTCTGTTATCAGATATTCGCATGTGAAAGGAGACAGGGGAAAACTCAAACAAGTTTTGTGTAATTTACTGAACAATGCTGTTAAATTTACTGATGAAGGGCACATAGTAGTTCGGGCATGGGCTCAGAAGCCAAGCTTACAGGACTCAATAATGGCTACCAAACAACATAGTTTGATGAAACGTTTATCATTCTTATTTTTCAAGAAAAGCAAAGCACGTGATGACCTTGAAGCCATGAATTCTATCCAACAAGATCCAAATTCTCTGGATTTTATATTTGAAGTGGATGATACAGGAAAAGGAATTCCTAAAGAGAATCACAAGTCTGTGTTTGAGAATTATGTCCAAGTCAAAGAAAGTGCTCTTGGCCAGGGTGGAACGGGCTTGGGACTTGGTATTGTGCAGTCCTTGGTACGTATTACTTGCTACAGTTGTTACCAAGTAATTGAGAATTACTAATTCGTTGAGCCACAATATAAGTTTTAGATAATATTTTGGTAGTTTTAACTGCATTGAATTTTGGTTTTGATATTTTCTGAAAACAAAACTAAATTAAGTTGAATTTCAAGAATTAAAAAGTTCAAAAATGCAAGTACCCACACTCAATTATGAAGGCCAGAATTGAAATTAACGGCAGTATAAAGACTTAAAAAACTAATTAAAGGGACAAAATCCAAAATCAATAGAGAATATAGGAAAGCAAATCTCATCTAAATCTTCACCTGATAAAAATTTTATCTGATTTTCTATAGGTGCGTCTGATGCATGGAGATATTGGAATAATAGACAAGGACATTGGCGAAAAAGGAGCTTGCTTTAGGTTCAATGTGCTCCTCACTGTATGTGAGACAGTTACGAATATTGATAGCACAACGGAAGGTGCTGAATATGAATCAAGTGGCAGAAACCAAATTCAGGGATCAACCCTTCAAACTTGTAGTTCTGCTTCAAGCATTTGTTCCTTGAGTCCCAGGTTACGTATCTACAACTCTAGTCCTAGGCCTGAGTCTTCCCAAGTTGTCCTTCTGATCAAAGACGAAGAGCGGCGAAGGACTACACAGAGGTTCATGGAGAGCTTAGGGATCAAAGTTAAGGTTGTGAAGCGGTGGGAACAATTGTGTCATGCTCTCAAGAAGATCAAACGGAAGGGTCTTCATTCCAGCAGCCACAGTTCTCAAGGTTCAGAGTATTTGAGTTCGAGGTCTGCATCTCGAAATTCTCTTGCAAGAGCTAGAGGGGTTCCTTTGAGTGCTTTGGATGGAATTGAGTTTATACCTTCAGTCTTCAAGAAGACAGATATTGGAGCTACCCCAGGTTTCATCTTGATTGTCATTGATGCAAATGCAGGACCGTTTTCTGAGCTTTGCAGGATTGTATCCAACTTCAGAAGAGACATTTGTAACCCTTGTAGGGTTGTTTGGTTGGACAAGCCACTTATGCGTAGTATTGACTTCAAGACCCTTGATAGGGATATGCTTGATCCAAACGACTTTGTCATATCCAAACCATTTCATGGTAGTCGTTTGTTCCAGGTCATAAAGCTTCTTCCAGAGTTTGGTGGTGATTGGGAAAGCAGTTCTAATTGTAAGTCAAACATAGAAACTACTCATGACATAGTTGGAAAGACTTGCACTGATTCGAGATTATCAAAATATCAATCGCATCTACTGGAGAGATCAGAAAGTGGAAGTGTAGATGAACGTTGTGCTCAGTCCAAAGCAAGAGCATGTTCAGCTCACCAAGATGAAATACAAGAATGTGGGGACTTGAGCTATAACAAGCCCTTGAGTGGCAAGAAAATTTTGGTTGTTGAGGACACTGAATTGTTGCGCAAGCTTGCTTTGGCTACTTTGATTCCGCTCGGTGCGACTATAGAGCAGTGTTCGAATGGCGAAGAGGCTGTGCAGCTAGTAGGTGATGGCTTAATTAGGGATCTTTCTAATCCTCCTTATGATTACATCTTAATGGATTGCCAGGTAATGATTACGGACTCTCTGCTGTTTTCATTCCTCTTATTTTTGTTATTGAAAATGTTATTACATGAGATACCAATTCCATGCCAACTCAAAATCATCCAACATTTGAGGTCTGGGTCGTATTTGACCCTACTTAAATTGTGTCTACACCCTACTTAATAGTGAATAAAATATGAATCGATACGATATTAGATACCTCACATGTACTAATAATATAACTCTTAAGTTATCTCATGGCATGCCAATTGCTTTTCCATCTTGACATGTATGTATATGTGATTTAATTTACTCATCAGTGTTTTCTTCTCGGTTCGCTAGTTGATTGATAAGATAACTTCTCTCACCAGTCATAATTATAATAAGCTTACTTATATGCACATACTTTCTTTTCACTTCGTTGTATCTCGATGGGTATCACACTGAGATTGAGTTGCTGATGTTTGATTAACTATTGGATTCACAGGAAAAGCTTAAAATTTCATTGAATGTGATTCACCATAAGTAAATAATTGACAATTCACCATAACTATTGGGGAAAAAAAACTAGTGAAATAATCCCAAATCATTGATTTCTCATCGTAATATGCACTTTAACTTGTTCCTAATATAATTGATTCTACAGATGCCAGTAATGGATGGCTTTGAGGCAACAAGACGGATACGGAAGATGGAGAAGCGCTACGATGTTCGCATTCCTATTATTGCATTAACGGCTCACACTGACAAAATGACCTCGGAAGCTGGAATGGACTTTCATTTGGAGAAGCCTATTAAGAGAGAACATTTACTTGAAGCCGTCCGATACATTCAGGGTAAAGAGTGAAACAATATATGTTATTTCAGTATTTCATATGCATATGTACATTATCTGTATAAAGGATTAACAGAAACCCAAGTCAAAGCAAAATGTAGGCGTATACGTATGCCTTTGAAGAGTGTCAGGGAATTCCAAAGATTAATACCATTGCCTGCTTATCATATTGACGTCCATTTAACATAAATAGTTCAAAAAATTTTGAAATTTAATTAAAGCATGTAGTTACTATACCATGGGTTTCATGAGTTGTTGAAATTTAATATATATAAATTAATGATTAGAGTGCTTTATTTAATAGAAATTAGTGTATGTTTAAATTAATTTATACTAAATACCAATTTTGATTTCTTATAAATATATCGGGGATAAATTGATCGGTCACAATATCAAAATCTCATTAGTCCTCCATAATTCAGAAAATGGGACGAATTAGTTCCTATGTACAAGTCCATACAATATCTTTTGATTGTATGGATATGTACAAAGACTAATTTATCTATTTTTCAAAATGTGAAGAACCAATAAAAGACTTTCAAATTCTAAAGGATTAATTTGTCTTCCTTTTATGTTTCTGATGGACAACATAGGATTTTACTCATTAGTTTTTACTAGAAAATATATAATTAAGATATCTTGGAGACACTTGTTTCTGTTTATTACAAAAAAAATAAATCAATTGGAATGTCTCGAAATTTTATAAATTACGATAAGAACACTCATTTAACTTCTAATAATTATATCATTTGATTATGATTATTTTCTATAACAGTACTTGGATGCACCACTTAAATTTTTGACTGTACACTTTACGTAGAATTTAAAGGCAAGCCAAGTGGGGTTGCCAGCTCAATCACAATACTAGAAAACACGAGTTTTCGGCGGATTTTACTAACGGAAAAGAAATAAACAATTAAAAGAAAATTGAAAAATCATTACTGATGAATTTTTTTATCAGTAATTTATCAATAATATTCACGTCATCTACTATCAAATTTAGCACGCCCATTACTAACAGATTTTTTATTGATAATTTATTAATAAATTTTTAAAAAGATGTCCATTGCCAGTGGATTTTTAAAAAATAACCCATTACCAAATTTTTGAAAAACACGACTTGACTATTGAAGATACCAGAGGATTTTTTTGCCTTTATCAGTGGATTTTTCAGTTACTATTCGAGTTTTCAATTATCTTGCCTATTGTTGACATTACTAGCAGATTTTTCGACGGAAAAATTTCCCTAATGACAAGCAAATTTTTTTTTAATATTACTAGCTGAAAAATCTACTGGTAATTGGGTTTAAAAAATATTGTTGGTAATAGTCAAAGGGAAACACCGCATTTTTCATTTAAGTTACTGGTGGATTTTCTGCTAATAATCATTAAAATCTATCGATAATTATTTTGAATATCCAACCACCTATCTTCTTCCCTCATTCTTCTCCCGTCAATTTCTCTCTCCTCTCTCCTCTCCATCTTTCCATCTCTCTTCTCCATCTCCGGTAGTTTTCCACCCATTGCTCCACCATCTTATTGCCATTTTTGGAAAAGAGATAGGAATAACTCATCTTTTGATAGTATTATTTAGGATAATATAATTTAATATGAACAAACTATAGGGATTTTAAAATTTTTTATAGACACAATCATGATCAAAATATTATGAGGATTCGTTAAAAAAATAAAATTAATTAAATATTATTAAAAATTTAAAATAATAATATTCACCGGGAAATTTGGATGAGATCTTATGAATGGGATAAGGATATAGATAAAATAAAGATAAATTTAAATAGATATTTTTAACTCGATAAAGTTATTTAAGTATTGATCAGGTACCAAAATAATAATAAATGGTACACTAAAATACCAAAATTGATCCAGTTAAAGGATATTATCAAATTTTAGATAATTTTTACTCAGGACAATTAAATAAATATAGACATTTTCAACATAGATTCAAGACAAATTGATTTGAAAACATTTGTAATTATCCATTCATTACTTTTTCTCCAAGTAATAATCAATTATATAAACTAAAATAATTAAAGAAATAGTCACAGTTTTCATTCTCTTACTGGAGCTTTCATGCCACTTTCTCTCCCTTACTCACTTTCTCCATTTCTTTTCCAAAAACTCCATCAAACCACCAAAACCTTCAAGACCACTCTTAGTTAAACACTTAAACCAATCCATCAACACTTTCTCTAAATCAAACTCAAGCCAAAACCTTTTTTTCCTCTTCAAATCTATTCAGTCAGTAGCATATATAGGGGCTGGAAAGTGATTTTGACATTTTAGTTAGGGAAAGAAAATCTAAAGGAGGAATCAACAAAAAACTTCGAGGAAGGGTGTAACGCCCCAATTTTTTCTGTCTGAGAGAAATGACCAAAATGCCCTTGAGGCATTTTCTACCCGAAATTCGAGGATAGTTGGCCGACAGTCCTCGAAGGGCCGACAGTCCTTGAAGGGTCAACTCAACGTTTGAAAGGGATTAGATGGTCCTTGAGTGGTTTCGGAATGAAAATTGTGTTTTCTACAGTTTCGGGTCAAAATGACCAAAATACCCCTATAGCGTTTTATGCGGGTAAAGGTGCCGTTTGAACCCGAAACTTTTCTCAAAGGTTTAAAAACGAAGTTTTCATGTGTTTAAAAATACCTGTTTAAGTCACGTGGTCCCGGATAGTTTTTATGCAAAATTATGATTTTGCCCCTGGCATAGTGACATTTGAGCTTAATGATGTAATTAAGCAAACCTAAGCAATATTAGGCTCTAATTGAAGATTAATTAATTTTCATAATTAATGTAGAGTCAAAATAAGTCATTAAAATTAATTAGAACCTAAGTTGCTTAGATTAAACTCAAAACCCTTTTTTCTTTTAAAAACTCAAGTTTCTAGAACATAGAATCTTGAATAGTGTTTTCACTATTCACTCTCCATACTCCAAGAAGCCTAGCTAGAGTAGGATTTTGACCCCACTAATGAGCTAGAATGCCCACTAACCATGCCTCAACATAGCTTTGATTACCTATCCTTTCACTTACACACTTACCTACAAATTCCTAATCCTAAGCCTAAGCCTAATCAAAGCTACACCTAAACACACCTTTAAACCATAATTAAATGGAAGATTTTCCTCCCTCATTCCATGGAGAAGATAGCGCCACATCACCCTCCAATATCCACCACATGTTTGAATTCTTTCATTCAAAGAACCATGCCTACACTATGCCTAAACCTATGCCTAAACCCATGCCTACACGTTACCTTGAAATGACATAACCAAAAGATATTTTCTCTCCTTCCTCCACTCAAATTGTGCCACCTAGCCTCCTCCCCTCACTCCTCTCATGTTCATTTCCTCTATAAATAGACACCCAAGGAGCTTGCTAGAACATTTGCTCATTTCTCTCATACCCCCAAATACTTTCTTTCTTTCAAGCTTCAAGAAGTTCTTCTTCTTCTTCTTCCTCAAGAGCAAGTTCTCTTTCTCAATCAAGAAAACACATCCAAGGTAGGGATTTTGTTCTTTAAAGTTTTGTCATTTAAAGTTTTTTCAAAAAATGAGTTTTTTCCAGTTTCTCTTGGCTTTTAGAACTTCTTTTTCTTCTCCTTGATTTCGCCCTTGGAGCCTTTCTTTTTAAAGAAAATGATTCTTGATGATGAGGATTCAAGATGTAGATCATGAGAATCTTCACTTGTGATACCTCTAGAGCTTGGAACTTGGTTCTTGGACCAAGCATGTTTCGGTTTTTCCTTTTCTTTTCATGCTCTAGTTTCGGTTTCCATTTCTTTTTCCTTAGTCCTAGTTTTGATTTTAAAGGCTTATGTTAGTTGGGAAATGACTCAAGGATGAGAGCACAGGATGTTGGTGTTGATGTGTCATCAAGATTATGGCCTCTAGAGTTTCAAAGTTTTATATTTTCTTCTTCATGGTTTCGGCCATGGTCTTCTTTTCTTTGATATTATGGTTTTGTCACCAAAGACATGGTGAGATAGTTTCTAAAACCCAAAGATTGGTTCTTTAACTTGATCCCTTTTGATTCTTAAAAATAAAGTTGGTGTATGATTTGCCTTTCTTTTAATCCATTCCTCAAAGCTTGATGATGATGTTCATACCGTATGGTTTCTTTGTAAACCTTGGTGCAAGGAACTCTAAAGCTTGCTTTATCTTGTCATGATAAGTTTGGGTTAAGGTTTATGTTCCTTTAAAGTTTTGAAAGAGCTCTAGTAAAGATGTAAAAATGAACTTGCATATTTATATTTCTAGCACCTCATATTTATATTTCAAGTTCTTGCATCTCATATTTACTTTTCTATGTCATCACTAAACTCTAAAGATTAAAGAAAAGAAGTTGCATTATCACGTTTAAGTTTCAAGCTTTGCATTTCACGTTTATATTTCAAGTCATCACCTAAAAACTTACAGATTAAAACAAGAATTTGTATATCACCTAATTAATCTCGAAACCTTTCTATTTTGGCCTTAAAGTCGATTGTTGCTGGGCCTAGAACACTAAAATAAAGAATTGAACTTGCATATTTACTTTCAAGTTTTGCATATTTACTTTGAGCCTTGCATATTTACTTTCAAACCTTGCATATTTAATTTCAAGTTCTTGCATTTCATATTTACTTTGAAGCTCTCACTTTACTTTCTAATGAAGAAGAAAATTAAATGCATATTTACTTTCAAACCTTGCATATTTAATTTCAAGTTCTTGCATTTCATATTTACTTTGAAGCTCTCACTTTACTTTCTAATGAAGAAGAAAATGAAATGCATAGCACGTTTATATTTTGTCATCACTTAAAGAACTTAGAGCTCAAAGACTTGCCCTTATTATCTCAAGTTAAAGTTGGTTATGGAGACATCCTCATGGATGCATATTTCGGCCATGTGATGATGATGAACTTGGTGTGAGTCTTATCTAGTCACAAGAGCCAACAATCTATGTTTTAAGATTTTTTTTAGACCTCAAGAGTTTTATAAAATTATTACCAATGAGATTTATGAATTAAACCTCTTCTAGGAATGTTTTAAACTAGCTACTGCCCTATGGCCATTCTTAGTCCCTTTCGTGAAATAAAATGGTTTTCAAAGAGTTTTAGAAGTCCTAAAATGATTCCAAGAGAAACTAGCAATTTGTATGTCTTGAAAATACGAGATTATGTGTTCTTTGGAGCCTATGCTTTTCAATTCTGCCATGGTGTGGTTGCTACTGTATGATGATGTTTTGACATGTTAGAATGTGTAAAAATTATGTATGTTGAGGTAGGAGCCTTTCTATGCACGTTAGGAAAGAAATTAGTCTTACCGATAAACCGTAAAGCTGATATTTAGCATAGTTTTGACCCATTTATTTTTAGCCACTGCCAAAACTGTTTTAATGGAATAACATTCAGTTTAGGATTGATTAATTGTGAAAAATTTGGTAACATTTGATGTAGGATTGATTTTTAGCACCTATGGAGAAACTAGTAACTAGAAAACCATAAAAGTGCGATCCTAGAACCCTTAGATTAATTCATTTTCTGTTTCTATTCCAGCACCTTTGAAGGATTGTAAAACCATGTTATGCCATGTTTACTTGAGCAAGAATGACCCATAAATGGTTTAGGAATTAATTCTAGCATCATAAGGAAAGCCGGTAACGAAAAAGGGCATAAAACGCAACTTCTAGAACACCTTAAATCATAGAATTTCATTTACTACCCATGTTGTCCAACTTTGATTGATGATGTTCTTGAGGTTAATAATTAGCGGTAATGACGATGATTAGTCCCTTAGATGCATAAGGAAATAATTTGACAATTTGAGTTACCCGATTTAAGTGTTTGGCCATTTAAGGGAATGTTTATGAGATGATGATTTGAGATGATGCATTCATGTGATATTTGATGTTATGTGAGGTATTGGTATAGAATTCATCATTTGCATGTTATGGTTTCATTTGAAACATTAGAGATGCATATGTTAGAAATATATGAAGAATTATGACATTTATGAGATAGGTGTTGCATCTTATTAAAACATGCTAAGACTTAAGGAGACTTAAAGTATGAGAAAATGATCATTTGGACTCACCAAACTATAGGTGATGAAAAGGTGATTCTTGCTCAAGGAAATGTAAAGTATGAGAAAGTGATCCTTTGGACTCACCAAACGATAGGTGATGAAAAGGTAATTCTTGCTTAAGGTGATCTAAAACATGAGAAAATGATCCTTTGGACTCACCAAACTATAAGTGATGAAAAGGTGATTCTTGCTTAAAGTGACTTAAAATATGAGAAAATGATCCTTTGGGCCCATCAAACTATAGGTGATGAAAAGGTGATTCTTGCCTCATAACCCGTACTTATCAAGTCGGGACTTCAACTTATCAAAAGGGAATAAGTTTATGCTAGTGATAACTAGTGAGGTATGAGTTCATAACCTAGAAGTACTCTCAAAAGGGAAGAGTAATAGGGTGGCCCCAAGGAAGAAAAGAAACTTAAAGTCACCTAAGGAAACAAGGAATGTCATTCATGAACCATGTTCTATGCACATCATGTATGTTATGTAGTTAGATGTATGCTTTAAAGTTAATGTTGCATAAATTATTGACATGCATATCATAAAGAAGTATGATGCATTCATTACAAGACTCATGATAAAATGAACGGGCCTAGGTAATGGATGTTTAGAACTTAATAAATGAATCTTTGCATGCTCACCATTTCATAATTAAACCTGAGGTTCCTGAGGATGATGATGATGACACGTGTGTGAAAAGGGGAGCCCTACTGAGATTCTTGTAGAAGTTTCTCACCCCCTATCTTTCTTTGCCGTCTTTGTCTTCAGACAAGGTTGACACGACGTCCGCGGATTGCCCCGAGGTGCCGACAGGGAAGTAGCTTGATGTTCGAGATCGGAGTAGTGCAGCCAAAGCAGGGACATAGTCGTAGCTTTTCACATTGTAGTTGTGTATAGTTATTTTGTTGTATGCTCAACCCCTGCGGGTGGGCCTAATATATTTGATGTGATGTTATTAATACTGTTAATGTTTGACTTGATATTTAATGTTAATGTTATATGATGATGTGCCGATGGTTGTTTTTCTATGAAGCTTATCTGGTGTTTCTGTTTATGTTATTCTTTTATGTTTACGCTTCACGGTACGCGAGGCTCACGTTTTGTCTATGTTTTTCAAAAAAAAATTCTACCCATATTTTCCACTATGTATTTTAAAGAAAGGTCTTAAAGAATGAGACTAAAAGAGTAATAGACTAATGGTTAACCTAAATACGTTCTAGGAGTATTGGGTTAAAAATTAGGATGTTACAAAGGGAAGAAAAATCCATGTCTTAAACTTGACAATTGCTTGGCTATTCTTACTAATATAAACTCTTGAGATATGTTTAAAATTATATTTATGAAGCTTGAAATTTATTCCTAGATGTATACATATGAGCTTGATAGGTGTTAAAGAAGTCATAAATAAAAGTTTTGTGAATTATTTGAATTAATGTAAGAAATTTAACTAAGTAAATGAAGTTGAATTCTTGTGGAATTAGAAAGGCCATTTCAGCCATATGTAGTAGAAGGAGAAAAATAAATTATGATGTGTGAATCTAAGTTTGGGATTATGTTAGTATTTAGTTAAGAGACAACACTTAGAAAAAGTTAAAAATTACATTTAAGCAACAAAAGAAGTAATTTTGGTTCATTGAAAAGAATGAGTCATATAGAAATTTTACAAGAATATAATTAGAAAGAATTTTATAAATTCTTAAAGATTAGTATCTTTAAAATATGATAATAAATTTCCATAAACAAGAATGAAATTTTGAGCTATAGAAAGAAAAAGTATTGAAGTCCAAGTAAGACGCTTGGTTTAATTCCTTGAAAATCATAAGAATTATCAAGTAATAAGGAGTCCTATAAGATTATGAAAAGAAAAATCTCATAAAAATTCATGAGATTTTAAAGAGAAAAGAAAATCTCATAAGAATTTAGGAGATTTCATGGAAATATCAAAACAAAAGTATGAGAAATAGAACCATTAAGAAGAAACTCTACTTATAATTATAAGATTTCCTAAACAATTATTAAAGATTCATATGAAGAAATTAAACTTAAGAAAATAATAATAAGCTTTATGTAACATTAATTGCTTGATTGTAAGCTCATGATTCAAATTGCGATCAAAGTGATGTATTGAGAATAACATACTATATCAATTGTGAACTATGTCAGTGATCTATATAAGGTTGTAGCACGAGGTACTACATCAATTGAACTATGTCAGTAATTTATATAAGGTTCTAACATGAGGCGTTACATAATTGGAAATACATTAGATGGGAAGTATATCAGGAATCATGAGTTATATTCTCAAGAATAAATTCTCATAAGACTATGTGTAACGCCCCAGATTTTCCTATGTGCAAATGACTAAAATGCCCTTAAGGTCATTTTTACCTGAAAAATGAGGATAGCCGGTCCCGGCCATCCTCAAAGGGTTGTTTTAATATTGAATGGGTATTATATGTGTTATGCGTGTTAATAGAGATGAAAATCTTATTTTTGGGTTTCTGCAGGCGAAATTAACAAAATATCCTTGCGGTAAATTAACGCGGGATTAATTGTCGATTGGACCCGGACTTTACACAGGAGTTTGAAATGTTGTTTTTAAGGGATGCATGATATCCATTTAAGCCCGAACAGTCCCGATGAGTTTGTATGTATTACCATTTTGCCCCTAATTAAGGGCATAATGAGCTTAATCGTATGATTAAGGAAACATAGGCAATATTAGGCTCTAATTAAAGATTAATTAATTTTAATTATTAATCTTGAGTTAAATAATTAATTAAGGTTAATTAGAGTCTAAGATTGCTTAGAAAAATTCAAAATCCCTTCCTTGATCTAAGACTTTATGTCATATCAGGTACAATAGTGTTTTCTCTTTCCTAATTTCTCAAATCATGGGAACCATGATGTCATGAGATTCCTTGCTAATAAAGGTGGATTTACGCTAATTGAGCAAGACAACTCTTTAATTTTGTCTTGTATGGTCTTAATTACTTGTTTTCTAGCTCAAACACTTATTTAGCAAATCCTAACCAAATGCCTAATCAAACTTACCTCTAAACACAACTCCTAACACAAAAGAAATAAAAATATCTCTTCCCCCCATGCTTTCCTTATGGCCAGCCACTCTATAGGCTATACCCTATGTGTAGTTTTTTTTTATTTAACATACAAATACCTACAAACTCTCATTTCTTTCCATCTACTTTTTGGGCCAAAGCCTTGTGTCAAAAAAGAGCTCTCAAATTCTCTCTTTGCTCACTTCTCAAAGATTTCTTTTTCTTCCTCCACCACCACAAAAACCACCACTCACCACCACCCTTCAACCTTAAACCACCACAAACCACCATCAAGAAACACAACCTTTCCATCTTTGAAAACAAGAACTCAAGAAAAACTTTCCTTCCTTTTCTTCCTCCTTTGGCTGAAACCTCTCTTGAACCCGAGAGAAGATTTTTTCTTCTTATTTTATTGTACAAGACCAAGCTCTTTCTTTGCAACAAGAAACTACCTTTGGTAGGGATTTTTAATTTGGGTTTTTCTCTTTTTCCTTGGCTATTTTGGGTTTGAATGAATGATTAAATGTTAATTCTCTTCTTTCCTTCCTTTTTCAATTTCAAGCTTCTCTTTTTCTTTCCTTTCCTTTCCTTTTCGGCCTTGTTAGCCTTTGATGTTGGTTGTGATACCATTATTTGTTTGACCTCTAAAGCTCAAGATTTCATTTTTGGTTTTTAAGAGTTTATAGTAAGTGAAAATGTCATTTGGTTATCTTTGTTGGGTTTTCCTTTGAGCTTGATGGTGAGTCTAAGGAAACAAGGTTCTTGGAACCATAACGATGAGAGACTCTAAAGCTCACTTCCATTTGTTAAGATTGTATGGGGTTGAAAGTATTATTCCTTAAAGCCTTGAAATGAGCTCTAGTAAGATGTAAAAATAGACTTGCATCATATTTATATTTCAAGCTCTTGCATCTCATGTTTATGTTTCATTACCTTGCACCTCATATTTATTTTGAAGTTATCACTCTAAGTCTTAAAGACTAAAGAAATGAACTTGCATTCTCATATTTAAAGTTCAAGTTTTGGATTTCATATTTATATTTCAAGTTATCACCTAAAGCTTCAAAGACTTAAAAATAAACTTGCATTCCCATATTTATATTTTAAGTCTTGCACATCATATTTACTTTTCCAAGCTTCCATTTTCTAATAATAAGACTAAAATGAGATTGCATATCATTTTTATTTTCTTGCCATTACCTAAATTTCTAGAGCTCAAAGACTTGCCCTTGTATCTTGAATGGAAGTTTTAGTCATGGTTACCTCTCTTGAAGGTATTTTTGGCCATGACAAGTGTTGGTCTTGAAAATGGAATTTTATTTTATCCTAAAGTTCAAAACTTATGTCAATGACCCCTTAGTTTATTTTAAAACTAGTTACTAGAAATGCTTGATCTTGCAACTTTTCAATGCTATTAGAAGTTAAATTATGGCTACTGATTTGATTCTTTTGATCCTGTTATATGCTGTTTGGAATGGTTTAGAGGTTTAAAAATTACTAGTAATTGTTGTGAAAATCATCCTTGGCAAGCCTACATAGGGTACAAGATCGAAAATCATGCTATTTGGAACTGTAATGCCCAAAAAAAAAGTCCCATGTCTTTCTTGGTTGGTAAAAGGTAAAAACTAGTAACTAGAAACATGTAAAATTATAATTTTGGCAGGTTTTGACAACTCCATTTTCAGTTACTACCCAAACTGTCTTAGTACTGTATGGTGCTGTTTGGGATTGTTTAAGTGTGTAAAATTTGTTAATAATTAGTGCAATAATTATTTTTAGCACTTAGGGAAAGACTAGTAACTAGAAAGGATCAAAAATGTGATTTCTAGAACCCTTAAAGATGAAAATTATGGATTCTATTTCAGCAAGTTATAATTATGTAAAAAGATGGTTAACACTTAGTAAATGTAGAGGAATCATAATTGGTATAAGAATTAATTTTAGCATCTTAGGAAAAACTGGTAACGAGAAAAGGTAAAAAACATAACTCCTAGAACTCCGAAACGGTTTAGTTTAGTGCTGTCTAAACTTTACAGCCTTGATTAGTAATGTCCATGAGGTTAAAAATCAGTGGAAATCATGGTAATTGGTCTCTTAGATGCATAAAAGAATAATTACTAATGTTAGGTTAACCCGAATCGTAGTTTTGACCTGTTTAAGGGCTAATGAGCGATTACCGATAACTTGAGCATGACTATGTGGATAATATCTGTAATGATCTTTAGTACCTCATATATGTGTATATACACCTTGTTGAACATAGTATATGTAATATCCCGATTTTTCTGTCTGAGGGAAATGACCAAAATGCCCCTGAGGTCATTTCCTGACCCGAATTCGAGGGTAACCAACTTGGTCGTCCTCGAAGGGTCAACTCAATGTTTGAAGGGGATTGAATGGCCTTTAAATGCTTCCTGAAGCGAAAATCTCATTTTCCGTAGTTTCGGGTCGAAATGACCAAAATACCCTTATAGCGTTTTTACGCAGGTAGAAGTGCCGTTTGAGGCCGAAACTTTTCCCAGAGGTTTAAAAACACATTTTCATGTGTCTAGAGGTCTTTGTTCAAGTCCCGGTGGTCCTGGGCAGTTTTGTGCAAAATTACGATTTTGCCCTTAGAATAGTGTTTTTACGCCTAATGATGTAATTAAGCAAACCTAAACAATATTAGGCTCTAAACGAAGATTAATTAATTTCCATAATTAATCTAGAGTCAAAATAATTTATTAAAGTTAATTAGAACCTAAAATTGCTTAGATTAAACTTAAATCCCTTTTTAGAACTCAAGATTCCTAGTCTTGGAATCTTGAATAGTGTTTTCTTTCTCCAATTCCTTAAATCAAGGAATTGTGTCTAGAATTGTTTATACACTAAAATGAATTCATAACTCACTAATGATGCAAGAACACTCTCTAATTATGTCTTGCCAACCTTAATTACCCATCTCCTCACCTAAACACTTTCTTACAAATTCCTAATCTTAAGCATAATCAAAGATACACCTAAACACAACTCCAAACCATAATTAAAATGCAAGAAATCCTCCCCCATTGGCTGATGCATTTCGGCCACCTCCTCCTCCATTTACATCACATGTTGATTTATTTCTCACTCAAAGAACCATGCTTGAGCCATGCCTTGAACCATACCTCACCATGCTTGAACCCATAACTCACCATGCCTTCAACCATGCCTTTGTAAGAGATATTTTTCTCCCCAAATTCTGATGCATGTGGCCGAAAATCCCTCCCCCATTCACACCCTCCATTTGCTTCATTTCTCTATAAATAGATGGCCTTGGGAAGCTTGCACCACTTTTAGATCATTTGCTAAGTTTAGGAGCACTCAAGCTTTTCTTTTTCTCTCAAAGTTCTAGTGTTCTTCAAGTTCTTCAAGTTCTTCACCTTCTTCATCTTCTTCTTCCATCTTCAAGATCATCACACCAAGTAGGGATTTCCTTTCATGTATTCTTTTCTTTAAAGTTCTTGTTTCAAGTTTGATGTTCATAGTTTCTCTTGTTTCTTTTTAGAACTTCTCTTCTACTCCTTTTTCCTTTTCATTTTCGGCCATAGGCCTTGGAGAACAAAGGAATGAGAGCTTGATGATGAGAGTTTCATGATGATGTTCATCACTTGAAACAAACTCTAGAGCTTGATCTTTGTTCTTGAGTAAAATACTTCTAGTTCTTCCTTTCTTTAACTTTTGGAATCTTTAACTTTGATGATGTTTTAAAATGGTTCTAAGGACTCAATGATGAGGTTTCATGATGTTGGTGTTAATATATCATCAAGATCATGGACTCTAGAGTTTCAAAATGTTCTCTTTTTCCTTGAAGTTTCGGCCATTTCCTTTTCTTTTACATGCAAAATGTTTTGATTTTCTAAGAAATGTTATGTTGAGTTCTAAGAACTCTAGACTTTACTTTATCTTGGTTTGATGAGTTTGGGTTGAGGTTTAAGTTCCTTTAAAGTCCTGTTAAGAGCTCTAGAAAGATAAAATGAACTTGCATAATTTATTTTATGCTTGCATTTATATTTACCTTCTTGCTATGCACCTTTACTTTCAAGCTATCACCTAAGAACATAAAGATTAAAATGGAACTTGCATCATCATTTAATTTAATTCTCAAAGCCTTTCTATTTCGGCCTTAAAGTCGATTATTGTTGGGCTGAGAGCACTAAAATAAAGAATTGAACTTGCATTATCACCTAATTAATTTCTCGAATGCCTTTCTATTTCGGCCTTAAAGTCAATTGTTGTTGGGCCAAGAGCACTAAAATAAAGAATTGAACCTTGCATATTTATGTTCAAGCTTGCACGTTTAAGTTTATGACTTGCATATTTAATTTAAGTCATCACTTTATTTTGTAAGCAAGATTAAAAATGAAAAGCATAAGCATGTTTATTTTATGTCATAACTTAAGAACCTAGAGCTCAAAGACTTGCCCATTTCATTCCAAGTTAAAGTTTAATGTGAATGCATTCTTTGAATGCATGTTTTCGGCCAAGTAGTGATGATGGACTTGCAATGAGTTTTCATCTGGCTACAAGGACCAATAGTCTATGTTCTAAGTTTTACTTAAAGCTTTACAAATCTCTACAAGGTTATGTTATCATGAGATATGACTTTATCCCCTTTTAGAAGATGAAATATATTTTGGTCACTGACCTAAGGCTTCTCTTAGCCTCTTGATGAATTAAAATGATTTACAAAGAGTTTTAGAAATTCTAATTTGATTCCAAGAGAAACTAGTTAACTTATGTACCTCGAAATGTCAATTTAATTCTCTCACTGAAGCTCCATGATTTCGGTTCTGTCATGATGAGTGTGATGCTGCATGGTGATGTTTTGATGTATGAAAATATCATATGGTGATGTAGAAATGACTCTATGCATAGTAGGTAAGAAACTAGCTAACTAGAAATACCGTAAAGCTAGAATTTAACATAGTTTTGACCAATTTGTTTTTGGAACTTGTCCAAACTGTTTTAATGGGAGAACAATCAGATTAGGATTGTTTAGACATGAAAAACTTGGTAACATTTGGATTAGAAGTGAATTCTAGCACCAAGAGGGAAACTAGTCACTAGAAAACCGTAAAAGTGCAAGTTTAGAACTCTTAGAACATTTAATTTTCTGGATTCTGTCCAGCACCCTTACAACATGATAAACATGATTAATAATTAGTCCTTAAGAATAGGAATGTCTCATAATTGATTTAGATTTAATTTATAGCGCCTTAGGCAAAGACGGAACCGAGAAAGGGTCTAAAATGTAAGTTCTAGAACCCCGTAACCACAAGACAGAAATTCTGCCCTATGCTTTTCAGATTTGAGTATGAACATGAGGATTAGGAATGATGATTTATTATGAGCCCTTAGGTGCATAACATATGAACGACGGATGTTAGAGAACTATATCTCAAGATTAAGACCCGTAAGGGTCAAAGCATAAGCTACCGTAAGGGTAAGCGTTTGAATGTTCTATGATGATGCATGTGTTATGTAAATGATGATGATGTTATTCATATGAGGAATTCATGAGGATATATGTTTATGTCGCATAAAGAAAATTTGGAAGGAATTCGGCGTAATGCCATCGTGCCGCCGAATTTTCGACAAATTTAGGGACTTAAAGAGATTTTGAAAATTAAGGTACTAAGATGGGTTCTAGGATGACACCGGTTCGGCCGAGCACCTCCATAGAACTCATGTGACATCGGTACCAATTTATACTCTTAGGTGACACCGGTTCGGTCGAGCAGCCCTAAGAGGATTGCCCCCTAACCCGTACTCAGATAGTCGGGATTTATGATTTATGATACGCTTATCATTAAGTGGTAAGTAAGAACTAGTGACGACTAGTTAAGGTATTAGGTCATAACCTAGAGATGTGACACGTTCTGAGTGACACCGGTTCGGCCGAGCACCCTCAGTTCGATTGTCTTTTAGGGCGGCCCATGAGGAAGAGAAGTTTCATGATTATGATTATGTCACTAAGTTTGTCCCATATGAATGTTTCTATTGCCACTTTATGCCACTAAGTATGATGATGCTTGACGATATGATTTATGTATGTGCATTAGGTAGCACCATGCATGCATTCTCTATTATGTTGCATTCATGACATTAAGATCATCCTAAAACGAATGGACCTTGGTTAAAGTATATTTTAAAATTTAAAATGAACTCGATGCATGTTCACTTGCTCCTACGAAAATAAACCCAAGGTTCCTGAGGACGTAGATGATGACACCTAGGTAGTAGGAGACCCTACTGAGATTCTTTAGCAAGATTCTCACCCCCTCTATCTTTTCTTTCCGTCACGTCTTCAGATGGCGATGTTCGTAGTGTTCATGGACACACCGACATGGGAAGTGCACCATGACCCGGACCACGGGTCATTCCATTTTGTGGGTCGATGCACGGTTAGAGTATTCATGTTCATGGGTCGACCCTTCACTCCCCCTGTACCTTCCCATCATTTCTCCCCCGTCTCACCTTTTGGCGATGACCTGGTGTTCGAGCGTGCACGTCCCCGAGAGGAGAGGCTTCGTCGTACTCCACCGTCCACGTTCGCCGTTCGAGACTACCCCCAGTATGTGCCCCGTTGCCCGTCGTCTTTTTCGGAGACGGATCCTTCCGAGGATTCGGCAACCCAGGTACCCTTCGAGGGATCTTCCCCCACCATACCCATGGACCTTGGGGAGGGTAGCGAGCCCTCCGTGACTCAGCCGAGGCTTGCACAACGACCGGAGATGAGGCCACGCCGTGGAGGTCACTTCCGAGCCCCGTTCCGCCTATTCACGCCGGAGGAGCTTGCTCAGTTTCCTGGTTACGTGCCGCGCTCGAGGGATAGTCGCCAGTAGGAGGCTGTGGATTGCCCGGGATAGAGCACACACCACTTAGATGGGGATGAACCTTCTTTTGATTTGGGGTTATCCCATTAGATGCACTCGGGTAGGGGAGTAGTTTATGTTTATGTTTATGTTGCATTTTCTTTCATGTATTCCCTTGTACCAAATTAAGTCCCACACTTATAAGTGGGCAAGTTATATATATATATATATATATATATATATATATATATATATATATATATATATGGGATGATATTCAGTGTTTCCCATGATGTGCCTTTATGTGCCTTATGCTATGACGATATGAGATGCATGTTTTGTCCTTTACGTGTTATCTCGCATCACGCGGCTCTCACTTTGTATTTCAAAAAAAATTACCCGTATTTTTCGTTAAGTATTTCAAAGTAAAAATGAGAACTATGAAGTAACAGACTAATGGTTAACCTAAGTATGTTCTAGAGTATTGGGTTAAAAATTAGGATGTTACAGTATACGCATTAGCTGAGTTTGGTCCTTGATTCTGGCATACTGGATAGCAACATGTTTACCTTTAATAAAATGATGATGATGGCATGCTTATGTGAATTTGCAATTATGATTGAGATATTTGAGGATGCATAGTTGATTTGTTTTATGAGCATAATAAGTTAATTGTCGAATTATGGTGATGTGATTATATGCTCATGTTTGCATCATTAAACAACATGCTAAGTTTAAGGTGACATAAAACACATGGAAATGATCTTTTAAACTCCCCGATTTAAAGGTTATGAGAGATGATCCAATAAGATGATCCTTTAGACTCCTCGAATTAAAGGTTATGAAAGGTGATCCTATGCCCCCTATCCCATACTCTGGTAGTCGAGAATTAGCTTATCTAGAGGATAGGTATAGACTAGTGACGGATAGTGAGGTATGAGCTCAGAACCTAGAAATCTCTGAAAAAAGAATTATAAGGTGGCCCCCAAGGATAAGAGAATGAGAAGCTTAAGTCATCTAGAAGATTAATGAGAAAAAGATCATGTTATAGAGTTTTTACATCCTTTAATTTATGACATTGATTGTGCCATTGGTTATTTATTCATAGTATATCATGTTGCATCCTTGCATCAAGATGCATGCTAAAATAGACGAGCCTCGAACTAATAATATTTGGAAGTAATTAATTGGACTTTGCATACTTGCCTATTATTTCATAATGAAACCTAAGGCTCCAGAGGATGTAGATAATGACACTAGTTAGGAGGCGAGAGCTCCACTGAGATTCTATTATAAGTTTTTCATCCCTTCTTTCTTTCCATCCTGCCTTCAGAAGACGATGGCTTCGTTCGTGATCTTCGTTGATGCGCTCACTTGGGAAATACACTACGATGCCGCCTATTGGTCATATCACTTCGTGGGTCATTGTGTTGTTCGCCTTTTTGTGTTCATGGAGTGCCCTTTTGCTCGTCCGGTCTCTAACTTCCTATTTTTTCTTGCTTCTCCTATCGGTGATGACCTCATCTTTGAGCGTGCTCATCCTCGTGAAGAGCGGACCCACCACACCAATCCTGCCATTTCTGCTGTCCACGACTTCCCGGAGTATGTTCCTCGACCACCTACGATGGACTCTCAATACAACCCGTCCGAGGACTCGGCTACTCAGTGCCCTTTGGAGGGTTCCGTACCTACTGTCCCCATGGATGTCGGAGGCCATAGCGAGGCTACTGTGACTCAGCCTAGGAGAGGAGCGAGGGTGGTTATGCGACCACGTCGAGATGCTCAGGCCCGTCCTGCTCACCGCTTGGCCACACCTAATGTGCTGGCACAATGGACTGGGTACCTTCCTCCCTTCGAAGGTAGGCAACAGTAGGAGGTGACAGTGGATCACATCAAGCACCTGTGCATTACCACGTAGATGATAGCCTTCTTTTGTTTTTAGGGCTTATCTATTTAGGCATAGGGGGAGGGGAGATCATGGCTAGCTGTATCTGTTATTTCCCTTTTTATGCTTTTGGATGCTTGTACTATCCTAACCTTTATTGGTGGGCGTAACTTTACTACATTAAGTACTTATGTAATATGAACTTCTGATGTTATTAATGTATGCCTCCATGATATTGTGTTAAGCTTATGGTTTGAATTTACTTTAGTCCATGTATGCTAATGGCGAGTCTAATTTCTTATCGGCTTGTTGGCATATTGTATGATGTAGTTTCTTTAAGGTGTGCGGCTCACGTTTTGATGTTAAGTTTCAAAAAAAATTTTACCCATATTTTTGCTAAGTATTTTTTAACAACCTAAAGTTAAGAACTGGAACAAAGATTAATAACTAATAATTAATTTAAATGCATCCTAGGCATGTTGGGTTAAATATTAGGGTGTTATATTTTGGTATCAGAGCAGTTCGGTTCTCATGGAGCCTGAGGATTAGACTAACTATGATTCTCATGCATAATACGATAGAGATATCATGAGTAATTGCCTTATCAATTGGATAAAGTTTAGGATAGAGACACATGACTGCTGTATGTGAACGTGCCATGGTAACTAGCTCACTTTACATGAAGTATTGAGCCTGATCACCTCAGTGTTTGCTGTTTTGTGTGCTTAAGAACCAATGGTGCGACCATGACAGACTAAGGCATCAACTACGAATGTTCAAGATAATGAGACTGCTGAAGCTCTCCGAGACGTGGCCATGACCATGCGGATGATGTTCAAATTGATTGAGCAACAGGGCAATGCTGGTCTTGGTCCCAATGCTGTTGAGGATCTCGAGCACGCCAGATTTGGGGAATTCCGAGGGGCGAACCCTCCATCGTTCCGAGGAGCTCTAAACCCAAACATCGCCGACAAGTGGATCGAGCACATGGAAAAGATCTTCTCAGTGATCACATGTACAGAGGAGCAGAAGTGACCTTTGCCACCCATATGCTAGAGGCAGATATCGAGTTCTAGTGGACCAGCACCGGAAGGTTGCTAGAGGCGTCTGGCATGCCAATTGACTGGGAGTTGTTCAAAGCCTACTTTTACGAGAAGTACTTCCTGGAGTCCATAAGGAATGTTGAGGACATTGAGTTTATGCAACTAACGCAAGGAGGCATGAGCATCGCGCAATGCACCACAAAATTTGAGGAGCTGAGCAAGTTTTCCAGAGTATTTCAAGGGAACCCCGACGAGGTGTGGAAGTGCGTCAAGTATAAAGTCGGACTGAAGCTGGAGATTAACATCACTGTCATGTACTTGGAGACTAGGGATTTCCTAACCCTAGTCAACAAGTGCCGCATTATCGAGGATGGCCAGAAGAAGCTGAGTGTACGAAGAGTAGACAACTTCGCCAAGAGGCTAGCACTACAAGCTGCATGGTTTAAGCCACCAATCAGACCATAGCCCAGGCTGCCGTTCAGACCGCAGTTCAAACCACATGGCCCTAGTAAGGAGTATCATCAAGAGGGATCGAGTGATCCCAAAGCCAAGGCACCTCTGAGTGCTTCGACTGTGCCTCCAAGACCTGTACTTGCCGCTGCATGGCCCAATGTGGGAAAACACACAGAGATCGACCCTACTGGTAGGGCCAAGGGGTTTGCTACAAGTGAGGAAAACCCAGCCACTACGCGTGGGAATGCCCAGAGAGGAACCCGATGGCCCCGAACCCCAAGCCACAATGCCAAGGAAGGGTCTTTACTCTTAGTGCTAAAGACTCAATGAAGTCCGAGAACCTCATACAAGGTAAGTGCAAAATGAATGGTAGGACCTTAATTATACTGTTTGATTCTGATGCAACTCATTCATTCATATCACATGCTAGTGTTGAGTCTTTAAAATTGCCTGTGTCAGAACTTCCTTTTAACCTTACTGTTTCTACCCCCACTGGAAAACTTGGTAGGACTTGTAGATGTTGTTTGAGTTGTTATTTTATTGTTGAAAATAAACCTTTTGTTCGAGATTTAGTTTGTTTACCTATGCAAGGATTAGATATGATTCTCAGCATGGATTGGCTTTATGCTAACCGTGTAATGTTGAACTATTATACCAAGCCTGTCATTTTCTTTCCATCCCTAGAGAGTCTAGTAGATCCCTAAACCTTTACATAAATACTGTAGAAGTCAACTGTTATGGGGAGATGAGTAAAGGATATGTTCTCCTTGCCACCAGTGATGTAGACTTTGAGCAGAGTTTTGATGAAATACCCATTGTAAGAGATTATCCAGAGGTATTTTCGGACGAGATACCCGAGTTCCCTTTGGTGAGAGAAGTGGAATTCTCTATAGAGTTAGTTCCAGGAACAGGACGTATATCCATAGCACCCTGTAGAATGTCCCCGTTGGAGCTAACTGAGTTGAAAACCCAGTTGGAGGAGCTGTTAGAGAAAAAGTTTGTGAGGCCTAGTGCATCACCATAGGGAGCCTCGGTGTTATTTGTTAAAAAGAATGATAGGAGTATGAGGCTGTGTGTGGATTATAGACAGTTGAACCAAGTGACAGTAAAGAATAAATACCCTTTGCCTAGAATTGATGACTTGATGGATCAATTAAGGGGAGCGATTGTGTTTACAAAGATTAACTTGAGGTCAGGATATCACCAGATCAGAGTGAGGGATAAGGACAAACTCAAGACTACTTTTAGAACTTGGTATGGACACTTTGAGTTCATGGTTATGTTGGACTAACTAATGCTCCTACTGTGTTTATGGATTATATGAATAAAATCTTTAGACCCTATTTAGATAAGTTTGTGGTTGTTTTCATAGATGACGTACTCATCTATTCGAATACCCATGAGGAGCATGAGCATCATTTGAAGTTAGTGTTGGAGATTTTGAAGGAAAAAAAACTATATGCCAAGCTGTCTAAGTGTGAATTTTGGTTGGAAGAAGTGAAATTCTTGGGGCATGTAGTATCAAAAGGTGGTATATCAGTAGATCCTAGTAAGATAGAAGCTGTGATGAGCTGGGAAAGACCTACTACGATAACGGAGATACGAAGCCTTTTAGGGCTGGTTGGCTATTACCGTAGATTCATTAAGTGATTTTCTCAGATTTTCTTACCTTGATCAAGCTTACTAGGAAGAATGCCCCTTTTGTATGGACTACCAAGTGTGAAAAGAGTTTCCAAGAGCTAAAGGTGAAGCTAACCACAACCCCAGTGCCAGTGTTACCTGACCCCAATATGCCTGTTGAGGTGTATTGTGATATTTCTGGGAGAGGTTTAGGCTGTGTATTGATGCAAACTAGGCAAGTGGTAGCCTATGCGTCTAGGCAACTTAAGTCTCATGAAGTAAACTACCCTACCCATGACCTTGAGTTAGCCGTTGTGGTGTTTGCCTTGAAGGTGTGGAGACACTATTTATACGGAGTAAAGTTTGAGGTGTTCTCTGATCATAAGAGTCTCAAGTACCTTTTTGACCAGAAGGAGTTGAATATGAGGCAGAGGAGATGGATGGAATTCTTAAAGGACTATGACTTTGGGTTAAACTACCATCCCGGCAAGGCTAATATGGTAGCTGACGCCTTGAGTCGGAAGTCATTATACCTGTCATATATGATGGTAAAGGAGACGGAGCTGATAGAAAAGTTTAGAGACATGAACCTAGGGATAACGTTGATCATTAAGAGCATAAGAGTATGCCACCTCAGTGTAACAAGTGAATTCAAGGAAAGAATTACTTGAGCCTAACAAGAGGATGAGGAGTTCAAGGAGACAATAGAGGCAGTGAAGTTAGGAAAGCTGAAAGGTTTTACCTGGGGAGTCGATGGACTGTGGAAGTTTGAAGGCTAGGTTTTCATACCAGCGAATGGTGACCTCTGAAGAGAGATTTGGAGGAGGCCCAGAGGAGCCACTTTACCATTCACCCTGGCAGTACCAAGATGTACTAGGATTTGAAGAAGATATTTTGGTGGCCAGAATTGAAAAGATATGTGGGGACATGGGTAAGTAAGTGCTTAGTCTGTTAAAAGGTGAAGATTGAGCATAAAAAACCCTCTGGAATGTTGCAACCCCTGTCGATTCCCAAATGGAAATGGGATAACATCTCGATGGATTTCGTGACAAGGCTACCTAGGTCCCAAGCGGGTCATGATGCCATATGGGTGATCATGGATCAACTGACTAAGTCGGCCCATTTCTTTCCTATCAAGGTGACTTACTCCTTGGATAGGCTAGCTCAATTGTACATCCAAGAGATTGTCAAGTTGCATGGAGTGCCATCTACAATAATCTCGGATAGAGATCTTCCATTTACATTGCTCTTTTGTGGAGGCTTTCAGAAGGCATTTGGGTGCCTAAGCACAGCTTACAACCCTCAAACAGATGGCCAATTCGAGAGAACCATACAAACATTGGAAGATATGTTAAGGGCGTGTGTGTTGGACCAGAGAGGGAGTTGGGATAAGTATCTACCGTTGATCGAGTTTGCATATAACAATAGTTATCATGCAAGTATCAGTATGGCACCGTATGAAGCTTTATATGGGAGGAAGTGCTAATCCCCCTTATGTTAGTATTAACCCAGAGAACAAAGCATGTTAGGGCCTAAAATTGTGAGGGAAATGACAGAACAGATCAAGAAGATTAGGGATAAGATTCTCACTGTTCAACGTCGACAGAAAAGCTATGTGGATAAACAGCAAAAACCATTAGAATTCTAAGAGGGGGAACATGTGTTCCTTAGGATCACCCCTATGACAGGCATAGGACGACCTATGAGAGTCAAAAAGTTGAGTCCCAGATTTCTTGGTTCCTTTGAAATCCTTAGTCGAGTCGGGTCAGTAGCACACCGAATAGCCTTGCCACCCAATTTGTCCAACCTTTATGATGTCTTTCATGTCTCAGTTGAGAAAGTATCAGTCCAACCTTAGCCATGTGTTAGAGCGAGAATAAGGACAATTAAGGGAGGACCTAACTTTTAACCTACCACCTATGAGGATCGTGGACAAAGGAGTCAAGCAATTGCGGAATAAAACCGTGCCATTCATTAAAGTAGCGTGGGGACAGGGAAAAGCGGAAGAATTCATGTAGGAGTTGGCATCAGAGATACAGATGCTTTACCCTAGGTTTTTCTCAGGTAACGAATTTCGAGGGTAAAATTCTTTTTAAGGAGAGGAGTAATGAAACGCCTTGGTTTTTCTTATGTGCAAATGACCAAAATGCCCCCGAGGTCGTTTTTACCTGGAAAATGACGATCGCTGGTCCTGACCATCCTCAAAGGGTTGTTTTAATATTGAATGGGGATTATATGTGTTATGCGTGTTAATAGAGGAGAAAATCTTATTTTTGGGTTTCTGCGTGCGAAATTACCAAAATACCCATGCGGTAAATTAACGCAGGATTAATTGCCGATTAGACCCGGACTTTACTTGGGAGTTTGAAATGTTGTTTTCAAGGGATGTATGATATCTGTTTAAGCCCACACAGTCCCGGGGAGTTTTTGTATAAAATTACCATTTTGCCCCTAATTAAGGGCATAATGAGCTTAATCGTATGATTAAGGAAACATAGGTAATGTTAGGTTCTAATTAAAGATTAATTAATTTTAATTATTAATCTTGAGTCAAAATAATTAATTGAGGTTAATTAGGGCCTCAGATTGCTTAGGAAAATTCAAAATCCCTTCTTTGGTCTAAGACTTTGTGTCATATCAAGTATAATAATCTTTTCTCTTTCCAATTCCTTAAATCATGGAAACCATGATATGTAACATCCTAATTTTTAACCCAATACTCTAGAACATATTTAGGTTAATCATTAGTCTGTTACTTCATAGTTCTCATTTAACTTTGAATTACTTAGCGGAAAATACGAGTAATTTTTTTTTTGAAATAAAAGTGAGAGCCGCGTGATGCGATAAGCGGTACACCATGTAAAGTGAAACAATTATCTCACAACAGCATAACATAAGACACAACATGAGTAACACTGAAGATCATCTCATATATATATAATTTGCCCACTTATAAGTGCGGGACTTTAGTTTAGTACAGGGGAAATGCATAAGAGAAAATACAACATAAAACATGAACATAATCTACTCCCCTACCCAAGTGCACCTAATAGGATAACCTCTAAACAAAAGAAGGTTTATCCCCATCTAAGTGGTGTGTGCTCTAACCGGGTACTCCATCGGTCGATCGGCACCTCCTACTGACGTCCGTCTCGTGAACGAGGCAAGTATCCGGGAAACTGTGCGAGTTCCTCGGGCGTAAAGAGGCGGAACGGGGATCGAGAGTGACCCCCGCGGTGTGGCCGCATCTCCGGTCGTCGTGCAAGTCGGGCCGAGTCACGGTATCTCACCGCCTCCTCATCAATGGTGGAGAGGGCAGAGCTCGCTATACGGATGAGTAGGCGGGTCCTCGGACGGGTCGGTCTCCGAGAAGTAGGTCCGGGGCACGTAATCGGGATGGTCTCGCATGGCTAAGGCGGCGGTGTGCATGCGGAGCACTCTCGTCATGCGCGTCTGCGCACGCTCAAAACCCGCCGCCGTCGCCATAGGGTGCGATCGGGAGAAGCGATGGGTGTGCACGGATGAGCGGCGGGCGCCCTACGCACATGAAAACCCGCACCGCACCGCCCCTCAAAATGGTACGACCCGTGAGCCGGGTCATAGTGCACCTCCCATGCTCGGGTGTCCACGAACACTACGAACGTCGCCATCTGAAGACGTGACGGAAAGAAAGAGATAGAGGGAGTGAGAATCTTGCTAAAGAATCTCAGTAGGGTCTCCTACTACCTAGGTGTCATCATCTACGTCCTCAGGAACCTTGGATTTATTTATACAAAATGACTGAGCATGTATTAGGTTCATTTTAAACTTTAAAATATATTTTAGCCAAGGTCCATCCATTTTAGGATGATCTTAATGTCATGGATGCAACATAATAGAGAATGTATGCATGGCACTACCTAATGTACATACATAAAACATAACATCAAGCATCATCATTCTTGGTGGCATAAAGTGGCAATAGTAACATTCATATGGGACAAAACTTAGTGACATAATCATAATCATGAAACTTCTCTTCCTCATGGGCCACCCTAAAAGACAATCGAACTGGGGGTGCTCGGCCGAACCGGTGTCACCCAGAACGTGTCATACATCTAGGTTATGAGCTCATACCTTAACTAGTCGTCACTAGTTCTTACTTACCACTTAACGATAAGCGTATCATAAATCCCGACTATCTGAGTACGGGTTAGGGGGCAAAACTCTTAGGGCTGCTCGGCCGAACCGGTGTCACCTAAGAGTGTAAAATGGTACCGATGTCACATGAGTTCTATGGAGGTGCTCGGCCGAACCGGTGTCATCCTAGAACCCATCTTAGTACCTTAATTTTCAAAATCTCTTTAAGTCCCCAAATTTGTCGGAAATTCAGCGGCCTAAACGGTCATTACACCGAATTTCCTTCCAAATTTGCTTTATGCCACATAAACATATAATCTCATAAATTCCTCATATGAATAACATCATCATCATTAGAATACTTCATGCATCATCATAAATCATCCAAACGCTTACCCTTACGGTAGTTTATGCTTTGACCCTTACGGGTCTTAATCTTGGGATATAGTTCTCTACATCCGTCTGCTCATATTTTAAGCACCTAAGGCTCATAATTAAACATCATTCATAATCCTCTCATTTTACTTTTTAAAATCTGAATAGCATAGGACAAGTTCTCTAACTTGTATTTACGGGGTTCTAGAACTTACGCTTTAGACCCTTTCTCGTTCCGCTACTAAGGCTATGTATTAAATCTAACTCAATTATGAGGCATTCCTATGCTTAAGGACTAATTATTAACCATGTTTACCATGTTGTAAGGGTGCTGGACCGAATCCAGAAAATTAAATGTTCTAAGAGTTCTACATTTGCATTTTTACGGTTTTCTAGTTACTAGTTTCCTCATAGGTGCTAGAATTCAATTCTAACTCAAATGATACCAAGTTTTTCATGTCTAAACAATCTAAATCTGATTATGTCCCCATTAGAACAGTTTGGAAAAGTTCCATAAACAAATGGGTCAAAACTATGTTAAATTCTAGCTTTACGGTATTTCTAGTTAGCTAGTTTCTTACCTATCATGCATAGGATCGCTTCTACATCATCATATGATATTTTCACACATTCCAACACATTAAAACATCATCATACAGCATCACATTCATCACATCAGAACCGAAACATCTTGCCTCAATAAGAGAATTAAATTGACATTTCTAGGTACATAAGTTAACTAGTTTCTCTTGGAATCATTCTAGAACTTCTAAAACTCTTTGCAAAACATTTTAATTCCTCAAGAGGCTAAGTGAAGCCTGAGGTTAAAGACCAAAATTTATTTCATCTCCTAAAAGATAATAAAATCACAACTTGTGATGACATAACCTTATAAAGATTTGTAAGGCTTTAAGGAAAACTTAAAACATAGACTATTGGTCCTAGTAGCTAGATGAAAACTCATTGCAAGTCCATCATCACTACTTGGCCGAAATTATGCATTCAAGGTATACATTCACATTTAACTTTATCTTGGAATGAAATAGGCAAGTCTTTGAGCTCTAGGTTCTTAAGTTACGACATAAACTAAACATGCTCATGCTTTTCATTTTTAATCTTGCTTACAAATTAAAATGATGACATAAATTAAATATGCAAGACATAAACGTATCGTGCAAGCTTGAAAGTAAATATGCGAAGCATAATCTTAAACGTGCAGGCTTGAAAGTAAATGTGCAAGATTCAATTCTTTATTTTAGTGCTCTTGGCCCAACAACAATCGACTTTAAGGCCGAAATAGATAGGCATTCGAGAAATTAATTAGGTGATGATGCAAGTTCAATTCTTTATTTTAGTGCTCTAGGCCCAACAACAATCGACTTTAAGGCCGAAATAGAAAAGCTTTGAGAATTAAATTAAGTGATGGTACAAGTTCCATTTTAATCTTTATGTTCTTAGGTGATAGCTTGAAAGTAAAATGCATAGCAAGAATGTAAATATGAGTGCAAGCATAAAATAAATTATGCAAGTTCATTTTATCTCTCTAGAGCTCTTAGCAAGACTTTAAAGGAACTTAAACCTCAACCCAAACTCATCGAACCAAGACAAAGTAAAAGTCTAGAGTTCTTAGAACTCAACATAACATATTTAGAAAATCAAACATTTTGCATGTAAGAGGAAAGGTAATGGCCGAAACTTCAAGGAAAGAAAAGAAATATTTGAAACTCTAGAATCCATGATCTTAGTGATATATTAACACCAACATCATGAGACCTCATCATTAAGTTCATAGAGTCATTTTAAAACATTATCAAAGTTAAAGTTCTCAAGAGTTGAAGAAAGGAAAAAACTAGAAACACTTTTGCTCAAGAACAAAGATCAAGCTCTAGAGTTTGTTTCAAGTGATGAACATCATCATGAAACTCTCATCATCAAGCTCTCATTTCTTTGAACTCCAAAGGCCCATGGCCGAAACATAAAGAGGAATGAGGAGAAGAAAAGAAGTTCTAAAAGGAATCAAGAGAAACTATGAACATAAAGCTTGAAACAAGAACTTTAAAGAAAGAATACATGAAAGAAAATCCCTACTTGGTGTGATGAACTTGAAGATGGAAGAAGAAGATGAAGAAGATGGAGAACTTGAAGAACTCCAAGAACTTGAAGAACACAAAGACTTTGAGAGAAAAAGAAAAGCTTTGAGTGTTTCCTAAACTTGGCAAATGATCTAAAAGTGGTGCAAGCTCCTCAAGGCATTCTATTTATAGAGAATTGAAACAAATGGAGGGAGCTCATGGAGGAGGAGGTTTCGGCCATGAGGTGCAGATTGGAGGCATTCCATGAGTTCCATGAGGTGAGATAATGTGTTCTTGAGGAATGGTGAGGTATGACTTAAGGTATGGTGAGGTATGGTTCAAGGTATGGCCTCAAGCATGGTTCTTTGAGTGAGAAAATAATTAAACATGTGGTCAATGGGAAGGGATGTGGCCGAAATGCATCAGCCCATGGGGAGGATTAGTTTGCATTTTAATTGCGGTTTAGAGTTGTGTTTAGGTGTATCTTTGATTATGCTTAAGATTAGGAATTTGTAAGAAAGTGTTTAGGTAAGGTAAATGGGTAATTAAGGTGGTCTAGACATAATTAAGGAGTGGTCTTGCACCATTAGAGAGTTAAATCCTCAATTTAGAGTCTAAACAACTCTAGACACATTTCCTTGATTTAAGGAATTGGAGAGAGAAAACACTATTCAAGATTCCAAGACTAGGAATCTTGAGTTCTAAAAAGGGATTTAAGTTTAATCTAAGCAGTTTTAGGTTCTAATTAACTTTAATAAATTATTTTGACTCTAGATTAATTAGGAAAATAAATTAATCTTCGTTTAGAGCCTAATATTGCTTAGGTTTGCTTAATTACGTCATTAAGCTTAAAAATACTATTCTAGGGGCAAAATCGTAATTTTGCACTAAAACTGCCCGGGACCACCGGGACTTGAACAGATACCTCTAGACACATGAAAACATGTTTGTGAACCTCTGGGGGAAGTTCCGGGCTCAAACGGCACCTTTACCCGCAGAAACGCTATAGGGGTATTTTGGTCATTTTGACCAAATCATGAAACGAAATTTTCGTTTCCGAAAGCATTCAAAGGCCATTCAATCCCCTTCAAACATTGAGTTGACCCTTCGAGGATGACCGAGTTGGTTACCCTCGAGTTCGGTCAGAAATGACCTCAGGGCATTTTGGTCATTTCTGACAGAAATCGGGTGTTACATTACTCCCCTCCTTAAAAGAATTTCGCCCTCGAAATTCGTTACCTTGGAAAAGCTCTCGGATACTTGTCTTGCATTTCGACTCTAGCTCCCATGTAAACTCTTCGGATTTGTCGCTCCCATGCTACCTTTACCAATGGAACAGACTTGTTCCTCACCGCTTGACTCATGGTCCACGATTCTCGTAGGGGAAGATTGAAAGTTAGGTCGTCCCTTAACTGAACATGCTCGCTCTAAAACGTGGCTAGGGTCGGACTCATACTTCTTAATCGAGAGACGTGAAAGACGCCATGAAGATTGGAAAGATTAGGGGTAAGGCTATTTTGTAGGCAACTGTCCCTATCCTTTGGAGAATTTGGAAAGGCCAAGGAATCTGGGCTCTACTTTTTGTCTTTCATGGCTCTCCCTATGCCTGTAGTGGGGGTAATCCTAAGGAACACATGTTCTCCCTCTTCGAACTCCAAGGGCTTGCGCCGCTTGTCCGCATAGCTCTTTTGTCTGCTTTGAGCAGTGAGCATCCTATCTCGGATCCTCTTGATTTGTTCCATCGTTTACCTCACTACATCGGGTCCTAAGACACTTTGCTCCCAGGCTCGTACTAACACAAAGGTGATTGGCACTTCCTTCCATACAACGCCGCACGGTGCCATACCGATGCTCGTGATAATCAAGCTGTTATACGCAAACTCGATCAAAGGCAAGTACTTATCCCAACTTCCCCTTTGGTCTAACACACGGGCTCTTAGCATATCCTCTAGGGTTTGGATCGCCCTTTCGGATTGTCCGTCTGCTTGTGGATGGTAAGGTGCTTAAGCATAGCTTTGAACCAAACGCCTTTTGAAAGGCTCCCCAAAAATGCGACGTAAACCGCGGATCTCTATCCGAGATTATCGTCGACGGTACTCCATGCAATCTTACGATCTCTTGGATGTATAACTGAGCCAATCTATCTAAAGAGTATGTCACTCTAATAGGTAGAAAGTGTGCCGACTTGGTTAGTCGATCCACTATCACCCAAATAGCATCATGGCCAGCTTGGGTCTTAGGCAATCCCGTCACGAAATCCATAGATATGCATTCCCACTTCCACTCGGGGATTGACAGGGGTTGCAACAAACCTGAAGGTTTTTGGTGCTCGATTTTCGCCTTCTGACATACCAAGCACTTACTAACCCAGGCGACTACATCCTTCTTCATTCCGGGCCACCAAAACATCTTCTTCAAGTCTTGGTACATCTTGGTAACACCGGGATGAATGGTGAAATAGCTTTTGTGAGCCTCCTCCAAGATCTTTTCTGAGGTCACCATCTTGGGGTACGCAGATCCTTCCCTCAAATCTCCATATCCAATCCTCGCCTCTTTCAAAACCTTTCAACTTTCCCGCCTTAACAGCATCTATGATCTCTTCGAACTCCTTATTCTCTCGTTGTGCTAACATGATTCTTTGCTTAAATCCACTTGTTACACTAAGATAGCACATCTTTATCCCTCTATCTGCTTTGACATCCCTAGATTCATATCTCTAAACTTCTCTATCAACTCAACTTCTTTGATCATCATGTGGGACAGGTGTAACGACTTTCGGCTCAAGGCATCGGCGACTACATTAGCCCTGCCGGGGTGGTAACTTAAACCGAAATCGTAGTCTTTGAGGAATTCCATCCACCTTCTTTGCCTCATGTTTAACTCCTTTTGATCAAAGAGGTACTTGAGACTCTTATGATCGGAGAAAACTTCAAACCTTACACCATACAAATGGTGTCTCCACATCTTTAAGGCAAACACTACGGCGGCTAATTCTAGGTCATGGGTGGGGTAGTTAGCCTCGTGAGGCTTGAGTTGTCATGATGCATAGGCTACCACTTGCCTATTTTGCATCAACACACACCCTAGTCCTTTGTTCAAGCATCGCAATATACGTCGAAGGGTAGATTGGGGGTAGGTAAGAGTAAGACTGGGGTCGTGGTTAACCTTTCCTTAAGCTCTTGAAAACTCTTCTCACATTCGGGGCTCCACTCAAACGGGGCATTCTTCCTAGTGAGCTTGGTCAAGGGTAGGGCTAACTGGGAAAATCCTTTGATAAACCTACGGTAGTAGCCTGCTAAGCCCAAAAAGCTCCGTATTTCCGTTACGGTGGTCGGTCTATCCCAATTCATTACGGCTTCTACCTCACTAGGATCAACGGCTATGCCTCCTTTGACACAACGTGCCCTAAAAACTTGACCTCCTCTAACCAAAATTCACACTTAGAGAGTTTTGCATACAGCTTTTTCTCCTTCAAAATTTCCAAAACTATCCTCAAATGACGCTCATGCTCCTCGTGGGTCTTCGAATAGATGAGTATATCATCTATGAAAACGACCACAAACTGATCTAAATAGGGTCTAAAGATCCTATTCATGTAATCCATAAATACTGCAGGAGCATTTGTCAATCCAAAAGACATCACCGCGAACTCAAAGTGTCCATACCGAGTTCTAAAGGCGATCTTTGGTATATCTTGATCTCTCACTCTAATTTGGTGGTATCCTGACCTTAGGTCGATCTTGGAAAACACTACCGCTCCTCTCAATTGGTCCATGAGATCATCAATCCTAGGCAAAGGGTATTTGTTTTTTACTGTCACAAGATTTAATTGCCTATAATCTATGCACAACCTCATACTCCCGCCCTTCTTTTTCACAAACAAGACCGGGCTCCCATGGTGAAGCACTAGGTCTTATGAAGCTTTTCTCTAAAAGTTCCTCAAGTTGGGTTTTAAGCTCGGCTAGTTCTAGGGGTGACATTCTATAGGGGGCAATGGAGATTGGTCCCGCCCAGAACCAACTCAATGGAGAACTCCACTTCTCGCTCGGGAGGGAACTCGGGTATATCTTCCGGAAACACCTCGGGATAGTCTCTCACTATAGGTATATTCTCTAAATTCTGCTCAAAGTGTACTTCGCTAGCGGCTAGGAGAACATATCCCTTAGTCTTTTTCCCACTACAGTGGACCTCTACAGCATTGGGATAAAGTCTCAAAGGTTGACTTATTTCACTAGGGGAGAAGGAAAAATAACTGCTTTGGTGTCACAGTCTAACAATACACGGTTGGCGTGAAGCCAATCCATGCCAAGAACTACTCCTATACCTTTCATGGGTAAACAAATTAAATCCACAACATATGACCTATTTTCTGTGATGAGGTGACAATTTAGGCAACAATAACAAGTATTCACAGGATGATTTGTGGGGGTAGAGACAATAAGATCAAAAGGAAGTTTGGAAGTTTTCAAATTTAGAGCCTCGACACTAGCATAAGAAATAAAAGAATGTGTTGCACCAGAGTCATAAAGTACAGTTAAGGTTCTACCATCTATTTCGCACTTACCTTCTATGAGACCGTTGGATGTGTCCGCTTCGTCCACATTGAGGGTGAAGACCCTCCCTTGGTGTTGCGGCCTAGGGTTCTGATTTGCTGGCCCTCCGTTGTTGCATCTATTGGCGTAGTGGTCGGGCTTCCCACACTTGAAGCACACGTTTTGTCCAGCTAGGCAGGGACGGTTGCCATGATCTTTCCCGCACTGGGGGCATAGTATTGCCGGTGTAGGCCTAGCAAAGGTGGCGGGGGCTCCTTGGGGCGTCTTGTTCTTAGTCCCACTTGACCCTCCTTGGTTGTTTCGGGGGCCGCCTGACCTTCCTTGTCGGTTGTTGTTGTTGTTGTTGCGGTTGTTGTTGTTGTTCTGGAATTGTGGTCGGTATGGTTGCTTGGGTTGTTGGTGGAAGGGGGTTCTTTGTTGTTGTTGTGGTCTGAACTGGTTGGTTTGGTAGGGATTATAGTGATTTCGGGATTGGTTTGGATATTGGGGCTTGAATTTTGGGGCTTGAGGTGCTAGCCCCTTGTTCCGTGCTACCATTGCAGCATTGATTTTCTTCTGTCCCTCTTCCATGATCCGGCACTTGTTGACTAGGGTTGGAAAGTCCCTAATCTCCATGTGCGCCACAGCATAGTTGAGCTCTGCTGTTAGTCCGGCCTCATACTTGACGCACTTCCATACCTCGTCGGGGTTCCCTTGAAACACCCTAGAGAACTTGATCAGCTCCTCGAACTTCGCCGTGTACTGGGCGACAGTAGACCCTCCTTGGGTTAGTTGCATGAACTCGATGTCCTTCGCATTCCTCACCGATTCCGGAAAGTACTTCTCATAGAAGTAGGTCTTGAAACGACTCCCGGTTGACAAGATGACTGTAAGCTTCTAGCAGTCTTCGGGTGCCGGTCCACCAAAACTCGGCATCCGATTCCATCATATAAGCCGCAAAGGTGACCTTCTGCTCCTTCGAGCAAGTCACCACAGAGTAGATCTTTTCCATGTTTTTGATCCACTCATCAGCTTGGTCGGGGTCCATGGCTCCTCGGAAGGTTGGCAGGTTCGCCTTGCGAAACTCACCAAACCTTGCTTGCTCGATCATCTCAGCAGTAGGGGGAGCACGTCCGGTGCCCCCTTGTTGGTTCATCCTCTCGAACATTCGTTCCATGGCTCTTGCCATGTCACGAACAGCAGCAGTGGCATCGCTTTGGTCCCCCTCGGTCGGGGTCCTAGGTTGTCTCCTTGGTGCCATTGGTCCTTAAACACATGAGACAATAAACACTGAGGTGATCAGGCTCAATATTCCATGTAAAATGAGCTAGTTACCATGGCACACGCAAGTAGACAAGGGTCATGAACTTCTACCCTATAGCTTTTCTCTAGTTAAGCTCTACGCATGACATAGCTATCGTACTACGCTTTAGAAAGCATAGTCAGTCCAATCCTCAGGCTCCATGAGAATCAAACTGCTCTGATACCATAATGTAACATCCTAATTTTTAACCCAATACTCTAGAACATATTTAGGTTAATCATTAGTCTGTTACTTCATAGTTCTCATTTAACTTTGAATTACTTAGCGAAAAATACGGGTAATTTTTTTTTCGAAATAAAAGTGAGAGCCGCGTGATGCGATAAGCGGTACACCATGTAAAGTGAAACAATTATCTCACAACAGCATAACATAAGACACAACATGAGTAACACTGAAGATCATCTCATATATATATAATTTGCCCACTTATAAGTGCGGGACTTTAGTTTAGTACAAGGGAAATGCATAAGAGAAAATACAACATAAAACATGAACATAATCTACTCCCCTACCCAAGTGCACCTAATAGGATAACCTCTAAACAAAAGAAGGTTTATCCCCATCTAAGTGGTGTGTGCTCTAACCGGGTACTCCATCGGTCGATCGGCACCTCCTACTGACGTCCGTCTCGTGAACGAGGCAAGTATCCGGAACCGTGCGAGTTCCTCGGCGTAAAGAGGCGAACGGGATCGAGAGTGACCCGCGGTGTGGCCGCATCTCCGTCGTCGTGCAAGTCGGGTGAGTCACGGTATCCTCACCGCCCTCCTCATCAATGGTGGAGAGGGCAGAGCTCTCGCTATACGGATGAGTAGCGGGTCCTCGGACGGTCGGTCTCCGAGAAGTAGGTCCGGGCACGTGTCGGGATGGTCTCGCATGGCTAAGGCGGCGTGTGCATGCGGGCACTCTCGTCATGCGTCTGCGCCGCGCTCAAAAAACCGCTAAATGCGTCGCCATAGGGTGCGATCGGGAGAAGCGATGGGTGTGCACGGATGAGCGAAGGCGTCCCACGTACATGAAAACCCGCACCGCACTGCCCTCAAAATGGTACGACCCGTGAGCCGGGTCATAGTGCACCTCCCATGCTCGGGTGTCCACGAACACTACGAACGTCGCCATCTGAAGACGTGACGGAAAGAAAGAGATAGAGGGAGTGAGAATCTTGCTAAAGAATCTCAGTAGGGTCTCCTACTACCTAGGTGTCATCATCTACGTCCTCAGGAACCTTGGATTTATTTATACAAAATGACTGAGCATGTATTAGGTTCATTTTAAACTTTAAAATATATTTTAGCCAAGGTCCATCCATTTTAGGATGATCTTAATGTCATGGATGCAACATAATAGAGAATGTATGCATGGCACTACCTAATGTACATACATAAAACATAACATCAAGCATCATCATTCTTGGTGGCATAAAGTGGCAATAGTAACATTCATATGGGACAAAACTTAGTGACATAATCATAATCATGAAACTTCTCTTCCTCATGGGCCACCCTAAAGACAATCGAACTCGGGGTGCTCGGCCGAACCGGTGTCACCCAGAACGTGTCATACATCTAGGTTATGAGCTCATACCTTAACTAGTCGTCACTAGTTCTTACTTACCACTTAACGATAAGCGTATCATAAATCCCGACTATCTGAGTACGGGTTAGGGGGCAAAACTCTTAGGGGTGCTCGGCCGAACCGGTGTCACCTAAGAGTGTAAAATGGTACCGATGTCACATGAGTTCTATGGAGGTGCTCGGCCGAACCGGTGTCATCCTAGAACCCATCTTAGTACCTTAATTTTCAAAATCTCTTTAAGTCCCCAAATTTGTCGGAAATTCGGCGGCCTAAACGGTCATTACACCGAATTTCCTTCCAAATTTGCTTTATGCCACATAAACATATAATCTCATAAATTCCTCATATGAATAACATCATCATCATTAGAATACTTCATGCATCATCATAAATCATCCAAACGCTTACCCTTACGGTAGCTTATGCTTTGACCCTTACGGGTCTTAATCTTGAGATATAGTTCTCTACATCCGCCGTTCATATTTTAAGCACCTAAGGCTCATAATTAAACATCATTCATAATCCTCTCATTTTACTTTTAAAATCTGAATAGCATAGGACAAGTTCTCTAACTTGTATTTACGGGGTTCTAGAACTTACGTTTTAGACCCTTTCTCGATTCCGCTACTTTAAGGCTATGTATTAAATCTAACTCAATTATGAGGCATTCCTATGCTTAAGGACTAATTATTAACCATGTTTACCATGTTGTAAGGGTGCTGGACCGAATCCAGAAAATTAAATGTTCTAAGAGTTCTACATTTGCATTTTTACGGTTTTCTAGTTACTAGTTTCCTCATAGGTGCTAGAATTCAATTCTAACTCAAATGATACCAAGTTTTTCATGTCTAAACAATCTAAATCTGATTATGTCCCCATTAGAACAGTTTGGAAAAGTTCCATAAACAAATGGGTCAAAACTATGTTAAATTCTAGCTTTACGGTATTTCTAGTTAGCTAGTTTCTTACCTATCATGCATAGGATCGCTTCTACATCATCATATGATATTTTCACACATTCCAACACATTAAAACATCATCATACAGCATCACATTCATCACATCAGAACCGAAAACATCTTGCCTCAATAAGAGAATTAAATTGACATTTCTAGGTACATAAGTTAACTAGTTTCTCTTGGAATCATTCTAGAACTTCTAAAACTCTTTGCAAAACATTTTAATTCCTCAAGAGGCTAAGTGAAGCCTGAGGTTAAAGACCAAAATTTATTTCATCTCCTAAAAGATAATAAAATCACAACTTGTGATGACATAACCTTATAAAGATTTGTAAGGCTTTAAGGAAAACTTAAAACATAGACTATTGGTCCTAGTAGCTAGATGAAAACTCATTGCAAGTCCATCATCACTACTTGGCCGAAATTATGCATTCAAGGTATACATTCACATTTAACTTTATCTTGGAATGAAATAGGCAAGTCTTTGAGCTCTAGGTTCTTAAGTTACGACATAAACTAAACATGCTCATGCTTTTCATTTTTAATCTTGCTTACAAATTAAAATGATGACATAAATTAAATATGCAAGACATAAACGTATCGTGCAAGCTTGAAAGTAAATATGCGAAGCATAATCTTAAACGTGCAGGCTTGAAAGTAAATGTGCAAGATTCAATTCTTTATTTTAGTGCTCTTGGCCCAACAACAATCGACTTTAAGGCCGAAATAGATAGGCATTCGAGAAATTAATTAGGTGATGATGCAAGTTCAATTCTTTATTTTAGTGCTCTAGGCCCAACAACAATCGACTTTAAGGCCGAAATAGAAAAGCTTTGAGAATTAAATTAAGTGATGGTACAAGTTCCATTTTAATCTTTATGTTCTTAGGTGATAGCTTGAAAGTAAAATGCATAGCAAGAATGTAAATATGAGTGCAAGCATAAAATAAATTATGCAAGTTCATTTTATCTCTCTAGAGCTCTTAGCAAGACTTTAAAGGAACTTAAACCTCAACCCAAACTCATCGAACCAAGACAAAGTAAAAGTCTAGAGTTCTTAGAACTCAACATAACATATTTAGAAAATCAAACATTTTGCATGTAAGAGGAAAGGTAATGGCCGAAACTTCAAGGAAAGAAAAGAAATATTTGAAACTCTAGAATCCATGATCTTAGTGATATATTAACACCAACATCATGAGACCTCATCATTAAGTTCATAGAGTCATTTTAAAACATTATCAAAGTTAAAGTTCTCAAGAGTTGAAGAAAGGAAAAACTAGAAACACTTTTGCTCAAGAACAAAGATCAAGCTCTAGAGTTTGTTTCAAGTGATGAACATCATCATGAAACTCTCATCATCAAGCTCTCATTTCTTTGAACTCCAAAGGCCCATGGCCCAAACATAAAGAGGAATGAGGAGAAGAAAAGAAGTTCTAAAAGGAATCAAGAGAAACTATGAACATAAAGCTTGAAACAAGAACTTTAAAGAAAGAATACATGAAAGAAAATCCCTACTTGGTGTGATGAACTTGAAGATGGAAGAAGAAGATGAAGAAGATGGAGAACTTGAAGAACTCCAAGAACTTGAAGAACACAAAGACTTTGAGAGAAAAAGAAAAGCTTTGAGTGTTTCCTAAACTTGGCAAATGATCTAAAAGTGGTGCAAGCTCCTCAAGGCATTCTATTTATAGAGAATTGAAACAAATGGAGGGAGCTCATGGAGGAGGAGGTTTCGGCCATGAGGTGCAGATTGGAGGCATTCCATGAGTTCCATGAGGTGAGATAATGTGTTCTTGAGGAATGGTGAGGTATGACTTAAGGTATGGTGAGGTATGGTTCAAGGTATGGCCTCAAGCATGGTTCTTTGAGTGAGAAAATAATTAAACATGTGGTCAATGGGAAGGGATGTGGCCGAAATGCATCAGCCCATGGGGAGGATTAGTTTGCATTTTAATTGCGGTTTAGAGTTGTGTTTAGGTGTATCTTTGATTATGCTTAAGATTAGGAATTTGTAAGAAAGTGTTTAGGTAAGGTAAATGGGTAATTAAGGTGGTCTAGACATAATTAAGGAGTGGTCTTGCACCATTAGAGAGTTAAATCCTCAATTTAGAGTCTAAACAACTCTAGACACATTTCCTTGATTTAAGGAATTGGACGGAGAAAACACTATTCAAGATTCCAAGACTAGGAATCTTGAGTTCTAAAAAGGGATTTAAGTTTAATCTAAGCAGTTTTAGGTTCTAATTAACTTTAATAAATTATTTTGACTCTAGATTAATTAGGAAAATAAATTAATCTTCGTTTAGAGCCTAATATTGCTTAGGTTTGCTTAATTACGTCATTAAGCTTAAAAATACTATTCTAGGGGCAAAATCGTAATTTTGCACTAAAACTGCCCGGGACCACCGGGACTTGAACAGATACCTCTAGACACATGAAAACATGTTTGTGAACCTCTGGGGGAAGTTCCGGGCTCAAACGGCACCTTTACCCGCGTAAAACGCTATAGGGGTATTTTGGTCATTTTGACCAAATCATGAAAACGAAATTTTCGTTTCAAAGCATTCAAAGGCCATTCAATCCCCTTCAAACATTGAGTTGACCCCTTCGAGGATGACCGAGTTGGTTACCCTCGAGTTCGGTCAGAAATGACCTCAGGGGCATTTTGGTCATTTCCCTCGGACAGAGAAATCGGGGTGTTACATTACTCCCCTCCTTAAAAAGAATTTCGCCCTCGAAATTCGTTACCTTGGAAAAGCTCGGGATACTTGTCTTGCATTTCTGACTCTAGCTCCCATGTAAACTCTTCGGATTTGTCGCGTCCCCATGCTACCTTTACCAATGGAACAGACTTGTTCCTCAGCCGCTTGACTCCGCGGTCCACGATTCTCGTAGGGGGAAGATTGAAAGTTAGGTCGTCCCTTAACTGAACATGCTCTGGCTCTAAAACGTGGCTAGGGTCGGACTCATACTTCCTTAACTGAGAGACGTGAAAGACGTCATGAAGATTGGAAAGATTAGGGGGTAAGGCTATTTTGTAGGCAACTGTCCCTATCCTTTGGAGAATTTGGAAAGGGCCAAGGAATCGGGGGCTCAACTTTTTGACTTTCATGGCTCTCCCTATGCCTGTAGTGGGGGTAATCCTAAGGAACACATGTTCTCCCTCTTCGAACTCCAAGGGCTTGCGCCGCTTGTCCGCATAGCTCTTTTGTCTACTTTGAGCAGTGAGCATCCTATCCCGGATCCTCTTGATTTGTTCCGTCGTTTCCCTCACTACATCGGGTCCTAAGACATTTTGCTCCCCAGGCTCGTACCAACACAAAGGTGATTGGCACTTCCTTCCATACAACGCCTCGTACGGTGCCATACCGATGCTCGCGTGATAACTGTTGTTATACGCAAACTCGATCAAAGGCAAGTACTTATCCCAACTTCCCCTTTGGTCTAACACACAGGCTCTTAGCATATCCTCTAGGGTTTGGATCGTCCTTTCGGATTGTCCGTCTGTTTGTGGGTGGTAAGCAGTGCTTAAGCATAGCTTTGAACCAAACGCCTTTTGAAAGGCTCCCCAAAAACGCGACGTAAACCGCGGATCTCTATCCGAGATTATCGTCGACGGTACTCCATGCAATCTTACGATCTCTTGGATGTATAACTGAGCCAATCTATCTAAAGAGTATGTCACTCTAATAGGTAGAAAGTGTGCTGACTTGGTTAGTCGATCCACTATCACCCAAATAGCATCATGGCCAGCTTGGGTCTTAGGCAATCCCGTCACGAAATCCATAGATATGCATTCCCACTTCCACTCGGGGATTGACAGGGGTTGCAACAAACCTGAAGGTTTTTGGTGCTCGATTTTCGCCTTCTGACATACCAAGCACTTACTAACCCAGGCGACTACATCCTTCTTCATTCCGGGCCACCAAAACATCTTCTTCAAGTCTTGGTACATCTTGGTAACACCGGCATGAATGGTGAAATAGCTTTTGTGAGCCTCCTCCAAGATCTTTTCTCGGAGGTCACCATCTTGGGGTACGCAGATCCTTCCCTCAAATCTCCATATCCAATCCTCGCCTCTTTCAAAACCTTTCAACTTTCCCATTTAACAAAGATCTATGATCTCTTCGAACTCCTTATTCTCTCGTTGTGCTAACATGATTCTTTGCTTAAATCCACTTGTTACACTAAGATAGCACATCTTTATCCCTCTATCGGTTGCTGACATCCCTAGATTCATATCTCTAAACTTCTCTATCAACTCAACTTCTTTGATCATCATGTGGGACAGGTGTAACGACTTTCGGCTCAAGGCATCGGCGACTACATTAGCCTGCTGGTGGTAACTTAAACCGAAATCGTAGTCTTTGAGGAATTCCATCCACCTTCTTTGCCTCATGTTTAACTCCTTTTGATCAAAGAGGTACTTGAGACTCTTATGATCGGAGAAAACTTCAAACCTTACACCATACAAATGGTGTCTCCACATCTTTAAGGCAAACACTACGGCGGCTAATTCTAGGTCATGGGTGGGGTAGTTAGCCTCGTGAGGCTTGAGTTGTCATGATGCATAGGCTACCACTTGCCTATTTTGCATCAACACACACCCTAGTCCTTTGCCCGAAGCATCGCAATATACCTCGAAGGGTACATTGGGGCTAGGTAAGACTAAGACTGGGCTCGTGGTTAACCTTTCCTTAAGCTCTTGAAAACTCTTCTCACATTCGGGGCTCCACTCAAACGGGGCATTCTTCCTAGTGAGCTTGGTCAAGGGTAGGGCTAACTGGGAAAATCCTTTGATAAACCTACGGTAGTAGCTTGCTAAGCCCAAAAAGCTCCGTATTTCCGTTACGGTGGTCGGTCTATCCCAATTCATTACGGCTTCTACCTCACTAGGATCAACGGCTATGCCTCCTTTTGACACAACGTGCCCTAAAAACTTGACCTCCTCTAACCAAAATTCACACTTAGAGAGTTTTGCATACAGCTTTTTCTCCTTCAAAATTTCCAAAACTATCCTCAAATGACGCTCATGCTCCTCGTGGGTCTTCGAATAGATGAGTATATCATCTATGAAAACGACCACGAACTGATCTAAATAGGGTCTAAAGATCCTATTCATGTAATCCATAAATACTGCAGGAGCATTTGTCAATCCAAAAGACATCACCGCGAACTCAAAGTGTCCATACCGAGTTCTAAAGGCGATCTTTGGTATATCTTGATCTCTCACTCTAATTTGGTGGTATCCTGACCTTAGGTCGATCTTGGAAAACACTACCGCTCCTCTCAATTGGTCCATGAGATCATCAATCCTAGGCAAAGGGTATTTGTTTTTTACTGTCACAAGATTTAATTGCCTATAATCTATGCACAACCTCATACTCCCGTCCTTCTTTTTCACAAACAAGACCGGGGCTCCCCATGGTGAAGCACTAGGTCTTATGAAGCTTTTCTCTAAAAGTTCCTCAAGTTGGGTTTTAAGCTCGGCTAGTTCTAGGGCTGACATTCTATAGGCGGCGATGGAGATTGGTCCCGCTCCAGGAACCAACTCAATGGAGAACTCCACTTCTCGCTCGGGAGGGAACTCGGGTATATCTTCCGGAAACACCTCGGGATAGTCTCTCACTATAGGTATATTCTCTAAATTCTGCTCAAAGTGTACTTCGCTAGCGGCTAGGAGAACATATCCCTTAGTCTTTTTCCCACTACAGTGGACCTCTACGGTATTGAGATAAAGTCTCAAAGGTTGACTTATTTCACTAGGGGGAGAAGGAAAAATAACTGTTTTGGTGTCACAGTCTAACAATACACGGTTGGCGTGAAGCCAATCCATGCCAAGAACTACTCCTATACCTTTCATGGGTAAACAAATTAAATCCACAACATATGACCTATTTTCTGTGATGAGGTGACAATTTAGGCAACAATAACAAGTATTCACAGGATGATTTGTGGGGGTAGAGACAATAAGATCAAAAGGAAGTTTGGAAGTTTTCAAATTTAGAGCCTCGACACTAGCATAAGAAATAAAAGAATGTGTTGCACCAGAGTCATAAAGTACAGTTAAGGTTCTACCATCTATTTCGCACTTACCTTCTATGAGACCGTTGGATGTGTCCGCTTCGTCCACATTGAGGGTGAAGACCCTCCCTTGGTGTTGCGGCCTAGGGTTCTGATTTGCTGGCCCTCCGTTGTTGCATCTATTGGCGTAGTGGCTGGGCTTCCCACACTTGAAGCACACGTTTTGTCCAGCTAGGCAGGGACGGTTGCCATGATTTTTCCCGCACTGGGGGCATAGTATTGCCGGTGTAGGCCTAGCAAAGGTGGCGGGGGCTCCTTGGGGCGTCTTGTTCTTAGTCCCACTTGACCCTCCTTGGTTGTTTCGGGGGCCGCCTGACCTTCCTTGTCGGTTGTTGTTGTTGTTGTTGCGGTTGTTGTTGTTGTTCTGGAATTGTGGTCGGTATGGTTGCTTGGGTTGTTGGTGGAAGGGGGTTCTTTGTTGGTGTTGTGGTCTGAACCGTTGGTTTGGTAGGGATTATAGTGATTTCGGGATTGGTTTGGATATTGGGGCTTGAATTTTGGGGCTTGAGGTGCTAGCCCCTTGTTCCGTGCTGCCCTTGCAGCATTGATTTTCTTCTGTCCCTCTTCCATGATCCGGCACTTGTTGACTAGGGTTGGAAAGTCCCTAATCTCCATGTGCGCCCAAAGATAGTTGAGCTCACTGTTAGTCCGGCCTCATACTTGACGCACTTCCATACCTCGTCGGGGTTCCCTTGAAACACCCTAGAGAACTTGATCAGCTCCTCGAACTTCGCCGTGTACTGGGCGACAGTAGACCCTCCTTGGGTTAGTTGCATGAACTCGATGTCCTTCGCATTCCTCACCGATTCCGGAAAGTACTTCTCATAGAAGTAGGTCTTGAACAGCTCCCAGTTGACAGCAGTACCAGAAGCTTCTAGCAGTCTTCGGGTGCCGGTCCACCAAAACTCGGCATCCGATTCCATCATATAGGCCGCAAAGGTGACCTTCTGCTCCTTCGAGCAAGTCACCACAGAGTAGATCTTTTCCATGTTTTTGATCCACTCATCAGCTTGGTCGGGGTCCATGGCTCCTCGGAAGGTTGGCGGGTTCGCCTTGCGAAACTCACCAAACCTCGCTTGCTCGACCATCTCAGCAGTAGGGGGAGCACGTCCGGTGTCCCCTTGTTGGTTCATCCTCTCGAACATTCGTTCCATGGCTCTTGCCATGTCACGAACAGCAGCAGCAGTGGCATCGCTTTGGTCCCCCTCGGTCGGGGTCCTAGGTTGTCTCCTTGGTGCCATTGGTCCTTAAACACATGAGACAATAAACACTGAGGTGATCAGGCTCAATATTCCATGTAAAATGAGCTAGTTACCATGGCACACGCAAGTAGACAAGGGTCATGAACTTCTACCCTATAGCTTATCTCTAGTTAAGCTCTACGCATGACATAGCTATCGTACTACGCTTTAGAAAGCATAGTCAGTCCAATCCTCAGGCTCCATGAGAACGAAAGCGGTCTCATACCATAATGTAACATCCTAACTTTTAAGCCAATACTCTAGAACATATTTATGTAAATCATTAGTCACATTGCTTCATAGTTCTCATTTAACTTTGAATTACTTAGCGAAAAATACGGGTAATTTTTTTTTCGAAATAAAAGTGAGAGCCGCGTGATGCGATAAGCGGTACACCATGTAAAGTGAAACAATTATCTCACAACAGCATAACATAAGACACAACATGAGTAACACTGAAGATCATCTCATATATATATAATTTGCCCACTTATAAGTGCGGGACTTTAGTTTAGTACAAGGGAAATGCATAAGAGAAAATACAACATAAAACATGAACATAATGTACTGCGCTACCGAAGTGGACCTAATAGGATAACCTCTAAACAAAAGAAGGTTTATCCCCATCTAAGTGGTGTGTGCTCTAACCGGGTACTCCATCGGTCGATCGGCACCTCCTACTGACGTCCGTCTCGTGAACGAGGCAAGTATCCGGGAAACTGTGCGAGTTCCTCGGGCGTAAAGAGGCGGAACGGGGATCGAGAGTGACCCCCGCGGTGTGCCGCATCTCCGGTCGTCGTGCAAGTCGGGTGAGTCACGGTATCCTCACCGCCTCCTCATCAATGGTGGAGAGGCGAGCTCTCGCTATACGGATGAGTAGGCGGGTCCTCGGACGGGTCGGTCTCCGAGAAGTAGGTCCGGGGCATGTAATCGGGATGGTCTCGCATGGCTAAGGCGGCGGTGTGCATGCGGAGCACTCTCTCGTCATGCGTCTGGCGCCGCGCTCAAAAACCGCTAAATCGTCGCCATAGGGTGCGGTCGGGGAGAAGCGATGGGTGTGCACGGATGAAGCGAAGGGCGCCCTACGTACATGAAAACCCGCACCGTGCACTGCCCCTCAAAATGGTACGACCCGTGAGCCGGGTCATAGTGCACCTCCCATGTCGGGGTGTCCACGAACACTACGAACGTCGCCATCTGAAGACGTGACGGAAAGAAAGAGATAGAGGGAGTGAGAATCTTGCTAAAGAATCTCTGTAGGGTCTCCTACTACCTAGGTGTCATCATCTACGTCCTCAGGAACCTTGGATTTATTTATACAAAATGACTGAGCATGTATTAGGTTCATTTTAAACTTTAAAATATATTTTAGCCAAGGTCCATCCATTTTAGGATGATCTTAATGTCATGGATGCAACATAATAGAGAATGTATGCATGGCACTACCTAATGTACATACATAAAACATAACATCAAGCATCATCATTCTTGGTGGCATAAAGTGGCAATAGTAACATTCATATGGGACAAAACTTAGTGACATAATCATAATCATGAAACTTCTCTTCCTCATGGGCCACCCTAAAAGACAATCGAATCGGGGTGCTCGGCCGAACCGGTGTCACCCGAGCGTGTCATACATCTAGGTTATGAGCTCATACCTTAACTAGTCGTCACTAGTTCTTACTTACCACTTAACGATAAGCGTATCATAAATCCCGACTATCTGAGTGCTGGGTTGGGGCAAAACTCTTAGGGTGCTCGGCCGAACCGGTGTCAGCTAAGAGTGTAAAATGGTACCGATGTCACATGAGTTCTATGGAGGTGCTCCGGCGAACCGGTGTCATCCTAGAACCCATCTTAGTACCTTAATTTTCAAAATCTCTTTAAATCCCCAAATTTGTCGGAAATTCGGCCTAAACGGTCATTACAATCAATTTCCTTCCAAATTTGCTTTATGCCACATAAACATATAATCTCATAAATTCCTCATATGAATAACATCATCATCATTAGAATACTTCATGCATCATCATAAATCATCCAAACGCTTACCCTTACGGTAGCTTATGCTTTGACCCTTACGGGTCTTAATCTTGAGATATAGTTCTCTACATCCGCTGCTCATATTTTAAGCACCTAAGGCTCATAATTAAACATCATTCATAATCCTCTCATTTTACTTTTAAAATCTGAATAGCAGAGGACAAGTTCTCTAACTTGTATTTACGAGGGTTCTAGAACTTACGTTTTAGACCCTTTCTCGGTTCCGTTTTACTTGAAAGCTATGTATTAAATCTAACTCAATTATGAGGCATTCCTATGCTTAAGGACTAATTATTAACCATGTTTACCATGTTGTAAGGGTGCTGGACCGAATCCAGAAAATTAAATGTTCTAAGAGTTCTACATTTGCATTTTTACGGTTTTCTAGTTACTAGTTTCCTCATAGGTGCTAGAATTCAATTCTAACTCAAATGATACCAAGTTTTTCATGTCTAAACAATCTAAATCTGATTATGTCCCCATTAGAACAGTTTGGAAAAGTTCCATAAACAAATGGGTCAAAACTATGTTAAATTCTAGCTTTACGGTATTTCTAGTTAGCTAGTTTCTTACCTATCATGCATAGGATCGCTTCTACATCATCATATGATATTTTCACACATTCCAACACATTAAAATATCATCATACAGCATCACATTCATCACATCAGAACCGAAAACATCTTGCCTCAATAAGAGAATTAAATTGACATTTCTAGGTACATAAGTTAACTAGTTTCTCTTGGAATCATTCTAGAACTTCTAAAACTCTTTGCAAAACATTTTAATTCCTCAAGAGGCTAAGTGAAGCCTGAGGTTAAAGACCAAAATTTATTTCATCTCCTAAAAGATAATAAAATCACAACTTGTGATGACATAACCTTATAAAGATTTGTAAGGCTTTAAGGAAAACTTAAAACATAGACTATTGGTCCTAGTAGCTAGATGAAAACTCATTGCAAGTCCATCATCACTACTTGGCCGAAATTATGCATTCAAGGTATACATTCACATTTAACTTTATCTTGGAATGAAATAGGCAAGTCTTTGAGCTCTAGGTTCTTAAGTTACGACATAAACTAAACATGCTCATGCTTTTCATTTTTAATCTTGCTTACAAATTAAAATGATGACATAAATTAAATATGCAAGACATAAACGTATCGTGCAAGCTTGAAAGTAAATATCTGAAGCTTATAATCTTAAACGTCACAGGCTTGAAAGTAAATGTGCAAGATTCAATTCTTTATTTTAGTGCTCTTGGCCCAACAACAATCGACTTTAAGGCCGAAATAGATAGGCATTCGAGAAATTAATTAGGTGATGATGCAAGTTCAATTCTTTATTTTAGTGCTCTAGGCCCAACAACAATCGACTTTAAGGCCGAAATAGAAAAGCTTTGAGAATTAAATTAAGTGATGGTACAAGTTCCATTTTAATCTTTATGTTCTTAGGTGATAGCTTGAAAGTAAAATGCATAGCAAGAATGTAAATATGAGTGCAAGCATAAAATAAATTATGCAAGTTCATTTTATCTCTCTAGAGCTCTTAGCAAGACTTTAAAGGAACTTAAACCTCAACCCAAACTCATCGAACCAAGACAAAGTAAAAGTCTAGAGTTCTTAGAACTCAACATAACATATTTAGAAAATCAAACATTTTGCATGTAAGAGGAAAGGTAATGGCCGAAACTTCAAGGAAAGAAAAGAAATATTTGAAACTCTAGAATCCATGATCTTAGTGATATATTAACACCAACATCATGAGACCTCATCATTAAGTTCATAGAGTCATTTTAAAACATTATCAAAGTTAAAGTTCTCAAGAGTTGAAGAAAGGAAAAAACTAGAAACACTTTTGCTCAAGAACAAAGATCAAGCTCTAGAGTTTGTTTCAAGTGATGAACATCATCATGAAACTCTCATCATCAAGCTCTCATTTCTTTGAACTCCAAAGGCCCATGGCGAAACATAAAGAGGAATGAGGAGAAGAAAAGAAGTTCTAAAAGGAATCAAGAGAAACTATGAACATAAAGCTTGAAACAAGAACTTTAAAGAAAGAATACATGAAAGAAAATCCCTACTTGGTGTGATGAACTTGAAGATGGAAGAAGAAGATGAAGAAGATGGAGAACTTGAAGAACTCCAAGAACTTGAAGAACACAAAGACTTTGAGAGAAAAAGAAAAGCTTTGAGTGTTTCCTAAACTTGGCAAATGATCTAAAAGTGGTGCAAGCTCCTCAAGGCATTCTATTTATAGAGAATTGAAACAAATGGAGGGAGCTCATGGAGGAGGAGGTTTCGGCCATGAGGTGCAGATTGGAGGCATTCCATGAGTTCCATGAGGTGAGATAATGTGTTCTTGAGGAATGGTGAGGTATGACTTAAGGTATGGTGAGGTATGGTTCAAGGTATGGCCTCAAGCATGGTTCTTTGAGTGAGAAAATAATTAAACATGTGGTCAATGGGAAGGGATGTGGCCGAAATGCATCAGCCCATGGGGAGGATTAGTTTGCATTTTAATTGCGGTTTAGAGTTGTGTTTAGGTGTATCTTTGATTATGCTTAAGATTAGGAATTTGTAAGAAAGTGTTTAGGTAAGGTAAATGGGTAATTAAGGTGGTCTAGACATAATTAAGGAGTGGTCTTGCACCATTAGAGAGTTAAATCCTCAATTTAGAGTCTAAACAACTCTAGACACATTTCCTTGATTTAAGGAATTGGAGAGAGAAAACACTATTCAAGATTCCAAGACTAGGAATCTTGAGTTCTAAAAAGGGATTTAAGTTTAATCTAAGCAATTTTAGGTTCTAATTAACTTTAATAAATTATTTTGACTCTAGATTAATTATGGAAATAAATTAATCTTCGTTTAGAGCCTAATATTGCTTAGGTTTGCTTAATTACGTCATTAAGCTTAAAAACACTATTCTAGGGGCAAAATCGTAATTTTACACTAAAACTGCCCGGGACCACCGGGACTTGAACAGATACCTCTAGACACATGAAAACATGTTTGTGAACCTCTAGGGGAAGTTCCGGGCTCAAACGGCACCTTTACCCGCGTAAAACGCTATAGGGGTATTTTGGTCATTTTGACCAGCTATGAAACGAAATTTTCGTTTCCGAAAGCATTCAAAGGCCATTCAATCCCCTTCAAACATTGAGTTGACCCTTCGAGGATGACCGAGTTGGTTACCCTCGAGTTCGGGTCAGGAAATGACCTCAGGGGCATTTTGGTCATTTCCCTCGGACAGAGAAATCGGGGTGTTACATGATGTGATAAGATTCCTTGCTAATAAAGGTGAATTTTCACTAATTGAGCAAGACAATTCTTTAATCCTGTCTTGCATGGTCTTAATTACTTGTTTTCTAGCTCAAACACTCATTTACCTAATCCTAACCAAATGCCTAATCAAACTTACCTCTAAACACAACTTCTAACACAAAAGAAATAAAAATATCTCCTCCCCCCATGCTTTCCTCATGGCCGGCCACTACATAGGCCATACCCCTTATGTGTAGTTTTTTTTTTATTTAACATACAAACACCCACAAACATTCATTTCCTTCCATCCATTTTTTTGGCCAAAGCTTTGTGTCTAAAACGAGCTCTCAAATTCCCTCTTCTCTCACTTCTCAAAGATTTCTTTTTCTTCGTCCACCACCACAAGAACCACCACTCACTACCACCCCTCAACCTCAAACAACCACAAACCACCCTCAAGGAACATAACCTTCCCATCTTTGAAGATAAGAACTCAAGAAAAAATTTCCTTCCTTTTCTTCCTCCTTTGGCCGAAACCTCTCTTGAACTCGAGAGAGATTTTTTCTTCTCATTTTCTTGTACAAGACCAAGCTCTTTCTTTGCAACAAGATACTACCTTTGGTAGGGATTTTTGTCTAGGGTTTTTCTCTTTTTCCTTGGCTATTTTGGATTTGAATGAATGATTAAATGTTGGTTCTCTTCTTTCCTTCTTTTTTTGGTTTCAAGCTTCTCTTTTTTCTTTCCTTTCCTTTTCAGCCTTGTTAGCCTTTGATTTCAACAATCATGGTATGATGATGAGGATCTTTGATGCTGGTTGTGATACCATCATTTGTTTGACCTCTAAAGCTCAAGATTTCATTTTTGATTTTTAAGAGTTCATAGCAAGTGAAAATGTCATTTAGTTTTCTTTGCTTGTTTTTCCTTTGAGCTCGATGGTGAGCCTAAGGAAACAAAGTTCTTAGAACCATAATGATGAGAGACTCTAAAGTTCATTTCTATTTGTTAAGATTGTATGGGATTGAAAGTATGATTCCTTAAAGTCTTGAAATGAGCTCTAGTAAGATGTAAAAATGGACTCGCATCATATTTATATTTCAAGCTCTTGCGTCTCATGTTTATATTTCAATGCCTTGCACCTCATATTTATTTTCAAGTTATCACTCTAAATCTTGAAGACTAAAGAAATGAACTTGCATTCTCATGTTTAAAGTTCAAGTTTTGCATTTCATATTTATGTTTCAAGTTTTCACCTAAAGCTTCAAAGCCTTAAAAATAAACTTGCATTCCCATATTTATATTTCAAGTCTTGCACATCATATTTACTTTTCCAAGCTATCACTTCTTAATGATAAAGACTAAAATGAGATTGCATATCACGTTTATTTTCTTGCCATCACCTAAATCTCTAGATCTCAAAGACTTGCCCTTGTATCTTAAATGGAAGTTTTAGTCATGGTTACCTCTCTTGAAGGTATTTTCAGCCATGACAAGTGTTGTTGGTCTTGAAAATGAAATTTTTTTTTATCCTAAGGTTCAAAACTTGTGTCAATAATCCCTTTGTTTATTTTTGAAGAAAACTAGTTATTAGAAATGCTTGATCTTGCAACTTTTCAATGCTATTAGAAGTTAAATTATGGCTACTGATTTGATTCTTTTGATCCTGTTATATGCTGTTTGGAATGGTTTGGAGGTGTAAAAATTACTAGTAATTGTTGTGAAAATCATCCTTGGCACCTTAGGTAAAAACTAGCAACTAGAAACACATAAAATTGTAATTTTGGAAGCTTTTGACAACTCCATTTTCAGTTACTGCCCAAACTATTTCAGTACTGTATGGTGTTGTTTGGGATTGTTTAAGTGTGTAAAATTTATTAATAATTAGTGTAATAATTATTTTTAGCGTTTGGGGAAAGAGTAGTAACTAGAAAGGATCAAAAATATGATTTCTAAAACCCTTAAGGATAAAAATTATGGATTCTATTTCAGCAAGTCATAATTCTGTAAAAAGATGGTTAGCAATTAGTAAATGTGTAGGAATCACACATAACTGGTATAGGAATTAATTTTAGCATCTTAGGAAAAGCCGGTAACGAGAAAGGGTAAAAAAGGTAACTCCTAGAACCCCGAAACGGTTTAGTTTTAGTGCTGTCCAAACTTTATAGCCTTGATTAGTAATATCCATGAGGCTAAAAATCAGTTGGAATCATGGTAATTGATCTCTTAGAAAAATAATTACTAATGTTAGGTTAACCCGAATCATAGTTTCGACCTGTTTAAGGGCTAATGAGTGAATACCGATAACTTGAGCATGGCTATGTGAAAAATATCTGTGATGATCTTTAGTACCTCATATATGTGTATATACACCCTATTGAATATAGCATATGCATTGGCTGAGTCTGGTCCTTGATTCCGGCATACTGGTAGCAGCATGTTTACCTTTAATAAAATGTTGATGATGGCATGCTTATGTGAATTTGCAATTATGATTGAGATATTTGAGGATGCATAGTTGATATGTTTTATGAGCATAACAAGTTAATTGATGAATTATGGTGATGTGATTATATGCTCATGTTTGCATCATTAAACAGCTAAGTTTAAGGTAATATAAAACACATGGAAATGATCCTCTAGACTCCCCGAATTACTGGTTTTGAGAGGTGATCCAATAAGGTGATCCTTTGGACTCCCTGAATTAAAGGTTATGAAAAGTGATCCTATGCCCCCTATTCCGCACTCTGGGAGTCGAGAATTAGCTTATCTAGAGGATAAGTGTAGGCTAGTGACAAATAGTGAAGTATGAGCTCATAACCTAGAAATCTCTGAAAAGAGAATTATAGGGTGGCCCCCAAGGATAAGAGAATGAGAAGCTTAAGTCACCTAGAAGATTAATGAGAAAAAGATCATGTTATAGAGCTTTTACATCCTTTACTTATGACATTGATTATGGCATTGGTTATTTATTCATAGTATATCATGTTGCATCCTTGCATCAAGACACATGCTAAAATAGACTAGCCTCAGATTAATAATATTTGGAACTAATTAATTGGACCTTGCATACTTGCCCATTATTTAATAATGAAACTTGAGGTTCCGAAGGACATAGATGATAACACTAGTTAGGAGGTGAGAGCCCTACTAGGATTCTGTTATAAGTTTCTCATCCCTTCTTTCTTTCCATCCCGTCTTCAAAGGATGATGACATTATTCACCACTTACGAGATGCACTATGACGCCATCCATCGGTCATATCACTTTGTGGGTCATTGTGCTATTCGCCTTTTGTGTTCATGGATTGTCCTTTTGCCTATCTGGACTCCAGCTTTTGATTTTCTCCTGCTTCTACTTTGGGTGATAACCTCGCCTTCGATCGTGCTCGTCTTCATGAGGAGAGGACCTGCCGCACCCATCCTGCCATTTCTTCCATCCACGATTTCCCGGAGTATGTTCCTCGATCATCCATGATGGACTTTCAGTACGACCCGTCTGAGGACTCGGCTACTCAGTGCCCTTCGGAGGGTTCCGCACCTACAGAGTGGGCACATCAGTCATATCACTTTGTGAGCTACGCAACTTAAAGAAACTACATCGCTCGATATGCCAACAAGCCAATAAGAAAATCGTGCGATGTAATTTCTTTAAGTTGCGCCGCTCACGTTTTCGTGTTAAGTTTCCACAAAAAAAAATTTATCCATATTTTCGCTAAGTATTTTTTAACAACCTAAAGTTAAGAACTGAAACAAAAAGTAATAAGTAATAATTAACTTAAATGCGTTCTAGGCGTATTGGGTTAAATATTAAGGTGTTACACTTTGGTATCAGAGCAGTTCGGTTCTCACAGAGCTTGAGGAATGGACTAACTATCCTTCTTTTGCATAATACGATAGAGATGTCATGAGTAGTTGCCTTATCAATAGGATAAGTTTTAGGATAAAGACGCATGATTGCTGTATGTGAACATGTCATGGTAACTAGCTCACTTTACATGAAGTATTGAGCTTGATCACCTCAGTGTTTGCTATTTTGTGTGCCTAGGAACCAATGGTGCGACCACGATAGGCCAGGGCTTTAAGTCTGAATGATAAGGATAATGAGATTGCTGAAGTTCTTCGAGACGTGGTTAGGACCATGCGGATGATGTTCAAACGGATGGGGCAACAGGCAATGCTGGCCATGGTCCCAATGCTGTTAAGGATCTCGAGCATGCCATATTCGGGGAATTTCGAAGGGCGAACCTTCAATCGTTTCGAGGAGCTCTAAAACCAAACATCGCCGACGAGTGGATCAAGTACATGAAAAAGATCTTCTTAGTGATCACATGTATAGAGGAGCAGAAAGTGACCTTCGCCACCTACATGCTAGAGGCAGACACTGAGTTCTGGTGGATCGACACCCAAGGGTTGCTAAAGGCGTCTGGCACACCAATTGACTAGAAGGTGTGCAAAGCCCACTTCTACGAGAAGTACTTCCTGGAGTCTGTAAGGAATGCTGAGGACATCGAGTTTATGTAATTGGCGCAAGGAGGCATGAGCATCGTGCAATACACCGCAAAGTTTGAGGAGCTGAGCAATTTTTGTAGAGTATTTCAAGGGAACCTCGACGAGGTGTGGAAGTGTGTCAAGTATGAAGCCGGACTGAAGCCGAAGATTAACATCACTGTCGCACACTTGGAGATTAGGGATTTCCCAACCCTAGTCAAAAAAGTGCCATATTATCGAGGATGGCTAGAAGAAGCTGAGTGCACCAAGAGCAGACAACTTCGCCAAGAGGCTAGCACCGCAAGCCCAAGGTTTAAGTCTCTAATCAGACCATAGCAGGCCGCAGTTCAGATCGCAGTTCAAACCACTTGGCCTCAGTAGGGAGTATCATCAAGGGGGATCAAGTGATCCCAAAGGTAAGGCACCTCTGAGGGCTCCGACTGCACCTCCAAGACCTGCACCTGTCGCTGTATGCCCAAAGTATGGGAAACCACATGGAGATCGACCCTATTGGTTGGGCCAAGGGGTTTGCTACAAGTACAAAAAACCCGGCCACTATGCACGGGAATTCCTAGAGAGGAACCTGATGGCCCCAAACCCTAAGCCACAATGCCAAAGGAGAGTCTTTACCCTCAGTGCTGAAGGCTCGACGAAGTTCGAGAACCTCATAAGAGGTAAGTACGAAATGAATGGTAGAACCTTAGTTATACTGTTTGATTATGGTGCAACTCATTCATTCATATCACATGCTAGTGTTGAGTCTTTAAAATTTCCTGTGTCAGAACTTCCTTTTGGCCCTACTTTTCCTACCCCCATTGGAAAACCTGTTAGGACTTGTAGATGTTGTTTGAGTTGTTATTTTATTGTTAAAAATAGACTTTTTGTTGTAGATTTAGTTTGTTTACTTATGCAAGGATTAGACATGATTCTCGACATGGATTGGCTTTATGCTAACCGTGTAATATTGAACTGTTATACCAAGTCTGTCATTTTTCTTCCCATCCCTAGAGAGTCTAGTAGATCCCTAAACCTTTACATAAATGCTGTAGAAGTCAACTGTTATGGGGAGATAAGTAAAGGATATGTTCTCTTAGCCGCTAGTGATGTAGACTTTGAGTAGAATTTTGATGAGATACCTATTGTAAGAGATTATCTAGAGGTATTTCCAGACGAGATACCTGAGTTCTCTTCAATGAGAGAAGTGGAATTCTCTATAGAGTTGGTTCAAGGAATAGGACCTATATCCATTGTACCCTATAAGATGTCCCCGTTGGCACTAATCGAGTTAAAAACCTAGTTGGTGGAGCTATCAGAGAAAAAGTTTTTGAGGCCTAGTACATCACCATGGGGAGCCCCAATGTTGTTTGTTAAAAAGAAGGATAGGAGTATGAGGTTGTGTGTGGATTATAGGTAGTTGAACCTAGTGATAGTAAAGAATAAATACCCTTTGCCTAGAATTGATGACCTGATGGATCAGTTGAGGGGAGCAGTTATGTTTTCAAAGATTGACTTGAGGTCAGGATATCACCAGATCAGAGTGAGGAATGAGGACATACCCAAGACTGCTTCTAGATGAGAGGCAGACACATTATGTCTATGAATTAGAGGCAGACATATGTCACAAGTATATGTGATTAGCTAAGCTTAGGTCGAGTATGATATGAATTAGAGCTTAAGCTAAAAACAAAATATGAAGCATGATAAAAGGATGCATCAGAACATATGACGTAATAAAGATTTAAACGAGAGACATTATGACTAAAGAAGATCATGATAAATTTTTTTAAAAAAAATTGTTGTTCAAAGAAGTACAAAGGAAAACATGCTAAAACAAAATTTTCTAGGCTCCCCGCAATGTATATTTTCCCTGAGTCCTTGGTAGCATATCCTTTATATCAGCATAGCTCCCCCTGAATCCTTAAGGTACAAGATTTTGTTCAATCTTCACTTCTCCCCCTTTTGGCATCATCAAAAAAGAGATGTGCCAGGAAACGCATGCTGCATCCATTGGAACATCTGGAGTTGAAGATCCTCCATTTGTCTCAATTGAGCACCATGAGCAGCCAAAGCAGTTTCAAAACTATCCTATCTAGAGGAAATTTCTCTCAGATTTCTCAAGATGACCTAATAGTGGGAAGATGCCATTGAGGGTGGAGGTGGCAGATGACTAGGAGCAGGAGTAACCTTTGGTGATAGCTTTAAAGGAGGTGTAGGAATGTCAAGTGGTACCGTCTTCCCTAATTGAGGTAATCCAATCCTAGAATCATCTTGTACAGTAGGTGGAGGTAATGAAGGTCTTTCAGGAGCTTTGGTAGGAGTGGCAGTATAGAAACTAAAATAGGAGAGGCAGGAGAGGGCTTGGCAACAACAACAACTAGCATTTGGTTCAAAGAAGAAGCAGAGACAGCAACATCTTCCCTTAAAGAAGTTTCAAGAGTTCTAGCAGTTTCTTCTTCCACTTGAGTGATGCGGATACAAAGAGGAGGTTGAGACATCATAAGAATAATTTCCATTTGAGGTTTAGATGCTTCTTCTTTAAGTTCTTCCACAATTGGTTCCATATTGGAAAATAACTCATTGATAAAGAAGTGTAGTCCATCCATCTCCTTTTCTTTTAATTTTTGCTTTTGTTCCTCAGACTTCGACGTGATTTCCAGGACTTGGCTGACAGTCATGAAGTCCTCAGATACATGAAAAGCTAACTCCTCTGAAACTATAAGAGCAGGACCAGAGGTATACCCATATTGTTGACCCATAGGTTGAGACAGAAATTGCCCTTCTGTTGCTTGAGCCTTGAATTCCTTCAACTTTCTGCCTTTTTCTTGATTCCTCAACCTTCATTTTCTCTTGTAGAATCCTTTGCTCCTTAAGAAAAAGGTTAGCCTCTTCATCCTTATCAAAAGGTTCTGCTTCTTTGGTTGCTACAACAGTATACTCTGCTTCACTCATATCCTTCAAATTGAGCGCAGCTCCTTGAACAGCTTTAGGCAAAGACTGTGTCTCCTTTTCTTGAATTTTCTTTCGGATAGGGAGCTTGTCTAGTCTGCCTTGAGGAAGCTCGCTTTTTGAGGCTTCTCCTTCTTTATCATGCTGTTGTTATGTCCTTGAAGGCATTTGTTTCTTGGTTGATTTGCTCTTCCCTTTTTGAAGAAGTTTTGATATAGCCTCCTCAGACTCTCTTCCAGAGGATGTCTCTTCTTCTTCATCTGATCTTTCTAGGCTACTTTTAGAGAGAATGATGACTCTCTTAGCTTTTCTTTTCTTCTGACTTTCTTTTTCCTTCTTCCTCTTGGTAGTTTTTTTTTTTGGTTTTGTTTCCTCAACTAGATGGCTTGATTTCTGTGAACTTATTATCATAGGAAGTGACCGAATATTTTTCTTAGACTTGAAGAAATTTATGATGTAGTCAGTTCCAGGCACACACTCAAACCATTCTTTAGCAAGAAGGTACCAGGAGTATTGAAAGATTTTTGTCAGCAGCATTCCATAGGGTATAGCTGCAGTTCTTCTCTTATCTTTGGTAATGGCACTGAGCATGTAGTCCATTTTCTATCTAAGCATATTCACTTTTCGTTTACTTATTAGACAGAAAAGTAACATACAGTCCATCCTTATTAGAACATCAGTGCTTCCTCTCCTAAGAAAAATAATGAATTGAACAACAGAGAATAATTTTCTTGCTATAGAGCTAAATAGGTCAGTGGTAATATTACTATATCTATGTCTTGTAGAATCAGTGAGGCATTGCGATACTTCCTCAGCACTCACCCTAAGAGAGTTTTCCCAGTCTTCTCGGGCAAGACAAGTGACTCCAGCATTAGGTGCCCTAATAACAGGTGCCAAGTCTGACAGTTCAATCTCCATAAAAACATCTCTAATTGTAGTGAAGAGAGTGGTCTGGTTTTTTCCCTCTAGACAACTATAGAAGACAATTACTATTCCTGGAAAGACTCTATCTGAGATATCCAGAAAGTATTCCCATTTTTGAAAAGAGAATTCTTCCCTGAGAATTTGAACTTAGTTCAATAAGTCATTGCTTAGCCTCTTTCTAGGAGCAATGGTCCTTCGGGAGAAGTCTTCTTCATATGCCTTTTCCATATGTGGCTCATTATACATGAGAAAAGCTCCTCATCTTGATGTATCCTTTTCTATCTCTTGTCCTTTAGCTATAAGGGAGATTCACGAAGAAGAAGGAAGGTGAGTTAGGGTTTGATAAAGCTAGAAAGTAAAAATAGATGAGATGGAGCAAAGGGATAAGAGAATAGAAGCAGTTGCAGAAGCTGTATTATGTGATGATGTAGAGGGGATTTCAAGAGAGCAATGGCCAGAGGTGATTCAGTGTTTAAGGTTAGGAGGATGAGAGAAGGAAACTTGCTTCAGAAGATGAAGGTGAGAGTTAAGGTGAAATGTGGGGGTTTAAAGGGATTTGACATGGCTGAAGGTGAGGCAACGTGGAGGGAGAAACTCTGACAAAAAAAAATCCCACCTTTTTGTCTTTCTTTTAGAAAAAGAGTCTTTAGACTTTTGAACTTACTTTCTAAAGAAATTACTTTCTGAGGCGTTAAGATTTACTTCCTTACTGACAAAGGAACTTTAGTAATTAATCCCAAATTCTTCTTCTAGCTTTGAGTATAATGTCTTTATAAAAATCATCATGCTCTGAGCTTCTTTCTTACCCAACCAAGTTTCTTCTTAGCACTTCTTCTTTCTGGTCCATCCTTCTTCAACCTGAGCAACCTTATTTCTTTCTATTCTAGCAAACTGACATATCATACCTCACAGATAACTGTGGCCTTGTATACTGAATTCTGGTATTCTTGTACATTGATAAGCATAAACTTTAGGAGGATATGTACCTTGATGAAATATGATTGCTTTGCTTGATCTTCAGAAGCAAGTAGTGAAGAGAGACCACCCAGAGAGTTTTCATGCAGTAATGTTTGTGCATAAGAAAAACTTAAATACTTTTCAAAGACAGAAACAACCAAGAGATCCTTAGTTATAGATATTGTGAATATATCTTGACACAAAATCTTCAGTACACATGTCTATTTACTAAGCATCTTTATTTTTATAAGCAAAAGATATTTTTCACAAACATACTTAAATAAGATGTGTTGATCAGATTCTTTTAAAGATAGATACTGTAACGCCCCAATTTTTACTGTAATTTTTACTGTCATTAGAAATTACTCAATTACTGAATTACCGTAGGTAATTATTACATAAGATTTGAGGCCGAACAATCCTCAATAAAGGAATATAACATTAGAAGAGAGGTTAGGAACGATTCATGCGAGAGTCGCAAATCCGAATTTCAGACGTATAAAATGACCAAAATGTCCCTGAAGTTATTTTACTCAGAAAATGAGGATTGTGGGCCCCACATATTCTCAAGGGGATGTTTTGAGAATAATAAGGGATTGTTTGTGTTATGTGTGTTAATAGAGCAGAAGAATCACAATTTTGAGTTCGACCTTGCGAAAGACCAAACGCCTCCTGTGGTCGTTTAACTCCGATGTGCGTGCCGACTGAGCCCGAACCTCACTAAAATGTTTTAAAATGTGTTTTTAAGCCATGATTAACCATTGGTTAAGCTCGGGTGGCCTTGGGCAGTTTTTAAGTGAAAGTACGATTTTGCCCTGCTTTTGGGCGCTTTTAATTTCGGGATTTTCGATTCATATACCAAACCTAAGCAATATTAGGCTCAAATTAAAGCTTATTAAATTCTAAATATTAATCTAGATTCAAAATTATGTATTTAGATTGATTAGAACCCAAAATTGCTCAAAAACACCCAAATTGCTTACTAATTCACTTAAGCCCTTAACGGTAAATTCTCTAAATTACATGAATACCTTGCCTACACCTAAATAATGCATGGAACACACAAATTTCACTTCTTTGGGCTGTAATGCACGAAATTATTGATGCCATTATGCAGCTGAATTATTTCCAAAAGTTGCACTAAAACAAAATGCCAAAATGTCACCATAAGAGACATAATTCCTTAATTTCATACAACTTTGTCTAAAATGATTTTTCCTCCATTATTACTCCTGAAAAATTCTGACAACTACCTCCTCATTTTGGCCAATTAGAAGCCTCAAAATCTTCTATAAATAGGCTTGCTTGAGTGGTCTTGGAATGCTTGGTTCATAACTAGTTTTTAGGAGCACCAAAAACTTTCTTTCTTCTTCCTCTTTGGCTGAATTCTTTCTTCAATTTTTTCAAAGAGATTTTGTGTCATTTCACTTCAAGAAATCAAGTTCTCTTCCTCTTCTTCAACTCAGATTAGGTAGGGAGTAGTTTCTAAATTTATTTCTATGCTTTGAGGAGTTGTGTTTTTAGCTCAAAATGATGAAATTATGAACTTGCCTTAGCTTTTCATTTTGGTTTTCCTCTTCAATTTTCTTTAACCAATTCAACCATATGGCCTAGGTGGAACTAAGATGATGGCTTGATGATGAGGACCTTGAGGGTGGGTTGTAAATCCATCACAAGTTAGGCCTCTAAAGCTTGAAAATTCAACTTGATGCAAAACCTTAAAGAATAATGCTTTATGATGCTAAAACAAAGATTTTTAGTTTAGAACTTGAAAGATGTATTTTTTTCCTTTTATGTTTTATTTCTTGTTAAGATATGTATTGGGTTGAATTTATAATTCTTTTAAAGTCTTGAAGGAGCTCTAGTAAAGAAACGAAATGAATTTGCATCCATGATTAAGTTTATGCTTTGCATAACCATGTTTACCTTCTATGTCATCACTAAATTTTCAAGAATGAATAAATGAACTTGCATTTCTCATGTTTAAATTCCAAGCTTGTATTTCATGTTTATGTTTCAAGTCATCACTTAATCTTTCAAGATAATTAAGAGGTTGCATCTCATATTTAATTTATGCTCTCACTATATTTTATAATGGCTAAAAGAATCAACGCATGACATGTTTATTTTATGCCATCACCTAAAGATCCTAGAGCTTAAAGACTTGCCCATGTATCACAAGCAAAGAAATATGATTATTGGAGTTAAAGAATTTATTCTTTAAAAAGTCTTGAGATTGGAGCTTAAAAAGATGTAATAATAATTCTCTTCTCCCTCTCTTGGTCTGCGGACTACCGCTCAGGTTTCTTAATATTCTCTTCTCCTCTCTGGTCCGTGACTACCGCCGCTCCAGTTTCTTAATATTCTCTTCTCCCTCTACTGGTCCTGTGTGGATTACCGCTGCTCCAGTTTCTTGTATCATGTTTATATTTCAAGTTCTTGCATCATGTTTAATTTTCAAGTCATCACCTTAAATCTTAAAGATAAAGAAATGGAATTGCATATCATGTTTATAATTCCAAGCTATCACCTTATAAAGATAAGATTAAAATAAGGTTGCATAGCATGTTTATAATTCTAAGATGTCACCTAAATCTCTAAAGCTCAAGACTTACTCCTTTTATCTTAAGTGAGAATTTTAATTGTGAAGATCCTCCCAAATTTGACAAAAGAACTAGTTTCTAAATGAGTTTTAAGGCTTTGCAAGGATTTTACTGGGAACTAGTATTTTATATGCACTTAAAATATGATTCTATGTAATTGCATGAGGTTCATGATTCTACCACTGATCCGAGTTTAGTATCAATGTGTGATAATGATTTGATATGATTGAAGTTGTGATAATTATGGTTTATTGTTAAGAGAATGATTCATAATTGGTTTAGTAACTAATTAGTTCTATAATTGATAATTCTATGTAAGGATTGGATGCTTATTAAGTACTTGATATCATTGAATGATTTCTGACTTGCATGTTATAGTTGCCGTTGCAAATAATAAGAATGCTTATACATGAAATGTTCTTATGTAAAATTCACCTTTGTTGCTAGAAGAAAGTGTATCATTGTAAAAGTGTAATTTGGAAAGGTTCGCTAAGGAAAGACTTGGTATTTAAGCGTGTCCATTGTGACCCACCTCTCTTTCTGGGAATCTCCCATATGCATGATTACATTGATATATATTATTCTAGCTTAAGACTATAAATGAGAAAATGTTATGATGTTTATGAATTGTATTATGATATAACATGCAAAGATTTAATGGTGACTTAAACTTATAAGAAAATGATCCTTTGGAACCATCGGACTATAGGTGGTGAAAAGGTGATTTTAGCCCCTAAGCCGTTCTGTCAAAAGGGTAGAGTCGGGACTTTAGCTTATCAAAGAGGATAAGTATATGCTAGTGACGACTAGTAAAGTATGAGCTCATAACCTAAATTACTCCCAAAAGGGTGGAGTATAGGGTGGCCCAAGGAAAATAATGATGATGATAAGATTTTAAGTCACCTAAGGCACTAAAGAAATGAAATATGTGCACTGTGTCCATGTGTAGCTAATATTATATGACGTTCTTTTATGCATGTTATTTTGATAATGATGATGAGGAATATGATGTAATGATAAAGGAAAAGTTCATTGTAAATATGACATGTTAAGAATAAGATGCATTATAAGACGCATGATTAAAAATTGACGAACCTCGGTTAAGTATTTGTCCGAACTTAAAATGAATCTTTGCATGCTCACTATTTTAGAATAATCCCGAGGTCTCTGGGGACTTTGATGATGACACTGTAGAAGGAGGTACCTTACTGAGAATTCTTTAGCAAGATTCTCACTCCCTTTTCTTTATTTCCGTCATTGTCTCCAGATTCAAATTGCGACATTCGTCCTGTTCGTTGATACCCCTACTTGGGAATTCCACTATGATCCGGTGCATCGCTCGTATCATTTTGAAGGGAGGTGCTATTCGTGTTTTTATTTACATAGGTCGTCCATTTGCACATCCTGTCCTTAGTTATCGATTTTCTCCTACTTCTCCCTATGGCGATGAAATGGTTTTCGAACATGCACGTCCACTTGATGAAAGGATGTTACGTTCTTATCCCGCTTCATCTGTCCATGGATTTCCAGTATGTTCCCAGACGAGATATTCTGAAACTAATCCTTCAGAGGACACTCCTACTCATGTATATTCTGAGAGCTCTGCTCCTACTCCCACACGTGTAAGAGAGGGTAGTGAGGAAACAGTTGTTCAGCCGAGGTTAGCGAGAAGGCCGTCCATGCGACTCCGACTGGTGCATCTCGTGTGTCCCTCCCGAGGAGCTCATCGATGGATCGGATTTATTCCCCATTTTCGTGACAAGGGCCATAGAAGGTTCTTAGTAGACTTATGTGTGATCATGCACCCTAGTTTTAGGATAACCTTCCCGGCTTATGGAGTTATCTAGTTTAGGGGCATGAATTTCCTTAAGTATATTTTCTTTTATGGGTTTGCATAAGATAATGATGTATGAACATAACCCACCCTTTGAGTGAGGTTATTGTATGTAAATATATGCTATAATGTGCTTATGGATGTTATATGATGGAGCCTAAGTGATATGATGTGATATATTCTTAAACGCCTTATTATACTCCGCTTACTCGTTCACGTTGTACTCGGCTCACGTTTTCAATTATGTGTTTAAAAAAAAAAAAAAAGGCTCGTAATTTCACTAAGTATTTTCAAATTATGAAGAAAGAACCAAAGCAAGGAGTAAAGTCTAGTCATTAATCAGATTCAACCTAGGTGTATCCGGGTTAATTACTAGGTGTTACATTTTGTATCGAGCGATTCGATCCTCATGGAGCCTGAGGATTGGACTAGCTATGCTTCTAAAGCATAATACGTTAGTGACGTCATGTGTAGATGTTTATCATTAGGATGAGCTTGGGAGTAGAAATACATGACTCTTGTATGTTGAAAGTGCCATGGTAACTTGCTCACTTTGCATGGAATATTGGGCCCGATCACCTCGGTGTTCTTTGTTTTGTGTGTATAGGGACCAATGGCACGTCGACAACAGACTAGGAGCGCAGCTCAAAATAATCACGACAACGACACAGCCAAGCACTCCGCGACGTAGCAAGGACCATGAGAATGATGATGGAGCGAATGGATCAGGATCGTCAAGCCAATATGAATCGGCGACATGAGATTCCCGAACATGCCTGTTTGGGAGTTTCGTAAGGCAAACCCACCGGTTTTCAAGGGACATGAATCCAAATATTGCGGATGAATGGATTCGGAATATTGAGAAGGTCTTTGTTTGTAGTCCCATGCTCGGAGGAGCAAAAGGTCACCTTCGCTACTCATATGCTTGAGGGTGATGCCGGTTTACGGTGGACAGTGTTCAAGACTCTGGAGACGACCGATGTGGACATTGATTGGGAACTATTCAAGGTCCATTTTTACGAAAAGTACTTTCAGTCAGCTAGAAATGCCAAGGACATTGAATTCATGCAACTTGTCCAGGGAATATGAATGTGGCCCGAGACATCGCTAGATTTGAAGAACTCATTAAGTTCTCAAGAATGTACCAAGGAAATCTGATGAGTCTGGAAATGCATTAAATACGAGTCGTGGTTGAAGGCGAACTTAATGTGGCGATTGCACATTTGGAGATTAGGATTTCTCTACCCTAGTTAACAAATGTCGGATTATTGAAGAAGGTCGAGAAAACTAAACACCCCAAAGTCGATAATATTACCAAAAAGTTGACACCTCAAGGTCGTGAGTTCAAGAGGCAGAATCGACCTCCATTTCCCCTCAATCAAGACCACAAGGGACACAAAGAAATTTTCAACAAGGAAGGCCAAACAACAACAATCGCTATAATAACAACCGCTACAACAATAACCCCAAAGAATAATCACAACAACAACAATAACAACAATAAAGGAAAGCACCACAAAGAGGTCCAAAGAAGACCTCCACGGCCTGCGCCATCCATGGAATGTCCCAAGTGCGGCAAGAATCATGGGAGCATGCCATGTCGAGCCGAACAAACGTGTGCTATCGGTGTGGAAAACCAGGTCATTACTCCCGAGAATGCACTGAAAGGAACCCGCCAACCCCAATCCCAAGCCACAATACCAGGGAAGGGTATTTCTTGTTAATCCTGAAGAAACAACGAAGTCACGAAATCTCGTGGAAGGTAAGGGTAATATGCATGGTAAAGACTTAATTGTACTATATGATTCTGGCGCTTCTCATTCTTTTATCTCCCATTCATGTGTTAAAAGCCTTAATTTACCTATGACTGAGCTTCCTTTTGACCTTATTGTTTCTACCCGATTGGAAAACCCGTTAGGACTTGTAAATGTTGTTTAGATTGTAGTTTTATTATAGATAATAGATCCTTTGTTTTAGATCTTATTTGCTTACCCATGCGAGGTTTAGATGTGATTCTTGGCATGGATTGGCTTGAGGCCAACCGTGTACTGTTAAACTGTTATGAGAAAACCATCACTTTTCTTCCTATTCCTATTGAACCTAAGAAACCCATAAGTCTTTACATAGCTCTTTGTGGAAATGGAGTGTGGTAAGGGTGAGAGTAAAGGTTACATTTTCTTAGCCGCTAGTGATGTAGACTTTGAGCAAAGTATCGATGAGATACCAATAGTAAGAAATTATCCCAAGTATTTCAGATGAGATACCAGAGTTTCCCCAAGAGAGAGATAGAATTTTCCATAGAGTTGCTTAGGGTCTGGGACCTATATCCATAGCCCCATACAGATGTCCCCATTAGAATTGACCGAGTTAAAAACTCAATTGGAAGATTTATTGGAGAAAAAGTTTGTTAGGCCTAGTGCATCACCTTGGGAGCCCCTGTGTTGTTTGTAAAGAAAAAGGATGGGAGTATGAGGATGTGTGTAGATTATAGGCGGGTTGAATAAAGTAACGGTGAAAAACAAGTATCCTCTGCCTAGGATCGATGATTTGATGGACCAAGCGAAAGGTGCGGTAGTGTTTTCTAAGATAGATTTGAGGTCAGGCTACCATCAAATTAGAGTGAGAGATGAAGACATACCTAAAACGGCCTTTCGACTGATACGGCCATTTTGAGTTTGCGATAATGTCCTTTGGGTTAACTAATGCTCCAGCTATTTTTATGGATTACATGAATAGGATCTTTCGACCCTATTTAGATCAGTTTGTAGTTGTCTTTATAGATGACATTCTCATATATTCTAAGACCCATGAAGAGCATGAATGCCACCTAACCATAGTACTAGAGATCTTGAAGGAAAAGAAACTATATGCCAAGATTTCCAAGTGTGAGTTTTGGTTGGATAAGGTGCAATTTTTAGGGCATGTAGTATCTAAGAAAGGAATTGTCAGAGATCCTAGTAAGGTAGAAGCGGTAGTAAACTGGGAAAGACCAACCACAGAATCAAGTAAGGAGCTTTTTGGGTTTAGCCGTTATTACCGTCGATTTATCAAGGGATTTTCCCAGATTTCCTACCTTTGACCAAGTGACTAGGAAGAACACCCTTTTTCATGGACCCTGAGTGTGAAAAGAACTTTCAACAGTTAAAACACAAGCTAACCTCGACCCCTGTTTTAGTGTTACCCGACCCCAATGTGCCTTTCGAGGTGTATTGTGATGCTTCAAAAAAGGGTTTAGGTTGTGTATTGATGCAGGATAGGCAAGTGGTGGCCTATGCATCAAGACAACTCAAGCCACATGAGGCAAACTACCCTACCCATGACCTTGAGTTAGTCATCGTGTTTGCTCTAAAGATTTGGAGACACCATTTATATGGAGTTAAGTTTGAGGTGTTTTCCGATCACAAGAGTTTGAAATATCTCTTTGATCAAAAAGAGCTAAACATGAGGCAAAGGCGATGGATGGAGTTCTTGAAAGATTATGATTTTGGATTGAACTACCATCCTGGTAAAGCTAATGTAGTAGCTGATGCTTTGAGTAGGAAGTCCTTACAAGTGTCCCGCTTGATGGTGAAGGAGGTTGAATTGATTGAGCAATTTAGGGACTTAAACCTAGGAATGACTTTGACCACTAAGGGCATCAGAGCTTGTCATCTTAGAGTGACAAGTGAGTTCAAAGAAAGGATTGTTCAAGCTCAAGGGGACGATCTTTGAGTTTCAAGAGACTTTAGAGGCGTGAAGGCGGGGAAAGTTGATAGGTTTTACCCAAGGAATGGGCGATTTGTGGAGGTTTAAAGGTCGAATATGTGTACTGCTAGTGGTGGCCTCGAAAGGATATTTTGGAGGAAGCCCATAAGAGCCATTTTACCCTTCATCCTGGTGCCACCAAGATGTATCAAGATTTGAAGAAGATGTTACGTGGCCTGGAATGAAGAAAGATGTGTGCACATGGGTGAGTAAGTGCTTAGTGTGTCAAAAGGTGAAGATTGAACACCAAAAACCCTCGGAATGCTGCAACCTCTGTCGATCCCTGAGTGGAAGTGGGATAGTATCTCCATGGATTTTGTGACTGGATTACCAAGGACCCAAATGAATCATGATACCATATGGGTAATCGTGGATCGATTGACAAAGTCAGCCCACTTTTTACCTATTAAGGTGACTTATTCCTTGGATAGGTTAGCACAATTATATATTCAGGAGATAGTGAGGTTACATGGGTGCCGTCGACGATAATCTCGGATCGAGATCCGCGATTTACGTCGCGATTTTGGGGAGCCTTTCAAAGGCATTTGGTTCAAAGTCGTGTCTAAGCACGACCTATCACCCCCAAACAGACGGTCAATCTGAAAGAACTATCCAAACCTTGGAGGATATGTTAAGGGCATGTGTTTTAGATCAAAGGGGAAGTTGGGATAAGTACCTGCCACTTATTGAATTTGCATATAACAAACGATTATCATGCAAGTATCGATATGGCACCGTATGAGGCCCTCTATGGACTGGAAATGTCAATCTCCCTTATGTTGGTATGAACCCGAGAGCAAAGTTTACTTGGACCTGATATTGTGAGGAAACAACGGAACAAATCAAAAAGATTAGGGATAAGATTCTTCTTGCTCAAAGTCGACGAGTAAAAACTATGCGGACAAGCGGCGAAAACCGCTAGATTTTCAAGAAGGGGACCACGTGTTCCTAAGGATCACCCCACCAGGCATAGGCCGAGCAATAAAAGTAAAGAAATTGAGCCCTGATTTCTTGGTCCGCTTTGAAATCCTTACCAAAGTAGGACTGTAGCCTCTGGTATAGCCCTACCCCAGTCTATCCAACCTTCATGATGTTTTCCATGTCTCTCGATTAAGAAAGTATCAATCGACCGAGTCATGTACTAGAGCCGAACATGTACAATTAAGAGATAACCCGACATTTAACTTACTACCCACGAGAATCGTCGACCGAGGAGTTAAGCGGTTAAGGAACAAGGCCACCTGGTCAAAGTAGCATGGGGACAGGTGAAACCGAAGAACTTACATGGGAGCCGAATCAAACATGAAAGCACAATACCCGAAGTTGTTCTCAGTTCTCAGTGAATTTCCGGGCGAAATTCTTTTTAAGGAGGAGTAATGTAACGCCCCAATTTTTCTTGTAATTTTTGTCATTACAAATAACTCTATTACTGAATTACCGTAGGGAATTATTACATAAGATTTGAGGCCGAACAATCCTCAATAAAGAAATATAACATTAGAAGAGAGGTTAGGAACGATTCATGCAGTCGCAAATCCCGAATTTCTGTATAAAATGACCAAAATGTCCCTGAAGTTATTTTACTCGAGAAAATGAGGATTGTGGGCCCACATATTCTCAAGGGATGTTTTGAGAATAATAAGGGATTGTTTGTGTTATGTGTGTTAATAGAGCGTAAGAATCTCAATTTTGAGTTCAGACGCACGAAAAGACCAAAACGCCCTGCATTTGTTTTAACTCAGATGTGCGTGCCGACTGAGCCGAACCTCACTAAAATGTTTTAAAATGTGTTTTTAAGCCATGATTAACCATTGGTTAAGCTCGGGTGGCCTTGGGCGCTTTTAAGTGAAAGTACGATTTTGCCCGCTTTTTGGCGCTTTAATTCGGGATTTTCGATTCATATACGAAACCTAAGCAATATTAGGCTCAAATTAAAGCTTATTAAATTCTAAATATTAATCTAGATTCAAAATTATGTATTTAGATTGATTAGAACCCAAAATTGCTCAAAAACACCCAAATTGCTTACTAATTCACTTAAGCCCTTAACCGTAAATTCTCTAAATTACATGAATACCTTGCCTACACCTAAATAATGCATGGAACACACAAATTTCACTTCTTTGGGCTGTAATGCACGAAATTATTGATGCCATTATGCAGCTGAATTATTTCCAAAAGTTGCACTAAAACAAAATGCCAAAATGTCACCATAAGAGACATAATTCCTTAATTTCATACAACTTTGTCTAAAATGATTTTTCCTCCATTATTACTCCTGAAAAATTCTGACAACTACCTCCTCATTTTGGCCAATTAGAAGCCTCAAAATCTTCTATAAATAGGCTTGCTTGAGTGGTCTTGGAATGCTTGGTTCATAACTAGTTTTTAGGAGCACCAAAAACTTTCTTTCTTCCTCCTCTTTGGCTGAATTCTTTCTTCAATTTTTCAAAGAGATTTTGTGTCATTTCACTTCAAGAAATCAAGTTCTCTTCCTCTTCTTCAACTCAGATTAGGTAGGGAGTAGTTTCTAAATTTATTTCTATGCTTTGAGGAGTTGTGTTTTTAGCTCAAAATGATGAAATTATGAACTTGCCTTAGCTTTTCATTTTGGTTTTCCTCTTCAATTTTCTTTAACCAATTCAACCATATGGCCTAGGTGGAACTAAGATGATGGCTTGATGATGAGGACCTTGAGGGTGGGTTGTAAATCCATCACAAGTTAGGCCTCTAAAGCTTGAAAATTCAACTTGATGCAAAACCTTAAAGAATAATGCTTTATGATGCTAAAACAAAGATTTTTAGTTTAGAACTTGAAAGATGTATTTTTTTTCCTTTTATGTTTTATTTCTTGTTAAGATATGTATTGGGTTGAATTTATAATTCTTTTAAAGTCTTGAAGGAGCTCTAGTAAAGAAACGAAATGAATTTGCATCCATGATTAAGTTTATGCTTTGCATAACCATGTTTACCTTCTATGTCATCACTAAATTTTCAAGAATGAATAAATGAACTTGCATTTCTCATGTTTAAATTCCAAGCTTGTATTTCATGTTTATGTTTCAAGTCATCACTTAATCTTTCAAGATAATTAAGAGGTTGCATCTCATATTTAATTTATGCTCTCACTATATTTTATAATGGCTAAAAGAATCAACGCATGACATGTTTATTTTATGCCATCACCTAAAGATCCTAGAGCTTAAAGACTTGCCCATGTATCACAAGCAAAGAAATATGATTATTGGAGTTAAAGAATTTATTCTTTAAAAAGTCTTGAGATTGGAGCTTAAAAGATGTAATAATAATTCTCTTCTCCTCTACTGGTCACATGGACTACCGCCGCTCAGGTTTCTTAATATTCTCTTCTCCTCTATCGTCTGTGCGGACTCACCGCCGCTCAGTTCTTAATATTCTCTTCTCCCTCTGGTCCTGTGCGGATTACCACGCTCCGATTTCTTGTATCATGTTTATATTTCAAGTTCTTGCATCATGTTTAATTTTCAAGTCATCACCTTAAATCTTAAAGATAAAGAAATGGAATTGCATATCATGTTTATAATTCCAAGCTATCACCTTATAAAGATAAGATTAAAATAAGGTTGCATAGCATGTTTATAATTCTAAGATGTCACCTAAATCTCTAAAGCTCAAGACTTACTCCTTTTATCTTAAGTGAGAATTTTAATTGTGAAGATCCTCCCAAATTTGACAAAAGAACTAGTTACTAAATGACTTTTAAGCCTTTACAAGGATTTTACTGGGGAACTAGTATTTTATATGCACTTAAAATATGATTCTATGTAATTGCATGAGGTTCATGATTCGACCGATCCTGAGTTTAGTATCAATGTGTGATAATGATTTGATATGATTGAAGTTGTGATAATTATGGTTTATTGTTAAGAGAATGATTCATAATTGGTTTAGTAACTAATTAGTTCTATAATTGATAATTCTATGTAAGGATTGGATGCTTATTAAGTACTTGATATCATTGAATGATTTCTGACTTGCATGTTATAGTTCTTTGTTGCAAATAATAAGAATGCTTATACATGAAATGTTCTTATGTAAAATTCACCTTTGTTGCTAGAAGAAAGTGTATCATTGTAAAAGTGTAATTTGGAAAGGTTCTGGCTAAGGAAAGACTTGGTATTTAAGCGTGTCCATTGTGACCCACCTCTCTTTCTGGGAATCTCCCATATGCATGATTACTGATTGATATATATTATTCTAGCTTAAGACTATAAATGAGAAAATGTTATGATGTTTATGAATTGTATTATGATATAACATGCAAAGATTTAATGGTGACTTAAACTTATAAGAAAATGATCCTTTGGAACCATCGGACTATAGGTGGTGAAAAGGTGATTTTAGCCCCTAAGCCGTTCTCTCAAAAGGGTAGAGTGGGACTTTAGCTTATCAAAAGGATAAGTATATGCTAGTGACGACTAGTAAAGTATGAGCTCATAACCTAAATTACTCCCAAAAGGGTGGAGTATAGGGTGGCCCAAGGAAAATAATGATGATGATAAGATTTTAAGTCACCTAAGGCACTAAAGAAATGAAATATGTGCACTGTGTCCATGTGTAGCTAATATTATATGACGTTCTTTTATGCATGTTATTTTGATAATGATGATGAGGAATATGATGTAATGATAAAGGAAAAGTTCATTGTAAATATGACATGTTAAGAATAAGATGCATTATAAGACATGATTAAAAATTGACGAACCTCGGTTAAGTATTTGTCCAGAACTTAAAATGAATCTTTGCATGCTCACTATTTTAGAATAATCCCGAGGTTCTGGGACTTTGATGATGACACCGTAGAAGGAGGTACCTTCGAGAATTCTTTAGCAAGATTCTCACTCCTTTTCTTTATTTCCGTCATTGTCTCAGATTCAAATTCGACATTAGTCTGTTAGTTGATACCCCTACTTGGGAATTCCACTATGATCCGTGCATCGCTCGTATCATTTTGAAGGGAGGTCTTGTGATTCGTGTTTTTATTTACATAGGTCGTCCATTTGCACATCATCGTCCCTTAGTTATCGATTTTCTCCTACTTCTCCCTATGGCGATGAAATGGTTTTCGAACATGCACGTCCACTTGATGAAAGGATGTTACGTTCTTATCCGCTTCATCTGCTGTCCATGGATTTCAGAGTATGTTCCCGAGGCGAGATATTCAAACTAATCCTTGAGAGGACACTCCTACTCATGTATATTCTGAGAGCTCTGCTCCTACTCCCCCACGTGTAAGAGAGGGTAGTGAGGAAAGCAGTTGTTCAGTGAGGTTAGCGAGAAGGCCGTCCATGCGACCCGACTGGTGCATCTCGTGTGTCCCCCTCCCGAGGAGCTCATCGATGGATCGGATTTATTCCCCCATTTTCGTGGACAAGGCCATAGAAGGTTCTTAGTAGACTTATGTGTGATCATGCACCCTAGTTTTAGGATAACCTTCCCGGCTTATGGAGTTATCTAGTTTAGGGGCATGAATTTCCTTAAGTATATTTTCTTTTATGGGTTTGCATAAGATAATGATGTATGAACATAACCCACCCTTTGAGTGAGGTTATTGTATGTAAATATATGCTATAATGTGCTTATGGATGTTATATGATGGAGCCTAAGTGATATGATGTGATATATTCTTAAACGTCTTATTATACTCCGCTTACTCGTTCACGTTGTACTCGGCTCACGTTTTCAATTATGTGTTTAAAAAAAAAAAAAAGGCTCGTAATTTCACTAAGTATTTTCAAATTATGAAGAAAGAACCAAAGCAAGGAGTAAAGTCTAGTCATTAATCAGATTCAACCTAGGTGTATCTGGTTAATTACTAGGGTGTTACAGATACCACACAAAAAATATTCAGAGATGGGAAGGCAACTTACCTTAAGAGATGATCTTGCATTTGGTTCTTTATTCGCAATATCTAGATTCAAAGAACTTGGCATGCCTTTTGCCTTTACTTTTGATCTTCTCTCCCTATAAATATTTCTTTGCTCTGATGGTATCTGATTCATCCAGATGATCCTAGATCTTTTTTTCAGCAAGGATGATGATGTTTTGATCATGAAGTGTAGACTTTGCCTTTCTCTTGAGCTTGAATAGCACATTCAACATAGTTTCCACTAAACTTTGACAGCTCAAAGATTTTTCAATAGATAAAGATAACATGGTGGTGATGAAAGCATGAATAATAAGTATCCAAGGAATGACTTAACATTCATAACCTTGAAAAACTCTTTGAACTATGATAATAGAAGATAATTTTTAAAGACTGAACTATCATGAAGTTACAGTACATTCGAATCATTCAGTTTCTGTGTCATTCTTAAACTACTCATGTGGTTTATTAGAAAGATTTCTTTTTGATTATCTTGAATCGTTCGAGCATGTTCTTCTAAAAGATTGAGGTTCTGGAGTTTATTTTCTGAAGTGTTTAGCTTTCATCTGTTGATTTTCTAAAGGTACCTTAAGATAGAAAGTCTCAGGATTTTCTTCAGTATAATCAAGATTATTAGCAAAGTTTTCTTTAAGCTTTTTCTTTATCATCATCATGAGAGATCCTTGAAAGGATTAACTCTTAGAAACTGTGACAACATTTAAAATCAAAGTCTAATATCTAGATAGATCAACATCAGAGTATTTCTTTTGATATATCAAACTGAAAGGTATACCAAAAATATCTACAAGAAAGAAATTGACTTTTGGTACCTAGACTTTTATGGGTCCTTATTAGTTAGTTTCAATAAAGAGATTTTTCTAACCTTTTTAAAGGAAATCCTTTTCAGGATTCATTAGTTATGTAACATCCTAATTTTTAACCCAATACTTCTAGAACGTATTTAGGTTAACCATTAGTCTATTACTCTTTTAGTCTCATTCTTTAAAACCTTTCTTTAAAAATACTTAGCGGAAGATATAGGTAGAAAATTTTTTTTTTTGGAAAACATAAACAAACGTGAGCCTCGCGTAACATAAAAGGTCATTAACGTAAAGCGTAAACATAGAAAGAATAACATAATCAGAAACATCAGCATATCATCATATAACATTAACTTCAAATATTAAGTCAAACAACATTAATAGTATTAATAATATAGGAATATCCCACAATGATACCACATTAGTTATATTGGGCCAGCCCATGAAGGTTGAGCATTCAAAAATTCAAAACTACACATAACTACGATGTAGAAGGGCTAAGACTATGTCCCCGTTTCCGCTGTGCCACTCTATTCTCTACCATCAAGCTACTATCATGTCAGAACCTCAGGGAAATCCATGGACGTCATTGTCAACCTTGTTTGAAGACGAAGATGGAAAAGAAAGACGGGGAGTGAGAAACTTATACAAGAATCTCAGTAAAGCTTCCCTTTTCACACATACGTCATCATCGTCGTCCACAGGAACCTCGGGTTTAATTATGAAATAGTGAGCATGCAAAGATTCATTTATTAATTTCTAAAACATCCATTGCCGAGGCCCGTTCATTTTATTATAAGTCTTGTAATGAATGCATCATACTTCCTTATGATATGCATGTCAATGCTTTATGCAACATTACTCTAAAGCATACATCTAACTTCATAGCAAACATGATGTGCATTGAACATGGTTCATGAATGACATTCCTTGTTTCTTTAGGTGACTTAAGTCTCTTTTCATTCTTGGGGCCACCCTATTATTTTTCCCTTTTGAGAGCACTTCTAGGTTATGAGCTCATACCTCACTAGCCGTCACTAGCATAAACTTATTCCCTTTTGATAAGTTGAAGTCCCGACTTGATAAGTACGGGTTAGGGGGTAAGAATCACCTTTTCATCACCTATAGTTTGGTGAGTCCAAAGGATCATTTTCTCATGTTATAAATCACCTTAAGCAAGAATCACCTTTCATCACCTATTGTTTGATGAGTCCAAAGGATCATTTTCTCATATTTTAAGTCACTTTAAACCTTAGCATGTTATAACAAGATGCAATACATAACTTATAAATGTCATAACTCTTCATATATGCATCTCTAATGTTCCAAATGAACTATAACATGCAAATGATGAATCCTATCTCTACAAATTAATATCTCACATAGCATCAAATATTACAAGAATTCATCATCTCAAATCATCATCACATAAACATTCCCTTAAATGGCCAAACACTTAAATTAGGTAACTCAAATTGTCAAATTATTTTCTTATGCATCTAAGGGACTAATCATCATCATCACCACTAATTATTAACTTCAAGAACGTCATCAATCAAAGTTGGACAGCATAGGCAGTAAATGAATTTCTATGATTTAAGGTGTTCTAGAAGTTGCGTTTTACGCCCTCTCTCATTACCGACTTTTCTTATGATGCTATAATTAATTCCTAAACCATTTATGGGTCATTCTCACTCAAGTAAACATGGTATAACATGGTTTTACAATCATTCAAAGGTGCTGGAACAGAATGTATAATTCATTTCCTAAGGAGTTCTAGAATTCACATTTTCAATTCTTTTTAGTTACTAGGCTTGCCCAAAGTGTCAAGAACAATTATCACATCAAGTAACAAGGTATCTAACATATTTAAATCATCTAAAACAAAATTTAAAGGTGCTAGAAATCTAAAGGCAAAGCCGAAAAGTAACATGTCTCATGAGCACAAAATAAGGCATTTCAAGTAACTAAGCTTTATACTTAAGATAACTTCTAAAACTCTTTGGAAACTAATTTACCTTGTCAAAGGTGCTAAAAATAATCATAGGGAAATAACTAAATTAAAACATTCTTGAGATAAAAAGAAGGCAAGTCCTTGAGCTCTAGAATCTTTTAGTGATGACAAAATTTTAAACATGCTATGCACCTCATTTTATTCTTCATTATAAAATAAAATAAAGTAGGAACTTCAAAATAAATATGAGATGCAAGTTTATTTCTTATCTTTGAGTTTAGCTGATGACTTGAAATATAAACATGCTAGACAAGAATATAAATATGAAATGCAAGTTCATTTCTTATCTTTAAGCTTTATGTGATAACTTGGAAATAACCATGATATGCAAGTCCAATTCTTTATTTTAGTGCTCTAGGCCCCTTAGAGTATTTACTTGAAATAGGTAGGCTTCAAGATTAATTATTAAGTGATGACAAAGAAATATAAATATGAATGCAAAACTTGAATATAAACATACCATGTAAGGACTTGAAATATAAATATGAATGCAAGTTCAATTCTTTATTTTAGTGCTCTAGACCCTACAACTGTAACATCCTAATTTTTAACCCAATACTCGAGAACATATTTAGGTTAATCATTAGTCTGTTACTTCATAGTTCTCATTTAACTTTGAATTACTTAGCGGAAAATACGGGTAATTTTTTTTTGAAATAAAAGTGAGAGCCAAAGGATCGATAAGCGGTACACCATGTAAAGTGAAACAATTATCTCACAACAGCATAACATAAGACACAACATGAGTAACACTGAAGATCATCTCATATATATATAATTTGCCCACTTATAAGTGCGGGACTTTAGTTTAGTACAGGGGAAATGCATAAGAGAAAATACAACATAAAACATGAACATAATCTACTCCCTGCCCAAAGTACCTAATAGGATAACCTCTAAACAAAAGAAGGTTTATCCCCATCTAAGTGGTGTGTGCTCTAACCGGTACTCCATCGGTCGTCGGCACCTCTCCATCGACGTCCGCCTCGTGAACGAGGCAAGTATCCAGAAATCAGGCGAGCTCCCGCGTAAAGAGGCGGAACGGGATCGAGTGACCCATGGTGTGGCGACATCTCCGGCCGTCGTGCAAGCTCGGAGGTGAGTCACGCAGATCCTCACCGCCCTCCTCATCAATGGTGGAGAGAGGGGGCGAGCTCTCGCTATACCGGATGAGTAGGCGGGTCTCGAGGTCGGTCTCGAGAAGTAGGTCCGTGGCACGTGTCGGGATGGTCTCGCATGGCTAAGGCGGCGTGTGCATGCGAGCACTCTCGCCATGCGTCTTGCCGCACGCTCAAAACCCGCCGTCGTCGCCATAGGGTGCGGGGAGAAGCGATGGGTGTACGGGATGGCGAAGGGCATCCTACGTGACATGAAAACCCGCACCGTACGCCTCAAAATGGTACGACCCGTGAGCGGGTCATAGTGCCTCCCATGCCGGGTGTCCACGAACACTCTAACGCCGCCATCAAGACGTGACGGAAAGAAAGAGATAGAGGAGTGAGAATCTTGCTAAAGAATCTCAGTAGGGCCTCCTACTACCTAGGTGTCATCATCTACGCCTCTCGGGGAACCTTGGGTTTATTTATACAAAATGGCTGAGCATGTATTAGGTTCATTTTAAACTTTAAAATATATTTTAGCCAAGATCCATTCATTTTAGGATGATCTTAATGTCATGGATGCAACATAATAGAGAATGTATGCATGGCACTACCTAATGTACATACATAAACATAACATCAAGCATCATCATTCTTGGTGGCATAAAGTGGCAATAGTAACATTCATATGGGACAAAACTTAGTGACATAATCATAATCATGAAACTTCTCTTCCTCATGGGCCACCCTAAAGACAATCGAACTGGGGGTGCTCTGGCTAACCGGGTGTCACCCGTAACGTGTCATACATCAAGGTTATGAGCTCATCCCTTAACTAGTCGAGACTAGTTCTTACTTACCACTTATGGATACGCGTTTCATAAATCCCGACTATCTAGTACTGGTTAGGGGGCAAAACTCTTAGGGGTGCTCTACGAACCTGTCACCTAAGAGTGTAAATGGTACCGATGTCACATGAGTTCTATGGAGGTGCTCGGTAACCGGGGTCATCCTAGAACCCATCTTAGTACCTTAATTTTCAAAATCTCATTAAGTCCCAAAATTTGTCGGAAATTCAGCCTAAACGTCATTACATAATCGAATTTCCTTCCAAATTTGCTTTATGCCACATAAACATATAATCTCATAAATTCTCATATGAATAACATCATCATCATTAGAGTACTTCATGCATCATCATAAATCATCCAAACGCTTACCTCACGGGGGCTTATACTTTGACCATACGGGTCTTAATCTTGAGATATAGTTCTCTACCACCGTTGTTCGTATTTTAAGCACCTAAGGCTCATAATTAAACATCATTCATAATCCTCTCATTTTACTTTTAAAATCTGAATAGCATAGGACAAGTTCTCTAACTTGTATTTACGGGGTTCTAGAACTTACGCTTAGACCCTTTCTAAGTTCCGTACTAAGGCGCTTATGTATTAAATCTAACTCAATTATGAGGCATTCCTATGCTTAAGGACTAATTATTAACCATGTTTACCATGTTGTAAGGGTGCTGGACCGAATCCAGAAAATTAAATGTTCTAAGAGTTCTATTTGCATTTTTACTGGCTTAGTTACTAGTTTCCTCATAGGTGCTAGAATTCAATTCTAACTCAAACGATACCAAGTTTTTCATGTCTAAACAATCTAAATCTGATTATGTCCCCATTAAAACAGTTTGGAAAAGTTCCATAAACAAATGGGTCAAAACTATGTTAAATTCTAGCTTTACGGTATTTCTAGTTAGCTAGTTTCTTACCTATCATGCATAGGATCGCTTCTACATCATCATATGATATTTTCACACATTCCAACACATTAAAACATCATCATACAGCATCACATTCATCACATCAGAACCGAAAACATCTTGCCTCAATTAAATTGACATTTCTAGGTACATAAGTTAACTAGTTTCTCTTGGAATCATTCTAGAACTTCTAAAACTCTTTGCAAAACATTTTAATTCCTCAAGAGGCTAAGTGAAGCCTTAGGTTAAAGACCAAAATTTATTTCATCTCCTAAAAGATAATAAAATCACAACTTGTGATGACATAACCTTATAAAGATTTGTAAGGCTTTAAGGAAAACTTAAAACATAGACTATTGGTCCTAGTAGCTAGATGAAAACTCATTGCAAGTCCATCATCACTACTTGGCCGAAATTATGCATTCAAGGTATACATTTACATTTAACTTTATCTTGGAATGAAATGGGCAAGTCTTTGAGCTCTAGGTTCTTAAGTTACGACATAAACTAAACATGCTCATGCTTTTCATTTTTAATCTTGCTTACAAATTAAAATGATGACATAAATTAAATATGCAAGACATAAACGTATCGTGCAAGCTTGAAAGTAAATATGCGAAGCATAATCTTAAACGTGCAAGCTTGAAAGTAAATGTGCAAGATTCAATTCTTTATTTTAGTGCTCTTGGCCCAACAACAATCGACTTTAAGGCCGAAATAGATAGGCATTCGAGAAATTAATTAGGTGATGATGCAAGTTCAATTCTTTATTTTAGTGCTCTAGGCCCAACAACAATCGACTTTAAGGCCGAAATAGAAAGGCTTTGAGAATTAAATTAAGTGATGGTACAAGTTCCATTTTAATCTTTATGTTCTTAGGTGATAGCTTGAAAGTAAAATGCATAGCAAGAATGTAAATATGAGTGCAAGCATAAAATAAATTATGCAAGTTCATTTCATTTCTCTAGAGCTCTTAGCAAGACTTTAAAGGAACTTAAAACCTCAACCCAAACTCATCGAACCAAGACAAAGTAAAAGTCTAGAGTTCTTAGAACTCAACATAACATATTTAGAAAATCAAACATTTTGCATGTAAGAGGAAAGGTAATGGCCGAAACTTCAAGGAAAGAAAAGAAATATTTGAAACTCTAGAATCCATGATCTTGGTGATATATTAACACCAACATCATGAGACCTCATCATTAAGTTCATAGAGTCATTTTAAAACATTATCAAAGTTAAAGTTCTCAAGAGTTCAAGAAAGGAAAAACTAGAAACACTTTTGCTCAAGAACAAAGATCAAGCTCTAGAGTTTGTTTCAAGTGATGAACATCATCATGAAACTCTCATCATCAAGCTCTCATTTCTTTGAACTCCAAAGGCCCATGGTCAAACATAAAGAGGAATGAGGAGGAGAAAAGAAGTTCTAAAAGGAATCAAGAGAAACTATGAACATAAAGCTTGAAACAAGAACTTTAAAGAAAGAATACATGAAAGAAAATCCCTACTTGGTGTGATGAACTTGAGGATGGAAGAAGAAGATGAAGAAGATGGAGAACTTGAAGAACTCCAAGAACTTGAAGAACACAAAGACTTTGAGAGAAAAAGAAAAGCTTTGAGTGTTTCCTAAACTTGGCAAATGATCTAAAAGTGGTGCAAGCTCCTCAAGGCATTCTATTTATAGAGAATTGAAACAAATGGAGGGAGCTCATGGAGGAGGAGGTTTCGGCCATGAGGTGCAGATTGGAGGCATTCCATGAGTTTCATGAGGTGAGATAATGTGTTCTTGAGGTATGGTGAGGTATGGTTCAAAGCATGGTGAGGTATGGCTCAAGGTATGGCTCAAGCATGGTTCTTTGAGTGAGAAACAATTTAATATGTGGTCAAAGGGGAAAGGTGCTGGCCGAAATGCATCAGCCCATGGGGAGGATTTGTTTGCATTTTAATTGTGGTTTAGAGTTGTGTTTAGGTGTATCTTTGATTATGCTTAAGATTAGGAATTTGTAAGAAAGTGTTTAGGTAAGGTAAATGGGTAATTAAGGTGGTCTAGACATAGTTAAGGAGTGGTCTTGCACCATTAGTGAGTTAAATCCTCAATTTAGAGTTTACACAACTCTAGACACAATTCCTTGATTTAAGGAATTGGAAAGAGAAAACACTATTCAAGATTCCAAGACTAGGAGTCTTGAGTTCTAAAAAGGGATTTAAGTTTAATCTATGCAATTTTAGGTTCTAATTAACTTTAATAAATTATTTTGACTCTAGATTAATTAGGGAAATAAATTAATCTTCGTTTAGAGCCTAATATTGCTTAGGTTTGCTTAATTACGCCATTAAGCTTAAAAACACTATTCTAGGGGCAAAATCGTAATTTTGCACTAAAACTGCCCGGGACCACCGGGACTTGAACAGATACCTCTAGACACATGAAAACATGTTTTTGAACCTCTGGGGAAGTTCCTGCTCAAACGGCACCTTTACCCGCAGTAAATCTATAGGGTATTTTGGTCATTTTGACCCTAAACTGCGAACGAAATTTTCGCTCTCAAGAAAGCATTCAAAGGCCATTCAATCCCCTTCAAACATTGAGTTTACCCTTCGAGGATGACCGAGTTGGATACCCTCGAAAGTTCTCGCCAGAAATGACTCGTAGCATTTTGGTCATTTCCCTCGGACAGAGAAATCGGGGTGTTACAACAACAATCCACTTTAAGGTCGAAATAGGCGGGCTTCGAGATTAGTTATTAGGTGATAACAAGGAAATATAAACATGAATGCAAAGCTTGAACATGAATATGCCATGCAAGAACTTGAAATATAAATATGAATGCAAGTTCATTTTATTTCTTACTAGAGCTCATAAACGTGCAAAAAGGTAAAACTCAAACTCTAGAGGTCTCATTGTGATGAACTCATAGTCTTCATCTTGAAACACTCATCATCAAGCTATGATGAGAAACAAACAAAACTTTGATGGCCGAAATGTTGAAAGAAAAGAAAAGGAAGAAACCGATTTTGTAAAGCATTAAAGCACCAAGAATAAAGCTTAACAAAGCAAAGTAATAATTATTAAAACAACTCCCTACCAAGGTATGTTTTCTTGGAGATGAAAAGGACTTGATCTTGAGAGGAGGATGAAAGGAAAATCTTCCTTGGAGCTTGCTAATATTTTCAGCCAAGGAGGAAAAGAAAGGAAGAAAGTTGTGTTCCTTAAACTTGACCCTTGAAAAGGTAAGGCTAAGTGTTTAGAAGGTTGTGTATGGTTGAGAAGTGGTGGTTCTTGGTGAGTAAGAAGAAGAAGATGGAAGAACTCTTGAACTTTTAAGAGAAAAAGAAAGAACGTAGAACTACTCTTGAAGCTAAACTTAGCAAATTAACCAAAGTGGAACCAAGTCCATCTAAACATGGTATTTATATAAAAATATAACGCCTCAATTTTTACTGTAATTTTTACTGTCATTAGAAATTACCGAATTACTGTAGTTAATTATTACATAAGATTTGAGGCCGAACAATCCTCAATAAAGGAATATAACATTAGAAGAGAGGTTAGGAGCGATTCATGTGAGAGTCGCAAATCCCGAATTCTCAGACATATAAAATGACCAAAATGCCCCTGAAGTTATTTTACTCAGAAAATGAGGATCGTGGGCCCCACCTATTCTCAAGGGGATGTTTTGATGATAATAAGGGATTGTTTGTGTTATGTGTGTTAATAGAGCAGAAGGATCTCAATTTTGAGTTCCGACGCGCGAAATGACCAAAACGCCCCTGCGGCTGTTTTAACTCCGATGTGCGTGCCGATTGAGCCCGAACCTCACTAAAATGTTTTAAAATTTGTTTTTAAGCCATGATTAACCATTGGTTAAGCTCGGGTGGCCTCGGGTAGTTTTTAAGTGAAAGTACGATTTTGCCCCTATTTTTGGGCAGTTTTGCGAATTTGGGATTTTGATTCGTATATCAAAACCTAAGCAATATTAGGCTCAAATTAAAGCTTATTAAATTCTAAATATTAATCTAGAGTCAAAATTATGTATTTAGATTGATTAGAACCCAAAATTGCTCAAAAACACCCAAATTGCTTACTAATTCACTTAAGCCCTTAACCGTAAATTCTCTAAATTACATGAATACTTTGCCTACACCTAAATAATGCATGGAACACACAAATTTCACTTCTTTGGGCTGTAATGGATGAAATTATTGATGCCATTATGCAGCTGAATTATTGCCAAAAGTTGCACTAAAACAAAATGCCAAAATGTCACCATAAGAAACATAATTCCTTAATTTCATACAACTTTGTCTAAAATGATTTTTCCTCCCTTATTTCTCCTGCAAAATTTCGCCAACTACCTCCTCATTTTGGCCAATTAGAAGCCTCAAAATCTTCTATAAATAGGCTTGCTTGAGTGGTCTTGGAATGCTTTGTTCATAACTAGTTTTTAGGAGCACCAAAAACTTTCTTTCTTCCTCCTCTTTGGCTGAATTCTTTCTTCAATTTTTCAAAGAGATTTTGTTTCATTTCACTTCAAGAAATCAAGTTCTCTTCCTTTTCTTCAACTCAGATTAGGTAGGGAGTAGTTTCTAAATTTATTTCTATGCTTTGAGGAGTTGTGTTTTTAGCTCAAAATGATGAAATTATGAACTTACCTTAGCTTTTCATTTTGGTTTTCCTCTTCATTTTTTTCTTTAACCAATTCAGCCATATGGCCTAGGTGGAACTAAGATGATGGCTTGATGATGAGGACCTTGAGGGTGGGTTGTAAATCCATCACAAGTTAGGCTTCTAAAGTTTGAAAATTCCACTTGATGCAAAACTTTAAAGAATAATGCTTTATGATGCTAAAACAAAGATTTTTAGTTTAGAACTTGAAAGATGTATTTTCCAAGCTTGTATTTCATGTTTATGTTTCAAGTCATCACTTAATCTTTCAAGATAATAAAGAGGTTGCATCTCATATTTAATTTATGCTCTCACTTTATTTTATAATGGCTAAAAGAATCAACGCATGGCATGTTTATTTTATGCCATCACCTAAAGATCCTAGAGGTCAAAGACTTGGCCATGTATCACAAGCAAAGAAATATGATTATTGGAGTTAAAGAATTTATTCTTTAAAAAGTCTTGAGATTGGAGCTTAAAAAGATGTAATAATAATTCTCTTCTCCCTTCACCGGTCTTGTGCGGACTACCGCCGCTCCGGTTTCTTAATATTCTCTTCTCCCTCTACTGGTCCTGTGCGGATTACCGCCGCTCCAGTTTCTTGCATCATGTTTATATTTCAAGTTCTTGCATCATGTTTAATTTTCAAGTCATCACCTTAAATCTTAAAGATAAAGAAATGGAATTGCATATCATGTTTATAATTCCAAGCTATCACCTTATAAAGATAAGATTAAAATAAGGTTGCATAGCATGTTTATAATTCTAAGATGTCACCTAAATCTCTAAATCTCAAGACTTACTCCTTTTATCTTAAGTGAGAATTTTAATTGTGAAGATCCTCCTAAGTTTGACAAAAGAACTAGTTTCTAAATGAGTTTTAAGACTTTGCAAGGATTTTACGGGGAACTAGTATTTTATATGCACTTAAAATATGATTCTATGTAATTGCATGAGGTTCATGATTCGGCCACTGATCTGAGTTTAGTATCAATGTATGATAATGATTTGATATGTTTGAAGTTGTGATAATTATGGTTTATTGTTAAGAGAATGATTTATTGCATGTTAGAGATAAAACTAGCTCCCTAGAACAACCGAAGAGCTAGAATTTACCTAGTTTTTGACTCCTTTAAGTTTAGCCAATGCCAAATCTGTTTTAGTATGTTATAATTCTGTCTAGGATTAGTTAGCCATGAAAAATTTGGTATCAATTAGACTAGGATTGATCCCGAACACTAAAAATGAACTTAGCAACTAGAAAACCGTAAAAACAAGATTTCTAGAACTCTAGGGAATGAAATTTATGCATTCTATCCAGAATCTTTAGCAACAATAAGAACCAGGTTTTATTATGTTTAAATAAGGGAGAATGATTCATAATTGGTTTAGTAACTAATTTCAGCATCATAAGGAAAGCTGGTAACAAGAAAGGATTTAAAACATAACTTCTAGCATACCGTAAAACCTTAGGAACAACTTACTACCTATGCTACCCCATTTGATTTAATAGTGTTCTTAAGGCCTATAAATAATCGTAAGGATGGTAATAAATCCCTTAGGTGCATAACTAATTAGTTCTATAATTGAATGATTTCCTGGCTTGCATGTTATAGTTCTTTGTTGCAAATAATGAGAATGCTTATGCATGAAATATTCTTTATTATGTAAAATTTACCTTTGTTGCTAGAAGAAAGTGTATCATTGTAAAAGTGTAATTTGGAAAGGTTCTCGCTAAGGAAAGACTTGGTATTTAAGCGTATCCATTGTGACCGACCTCACTTTCCGGGAATCTCCCAGATGCATGATTATAGTTGATATATATTATTATAGCTTAAGACTATAAATGAGAAAATGCTATGATGTTTATGAATTGTATTGTGATATAACATGCAAAGATTTAATGGTGACTTAAACTTATAAGAAAATGATCCTTTGGAACCATCAGACTATAGGTGGTGAAAAGGTGATTTTAGCCCTCTAACCCGTTCTCTCAAAAGGGTAGAGTCAGGACTTTAGCTTATCAAAAGGCATAAGTATATGCTAGTGACGACTAGTAAAGTATGAGCTCATAACCTAAATTACTCCCAAAAGGGTGGAGTATAGGGTGGCCCAAGGAAAATAATGATGATGACAAGATTTTAAGTCACCTAAGGCACTAAAGAAATGAAATATGTGCATCAAGGCCCATGTGTAGCTAATATTATATGACGTTCTTTTATGCATGTTATTTTGATAATGATGATGAGGAATATGATGTAATGATAAAGGAAAAGTTCATTGTAAATATGACATGTCAAGATTATGATGCATTATAAGACGCATGATTAAAAATTGACGAACCTCGGTTAAGTATTTGTCCGAACTTAAAATGAATCTTTGCATGCTCACTATTTTAGAATAATCCCAGGTTCCCGGGACTTTGATGATGTCACTGTAGAAGGAGGTACCCTACTGAGAATTCTTTAGCAAGATTCTTACTCCTTTTTCTTTATTTCCGTCATTGTCTCCATATTCAAATGGCGACATTCGTTCTGTTCGTTGATACCCCTACTTGGGAATTCCACTATGATCCGGTACATCGCTCGTATCATTTTGAAGGAGAGTCTTGTGATTCGTGTTTTTATTTACATAGGTCGTCCATTTGCACATCCTGTCCCTAGTTATCGATTTTCTTCTACTTCTCCCTATGGCGATGAAATGGTTTTCGAACATGCACGTCCACTTGATGAAAGGATGTTACATTCTTATCCCGCTTCATCTGCTGTCCATGGATTTCCAGAGTATGTTCCCGAGACGAGATATTCTGAAACTGATCCTTTAGAGGACACTCCTACTCATGTATATTCTGAGAGCTCTGCTCCTACTCCCACACGTGTAAGAGAGGGTAGTGAGGAAACAGTTGTTCAGCCGAGGTTAGCAAGAAGGCCGTCCATGCGACCCCAGCCTGGTGCATCTTGTGTGTCCCCTCCCGAGGGAGCTTATCAGTGGATCGGATTTATTCCCCCATTTCCAGGACAGTGGCCATAGAAGGTTCTTAGTAGATTTATGTGTGTTCATGCACCCTAGTTTTAGGATAACCTTCCTGGCTTATGGAGTTATCTAGTTTAGGGGCATATATTTCCTTATGTATATTTTCTTTTATGGGTTTGCATAAGACAATGATGTATGATCATAACCCACCCTTTGAGTGAGGTTATTGTATGTAAATATATGTTATAATGTGCTTATGGATGTTATATGATGGAGCCAAAGTAATATGATGTGATATATTCTTAAACATCTTATTATACTCCGCTTACTCGTTCACGTTGTACTCGGCTCACGTTTTCAATTATGTTTTTTTAAAAAAAAAAATGGCTCGTAATTTCACTAAGTATTTTCAAATTATGAAGAAAGAACCAAAGCAAGGAGTAAAGTCTAGTCATTAATCAGATTCAACCTAGGTGTATTTGGTTAATTACTAGGGTGTTACAAAAAACATCATCAAGGGTATAAGAATAGAGGGAGTGGCCAAAATCTTCATAGAGGGAAAAGGAACAAAATATCTCTTACATGTGGTCATTCAAAGGCATGGCCAAGTATGGGTTCAAGCATGGGCTTAAGCATGGTGAGGTATGGCTCTTTGAGTGTAAGAATTCAAACATGTGATGGATATTGGAGGTGAGGTGGCGCCATTCTTGGAGCATCCAAGGGGGAGGAAAATCTTTCATTAATTGTGGCTTAATGATGTGTTTAGGTGTATCTTAGATTAAGCTTAAGATTAGGAGTTTGTAAGTAAGTGTTTAGGTAAGTAAATAGGTAATTAGGGCCATACAAGACTAGATTAGGAGGTGGTCTTTATAAACTAATGAAGTCAAACCTCATTAACTTGGAATCCAATGCCAACACAATTCCTTAATTTAGGGAGATTGGAGAGAGAAAATACTATTTATAGATTCCTTTCTTTAAAGAATTGAAACTAGAATAGGATTTTCAGTTTCCTTAAGCAATCTTAGGTTCTAATTAATCTCAAATAATTATTTTGACTCTAGATTAGTAATTAAAATTTACTAATCTTTAATTAGAGCCTAATATTGCTTAGGTTTTGCTAATCATATTGTTAGGCCCAAAATGCACTATGTAGGGGCAAAATCGTAATTTTTCATAAAAACTACCTAGGATCACTGGGTCATAAACAAACATGCCTAGACTCATAAAAACATCATTTTAAACCTTCTGGGGAAGTTTCGAGCTGAAGCGATACTTATACCTGTGTAAAAACGCTATAGGGGTATTTTGGTCATTTTGTCTCGAAACCTCAGAGAGATTTTCATTTTCGAAACCATTCAAAAACCATCTAATCCCCTTCAAACATTGAGTTGACCCTTTAAGGACTGTCGGGTCGACTATCCTCGAATTTCGGGTGGAAAATGACCTCAGGGGCATTTTGGTCATTTTCTCTCAGACAGAAAAATCAGGGTGTTACAAGTTATAAAGGTATCTCTTTAATCATTCTAAAGAGCAGAACTATAAGATATAAAAAAAAGGATGAAGTTGCATAGAATTTTTCTTTGCATGTTTCATATGTATATCTCAATCCAGCTTTTCTAAAGTAAAGGATGTTGACCATTTATTACAAAAATAGATCATGTTTTTGAATATCAATGATAAGACAAATCAAATCTTAAGATGCTATCAGGTATTCTTCAAGAATTTTGAGAAAAGATTTATGGCATGATTATATAGCTCCTTGGAGTCTTCATATAACCTAAGAAGAGTAAACTCTCGTGGAGTATTTCTTTCTATCAATTTCTAACCTTGGATTAGACTCTCTCAAGTATTCATGGCAGCTTTTTCAAGATTTAAGATAGATTGAGATACATGGATGGATGAGCTTAATAGATTGAGATACATGGATGAATGAGCTTAATGTCTTTTAAAAAAAATGAAAGAGATAAGATACAGAAACATTGACCTCATTTGTCTCTAATGAAGCTCTTGAAAATGAAGCACAGAATGGCAACAAGTTTTAACATAGGAAGACTTTTCTAACAAATACTTTCTAGATCATTGGCACATTCTTCCTTTTTCAACAGGGATGTAATGCTAAAGAATTAAATAGATACATGAAGTGTGATATAGTTACTATGAGCAACTGATCTTTCTCAAGATGATCTTTGTTCTAATTTATCTTTCAAGAGATTGATGTCCTTTTGATATAGTCATTTTAGACTTCAGACATATTTGACAGATAGAGAATCCAATCTCAAGTAACAGTATCAGATCTACTTCTTGGAGAAGCTTTTTAGTAAATATCATTGCCTCAACAAGGCAAGATATTTGACATGTTACAGATAGGATCAAAGATATCTTGATGCACATTGAGTTCCTTTAACATCATGAACTGATGTCTCATATAGCCTTTCTTGTGTAACACATAGTACATAAATAGTATGTTCAACTATAGTTGATGGCTTATACGAAAAGAGACTTGACTTGTTTATGAGATTGAGTTTTTCTCTTTTGAGAGATACTTGTCACCAGGTCTTCTTTGAATCCCTTTCATCTATGAATGAATTATGCCATGTCTTCGTGTCTTGTCAGCAAGGAATCTGTCATTTTGTCTTTTGGATCTTTGTCCTCTGCAATTGTTGGATTACTCAACCCCTCAGAGGTCTGGCTCTGATACCACTTGTAGGTCGAGATATGCATGAGAGGTTGAATCGTTCATATATATTTTTCGTTTTCCAAAGTCTTTGAAAAGAATTACTATCAAGTATAAAACTTGAAGTGCAGCAAAAATAAAGTTAGTGGCTTCAAAAAGTTACTTTCTAATCCTTTTTAATTAAAATGCTCAATATTAAACGATATAACATAAAAGATGCATGATAGAAATAAAATTAATTGATAAGATAAATAATTAATAAAGGAGAATGAAAGAGATTAAGGTAAGAGAGAAAGAACACAAAGAATTTTATATTGGATCGGCCAACATGCCTACATCTAGTACTCAACAACTGTTGAGGTTCTACTATGACAACAACTTTTTCAACCTGAGAAAGAGAGGATAGTCTTTACATTAGGCTTCCCAAGCTTTCATGAGTAGTTTTGACTCTGGTCTCTCCAAGCCAACCTGTGACTGATGAGAGCAGCACCCTCAGCACATTTTGAGTAGTTTTTCCCAGCCTCTCCAAGCTGACCTGAGTAGTCTTGATTCTAACCTCTCCAAGCCAACTCGTGACTAACAGACAACTCTTTCAGCACATTGTTAGTAGTCTTTGCCTAGCCTCTCTAAGCCCAATTGAGTAATCTTGACACTGGCCCATCCAAGCCCAACCGTGACTGACAGGGACCTCCTTCAACACATTGCAAGTAGTCTGTTCCCGGCCTCTCCAAGCCGCAAGTAGTCTTTCCTCAGCCTCTCCAAGCTGTAAGTAGTCTTTGACTAGCCTCTTCTAGCTAAACTGTGATAAGCGAGAATCATCTTACTATCGCATTACAATTAGTTTTATCTTAGCCTTTCCAAGCTATGTCTCACTCTGATCACTAACGAATCAACAATATAAAGGTTAAGTGTTAGGGTTACCAATCAAACTAACATACACTCAAGTTTCCTTAAAGATGATACATTTTAAAAGATCCTGGGAGAACTTGAATGAATTCTTTCTTCTACTTCTTCCACAAGAGGAATCATATCTAACTAAGCATATAGAAGGAAGATTTTCTTTACACTTCAAGGATAAACTGATTACATGATAAAGATTGAATATTCCAGGAAATGGGAAAAGATTTTTACAGAGTTTTCTCTCTTTGAATCTTCAAAATCTCTCTATTTCTTCAAGCTCAGCATCTCTTTATATAATGGTCTTTCTTTGTAACTGTTGCCATAGATCAGTTCTTCAAGTAACACGTGTTGATCATTAGTTGTGTCTTGAAAGAAGTAGCTAGAAGAGAAGTTGACAGAATTGTCACATCGGTTGCAGAAGCCATTGTAAATGTGAGCTTTTTGATCTCCCATCAGAAACTACTTTTTTTTCTGAGCGATCTTTCTAAACTCATCGTTCATGAAGCTAAGGTCATTGATCATAAAGGTAGAAGAGATGACATACCAGTTTAAAACTGGATTTGACTTGACAATTTTGAAATTCAAATTCCAAATTTCCCTCCTTTTCTTGTAGCATTCTTTACTTTAGTCACAAGTGAGCTTTCTAGTGTGTGTAATCAGCTCTTGAAGAGTTATTTCGCTTTCACATCTTCAATCAAATCTTCTTGATGATGATTTCTTTGCAATTGTGATGATTGAAGACTAAGTAACACGTTGCATATGGACATATTCTGATATCTTTATCTTGAGAGTACTTTTTGATGTCTCGTGCTACTTTCTAAAGTCTCTTTTCTTGGTTTCTTGGCTTTTGGCTTGATTTCCTCCCATCCTTAAGCATTTACACATTCCTTGCACAAGATAATGATCACTTCATTTTAAACTTAATCTCTTCACACGAGATAAAAACATGCTTATATATGTATAGTGAAATTATTCTTGATTCAAGTCCGTTTCTATACTTTGTTCCATAAGTATGTATACATGCTTTGCTTGAAATAATATTCACTTTCTATTTGGCTCAATATCTTCCCATAAGATAAATCATGTTTGCACATGCAAAGTGAAACATTATTCTTGCTATAAGTTTGTAACATGCTTAACCAGATTTGACCTGTTATTTATTGTCAAGAAACTCAAAGGAGACATCAATAGTTCTTCAAAGCATTTTCTTTGAATTGGTTTTGTTGTCATTCAAAACTCATGAGCGCAAGGGTTCTAGAGCTAACACAAGTCTCCTGTTCTCATATCTTCTTTCTAAACTCCCCAAGTAGGTTTTGAGATACCTCTCTTCTTTCGAATCTTATTTTCTGAACTTCAAGAGATATACCGACCTTGTGCACTGAGATCTTTCCTTTTAAGGCTTTAGACTTGAGAGACAAAAAGAGGAAGAAAGAACCTAGAGATGGTTTATGCACGAGAAAGTTATGTACTTTTGAAAACAATTAAATTCAATAGCTTTTTAACTACACAAAAGTGATCTTCAACTAATGGTTTTGTGAATATATCTGACACTTGGTCTTCAATATTTACAAACATTAACTCAATATCACCTTTTTGAACATGATCAAAAATGAAATGATGTTTAATTTCAATATGCTTCGATCTAGAGTGCTGAATAGGATTCTTTGCAAGATTTATAGCACTTGTATTATCACAAAAGATAGGAATTTTAGAGTACCTCAAGTGATAATCATTTAGCTGATTTCTTATCCATAGCATCTGAGAATAGCAATTTGCAGCAGCTACATATTTAGCTTCAACAATTGAGAGAGCTATCGTGTTTTGCTTTTTGCATGACCGTGTGATCAAGCTTTCTCTAAAGAAGCAGCAGCAACTGCTAGTGCTTTTCCTTTCAACTCTACTCCAGCATAGTCAACATCACAGTATCCTACAATATCACAAGAAGAACCTTTCTTATACCATAAGCCAAGATTAGTAGTACCTTATAGGTATTGAAGAATTCTTTTGACAGTATTTAAGTGTGATTATTTTTGGTTAGATTGAAATTTTGCACAAATTCCCACACTTAATTGAATGTCTGGTCTACTAGCTGTAAGATACAATAGTGAACTAATCATTTCATGATAATTACTTTCTGATTCTTTCTTACCACTCTTATCAGCATCTATGATTTAAGATGGATGCATATGGGTGCTCATAAGTTTTGCTTGATCCATATTAAATCTTTTTAAAAGCTCTTTTGTGTATTTTTCTTGATGGATTAGGATGCCTTCCTTTTGTTATTTTGTTTGTAAGCCCAAAAAGAACTTGAGTTCACCTATTATACTCATCTCAAATTCACTCTGCATCAACTTTGAAAACTTTTCACAGAGAGAATGATCAGAAGTGCCAAATATAATATTATCAACATATATTTGAATTATCATAAAATTATTATCTTGATTAAGAGTAAAAATATTAGTATCAACGTTACCGCTCTTAAAAACATTTTTAAGCAAAAAGGTGCTCAATCTATCATACCAAACTCAAAGGGCTTGTTTCAGACCATAGAGAGCCTTTGTCAGCTTAAAGACATGGTTGGGAAAGCCTTCACTTTCAAAATCAGGTGGCTGCTTCATATACACTGTAACATCCTAATTTTTAATCAATACTCTAGAACATATTTAGGTTAATCATTAGTCTATTACGTCATAGTTTTCTTTTTACTTTAAAATACTTAGTGAAAAATACTGGTAAATTTTTATTTGAATTAGAAAGTGAGAGCCGCGCGACACGATAAGCAATGAAGTACGTAAGGAAATAAAGCAAGCATCTCATAACATCATAACATAAAGCAAGTAAAGGCACATCAGGATAAAATTGAACTGCATATTTATATAATATGATATGCCCACTTATGGAGAGTGGGACTTAGTTTAGTATAATGGGAAACGAATACATCAAAAGGAAAATACAAGGAAAGTGCGACGGAAAGCATAAAAGCAAACTCCCCTACCCAAGTGCAACTAAAGGTATAACCTCTAAACAAAAGAAGGTTTATCCTCATCTAAGTGGTGTGTGCACTACCCTGGGTACTCCGTCGGTCATCCACTACCTCTTACTGACATCCATCCCGCAAGCGAGGCACATACCCAGCAAACTGGACTAGCTCCTCTGGTGTGTACAGGAAAAACGGGGATCGGGAGTGACCCCCACGACGTGGCCGCATCTCCGGTCATCATGTTAGCCGAGGCTGAGTCACGGTGTCCTCACTGCCTTCTCTCATCAGTGGTGGAGTGGGGGCAGAGCTCTCGCTGTATAGATGGATAGGCGGGTCCTCCAACGGGTCGGTCTCCGAGAAGTATGTCCGGGGCATGTAGTTGGGATAGTCTCGGATGGCTGAAGCGACGGTATGCATGTGTAGTACTCTTTCGTTGTGCGTACACGCGTGCTCAAAAACCCGCTCGTCGTCGCCGTAGGGAGCTATCTGGGAGAAGCGATGGGTATCCACGGGGTGAGCGAAGGGTCGTCCAATGAACATGAAGACTCGAACCGTGCACTGACCCTCAAAATGGTGTGATCCATGCTCCAGATCATAGTGCACCTCCTACGTCGGGGTGTCCACAAAAACTACGAACATTGCCATCTGAAGACATGACGGAAGAAAAGATAGAGGGAGTGAGAATTTTGCTAAAGAATCTCAGTAGGGCCTCCTACTACCTAAAGTGTAATCATCTACGTCCTCAGAAACCTTCAGTTTAGTGTACAAAATAAGTGAGCATGCATTAAGTTCATTTTTAAGCTTTTAAAACATAGTTAGCCAAGGTCCGTTCATTTTAGTATGATTCTTAATGTCATGGATGCAACATAGTAAAGAATGTATGCATGGCTCTACTTAATGCAAGAATAATAATCATAACATTAAGAACATCATAATAGTGGCATAAAGTGGCAATTGAAATCTCATATGGGAAAACTTTGTGACATAATCATCATACTTTACTTCCTCATAGGCCACCCTAAAAGACATTTGTTCTAGGGGTGTTCGGCCAAACCGGTGTCACCAGAACGTGTCACATCTCTAGGTTATGAGCTCATACCTAACTAGTCGTCACTAGTTCTTACTTATCAATCCCGATAAGCGTATCATAATCATAATCATAATCCCAACTATCTAGTACGGGCTATGGGGCATTTCTTGGGGGTGCTCGGCCGAACCAGTGTCACCCAAGAATACATCTTGGTACTGATGTCACATGAGTTCTCTGGAGGTGCTCGGCCTAACCGGTGTCATCCGAGAACTCATCTTAGTATCTCATAAAGAAAATCTCATAGGTTTTTTAAAACTTTCTAAGTCCCCAATTTGTAAGAAATTCGGCAGCGCAACAGCAGCACGTCGGATTTCTTCCAAATTTACTTTATGCCACATAAACAAACAAAACATGCATCCTCAATCATAATCCCATACTTTTACATAATCATTCTCAAATAAAATATACGTTTGCATGTGAAATTGAAACTCATTATGCTCTTGATCCTACTGTATCTTATGCTTTGACCCTTACGGGTCTTAAACTTGAGATGTAATTATTCTATCATTCTCTATCAACCTTTTATGCACCTAAAGATTCTCTTCTAATAAATCTTACTATCATTTATGCTCTTTAATAAATCTGGGTAGCACCATTCTTTAAGGGCAGAGTTATACATTTATGATTACGGGGTTCTAGAACTTACGTTTTAGACCCTTTCTCGGTTCCGTCTTTGCCTAAGGCGCTATAAATTAAATCTAAACCAATTATGAGGCATTCCTATGCCTAAGAACTAATTATAAACCATGTTTGTCATATTATGAGGTTGCTGGACAGAATCCAGAATTTAAATGTCCTAGGAGTTCTGGGATTGCACTTTTACGATTTTCTAGTTACTAGTTTCTCTATAGGTGCTAAAATTCAATCCTACTTCAAATGTAACCAAATTTTTCATGCCTAATTAATCCTAATCTGATTGTTATCATACTAAAATAGTTCTGGCATTGATTAAGATTAAAGGGGTTAAACACACATTAAATTTCAACTTTACGGTTTTTCTATGAAGCTAGTTTCTCCCCTAACATGCATAGAAGTATTCCTACCTCATCATATATCATTTCCACACATTCTAACACATCTAAAAATCATCATACAGCATCAAACACATCAAGGTAGAACCGAATTGTTCAAGTCCAAAAAGACACATAATTTGACATTTCTAAAGCATATAAGTTGCTAGTTTCCCTTGGAATCATTTTAGAACTTCTAAAAATCTTTGCAAACCATTTTATTTTATCAAGAGGCTAAAAACAACCTTAGGTCAGTAACCCATTTAATACTTCTTTTAGAAGAGGATAAAAATCATAAATCTTATTGGTCATAACTTTATAAAACTCATCAAGCTTAAAGAAAATACTAGAACATAGGTTGTTGGCCCTTGTAACTAGATGGAACTCATTCTAAGCTCATCATCATTACTTGGTTGAAAGTATTCATTCAAAGAATGCTTCCATATTGAACTTTAACTTGAGATAAAATGGGCAAGTCTTTGAGCTCTAAGGTCTTTAAGTGATGACATAATATAAACATGCTATGCACTTCATTTTTATTCTTCATTACAAAGTAAAGTGAGAACTTTAAAGTAAATATGCAAGACTTGGAAATAAATATGCAAGACTTGAAATAAATATGCAAGGCTTGAAATATAAATATACAAGACTTGAAATAAATATGCAAGGCGTGAAATAAATATGCAATGCAAGTTCATTTCTTTATTTTAGTGCTCTAGGCCCAGCAACAATCGACTTTAAGGCCAAAATAGAAAGGCTTTAAGAATTAATTAGGTGATAATGCAAGTCTTGTTTTAATCTTTTGAGTCCTTAGGTGATGACTTGAAAATAAAGATGCAAAGCAAGAATATAAACATGAGTGAAACCTCAAAATAAATATGCAAGTTCATTTATATCTCATTAGAGCTCATACAAGACTTTTAGAGGAACTTTAACCTTAACCCAAACTCATCATGACATGGTAAAGTGAGGTCTAGAGTTCTTAGAACTCAAGATAACATTCCTTGGAAATATAACCATAAATGAACTTTATAACACCTTTATGAAAACTCAAGCTTTAGAGATTTCTTTGTGGTGAACATAAAGTTACCAACTAGAACTCTCATCATCAAGCCATCATGTTGGACCACCCAAGTTGGTTAGCCAAAATTTTAGAGAAAAAGGAAAGGAAAGAAACCGAAACCTAAGAGCAAGGAAGAACCATTTTGAAACTCTAGAGACCATGATCTTGATGATGTATTAACACCAACATCATGAGTCCTCATCATTGAGTTCATGTAACCATTTTAAAACATCATCAAAGTTAAAAATTTCAAGGTTCAAGAAAGAAAAAACCATAAACATTTTTAACTCAAGAACAAAGATCAAGCTTTAGAGGTTTGTTCAAGTGATGAACATCATCATGAAACCCTCATCATCAAGCTCTCATTCCTTTGTTTTCAAAGGCTCATGGCCAAAAATGAAGAAGGAGGAGAAGAAGAAAAGAAGTTCAAAAAGATTCAAGAGAAACCATGAACACATAACTAGATTAAGAACTTAAATGAAAGAAACTTTTGAAAGAAAATCCCTACCAAGTGATTGGAGGTTGAGATGAGTGAAGAGAATGAAGAACTTGAAGAACTTGGACACTTGAACTTTGAGAGAAAAAGAAAACTTTGAAGTGCTCTTTGAAAACTTACACTAAGCAAATGAACCCAAAATGATGCAAGTTCACCCAAGCATGCTATTTATAGAGAAATGAAACAAAATGAGAGGTGTAAATGGGGAGGAAGGCTTCGGCCATTTACAGCACAAGGAGGAGAGAAAATATCTTCTCCAAGGTATGGTTCAATGCATGGTGGAAAGCATGGCTAGGTATGGGTTCAAGTATGGGTCAAGCATGGTTCTTTGAGTGAGAAACAAATCAACATGTGATGTAAATGGGGGAGGGATGGCCGAAAATGCATCAGCCATGGGGGAGGGTTTATTGCATTTTAATTGTGGTTTAGAGTTGTGTTTAGGTGTATCTTTGATTAGGATTAAGATTAGGAATTTGTAAGTGTTTAGGTGAGAAAATGGGTAATCAAGGTTGTCAAGACATGTTTAAGGAGTAGTCTTGCATCATTAGTAAGTTATAAATTCATTTTAGTTCATAAACAACTCTAGACACAATTCCATGATTTAAGGAATTGGAGAGAGAAAATACTATTCAAGATTCCAAGATTGGATTCTTGAGTTTTAAAAAGAGATTTAAATTTAATCTAAGAAATTTTAGGTTCTAATTAATTTTAATTGTCTATTTTAACTCTAGATTAATTATGGAAATTAATTAATCTTCGATTAGAGCCTAATATTGCTTAGGTTTGCTTAATTATGTCATTAAGCTCAAAAACACTATTCCAGGGGTAAAATCATAATTTTATACTAAAACTGCCCGGGACCACCAGGACTTAAACAGACGCTTTTAAACATGTAAAAACATTATTTTAAACCTTCGGGAAAAGTTTCGGGCTCAAACGGCACTTTTACCCGCGTAAAAACGCTATAGGGTTATTTTAGTCATTTTGACTTGAAACTGCAGAAAATGAGACTTTCGCCTCCGAAACCATTCAAGGGTCATCCAATCCCCTTCAAGCATTGAGTTGGCCCTTCGAGGACTGCCGGGCCGGCCATCCTCGAATTCTGGGCAGAAAATGACCTCAGGGGCATTTTGGTCATTTCTGTAACACCCTAGTAATTAACCAGATACACCTAGGTTGAATCTGATTAATGACTAGACTTTACTCCTTGCTTTGGTTCTTTCTTCATAATTTGAAAATACTTAGTGAAATTACGAGCCTTTTTTTTTTTTAAACACATAATTGAAAACGTGAGCCGAGTACAACGTGAACGAGTAAGCGGAGTATAATAAGACGTTTAAGAATATATCACATCATATCACTTAGGCTCCATCATATAACATCCATAAGCACATTATAGCATATATTTACATACAATAACCTCACTCAAAGGGTGGGTTATGTTCATACATCATTATCTTATGCAAACCCATAAAAGAAAATATACTTAAGGAAATTCATGCCCCTAAACTAGATAACTCCATAAGGCAGGAAGCTTATCCTAAAACTAGGGTGCATGATCACACATAAGTCTTCTAAGAACCTTCTATCGCCACTGTCACGAAAATGGGGAATAAATCCGATCCATCGATGAGCTCCTCTGAGGGGACACACGAGATGCACCAGTCGGGTCGCATGGACGGCCTTCTCGCTAACCTCTACTGAACAACTGCTTCCTCACTACCCTCTCTTACACGCAGGGAGTAGGAGCAGAGCTCTCAGAATATACATGAGTAGGAGTGTCCTCTGAAGGATCAGTTGAGAATATCTCGTCTCGGGAACATACTCTGAAATCCATGGACAGCAGATGAAGCGGGATAAGAACGTAACATCCTTTCATCAAGTGGACGTGCATGTTCGAAACCATTTCATCGCCATAGGGAGAAGTAGGAGAAAATCGATAACTAGGGACAGGATGTGCAAATGGACGACCTATGTAAATAAAAACACGAATCAAGCAAGACCTCCTTCAAAATGATACGAGCGATGCACCTGATCATACTGGAATTCCCAAATTGGGCTATCAACCAACAGGACGAGTGTCGCCATTTGAATCGAGACAATGACGGAAATAAAGAAAAGGGAGTGAGAATCTTGCTAAAGAATTCTCAAGAAGGTACCTCCTTCTACAAAGTGTCATCATCAAAGTCCCCAGGAACCTCGGGATTATTCTAAAATAGTGAGCATGCAAAGATTCATTTTAAGTTCAGACAAATACTTAACCGAGGTTCGTCAATTTTTTAATCATGCGTCTTATAATGCATCTTATTCTTAACATGTCATATTTACAATGAACTTTTCCTTTATCATTACATCATATTCCTCATCATCATTATCAAAATAACATGCATAAAAGAACGCCATATAATATTAGTTACACATGGACACAAAGTGCACATATTTCATTTCTTTAGTGCCTTAGGTGACTTAAAATCTTATCATCATCATTATTTTCCTTGGGCCACCCTATACTCCACCCTTTTGGGAGTAATTTAGGTTATGAGCTCATACTTTACTAGTCGTCACTAGCATATACTTATCCCTTTTGATAAGCTAAAGTCCCGACTCTACCCTTTTGAGAGAACGGGTTAGGGGGCTAAAATCACCTTTTCACCACCTATAGTCTGATGGTTCCAAAGGATCATTTTCTTATAAGTTTAAGTCACCATTAAATCTTTGCATGTTATATCATAATACAATTCATAAACATCATAACATTTTCTCATTTATAGTCTTAAGCTAGAATAATATATATCAACTGTAATCATGCATATGGGAGATTCCCAGGAAAGAGAGGTGGGTCACAATGGACACGCTTAAATACCAAGTCTTTCCTTAGCCAGAACCTTTCCAAATTACACTTTTACAATGATACACTTTCTTCTAGCAACAAAGGTGAATTTTACATAAGAACATTTCATGTATAAGCATTCTTATTATTTGCAACAGCAACTATAACATGCAAGTCAGGAAATCATTCAGCTGCATAATGGCATCAATAATTTCGTGCATTACAGCCCAAAGAAGTGAAATTTGTGTGTTCCATGCATTATTTAGGTGTAGGCAAGGTATTCATGTAATTTAGAGAATTTACGGTTAAGGGCTTAAGTGAATTAGTAAGCAATTTGGGTGTTTTTGAGCAATTTTGGGTTCTAATCAATCTAAATACATAATTTTGAATCTAGATTAATATTTAGAATTTAATAAGCTTTAATTTGAGCCTAATATTGCTTAGGTTTCGGTATATGAATCGAAAATCCCGAAATTGCAAACCGCCAAAAATCTGGGGCAAAATCGCACTTTCACTTAAAATCGCCTAAGGCCACCCGAGCTTAACCAATGGTTAATCATGGCTTAAAAACACATTTTAAAACATTTTAGTGAGGTTCGGCTCACCGGGCACACACATCGGAGTTAAAACAACAGCAAGGGCGTTTTGGTCTTTTTCGTCAAGGCCTGAACTCAAAATTGAGATTCTTCTCGCTCTATTAACACACATAACACAAACAATCCCTTATTATTCTCAAAACATCCCCTTGAGAATATGTGGGGCCACAATCCTCATTTTCTCGAGTAAAATAACTTCAGTGGACATTTTGGTCATTTTATACGTCTGAAATTCGGATTTGCGACTCGCATGAATCGCTCCTAACCTCTCTTCTAATGTTATATTCCTTTATTGAGGATTGTTCGGCCTCAAATCTTATGTAATAATTACCTACGGTAATTCAAGAATTGAGTAATTTCTAATGACAAGAAAATTACAAAGAAATTGGGGCGTTACATTACTCCCTCCTTAAAAAGAATTTCGCCTGAAATTCGTTAACTGAGAACAACTCGGGTATTGTGCTTTCATGTTTGATTCCAGCCTCCCATGTAAGTTCTTCGGTTTCACCCGTCCCCATGCTACTTTGACCAGGGTACAACCTTGTTCCTTAACCGCTAACTCCTCTACGACGATTCTCGTGGGTAGTAAGTTAAATGTCGTTATCTCTTAATTGTACATGTTCGCTCTAGTACATGACTCGGTCGATTGATACTTTCTTAATCGAGAGACATGGAAAACATCATGAAGGTTGGATAGACTGGGGTAGGGCTATACTGAGGCTACGTGTCCTACTTTGGTAAGGATTTCAAACGGACCAAGAAATCTGCGGCTCAATTTCTTTACTTTTATTGCTCGGCCTATGCCTGTGGTGGGGGTGATCCTTAGGAACACGTGGTCCCCTTCTTGAAAATCTAGCGGTTTTCGCCGCTTGTCCGCATAGTTTTTCTGGACTTTGAGCAAGAAGAATCTTATCCCTAATCTTTTTGATTTGTTCCGCTGTTCCCTCACAATATCAGGTCCAAGTAAACTTTGCTCTCCGGGTTCATACCAACATAAGGGAGATTGACATTTCCGTCCATAGAGGGCCTCATACGGTGCCATATCGATACTTGCATGATAACTGTTGTTATATGCAAATTCAATCAGTGGCAGGTACTTATCCCAACTTCCCCTTTGATCTAAAACACATGCCCTTAACATATCCTCCAAGGTTTGGATAGTTCTTTCAGATTGACCGTCTGTTTGGGGGTGATAGGTCGTGCTTAGACACGACTTTGAACCAAATGCCTTTTGAAAGGCTCCCAAAATCGCGACGTAAATCGCGGATCTCGGTCCGAGATTATCGCCGACGGCACCCCATGTAACCTCACTATCTCCTCGAATATATAATTGTGCTAACCTATCCAAGGAATAAGTCACCTTAATAGGTAAAAAGTGGGCTGACTTTGTCAATCGATCCACGATTACCCATATGGTATCATGATTCATTTGGGTCCTTGGTAATCCAGTTACAAAATCCATGGAGATACTATCCCACTTCCACTCAGGGATCGACAGAGGTTGCAGCATTCCGCAGGGTTTTTGGTGTTCAATCTTCACCTTTTGACACACCAAGCACTTACTCCCCCATGTGCACACATCTTACTTCATTCCAGGCCACCGTAACATCTTCTTCAAATCTTGATACATCTTGGTGGCACCAGGATGAAGGGTAAAATGGCTCTTATGGGCTTCCTCCAAAATATCCTTTCGAGGCCACCACTAGCGTGTACACATATTCGACCTTTAAACCTCCACAAATCGTCCATTCCTTGGGTAAAACCTATCAACTTTCCCGCCTTCATCGCCTCTAAAGTCTCTTGAAACTCAAAGATCGTCCCCTTGAGCTTGAACAATCCTTTCTTTGAACTCACTTGTCACTCTAAGATGACAAGCTCTGATGCCCTTAGTGGTCAAAGTCATTCCTAGGTTTAAGTCCCTAAATTGCTCAATCAATTCAACCTCCTTCACCATCAAACGGGACACTTGTAAGGACTTCCTACTCAAAGCATCACTACTACATTAGCTTTACCAGATGGTAGTTCAATCCAAAATCATAATCTTTCAAGAACTCCATCCATCGCCTTTGCCTCATGTTTAGCTCTTTTTGATCAAAGAGATATTTCAAACTCTTGTGATCGGAAAACACCTCAAACTTAACTCCATATAAATGGTGTCTCCAAATCTTTAGAGCAAACACGACGGCAGCTAACTCAAGGTCATGGGTAGGGTAGTTTGCCTCATGTGGCTTGAGTTGTCTTGATGCATAGGCCACCACTTGCCTATCCTGCATCAATACACAACCTAAACCCTTTTGAAGCATCACAATACACCTCGAAAGGCACATTGGGGTCGGGTAACACTAAAACAGGGTCGAGGTTAGCTTGTGTTTTAACTCTTGAAAGCTCTTTTCACACTCCGGTCCATGAAAAAGGGTGTTCTTCCTAGTCGACTTGGTCAAAGGTAGGGAAATCTGGGAAAATCCCTTGATAAATCGACGGTAATAACCGCTAAACCCAAAAAGCTCCTTACTTGATTCACTGTGGTTGGTCTTTCCCGAGTACTACCGCTTCTACCTTACTAGGATCTACAGACAATTCCTTTCTTAGATACTACATGCCCTAAAAATTGCACCTTATCCAACCAAAACTCACACTTGGAAATCTTGGCATATAGTTTCTTTTCCTTCAAGATCTCTAGTACTATGGTTAGGTGGCATTCATGCTCTTCATGGGTCTTAGAATATATGAGAATGTCATCTATAAAGACAACTACAAACCGATCCAAATAGGGTCGAAAGATCCTATTCATGTAATCCATAAAAATAGCTGGAGCATTAGTTAACCCAAAGGACATTACTGCAAACTCAAAATGGCCGTATCGAAAGTAAAGGCCGTTTTAGGTATGTCTTCATCTCTCACTCTAATTTGATGGTAGCCTGACCTCAAATCTATCTTAGAAAACACTACCGCACCTTTCAGTTGGTCCATCAAATCATCGATCCTAGGCAGAGGATACTTGTTTTTCACCGTTACTTTATTCAACTGCCTATAATCTACACACATCCTCATACTCCCATCCTTTTTCTTTACAAACAACACAGGGCTCCCAAGGTGATGCACTAGGCCTAACAAACTTTTTCTCCAATAAATCTTCCAATTGAGTTTTTAACTCGGTCAATTCTAATGGGGACATCCTGTGATGGGGCTATGGATATAGGTCCCGCACTTTTAAGCAACTCTATAGAAAGTTCTATCTGTCTCTTGGCGGGAAACTCTGGTATCTCATCCTGGAAATACTTGGATAATTTCTTACTATTGGTATCTCATCGATACTTTGCTCAAAGTCTACATCACTAGCGGCTAAGAAAATGTAACCTTTACTCTCACCCTTACCACAGTCCATTTCCACAAAGAAGCTATGTAAAGACTTATGGGTTTCTTAGGTTCAATAGGAATAGGAAGAAAAGTGATGGTTTTCTCATAACAGTTTAACGACACGGTTGGCCTCAAGCCAATCCATGCCAAGAATCACATCTAAACCTCGCATGGGTAAGCAAATAAGATCTAAAACAAAGGATCTATTATCTATAATAAAACTACAATCTAAACAACATTTACAAGTCCTAACGGGTTTTCCAAATGGTAGAAACAATAAGGTCAAAAGGAAGCTCAGTCATAGGTAAATTAAGGCTTTTAACACATGAATGGGAGATAAAAGAATGAGAAGCGCCAGAATCATATAGTACAATTAAGTCTTTACCATGCATATTACCCTTACCTTCCACGAGATTTCGTGACTTCGTTGTTTCTTCAAAGATTAACAAGAAATACCCTTCCCTGGTATTGTGGCTTGGGATTGGGGTTGGCGGGTTCCTTTCAGTGCATTCTCGGGAGTAATGACCTGGTTTTCCACACCGATAGCACACGTTTGTTCCGGCTCGACATGGCATGCTCCCATGATTCTTGCCGCACTTGGGACATTCCATGGATGGCGCAGCCGTGGAAATCTTCTTTGGACCTCTTTGTGGTGCTTTCCCTTTATTGTTGTTATTGTTGTTGTTGTGATTGTTACTTGGGGTTATTGTTGTAGCGGTTGTTATTATAGCGATTGTTGTTGTTTGGCCTTCCTTGTTGAAAATTTCTTTGTGTCCCTTGTGGTCTTGATTGAGGGGAAATGGAGGTTGATTTTGCCTCTAGAACTCCCAACCTTGAGGTGTCAACTTTTTGGTAATATTAAGTGACTTTGGGGTGTTTAGTTTTCTCGACCTTCTTCAATAATCCGACATTTGTTAACTAGGGTAGAGAAATCCCTAATCTCCAAATGTGCAATCGCCACATTAAGTTCCGCCTTCAACCCTGTCTCATATTTAATGCATTTCCTGTACTCATCAGGATTTCCTTGGTACATTCTTGAGAACTTAATGAGTTCTTCAAATCCGCGATGTCTTCGGGCCACATTCATATTCCCTGGACAAGTTGCATGAATTCAATGTCCTTGGCATTTCTAATCGACTGGAAAGTACTTTTCGTAAAAATGGACCTTGAATAGTTCCCAATCAATGTCCACATCGGTCGTCTCCAGGAGTCTTCGAACACCGCCCACCGTAAACCGCATCACCCTCAAGCATATGAGTAGCGAAGGTGACCTTTTGCTCCTCCGAGCATGGGACTACAAGCAAAGACCTTCTCAATATTCGAATCCATTCATCCGCAATATTTGGATTCAGTGTCCCCTTGAAAACCGTGGGTTTGCCTTACGAAACTCCCCGAAAGCAGGCATGTTCAGAATCTCATGTCGCTGATTCATATTGGCTTGACGATCCCGATCCATTCGCTCCATCATCATTCTCATGGTCCTTGCTACGTCGCGGAGTGCTTGGCTGTCTCGTTGTCGTGATTATTTTGTGTCAAGGCTCCTAGTCTGTTGTCGACGTGCCATTGGTCCCTATACACACAAAACAAAGAACACCGAGGTGATCGGGCCCAATATTCCATGCAAAGTGAGCAAGTTACCATGGCACTTTCAACATACAAGAGTCATGTATTTCTACTCCCAAGCTCATCCTAATGATAAACATCTACACATGACGTCACTAACGTATTATGCTTTAGAAGCATAGCTAGTCCAATCCTCGTGCTCCATGAGAATCGAATCGCCTCGATACCAAAATGTAACACCTAGTAATTAACCGGATACACCTAGGTTGAATCGATTAATGACTAGACTTTACTCCTTGCTTTGGGTCTTTCTTCATAATTTGAAAATACTTAGTGAAATTACGAGCCTTTTTTTTTTTAAACACATAATTGAAAACGTGAGCGGAGTACAACGTGAACGAGTAAGCGGAGTATAATAAGACGTTTAAGAATATATCACATCATATCACTTAGGCTCCATCATATAACATCCATAAGCACATTATAGCATATATTTACATACAATAACCTCACTCAAAGGGTGGGTTATGTTCATACATCATTATCTTATGCAAACCCATAAAAGAAAATATACTTAAGGAAATTCATGCCCCTAAACTAGATAACTCCATAAGCCGGGAAGGTTATCCTAAAACTAAGTGCATGATCACACATAAATCTACTAAGAACCTTCTAGGGCCACCGTCCCGAAAATGGGGGAATAAATCCGATCCATCGATGAGCTCCTCGGGAGGGGACACACGAGATGCACCAGTCGGGGCGCATGGACGGCCTTCTCGCTAACCTCCGCTGAACAACTGTTTCCTCACTACCCTCTCTTACACGTGTGGGAGTAGGAGCAGAGCTCTCAGAATATACATGAGTAGGAGTGTCCTCTGAAGGATCAGTTTCAGAATATCTCGTCTCGGGAACATACTCTGGAAATCCATGGACAGCAGATGAAGCGGGATAAGAACGTAACATCCTTTCATCAAGTGGACGTGCATGTTCGAAAACCATTTCATCGCCATAGGGAGAAGTAGGAGAAAATCGATAACTAGGGACAGAATGTGCAAATGGACGACCTATGTAAATAAAAACACGAATCAAGCACCTCCCTTCAAAATGATACGAGCGATGCACCGGATCATAGTGGAATTCCCAAGTAGGGGTATTAACGAACAGGACGAATGTCGCCATTTGAATCTGGAGACAATGACGGAAATAAAGAAAAGGGAGTGAGAATCTTGCTAAAGAATTCTCAATAAGGTACCTCCTTCTACAAAGGTCATCATCAAAGTCCCCAGAACCTCGGGATTATTCTAAAATAGTGAGCATGCAAAGATTCATTTTAAGTTCGGACAAATACTTAACCGAGGTTCGTCAATTTTTAATCATGCGTCTTATAATGCATCTTATTCTTAACATGTCATATTTACAATGAACTTTTCCTTTATCATTACATCATATTCCTCATCATCATTATCAAAATAACATGCATAAAAGAACGTCATATAATATTAGCTACACATGGACACAGTGCACATATTTCATTTCTTTAGTGCCTTAGGTGACTTAAAATCTTATCATCATCATTATTTTCCTTGGGCCACCCTATACTCCACCCTTTTGGGAGTAATTTAGGTTATGAGCTCATACTTTACTAGTCGTCACTAGCATATACTTATCCCTTTTGATAAGCTAAAGTCCCGACTCTACCCTTTTGAGAGAACGGGTTAGGGGCTAAAATCACCTTTTCACCACCTATAGTCTGATGGTTCCAAAGGATCATTTTCTTATAAGTTTAAGTCACCATTAAATCTTTGCATGTTATATCATAATACAATTCATAAACATCATAACATTTTCTCATTTATAGTCTTAAGCTAGAATAATATATATCAATCGTAATCATGCATATGGGAGATTCCCGGAAAGAGAGGTGGGTCACAATGGACACGCTTAAATACCAAGTCTTTCCTTAGCGTAACCTTTCCAAATTACACTTTTACAATGATACACTTTCTTCTAGCAACAAAGGTGAATTTTACATAAGAACATTTCATGTATAAGCATTCTTATTATTTGCAACAGCAACTATAACATGCAAGTCAGGAAATCATTCAGCTGCATAATGGCATCAATAATTTCGTGCATTACAGCCCAAAGAAGTGAAATTTGTGTGTTCCATGCATTATTTAGGTGTAGGCAAGGTATTCATGTAATTTAGAGAATTTACTGTTAAGGGCCTAAGTGAATTAGTAAGCATTTTGGGTGTTTTTGAGCAATTTTGGGTTCTAATCAATCTAAATACATAATTTTGAATCTAGATTAATATTTAGAATTTAATAAGCTTTAATTTGAGCCTAATATTGCTTAGGTTTCGGTATATGAATCGAAAATCCCGAAATTCGCAAAACTGCCCAAAAACGGGGGCAAAATCGTACTTTCACTTAAAAACTGCCCAAGGCCACCCGAGCTTAACCAATGGTTAATCATGGCTTAAAAACACATTTTAAAACATTTTAGTGAGGTTCGGCTCGGCCGGCACACACATCGGAGTTAAACAGCCGTAGGGGCGTTTTGGTCTTTCCGTGCGTCGGAACTCAAAATTGAGATTCTTCTGCTCTATTAACACACATAACACAAACAATCCCTTATTATTCTCAAAACATCCCCTTGAGAATATGTGGGGCCCACAATCCTCATTTTCTGAGTAAAATAACTTCAGGGACATTTTGGTCATTTTATACGTCTGAAATTCTGATTTGCGACTCTCGCATGAATCGTTCCTAACCTCTCTTCTAATGTTATATTCCTTTATTGAGGATTGTTCGGCCTCAAATCTTATGTAATAATTACCTACGGTAATTCAGTAATTGAGTAATTTCTAATGACAGTAAAAATTACAGTAAAAATTGGGGCGTTACAATTTCCCTCTCAGACAGAAAAATCGGGGCGTTACATACACTTCTTCAAAGATAAACTCATTTAGAAATGCAGATTTGACATCCATTTGATAGAGAGTGAAACCTCTGTAGGTTGCAAACGCAAGTAGCATTCTGATGGCTTCAAGCCGAGCCATTGGTGCAAAGGTTTTATCATAGTTAATTCCTTCTTGTTGATTATAACCTTGTGCAACCAACCTTGCCTTGTTTCTGACAACATTGCCTACTTCATCTAGTTTATTTCTGATCACCCATTTTGTACCGATGATGGTTTTACTGTTTGGTTTTTCGACAAGATTCCAAACTTTGCTTTTTTTGAATTGATCTAATTCTTCTTCCATAGCTTCCACCCCACTTTGATCATTCAAAGCTTTTTCAATGCACTCAAGTTCAATGGTGGAGAGGAAAGCATAGTTTAACACATTCCTAAAGGATGATCTAATTCTTACTCTCTTAGAGATATCTCCAAGAACCTTGTTTTAGGAGACTGCCTTCAAATTAGAAACTCCTTTATAGTTTCTTTGACCTTGAGATTCTTCAACTTCCCCTTCATCTTCAGATTGCTCTTCTTGATAATCAGAAATAGCGTTTTCTGATACTTTGGGAAACTTGGGAAAATTTTCTGAGATGCTTGCATTCTGGAGCTTACTTTTGAAGTCTTATCCTTCATCATCTTGCAATCAAAAGTCCCTTTGAGATGCATCTTATCAAAATTCTCTTCTAGGTCTTCAATATCATCAACAAAGTCTTTTCTAAGCTCTTTGAACTTGACATGAATGGTCTCTTCAACACATGATGTTCTCTTGTTATATACCCTATAAGCTCTAGACATAGAAGAATAACCTAGGAAGATATCATCATCATATTTTGGATCAAACTTTGCAAGTTTGTCCCTGGTGTTAAGAATAAAGCAAGATGAGCTGAAACTATGAAAATATGATATGTTGGGTTTTCCACCTTTCCATAGCTCATAAGGAGTATTCTTAAGAATTAGCCTAAGAAAAATTATGTTTTGAACATAACAAGAGGTATTGATAGCCTCTACCCAAAAGCTTTTGATAAACCACTTTCTAACAGCATAGTTTTGGCCATTTGTTGCAAGCTTTTGTTTTTCCTTTCAGCTACCCTATTTTGTTGAGGAGTTCTAAGTGCAGAAAACTCATGAAGAATGTTATGATTTTCACAAAACTCATTAAAAACATGATTATCAAATTCTCCACCATGATCAGATCTGATAACACTGATTTGAGAATCTTTTTCAATACAAAAGCATTTTGCAAAAACTTTGAATTTTTCAAAGACCTCATCCTTAGAAGCTAGAAAGATAATCCATATAAATCTAGAGTAATCATCAACAATAACAAGGCAGTATCTTTTTCCAGCTAGACTAGCATTCTTGGTAGGACCAAAAAGATCCATATGTAAAAGCTCAAGTGGTTTAGTGGTTGAAACCACATGCTTGCTATGGAAAAAAGCTTTGGTTTGCTTGTTTTCTCACAGAAGTGATAGGTTGAATCTTTATCAAATGTGATCTTTGGAATGCCTTTAACAAGCTCTTTCTGAGAGATCTCAAAAATAAGCTTCATATGAGCATGCCCAAGCTTCTTATGCCATAACCACTTATCATCTATGAAGGATGCGAGACATTTTACATTTTGATCTTTTAAGTCATCCAAGGATAGCACATAAGTGTTATCATACCTCTTTCCAGATAAGACAACTTGTTCTGATGTAGGACTTACTACTTTACAAGAAAGAGCATCAAATATAACATTAAAACCTTGATCACAAAACTAACTGATACTTAGTAAGTTGTCAGCCAGTCTATTAATTAACAAAACATCAGAAATTTGGTGAGAGTCATCCTTACCAACATCTCCTATGCCTGTGACCTTGGCTTTACCTCCATCTACAAATCTGACAGAACCTATGTTTTTAGGTCGTAGGTTTTTGAACCATCTTCTTGACCTGGACATGTGCCTTGAGCAGCCACTTTCCATGTACCATTCATTCTCAGGTTCTATATGCATCCTTAAGCATACCTACAATGAATGCATTTTTTACTTTAGGTACCCATATCTGGATGGGTCCTCTAGAGTTAGTTTGAAACTAGGATTGCCCAACCTTTTTTACACACTTTCTTTTCATAAAGTATTCATAAGATGGATGCCTCTTCTTAAACATATAGTACAGGGAAATCTTTTCTTTTCTCTCTTGATGAAAGTTGACTTTTCTTTTTCATGAAACTTTTCTTCATAGCCTAATTCTGTCTTTTGAAAATATGGTTGTTGACCTCTAAGCATTAGATCAAGATTTTTTTTTATCCATTTACCATTTTCTCAAGGTCGAATTCAAGAAGTTTTAAAGTTCTTTCAAGCTTAGAAATTACTTTCTGAGTATTTTGATTTTTGTTTGGAACTTCAATTTCTAAGGCTATGAGTTTTATATTTAAAGCATTGTTCTCCTCTTTCACAACATCCTTCGTAAGTCTTTGATTCTCAACTTCTGACTTGACCATTTTGATTGTAAAACAGCCTTTTCGTGTTCCTTCTTCAGACTAAGATAGTATGAAGAAAGAGTTTAAGAATCTTCAAGCAACTCTTCATAAAGAGATAAAAGTTCATCATAGGAAAGATCTGATGAGTATTCTGCCATGAAGCACAGATTGGCAATATCTATATCTTTTTGATCTTCCAATTCCTCCCTATCTTCTTCTAACTCACTCCAGGTAGCCAGTATTCCCTTCTCCATGGGCATAAACTTTTTGATAGGCTTTTGAATCTTGGACAGTCAGGCCTGAGATGACCTTTCTCCCCATGCTAACAATAGAGGGCATCTTCAAACTTTGGCTTGCCTTTCTTGTCCTTTCTAAAGTTGATCTTTCTCTTTCTTTTTTTTTTTGATTTTCCTCCCCAAACTTTGACATCTTTCTAACAAGTATGGAAAGCTCATTTCCATCTTCTTCATCAGATTCATCATCAAACTTATCCTCCTCATCAGAAGCTTCAGCAACTTTCATTGTCTTAACTTTATATGTTTTTTGATGAGACGTCTTCAGTGCCATGGACTTGCTCTTCTTACTAGATTCACCATGTATTTCAAAGAGCACAATTTCATGAGTCTTAAGTGACCCAATAAGTGCATCTAGACCAAGGGTTTGAACATCTTTTGCTTCAGTGATGGCTATGACCTTTGGCAGCAATTTTACAAGAAGACTTGTAACACCCCGATTTCTCTGTCCGAGGGAAATGACCAAAATGCCCCTGAGGTCATTTCCTGACCCGAACTCGAGGGTAACCAACTCGGTCGTCCTCGAAGGGTCAACTCAATGTTTGAAGGGGATTAACTGGCCCTTGAATGCTTTCGGAAGCGAAAATTTCGTTTTCATAGCTTTAGTCAAAATGACCAAAATACCCCTATAGCGTTTTTATGCGGGTAAAGGTGCCGTTTGAGCCCGGAACTTTCCCCAGAGGTTTAAAAACATGTTTTCATGTGTCTAGAGGTCTCTGTTCAAGTCCCGGTGGTCCCGGGCAGTTTTAGTGCAAAATTACGATTTTACCCCTAGAATAGTGCTTTTGAGCTTAATGACGTAATTAAGCAAACCTAAGCAATATTAGGCTCTAAACGAAGATTAATTTATTTCCCTAATTAATCTAGAGTCAAAATAATTTATTAAAGTTAATTAGAACCTAAAATTGCTTAGATTAAACTTAAATCCCTTTTTAGAACTCAAGACTCCTAGTCTTGGAATCTTGAATAGTGTTTTCTCTCTCTAATTCCTTAAATCAAGGAAATGTGTCTAGAGTTGTTTAGACTCTAAATTGAGGATTTAACTCACTAATGGTGCAAGACCACTCCTTAATTATGTCTAGACCACCTTAATTACCCATTTTCCTTACCTAAACACTTTCTTACAAATTCCTAATCTTAAGCATAATCAAAGATACACCTAAACACAACTCTAAACCACAATTAAAATGCAAACTAATCCTCCCCATGGGCTGATGCATTTCGGCCAGACCTCATCCCCTTTGACCACATATTAAATTGTTTTCTCACTCAAAGAACCATGCTTGAAGCCATACCTTGAACCATACCTCACCATACCTTAAGTCATACCTCACCATACCTCAAGAACACATTATCTCACCTCATGGAACTCATGGAATGCCTCCAATCTGCACCTCATGGCCGAAGCCATCCTCCCCCATGAGCTCCCTCCATTTGTTTCATTTCTCTATAAATAGAATGCCTTGAGGAGCTTGCACCACTTTTAGATCATTTGCTAAGTTTAGGAAACACTCAAAGCTTTTCTTTTCTCTCAAAGTTCTAGTGTTCTTCAAGTTCTTCAAGCTCTTCAAAGTTCTTCATCATCTTCATCTTCTTCTTCCATCTTCAAGTTCATCACACCAAGTAGGGATTTTCTTTCGTGTATTCTTTTCTTTAAAGTTCTTGTTTCAAGCTTGATGTTCATAGTTTCTCTTGATTCTTTTTAGAACTTCTTTTCTTCTCCTTGTTCCTTCCCATTTTCCGCCATAGGCCTTAGAGAACAAAGGAATGAGAGCTTGATGATGAGAGTTTCATGATGATGTTCATAACTTGAAACAAACTCTAGAGCTTGATCTTTGTTCTTGAGCAAAAATGTTTTTAGTTTTTCCTTTCTTGAACTCTTGAGAACTTTAGCTTTAATGATGTTTTAAAATGGCTCTATGAACTCAATGATGAGGACTCATGATGTTGGTGTTAATATATCATCAAGATCATGAACTTTAGAGTTTTAAAATGTTCCTTTTTCTTCTTGAAGATTTCGGCCATTACCTTAAATTTTCTAAGCTTCATGGTTTGATTTCCTAAAAATGTTATGTTGAGTTTTAAGAACTCTAAGCTTGACTTTACCTTGTTTGGATGGGTTTGGGTTATGGTTTAAATTCCTTTAAAGTCTTGTTAAGAGCTCTAGAAAGATAAAATGAACTTGCATAATTTATTTTATGCTTGCATTCATATTTACATTCTTGCTATGCATCTTTACTTTCTAGCTATCACTTAAGAACATAAAGATTAAAATGGAACTTGTATCATCACTTAATTTAATTCTCGAAGCCTTTCTATTTCGGCCTTAAAGTCGATTGTTGTTGGGTCTAGAGCACTAAAATAAAGAATTGAACTTACATTATCACCTAATTAATTTCTCGAATGCCTATCTATTTCGGCCTTAAAGTCGATTGTTGTTGGGCCAAGAGCACTAAAATAAAGAATTGAACCATGCATATTTACCTTCAAGCTTGCACGTCTAAGTTTATGCCTCGCATATTTACTTTCAAGCTTGCACGTTTAAGTTTATGCCTTGCATATTTAAATTTAAGTCATCACTTTACTTTGTAAGCAAGATTTAAAATGAAAAGCATGAGCACGTTTAGTTTATGTCGTAACTTAAGAACCTAGAGCTCAAAGACTTGCCCATTTCATTCCAAGATAAAGTTAAATGTAAATGTATTCCTTGAATGCATAATTTCAACCAAGTAGTGATGATGGACTTGCAATGAGTTTTCATCTAGCTACTAGGACCAATAGTCTATGTTTTAAGTTTTTCCTAAAGCTTTACAAATCTTTATAAGGTTATGTCATCACAAGTTGTGATTTTATTATCTTTTAAGGGATGGAATATGTTTTGGTCAGTGACCTAAGGCTTCACTTAGCCTCTTGATGAATTAAAATGTTTTGCAAAGAGTTTCAGAAGTTCTTAACTTATGTACCTAGAAATGTCAATTTAACTCTCTCATTTAAGTTAAATGTTTTCGGTTCTGATGTGATGAGTGTGATGCTGTATGATGATGTTTTGATGTGTTGGAATGTGTGAAAATATCATGTGATGATGTAGAAGCGAACCTATGCATGATAGGTAAGAAACTAGCTAACTAGAAATACCGTAAAGCTAAAATTTAACATAGTTTTGACCCATTTGTTTATGGAACTAATCCAAACTGTTTTAATGGGAACATAATCAGATTTAGATTGTTTAGACATGACAAACTTGGTATCATTTGGATTAGAATCGAATTCTAGCACCTATGGGGAAACTAATAACGAGAAAAACCGTAAAAATGCAAATGTAGAACTCTTAGAACATTAATTTTTTGGATTCTGTCCAGCACCCTTACAACATGATAAACATGATTAATAATTAGTCCTTAAGCATAGGAATGCCTCATAATTGATTTAGATTTAATTCATAGCGCCTTAGGCGAAGACGGAACCAAGAAAGGGTCTAAAGCGTAAGTTACGGAACCCCGTGAACCCAAGTTAGAGGATTTGCCCTATGCTATTCAGATTTAAGTATGAACATGAGGATTAGGAATGATGATTAATTATGAGCCCTTAGGTGCATAAAAATATGAGCGACGGATGTTAGAGAATTATATCTCAAGATTAAGACCCGTAAGGGTCAAAGCATAAGCTACCGTAAGGGTAAGCGTTTGAATATTTTATGATGATGCATGAAGTATGCTAATGATGATGATGTTATTCATATGAGGAATTTATGAGGTTATATGTTTATGTGGCATAAAGCAAATTTGGAAGGAAATTCGGTGTAATGACCGTTGTGCCGCCGAATTTCCGACAAATTTGGGGACTTAAAGAGATTTTGAAAAATTAAGGTACTAAGATGGGTTCTAGGATGACACCGGTTCGGCCGAGCACCTCCATAGAACTCATGTGACATCGGTACCAATTTACACTCTTAGGTGACACCGGTTCGGCCGAGCACCCCTAAGAGAATTGCCCCCTAACCCGTACTCAGATAGTCAGGATTTATGATACGCTTATCGTTAAGTGGTAAGTAAGAACTAGTGATAACTAGTTAAGGTATGAGCTCATAACCTAGATGTATGACACGTTCTGGGTGACACCGGTTCGGCCGAGCACCCCCAGTTCGATTGTCTTTTAGGATGGCCCATGAGGAATAAAAGTTTCATGATTATGATTATGTCACTAAGTTTTGTCCCATATGAATGTTACTATTGCCACTTTATGCCACCAAGAATGATGATGCTTGATGTTATGTTTTATGTATGTGCATTAGGTAGTGCCATGCATACATTTTCTATTATGTTGCATTCATGACATTAAGATCATCCTAAAATGAATGGACCTTGGCTAGAATATATTTTAAAGTTTAAAATGAACTTAATACATGCTCAGTCATTTTGCATAAATAAACCCAAGGTTCCTGAGGACGTAGATGATGACACCTAGGTAGTAGGAGGCCCTACTGAGATTCTTTAGCAAGATTCTCACTCCCTCTACCTCTTTCTTTCCGTCACGTCTTCAGATGGCGACGTTCGTGGTGTTCGTGGACACGCCGACATGGGAGGTGCACCATGACCCGGACCACGGGTCATTCCATTTTGTGGGTCGATGCACGGTTAGAGTATTCATGTTCATGGGTCGACCCTTCACTCCCCCTGTACATTCCCATCGTTTCTCCCCCGTCTCACCTTTTGGCGATGACCTGGTGTTCAAGCGCGCACGTCCCCTAGAGGAGAGGCTTCGCGCACCCATCATCCACGTCCGCCGCTCGAGACTACCCCCAGTATGTGCCCCGTTGCCCGTCGTCTTTTTCGGAGACAGATCCTTCCGAGGATTCGGCAACCCAGGCACCCTCCGAGGGATCTTCCCCCACCATACCCATGGACCTTGGGGAAGGTAGTGAGCCTTCTGTGACTCAGCCGAGGCTTACACGACGACCGGAGATGAGGCCACGCCGTGGAGGTCACTTCCGAGCCCCGTCCCGTCTATTCACGCCAGAGGAGCTTGCTCAGTTTCCTGGTTACTTGCCACGCTCGAGGGATAGTCGCCAGTAGGAGGCTGTAGATGGCCGAGATAGAGCACACACCACTTAGATAGGGATAAACCTTCTTTTGTTTAGAGGTTATCCTATTAGGTGCACTCGGGTAGGGGCGTAGATCATGTTTATGTTTATGTTGTATTTCCTTTCCTGTACTTTCCTTGTACTAAACTAAGTCTCACACTTATAAGTGGGCAAATTATATATATATGAGATGATCTTCAGTGTTACTCATGGTGTGCCTTATGTTATGATGTTGTGAGACATTTGTTTACCATACATGGTTTACCGCTTATCGCATCACGCGGCTCTCACTTTGTTTTTCAAAAAAAAAATTTACCCGTATTTTCCGCTAAGTAATTCAAAGTTAGATGAGGACTATGAAGTAACAGACTAATGATTAACCTAATTATGTTCTAGAGTATTGGGTTAAAAATTAGGATGTTACAAGACTTCTCAAAATTTTTCTAACCATTTCTGAGTTAGAATATCTTTTTCCAAGACCCTTAAGTTGGTTTACAATGTGCATAAGTCTTGTGGTCATTTCATCAATATTTTCCTGCTCTGTCATTTTGAATAGTTCATATTGATAAACCAGTATACTGATCTTAGTTTCCTTTACTTGATTAGTTCCTTCATGAAGCATGTGTAGTCTATCCCATATTTCTTTAGTCATTTCACAAGCAATGATTTTGTCATTTTCAGCTTTGCTTAGTGCACACGTGAGTAGGTATTTGGATTTGAGTTCAGTTAAACTCTGGCTTTCTATTGATCTGTCCACCTACTTCTTACGATATCTCTAGATACTGAGGGTACATCATCATTTCTTGGAGTTTCCTCCCTTGGAACATAATCTCCTTCTTAAATAATTTCCCACAGGTCAAGACTTGTGTATTTTATGAATAACTCCATTTTGTTCCTCCAATAAGTATAATCTGCACCATCAAAGAATGGTGATCTATTGATAGAGTGACCTTCAGCAATATGAACGTTTTGAGCTATGTGTTCCTCATATCTTTACCTTTGCAGTCGTTAGATTGGTCAACGCCTTAGAAACCAGGTTCTGATACCACTTATAGGTAGAAAATCACACGAAAGGGGGGTTGAATCATTTTTTTTTAACTTTTCTCCTTTCATTGAGGATCTGAAAAACTTTATTGAAATAGTTATCAAGATGAACTTGTAGTACAGTGAAAAATAGCATTAAGCACTTTCTTAGAAAGATGTATAAAATCCTTCTTCAAAACTTGATACTGAAACAAAAACTGATATGGAAATATAAAGAAGAGATAAAGGAAAGACAAGAACTAATACAAGGAGTTTTATACTGGTTCGGCCAACTTGCCTACATCCAATACTCAACAACCGTTGAGTTTCACTACCTTTTACTCACATCGAAGAAAGAAAAAAATAGATAGTCTTTCCAGTAGCCTTCTCAAACTATGTCTAGTGACCAGTAGACACCCCTACTGTCACACACCAAGTAGTTATTCAACAGCCTCTTCAAGCTGAAACCGTGAGCTATAAATAATACTTTTGCAGTCACTTTACAAGTAGTCTTTTATAAGCCTCTTCAAGCTATCTCACGCTGATCACTATCAGATCAAAGATACAAGGTTATATATTTGGGTTGCCACTCAAACTAACCTACATTCAATATTTCTTTGAATATACAATGAAGAGAACTTAAAGAATCTTGAATGACTTCTTTCTATATTTTCTTCCTTGGAAGAAAGTATAATCTATGTAGTGCAAAAAAAAGATTTGTTGTACAAGGAAATGATTTTCAAAGAAAGAAGGAAAACTTTTGCAGCATTTCAGCTCTATCTTTTTCAATATTCAGTCACATCCTTTAAGGGGCACAGCATCTTTATTTATAGAGGTCTTTCTTTGAGATTGTTGCCTTCAATCAGATCTTCCAAGGACACTTGTTGGTCATCTATTTGTGTCTTGGAAATAAGGTCTAGAGGAGTAGCCTTTTTGCTTTGTCAGATGAATCTACAAAAGCCGTTGTGAGAGAGATGAGGTTTCTGATGTTCTTCAAAAACTACTTCTTACTTTCTAATCCATGGTTTCTGAACACTTCCCTCTAAACATTTTGATAGTTGACTTAAAAGGTAGAATAGATGATTGATTGGTTCTGACAATGGAATTTGACTTTTCCAGGAGCAATTTCAAATTTGAAATTCAAATATTTTCCCTCATTCTTCTTTTCACTAAGAATAAACTTTCTAAACTTTGGTATCATTTTCTTGATGAAGAATGAATTTTCATGACTTCAAGCATTGTACGTTGATGTGCCAAACTTCTATGAGAGAGATGTTCGAATAAAAGCAAATCATTTTGACTTCATATGATATGTAATATCTTCCTTTCAAGCGTGCTTTCTGAAGTTTGAGGTTACTTTCTGAAGTCCCTTGCTTTGGTTTCTTGCTCTTGATATAATTTTCTTTCAATCGTGAAGCATATATGACTTCTTTGAATGATATAATATTCACTTTCATATAATCACAATATCTTTTTATAAGATAAAACATATTTGAACACGTGAAGTGAAATTATTTTCATTTTTAAGTGCATATTATGCGAACGGGAAAGCCTATTATGCTTTGTCAAGAAACTCAAGGAGACTATTAGACATTCTTCAGAATATTTTTTTTTTAAATTGGCTTTGTTGTCACTCAAAACAAATAAGCATAGAAGGGTTCTGGAGCTAATATCTTCTCCATTCTTAAATCTCCTTTATACTCTGTTCTGTGCTTATTATATATATTTTTTTTTTAAATCCTTCTTTAACTCATTTTTCATATCTCTGTTTTTGTTCAGAAAGTCAATTTCTGATATATACTAACATTATTTCTGCTATACTTTAAGCTCACACTTGATAGTATTTGTTTAAGTTTTTCAGGAACTAAAAAGAAAGAAAAGCCAGAGCACGATTCAACCTCTCTTCTTGTGCACTTTTCAACCTAAATTTGGCATTAAAGCTCAAGCTTCTAAAAGGTTGAGTAATCTAACGACTGTAGAAGACAAAAATCCCAGGGATAAATGGCACAAAATATTCATATTGCAGGACGACACTCTATAAACAGACTGCCAATCTTTGATGGTGGAGACTATGCATACTGGAGAGACAAAAGTCTTAACTTGTGGCAAATCGTTCAAGAAATGTTCTAATGGAAGAGGTTCCCAAAACTGAAGATGCATCTTCCACCTCCAGAGAAGTCTCCAGGAGTAGCTTGACAAAGAAACATAAGGCAAGAGTTCAATTGAACTCAAAAGCCAAATACCTACTTACATGTTCACTAAGCAAAGCTAAATATGATAAATCATTACTTGTGACATAGGCAAAGAAATCTGGGATAGACTTTATATATTGCATGAAGGAATTGTCGCAACCAAGATCGCGACGGGGATGGCAAAAAAAAATTTATAGAAATTGAAGTCGTCACCAAGTTTATTTAAATTAAGAAAACATGCAAAAACCCATTTATTTTAAAAAATGGTCTTTGAAACCAGATTTAAGATCAGGCGTCGGTTATGCATAGGAAAAGATAGGCATTTAATCCTACGCACCCCTAATACACCTGTCCTTAGACAGTACCTTTAATTAATTGTGCAAATTAATTAATAACCTTTTCAATATATTTATTTTTATTTTATTACAGAAAAAAGAAAAGAGAACACCAAACTGTCACAACTCAGATGTTCTGATATATCGAGTTAACAAGCCATCCCAGCTAAATTAACATCTTTATTCAAAAATAAAATATTCCCAAATAAATGGATAATTTAAATTAAATAAATAAAATAAAATGTCTCCAATAAATGATAAATATTTACAAAGGAGATAAAATGTATTACAAAAGAAAGAATAATTATTTTTAATGAGATTTTGGAACATCAAGTTATCACAACTCAGATATCCAAAATACTAAGTTAATAAGCCGTCTCGGCTAAATTAACATCTTTATTTGAATTAGAATATTTACAATCTTATGACTGACTCAAATTAATATAATAAAATAACAATAACAAAATAATAGTAAAAAAATTTACAAGCAAAACAAAATAATATTGTGAAAATTTAATTTTATCTTGATAGGAATCACCTACTCCTACGTATCTTTTGGTGCGATAAAGAACTCAAAGTCACGTAGTTCTATAGAAAATACTTTTGTATTAGTTAAAAAAAATTTTGAATATCAAGCTGTCACAGCTAAAATATTCTTAAGTCATAAAATTAATAAGCCATCACGACTAAATTAATTTAATTTTTAAAAGAACAATTCATCAATTGACTAACTAAATAAATTTTTAATAAAGCAAAATACCCAACTATTTATTTAAACCCAAAACAAATAAAAATTTTGTTTTGATCCCTACTGAACCAAACAAATCTAAAAATTAACAATATTAACAAAAGCATGTGAATTTGAATCCCAAAACAAATAAATACAAAAGTTTAATCCAACAAAAACACAAAATTTATAATTTCCCTAAATTAATCCTACTCACACATACCAAAACTAACACACAAAACTCTCTCACTCTCTCTCTCACACACACACACATGGCTCAGGATTAGTTGGTCCTCCCCATGTTGGGGATCAACATTGATCCACCCTTTAACACCATTAGATATAATATTAAAATAAATCAATGGACTAGATGTATCAGATAAAATGGATTTAATTTAATTTTGAAACTAAATCAATTCATATTTTGTCAAATTCACCCTTCTATACATCTTTTTTTTTCATTTTTTTTCTACCTAGCATCTTTCTCTCCTCGATCCAGCAACCACCAAGAACAACAAACTCAGTGTTTGTGAATTGCAAAGCATAGAGTCTGAAAGATTATGGTACCAAAGTTATATAGCATTTATCAACATGAACCCATGAACAAGAGGATAAACCAAGGGTTTGTGGTTGGCAAATTTTATATGAAAGGCTATGTGATGGGGTTTGGAAATCCTGTTCGGAAAAGACCAAATGAACTTACAAAGAAGCTACTTTTAAGAAACTATTGTGATGTGAAGCTACCCTTTTCTTTACTGTCTATCACTACCACCTACTCCCACTTGCAGATTGGAACCAACTTCCAAATTGCAATCTCATTCAAACATTATTTGTGAAGCAAATGCGGTCTTAAGCTAATCATGTGACATGGGGAAATACCCAAATGTGACAATGAGAAACAAATAGAGAGAGAGTAGCATGGAGAAGAGGAGAAAGTGTTGTTGCAGTGGTTAAAGTTAGGAACTTTAGCATTTTGCCAATTTGGCTGTTACAAGTGAGAAAGAGAACGGTGCTAGTTTAGCAGAAGGGGGACGTGGGGAAGAGATGTTGGGGCTTGGTTGTGGGGAGACAGAGAGGCACAAAGAGCAACCAGGTGGTGGCCGAAGGAGATTATGAGTGGTTGATGGCGGAGTTGAGAGCAAAGGTGCCAATGGTGATAGAGGCTGAAAGAAGAAAAGGTGAATGGCATAAGTAAAGAAATTAAAAGTTAGAATGGGTTATTTAGTAATTTAATAAGATGAGATGAGAAGGACTAATGTAAGTCCCAAACATGAAGGGACTAATGAATCCTAGACCTAGAGAGAAGGTGAAAAGCCAAGAGAAAGAGGGAACAAGAGGAAGAAGAACGGGGAACAGAGAAAAAGGGAGAGCAAGAGCTGCGGGTGGAGCCATTGATGGCTGCGAACACCACAGCTTCGAGGTTGCCGCACAGGACCACCACACGAAGCCGCCGCTTGAGGCAGCTACGGAATAGGCGTAGAAGAGGGCGACGCGACAGGCAACTCATCAGGGAAGAGGGTGGTGGCCGGATTGGCAGTGAGGAAGGTGCGTGGTGATGAGCGGTGGTTTAGGAGGCAGTGGAAGGGGAGGAGAGGTGGTGGCTCGCGGTGTGTGGGTGGTGATCAGTTGGTAAGGATGGAGGGTAGTGGCGATGATAGCTGGGGAGGCCTTTCCGCAATGGGTTTTTTGCGGCTATTATGGGTGATTTACAGTGGTGGAGCTTGGTGGTTGATAGTAGATGTGGGTGAGATCATGAGAAGGGAGATGAAGAGGAAGGAAGATGGTGGCTAAGGGTAAGGCCATGAAGAGGCCGCGACGGTGGTGGAGTGGGAGAAAGAAAGTGACCGCGGCGGCTTCCAAAGGGGGAGTTGAGGTCGCCGGTCGAGGAAAATTTATGGGGTAGATGGGCTGAGCCGAGGAGTGGTGGAGCTCGTTGTGGTTTTGGTGATTTGAGGGGATAAGATAGGGAGGTTGTGGCCTCTCTCCCTTCTATTTTTTTTTATGCTAAACAAATATACCTCTTCTGTTCTTGTTATTTGCTGGTTGAGAGATGTTGCTAGTTTCTGTTGGCTGTGGTTGCTATTCTTCTAGCTGTGATTTTTCTCTCTGTGTTTGAAAATTTGCTGATCTGATACTGCCGAACCCCCTTCTCATTGTTCATGATAGAATATATATATATATATAGATCCTTGGTTGATCAAAATCATTTTTACAGGTTGGCTGTAGTCCGTAGTGTGATCCCCAACTCATCAAAGAAAGTTATCACTTTGCTAGGGAGGGATGATCATCATTGTGTCCACTATTTTCCTTCAATTTTTATGCCTCCCATCATTCCATTTTGCTATTGCTTCACATGCCTTGGCAGGGAACAGATATTCAACAGTCAGCTTTCTGTGTTTTTATTATTTTTTATTTTTCTTTTACTTATTGGGACAGAAACTAAGAGAAGCAAACATGGGCTTGTAACAAAAAACACGTTCATGGGTTGGGAAGCAAATATGTAGGGCTTGTAACCAAAAAAGTACCTGGGTTGGGCTGAAATAGATATTCTTATTATGTATAAAACACTAATGGACTAAAAAAATGAGCATCAAATTAACAAAATTAGGCCACAATAAAAGAATTGGAATTTTTGTTTTGGTTTAAATTTTTGGGGATAAATAAAAAATACAACCAGAAAACTTTTTTTTTCCAAAAGAAATGAATGAAGAAAGTGTAAATTAGATATCATAAAATATGCAAATTTTTGGATTTTCTTATTTTAGTGGACCAGACAAAATCGAGTGTTCACAGAAACTGATCAAGTTAAGGAGACAAAGATCAGTATGTTAGTCCATCAATACGAAATGTTTAAAATGACTGAACAAGAGAGTATTGATGATGTGACCACCAGGTTTGTGCACATAGTGAACTAACTCAAAGGTTTGGGAAGAGATTCTCAAACTTTGAGATGGTAAGGTGTAAAATGGCTTCCCAAGGTCACTGCCATTACAGAAGCTAAGGACCTTCAGATCCTTAGCATGGATGCTCTCATTGGGTCTCTCAAAACTCATGAGGTTGTGCTCTCTAAAGTTCATGGTGAAACCATCAAGAAGAGCAGATCCATGGCCTTGAAGTCTTCACACAAGAAGCAACCCAAAGGTAAAGCTATGAAAGTTACTGAAACCTTAGATGAAGAGGAGGGATCACAAGATGAGTCTGAAGAAGAAGATGGAGATAAGATCTCCATACTTGTGAGGAAGATGTCCAAATCTTGGAGAAATATAACAAAGAAAAGAAGAGACATCAACTTCAGAAAAGATAGGAAGGGCAAGGGAAAGCTAGATAACATAACCTATTACAACTATAAAGAGAATGGACACTTCATGACTGATTGTCCCAAGCTCAAGGATCCACAGAAGAAGTTTCCCTCAAAGAAGAAAGGGATGCTAGCACACCTAGAGTGATTTAGAAGAAAAAAAAAAGATGGTTCAAATAGCCAGGATCAGCTTAAAGATATAACAAACTTATGCTTCATGGCTAACTACTCTTCAAAAGAAGAACCTGAGGTAAAGGCACCCTCTGAACCTGACCATTCTTACGATGAATTACTTGCATTGTATGATGAATTACTTGAAAATTTTCAGACCCTATGCTCTCACTATCTCGGTCTCAAAAAGAACCATCAGGAAGTGATTCTAGAACTTGAAATGGCCAAGACAGATATTGAGAATTTAAGGCTTGGGAAGGAAGAGATCAAAGGAGAAAACAAGTTTTAAAATGTTAAGCTCAATGACTTTTCAATTTTGAGAATCTGTACGATTCGCTTTTGTGCAAAAAATTGGTCTTACCGGTTTAGCATGAAACCAAACCTCTGTACAGTTCGCTTGTGTCCAAAAAGCTAGAAAACCGCTTCAAAACCAGCAATTAGCTTGGACCAGAGGCAATTCGATAGTTTGGCGGTTCAATAATTTGAAAAAGAAAAATGGTATAAGAAGGAAGATAAGGAGCTACTGGATCTGTTATTTTGGTCTGTGGGGGAGGCAGGCATGGGCACCTGCTTTCCTATCGCCACTGCTCTTGGAAGTTGCTGTTAATTTGCGTTCTAGCTTCTCCATGGCTTGTCGGGTTACTTTTCTGATGCAAAGAATGAGTCGTGATTCATGCTTTTTGTTTTTTTTTTTTTGTCATGGAAACTTCATGCTTAACAATGGAGGAAGATGGTGTGGAGTTGCTCTTTTATGTATAGTAGGAAAAAAGAATGAATGTTGTGTGCTTAGGGTTTTAACTTCTGAATGAACGTTTGGGTTTGGTCTTGTATTTTGTGGGGCCTCGTATATTTGTTTTAAGGGTATTTCTTTTCATATAACGTATATCTATATCTTGACCCAAAAAAAAAGTATATCTATATAAATAATAAATAACATAGTTAAATTAACAATCTTTTTTGGTGAAAAAAATAGATTATATATTTTTTGATTGAACCAATAACCTGTGAACCAGTATTCTATCTAGTTTAATGTTCAATCCAATTTTTCTAAACCTTGTTATTAATAAAAAATCTTTGCTTTCATTAAAAACAAATTTTAGTCATCCATATTATGAAAGACTAATTTTTAATTATTTTATAAGATATATTCATTTTATAATTTTATATATTCATATCAATACATATTTATTATTTCCAGTCATATTTTGATTTAACATTTGATTAAATTAGCTGAACTTTTGAACCTCTCTCTCATCAATTCGATACCCAGTCCACTTTTGAGAACCTTGGATGCAATAAAAGTGAAATAAAGCTATTGAATATCTAAAAATAGATATCTCATTAAAAAAACTTTAACATCATTAAATATGATGAAAAAATGAGATAAATAAAGACCACCACCACACCTTAATAATCTACTTCTAGATGATCAAACATCATTTCCCATCAAAGTACAAGTTCGGTTTAGGGTTACTTGACTGTAGTTATAAATCATTTTCAAATCACCATCCACGAGAATTTTAAATGTCCTATCGTTAGTTTCCTCCTCCTCCCTATATCCTTTTTTTCATGTTTATGTGCTACAACTCCGCATGTAAATATTTTTTATTTTACAACTATTTTTCCGTTCTGCCATCATAATCGTATGTTATGATCATTTACTTTGAGTGTCTTAATTTATATAATTATTGCTATAATTAAATTGATTTAGTAAACATTATTACTATTTTTATTTTTTATCATCCGAACATCGCACCAGTGTGAAATGCCATATCTTAAACTCAGCTTTAGAGAATCAAACTACTAAAACAATAAATTTCGAAAGCAACGCCAAAGCCAGAGTATCTCTGATCCAGATGATACCCAGCATTTAAAAGACGAGTCTGCATATATGTACACATATTACAACTATCAAAACCTATGTCTAACCCATTTAATGTTGCCCATTTCTCAGCGACCAACCAAGTCTCCAAAATTAGATTAAAGAATGAAAAGAAAAAAATATTAGAAGAAACCTAAACAATCAGTATTAGGCTTCGTATATCGTTTCAAGTTTCCTTCTAAAAAACTGAGAGAGTTTCCTGACTTTGCCCAGCATCTGAAGATTATCTGCATAGTACGCCTCAGCATACGATAGCATTGTCGTTATGTCATTCTCAACACTTTCAAGACTCCGATAATAGTCATTCTTCAACCTGGACTGAATCAGTTCGGGGTGCAATTGAACGGGAAACCTGTAATGCAAATCCAAAGATGACATAATTAGAAGTTTGAAATAACTTCTCGTTTTCCCTCTGTTATCATTGTCTTTCCTTCTCTCTCTGGGGCATTTGAATCTTTCTCATTTTTTGGCTTAAAATTGAAATTTCAATTAGAAAGCTCTATGCATACTGCAAAATTACCACAAGGCCCTGAAATTGCCAAAACAGTGGCATATAGGAAGCACAGGAATATCAGCCCTGTGATTTTCAGACAGAAATTTGAGTTTGTTAGGTCCCGTTAAGTTGCAAACTCGTACCTGATTAAGAAGTCTCTCTTCTCAACTACTTCGTTCAATGCCTGGATGCCGAACTTATCCTGGATGGAGGAGAAAAATAACAATAACAACACAACAGTTAATTTTGAAACATTACATGCCATTCATATTTAGTATTCCTAAAATCAACGTTAGAAACTTAGCTTGGATCGATAACTAATTTAGAGAAAGAGCAACCAGATTAGGATAAAAGAAACTACAAGTCTACTCACCCCATGCCCACGGTCTAATTTAGTGAAAAAAGACAGCAGCTTATCTCTGATCTCTCTGTCAATGTGGGGATGCTCCCATAGCATCTCAGGATCATACAGTTCCCATGGACTGTGCAGATGGATTTCTGTTGTATCAGTCTTGTACTGGACCCGATACCTTTCCCAAGGACTGTCAGGAAAGTCATGGGATTTGGCCTGTACTGCAATAATTCGACCATCCCACCAACTTCCACCGCCTTCATCATTTCTCCACCAGACCATGCATTTATCCCTTGGAGACCAATTTCTCTTCATAGCAGTTTCATACCATGTTTTCTCAACGACAAAATCAGCAAAGTCAATCAATTCAGGTAGAGTTAATTTAAATGATTTGCCATGGACAGAGGAAGAAGGATTCACAAATTTAAGTCTGAGTTTACAACAGCCATCCCCGGAACCTGGGTGATTCGCATACACAAGCTCTTCAACCTTGCAAATCTCAGAAGCACTTACTCCTCCACTAAATAATTTCCATGGACCTTGTTCTTTCACCTTTGTTGACTCAATGTACTCTTGATGGCCCTGACAATCAAATATGAGCATGAGATATAGGTATTTGCTGTGTTAATCAACTGCAGTTTATAATAACCTGCTAAAACATACAGCAGTTTTGTAATTTGGATCATAATACCAGCTGGCTTACCAGTTTTACAGGTCAATCTTATAAGGTGTCATGCAGTAGCATAACTGTGCTGCTGCAACAAACTAGCTGTTATTAACAGAGTCAGTTGCATGACAACTACAAGTTTACTTAGCCTAGCTATCTTGTTCCATGTGTTGGTCCTATACCTAGACTTACGTTAGATACCTGGCCAATTAGAAAGTTGGCATTGGTTATAATTTCTGGGTATGTGAGATGAGAGAGAATGAGGGGATATACTTGTGTAACTACCTGTTGAGTCAGCAATAAGACAGTCAGGGAGGGAGATACCATGTGATGCAGTTAGGAGGTGAGGTTATTTGTATGGGAGGGAACAAGAGGGGAGGCAGACTGTTGGTCACCAAGGCCTCGGAGGAGATCCATCAATTATCGACTTGCTATTAATAGCATATATTCTAGATTAGATATAAATATGTATTTTAGGAAATCACTTGTACATATCTTTAGAATTATCTCTCTGATATTTTTTAGGGATAGGATTTGATTCTCTTTCCTTATTGTTAGAACCTTGTACCAATCTATCTATACCAATCAATTTCAATAGAACAGGTATTCCACAAAAATTCGGCATGGCACTAGAGCAAGTTCTGAAGGCATAAAAAAAAACACACACACACACACAACAGTCTGCCATGGCCAACGAAGGCAACTCAACCACAACCCAAACAACAAAGCTGGCGGCTAGAGAAATTTCTAGCCTGCCCAAGAACATAATCCTACCCATCATAGGCCACAAATTGAATGGCCAAAACTACACCCAATGGGCAAGATTTGTCCAAATTTTCCTTCAAGGAAAAGGAAAAGAAGATTACATCATCGGTGATGCAAAAGAGCCAAAAAAAAAAAAGGAGGATCCCAGTCACCCGAAGTGGAAACTCGAAAACAGTCTAGTCATGTCATGGCTACTGAATTCGATGACCACTGAAACGGGAAAACTTCATGTATTATAGCACAGCAGCAGAAATTTGGAGTGCTGCCAAGGAGACTTACTCAAATATTGACAACACATCTGCCATAATTGAGATTAAGAGTCTCCTCCATGACCTGCGCCAAGGGGATGCATCGGTTACTGAATACTACCAAACACTCAGCCAATATTGGCGACAATTGGATGCCTATGAGGACATGGAATGGAAATGCCTAGAAGACTGCAAGCAGTATAAGACATTGGTGGAGAAGGACCGCATTTATCAGTTCCTGCTTGGCCTAAACAAAAGCCTTGATGAGGTAAGAGGAAGAATCCTTGGAACTAAACCTCTGCCCAACATTAGGGAAGCTTTTTCAGAGGCAAGAGGAGAGAGGAGAGCAGAAGGAAGATCATGCTTGGAAACACAATACAAAACACCAAACATGGAAGTTCAACATTGGCTGTGAGAGGAAACCAGAAAAAATCCAAAGGATGGTGTGATTGCCATAAGAAGCCAGGCCACACGAGACAATTGCTCGGTCATTCGCGGAAAACCAGCAGATTGCAAGCCACCAAGGAGCAGGGACAGCTGTGCACATGCTGCCACATCAGGAGAAAAACTGTTGCAACACAACCTTCTGATTCAGGCCCATTCAGCAAGGAACAGATGGAGTTCCTGCAGAAAATACTTCAACAAACTCTTCAAAACAGTAACACTCCACTGCCCCCTTGGCCCAATTCTCCATGTGCCTTGCTTGTGTGAACAGGGAAAAATAATTCATGGATTGTTGACTTAGGAGCTTCAGACCATAGGACTGGGGATATTTCCTTGTTTGATAAATATTTTCCATGTAATGACAATTCAGTTGTACGAATAGCAAATGGCACAAGCACAAAAGTGGCTGGTAAATGATCAATAATTATCTCCAAGAACATCACTCTTCACTCTGTCCTTCATGTTCCAGATTTAGATTGCAATCTTTTGTCCATTAGTAAATTGACTACGGACTTAAATTGTATTACTAAATTCTTACCTAACCTATGTGAATTTCAGGACATGGATTTGGGGAGGAAGATTGGCAATGCTGAGGAATGTGCAGGACTCTACTTCCTTTGAGTTGGTCATCCCAAGAAGAAAAGTAACACCACCACTCATGCTACTGCACTCAGTACTGAAGATCTAGAAAATAAAGTCATGTTATGGCATTATCGTTTAGGACACCCAAACTTTATGTACCTTGAGAAGTTGTTTCTTTCATTGTTTAATAAAAGTTCACAGTTGTTCCAATGCGAAATTTGTCAATTATCCAAACATTCACGCAATCACTACCCTTCACAAACTTATAAACCATCCCAGCCCTTGTCTCTAGTCCATAGTGATGTTTGGGGACCTTCTCGGGTTAAAAATATAATTGGGGCAAAATGGTTTGTGGCTTTTATAGATGATCATAATCAGGTCACTTGGGTGTTCCTCATGAGAGAAAAATCTGAGGTGGAAAACTTTTGAGAGTTTCCATAATATGATACAAAACCAATTTAAAGCCAAAATCCAGATCCTTAGAATAGATAATGGCCGAGAATATTGTAACAACATGCTCAATTCATTCTTGCTCAATTATGGGATAGTACACCAAACTACCTGTGTTGACAGTCCCCAACAAAACGACATTGCAGAAAGAAAAAACAGGCACCTCATGGAAGTTACAAAGTCCCTCCCGCTATCAACAAATGTGCCACCCCATTTCTAGGTTGAAGCTGTACTTTTAGCAGCCTACTTAATAAATAGAATGCCTTCCAAAGTCCTAAACTTCCAAACCCCGAGCCAAACCCTTTCATCCTTTTATCCTAACACAAGACTTATATGTCCTGTTTCCCCCAAAATATTTGGTTGCATTACCTTTGTACATGACCATCAACCAAACAGAGAAAAATTGGAGCCCAAATCCTTGAAGTGCATTTTCCTAGGATACTCACCCCAGAAAAAGGGATATAAATGTTATTCTCCTGCCACTCAAAAATTTTATAACTCCATGGATGTCACCTTTTTTGAAAACCAGTCTTATTACCCCAAAGTTGGCATTCAGGATGAAAGGCAGGGAAGCATATTGGAATCCCAACCTTTGGGAAAGGAGCAGGTTTTCTAGGGGGTAGATCAATATTTCACCACAAAACAAGTAGCTGCGGAACTAGCAAAGTTAGGAGCTGTAGAACCAGCAACCGCAGAACCAGATGAAGCAGTTGAACTCACTGATCAACAAAGGAAAGAGTTATTGGTGTATTCCAAGAAGAAGAAAACTCAGAAGGGAGGAAGAAATTTGCACATCTCCAAGGCTATACCAAGATTCTGACCAGAATCCAGATATAGGAATTCCACCAGGTAATATTGCTCCAAAGCCTATTACTTCCCAAATTATTGACAGCTGTTTGAATAAGAATGATCTTGATCTGCCAATTGCCAAGAGGAAATGAGTGAGATCATGTACCCAACACCCAATTGGGAACCATGTGTCTTATGGCAACTTGTTACAGGAATACAAGGCGTTTGTTTCTGTTAGGGCGGGAAAGCCCAACAGGGGGAGGCATAACCAATGGGCTAAGTGAGAGCACCATAATACCGGGCCGGACGCCACATCTTGACCCAAAACCTTAAGGCAATGAGTCATGGATCCTTCCATATTATATACTACTCACTTAATCCATTCTCAACCAATGTGAGACTTCACCTCTCACACTTAACCTCAATAATTTCCCCCTTAAGTGTGAGACCCACCACATTGCTACTGTTGAAAGACAGAGAAAGAGAGAAAATCATAGGATGAATCCGTGTGTCTAAACTACACAACGGAGAAGGTATATATAGGCAATGTGTAATAAATACACAATAATTACAAAGATATATTTTCCCTAATTATAGATATTTACAGATATTTACAGATTCTAACACTCCCCCTCAAGCTGGGGCATATAGATCATATGCACCTAGCTTGTTACATAGGTAACTTATTCTAGGGGCTCTCAATGATTTGGTGAGAACATCTGCCAGTTGGTCATTTGAATTGACGAAGCGTGTGGCGATGTCTCCAGATAGAATCAACTTCAATGTGTTTGGTCCTCTCATGAAAAACTGGATTTGAGGCAATGTGCAGAGCGGCTTGATTGTCACAAACAAGTGTCATGTGCTTGGTTTCCCCAAATTGAAGTTCTTTGAGGAGTTGCTTAAGCCAGATAAGTTCACATGTGGTTGAGGCCATTGCACGGTACTCTGCCTCAGCACTAGACCACGCCACTACAGTTTGCTTCTTACTCTTCCAGGATATGAGATTGCCTACAATAAGTATACAATACCCGGAAGTGGAACGCCTATCAGAAGGGGATCCCACCCAATCTGCATCAGAATACCCAACTATATCAATATGCCCTTTGTCTTCATAAATAAGGCCCTTGCCTGGTGCTCCTTTGACATACTTCAAATACGTATAACAGCATCCCAGTGAGCTTCACATGGTGAGTTTAGGAATTGACTAACCACACTTACTGCGAAAGAAATGTCTGGACGAGTAACTGTGAGATAGTTCAATTTCCCAACCAATCGTCTATATCTCCCAAGGTCAGATAGTGGCTCCCCCTGATTTGGTAGGAGCTTGACATTAGGATCCATAGGAGTATCAATGGGTTTTGCAACAAGTAAACCTGTTTCCTCTAGAATATCAACAACATATTTTCTTTGAGAGAGAACTATGTCATCTTTGGACTGTGCTACTTCAATACCCAGGAAGTATCTGAGTTTGCCAAGGTCTTTGGTCTGGAAATGCTTGCATAAATGTTGTTTGATCTGTGTTATACCCTGAGTGTCGCTCCCTGTAATAACAATATCATCAACATACACAACTAGGTAGGTGCAACCTCTCTGAGTATGACGATAAAACACAGAGTGATCAGCTTCACTCCGAGTCATACCAAATTGCTGAACCACAGTGGAGAACCTTCCAAACCAGGCCCGAGGAGATTGCTTAAGACCATACAATGATTTGCGAAGACGACAAACAAGGCCAGAAGACTCCCCCTGAGCAACAAACCCAGGAGGTTGCTCCATATAAACCTCTTCCTCAAGATCACCATGAAGGAAGGCATTCTTAATATCCAACTAATGAAGAGGCCAACGACGCATAGCAGCCAAAGAGAGAAACAGACGAACAGAAGCCATCTTGGCAACAGGGGAAAATGTATCACCATAATCCAAACCAAAAATTTGAGTGTACCCTTTGGCGACAAGACGAGCCTTAAGACGATCAATTTGGCCATCAGGCCCCACTTTAACGATAAAAATCCACCGACAACCAACCATAGATTTTCCCGGAGGGAGAGTTACCAAGTCCCAAGTACCACTGTCCTGAAGTGCACACATCTCAGTAATCATAGCCTGCCTCCACCCAGGATGGGAGAGGGCCTCACCTGTAGTCTTAGGAATAGACACAGAAGACAAAGAACACAGACAAGCATAATGTAGAGAAGATAGACGGTGATAACTCAAGGCAGTATAGTGAGGAAATGAGTTACGAGTGGAGCGAATACCTTTACAAAGGGCAATTGGAAGATCAGGTGCAACCGGCAGGACTGAAGGTGGTGGAGGATCAAGCACCGGAGGAGAGTCCACATCAGCCAAGACAGGCTCGGAGGAAGGAGCAGGAGCAGGCAGTGGTTGCGGGTTAGGGGCACTGGGTGTCAGAGGTGGGACAGGCTCGGCTAGTGGACGGGCTCGACGATGGTAGACCTGAATGGGGCGGGGTGTAGGTGTATGTGTGGGCAAAGGGGGTGGCAAAGTGCAGGGGAGCACAGGAAGGGGAGTTCCTCGAAGCGGGGAGAGGGAGAATGGTGAGATGGGTCAAAGAAGGGAATAGTGTCAAAAAAGGTGACGTCCGCGGAGACAAGATAACAACGCAGAGTAGGAGAAAAACACCGAAAACCCTTTTGAGACCGAGTGTAACCAAGAAAAACACATTTAAGTGAATGTGCAGAAAGTTTGTCAAGACCAGGAGCTAAGTTGTGAACAAAGCAAGTGGACCCAAAAACGTGCGGGGGAAGGGGATGCAAGGGATCATGGGGGAATAAGATGAAATGGGGGACTTGGTAGCCCAAAACAGAAGACGGCATGCGATTAATTAAATAACATGCAGTTAAAACAGCATCTCCCCAAAAACGAAAAGGTACATGATAATGAAGAAGAAGAGTACGTGTGGTTTCAATGAAATGACGATTCTTGCGCTCAGCAACCCCATTCTGTTGAGGTGTATGAGCACAGGACGTCTGGTGAAGAATGCCATGGGATGCTAAAAAATTTTGAAAATCATGAAACAAATATTCCTTGGCATTATCACTACGTAAAGTGCGAATAGGAACACCAAAATGAGTTTTTATTTCTTGATAAAATTTAGTAAAAACAGAAATCAATTCAGACCTGTGTTTCAATAAAAATAACCACATACAACGAGAATAGTCATCAATAAACGTAACAAAATAACGAAATCCTAAACTAGACACTGTGCGACTAGGACCCCAAATATCTGAATGAACTAAAGTAAAGGGAGACGCAGCTCGACCACTAACATTATCTGGAAAATGACTCCGCGTGTGTTTCCCAAGTTGACACGACTCACAAGGTAAACTGGAAAGGTTGGGCAGGTCAGGCACCATACGTTGCAAGTTGGCAAGGCTAGGATGACCTAACTGGACATGGAGGGTGAGGGGATCAGTAGTGAGGGAGCAAACGCTTGACGGGAGGCGGAGCCAATAAAGGCCACGAGACTCACATCCGGTGCCAATCATCCGTCCCGTGCTCCGGTCCTGTAAGTAAACAGAATCTTCAGTGAATGAAATAATACATTTAAGGGCTTTAGTTAATCGATAAATAGAGAGTAGGTTGAATGGAGAACCAGGAACATAAAGGACAGAATCAACTGACAAAGAAGGAAGGGGATGGGCAGTGCCCACCCCGTGAGACCGTGTGTGAAAACCGTTGGCCAAAGTGACAGTAAGTAAATACCCAGAAGTAGAAAGTGTAGAAAATAAAGCTTTATTACTGGATATATGATCAGTGGCGGCGGAATCAAGAACCCAAGGACCTAAAGAGGCTGACTGAGAAAGACAAGCGATAGAATTACCAGTGTGTGCAACAGAGGCAGTGGGACCAGAGTTCTGACGGTGCTCAAACCACTTCAGGAAATCAGCATAGTCAGCTGGAGACGGTAGATGTGGAGCAAGGGAGTCCGAGGGAGTAGGAACACCGGCCTGAGCGGCAACATTAATAGTAGGGCGCAGATGAGGATACAAAGAGTAACAGCGATCAATGGTGTGGCCCGGCTTATGACAATGGTCACACTTAAGTCGGGATTTCCGAGAACGGCCACGACTTGTGCCCTGGGTGACGAGTGCAGAGGTATCAACTGAGGCCGGAGGAAGGAGCAACTTAGCCGGTGGCTTGGCGGGAACCCGAAGGAGAGAAGCAGATACGGTGGAGAGAGTAGGCACAATCGGTAATCCTAGAAGCTGATCACAAATAGCGGAATACTCTGAAGGTAAGCAATAAAGGGCCAAGAGCATAAAGAAGGAGCTATGTCGCTCCAACTCCTTCGCCGGGGTATCAGCAGGGGGCAAGAGTTCATTGAAGTCATGGAGAGCACCGTGAATCTTACCCAAATAAGAGGACATAGAACCATCAAGCTGGTGAGGAGCAATGACACCCATAAGATCCTGACAAACACAGTAGAGACGTTGAGTGTCATTGGTGAAGAGGGTCTTTGCCTGCGCCCAAACAGATTCACAAGTGACATGGGCCCGAAAGATTTGTTTGATGGAAGGAACAATAGTGGACTTGAGAAGGCTACACAGCTGGGCATCGATCCTGACCCAGTGGGGGCGCCCATCCACCGGGATGTCTACAGCTTTCGTGGTGAGGTGGTCAACATAGTCCTGCCCTGCCAACCAAAGTTTGATGTCGGATGCCCAAGTATCATAGTTATTGCCATCGAGTTTGTCAGTGGAAAGAGGCACATTGACATAACTAGCAAAAGTAGGAGGATCAGCCTTTGGAACACCCTTATCATCAGATGAAGAGTTCTTTGGCGACCATGGAGACAAGGAAGCGAAGCGAGCAGGAATTACAAAAAAAGGAATGTCCACGAAGTGCACAAATCGCGAAGACAAGGCCAGATCCAGGAGGAGGAGAGCGGCGCGAGTCCACCACAAGAAGCGGCGGCTGGAAGAAGAGCAGAACACGCGGGCAGCGCATGTGGGCGCGTAAGGGAAGCTCCGGAGGTGTGGTCGGCGGGGTTCGGCCGCGAAGGGGAAGGCGAGGCTAGGGGCTGGTCGGCGGTGGGATTCGACGCCGGAAAAGTCGCCAGCGGCCCTGTAACACGGCGGGCAGTGGCGGTTTTGGGGAAAGGAGGCATCGCGGAGGGAAAAAAAAGGCAGCAAACCAGAAAAGAAACACGGTTTGGCTAAAAAAAAAAATTCACCGAAGAACAGTAGACCCTTCTGACAGCAAGGAATAGGGTTTTCTTTCTTTCTTAGGCTCTAGATACCATGTTGAAAGACAGAGAAAGAGAGAAAATCATAGGATGAATCCGTGTGTCTAAACTACACAACGGAGAAGGTATATATAGGCAATGTGTAATAAATACACAATAATTACAAAGATATATTTTCCCTAATTATAGATATTTACAGATATTTACAGATTCTAACAGTTACAAATAAAACTTCCTCGAAATATCCAACAAGCTGTCCAACATACTGAATGGAAGGTTGCAGCAGAAGAAGAAGCTAAAGCTTTGGAGAAAAATGGCACATGGAGGTAGGTGGAGCTGCCAAAAGGAAAAAGGCCGGTGGGATGCAAATGGATCTTCTCAATTAAGCACGGTGCAAATGGGAGTGTGAGCAAGTACAAGGCACGTTTAGTGGCTCAGGGATTCACACAATCCTATGGGATGGATTATGAGGAGACCTTTGCTCTTGTTGCAAAACTAAATTCTGTGTGTTATTTTATCTCTAGCAGTATATCTAAATTGGTCACTTTAACAACTAGACATTAAAAACGCCTTCCTAAATGGAGAACTTGAAGAAGAGGTGTATATGAAGGTACCCCCTGGACTTGAAACTCCTAAAACAGCTGGCAAAGTATGCAAACTCCAAAAATATCTATATAGGCTTAAGCAATCTCCACGGACAAGGATTTACACATTTGTGAAGCACTCTAGAGAAGGAAAGACGGCAATCTTTATTGTTTATGGGGATGATATCATAATTTCAAGGGATGATCAAGAAGAAATAGATAAGTTGAAGAAGTTCCTAGTCAAGGACTTCGAGGTCAAGGACCTTCGGCATCTAAAATATTTTCTTGGGATGGAGGTAGCCTGCTCTAAACATGGAATTTACATATCCCAAAGAAAATATGTACTGGATCTTTTAGAAGAAACCGGTATGTTAGGGTGCAGGCCAGTTGACACACCTATGGAGCCTAGTACAAAGCTTAGAGAAAGGGAAGACAACCCACAAACTGACAAAGGGACGTACCAAAGGTTAGTCGGAAAACTGATTTACTTATCTCACACACTACTTGACATAGGTTATTTTGTGAGCATGGTAAGTCGGTTCATGAACAATCCAAATGAAGATCATGAGAGAAGTCAACCGAATTCTTCAATATCTAAAAACGACACGACACCAGGAAGAGGCCTTCACTTCAAGAAGAATTCAGAAAGGGGAGTGGAAGTGTTCACGGATCCAAATTGGGCAGGTTCGACTAACCGCAAGTCAACTAGTGGGTACTGCATATATCTATGGGGAAATTTAGTCACTTGGAGAAGTAAAAAAACAGTCAGTGCTAGCAAGAAGCAGTGCAAAGGCTGAATTTAGATCAATGGCCCATGGCATTTGTGAAGGAATCTGGTTGCAAAGAATGCTCAAGGAACTTGGGAAGCCAACAGAATGTGCAACAAGACTCTTTTGTGATGATAAGGCAGCTATTAGCATTGCAAAAAATCTTGTCCATCATGATAGGACAAAACATGTGAAGATAGACAGACACTTTATAAAGGAGAAATTAGACAGGTGTCATCAAATTAGAGTACATCCCATCATGTCATCAAACTGCAGACATACTCACCAAGGCGCTTCAAAAGGCAACCTATGAGAACTTATGGACCAAGCTAGGCATGATAGACATCTATTGCCTAGCATGAGGGGGAGTGTTGGTCGCCAAGGCCTTGGAGGAGATCCATCAATTATTGATTTGCTATTAATAACATATATTCTAGATTAGATATAAATATGTATTTTAGGAAATCATTTATACATACCTTTAGAATTATCTCTCTGCTACTTTTTAGGGATAGGATTTGATTCTCTTTCCTTATTGTTAGAATCCTTGTACCAATCTATTTATACGAATCAATTTCAATAGAATGGGTATTCCACAAAAATTCTGCACAGACAAATACTGGGCTAGGTATTTGGGAGAGTTTGAGCTGCTATAGCGCTCAGAAACTTATCATTTTCTGCAAATCCATATGATTTTCTCTTCTACCTTGCCTGATCTCACACTGATTTCAGTCCAAGGTTTGTCAATAATACACTACATTTCTTCCATTTACTGGTTGCCATTGTGGTTTCTTAGAACTTATTTTAGAATTTCTCCCAAGAAATTGTTTGTCTTAGTTTCTCACTTTCTCTACAACCAAACACATTTTTTACAATCAAGAATATGATTTTAGAAACAGAATATAGGATAATCGAATAAGATCAAAAGTAGAAAATAAGAAACGGATACAGAAGCCTACATTCAAAAACAAACTATATTGGTATGAGCTACTATAAGGAAAAAAATAATCATAACATAAGCTACCTGTCTGAAGTATACAACTTCATCACCAAGTTGAGGAATATATCGGTAGCTCTCCTCATACTCTGACAACATCAGCCATGACAATTTTTTTTCATGTTGATTTGACAAACTTCGTGTTAAAATACCACGGTCATCATCAGTATATTCACGCCTGTTTCTACTAGACCTTGTTCCTCGATAGAGTTGATCTGATACTTTAAGGGAAGAATCTTCCCAACTGGATGGGCCCCTGGAATTTTGGCTTCCTCGAGTCTTAATCCTTGCGCTTGAAGCATTTGGCTCCTCCAAAGTTGTCTTCATCCTTATAGATCGTGTCCGGCGTATTGTATCACTCACAAAATCAGATAGACCAATCTCTGAACCATATTGGCTGCTGAAAATTGAAGTATTTTCTTCCAAATTACAACCAAAACCATCTGTATTGGCTTCACCTTTGTATGACTCCTTCCTTTCATGGACATGATTGTGACGTCTCTTATCAGAATATGAATGCAGTAACTGTGGGGAACTTAATTTTCTGTCATCTTCACCTTCTGCCACTCTCGTGATTAGATTAGGCCCCAAAGAAGACGAACTTCCAGAGACTACATCACTTCTAGCCCCTCTTGAATTTGCATTAGAACTAACAATCTTCAGTATGCAAGGACCTGCATTGTCTGGCAAAATCTGTTTCTTTTTAATAACTATCTTCGTTGATTTCATTGGGGCTTTCATTTTGAGATCGCAAGAGTTGCTTGGGTGAACAACTTCAATGTTTTCTTGTGAGTCCTCTGTGTATTTCTCAGATCCAGACTGGCCTTTATCACCATCATCCAACTTATCGTAACCAGATGTCTTGCCATCACCATTATCAAGATCAGCTGGCTCTTGATTTATCGTGGTACCCACAGCCTCTAACTTCTCAATCATATGCTCTGATCTTCTGCAAAACACGGACGGAAAAAGCATTTGAATCTGAAACATATAAGATTACCCAACATAGAAAAGGAAACTGTCATAAACATTTTTTCACATTTATCATAGGCTTTACATACCCATTAGCATTGTTTTCAAGATGGCTATCAAATTCAGTATCAGCCAGCAAAGCATCCCCAGATCTTGAATGTGTATTTGTCTGTTTCTTCATCAGCCTGCACTGAACGGTGTTCCCCTCAACACAAATGACTTTATCTGGATGATCTATAGCCATTTCAGCTAGCGTTCTATCACTACATTCATTTCTGTTGTGACTTTCAGGAAGACTAGCATTATTTACATCTGCATAAGATGACGGTAGGTCTATAGAACTTCTGTCCGGTGAAGTATTTTGAATGTTTTCTTGGGGTCCGGAAGACTGTGACTGACATGCCACATTAGATTGAGTATCCTCTATGGGCTCAGTCTTCTTTGACTCACGAAGTGAAAACTTAACAACCAGTCTCCGTCTATTTTCAACATTTACCTGAGGCTCAGAATATACAGGAGGCTTAGCCACATCAACAATCTCTTCCAAAACTGGTTTTTTGAGTTCATCATGTTTATAATGCATTTTCCTCTCAGGTTCACTAAGACTGCTTGAATCCTGTAAACTGTCTGATGACTCATCTTCAGCATCATCATCTTCCCCATCTGTAGATGTTTCACCAATTTGCGAGAACATATTCCGAGCATTGCGTGCAGCAGTTCTCTGGGGTCTCAATGTCTTAGCTTTGGAAGATTTCCTTTTTGATGATTTCAAGCTGCCTTTGGATTTCTTAGTTCTGTTACTTCCTGAAGGATTTGCATCACACTCATTCAAACTCCTTTTCCTAACCCGCCTTCCAGAAGAAGTCACCACTTCAACCTGAAATGCCGTGGTTAGCTTACAAGTTGTAATTTAAGATTGATTCAACAAAGATAAAGAACCACTTACTTCAACATTGTGTTTCTTCCTTCTTGATCTACGACGCGCATCCCTGTTACCAGAGTCTTCACTGCTTTCTAGATCACTGGAAGAGATGGCACTAATGCTCCCTCGTTCAGCAGCACTGGAATTATCCTCATTAACATTGTATTCAGAGTCATTATCGTCACTTACAATGTCATATTCTGGCTCCCAGAGCATGGCATCTAAGAACTCTGGTTGTGGCTCAACCATTCCTTCCAAATCTGCCAAAGGTATCACCTGGTAGTCCTGGCCAACACTAAAATCTGGACCAATAGCATAATTTATCAATGAAGGACGCCATTCAATGCCAAGAATACCAAGCCGGCGCTGCTGAAATTGACTCTGATAAGGTTCTGGATATGGCACCATACCTAGTAACAGAATAATCTGTGATAAGAGAAATTTGTACCCAAACAAGACAGTGCAGGAATTCAAGAAATAAGAACCACAACGTACTAGAATCACATAGGGGTTCCTGAATGTTTCTTCGGTGTGGTAGAAGTTGGGTCTCCTGTGTAAGGTGAAACACTAGTTAGCAAATGTAGAGAAAAGCCAAAAGTAAATATATATTAGATTTAGGGTAAATTACACTCACCTCCTAGGTTTGTGGAAATGCAACTTAGTTAAATTTACTAATGGTGTTCTATGAATGAGGAGTGTGACTGTAATATAAATACTTAAAATTTGACAAACAGAGGGGGTGTGAGTGCAAGCTGGACAACTAGAAGGGATGTAAGTTGCATTTCCACAAACCTAGGTATTTTTATAATTTTATTAATTAAAAATAATTAATATCACAAAAATGTCATTTTAAGTTTATTAATGGTATTTTGTAAATGAGGAGTGTGACTGTAATATAAATACTTAAAATTTGATAAACAGAAGAGGTGTGAATTGCATTTCCACAAATCTCAGGGAAGGTAAGTGTAATTTACCTTTAGATTTATCAATTCCATTTTGACAAAAGAAAATCAACATAGTACAAGGGCATAATGATTAATGTCAACCTGATCAAGAACATTTCCCTGAATATCCTGGATAAGGGGTCGGTAATCACCAAGAAAAAACTGCCAGAAAAATCAAAGAGCCAACTACAATAAATTAACTTGCTACGGAGCTAATACAGATAACAAAAAGTTGGGAAGTAATATTGCCACATCTGACAACCTGATCATATTTTGCATCTTTCTGGGACTCCCCTTCACCGGTATTGAGAAAATATATTTGGCCCACATCATCTGAAAGCACAATTGATGTTCCATCCCTATAACAAACCCAACAATATATTGATAGATTATAATTACACACTACAGAGATCCAGATTCATTAAACAGGGATGCTATTAGACATGGTATCTGGGACATGGAACAACCATCATCTAGATAGGTATAAAGCCAACCGAGTTTTCCCATCAAGATACATGGTGCAGAAGGCATACTCATGCTTTATATACTATTTTTCAACCTATCATTTGACACAAACTTGAAAAAGGACACTCATCATAGGAATGGATCCAGACAACTAAAATTGGTCAAATTGAACATGGAACTGTAGAGGAGTAACACATTTGCATATGACGATTGACAAGATTCAAAATTATCCAAAATAGAGATATAAAACCGTTCATGAGTCCTTTTCTAATAGCTTGAGCTTTTAGAAGAATGATCAAAAGTTTGAAATGTACTGCCTTCACGCCTCTTATTAAATGTTTAATTTCAGCCTACGATAGAGCGGGCATGTATCTTATCCACACTTCAAGCCTAAAGGACTCTTACATGAGGGATGGTATTAAATAGGGGGAAAAAATTATTAAGCCTTTGACTAATAACTAAATACACCTGCTTTAAGTGGACATTACTCAAATCATAGGTCTAAAGCTTAGAGCTTTTTAACCTCTTGAGGTCAGTTTATTCTTGCCAAGGGCAAGTTCTAATGAGAGAGGAGCATACGGAAGACATTTGTTAAGTATTACCAAAGAACAAATTAAAATATTTGCAGAGGAAAAACCATAGACATAAAATGGAAATAATTTAATGTATAAAAATAAACAAGCATACAAATTCCAAATAAATCCAGCATACAATTATTCTATAAGCACTTACGGAGAGAACTTCCCATCAACTAACTTAAAGCGTCCAATTTCATATGTCTGAATAGGTACACCCTCCCATATCTTGAAAAAGAATATACCAGAAAAGCATAAATTAGTTTATGTTTTGCATAGAACATGATAGCATAAGAACCTGAAAGAAAATAATCTTACATCCCACACAATAGTTCGTCCATCATACCCAGCACTCATAGCTATCCGAGGGTTGAAAGGATGAACATCCAAAACATAAGACTGCCAACCATTGAAAATACATTTAGTCATGATGAACTACAAAATTCAAATTAAGATAGAAACTATGAAAAGTCTTTAAAACACAAAATAAAACCAAAATAAAAAAAACCAACAAAAAACAAGAAAAAAAATGTTGAGCTCCTTCGTTAGACAAGAGCAAATTATCATCATCAGATATATAATGACCACAGAGAGAGAACATTGGGCTTACAGATGCTGTATGACCAGTCAAAGAGTGCACTAAGCTGCCATCAACTGCATTCCAAACACATATTCTGCAATCTACAAGATGGAAAAACGGGTCTTCGGTTAAATCATACAAGTCTCTTTTCTCCACAATAAAATAACTTAAAAATGATTAAGCCAAAGGAGTTCACAAATTGCGTGTACATTCAAATTCAAATGAATAAAGATGTATTAACATGACAACTATCGAAACAATATAAAGTTCACAGGATACCTAATGCATATTCTACTCCAAATGGGAATACAGTGCACCAATTGTATAATAAACAAAAATCCAAGTTGAGGCAAGATAATCCTTGTGATACAATAAATAGCACCAATCAGTGATAGAAAATCAGCAGAACATATAGATGCACCACAGATGTCTGCAGGAAAAATTATTTTCAAACAACATGAGACAAATTCAACCAATTGAAAGTCATTCAACATTAAGTCTTCCCAATAAGTTATCATATGGAAAATACAGTAATTAACACATCACTAAACAAACAGCAGAGGAATGGATGATTTATTACGAGAGGTGTCCTCAAAGGATGGAGAACAGAACATATAACATTAGAGGAAGAAGAGATAATCAAATTTTAACAATCAGAATAGAGTTTTCTTCTACCACTTTGACTGATTTGGATACAAGGTGCCATCAATTTAATATGTAAGATAAGTATGCCAAATATGTAATAAGTTATCATGAACTTCCCAACATAGCTAGTAGTACATACCCATAATAGCTGCCAGTACAAAGCGATTGTCCAGGCTCCATACAATCATATTGACCCCTCGTGGAGTAGGAAGAAATCTCTGCCTAGGACCCCCTCGTGGGGGCTGAGGTGGAAGGGGCGGTGGTGGCACTTTTAGATGATATGCACGAGTCCAACGTCCTACTTTTCCCTGAAATTGCATAGGAAACTTAAGCATAATATGCACAGTTGGCATGGACAAAAATATGAAACTGGACATGCCACAAAGATGCCCAAATAGAGGAAAATGTCTTCACAACTAATATAGACCACAATTGAATGGCAATCTAATTTTAGAGAAGCTCACATGAGATCTACGAGATCTAGGAATCCATATAATTGCACTTCCATCACGAGAGCAGGTCACTATGTTATCATGACAATACCTGAAAATATACAATTCATTACATCAGTATACAACATATTTAGTAATGAGAGCAGGTAAACTAGAACACTAATAAGGGTAGAGAATAAAACAACAGGAAATAAGAATTAAGAAATTTATTGACCAGAAGTTTCTGAACTTCAGGGTATTGTCATCCCTCCACGGGTCAGATGTCAAAAATTTTGAACCCACAGAGCAACCACTGCATAAGGAAGACATAAAGAACTAAATATAATTAGAATCTTTACGAAATAAGAAGTAAAACAAATTAATGTAGATACAAGCAGGAGAAGCCAACCTAAATTGTACATAATTTACATCATTCTCATGGCCAGATAATAGATCCATCTCATGTATCGGTTGTTCTGAGTCATCTGAGTTGGGCTTCAGAGCACTCCACACCTGCCAACAGCAATATTTTTCATAAAAAACTGAATAGATGCAATAATTAAACAAGAGCCAAAGATATTAATAGAATAAGGATAAGAAATATGTAAAGAGTACATATTCTAAAGAGTACATATGTAAACATACCCTGGCAAAAGTATCAGAGCTACCAGTAACAAAAACAGTTCCATTTGCATTAAATGCACAACAAAGTATCTGATAGCTTTGTTGACCATTACTTGAGGATGGTACCGGTGGAACATTGCTCCTCCCTGCAGCAATTTATAATTCTTCAAACAATCCAATAACAAACAAAAAATAACCTAATACCAAAAAAGCAATTTTGACAATCAACACATCAGACTGCTAATATGGCAGGTTTAAGTTATAAACCATTAATTTATATGTCCAAACATGTATAATTTCAATTTGAACCAGATATGATATTCCCATTCGTAGTTGTTAAGTGTAGTATTCATTAAAAGAAGAGTAAATTACTATGCCCTTCCATTAGAGATATCATTATTACACAACCCTCCCTTCCCTTCCCTTCTATTTTCAAAATAAGCACCTTACTCAAAGTACTTTATTAATTAAAATATGTACGTAAGAATTTACTAAACGACTCATTAGCATCATAAAAGTACTTTATTAATTAGCAATAGTATTTTTTTTAATCCTTATTTAATGAATTTTAAAATAATTAATATAATAAATTAATATAAAAATATTTCATTGACATTCATAAATTCATTTTTATTATCAAATATATAATGGTCTAAGATCCCTGAAAATAATATATCTTAACTTTTGAAAAACAAATTACATTTTTATTATCATTAATTATTTGTACTGTTAATGTAACAATAAAAGGCGGCCCAATACATAAGACTTCCACTTGCTAAAGTCTGGGAAAGGTAGATGAACGCAGCCTTACTCCCGCTTTGCAAAGAGGCTATTTACACAAGACAGCAACCTTACTATTATGCTGAGGCTTAATGTAACAATAATTAAAAAATTAACAAAACAGCATATACATACATGTGTGTGTGTGTGTGTATAAGCATCAATGTTTTTATGTTATTATGATATCTTTACTTCGTTAATATATATATATATATATATATATATATATAAAATTATTTATAAAGATAATTTTGGTCAAAAGTTTAAGATAATAAACATAAGAGAACAGATATTTAAGGAAAAATATAAAAATGGATCAAAGTGTAGCACATTGTCATCTTTAAGTGAAGGGGACTATATAACTTGAAAATAAAAGGGAGGGTCATGTAATAGAGATATCTCTTAGGAGAGGAGAGTGTAATTTACTCTAAGTAATAAATATTTTAATGTAAAATGACCTTTATACTGGACTTAGGTTTTGACAGAGTCTATTTAATCCAACTCCAAAACTTAACATTTTATATCACCATATCCAATTTAGTATTGCATTACTGCCAAAGTCAGACCAAATCTAGATCTATGCCTGACCTATTGAATGAACTAGAAACAATGGTCTGACCAGTTATAGCATCTGAAGGTCGAGGAAGGTATATTCGTGGATTCTTTTGTGACTGTCTTGCATCCCATATTCTACAAGTTCCATCATCTGATGCCCTACATACATTAGAAACCACAAAAGTCAGGTAACAAAGTAAGTATCCATTTTTTGGGGGAATAAAAATGTCAATCTATATGTCCAGAGATTATTAGAATATAAAACCTGTTAGAAATAAAAATATATTTAGTAATATCTCCATTATATCTTAGAATATTTCACATCATATCTTAGATTGATTTATATTTATTTAGATTGATTATGTCATTATGATTAGATTTTATTTTATCTTATAAATAGGATTACCTCATTGTATTATCACAATACAATATATCAAACATACTTTCATATTATTGAGTATCTATTCTCTCTCTTTTCTTTCTCCACCATCTAAAACCCTCAATTTCAACATGGTATCAAAGCGATACCATCTACCATGACTTGTGTCCATTGTTCCGCTGTAGAGATTCCACTAATTTAGAATTCACTTATCCTATATCCCCCCACTATCTTTACTTTTCTTTTTGTCCCACCATTGCTCTGCCTATCAAGCCCTTCAATTCTTTTTTCAGGTTTGACTGAGTTCTTGTTTTCTAGAAAATTTCAAACATAAAACCACTATTGTTTCTGCTTCCAGCCACTTTTCCAGCAGCCTTTCCGTTCTCCTTCCCGCTGTGTCAACCCTTCCACCAGTGTGTCAATTCTCTCAGCTATGTCACTTCCAGCAGTAAGAAAACCATTGTCCTCCACCTCCGGCGAGCTTTTCTGGCGCTATTACCGACCGCAAACCACCACACCAACACCGGCTCCTCGTCTGCAACCCACCCCTCCCCATGGCGTCCGCAGACACCATGTCACACGCCCACACTCGCGTCTCCTATGTTCTGACGCACAGACACACGCCGCGGCTTCTCGCAGCACTTGGCGGAGCATCTGGTGACGTCACTGGCCGCCCCATCCACTTTCGTGCTCACGCCGCTATCCACTTTCTAGATCTGTGCTTGGTTTCATGATCCATGGCACTTCATCAACTTTAGCTTTATCTTATTTCCAATTCTATCCCGACTTGTGACCCATGGTTGTGACCTGTGAGTGATAAATATTAGGTTGTGCTCCCTAACGACCTCCTATTGTGAATCATACCAATAGTGATATCTGCCTTTCACTCAATTATACCAGTGATATGTTCTTCCAGCTTTGGATCTCCAATCTTTCAACTATTCAAGGCTTCCATATGTTGTTCTTGCGATCTATTATTGCATGTATTGGGAATCTTCCAACCTTCATTGTGTCTTTTCCAGCCTTCACTGCTAGACCATTTACAGCCTTAATTGCTGTTTGGAAACTCAATTAATAGCTGTGTGTCTCTTCTTCCCAGTCATGCAATTCTCCAACATGTTGTTTAAGCTGATGGTCATTCCAGCTGCCTTGTTGTGTTATCATTCCAGTTGCCTTGTTGTGTTATCTTTTCAAACGTATCCAACATCCCTGGGTTGCCTTGCTAATCTTTCTTGGAGGTTCTTTTATATTTTAAGGGTTTAATTGTAACAAGCTTAAAGCTCAGGAAGTTTTAGCTTGAGGGGAAGTGTTAGAAATAAGGAAATATTTAGTAATATCTCCATTATATCTCAGAATATTTCATATCATATTTTAAATTGATTTATATTTATTTCAGTTGATTATGTAATTATGATTAAATTTTATCTTTAGCTTATAAATAGGATTATCTTATTGTATTATCACAACACAATATATCAAATATACTTTCATATTATTGAGTCTCTATTCACTCTCTTTTCTTCCTCTGCCATTTAAAACCCTCAATTTCAACAAAACCATTTATATCCCTCTATTCAACAACTTCAGTTTTTGAGAGAAATGGTCCTTGACATGGCATCAAAGCTTCTATAACCAACTGGTCTATAGTTCAATCCTCCATTGCCCCCCATACTTCAAAAAATGGTGAATTTCATCAACAAGGTGGAGCGAGTTCTTACGTTGTTCACGTGTTAAGCCCAAAAAAAGGCTCTTGCATAAGGCGCAAGTTAGAATATAGACCCATTTATGTGTCTTTATCCAACAACTCAAGTTTTTGAAAGATATGGTTCATGATAAAGATACTAGGGTTATGAGATGCACTAGACTTAATTAGTAGTGTAAAATTGTAAATAGCTACATTACGCTATTGTATTTGAGTAACATCATATTAATGATATCATAATACATTATTGGCACGCGCACACAGATAATACTCCACATTTTATTTTGTACAAAAATACCCACTTTCAAGTTTATGAAGTAACTTATAGTTGACGCTAATTTTGTAATTTTATTTTCATTCATATTAATTACTGTGTTAAATTTTCTCTCACTTCACAAATACTATCTCTCTTCTATTTCTCTCATCTTTCTTTAATGATTTAAATTCATGTGCAAAACTGAACTAATCCTAAATGATTCTTTCCTTTTTTTTTTTTTTGTGGGTGATGTTAAACTGTTCTTTCTTAGGTAGCAAAAGTTAATTTCATGTGATTTTACCAAACTGTTCTTTATTTGCTAAGAAACGTTAATTCCATGTGATTTTAGTTTTATGAACTAAACTAAAATATGAGAAAAAAATAAATTCAAAAAAGGAAAAAAATATAACACGTGAAATTATTTTATTTTAGCATTTGCCATTTTTTGTTGTTCTTTATGTTTATGAAGCACATGGATATTTTTTTTTGGTTCTACATAGAACTAATTGCTTTTGGATTTACGTAAGACAAACATACAACTTGCTGTTGCACCCTTCATCAGCTTCAATCTTATTCTCACCTATTTCTCTATCTTATTTTTTTTTCAATTTCTGTATTTTTTTTTTCAGTTGGTATAATTAAAATCAAAGGTAGCATTTGTTAGCAAAGAAAGAAGAGGTTAGGATTAATCTGGTTTTGCAATTAAATTTAAAAGAATAGAAAAATATGAGAAAGAAATAGGAGAAAGATGACAATATTTATGAAGTGAGAGAAAAGTTAACATATTAATTAATATAAATGAAGAAAATTACAAAATTAACCTCAATTATAAATTACTTCATAAAACTTGAACGTGAGCATTTTTGTAACCAGTTGAAAGTTCATGCATGGAATCATTATATCAAATTATACAAAGATTAAGAAGAGACTCACATTACAGAAAACTAATTCAGTTTTATGCCTAGATATAAGCAATTTACTTGCTGCAAAGATTGAGCAAGAAATCAAAAGAATCAAGGATTTTCTAGGAAGGTTTTATGGATTGTTCAATAGAAGAAAGGGATTTGGATTGATTATATTCGAGTAATCAAAGATATGTATAATTGGGTTATAACTAGCGTGAAAATACAAGGCGGGATAAAGTATCTCGAATCTAGCATTCAAAATAACAGGGAAATAGAGGGGCAAATAATCAAGGGTTCCTGCATTTTCACTTGAAAATAGAGAGTCAAGAAGTTGGCCGAGTTGCCTAATCATTTCATTCAACATAAAAGGATATATACACATGAGATATCATAACTACTACTCTTATTTACAAGACTATATTAATTGACTTAAGCTATTCCCTATGCACTACTCTATTTACATGAGTTCCAACACTCCCCCTCAAGCTTGTGCACATGTCATATGCACCAAGCTTGTTACAAATGTTGTAGACCCGAGGACCTCAAAGAGACTTGGTGAAAGTAACTGCCAATTGATCATTTGACTCAACAAAAGCAATACAAATTTCACCAAACTGAATCTTCTCTCTTACAAAGTGACAATCAATCTCAATATATTTTGTTCTTTCATGAAATACTAGATTTTAAGCTGTGTAATGTTGCTTGATTATCACACACAATCTTCATTGATTGCTTTTTACAAAAACCTAACTCCTTGAGAATTTGCTTTAGCCATATGAGTTCACAAGTTACAACTACCATTGCTCGATAATCAGCTTCAGCCCTCGACCTAGCAACCATAAACTTTTTTCACATTCTGAAGATATTAGATTACCTCCAAAAAGAACACATTATCTCGAGGTAGATCACCTATTTGAAGGAGGACTTGCCCGATCAGCATTTGTATAACCACATATCTCCATGTGACCTTTATCCTCAAAGAGTAATCCTCTTCCCAGAGCTCCTTTGATGTACCTAAGTACTCAATCAGCTGCATCCCAGTGTGAGTCAAGTGGGGAGTCAAGAAATTGACTTAACAATGATACGGCAAGAGTAACGTTTGGTTTTCTTATAGTAAGATAATTCAGCTTCCCAATCATTCTTCGGTATCGCCCAGGGTCAGATAATGGCTCCTCTGTCCTAGGAGAAGTTTGACATTAGGATCCTTTGGTGTATGTATGGGCTTACATCTTGTTATACTAGCTTCCTCTAGAATATCCAATGTTCATTTTCTCTAAGAAATAGAGATGCCATGTTTGGATTTATACAATTTCTATACCCAAAAAATATCGAAATTTGCCAAGATCTTTAGTTTGCAATTGCTTGACTACGTATTGCTTCAACTCTTCAATACTAGCGGAATCATTACCAATGATAATAATTTCATTCACATACACAATGAGTAGATGCATCGATCGGGAGAATGACAATGCTAAAACATTGTGGTCATTCACATACAGAATGATCAGCCTCATTTGTGGTCATGCTGAAAGTATGTAAAACATTGCTAAAACGTTTAAACCAAGCACAGGGTGATTGTTTGAGGCCATATAAAGATCTATGAAGTTTACAAACTAGTCCAGTCTCCCCTTAAGCAACAAAACGAGGTGGTTGCTTCATGTAGACCTCTTCTTCCAAATCTCGGTGAAGAACACCACTCTTTATATCAAGCAAATAGAGAGGCCAAGGACGAATAGCAGCCAAGCCAAGAAAAAAACAAACTGAGCAATTTTGGCCACTGAGGAGTGTCACCATAATCAAGTCCATAAATTTGAATGTAACCTTTTGCTACTAGGCAAGCTTTCAGCCAATCCATAGTGCCATAAGGGCCAACCTTCATTGTAAATACCCAACGATAGCCAACAACAGACTTCCTAGGTGGAAGAGAGACTAGATTCCATATGCCATTGGAACGCAAGATAAACATCTCATCAATCATTACTTGGCGCCAACCAAGATGAGACAATGCTTCACCTATGGTTTAGGGAATGGAAGTAGAACTATATAAGACAAATTCGAAACAAATTTATAATATTGAGAGAGACGATCATAAATAAGCAAGGCATCTAAAGGATGAGGACTACAAGTAAAACCTATACCTTTGCGAAGAACAACAGGAAGACTTTCTAGTGTAGGTGGCAAGTTATCAAGGACATCCTCCATAGCAAGTATGACTCCAAGCGAACGAAAATGACGCTGATAGACAATAGGAAACCGAGGGACACCAATAGGAGAGTCGGAATCTAAGCAATTGTTGGGAAAACAGGTGGCAAGAACATAAATTTGTATAGGAAGAATGGTCTCTACCTGAGAAGTATCAGAAGGTGAGGTGAAGAAAGGCTCTTTCTCAAAGAAGGTGACATCAATAAACCAAATAACGATCCAAACCAAGTGAGTATCAGTGATATCCTTTCTGTAGGCAAGAATAACCGAGAAAGAGACCTTTAGCTGAGAGTTTGTCTTTCTTTGGAGTATGATCATGAACAAAATAGGCACAACGAATGTGGAGAGAGAGAGTAAATTGGATCTTTAGGAAACAACACACTGTGTGGAATTTTAACATGCAACACAAAAGATAGCATACGATTAATTAAATAACAAGTTGTAAGAACAGCATCCCCCAAAACAGAAAGCGGAAATGAATGGGTTAAGTCCTAGCCCTTTCAAATAACTGACGATTTTTATGTCTGGCACTCCATTTTGTTAAGGAGTATGACGACACATTGTCTAATGTAAAATCCCCTTCGTTTGCCACGAAATCTTAAAATTGATTAGAAAACGTTCAGAAGCATTGTCACTATGCAAGACACAAATGGTCTTTCCAAATTGGGCTTTTATCTCAACACAAAATTATTGAAAAAAGGGAAAACAACTCTGCATGATTTTGCATTAAAAATACCCAAGTTATCCAAGAGTAATCATCAATAAAGGTAACAAAATATGGAAAACCTAGACTAGAAGTAACATGACTTGGACCCAAATATTTGAATGGATATGCAGAAAAGGAGACTCACATTTCTTCATGACACAGCTAGAGAAAGAACTATGAGTATGTTTCCCATTTTGACAAGATTCACACACTAAAGATTTTAGGCTTGACTAATGTGGAACCATCTTTTGGAGTTTGGACAGACTAGGATGACCAAAATGACAGTGTATTATGACATTAGAGGAGTCCGTTGTGGAACATGCTACTACAGAATTTGGTACAAGGTAGTAAATCCCTTTAAACTCATGACCAAGTGCAATTAAGGGGCCGAATTAATTGGCTAACAGATATTAGGTTAAAAGGATAGCCAGGAGCATAAAGAACAGAGGTCAATTAAAAGTGAGAACATTATTAGGTTTGACAAATACCAAGACCTGGGGCTTTCGTACCATTAACAAGGGTGACAAAGGGTAAAGTGTTTGAAAGAGAATGAGGGATGAGAAGGTCTTTATTACCAAGTAAATGTTCTAAAGCACCAGAATCAATTACCCACAGTCCAAGCAATGACTGAGAGATAAAAGCAGTGGGATTACCAGTTTGACCCATAACTATAGTGGTGTTGAAGGTTGTTAAGTTGCTTGAAAGCAAAGAAAAGCATTGTAGTCTTCTGAAGTGAGGGTCATGGCAGGAAAAACATGTAAGTTGGAGAGAGCAAAAATACTCTCTTGAATCATATAAAGCCTCCAAAACAGAAGAACCCATAGTAGAATAGCAGCAGGTCAAGGCTGAAACCCTAAGTATCAATAGAAAAGGAACAACAGTGCTGAAAATCCTTGAGCAGTAACAAGAGAAGAAGAGAACCACAACATGGCAGTGCTCCAATATGAGAATCAAGGCTGGAAATAGAAAGACAGGATGAAGGCAAGTTAGATGAGACTAGCGGCAGTGAAAACGGTGGCTGGATGCACCCTCGCACACTTGTAGCAACATTCTGACACAAGAAGCTTCTGCCGACACATGGCAGCTTCGGCGGAGATGTCCTTTAGGGTTCTTACTGATCTAGAAGTGGGTAGTATGATTCTGATCACTATATTGCTGGACGCACAGCAGAAGAGTTGCCAGGATAGAAATAGTCGTCGGAAAAAGAATCAATAGCAGGAAAAATAGATACATTTGCCAGTACGATGCGTGGTGAAGGAGAAAGATGGTTGATCGCTGGTAGGATGCGCAACAAAAGCAGAAAACAGTGGGTTGTCGGTAGAATGTGCAGTGGAGAATGACACAGCCATTAAGATGCGTGTTTAAGAGATCTTATCACTGGGCAGTGGGCATAGTGATTGGAGAGTGAACTACAGCTAGGTCGAATCCTGCTCTGATACCAACTTGAAAATAAAAGAGACGAAAAGGTGGATGAATTGTTTAATCTTTTCATTCAACATAAAGTTTTAGAAGGCTTTGTTTAGAGAATACCCTTAGGAGAAAATATTCTCTTGAGAGGGGATTCGAATGGCTGCATGAGAGCAAAGATAGCGGAAATATGAGAGCATCATGGGAGATGCAATCTACAATGCAGATACAAAGGGTAAGAATATTTTAAATTTTTCTTTACCTTTTGCTTTTACAATAGCTAACACTTATTATACAAAGCAGAAAAAGCATATTATCATGTAAAGAGTGGAATACATGCTTTCAAATCGATTTCTTTATTATAAAGACTTTGCATATTATTCTTGAAAGAACTTGAGTACCCAATTTAGAGTCTTGGTTATGGATGTACAAGTCAAGTTACGAAGAAAGTAAAAGAAAATGGTCAAGATAAGGGTTCACGTTCAAGGATTAAGTGGTAGAAATTGAAGGGTGAAAATCAAGGGAGCCTTCAACGAAGGATTTTAGAACAATGGGAGCATCAAAAGCACAAGAAAATAATAACAAATTGAGACGAGATCACTAAAGGATTAAGTATGCAGCAAAAGAGACACTTAGAGGACCAAGAAGCTTTTGTAAGATCTGGTATCAGTAGAACAAACAAAAAGCTGAAACTGATATGAAAGTATCAGAGAAGAGTAATACAAGTGAAGTATTGCTCCCTCCTTGTTGTAAGTCGTACTATTATGGCCAAAAAAAAAAAAGGAAGAACAATGTGTAAATAACCAGGTATTTGAGAGACCTAGCACTCTCATAATTCTACTCCTTTTCCAACTATCTAAGATGCTCCCCTCAGCACTCTCCCCCTTCCCCTATATTGCCCACCCTCTTCCCCTAACAGAATCACAATGCATCCACCCCATCCCACTAACTGTGCCAGCTAAGCAAAGTTAGTTACAAACCCCTCCCTCACCTTCTCAGTCACATGCCTTACCCATGTCATCATTTCTTTTTCGTTCTTTCTACTATAAACCTTAGCATAAGGTAAAACAATATTCCTTGGGGTAACATTACAAGGGCCAGGGGTAATATCAGTATTATTCATATTACTTAGGGTCCTAACAGCTTCAAACCAAAGGGTAAAGAAACTTTGTGGTGGGGAAAAAAAGGGCAACATATGATTAAGGTTAAAAGGGAGTGCTTTAAAACGTGATCCTCATGTTAAATTCTGCATTTGACTAGTTATACCAATCCTTAAGCACTAATGATAAGGAATGAAGTATTAAAAGGCTTGCCAAAGGTAAAGAAAGAAAGTCGAGGGATTCAGACAAAATGAAATGCGTCAAGGATGAAAATAGGGAAGTTTTGGTCACAAAGCAAGACATCAAGAAAAGATGGAAGAGTTACTTTAATAAGCTCTTTAATGAAAGGACACAAAATGCATTTGCACTTAGATAGGCTAAAACATGAAACACTTTTGCACTCGAAGAGTCTAGCACATGATCATAATCATCATCATCATCATTTGTCTCTCGTCACTTCCCTATCCAAGAATTTATTATAGTCTTACTCTTTTATTGTTTGAAGAGAAAATGGAAAGAGAGAACTTAAATAGAAAGAAAATATACAGTTATTGAGGTTTTCCACTACCTGGATAAGAAGAAAAAAAAGAGGTGGTGGGACCCACCAAAATATTTTCTCCCCTCAACTAGCGAGAAAAAAAGGCTGGAGGAGAGTTTTTTGGGCCAAAATTACTATTATATCCTCTTATATGAACAGCTTCCTCAAGGGTTTCAGGTTTGAAAGAAACACAAGGATGTAAGAGATGGCGCTTCCCAAAGCCAAGGAGATTGTTTCATCCAATCCGGTCGTCATTTTCAGGTCTCTCTTTCTCTTCCTCTCTCTCTCTCTCTCTCTCTCTCTCTCTCTCATGTGAAATTTTTTGTTGAGTTGACTAGGTGGCTATTCGATTTGCAGCAAACACTATTGTCCTTTCTGCAAAGTGAAGCAGCTCTTCGCTAAATTGGGTGTCACTTTCAAGGCCATTGAATAAAAAGAAATGTTTCACAATTTTAATCGCTCTTATTTCTTTCTTTATTTATTTTATTATGTTTGTGATTTGGTGGTGGGTCGATGTTGGCAAGGTTTCCAGCACCAAATTATTAATTTTAGACTAACTGTTTTCAAATAACTACGATAAATCTAAATTGGGCCTTTGATTGGTCTTTTATTTCTTTTTGGTACAAAAATGATGAATATTGATCCACCCTGTCATTAGAAGTTGTCAATGAGGAATTGTCAACTTTTTTAGGTTTATTTGATTTTACTTGTTTTTATTGGGTGTGTAATTTTCCTTGCTTTGGTCAATGAATATGTTAACCTAGTTCCCCAATTTTCCAGTCAAACTGGGTTAAAGTATAAAATCAGTTTTAATATTTTGCAAAATGAAGTCTTACGCTGCGCTGATTATTGTTTCCCGCTGTTTGTTCCCAGCCTTGTAATTGTATTATATTGTATTAAGGATAACAATGTCATCTCATGTTATTACATTTTCTTTCTTCTCACGTTTCTCTTTAACCAAGTAAAAGAGAGAAAACTACGAAGATTTCTTTCTCCTTATTTTCTCTTCATCCACACAATAGGAGAGAAAACATAATTTTCTCTTGCTTTTCCCTCTCTTCATTCTCTTTCTTTTAAAAGTAAAGGGTTAAAGCTTAGTTTCATAACAACTCAAAGCTTAGCACTACAAATAAAAAAGAGTCGAGATTTTAGTATGACACATGCCACTTGCAAAATTTTTAGGATATGCAATAGATTACCAATAAGACTTATGAGCCACAAGAATCATAATGATGAAGTATAGAAAGGCAACAATGAGCAATAACTCTTAAAATAGACTTACGATAGCAACTGGTATACACCACTGGGCCTGGGACTAAATGCAATAGTATTAACAGCTCCAGTATGTCCTCGCAAAACCGATATGGGCATCCCATTTGGTAAGTGCCACTGTTTCAACGTAAACATCAAATTTTTAGTTTCTCAAGGAATACAAGGCAGAGCATAAAGTTAAGACATACTACTACTTACAACTCGAATGACAAAATCATTTGAAGCAGATGCTACCATAGCATTGTTTGAGCTTACAGCCAAGTCAGTGATATCACCCTTCAGTTCATACAGAGACAAGATAAGATTGAATGATATTAAACAGGAAAACAAACTAATCAAAATTACTTCCATAAACCATACTGATGACTCACTTCATGTCCACGACAACTAGCTAAACAAAATGCAGTTTCCATAGACCAAATCTTGACAAGACGATCGTCAGAACCACTGATAACGTATCTCCCTGATCGATCGAATATAGCTGCACAATAAAACCAGTTTTCTTAATTAATCAAACATGAGTTCAGTTATTAAAATTATTAACTATATTTTTCAAAGTGCTAATTATTATCAAATTGATTTTAACTTCAGAAGAAAACTCCAAGAGGAGAAAGCAGCACTCATCACAAAAAAGGCATTGGAATCAACTTTTATTGAAGTCATGTGACTGATGTCTAATTAATGGCTTCCACAAGAATAACTGAGCGTGATCTCATAATAGCATGCCCATAAAGTCACCATATTAATAACAAATAAAGAGGAAGACTAAGCCATACCACAATAGACAGCCACACGATGCCCCCTTAGCTTTTTAATATTTTGCATCTTTTGCACCATGGTTGACGGTTTGGCAATAGCATAACATGCAGAGCGAATAGACGGAGCACGATGGTGTTTTGTAAAACCACCTCCAATTTCCCTCAAACTCAACCCCTGAACCTGACTAGCCTGCATGTGTGGCCACCGCAGGTAAACTGGAGGGGGTGTAAGTTGCCTGCCTTCTGTTTGTCTGTCAACTGTACAAACACAGATTAAAATAAAGCAAATAGATATCAAATGTCCCATTCTTCCACAGATCTAATCAAGTATGTCCCATTCTGAATGTTCCAAGCCAAAGACAAATATTTAATGAAGCATTTAAACATTCAGCATCGTTGGCCTTTCCCATTTATACATGCTCACTACTACCTGTCACACAATTCCCAGAACCAGTCGTACTGGCGTCAGCCAAAGATAATCACTGTAAACTGCGTATTCCAAGAAGAAAACATACCTTTCAGATGTTCGTATATTCAATTATCAATTCATAACCAGAAGAAAAGGAAACGTTTGAATATCTTTCCAAAACCTAGAAACATACAGCTAGCCCTTGCTTACTATACATCCCTTTCTCAATATTCCTCAGCACAAGAAAATCATTAAGAGATAACTAAAAATTACTAATTCAGCATGTTAGAAAATATCTAGTGATATCTCAATTATATTTCAGAATAAGAATATCACACTATATTACACATCATATCTTAGAATATTAAAGAGTAACTCAAAAGATCTCTTACAAATACAATTGATTGAAATGTTTTTTATATTTCATGATTTGTTTCTTTACTTAATTAGGATCAAGATTCTATTAGCAAATAATAATAATTAAAAATAGGGACTGGTGCTTTGTATTTTGCGTCAAATTACAAAAACATCAAAATATATTATTTCAATATATTTTCACGTTATTCACTCTTTATTATCTTGTCCTCCATTCCTATCTAAAACCCACAATATCAACAAAGTACCAAAGCACTACCATCCTCCTTGACCTATGTCTACTGTTCTGCTGCAGAGTTTCCTAAAATTTGGAGCTCTTCTATTTTCCTTCGACGTCCATGCTTCTTTAACAATTCTCATGTGTATGCCTACCTAACTCTCCTCTTACAATTTGTTTTTGGTGACACTCCGCCCTCTTTTCTAACCTCGATTTGTTTTATAGAAGTCCTTACGACCTTGATTTATCTTCTGGCAGTCTCATAAGACCACCAATTCATCTTGGGCAGTCCCATTTGGGCCCGAATTTGTTTCAGACAGTCTTGTACATCCCTGATTTGTTTTCTGGAAGTCCCGTGTTGCCTTGATTCGTCTCCTGCGAATTGTGTCATCACTTTGGTTTGTCAATGGTGTTCTCTTGCCATCACTTCACCAACCTCTCATCACTATCAATCATCACCTATCACTATCAGCCTTATTACCACTGCTGCCAGTGTTCTTCAGCAATCTCATATGGCCTTGATTCGTTTTTGGCAATCCCACACACATCCTGATTTGTTTCCAGCCATCTGTGTTGTCACCTGGGTTGGTCAATACAAGTGCTGTCACGTCGTCACTCCAGCAGCCTCTCATCAATACCAATCATCACCCATCATTGTCAGCTAATGTCTACTGGCCCCAGAGAAAATTTTCCTGTATGTTTCCCATCGATCCTTATGGCCCGATTTCGTCTGTGGCAGTTCTAGTATAGCCCATCATTCAGCAATCCCAAATCGGCTTATTATATTTTCTTATTGTTTAGGATTTAATTGTAACAAGCTTTAACTTGTAGGGAAGTGTTAGAAATAAAGAAAGTATCTAATAATTTCTTTATTATATCTTACAATATCATACAACATGTCACATCTATCTTAGAATATTAAAGAATATCTTAAATAATCTCTTAGGATTGGTTTCAATTTTTCCATGTATTTCATGATTTGTTTCCTTATTTAATTAGCACTGGGATTGTAGTATAATTATGAATAAGGATTGGTGCTTTATATCTTGTATCACACCACATAACATCACAATATATCATTTCAATATATTTGCACATTATCTTCTCTCTTTTCTTCCTTTTTCTATCTAAAATCTACAATCTCAACACACTGCACTGATACAACAGCATAACATTACAGCCTTTTCGTCCATGTATCAAAGTTAGAAACCATAGTGTTTAGATTGAATAATTAATCAGAGAAAGTAGATTACTAAATAATGACACATACTATTCAGAAGTGAGAATGAACCATATCCAAGTAGTGTAGGCACATCAGCTGCATTAGGACTAATTCCTCCAAGTTTTCCATGCAAAGGATGAGCCGTACTCAGCATTAATTGCTTCAGAAGCTTTACCAAGTGATCCTTAGCGATGTGAGGATACCTAATAGTAACATGAAATGACCAATAATTAATTTACATACAGGCAATCCTAAAAAGTAGCCATTATTGACTTGAGAGAATGTTCATAAACAAAATAAATACAATTAGTTGGATTAAAAAATGAAGCATCCCCCATTCCCATGTAATATCTAAATGGAGGTAACTCTGCCAGTATTATTCACACTCTTCTACAATAGTTTCTTTTGCTTTTTTATTTGAAAAAAATAAAAAGTAGAAAAAAGAAAGCATTTCCAATACCACAAAGATGTGGATTTCAAAAAAAAAACAAAACAAAACAAAACAAAACTCCCCAATCAATGTTTGAATGACATGAACCTCTCAAGCATACAAGCATTCAATCCAGACTATAGCTACACTATTTCAAATGTTAGTCACAACTGACAATTGATACCTATAAAGCATAGACATTGACACGAATGTGGGACACGATACGGACACGAGGGACACACAAGAGTTGAAAATTTATAGGATATGGGCATGGCATATATATAACTAAAAAAGTTTAAAAAAATGAGACATTATTTAAAATATCATTTATATAAGGTTCACTTATGCTCCATTTTCTTATAAACTCAAAAAGTTACATATTATTTCCTTTTTATAACCTTGTTTATATTGTATTTTTTCTATGTTAGAATACAAAAAAAGTAAATTTTAGATTAAATATATACAAACATGTGTCTTCAGTGTATCATGCAAGATCCGACATAGACACGTGTCCAACACGTAGACACGCGTCCAACACGTAGACACGCAACGCAAATGGTGTGTCCATGCTTCATATATTGATACTCAAAGATCTAATTTATTCATAGTCCATCCGAGTGAGTGTAACAATTGACCACTTAAAAAACAACTATACTACAAAGTGCCATACAATGACCCCATGTTGAAATAAACAAAAGGCAGCTACATATTTATAGAAATTGCTTTCATGCTACGAGCACAAGTAAGCAGTCAAGTTTCCAAGGACATATAAGCAAATAAAATTTTGAAGAAGCCTTTTCTGGTTTTGATTAATTTCCCAGGAAAAGGAGTATTTTTTTTTTTTTTCAAAAGCTCTCTCATTAAGATTTTGACAATAAGTTGTTTTGCACACAAAATACGCTAATCAACACAGGCACACACACATACATATAAATCGAAACTACCTGTCCACCAAATTGTGGTAATTTAAAGGTAAAGAGGTGCCATCATCATCTGCAGTATCATCCCCACTGGGTAGACCACTTCTTGAAAACCAAGAATGATATCTTCTAGGTAGAAGCTGGTGCTCTAAAAGTTCACTACAGAACTGCAGAAAAGTCTTCTGGCATGGCCCAGCAGACAAAAAGTGCATAATCAAAAAGTAAACTTCTCTGAGGTCTATATCTACATCAGTCTGAACAGCACGGCCAATGCCTCCCAAGTCCTTAAGGGATCGAGCCATCTCATCGACCTGATTTGAAACACTCAATGGTGTAACACTCTGCGAAGATGCACCACCAGAAGGTTTGCACTTCCGCGAATCCATATTCCCCAAACAACCTACAACAAAAGAACAAACTAACATTACATCAAAGCACTGGTTACCCAACAAATCCTTAAACAAAAATACCAAAAAAACATAGAACCTAAGTAACACAACCAATATTCTTTCCAAGTACATCTGCATCATATGGTGTGCATCATCTCATACAGCAGCAGTGCATAACCATCTCAAATTTCAACAATAACAGCAATATCAATTTTCAATCTCATATCCATTAGATTCCAAACAAGTTTCCATCTTTTTTCTTCTTCCACATGCATAGCCCTAGAGAAATCAATAGAATGTCCCAAAATCTAACACAGAGCTTGAGCAAGGGTTTCTACAACCAAAGAAATAGAGCAACTAAACTTGCAAGTTGCAACACAAGGATGCTCAGGAGTTCAGAGAGAGCAGCCAACATAAGCAAAACGAAACAGTTCAAACAGAGCAAACCAAAACTAACATAACGGCATCAACAACAACAACAACAAAGGGGAAAATAACAAAAACAAAAAGTGGGTTTTAGGGAAAGACTGAAAGACCTGTGAAGCGGTTAGAGACGACGATGCAGAAGCAGCTACGAAGTAGGGTTGCACTTCAGAGTCACCCAAAGTCCATTAGGGAATCGGACTACACGAAAATTTAAGGGGCACCAAAATCTGATAATAATTAATCAGCATCCAAAATGAGCATAATTTTTATGGTAGGGTTGATGGGAAGGAAAGAAATCCAATTACAAAATACTGTCCGAAAGAGCAAATCTCAGAAGTGCAGAGAATTTAATTGGGTCTCAGTAGCTTACCTTCGCACATTGGATGTGCTCGGAATTTGGACAAGGGAATGATTTAGGTCGAATTCGTGCTCCAATCAAATAATAGTAAGAAAAACTTTAATTCCTTCTGGGATTGTGCGGCGGAGGGGGCGGAACTATGATCTCTTTGCCGGTGTCCGCCACAAAGCCAGGGCGGTGGACGAAAATAAAGGGCATTTATATGAGATTTTTTTTTTTCAAGGAAATATCATGTGTAGCTATAGTAGAAAATTAAAATTGAGTTAAAAAAATTGTCCAGTTTTGACATCGAGCGTTTTATGCAGTGGTAAAAATTTTGACAAATCGGTCGACAGGGGTATGATGCTCTCGGGAAGCTTTGTCTGAAATGACATATATACCCTAATTAATTGTCATATTTATTTTATTTGAGCGACGGTTATATTTTTTCACTGAAATTATATTGAAGATAATAAAATTTAAACTTCAGATCTTATACATACAATTAAACTTACTAATCCCTAAATCAATCTTAAATTCTTAGTGGTTTAGCGACCTTCAGACTTTTATGTGAGGATTATCAAGGTACATACTTTGTTTTAGACAAAAGTGCCCAAAATTTTTTTTTAAATCAATCTATAATAACTATAGATAATTTTATAATATTTTTTATTCACATGAATTGTTATCTTAACTTTTTTTCTCACCTAATTAATATCATCTTTCCACTATTTTTTTCACGTAAGAGTTTTTTTGTCTTTCATGAATTATAAGCCAAAAAATAATATTGGTTACTTGAAAAAATAAAATATTTATTTAGAACATTTCTGTCATTTGCTCCGTCCTTGCATTTTCTAGGGCGAAAAATTGCATGTGGTGCAATAAAACCAATATTTTATGTACATAAAAGTAAAATAAATATTTATATGCGTTGCATTAAAAGTGAAAAATGTGTTTGCGATAAAATTAATATATTTTTGTGATTATAATAGCGCTAGGGGGATTATTGCAAAAAAATCATATTGCAATGCATTTTATTGCAGCGCGTACAAAAAGATTTTCAGCACGTATAGGTATGATTTTTTTTTTTATAGGATCATGTAGTCCCTTAAAAATTAAAATTAAATTTACAGTCTCTCAAAATTTTAATAATATGATACATTAGTCTCATTATGGTTATTTCTAGTCTCCTTTTATAAAATAAAATGGGTTTCAATGAGTTTTAAAAGTCCTAAAATGATATCAAGAGAAACTAGTAACTTGTATGTATTAAGGACATGCTTTTTGAATGATGCTTCAGCGTTAATGTTTCAGTTCTGCCCTCATGTGCTTGCTGCTTTATAATATTGTTTTGATATGTTAAAATGTGTAAACATTATATATGTTGAGGTAGGAACCCCTCTATGCATGTTAAGAAAGAAACTAATCTTACAGAAAAATCGTAAAGTTGAGTTTTAGCATATTTTTTGATCCATTTATTTTTAGCCACTGTCAAAACTGTTTTAATGTGATAACATTCATTTTAAGATTGTTTAATTATGAAAAACTTGGTAACATTTGATGTAGGATTGATTTTTAGCACCTATAGAGAAACTAGTAACTAGAAAATCGTAAAAGTGCAATTCTAGAACACTTAGATTATTTGATTTTCTGTTTCTATCCAGAAACCTTATAATGTAGTAAACGTGATTTATAATTAGTTCATACGGGTAAGAATATCTCATAATCAGTTTAGATTTGATTTATAGCGCCTTAGGCGAAGACGGAACGTAGAAAGGGTCTAAAACGTAGTTTCTAGAACCCCGTAAATGCAAGATTTAGAAATTGACAATCTGTATGGAGTTGTTTGGTTTTGCTCCTAAGCAAAAAAAATCAGTGAGAATTATTAGTTGTAAACCTATAGGTGCATAAAAGGTTAAAAATGGATAATAAGTTGGCTAGATTTCAAGTTTAATACCCGTAAGGGTCAAAGGCATGAAGCTTTGTGAGTTGTGTAACATAATGAAGTTCATTAGTATTGATGCATGTGTTATGAAGAATATATTTATATGACTTTGATGGTTTAATTTTGAATATGGAATTATGATTGAATGCACAAACTCTATATGATTTGTGGCATGCTATGATAATAGTGAATTAATAAGCATGAAGCATTAAGTGATATGTCATGATGATATTTAAGAATATGTGTTTATGTCACATTCATGCATAGCATGCCGAAACGCATTTCTCCTGCTACGGTGAGGAGAAAACAAAACTGTGTGGGGTATGGACATTGAGCCTGCTGAATCGAACAATATCGCTATGCACTGGATGTCAGCAGATGCGTTTCGAAGAAGAAATGATCCAATAAGGAAATGATGTATTACCCCCTCTATTACCCCATATTAAATCTAGTGACGACTAGTTAGGATTGAGTTCATTCCTAGGCGATAAATGAGATGCAGTTTAGTGACTAGATTATTACTGGGGTCGGTGAGTCGGTTGGATTTTTGGTGAATATGCTAAGAAGGTAATCTTTAAGAAAAAGAACTTAAGAGTTTGACTTATGAGAAAGATGTCACATGAAAAGTATTATGATTTATGTTTCATGTTAATGCACATATGGTATTGTCATGCATTCATCCAATATTTGTAACATTCATGAATTAAGATTCATGCTAAAAGATACGGGTCTTGGCTAATGGTATTTGAAAACTTAACAAATGAATCTTGTTTATGCCTACTATTTCATAATTAAACCCGAGGTTCATGGTGGCGTTGATGATGACACATGTGTAAAGAGGGAAGCCCTACTGAGATTCTTGTATAAGTTTCTCACTCTCCATATCTTTCTTTTCCATCTTCGTCTTCAGACAAGGGTGACGACGGCGTCCGCGGTTTGCCCTGAGTTGCCAACATGGAAGTAGCTTGATGCTCGAGAACAGAGTGGCGCAGTAGAAGCGGGGACATAGTCTTAATTTAATCACATTACAGTTATGTGTAGTGTTTTTGAATTGTTGTATGCTCAACCTTTACGGGTGAGCTCAATATATTTGATGTGGTATTGTTGTGGGATATTCTCATATCATTAAGACTATTAATATTTTTTGACTTGACATTTGAAGTTTATATTATGTGATGATATTATGTTGTTATGTATAATACTATATTTCATGATTATGTATGGTGTAATTACTTTTCTTGTACATTATGGTTATGACGAAAGTTAGGTTAGCGTGTGCCTCGCATTTTGTTTTCAAGTTTCAAAAAGAAAAAATTTATTCGTATTTTTCGCTAAGTATTTTAATAAAGAAAAGTTTTAAAGAATGAGACTAAAAGAGTAATAGACTAATGGTTAACCTAAATACATTCTAGGAGTATTGGGTTAAAAATTAGGATGTTACCCCACAGAGACTCAATTAAACCGTTAGTGCTATCTACAAAATATTTCAACGAAATTTGCTTTGTTGTCACTCAAAATACAAGGTTTAGAACTTTCTGAAGGGTTCTAGAGCTAACAATCCACATATATTTGAATTAGCAGAAAGATATCTTTCTGATATAAGATGAAAAAGGTAGTGTCTACTTTACTTCTTTGAAACCCATTTTTAAGCAAAAAAGTACTAAGTCTTTCGCACCAAGCCATGGGAATTTGTTTAAGACCATCTAGTGCTTTTATTAGCTTAAACACATGGGTAGGAAGGTTTTCATTCTCAAACCCTAGAGGTTGCTACACAAATAATTCTTTGCAAATATAGCCATTTAGGAAAGCATATCTTACATCTATTTGGTAGTGAATGATTCCTTTCTGACTAGCAAAGGCAAGTAGCATTCTAATAGCATCAATTCTAGCCAGTGGATCAAATGTTTCATCATAGTCAATTCCTTCTTGTCGATTGTAGCCTTGTGCAACCAGTCTTGCCTTGTTTTTGGTGACTCTCCTTAATTCATCAAACTTGTTTCCAAAATCCCATTTTGTTCTAATAATGGAATTTCCTTTAAGCTTCTTGATAAGTGTCCAAACTTGATTTTTCTCAAGTTGATCAAGATCTTCTTTCATAGCATTCACCTTACTCTTATCACTTCATCTTCAATATTGTCAGGTTCAATTTTTAAGAGAAATTCTAGGTGTGAGAAGTTTCTAAATGAGCTTCTAATTCTTGCTCCTTCAGATGTGTCACCAAATACTTGACTTTGAAATATAGCTTTGAGGTCTGTGACTTCTTTGTATGATATGGTGAATGGTGCACTTTTTGGATTAGTTTGGTCTTCAGAAACATCATGAATATTGTCAGAAACTTACCTGTTTCCTTTTAGAAACATGATTTTGAGGTAGAAGCATATGATTTCTTTGATCTTGCCCATCTTTCTTATATTATGGATTGTCAATGATGTTGAGATGATCAAATTCATTTTCTTGATCTCTGACTTCTTGGTTAAAGCCCTTCTTAAGCTCTTTAAATATAATATGGATAGACTCTTCAACAGCTTGAGTTCTCTTGTTGAAAACTCTATAGGCTTTAGAAATAGAAAAATATCCTAAGAAAATGCCATCATCGAATTTAGGATTGAACTTTGCCAATTTGGAAAGTTAACAGCTCTTGAGTTCTTAGGTTTTAGGTTTCTGAACCAGTACCTACTTCATGTCACCTGTTTGGAGCATCCACTATCTATGTATCACTTCTTTTTCTTTAGAAGTTCGGCTTTGAGGCATTCTTGAGTCAGAAACATTTTTTACTTTAGCTACCTAGATCTTTTTGGGTCATTTCTAGTTAGTTGACTTTTTAGGGCTTGATCTTCTTAGTCTCTTAACTTTATGATGAAGTTGGCATTTATCAAGAAGATGACCCTTCTTAAAACATAAGCTACGAACAATATGATTTTTGTTTAAAGCTGATGTGCCTTTTGTATTTCACTCATTTATCTTTTCTTTATATCCTAGGCCAAATCCTTGTCCATATGGTCTAAGTCCACCCAACATCAGATCTAGGTGCTTAGAGCCATTTACCATTTTCTCTAGGTTATATTTGAAAAGCACAAAAACTTTTTGAAGTTCAGAATGGTCCTTAAGGACTTTCTAAAGTTCTTCTAATGATTCTTGCTTTAGAGCATGAGTTTTTAGATCTAAAGATGAATTTTCGTTTGAAATCTCTTTCTTTTCATGCTTTAACTTCTCATTTTTTGATCTAAGTTCTTCATTTTCAAGAGAAAGCTTTTGAAAGTTTTTATTAAGGGCTTTGTAATGATCAGAAAGAGTTTTTGAGTCTTACAAAAGCTCATCATATACACTTGATAGTTCTTCAAATGAAAGATAAGTTTTAGGTTGAGAATTTACCTAAACTTCCTCATCAGAAGTATAATTAGCCATGAAGCAAAGGTTAGCTGCTTCTTATAGTTCATCTTAATTTTCTTCCTCTATCTTCTGTGATTCTGAATCATACTAAGTTGGAAGGAGACTTTTCTTCTTGGGAGTGAATTACTTTTGAACTCCCTACAACTTGGGACAATTAATTTTTATGCGTCCTTTCTTTCCACAGTTGAAGCAAGTGATGTTCTCCATCTTCATCTTGCCTTTCTTTTCTTTTTCAACCAAGGAAGCTTTATTTTTAAGCCTATTTTTCTAAGCTCTTGACATCTTCCTTATCAGTATGGAGATCTCATCAGAATCTTCATCACTTTTTGAGTTTTCAGAAACCTAGAAGGCCTTTGCTTGTAGATGTTTCTTATGTAAGGTTTTTAAAGCTATGGCTTTTCCTTTTCAGGAGGAATCACCATGAATCTTATTTAGCTCAATTTCATGAGTCTTAAGAAACTAATAAGTGCACCAAGACTTAAGGTCTTTAAATCTTTGCCTTATGTGTTGGCTGTTACTTTTCAAACTCATCTTGAGGAAAAACTTCTCAGGAATTTCCTTATCATCTCAACATTCAAGTATCTTTTGCCAAAACCTTTAAGCAGGTTAATAATGTGCATGATTCTTGCTAGAGAAAGTAAATCCAATTTGTTAGGGAAAGTAAACCTGACTGCCAAGAAAAGCATAAAAGTATATTCCTTGGGCTGGAGAAAGTAAATCCAGATTGTTAAGAAAAGTAAACCTAACTACCAAGAAGAGCATGAGATTTATAATCCTTGGGCTGGAGAAAGTAAATCCGGTCTGTTAGGGAAAGTAAACCTGACTACCCTTGAATTGAGTCGGGGAAAGTAAATGTAACACCCCGATTTCTCTGTCCGAGGGAAATGACCAAAATGCCCCTGAGGTCATTTCCTGACCCGAACTCGAGGGTAACCAACTCGGTCATCCTCGAAGGGTCAACTCAATGTTTGAAGGGGATTGAATGGCCTTTGAATGCTTTCGAGCTTGAAAATTTCGTTTTCATGAGTTTAGTCAAAATGACCAAAATACCCCTATAGCGTTTCTGCGGGTAAAGGTGCCGTTTGAGCCCGGAACTTCCCCAGAGGTTCAAAAACATGTTTTCATGTGTCTAGAGGTATCTGTTCAAGTCCCGATGGTCCCGGGCAGTTTTAGTACAAAATTACGATTTTGCCCCTAGAATAGTGTTTTTAAGCTTAATGATGTAATTAAGCAAACCTAAGCAATATTAGGCTCTAAACGAAGATTAATTTATTTCCCTAATTAATCTAGAGTCAAAATAATTTATTAAAGTTAATTAGAACCTAAAATTGCTTAGATTAAACTTAAATCCCTTTTTAGAACTCAAGATTCCTAATCTTGGAATCTTGAATAGTGTTTTCTCTCTCCAATTCCTTAAATCAAGGAAATGTGTCTAGAGTTGTTTAGACTCTAAATTGAGGATTTAACTCTCTAATGGTGCAAGACCACTCCTTAATTATGTCTAGACCACCTTAATTACCCATTTACCTTACCTAAACACTTTCTTACAAATTCCTAATCTTAAGTATAATCAAAGATACACCTAAACACAACTCTAAACCACCATTAAAATGCAAACTAATCCTCCCCTTGGCTGCAACATGGCCGAACAGCCCACTCCCCATTGACCACATGTTTAATTATTTTCTCACTCAAAGAACCATGCTTGAGGCCATACCTTGAACCATACCTCACCATACCTTAAGCCATACCTCACCATGCCTCAAGAACACATTATCTCACCTCATGGAACTCATGGAAAGTCTCCAATCTGCACCCTCATGGCCGAAACCTCCTCCTCCATGAGCTCCCTCCATTTGTTTCAATTCTCTATAAATAGAATGCCTTGAGGAGCTTGCACCACTTTTAGATCATTTGCCAAGTTTAGGAAACACTCAAAGCTTTTCTTTTTCTCTCAAAGTCTTTGTGTTCTTCAAGTTCTTGGAGTTCTTCAAGTTCTCCATCTTCTTCATCTTCTTCTTCCATCTTCAAGTTCATCACACCAAGTAGGGATTTTCTTTCATGTATTCTTTCTTTAAAGTTCTTGTTTCAAGCTTTATGTTCATAGTTTCTCTTGATTCCTTTTAGAACTTCTTTTCTTCTCCTCATTCCTCTTTATGTTTCGGCCATGGGCCTTTGGAGTTCAAAGAAATGAGAGCTTGATGATGAGAGTTTCATGATGATGTTCATCACTTGAAACAAACTCTAGAGCTTGATCTTTGTTCTTGAGCAAAAGTGTTTCTAGTTTTTCCTTTCTTGAACTCTTGAGAACTTTAACTTTGATAATGTTTTAAAATGACTCTATGAACTCAATAATGAGGTCTCATGATGTTGGTGTTAATATATCACCAAGATCATGGATTCTAAAGTTTCAAATATTTCTTTTCTTTCCTTGAAGTTTCGGCCATTACCATTCTTCTTACATGCAAAATGTTTGATTTTCTAAATATGTTATGTTGAGTTCTAAGAACTCTAGACTTTTACCTTGTCTTGGTTTGATGAGTTTGGGTTGAGGTTTAAGTTCCTTTAAAGTCTTGCTAAGAGCTCTAGAGAGATAAAATGAATTTGCATAATTTATCTTATGCTTGCATTCATATTTACATTCTTGCTATGCATTTTACTTTCAAGCTATCACCTAAGAACATAAAGATTAAAATGGAACTTGTACCATCACTTAATTTAATTCTCAAAGCCTTTCTATTTCGGCCTTAAAGTCGATTATTGTTGGGCCTAGAGCACTAAAATAAAGAATTGAACTTGCATCATCACCTAATTAATTTCTCGAATGCCTATCTATTTCGGCCTTAAAGTCGATTGTTGTTGGGCCAAGAGCACTAAAATAAAGAATTGAATCTTGCACATTTACTTTCAAGCTTGCACGTTTAAGATTATGCTTCGCATATTTACTTTCAAGCTTGCACGATACGTTTATGTCTTGCATATTTAATTTATGTCATCATTTTAATTTGTAAGCAAGATTAAAAATGAAAAGCATGAGCATGTTTAGTTTATGTAAGTAACTTAAGAACCTAGAGCTCAAAGACTTGCCCATTTCATTCCAAGATAAAGTTAAATGTGAATGTATACCTTGAATGCATAATTTTGGCCAAGTAGTGATGATGGACTTGCAATGAGTTTTCATCTAGCTACTAGGACCAATAGTCTATGTTTTAAGTTTTCCTTAAAGCCTTACAAATCTTTATAAGGTTATGTCATCACAAGTTGTGATTTTATTATCTTTTAGGAGATGAAATAAATTTTGGTCTTTAACCTAAGGCTTCACTTAGCCTCTTGAGGAATTAAAATGTTTTGCAAAGAGTTTTAGAAGTTCTAGAATGATTCCAAGAGAAACTAGTTAACTTATGTACTTAGAAATGTCAATTTAATTCTCTTATTGAGGCAAGATGTTTTTGGTTCTGATGTGATGAATGTGATGCTGTATGATGATGTTTTAATGTGTTGGAATGTGTGAAAATATCATATGATGATGTCGAAGCGATCCTATGCATGATAGGTAAGAAACTAGCTAACTAGAAATACCGTAAAGCTAGAATTTAACATAGTTTTGACCCATTTGTTTATGGAACTTTTCCAAACTGTTTTAATGGGGACATAATCAGATTTAGATTGTTTAGACATGAAAAACTTGGTATCATTTGAGTTAGAATTGAATTCTAGCACCTATGAGGAAACTAGTAACTAGAAAACCGTAAAAATGCAAATGTAGAACTCTTAGAACATTTAATTTTCTGGATTCGGTCCAGCACCCTTACAACATGGTAAACATGGTTAATAATTAGTCCTTAAGCATAGGAATGCCTCATAATTGAGTTAGATTTAATACATAGCGCCTTAGTAGCGAAACCGAGAAAGGGTCTAAAACGTAAGTTCTAGAACCCCGTAAATACAAGTTAGAGAACTTGTCCTATGCTATTCAGATTTTAAAAGTAAAATGAGAGGATTATGAATGATGTTTAATTATGAGCCTTAGGTGCTTAAAATATGAACGACGGATGTAGAGAACTATATCTCAAGATTAAGACCCGTAAGGGTCAAAGCATAAGCTACCGTAAGGGTAAGCGTTTGGATGATTTATGATGATGCATGAAGTATTCTAATGATGATGATGTTACTCATATAAGGAATTTATGAGATCATATGTTTATGTGACATAAAGCAAATTTGGAAGGAAATTCGGTGTAATGACCGTTTAGGCCGCCGAATTCCCGACAAATTTGGGGACTTAAAGAGATTTTGAAAATTAAGGTACTAAGATGGGTTCTAGGATGACACCGGTTCGGCCGAGCACCTCCATAGAACTCATGTGACATCGGTACCATTTTACACTCTTAGGTGACACCGGTTCGGCCGAGCACCCCTAAGAGTTTTGCCCCCTAACCCGTACTCAGATAGTCGGGATTTATGATACGCTTATCGTTAAGTGGTAAGTAAGAACTAGTGACGACTAGTTAAGGTATGAGCTCATAACCTAGATGTATGACACGTTACGGGTGACAGGTTAGTGAGCACCCCAGTTCGATTGTCTTTTAGGGTGGCCCATGAGGAAGAGAAGTTTCATGATTATGATTATGTCACTAAGTTTTGTCCCATATGAATGTTACTATTGCCACTTTATGCCACCAAGAATGATGATGCTTGATGTTATGTTTTATGTATGTGCGTTAGGTAGTGCCATGCATACATTTTCTAATATGTTGCATCCATGACATTAAGATCATCCTAAAATGAATGGACCTTGGCTAAAATATATTTTAAAGTTTAAAATGAACCGAATACATGCTCAGTCATTTTGGATAAATAAACCCAAGGTTCCTGAGGACGTAGATGATGACACCTAGGTAGTAGGAGGCCTCTTGAGATTCTTTAGCAAGATTCTCACTCCTCTACCTCTTTCTTTCCGTCACGTCTTGAGATGGCGGCGTTAAGTGGTGTTCGTGGACACGCCGACATGGGAGGTGCACCATGACCGGACCACGGGTCATTCCATTTTGTGGAGTCGATGCGGTTAGAGTATTTATGTTCATGGGTCGACCCTTCACTCCCCCTGTACATTCCCATCGTTTCTCCCCCGTCTCACCTTTTGGCGATGACCTGGTGTTCGAGCGCGCACGCCCCCTAGAGGAGAGACTTCGTCGTACCCCATCATCCACGTCCGCCGCTCGAGACTACCCGGAGTATGTGCCCCATTGCCCGCGTCCTTCTCGAGACGGATCCTTCCGAGGATTCGGCAACCCAGGCACCCTCCGAGGATCTTCCCTTCCATACCTATGGACTTTGGAGAGGATAGCGAGCCCACCGTGACTCGGTCGGCGTGCCACGGCGACCAGGAGATGCGGCCATACCCGGGCTCACACTCGATCCCCGCTCGCCTCTTCACGCGAGAGCTCGCCAGATTTCGGATTTACGCCTCGATCACGAGATAGTCGCGATGGGAGGCGTGGATGGCCGAGTTAGAGCACACACCACTTAGATGGGGATAAACCTTCTTTTGTTTAGAGGTTATCCTATTAGATGCACTCGGGTAGGGGAGTAGATTATGTTTATATTTATGTTGTATTTCCTTTCATGTATTTCCATGTACCAAATCAAGTCCCACGCTTATAAGTGGGCAAATTATAATTATATATGAAATGTTATTCAGTGTCTCTCATGATGTGCCCTTCTATGCTTTATGCTATGACGTTATGAGATGTATGTTTTGTTCGTTGCAAGTTATAACGCATCACGCGGCTCTCACTTTTATTTCAAAAAAAAATTACCCGTATTTTCCGCTAAGTAATTCAAAGTTAAATGAGATCTATGAAGTAACAGACTAATGTTTAACCTAAGTATGTTCTAGAGTATTGGGTTAAAAATTAGGATGTTACAGTAAACCTAGCCAGGAATAGGCCCGTGTGAGAATTAGAGAAAGTAAATCCAATGATCATGTATAGGAATGAGCTTAGTTCTGAAAATCAGTCTATTACCCATTATTGTCACACTGGGGACGGCGATACGCAATGCCCAGACGTGATAAGATTAGTCAAGGGCCAAGGCAAGTTTAAGACGTAAACTTTCTAAGAAATCCTTTGTCTTATATGCTGAGTGAAGAAGTTTAGTATTGATATTGAGACCAATATATTTAAGTGGCAAGTTTAGTAGTATATGATGTTGAGTAGTATGGTATATGTATATTAAGTGATTGAATATTAAAAGTAACCCACTTCGGAAGTATGATTTGAAACCTTAAAAATAAACCGTTATTATATAATGCATAACCACTTTTTCTTAATAAACCGAAGTGGCTGGGGCGATGACAATGACATTATGATTGTGTATTTAGGGGAGTTACCCTACTGAGAATTGTATAATTCTCACCCCTATTTTGTGTGTTCCCGTGTCGTCTCCAGGTTGATTCAGAGAACAATCTGTTTACTACGTGCAAGAAACTCGAGATTTGCAGTAGTTTAGTAGTTGATGTTCTTCTTATGTGGTATATAGTTGTAGGTATATGTGTAGGTGAATGTAATAGAGATTGTATATGTATTCAAGTTCACAGTAGAGTTTTCTTATGTAATTGACTAGTATCTTTGTTATACATGTTAATTAGATTACGCTAGTTATTACACAATCTTATCGCATTTGCTATAGTTATTTAAGAAAGGTCTGATAATTAAGAAGTAACAACTCTCGAGTCTGATATCATAACTTAAGGATGATGTTGTACTTGGGAGGATGTTACAAATTCAAAGCCTAGAAAAATTATCCAAGACACTACAATGTGTCCACAAGGTTTTAAAAAAGTTTCAGAGAAAGAATCATTCTCTAACTATGTTAACAAAATTAGAAAAATTCAGAGGTCAGAGACCTTTTATTTACAGCCGATAGCCATAGTTTCCAATTTTATTAACCTACCAAATGTGTAACGCCCTGATTTTTCTGTCTGAGGAAAATGACCAAAATGCCCTTGAGGTCATTTCCTGCCTGGAATTTGAGGATAGCCGGCCCGGCAGTCCTCGAAGGGTCAACTCAATGTTTGAAGGGGATTGGATGGTCCTTGAGTGGTTTCGGAATGAAAATCGTGTTTTCTGCAGTTTCGGGTCAAAATGACCAAAATATCCCTATAGCGTTTTACGCGGGTAAAGGTGTTGTTCGAGCCCGAAACTTTCCTCAAAGGTTTAAAATGACGTTTTCATGTATTTAAAAGTATCTGTTTAAGTCCCGGTGATCCCGGGCAGTTTTTGTGCAAAATTATGATTTTGCCCCTAACATAGTGCCATTTGAGCTTAATGATGTAATTAAGCAAACCTAAACAATATTAGGCTCTAATGGAAGATTAATTAATTTTCGTAATTAATTTAGAGTCAAAATAAGTCATTAAAATTAATTAGAACCTAAGATTGCTTAGATTAAACTCAAAATCCCTTTTTCTTTTAAAAACTCAAGTTTCTAGAACATAGAATCTTGAATAGTGTTTTCACTATTCACTCTCCATACTCCAAGAAGCCTAGCTAGAGTAGGATTTTGACCCCACTAATGAGCTAGAATGCCTACTAATCATGCCTCAACATAACTTTGATTACCTATCCTTTCACTTACACACTTACTTACAAACTTCTAATCTTAAGTCTAATCAAAGACACACCTAAACTTATCACTAACCCACAATTAGGGAAGCAATTTCCTCCCCTTGGATTCTTCAAAATAGGCGCCACCTCACCCTTCCCTACATCAAGAGTTTGTTCTTTCCAACACTCAAAGTGACATGCTAGCCCATACCTCCAACCATGCCTAGCCTTACCAATGAATGACTATATGTAAGAGATATTTTCTCTCCTTCCTCCACTCAAATTGTGCCACCTAGCCTCCTCCCCTCACTCCTCTCATGTTCATTTCCTCTATAAATAGACACCCAAGGAGCTTGCTAGAACCTTTGCTCATTTCTTTCACACCCCCAAATACTTTCTTTCTCTTAAGCTTCAAGGAGTTCTTCTTCTTCTTCCTCAAGAGTGTAACGCCCCAATTTTTATTGTCATTAGAAATTACCGAATTACTATAGGTAATTATTACATAAGATTTGAGGCCGAACAATCCTCAATAAAGGAATATAACATTAGAAGAGAGTTAGGAGTGATTCATGCGAGAGTCGCAAATCAATTTACATGCGTATAAAATGACCAAAATGCCCCTGAAGTTATTTTACTCAGAAAATGAGGATCGTGGGCCCCACCTATTCTCAAGGGGATGTTTTGATGATAATAAGGGATTGTTTGGGTTATGTGTGTTAATAGAGCAGAAGGATCTCAATTTTGAGTTAGGCCTTGAAATGACCAAAAGCAGCCTACTATTTTAACTCAGATGTGCGTCTTGTTGAACCCGAACCTCACTAAAATGTTTTAAAATTTATTTTTAAGCCATGATTAACCATTGGTTAAGCTCGGGTGGCCTCGGGCAGTTTTTAAGTGAAAGTACGATTTTGCCCCTATTTTTGGGCAGTTTTGCAAATTTTGGGATTTTTGATTCATATACCGAAACCTAAGCAATATTAGGCTCAAATTAAAGCTTATTAAATTCTAAATATTAATCTAGAGTCAAAATTATGTATTTAGATTGATTAGAACCCAAAATTGCTCAAAAACACCTAAATTTCTTACTAATTCACTTAAGCCCTTAACCGTAAATTCTCTAAATTACATGAATACCTTGCCTACACCTAAATAATGCATGGAACACACACATTTCACTTCTTTGGGCTGTAATGGAAGAAATTATTGATGCCATTATGCAGCTGAATTATTGCCAAAAGTTTCACTAAAACAAAATGCCAAAATGTTACCATAAGAGACATAATTCCTTAATTTCATACAACTTTGTCTAAAATGATTTTTCCTCCCTTATTTCTCCTGCAAAATTCCGCCAACTACCTCCTCATTTTGGCTAATTAGAAGCCTCAAAATCTTCTATAAATAGGCTTGCTCGAGTGGTCTTGGAATGCTTTGTTCATAAGTAGTTTTTAGGAGCACCAAAAACTTTCTTTCTTCCTCCTCTTTGGCTGAATTCTTTCTTCAATTTTTTCAAAGAGATTTTGTTTCATTTCACTTCAAGAAATCAAGTTCTCTTCCTCTTCTTCAACTCAGATTAGGTAGGGAGTAGTTTCTAAATTTATTTCTATGCTTTGAGGAGTTGTGTTTTTAGCTCAAAATGATGAAATTATGAACTCACCATAGCTTTTCATTTCGGTTTTCCTCTTCATTTTTCTTTAACCAATTCGGCCATATGGCCTAGGTGGAACTAAGATGATGGCTTGATGATGAGGACCTTGAGGGTGGGTTGTAAATCCATCACAAGTTAGGCCTCTAAAGCTTGAAAATTCCACTTGATGCAAAACTTTAAAGAATAATGCTTTATGATGCTAAAACAAAGATTTTTAGTTTAGAACTTGAAAGATGTATTTTCCAAGCTTGTATTTCATGTTTATGTTTCAAGTCATCACTTAATCTTTCAAGATAATAAAGAGGTTGCATCTCATATTTAATTTATGCTCTCACTTTATTTTATAATGACTAAAAGAATCAACGCATGGCATGTTTATTTTATGTCATCACCTAAAGATCCTAGAGGTCAAAGACTTGGCCATGTATCACAAGCAAAGAAATATGATTATTGAAGTTAAAGAATTTATTCTTTAAAAAGTCTTGAGATTAGAGCTTAAAAAGATGTAATAATAATTCTCTTCTCCCTTCACCGGTCCTGTGTGGACTACCGCCGCTCCGATTTCTTAATATTCTCTTCTCCCTCTACTGGTCCTGTGCGGATTACATGCTCCAGTTTCTTGCATCATGTTTATATTTTAAGTTCTTGCATCATGTTTAATTTTCAAGTCATCACCTTAAATCTTAAAGATAAAGAAATGGAATTGCATATCATGTTTATAATTCCAAGCTATCACCTTATAAAGATAAGATTAAAATAAGGTTGCATAGCATGTTTATAATTCTAAGATGTCACTTAAATCTCTAAAGCTCAAGACTTACTCCTTTTATCTTAAGTGAGAATTTTAATTGTGAAAATCCTCCCAAGTTTGACAAAAGAACTAGTTTCTAAATGAGTTTTAAGACTTTGCAAGGATTTTACGGGAAACTAGTATTTTATATGCACTTAAAATATGATTCTATGTAATTGCATGAGGTTCATGATTCGGCCACTGATATGAGTTTAGTTTCAATGTATGATAATGATTTGATATGTTTGAAGTTGTGATAATTATGGTTTATTGTTAAGAGAATGATTCACTGCATGTTAGAGATAAAACTAGCTCCCTAGAACAACCGAAGAGCTAGAATTTACCTAGTTTTTGACCCCTTTTGTAACGCCCCAATTTTTACTGTCATTAGAAATTACTCAATTACCGAATTACCGTAGGTAATTATTACATAAGATTTGAAGCCGAACAATCCTCAATAAAGGAATATAACATTAGAAGAGAGGTTAGGAACGATTCATGTGAGAGTCGCAAATCCGAATTTACATGCGTATAAAATGACCAAAATGCCCCTGAAGTTATTTTACTCAGAAAATGAGGATCGTGGGCCCCACCTATTCTCAAGGGGATATTTTGAGGATAATAAGGGATTGTTTGTGTTATGTGTGTTAATAGAGCAGAAGGATCTCAATTTTGAGTTAGATCTTGTGAAATGACCAAAGCAGCCCTGTGCATTGTTTTAACTCCGATGTGCGTGCCGACTGAGCCCGAACCTCACTAAAATGTTTTAAAATCTGTTTTTAAGCCATGATTAACCATTGGTTAAGCTCGGGTGGCCTCGGGCAATTTTTAAGTGAAAGTACGATTTTGCCCCTGTTTTTGGGCAGGTTTGCGAATTTCGGGATTTTTGGTTCGTATCTGAAACCTAAGCAATATTAGGCTCAAATTAAAGCTTATTAAATTCTAAATATTAATCTAGAGTCAAAATTATGTATTTAGACTGATTAGAACCCAAAATTGCTCAAAAACACCCAAATTGCTTACTAATTCACTTAAACCCTTAACGGTAAATTCTCTAAATTACATGAATACCTTGCCTACACCTAAATAATGCATGGAACACACAAATTTCACTTCTTTGGGCTGTAATGGATGAAATTATTGATGCCATTATGCAGCTGAATTATTGCCAAAAGTTGCACTAAAACAAAATGCCAAAATGTCACCATAAGAGACATAATTCCTTAATTTCATACAACTTTGTCTAAAATGATTTTTCCTCCCTTATTTCTCCTGCAAAATTCCGTCCACTACCTCATCATTTTGGCCAATTAGAAGCCTCAAAATCTTCTATAAATAGGCTTGCTTGAGTGGTCTTGGAATGCTTGGTTCATAACTAGTTTTTAGGAGCACCAAAAACTTTCTTTCTTCCTCCTCTTTGGCTGAATTCTTTCTTCAATTTTTCAAAGAGATTTTGTTTCATTTCACTTCAAGAAACCAAGTTCTCTTCCTCTTCTTCAACTCAGATTAGGTAGGGAGTAGTTTCTAAATTTATGTCTATGCTTTGAGGAGTTGTGTTTTTAGCTCAAAATGATGAAATTATGAACTTGCCTTAGCTTTTCATTTTGGTTTTCCTCTTCAATTTTTCTTTAACCAATTCAACCATATGGCCTAAGTGGAACTAAGATGATGGCTTGATGATGAGGACCTTGAGGGTGGGTTGTAAATCCATCACAAGTTAGGCCTCTAAAGCTTGAAAATTCCACTTGATGCAAAACTTTAAAGAATAATGCTTTATGATGCTAAAACAAAGATTTTTAGTTTAGAACTTGAAAGATGTATTTTTCCTTTTATGTTTTATTTCTTGTTAAGATATGTATTGGGTTGAATTTATAATTCTTTTAAAGTCTTGAAGGAGCTCTAGTAAAGAAACAAAATGAATTTGCATCCATGATTAAGTTTATGCTTTGCATAACCATGTTTACCTTCTATGTCATCACTAAATTTTCAATAATGAATAAATGAACTTACATTTCTCATGTTTAAATTCCAAGCTTGTATTTCATGTTTATGTTTCAAGTCATCACTTAATCTTTCAAGATAATAAAGAGGTTGCATCTCATATTTAATTTATGCTCTCACTATATTTTATAATGACTAAAAGAATCAACGCATGGCATGTTTATTTTATGCCATCACCTAAAGATCCTAGAGCTCAAAGACTTGCCCATGTATCACAAGTAAAGAAATATGATTATTGGAGTTAAAGAATTTATTCTTTAAAAAGTCTTGAGATTGGAGCTTAAAAGGATGTAATAATAATATTCTCTTCTCCTCTCTCTGGTCTGTGCGGACTACATACCGCTCTGGTTTCTTAATATTCTCTTCTCCCTCTCTTGGTCTGTGCGGACTACATAGCTCCGGTTTCTTAATATTCTCTTCTCCCTCTCTTTGGTCCTGTGCGGATTACACCGCTCCAGTTTCTTGTATCATGTTTATATTTCAAGTTCTTACATCATGTTTAATTTTCAAGTCATCACCTTAAATCTTAAAGATAAAGAAATGGAATTGCATATCATGTTTATAATTCCAAGCTATCACCTTATAAAGATAAGATTAAAATAAGGTTGCATAACATGTTTATAATTCTAAGATGTCACCTAAATCTCTAAAGCTCAAGACTTACTCCTTTTATCTTAAGTGAGAATTTTAATTGTGAAGATCCTCCCAAATTTGACAAAAGAACTAGTTTCTAAATGAGTTTTAAGGCTTTGGAAGGATTTTCACGGGAACTAGTATTTTATATGCACTTAAAATATGATTCTATGTAATTGCATGAGGTTCATGATTCGGCCACTGATCTGAGTTTAGTATCAATGCGTAATAATGATTTGATATGATTGAAGTTGTGATAATTATGGTTTATTGTTAAGAGAATGATTCATAATTGGTTTAGTAACTAATTAGTTCTATAATTGATAATTCTATGTAAGGATTGGATGCTTATTAAGTACTTGATATCATTGAATGATTTCTGGCTTGCATGTTATAGTTCTTTGTTGCAAATAATGAGAATGCTTGTACATGAAATGTTCTTTATTATGTAAAATTTACCTTTGTTGCTAGAAGAAAGTGTATCATTGTAAAAGTGTAATTTGGAAAGGTTCTGGCTAAGGAAAGACTTGGTATTTAAGCGTGTCCATTGTGACCCACCTCTCTTCCTGGGAATCTCCCATACGCATGATTACAGCTTGATATATATTATTCTAGCTTAAGACTATAAATGAGAAAATGTTATGATGTTTATGAATTGTATTATGATATAACATGCAAAGATTTAATGGTGACTTAAACTTATAAGAAAATGATCCTTTTGAACCATCAGACTATAGGTGGTGAAAAGGTGATTTTAGCCCCCTAACCCGTTCTCTCAAAAGGGTATAGTCGGGACTTTAGCTTATCAAAAGGGATAAGTATATGCTAGTGACGACTAGTAAAGTATGAGCTCATAACCTAAATTACTCCCAAAAGGGTGGAGTATAGGGTGGCCCAAGGAAAATAATGATGATGATAAGATTTTAAGTCACCTAAGGCACTAAAGAAATGAAATATGTACCTTTGTGTCCATGTGTAGCTAATATTATATGACGTTCTTTTATGCATGTTATTTTGATAATGATGATGAGGAATATGATATAATGATAAAGGAAATGTTCATTGTAAATATGACATGTTAAGAATAAGATGCATTATAAGACGCATGATTAAAAATTGACGAACCTCGGTTAAGTATTTGTCCGAACTTAAAATGAATTTTTGCATGCTCACTATTTTAGAATAATCCCGAGGTTCCTGGGGACTTTGATGATGACACTGTAGAAGGAGGTACCCTCGAGAATTCTTTAGCAAGATTCTCACTCCCTTTTCTTTATTTCCGTCATTGTCTCCAGATTCAAATGGCGACATTTGTCCTGTTCGTTGATACCCCTACTTGGGAATTCCACTATGATCCGGTGCATCGCTCGTATCATTTTGAAGGGAGGTCTTGTGATTCGTGTTTTTATTTACATAGGTCGTCCATTTGCACATCTTGTCCCTAGTTATCGATTTTCTCCTACTTCTCCCTATGGCGATGAAATGGTTTTCGAACATGCACGTCCACTTGATGAAAGGATGTTACGTTCTTATCCCGCTTCATCTGCTGTCCATGGATTTCCAGTATGTTCCGAGGCGAGATATTACGGCTGATCCTTGAGGACACTCCTACTGATGTATATTCTGAGAGCTCTGCTCCTACTCCCACACGTGTAAGAGAGGGTAGTGAGGAAAGAGTTGTTCAGCCGAGGTTAGCGAGAAGGCCGTCCATGCGACCCGACTGATGCATCTCGTGTGTCCCGTCCCAGGAGCTCATCGATGGATCGGATTTATTCCCCATTTCCAGGGCGGTGGCCATAGAAGGTTCTTAGTAGATTTATGTGTGATCATGCACCCTAGTTTTAGGATAACCTTCCCGGCTTATGGAGTTATCTAGTTTAGGGGCATGTATTTCCTTAAGTATATTTTCTTTTATGGGTTTGCATAAGATAATGATGTATGAACATAACCTACCCTTTGAGTGAGGTTATTGTATGTAAATATATGCTATAATGTGCTTATGGATGTTATATGATGGAGCCTAAGTGATATGATGTGATATATTCTTAAACGTCTTATTATACCCCGCTTACTCATTCACGTTGTACTCGGCTCATGTTTTCAATTATGTGTTTAAAAAAAAAAATGGCTCGTAATTTCACTGAGTATTTTCAAATTATGAAGAAAGAACCAAAGCAAGGAGTAAAGTCTAGTCATTAATCAGATTCAACCTAGGTGTATCTGGTTAATTACTAGGGTGTTACACCTTTAAGTTTAGCCAATGCCAAATCTGTTTTAGTATGTTATAATTCTGTCTAGGATTAGTTAGCCACGAAAAATTTGGTATCAATTAGACTAGGATTGATCCCGAACACTAAAAATGAACTTAGCAACTAGAAAACCGTAAAAACAAGATTTCTAGAACTCTAGGGAATGAAATTTATGCATTCTATCCAGAATCTTTAGCAACGATAAGAACCAGGTTTTATTATGTTTAAATAAGGGAGAATGATTCATAATTGGTTTAGTAATTAATTTCAGCATCATAGGGAAAGCTAGTAACAAGAAAGGATTTAAAACATAACTTCTAGCATACCATAAAACCTTAGGAACAACTTACTACCTATGCTACCCCATTTGATTTAATAGTATTCTTAAGGCCTATAAATAATCGTAAGGATGGTAATAAATCCCTTAGGTGCATAACTAATTAGTTCTATAATTGATAATTCTATGTAAGTATTGGATGCTTATTAAGTACTTGATATCATTGAATGATTTCCTGGCTTGCATGTTATAGTTACTGTTGCAAATAATGAGAATGCTTATGCATGAAATATTCATTATTATGTAAAATTTACCTTTGTTGCTAGAAGAAAGTGTATCATTGTAAAAGTGTAATTTGGAAAGGTTCTGGCTAAGGAAAGACTTGGTATTTAAGCGTGTCCATTGTGATCCACTTCTCTTTCCTGGGAATCTCCCAGATGCATGATTATAGTTGATATATATTATTCTGGCTTAAGACTATAAATGAGAAAATGCTATGATGTTTATGAATTGTATTGTGATATAACATGCAAAGATTTAATGGTGACTTAAACTTATAAGAAAATGATCCTTTTGAACCATCAGACTATAGGTGGTGAAAAGATGATTTTAGCCCCCTAACCCGTTCTCTCAAAAGGGTAGAGTCGGGATTTTAGCTTATCAAAAGGGATAAGTATATGCTAGTGACGACTAGTAAAGTATGAGCTCATAACCTAAATTACTCCCAAAAGGATGGAGTATAGGGTGGCCCAAGGAAAATAATGATGATGATAAGATTTTAAGTCACCTAAGGCACTAAAGAAATGAAATATGTGCACTGTGTCCATGTGTAGCTAATATTATATGACGTTCTTTTATGCATGTTATTTTGATAATGATGATGAGGAATATGATGTAATGATAAAGGAAAAGTTCATTGTAAATATGACATGTTAAGATTATGATGCATTATAAGACGCATGATTAAAAATTGACGAACTTCGGTTAAGTATTTGTCCGTACTTAAAATGAATCTTTGCATGCTTACTATTTTAGAATAATCCCGAGGTTCCTGGGGACTTTGATGATGACACTGTAAAAGGAGGTACCCTACTGAGAATTTTTTAGCAAGATTCTCACTCCCTTTTCTTTATTTCCGTCATTGTCTCCAGATTCAAATGGCGACATTCGTCCTGTTCGTTGATACCCCTACTTGGGAATTCCACTATGATCCGGTGCATCGCTCGTATCATTTTGAAGGAAGGTCTTGTGATTCGTGTTTTTATTTACATAGGTCGTGCATTTGCACATCCTGTCCCTAGTTATCGATTTTCTCCTACTTCTCCCTATGGCGATGAAATGGTTTTCGAACATGCACGTCCACTTGATGAAAGGATGTTACGTTCTTATCCCGCTTTATCTGCTGTCCATGGATTTCCAGAGTATGTTCCCGAGATGAGATATTCTGAAACTGATCCTTCAGAGGACACTCCTACTCATGTATATTCTGAGAGCTCTGCTCCTACTCCCACACGTGTAAGAGAGGGTAGTGAGGAAACAATTGTTCAGCCGAGGTTAGCAAGAAGGCCGTCCATGCGACCCCAGCCTGGTGCATCTCGTGTGTGCCCTGTCGAGGGAGCTCATCAGTGGATCGGATTTATTCCCCCATTTCCAGGACAGTGGCCATAGAAGGTTCTTAGTAGATTTATGTGTGTTCATGCACCCTAGTTTTAGAATAACCTTCCCGGCTTATGGAGTTATCTAGTTTAGGGGCATGTATTTCCTTATGTATATTTTCTTTTATGGGTTTGCATAAGACAATGATGTATGATCATAACCCACCATTTGAGTGAGGTTATTGTATGTAAATATATGTTATAATGTGCTTATGGATGTTATATGATGGAGCCAAAGTGATATGATGTGATATATTCTTAAACGTCTTATTATACTCCGCTTACTCGTTCACGTTGTACTCGGCTCACGTTTTCAATTATGTTTTTTTTTTTTTAAAAAATGGCTCGTAATTTCACTAAGTATTTTCAAATTATGAAGAAAGAACCAAAGCAAGGAGTAAAGTCTAGTCATTAATCAGATTCAACCTAGGTGTATTTGGTTAATTACTAGGGTGTTATAAAGAGCAAGTTCTCTTTCTCAATCAAGAAAACACATCCAAGGTAGGGATTTTGTTCTTTAAAGTTTTGACTTTTAAGCTCTGATAAAAATGAGTTTTTGCTAGTTTCTCTTGGCTTTTAGAACTTCTTTTTCTTCTCTTTAATTTCGGCCTTGGAGCCTTTCTTTTTAAAGAAAATGATGCTTGATGATGAAGGTTCAAGATGTAGATCATGAGAATCTTCACTTGTGAAACCTCTAGAGCTTGGAACTTGGTTCTTGACCAAGCATGTTTCAGTTTTACCTTTTTCCTTTCATGCTCTAGTTTCGGTTTCCTTTTTCCCTTTCTTTCCTCTTTGTAACATCCTAATTTTTAACCCAATACTCTAGAACATACTTAGGTTAATCATTAGCCTGTTACTTCATAGTTCTCAATTTTACTTAGAAATACTTAGCGGAAAATACGGGTAAATTTTTTTTTGAAATACAAAGTGAGAGCCGCGTGATGCGATATATCATGTAGCGAACAAAACATACATCTCATAACGTCATAGTATCAGGCACACCATGAATAACACTGAATATCATCTCATATATATATAACTTGCCCACTTATAAGTGTGGGACTTAATTTAGTACAAGGGAAATACATGAAAGGAAATACAACATAAACATAAACATGATCTATTCCCCTACCCGAGTGCATCTAATGGAATAACATCTAAACAAAAGAAGGTTTATCCCCATCTAAGTGGTGTGTGTTATAAACCGGGCCATCCACAGCCTCCTACTGGAGACTATCCCTCGAGCGTGGCACGTAACCAGGAAACTGAGCAAGCTCCTCCGGCGTGAATAGGCGGGACGGGGCTCGGAAGTGACCTCCACGGCGTGGCCGCATCTCTGGTCGTCGTGCAAGCCTCGGCTGAGTCACTGAAGGCTCGCTACCCTCCCCAAGGTCCATGGGTATGGTGGGGGAAGATCCCTCGGAGGGTACCTGGGTTGCCGAATCCTCGGAAGGATCCGTCTCCGAAAAAGACGACGGGCAACGGGGCACATACTGGGGGTAGCCTCGAGCAGCGGACATGGAAGGTGGTGTACGGTGAAGCCTCTCCTCTAGGGGACGTGCGCGCTCGAACACCAGGTCATCGCCAAAAGGTGAGACGGGGGAGAAACGATGGGAATGTACAGGGGGAGTGAAGGGTCGACCCATAAACATGAATACTCTAACCGTGCATCGACCCACAAAATGGAACGACCCGTGGTCCGAGTCATGGTGCACCTCCCATGTCGGCGTGTCCACGAACACTACGAACGTCGCCATCTGAAGACGTGACGGAAAGAAAGAGATAGAGGGAGTGAGAATCTTGCTAAAGAATCTCAGTAGGGCCTCCTACTACCTAGGTGTCATCATCTACGTCCTCAGGAACCTTGGGTTTAATTATACAAAATGATTGAACATGCATTAAGTTCATTTTAAACTTTAAAATATACTTTAGCCAAGGTCCATTCATTTTAGGATGATCTTAATGTCATGAATGCAACATAATAGTAGATGTATGCATGGCACTACCTAATGCACATACATAAAGCATAACATCAAGCATCATCATACTTAGTGGCATAAAGTGGCAATAGAAACATTCATATGGGACAAACTTGGTGACATAATCATAATCATGAAACTTCTGTTCCTCATGGGCCACCCTAAAAGGCAATCGAACTGGGGGTGCTCGGCCGAACCGGTGTCACCCAGAACGTGTCACATATCTAGGTTATGAGCTCATACCTTAACTAGTCGTCACTAGTTCTTACTTACCACTTAACGATAAGCGTATCATAAATCATAAATCCCGACTATCTGAGTACGGGTTAGGGGGCAATTCTCTTAGGGGTGCTCGGCCGAACCGGTGTCACCTAAGAGTATAAATGGGTACCGATGTCACATGAGTTCTATGGAGGTGCTCGGCCGAACCGGTGTCATCTTAGAACCCATCTTAGTACCTTAATTTTAAAAATCTCTTTAAGTCCCCAAATTTGTCGGGAATTTGGCGGCACAAAGGCATTACGCCGAATTCCTTCCAAATTTGCTTTATGCCACATAAACATATATCCTCATGAATTCCTCATATGAATAACATCATCATCATTTACATACCACATGCATCATCATGGAACATTCAACCGTTTATCCTTACGATAGCTTATGCTTTGACCCTTACGGGTCTTAATCATGAGATATGATTCTCTAACATCCGTCGCTCATATTTTATGCACCTAAGGGCTCATAATTAAACATCATTCATAATCCTCATGTTCACACTTAAATCTAAATAGCATAGGGCAGAATTCCTAACTTGTGATTACGAGGTTCTAGAACTTACGTTTTAGACCCTTGCTCGTTTCCGTCTTCGCCTAAGGCGCTATGAATTAAATCTAAATCAATTATGAGGCATTCCTATGCTTAAGGACTAATTATTAATCATGTTTATCATGTTGTAAGGGTGCTGGACAGAATCCAGAAAAATAAATGTTCTAAGAGTTCTAAACTTGCACTTTTACGATTTTTTAGTTACTAGTTCCCCTATAGGTGCTAGAATTCGATTCTAATCCAAATGTTACCAAGTTTTTCATGTCTAAACAATCCTAATCTGATTATGCTCCCATTAAAACAGTTTGGATAAGTTTCATAAACAAATGGGTCAAAACTATGTTAAATTCTAGCTTTACGGTATTTCTAGTTAGCTAGTTTCTTACCTATTATGCATAGAATCATTTCTACATCATCATATGATATTTTCACACATTCTAACACATCGAAACATCATCATACAACATCACACTCATCATATCAGAACCAAAAACATTTAGCTTCAGTAAGGGATTTAAATTGACATTTCTAAGTACATAGGTTAACTAGTTCCTCTTGGAGTCAATTTAGAATTTCTAAAACTCTTTGCAAATCATTTTAATTCATCAAGAGGCTAAGAGAAGCCTTAGGTCAATGACCAAAATATATTTCATCTCCTAAAAGGGAATAAAGTTATATCTCATGACAACATAACCTTGAAAAGGTTTGTAAAGCTTTTAAGAAAAACTTAGAACATAGACTATTGGTCCTTGTAGCTAGATGAAAACTCATTGCTAGTCCATCATCAATACTTGGCCGAAAATATGCATTAAAGAATGGTTTCACATTAAACTTTAACTTGGAATGAAATGAGCAAGTCTTTGAGCTCTAGGTTCTTAAGTTACGATATAAAATAAACGTGCTCATGCTTTTCATTTTTAATCTTGCTTACAAAATAAAGTGATGACATAAATTAAATATGCAAGGCATAATCTTAAACGCAAGCTTGAAAGTAAATATGCAAGGTTCAATTCTTTATTTTAGTGCTCTTGGCCCAACAACAATCGACTTTAAGGCCGAAATAGATAGGCATTCGAGAAATTAATTAAGTGATGATGCAAGTTCAATTCTTTATTTTAGTGCTCTAGGCCCAACAACAATCGACTTTAAGGCCGAAATAGAAAGGCTTTGAGAATTAAATTAAGTGATGATGCAAGTTCCATTTTAATCTTTATGTTCTTAGGTGATAGCTTGGATGTAAAGATGTATTGCAAGAATGTAAATATAAATGCAAGCATAAAATAAATTATACAAGTTCATTTTATCTTTCTAGAGCTCTTAACAAGACTTTAAAGGAACATAAACCTCAACCCAAACTCATCAAACCAAGACAAAGTAAAGTCTAGAGTTCTTAGAACTCAACATAACATTTTTAGAAATCAAAACATTTAGCTTGTAAAAGAAAAGGAAATGGCCGAAACTTCAAGGAACAAAAAGAACATTTTGAAACTCTAGAGTCCATGATCTTGATGATATATTAACACCAACATCATGAGACCTCATCATTAAGTTCATAGAGTCATTTTAAAACATTATCAAAGTTAAAGTTCTCAAGAGTTCAAGAAAGGAAAAAACTAGAAACACTTTTGCTCAAGAACAAAGATCAAGCTCTAGAGTTTGTTTCAAGTGATGAACATCATCATGAAACTCTTATCATCAAGCTCTCATTCCTTTGTTCTCTAAGTCCTATGGCCGAAAATGGAAAGGAAAAAGGAGAAGAAAAGAAGTTCTAAAAAGAATCAAGAGAAACTATAAACATAAAGCTTAGAACAAGAACTTTAAAGAAAGGAATACTTGAAAGAAAATCCCTACTTGATGTGATGAACTTGAAAATGGAAGAAGAAGATGAAGATGATGAAGAACTTTGAAGAACTTGAAGAACTTGAAGAACACTAGAACTTTGAGAGAAAAAGAAAAGCGTTGAGTGTTCCTAAACTTAGCAAATAATCTAAAAGTGGTGCAAGCTCCTCAAGGCATTCTATTTATAGAGAAATGAAACAAATGAAGGGAGCTCATGGAGGAGGATGGCTTCGGCCATATGTGCAGATTGGAGGGCATCCCATGAGTTCCATGAGGTGAGATAATGTGGTCTTGAGGCATGGTGAGGTATGGTTCAAAGTATGGTGAGGTATGGTTCAAGGTATGGCTCAAGCATGGTTCTTTGAGTGAGAAAACAATTAAACATGTGGCCAATGAGGAGGTGTGCTGGCCGAAATGCATCAGCCCATGTGGGGTTGTGTTTACATTTTAATTGTGGTTTAGAGTTGTGTTTAGGTGTATCTTTGATTATGCTTAAGATTAGGAAGTTGTAAGAAAGTGTTTAGGTAAGGAAAATGGATAATTAGGGTGGTCTAGACATAATTAAGGAGTGGTCTTGCACCATTAGTGAGTTAGATCCTCAATTTAGAGTCTAAATAACTCTATACACATTTCCTTGATTTAAGGAATTGGAGAGAGAAAACACTATTCAAGATTCCAAGACTAGGAATCTTGAGTTCTAAAAAGGGATTTAAGTTTAATCTAAGCAATTTTAGGTTCTAATTAACTTTAATAAATTATTTTGACTCTAGATTAATTAAGGAAATTAATTAATCTTCGTTTAGAGCCTAATATTGCTTAGGTTTGCTTAATTACGTCATTAAGCTCAAAAACACTATTCTATGGGCAAAATCGTAATTTTGCACTAAAACTGCCCGGAACCACCGGGACTTGAACAGATACCTCTAGACACATGAAAACATGTTTTTAAACCTCTGGGGAAAGTTTCGGGCTCAAACGGCACCTTTACCCGCGTAAAACGCTATAGGGGTATTTTGGTCATTTTGACCCGAAACTGCGGAAAATGAAATTTTCGCTTCCGAAAGCATTCAAAGGCCATTCAATCCCCTTCAAACATTGAGTTGACCCTTCGAGGATGACCGAGTTGGTTACCCTCGAATTCGGGTCAGGAAATGACCTCAGGGGCATTTTGGTCATTTCCCTCGGACAGAAAAATCGGGGTGTTACATGCATTGAAAATGAAATTCCATGCTTGGTATGATGATGAATGAATTCGGTTCTACCTTGATGATTTTGTTGTTGTTTGATGATGATTTTATATGATAGAATGTGTAAAAATTATATATGTTGAGGTAGAAGCCTTTTTATGCATGTTAGGAGAGAAACTAGTCTTACCGACAAATCATAAAGTTGAGTTTTAACATAGTTTTGATCCATTTATTTTTAGCTACTGCCAAAACTGTTTTAATGGGATAATATTCAGTTTAGGATTGATTAATCATGAAAAACTTGGTAACATTTGATGTAGGATTGATTTTTAGCGCCTATAGAGAAACTAGTAACCAGAAAACCGTAAAAGTGCAATTCTAGAACACTTAGATTAATTCATTTTCTGTTCCTATTCCAGCACCTTCGGAGGATTGTAAAACCATGTTATGCCATGATTACTTGAGTGAGAATGACCTACAAATGGTTTAGGAATTAATTCTAGTATAATTAGGAAAGCCGGTAACGAGAAAGGGCGTAAAATGCAACTTCTAGAACATCTTAAATCATAGGATTTCATTTACTACCTATGCTGCCCAACTTTGATTGATGATGTTATTGAGGTTAATAATTAGTGGTAATGACGATGATTATTCCCTTAGATGCATAAGGAAATAATTTGACAATTTGAGTTACCCGATTTAAGTGTTTGGCCATTTAAGGGAATGTTTATAAGATGATGATTTGAGACGATGCATTCATGTGATATTTGATGTTATGCGAGGTATTGGTATAGAATTCATCAATTGCATGTTATGGTTTCATTTGAAACATTAGAGATGCATATGTTAGTAATATATGAAGAATTATGACATTTATGAGATATGTGTTGCATCTTATTATAACATGCTAAGACTTAAGGAGACTTAAAGTAGGTGAAAATGATCCTTTGGACTCACCAAACTATAGGTGATGAAAAGGTAATTCTTGCTCAAGGAAATGTAAAGTATGAGAAAGTGATCATTTGGACTCACCAAACGATAGGTAATGAAAAGATGATTCTTGCTTAAGGTGATCTAAAACATGAGAAAATGATGCTTTGGACTCACCAAACTATAGGTGATGAAAAGGTGATTCTTGCTTAAAGTGACTTAAAATATGAGAAAATGATCCTTTGGACTCATCAAACTATAGGTGATGAAAAGGTGATTCTTGCCCCCTAATCCGTATTTATCAATTCGGGACTTCAACTTATCAAAAGGGAATAAGTTTATGCTAGTGACGACTAGTGAGGTATGAGCTCATAACCTAGAAGTACTCTCAAAAGAGAAGAGTAATAGGGTGGCCCCAAGGATGAAAAGAAACTAATTTAAAGTCACCTAAAGAAACAAAGTGTAACGCTCCGATTTTTTGTCTTAGTGGAAAATGACCAAAATGCCCCTGAGGTCATTTTTGGTCTGGAATTCGAGGATGGCCGGCCCGACAGTCCTTGAAGGGCCAACTCAATGTTTAAAGGGGATTGAATGACTCTTGAGTGGTTTCGGAGGCGAAAGTTTTATTTTCTGCAGTTTCGGGTCAAAATGACCAAAATACCCCTATAGCGTTTTTACGGGGGTAAAGGTGCCGGTTGAACCCAAAACTTTCCCCAAAGGTTTAAAACAATGTTTTTACATGTTTAAAAGCGTCTATTTAAGTCCCGTTGGTTCTGGGCAGTTTTAGTGTAAAATTACGATTTTGCCCATAGAATAGCCTTTTTGAGCTTAATAATGTAATTAAGCAAACCTAAGCAATATTAGGCTCTAATCGAAGATTAATTAATTTCCATAATTAATATAGAGTCAAAATAAACTATTAAAATTAATTAGAACCTAAAATTACTTAGATTAAATTTAAATCTCCTTTTTAAACTCAAGATTCCACTCTTGGAATCTTCAATAGTATTTTCTCTCTCCAATTCCTTAAATCGAGGAATTGTGTCTAGAATTGTTTATGCACTAAAATGAGTTTATATATCACTAATGATGCAAGACCACTCCTTAAACATGTCTTGACAACCTTGATTACCCATTTTCTCACCTAAACACTTTCTTACAAATTCCTAATCTTAATCCTAATCAAAGATACAACAAAACACCACTCTAAACCACAATTAAAATGCAAGAAATTCCCCCCATGGCTGATGCAAGTTTCGGCCACTCCTCCTCCATTTACATCACATGTTGATTTGTTTCTCACTCAAAGAACCATGCTTGAATCATACCTTGAACCATACCTCACCATGCCTCAAGATCACAACATCTCACCTCATGGACCTCAGGTGGCTGCTCTTGCTTGGCCGAAACCTTCCTTCCCTCTTGCACCTTGCATTTGTTTCATTTCTCTATAAATAACATGCTTGGGTGAACTTGCATCATTTTGGATTCATTTGCTAAGTGTAAGTTTTCAAAGAGCACTTCAAAGTTTTCTTTTCTCTCAAGTTCAAGTGTTCAAGTTCTTCAAGTTCTTCATCCTCTTCTCTCATCCCAATCTTCAAATCACTTGGTAGGGATTTTCTTTCAAGTATTTCCTTTGTTTAAGTTCTTACTCTAGTTATGTGTTTATGGTTTCTCTTGAGTCTTTTTAGAACTTCTTTCCCTCTCCTTTTTCTTCTTCATTTTCGGCCATGGGCCTTTGAGGACAAGGGAATGAGAGCTTTGTAACACCCCGATTTTTCTGTCCGAGGGAAATGACCAAAATGCCCCTGAGGTCATTTCCTGACCCGAGCTCGAGGGTAATCAACTCGGTCATCCTCGAAGGGTCAACTCAATGTTTGAAGAGGATTGAATGGCCTTTGAATGCTTTCGGAAGCGAAAATTTCGTTTTCCGCAGTTTCGGGTCAAAATGACCAAAATACCCCTATAGCGTTTTTACGCGGGTAAAGGTGCCGTTTGAGCCCGGAACTTTCCCCAGAGGTTTAAAAACATGTTTTCATGTGTCTAGAGGTCTCTGTTCAAGTCCCGGTGGTCCTGGGCAGTTTTAGTGCAAAATTACGATTTTGCCCATAGAATAGTGTTTTTGAGCTTAATGACGTAATTAAGCAAACCTAAGCAATATTAAGCTCTAAACGAAGATTAATTTATTTCCCTAATTAATCTAGAGTCAAAATAATTTATTAAAGTTAATTAGAACCTAAAATTGCTTAGATTAAACTTAAATCCCTTTTTAGAACTCAAGATTCCTAGTCTTGGAATCTTGAATAGTGTTTTCTCTCTCCAATTCCTTAAATCAAGGAAATGTGTCTAGAGTTGTTTAGACTCTAAATTGAGGATTTAACTCACTAATGGTGCAAGACCACTCCTTAATTATGTCTAGACCACCTTAATTACCCATTTACCTTACCTAAACACTTTCTTACAAATTTCTAATCTTAAGCATAATCAAAGATACACCTAAACACAACTCTAAACCACAATTAAAATGCAAAGAAACCTCCCCCATGGGCTGATGCATATTCGGCCATCACTCTCTAATTACCACACATATTAAATTGTTTTCTCACTCAAAGAGCCATGCTTGAGCCATACCTCACCATGCTTTGAACCATACCTCAAGAACACATTATCTCACCTCATGGAACTCATGGAAAGCCTCCAATCTGCACCCTCATGGCCGAAACCTCTTCCTCCATGAGCTCCCTCCATTTGTTTCATTTCTCTATAAATAGAATGCCTTGAGGAGCTTGCACCACTTTTAGATCATTTGCTAAGTTTAGGAAACACTCAAAGCTTTTCTTTTTCTCTCAAAGTTTTTGTGTTCTTCAAGTTCTTGGAGTTCTTCAAGTTCTTCATCTTCTTCATCTTCTTCTTCCATCTTCAAGTTCATCACACCAAGTAGGGATTTTCTTTCATGTATTCTTTTCTTCAAAGTTCTTGTTTCAAGCTTGATGTTTATAGTTTCTCTTGTTTCTCTTTAGAACTTCATTTCCACTCCTTTTTCCTTTTCATTTTCGGCCATAGGCCTTGGAGAACAAAGGAATGAGAGCTTGATGATGAGAGTTTCATGATGATGTTCATCACTTGAAACAAACTCTAGAGCTTGATCTTTGTTCTTGAGCAAAAATGTTTTTAGTTTTTCTTTTCTTGAACTCTTAAGAACTTTAGCTTTGATGATGTTTTAAAATGACTCTATGAACTCAATGATGAGGTCTCATGATGTTGGTGTTAATATATCACCAAGATCATGGATTCTAGAGTTTCAAATATTTCTTTTCTTTCCTTGAAGTTTCGGCCATTACCTTTCCTCTAACATGCAAAATGTTTGATTTCCTAAATATGTTATGTTGAGTTCTAAGAACTCTAGACTTTTACTTTGTCTCGGTTTGATGAGTTTGGGTTATGGTTTAAATTCCTTTAAAGTCTTGTTAAGAGCTCTAGAAAGATAAAATGAACTTGCATAATTTATTTTATGCTTACATCCATATTTACATTCTTGCTATGCATCTTTGCTTTCTAGCTATCACCTAAGAACATAAAGATTAAAATGGAACTTGTATCGTCACTTAATTTAATTCTCGAAGCCTTTCTATTTCGGCCTTAAAGTCGATTGTTGTTGGGCCTAGAGCACTAAAATAAAGAATTGAACTTGCATTATCACCTAATTAATTTCTCGAATGCCTATCTATTTCGGCCTTAAAGTCGATTGTTGTTGGGCCAAGAGCACTAAAATAAAGAATTGAACCATGCATATTTACCTACAAGCTTGCACGTCTAAATTTATGCCTCGCATATTTACTTTCAAGCTTGCACGTTTAAGTTTATGTCTTGCATATTTAAATTTAAGTCATCGCTTTACTTTGTAAGCAAGATTAAAAATGAAAGGCATAAGCACGTTTAGTTTATGTCGTAACTTAAGAACCTAGAGCTCAAAGACTTGCCCATTTCATTCCAAGATAAAGTTAAATGTGAATGTATTCCTTGAATGCATAATTTCGGCCAAAGTAGTGATGATGGACTCACAATGAGTTTCCATCAAGCTACTAGGACCAATAGTCTATGTTTAAGTTTTTCCTCAAAGCTTTACAAATCTTTATAAGGTTATGTCATCACAAGTTATGATTTTATTATCTTTTAGGGGATGGAATATGTTTTGGTCAGTGACCTAAGGCTTCACTTAGCCTCTTGAGGAATTAAAATGTTTTGCAAAGAGTTTTAGAAGTTCTAGATTGATTCCAAAAGAAACTAGTTAACTTATGTACCTAGAAATGTCAATTTAACTCTCTCATTTAAGTTAAATGTTTTCGGTTCTGATGTGATGAGTGTGATGCTGTATGATGATGTTTTGATGTGTTGGAATGTGTGAAAATATCATATGATGATGTGGAAACGATCCTATGCATGATAGGTAAGAAACTAGCTAACTAGAAATACCGTAAAGCTAGAATTTAACATAGTTTTGACCCATTTGTTTATGGAACTTTTCCAAACTGTTTTAATGGGGACATAATCAGATTTAGATTGTTTAGACATGAAAAACTTGGTATCATTTGAGTTAGAATTGAATTCTAGCACCTATGGGGAAACTAGTAACTAGAAAACCGTAAAAATGCAAATGTAGAACTCTTAGAACATTTAATTTCCTGGATTCTGTCCAGCACCCTTACAACATGGTAAACATGATTAATAATTAGTCCTTAAGCATAGGAATGCCTCATAATTGATTTAGATTTAATATATAGCGCCTTCGGCGAAAACGGAACCAAGAAAGGGTCTAAAACATAAGTTCTAGAACCCCGTATTCACATGTTAGGATTTCCACCCTATGCTATTCAGATTTAAAAGTAAAATGAGAGGATTATGAATGATGTCTAATTATGAGCCTTAGGTGCTTAAAATATGAGCATTCGGATCTGAGAGAACTATATTTCAAGATTAAGACCCGTAAGGGTCAAAGCATAAGCTACCGTAAGGGTAAGCGTTTGGATGTTTTATGATGATGCATGAAGTATGCTAATGATGATGATGTTATTCATATGAGGAGTTTATGAGACTATATGTTTATGTGGCATAAAGCAAATTTGGAAGGAAATTTGGTGTAATGACCATTGTGCCGCTGAATTTCCGACAAATTTGGGGACTTAAGGAGATTTTGAAAATTAAGGTACTAAGATGGGTTCTAGGATGACACCGGTTCGGCCGAGCACCTCCATAGAACTCATGTGACATCGTACCATTTACACTCTTAGGTGACACCGGTTCACCGAGCACCCCTAAGAGTTTTGCTAACCCGTACTCTCAGATAGTCGGGATTTATGATTTATGATACGCTATCGTTAAGTGGTAAGTAAGAACTAGTGGCGACTAGTTAAGGTATGAGCTCATAACCTAGATGTATGACACGCTACGGGTGATACTGCAGTTAGTGAGCACCCCCAGTTCGATTGTCTTTTAGGGTGGCCCATGAGGAAGAGAAGTTTCATGATTATGATTATGTCACTAAGTTTTGTCCCATATGAATGTTACTATTGCCACTTTATGCCACCAAGAATGATGATGCTTGATGTTATGTTTTATGTATGTGCATTAGGTAGTGCCATGCATACATTTTTTTATTATGTTGCATCCATGACATTAAGATCATCCTAAAATGAATGGACCTTGGCTAAAATATATTTTAAAGTTTAAAAATGAACCTAATACATGCTCAGTCATTTTGTACAAATAAACCCAAGGTTCCTGAGGACGTAGATGATGTCACCTAGGTAGTAGGAGGCCCTACTGAGATTCTTTAGCAAGATTCTCACCCTCTTTATCTCTTTCTTTCCGTCACGTCTTCAGATGGCGACGTTCGTGGTGTTCGTGGACACGCCGACATGGGAGGTGCACCATGACCCGGACCACGAGTCATTCCATTTGTGGAGTCGATGCACGGTTAGAGTATTTATGTTCATGGGTCGAGCCCTTCATTCCCCCTGTACATTCCCTCGCTTTCTCCCCGCCTCACCTTTTGGCGATGACACGGTGTTCGAGCCGCACATCCCCTAGAGGAGAGGCTTCCGCATCCCATCATCCACGTCCGCTTCACTCGAGACTACCCCGGTATGTGCCGCGTTGCCCGTCGTCTTTTGGAGGACTCGGATCGCCCGAGGATTGACAACCCAGGCACCCTCCGAGGATCTTCCCCCACCATACCCATGGACCTTGGGAAGGTAGTGAGCTCTGTGACTCGGCCAGGGAGCTTGCCTGACGGACCGGAGATGAGGCCACGCTGTGGAGGTCACTTCCGAGCCCCGTCCCGTCTATTCACGCCGGAGGAGCTTGCTCAGTTTCCTGGTTACTTGCCACGCTCGAGGGATAGTCGCCAGTAGGAGGCTGTAGATGGCCGAGATAGAGCATACACCACTCAGATGGGGATAAACCTTCTTTTGTTTAGAGGTTATTCTATTAGGTGCACTCGGGTAGGGGAGTAGATCATGTTTATGTTTATGTTGTATTTCCTTTCCTGTACTTTCCCTTGTACTAAATTAAGACCCACACTTATAAGTGGGCAAGTTATATATATATGAGATGATATTCAGTGATGTTCATGTTGTGCCTCATGTTATGATGTTGAGATAATCGTTTTACTTTACATGGCTTACCGATTGTCACATCACGCGGCTCTCACTTTTTATTTCAAAAAAAAATTACCCGTATTTTCCGCTAAGTATTTCAAAGTAAAAATGAGAACTATGAAGTAACAGACTAATGATTAACCTAAATATGTTCTAGAGTATTGGGTTAAAAATTAGGATGTTACAAGCTTGATGATGAGGTTTCATGATGATGATGTCCATCACTTGAACAATCTCTAAAGCTTGATCTTTGTTCTTAAGTTAAAGATGTTTTTAGTTCTTTCTTCTTGAACCTTGAATCTTTAACTTTGATGATATTCTAAAATGGTTACATAAACTCAATATTAAGGACTCATGATGTTGGTGTTAATGCATCATCAAGACCATGGTCTCTAGAGTTTCAAATGTTTCCTTTTCTTCTTAAAAAGTTTTGGCTCCTTTTCCTTTTCTTTCTTCAAATTTTCGGCCATGTTGGCCAATGAGATTTATAATGGCTTGATGATGAGAGCTTCTAGATGATGACTATGTGTTCATCGCAATGAGGCCTCTAGAGCTTGACTTTTAATAAAAATGTTATTTATGACCACATTTCAAGAAAAGAAACTTTGTGTTCTAAGGAACCCTTGAGGTTCACCCTTGTCTTTACTTTATCTTGTCATGATAAGTTTGGGTTGAGGTTTAAGTTCCTCTAAAGTCTTGTATGAGCTCTAATAAGAAACAAAATGGACTAGCATTCATATTTAAATTCAAGCTTATGCATTACATATTTACTTTGAGCTTTGCATTCATATTTATTTTCCAAGCCATCACTTAAAGTTAAAGGATAAAGAATGGAGTGCACCTCATATTTACATTCTTGTCTAGCATATTTACTTTCCATCACTAAAGAACGTAAAGATTTAAAATGAGAACTTGCACTATCACCTAACTAAATCTCAAAGCCTTTCTATTTCGGCCTTAAAGTCGATTGTTGCTAGGCCTAGAGCACTAAAATAAAGAAATGAACTTGCATAGCATATTTATTTTAAGTCTTGCATATTTATTTCAAGCCTTGCATATTTATATTTCAAGCCTTGCATATTTATATTTCAAGTCCTGCATATTTATTTCAAGCCTTGCATATTTACATTTCAAGTCTTGCATATTTACTTTAAGCTCTCACTTTACTTTGTAATGAAGAATAAAAATGAGGTGCATAGCATGTTTAAATTTTGTCATCACTTAAAGACCTTAGAGCTCAAAGACTTGCCTATTTTGTCTCAAGTTAAAGTTTTATGTGGGAATATTCTTTAAATGCATATTTTTGGTCATGTAGTGATGATGGGCTTGGAATGAGTTTCATCTAGCTACGATGGCCAACAATATAAGTTTTACGACTTTCCTTAAGCCTCATGAACTTTATGAAATTAAGACCAAACAAGATTTATGAATTTAATTCTCTTTTAAGGAAGGATCAAGTGGTCACTGACCTAAGGATGTTCTTAGCCTCTTTTACAAAATAAAATGGTTTGCAAAAGAGTTTTAGAAGTCCTAAAAATGATTCCAAGAGAAACTAGCAACTTATATGCCTTAGGAATATCAAGTTATGCATCTTTTTGGGACTTAATGTTTCGGTTCTACCATGATGAGTTTGCTGCTGTGTGATGATGTTTTGATGTGTTAGAATGTGTAAAAATTATGTATGATGAGGTAGAAACATTTCTATGCATGATAGGAGAGAAACTAGCTTTCTAGCAAAACCGTAAAGTCAAGACTTATCATAGTTTTAACCTATTTATTTTTGGATACTGCCCAAATTGTTTCAATGGGAACATAATCAGATTAGGATAGTTTAATCATGACAAATTTGTTACATTTGAAGTAGGATTGAATTTTAGTATCTATGGAGAAACTAGTAACTAGAAAACCGTAAAATCGCAATTCTAGAACTCTTAGAATATTTAGTTTTCTGTTTCTATATATCACCCTTAAAACATGGTATAAATGATTTATAATTATTTCAAAGGTCCAGGAATACCTCATAATCGGTTTAGATTTAATTTATAGCGCCTTAAGCGAAGACGGAACCAGGAAAGGGTCTAAAACGTAAGTTCTAGAATCCCGTGATTGTAAGTTTATATTCTGCCCCCTAAGGAATGGTGTTGCCCAGATTTATTAAAGAGCATAAATAATAGTAATATTTGTTAGAAGAGAATCCTTAGGTGCATAAGAGGTTGATAGAAAATCATAGATTAATTACATTTCAAGTTTAAGGCCCGTAAGGGTCAATGCATAAGATACCGTAGGACCAAGAGCATAATGAATTTTCAATGTTGCATATGAACGTATGAGAATGATTATGTGAATGCATGGAATTATGATGAAGGATGAATGTTTAATTGAATTATGTTGAATTGATGAGTTATAATTGTGATATTCATGTTTGCATCTTCATATAATATGCCAAGATTAAAGGTGACATAAGACACATGGGAATGATCCTCTAGACTCCCCGAATTAAAGGTTATGAGAGGTGATCCAAATGGGAAGTGATCCTTTGGACTCCCCGAATTAAAGGTTATGAAAGGTGATCCTAATGCCCCCTATCTCGTACCTTAAGAGTCGGGAATTTAACTTATCAAAAGGAATAAGATTACGCTAGTGACGACTAGTGAGGTATGAGCTCATAACCTAGAACTCTCGAGAAAAGAGAGAATTATAGGGCGGTCCCCAAGGAAAAGAGAATAAAGAGGTTTAAGTCACCTGTAAGAATGATGATCATGATGTTCTTTATATCATATGCATTGTTTTATGGATTTTATGATATTATGTATATGATATTGACATGCATCCATGACTAATATGTTGCATTCATGACATTAAGATTCATGCTAAAAGATACGAGCCTCGGCTAATGATATTTAGAACTTAATAAATGAACCTTATATATATGTTCACCATTTTCATAATTAAACCCGAGGTTCCTGGGGACAATGACGATGACACTTATGTTATAGTTGGGAAGCCCTATTGAGATTCTTGTATAAGTTTCTCATCCCTTTTCTTTTCCGTGTCGTCTCCAGACATGAATGATGGTGTAGTTCGTGATTTGTCTTGAGAGTGGATGAGGAGCTACGGAGATAACTTCCTTTTGGATATTTGCCTTTAGAGTGATTGTATCTCAGTTATCAGTTTGTATACTATTGATGGATATATATTGATGTCCTTAAGATTACAAAACATCACTATTATGATACAGTTATTGATATGTCATTATTTTTTGAGTTATGTTATGTTATGGTTGTATTATGTATTTACCTGTTATTCGTTTCTAACATTTCTCTCATGCAGGCAAGGTAATGACGTTAGATATTTAGTATGCGCGGCTCACGATTTGGTATTTAAGTTCAAAAAAAAAAAAAAATTTACCCATATTTTCACTACAGTATTTTAAAGAAGTTTTGAGTTAAAAACTGGAACAAAAGAGTAATAACTAATAATTAACTTAAATGCGTCCTAGGCGTGTTGAGTTAAATATTAGGGTGTTTCACTACGGGGCAGAACTCTTCAAGTACATAATAAACATGACTACAGCGGAAATACAGAATACATGGAAATGAACTAAAAAGAAACATCCCTACCCACGTGCAACCTAAGGTGGATAACCTCAACACAAAAGAGGTTTCATCCATACTACGTGTCATGCGTGCACTAAGGACTACCCTCCAATCTATACAGTAGAATCACGGGTACGGAGAAACATAGCCAATCCACAGGCGGAGCTTGGCGGGTGCAAGCATGCCCTGTGACTGAATGTGTTGTCCACGCCGGGGTCGTGGTCCGGGCACCGAAGCCCTCCGACGCTGAGTGACTGTCTCCTCGCTGCCCATCGATCGCCGAGACGGAGTGGGGGCACAGTCCTCATGGTCCATGGGGAAATCCTCTAAAGGGTCCTCCTCCGAGTGCTGCGATAGTGGCACGTACTTCGGTATGTCAGCCGAACCGGCAAAGTGGGTCCGTAGGTTCCTCTCATGTCGTGTCCGTGCACGCTCAAAAATCGTGGGGTCACCATAGGGGGATCTCGGGGAGAAGCGATAATTATATACGGGGTGTGCAAACGGTTGTCCCAAAAACATGAAGATGCGTACAGTACATCGGCCCTCAAAGTGGAATGACCCGTGCTCCGGGTCATGGTGGACCTCCCACCGGGGTGTATCAACAAACAGCACGAACGTCGCCATCTCGCTCTGAAGACATAATGGAAAGAAAGAGATAGAGGGAGTGAGATTCTTACTAAAGAAACTCAGTAGGGTTCTCCTCCTATCCTAGGTGTCATCATCTACGTCTCCAGGAATCTCGGGTTATTTATAAAACCATGGACATATATTGGTTCAATTATGAGTTTTCTAAAGTTTCAATTTCCGAGATCTGTTCCTTTTAACATATCACTTGTATTTACATAAATCATGGGAAATAAATTGTGGGACTTCAATCATATAATTTGAACGGAAATCATATAACTTGGATCATAGATCATAAATCATATAACTTGGATCATAGAACATAAATTATATAACTTGGATCATAAAACATAAATCATATAACTTGGTACTTGGCACATGGTGACTTATCTTAGTTACTTAGGTGACATTAAAACTTTTACTTAAACTGGGGCCGCCCTAATATTTCTCCCTTTTGAGAAATCTCTAGGCTATGAGCTCATACCACACTAGTCGTCACTAGTATCTAGACTTTTATCCCTTGGGATAAGTCAACTTCCCGACTTTAAGTACGGGTTTAGGGGGCTAGAATCACATTGTCCCCACCCTTAGTTTGATGGTTTCAAAGGATTACATTCTCATATTTTAAGTCACCCTAAGTTTGACATGTTACTTTAAGATGCCACATAATTAATGCATAACACATAATTACCACTTTGGCATCTCTAAGGTTCTTTTAAAGAAGCAATAACATGAGATTACAAACCATCACATAAGGGTAATAGTTCACATGGCACCACATACGTCATGAGCTAACACATCAATTCATCATTAAATAAGAGGCACATAATCATCCCTTAAGGTAGAAATCCCTAAATCGAGTAACCTCAAACTATCCCATTATTTTCTTGTATGTTTATGGGATTGATTAACCTCATTACCATAATCCATTAAGTTCTAAATCCTAATTAATTATGGTTGGACAGCTTTAGGTAGTTGATCAATTTTGATGAATTATGTGTCCTAGAAAATGCGTTTTAAGCCCTTTCTCACTTCCGACTTTTTCTATGGTACATTAGTTAATACCTAAACCAATTATGAGTCACTCTCACTCATCTAAGCATCATATTATGTGATTCCAACTACTTTAACAATGCTGGACAGAACCTCAATTTTTCTATTTTTAAGTAGCACTAGAATCCACACATTAAGCAAACAAAGTTACAAATGATGCTTTGGAATGCCTAGAAAAATTATCACATACTTGGTAAGGTATTCAAGCATATTTAGACCACCCAAAACAGATTTTAAGATGCTGGAATTTTAACAAGGCAGAACCGAAAACTTGAGGCATGAAAACATGGGAAAACTTCACTTTCAAACATATGACTCACCAGTTTCTCTTGGAACCTTTTTAGGACTTCAAGACTACATAAAATCAAATTTTATTTTGCCAAAACCCATCATAAAACACCAAGGGCAGTAGCTATTTAAACTTGCCCTTGACAAAGAATCTAAACTTGAAATCACATTTAAAGCTTTTGCTAAGTTCATCTACTCTTAGGAAAAATTCTAAGACATACACTTTGTAACACCCCGATTTCTCTGTCCGAGGGAAATGACCAAAATGCCCCTGAGGTCATTTCCTGACCCGAACTCGAGGGTAACCAACTCGGTCATCCTCGAAGGGTCAACTCAATGTTTGAAGGGGATTGAATGGCCTTTGAATGCTTTCGGAAACGAAAATTTCGTTTTCCAGCTTTCGGTCAAAATCACCAAAATACCCCTGTAGCGTTTTACGCGGGGAAAGGTGCCGCTTGAGCCCGGAACTTCCCCCAGAGGTTCAAAAACATGTTTTCATGTGTCTAGAGGTATCTGTTCAAGTCCTGGTGGTCCCGGGCAGTTTTAGTGCAAAATTACGATTTTGCCCCTAGAATAGTGTTTTTAAGCTTAATGACGTAATTAAGCAAATCTAAGCAATATTAGGCTCTAAACGAAGATTAATTTATTTCCCTAATTAATCTAGAGTCAAAATAATTTATTAAAGTTAATTAGAACCTAAAATTGCTTAGATTAAACTTAAATCCCTTTTTAGAACTCAAGACTCCTAGTCTTGGAATCTTGAATAGTGTTTTCTCTTTCCAATTCCTTAAATCAAGGAATTGTGTCTAGAGTTGTTTAAACTCTAAATTGAGGATTTAACTCACTAATGGTGCAAGACCACTCCTTAATTATGTCTAGGCCACCTTAATTACCCATTTACCTTACCTAAACACTTTCTTACAAATTCCTAATCTTAAGCATAATCAAAGATACACCTAAACACAACTCTAAACCACCATTAAAATGCAAACTAATCCTCCCCTTGGCTGCAACATGGCCGAACAGCCCACTCCCCATTGACCACATGTTTAATTATTTTCTCACTCAAAGAACCATGCTTGAGGCCATACCTTGAACCATACCTCACCATACCTTAAGCCATACCTCACCATACCTCAAGAACACATTATCTCACCTCATGGAACTCATGGAATGCCTCCAATCTGCACCTCATGGCCGAAACCTCCTCCTCCATGAGCTCCCTCCATTTGTTTCAATTCTCTATAAATAGAATGCCTTGAGGAGCTTGCACCACTTTTAGATCATTTGCCAAGTTTAGGAAACACTCAAAGCTTTTCTTTTTCTCTCAAAGTCTTTGTGTTCTTCAAGTTCTTGGAGTTCTTCAAGTTCTTCATCTTCTTCATCTTCTTCTTCCATCTTCAAGTTCATCACACCAAGTAGGGATTTTCTTTCATGTATTCTTTCTTTAAAGTTCTTGTTTCAAGCTTTATGTTCATAGTTTCTCTTGATTCCTTTTAGAACTTCTTTTCTTCTCCTCATTCCTCTTTATGTTTCCGCCATGGGCCTTTGGAGTTCAAAGAAATGAGAGCTTGATGATGAGAGTTTCATGATGATGTTCATCACTTGAAACAAACTCTAGAGCTTGATCTTTGTTCTTGAGCAAAAGTGTTTCTAGTTTTTCCTTTCTTGAACTCTTGAGAACTTTAACTTTGATAATGTTTTAAAATGACTCTATGAACTTAATGATGAGGTCTCATGATGTTGGTGTTAATATATCACCAAGATCATGGATTCTAGAGTTTCAAATATTTCTTTTCTTTCCTTGAAGTTTCGGCCATTACCATTCTTCTTACATGCAAAATGTTTGATTTTCTAAATATGTTATGTTGAGTTCTAAGAGCTCTAGACTTTTACCTTGTCTTGGTTTGATGAGTTTGGGTTGAGGTTTAAGTTCCTTTAAAGTTTTGCTAAGAGCTCTAGAGAGATCAAATGAATTTGCATAATTTATCTTATGCTTGCATTCATATTTACATTCTTGCTATGCATCTTACTTTCAAGCTATCACCTAAGAACATAAAGATTAAAATGGAACTTGTACCATCACTTAATTTAATTCTCAAAGCCTTTCTATTTCGGCCTTAAAGTCGATTGTTGTTGGGCCTAGAGCACTAAAATAAAGAATTAAACTTGCATCATCACCTAATTAATTTCTCGAATGCCTATCTATTTCGGCCTTAAAGTCGATTGTTGTTGGGCCAAGAGCACTAAAATAAAGAATTGAATCTTGCACATTTACTTTCAAGCTTGCACGTTTAAGATTATGCTTCGCATATTTACTTTCAAGCTTGCACGTTACGTTTATGCCTTGCATATTTAATTTATGTCATCATTTTAATTTGTAAGCAAGATTAAAAATGAAAAGCATGAGCATGTTTAGTTTATGTCGTAACTTAAGAACCTAGAGCTCAAAGACTTGCCCATTTCATTCCAAGATAAAGTTAAATGTGAATGTATACCTTGAATGCATAATTTCGGCCAAGTAGTGATGATGGACTTGCAATGAGTTTTCATCTAGCTACTAGGACCAATAGTCTCTGTTCTAAGTTTTCCTTAAAGCCTTACAAATCTTTATAAGGTTATGTCATCACAAGTTGTGATTTTATTATCTTTTAGGAGATGAAATAAATTTTGGTCTTTAACCTAAGGCTTCACTTAGCCTCTTGAGGAATTAAAATGTTTTGCAAAGAGTTTTAGAAGTTCTAGAATGATTCCAAGAGAAACTAGTTAACTTATGTACCTAGAAATGTCAATTTAATTCTCTTATTGAGGCAAGATGTTTTCGGTTCTGATGTGATGAATGTGATGCTGTATGATGATGTTTTAATGTGTTGGAATGTGTGAAAATATCATATGATGATGTAGAAGCGATCCTATGCATGATAGGTAAGAAACTAGCTAACTAGAAATACCGTAAAGCTAGAATTTAACATAGTTTTGACCCATTTGTTTATGGAACTTTTCCAAACTGTTTTAATGGGGACATAATCAGATTTAGATTGTTTAGACATGAAAAACTTGGTATCATTTGAGTTAGAATTGAATTCTAGCACCTATGAGGAAACTAGTAACTAGAAAACCGTAAAAATGCAAATGTAGAACTCTTAGAACATTTAATTTTCTGGATTCGGTCCAGCACCCTTACAACATGGTAAACATGGTTAATAATTAGTCCTTAAGCATAGGAATGCCTCATAATTGAGTTAGATTTAATACATAGCTTTCAAGTAAAAACGGAACCGAGAAAGGGTCTAAAACGTAAGTTCTAGAACCCGTAAATACAAGTTAGAGAACTTGTCCTATGCTATTCAGATTTTAAAAGTAAAATGAGAGGATTATGAATGATGTTTAATTATGAGCCTTAGGTGCTTAAAATATGAACGACGGATGTAGAGAACTATATCTCAAGATTAAGACCCGTAAGGGTCAAAGCATAAGCTACCGTAAGGGTAAGCGTTTGGATGATTTATGATGATGCATGAAGTATTCTAATGATGATGATGTTATTCATATGAGGAATTTATGAGATTATATGTTTATGTGGCATAAAGCAAATTTGGAAGGAAATTCAGTAATGACCGCTTAGGCCGAATTTCCGACAAATTTGGGGACTTAAAGAGATTTTGAAAATTAAGGTACTAAGATGGGTTCTAGGATGACACCGGTTCGGCCGAGCACCTCCATAGAACTCATGTGACATCGGTACCATTTTACACTCTTAGGTGACACCGGTTCGGCCGAGCACCCCTAAGAGTTTTGCCCCCTAACCCGTACTCAGATAGTCGGGATTTATGATACGCTTATCGTTAAGTGGTAAGTAAGAACTAGTGACGACTAGTTAAGGTATGAGCTCATAACCTAGATGTATGACACGTTCTGGGTGACACCGGTTCGGCCGAGCACGCCCAGTTCGATTGTCTTTTAGGGTGGCCCATGAGGAAGAGAAGTTTCATGATTATGATTATGTCACTAAGTTTTGTCCCATATGAATGTTACTATTGCCACTTTATGCCACCAAGAATGATGATGCTTGATGTTATGTTTTATGTATGTGCGATAGGTAGTGCCATGCATACATTTTCTAATATGTTGCATCCATGACATTAAGATCATCCTAAAATGAATGGACCTTGGCTAAAATATATTTTAAAGTTTAAAATGAACCGAATACATGCTCAGTCATTTTGTACAAATAAACCCAAGGTTCCTGAGGACGTAGATGATGACACCTAGGTAGTAGGAGGCCCTACTGAGATTCTTTAGCAAGATTCTCACTCCCTCTACCTCTTTCTTTCCGTCACATCTTCAGATGGCGACGTTCGTGGTGTTCGTGGACACGCCGACATGGGAGGTGCACCATGACCCGGACCACGGGTCATTCCATTTTGTGGGTCGATGCACGGTAAGAGTAATTATGTTCATGCGTCGACCCTTCACTCACAGTGTACATTCCCATCGTTTGTCCCCCGTCTCACCTTTTGGGGATGAGCTGGTGTTCGAGCGCGCACGTCCCCTAGAGGAGAGACTTCGTCGTACCCCATCATCCACGCCCGCCGCCGAGATTACCCCCAAGATGTGCCCGTTGCCCGTCGTCCTTCTCAAGACGGATCCTTCCGAGGATTCGCAACCCAGGCACCCTCCGAGGATCTTCGCTTACCATACCTATGGACTTTGGAGAGGATAGCGAGCCCACCGTGACTCAGCCGAGGCGTGCACGACGACCGGAGATGCGGCCATACCCCGGGGCTCACACTCGATCCCCGCTCCGCCTCTTCACGCCCGAGGAGCTCGCCCAGTTTCCCGGATTTCTACCTCGATCACGAGATAGTCGCCAGTAGGAGGCCGTGGATGGCCCGAGTTAGAGCACACACCACTTAGATGGGGATAAACCTTCTTTTGTTTAGAGGTTATCCTATTAGATGCACTCGGGTAGGGGAGTAGATTATGTTCATGTTTTATGTTGTATTTTCTTTTATGCATTTCCCCTGTACTAAACTAAGTCCCACATTTATAAGTGGGCAAATTATATACATATGAAATGATATTCAGTGATGTTCATGTGGTGCCTCATGTTATGATGTTGTGAGATAATTGTCTTACCATACGTGGTTTACCGCTTATCGCATCACGCGGCTCTCACTTTTATTTCAAAAAAAATTTACCCGTATTTTCCGCTAAGTAATTCAAAGTTAAATGAGAACTATGAAGTAACAGACTAATGATTAACCTAAATATGTTCTAGAGTATTGGGTTAGAAATTAGGATGTTACACACTTATAGGCCTTTGTAACTAAATGAACTCATTTTTGAGTCATTCCTATACACATGGCCGAATGCATTTTCAAGGAATATCTCCTTGATAAATCTTTTCTCAAGATGAAATGGGCAAGTCTTTGAGCTCTAGTATTTTAGGTGATGACATAAAATAAACGTGCTATGCATTTCATTTTAGGGTCCTTTAGAAAGTAAAGTGATAGCTCAAAGTAAATATGATGTGCACATTCATTTTTATTCTTGGAGTTTAATGAGGACTTGAAACATAAAATGAGATGCAAAGCTCGAAAGATAAACGTGCATTATGCAAGTTCATTTATTATCTTGGGTCTTAGTGAGAGCATAGGAAATAAACGTGCTATGCAAAACATAAAGTAAATATGAATGCAAGTTTCTTTTACATCTTAACTAGAGCTCTTAAAAGACTTTAAAAAGGAACTAAGTCCAACCCAAAACTCATCCTCACAAGAAAAGACACACTAATAACACCAAGATATATAAAAAGAGAAGTTATATCCTCAAAAACCATGAGGTGGCCGAATCCTCATCATGAAGAAACAAACCATTTTTGAACTCTAGGGACTAAGATCTTGATGATTCAAATACCAGTGCTTCAAGTCCTCATCATTGAGTATTTTACTATGCTTTAAACTTCCATCAAAACCAAACTCATGGTAAACATAAAGGAATAAAACCGAAATCATACTTGGTCTAGGAACCAAGTTCAAGCTCTAGAGTTTCGTTCATGTGACATACATCAACATGAAGCCCTCATCATCAAGCTACCATTTTTTTTCAAGTCCCAAAGGCCTTCATGGCCGAAACCTCAAAGAAAAGAGATGGAGTTTTCAAAGGTTCAAGAGAAACACAACTATTTCTTGAGTAAAACTTGGAAATAACAAACTTTTCTTAAGAAAACTCAAGCTTTAGAGGTTGTTCATGTGACAAACATCAACATGAAGCCCTCATCACCAAGCTATCTTTTTTCCAAGTACCTTAGGCCTTTATGGCCGAAACATCAAGGAAACAAAAGTTCCAAAAAGGTTTCATGAAAAACATAACTTTGTCTTAACCAAAACTTGAAAAAGATGAAACTTTTATCAAACAAGATTCAAGCTTTAGAGGTCTCATGTTAGGATGAACACATGGTCATCTCAAGAGAGCACTCATCATCAAGCTCTCCTCATCTTGACCTTGACACCGAAAAAGAAAGAAAAAGGAGAAAGGATGGAACTTTTTCTTAAGAAAGGTTCAAGCTTTAGAGGCCTCACTTTAAGATGAACTCATGGTTTCATCTTGGAGAGCACTCATCATCAAGCTCTCATTACCTTGGCCTTGAGGCCAAAAATGAAAGAAAAAGAGAAGGAGAAAACCGAAATAAAACTTGTGAGAAAACTCACCACAACACATCATTCAAGCAAGATCAAGCATTAAGCATTAAGATAAAAAAAAGAAAGGTATTATTTGAAAAGCTCCATACCTAGTGTTTGGGGTTGAGAGGAAATGAAGAAGATGAAGAAGTTGGAGAGGATGAACTCTTGAACTTGAGAGAGAAAGAAAACCTCAAAGTGCTCTAAACTCTAAGCTTTAGTAAAATGAACAAAAGGTGCTTCAAGTTCCCTAAGCTACTTATTTATAGAGGAGTAAAATGAATTGAAATAATGGTGGCCTTTTTTTTGGGGGAAAAACTTGGCCATTTTACAGCCACAAGAGGGAAGAAATATCTTTGTTCAAAGCATGGTGTTAGTCATTCAAAGCATGGTGAAAAGTCTAGCTATGCATGTCCTAAAGTATGGCTAAAAATGTAGCTTATTTCCAAACCTTTTAAATGAATAAAATCATAAAATTTTGGGCTGTAAAGGAGTGGAAAAACCGTGCATTCCATGTCCAAAAAGAAGAAAATATTTTTTAGGCTTGAATTTCCAAAGCATAGGTAAGGTGGTGTAAGACATAGTGTCTTGAAAAAGTTTGATTGAAAGCTTAAATGACCACAAAAACAATTCATTCTTTTTGAATTTGAATTACATAAATATTTTTAATTTAGAAATGAATTGAAAACCTTAATTGACTATATAATTTATTCTTTAAATCTTTGAATGACATTTTTCTTGAAAGTTGGACATTGATTGAAAGAGTACAAGACATGTGTCATAGGGTAGCTTGACAACTTAGACTAACTTTTATTTGACTTCTAGGGGGAGGGTGGCGCCACTTGGGCAGCCTTGGAGAGGAAAAATATATCCTCAAATCATGTTCTAGAAGTGTGCTTTGGTGTGACATAGATTAGGCTTACGATTAATGGTTGTTAAGTAGGTACTTTAAGTAAACTAATTAGTTAATTAAAGCTATAATCCCCTAGGTTAGAAGTGGTCTTGTAGGTTTAATGGAGTCAATACCTCTATGACTAGTGATGTGGGTGTGACAACCTTTCTTGGAAAAGGGAGCGTGAATAGTGAAAACACTATTCATAGATACTTTTTCTCTTTAAAGAAAGAGACTAGAATTAAGTTTGAATTTCCCTAAGTAATTCTAGGTTCCAATTAATTTTAAATAATGATTTTGGCTCTAGATTAATTATGAAAATTAATTAACCTTTAATTAGAGCCTAATATTGCTTAGGTTTAGAGTTAAATAACTCATTAAGCTTAAAATGCAATATGCAAGGGTAAAATCGTAATTTTCACCAAAAGTTGCCCGGAACCTCCGGGACTTAAACAAACATAGTTCATGCCTTAAAATCATTGTTTTAAACCTCGGGACAACGTCCGGGTCAAAACAGAACTTTAAAACTGCCTTAAATCTATTATAGGGGTATTTTGGTCATTTATGCGCAGAAATCTCAGAAATGAAGTTTTTCTGCTCCGTTGAACATTCACAATCATACAATCCCCTTCATATAACATATGAACCCTATGAGGATGGCCAAAGCCGGCCGTCCTCGTGTTTCGGGTAAAAATGACCTCAGGGGCATTTTGGTCATTTTGAAAGTTTAGTGAAAATCGGGGCGTTACATTACTCCCCTCCTTAAAAAGAATTTCGTCCTCGAAATTCATTACCTGAGAATAACTCGGGATATTGTGCTAGCATGTTGGTCTCCAATTCCCATGTGAATTCTTCGGCTTTCCCGTGTCCCCACGCGACTTTGACCAATGGTACTGTCTTCTTTCTCAGTTGTTTGATCCCTCGGTCCACAATTCTCGTGGGAGGTAGGTTAAATGTCAGGTCATCCCTTAATTGTACATGTTCTGGCTCTAGTACATGACTTGGGTCAGATTGATACTTTCGTAATTGGGAGACATGGAAAACATCGTGGAGATTGGATAGATTTGGGGCTAGGGCTATGCGGTATGCTACAGACCCTACTCTACTGAGGATTTCAAATGGGCCTAGGAACCTAGGGCTTAGCTTTTTCACCTTCATTGCTCGACCTATGCTTGTGGTAGGAGTTATCTTGAGAAAAACATGTTCCCCTACTTGGAACTCGATCGGCTTACGCCGCTTATCCGCATAGCTTTTCCGCTTGGCTGAGCAGTGAGAATCCTATCCCGTATTCTCTTAATTTGTTCCGTTGTTTCCCTCACTATCTCGGGCCCAATTAGGCTTTGCTCACCAGGTTCGTACCAGCCTAGGGGTGATTGACACTTGCGTCCATAAAGGGCCTCATACGGTACCATGTCAATACTTGCATGATAACTATTGTTATATGCAAATTCGATCAGCGGCAGGTGTTTGTCCCAACTTCCTTTTTGGTCTAGAACACATGCCCTAAGCATATCCTCCAAGATTTGGATTGTTCTTTCGGATTGGCCATCCGTTTGTGGGTGGTAAGCCGTACTCAAGCACAGCTTTGAACCAAACGCCTTCTGAAAGGCTCCCCAAAACCGTGACGTAAACCGCGGATCCCGATCCGAGATTATCATCGACGGTACTCCATGTAGCCTCACAATCTCTTGGATATACAATTGTGCTAGCCTATCCAAGGAATATGTCACTTTAATAGGTAAAAAGTGGGCTGACTTTGTCAATCTATCCACTATTACCCATATAGCATCATGATTCGCTTGGGTCCTTGATAGTCCAGTCACAAAATCCATCGAGATGCCATCCCACTTCCATTCGGGAATAGATAGGGGTTGCAACATTTCAGAGGGTTTTTGGTGCTCTATCTTCACCTTCTGGCATACTAGGCACTTACTAACCCATGTGCAAACGTCCTTTTTCAAACCGGGCCACTAGAACATCTTCTTTAAGTCTTGGTACATCTTGGTGGCACCAGGATGAATTGCAAAATTACTTTTGTGGGCCTCCTCGAGAATCCTCTTCCGAAGGCCTCCACTATCAGGTACGCATATGCGTCCTTCAAACCTCCACATACCATCTCTCCCTTGATCAAATCCCTTTAACTTGTCAGCTCTTACTGCGTCTAAGGTTTCTTGGAACTCAACATCCTCCCGTTGGGCTTGAACTATACTTTCCTTAAATTCACTCGTCACACTAAGATGGCAAACCTTCATGCCCTTAGTGGTCAGGGTTATTCCTAGATTTAGGTCTCTAAATGTTTCAATTAATTCGGCTTCCTTAACCATCAAGTGGGACAGATACAGGGATTTCCTACTCAGGGCGTCAGCTACTACATTAGCTTTTCCTGGATGGTAGTTCAACCCAAAATCATAGTCCTTTAAGAACTCCATCCACCTCCTTTACCTCATGTTTAGCTCTTTTTGGTCAAACAAATACTTCAAACTCTTATGATCGGAGAACACCTCAAACTTGACTCCATACAAGTTATGTCTCCAGATCTTTAGAGCAAACACAACGGCGGCTAACTCAAGATCATGGGTAGGGTAGTTTGCTTCATGCGGCTTGAGTTGCCTTGATGCGTAGCCCACCACTTGCCTATTTTGCATCAAAACGCAGCCCAAACCCTTACCAGAACATCACAAAATACCTCAAAAGGCTCCTTGCGGTCGGGGAGGACTAGGACAGGGGTCGAGGTCAACTTATGTTTTAGCTCAAAACTTTTCTCATAGTCTGGGATCCATACAAATGGGGTGTTTTTCCTAGTAAGTTTGGTCAATGGTAACGAGATCTGAAAAAATCCTTTGATAAACCTACGGTAATAGCTAGCTAAGCCCAAAAAGCTCCTTATCTCGGTTACCGTCTTCGGTTGTTCCCAATTCATCACCGCCTCCACCTTACTAGGATCTACTACAATACCACCTTTTTACACCACATGCCCTAGAAATTTCACCTCTTCCAACCAAAACTCACATTTAGACAACTTGGCATATAGTTTCTTTTCCTTCAAAATCTCTAACACTGTGACTAGGTGTTGCTCATGTTCCTCGTAGGTCTTTGAATAAATGAGTATATCATCTATAAAGACAACCACAAACTTATCCAGGTAAGGTTGGAAGATCCTATTCATATAATCCATGAAAATGGCTGGGGCATTGGTCAATCCAAAGGACATAACTGCAAACTCGAAGTGACCATATCGAGTGCGAAAAGCTGTCTTAGGTATATCTTCATCCCTAACTCTAATCTGATGGTAGCCAGACCTCAAGTCGATCTTAGAAAACACTACTGCACCTCTCAATTGGTCCATCAAATCGTCGATTCTAGGCAAAGGATACTTATTCTTCACTGTGACTTTGTTTAACCGCCTATAGTCGACACACATCCTCATACTTCCATCTTTCTTTTTCACAAACATCACCGGGGCTCCCCACGGTGATGCACTCGGCCTAATGAACCTTTTCTCCAAAAGGTCCTCCAACTGGATTTTCAACTCGGCCAATTCCAAAGGGGGCATTCTATATGAGGCTATGAATATGGGTCCGGTACCTGGGAGTAGCTCTATCGAGAATTCAATTTCTCTCTTAGGGGGAAACTCAAGGATCTCATCTGGAAATACTTCGGGATAATCTCTCACTATGGGTATCTCTTCGATACTTTGTTCAAAGTCAACATCACTAGCGGCTAAAAGAATATAACCTTTTTCACCCTTACCACAGTCTAGGTCTACAACATTTAGGTACACCCTCATACTTTCCCTAGGTTCACAAGAAATGGGAAGAAAAGTGATAGTTTTCTCATAACAGTTCAACAATACATGATTGGTCCAAAGCCAATCCATGCCGAGGATTATATCTAGGCCTTGCATGGGTAAACATATGAAATCCAAGACGAAGGTTCTATTTGCAATGGTAAAACTACACTCTAGACAACATTTACAAGTCCTAACTGGTTTCCCAGTAGGGGTAGAGACTATAAGACTAAAAGGGAGTTCAGACACATGTAAACCTAAAGCCTCTACACAAGAACATGATATGAAGGAATGGGTAGCGCCAGAATCAAACAGTATAATTAAGTCTTTGCCATTCATTTTACACTTACCTTCCATGAGATTCGGGGACTCCGTCGCCTCTTCGGCATTGATGGTAAAGACCCTTCCTTGACGTTGCGGCTTGGGGTTGGGGGTTGGCTGATTCCTCTTGGGGCATTCCTTGGAAAAGTGCCCTGGTTCTCCGCACCAGTAGCAGACATCTAATCCGGCACGACACGGCAAGCTCCCATGGGGTTTGCCGCACTTGGGGCATACAGCATGCTGGGTGGATGACGTCCCTTGGGGCGCCTTCCCCTTATTGACCATGGGCTTGTTTTTGTTGTTGTTTTGGTTGTTGTTGTTGTTGTTCCTCGGTTTGAAGTCCTTTCGAGGTCCTTGAGGCTTGGACCCGGATTGAGACTTCTATTGGGGTTGGGACTTCTGTGGTCCCTTCTTCTTGAACTGCTGGCCTTGAGGTGCCAGCTTCTTGTTGCTGGAGTTGCTGGACCTTGTCGCGTTCAACTCCCGTTTCCCGTCTTCAATTATGCGGCATTTGTTCACCAGGGTTGGGAAGTCCCTGATTTCTAGATGAGCGACTGCTACCTTGAGCTCCACTTTCAACCCCGCTTCGTACTTTATACATTTCCAGTACTCGTCAGGGTTGGCCTGGTACATCCTTGAGAATTTGATGAGATCCTCGAATTTGGCAGTATACTGGGCAACCGTCCGATTCTCTTGGAACAATTGCATGAACTCCACCTCCTTAGCGTTGCGGACAGACTCTGGGAAGTACTTCTCATAGAAGTGAGCCTTGAATACCTCCCAGTTGATGGCCTCATTAGCCGCTTCCAGCAGCCTCTGGACTCCAGTCCACCAGCAACTAGCGTCACCTTCGAGCATATACATGGCAAACCTCACCTTTTGCTCCTCAGAGCACGGTATCATGCCGAAAATCTTCTCCATGCTCCGGATCCACTCCTTGGCATGGTTTGGGTTAGCAGTTCCCTTGAAGGTGGGTGGATTCGCCCTACGAAATTCCCCAAAGTGAACATGCTCCAGAATCTCAGCAACAAGGGGAGCCGATACGGCATTCTGGCGTTGATCCATCCTATCAAACAACCGTGCCATGGCTATAGCCATTTGGCGAACAACAGCAGCAGTTGCATTGTCTTGGTCGGCATTTGGCGTAGTCCTAGGCTGTCGTCGCGGTGCCATTGGTCCCTATACATACAAAACAGCAACACTTTGATCAGGCTCAATCCTCCTAGTAAAGTGAGCAAGTTACCATGGCACGTGCAACAAACAGAAGTCATGTATAACTTAATCCTAAAACTCCTATTCATGACATTTCTAGCGGAATATGCTTAAGAAGCATAGCCAGTCCAATCCTCAGGCTCTGTGAGAATCGAACTGCTCTGATACCAAAATGTAACACCCTAATATTCGACTCAATACTACTAGTACGTACTTAGGCCAAACATTAGTCATTACTTACTGTCATGGTTCTTTTTACTTGGAAAATAACTTAACGAAAATACGAGCCAATTTTTTTTTTCAAAACATTACTTAAAATAGAAGCAGCGCGTATCTTACTGGGTCGGTATCATAAAGTGCAGAAATATAAACATAGAAGTGGCTCCAAATCATAGCATCATTGTAACACCCTAGTTATTAACCAAATACACCTAGGTTGAATCTGATTAATGACTAGACTTTACTCCTTACTTTGGTTCCTTCTTCATAATTTGAAAATACTTAGTGAAATTACGAGCCATTTTTTTAAAAAAACATAATTGAAAACATGAAGTAGTACGGCATTGAGCAGGTAAGTGGAGTATAATAAGACGTTTAAGAATATATCACATCATATCACTTTGGCTCCATCATATAACATCCATAAACACATTATAGCATATATTTACATACAATAACCTCACTCAAAGGGTGGGTTATGTTCATACATCATTGTCTTATGCAAACCCATAAAGAAAAAAATATACATAAGAAATACATGCCCTAAACTAGATAACTCTATAAGCGGGAAGGTTATCCTAAAACTAGGGTGCATGATCACCACATAAAGTCTACTAAGAACCCTCTATGGCCCTTTGTCCTAGAAATGGGGAATAAATCCGATCCTTGATGAGCTCCTCGGGAGGGACACTGAGATGCACCATGTTGAGAATTCGCATGGGACGGCCTTCTTGCTAACCTCATTTGAACATTGTTCCCTCACTACCCTCTCTTGCGTGTGGGAGTAGGAGGCGAGCTCTCAGAATATACATGAGTAGGAGTGTCTCGAAGGATCAGTTGAGAATATCTCGTCTAAGGGAACATACTGCGGAAATCAAGTGGGCAGGCGGATGAAGCGGGATAAGAGCGTAACATCCTTTCATCAAGTGGGCGTGCATGTTCGAAAACCATTTCATCGCCATAGGGAGAAGTAGGAGAAAATCGATAACTAGGGCAGGATGTGCAAAGGGGCGACCTATGTAAATAAAAACACGAACTGCGCACCTCCCTCAAATGATCTGGCGATACGGATCATAATGAAATTCCCAAGTAGGGTATCAGCGAGCAGGGCGAATGTCGCCATCTGAATCACGGAACAATGGCGGAAATAAAGAAAAGGAGTGAGAATCTTGCTTAAAGAATTCTCGGTAGGGTACCTCCTTCTGATTGTCATCATCAAAGTCCCGGGAACCTCGGGATTATTCTAAAATAGTGAGCATGCAAAGATTCATTTTAAATTCGGACAAATACTTAACTTAGGGTTCGTCAATTTTTAATCATCGTCTTATAATGCATCATAATCTTAACATGTCATATTTACAATGAACTTTTCCTTTATCATTACATCATATTCCTCATCATCATTATCAAATAACATGCATAAAAGAATGTCATATAATATTAGCTACACGTGGACATAATGCACATATTTCATTTCTTTAGTGCCTTAGGTGACTTAAAATCTTATCATCATCATTATTATTTTCCTTAGGCCACCTATACTCCACCCTTTTGGGAGTAATTTAGGTTATGAGCTCATACTTTACTAGTCGTCACTAGCATATACTTATCCCTTTTGATAAGCTAAAGTCCCGACTCTACCACTTTTGAGAGAACGGGTTAGGGGCTAAAATCACCTTTTCACCACCTATAGTCTGATGGTTCCAAAGGATCATTTTCTTATAAGTTTAAGTCACCATTAAATCTTTGCATGTTATACCACAATAGAATTCATAAACATCATAACATTTTCTTATTTATAGTCTTAAACTAGAATAATATATATCAACTGTAATCATGCATATGGGAGATTCCGAGGAAAGAGAGGTGGGTCTGTAATGGGCGCTTAAATACAAGTCTTTCCTTAGCAGAACCTTTCCAAATTACACTTTTACAATGATACACTTTCTTTTAGCAACAAAGGTAAATTTTACATAATAAAGAATATTTCATGTATAAGCATTCTCATTATTTGCACTTGACAACTATAACATACAAGCAGAAATCATTCAATGATATCAAGTACTTAATAAGCATCCAATCCTTACATAGAATTATCAATTATGGAACTAATTAGTTACTAAACCAATTATGAATCATTCTCTTAACAATAAACCATAATTATCACATATTGATACTAAACTCGGATCGTGGCGAATCATGAACCTCATGCAATTACATAGAATCATATTTTAAGTGCATATAAAATACTAGTTCCCCGTAAAATCCTTCCAAAGCCTTAAAACTCATTTAGAAACTAGTTCTTTTGTCAAATTTGGGAGGATCTTCACAATTAAAATTCTCACTTAAGATAAAAGGAGTAAGTCTTGAGCTTTAGAGATTTAGGTGACATCTTAGAGTTATAAACATGCTATGCAACTTTATTTTAATCTTATCTTTATAAGGTGATAGCTTGGAATTATACACATGATATGCAATTCCATTTCTTTATCTTTAACATTTAAGGTGATGACTTGAAAATTAAACATGATGCAAGAACTTGAAATATAAACATGATACAAGAAAGCTGGAGCGATGTCATCCTTACAGGACGAGTAGAGGGAGAAAGAGAATATTAAGAAACCGGGCGGCGGTAGTCACTTGCAGGACCGATAGAGAGGGAGAAGAATTATTATTACATCTTTTTAAGCTCCAATCTCAAGACTTTTTAAAGAATAAATTCTTTAACTCCAATAATCATATTTCTTTGCTTGTGATACATGGGCAAGTCTTTGAGCTCTAGGATCGTTAGGTGATGGCATAAAATAAATATGTCATGCGTTGATTCTTTTAGCCATTATAAAATAAAGTGAGAGCATAAATTAAATATGAGATGCAACCTGCTTATTATCTTGAAAGATTAAGTGATAACTTGAAACATAAATATGAAATACAAGCTTGGAATTTAAACATGAGAAATGCAAGTTCATTTATTCATTCTTTGAAAATTTAGTGATGACATAGAAGGTAAACATGGTTATGCAAAGCATAAACTTAATCATGGATGCAAATTCATTTTGTTTCTTTACTAGAGCTCCTTCAAGACTTTAAAAGAAATTATAATTTCAACCCAATACATATCTTAACAAGAAATAAAACATAAGAAATACATCTTTCAAGTTCTAAACTAAAAAAAAATCATTGTTTTAGCGCATCATAAAGTATTATTCTTTAAAGTTTTGCATCAGTGGAATTTTCAAGCTTTAGAGGCCTAACTTGTGATGGATTTACAACCCACCCTCAAGGTCCTCATCATCAAGCCATCATCTTAGTTCCACCTAGGCCATATGGCCTAAATTGGATAAAAAAAAAGAAGGGAAAACCAAAATGAAAAGCTAAGGTAAATTCATAATTTCATCATTTTGAGCTAAAACACAACTCCTCAAAGCATAGAAATAAATTTAGAAACTACTCCTACCTAATCTGAGTTGAAGAAGAGGAAGAGAACTTGATTTCTTGAAGTGAAATGACACAAAATCTCTTTGAAAAAATTGAAGAAAAGAATTCAGCCAAAGAGGAGGAAGAAAAGAAAGTTTTGGTGCTCCTAAAAACTAGTTATGAACCAACAGCGTTCCAAGACCACTCAAGCAAGCCTATTTCTGAGGAAGATTTTGAGGCTTCTAATTGGCCAAAATGAGGGAGGTAGTTGTCAGAATTTTCAGGAGTAATAATGGAGGAAAAATCATTTTAGACAAAGTTGTATGAAATTAAGGAATTATGTCTCTTATGGTGACATTTTGGCATTTTGTTTTAGTGCAACTTTTGGAAATAATTCAGCTGCATAATGGCATCAATAATTTCGTGCATTACAGCCCAAAGAAGTGAAATTTGTGTGTTCCATGCATTATTTGGGTGTAGGCAAAGGTATTCATGTAATTTAGAGAATTTCACGTTAAGGGCTTAAGTGAATTAGTAAGCAATTTGGGTGTTTAAGCAATTTTGGGTTCTAATCAATCTAAATACATAATTTTGAATCTAGATTAATATTTAGAATTTAATAAGCTTTAATTTGAGCCTAATATTGCTTAGGTTTACGGTATATGAATCGAAAATCCCGAGTCATAAGCTTGCCCAAAAGCAGAGGCAAATCGTACTTTCACTTAAAAGCGCCCAAGGCCACCCGAGCTTAACCAATGGTTAATCATGGCTTAAAAACACATTTTAAAACATTTTAGTGAGGTTCGAGGCTCGTCGCCACGCTTATCGAGTTAAAAACAACATGAGGCGTTTGAGTCTTTTAATGTCGGAACTCAAAATTGAGATTCTTACTGCTCTATTAACACACATAACACAAACAATCCCTTATTATTCTCAAAAACATCCCCTTGAGAATATGTGGGCCCACAATCCTCATTTTACGAGTAAAATAACTTGAGGACATTTTGGTCATTTTATCGTCTGAAGTCGGGATTTAGCGACTCTACATGAATCGCTCCTAACCTATCTTCTAATGTTATATTCCTTTATTAAGGATTGTTCGGCCTCAAATCTTATGTAATAATTACCTATGGTAATTCAGTAATTTCCAATGACAGTAAAAATTACAGTAAAAATTGGGGCGTTACAATCATCACAACTGAAATACTTCATATATAATATGCCTACCCTACGGGGCAGGACTCTTCAAGTACATAATAAACATGAATACAATGAAATACATAATACATGGAAATGAACTAGAAAGAAACATCCCTACCCACGTGCAACCTAAGGTGGATAACCTCAACACAAAAGAGGTTTCATCCATACTACGTGTCGTGCGTGCACTAAGGACTACCCTCCAATCTATACAGCAGAATCACGGGTACGGAGGAACGTAGCCAATCCACGGGCGGAGCTCGGCGGTGCGTGCATGCCTGCGGATCGAACGTGTCGTCCACGCTGGGGTCGTGGTCCGGGCACCGAAGCCCTCCGACGCTGAGTGACTGTCTCCTCGCTGCCCATCGATCGCCGAGACGGAGTGGGGGCAGAGTCCTCATGGTCCATGGGGGAATCCTCTAAAGGGTCCTCCTCCGAGTGCTACGATAGTGGCACGTACTCCAGTATGTCAGCCGAACCGGCAGAGTAGGTCCGTAGGTTCCTCTCATGTCGTGTCCGTGCACGCACAAAAATCGTGGGGTCACCATAGGGGGATGTCGGGGAGAAGCGATAACTATATACAGGGTGTGCAAACGGCCGTCCCAAAAACATGAAGATGCGTTCAGTACATCGACCCTCAAAGTGGAATGACCCATGCTCCGGGTCATGGTGGACCTCCCACCGGGGTGTATCAACGAACAGCACGAACGTCGCCATCTCGCTCTGAAGACGTAATGGAAAGAAAGAGATAGAGGGAGTGAGATTCTTACTAAAGAAACTCAGTAGGGTTCTCCTCCTATCCTAGGTGTCATCGTCTACGTCTCCAAGAATCTCGGGTTATTTATAAAACCATGGACATATATTGGTTCAATTATGAGTTTTCTAAAGTTTCAATTTCTGAGATCCGTTCCTTTTAACATATCACTTGTATTTACATAAATCATGGGAAATAAATTGTGGGACTTCAATCATATAATTTGAACGGAAATCATATAACTTGGATCATAGATCATAAATCATATAACTTGGATCATAGAACATAAATCATATAACTTGGATCATAGAACATAAATGAATTGAAAACCTTGATTGACTATATAATTTATTCTTTAAATCTTTGAATGACATTTTTCTTGAAAGTTGGACATTGATTGAAAGAGTACAAGACATGTGTCATAGGGTAGCTTGACAACTTAGACTAACTTTTATTTGACTTCTAGGGGGAGGGTGGCGCCACTTGGGCAGCCTTGGAGAGGAAAAATATATCCTCAAATCATATCTAGAAGTGTGCTTTGGTGTGACATAGATTAGGCTTAGGATTAATGGTTGTTAAGTAGGTACTTTAAGTAAACTAATTAGTTAATTAAAGCTATAATCCCCTAGGTTAGAAGTGGTCTTGTAGGTTTAATGGAGTCAATACCTCTATGACTAGTGATGTGGGTGTGACAACCTTTCTTGGAAAAGGGAGCGTGAATAGTGAAAATACTATTCATAGATACTTTTTCTCTTTAAAGAAAGAGACTAGAATTAAGTTTGAATTTCCCTAAGCAATTCTAGATTCCAATTAATTTTAAATAATGATTTTGGCTCTAGATTAATTATGAAAATTAATTAACCTTTAATTAGAGCCTAATATTGCTTAGGTTTAGAGTTAAATAACTCATTAAGCTTAAAATGCAATATGCAAGGGTAAAATCGTAATTTTCACTAAAAGTTGCCCGGAACCTCCGGGACTTAAACAAACATAGTTCATGCCTTAAAATCATTGTTTTAAACCTCGGGACAACGTCCGGGTCAAAACGGAACTTTAAACCGCTTTAAACTCATTACATGCAGGTATTTTGGTCATTTATGCGCAGAAATCTCAGAAATGAGGTTTTTCTGCTCCATTGGACATTCACAATCATACAATCCCCTTCATATAACATATGAACCCTATGAGGATGGCCAAAGCCGGCCGTCCTCGTGTTTCGGGTAAAAATGACCTCAAGGGCATTTTGGTCATTTTGAAAGTTTAGTGAAAATCGGGGCGTTACATGAAACACCTTCTTAACTATTCCTTCCCTTTTAAACAATTTTGAACTGTCACGACTTGACTGGGGAATGTGATCGGCACGTGAGGAACCCCATCCCCACGTAAGCCCCGTGACCTTTGAGTCTCTCTATATGCATTAAATAATGTAATTTTCATTCTGAACCATATCTTTCTCTAAAACTCTATGTAAACTTTATATCTAAAATATAAAACTGAAATATTTGATATAAGAAACTCTGAAATTATCTTAATCATACTCTGAAAACCAATTAATCACATGAACTGAATCACAAATACATCTTTGGTTTATTACATAAACTCCTAACAAGCTCTACCATTTCAATTCCATAATTAAAAACTGAAAGTATACATAACTGTTCATATACTTGAAATTAAATACATAGTCTGAAAATAATGCATGGTTCGAATCTTGCCTGCACATCTACTAGAGCACTCTATTCTAACAAGACTCTAACTAGGCCTTACTTCAAAGTAAGACTCACCACTGAGAATGGCAATGTCTGCCAAACCGTAAGCTGAGTAACGTCTGCACTTGCAACTATGAGGAAGAAGGGAGAGGGGTGAGTCAATGGACTCAGTGAGTGAGCTCTCACCCATCACCCACATGGGACAACAACAACCATATATATATATATATATATACATGTGCTGGAAAAACATTTCCAATACTTATATAACATAGCTATTCTTGGGAAAACACTTTCCATGCCATGAATTCATAAACAAGCATCTCTAAAACTATAATCTGTTACAAACCATTTGATATTCTTGTATATAATCTAATAGAAAATATATCTCTATATTCATAAATTCATAGGAAAACATCTCTAAATTCTTACTTCAATAAGAAAATCATTTCTTATATGTATAATATCTCTTAAGTCAAATATTCTTTTAAAACATCGATAATCTTTGAAAATCATTAATATTCTCTGAAAACATCAACAACAGTACTCTACTAGAGAAACAGGAATCTCTGCTCTATGGTTCTTCAAGAATCGAAAATGTTATGCTCTATGATCCATTGGGATCTAATGCGGACACCTAAATAGGTTCCATTCTCTGCTCTATGAGATTGTCCTCTCAGGACAATTTGGTATCAAGGTTAACGATCGGGATTCAGCCGTTAACTCGCCGTCTGTTTCTTTATAGCTACCGCCTAGCCTCTATTTCAATAAATATCTTGTTTTCTCTAAGTCTCTGTCATAATATTGCTCTAAGCACAAAACTCTATAATTCATGATTAATTCACTTATAAAATTATCATGGTAATTTTATGGTAATCTCTAATCAAGTAACGATTATACTCTAGCTCTATTGGTAAAATCATTTAAATATGAAAACTCTTGAAACTCGAAAAGCTCTGGTCTCATATAACTCTAACAATCTGACTTTAGCATAACTGTGACTGTGAAATCATGCCCAAGGGATCACCTATTTGCAGGCATTCCGATTTCAAGCCTACAGAATATATATCTGGCAATTGTCACAAATCATATTGAATTTCATACTTCTGAGTATCATGAAAACAAAATATTTTGAAATCTCATTTCCCAAGTTAACATCTCTTTATATCTCAATAACTACTCTAATATCTAACTTTGAAATGGAAAGGTTCAAATCATAAATTCTCTAATGTTATAACATAGCATCTCTATTTGATATATTTGCCAAAATATCGTAATTGTTACTCTGAAATCATATTTCAAAGTCTCTAGTCTTGAATCATAAGGGTATCATAAACTCTTAAAATATGTTTGATATCATCTGCTCTTGCAAGAAATCTCTTCATAAATATGTGTAAAACCTTTTTCATAGCATTTTATAATCAATCATGGTCCAATGGTTTTCTAAAATACATAATTCATGCTCTTGAAAATCATGCTCTTTCTTTGACTTGCCATACTTGTAAAATCGTCTATATAGTCATACATTCATCTCTAAATTCTCATATATAACAAATATCATGCATAAACATACTCATAATGCTTAAAAGTAAGGCTATGAGTTTGAACACACTCACCGTTTGAAACCAGGAGTATGGGCACCACCAACTTGACCCCCGAAGCATGGAATGACACCAACAACTGCCATAGAGCAATATTGACTCAAGATTAGTCTCCGCTAATATCTAAACAACTCTAATCTAGCTCTAACAATATTGGGAGAGCACCCCCACTTGACAACGATGGAGAAAAATAACAACCCAAACCAAGAATATGAAAGAATGAGAAGAACGAAGATAAAATCTATCAACATAAACATATCTTGAAACTTGGGAATGATTGATTGGAGAGGATTTGTGTGGAAAGAGGTGGAAGAGAGTTGGAGAGTATAGGGTTACGATTTAGGGGGTAAAAATCCGATTTGGGGGTGTTTAAAAAGGGGTGGAGGGCTCACTTACCTGAAACGCTGCATTTTGTACTGTTGCTGTACCACTGACACCGCTATAGTGGTCATGCCCACTTATGACTGCTATAGCGGTCCTAGACCGCTATAACGGTTTCCAGACACCAAATGCCCATGCTGCCACATATTGTGACCGCTATAGCGGTGACAGTTCACCCAAACACCCAGTCCAAGGGTCTTTCATGTATCTTGGGCTTTCCCAGCCATACGAGTGGGTCCTAGGAGACCCTGGGGCAGTATTGAACTTATCCGTCACTACGTATTCTTAAGGCATCACATGAACCTTATTCCAACACTTACTTTGAAATCAAAACATTTTTGTAAGGTAAATGCCCATAGTTTCTAGATTAAGTAGAAAGAGTTAAGTCTTGAGCCTTAGATCTTTATGTGATGATATAAACATAAACATGCTAATACAAGTTTTATTTTAATTTTACCATTATAAAGTGATGGCAAGGAGAAGAAAATATGCAAGGCTTGAAATTAAACATGAAAATACAAGTTCATTCTTAATCTTTAAATTTAGGTGATAGCTTGAAACATAAACATTCAAGACAAGAAATATAAATATGAAATGCAAGTTCATTTCTCATCTTTGAGCTTTAGGTGATGACTTGAAAATAAATATGATGTGCAAGTCCAATTCTTTATTTTAGTGTTCTAGGCCCTTAGAGTATTCACTCTAAATCAACAATTAACTTTAAGGTTGAAATAGGTAGACTTTGAAATTAATTATTAAAGTGATAGCAAAGAAAGTAAATATGAATGCAATCCATTTACTATCTATTTGAGTCCTAGGCTCAAGATTACTCTTTTCAATACCCTTTTGAAAAAGTGAAACCTTTCAAGCTTTATAGGTCCAATAAATGATGGTTTTGCAACCAACACCCAAGATCCTCATCATCAAGCCATGGTTTCCTCCAAATATAGGCCATTTAGCCGAAAACAAAGAGAAGGAAAAAGGGAGAGCAAGAACCAAAAAGAAAGTAGAGAAGGAAAAAGGAATCAACATTGCATCTTTACAAACCAAGAGTTAAACAACAAAGAAAAGAATAGAAGTCATTAAATCACTCCCTACCTTAGATATGATCTTTGATTGAGAGAGAGTTTTCTCTTGGGAAAATGGAGAAGAAGAAGAAGAAGAAGAAGAACTCTTCAAGAGAAAGAAAGCTTGGAGGTGTGAGAGAATGAGCAAAATGATTTCTTGGAAAGCTCCTCCTATTTATAAAGAAATGAAACACATGGGGGTGAAATAGGGGGAAAGGTAGCCGGCCATTTGGAGGGAAGGAGGGAGAGAAAATATCTTTTTGTGTATGTCATTCCAAGGTGTGGCTAGGTATGGTTGAAAGTATGGTCTTTTGAGTGTGAAATATTATTAAAATAAATCAACATGTGATGAATTGGAGGGGGAGTGGCCATGTGGTTTAATGGCCATGGGGGAGGAAAATTATCTCATTCCTTTTGTGATATGACATGGTTTAGGAAATAGTTTTGATTAGGTAATTGATTAGGGGTTGTGATTAAGTGTTTGGGTGAGAAAGAGGGTGATTAAGGCTGCTCAAGATGAGTTTTAGGAGTGGTCTTGGTTATTAATGGAGTCAAACATCTTCTAATCAAGATTCTCAATCACATCCATTGGTTCCTTGATTTAAGGAAATTGATAGGAAGAACACTATTCAATAATTTATGACATAAAGTCTTGATTTTAAGAAAAAGGATTTTGAGTTTCTCTAAGCAATCTTAGGTTCTAATTAATCTCAATTATTTTGACTCTAGATTAGTAATTAGAATTTATTAACCTTTAATTAGAGTCGAATATTGCTTAGGTTTCGTTAATAATATGATTAAGCTCATTAGGTACTTAATTAGGGGCAAAATCATAATTTTGTACAAAAACTGCCTGAGACCACCAGGACATAAACAGACATACCCAGACTTATAAAAACATCATTTAAAACCTTTGGGTAGAGCTCGTGCTCAAACGGATCATCAATTGGTGTTAAACAGCCATAGGGGCGTTTTGGTCATTACAATCCCCTTTGAACATTGAGTTGACCCTTCAAAGATTGCCGGGTCAACTATCGTTGAATTTCGGGTAAAAATTACCCTAGGGGCATTTTGGTCATTTTTGCTCAGACAGAAAAATTAGGGTGTTACAAGTACTATCAAGTGTAAAACTTATAGTGTAGTGGAAACATAGTTAGTAGCTTCAGAAGGTAGATTTCTAAAGCTTGTTAAATAAAACATTCATTATTAAAAGGAATAATGGAGTGGCGAGAATGATATATCAGCATATGAATAATAAAAACGCAATAGATAAATATGATGGAGAAAGAGAGAGAAGAAAAAGATACAAAGGTTTTATACTGATTGGGTCAAACTGCCTACATTCAGTATTCAACAATTGTTGAGGTTCCATTAAAATAACTTTCTTAACTTAAGAAAGTAAACTGACTGGATAATCTTTATATTAGCCTTCCCAAGCTTTCACTTGTTCCAGCAAACAAACTCAGAAACTGTCACAAGTTGAGTATTCATTTACCAGCCTCTCCAGGCTAAACCAAGTAGTATTGTGCTAGCCTCTTCAAGCTAATATGAATAGTATTGTACTAGCCTTTCCAAGCTAACTTGAATAGTATTGACACTGACCTCTCTAAGCCTAATCAAGTAGTCTTGACACTGGCCTCTCCAAGCCAAACCCGTGACAAGTAGTAACCTCTACTGTCATGTTGAAAATAGTCTTGCACTAACCTCTCCAAGCTACAAGTAGTCTTGCTCCAGCCTCTCCAAGCTACAAGTAGTATTTCCCCAACCTTTCCAAGCTATAAGTAGTCTTGCTTCAACCTCTTCAAGCTGCAAGTAGTCTTTTTCCAGCCTCTTCAAGCTGCAAGTAGTCTTTGACTAGCCTCTTCAAACTAAACCGTGAGCAGTAGCAACCTTTACTGTCGGGTTGCAAGTAGTTTTACAATAGCCTCTCCAAGCTATCTCATAGCAATCACTACTGGTTGAGGATACAAAGGTTAAGTGTTTGCGTTGTCACTCTAACTAATCTACACCCAAGTTTTCTTAACATATACATGAAAAGTTCATGGAAAAACTTGAATGACTTCCTTCTAACACTTTTTCCCTAGGAAGAGCATAAATCTAATAAAGAACGTAGAAGGAACATTTTTTTACACTTCAAGGATAAAAACTAATTACATGATAATTATTGAATATTCCAGGAAGTGGAAAGAGCTTTTTGCAGAATTTCCTCTCTTGAATCCTCAAATCTCTCATCAACCTTTAAGCACAGTATCTCCATATATAACAATCTTCATTTGTGACCGTTGCCCTTGATTAGCTCTCCAAATGACACGTGTTGATCATTAGTTGTGTTTTGAAAGAAATAGCTAGAAGAGAGGCTGACGGATCTATTATATCGGTTGCAGAAGCCGTTGTAATATTGAGTTTCTGATCTTCCTTCAGAAATTATTTTTTTACTTTCTGAACATGCTTTATGAACTCCTCCTTTGTGAAGCTAGGGTGGTTGATCAATCAAGCTGAAGAGATAACATACCAGTTTGAAACTGGGTTTGACTTGAGCATTTGAAATTCAAAATTCAAATTTTCCTCCTTTTCCTGTAGTATTATATGCTCCACAGTGAAGTGAGCTTTCTAATGTGCGCAATCAATTCCTTGAAAAATTCTTCACTTTCTGATCTTTAATCCAATCTTCTTTGTTGATGATATCTTTGTGATTGTGATGATTGAAGATTAAGTAACACATTGATCTTAGACATGAGTTGATTTTTTTTTTATCTTGAGTGTACTTTCTGACGTTCCATACTATTTTCTAAAGTCTCAGAATTTGGTTTCTTGTATCGTTAAAAACTTCTTCTTATCGTTAGCTATTAATTGCTTGGATAATTTCACTTCTATTTCATATCAGATCTTGTAATATGAGATAAATATGTTTACACATGTATAATGAAATATATTCTCATTTCAGTAAGTCTTACTCTTACTAAATGATAGAAACCTATTATAATCTTGCAAGAAACTCAATAGAGATATCAGTTGTTCTTCAAAGCATTTTCTTTCAATTGGCTTTTATTGTCATTCAAAATAAATAAGAACATAGGGCTCTGGAGCTAACACTTAAGACTGCATTAGACTTAATTAAGGACACATGGGTTTGAAGCATCACATTTCGGATGTCTATACTTGGGGTATTGTAAAAATCGTGAACACCCATATACATACATATTTCAATAATTATTTTCTATATTCCCAAATACATTTTCAATTATGCATCAAGTGTCAAAAATATCAAAAACACAAAAACAACATAAAGCCCCAGAGTTAGCATTATGTCCAAAAATACAATGATCTCAGCACACTTCAAAAATAAATTTTATATTTCCAAAACATCATTCTAATTTGGATTTAAATGTTCAAGACATCAAAATACAAAAACAACACAATCCCCCCAATGCATGTATGAAGTCCGAGATTACAATTACTTCAGGCTTCCAAAAAATTATTTTCATCAACAAGTACTAAACATTGTACATAGACTCCATTAAAAACCCATTTTCAAATTTAGTCTCAACAAAAAAAACCTCATTGATCTAAGGTTAGGGCTCAAGACAACAAACCAACCAAAAAGAGAGTGGAAAGAATTCCTTACCAAAAATGAAGAACGATTAGACCAAAAAAACGTGAAGAACCACAAGGAAATGAGCCTCTCTAAACTTACGTGAGTTGAAATGGAAACAAAATCTCCTCCTCTAAGCTTCCTTGACGGTCACGGTTTTGATGCTCCAAGAGGAGAAGAGATAAGCTTCTCATGGTGTTTGGTGCTTGGTATTTAGTAAGACCTTGAGCTAGATATTGTAATTCTTAGTCATGGTGATGGATTTGGTGAAGATTGATGGAGAAGACGAGAGGATGAAGAATAAGCGGAGAGGAAGAAAGAGAGAATGAGGGTTTTGAAAACAAAAAACGTGAGTCTATTGGTGTGTTGGCCACAGCCTATGAGAGGGAGGGTTGAGGGTTTTTTGTGTGTGTAATTAGGGAGTTTGGGGTATGGAAAAATAAAATAATAGAATATAGTGTTTGAGTTCAAATATATATTATTAAACTCAGATGCCAAATTCAAATATAGTTGAAAATGCTCACCAAAATTTTTGGGGCGAAACAACTTTCATAAATATAGCTTATCACATGTTCTTACTTTAGTGACACCATCATTGCCCATTTTGTCTCTTTGACTAATTAATTAGGATTAAGGATGTAAATTTGCATTTAAATAATTACGAGACCAAAATTAATCATGAATGATTAATTCCCTATGATTAACTAATTAAGGTAATTAATTCTTAATTATACTCAATTATTCTCCTTAATTTACCTCAATTAACATAAATTAAAAATTGGGGGGCATTACATTCTTCATTAGAGGATTCTTCAAATTCAGATTTTCATAGCTTTAGAAGAGGTTTACGTTTAAGGCAATGGACTTGCATTTCTTATTGTTCTCTTCTGCAAGCTCATTTAGTTCAAGCTTATGAGTGTTCAATGACTCAATGAGAGCATCTGGGATTAGCAAATTTAAGTGTCTGGCCTCTTGAAATGGCTGTCACCTTCATGTGCCAAGCCTTTTACGAGCATCTATGGATCTTCCAAACCATTTCAGCATTTGAATATATTTTCCCAAGTGCCTTGTGTTGGTTTAAGATGTGCATAAATCTTGTCGTCATCTCATCGATGAACTCATGGTCAATCATTTTGAACATGTCATACTAGTGAGATAGCATACTTATCCTTGTTTCCTTGACCTACGTTCCTTCATGGAGGATCCCTAGCCTATCCTATATCTTCTTGGCGGAGTCAAAGGAAATGATCTTATCATATTAACTTTTGCTTAATGCACAATTGAGTAAATATTTAGCTTTTGCCTTCAATTGGACTGTTTTCCGTTGTCTGTCCATTCATCTCTCGACATTTGTTGCGACAATTGGTGGAGCTTGTCCAGGAGCTGCAGCGATGTCCGGTATTGGTTATTCAATGATATCCAGTAGATCCTTTTAGAGTGATTAGTTGACCCGTGTGATATATTGATGTCTCATGTCGTATGGTTTTAGCTATTTCTCTCTGCTGCGTCGTTGTACTGTTGATAATTCGGGTGCTATCCACATAGGAAGAAAGGCTGGCCTATGTTAAATCAAAATGCACCAATTACGTATGAAGCACTGGCGCACTGATGGATTTTCTTAGCCAAGTTGAATTGGAACCTTTGCTGCCCATTCGACTCCGAGTACTATATGAGCTGGCCTTAAAGTTGCAGCAGTTTGGACACGTATTCGTCATTCATGGATAGAATTGTGCTCTGGATTTATAAACTGGATATACTTGGATATAACTTCGTGTTTGTACTTGCACAAATAACAAGGTGTCAACGTGACATGTTACAAGTGATTTACAAAGTGAACATGAATCAGGTTATAGGAGATGACAGCTATTAGAACGCTACAAGAAAATACATCAAACAGATCCTTCTCCGGGCTCTTAATTACTCAACATTGAATATAAACACAAAAAATTCATCTTTTGATATCAAAGGTCGACATGATCGTAGCTCTACTCCCACTAAATGCTTAAGAAGAGGTTGTATTTTGATCCCTGGTTTTACCCAGCTTTACTTGTATAAGTCTGTCCATTATGGGAGGCTCCAAAGGAATCGGATCAAGACACCGCTCTGCAGTAGCAACAATCACCTGTGCCCGCCAAGTGTACAAAAATCAAATATGCAGCCGAGCAGATAAATAGAGAAGACGGAGAAGCTACGGATGAATTTAAAGAAAAAATAAATAAATAAAAATCAAGGTCGACATTCTCGTGGGGAAATAAAAACAGGTATAACAATATGAAAAACTAGAATCCGAAGACAGACTGGTTAAACTAGTTGACGAACCTCATCAAGCAAGAAGTCAATTGCGGCTTCATCTTCAACTATTTCCCTTAAAGGGATCCTTAGGAACTGAATATCCAATTGAACTTGCTGGAATCCACTCCGGTTAAAAGTTTCGAGTCGGACAAACTCTTGTAAACTTTTAAGGCACAATTTAACTATAGTTGTAACAACAGATTCCTGCAAATTGTAATAAAAAAAATGATATCATGGCTCATAACCAATTATTTAAATTTAAATGGCCAATATGATAATCCTTCAATACCTGTGTATATTCTACTTTTGTGAAAATTTCGACTTTTTGCTTAAAGAGTTTAGCAAGATGGGTTTCCAAGAGTTGGCTTCTTGCCCTTTGAGTATTTGATCTACCCAATTTCTCCTCCCGTAAGGGGTTGCTCCTTGATGAAGCACTGCTTCCATTACTATCAGTCCTTCTATGCTTACGTTTACCTTGAGGCAAAATCTGCTTCACTTCAGTACCAATGGCTTCAAGCTGGAACATAAAGTAAGAGAAATCTAAGTGCTTCTCTGTTTTGCATTTGTAAATTACCATACATTTTCATTGAATCGCAAGCAACATATAAATCCTCCTGCTCACTCGTAACATTCCAAATTAGTAAAAATTTAGAAAGACTAGTATTCCTAGCATTCAACATAACTTGAAAGGAAGAAAACACAGTAATTGATTGGTAAAATAAAGATATACCAACCTCTTGAATAAATAAATCAACAAACATATGAACTTCTCTTGGCTCCTTATGCTGTGGCAAAGAAATGAAAATCAGAATCAAGCTCTTTTGGCGAAAACCACCACCAGCACATAAAATACTGACCTTGACCCAATTAGGTGTGGAAAACCTTTTCTTCAGAAGAAGCGATATCCTCTGAGTTCTCACATTTATGTACTGAAAGAAAGAAACATCATACATAAATGCTGCTTCTCTTGAAGATAGCATTTTTTTTTTCCTAATAATTGAAGCATAAAGACAGTAACAAGGAAAAAGCAAGTACAGATAAAATGTAGAATAACTATCCTCCAAAACGAAGGCACTCAAGAAAGAGGACTACAAAACAAAAACAGTGAAGTAAAGCTTGCTAGTTCCTTTGCATGTCACACAAGAAGTATCCCTCAAAAGAAATGACTGGGAGAAACCTAAAGCAAAGCCATGTTAACTATTCTATTCCAAATAAGCTCAGAAGACAGCAAACAATTCTTAAAAGTATAAGGACACCCTGAGAGGAAGCAGACAGTCAATAATGTAACAATAATACTGTTCACTGACTGAAATATAATCCAATATCATCCACATTTTTCAAATGGGATTGTATTTCACACACTAACAGGAACTCCCTAAATGCGCAAATGGCTGATGGTGTGTCATTCGTATTGTAGATATATTGAAAAGAAAATATATACTTGCCAACATAGCAGGTGGAGGAATATTTCACCAGCTGACCGAAATTTCCGACAGATTTCTCCAGGAACAAAGGCAGGTCCATATTCATAGCCTCTAACACTACCACCAGAAAAGGAAGCAGCTATTTCCTGAAATTTACAAATTTTCACAGAACACCCTGGGGATATAGAAGAAAAACTAACCAAAGAAATTGATCCATTTTCAGGAATCAAATATAAGTCTATGAAGTGGCCCTTGCCTCAGTGATTTTGGGGATGACAGTTTGTTCAATAAAAGCAGACAATTGTGCCAGCACTAGGACAAGGCCAGCAAAAGCTTTATCACCTTGAGCTCCCTCTACCAAACCATGATCTTGAAAAGCTGGAGACTTATTTCTGCCCAAGTACAGAAGGAATTGATCCTCAAGTTGCCTAAAAAAGTCTTGAAATCCTTCTTGAACCAAATCAATGGTTAACTCTCTCAGTCTAGCAAGGATCCCAGAGTTGTGATCTAACAATTTGCGGAAGTCCTGAAGGAGAGCAATTAAATGTAAATGAAATAGCAAAAAGAACAGAAAAACGCAACAAGGGCATTACATGCATGCATATAAACTTGTATATATGAATAAGAAGAAAACTGTGCTTACCAGCAATACATTCAAGCCTCCATGGAGAACAGCTTTTGTGCTAGCATCAAGAGCAACTTCCAGAGAGTACTCCTCTGCTCCATCCCTTTTCCGGACTTTTAAGAGGGAATCTGCCAAACAGAAGCAAACTTAGAGAACAGTTATTAAGACAACTGTTTATTAAAATTTTCCACTAACTCAAACCATGTAAATATATATTCAACATCACGCCATCTTGACAAGGTTAGAATCATTGACAATGTAATTTATTGCATTTGGTGTTGTTGATCATCTTCTAAAACAAGCAGTCATGATGGCACAAGCCATCAGTTGAGAATCTAATTTCTTGATTCTCCTAGAGAGAGAAGCAGGATAAATATTTCAAACTTCAAGCAGAAACCAAAACTCAAAAGCTTACTAAATACAAAGTCATAGAACTATTAACTAACCTGAGATATCTTGCAGAAGATGAGAATATGCACCTCTAACATAAAACGTTACCACAACCTTGGCATTCTGGAAACATTTAACATTAATTGAAGAAAATCCATTTGTAAAACATGTAACATAAAAGTGATAATTATACATTGTGAAAACAAAAGGGAGCAGAGGGAGTTTCAAAGCTGTACAGCTAAGGACAGAATCAAATTTGAGGCAATAACTTTGATGGATAACCTCAAGAGAATGGTCAGAGAGAGCCGCTTCTTGTAAGACTTCATCTATCGAGAGTACATCATTCCAGATAACACCTGTAATTATTCATTTAAAGAAATCACAGTCATGTCAGGTGACAGGGCATAAAGAAGGAAATTTGATTATCTGAGATTATAGTAATATACCTAGAACATATTCACAAAGTCAGGAAAAAAACAATGGATTGCACGATGCACAGACATTGAAAATTATCTAATGGATGTGTGTTGAAAGAACAATCGATAAAAGAAAGTAGTGTTACCATTTTATTGAACAAGGCAAATAAAATTTAGCCTTTTCCTTTGATATAACAATTTCAGAAGACACATTTTTACTTTGCCTTCGAAAATTGATAGTTTCATAGTTGCCTAGATGTATAAAAGCAACTGCACACATTAACATATTGAAAATATTCCTAGAAAAAAACATATATATTGGTAATTAAATAGTGATTTCAAAGCATAATTGCAATTGATAATTTTTTTAATTACTCTAATCTGGCCCAAGATATTAGAAGCATATAAATTATATAGCTGCAGAAAAAACCAAACCAAATGGATGCACACAGTCGGCACTTAGTGGATAAATGGAGGCATCATGTACACTCATATAAAGACTGTTACAATACATTCATGCTCTAAGAAACAACTGGATTGCTTGAAGAGTATAAAAACTGAGAAAAATGTATATATCATGCTTAAAAAGCCAACAAATTTAAAATTACAAAATTGGATGAAAAAAATCACAAATTTTCATCAAAAATAATTAAATAATTACGATACAGACATGGGTGTAGAAGATCATTGGCTTGTAACTAAAGGAATAAAGCCCCGTGAACTTTAGAAATCAAGGGTATGTTTGGTTGGGGTGTAAAAGTAGGAATAAAAATTCCCTAGATGAATTTAATGTGTAATATTACATATGAAACTCATTTAGGGAATTTTTACCTCCACTTTTACTCCTTAACCAAACACACCCAGCCACCCAGGTGTGTGTCTAGGTTCCAAAAATTGAAGGGGAAAAAACTGCATTCGTAGCAGAGTAACATGACTTACTAAGAACACCAAGTAGATCTTCTGCACAAATCCGAGTCTTTACATATTCCTCAGCGATTACAAAGTTCCTAGCAAACATCAAAAGTTCGAATATTACAAAAAAGTATTTTGCTCAGCAGATAAAGAAGCTTCATAGATACTAACTTGGTAACCAAGTCTTTAGCAAGTTTAACCAACTGCTCTTCTGAATCAGGAAATATTACTCGAAAAGCACGAACTGCCTCCACAAATTCATGAATGGCTGCCTATGTATAGAAAATGTAGCATAAACCAATGCTAATTCATCAGTCTCATAACCAAAGTTATCAAAGAAGACAAATGTACTAGTAAAAGTAAGAAAAGAGCTGAAACAGTCATCTGACAAAAACAAATATTCCATTCATCAATATCGTCCAGTCTCTCGCAAATAAATTGAAATACTTAATCATGGATATTGAAGCAACCATCTGGCTAATCATTACTATCTCTTTTCCTTGCCCTTTTTAGCCAAGCCATTGATATAATTTTCCATCACATGAATTTCAGCAGCTTTTGAGCAACATATATGAATCGACCCTCTCAAATAGTAGTCTATCTTCTACAGAATGTGCCACCTAAGAAGATAGCCATCTCACATTTTCCTAGTCAGTACTGCAAATTTCTTCACAGAAGCATCTTGCTTGAAATGGTGTTCTAATTTAGCCGCCAATATCTTAGGTAACCAATGTTGTTGGTTGCAAAAATCTTAGGTAAGTTGATTGCCAACGTCTTACCTCATGAGCAGAAGTTGACGGAGAAAGGTCCACTAAAACTTTTTTTATTTCTTTAGGATTTAGCTGAATGTCTGTGAGAGATTGTTCTAACTTCTGAAGTAACTTAGCCTTCAAGTTGTCCACCTGCCAATAATTAGAAAACCTATCATTATATGACCTTAATTAACAACAATTAAGAAAATATAATGTTGAAAGGAAAGTAAGCTAGGGGTTACTTAGTTAGGATTAGGATAAGTTTATTCTTTTTAAATTTTATAGAAAAGGAAAGTTTACTACAAGAGAGAAAAGGAGTACAAAAGAGGATAAGGCATCCTCTCAAAAGAAACCAAAAGTCAACAACTAAATCCTATGTGGATAAACTAAGCAACAAAGCATGTTAATCCCTTTCTATGTGGGATAGAGATCCACCATTAAATAAACCATGAGTGGAGCACCAAACGGATGCCAAAGTGAGAATCCTACCCCAAATAAAATCAACAGTCAAAAAGGAATATAAAGACTCTGGTGTGGAAATTCCATATTAACAGACAAGATACCTTAAATGTTCAAGAGTGGAAGGAAGCTTTCCTTGAGGAGAAGAAGGTCCTGGACAAGAATGACACTTGGGATGTAGTTGACAAGCCCAGAGGAAAGAGGACAATAGGACGCAAACGGGTATTTATAGTCAAGTATACTTCAGATGGGACCTTATATATAAAGTACAAGTAGTAGTAAAAACGGTTCACTCAAACATATGGCATAGATTATTATGAAAAATTTGCACCCATGGCCAAACTCATATTGTTACTGTGATCTTAGAGTAACTGAAAACTTAGATTGGCCACTACAACAATTAGATGTCAAGAATGGATTCTTGAACTAGGAGTCTAGGACCTAGAAGAAAAGGTGTATATGGAACCTCTACCAGGCTTCGATAAGATGATTCCAAGGTATGCAAACTGCAAAAATCTCTTTTATGGGCTCAAACAACCACCTAGAGCATGGTTTGATGAATTTACTCAATATGTGTAGAAACAAGGATATTCTAATCATACTTTGTTTATAAAGTTCGCAATTGTAGGAGGAGATGAGTTAAGGCTTTTAACAGTGTATGTAGTTGACATTATACTTATGGGAGATGATCTTAATGAAAGGCAGAGAGTGAAGAAACGTTTAGCATTACTTTGAAGTCAAAGATTTGGGATTGCTGAGAAGGGACAGCAAAGAAACCTGTGAAATCGAGTACCCGTGGGGATTACCCGCAAGAGGAGCTGGTAATCTACGAAGGGATGGGGTAGGGTCCCCGTTTGTTAAACGAGGCAGGGGATGAGGTCCCCATCCCATGACGCCTTGCTAAATCTATGCTAATGTGAATTTACCTTTATTTATATATACATACTAAAAAATATTTAGGAATACAATTAGCATTAACATGGCTCATGAAACTTAGGTTGTGTTTGTCACATTGCCTAACAAGAATGCCAATAATCTAGATTACCACTAAGAAAGATTGCCATTTTTTTAATTGCCAGTACAATGCGCAGTTTGGTAGCACAGCTAATCTGGCTACAATTTACATTACCTTGTTTGATATATAAAAATGATTTCTAGGTAATTTGTCTTTGACTAATATAATAATTATTATTAATTTTTTATTATTAATAATAATAATAATATTACAAAATAAGAATATTGCCACATAAGGGATAAATGGTAATCCACATAGACACTGTCCATGGGGGCAATCCACATTTCCACTATAGAGACAACATAAATTGCCTTCTATATTTGGATTGTCAGTAATAAAGTCTAACCATAATAGGCAATGTTGTGGGCTTAGGTAATCTAAAACTATATTACCAATAATCTAGTTAGATTACACCACACCGAACACCCTCTTAGATATTTGTGATTTGGATATTTCAAGTTGTATTTTATTGAATTTGCATCATCTATTATCATTTTGTAATTTGGAATTGTGTAGTTTTGGTAGTATAAATTTATACTGGACTACGGATCTTTAGATATGCCTTATTTAAGTTTATGAGCTTATTTTTTGGTTAAATTTTTCTCTTTTTGGAAATTTTTTAATTTTTTTTCCATAAACCCACAGACATCTACAGGAATTTAAATCCACGAAAGGGGAATGGAGAATGGGTACCCATGATGGGGATGGAGCGCCTGGGGTGATTTTAAATAAGGACCGGGGGAGGGGGGGGCCAGGTTGTAATGGAGAAAAGAGGGTGCCAACCCTACAACTTATACCAAAAACAAATAAGGAAGTAGATCTTCCCTCTCACACTTGACTAGACATAGCATTTGCAGTTAGGTGTGGTCAGTGAATTTCTGAACTCTCCTTATGAAGAGCATTGAGAAACTGTGTACCAAATCTTGAGGATTTTGAGAAGTACGTAAGAACAAGGGTTTTTCTCGAAGGAAAATGAACAAAGTGGGATTGAAGTCCACAATAGTGCAGTGCTAAATTGAAAATCAACATCTAGTTATTGTGCTTTTGTTTGAGGTAATCCTATTACTGGGAAAAGTGAAAAAAACATAGTGCAGTAGTGCAAAGGAGTTTTGAGTAATGGCAAATGGAATGTGTGAAGTGTTCTTGCTCAAATGAGTTATGAAGAGATGAAAAAGGCATCTAAAGGACCTGTCAAGCTATTCTGTTATAACAAAAGTTGCAATCGCATTGCTCATAATCTAGTGCAACATAACTAAACTAAATATGAAGAAATTTGTAGACATTTCATAAAATACTGAGTGATCTGCAAGAAGTTTGTTCCTACAGCTCAACAAACTAGTGACATTCAAACTACCAGACTCGCAAGGTCACACTTTGAACTTTTTGACAAGCACGTGTGGCCATGATTGATGATAAAGGATTCATTGGTCATCTCCACTTGTGGACCAATGTTAGTCCTGTCCAAAATTAGATAAATATTGCTCAGATTTTAATTGCAAAAGAGGGTTTAAGGTATTATTTTGGCATAGAGGGTCAGTCTTTGACTTTTGTATTGCCGTTAGTGCAGTGTTCAAAGGAAGCATGGGTACAAGAGAAGCCATTTCCATATCTTAGACAAGTGCATACGCAGTCCAAATCAAGCCTCATCATTTCTTCCCACACAAGACACACACAGCAGTAGCTTAGGCAAGAGGACAAGCATAGATTTTTTTTTTTTAATAAACCTGATTAAAAAAAATGCAAGTCGAAACTTGTTCATACAATCTACAGAGGACAAGATAATTTTTGTTTTCTGAAACAAGGGTTTAGTGTGCTTGATAATGATTAATGATGGCTTTTCTCTTCACAACAGTTTCTCAATAGTGACTACTCTATCACCTCGTAAGTCCTCTCCCAGCAAGACAAACATTTGCTAGAACCTGAACACCCCAGCAGACCAAACCACGATAATGGCTCAAAGAACCAACCTCTGACCTCAAAATATCCGAAACAACAACCAGCCCATTAAGCTCAAGCAACGAGTTTTAGTTTAACAATGGAGAATTGGAGATGCATTAGCAGAAGCAGCATCATCATCACCACTATTTGATTGTTTGAAAAGTAACGAAGAATGAGACAAGTGCAAAGTTTCGACGTAAAAATTGAAATTTGATTGAGGATAAAATTCAAACACCCCACAATCAAACTAAAAATTCAAGAAGACAAAAATTGAGAGAGATGGCGGCAGGAAGGTTTTACAGGATCAAGCCAATGAGGTCTGATGGTCAATGACGGCAGCTGGACAGATCTTCTTACCACTTGGTGTTAGTTTTGTTAATGATATTATCAAAGAAAACACAGATGTTCTTACTAGTAAACCATTTGGCACTGTTAAACAGAAAGTGGTTTTCTTTTGTTATGTGAAGATTAAATAAGAGAAGAAGTAAAAGGAAGATGATGAAGGGAAGCTGCAATAGTGTTGGAGCAGAGCTGTTGAAGAAGGATGGGTGAAAGGAAAGGAAAAATAAATAGAAAGGAAGAATTAAAAGTTATAGTAAGGCAAAAATAGTAATTTTGTGAGGGAAATGCAGTGGACCCACGTTGGTCCCTAACCTGGGACCAACGAATCCTTCACCATGATTGATATCTATGCACCTACTTAAGGGGTGTTCAAGAATAAGATAGGGGTTATTTAGTTAGCACTAGGATAGGTTTATTCTGTTTTGTTGTTTACTTCTGTGTTTTCCTTAATTACATAAGGAATTGGGATGTTTTTGTAATCTATATTTTTCAGAAATAAGAAAAGAGAAATACTAGTCTTCTCCCTATTTTCTATACATAATGTTATTCCTCTACATGCAAAGAGAGGGAAAGAACACGTGGTGGATTGCAAAATTTCTCCATACAATGCCAAAAAAAAAGAATAATAATAATGACAATAATCATTGGATGGTTCTTGGATAGTAAATATTCAGAAAATAATTAAATAATTGATAAAATTCTATCATGTGAAAACAAGTAATACAAAGTCTCATTTTTATAAAATGAAAATCAGCACAAACCGGAAAATCCAACTGCCTAAGGAGCACTGCAGCCTCAGCTCTCTTTTGAATTGACTCAGAATCTGAAAATAGCTTCCCCTGATTAGAGAGAAAAATATTAAATCATGATGACTTGCATCTTTGAAACAAAACCAAGCATCAGTTAATTTTTCAGCAAAACAATAGATTTTTAGTTAACTGCTAATCCTATGGAAGTTTATTATGCGTTTGGTAACTAACTAAGACAATATATAACAATCCAACAAAAGCATCATACCATGTTATAAGTAGATATGGCTTTCTAGAAGGGAGGAAGCACAACACAACTTAACAGTCAAATAATCCATAATACATAAATAATGTCCCAAGTGTAAGGTATAGAAGAATAAATCCACAATGGCACCCAGCTTGTTTTGACTGATTGGCCCATGTCCAAAAGCTTGATTGTCAAAGGAGAAAGTACTAAACCTGCAAATTTTTTACTATGATAGCTATTGCTTCTTCAGATGCTCGCTTGCAATCCTGGAAAGATGAATCTCCATATATCTGAGAAAGAGGAAACAAAACAAAGATAATTCATCCATGACTTTGATTCATATGCAAGTTAAAGTAATCAAGGGATTGAATTAAAAACCATATCACCCAAATGCAACCTTAAAAATTGGCACCGCTCCGGTGTAGAACCTGACTGCATCTGCATAGGCTTCTGATTTGATGCACTTGCTGAGTCTATCAGGCAGATCATATATGAACTACTCTTTGACACGGATGAAAAGCGCATAAGCCATGTGGCCACAACATATAAGAGTTAAAGCGTGAAAACATGATTAGAGAATGGATTAATTCTATCAAAGTAAAAATCTGTACAAGAAGTTCTTTCACTGTTTTGCTACATGCAGCAAAACGACTTGCAACTTGTATCACAGAACGATGCATCGAAACATAAATATTGCAGTGAACAATGACGCCAAGCCAGAAAAAGACATGCATGATTGCTTTAACACCTGAACTTTTCGGAGAAGATTGCAAGTCCGATGCAGTTTCTCTATGTGCTCCCTTTTGTCAAACAGAGAAGTGTTAACACTGTCACTCCTTGACTGCACTGACATTATCTGAAACGCGGGGAAAATGCAGATTCCTATGAAACTCTATCTCTTCTACTTTTGCTTCTTTTAATAAGAAAGAAGAAGAAGAAGAAGAAGAAGAAGAAGAAGTAGTAGTAGTAGTAGAAGAAGAACAATAGTAGAATGAAAGCGAAGTTCAAAGCGGATCGAGTAAATTAACCCTACAGCTACCTTCTCAAGAAGCTGTTCCATGTTTGTCTCCATCCCTGCAATGTTACTTTTCATCCTGTATGACAAACAAATTTCATCAGTGCTTCAAACAGAATGCTGCACACTAAGAACGCAACAAAAAGAAGAAGGGGAAAAAAAAAAAGAACCACACAAGTTTTCACAATGAAACTCGGGTAGTGTAGCTACACCTCTTTATGGTATCGGTAGCGCTGATGAATTTGTTATAATTCTCGTAGACCAGCATTTGCAAGTCAGTGTCGAGATTCTTGATTTCAGCAGCGGTTTCGACGTGACGCTGGAGCAGTCCTTCCAAATTGGACTTGTGAACCTTGGAAAATTTCCAATCAACGGATTCAAACTCAAATATCCAATCAGCAGCTCAGCGCCGATCGCTGAAGAGTCTTGGGAATTGAAACTTACCAGGATGTTTATGTAGTGATCGGGATCGAAGGAGGTGGAGTTGATGTCATCGGGTGAGGCGTTGTTGGCGGAGGCGTTGTTGGCGGAGTTGGGGGACATTGAAGGTTCTGGAGAGTAGAAACTCGATAGCAGATCCCTCATCCGCTTTGCTTTGTCGTCCAGTGGCACTTCATCGGCACCCATTTTTTTTTTGTTTTTACCCTCTGTTTACTTGTCTCTCTTCTCTTCTGTCCTCCTCCGATCTCGGAGTCTCTCAGATTTGGTGAACGGGAACGAATATGGCAAATTGGCGACGGAATTGAATGAAGCTTTTTGTTTTTTGGGTCGTAATTAAACGTTTGCAGAATGCTTCTCTATGTTTTTGTCATCACCAGAATATGCCCCCCCGTACTTTTTTTTGGTCAGACCGGAATTCTTCTCATTTTTTTCCTCTCGTAAACTGTCCACCACGGTGGAGTGATTAATCGGGTTTTTTACCCAAAAAAAATAAAAAGAGAGTATTTAGTATTTATCAATATACAGCATTTTTTAAATTTTAACAAAACGGCCTATAGTAACGATGAAACGTTTCCAAGCTAAACGTTTTAATGACACAGCCCCCAGCCCAACGAATTAGATCCCACCAGTTGCTCTATAAAACCCATCTAAAATGAACATCGGGAGAACAGCAGATGTGCGGGATTTTTCTTTCTTTCTTTTTTTTCTGTTAGCTGAGTGAGAGTACTTGGAAAAAATTAGGTTGTTTATCATTGGTTTCAGATAATTTAAAACTCACAAGATGGAGTCCAATTTTGCTATCAAAATTCACTACTTATTAGTGTTCATTTTATCTATGACTCTTTTGGAGATTCTCTCCAAAATTCTTCACAAGTTACGTGCAAGAAACAAGAAAATAATTCAAATAGTATATCGACTACCTATGTTGATTGCCCAAGATACAGTTTGGTATCGAAGTTACAGTATTAAAAGTAACGATAACTTAACGATGATGTTTGATTGTCATAGTCAATTTCCTGAGCTTCATGTTATGGACGTATTCGTAGCTTTAGGAGAGTTGTAGATAAGCTATAATGGAAGTACCCCCTTCAAGCATTTGATGGATTGCCATTAGCTTAGCCTTCACGGATACTTCAAATGCCAAGTCCAGTGGTCAATGAAAACCTTGAAGAAGTAAATGTGGAAAATATGATGAATGGCCCAACTTTGAGAGAGCTGGTGGTCGAGGTTCGCAGAATGATGGTCCAAGTGCGGAGTATGAGGAGTATAATGAGCTGTGCTCTGAAGAGGAGCCGAACAACAGTAAAATTTTACTTAAAGTGTTGTTTGAATTTTTTTTCTTTTTTTGTTTTTGTGCAACTTATATAGTATTGTCTAAGGTTTGAATTGATTATTATTTTTTGATGAAATATGTGAGTTCTCGCTTCCATTATTACATGTTAAGTAATTTGTTATATTTTTCAATTATTTGTTGTTAATTTAATAGTTGATATTGTTTAAATAATTAATTATGAAGTAGCACATTAATTTATTTTTAATTGTTGTTCATGCATTAATGTTATTAATTTTTATGATGAGGTGTATGGTTAGTTTATTATTCAATACAATTGATTGATTATTTACATTGAATACTATGATATTTTGATTTGACTTAAAACTCACCAGTGCCGAATGATGATGATGATGAGGTAATACCTCCAACCTAGAGTCAGCCTTTAACACAATCTCTTGTGCGATCCGAAAGTCAATAGATAGGACATTTTCAAGTTTGAATATAGACGAAATAAAAGTAAGAATGGATGCTGGGTTCAAGGGCATTGTCAGTAGTGGGGATATTGTACACTTGTCTGGAGAACACCCTGTGCAGGAAGGGTGGCAGTTCCCAAATAAAATCTATGCTACTTACAGTTAAAAACTATAGCATCCAACGTGGAGTTGAGCAGAAGATCCATGAGTCAGATCACACAAAATATCAAGGAAAATGCATGCATTATAGGAATGGATGTAATTGGAGCATCCATGTGACATATCGATGAAAGAAGGGGATCTAGGAGGTTCAAAAGTATGACAGAGAATATACTTGTTTGGCTAGAGGAGTTTCATAGTGCAACCCCCACTAGGATGTTGATACCATCACTTCTTGCATTTTTTCTATTGTTGAAGCTGACCCAACCATTCCTATTAGAGTATGCAAGGCTTGGTGCATGAAAAGTGTGGATTTATTATTTCATATAGGAGAGCATGGCTGGCAAAACAAAAAACCATTGCTTGGATTTATAGAGACTGGGAAGAGTCTTATAGTGACCTTTCGAAATGGCTACTTGGTTTACAATTAGTTATGCCTACTACTTTTATATTCGATTTTTTTTTCTGAGCATAGATTTTTTTCTATCATTGTACTCCATTTAATAATTTTTTTTATTCCATTGTCATTTATGTCAAGTACAATATCTGAATTGTCGACTTTGCCTTATTGTGATGGACATTTGGTTGACGGTTCTTGTGCGATGTTCCATCATTTGTTTTGGACTTTTACCCCATGTATAGAGGCTTTTGAATACTGTAAGCGTTTTGTTTCAGTCAACGGGACGTATTTCTATGGAAAATATAGAGGTACATGACTATTGCACAAGATGTAATTCAAACATTTTGCCCATTGCATTTGTTGTGGTTGAAGGAGAGACAAAAGAGGCCTAGTTGTTTTTCCTAACTAACCTTCGGCGCCATATGACATGATAAAAGGGAATTATGATAAGTTGTGATAGGCATGTTGCTATTAAAGTTGCTTTAGATGCAAAGGATAGTGGATAGCATCCTCCATAAGCCTACCATGTTTATTGTATTTGACACATTACTTAAAACTTTGCACTTAAATTCAAGGACAAAGATGCAAAGCGAGCTATGGTCAATGCAGCATATTCAAAGACACAATCAGAGTTTGATCATTATTATACTTTTGTACAAAGTTTCCACCCAAAGTTTGATGCATGGGTCAAAAGAATTCCCTTAGAAAAGTGGACACAACACAAAGATGAGGGTCATAGGTATGGTCACATGAAACCTAATCTATTAGAGTGTATTAATGTTATTTTAAGGAGAGTCTATAATCTTCTAATTATTGCCTGTAATACCTTAGGTATACTGTTCCCTAGGAGAGTTTAGAGAAGTACATGTGTCCCTGGGCAAATCCAGGATTACCATAGGATTCCTTGGTCCCCACTCATGATGTTGGTAGGTCCCACTTGAATTATAGAGTGAGGTTGAGAGAAAAATAACTCTAGAGAGCACTCAGATGAGTGCTGTAGCGGTCACAGAGGATAATGCTTCTCTATAATGTTCTTTTTGAGCGCCGCAGCGCTCATACACCCCCAAATGTGAAGAACTCGTCTCCCTACACCATCCTACCCCTTTCTCACTTCATTTCACTCAATCTAACTCAAATCTTTCACTTTGAAGGCTTTACAACATGAGATTTTGATGTTTTCACTCATTTTTTTCCATGATCCCTTGGTTTTTGAGGTTGGCTTTGCTATTCATCTATGTTATCTAAGATATGACGTTCCTCCTTGGTGTTAAAGTCATATATGAGTTATTTAGTGATTTTTAGAAGCTAACCTAGAGTATTATGGTTGTTATGGTAGATATAAGTGCCATTCCTATTTCCCAAATTCCTGTTGTTGTTGTTCCCACATATTCTACCACTCCAAGTGAGTAATTCAAACCTGTGATCTCTATGTTGCGCATTAGAGCTATTTTCATGAAAATATGACTTATATAATGATTTTAGAGATTCTGCAAAGAGATCAGAGATTTCTATTAATTTATCAAGCTTATGAGAGTGTGGTTTTCAAATGGCATGAACTATACATTTTGTGCAAAACCGTGGGACCATTGTTGTTAAAATGAGTTTATAAAGAGCTGGATTTTGATTATAACTGTTTAGGGATGTTATAACAATGACATGATTTCCAAAACTATTTGTTTTATATGATAGAACTTTGAACCCTAGGGGAGAAGACTTATTGAGAAACAAAGAAATGTTTTAGATTTCTAGTTGAGCTAGAGAGTAGCTATAGAGAAACAAGCTGTATGTTAACGGTTACAGCTTGTTTCTCTATTAACCTTGGTAGCAAGTAGCCTAGGGCTAGAGATAACAAAGAAATTATTGTCACCCTAGGGACGGCGATAGATAATGCTCAAATGTGACTAAAGATTATTATACAAAGACATTATTATGTCACATTGATTGTGCATAACTAGAGCAGAGATTTCTGTTTCTCTAGTAGGGCGCGGTTGGGTTGATTTATAAAGAACTGTGATTTTAATGATATGACTATGAGTATGAAATGTTTTAAAGCTTTATATTATCACTACTATTATGATTTATTGCATTGTTTCCTTGGTGTCAAGTAAAAGGGGTTTCAGGTGAGGATTCACTCATTGAGTTTTTGTATAAAAACTCACCCTTCTCTTTTCCTTCTATTTACAAATACAGCACCTGCTACGGATTCTTCCCAGCCACCTTCTTCCCAACAGCAATAAAAGTTCAGCTGGTGTGCTTCACTTGAGTGAAGTCTTTTTTAATTAGTTTAGAGTGCTCCAGTGTTATTACAAGCTGGAGTCTTGAGTTAGACAAAGATTGTTTTGCATTTTGCATATTATGATCATATTTTGATTTGGATCTAAAGACTGAACATTTATGGATATTTTGGACAAGAGTAATTTGGTATTTAAATCTATATGGAGGATATCATGTTTTCAAATTTTAGATGTTGATTATAAAATCTCATTTATGATTATTTCATTTCTAGAAATAGGTGATTTGTATGTAGAAAAAGAAACTATATTTTAAATGATTTTTGTGATTAACTGTGCATATAGAACAGTACACAGGTCACAAGGCTTACGTAGGAATGAGATTCCTCATGTGTCAGTCACGTTCCTAGCTCAGATCATGACAAAGTTGGTATCAGAGCCATAAGTTTCCTTGCATGTCACTAGAACGAGTATCCACAAGTAGCATGTCGTTTACTAAATGGAAGCATACCCATTTGCATGAATAAAGCGTTACTTGAGGCCTTTAGGACGGTCAATCATGTCTAGGTACAATTATAGTTGTATTCCCTAAAAAATGAAAACAAAATCTGAAAAGTGGATAAATTAAAACTCAAGCATTTTTTGCATCATGCATATAAATATATATATATACACACATACACACTCATTTTATAAATCATTTGTTTATTATGAAACTTTTAGATTTTAACTCAAATTTTATTGTGCTTTGTTATATAGGAACTTTTAAAATTTTAAAAAAGACTAATTTCACATAATAAATTAGTAAAAGAATTTAATTAAAAATTAAAAAATATAAAGAAGAAAAGGAAAAAATATTTTTTTAAAATAAATTTATTAATCTAGAAAATAGAATTATTTTATAATTAAACTTGAAATAATAAGGAGAATCTAACGTCTGAATGTATGTTTGGGAACCTTTCACTGAGATAAAATTAAAAACCTTTGAATGAAATAAAAATCTAACACTGACTCATTGACTAAGAAAACCCATGTTTTCACTGTGACGCCACAATTTGCTTACCTTCGCGCCAGACATTTCACTAAACCCGCACCCCTCACTGATGTAGTGCTCCCTCACCCAGCAAAAGAAAGCTTAACCTCAACTCCTTCCCTGCGGTGCTCACTCAACGCCTTTCCTGCGGCTCTTCCCTCAACCACCACAAGAAACCTCAACTCCTTCCCCGTGACTGTTCCCTTAACTACTACAAGAAACCCTCCTTCCCCGCGGCTCTCCCTTGACCTCAAAGCCTCCGCGCGCAAACCCTCCGTGCGCAAACTGTCCTTTTCTCTGCAGAAGTCTCTAGCTTGAAGGAGACCACCTTGTCGGCCGAGGGTCAACTGCAGTGGCCGAGACACCCATACTAAATACAAGCTGCTGCCAAACCCAAAAAGCCCCCAAAGCTCCTCAACTTCGCCAACAATGAAGGCGACGACACCACTACTCCTCAGCAACGTCCTTGTTCAACCCAACGGCGCGTGAAATGGCCATATCAGCGTCTTGGTAAGCCTTCGCATGTTCGATATGCCATGGTTTCTGAATTGAAAGTGGGTCTTTTTTTTTTTGCCTATGGGTTGCATTTTACTTCTTTTCCCCCAAATTTTAGAACTTTATGTGCGATAGGTGTCAGTTATCCTCTTATCTTTGTGTCATGGACCTAAGTTCCTACTTGCAATTGACTTTTGGCATTAGATAAGCATGTCAATGATTTCTTCGTAGAATGCTGAATTTAAGAGCTTAATGCCATTTCTTCCAAAAGGCAGAAATTCGATTGCTGTTGTAAAGTTTCCTAAAGGCATATAAACATGTTCTTTTACATTTATTGTCCAGAGCAAATAAGAGATTGTAACTCAACAGCTTAATTTCTGAGCCATGGGAAACCTATGAACTCACACTTCAATTATTATTTTTTCTTCTGCTTCTGTCGCAAGCTTTTTTTTTCTTTTTTTTCACAAACTTGTGTCTCAGGCATTTTTGACAAGAATTCTGTACTTTCAAGCTTACTAGTGTTCACTAGGGGTTAAACGATCAAGAGGTTTAGAAATTAGAATATGTCCTGGTTCCACTGAATAAATAAATCGATTTGAAGTGGTTGTGTAGATCTTGGCCATTGGGCAGTTAATGTGCTAACTCTGTTGCTTTTTATTTTTTTTCCTTTTCTTCTTAGCTTCAGGGACTGAGGTTGCTGCCGTGGGTTCATATCTTGCATTGAAGGTGAGATCATATTCTTTCTAGTTGGGTTCTAATAGGAGTTGGACCTTTATGTGACCAATATTTTCACTGGCTCCAACTCTGTTTATGAATCACCTTGACTCAAATTGGTACAAGAAGCTTGTTCAAGTGTGCTAGTATCTTTTGTGAATCCGTCCCCTTAACTCAGGTACGTTTTAGTTATTTATGTTTTCCGAGCTTATGGATTAATTGATTGATTGTTTTTTATTTAAAATTTAAGATTGTTTTAAACTTATGCTGTCTTTTGTTATTTGAAAGATCTTTTTCATGCCAATTTTGTTTGTTTAGGCTTTTTAATTGCTATCGCTTACTCTTGCTCACCAATCATGATCGATAAATCTTGGATTGACAAACCTCGGAACACACTTGAATATGCAAATGGGTTGAAGAAGTTTTTAGATTTTGCATTTCAGCATCAATCTATTGGGGGTCATTTTCGGGATCGTCAAATTAAGTGTCCTTGTCCAAAGTGTGGCTTTAGTAAGTGGCAAACAAGAAATATAGTTGAAGAACACCTGACTTGTGAGCCTTTTCCTAAAAACTACAAAGTTTGGTATTGGCATGGTGAACAATCAAATGTAGTTGAGTTAGAGGCTCTTGAAAACACACATGTCATAACAGATGCTTTGCAATCTCAAAATCCTATGGAAACTATGATCAATGATGCATTTGGGTTTGCTAGACACAATCAGGATGAACCTATTCCTTCTTCTAATCCTTTAGATAGGGATCAAACTCTAATTGAAGAGCATAATGGAGAAAATGTAGAATTTTATGAGTTGTTGAAAGATGGTAATCAACAATTATATGAAGGCTGTACAAAGTATTCAAAATTGTCTTTCTTGATCAAATTATATCACATAAAGTGCTTGTATAGAATGAGTGACAAGACAATGACTATGATTCTTGAATTATTAAAAGATACCTTTGAATTTGCAAAGATTCCTGGTTCATTCTATGAAGCCAAGAAAACCATTAATAAACTTGGTCTTAATTACACCAAGATACCTGCTTGCCTGAATGATTGTATGCTATATTGGGGGGAAGATGAAGAATTGCAAGAGTGCAAAAGATGTAAGACATCTAAGTGGAAGGATAACAATAAGAAGAAACCTGCAAAGATGTTGCGATATTTTCCACTAAAGCCGAGATTGCAAAGATTATTTATGTGTTCTAGGACTGTTGAGTTAATGAGATGGCATATTTTGGAGGGTAACCAAGATGAAATGATGAGGCACCCAAGGGATTCTAAGGCTTGGAAGACATTTAACTTAATTCATCCAGAGTTTGCTGCTAATCCTCGAAATGTACGACTTGGCCTAGCTTCTGATGGTTTCAACCCTTTTGGAGTCATGAGTACAAACTATAGCATTTGGCCAGTGGTTCTTATCCCTTACAATCAGCCTCCATGGGAATGCATGAAGCAAACTTCATTCATCCTTTCAATGATTATTCCTAGAAAACAAATGCCTGGGAATAACATAGATGTGTACTTACAACCTCTGATCAAAGAATTGAGGGAGTTGTGGTATGATGGGGTCAAACTTTAGATTCTTCAAATAATAAAATGTTTAGGATGCGAGCAGCTCTAATGTGGACAATCAATGACTTGCCTAGTCTTGGTACCTTATCTGGGTGGAACACACACACTAGTCTCGCTTGCCCCACATGCAATTTTGAGACAGACTCATATAGATTAAGGCATAGTGGAAAATGGTGTTTTATGGGTCATCGTCATTTTCTAGAAAGGGGCCATAAATTTAGATTGAATCGAACTAATTTTAATGAGACAATTGATCAGAGGAGTCCACCTATAGCACCATTAGGATAAGAAATATTGAAACAACTTGAAAGAATCCATGTTGCATTTGGGAAAACATTAATGTCAAATGATAAGGGTAAAAGAACTCGAGGAAAAACTGTTGTTAGAGATGGATTAGGACAGTGGAGGAAGAAAAGCATGTTTTTTGAGCTTCCTTACTAGGAATCTAATTTGTTACGACATAATCTAGATGTCATACACATTGAAAAAAATATATGTGACAATTTATTATACACGTTGCTCAATGAGATTGGGAGATCAAAAGACAATCTTAAAGCTCGTAAGGATCTTAGAGAAATAGGTATAAGAAAAGAGCTTTGGCCAGATGAGAATGGAAAATATTGCCCATTGATATTTACAATGTCAAATGCCAATAAATATATATTCTTGAGAACTTTAAAGAATGTCACAGTGCCAGATGGATATTCAAGTAATATTTCCAGGTGTGTTGACTTGAAGCAATGAAAGCTCTTTGGATTGAAGAGTCATGACTGCCATGTTCTTATGCAGCAACTATTACCAATTGCTATATGTCATCTATTGCCACACAAAGTTATTGTAGTGCTTATAGAGTCGTGTTCATTCTTTCGACGGTTATGTTCCAAAAGCATAAGTCTCTTAGACCTTGACAATCTTCAACCTCGAATTGTTCTCACCCTTTGTCACTTAGAAATGCTATTCCCTCCATCATTCTTTACAATCATGGTCCATTTAACTTGCTATCTAGTTAATGAAGCAAAACTTGGAGGGCTAGTATATTATCGATGGATGTATCCTATTGAAAGGTAAATATCCTATTCCTTTGTTAAGACTTTATTGTTTAAGGCTAAAAATTAATTTTGTCCTTTTCATTAATTTTCAATCTTTTGCTTGGGTATTTAGGACATTTAAAGTCCTATGTACGAAATAAAGCTCAACCAGAAGGTTCCATAGTCAAAGGATACTTAGCTGAAGAGGTTCTTACCTTTTGCTCTCACTATATAGAAGGGATTGAGACACAAATCAATAGGCCAGCACGTGTTGATGATAATCCTGATGATACATACTCTTTACATGTGGATTCTATTTTTCCACCAATGGGCAAAGCTATTGGAGCTTTCTCAAATTTTCAACTGTCAGATATGGAGAAAAGGCAAGCGCATCGATATGTTCTGCTAAATTGTCCGCAAGTCAAGCCATACATTGAGTGAGTAGTTAGACAAACTCCATGTAACACTTAGAATTAATGTGGAACTATTTCTTTGAAGATATAATTTTAATTTTAATTTTTTGTGTAGTGAATTTAAGGATTTTGTATGAAGGCGGTCTAGGGGACGAAGACCATCAACTGCGGAGATAGAGAAAATAGTGAATAAGGATTTTATTGATTGGTTTCCTCAAAAGGTTGGTGAAAAATGTGATGATATTTTATTGAAAAATGTTCACAATATTTTATTATGGCTGATATTTCTATTGTTGTAGATTATGAACCCAGAAATTGTGAACATCGTGTCAGATGATTTGAAGTATCTAGCAAATGGTCCAACACAACTTGCTAGAAGGGTTTCTGCATTTAATATTAATGGGTTCAAGTTTCGTACTACCACTCGAGATCACGGGTTAAAAACCCAAAATAATGGAGTTTTTCTAACTTCTTCTACATCTCGTGTTGCTAGTAGTGTTGATGGAAATGTAAGGCAAGTAGATTTAGCCTATTATGGCCAATTAGAAGACATCATTGAGCTAAACTACTATGGTCAGTTTTGGGTTATACTATTTAAATGTAGATGGGCCGACACCACTAGGGATAAGGGGTATAGAAAGGATGTATAGGGTTTTACTTCTGTTAATTTTTCACGACTAATTCACACTGGTGATCGTGAAGACCATGATCCGTACATTGAAGCTTCCCAAGCTCAAATGGTATTTTATGTGAATGATGAGGTGAATAAAGAATGGAGTGTTGTTGTGCCTTTGAGTCTAAAGGACTTCTATAATATGGGAGAATGGGGAGATAATGAAGTTTATGAGATTGATCCATGTCCAAAGCAAGACCTAGATAAATTGTTTGAAGGTGTTGATGATCTACCATTATTGAGAGAGGATGCAGAAGATGATATATTAAGTGAGTCGAATGTTGGCGATGAGGTTGGGGAAAATGAACATTTGTTAGAATAGTTAATATCATCAACATAGGTGCTTACTTTTTCATTTCAAATGTTGAAGATTTAAGTATGAATGTTGAATATTTGTTTTGTTTGTTAAAATGATATGATTCTTATGTTGAAATCCCCTTGTATAGCGCCCTTGGATGAATTAATCTATATTTTAGATTTATATAAATGTTTCTAATATACACTTTAACTTTTTTAATGGAATCAATTACTTTTAGTGTGAAAGTGAAAGATGGCGAAGGAGTACGAAGAGAGTCGGTGCCAAAGAATGGAGGCGAGTAGGAAGAGATTGGAGGCTCTTAATCTCCCTTTGCTTTCTCAAGCCCTTCATAACTCTTCCACTTCCAAAATCACGTCACTACAGGTATCTCTCTCCCCCTCTCTCTCCTTTTAATCATTTTTTTCATTCCCCTTCCTCACTTACTCACTAATTATGTTTGTATTTCAGCTGAAGTGAATGAAATGTTCCACCATGGATGAGCAGGTGGTTGAGGTGAGGAGGTCTAGTCGTGTTCCCAACATGTCCCTTCTTGTCTATGACGAAGTGAGCTATCTTCTTCATCATTCCTCTCTTTTTTTATCATTTAATTGCAACACTAATTACAGACCACAAAAACTTTGCAATAGCCACAAACATTAGATGCTTCTCCTTTGGCATCTACTGGTTGTCCTTTAGCATTTACTGCTTGTCCTTCAACATCAATTGCTCCAATGAATTCACAATCATCTAATCTAACCAATTCACAGGCTGCACATGGGGAAAGTTCATCTATAGTTACACGTCATCCTAGACGTAAATCAAGCCATTATTGGTGGGTAGATGTCATAGGCATGTACATATGTAAATTGACATAGGTTTTTATCATTTATTGTATAATTTGGCTAATTAACCCAATTAATATTTGTTCTAGATGAAAATAAAGTAATTACAAAGCGTTAGATGACGATCAAAGATATAAATAACATTGGTGATAACCTATGCATAATAGTGGACTTTGATGAATTTGGTTTGCCAATAGGAGAAGCTGTTGGCCTTCTTGCTGGATTCTATGGGCAAATGGCTAAGGATTGCCTTCTTTTTCCCATTAGTTTCGAAAGCTGGTAAAAAATGCCAGGAAGTTTTTTTCAGAATCGGTGGAATGCTTTCTTTGCTATAAGACAATTTATAGTCTCTAATTTATTTCCTTTTTAGACGTTACATGCGTAAAGCATAATAAACTTTCATTCCCTTCTTTTTTTATTATACATATGAAGCCTAACTTTGTCTTCAAGGCGAGTGATGAGAAAGTAAAGCATTATCTAATACAATCTATGAGCAAAAAGTGGAAGGAACATAGGCTGAAATTATGGAATAAGTTTTATGATCCAAGATTGAGTAGAAATGAGAACATCAGAAATGTGCCAGAAGGTATCAATGAGGAACAATGGGCTTTATTTGTAGATTATCGCTTGAAGCCTTCCACTAAGGTACTTGCTTTATTATTAATTGTAAATTAATTGTTATTAAATTGTTGAACCTTATATACTTTGATTTGTAGGAGCTTTGCAAGAGAAATCAAGTGTTTCGCAGTAAACAAACCATTCCACATACTACTGGTGCGAAAAGCTTGGCACGAAGAAGAGTTGAATTGGTAGTTAAATGATTTTATCCCTAAGTTATAATTTGCATATTGTGTACCGTTATTGAATCATTAATTTTTACTTTACATTAAAAATTATTAGATGGATGAGACTGGAAGAGAGGTTGGTCATGGTGAACTGTGGAAGTTGACCTACAAAAAAAAAAGGATGGAAACTACATAAATGAGGAAGCAAGAGAGATAGCGGTAAATATAATCATTATTCTCTTAGTAGTTGGTTTGCACAAATACTTTAATGACATGAATTACCAGCTGATCCTTTGAAGAAATGATAGTGTTTATGACTATTTTATAGCTGATCCTTTGGTTCTTGCGTTAAAGCATACGGAGTGCCTGAATTTCTAAGCCATTATTGTCCCTTTTATTTTAATTTTTATGGAAACTCATTCTTTGTTGTATATAAACTCACTGGTGATTGTTAACTGAACATTGCATAAATATGTCTATGGTTTTCTTTTGTGCATTATTTTGGATTGAACTTATCCTAGTATCTCTTTCCATGCTTTCTAATGCTGCTATATTTTCCTACTGCTACGTTTATGAGACAAATCAATGCAATAAACTTTTGATGGGCTTGGTTCTCCATAGATTTGTTTGTTAATTTCTACTTTTATTTCCACATCTGCTTCTAAGCTAGTATAAGCAGTTGTGAGTAAAGCAGATGCTTTAAGATATGGTGGAAGCTCTTGGCATTAGACAACGGAGCTTGGGTTTAAGAGCATCAGCAGTTTTTACCCCTTTTTATGGTCTAGTTTATATATATTGTCATATATAGTTGGACATTAAATGCATTAATGTGTGTACTAAAAAACACTAAACTCTCATCATAAACACACACATTCTCAACCTCAACCAGAATCATAATTTCTCATTCCTTTTTATTTGGAATGATTTATGATTAAGCTTGAAATTTCAAATAATATTAAATACTGAATTTTGGTGCAACTAAAGGTTTTAATATAACTGGTGCTTATCATTAGTACTATCAATTCAACCCAATTTTGCAGGCTGGTCCCCGACCCCCACATTTCAAGCTCCTTCACCATTTTATCCTCGTAGTCAAAACCCACATCCACCCCATTTATCTTGCAACAAACTGGCTCCTTTGGTGCGAACACCCTTATCTTCCCATAACCCCTCACCACAATTTTGACCCTGTAGCTTGCATGCTCATCAAACACAAGGGACCGAATAGCACCACCAGAGTTAAGCATGTTTACTAAGCTAATTGGAGCAAATTGAATTAGCCTCTTGGATAACACCCTCACTGGGGACACTGTCATTAGCTCGAAACTGAAGGGTTCAAGTGATACTTCCAACTTGTCAGAGGGCTTCATAAGCTTCAGCTTATATTCAAGTTGTTATTTGGGTTGCAGCTTCTTTCATCTTCATCCATGTTGTCTTCATGCTCTTTTATTTTTCATTTTTTGGGTTTTGATGTCTGGAATATATTCATATTGTTATTTTCTGGCTCTCATATCTCATCTTTGTTTGGTATGAATAAGTTTTACTTATAAATTAACATGGCTCATCTATGTATGGTATGAATAAGTTTTTTGCTATTCTCAAACTATAGACTGTGAGATGGCCCATCCACTTAGTTATACCTGAAGGATTTTGTCTGCTTTTTGTCTTACATGACCTATGATTTTGTGTATATGCCTAAAGGATATTTTAGTTATATCTTTTGTGAATTTGATGATGATTTTGTGCTATTCTTCATTTTCTATTAATCATGTAGGAGAAAATTGATGATCATATGAGTCAAGACTTGGAAAATAGATGTGCAATTTCTCGAATTGATACAGTTGGTGAGGTTTTTGGAAAAGAACATCCTGGGCGAGGTCGAGGATTAGGCATGGGAGTGCTTCCTACTGTGGCCTTCAAGCGTACCACAACTTGTATTGGCGGTATGACTATGGGTTCATGTAGTGCTAGTACATCCTCTCAACTCTCTCAAGCAGTACAACAAAAGTTGGATATAATGGAATCACAAATTCAGGCATTATGTGCCTATATAGCTATGAAGGAAGGAGGACAGATGCCACATGAGTTAGCAACATTAATCCCTAATCTTACTTCATGGGTATATAAACTATTGTAGTATTTTATATGAATCATGCTTTCTTTGTTATCAATTTACTTGTACTTACTTTATCCTAGCAAAATTTGTTTCTTGAAAATTTTTCATTTATTAATTTAGCCTCATATTAGTTTATGTATCTTTCTTGCAGGCACTTGATGGGGGAAGTGGGCATGAATCACCCAATGATATAAGAAGATCATCAGATGGAAGCAATAATAATCCAGCAACTAATTACTCATGTCCACGTACATGATCCTTTTATTAATTGCCGTTGTGACTGGTGTATTACTTGGAATTGCTTTGTTTTGGTGTAGTACTTGGAATTGCTTTGTTTTGGTGTAGAACTTGGAATTACTTTCTTTTGGTGTACTACTAGGAATTATTTTCCTTTTAGACTTATAAGTACTTATGTCTCTACTGTAGTATTTATTCTATACTCAAGTAATGCATCTTTCTATTAGATATCATTATTATCATGCTTCTAACATATGCATTTTTATTTTTATGTCAGATTTACAATTACAAAAATAATAGCTATCAGGGTATCAAATTGGATTGAAAATGATATAAATTTGACAAAAATTTTAACTTATGGCGGTACTAATATTGAAATTAGAACTGTTAATTTTTTGAGAAAAATGGCCATTACAACTATTGCTATTTATTAAGATCATAGGTAAAGAGAAAAACGGTGATTAAACTAGTCATAATTCACATCATAAAAAAGTGGCAGTTGAAAACCACTGCAATTTGCCAAGATGTGCCAAAATTTATAGGGAGAAAAATGGTAGTTGAAAGCCGCCTCAATTCACCAAGAGGGTGCAATAAAACGACGGTTCAAACCGCTGTAATTCACGGGAAAAAAGTGGCGGTTCAAAACTGCCATATTTCACTAGATATAAAGGCGCTGCTGTGAAGGGAATGACGGTGAGTAACGGCGGTCCATAACCGCCGCAATTCTTTGGAAAAAGTGGCGGTTTGAAACCGCCCTAATTGACTAAGTACAGTTCTAGTCTTGCAAGGAAAGAGGGGCAGTGAAAAATGGCGGTTGTAAAACCATCGTAATTTACGCTAAAACAAATGGTGGTTGCTGGCGTTCATTGCGACGGCTTTTCTCTAATCGCCATAATTTACCGAATGGCATTGGCAATTATGGCGGCGCAAGGAACCACCATTGCTGTAAATAACGGCGGTTAAAATCGCTCTAAATCCCCCAAAAAACCGCCGCAATTCACTGGTTTTTTTGTAATGGCATCATAAATAAACAATGATTGAAGCTGTGAAGACTCTTTATTCACCAAGGAATTGATATCATGATTCAGAAAGCTCTCATATCAATAGTGAAATCTACATCACACGGGAAGAGGGAAAATTTGAAATTCAAAATTCGAATTTGCTTATAGAAAAGTCAACTCCAGATGTCAGAACCGGTAAATAATCTCTTTTGCCTTCAAAAGTCAACTGTCCAAATGTTCTGGAAGAAAAATGTTCAAAAACCATTAGATCAGAAAGTATAAAGAAGTTTCTGATGAACATAAAAAAATCTCCCTATTTTACAACGGCTTCTGCAAAGTATCTGACAAGAAGACAAACTACTTTCTAGATTATCTTTCCAAGACACAAATAGACGATCAACACGTGCCCTTAGAATATCTGACTAAAGGAAATGGTCTTAAGGAAGACCTCTATAAATAGAGATGCATTGCTCTTCAAAGAAAAAAGGACTAACACTGAACAAATTAAAAGAGCAAAAACACTGTCAAGTTTTCTCTTCATCTTTTATAAAAGAGTTTTTTCACTATTTGTAAATCTTTTTCTTATACAAAATCTTCTTTCTACACTTCATTGATCATATGTTTTTCTAAGGAAGAATTTTTTGAAAGAAGTCATTCAAGATTTTCAAGATCTTTTCATTGTATATTTAAAGAAATCTTGAGTGTAGGTTAGTTTGAGTGGCAACCCAAACTCATAACCTTTGTAACCTTGACTAGTAGAGATTAGTGTGAGATAGCTTGACGATGCTTGTTAAATACTACTTGCAATGTGATAATAATTGAGTTTTACTAGTCATGGGTTTAGCTTGGAAAGGCTAGGTCAAGACTACTCGGTTTAGCTTGATAAGGTTGGTAAAGTAGTACTTGATGTGTGATAATAAGGGTGTCTATAGGTCACTAAACATAGCTTGAGAAGGCTACTGAAAACGCTATCTTTTTTTCTTTTTCTGGTTGGAGGAAAAGGTAGTGAAACTCAACAGTGGTTGAAAACTGGATGTAGGCAGGTTGGGCGAACCAGTATAAATCTCCTTGTGTTCATTTTTCTCACTCTTTTATCTGCTTTTTATTTCTGTATCTATTTTCCTATTTTTAGTTTCCTCCTTAAAGATTTTTTTTTCACATCTTTCCTATTTAATTAAGTTCAGAAAGTTTACTGTCTAAAGGTGCTCAACATTTTTTTCTGCTGCGTTGCAGGTTCATCTTGATATCTTTTTCGATATAGTTTTTTAGATCGTCAATGAAGAAAGAAAAAGTAAAAACACAATTCAACCCTCCTTTCTCGTGTGTTTTTCTACTTACAAATGGCATATGAGCTTGGCCTCTAAGGGATTGAGCATTCTAACAACTGCAGAGGTAAAGATCCAAGGAACACGTGGCCCAAAACAACATTCATATGGCTGAGGTCACTCTATCAATAGACCACCATTCTTTGATCATGGAGATTAGGTTTATTGGAGAGATAGAATAAAGTTATTCATAAAATACACAAGTCTTGACTTGTGGAAAATCATACAAGAAGGAGACTATATTCCAAGGGAGTAAACTCTAGGAACTGATGATATACCCTCTGTATCTAGAGATATCTCGAGAAGTAGGTGGATAGATCAGCAGAAAACCAGAGTTTAACTGAACTCAAAAGCTAAATACATACTTATATGTAATTAAGCAAGGCTGAATATGACAAAATCATTCCTTGTGACACAACTAAAGAAATGTGGGATAGACTTCACATGCTATATGAAGGAACTGATCAAGTGAAGGAAACAAAGATCAGCATGCTGGTTTATCAATATAAACTGTTCAAAATGACTGACCAAGAAAATATTGATGAAATGACTGCTAGGTTTATACACATTATAAACCAACTTAAGGGCCTTGGTAAAAGATATTCTAACTCAGAAATGGTTAGAAAGATCTTGAGAAGTCTTCCTGTAAAATGGCTGCCCAAAGTCACAACCATTTATGATGTAAAAGACCTTCAAACCCTTGGCTTGGAGGCACTCATTGGGTCTTTTAAGACTCATGAAGTGGTGCTTTCTGAAATACATGGCGAATCTAGTAAGAAGAGCAAGTCGATAGCTCTAAGGATGTCTCATCAAAAAACATATAAAGTTAAGGCAATGAAAGTTGCTGAAGCCCCATATAAGGAGGATGAGACTGATAAAGAGACAGATGGTGAAGATGGGAATGAACTTTCCATGTTAGTTAGAAAAATGTCCAAACTCTAGAAAGGAAAGGCGAAGAAAAGAAGAGACGTCAACTTCAAAAAAGATAAAAGAGGAAGGCCAAAACCTGAAGTTATTATCTGCTATGAGTGTGGAGAAAAAGGACATTACAAAACAGAATGTCCAAAGACTAAAGGTCTTCAAAAAAGATTCACTCCCAAAAAGAAAAGCATATTGGCGACTTGGAGCGAATCAGATGAAGAGAAGGAAGAATCTGAAGATCAAGAAAAAAATGGATATTGCCAATCTATGCTTCATGGCAAGATACTCTTCTGAAAGTAATTCTGAGGTAAATAATGCTGACTCTGATCTTTCTTATGATGAACTTTTATCTCTTTATGAAGAGTTGCTTGAATTTTCTCAAACTCTTTCCTCACATTATCTCAGTCTGAAAAAGAAACATAAAATGGTTAGATTAGAAGCTGGGAATCTAAGGTTGAAGAAGGAAGTTGTGAAAGAAGAAAACAAAGTTTTAAATATAAAACTCATAGCCTTACAATCTGAAGTTGAAAATACAAATGAAAACACTCAGAAAGTCATCTCTGAGCTTGAAAGAACTTCAAAGCTTCCCAAAACTGACCTTGAAAAGATGGTGAATAGATCAAAGAATCTTGATCTAATGCTTGGTGGTCAAAGACCATGTTTTCAAAAGGTTGGACTAGGATATGTAGAAAAGCTTGATAAAAAAGGAAAATCAATGTTTCTTAATAAAGGTAAAAGAAAACCTCCTTGCACTATTTGTTTTAAGAAGGGACATCCAACTAACAAATGCTTCATGAAAAGGAAGTCTATCAAACGGGCTGGACAACTGTCTTCACAAACTAACCTAAGAGGACCCAAGATGATATGGGTACCTAAAATAAAAAATGTGTTTGTCGTAGATATGCCTAAGGATGCACATGGAACCTGAAAACAAATGGTACATGGATAGTGGCTGTTTGAGACACATGTCCAGATTAAGAAGATGGTTTAGAAATCTGCGACCAAAAAAATTAGGATCTGTAAGATTTGCAGATAGAGGTAAAGCTAAGGTCACAAGCATAGGAGATGTTGGTAAGGATGTTTCTTACTAAATTTCAGATGTCTTATTAATTAATGGTCTGGCTCACAACCTTTTAAGTATTAGCCAGTTTTGTGACCAAGATTTTATTGTCATTTTTAATGCTCATTCTTGCAAAGTAGTAAGTCCCACTTCTAATAAAGTAATTCTTTCTGGAAAGAAGCATGATAATACTTTTATATTATCTTTGGATGATATAGAGATCAAAATGTAAAATGTCTCGTATCTTTCACAGATGATAAGTGGTTATGGCATGAGAAGCTTGGGCATGCTCATATGAAGCTCATTTTTGAGCTCTCTCAGAAAGAACTCATTAAAGGTCTATCAAAGATCACATTTGATAAGGATTCAACTTGTGATTTTTTTGAAAAAGGTAAGCAAACCAAAGCTTTTTTCCATAACAAACATGTGATTTCAGCTACTAAACCGCTTAAGCTTTTACATATGAATCTCTTTGGTCCTACCAAGACTGCTAGTCTAGCTTGAAAGAGATACTGCCTTGTTATAGTGGATGATTACTCCAGATTTACATGGGTTATCTTTTTAGCTTCTAAGGATGAGGTCTTTAAGAGATTCAAAGTTTTTGCAAAACGAGTCTGTATTGAAAAGAATTCTCAAATCAACATTATTAGATCTGATCATGGTGGAGAATTTGAGTATCGTGTTTTTAATGAGTTTTGTGGAAAACATGGCATCCTTTATGAGTTTTTTGTGCCTAGAACTCCCTAACAAAATGGGGTAGCTGAAAGGAAAAACAAAAGCTTGCAAGAAATAGCCAAAACTATACTTTTGGAAAGTGGTTTGTCAAAAGGTTTCTGGGCAAAGGCTGTAAATACCTCGTGCTATATGCAAAACAGAATCTTTCTTAGGCCAATTCTCAAGAAAACTTCTTATGAGCTATGGAAGGGGAAAAAACCCAACATATCATATTTTCATATCTTTGGCTTACCTTGTTTTATTATTAATACCAAGGACAAACTTACCAAGTTTGATCCAAAGTCTAATGATGGTATCTTCCTAGGTTACTTGTAACGCCCCAATTTTTACTGTAATTTTTACTGTCATTAGAAATTACTCAATTACTGAATTACCGTAGGTAATTATTACATAAGATTTGAGGCCGAACAATCCTCAATAAAGGAATATAACATTAGAAGAGAGGTTAGGAACGATTCATGCGAGAGTCGCAAATCCGAATTTCATGACGTATAAAATGACCAAAATGTCCCTGAAGTTATTTTACTCAGAAAATGAGGATTGTGGGCCCCACATATTCTCAAGGGGATGTTTTGAGAATAATAAGGGATTGTTTGTGTTATGTGTGTTAATAGAGCAGAAGAATCTCAATTTTGAGTTCCGACAAGACGAAAAAGACCAAAACGCCTTGCATTGTTTTAACTCCGATGTGTGTGCCGACTGAGCCCGAACCTCACTAAAATGTTTTAAAATGTGTTTTTAAGCCATGATTAACCATTGGTTAAGCTCGGGTGGCCTTGGGCGATTTTTAAGTGAAAGTACGATTTTGCCCCGTTTTTGGCGAGTTTGCGAAATTCGGGATTTTCGATTCATATACCGAAACCTAAGCAATATTAGGCTCAAATTAAAGCTTATTAAATTCTAAATATTAATCTAGATTCAAAATTATGTATTTAGATTGATTAGAACCCAAAATTGCTCAAAAACACCCAAATTGCTTACTAATTCACTTAAGCCCTTAACCGTAAATTCTCTAAATTACATGAATACCTTGCCTACACCTAAATAATGCATGGAACACACAAATTTCACTTCTTTGGGCTGTAATGCACGAAATTATTGATGCCATTATGCAGCTGAATTATTTCCAAAAGTTGCACTAAAACAAAATGCCAAAATGTCACCATAAGAGACATAATTCCTTAATTTCATACAACTTTGTCTAAAATGATTTTTCCTCCATTATTACTCCTGAAAAATTCTGACAACTACCTCCTCATTTTGGCCAATTAGAAGCCTCAAAATCTTCTATAAATAGGCTTGCTTGAGTGGTCTTGGAATGCTTAGTTCATAACTAGTTTTTAGGAGCACCAAAAACTTTCTTTCTTCCTCCTCTTTGGCTGAATTCTTTCTTCAATTTTTCAAAGAGATTTTGTGTCATTTCACTTCAAGAAATCAAGTTCTCTTCCTCTTCTTCAACTCAGATTAGGTAGGGAGTAGTTTCTAAATTTATTTCTATGCTTTGAGGAGTTGTGTTTTTAGCTCAAAATGATGAAATTATGAACTTGCCTTAGCTTTTCATTTTGGTTTTCCTCTTCAATTTTTCTTTAACCAATTCAACCATATGGCCTAGGTGGAACTAAGATGATGGCTTGATGATGAGGACCTTGAGGGTGGGTTGTAAATCCATCACAAGTTAGGCCTCTAAAGCTTGAAAATTCCACTTGATGCAAAACCTTAAAGAATAATGCTTTATGATGCTAAAACAAAGATTTTTAGTTTAGAACTTGAAAGATGTATTTTTTTGCTTTTATGTTTTATTTCTTGTTAAGATATGTATTGGGTTGAATTTATAATTCTTTTAAAGTCTTGAAGGAGCTCTAGTAAAGAAACAAAATGAATTTGCATCCATGATTAAGTTTATGCTTTGCATAACCATGTTTACCTTCTATGTCATCACTAAATTTTCAAGAATGAATAAATGAACTTGCATTTCTCATGTTTAAATTCCAAGCTTGTATTTCATGTTTATGTTTCAAGTCATCACTTAATCTTTCAAGATAATTAAGGGGTTGCATCTCATATTTAATTTATGCTCTCACTATATTTTATAATGGCTAAAAGAATCAACGCATGACATGTTTATTTTATGCCATCACCTAAAGATCCTAGAGCTTAAAGACTTGCCCATGTATCACAAGCAAAGAAATATGATTATTGGAGTTAAAGAATTTATTCTTTAAAAAGTCTTGAGATTGGAGCTTAAAAAGATGTAATAATAATTCTCTTCTCCCTCTCTGGTCTGTGCGGACTACACGCTCCGGTTTCTTAATATTCTCTTCTCCTCTCTCGTCCTGTGCGGACTACCGCTCCGGTTTCTTAATATTCTCTTCTCCTCTCTTTGGTCTGTGCGGATTACCGCGCTCCAGTTTCTTGTATCATGTTTATATTTCAAGTTCTTGCATCATGTTTAATTTTCAAGTCATCACCTTAAATCTTAAAGATAAAGAAATGGAATTGCATATCATGTTTATAATTCCAAGCTATCACCTTATAAAGATAAGATTAAAATAAGGTTGCATAGCATGTTTATAATTCTAAGATGTCACCTAAATCTCTAAAGCTCAAGACTTACTCCTTTTATCTTAAGTGAGAATTTTAATTGTGAAGATCCTCCCAAATTTGACAAAAGAACTAGTTTCTAAATGAGTTTTAAGGCTTTGCAAGGATTTTACGGGGAACTAGTATTTTATATGCACTTAAAATATGATTCTATGTAATTGCATGAGGTTCATGATTCGCCACTGATCTGAGTTTAGTATCAATGTGTGATAATGATTTGATATGATTGAAGTTGTGATAATTATGGTTTATTGTTAAGAGAATGATTCATAATTGGTTTAGTAACTAATTAGTTCTATAATTGATAATTCTATGTAAGGATTGGATGCTTATTAAGTACTTGATATCATTGAATGATTTGCCGATTTGCATGTTATAGTTGCTGTTGCAAATAATAAGAATGCTTATACATGAAATGTTCTTATGTAAAATTCACCTTTGTTGCTAGAAGAAAGTGTATCATTGTAAAAGTGTAATTTGGAAAGGTTACGCTAAGGAAAGACTTGGTATTTAAGCGTGTCCATTGTGACCCACCTCTCTTTCTGGGAATCTCCCATATGCATGATTACGATTGATATATATTATTCTAGCTTAAGACTATAAATGAGAAAATGTTATGATGTTTATGAATTGTATTATGATATAACATGCAAAGATTTAATGGTGACTTAAACTTATAAGAAAATGATCCTTTGGAACCATCAGACTATAGGTGGTGAAAAGGTGATTTTAGCCCCCTAACCCGTTCTCTCAAAGGGTAGAGTCGGGACTTTAGCTTATCAAAAGGGATAAGTATATGCTAGTGACGACTAGTAAAGTATGAGCTCATAACCTAAATTACTCCCAAAAGGGTGGAGTATAGGGTGGCCCAAGGAAAATAATGATGATGATAAGATTTTAAGTCACCTAAGGCACTAAAGAAATGAAATATGTGCACTGTGTCCATGTGTAGCTAATATTATATGACGTTCTTTTATGCATGTTATTTTGATAATGATGATGAGGAATATGATGTAATGATAAAGGAAAAGTTCATTGTAAATATGACATGTTAAGAATAAGATGCATTATAAGACGCATGATTAAAAAATTGACGAACCTCGGTTAAGTATTTGTCCGAACTTAAAATGAATCTTTGCATGCTCACTATTTTAGAATAATCCCGAGGTTGCTGGGGACTTTGATGATGACACTGTAGAAGGAGGTACCTTACTGAGAATTCTTTAGCAAGATTCTCACTCCCTTTTTCTTTATTTCCGTCATTGTCTCCAGATTCAAATGGCGACATTCGTCCTGTTCGTTGATACCCCTACTTGGGAATTCCACTATGATCCGGTGCATCGCTCGTATCATTTTGAAGCGAGGTCTTGTGATTCGTGTTTTTATTTACATAGGTCGTCCATTTGCACATCCTGTCCCTAGTTATCGATTTTCTCCTACTTCTCCCTATGGCGATGAAATGGTTTTCGAACATGCACGTCCACTTGATGAAAGGATGTTACGTTCTTATCCCGCTTCATCTGCATCCATGGATTTCCGAGTATGTTCCCGAGACGAGATATTCAAACTGATCCTTCAGAGGACACTCCTACTCATGTATATTCTGAGAGCTCGCTCCTACTCCCACGTGTAAGAGAGGGTAGTGAGGAAACAGTTGTTCAGCCGAGGTTAGCGAGAAGGCCGTCCATGCGACCCCAGCCTGGTGCATCTCGTGTGTCCCTCCCGAGGGAGCTCATCGATGGATCGGATTTATTCCCCATTTTCGTGACAAGTGGCCATAGAACGTTCTTAGTAGACTTATGTGTGATCATGCACCCTAGTTTTACGATAACCTTCCCGGCTTATGGAGTTATCTAGTTTAGGGCCATGAATTTCCTTAAGTATATTTTCTTTTATGGGTTTGCATAAGATAATGATGTATGAACATAACCCACCCTTTGAGTGAGGTTATTGTATGTAAATATATGCTATAATGTGCTTATGGATGTTATATGATGGAGCCTAAGTGATATGATGTGATATATTCTTAAACGTCTTATTATACTCCGCTTACTCGTTCACGTTGTACTCGGCTCACGTTTTCAATTATGTGTTTAAAAAAAAAAGGCTCGTAATTTCACTAAGTATTTTCAAATTATGAAGAAAGAACCAAAGCAAGGAGTAAAGTCTAGTCATTAATCAGATTCAACCTAGGTGTATCCGGGTTAATTACTAAGTGTTACATTTTGGTATCGTGGCGATTCGATTCTCATGGAGCCTGAGGATTGGACTAGCTATGCTTCTAAAGCATAATACGTTAGTGACGTCATGTGTAGATGTTTATCATTAGGATGAGCTTGGCGAGTAGAAATACATGACTACTGTATGTTGAAAGTGCCATGGTAACTTGCTCACTTTGCATGGAATATTGGGCCTGATCACCTCAGTGTTGCTGTTTTGTGTGTATAGGGACCAATGGCACGTCGACAACAGACTAGGAGCGCAGCACAAAATAATCACGACAACGAGACAGCCGAAGCACTCCGCGACGGAGCAAGGACCATGAGAATGATGATCGAGCGAATGGATCAGATCGTCAAGCCAATATGAATCGGCGACATGAGATTCTGAACATGCCTGCTTTGGGAGTTTCGTAAGGCAAACCCACCGGTTTACAAGGGGACACTGAATCCAAATATTGCAGATGAATGGATTCGGAATATTGAGAAGGTCTTTGCTGTAGTCCCATGCTCGGAGGAGCAAAAGGTCACCTTCGCTACTCATATGCTTGAGGGTGATGCCGCTTACGGTGGACAGGTGTTCGAAGACTCCTGGACACGACCGATGTGGACATTGATTGGGAACTATTCAAGGTCCATTTTTATGATAAGTACTTTGCAGAGTCGATTAGAAATGCCAAGGACATTGAATTCATGCAACTTGTCCAGGGAATATGAATGTGGCCCGATACATCGCGGATTTGAAGAACTCATTAAGTTCTCAAGAATGTACCAAGGAAATCTGATGAAGTACTGGAAATGCATTAAATACGAGTCAGGGTTGAAGGCGGAACTTAATGTGGCAGTTGCACATTTGGAGATTAGGATTTCTCTACCCTAGTTAACAAATGTCGGATTATTGAAGAAGGTCGAGAAAACTAAACACCCCAAAGTCGGATAATATTACCAAAAAAGTTGACACCTCAAGGTCGCTAGTTCAAGAGGCGAATCGACCTCCATTTCCCCTCAATCAAGACCACAAGGGACACAAAGAAATTTTCAACAAGGAAGGCCAAACAACAACAATCGCTATAATAACAACCGCTACAACAATAACCCCAAAGAACAATCACAACAACAACAATAACAACAATAAAGGAAAGCACCACAAAGAGGTCGGCGGTACCTCCACGGACTGCGCCATCCATGGAATGTCCCAAGTGCGGCAAGAATCATGGGAGCATGCCATGTCGAGCCGGAACAATCGTGTGCTATCGGTGTGGAAAACCAGGTCATTACTCCGAGAATGCGAAAGGAACCCGCCAACCCCCAATCCCAAGCCACAATACCAGGGAAGGGTATTTCTTTGTTAATCTTTGAAGAAACAACGAAGTCACGAAATCTCGTGGAAGGTAAGGGTAATATGCATGGTAAAGACTTAATTGTACTATATGATTCTGGCTTCTCATTCTTTTATCTCCCATTCATGTGTTAAAAGCCTTAATTTACCTATGGTGAGCTTCCTTTTGACCTTATTGTTTCTACCCATTGGAAAACCCGTTAGGACTTGTAAATGTTGTTTAGATTGTAGTTTTATTATAGATAATAGATCCTTTGTTTTAGATCTTATTTGCTTACCCATGCGAGGTTTAGATGTGATTCTTGGCATGGATTGGCTTGAGGCCAACCGTGTACTGTTAAACTGTTATGAGAAAACCATCACTTTTCTTCCTATTCCTATTGAACCTAAGAAACCCATAAGTCTTTACATAACTGCTGTGGAAATGGACTGTGGTAAGGGTGAGAGTAAAGGTTACATTTTCTTAGCCGCTAGTGATGTAGACTTTGAGCAAAGTATCGATGAGATACCAATAGTAAGAAATTATCCCGAAGTATTTCCAGATGAGATACCAGAGTTTCCCCCCAAGAGAGAGATAGAATTTTCCATAGAGTTGCTTCTGGGTGCGGGACCTATATCCATAGCCCCATACAGGATGTCCCCATTAGAATTGACCGAGTTAAAAACTCAATTGGAAGATTTATTGGAGAAAAAGTTTGTTAGGCCTAGTGCATCACCTTGGGGAGCCCCTGTGTTGTTTGTAAAGAAAAAGGATGGGAGTATGAGGATGTGTGTAGATTATAGGGAGTTGAATAAAGTAATGGTGAAAAACAAGTATCCTCTGCCTAGGATCGATGATTTGATGGACCAGCTGAAAGGTGCGGTAGTGTTTTCTAAGATAGATTTGAGGTCAGGCTACCATCAAATTAGAGTGAGAGATGAAGACATACCTAAAACGGCCTTTCGCACTCGATCACGGCCATTTTGAGTTTGCGGTGATGTCCTTTGGGTTAACTAATGCTCCAGCTATTTTTATGGATTACATGAATAGGATCTTTCGACCCTATTTAGATCAGTTTGTAGTTGTCTTTATAGATGACATTCTCATATATTCTAAGACCCATGAAGAGCATGAATGCCACCTAACCATAGTACTAGAGATCTTGAAGGAAAAGAAACTATATGCCAAGATTTCCAAGTGTGAGTTTTGGTTGGATAAGGTGCAATTTTTAGGGCATGTAGTATCTAAGAAAGGAATTGCTGTAGATCCTAGTAAGGTAGAAGCGGTAGTAAACTGGGAAAGACCAACCACGATAACTGAAGTAAGGAGCTTTTGGGTTTAGCGGTTATTACCGTCGATTTATCAAGGGATTTTCCCAGATTTCCTACCTTTGACCAAGTCGACTAGGAAGAACACCCTTTTTCATGGACCGGAGTGTGAAAAGAGCTTTCAAGAGCTAAAACACAAGCTACGCTCGACCCGTGTTTTAGTGTTACCCGACCCCAATGTGCCTTCGGAGGTCTATTGTGATGCTTCAAAAAGGGTTTAGGTTGTGTATTGATGCTAGGTAGGCAAGTGGTGGCCTTTGCATCAATACAACTCACGCCACCTGAGGCAAACTAACCTACCGATGTCCTTGAGTTAGTCTGCCGTCGTGTTTGCTCTAAAGATTTGGAGACACCATTTATATGGAGTTAAGTTTGAGGTGTTTTCCGATCACAAGAGTTTGAAATATCTCTTTGATCAAAAAGAGCTAAACATGAGGCAAAGCGATGGATGGAGTTCTTGAAAGATTATGATTTTGGATTGAACTACCATCCTGGTAAAGCTAATGTAGTAGCGGATGCTTTGAGTAGGAAGTCCTTACAAGTGTCCCGTTTGATGGTGAAGGAGGTTGAATTGATTGAGCAATTTAGGGACTTAAACCTAGGAATGACTTTGACCACTAAGGGCATCGAGCTTGTCATCTTAGAGTGACAAGTGAGTTCAAAGAAAGGATTGTTCAAGCTCAAGGGGACGATCTTTGAGTTTCAAGAGACTTTAGGGGCGTTGAAGGCAGAAAGTTGATAGGTTTTACCCAAGGAATGCACGATTTGTGGAGGTTTAAAGGTCGAATATGTGTATCTGCTAGTGGTGGCCTCCGAAAGGATATTTTGGAGGAAGCCCATAAGAGCCATTTTACCCTTCATCCTGGTGCCACCAAGATGTATCAAGATTTGAAGAAGATGTTACGGTGGCCTGGAATGAAGAAAGATGTGTGCACATGGGTGAGTAAGTGCTTGGTGTGTCAAAAGGTGAAGATTGAACACCAAAACCCTCTGGAATGCTGCAACCTCTGTCGATCCCTGAGTGGAAGTGGGATAGTATCTCCATGGATTTTGTGACTGGATTACCAAGGACCCAAAGGAATCATGATACCATATGGGTAATCGTGGATCGAATGACAAAGTCGACCCACTTTTTACCTATTAAGGTGACTTATTCCTTGGATAGGTTAGCACAATTATATATTCAGAGATAGTGAGGTTACATGGGGTGCCGTCGGCGATAATCTCGGACCGAGATCCGCGATTTACGTCAGCGATTTTGGGGAGCCTTTCAAAAGGCATTTGGTTCAAAGTCGTGTCTAAGCACGGCCTATCACCCCCAAACAGACGATCAATCTGAAAGAACTATCCAAACCTTGGAGGATATGTTAAGGGCATGTGTTATAGATCAAAGGGAAGTTGGGATAAGTACACGCCACTTATTGAATTTGCATATAACAATGATTATCATGCAAGTATCGATATGGCACCGTATGAGGCCCTCTATGGACGGAAATGTCAATCTCCCTTATGTTGGTATGAACCCTGAGAGCAAAGTTTACTTGGACTGATATTGTGAGGAAACAACGGAACAAATCAAAAGATTAGGGATAAGATTCTTAGTGCTCAAAGTCGAGAGAAAAACTATGCGGACAAGCGGCGAAAACCGCTAGATTTTCAAGAAGGGGACCACGTGTTCCTAAGGATCACCCCCACCAGGCATAGGCCGAGCAATAAAAGTAAAGAAATTGAGCCCAGATTTCTTGGTCCGTTTGAAATCCTTACCAAAGTAGGACTGTAGCCTCACCGTATAGCCCTACCCCGAGTCTATCCAACCTTCATGATGTTTTCCATGTCTCTCGCTTAAGAAAGTATCAATCGACCCGAGTCATGTACTAGAGCGAACATGTACAATTAAGAGATAACCCGACATTTAACTTACTACCCACGAGAATCCTCGACCGGGGAGTTAAGCGGTTAAGGAACAAGGCTGTACCGCTGGTCAAAGTAGCATGGGGACAGGTGAAACCGAAGAACTTACATGGGGCTGGAATCAAACATGAAAGCACAATACCCGAGTTGTTCTCAGTAACGAATTCCAGGCGAAATTCTTTTTAAGGAGGGAGTAATGTAACGCCCAATTTTCTTGTAATTTTCTGTCATTAGAAATTACTCAATTCTTTGAATTACCGTAGGTAATTATTACATAAGATTTGAGGCCGAACAATCCTCAATAAAGGAATATAACATTAGAAGAGAGGTTAGGAACGATTCATGCGAGAGTCGCAAATCCCGAATTTCATGCGTATAAAATGACCAAAATGTCCCTGAAGTTATTTTACTCGAGAAAATGAGGATTGTGGGCCCACATATTCTCAAGGGATGTTTTGAGAATAATAAGGGATTGTTTGTGTTATGTGTGTTAATAGAGCAGAAGAATCTCAATTTTGAGTTCCGACGACGAAAGACCAAAACGCCCTTGTTGCTTTAACTCCGATGTGTGTGCCGAGTGAGCGCGAACCTCACTAAAATGTTTTAAAATGTGTTTTTAAGCCATGATTAACCATTGGTTAAGCTCGGGTGGGCTTGTGCGGTTTTTAAGTGAAAGTACGATTTTGCCCGTTTTTGGGCGCTTTGCGAATTTCGGGATTTTCGATTCATATACGAAACCTAAGCAATATTAGGCTCAAATTAAAGCTTATTAAATTCTAAATATTAATCTAGATTCAAAATTATGTATTTAGATTGATTAGAACCCAAAATTGCTCAAAAACACCCAAATTGCTTACTAATTCACTTAAGCCCTTAACCGTAAATTCTCTAAATTACATGAATACCTTGCCTACACCTAAATAATGCATGGAACACACAAATTTCACTTCTTTGGGCTGTAATGCACGAAATTATTGATGCCATTATGCAGCTGAATTATTTCCAAAAGTTGCACTAAAACAAAATGCCAAAATGTCACCATAAGAGACATAATTCCTTAATTTCATACAACTTTGTCTAAAATGATTTTTCCTCCATTATTACTCCTGAAAAATTCTGACAACTACCTCCTCATTTTGGCCAATTAGAAGCCTCAAAATCTTCTATAAATAGGCTTGCTTGAGTGGTCTTGGAATGCTTAGTTCATAACTAGTTTTTAGGAGCACCAAAAACTTTCTTTCTTCCTCCTCTTTGGCTGAATTCTTTCTTCAATTTTTCAAAGAGATTTTGTGTCATTTCACTTCAAGAAATCAAGTTCTCTTCCTCTTCTTCAACTCAGATTAGGTAGGGAGTAGTTTCTAAATTTATTTCTATGCTTTGAGGAGTTGTGTTTTTAGCTCAAAATGATGAAATTATGAACTTGCCTTAGCTTTTCATTTTGGTTTTCCTCTTCAATTTTTCTTTAACCAATTCAACCATATGGCCTAGGTGGAACTAAGATGATGGCTTGATGATGAGGACCTTGAGGGTGGGTTGTAAATCCATCACAAGTTAGGCCTCTAAAGCTTGAAAATTCCACTTGATGCAAAACCTTAAAGAATAATGCTTTATGATGCTAAAACAAAGATTTTTAGTTTAGAACTTGAAAGATGTATTTTTTTGCTTTTATGTTTTATTTCTTGTTAAGATATGTATTGGGTTGAATTTATAATTCTTTTAAAGTCTTGAAGGAGCTCTAGTAAAGAAACAAAATGAATTTGCATCCATGATTAAGTTTATGCTTTGCATAACCATGTTTACCTTCTATGTCATCACTAAATTTTCAAGAATGAATAAATGAACTTGCATTTCTCATGTTTAAATTCCAAGCTTGTATTTCATGTTTATGTTTCAAGTCATCACTTAATCTTTCAAGATAATTAAGGGGTTGCATCTCATATTTAATTTATGCTCTCACTATATTTTATAATGGCTAAAAGAATCAACGCATGACATGTTTATTTTATGCCATCACCTAAAGATCCTAGAGCTTAAAGACTTGCCCATGTATCACAAGCAAAGAAATATGATTATTGGAGTTAAAGAATTTATTCTTTAAAAAGTCTTGAGATTGGAGCTTAAAAGATGTAATAATAATTCTCTTCTCCCTCTATCGGGTCACTGTGGACTACCGCTCCGGTTTCTTAATATTCTCTTCTCCTCTCTTGGTCCTGTGCGGACTACCGCCGCTCAGGTTTCTTAATATTCTCTTCTCCCTCTATGGTCTGTGCGGATTACCGCTCCAGTTTCTTGTATCATGTTTATATTTCAAGTTCTTGCATCATGTTTAATTTTCAAGTCATCACCTTAAATCTTAAAGATAAAGAAATGGAATTGCATATCATGTTTATAATTCCAAGCTATCACCTTATAAAGATAAGATTAAAATAAGGTTGCATAGCATGTTTATAATTCTAAGATGTCACCTAAATCTCTAAAGCTCAAGACTTACTCCTTTTATCTTAAGTGAGAATTTTAATTGTGAAGATCCTCCCAAATTTGACAAAAGAACTAGTTTCTAAATGAGTTTTAAGGCTTTGCAAGGATTTTACTGGAACTAGTATTTTATATGCACTTAAAATATGATTCTATGTAATTGCATGAGGTTCATGATTCGCCACTGATCTGAGTTTAGTATCAATGTGTGATAATGATTTGATATGATTGAAGTTGTGATAATTATGGTTTATTGTTAAGAGAATGATTCATAATTGGTTTAGTAACTAATTAGTTCTATAATTGATAATTCTATGTAAGGATTGGATGCTTATTAAGTACTTGATATCATTGAATGATTTCACGACTTGCATGTTATAGTTCTTTGTTGCAAATAATAAGAATGCTTATACATGAAATGTTCTTATGTAAAATTCACCTTTGTTGCTAGAAGAAAGTGTATCATTGTAAAAGTGTAATTTGGAAAGGTTCTGCTAAGGAAAGACTTGGTATTTAAGCGTGTCCATTGTGACCCACCTCTCTTTCCGGGAATCTCCCATATGCATGATTACAGTTGATATATATTATTCTAGCTTAAGACTATAAATGAGAAAATGTTATGATGTTTATGAATTGTATTATGATATAACATGCAAAGATTTAATGGTGACTTAAACTTATAAGAAAATGATCCTTTGGAACCATCTGACTATAGGTGGTGAAAAGCTAATTTTAGCCCCTAACCCGTTCTCTCAAAAGGGTAGAGTCGGGACTTTAGCTTATCAAAAGGGATAAGTATATGCTAGTGACGACTAGTAAAGTATGAGCTCATAACCTAAATTACTCCCAAAAGGGTGGAGTATAGGGTGGCCCAAGGAAAATAATGATGATGATAAGATTTTAAGTCACCTAAGGCACTAAAGAAATGAAATATGTGCACTGTGTCCATGTGTAGCTAATATTATATGACGTTCTTTTATGCATGTTATTTTGATAATGATGATGAGGAATATGATGTAATGATAAAGGAAAAGTTCATTGTAAATATGACATGTTAAGAATAAGATGCATTATAAGACGATGATTAAAAATTGACGAACCTCGGTTAAGTATTTGTCCGAACTTAAAATGAATCTTTGCATGCTCACTATTTTAGAATAATCCCGAGGTTCCCGGGACTTTGATGATGACACTGTAGAAGGAGGTACCTTCGAGAATTCTTTAGCAAGATTCTCACTCCTTTTTCTTTATTTCCGTCATTGTCTCCAGATTCAAATGGCGACATTCGTCTGCTCGTTGATACCCCTACTTGGGAATTCCACTATGATCAGGTGCATCGCTCAGATCATTTTGAAGGGAGGTGCTTGTGATTCGTGTTTTTATTTACATAGGTCGTCCATTTGCACATCCTGTCCCTAGTTATCGATTTTCTCCTACTTCTCCCTATGGCGATGAAATGGTTTCGAACATGCACGCCCACTTGATGAAAGGATGTTACGTTTCTTATCCCGCTTCATCTCTGGGCCCATGGATTTCCAGAGTATGTTCCCCGAGACGAGATATTCTCAAACTGATCCTTCAGAGGACACTCCTACTCATGTATATTCTGAGAGCTCGCTCCTACTCCCACACGTGTAAGAGAGGGTAGTGAGGAAACAGTTGTTCAGCCGAGGTTAGCGAGAAGGCCGTCCATGCGACCCGGCTGGTGCATCTCGTGTGTCCTCCCGAGGAGCTCATCGATGGATCGGATTTATTCCCCCATTTTCGGGACAAAGGCCATAGAAGGTTCTTAGTAGACTTATGTGTGATCATGCACCCTAGTTTTAGGATAACCTTCCCGGCTTATGGAGTTATCTAGTTTAGGGGCATGAATTTCCTTAAGTATATTTTCTTTTATGGGTTTGCATAAGATAATGATGTATGAACATAACCCACCCTTTGAGTGAGGTTATTGTATGTAAATATATGCTATAATGTGCTTATGGATGTTATATGATGGAGCCTAAGTGATATGATGTGATATATTCTTAAACGTCTTATTATACTCCGCTTACTCGTTCACGTTGTACTCGGCTCACGTTTTCAATTATGTGTTTAAAAAAAAAAAAAGGCTCGTAATTTCACTAAGTATTTTCAAATTATGAAGAAAGAACCAAAGCAAGGAGTAAAGTCTAGTCATTAATCAGATTCAACCTAGGTGTATCTGGTTAATTACTAGGGTGTTACATTACTCTTTTGCGTCTATAGCCTACAGGGTATACAACAAGAGAACTTCTTGCATAGAAGAAACCATTTACATCAAATTTGAAGAGTTCAAAAAGGATGTTGATGATCTTGAAGATCTAGAAGAAAGCTTTGAAAAGATGAATCTAAAAGGTACTTCTGATAGCAAGATGATGAAGGACAAATCTTCAGAAAGCAAGCTCTAGAACATGAGCACTTCATATAACTTGTTCAAATCACCTAAAACATCTGAAAATGATGTTCATGATCATCAATCAGAGCAATCTGAAGATAAAGAAGAAGCTGAGATATTTCAAAGTTATAGAAACTACAAGAGAGTTTCTGATTGAAGAACAATTTCTCAAAACAAAGTTCTTGGAGATATTTCTACGGGTGTTAGAACTAGATCATCTCTTAGGAATACATCTAACTGTGAGTAATCAAAGTTAGGTGAAGGGAATGAAATAAGAACTAGATCAGTTCTAGAAGAGCAAAATTTGGAATCTTGTTGAAACAAAAGGGAAAAACCATCATCAGCACTAAATGGGTGTTCAGAAACAAGATGGATGAAATAGGGAAAGTTATCAGGAACAAAGCAAAATTGGTTGCATAAGCTTATAATCAACAAGAGGGAATTGACTATGATGAAACCTTTGCACCAGTAGCTCGGCTTGAAGCCATCAGAATGCTACTTGCTTTTGCTGCCTATAAGGGATTCACTCTCTACCAAATGGATGTTAAGTTCGTGTTTCTAAATGGTTTCCTCTCTAAGGAAGTATATGTGAAGTAGCATCCTGGTTTTGAGAGCGAAAACCTTCCTAACCATGTCTATAAGCTAACAAAGGCTCTCTATGGTCTTAAACAAGCCCCACGAGCTTGGTATGATAGACTGAGCACTTTCTTGCTTAAGAGTAAGTTCAAGAGAGGTAATATTGATACTACTTTTTTTACTCTTAATCAGGATAATAACTTTCTGATAGTTCAAATATATGTTGATGATATTATATTTGGAGCTTCTGATTTTTCTCTTTGTAAAAAGTTTTCAAAATTAATGCAAGTGAATTTGAGATGAGTATGATGGGTGAACTCAAGTTCGTTTTGGGTTACAAACAAAACAACAAAAGGAAGCCATTCTGATCCATCAAGAAAAACACACAAAAGAGCTTTTAAAAAGGTTTAATATGAATCAAGCAAAACCTATGAGCACCCCAATGCATCTATTTCAAATCATAGATGCTGATGAGAATGGTGAGAAAGTATTAGAAAGTAATTATCGAGGAATGATTGGTTCACTATTGTATCTTACAATGAGTAGACCTAACATTCAATTAAGTGTGGGAATTTATGCAAGATTTCAATCAAACCAAAAACAATCACACTTAAATACTGTCAAAAGAATCCTTTGATACTTGTCAGGTACTACTATTCTTGGCTTGTGGTATAAGAAAGGTTCTTCTTGTGATATTGTAGGAAACTATGATGCCGATTATGCTAGAGTTAGAGTTGAAAGAAAAAGCACTAGCGGTTGTTGCTGCTTCTTTAGAGAAAGCCTGATCACATGGTCATGTAAAAAACAAAATACTATAGCTTTCTCCACTACTGAAGCTGAATATGTAGCTACTGCAAACTGCTATTCTCAGATGCTATGGATAAGAAATTAGCTAAATGATTATTACTTGAGGTACTCTAAAATTCCCATCTTTTTTTATAATACTAGTGCTATAAATTTTTCAAAGAATCCCATTTAGCACTCCAGATCCAAATATATTGATATTAAACATCATTTCATTCGTGGTCATGCTCAAAAAGGCGATATTGAGTTATTGTTTGTGAATACTGAAGATCAAGTGTTGGATATATTCACAAAGCTATTAGCTAAGGATCACTTTTGTGTTTTGAAAAAGCTTTTGAACCTAATCATTTTCAAAACTGCATAGTTTTTTTTTAAAAAAAAAATCTCTGGATTCTCTTTTCTTTTCATTACTCTCAAACTGAAGCCTAAAAGAGCAAGATGTCAGTTTGCAAGACCGGGTGCATTTATTGAAGATCAGAAAGTAAATTAGACAGAAGACAGATATCTTAGGGAATAAGTGGAATGATTAGAAAGTGGGCCTTCAATCAGAAATCTTGTACTAAAAAAATGGGGTTTCAGCATATACATATGGGTAAATATTGTGTCAAAAAGGGCTAAAGTGAAGACCAAAAAGAAAGTTTTTCAGAAAATGAACTTAAGAGTCAGAAATTTTTTCTTTATGAAAATCGATGATGAGGCGGGAGAATTCCTTTCTTTTAAGCCTTTTTCTCTCCCACGTCGCCTCACCTTCTGTCAGTTATATCACATCACTTAAATAACTCACACTCCCCACACGTTATCACTTCTCTTCTAAAATACAAACCCTCAATCGTTTCAGCTTCTCACAGAAACCTTCATCTTTGTTTACTTTTTTTTTCCAAGCCTTAACCTTTGTTATTCGATCTTCCTCATCATCTGATCATGACTCAGGGAAAGCACTCTTCTGGGCGCATAACTGAGATGGGAACCCTTCAGATGTTCTCGGAACAAATACATCAGAGCTATTATGAAGAGAACTTAAGACATCCCATAGTACCAGGAAAAAGGCTAACATAGGTACTGATGGCTTAGGTTCTCATCCTTCTAGAAGTTTTCTCTTTTCAAGGATAGGAAGGGTTTCTTAACATATCTGATCGAGTCTTTTTTGGAGTGGTCACTGCCTTCTACTCTCAACTGGTTCAAGTGACTGACTCTATGCTAACCTCATATATCAGAGGAGTTGACTTAGAGCTAAGCATCATGGATCTTTCCAGCATCATTCATGCTCCTGATAAAGGACTTAGATGCTTGTCTGAGGTAGAGTGATTCACAACTCTTGGCGTTTCAGTAGAAGAGGTTTCCAGATGTCTCAATGGGGTCTCACGATATCATCCAAGCGAGATCACCACAGCTATGCAAAACATAAATGCAAGGCAAGTCTTTACAACCATTCAATTTTCCTTGCTTCCTCGTTTAGGCAGCACCCACCTCTTAGATAGGATGGATTGTATGTTAGTCTTCTATTTATTAATAGAAAGAAGAGTTAACTTGCCTAGACTTATATTTGATCATATACTGAGTGCTATCTTTTTTGAGAAAAGAAAAACTGCTGCTGTGCCTTATGGGATTCTGCTGACTAAAATCTTTGAGTACTTTCATTACCCTCTTGAAAATGAGTGGTATGAGTACATGGAAGGTACAGAGTACACTTTCAACTCTTTCAGAACCCTAAGGAGACCAATCGGTGCTACTTCCCTGGTGTTAGAAGACAAAGTTTGAGAATCAAGGATACAGTTGTTGAAAAAGTAGCTACAAAAGTTAAAGGCAGAAAGGGAAAAAGAAAATAATCATTCTTGAGGATAGTTCAGATGACAGCAAGAGGCCAGAAATTATCATCAAATATGGAGGTGCACCCTCTAGCAATAGCATGACCTCTGATTTTGAACATGATTCATCTTCTAAAATGGAAACATCCTCAAAAGTGAATCTACTACTAATGATTTTCCTTCAAGGGCTAAACAACCTCTTGTGTCAACCATTCTTGATCCTTCTACACAGGGCTTTAATCTCTCATCCAGCAGGCCTACACTAGCTAAACAACTAAGCTTCATTGAAGTCCAGCTACTGCTGCATGAACAACGCCTTATCCAAAATAGGCTGGATCTACTTGAAGCCAGCTCTCACTGGCAAGAAGCATTACTTTAGGACATGCTCCGTGAAGTATGGCGTCAAGGCTAATGATTGTGCTACTGGTTTCTAGCGCACTCCTTTTTGTTGATGACAAAAGGGGGAGAAGAATATGAAAGAAAAAAGAAAAATTTATGTGCTCACAAATACAAGGGAGATCAAACTGAGAGGGAGCTTATCTAGAGAGTCATTTTTTTAGCATGTCTTTTAAAAACACTTTTATTATCTTTTACTCCTTGTTTTTATCTCTTATATCCTTTTATTCATATTATATATCAGGTTCTTCCACACATATCTGTGCTGAGATGAATGATCTTTTATCTGTGGTTTTGTACACATTTGCTTTTCTGTTAAGTATGGTTAGTCAAAGGTGTGCTGAAAAAGATCTAATCAGAATAATACGTCACAAGTATTACTTGTTAAGTTTCATGCATGAAAAGCTTTAGAAAGTTCTCTTCTTTTGATGAAAAATCAAGCTAGTTATTTCAATCTAGGCTCAAATATGGTTAAAACACTTTTCTGATACCTTCAAAAAGTATATCAAGCCTTGACATATATGTAAGATAACAACAGCTATGATTCAAGTCACTTAAGGCCAAACTTTTTTTTAAGATTTGTATCATGCCTTAAGAAAAAGAAACTTCCTGAAAATCACTTTCAGTGATCATACTGAAAGAATAAGATCTATCATGCTCTTATTTCAATTATATTCCTTTCAAATTATCTTTTCATCAAATCGGTTTGGCATCATCAAAAAGAGGGAGATTGTTAGCTCCAGGACCTTATCAATTGCGCTGATGTGTTTTGTATGACAACAAAACCAATTCAAAGAAAATGCTTTGAAGAACATTCGATGTTTCTCTAAGTTTCTTGTAAGAATATAATAGGTTCTATTGTTTAGCATGAGTAAGGCTTACTCATATGAAAATATATATTTCACTATACATGTGTAAGCATGTTTATCTCATGTTATGAGATCTGAAATGTTATAGAAGTGAAATTATATCCTTATATAAAGCATTGAGGGTTAAACGATTGAAGAAGACTTCAGTACTTCATGAAACCGAGCTAATTGAGACTTCATAAAGTAGCATTGGACATTAGAAAGTATGCTTACATGAAGGAATCAAGCATTCTCTGAAGACCAGATGTTACACTACCTTCAATCATCACTTTTATAGAGTTTGCATCATAAAGAAATAATGATTAAAGCTGTGAAGACTCTTTACTCACCAAGGAATTGATATCATGATTTAGAAAGCTCTCATATCAACAGTGAAATCTACATCATGTGGAAGGAGGACAAATTTGAAATTCAAAATTCGAATTTGCTTATGGAAAAGTCAAATCCCCGTGTCAGAACCGATAAATAATCTCTTTTGCCTTCAAAAGTCAACTGTCCAAATGTTCTAGAAGAAAAATGTTTAGAAACCATTAGATCAGAACGTATAAAGAAGTTTCTAATGAACATCACAAATCTTAGTGTTTTCACAACAGCTTCTGCAAAGTATCTAACAAGAAGACAGACTACTCTTCTAGATTATCTTTCCAAGATACGAATGGATGATCAACACGTGTCCCTAGAAGATGTGACTAAAGGCCACGGTCTCAAGGAAGCCCTCTATAAATAGAGATGCAGTGCACTTCAAAGAAAAGGAACTAATGCTGAACAAAAGAGCAAAAATACTGCCAAGTTTTCTATTCATCTATTTGTAAAAGTTTTTTTTAGTTATATGTAAATCTTTTCCTTATACAAAATCTTTTTTCCATACTTCATTGATCATATGATCTTCTGAGGAAGAATTTTTTTAAAGAAGTCATTCAAGATTTTCAAGATCTTTTCATTGTATATTTAAAGAAATCTTAAGTGTAGGTTAGTTTGAGTGGCAACCCAAACTTATAATCTTTTCAATGTGAGATAGCTTGAAGAGGCTTGTTAAATACTACTTGCAATGTGACAGTAACTGAGTTTTACTAGTCACGGGTTTAGCTTGGAGAGGCTAGGTCAAGATTACTTGGTTCAACTTGAAGAGGCTGGTAAAGAACTACTTGGTGTGTGACAATAGGGGTGTCTATTGGTCACTGAACATAGCTTGAGAAGGCTACTGAAAAAAATTATTTTTTTCCTTTCTCTGGTTGGAGGAAAAGGTAGTGAAACTCAATGGTGGCTAAGAACTAGATATTGTAATATCCTAATTTTTAACCCAATACTTTAGAACATATTTAGGTTAATCATTAGGCAGTTACGTCATAGTCTCCTTTTTACTTTAAAATACTTAGCGGAAATACTGGTAAAATTTTTTTTTTGAATTTATAAAAGCAAAGTGAGAGCCGCATGACACAATGAGCAATAAGGCATGGATGGAAATAAAGCAAACATCTCATAACATCATAACATAAAGCAAATAAAGGCACATCATAGTAAAACTGAACTTAGTGGAGAGTGGGGCTTAGTTTAGTACATCATGAGCAGATACATCTAAAAAGAAAATACAAAGGAAAGTACGACAGAAACATAAAGCAACTCCCCTACCCAAGTGCAACTAAAGGGATAACCTCTAAACAAAAGGAGGTCCTGTAACATCCCCTGCTGCTTCATGGATTGACGACTGTCCCCACAAACCAACACGGATCTTTTCACCATGCTTTGTCCTCACTCGCACGCTTCCTAGGAAAACTTCCCAGGAGGTCACCCATCCCAAAATTGCTCCAAGTCAAGCACGCTTAACTGTGGAGTTCTTTCAGTTTGGGCTACCGAAAAGAAGATGCATCTTGTTGGTATAGGTAGTACAAATCAATTCATATAAGCCCTCCTCAACTGTATAGTCCCATACCTATACAGTCTTAGGATCCCTCTCATTCGGGTGTGTAATCGGTTCATTCATGTACCCCTCCGCTATCGAAGTGTGCCGGGAGCCGCTCCTTGTCCGTGCCTCTTTGCACCGGCGATCACTCCCCGACTTCGCGATCCCCGGGCGTTACATGCCCACCAGCTTCCGCCTGGTTCGTCCCCGAACCACACCGTACTGGGAGAGGTGCAAGCTCTGATACCATCTGTAACATCCCCTGCTGCTTCATGGATTGACGACTGTCCCCACAAACCAACACGGATCTTTTCACCATGCTTTGTCCTCACTCGCACGCTTCCTAGGAAAACTTCCCAGGAGGTCACCCATCCCAAAATTGCTCCAAGTCAAGCACGCTTAACTGTGGAGTTCTTTCAGTTTGGGCTACCGAAGAAGATGCATCTTGTTGGTATAGGTAGTACAAATCAATTCATATAAGCCTCCTCAATCAGTATAGTCCCATACCTATACGCCTTAGGATCCCTCTCATTCGGGTGTGTAATCGGTTCATTCATGTACCCTCCGCTTCAGTCTGCCGGGAGCCGCTCCTTGTCCGTGCCTCTTTGCACCGGCGATCACTCCCCGACTTCGCGATCCCCGGGCGTTACAGGTCCATTCTCATCTAAATGGTGTGTGCTCTACTCGGGTACTCCATCGGTCGTATGTCACCTCCTACGGGCGTCCATCTCGCGAGCGAGGCAAATATCTGGGAAACTGAGCGAGCTCCTCTGGCCTATAGAGGCGGAACGAGGATCGAGAGTGACCCCCGCATCGTGGCCGCATCTCCGGTCGTCGTGCTAGCCGTGGCTGAGTCACGGTATCCTCACTGCCCTCTATAATCAGTGGTGGAGTGGGGGTGGAGCTCTCGTTGTACGGATGGGTAGGCAGGTCCTCCGACAGGTCGGTCTCTTAGAAGTAAGTCCGGGGCAGGTAGTCGGGATAGTCACGCATGGCTGAGGCAACGGTGTGCATGCGGAGCACTCTCTTGTTATGCGTTCATGCGTGCTCAAAAACCTACTCGTTGTTGCCGTAGGGTGCTGTCGGGGAGAAGCGATGGGTATGCAGGGGGTGAGCGAAGGAACGTCCAACGAACATGAAGACTCGCACCGTGCACTGTCCCTCAAAATGGTATGATTTGTGTTCTGGATCATAGTGCACTTCCCACGTCAGGGTGTCCACAAAAACTACGAACGTCACCATCTGAAGATGTGACAGAAGAAAAGAGATAGAGGGAGTGAGAATCTTGCTAAAGAATCTCAGTAGGGCCTCCTACTACCTAGGTGTCATCATCTACGTCCTCAGGAACCTTGGGTTTAGTATGTAAAATAAGTGAGCATGCATTAAGTCTGTTTTTAAGCCTTAAAAACATAATTAGCCAAGGTCCATTCATTTTAGCATGATTCTTAATGACATGGATGCAACATATTAAAGAATGTATGCGTGGCTCTACTTAATACAAGAATAATAGTCATAACATTAAGAACATCATAATAGTGGCATAAAGTGGCAATTAAATTCTTATATGGGAAACTTTGTGACATAAACATCATACTTTACTTCCTCATAGGCCACCCTAAAAGACAATTGTTCTGGGGGTACCCGACCAAACCGGTGTCACCCAGGACGTGTCACATCTCTAGGTTATGAGCTCATACCTTAACTAGTTGTCACTAGTTCTTACTTATCAATCCCGATAAGCATAACATAATCATAAACATAATCCCGACTTATCCAGTATGGGCTAGGGGGCATTTCTTGGGGATGCTCGACCAAACCGGTGTCACCCAAGAATTCATCTTGGTACCGATGTCACATGAGTTCTCTGGAGGTGCTCGGCCGAACCGGTGTCATCTGAGAACTCATCTTAGTACCTCATAAATAAAAATCTCATAGTTTTCTCAAAACTTTCTGAGTCCCCAAATTTGTCAGAAATTCGACAGCATAACAGTAGCATGTCGAATTTCTTCCAAATTTTACTTTATGCCACATAAGTCAATCAAACATACATCCTCCATCATAATTCCATGCATTCACATAATCATTCTCATACACAAGCAACTTTAGAAATTGTAACATCCTAATTTTTAACCCAATACTCCTAGAATGTATTTAGGTTAACCATTAGTCTATTACTTCTTAGTTTCATCTTTTCTTTAAATTACTTAGCGGAAAATATGAATAAATTTTTCTTTTTGAACTTGAAAACAAAAACATGAGCCTCACATTAATATAAAACCTTTCGTTCGTCATAAACATAACTTACAAGGAAAAGAAATCACATATAAACATGAAATACAACATTATATTAACCACATATCATAACCACATCATTATAGTTACATAGTACTAGCATCAGTGTTCACACCAAAACATGCATATATATATGAAATACTTCTTATCCACCTACGAGGTTGGATAAGTAACAACCTAGAGACTATCCTATCTATTCTTCCGCAACGACCCTCGGCATCCGTTTGCTGAAGTGACCTTTAAGCACGAACCTCAGAAGAAGTCACGAACCTCGTTACTATCCTTGTCTGGAGACGACACGGAAGAAAAGAGAGGGATGAGAAACTTATTCAAGATTCTCAGTAGGGATTTCCGACTTTAACACAAATGTCATCGTCATCGTCCCCAGCCACTCCGGTTTTCATTATAAAAAGGGTGTGCATACATAAGGATCGATTTTAAACTTCTTAAATCTATTTATCCGAAGTGGGTGTCTTTTAACATGAGTCTTAATGATATGAATGTAATAGATATTGAATGAATGTATGCCAATACCATATGCAAACAGTACTAGCTTTTTAGCAAGTATAGCATTCATAGACATAGTGCATGATACATGGGTCATAAAAACATAGATCATAAAACATAGAACATGGAACTTGATACATAGTACATGGTACATAAAACATGAATCGTGGAACGTAGAACTTGGTACTTAAAACATGGTGCATGGTAGCTTAACTTGGTTACTTAGGTGACGTTGACATATTATTCTTTTCTTCCTGGGGGCCACCCTAATATTTCTCCCTTTTGAGAAATCTCTAGGTTATGAGCTCATACCCAGCTAGTCATCACTAGCATCTGGACTTATCACATTGTGATAAGTTAAAAATCCCGACTTAAAGTACGGGTCTAGGGGGCATAGAATCACCTCATCCCCACCTATAGTTTGATAGTTCCAAAGGATCATTTTCTCATAGTTTAATGTCACCTTAAGTCTTAGCATGTTATGACAAGATGCCCCATAGTTCATGCATGTTACATATGAATCACCTCATCCCCACCTATGGTTTGATGGTTCCAAAGGATCATTTTCTCATAGTTTAGTCATAGCAAGATGCTACATATTTCATGCATGTCACATATATCGTGTAATTCTAACATAGGCATCTTTAAAGTTCTAAAGGGAACCATAACATGCAAATGATACAATCATCATTTAAGAGCAATAACTCGCATAGCATCATAGTGGTCATGAGACAACACAATAATCCATCATCATTCACATAGAACATATAAATCATTCCCTTAAGAATAAACCCCTAAATCGGGTAACCTCAAACTTCCAAATTATTTCCTTATGCCTCTAAGGGATTGATTAATCTCATTACCATAATTTATTAAGTCCTAGAACCTAATTTATTATGGCTGGGCAGCATAGGCAGTAAGCATAGTTTTGATGGATTACGGTGTTCTAGAAGTTGCGTTTTAGATCCTTTCTCTTTACTGACTTTTCCTATGATGCAAGAATTAATATCTAAGCCAATTATGAGTCACTCACTCATCTAGACATCATATAATGTGATTCTATACACTTAAACAAGGCTGGAACAGAATGTATAAGTTCAGATTCATGAGGGTTCTAGAAACTACGTTTCAGACCCTTTTTAAGTTCTGTCTTCGCCTAAGGCGCTATAAATCATCCCTAAACCAATTGTAAGGGATTCCTATACATATAAACTAATTATAAAACATGATTTCTGCACCTAAGGGTTGCTGGACAGAAACAGTTTTACTGTTGATTCTAAGTGTTCTAGAATTCACATTTTCAAGCATTTCAAGTTACTAGGCATGCCTAAGATGCCTAGAACCTTTATCATACATAAGGCAAGGTATTTAAACACATATAGACCACCCAAAACAGAATTTAAGGTGCTGGAAAATAAAAGGGCAAAATTGAAACTTGAAGGCATGTAAATGCTCAAAATAAAACATTTCTAGTTCACACAGTTTGCTAGTTTCTCTTGGAACACTTTTGAAACTTTTAAAACTCTTTGGAAATCAATTTGCCTTGTCAAAAACCTTTACAAAAGACATAGGGTAGTACCTATCTATTTTCTTTCATGGTTAGGATTTAAATCATAAAAACATGCTTGAAGCATTCTTCAAGACTACCTATGCTTAAGAAAATCCTAAAACATAGGTTATAGGCCCTTGTAACTAAATGAAACTCATGCTTGAGCCATTATCATTACATGGCCGAATGCATATCCAAGAAATACCTCCTTGATAGATCTTTTCTCAAGATGAAATGGGCAAGTCTTTGAGCTCTAATATCTTAGGTGATGACATTAAATAAATGTGCTATGCATTTCATTTTAGAGTCCTTTAGAAAGTAAAGTGATAGCTCAAAGTAAATATGAAGTGCATATTCATTTTCATTCTTTGAGTTTAGTGAGGACTTGAAATATAAAATGAGATGCAAAGCTTGGAATTTAAACATGCATAATGCAAGTTCATTCTTTATCTTAGGATTTAGTAATGACATAGAAAATAAACGTGCTATGCAAAGCGTGAAATAAACGTGAATGCAAATTAGTTTTACATCTTGACTAGAGCTCTTTTAAGACTTTAAAAAGAACTAAGTTCCAACCCAAAACTCATCCTCACAAGAAAAGATAAGAAGCTTTACTAAGCCTTAAAGATATAAACATAAAGGGACCTATGTCATATTCTTTATTAATGCCCAATAACCCCTATCTAGAGAGAACTCTAGAACGTGCCGGTCAACTTTAAGGTTGACAACGGTAGGTTATGGACTTTTTGAAAACCTTATTAATTTCTTTTTTTTTGAATAAAACCATGGTGAGTTAATCAAAACATAAAGAGAATGAACTCATAGAGGTGGTAACCTCAAAAGAATGGAAATGGCCGAATCCTAGCAAGGAATAATGGACCATTTTTAAACTCTAGGGACCAAGATCTTGGTGATGTGTTAACACCAACATCATGAGTCCTCATCATTGAGTACTTAACATCATTCTAAACCATCATCAAAACAAAGTTCATGACAATTTAAGGAAAGGAGAAAACTGAAAACCATGTTTGTTTGAAACATAGATCAAGCTCTAGAGGTTGTTCAAGTGCTAAGCACCATCATGAAACCCTCATCATCAAGCTTACATTTTTCCAAGTTTCAAAGGCCTTCATGGCCGAAACCTTGAGAGAAAGAAATGAGATTTTTAAGGGTTCAAAGGAAACATAACCCATTCTTGAATAAATCTTGAAAAAGATGAAACTTTTCTTTTTTAAAAACTCAAGCTTTAGAGGTTGTTCATGTGACAAGCATCAACATGAAACCCTCATCATCAAGCTTCCATTTTTCCAAGCATCCAAGGCCTACATGGCCGAAACATTCAAGGAAAAGAAAGTGAGGTTCCAAGAGATTCAAGAGAAACATAGCTCATACTTGACTAAAACTTGAAAAAAGGTGAGGCTTTTCTTCAAAAAGATTCAAGCTTTAGAGGCCTCATGTTAAGATGAACTCATAGTTACATCTTGGAGAGCACTCATTATCAAGCCATCATCATCTTGGCCTTGAGGCCAAAAATAAAAGAAAAGGAAAAGGATGAAACCGAAAATAAAACTTCATGGATGTTCATCCAAACAACATTTTTCCAACAAGATCAAGACATAGAGAACAAGGAAAGCATTTTTAGAAAAATTCCCTACCTAGTACTTGTGCTCTTGAAGATGGAGAAAGGTTTGATCTTGAAAAACAAGAAGAAGAAATCTCCTTTGAACTTGGGTATGTATTTTTGGCCAAACAAGGAAATGAAGGAAGGATGTGTTGTTGGCTTGTGTTTGGACTTGGATGTGTGTTTAGAAGAAAAAGAGATGAAGATTGGAGGTGGAGAAGGTGGCGATTTTGGCTTGGACAAGGAGGAAGAAAGGAAAATTTGGGAGAACTTGGAGAGACTAGAACTTGCTCTTGGAAGTTTAAACTTTGCAAATAAACTAAAGTAGCAAAATGTTCACCCAGGCAAGCTATATATAGAGCCTTGAGTCATGAATGAGTGGAGGAGAAGAGGCCATGTGGTTTTCTTCTAGAATGAGGGAAGTGTATGGAGGAGAATGAATGAGAAGTTGTCTTGGAGATATGGCCATTTGTGTGCCACACATTCAAACAACATGTGATGCAAAGTGGAGGGAAAAGTGGTGCCATTTTTGGGCAGCCATGGGGGCAAAATCCATCTCCGCTAATCATGGTTTAAAGGTGTGTTTAGGTGTGTTATGGATTAGACTTAGGATTAAGGGTTGTTAAGTAGGTACTTTAAGTAAACTAATTAGTTAATTAAAGCTATAATTCCTTAGGTTAGAAGTGGTCTTGTAGGTTTAATGGAGTCAAAACCTCTATGAATAGTGATGTGAGTGTGACAACCTTTCTTGGAAATGGGAGCGTGAATAGTGAAAATACTATTCATAGATACTTTCTCTCTTTAAAGGAAGAGACTAGAATTAAGTTTGAATTTCCTTAAGCAATTCTAGGTTCCAATTAGTTTTAAATAATGATTTTGACTCTAGATTAATTATGAAAATTAATTAACCTTTAATTAGAGCCTAATATTGCCTAGGTTCTGAGTTAGATAACTCATTAAGCCCAAAATGCACTAAGCATGGGCAAAATCATAATTTTACTCAAAAACTGCCCGGGACCACCGGGACTTAAACAAACCTTAAACAAACATAGTTCATGCCTTAAAATCATTGTTTTGAACTTCCGAGCAAAGTCCGGGTCAAAATGGAACTTAAAACTGCCTTAAATTACTGTAAGGGTATTTTGGTCATTTACACGCAGAAACCTCAAAAATGAGATTCTTTTGCTCTATTAAACACGCCATCACATATAATCCCCTTCAAACATTACAATAGCCCTATGAGGATGACCGAGGTCGGCCGTTCTCGATTTTCAGGTAAAAATGACCTCAGGGGCATTTTGGTCATTTTTACGCTTAGAGAAAATCAGGGTGTTACGGAAATTCATTATGCTCTTGGTCCTACGGTGTATTATGCTTTGACCCTCACGGGCCTTAAACTTGTGATGTAATTTTATTTATCATTTTCTATCAACCTCTTATGCACCTAAGGATTTTCTTCTAACAAGTCTTACTATTATTTGTGCTCTTTAATAAATCTGGGTAACACTATTCCTTAGGGGCAGCATTATAAACTTACAATTACGGGGTTCTAGAACTTACATTTTAGACCCTTTCTTGGTTCCGTCTTCGCCTAAGGCGCTATAAATTCAACCTAAACCAATTATGAGGCATTTCTATGCCTAAGAACTAATTATAAACCATGTTCTCTACATTATAAGGTTGCTGGACAGATTCTAAAAAAATTAAATATTCTAAGAGTTCTAGAATTGTGGTTTTACGATTTTCTAGTTACTAGTTTCTCTATAGGTGCTAAAATTCAATCCTACTTCAATTGTAACCAAGTTTTTCATGATTAAACAATCCTAATCTGATTATATTCCCATTGAAACAGTTTGGGCAGTATCCAAAATCAAATGGGTTAAAACTATGCTAAATCTTGACTTTACGGTTTTTCTAGAAAGCTAGTTTCTCTCCTATCATGCATAGAAATGTTCCTACCTCATCATACATAATTTTTACACATTCTAACACATCAAAACATCATCACACAGCAGCAAACTCATCATGGTAGAACCGAAACATTAAGTCCCAAAAAGATACATAACTTGATATTCCTAAAGCATATAAGTTGCTAGTTTCTCTTGGAATCATTTTTAGGACTTCTAAAACTCTTTTGCAAACCGTTTTATTTTGTAAAAGAGGGTAAGAACATCCTTAGGTCAGTGACTACTTGATCCTTCCTTAAAAGAGAATTAAATTCATAAATCTTGTTTGGTTTTAATCTCATAAAGTTCATGAGGCTTAAAGAAAGTCGTAAGACTTAGATTGTTGGCCCTCGTAGTTAGATGAAACTTATTCCAAGCTCATCATCACTACATGACCGAAATTACGCATTCAAAGAATGTTCCCACATAAAACTTTAACTTGAGATAAAATGGGCAAGTCTTTGAGCTCTAAGGTCTTTAAGTGATGACATAATTTAAACATTCTATGCACTTCATTTTTATTCTTCATTACAAAGTAAAGTGAGAGCTTAAAGTAAATATGCAAGGCTTGAAATATAAATATGCAAGGCTTGAAATAAATATGCAAGACTTGAAATATAAATATGCAAGTTCATTTCTTTATTTTAGTGCTCTAGGCCTAGCAACAATCGACTTTAAGGCCGAAATAGAAAGGCTTTGAGATTTAGTTAGGTGATAGTGCAAGCTCTCATTTTAAATCTTTACGTTCGTTAGTGATGAAAAGTAAATATGCTAGACAAGGATGTAAATATGAGGTGCACTCCATTTTTTATCCTTTAACTTTAAGTGATGGCTTGGAAAATAAATATGAATGCAAAGCTCAAAGTAAATATGTAATGTATAAGCTTGAACTTAAATATGAATGCTAGTCCATTTTATTTTTTATTAGAGCTCATACAAGACTTTAAAGGAATTTAAACATCAACCCAAACTCATCATGACAAGATAAAGTGAAGACAAGAGTGAACCTCAAGGGTTCTTTAAAACACAAAGTTTCTTTTCTTGAAATGTGGTCATAAATAACATTTTTATTAAAACTCAAGCTCTAGAGGCCTTATTGTGTTGAACACATAGTCATCATCTAGAAGCTCTCATCACCAAGCCATTATGAATCTCATTGGCCAACATGGCCGAAAATTTGGAGAAAGAAAAGGAAAAGGAACCGAAACTTTTTAAGAAGAAAAGGAAACATTTGAAACTCTAGAGACCATGATCTTGATGATGCATTAACACCAACATCATGAGTCCTCATCATTGAGTTCATGTAATCGTTTGAAAACATCATCAAAGTTAAAGATTTCAAGAAGAAAGAACTAAAAACATCTTTAACATAATAACAAAGATCAAACTTTAGAGATTGTTCAAGTGATGGACATCACCACCATGAAACCTCATCATCAAGCTCTCATTCCCTTGTCCTCAAAGGCCCATGGCCGAAATGAAGAACAAAAATGAGAGGGAAAGAAGTTCTAAAAAGACTCAAGAGAAATCATAAACACATAACTAGGATAAGAACTTATACAAAGGAAATACTTGAAAGAAAATCCCTACCAAGTGATTTGAAGATTGGGATGAGAGAAGAGGATGAAGAACTTTGTAAGTTTAGTTTGAAGCAATTTAAGGTTCTACTTGGCGATTTTTGTTAACTTTTGAGATTTTAATATGTTTTAATTATTTATGAATAATTAATGTTGATAACAATTTGGTAATATACCTTCAGTTTGGTTTAACTAACTTAATTTAGATTATATAGGTTTAATAATAATTTGTAAGTTTATTTGGTGTAGTTTAAGGGATAACTTATTTTCTGAAAGGAAAAAAAAGGATAACTTTATTTCTTTTGTGCAGCTTAGTCAAATACCTCATGGTCGATCTGATCTGATGGGTATTTAGTTGGATCAGCGTATTGAGCTACACCTCATACAGGCTAGGTCTTGGCATGTCACATAGATTCCCTTTAATGAGTAGAACAACGTGTTACTTTCGGGCTTTGTGGAGCAATGGCAACTTGAGACGCACATGTTCCACTTGCTTGGGGGAGAGTACCATCACTCCACAAGACGTTTCCCACCAGCTTAGACTTAGAGTGAATGGTGAGCCCGTTAGTAGATGCATTGGGCGATGGGTAGACCATATTGGAGAGAATATATGGGTCACATACAAGCGCTTACTAGGCACTATGCCATCTAAGGATTACCAGAGGCATTATAAGAATACACTTTCCCTGTCATGGCTTAGGACTGCAGTGTACGAGTTAGGTCCATAGGAGACTGATGATCAGATCATGCAGGTAGCGCGAGCATATATTTTGATGCTAATTTGAGGGGTGCTACTTTCAGATAAGTCATTTCCCAAGGTCCATGTGAGATATCTCCCGTTGCTAGAGGACTTTACATACTGTGGCAGCCTTAGTTAGGGTTCAATTGTGCAATGCGTACTATATCATGGCTTGAACTGGGCATGTGGCATGCATACCACAAAATCTTTGTGGGTGTTTGAATTTGCTACTGTCTTGGATTTGGCACAGGCAGCCAAAGCTGAGGCCTAGAGTAGATACTAGTATTTCCTTTCCACTAATCAATAGGTATGATTATTGTGTCTGGCATTGTCAGTTTTTGCTTTATGTCATATTTTATTATTTTAATATCTTATTTAACTAAAAAAATTAACCATAAAAGTTGCACATATTTTTAGGTGGCATGAATATAGGTGTCCGCTAGACGGTGCAGACATATGACTGCAAATGATGAGGATGCATATTGACCTATTAACTCATGATGATGTAAGTTTATTAGTTTTCATGTCAATTATCTATTGGTTAAAAATTAAGTTTTGACCTACCTACGAGGCGTCATGCATTTAGTCTTCCATTACCTCCCTTCTCTGCTTTCCCATAGTTGAGTAGCACTATGTGGATCATGTATTGAGACAGTTAGGTGCACAACAGCCCTTTCCAAGCAAGCCATTAGACATTGACAACTTAATTGGGAAGGGTGCTCGTGGCCAGGCACCTTGGTGGTCAAACCATTATGGTGTTTGGTACAATTTATGGGGGATATGACTATAGAAATGTGTGGCAATCTAGTGGTAGCCCAGCTTAGTACAAGCACCATCACTGGAGTACTTTGCATGGTACTGTGGAGTTGCACGTAGGAGCTTAACCTTCAACATCCCAGCAAACACATATTTGCCACCTATGCACCCCTACATGTGCCAATGGTGATGGTCCCTCCCTTGCTTGACCACATTCTTGATAGGCAATGAGGTGATTGACAAGCTTGTATAGGGACCAGAGTTAGACGTGCCCAATGATATTAAGAGGTTCCGGATGATGGTGATGGAGGCGGAGGTGGTGATGGTTGCGAGATTGGTTATGGTGCTAGGGATAATCCACATAATGGATATCACTAGGGTTGGGACAGCACTTAGCCTGAGTATAGTGGCAGCAGTTCTTATATGGTTGAGAGTAGCACTTGATGTGAGTGTTGCAACTCACAACAATTAGAAAATAATTTTAATACTAAATTGTACTAAAAATGTTAGCAAAGGGTACAACCTAGGTCGTCTCTCATGGAAGCCTTATCACTTAGTTAAGAATTGGGAATTTCAAAGAATGAAATAATGGTAAGTGAAAATTAAAGATTAATAGCAACAGAGTAATAGCAATAAAGAGGAAGACACTAGTATAGGGTAATCCTAGGATTGGAATTAATTATTATTGACCACATATTGAATCCATTAATGGCCCTTAGTAATTATTACTTGCAATTCTACTAGTGAATAATCAATCCCTAGAGTTGATTAATGAAATTAACAAATAAATGAAATCTCAATTTAATTGGTAATTACAATGATCCAAGGTACTAACTGCTATAGCCTAACAGCTGATTAGAAAGTTAATTCCATTGTTCTTCTTTAAAGACAAATTGATAAATCTATCTATTATGCCTAAAGGGTTTCCCCAAACAACAATCGTCAATTTGGGTATCCAAATAAGAATTATAGCAATCACTACAATAGTTATAAGAATAAAAACTGAAGAACAATAGGAAAATATGCATTCAATAGAACAAAGGGTCTCAAAGTTATCCCAATCCATCGGAATCCCCTACTGTAACGCCCCAATTTTTACTGTAATTTTTACTGTCATTAGAAATTACTCAATTACCGTAGGTAATTATTACATAAGATTTGAGGCCGAACAATCCTCAATAAAGGAATATAACGTTAGAAGAGAGGTTAGGAACGATTCATGCGAGAGTCGCAAATCCCGAATTTCTGTACGTATAAAATGACCAAAATGCCCCTGAAGTTATTTTACTCAGAAAATGAAGATCGTGGGCCCCACCTATTCTCAAGGGGATATTTTGAGGATAATAAGGAATTGTTTGTGTTATGTGTGTTAATAGAGCAGAAGGATCTCAATTTTGAGTTCCGACGCGCGAAATGACCAAAACACCCCTGGTTTGTTTAACTCCGATGTGCGTGCCGACTGAGCCCGAACCTCACTAAAATGTTTTAAAATGTGTTTTTAAGCCATGATTAACCATTGGTTAAGCTCGGGTGGCCTCGGCGCTTTTTAAGTGAAAGTACGATTTTGCCCTGTTTTTGGCGCTTTGCGAATTTCGGGATTTTTGATTGGTATACCAAAACCTAAGCAATATTAGGCTCAAATTAAAGCTTATTAAATTCTAAATATTAATCTAGAGTCAAAATTATGTATTTAGATTGATTAGAACCCAAAATTGCTCAAAAACACCCAAATTGCTTACTAATTCACTTAAACCCTTAACCATAAATTCTCTAAATTACATGAATATCTTGCCTACACCTAAATAATGCATGGAACACACAAATTTCACTTCTTTGGGCTGTAATGGACGAAATTATTGATGCCATTATGCAGCTGAATTATTGCCAAAAGTTGCACTAAAACAAAATGCCAAAATGTCACCATAAGAGACATAATTCCTTAATTTCATACAACTTTGTCTAAAATGATTTTTCCTCCCTTATTTCTCCTGCAAAATTCCGTCCACTACCTCATCATTTTGGCCAATTAGAAGCCTCAAAATCTTCTATAAATAGGCTTGCTTGAGTGGTCTTGGAATGCTTGGTTCATAACTACTTTTTAGGAGCACCAAAAACTTTCTTTCTTCCTCCTCTTTGGCTGAATTCTTTCTTCAATTTTTTCAAAGAGATTTTGTTTCATTTCACTTCAAGAAACCAAGTTCTCTTCCTCTTCTTCAACTCAGATCAGGTAGGGAGTAGTTTCTAAATTTATTTCTATGCTTTGAGGAGTTGTGTTTTTAGCTCAAAATGATGAAATTATGAACTTACCTTAGCTTTTCATTTTGGTTTCCCTCTTCAATTTTTTTCTTTAACCAATTCAACCATATGGCCTAGGTGGAACTAAGATGATGGCTTGATGATGAGGACCTTGAGGGTGGGTTGTAAATCCATCACAAGTTAGGCCTCTAAAGCTTGAAAATTCCACTTGATGCAAAACTTTAAAGAATAATGCTTTATGATGCTAAAACAAAGATTTTTAGTTTAGAACTTGAAAGATGTATTTTCCTTTTATGTTTTATTTCTTGTTAAGATATGTATTGGGTTGAATTTATAATTCTTTTAAAGTCTTGAAGGAGCTCTAGTAAAGAAACAAAATGAATTTGCATCCATGATTAACTTCTATGTCATCACTAAATTTTCAAGAATGAATAAATGAACTTGCATTTCTCATGTTTAAATTCCAAGCTTGTATTTCATGTTTATGTTTCAAGTCATCACTTAATCTTTCAAGATAATTAAGAGGTTGCATCTCATATTTAATTTATGCTCTCACTATATTTTATCTTGGCTAAAAGAATCAACGCATGACATGTTTATTTTATGCCATCACCTAAAGATCCTAGAGCTTAAAGACTTGCCCATGTATCACAAGCAAAGAAATATGATTATTGGAGTTAAAGAATTTATTCTTTAAAAAGTCTTGAGATTGGAGCTTAAAAAGATGTAATAATAATTCTCTTCTCCCTCTATCGTCTGTGCGGTCTACCGCCGCTCAGTTTCTTAATATTCTCTTCTCCCTCTATCGTCCTGTGCGGACTACCGCCGCTCCGGTTTCTTAATATTCTCTTCTCCTCTCTTGGTCCTGTGCGGATTACCGCTCCAGCTTTCTTGTATCATGTTTATATTTCAAGTTCTTGCATCATGTTTAATTTTCAAGTCATCACCTTAAATCTTAAAGATAAAGAAATGGAATTGCATATCATGTTTATAATTCCAAGCTATCACCTTATAAAGATAAGATTAAAATAAGGTTGCATAGCATGTTTATAATTCTAAGATGTCACCTAAATCTCTAAAGCTCAAGACTTACTCCTTTTATCTTAAGTGAGAATTTTAATTGTGAAGATCCTCCCAAATTTGACAAAAGAACTAGTTTCTAAATGAGTTTTAAGGCTTTGCAAGGATTTTATACGGAACTAGTATTTTATATGCACTTAAAATATGATTCTATGTAATTGGATGAGGTTCATGATTCGGCCACTGATCTGAGTTTAGTATCAATGTGTGATAATGATTTGATATGATTGAAGTTGTGATAATTATGGTTTATTGTTAAGAGAATGATTCATAATTGGTTTAGTAACTAATTAGTTCTATAATTGATAATTCTATGTAAGGATTGGATGCTTATTAAGTACTTGATATCATTGAATGCTTTCCTGGCTTGCATGTTATAGTTGCTGTTGCAAATAATAAGAATGCTTATACATGAAATGTTCTTTATTATGTAAAATTCACCTTTGTTGCTAGAAGAAAGTGTATCATTGTGAAAGTGTAATTTGGAAAGGTTCTGGCTAAGGAAAGACTTGGTATTTAAGCGTGTCCATTGTGACCCACCTCTCTTTCCTGGGAATCTCCCATATGCATGATTACAGTTGATATATATTATTCTAGCTTAAGACTATAAATGAGAAAATGTTATGATGTTTATGAATTGTATTATGATATAACATGCAAAGATTTAATGGTGACTTAAACTTATAAGAAAATGATCCTTTGGAACCATCAGACTATAGGTGGTGAAAAGGTGATTTTAGCCCCCTAACCCGTTCTCTCAAAAGGGTAGAGTCGGGACTTTAGCTTATCAAAAGGGACAAGTATATGCTAGTGACGACTAGTAAAGTATGAGCTCATAACCTAAATTACTCCCAAAAGGGTGGAGAATAGGGTGGCCCAAGGAAAATAATGATGATGATAAGATTTTAAATCACCTAAGGCACTAAAGAAATGAAATATGTGCATTGTGTCCATGTGTAGCTAATATTATATGACGTTCTTTTATGCATGTTATTTTGATAATGATGATGAGGAATATGATGTAATGATAAAGGAAAAGTTCATTGTAAATATGACATGTTAAGAATAAGATGCATTATAAGACGCATGATTAAAAATTGACGAACCTCGGTTAAGTATTTGTCCGAACTTAAAATGAATCTTTGCATGCTCACTATTTTAGAATAATCCCGAGGTTCTGGGGACTTTGATGATGACATCTGTAGAAGGAGGTACCTTCTTGAGAATTCTTTAGCAAGATTCTCACTCCCTTTTCTTTATTTCCGTCATTGTCTCCAGATTCAGATGGCGACATTCGTCCTGTTCGTTGATACCCCTACTTGGGAATTTCACTATGATCCGGTGCATCGCTCGTATCATTTTCAAGGGACGTGCGCAGTTCGTGTTTTTATTTACATAGGTCGTCCATTTGCACATCCTGTCCCTAGTTATCGATTTTCTCCTACTTCTCCCTATGGCGATGAAATGGTTTTCGAACATGCACGTCCACTTGATGAAAGGATGTTACGTTCTTATCCCGCTTCATCTGCTGTCCATGGATTTCCAGAGTATGTTTCCGAGACGAGATATTCTGAAACTGATCCTTCAGAGGACACTCCTACTCATGTATATTCTGAGAGCTCTGCTCCTACTCCCACACGTGTAAGAGAGGGTAGTGAGGAAAGCAGCTTGTTCAGCCGAGGTTAGCAAGAAGGCCGTCCATGCGACCCGACTTGGTGCATCTCGTGTGTCCGTTCCCGAGGGAGCTCATCAGTGGATCGGATTTATTCCCCCATTTCCAGGACAGTGGCCCTAGAGAGTTCTTAGTAGATTTATGTGTGATCATGCACCCTAGTTTTAGGATAACCTTCCCGGCTTATGGAGTTATCTAGTTTAGGGGCATGAATTTCCTTAAGTATATTTTCTTTTATGGGTTTGCATAAGATAATGATGTATGAACATAACCCACCCTTTGAGTGAGGTTATTGTATGTAAATATATGCTATAATGTGCTTATAGATGTTATATGATGGAGCCTAAGTGATATGATGTGATATATTCTTAAACGTCTTATTATACTCCGCTTACTCGTTCACGTTGTACTCGGCTCACGTTTTCAATTATGTGTTTAAAAAAAAATGGCTCGTAATTTCACTAAGTATTTTCAAATTATGAAGAAAGAACCAAAGCAAGGAGTAAAGTCTAGTCATTAATCAGATTCAACCTAGGTGTATCTGGTTAATTACTAGGGTGTTACACCTACACTAGTAAAGATATATGCTCCTCCATTCTTGGTGGATTATAATTAATGAATCTAAAAGAATACCTAGAAATAATAGCAACAATCTTTGCTATCATCCTCAAGAATAAACAATCCACTAATGGAATCCCTAAGACAAAGAAGAAGAAGATGAAAAGAATAGAGAGAGAGAGATGGAGAAAGAATAACAGCAACTAAAATCTTGTAGTCGAAAAACTAGGGTTAATTTCTTATCTATTCTTATATATACTGCTCTCTAAAAATAGGGTCAAAGTGGAACCCATTACACTTAAAAAGGAGTTTTCTGTTCCATAGTACCACCGCTGCAGCAGTTTTTGACTGCTGCGGTGGTTTCCAGAGGAGCTTTTTGCAGGTTCTCACGAGTGGCCTTCTACTGACCGCTGCAATGGTTGTTGAGCACTGCAATGGTTACCCAAGAGGTGATCTTCTGTAGTTTTCTCCTTTCTCAGCTTTTAACTCCTTCCAGGGAGTTTCCAGCCTTTCTCTTTGAGAATTGCACATAATCCAATGCTTCTGTATATAAAAACCACACTCAAGGAGACAGGTTAAACGTAACAAACTTCAATAAAGTTAGTGCAATAATCAATGATTTCCCAAACAAATGCACAATGAGGAACAAGTTAGCAATCACTAACAATTTCATCAATTAATCAATGAAACTTATTCAAAAGACTAGAGTTTAGAAGTAAAACAAGTGGCATAAATGCCTCTTATCAAACTCCTCCACACTTAAGCTTTTGCATGTCCTCACATAAAAGACAAAACTAAACTAGATCAAAGGCATGGATGCAACAATAAATAAAGACTAAACTAGACTCTTAACCTAAAATGCATGATGCATGAATTTAAATGACAATGTACCAATCCAATGAACCTAGAGGCATAACAGTAAGGTTTTACACTAATAATCAAGAGAATTACAACAAGTAAGACATGATCACCAACATAGCTCACAAGGTAGAATCCACATATGATGCATGAATCAAGTATAAAAATCCTCCCGAGGCTAGTGTTTGCTTCTCAGTCACTCAAGTGTTTTGGGTTATGGTGCACACTCAATCACCTCAAATGAAAATGCATTACCATAAGCTTGCTAAGGGTCTTATTCTCTATTTTGTCATACACATATGCATATTGAATCAAGAGGACTTACCTTTGGTTGTGATAGGGTTTGGGTGAAAGTGCATAAAAATATAGGTCAATAAGGTTAAACCTCAAGTCAAAGGAGAGCAAATGCATACACCAAGCACACAAGTGCCTAAGGATACACTTTGTCTAACTTAACACATAATTACAGGCCTTTCTTTCACAATATGGCACACCTTCAACTCAAGTTGTTTCCTGAATTTTTATTTTGGGTGTGCCATTTGCTAAATTTATTTTTATACACATTATTCCTCCCCCACACTTAAATTGGGGTATGTCCTCATGCTCACCTCCACACTTATATTCAAGCACGTATAGTAATTGCACAATTGCTCTCCTAGGCCTAAAAAGTTAGGAATTTTCATGATTTTTCACTTTTGGCTAAGGATGTGCTAAAATAAAAGAATGGCCAATAAGGCTCAAAAGGGCTAAACAATGGTAACATGCAAAGGATGGCTATATGGGTAAGTGGCTACAAACAAGAAAAATACCTCAATCATATTCAAGCATGCACATGGAAATATATTTTCAAGCAAGATCCTAAGCAAGTTCTAGAACACAAATCCAAAGAGGGAAACACACATGAATAAATACGCATGGCATATTATAATCCAATCAAAGAGACTCAAAATCTCATAGGTGAAAGAGCATGTACTCAATACAAACAACACAATGAATCCACCAAGCATACAATACAAAATAAAGTCAATGCTAAGCAAGTCAATAAAGTAAAATGCAAATGAAAAGATAATAAGTTTGGGTTGCCACTCAAACTAACCTACACTCCAAGACTGTAATCATTGGGGTTTTTAATTGGAGGCTGGACCGGGGGTGACTATAATCCAACCTCTATCTGCCTAGCCAACACATCAGATAGTGTGGCCAATGTAAGTAGAAAAACACACGAGAATGGGGGGTTGAATCGTGTTTTTACTTTTTCTTTCTTCACTGAAGAACTAGAAAACTATATCGAAAAAGCTATCAAGATGAACTTGTAGCGCGGCAGAAAAAAATGTTAAAATTACCCTCAGAAAGTGAACTTTTTGAACATAATTAAATAGGAAAGATGAAAAAAAATATTTAAAGAGGAAACTAAAAATAGGGAAACAGATACGAAAATAAAAAGAAGATAAAGGAGTGAGAAAAATGAACACAAGGAGATTTATACTGGTTTGGCCAACCTACCTATATCTGTAACGCCCCGATTTTCTATCTAAGTGGAAAATGACCAAAATGCCCCTGAGGTCATTTTCGGCCCGGAATTCGAGGATGGCCGGCCCGGCAGTCCTCGAAGGGCCAACTCAATGTTTGAAAGGGACTGAATGACCCTTGAGTGGTTTCGGAGGCGAAAGTCTCATTTTCTGCAGTTTCGGGTCAAAATGACCAAAATACCTTTATAGCATTTTTACGCAGGTAAAGGTGCCGTTTGAGCCCGAAACTTTCCCCGAAAGTTTAAAACGATGTTTTTACATGTTTAAAAGCATCTGTTTGAGTCCCGGTGGTCCCGGGCAGTTTTAGTGTAAAATTACGATTTTACCCCTGGAATAGTGTTTTTGAGTTTAATGATGTAATTAAGCAAACCTAAGCAATATTAGGCTCTAATCAAAGATTAATTAATTTCCATAATTAATCTAGAGTCAAAACAAACTATTAAAATTAATTAGAACATAAAATTGTTTAGATTAGATTTAAATCTCTTTTCTAAAACTCAAGATTCCACTCTTGGAATCTTAAATAGTATTTTCTCTTTTCAATTCCTTAAATCAAGGAATTGTGTCTAGAATTGTTTATGCACTAAAATGAGTTTATAACTCACTAATAATGCAAGACCACTCCTTAAATATGTTTTGACAACCTTGATTACCCATTTTCTCACCTAAACACTTTCTTACAAATTCCTAATCTTAATCCTAATCAAAGATATACCTAAACACAACTCTAAACCACAATTAAAATGCAAAAAATCCTCCCCCATGGCTGATGCACCTACGGCCACTCCTCCTCCAATTACAGCACATGTTGATTTGTTTCTCACTCAAAGAACCATACTTGAGCCATACCTTGAACCATACATCACCATGCCTCAAGACCACAACATCTCACCTCATGGAACTTATGGGGCTACTATTGCTTGGTCGAAACCCTCCCTCCCTCTTGCACCTTGCATGTGTTTCATTTCTCTATAAATAGCGTGCTTGGGTGAACTTGCATCATTTTGGGTTCATTTGCTAAGTGTAAGTTTTCAAAGAGCACTTCAAAATTTTCTTTTCTCTCAAGTTTAAGTGTTCAAGAAAATACTATTCAACTTCTATAGTACAAATATAATTAATTGAGATAAACTAAATCTACACTACTAGATTGTTATCGCACTTAATTATTCATAAATAAAATATAAAAAAGTTTCCAAAAGGATAAACTTATAAATTAGCCAATCAATGACAAACCTACCCTAAACCAATAAACTTATAGACCAAAAATATAAATAATTCAAAAATTCAAAAATTAGTAATTTCCTAACAATCTCAAACATTTAAATAAATGTTGTATATTATAATCCATAAACTAAACTAAATTATTTTTTAAAAATAGAATATAAACTAAACTTGCACACTAAATTCAACATGCATAATATAAACTAAATTAACTTTATAGACTATTCCAAATTAAATATGTATACTATACTAAAAACAAAAAAAATCATTAAACTATTTCAAGTAATTAGTTCTTATAACTACATAAATTAAAATAAATGCATTATACTATTCACATAAAAAATACACTACTTAAATAACTACACTACATTATCCAAAAAAAATCCACTACCTAAAATAAATGCACTCCACTATTCTAATAAAAATACACTACTTAAATAAGTTCACAACACAATATAAAGTAAATAGAATTAAAATTATTAACTAAAAGAAAATTACCTACGCAGTCGGATTCACATAGATATGTCCACATTGATCCTGATGATATAGATTGTTTTTCCCTCATGCCTTGTATGCCGCTAGTGCTGCCACTCCTACTCTCTCACTCAAATAAAAAATAAAAAACGGAATAAACAGCTTGGTCCACCATGAAAAGGACTCCAATTTTATAGTGGTCCACTATGCCTAATATTTTTGGTCGTGCACCACTTTCATAATATGTTTGACTATTTGCCATATTAACAATACAGCTCACTGCTAGCTATTTTACATTCTGATGTCTCTGCAATGGTCAATTTAAAAGCACGCAAAACATTGTACATTGACATTGCAAGCCGTATTGCTTTAATTCAAAAACTAGTGTATTTTGGTAAATACTATCAAAATAGATGGAGATCCATAAATATTCATTTTTTTTATTTTTTATTTTTGGTAAAAAAAAAGTTTGATTAATGCCCTTCACATAAATTAGGTCCATTTAATAGGTAGAGCTAGTCATGGAATTTAAAATTGCTCTATTTTCAATATGAAAATCAACTCCTCAACACTTAATTAAAGAAGAAAATAGCATTTACTATCTTATCTCAACCTGTGGTTAGACAAGAAAACTTCTTTGTCACCTATGTTTTTGCTTTTAATTTTTTTTCATTTTTTCAATTTAGTTTTGATACATTGACAGTGTAAAGCTGTTTTACATTGATGTCCAATCAAAATATTTTCTTTGAATGATTTTTTAAGTAATAGGTGTAAAAGTCAAATATCACAACTTATATGGTGCACTCTCTATTCTTGAATAATTATCCAGTTATAAATGTAAACTGGAATTAAGAAAATAATTGAAAAATATCAAAATTAGAGAAAATTTAAAATAATTTATTGAATTACACCTGTTTCATTTTAATATTCTAACTTTTTTCCTCTCCTCTATTATATCTTTCTACTTCTCTAATAGTATTTAATATGGGTATTGTTGAAAAAAAATAATTAATGCTACTTAAATTTTAATATGAACAATTATTTCTAGATAAAGAAAATTTTTTAAATGGATAATTATTTAAGAATAGAGGGAATAAATCCTTTTATTTTTATAGTTAATTGCAATTAAATCCTTATATTTTTATCTTGTCCCGCATGACACTATTTTTTGGTTAGTGTATGACCTCTCTTGTTATTAGAATTGCACTTATGAAAACTGGGACGGCCTAGGCTTTTGTTCAACCCACATACTTTGGTCAAGGCTAACCAACAAAACATAAGGATGCTAAGAAATCAGGCCAGCCTAGTTTAGCTGTATTGTGAAACAAAGGAAATCTAAAATCCCTTAATTCAAGACAAAAAAATAAAAAGGAAATCTCTCAGCTGGTTATGCGGGCCGATGGTCTGCAACAAACCATATTCAAATCAATTGGATTGGACAAATCTGCAAAATAAATGGGCTCCTATTTTGCATTTCTGAGTCCAGATTATATAAGTTGATAGATTTGCAGGCTGGTCTGCACTACTGCTCTTTTTTTCACCTTTTTTAAATTTCAAATTTAAAGTCACAAAAATTTACATAAATGGAAATTAAACCTTGGTCCATTAAGTCATAAGAATGAGCATTTACCACTAAGCCACAATGATAAGTAGTATTGTAAATCCTTATCAATTTAAATATCTCTTTATTACTTTGTAAAATGCCATAAGTGGATTGGTCCACTAACCCACATGTAAAGTCCATTTAGCTTGTAAGTTAAGCAAAGCAAATCAAATGACCTTTTAACACCTCAGTTTTCACTTGTACCAATTGCCTTAATATCCTTAATATAACACCCGGTGATGAAGTAGCAGAGTGATCACTAATGCAAGAAGGCACGGACAAAGAGTGGCTCCTAGCAGACTTCTAAGTGAAGGAGTACATGAATGAACAGATTACACACCTGAATGAGAGCGATCCTGAGACTATGTAGGTATAGGACTATACAATTAAGGAAGGCTTAGATGAATTGATTTGTACTACCTATACCAACAAGATGCATCTTCTTTTCGATAACCCATCACTAAAGAACTCCATAGTTAAGCACGCTTGACTTGGAGCAATTTTAGGATAGGTGACCTTGTAGGAAGTTTTCTCAAGAAGTGTGTGAATGAGGACAAAGCATGCTAAAAAGACCCGTGTTGGTTTGTGGAAACAGTCGTTAATCCATAAAGCAGCAGGGAATGTTATACTTAAGGGGATTAGCCATGTATGAGGTGATGACTAGCCTTAATCATCATTAATTAACTTAGTTGAAGTTAATTCTATGTAATCATTTGATGTTTGATTAATGCTTTAAGCTAAAAGCATCAAATGACACTACGTTGATGCAAATGACCGAGGCTTTTTTGACATAAATGTCATGCCATTTATGGACACTTGCTCCAATACTATGCAGTGAAACCTATGGCTCTAATATAACGTTGTCATGACTCGATTTGAGTATATGGCTAGTGCATGAAGGACTAGGCCTCCATGAAAGCCTTTAGGTAATATGACTTGCCTAACATGCATAATATAGTAGTATTAGCTATATTATTTCAAAAACATTATTCAAATAAAATTCTCGATTATAACAATTCAATTAAAATAATAATTTGGACACCTGAATTGTTTTGAAACATGTAATTTGAATGTAAAACTGAATAATCCTGTTCTATACCGTAGTCAAACATGATTAATAAAATAAGTATAAATCAAATTGAAACAATCATATATAATGCACGATCTGAAATCCTACTAACAAAAATACTGGAGTACTTCTATAGCTATCATGATCCTAAACCAAACTTTACTCCAAAGCAAAGCTCACCAATAAGAAGCTGCAGCACTGATCATTTCCAAGAGAAAAGTGACATTAGCAAGTATACTTGGTCGTCAAGTAATGAAGTACGATACCCACATGGATAATTCAAATACTGGTTCTTGTTAATTAGATGACAAGTTGAATAAATGAAACGAGATGATATACAAAGGAATTTAAAGGCTAAAATGCTAAAACAATTGAAAGGGATATAAGAATTGATGAAGATAAATGCGAGGGTGAATTATTTCAACTATGTGTAAACAAAATGCAACATAAACATCAATATGCCTTGTCCAAATTCAATCAAGTGATGGTAGGATCATCATATCATTAAAGTCTTTCTTAAGATCATATAATGCCACTTAAGCAAAGTTAAGCACCTAATCTCTTAGCATACTTAAATCTACAAGTAGTTCTCAAACCCTTAAATATCACATCAATCATGTTTGCCCATCTTTAAGTGTCATTCAAATCATGTCATTGCATTCATAGGCATGGCTCATACTCCTTTTCTCAAATTTGTAAAAACCCTTATAATCCTAAATTGGTGATCAAACAATTTAAGATAAATAAGCTCAAATACAATGCTCACTATCAAATAAGAACAAGACATAAATTCATTCATATCAGCATAACATCAAATACATAGTCTCTATAAATCACCTTTGGCAAAAAGGTTTAGTTACACTTAATGGAAAATGAAATAAAAACAAAAAAAATGAAAGAAAGATAAGAAGAAGCCATGAACAATACACAAAGAGTTGAAGAACAATCCTAAGAGAGGTCTTTCTCTAAAGCTCTTAAAACTTCAATCCCCTTGCTCTCCAAGCTCCAAGCTCTAGCCTCAATCTTTCCCAATTTCATGTTTTGATGCCAATGCCACCTTCCAACTTGTTTTCCTAGTTTATTGTGCCAATCATGGGCTGCCAGAGTCAGAATAGAGGCCCAATCCACATATCAGGTTCATGCACCTGTAGTTGAAAGTGTGCATGAGAAAACGGTTGAATCATATATTGTTTCTTTTTACTTATCTGAAACATTTAACAAATGTACTATCTAGTGTAAAACTTATAGTGTAGCGGAAACATAGTAGTTTTAGAAAGTAAATTTCTGAAGCTTTGTCAATAAACAGAAATCATAAAGCATTACGAAAGATTGTGATCATTTATGAAGCCTATTTCAGAAAGTGAATTAATAAAGAAAACAATAGAAAATATAAAAATGTTAAGAATTCATTCAGAATGTGTATAACAATAAAAATAGCTAAGAAGGAATAAAGAAGATCAAGGAAAAGAAGACATGTCACTAGAGTTTTATACTAGTTCGGCCAAAACTGTCTGCATCCAGTATTTAATAACTGTTGAGGTTCTAATAAAACATCTTTCTCAACCTGAGAAAGAACAAATAGGTAGTTTTTATATTAGCCTTCCCAAACTCTCATTTGTGACTAACAAACAACTCCTGCTACCACGGATTGAGTAGTTTTTCACTAGCCTCTCCAAGCTTAACCGAGTAGTTCTTCCCAACCTCTCCAAGTTGAACCAAGTAGTCTTGCCCCAGCCTCTCCAAGCTAAATCGTGATTAGCAAGAGCACCTCATTGTCACATTGCAAGTAGTTTTACATTAGCCTCTCCAAGCTATCTCACACCGATCACTACAGGATCGAGGATACAAAGGTTTAGTGTTTAGGTTGCCACTCAAAACCAACCAGCACTCAAGTTTCCTTAAAATATACATGAAAAGATCTAGGGAAAACTTGAATAACTTCCTTCTATCATTTCTTCCCTAGAAAGAACATAAATCTAATTAAGAATGTAGAAGGGAGATTTTTCACAACTAAGAAATTTAATTACATAATGATATGAATCTTATTGGAGATGAGGAAAGATTTTTCTAGAATTTCCTCTTTAAGCATGGAGTCTCTCTCATATTCATTAGAGCATAGCATCTCTATTTAAAGAAGGTCTTCCTTATGACCGTTGCCTATGATTTGTTCATCTAGGGACATATGTTGATCATCCATTTCTGTCTTGAAAAGATAGTCTAGAAGTGTAGCCTGTATATCTGTCAAATCAATTTGCAAATGCCATTGAGGAATAGAGGTTTCTGATGTCGTTCAAAAATTACTATTACTTTTTGAACCAAGGTTTTTGAACTCTTTCTTCTAAGACTTTGGATAGTTGACTTCAAAGGCAAGAGAAATGATTAGCCGATTCTGACACTGGGATTTGGCTCTTTGAAATTTAAATTCCAATTTTCCTCTATTTCCAGTAACGCTTAGTGCCCCATAGTGAAGTGAGTTTTCTGACATGGTAACAAATCCTTTGATGATGTTTTTACTTTCTGATCTTTAATCTAAGCTTTATGATGATGATTGATTTGCAATTGAAGATAGTGTAACATCTAGTCTTCAAAGATTGCTTGATATCTTCATTGTAAAGTGTACTTTGTAATGTCCAGTGCTACTTTCTGCAGTCTCCAGACTTGATTTCTTCTAGTGTTGATATCTTCTTCAAATCGTTAGCTATCAACTGTTTGAATAAGAATATAATTTCATCTCTATTTCAATTCACATATCTCATTATGAGATAAACATGTTTACATATGCAAAGTGATTTTATCCTTGTTTGAGTAAGCCTTGCTCTTGCTAAATGATGGAATCCTGTTATGATCTTACAAGAAACTCAAGATAACCATTAGTCATCCTTCAAAGAATTTTCTTTAAATTGGTTTTGTTATCATTCAAAACAAATTAGCGCATCTTGATAGGGTTCCAAAGCTAACAATCACCTCTCTTTTTATAATGACAAACTAATTTGAAAAAAATCTTTTGAAGAGATATTGAAAGAAATATTGCTAAAATATAAGCGAGATAGTTCATATTCTTTCAACTTTATCACTAAAAATGATTTTTAGGAAGTTCTTTTCTTAAAGCATGATATGGATCTTATACAAACATTTTTGGCCTTAATAGAATTTAATCATAGCTATTGTTGTTTTATTTGAAGCTTTAGGTCAGACTTATTGTACTTTCTGAAGAGTATTAGAACAATATGTTACGAGAAAAAACATTTAAGTCTAAATTAAACAAACAACTAATTGATCTTTAGGTGATAAAAAGAAACTCTCTAAAGATCTACGTGCTTGAAAAACATAACAAGAAATACTTGTGATATATTATCTTGATTAGATTCATTTTTAGTATTTCTTTATCCAAAAGAATTTTTGAAAGGAATGCTCAAGGATATATGATAAACATTATAGAGCATTCGTGATTTTGTAGAAAAGCATACTGATGTTTATGTAGTTTCTGATGCTTAAAGAAACCTTAAAAAGATAGTATCAACATATTGCTATACGAAGTTTCTGAAGCTTATTAGGGTTTAATCCCAGAATAAGCAAGGATGAGCTTTTGCATTAAGCTGTGAAACTTTTCTCAAAAGTATCAGATCATGGAAGAGAAATTTGCAAAAACAAAGTATGATCTTTTAAAAGAAATTTTGTCTTATAAAAAGAACATAACACATTTTAACATATAAACACAGCACACTTCAAGAGAGATTTAAAGCTTGTTAATTGATCTCAGTTGTATCAACATGAAGTCATAGGTTTCTGAATACTTGTCAGAAACTGTAACACCCCGATTTTTCTGTTCAAGGGAAATGACCAAAATGCCCCTAAGGTCATTTCCTGACCCGAATTCGAGGGTAACCAACTCGGTCGTCCTCGAAAGGTCAACTCAATGTTTGAAGGGGATTGAATGGCCTTTGAATGCTTCCGGAAGCGAAAATCTCGTTTTCTGCAGTTTCGAGTCAAAATGACCAAAATACCCCTATAGCGTTTTTACGCGGGTAGAAGTGCCGTTTGAGCCCGAAACTTTCCTCAGAGGTTTAAAAACATGTTTTCATGTGTCTAGAGGTCTCTGTTCAAGTCCCGGTGGTCCCGGGCAGTTTTAGTGCAAAATTACGATTTTGCCCCTAGAATAGTGTTTTTGAGCATAATGACGTAATTAAACAAACCTAAGCAATATTAGGCTCTAAACGAAGATTAATTAATTTCCCTAATTAATCTAGAGTCAAAATAATTTATTAAAGTTAATTAGAACCTAAAATTGCTTAGATTAAACTTAAATCCCTTTTTAGAACTCAAGATTCCTAGTTTTGGAATCTTGAATAGTGTTTTCTCTCTCCAATTCCTTAAATCAAGGAAGTGTGTCTAGAGTTGTTTAGACTCTAAATTGAGGATCTAACTCACTAATGGTGCAAGACCACTCCTTAATTATGTCTAGACCACCCTAATTATCCATTTTCCTTACCTAAACACTTTCTTTCAAATTCCTAATCTTAAGCATAATCAAAGATACACCTAAACACAACTGTAAACCACAATTAAAATGCAAGAAACTCTCCTCCCTTGGCTGATGCATTTCGGCCACCTCTCCCCCATTTGACCACATGTTGATTTCTTTTCTCACTTAAAGAACCATGCTTGAGGCCATATCTTGAACCATACCTCACCATACTTTGAACCATACCTCACCATGCCTCAAGACCACATTATCTCACCTCATGGAACTCATGGGCTCCCTCCCCATCTGATGGTTGAAGCCTCCTCCTCCATGAGCACCCTTCATTTGTTTCATTTCTCTATAAATAGAATGCCTTGAGGAGCTTGCACCACTTTTAGATCATTTGCTAAGTTTAGGAACACTCAAAGCTTTTCTTTTTCTCTCAAAGCTCTTGTGTTCTACAAGTTCTTGGAGTTCTTCATCATCTTCATCTTCTTCTTCCATCTTCAAGTTCATCACACCAAGTAGGGATTTCCTTTCATGTATTCTTTTCTTTAAAGTTCTTGTTTCAAGCTTGATGTTCATAGTTTCTCTTGATTCTTTTTAGAACTTCTTTTCTTTTCCTTGTTCTTTCTCATTTTCGGCCATGGGCCTTGAGGTTCAAAGAAATGAGAGCTTGATGATGAGAGTTTCATGATGATGTTCATCACTTGAAACAAACTCTAGAGCTTGATCTTTGTTCTTGAGCAAAAATGTTTCTAGTTCTTCCTTTCTTGAACTCTTGAGAACTTTAGCTTTGATGATGTTTTAAAATGATTCTATGAACTCAATGATGAGGGCTCATGGTGTTGGTGTTAATATATCACCAAGATCATGGACTCTAGAGTTTCAAATATTTCTTTTCTTGCCTAGATGTTTCGGCCATTTCCTTTTCTTTTATATGCCTTATGGTTTGATTTTCTAAAGATGTTGTTTTGAGTTCTAAGAACTCTAGACTTTACTTTACCTTGGTTGGATGAGTTTGGGTTAAGGTTTAAGTTCCTTTAAAGTATTGTTAAGAGCTCTAGAGAGATAAAGTGAACTTGCATAATTTATCTTATGCTTGCACTCATATTTACATTCTTGTTATGCACCTTTACTTTCAAGCTATCACCTAAGAACATAAAGATTAAAATGGAACTTGCATCATCATTTAATTTAATTCTCAAAACCTTTCTATTTCGGCCTTAAAGTCGATTGTTGTTGGGCCTAGAGCACTAAAATAAAGAATTGAACTTGCATCATCACCTAATTAATTTCTCGAATGCCTATCTATTTCGGCCTTAAAGTCGATTGTTGTTGGGCCAAGAGCACTAAAATAAAGAATTGAACCTTGCATATTTACTTTCAAGCTTGCACGTTTAAGTTTATGCCTCGCATATTTACTTTCAAGCTTGCACGTTTAAGTTTATGCCATGCATATTTAAATTAAGTCATCACTTTATTTCGTAAGCAAGATTAAAAATAAAAAGCATGAGCACGTTTATTTTATGTCATAACTTAAGAACCTAGAGCTCAAAGACTTGCCCATTTCATTCCAAGTTAAAGTTTAATGTGAAACCATTCTTTGAATGCATGTTTTCGGCCAAGTAGTGATGATGGACTTGAAATGAGTTTTCATCTAGCTACAAGGACCAATAGTCTATGTTCTAAGTTTTCCTTAAAGCTTTACAAAGTTTTTCAAGGTTATGTTATCATGAGATATGACATCACTCCCTTTGAGAAGATGAAATATATTTTGGTCATTGACCTAAGGCTTCTCTTAGCCTCTTGATGAATTAAAATGATTTGCAAAGAGTTTTAGAAATTCCAAATTGATTCCAAGAGAAACTAGTTAACTTATGTACCTATAAATGTCAATTTAAATCCTTTACTGAAGCTAAATGTTTTCGGTTTTGATATGATGAGTGTAATGCTGTATGATGATGTTTTGATGTGCTAGAATGTGTGAAAATATCATATGATGATGTAGAAATGATTCTATGCATAATAGGTAAGAAACTAGCTAACTAGAAATACCGTAAAGCTAGAATTTAACATAGTTTTGACCCATTTGTTTATGGAACTTATCCAAACTGTTTTAATGGGAGCATAATCAGATTAGGATTGTTTAGACATGAAAAACTTGGTAACATTTGGATTAGAATCGAGTTCTAGCACCTATAGGGAAACTAGTAACTAGAAAACCGTAAAAGTGCAAGTTTAGAACTCTTAGAACATTTATTTTTCTGGATTCTGTCCAGCACCCTTACAACATGATAAACGTGATTAATAATTAGTCCTTAAGCATAGGAATGCCTCATAATTGATTTAGATTTGATTCATAGCGCCTTAGGCGAAGACGGAACCAAGAAAGGGTCTAAAACGTAAGTTCTAGAACCCCGTAATCACAAGTTAGGAATTCTACCCTATGCTATTCAGATTTAAGTGTGAACATGAGGTGATGAATGATGTTTAATTATGAGCCCTTAGGCGCACAAAATATGAGCGATGGATGTTAGAGAACCATATCTCATGATTAAGACCCGTAAGGGTCAAAGCATAAGCTACCGTAAGGAAAAATGGTTGAACGTTCCATGATGATGCATGTGGTATGTAAATGATGATGATGTTATTCATATGATGAATTCATGAGGATATATGTTTATGTGGCATAAAACAAATTTGGAAGGAATTCGGCGTAATGCTTTTGTGCCGCCAAATTCCCGACAAATTTGGGGACTTAAAGAGATTTTGAAAATTAAGGTACTAAGATGGGTTCTAGGATGACACCGGTTCGGCCGAGCACCTCCATAGAACTCATGTGACATCGGTACCATTTTATACTCTTAGGTGACACCGGTTCGGCCGAGCACCCCTAAGAGGTTTGCCCCCTAACCCGTACTCAGATAGTCGGGATTTATGATTTATGATACGCTTATCGTTAAGTGGTAAGTAAGAACTAGTGACGACTAGTTAAGGTATGAGCTCATAACCTAGATATGTGACACGTTCTGGGTGACACCGGTTCGGCCGAGCACCCCCAGTTCGATTGTCTTTTAGGGTGGCCCATGAGGAAGAGATGTTTCATGATTATGATTATGTCACTAAGTTTGTCCCATATGAACACTACTATTGCCACTTTATGCCACTGAGTATGATGATGCTTGATGTTATGTTTTATGTATATGCATTAGATAGTTCCATGCATACATCCTCTATTATGTTGCATTCATGACATTAAGATCATCCTAAAATGAATGGACCTTGGCTAAAGTATATTTTAAAGTTTAAAATGAACTTAATGCATGTTCAGTCATTTTGTATAACTAAACCCAAGGTTCCTGAGGACGTAGATGATGACACCTAGGTAATAGGAGGCCCTACTGAGATTCTTTAGCAAGATTCTCACTCCCTCTATCTCTTTCTTTCCGTCACGTCTTCAGATGGCGACGTTCGTAGTGTTCGTGGACACGCCGACATGGGAGGTGCACCATGACCCGGACCACGGGTCATTCCATTTTGTGGGTCGATGCACGGTTAGAGTATTTATGTTCATGGGTCAACCCTTCACTCCCCCTGTATATTCCCAGCGTTTCTCCCCCGTCTCACCTTTTGGCGATGACCTGGTGTTCGAGCGCGCACGCCCCCAAGACGAGAGGCTTCGCCGCATTCCCACCGCTCACGTCGCCGCTCGAGACTACCCCAGATGTGCCCGCTGTTCGCCGTCGTCTTTTTCAGAGACGGATCCTTCCGAGGACTCGGCAACCCAGGTACCCTCCGAGGGATCTTCCCCCACCATACCCATGGACCTTGGGGAGGCTTGCACGACGACCGGAGATGAGGCCATGCCGTGGAGGTCACTTTCGAGCCCTGTCCCGCCTATTCACGCAGCAGGAGCTTGCTTAGTTTCCTGGTTACGTACCACGCTCGAGGGATAGTCGCCAGTAGGAGGCTGTGGATGGCCCGGGTTAGAGCACACACCACTTAGATGGGGATAAACCTTCTTTTGATTCGAGGTTATCCCATTAGATGCACTCGGGTAGGGGAGTAGATCATGTTTATGTTTATGTTGTATTTCCTTTCATGTATTTTCCTTGTACTAAATTAAGCCCCACACTTATAAGTGGGCAAGTTATATATATATGAGATGATATTCAGTGTTATTCATGGTGTGCCTTATGCTATGACGTTATGAGATGTATGTTTTGTTCGTTATATGATATATCGCATCACGCGGCTCTCACTTTGTATTTCAAAAAAAAATTCACCCGTATTTTCCGCTAAGTATTTCTAAGTAAAATTGAGAACTATGAAGTAACAGACTAATGATTAACCTAAGTATGTTCTAGAGTATTGGGTTAAAAATTAGGATGTTACAGAAACTATTCACAACTATATTTTGATCAAGTTATACACAACTCTTTAGAAATACCTCATATGTGTGTTAAGGATAATGTGTTCTATTAAAGCTAAAGAAAGACAATTAAGCACATTATACATGTCGAGGCTCAGCAGATTAAACGAGTATTAAAGCAACAAATAACTTGTGATCCTAAAGATACTTCACCAAAGCTAATCACAAAACACATGTAAGCTAAGTATCCCAGCGTGCTGATGATTAAACTAGACAATGCATATGCATAAAAGATAAGAAGCAGACATTTATCAGAGAAATATATGATTAGCTGAGCATAAAAAAAGCATTGACATGAATCAGAGCTTAAAAACATATATATTTATTAGTTACATGAATGACATATATGCATCATAAAAGATCATGATATATATGAACAGAGAAGGAAGATGTAACACCCCGATTTTTCTGTCCGAGGGAAATGACCAAAATGCCCCTGAGGTCATTTCCTGACCCGAACTCGAGAGTAACCAACTCGGTCATCCTCGAAGGGTCAACTCAATGTTTGAAGGGGATTGAATGGCCTTTGAATGCTTCCGGAAGCGAAAATTTCGTTTTCCGCAGTTTCGGGTCAAAATGACCAAAATACCCCTATAGCGTTTTTACGCGGGTAAAGGTGCCGTTTGAGCCCGAAACTTTCCCCAGAGGTTTAAAAACATGTTTTCATGTGTCTAGAGGTCTCTGTTCAAGTCCCGGTGGTCCCGGGCAGTTTTAGTGCAAAATTACGATTTTGCCCCTAGAATAGTGTTTTTGAGCTTAATGACGTAATTAAGCAAACCTAAGCAATATTAGGCTCTAAACGAAGATTAATTTATTTCCCTAATTAATCTAGAGTCAAAATAATTTATTAAATTTAATTAGAACCTAAAATTGCTTAGATTAAACTTAAATCCCTTTTTAGAACTCAAGACTCCTAGTCTTGGAATCTTGAATAGTGTTTTCTCTCCAATTCCTTAAATCAAGGAAATGTGTCTAGAGTTGTTTAGACTCTAAATTAAGGATTTAACTCTCTAATGGTGCAAGACCACTCCTTAATTATGTCTAGACCACCTTAATTATCCATTTTTCCTTACCTAAACACTTTCTTACAAATTCCTAATCTTAAGCATAATCAAAGATACACCTAAACACAACTCTAAACCACAATTAAAATGCAAACCAATCCTTCCCCAATCTGATGCACATGGCCGAAGCTCTTCCCCCCCATTGACCACATGTTGAATTGTTTTCTCACTCAAAGAACCATGCTTAGCCCATGCTTGCACCATACTTGAGCCCATGCTTGCCCATGCTTCCACCATGCCTTGAACCATGCCTTTGTAAGAGATATTTTCTCTCACAATTCTGCAAGCATGTGGCCGAAACTTCCTCACCACTCACACCCCTCCATTTGCTTCATTTCTCTATAAATAGATGGCCTTGAGGAGCTTCCACCACTTTTAGATCATTTGCTAAGTTTAGGAAACACTCAAAGCTTTTCTTTTCTCTCAAAAGTTCTTGTGTTCTTCAAGTTCTTCAAGCTCTTCAAAGTTCTTCATCACCTTCATCTTCTTCTTCCATCCTCAAGTTCATCACATCAAGTAGGGATTTTCTTTCATGTATTCTTTCTTTAGAGTTCTTGCTTCAACTTTATGTTCATAGTTTCTCTTGATTCTTTTTAGAACTTCTTTTCCTTTCCTTGTTCTTACTCATTTTCGGCCATGGGCCTTGGAGAACAAAGGAATGAGAGCTTGATGATGAGAGTTTCATGATGATGTTCATCACTTGAAACAAACTCTAGAGCTTGATTTTTGTTCTTGAGCAAAAGTGTTTCTAGATTTTCCTTTCTTGAACCTTTGAGAACTTTAATTTTGTTGATGTTTTAAATGGCTCTATGAACTCAATGATGAGGACTCATGATGTTGGTGTTAATATATCATCAAGGTCATGAACTCTAGAGTTTTAAAAATGCATCTTTCTTTCTTGAAGTTTTCGGCCATTCCCTTAATTTTTCTAAGTTTCATAGTTTGATTTCCCAAAGATATTATGTTGAGTTCTAAGAACTCCAAGCTTGACTTTACCTTGTTTGAATGAGTTTGGGTTAAGGTTTAAATTCCTCTAAAGTCTTGTTAAGAGCTCTAGAAAGATAAAATGAACTTGCATAATTTATTTTATGCTTGCATTCATATTTACATTCTTGCTATGCATCTTTACTTTCAAGCTATCACCTAAGAACATAAAGATTAAAATGGAACTTGCATCTTCACTTAATTTAATTCTCGAAGCCTTTCTATTTCGGCCTTAAAGTCGATTGTTGTTGGGCCTAGAGCACTAAAATAAAGAATTGAACTTGCATTATCACCTAATTAATTTCTCGAATGCCTATCTATTTCGGCCTTAAAGTCGATTGTTGTTGGGCCAAGAGCACTAAAATAAAGAATTGAATCTTGCACATTTACTTTCAAGCTTGCACGTTTAAGATTATGCCTCGCATATTTACTTTCAAGCTTGCACGTTTAAGTTATGCCTTGCATATTTAATTTCAAGTCATCATTTTACTTTGTAAGCAAGATTAAAAATGAAAAGCATGAGCACGTTTAGTTTATGTCGTAACTTAAGAACCTAGAGCTCAAAGACTTGCCCATTTCATTCCAAGTCAAAGTTTAATGTAAACCATACTTTGAATGTATGTTTTTCGGCCAAGTAGTGAGGATGGACTTCCAATGAGTTTTCATCTAGCTACTAGGACTAATAGTCTATGTTTTAAGTGTTCCTTAAAGTTTTACAATTCTTTATAAGGTTATGTCATTATAAGTTGTGATTCCAATCTCTTTTAGGGGATGGAATATGTTTTGGTCACTGACCTAAGGTTTCACTTAGCCTCTTGATGATTTAAAATGTCTTGCAAAGAGTTTTAGAAGTTCTAGATTGATTCCAAGAGAAACTAGTTGACTTATGTACCTAGAAATGTCAATTTAACTCTCTTATTGAGGATGAATGTTTTCGGTTCTGATGTGATGGGTATGATGCTGTATGATGATGTTTTGATGTGTTGGAATGTGTGAAAATATCGTATGATGATGTAGAAACGATCCTATGCACGATAGGTAAGAAACTAGCTAACTAGAAATACCGTAAAGCTAGAATTTAACATAGTTTTGACCCATTTGTTTATGGAACTAATCCAAACTGTTTTAATGGGAACATAATCAGATTTAGATTGTTTAGACATGAAAAACTTGGTAACATTTGAGTTAGAATTGAATTTTAGCACCTACGATGAAACTAGTAACTAGAAAACCGTAAAAGTGCAAGTTTAGAACTCTTAGAACATTTATTTTTCTGGAAGCTGTCCAGCACTCTTACAACATGATAAACATGATTAATAATTAGTCCTTAAGCATAGGAATGTCTCATAATTGATTTAAATATAATTTATAGCGCCTTAGGCGAAGACGGAACCAAGAAAGGATCTAAAACGTAAGTTCCAGAACCCCGTAAACACAAGTTAGAGATTTTTCCCTATGCTATTCAGATTTAAGTATGAACTTGAGAATGAAGAATGATGTTTAAATATGAGCCTTAGGTGCATAAAATATGAGCGACGGATATTAGAGAACCATATCTCATGATTAAGACCCGTAAGGGTCAAAGCATAAGCTACCGTAAGGGTAAGCGTTTGGATGATTTATGATGATGCATGAAGTATGCTAATGATGATGATGTTATTCATATGAGGAATTTATGAGGTTATATGTTTATGTGGCATAAAGCAAATTTGGAAGGAAATTCGGTGTAATGACCGTTTAGGCCGCCGAATTCCCGACAAATTTGGGGATTTAAAGAGATTTTGAAAATTAAGGTACTAAGATGGGTTCTAGGATGACACCGGTTCGGCCGAGCACCTCCATAGAACTCATGTGACATCGGTACCATTTTATACTCTTAGGTGACACCGGTTCGCCCGACCACCCCTAAGAGATTTGCCCCCTAACCCGTACTCAGATAGTCGGGATTTATGATACGCTTATCGTTAAGTGGTAAGTAAGAACTAGTGACGACTAGTTAAGGTATGAGCTCATAACCTAGATGTATGACACGTTCTGGGTGACACCGGTTCGGCCGAGCACCCCCAGTTCGATTGTCTTTTAGGATGGCCCATGAGGAAGAGAAGTTCATGATTATGATTATGTCACTAAGTTTTGTCCCATATGAATGTTACTATTGCCACTTTATGCCACCAATGATGATGATGCTTGATGTTATGTTTTATGTATGTGCATTAGGTAGTGCCATGCATGCATTTTCTATTATGTTGCATTCATGACATTAAGATCATTTTAAAATGAATGGACCTTGGCTAAAGTATATTTTGAAGTTTAAAATGAACTAAATGCATGTTCAGACATTTCGTATAATTAAACCCAAGGTTCCTGAGGACGTAGATGATGACACCTAGGTAGTAGGAGGCCCTACTGAGATTCTTTAGCAAGATTCTCACTCCCTCTATCTCTTTCTTTCTGTCACGTCTTCAGATGGCGACGTTCGTGATATTCGTGGACACGCCGACATAGGAGGTGCACCATGACCCGGACCACGGATCATACCATTTTGTGGGTCGATGCACAGTTAGAGTATTCATGTTCATGGGTCGACCCTTCACTCCCCTTGTACATTCCCATCGTTTCTCCCCCGTCTCACCTTTTGGCGATGGCCTGGTGTTTGAGCGCGCACGTCCCCGAGTTAGAACACACACCACTTAGATGGGGATGAACCTTCTTTTGTTTAAAGGTTATCCTATTAGTTGCACTCGGGTAGGGGAGTAGATTATGTTTATGTTTATGTTGTATTTTCTTTCATGTATTTCCATGTACTAAATCAAGTCCCACGCTTATAAGTGGGCAAATTATAATTATATATGAGATGTTATTCAGTGTCTCTCATGATGTGCCCTTATATGCTTTATGCTATAACGTCATGAGATGTATGTTTCGTCCGTTGCAAGTTATATCGCATCACGCGGCTCTCACTTTCATTTCAAAAAAAAATTTACCCGTATTTTCCGCTAAGTAATTCAAAGTTAAATGGGAACTATGAAGTAACAGACTAATGATTAACCTAAATATGTTCTAGAGTATTTGGTTAAAAATTAGGATGTTACATTATGATATCAGAGCAGTTCGATTCTCATGGAGCCTGAGGATTGGACTGACTATGCTTTCTAAAAGCGTAGTACGGTAGCTATGTCATGCGTAGTGCTTAGCTAGAGATAAGCTATAGGGTAGAGGTGCATGACTCTTGTCTACTTGCGTGTGCCATGGTAACTAGCTCATCTTACATGGAATATTGAGCCTGATCACCTCAGTGTTTATTGTCTCATGTGTTTAGGGACCAATGGCACCAAGGAGACAACCTAGGATCCCGACCGAGGGAGACCAAAACGATGCGACTGCTGCTGCTGTCGTGACATGGCTAGAGCCATGGAACGAATGTTCGAGAGGATGAACCAACAAGGGGACACCGGGCGTGCTCCCCCTACTGCTGAAATGGTCGAGCAAGCGAGGTTTGGTGAGTTTCAGAAGGCGAACCCACCAACCTTCCGAGGAGCCATGGACCCCGACAAAGCTGATGAGTGGATCAAAAACATGGAGAAGATCTACTCCGTGGTGGCTTGCTCGGAGGAGCAAAAGGCCACCTTCGCTGCTTATATGATGGAGTCGAATGCCGAAGTTACGGTGGATGGCACCAAGATCGCTAGAAGCTTCGCATCATGTCAGCCGGGAGCTATTCAAGACCTACTTCTCACGAAGTACTTCCCGGAGTCCGTGAGGAACGCGAAAGATATTGAGTTCATGCAACTGACTCAAGGAGGGTCTACTGTCGCCCAGTACACGGCGAAATTCGAGGAGCTGATTAAGTTCTCTAGGGTGTTTCAAGGAAACCCCGACGAGGTGTGGAAGTGCGTCAAGTATGAGGCCGGACTAACGGCGGAGCTCAACTATGCTGTGGCGCACATGGAGATTAGGGACTTTTCAACCCTAGTCAACAAGTGCCGGATCATGGAAGAGGGACAGAAAAAAATCAATGCTGCAAGGCAAGATTTAAACAAGGGGCTGGCACCTCAAGCCCCAAAATTCAAGCCCCAATATCCAAACCAATCCCGAAACCATTACAACCCCTACCACACCAACCAATTCAAGCCACATCAACAACAACAAAGAACCCCCTTCCACCAACAACCCAAGCAACCACACCGACCACAATTCCACAACAACAACAACAACCGACAAGGAGGGTCGGGCGGCCCGAAACAACCAAGGAGGACCAAGTGGGCCTAAGAATAAGGCACCTCAAGGAACCCCCACCCAAGCTACCCCAGCCGTGCTATGTCCCAAGTGCGGGAAGGATCATGGCAACCGTCCACTGGCGGGCGAATGTCTCCGCTCGATGCGGAAAGCCTGGCCACTACGCCAACAACTGCACCAATGGGAGGCCAGCAGGCCAGAATTCCCGGCCGCAACACCATGGGAGGGTCTTCACCCTCAATGTAGACGAAGCGGACACATCCAATGGTCTCATAGAAGGTAAGTGCGAAATAGATGGTAGAACCTTAACTGTACTATATGACTCTGGTGCAACACATTCTTTTATTTCATATGCTAGTGTCGAGGCTCTAAATTTGAAAACTTCCAAACTTCCTTTTGATCTTATTGTCTCTACCCCCACAAATCATCCTATGAATACTTGTTATTGCTGTCTAAATTGTCACCTCACCACAGAAAATAGATCATACGTTATGGATTTAATTTGTTTACCCATGAAAGGTATAGGAGTAGTTCTTGGCATGGATTGGCTTCACGCCAACCGTGTATTGTTAGACTGTGACACCAAAACAGTTGTCATTGATAAGGCATAGATTTTGCAGCACTTCTTGTTCTCCCATGATGCTTGGCTATGTTGTTAGCAGAGGTTGGCTTGATAAGGGATCAGCATTTTGAGCTTGGGATAATGCAGGAACAGTTAGAGCAAAAGGAGGAGTTAGCTCCTTCGAGAGAGCAGGAATAGAATCTGTAGCTAGAGGTATATTCAGAGTAGGGATAGTGCCTATATGAAAAGGGATTTGAGTTAGATCTTGAGGACTCGTATGAAAAGGATGAACCTTGCATGAGAGCCTGAGGGTTCAGATGTGAAAGAAGACCTTTGTTCTTCCTTATATACCCTATGTCCAGGTCGATGACGTCTTCCCCCTCCATAAGATATGGTTAGTCCATGGTATGATTGAGATAAATCAGAAGATTTTTCAAACGCAGTGGTATCCTTTTTTGAGCTACTTTCAATATCTATCACAGTTCTTTTCCTTTTTTTGTCCTTTTCCTCTACATCTCATGCAGCAAAGTTGAGCAAATAATCTCTTTGCCAGAGTATAATACAAGTATTCGAAGATCTTGGTTAATAGAATCCCATAAGGAACCGTAGCAATTTCCTATTTTCTAGAGAAATGCCACTCAACATGTAGTCAAAAATAAGTTTGGACAAGTTTACCTTCCATTTTGCTAGCAGACAGAACAACAACATGCAATCCATCCCAACCAGTAAGTACGTGCTTCCTAACATTGGAAGTAGAGAGAACTGGATAAGTATAACGACTTGGCATGCTTTGGAGTTTAGCATGGCGGGGGTTATTTCACCAGGTTGACGTTTGGGAGAGACCATGAGATAACTGGAGACCTCCTCTACTGAGACTCCACAAAATGTGAACTAGTCTTCTTTAGATGAACAACTGACACCTTCATTAGTAGCATTAATGATACGGGAAAGACCGCCTATGGTTAGAGTCATATGAATTCCTCTTATGTAGGAGATCAGTAGGGAATTAGACACTTGTTCCAACTGTGAATAGAACACCATGACCATTCTAAGTAAGACTCTGTCCATGATTTTAAGAAATCCTACCCATCCTTGGAAGGAGACTACTTCCATAAGAATAAGGACTTAAACCATCAATTCTTGTCCCAGCTTTTTCCCAGGAGCAAGTGGCTGCTGAGAAAAGTTGTTAGCATAGTGTTGCTGGTGATGGGGTTCATCAAATATGAGAAGCGTTCCTATATTAGCAATGCGACTGGAGCAATTCTTTCCTTCAACCTTTTAGGATTAGTGTTTGTGTGGAAGATTATGTGAAGTTAAGGCACAAAGATTGAGGCTTGAAGGAAATGGTGGTAAGGAATATTAGAAGGATTGCAAGGGAAATAGGTTGTAGAATGAGGGTTTGAGATAGAGAAAGGTAGAGGTTACAAGGAGATATGTGTGAAGATAAAATAGTTGAAGGAAAGTGTTTAAGGTTGAAGACAGTGGCAAAGGTGGTGACGTGTGAGAAGTGAGGGTTATTTAAGTGAACTGACTAAAGACAGAGAAACGTGGGAGAGACAAATACAAAAGAGTAGGAATTATCCCGCCTTTTCATCTTTCTTTCAGGAAGAAAGTTTTCTAACTATTGGGAGCACTTTCTGAAGAGTTTTCTTTCTAAACATCACAACTTACTTTCTAACCCTCTGAAAAATCTTCATGAACTCATCACAAACTCATCCTCTACTGAATGCTATGCTCCTATATTCATTATTTTCTAACTATCAATATCTTCTTTCTGACCAACCCATCTTCTTTCTAAACAAACCATCTTTTATCTGATCAAACTATCTTCATTTTGATCTTGCAAACCAGACTTCTGAAACAGTATCTTGACTTTCTGATATTCTGACCATCCAGCTAAACAAATAGACTGAACTTCTGTTGTACTTGCAAACTAACAAATTGTATCTTCGAGAGAATATTTTGTCTGATGACTTCTGATGGCTTTCCTAGGTCTTCAAATGGGAGTAATGAAGGGAGAAAGCCCATAGATTATTTTATGCATGAATGCTTATGCAGACATGAAAACTTTTAAAGAATAACCTTTTCGAAGAATAGAAAAGCATGCAAGAGATCTTCAGCAATAGATATTGCGAATATATCTTGACACAAAGTCTTTAGTACTTACATCTACAACTCAACATCTCTATTTTAATAAGATATAACATAAAAAGGATTTTGCAAAACAAACTTAGATATAGAGTGCTGAAAGAATTCTTGATAAGACAAATAATACTGGTATTATCTTAGAAGATAGGTAAAAGCAAATACCTCAATAGATAGTCGTTCAGCTTGATATTTATCCGCAGCTTCTAAATGCAATGGATTTTAGCATTATTTGTGCTTTTTCTTTCAACCCTTTCTCTGGAGAAGATAGTAGCAGCAAGTAGCATATTAGTGCAAAGGCTTCATTTCCATTATCTAGCGATAGGTATGACCTTGTACAGCCATGCCTGCCCTGATGATGTTGGCTTTGTCCCGATGACTTTGATCATCCATTTTGTACTGATGATGATGTTTCAACATGTTGTGTAGACTGTGCCTTTTTCTCGAATTTGGTCAACACGTTTAGCATAGCTTCCACCTAACTTTGACAACTCAAAGCTTTTTCAAAACATTCAGGTTCAATGGTGGTGATGAAAGCACAAATTTGATATATATATCCAGGGGATGACTTGGTTCTCATACCCTTGAAAGTCACTTTATGAACTTAGACAATAGAAGAGCATCTTTAAATCAGAAACTCTCATGTAGTTTTTGTACATTGAGATTGTTCAGCTTCTATGGCACCTTCATACTGCTCATTTTATGGTCCAAAAAGATTACTTTCTGATAATCTTGGGAGATCCAAGCATACTTTTTCAAGTGTTGATACTCTGGAGCTTACTTTCGGAAGCTTTGACTTTTATTTGCTAGCTTTCTGGAACTTCCTTAAGATTCATTTTCTCAGGGCTTTCCTTAAGATCATCAAGATTTTCTGTAATACCCCGATTTTCTATCTGAGAGGAAAATGACCAAAATGCCCCTGAGGTCATTTTCTGCCCGGAATTCGAGGATAGCCGGCCCGGCAGTCCTCGAAGGGCTAACTCAATATTTGAAGGGATTGGATGGCCCTTGAATGGTTTCGGAGGCGAAAATCTCATTTTCTGCAGTTTCGAGTCAAAATAACCAAAATACCCCTATAGCGTTTTTACGCGGGTAAAGATGCCATTTGAGCTCGAAACTTTCCCTGAAGATTTAAAACAATTTTTTTACATGTTTAAAAGCATCTATTTAAGTCCCGATGATCCCGGACAGTTTTTATGCAAAATTATGATTTTACCCCTAAAATAGTGTTTTTAAGCCTAATAATGTAATTAAGCAAACCTAAGCAATATTAGGCTCTAATCGAAGATTAATTAATTTCCATAATTAATCTAGAGTCAAAATAAGTTATTAAAATTAATTAGAACCTAAGATTGCTTAGAGAAACTCAAAGCTCTTTTCTAGTTTTAATTCTTTGAGAAAGGAATCTAGAAAATAGTATTTTCTCTCTCCAATTTCCTAAATCAAGGAAACATGTTGGCATTGGATTCTAAGTTAATGAAGTTTGAATTCATTAATTTAGAGAGACCACCTCCTAAATCTAGTCTTGCAAGCCTCTAATTAATCATTACCTCACCTAAACACTTACTTACAAATTCCTAATTCTAAGCCTAATCAAAGACACACCTAAACACACTCCTAAACCACATTAAAGGAGATGATTTCTCTTCATTCTTGGCTGAACAAGGCAGCACCCATACCTCTCTAAATTCATCACATGTTGATTTATTCTCACTCAAAGAGCCATACCTTGAACCATGCTTAAGCCCATACTTGAACCCATACTTGGCCATACCTTTGAATGACCACAACCATACCTTGAATGAGATATTTTCCTTCCCTCCAAAGCCATGAAACTCACGGCCGCTACCTCCTCCATTCACTTCTTCATGTTTCAATTTTCTATAAATACATTTCTAAAGAGAACTTGGTGCCATTTGCTCATTCTCTCAAGCTAGCTTCAAGAATTGTCTTAAGTTTCTCTCAAGAGTTTCTTTTCCTCTCATTTTCTCCATCTTCTTCAAGAACTCAAGAGTTCTTTCTTCCTCTCATCTTCTTTATCCTTTCCACCACTACACAACCACCATTAAATCCTCCTTGAAACACTTAGCCATATCATTCTCAAGATCAAACTCAAGAAGCACAACTTCCTTTCTTTTTCTTCTCTCTTGGCCGAAATTTCCTTCAAGCCCAAGGGAAGATTTTTCTTCCATTCTCCTCTCAAGACCAAGCCTTGTTCATTCTCCAAGAGACATACCTTTGGTAGGGATTTGTTTTATTAAATTCCTTTATCCTTTAAAGTCTTGTTTAAAATGAGTTTTGTTGGTTTCTCTTGGCTTCTTGGAACTTCTTTTCCTTTCTTTATGTTTCAGCCTTGGAGCCTTTCTTCAAAGAAAAATATTGGCTTGATGATGAGGGTTCAAGGGGTTGATCATAAGAATCACCACTTGTATAACCTCTAAAGCTTGAAAACTTGGTTTTTGAACCAAAAAGCATTTCGATTTTTCCTTTGCTTTTCTTTGGTTCTAGTTTTGGTTTTTAAAACTTGTTTTGGTTGGAAAATGACTCAAGGATGAGAGCACATGATGTTGGTGTTGATATATCATCAAGATCATGGCCTCTAAAGTTTCAAAGTTTCATCCTTTCTCTTTCATGGTTTCGGCCATGGTTTCCTTTTCTTTGATATTTTGGTTTTGTCACCAAAGATATGGTGAGATGGTTTCTAAAACTCAAAACTTGATTTTCTAACTTGATCCATTTTCGGTTCTTTAAATAATATTAATGTTTAATTTGTTTCTCTAAGTCTATTTCCTTGAGTTTGATGATGATGTTCAAACCATAAGGTTTCCTTGTAACCTTGGTATAAGAACTCTAAAGCTTGCTTTACCTTGTTAAGATAAGTTGGGATTGAGATTTATGCTCTTTTAAAGTCTTGAATGAGCTCTAGCAAGATATAAAATGAACTCGTATATTTATATTTCAAGCCTTGTATATTTATATTCCAAGTATTGCATATTTATATTTCAAGTTCTTGCATCTCATATTTACTTTCCTATGTCATCACTAAGCTCTAAAGATAAAAGAAAATGACTTGCATTATCACGTTTAAGTTTCAAGCTTTGCATTTCACGTTTATACTTCAAGTCATCGCTTAAGAACTTAAAGATTTAAAACAAGAGCTTGTATATCACCTAATTAATCTCAAAGCCTTTCTATTTCAGCCTTAAAATTGATTGTTGATGGGCCTAGAGCACTAAAATAACGAATTGAACTTGCATATTTACTTTCAAGTCTTGCATATTTAATTTCAAGTTCTTGCATTTCATATTTACTTTAAAGCTCTCACTTTACTTTATAATGAAGAATAAAATGGAATGCATAACACGTTTATATTTTTGTCATCACTTAAAGAACCTAGAGCTCAAAGACTTGCCCTTTTTATCTCAAGATGGTGGTTGTGGAAACATCCTCATGGATGCATATTTCGGCCATGTGATGACGATGAGCTTGGTGTGAGTCTCATCTAGTCACAAGAGCCAACAACCTACATTCTAAGATTTTCTTTAGACCTCAAGAGTTTTATAAAATTATTACCACTGAGATTTATGAATTAAACCTCTCCTAGAAATGTTTTAAACTAGCTACTACTCTATGGTTTTCAAAGAGTTTTAGAAATCCTAAAACGATGTCAAGAGAAACTAGCAATTTATATTTCTTGAAAGTGTGAGATTATGTGTTCTATGGAATCTATACTTTTTGATTCTACCATGGTGTGTTTACTGTTCTATGATGATGTTTTGACAAGTTAGAATGTGCAAAAACTATATATGTTGAGGTAGGAGAATGTGCAAAAATTATATATGTTGAGGTAGGAGCCTTTCTATGCATGTTGGGAAAAAACCTAGTCTAACAGAAAAATCGTAAAGTCAAGTTTTAGCATAGTTATAACCCATTTATTTTTAGTTTCTGCCCAAACTATTTTAGTGGGATAATAATCAGATTAGGATTGTTTAATTATGAAAAACTTGGTAACATTTGATATAGGATTGATTTTTAGAACCTATAGAGAAACTAGCAATTAGAAAATCATAAAAATGCAATTCTAGAACTCTTAGAACATTTAATTTCCTGATTCTGTACAGCACCCCTATAAAGTAGTAAACATGATTTATAAATAGTTCAAAGGCTTAGGAATACCTCATAATTGGTTTAGATTTAATATATAGCACCTTAGGCAAAGACGAAACCAAGAAATGGTCTAAAACGTAAGTTCTAAAACCCCGTAATCATAAATAGGTAACTCTGCCCTTAGAGTATGATGCTGCCCAGATTTATTAATGAACATAAATGCTAGTAAGAATTATTAGTTGTGAACCCTCAGGTGCATAAGAGGTTGATAGAGAATAATAAAATAATCATATCTCACGTCTAAGACCCGTAAGGGTCAAAGCATAAGACACCGTAGGTTCGAGAGCATAATGAGCTATAATGTTACATGAGAATGTATATTTAATTATGAGAATGACTTGATGTCTTATGGTGATGTTGAATGGCTATGCATATTCTATATGTTTCGTGGCATAAAGCAAGTTTGAAGGAAATCCAGTGTACGCCGTCACGCTGCCGAATTTCCCACCAAACTTGAGGATTTGAGAAAAGTTTACGAAAACTCTTGTGTGAAACCGATTCAACCGAGCACCCCCAGGAAAGGTTCTGGGTGACACCGGTTCGGCCGAGCACCCCTAGAACAAATGTGATCTAACACTGAGACTCATTCTTCCCGCTACGGTGTGGAGGAAACAAATCCGTGAGGGTATTAACACTGAGCTTGCCAAAGCGGACAATTCGCTGTGTACTAGATACTAATAGAGCGTTTCAAAGAAGGAAATGATCCTAAGATAGGTGATCCAAGAAAGTTATGTATACCCCCTCTATTAGCCTATATCAAATCTAGTGATGACTAGTTAGGATTGAGCTCATTCCTAGGTGATAGGTGAGATGTAGTTTGGTGACCAGATTATCACCAAGCCGATGAGTCGATTGGATTTTTGGTGGATATGTTAAGAGGGTGGTCTTTAAGAAAAAGAACTTAAGAGTTCGACTTATAAGAAAGATGTCACATGAAAAGTACTGTGCCTTTTATGCCACGTATATGTTTTATGTTCTTTTATGTTGAGCCCAAGAGCAATGACTTTCATGTTAATGTGCATATGGTATTGTCATGCATTCATCAAATATCTGTTGCATTCGTGCCATTAAGACTCATACTAAAAGACACCCACTTCGGATAAATAGATTTGGAAAGCTTAAAATCGAACCTTATGCATGTACACCTTTTTCATAATTAAAATCGAGGTGGCTAGGGACGACGACGATGACACTCGTGTTAGAGTCAATAATCCCCACTGAGAATCTTGAATGAGTTTCTCATCCCTCTCTTTTCTTCCGTGTCGTCTCTAGACGAGGATTACAACGAGGTTCATGACTTCTTCTAAGGCTCGTGCTTAAGGGTCACGCTAGCAAATGGAGTAGAGGGTCGCCGCAGAAGCATGGATAGTTTAGCTTTTGGATTGATACTCATCCAACCTCATAGGTGGATAAGGATCACTTCATATATATATAGGCACGTTTTGATGTAAATAATGGTATAATGATGCTAGTAATTTATGTATTTATGAAAGAGTGATGATATTATGATTGTTATATATGATACTATATTTCATGATTATGAATAGTGTGATTACTTTTCTTGCACGATGTGGTTATGACGAACGTTAGGTTAGCGCGCAGCTCGCGTTTTGTTTTTTTCAAGTTTTGAAAAATAAAAATTTATTTGTATCTTCCGCTAAGTATTTTAATGAAAGGTTTTAAAGAATGAGACTAAAAGAGTAATAGACTAATGATTAACCTAAATATGTACTAGAGTATTGGGTTAAAAATTAGGATGTTACATTTTCAACAAAATCTTCTTTAAGCTTTTTCATCATCATACTTCAAAAGTACCAAGTTGTTATCCTTCACATTTTAAAGAAACTCTCAAACTTAGAACAAGTATTTGGAATGATCATCATTTGTTTGCTTCTTGATACTTCACCAGAGAATTTTTTCAAAAATACCTGCAAGAAAAGGATTTGATTTTGGTGCTCAGACTTTCTTGGGTCCTTTTTGGTTAGTTTCAGAGAAAGAGATTTTCCAACCTTTCAGATGGAATTCTTTTTCAAGAATCATTTGTTAGGAAGGTTTCATCTTCACTCAACAGGAAGAGCAGAAATAGAATATAGATATAATAGATGAAGTTGCATTTATCTTCTTTTCCTCTACATATCCCAGACTAGTTTTCTAAAACTATAGATTCTGACTATTTTTACAAAAACAAAGTTTTTGAAATGTATCGAATGTTCTAGGTCAGATCTTTTAGATGTCATGAAGTCCTCTCTAAGATTCAAAAATAGTTTTCTAATATTCTTCACATTTCTTTTGGAGGATTCAGTTTTATAAAACTTGAGAAGAAGGAAATCTCCTTGGATTATATCTTACTTTCAGCTTTCCAGCTTCAGACTTGATCTTCTCAAGTTTTCATAGCAACCTTATGAGTTCTTTGACTAGTTTGAGATGTATAGAAGAATATATTTTAGACACTTCTAGCAATTCATCATATAAAACAATTATAACATGATATGAAGGATAAGATGCGGATACATTTACCTCACTTATCTTTGTTGTTTTCTTAAGATAATCTTTCCCCTTTTTGTCTTTCCTAAGATTGATGTCTCTTTGTTTTAGTCTTTACAGACTTTTGACATTTTTCCATAGACGTAAAGAACTCAGCTCCACTTTCAACCTTAGATTTTTATATATCAGATCTTTCCTCTTCAAATGAGGTTTCAGCAATTTTCAATGCTTTAGCATTGCATTGCATCTAATATAACAATCTTAAGGTCAAGAATATCTTAAAAAAGGTTCAAGATCTTCAAACATTATGCACAAATTGTTCCATACAGGCTTTCGTATATCATAAACAATACATATGTAACATATTCAACTTCAAATTAGAGTATATATAAACAGAAGCTTGACTTAGTAGAACAACTAAACTATTTTCCATTTTGTTGTTCTTGTCCACTAGTCTTTCGAAATCCCTTCAAACATTAAGTGTGCTAAGACAGATCCTAATATCTCATCAGCAAAAGATGGTCAGTTGATAAATTGATTTTGTGCAGTGGATACATGTCGTTCTGTCCTTCAGATCTTTGTCCTTTGCAATTGTTGGATTGCTCAACCCCTTAGAGGCCTTGCTCTGATACCACTTGCAAGTGAAAGTATGCAAGAGAAGAGGGTTGAATCGTGCATTGCTTCTTTTTGCTTATCTGAAATTTTTAACAAAAATACTATCAAGTGTAAAACTTGTAGTGCAATGAAAACATAGTTAGTAGTTTCAAAAAGTAAATTTCTGAAGCTTTGTCAATAAACAAAAATCATAAAGCATTACAATAGATTGTGATCATCTATGAAGTGCATCTCAGAAAATGAATTAATAAAGAAAATAATAGGAAATTTACAAATGATAAGCATTCCTTCAAAATGTGTATAACAATAAAATATAGCCAAGAAGGAATAAAGAAGGTCAAGGAGAAAAAGAGGAGTCTTGTCTATTCTGTTATGATCAGTTTCTTATCCAACCTGTCTATGTTTCTCAAGATTCAGCATGCCTCCCCTATGTCATCATTCCTCTCGACGCCGCCATAGCAGTGGCTTTTCCAGCTCAGAGGCTAGCTTCAGAGCCTTGAAGCAGGCCCTGGCCACGCTCTCAAACATACTGGCTAGAGGGGCTGAAGGTGGGGCCCAGCCAACTCCACCTATGAGTCATCCAGTCCAGCCTATGCTTCAGCCAGCCCAGCCTGTGATTCAGCCACTAGTTAGAGATCCGGATGATTTAGCACTAGAGCAATTCAGGAGAAAGATGGATCTGTCCACCTTTCGTGAGCATTTGACGTTGGAGGACCTGTATGAGTTCCTCCGAGAGGTAAAAAAGATCACCAGGGTCATCCACTGTTCATCAAAGAAGGCAGCGGAGTTGGTTAGCTTCCAACTGGGAGGCCAGGCTGGTTTATGGTATGAGGCATTCCTCCAGGGACGTGGCAACTTAAAGCTATCCACCTGGGAGGAGTTCCAAGTAGTTTTCCTACGGAGATTCCTTTCTGAGAGTCAATGAGCTCAGATCTGGATGAGTTTTTGAGGCTCCAAATGACCCTGGGTATGTCAGTGGCAGAGTATGATGAGAGGTTCACCCACCTGAGCCAGGCAGCATTAGGGTTGCTTATGTCAGGGACTGACAAAGTGAGGCAGTTCGTTCAGGGGCTTCTTGGGAAAATGTTCCTGAGCTTACAGCCTCATGTGGGGACTATGGATTATGCCCAAGTAATAGATATGGTGGTAAGTTTAAAGGGCAGTTTGGCAAAGAGGATAGCTGCATCTAAGGCCAAGAGGGCCAAGATCCATGGCTCTTTTTCTAGTGAAGTTGGGTCTAGTAGGGGACCAGGCCAGCAGAATAGCCTTTTATAGGTTTATGTCGACTCGACCTATTGCCTCTCTTAGTCAGAGTAGGGGAGGTAGTTAGCCTAGTTGACATAGCGCTGGGCACTCCATTTCGGGGTGTCAAACTTACGGAAAGAGGCATTCCAATCAGTGCATGATGGGGTCTTCAGGATGCTACGATTGTGGCTAGCAGGGCCATATTAGGAGGGATTGCCCGCTCTTAGGGAGAGCTTCTAGCCAGGGGTCGACTAACCCTACCGCTCCAGTACCATCTTACCAGTCAGCTACCCGGGAAGGTTTTGTGGCCTCAGAAGGTCGGGGAGTTGGAGGTAGAGGCCCTGGAGGCCGAGGCTAGGGAGGTAGAGGATCTAAAGGTAGAGGCTACAGTTCAGGGGGACAGCCCCGCCTGTTTGCCTTGACACGCCAGGATGCGGCGACATCTAATGCAATTATCACATGTATTATGACAGTATGCTCTTTTGAGGCCTTGTGTTTGATTGACTAGGGGTCCTCGTACTCCTATGTGTCTCATTTCTATGCTATGCGATTCAGGAGGCCTCCTACTAGTTTAGAGAAGCCCTTCGATATTAGGGTACCTACAGGAGATCCCCTCTATGTCCAGTCAATATATAAGGGTTATGAAGTCAAGGTCGGTGATATGGAGACGCTAGCGGATCTACACATGTTGGACACGCCCGACTTCGATGTCATCCTAGGCATGGCTTGGTTAGCCTCCTACCACGCTATGGTGGATTGTTACCGTAAGGTGGTGAAGTTTGAGATCCCAGGAGATGAGGTTTATGAGTTCAAGGGTATTAGTTGTACAGTTCTCTCCAGTTTGATTTCAGCTTTGAATGCCATGCAACTTATGGACAAAGGTAGTAGTGGGCTCTTAGCCTCAGTCAGAGATGTGGACGTACTAATGCCGAGCTTAGAGGCAGTCCCAGTGGTATGTAAGTTTCTAGATGTGTTCCCGGAGGAGTTACTAGGTATACCGCCGGATAGAGAGATAGAGTTTGGGATAGACTTGAGCCTAGAGTGAGGCCCATCTCTATTCCCCCATCCTGCAGAGTTAAGAGAACTAAAAGAGCAGTTACAAGAGATGCTTGACAAGGGGTTCATCCGACTGAGTACCTCTCCATGGGGTGCTCCGATTTTGTTTGTGAAGAAGAATGATGGATCTATGAGGATGTGTGTAGATTAGCTGCAGTTAAATAAAGTGACAGTTAAGAATCGGTACCCCTTGCCACGCATAAATGATATGTTTGATCAGTTCCAAGGGGCTAAATATTTTTCCAAGATAGACCTGAGGTTAGGCTATCACCAGTTGAAGGTCAAGGAAAATAATGTGCCCAAGATAGTCTTCAGGACACACTATGGACACTATGAGTTCTTAGTGATGTCCTTTGGGTTGACCAATGCCCCTACAGCTTTCATGGACCTGATGAACAGAGTTATCAGGCCGTTCCTAGATCACTTTGTCATTTTCTTCATTGATGATATCCTAGTGTATTCTAGAGGCAAGGAGGAGCATAAGCAACACTTGAGGATTGTGTTGCAAACCTTAAGAGAAAATCAGCTGTATGCCAAGGCCTTCTACAATGGCAAACCTTGAAGATTGTCTTGCAACACCCAAAGAAAGTTGAAGCGGTTCAGCAGTGGCCAAGCCCTTCTACAGTTCTTGAGATCCAAAGTTTCCTAGGATTGACGGGTTACTAACGGAGGTTTGTTAAGAACTTCTCAAGAATAGTAGCACCTTTGACCAGGTTGACTCAGAAGGGAGTTAAGTTTTAATGGTCCGATGCTTGTGAGGAGAGTTTCCAGAAGCTCAAGACCTATTTGACCACAGCCCCAGTCTTGGTTTTGTCTTCCGACACAGGTGGTTTTTCAGTATATTGTAATGTCTCTAGAGTTAGACTTGGTTGTGTCCTTATGTAACACGACCGAGTTATGGCATATGCTTCTAGACAGCTTAAGAGGCATGAGCAGAACTACCCTACCCATGATTTGGAGATGGCAGTTGTGGTCTTTGCCTTAAAGATTTGGAGGCACTACCTGTACGGAGAGACTTGTGAGATCTTCATGGATCATAAGAGCTTGAAGTATATCTTCCAGCAAAAGGATCTGAATCTCAAGCAGCGCAGATGGTTAGAGTTGTTGAAAGACTATGATGGCATGATCTTCTATCACGCAGGCAAGGCCAATATTATAGCAAATGCATTGAGTAAGACGTCCATGGGCAATTTCGCATAGCACAGTTGAGGCGATCTTTGATAGAGGAAATTCATGAGTTAGAGGCTGATGGAGTCCAGTTTGGCATGAGTGAGTCGGGAGCCTTTCTGGCTCACATTAGGGCCCAGTCAACCCTAGTGGAACAGATTAAGGCACGGCAGGGGAAAGACCCTAGGTTAGTGAAGTTTATGGAGAATGTACGCCAAGGAGAGAATCATGAGTTTTCAGTTGATGTGGAGGGTGTGTTGCGCTTTGGGGACCATTTGTATGTACCTGACGTGGGTGAGCTAAAGAGGAAAGTGATGGAGGAGTCTCATGGTGTAGCATACTCTGTCCATCCTAGTTCAGCTAAGATGTATCAAGATCTCAAGCAACTATACTGGTGGGAAGGTATGAAAAGAGATATATGTGATTTTGTGGCACGTGGCTTGGTATGCCAGCAAGTTAAAGCTGAGCACCAAAGGCCTGTGGGCTTACTACAGCAGATAAAGATCCCCGAGTGAAAGTAGGAAAGGATAACCATGGACTTTGTAGTCGGGTTGCCTCGGACCACCAAGGGCTTTGATTCCATTTGGGTGATTGTGGACAAAATGACTGAGTCAGCCCACTTCCTACCAATGAAGACAACCTTCAGTGTAGCTCAGTATGCCCAGCTCTATATAGATGAGATTATCAGATTTCATGGAGTGCCAGTGTCGATCATATCAGATAGAGGGTCCCAGTTCACCTCGCGGTTCTAGAAAGCATTTCAATAAGCTCTCGGGACTCAGGTGGACTTGACCATAGCTTTTCATCCGCAGATAGATGGCCAGTCAGAGAAGACGATCCAGACTTTGGAGGATATGCTCCGAGCTTGTGTTTCTAGACTTTGGCGGAAGTTGGTGTGACCACTTGCCGTTGATAGAGTTCTCTTATAACAATAGCTACCAAGCAAGCATCTAGATGGCACCGTTCGAAGCCTTGTATGGGAGACGGTGTAGATCTCCCATTGGTTGGTTTAAGCTTAGGGAAGCTAAGGCTCTAGGCCCAGACTTAGTACAAGAGACTCTAGAGAAGGTCCAGTTGATCAAAGAGCGATTGTTGGTAGCTCAATCTAAGCAGAAGTCCTATGCTGACAACCGGCATCGAGACTTGGAGTTTGCGGTTGGTGACCACATGTTCTTGCAAGTATCACCCATGAAAAGTGTGGTGAGGTTTGGTAAGTAGGGAAAGTTAACTCCTCACTATATTAGCCCATTTGAGATTTTAGAGAGGGTTAGAGCAGTGGCCTACAGGTTGGCGCTGCCTCCCAGTCTATAAGCTATCCATCCGGTCTTTCATGTCAATATGCTCGGAAGTACATGCCAGATCAGTCTCATGTGCTCACACCGCAAGTTGTCTAAGTCGATGAGAGCTTGTCATATGAAGAAGAACCGGTTGCCATCATGGATAGGCAAATCAAGAAGCTTCGCTCAAAGGAAGTGGCCTCAGTGAAAGTCATCTAGAGGAACCACTCCGGCGAGGAAGCCACTTAGGAAGCCAAAGAAGCCATGAAGGCCAAGCATCCACACTTTTTTCCTCCTCAAGGTATGTTTTAAGATTTGGGGACCAAATCTCTTTTAAGGGAGGCAGAATGTAATACCCGAGGTACACGTATCCGTGGGCAAGTTTCGTATTGCCTTAGGATTCCCTGGGGCCCACCCGAGTTGCCGGATCGGCCCCGGATGCAAAAACCAGGTAGTAGCGCTAGGTTCTGTCGAATCATGCAAAACAGGCTTGCTACAGCAAGTTTTACTCGCTACAGTGAGCAACTAGTGATGACACAGTATAAATGGAACGACACCATTTTGTTTTCTGGCCTTTCCTCCCCTCATAGAACAGAAACCAGAAATGCACCCACATACACACACACCCTAATCTTTATTTCTCATCCCCATTTTCTTTTATTCTCTCCAATCTAGCTCCCCCAAACCATCAAGGTATGTTTATGTTGTTAGATTTTATCTCCGTTCTCTCCATTCTTTCACATTCTTAGTATGGGTATTGCTATTTCTCTCATTGTTGTCAAGTGGTGGTACTCCCCCGAAGTTGTTGATATATGTTTGGAGTAATCTAGAACTTCCCATAGGTTGTTGATGAATTTTATAGCTTCAATGGCAGACGTTAGTGTCATTCCTCCTCCACGGAGTCCCCGCAATGTTAGCAGTTCACAGTCTACCCCTCCAAGTGAGTGGGTTTGATCTCATGGTCTTAGTTTGGTCATTATATGATTATTTGCTAACATTGCGGAGTGTTTTGAGAATTTAAAAATAAGTTCTTACATGATATTGCTCTATATAAAGGATATGTTTGATTAGAAATGCTCCGTTTGAACTTATGCCTGAAAATATGATTTTAGAAATGCATGGCACCATATTTATTGCATAAAAAGCTTCGTATGATTTAATTCGTAAATTGATTTGACTATGAATAAATGAGATTTGCTATGATTTATGAGTTGGGATTTAAGAATTTACAATTGCTACTAATGAGAAGTGTTGAACTAGAAACATAGAACTCCCCTTTTATGATTTCAGTGGTTTTAGAATAGAGAGAGTTACTGAGAGAAACAGAACTGTGAGTTAACGGCAGTTATTCCTTTAACCTTGGTATACCAAGGCCCGCCAAGGGCAAGTCATCCTTGAGTTAGACTTGTCCGCCAGGGACACAGTTCGCCAAGGACTGAAGAGGTCACATTAGCTAGGGGCTTTGTCTGCCAGGGACTAGGCACCCTCCCTATAGTTGATGAATACTCTATTCCCTTGTGTAATTCTTGAGATTTTAAAGATTATAATTAATACGTAAAGTAAATAAAACTATTCACAAATGTTGCATTTTATGATTATTTATTTATCATGTTTTCCTGTCCCATATACGATTATCAGTGAGGATCCACTCATTGAGTTTTGATTTCAAAACTCACCCCATTCTTCTTCATTTTCCACAGATACAGAAGTAGCTCAGGATCCTCCTCTCCCACCTCCTCAACAGTAGTATCTCTTCAGTTTAAGGTGAGCTTCTTAATGGCGTGAAGCTGTATTATTTTGTTTATGGTAGATGTGCTCAAGTGATATGACAGGCAAGGTCTCAGACCACATATAGTCATTTTATTTTTCATTTTGATTATACCATGATTCTTTTGTACTTCACAGCAAATCACCCATAGTTATTTTGTATATGAGTACTCAGTGAAATATATGTTGTGGCTACAGTTATGAAAATTATTTATGAAAAGGATGTTTATTCCTAAAATTTGCAAAGTTTATTAGTTAATTTGACTTATGAATAAATTATGTTTTATGGATAAAGTAAGCACATTATACAATATTGAGATCACGAGGCTTACATGGGGATCGGACTTCCCACGTGCCGGTCACGATCCTAGTCGGGTCGTGACAACATACATGAGATATCTGATGCATTCATGATATTAAGATTCATGCTAAAAGATATGGGCCTCGGCTAATGGTATTTGAAACTTAATAAATGAACTCTATATATGCTCACGTTTTCATGATGAAACCCGAGGTTCTTGGGGACAATTACGATGACTCCTGCATTAGAGTCGAGAAGCCCTAATGAGAATCTTAAATAAGTTTCTCATCCCTTTTCTTTCTTTCGTGTCGTCTCCAGACAAGGATGATGGTGTAGCTCGTGATTTTCTCTGTGACGTGGACGAGAGAGTTGCACTGCAGAAGGAATCAGGAGGGTTGCAGTGGTAGTACGGAAATAATTTTCTTTCGGACATTGGCTTTAGGGTGATCATACCCTTTTTATCTGCTTGGATTCTAGTCTTTTGATGAATATGTACTGATGTCTTTTATGTTTTAGAGGACGTCACTAATATGATATAATTCTGATATGTTGATATTGTTTGTGTTATGTTATGCCATGGTTTATAAATATTTTGTGATGTTGTATGTATCTGTCACTTTTTTTTATCTTTTTTTGTATTTATAGGCAAGGCGAACGATGTTAGTTACTTAGCATGTGCGGCTCACGTTTTGTATTTATTTAAAAAAAAATTACCCATATTTTCATTAAGGTATTTTCAAGAGTTGAAGTTAAAAATTGGAACAAAAGAGTAATACCTACTAATTAACTTAAATGAGTCCTGGGCATGTTGGGTTAAATATTAGGATGTTACAATTTCACTCCATTTCAGTTCATATCTCGTAACATGAGATAAACATGTTTACACATGCATAGTGAAATATATTCTCATTTGAATAAGCATTGCTTTTGCTAATGATAGAATCCTGTTTATGATCTTACAAAAAACTCAAGATAAACATTAGTCGTTCTTTAAAGCATTTTCTTTAAATTAGCTTTGTTGCCATTCAAAACAAATTAGCACATCTTGATAGGGTTCTGGAGCTAACACTTACTACATGACTGGCTTGAATATATTGTAAATACTTATGCAAGGTCTTCTAGCTTACTAGTAACAACTCCTAAATATGATATCATGGCTTCAAAATGTTGTTGTGCTTGGAAAGGTGTTACAGCCCAGCTCAATTAATATATAATTTGGTTTTGTTATATCCTTTTTGTTTTCTATCACTTGTGTATTTACATTGATTGATTGATAAATTATGATTTGTTTGTGTATGCGTGTGCTAATATTAGTTTGGAACTTTGTTTAATGATTATAAGCTAGGTTCTTTAATTGAGTGAGCTTGATTATGTCTCCTTGAACATGATTGCAGGATGGATTTTATAGTTGGGCATATGGTTGAGATGAATCTTGATTGTGCATGCTAATTCATGATTGTGGATTGAATACATACCTAGGGAAGTTAATTGAGCATAAATTAGTCGATTGATTAATGAATGCTTGGTTGACATAAGAAATTAAGATAAATTCTTGATTGAGAGTTAGGCTTACAAGTGATGTTTTAGTTGGCATGCGTGTTTTGGGTTTTTGAGATATTAATAATTCAAGTATATATGTTAGCTAATGCTTAGTTAATTGCATGATTGTGTGATTTGCTAAGTTAATTTGTCAAGTGAGTTGTTTGATTAAATAATTAACATGACAAGTCACTCATCATATGTTTGATAAATTGTGTGTGTCAAGGATAGATAAATCCTAGGCCTTCAGAATCCTTGTGCTAATGCCTTAATTATATTTATATTCTTGCTCATTTAATTTGTTTTGAATTCTATTTCAAACTCCTCATTTCGCATAGTCTATTAGTTACCAATATCGTTGGGAGATGACTAGAGTTGGCTTCATTTTCCTACATATTTCCATTACCTTTCAGTTTTTATAAATTTTTGATTTATTAGAGTTAGTGATGTGACACTATAGTCCCTACCAATAGCGCCAAAGAAGAACATGAACAACCTAACCCCACCAAAATGACACTTGCGATGATGGTGGATGCAAGGCGACTCTGACAACCACAACTTCACTTTGTTCTTCAACAATTGAGGTGGAGAAAACGTGGCACAAGTGCTTCATGGAGGAATAATAGGTGCTTTGGGCGGTGGGTTCTTTAAATCAGAGTGGGAAGGAGAGAACGTGGGCTCGAATGGAGAAAATGGAAGTTCAGGCTGTGGGTTGTTTAAGTAAGAGCAAGGAGTGAGAGGAGGAGAACGTAAGCGATGTGAGGTTGTTTGAGTAAGTAAGAGGGAGGGCAGGGTTTCTATTTCAGAGAGTGAAAGGGTGAAAGGGAGAATTGGTGACTAATGTGAATGCATGGTATTTTTTCCCTTTGAATTGTTTTAAAATTTATCATCTTTTTCCATTTTGCCCTTTCATATTTCATATTCTCACTATATACTTATTTTATCATCTAATGTAGGGTAAGTATATGGTATAAATTTAGTAATATAAAGATATCATTTCTGTTTGTCATTTGACATCATTATATTTTTTTCCTTTCATTTTTCATGCAAATAAACAAGAGAAAATAATCTTTCTTCTACTCTCTTTCTTTTTATTTTCCTTTCATCCAAACATACTTGTAAAAAATAAAAATTCCATCAATTTCATTTTTTTCTTTTAATTTCTTTCCTTTCATTTTCTTTATTATCATTTTCTTTCTCTGCCAAACACACTGAAAGAAAAGAATAAGAAGAGAACTTGAAAATAGTTGGGCCATTCATTAAAAATAGAGTAAAAAATTTATGTAATCTTTTAAAAAAATTTCGTAACACTATTTAATCTCTCAAAAATTGAAATTAAACACGTGATCCCTCAAAATTTTAATAATAGGACATAATCATCCCTATATATATATGCGATTCTTTAAACACTAATAAAATTATACATTGATATTTTAATATGATGTTAAGTTATGTATATGTTATTTGAAGTGAAATAGAGTTTGAAATGACTTATTTGATGATTGAAATTCATAAAATGAGTCATTTAAATCTCTATTATAAGTCATAAAGTGATTTATTTTGAGTAATTTTATACATCAAAATGAGTGTAATATGTTTCAAAATAGTTTCATTTAACTTGCCTCTAGCATTTTAATGATCATTATACTGTGCTACATATGTAAGTCTACTAACAAAAAATTAATAGAAGGACTAATATATCAATCATTTTCAATTTTAAAGAACCATAAGATTAATTTTGTTAAAAAAAATAAAATAATCTGAGATAAAATTCTTAAGGAACCAAATATGATATTTACTGCTAGAAATAATAATAATAATAAAAAAGGAAACAGTTGGACGTTTGAGGAAAATTGCTGTCGTCATTGTGCATGCCAGCTATGACGCGGTATTTATCACTTGAAAAATGTATTTTTTATGCACTTCACTGTTCAGGGTTGAAAATGTCAATTAACAACACCGAATCCACTAAAACCTCCGCACGTTTTCCATTCCCCTTTTGCCCCTTTTCTTTCTATAAAGCCTACCCTCGTCTGCCTTGTTAACCTTCTTCGGATAGATCCCCCAGCCAACCCTAGATTATCTCAGCATCGTTTTCTACGTCCATCTCCATCAAAATTCCCTCGCCTTTTCCTATCATTCCTACAGTCAATTCGCTTCCTCAATCTTCGATTTTCCTTCCCTGTTTCCAAAATCTTTCGTCTCTCAGTTTCAGATCTGCTCCTCCGATCTAGGGTTTTCTCCCTGTCACTACAATAATCTGTTAAGAGTTCGATTTCTGGGTTGAAATCATAGGCTTTTGCAGATCACCTCAATGTTTACGGAATTCCTATGACCCTGGCCAACCCCATGCGTCGAATTCGCCTCCTTCACTCCTTCTCCGTCGTCTTCCTCTACTGGTTCTACGTCTTCTCATGAACTCCCCCTCAGCCCCTTGATATCTAAGCCCTGTTTCTTAGCTCCCTAACAAGATTTTCCAGTTCCGAACGAAAAAAACAAAGAATCCCTAATTCCTTTTCGCAAATCACCGATTCAAATCCCCAACCCCATCGTCTAAGAACCAGAAGAGAAGAAGAAAAGGAGAAGGAGGCGAAAATGGCTTCGACTCACCGCCCTTTGAGTTCGGGATCCGAAGGCGGAGATCCCGCGACGATGGACGAGAGGAAGAGGAAGAGGATGCTGTCGAACCGTGAATCGGCGAGGCGTTCACGGATGAGGAAGCAGAAGCAGCTGGAGGACCTGACCGAAGAGATGAACCGGCTGGAGGGCTCGAACAAGCACCTCGTTCATGCCATAAAGATGAAGGAGGACGCGTACGCCGAGATGGAGGCCGCCAACGACGTCCTCAAGGCTCAGACCATGGAGTTGGCCGACCGGCTACGTTTCCTCAACTCGATCCTCGAGATCGCCGAAGAGGTCGGCGGCCTTTCCGTCGAGATCCCCGAGATCCCGGATCCTCTCCTCAGGCCCTGGCAGATTCCTCACCCAATCCAGCCAATTATGGCCTCCGCAGACATGTTCCTGCATTGAAATGATTTGTGTTGTTGTTTGGCAGAGAAGTCCCTGTTTGGGTGTGTGGGTTTTTTTTTTTTTTAATCATCGGTGGTTCAGTTAGGTTTGTTGTAGTCTTTGGTGGGGGTTCTTGTGTGGCCTTTTGTGCTGCAATAAAAGGGGCTTCAGTTGTTTTGTGGAGTTGTGAGAATGTTGATGAGTGGCAATGTCTTGTTGTTATGGATCAGTAGGATATACATGTTTCTGTTATGTGTTTGTGCTATGTACTGCGTTATTTGTTTATTCGTGTTAATGAATGGTAGTGATATGTTTTGTGTTGTGTACAAGCAATTCTGTTTTTGGTATCTATGCTTTCCCCTATTCGTGTATTCGTCCTCGATGCAAATTGGATGCAACTGGGGTGTGCTCAATTACATCTGCACATACGTGATATGGTAGGAACTTGAGCGAATTCGTAGTATGCTTAGTTTCTGTTAGGGAATCTCTGAGCCAAGATTAAGGAAGCCATGTTAATTTTTGTTGAACATTTTTGGAATTCGTAGGATTCTAAGGAGAAAGTAGAACCACCACTTTAGGTAGAGCCACCACTTTCGAATTTGAAAGATCAAATCAATGACAACACAGTCCCAAAAAAACTATATTTATCCATCGCCCTCAAAGATCCATCCTCTTTGGCAGAAGTTATTCTTTCATGAGTTAGTTTTGTTCAATTGCGCTGAATTGACAAAATGTTGCAATTAATCACTTAATGAAAATAGAGGCCAATAAACTTGAGTGAATTTGTCCAAGGGGAGAGATTTTTTTGAAAGCAATGGGTTAATACAATTTCTTTTAAGGGCTATTTTATTAGTGATATAATCTTTTGTGGATTAAAGTGGTATTTTTCTCAACATGCAGAACTTGTGCAAATTAGTCATACACTTTTAGGTCAAGGATTCCAAATCCAAGGTCTCTGGGTTCTCTTTGGGGCTGAAACATATTGAGTTAGCTTTTGAAGTGGAGAACTACAAATTTTGGATTCTAGAATTTAAGACATTTTATCTTAACTAAATTATAAGATAATGGGGATTTATGAAGGACCTTGTTGGGGTTTGATGTCGAGAAATTCTTAGGTTCATGATTGTGCTTTGACCATTTATGGAGTGATATTTCAGGTTATTGGATGATTCATCACTAACTACAAAGTTAAAATGTCAATCTACAAATGATCTGAACACAATCCTAGTTGACAGTCTAGGAGCACCTTAGAATTTTTAGTATGCTGCCCTTATACCTCATTCAATTAAATTGTGCCATGTAATGTAAGTTTTATGTTGGTCTGGATTGAGATTTTATCTCTGAATTTAGTTTCTTGTTCTTATTTCGAAGTTAGGCTGTGTTAGGAAATTTTTTTATGCCTGCAAAATATACGAGTGTTACGGATCAGTTTATGTAAAATCATGGCGAATTCGGCGATATACTATAACAAATATGGTGTGGTATACTAGTTTAACAAAATGTAGGTGCACAGTGATCCTTCATTGAAATGAAGTATTCAACCCTTCAACCCACCACGGGAAGCCTGTCTCTGTAAAGGGGAAGAGAGAGATATTTTTTTTTCCTCGCTCTGATTCTCGTTCTCTTAGTTTGGCAAGTTATTTTTCATTCTGCTTAGCAATATCGATTTGTCCTTCGTTTGCACTTGTCGTTCTCTTCATCTCGTGAATCCAACGATAGGTTTTTGTAGTGCTTTGATGAGTGAAGAACTTATGTCATTAGTTTACATGTTCGAGATCCTGAAATCGATTTGCTGTCATTAATGGCTGGGAGTTATCCTTCTATTCAAATCTGGTTTTCCTTTGTGAAGTTTGTTTAATGCTTGTATGACATGGAGTTCTTAACGATTCCTAACTTCCATGTTTGAAGGAGAATATTCACCACAAAGAAAATCTGCGGAGCAATTATCAGTGTTAAACTACATTGTTTCTCCGACCTCCCCCACCCCCGACCTCACCGGCGTCAGCCTCTCCGGATTGTTCTGCGGTGCCATCACCCACCTCCCCATATTCTTCAGCACATATTAACTGATATCAAAAACTCACTCATATAAATATTTTTTCTCTCACCAACATACACAACACGTAATAAATGGAAGAGGAAATTCTTGAACTTTTATAACTTGATGGATATATGCCAACACAGTACACAAGTTTGCCTTTTATAGGCTTTATTAAATAAAATCACAAAATACAAACCAATTACAAAGTCATGGATAGTAAGAAATAGATTTAATTAATCTGTTAATCTCCATAGTTTCACCAAATTTTCACATTGGATTCCTATAGTAAAAAAAAAATTTAATTAGATCCCTCACTTCACCACCCATTATAAAAGTGTGAAAGTTAATGAGATGACATGTCACTAAACAAGATTACCACTTTCCTGGGTTTTCATTTCACATTTCCTAGGCATTGAACAAGATTGCCACTTACCTAGCTGCCCCTCTCTGTCTCTTTGAGTTGCTTGCTTCCCGTGATTCCTTCCTCTCTCTCAAATTGTCAAATAGCTCTCAATGCATCCACAACAATAACAACAGCAAACAATCGCGATCTCTCTCTCTCTCTCTCTCTCTCTCTTAATATATGTATGCTTCTGTGTCTGCTTCTGCTTTCCATCAATCTTCTTCTTATGGAATAATGAGGCGATGATGATGTTTTCAGTGATTGAACCAAACATTTGAGTGGAAGGCCAAGAAGAAGCCATGCTCACTTTCTTTCCTATCGTTCCTCTTATCTAACACAAGGCAAATCTGAGTCTCCTCCTTCAATCCCAAAACACACAAACTCATCATCCATCGTCACCACCACCCCAAATAATGTCAGTTTCTCTTTTTTATTTTCTTTTTCACTGTTGGGAAAAAAAATTGCAAATCGGGACAAACAATTAGCAAATCGGCCTCAATCCTCCCTGGAGGCCTCAATCCTCCTGACCTCAATCAACCCCATCTCGGCGGCCGTAGTGGCATCAGAGATTAGCTTGGCAGCCTCGCTCCCACCCTTAGCCCGGATGACTGCGGTGCTCCTGCTCGGCCTTCATCACAACGAACTTGGACCGCTCAGCCTCCTACTGCACTGCCTGCTTCTGTTTGATGGCGCGAGAGAACTCAACGTCGTAGGAGACAACAAAGAAAACATTCATGGCCTCTGCTTGGTGGCTGCAGTCCTAGGTGGGATTCTAGATCTGGATTGAGGCATTTGAGGGGAGAGGAAAAATGGCTTGTGTCATGTGAAGAAGACGGAGTCTTGGTAGGCACACGCTTGTCACGTGTTGTGTCATATATAAAACCAAGAATATTTTGTTAACTTTGATGTTTTTGTAATAGATAACGAGGTTAGAGACCCAATTAAATATTTTTTTTTAATATAGGGATCCAATTGAAAACTTTTAAAATATAAGAATGTAATTAAAAATTCAGTAGAACTACAAGAAATGTCGGATTAATTAAACCTAATAAATATTGGTGCTCAAAGTCTTCATATTAAATAACATGAATAAGAGGTTTGGTGGTTATAATAAATGCTATTTGGTAGCTATAATAAATGCTAGGTTGAGCATTTAATACTTTAGTTTAAAATTTTTTTCAACATTGTCTCCCTTAAACCAAGTATTTAAAGTTGATTATTCCAAACATTTTCTTCAACTTGCAGAATAACTCATTTTTCAAAGACTTTGTAAAAGTATCTACAACTTGTTTTTCAGTATGACAATAATAAATCAAGACTTCTTTCTCAGCAACCAATTTTCAAACCTTGTGGAATCGAATATCAACATGCTTGGATCTTCCATGAAACACTGGATTTTTGCAAAGTGCAATAGCCGACTTGTTGTCACAAAATATTGTTGTGGAATTATTTTGCTTCTGCTTCAATGCTTCAAGAATTCTTCTTAGCTATACTGCCTTTGCAGCACAACTATCTGCTGCAACATATTTTGTTTTAGCTGTGAAAAGTGCAACAACTGGTTGTTTCTTTGAAAATCAAGATACTACGGCAAACCCAAGATGAAAAACATATCTTGAAGTATTTTTCCTTATTTTTATTTCACCTGCATCACTATCTGTATATCCAACAAGTTGCACATCAATAGTATCAGCATAAAAAATTCCATCAATCATGGTACCTTTGATATAGCAAAGAATTATTTTAGCTACTTGCAAGTGACAGATGCGCGGCTCCTCCATGAGCCTGCTTAGTAATCCAACTCCAAAAACAATGTCTGGTTTGATTGCAGTTAAATATCTCAAACTTCCAATCAAACTTTTGTAATAAGTAGGATCCACAGCTTTTCTTTGATCTTCCTTTATCAATTTCAACTTCTCTTCAAATAGAGTGGAGACTGGCTTTGAATTCTCCATCTGAAACTTCTTCAAAATATCATTAGCATATTTCTTTTGAGAAATGAAAATGCCCTGATCCTGCTGAATAATTTCAATGCCTAGAAAGTAAGATATTAGACCCAGATCTGTCATTTCAAAATGTTTCACCATAGCCTCCCTAAATCCTACAATCATCTTCAAATTATTTCCAATGAAAATCAAATCATCAACATAAAGGCATACAATGAGCATATCACCAGACTCAACAGATTTAATGAACAAAGTATGTTCAAATGAGCATATTTGAAAACCATTCTCAATGAAATAAGAATCAATTTTCTTGTACCATGCTCTTGGTGCCTGTATCAAACCATATAATGCCTTCTTCAATCTGTAGACTTTGGCTTCTTCTCTAGAGATCTCATAACCTGCAGGTTGCTCAACATATACTTCTTCCTCCAAAGTAGCATTTGAAAAATTAGACTTGACATCCATTTGATATATCTTCCACTTATTTTGAGCAGAAAGTGAAATAATCATCCGAATTATATCAAGTCTTGCAACAGGGGCAAATACCTCAAAGTAATCAATACCTAACTTTTGCTTGCATCCCTTTGCAACCAATCTTGCTTTGAACCAATTAAGCTCACCATTAGGCTTATACTTTGTCTTGTATACCCATTTCACTTCTATTGGCTTCTTACCTGCAGGCAAATCTATTAGCACCCAGGTATTATTTTCTCAATTGCAAAGATCTCTTCATCCATAACTTTTCTCCAATTCTTGTCAGCGGAAGCTTCTTCAAACTTATAGGTTCACAATCTGCAAATAAAGCAAAATTGATAATCTCATCATCAGATAGATTATTATCACTGTTTGCAACATAATCCCTCAGTCTTGCTGGTAATTGATGATTCCTTTGAGGTCGACTTGATGATTCTGACTGAGCTAATGTACCTACTTGTCCATCTTCTTCTTCATAACTGTTAGTAACCATAGGCTCCTTTTGAGTTTTAGAAGACTAGTCCCACACTACCTCTTCATCAAAAGTTACATCTCGACTGATGATCACCTTTTTTGTATCTGGATTATACAGCTTATATGCCTTAGAATTCATGCTGTAATCAATGAAAATACATTTCTCACCTTTATTATCCAATTTCTTCCTTAGCTAACCTGGTACATAAGCATATACAATACACCCAAAGACTCTGAAGTGATGAATTGAAGGCCTTCTTCCACTCCAAGCTTCTTCAGGAGTCTTATTATGAACACTCCTTGTTAACCACCTATTCAAGATATACACAGCAGTAGCAACTGCTTCTGTCCAAAATTCTTTTGGCAACTGTTTGAATTGCAACAGGCATCTCAGCATATCCATGATTGTCCTGTTCTTCTTTTCAGCAACTCCATTCTATTGAGGAGTGTATCTGGTTGTCAACTGATGTCAAATCCCATGCTGCTCAAAGAAACTTGCACATGCAAGATATTCATGTCCTCTATCTGTTCTTAGAATCTTGATTCTATAGCCACTTTGATTCTCTACAAATGTCTTGAATGACTTGAAGACATCAAATGTTTCCGATTTTCGCTTCAAAAAATACACCCAAGTCTTTCTGCAAAAGTCATCAATAAAAGTAATGAAATATCTGCTTCCATTATGTGATGGAACATCAATGGTGTATAGATCTGAATGCACAATCTCCAATAACCTTTTTTCTTTCCAAGATTTTCCAGCAGGAAATGATTCTCTATGCTTATTTCTCAATTGACAAGTCTCACAAATACAATTAGAAATTTGAACAACTGGCAAACTAGAAATAAGTTTTTTACTTGACAGGTAATTTAATCTAGAAAAATGATGATGTCCAAAACGCATGTGCCATAACCAATTTTCATCAAATATTACTAAACTTAAGCAAGAAAATTTTTCATGTTGAATTTTCAATGGAAAAAGTCTATTCTTAGTCATTTTTATCTTAGCTATAAATTTTCCATTCTTTTCAAATATTGTACAGTATCCTCGATAAATTTGAATGTTATAGCCTTTCTCTGACAACTATCCCAAACTTAACAAGTTGTGATAAAGATCAAGAGCATAAACACATCAGAAATAAAATTGTGAGAACCATCTTTTAATTTTATTTTTATCTGACCTTTTCTCAAAATCAGAATATTTGATTTGTTGCCAAATTCCACAAATGATTTTACAGTTTCATCTAGTGAAGAAAATAACTCCTTTTTCCCACACATGCGATTGTTACAACTAGTATCTAAATACCACATATTTTCTTCCACATCAAAAGAATTACTTGCCAAAAACAGGCTTTGTGGATTAGAATTCTCACCAATATCTTGATATTAGTTTTCTGTGACATTTGCTTGAGTGTTATGGTTTTGATTCATTGGTCTAAATATGCAATCTGCAAGTTTGTGCCTAAACTTTCCATAGTGAAAACAATTAAAATTTGTTCTTTCTTGATAAAAATTATCTCTTCCTCTTGCTCGATTAGCAGGCCCAAAATTATTTCCTCCTCTTCCTTAATTGTGTAGTCTGAAATTATTGCTTCTTTAATTGTAATTAGTGTCACAACCTCTTCCTTTGAAATGTCCTCTGCCTTTGCTTCTCAAGTTTCCTTTGCCTTGGCCATAACTTCTTTCTTCTCCTTCATAGCTTGATTTGGCAAATCTGTTTAAATTCACCTGATTTTTCAGGGCTTCTTCTACTGATTTTTCTGTCTCCTCTAAGATCCTATTAACATGACTTTCTATGCTTCCCTGTAATTTTGCAATTGTCATTTTGTCTATGTTGTGTGACTCAATTATTATAATCACCACATGAACAAATTTGATTGGCATAGTGCAAAGGATTTTCTCAACCACCTTGTTGTTTTCTATATTCTCTCCATATACTTTCATCTTATTAACAAGGTCAGTGACACGCGAAAAATATTATTCAATAGTTTCTGAGCTGGACATTTCATACCTTTCATATTCTCTGCGCAAAGATTGTAGTTTGGATTTTTACGCCTTTTCTACACCTTTGTAAGATAACTTTAGAATATTCCATGCTTCCTTGGTAGTTTTGGCGTTTGCAATTTTGCCAAACACTGAATAATCCACTCCTTTATGGATTTGTGACAACGCTAATTGGTCTCTCCTTTGAGTTGCTTGATCTACTCCTTCTTGAATGCCTGGTTCAACAAAGCTTCAAATATTGTGAGCTTTTAAATGGATGCACGTTCAAGTCTCCTAATAATAATGATCAAGTTTCTCATCTAATTTGGGACCGGACCAAACAATATTATAATTTTTTTGCTATATTGATTTTAGAAAAATTAACTGTATGAGACCACTCTTGTTTCTCACAAACTTTTCAAAAATTTGATGCTAGATTTAACCAACTCTTATTACCAATATGTTATCAGAACTCACTCAAATAACACACTTAATATTTTTCTCTCACCAACATACACAACACATAATAAATGGAAGAGGAATTTCTTAAACTTTTATAACTTGATGGACATATCCTAACCCGGTACACATGAGTTTGCCCTTTATAGGCTTTACCAAATATAATGATAAAATAAGAAGCAATTACAAAGTCATGGGTAGTAATAAATGTTGGTGCTTAAAGTCTTCATATTAAATGACTTGAATAAGTGGTTTGGTGGTTATAATAAATGCTATTTGGTAGCTATAATAAATGCTCGGTTGAGTATTTAATGCTTTGGTTTAGTTTTTTTTTAACATTAATAATGGGTTCCGCCTCGCTGACAGTGCGCATGAAGATGCAATGATGGTTAGCAAGGTGTTGGTACAACCTTGTGATGAGGATGTATAAATTATAATAAGTAAAGTTAATTTCCTTTATTACACATTTTGTAGAATAATTTTTGATTAAATTGTCTTTCTAGATAATATAATGTGTGATTTTTTTAGATTTGAACATTTATAAAGCTTTCAATTTGAAATTGATATTAAATAATTAGTAATCATGTATATAATTAATTTATTTCACTTGACTCAAATGGGAAACAATATTTTTCGAGTTATTTGCTTAGAGAATGTATCATAATAATTATAATCAATATCATTAGTTATATTTTATAACTAGCTATTATTCATATTTTCTTACTAAATATTTTTTTTCAGAGAATATAATATTATTTCTTTTAAATTTGATCATTTTTAAATTTAAAATTTGATTAAATTATTAGTAGCAATAAATATAATTGATTGATTATACTTGATTCCAATTGCAATTTTATTAACAATCATGATTGATGATTCTTAATTTCTGGTTAAAAAAGATATACTAATTTCTTTTTGAATTATATATTTATTTTGAAGAACAATATTTGATACAGGACTAGAAAATGGGAATTGATATAGTTTTTTGGGTACATTTGTAACAAGTACAGTTAATTATATTTTATTACCAATTGTGTAAAATAAATTTTATTAAATAATTTTTTAGATAATATAATATTTTATTTTATATTTGAACATTTTTAAAATTTTGAATTTAAAATTGAGAATAAATCATTAGTAATAGTATATACCCAAAAATTATATAGTTGATTAATTATATTTTATTCCAATTTTATCATCAATCATGATTCTTATTTTCTGTTAAATTAGGTATACTAATTTTATTTTAAATTAGATATTTTCTATAAAAAATAATATTTGATATGAGACTTGAAAAAATTAAACCAGATTTTTTTGTGTTGCTTTTTTTGAGAATGTATCATTTAAAATAATTATAATAAATATAATTAATATTCATATTTTTATCAAATAATTTTTTAGATAATATGAGATGACATTTTTTTAAATTTGATTATGTTTTAATTTATTAATTTAATTTGAGATTAAATCATTAATAATAATAATAAATATAGTTGATTGATTATACTTAATACTTGATCCTAATTTTATTAGCAATCATGATTCTTAATTTTTAGTAAAATCAGATATACTAATTTCCTTTTAGAATATATATTTATTTTAAAGAATAATATTTGAAGTAGGGCTTGGAAAAATTATACTAGAGTTTTTTAGGGCCATTTATTTAGACAATGTATCAATTATAATTATTTTAATAAGTACAGTTGATTATATTCTATTACCAATTGTGTAGAATAATTTTTTATTAAATCATTTTTCAAAGAATATAATATGCTAATTTTCTAGATTTGAACATTTTCATTCAAAGTTTTAAATTTTAAATTGAGATTGAATAATTAGCAACAAATATATAATTGATTGATGATACTTGATTTTAATTTTATTATCAATCATGATTCCTAATTTGCAGTTAAATCAGAAATAATAATTTCCTTTTAAATTAGATGTTTGTTTTAAAAAATAATATTTGATATAGAACTTGGAAAAATTAAGTTAGATTTTCTTTTTTGGGTTATTCAAGGAATGTATTGTTTATAAAAATTTTAATAAATATAATTAATTATATTTTATTGGCAATCATGATTCATAATTTTTTTATACAATATAATGTGATTATTTTAGATTTATTTTTAATTTAAAATTAAGATTAAATCATAAGTAATAATAAATACAGTTGATTGGTTATACTTAATTTCAATTTTATTATCAATCATGAATCCTAATTTTTCATTAAATCAGAGATACTAATTTTCTTTTAAATGAAATATCATATATACCATATTATATATATAATTCTAAAATCGAGTTTTGCAAAAAAAAAAAAAAAGTTAATTGTTGATGTGTCACTCAACAAGATCATTTGATTTTTGACTATTAAAAGATATTAATTGCATCAGTTTTTATTAGAATATGATTCAAATTTCTTAATAAAAAAATCATATACTAAATATTTAATTTAACAGGAATCTGATTTTTAAATAAATTGAATTTTTTTTATAGGAATATGATTCAAATATTATTTTTATGAAAATACATTAATTGTGTTTATTTTTATAGCAATATAATTCCATTTTTAATTAAAAAAATTACATAGTAAATATTTAATTTAATAGGAATTTGATTTTTAAATGAATCAATTTTTTTAATAGGAATAAGATTCAGAGTATTTTTTTTATAGGAATAGGATTTAAATATTCATTTTTAACAAAATCTGATTTTAATTCAAATATTAGTAAAAATCTTAAATATTGTTAAAATCTGATTTTCAAATAAATCTAATTTTTTTATAGGAGAAAGATTCAGATTTTTCATCAATAAATCATATATTTTTTTTTATAGGAATATGATTTAAATATTAGTAAAAATCTGAAATATTGTTAATAAAATCATTTGATGATAAAAATATTGTTTTCAATTTATAGTAATAGGAAATGAATTGTATTACAATATTTTTAATAAAACCAGATTTTAAAATGTAAATGATTAGTGACAATATTTAATTTCACCTTAATTAGACACTTAATTATGTCTTTCTAATCACCAACAACTAAGGATTCATTTACGAGTCTAAAAGACGTAAAAGAATATGATAACATTTAATGCTAATAATAATTTTAATTTCAAATGATCAACAAAAAATTATAGTATAGCATGGTTGTATAATGCAATTGATTAACTTTTACATATAAAAATAAAAATTATATATGAAAATGGGATTCATTTTTCTTAAAAGAAATCAATTTTTTCAAATAAATTAGATTTTTTTATAGAAATATAATATCAAATAGAAAAAGAATTTTTTATGAACAAATCTTTCATTTGTAACCCAATCAAAGTAGATTTATTTTGCCAAATTGATCAGTCAATTAGATTTTAATTGATTCAGCTATTTCCAATTATCATATATATTATCTCTAAAACAAAAAAGTATGTCTTACTTATGAATTAAAGGTAATAGTTTTCTCTTTAAAGTCTTGCTCTTGGAGTCTTTCTTTTTCTATTTTGCTATCAATCATGGTCTTAATATTGTTCTTAACATTTTTTCTGCTTCATAAAAGTAATTTATATATTTTTTATCCTCTAAGCTCTACATTGTGTAACATCCCCTACTGCTTTATGAATTGATGACTGTCCCTACAAACCAACACAGGTTTTTCCAGCATGCTTTGTCCTCACTCACACTTCCTAGGAAAACTTCACAGGAGGTCACCCATCCCAAAATTGCTCCAAGTCAAACATGCTTAACCGTGGAGTTCTTTAGTGATGAGCTACCGAAAAGAAGATGCATCTTATTGACATAAGCAGTACAAATCAATTCATATAAGTCCTCATTAATTATATAATCTCATACCAATACAATCTTAGGATTCCTCTCATTCGGGTGTGTAATCGGTTCATTCATGTACCCCTCCACTTGGAAGTCTGCTAGGAGCCACTTCTTATCCGTGTCTTTTCATTGGCGATCACTCCCCCATTTCATCACCGGACATTACATGCCCACCAGCTTCTGCTTGGTTTGTCCCCGAATCACACCGTATTGGGAGTGGTGCAGGCTCTGATATCATTTGTAACATCCCCTGCTACTTTATGGATTGACAACTGTCCCCACAAACTAACATGGGTCTTTCCAGTGTGCTTTGTCCTCACTCACATACTTCATAGGAAAATTTTCTAAGAGGTCATCCATCCCAAAATTGCTCCAAATCAAGCATGTTTAACTGTGAAGTTCTTTAGTAATGAGCTACCAAAAAAGAAGATGTATCTTGTTGGTATAGGTAGTACAAATCAATTCATATAAGTCCTCCTTAATTATATAGTCTCATACCTACACAATCTCAGGATCCCTCTCATTTAGATGTATAATCAGTTCATTCATGTACCCCTTTCGCTTTGAAGTCTACCAGGAGCCGCTCCTTGTCTGTGCCTTCTTGCATCGACTATCACTCCCTGACTTCGTCATCGGACGTTATACATTGCATCTAGTTTTTATCTTCTTCCTTAATCCACCTTCTCTCCACTTTCTTTTTCTTTGTATTCATTGATAAGAAATTTTCTTTCTACTGTTATTTAATATTTTTCTAATTTCATTTTAAGTTCTAATTTTTCTTTTGTAGTGCTAATCCCCTTCCCTTTTTCTTGTTTCATTAACTTCCATTGTAATATTGTTAGATATAGATCGCAGTGGTGAGTTGTCTATACTTAAGAAACTAATCACTTCTATTATCATTATTATTCTTTTCTCCTTTATTTTTCTGATTTATTTTACATATTTAAATTCTAGTTTTTTTTTCTATTATGTATCTTGATACAGAGATGTTAAAGAAATTATTTCATATTTTTCCAAGCAATTTTTGGATTGTTCCAATATAACACTTTTAATTGGTTTTAGAGGTTTTGATTTTTTTTTTTTTTACTAGAAGCAATTTCCATGGCTTTTTAAGGTAATATTTTGTGCACAAAAATAAATTTGACTTTTTTATTTATATGCTTGCATGTTTGTTTGTACACGTCAAGTACAAACAAATTTGTTACGCTACATGATCATTTATTGGCTTTATAAGAAAGTTCTATTTAATGTCAATTATGTGTCTATAATTTTTGTACTATGAGGAATTCCAAGAAATTGGTAGTGACTAGTGATATGGTATATATAAGATGCTATGCAGTTTTTGATGATTTATTATACTAATTAGCTTTTTTTAGTCTTAATTTATTTGCATTCCTCTTAAATGCAAAATCTTAAGGTATATAACCCTCCACCACATTCTGTTCACAATCTTTGTGTATCAATTTGACCAGCAAATGAGTGATAATAATCAACCTCCAAGACAAGCCAAAATAATAATGTTGTATCATTGGAACAATTTTTTAGTTAGGTTTTTTAGATTTTTACCAGTGGTTTTAAGTTATATATAATACCAAATGAAATAATAATAATAATAATAATAATAATAATAATAATAATAATAATAATAATAATAATAATAATAATAATAATAATAATAATAATAATAATAAATTAATTGATTATAATTGATTTTAATTGACTTGAATTTGATTAGTGATTTTTTGCTTAAGTTATTTATTTAGATATAAAAGCTTTGTGGTTCAAGATATTTATTTAATAAATATAATTGATTATACTTGATTCTGATCTGATTACCAATTACAAATATAATTATATGCATAGTCAATTATATTTTATTACCAATTATGATTCATAATTTTTTATTTAATAATTTTTCAAACAATATAATATGATATTCTTTTAGATTTGAACGTTTTTGAAATTTTTAAAATTAAAATTAAGATTAAATCATTATTAATAATGAATATAGTTGATTGATTACACTTGATTTTAAATTTATTATCAATTATGATTACTAATTTTTTATTAAATGAAATATAGTATTTTTATTTTGAATTAGATAGCTATTTTAATTAATAATATTTGATATAAGACTTCAAAAAATTAAACTTAACCTTTCAAGTTAGTCTTTTTAGTGAATTTATTTTTTATAATGATTCCAATAAATGTAATAATATAATAATTAATTATATTTTATTATAAATCATTATTCATAATTTTCAATTAAATCATTTTTTGAGAGTATAATATGTTATTTCTTTTAGATTTGGTCATGTTTAAATATTTTAATTTGAAATTGAGACTAAATTATTAGCAATAATAAATATAAATCTAGACTAATCCCATAATAAAAAGAACAAATCTAATCAATATAAATCAGCATCTAGAAATTCTAATCCTACTTCAATATTTTCCTATTGGTTAACCATCGAATCAGTGAGTACTTCAAACCACCTGTTTAGAAACAAATACTTATGTGCACAATCATGTGCACAATCATTGAAGTCATGTAATTCCTCTTTGATTTGACCTGGCGTATACCAAAAAATGAAAAATAATTAGTTATTAATAATTTAGATTAATTATTTCCTCTATCAAGTTAATTCCAAGCGAGGCACATTAGTCAAACACCAACTATAATTTTTCCCTAGATTATTATGGTGACATAGGTGAAATTTGTACCATGAGTGAGAAATATTTGAGAATCTCAATCTGAATGATATCTTTAATTGATTTAATCAATATGTTGTTATCAACATCTTATATTTATTAAAATAACATCAAATGTATGATTTATTGTAAAAGGATCATTAGTTATGATTCTTTTTTCATTATAATATGCATGCTAAATGAACGATACTAAAAAATTTATTTATTTACTTATTTACTCAATTTTTTCCAATTGTTTATTTTGTATTCTATTTTTTAGAAATTAATATATTTACGTAAAAAATAAGATAATTTTTTCCACTACACAAATAGGTATGAAATATAATTTTTAAATATATATAAATAAATTTAATATTTAAAATATATAATTTTTATTATTAATTATCTGTGCATTGCATGGGAAATAAATTAGTTAATTTTATAAAAAACAGGAATATGTTATAAACAAAATAAAATAGCAAAATAACCTTCTACCTCTTCTGGTCTAGAACTTGAGATAGTAGATGCTGTCGAATATACCTGATTCTTTGTTTTACTTATTTGCAGCCTGGTATCTTTTGAGTTGATTCCAGTTATTCCGTTGCTCATCCTTTTCTTCATAATATTAATATTTGTTCTTTATGACTTTCTGTATTTCCCAAGAAGGTTCGTGCGTGATTATCAAGTGACCCGAGAAATCTTAGAGGGAAAAATCTTGCTTAGATGAGGTGTCGTTTTGATTAAATTTTCCATCACCAACCGCCACGAAAGTCTAAACTACGATAGTTTCCTAGCTTCCCACTGGAGACATATTCGCTTCCTAGTAGTAGTCTGGTTGGCGCCCCGGCGGAATTGACCCGTTAAATTATTTTCTGTGTTGGTTGGCGGTATGGCAAGCCCCAGATCTACAATTATCCTTTTTTGAAATAGACCATACGTCTATATGGAAACGTTTACAATGCTCATCATGAAAAAGTTAGCTTCGAAAGTTCACCCTGCTCTATACCGTTGATAGAAAAAAAAATGTAAGCGTCGGATGGCTGTCAATAGTTTGGGTGTCTTACAGTGACAATTAAAGGAGTGGGAGCATTCATAGTCCATCTAAGCCTCTCACGTTATGTTTTAATAAAATAATGCAAAAGAAAAAAGATTTGAAGTTGAATTTACCCTAAGGGACACGACTCACATGTGTGTGACGTGTAATGAGAAAAAATAAATGTTTTGAAAGAAAGAAAATGGCGTACAATTGGTAAGACAAGCCTAGAAGTACTAATAGTTGCCTTCGAAGACATCTAATATTGAAAGAAGAGGAAGAGAAACAAAGGGTTAACGAGAGATGAATTGGGCCAGGCCGAATCAAATTTGAATTTAGCTCAGTTTTTAGATTGGGTCAATTTTTAGAACTTGATAATGACTTAACTAGTAATTGGATCAAATTGGGTCAACCCAACTTTTAAACAATATATGAGAATTTGAATATTATGCAAAGTCAAATAGTGAAATTTTACAAGTAAGAAATAAAATTTAAGATATATTTTGTCATATATATATATTTCAAAATAAATCATATCAATATAAAAGTTATGTAAAATATATTAATTGAACTATAAAGTCTTGTAATTTATAACTATTTATTATAAAAAATATTTTGTTTATATTATTTGACTTTGGACTAGGTTGGACCAACCCGAAGTACGATATGAACTTGGCCCGAAAAGTATACCAAGTCAAATTTGAAAACCCAATCTCGTCCCAAAAAGCTTTGAGTGGGGTCAAGTCGAGTTGTGAGAACCCCTGTAACATTCCCTGCTACTTTATGTGACTGTCCCCACAAACCAACACGGATCTTTTCAGCGTGCTTTGTCCTTACTCACATGCTTCCTAGGAAAACTTCCCAGGAGGTCACCCATTCCAAAATTGCTCCAAGTCAAGCATGCCTAACTATGGAGTTCTTTAGTGATAGGCTACCGAAAAGAAGATGGATCTTGTTAGTATAGGTAGTACAGATCAATTCATATAAGCCCTCTTTAACTGTATAGCCCCATACCTATACAGTCTTTGGATTCCTCTCATTCAGGTGTGTAATCGGTTCATTCATGTACCCCTCTGTTTTCGAAGTCTGCCAGGAGCCGCTCTTTGTCCGTGCCTCCTTGCATCGGCGATCACTCCCCGACTTCGCAATCCCCGGGCGTTACAGGAAGAACACTATTCAATGATTCATGACATAAAAAGTCTTGATTTTAAGAAAAGGATTTTGAGTTTCTCTAAACAATCTTGCGTTCTAATTAATCTCAATTAATTATTTTGACTCTAGATTAGTAATTAGAATTTACTAACCTTTAATTAGAGTCTAATATTGCTTAGGTTTCGTTAATCGTATGATTAAGCTCATTAGGTGCTTAATCAGGGACAAAATCGTAATTTTACACAAAAATTGGTGAGACCACCGGGACATAAACAAACATGCCTAGACTCATAAAAACATCACTTAAAACCTTTGGGTGGAGTTCGGGCTCAAACGGCTTATCAATTAGTGTTAAATAACCATAGTGGCGTTTTGGTTATTTAGGGCATCAGAACTAAAAAATGAGATTCTTCTTCTCTATTAACATTCATTCACATATAATCCCCTTCGAACATTGAGTTGACCCTTCGAGGACTGCCGAGTCGACTGTCCTCGAATTCTGGGTGAAAAATGACCTCATGGGCATTTTGGTCATTTTTGCTCAGACAGAAAAATCAGAGTGTTACATGTTGTCTAAATTGATGTCATATATTACTTTTTTCTGAAGAACTAGTAAAATATATTAATAACATTAGTGTTAAAAGAGATAGTACAATTCCTATTGAGGAACCCTTAACAAGTTATGGTCTTCTATATTGATCAATGGAAATTTGCAAAGAACGTATTTTCTATATGAGATATTTGAGTGCATTTTTCTTTGGTCATGGAACACTTAACAGGTTATGTTATGTTCTATGCTTTGATGTTCATTCTTTGCCAATTAGGTATTGTTCTCTTATGTTATGTACTAATAGCATAGATCTATGATGCATGACAAATTGTTATTGCATTGCAAGGCACATTTTTCTTATGTTCTCAATGTTTGCTTCTAATTTCATGAAAACTTTGTTTTTTACTATTTGCACTCTCATGAAAACTATAATAAGCTACAAGACATTTTCTTCTGGAAATAGCAAAAAGAAACCTATCCTTTCTATTTTTTATGTCATAACTAGTTTTTCTCCAATTATTTTGATTTTCAATTAGAATAACTTTTATGCTTATTTTAATATTGGAAAGCATGAAAAGAGTGTGAGCACATATGCCTTAAGGTGGAGAAGATTCTATTTTTATTTTTCTTATCTTTATACATTTTATTCTTTTCAAGTGTTTGTTTCCAAGAGTTCATGTGTTTTGAAATTGCTGCTATTTGAGTAGGATATATCCAAAATTATTCAATGCCTCTGCAGCAAAAGGACTGTGTGCATAGGTTGATTTCAATGGTGTATGATGTTTGACATCTATAACAGAAGGATTGTGATTCTATAAATTATGTTTCATGTATGATGGCTATCACTGCTAGAGTTAATTTTAATGTGAAAAATGTAGTATTTGAAAGGAAGATTTAAGACATACAGAGCTAGAGATATGGCATTTTGTGGCATGAATTTTGTTTATGGCGTGCTTTGGAGATCATATTTTGGCAGGTTATGCATGATTTCTTTGATTTGCAGATTTTGGGTCATGGTTTGATGATTTTTATTGTCTTGAATCCATAGTGAATATTGTTATCAAAATGGAACTTTATTAGTAATAATTCTAAACTAGATCCTTTGAGTTTTGCCAATTATTCAGGTGTTATATTCATCGGGATGTTTTTGACAATGGATGAGGGAATAGTTTCAGATAGCTATTGTTTCACATTTTGTACTGATGATATCCACTTCCTTTTTTGGAGAGTTGATTTCTTTTGAATAATTAAAAAAAATGAAAAGAGAACAAAAGCATGAGAAGGTTTGCATGGAAGAATGCTTCTACACTAAAGATTTGTCAAGAATGCTAGATCTTTGCTGACCTACTACTTTGATTCTATAGATTTGTAAAGAATGCTTATTGTATAATTATTGATGAATGAATACTTTGTTTGGGTATATTCTTTATTGATGATTTATGTCACTAAACATTGATTCTTCTTACATGAAAACACATATGACACAATTATCTCCTCAATTAACACCTTTTTCATCTTCCAACTGATGCACAATTGCACATTAATAAGGAAATAGAATGCTCTATTTAACATTAAAATCATATTCACCTATTGAAGAACAAAACAGTCATGGTGGACTTATCATTGTGATCGGTTAATAAAAGTGCCATTCATGGATACACACTTACATACAAGATTTTGTCACCTATTAATATATTGAAGATATTTAACATGAGGAGCAAGAATTTGAAATCTTTTATTTTTAAAAAGATTGGGTTTTGCACATGTTGGTATAGGTGATAGTTTATTTAAAATTTTATTGGAGGATTTGCATGAAAAAATGGTTGCCACGACAGGCTTCAAAGTGAAGCCCTATTAATATCAAATTACCAACTTACATAGTCCTCTTCATACATCACACGAGTTGATAGGACCTGAAATAGTTAGAATGCCTTCCTAATACAGATTAATATCATATGGTTGTGTCTAATACTTTATTCATATATATCTACTATTAATAAACATGCATTGCAAGGTGTGAATATAGCTGACCAATTGTATGTTCAAGAATTTCCCATAGGGAATGAAAGTCCCATAAACATCCTTTATAAAAAGAGTCAGTGATATATTATGAGAATAAAGTGTAAATTTGGGCTATATATAAAGAATGTAAATAAATCAAGATCTTAACCATTATGGTTGACTTTTAAATGTAATTAAATGGTTAGTTAAGTTGATTTTTGAGGATTCATTACATGACCATATATTTCAAAATTTCTTTCTGTTTTGTAGAATTGTCCAAAAATCATTAAATCTAGATATTCAAGCATGCTCGATTAATGGACAATTTATTATATTATTTAAATTATTTTGTAATTAAATCTATTATTTTAAAATTAAATATCTACTTATTTTAATTATCCACACAACTGCATGGGTCAGACGCTAGTTGATATCTAAACCATAGATAGCCTCATCCTAATATTAAAATACCCCATTGAGGATGGCCTAGACTGGCCGTCATCGATTCTCATGGAAAAATGACTTTAGGGGCATTTTGGTCATTTTACACAGCAGGAAAAAATTAGGATGTTACAAGATAGGTTTAGAAAGAGGTTGTGTTCACATGAAGTTTAGAAATGGTTAAGAGTTTAGAGAATAAGTTTAGAAAACAGTTTATAGGTTCAGAAAATAGGTCAAGTTCAAAAATAAGAGTTAAGAAAGTCATTCAAGTTAGAAGACTCAAAAACTCTTATTCAGAAAGCACCTTGCTTTCTGATAGTTTTCATGACAGGACAGTTTCCTACTATTCCTTTTTCTCTCTCCCATGATTTGTCAGTTATCATACATTTCTCCCCACTAATTCCAAAGCTTTCACTATACCGTAACCCTCATTTCTCACATTTATCTTCATTTAAACCCTATATCTTTACCTTAAACACTTTTCCATAACCATTTCACCTTGAAACTCTCTCACATATTCTCTTAATATTTTCCTTTTACCCTACACAGATCTCTCAAACCTTCTCTTCTCAGGGATTCAATGGTTGAAGGAAAACCTCTATTGCTCACTAGTAAAAGAATAGAATTTCAATGTACAATGATCCTAATATGCAAAAGTTCTGCATCGAGAACTTTTCTTAGAGAAAAATAGCTCCTAGAAAGGCATTTAGAAGGGAACTCCTTGATCAAGTCCCCATTTTAAAGGAAGTCTTCACTTTTTAAGGAAGTGAAGATTTCCTAGAAATTTCATAAAGAATATTTCCTGGAATGATCACAGCTTTCTACTCACAACTAGAAGGAACCACAGAAACCACCCATACCATTGTGATTAGAGACTATGGCATTAACATTGGACCCATAAGGTTTGCCAAGATTATCAATGGTCCATATGATGGAATTGTATGCATTTCTCACATCAGGTAGAATAATACTGTGATGCCTCAAGTCTATGTGTCAGCTAGGCCTAGCACAACCTTTAGGTACCTAGAAATCCCCCAATATACTGAATACTATGTTGATGCTAAAGTCCGCAATATTATACAGAACAGGCTCACTATAGCAAGAAATACTTATTGCAGCAAGAAGGGGGTTGATTTGGTTCCTTACAACGAGTTTAGCTTATAGCAGCAAAAACCCCCAATGTTGATAGATGTCCAAAATGACATAGTTTCATTTTAAGTGACCTTACCCTATAAATCGCCTCTGCATGCGCCTTTTTGCCCCAGAAACATAGAAACCTATTTCTCCTTTTTCTTCTTTCCTTTCCTCTCATCCTCCATTAATCTTCCCTCCTCTAAGCTTAAAGGTAAGAGTTTTTTATGGTTTATGTCCTCTTTCTCTCGCCATTTTCATATTCTTAAGTTAAGTGTTATAGTTTTTCATTGTTGTCAAGTTTGGGTACTTCCTCAATGTTCATAGGGTTATTTAGAGTTGTTCTAAAGGGATTAGAAATTATTCATGGATTTTGTTGTTGTTATGGCGGATGTTGATGCCACTCCCACTCAATGGAGCTCCCTTGGTGTTGACATCACTTGTTCCTTTCTTCTAAGTGAGTGGGTTCAATCCTGTGGCTTTTATTTTGGTTATTATAGATAATTTCTTAGCCTTATGGCATAAATGCATGATTCTAGAGACTATTTCAAGATGTTTATAAATTGTTCAGAATTTTTCCAAGTTTATGAATTTTATGTTTTCAAATGAGCATGAAGGTTGTTTCATAATGCATATAGGGCCATTTAGTTGCTAAAATAATCTTATGAATAGATAGATTATGAATATTGATCTATATATAGCTAATGTGATTACCCTTTTGTTTTCAAGAGTAATATATTCATAATATTTTGCTCATAAGTTTAGTGTTAAAACCCAGTTATGAAGTTTTAGAGGAGAAGTTTCTAGTTTTCGTGATTTTAAGATTAGATGGTAACTAGAGAAATAGGCAACGAGTTAATGACTGTAAGAGATTGTTAACCTTTGTACCAAGTTGTCTATCAAAGGACAATCTCATCCTATCAGAAAAAATCAAAGATGGAACCTAGTCAAGTGTTTATTTCAGGACCTTATGAGGTACTCACAGAGATCAAAGTAATTTAAGAGACTATTATTGTTATGATATATATGTATACTCATAACTAGATATTTCTTTTTCTCCATTAGACTACTATTATTTATAATTTATAGAGATTACTGGTTTTGAGATTATTATTTATGTAAATATGAAAATGGTTTAGAAGCTAATGCATTTTAATATTATGATATTTGTATCTTTGTTGATTGCCCCATATAGGGGTTATCGGTGAGAATTTACTCGCTATGTTTTAGGTAAAACTTACCCCTTTCTTTTTTCTCCCTTATAACATAATAGCTATTGTAGATCCTTCTCAGCCTCTTCCACAATAGCATTAGAGTTCCCAACTTGGCAAGCTTTACTTTGCAGTAAAGTACTGTGCTTTGTTATAGAGTGCTCCAGTGGAAGTGGGGACAGAGTCCCAGACCATACATGTTTTTGCATTTTGATTACCATGATTCTAATTTATTATGTATTTAAAATGGTATTGTTTTCATGGTTCTTTGTATAGAGCAACTCAATATATTTTGTGTTATGATTACAGAGCCAAATATGATTTATGATATGGATTAAACACATTTATTATGTTTAAAAAATGCAAGTTGCTTCATATTTCAAAATGGGGATTTTATTTAACTTATGCATATAGTATGAGTCAACGACTATGAAGCTTACGTAGGATGGGATTTTTCATATGTCGGTTACGTTCTCAAATTGGGTCATGATAAAGTTGGCATTAGAGTCATAGGTTTCCCTACATGTCACTAGAGCAAGGGTCCACAAGTAGCATGGCATTTATGTAAATGGAAGCCAGCCCATTTACATTAACGAAGCATTACTTGAGGCATTTAAGAATGATCAACTATGTTTAGGTTTAGAGAAAAAGTTGTCTTTTCTTTCATGATCAATATCTTATCCTACATGTTCATGTTCCACAGGATTCACCTTGCTTCCTGTACGATGCCTTTGTATACATCGTCAATGTAGCAGTGGCTCCTCTAGTAGCAGTGCTTTCTTTAGAGTCTTGAAGCAGGCTATGGCCAACCTCTTTGAGATGTTGGCTAGGTAGGTGAGGTTGGATTATAGCTAGTGAAACCTATAGTTCAAGCACTAATCAGAGTCCCTAACAATCCTACTTTAGAACGCTTTCAGAGGATGGATTCGCCTACCTTGTAGGCACTTCACAATGTAGGATCCATAGGATTTCCTTTGAGAGATATAAAAGATTACTAGAGTTAACCACTGCTCATCTAAAAAGGCCACAGAGTTGGCTAGCTTTTAGCTGGGAGGACAGGTAAGGATATGGTATGAAAAGAACCCCTAAAAGAGTGGCAGCTTAGAGCTACTCTTTAGGGAGGACTTTAGAGCAGCTTTCAAGATGAGGTTCTTCATAGAAAGTAGATGGTGGAGGAATTTTTGAGACTCTAGTTGACTCCCAAGATGAACGTACTAGATTATGATGGGAGATTCACATATTTGGCATAGGCGGCTATAGGCATGCTTTAGTTAGAGATTGAGAGAGTGAGACGGTTTGCTTAAGGACTACCTAAGGACATGTTTCTTAGCCTACAACCTCTCATTAGGACTATGGACTATGCTCAAGTAGTGGATACAGCTATTAGCCTGGAGGCTAGCTTGGTAGAAAGGAGAGTAGCTTCTGATGCTAGCAAGAGGGCCAAATGGTTCTTTTTCAAGGGAGTTAGTTCAAGTAGAGGGCTAGGGTAACAAAGCTAGCAACGAGCCCAATCGGGGTAAGTCACCTTTTCAAAGCCTGCTCAACATGATCTACTACTTTAAGAATTGAAGTAAAGGTGGTGGGCAACTCAGTGGCCAGGGATTAGTTCAGAGTTACCCTGTACACTAGACTTGCAGGAGATGACACACCGAGCAGTCCATGATAGGCACTTTTGCATGTTATGGTTGTGGCTAGAAGGCCATAAGTGCTTAGAGTATCCTTTTTGTTAAGGAGCTTCTAACTAGGGGTCTATACACCTCTCTCTTTTAGGTTAGTTCTTCCAGCCAATGACCTAGGGTAGTTCAGCTTACCTAACTGGTAAAGGTGCTGGGGACAGGGGCCATATGGGTAGAGGTCTTGGTGGTAGAAGCACATACAATGAAAGACAGGGTGACAAGAAGCACCCCATCTATTTGCATTGACACATTAGATACGATAACATCCAATACTGTAGTAGTAGGTATAACCAGTGTATGCTATTTGATGCTCTCATGTTAGCTGACCCCAGGCCCACACATCTACATGTATCCCCATTCTTTGCTACATGGTTTGAGAGACCTGCTTCTAATCTTGATGAGCCATTTCTAGTAGGAATACCTTTGGGAGAACTCCTTCTTATCTAGTCAAATTGTAGATTGTACGGAGTCAAGGTTAGAGACATAGAAACACTAGAGTACTTGCACGTGTTGGACATGTCTGACTTTGACATTATCTTAGGCATGGACTGGTTAGCATCATGCCATTCAATGGTAGATTGTTACAATAAGTTAGAGAGGTTCGATGTTCCTATAGGCAAGTTACAAGTGTTTTGGGGCACTAGTTGTTTAGTCACGGCCCATTTTATCTCGGCTATGAGTTCCATGCAGCTTATAGTGAAAGGAATTCATGGGTTCCTTGCTTTGATTACAGATGTGGATATGGAAATGTTGAGTCTAGATTCGGTTCCTGTAGTTTATGAGTTTTTGGAGGAACTATTATAGATGTCACTAAAATGGGAGACTAAGTTTGGGATAAAGCTTGAGACTGGAGTTAGACCAATTTCTATACCCCGATATCAGATGGCTCCCATAGAATTATAAGAGTTGAAGGAATAATTGCAAGAGTTACTTAACAATGGCTTACCTAGTCGAGCACCTTGCCTTGGGGTGCTTAGGTTATGTTTATAAAGAAGAAAGACAAATCGATGATGATGTGCATAGACTACAGGTAGTTAAACATGGTAACAGTTAGGAATCGATACCATTTGTCACTGATAGATGACCTGTTTGATCAGTTCCAAGGGTCTAGGTGTTTCTCCAAGATCAACCTTCGATCAGGTTAGCATCAATTTAAGATCAAGGGTGGGGATGTACCCAAGATGGCCTTTAAGACTCACTATGGACATTATGAGTTCTTAATGATGTCATTTGGGTTAACCAATGCCCCTGTAGCCTTTATGGATCTGATGAATAGAGTTTTCAAGTCGTTCCTAGATCATTTTGTGATTATCTTCATAGATGACATGTTAGTGTACTCGAGGAGCATGAGCAGTATCAGTGGAGGGTTACAGGGTTGTTTGAGAACTACGACACTTATCTGAGGGGTACTCTTGTGCCAATTCTTCATCTGCATGCTTGGCTGAACGCTGTAACAGTGTTTGAGCACTATGATGCTCAATAGAATCACCTCTATGCCCAATTTTCTCTTTCTGATCATTCTTTACAGGCTTTGTTACCTCTTGCATTTTCGTCCTAGACCTCAGGGTGATTGTACAAACATTTCCCCTTGGATTAGGAACAGTCTGAGAAGGTAATTGGGTAGCTAGAGCCTGCTGGTTCTGACTATTTTTCATCTGTGTCACCTCTTCTCTCAGCTGGGCATTTTCTTTTCTAATTTCCTATATTTGCTCCATCATCATCTTAGTCATAGTGGGTTTTGAAGATGGAGGTGCAAAAAGGCATGTTACTTTTGATGAAGTGCCAAATACTTCTACTAAGAAAGTTGGCCTTATGGCTATGAATTATTTTCCTACTTCAAATTGGAGTGATTATTTCAGCTAGAGTTATAAGTGTTCCTAAATGGGAACTGGCCTACCTGATTCTAAGGTTGACTTTAGAAGGGATTTGTTGCTGTTACCCTAGTGGTTGAATCATCTTATATTGCTGGGCACATATCAGTGTGATGGTCATGTAAAGTACATATGCCATAGACCTTGGGAGCCACTGGAGTTGATGCCTGGTTAGCCATCAGTTGTTGCATAAGCCTAGAAAGTTGCTGTAAAGTCTCAATATTGGATTCTCTGGCTAGCTCACTTCATGAAGGCCTCTAGTAGTTATGGTTATCTTGGAACTAAATTACTGAAAATTGGTAGCCATATTCTCCATCAAAGCATGAGCCTTTGCCAGAGTCTTATCCAAAAATGCCCCTCTACTAGCAGCATCTATCAGAAGGTACCAACCGCTCATAAAAGTATTGAAGGCGGAGTTGCTCTAAAATTGATGACTGGGGTAGCTTTCACAAAGAAACTTGAAGTGCTCCCAATATTCATGTAGAGTCTCATCAGTCTGGCAGATTCCAGAGATCTCTTTTTTAATAGAAGACACTCTAGAAATGGGAAAACATCTCTCTAAGAAAAGCCTTTTCATTCCCATCCAGTTGTTTACAATTCTATCTAGCAAACTAAAGAACCAGTTGTCTGTAGCACCCTCTAGGGAAAAAGGGGAATGCTTTCAATTTGTCATCATCTGCTTCTACCCCATTGGGTCTCATGCCAGAACACACCATGTGAAGCTTCCTCAAGTGTTGGTGGAGATCTTTTCCAAACAGCCCCTGGAACTTAGGTAGAACATGAACCATATACCCCTTGAGCTCAAAGTCATTGTCTCGCATGGGGTATGTTACTGCTAGGGGCTACTGGGTAAAGTCAAAAGCAATGAGCTCCCTAAGTATCCTGTCTCTATATCCCATGTCACTTGTATTTCCTAAAATATTGAAAGAGGATTAGAATGCTCAGATGGTTCCATTTGTTGACGCTTGGCCTATCTGATTTTTCTTAAAGTTCTCACAATCTCAGGGTCAAGAGGTATCAAATTTTCACTAGAGGGGGAACTCCTTATATAAGGGAAAAGAAGTTTTTTTTTTTCATTTTTTCTTTTGCAGAAAAGATTAAATAGCTGAAAATTAATAGCAGTAAATAAATAAAAATAAAATAAAATAAAACTGAAAAAAAATTAAGCATCTAAGTTTTAATACATCCCCGACAACGGTGCCAAAATTTGACAGAGGCTATCCCTTGCCTCCTCAAATTAGAAATTTATTTTAATGCTAAGTTGCACAAAAAAAATATAGTAAAGGGCACAATCTAGGTCGTCTCTCAAGGGGGCTTCAATACTTAGTTGAGAAAATTAGGGGTTTGGAAGAATAAAATTATAGCAATTGAAAGTAAAAGATAATAGTAATAGTGAGAAGGCGCTAGTGCAATGTATTCCTAGGATTGGAAATTAATTATCATTGACTAAATATTAAACTCATTGATGGCTATATGTAATAAATTATTGGCAATTCTACTAGTGATCGATTAACCTTTAGAACTTGATCAATGTAAATAACTAATAAACGAGATCTCAATTTATTTAGAAATTACATTAATTTAACGAACCAATTGCTATAGCCCAACCGCCAATCAAGAAGTTAATTCTAATGTTCTCCTTCAAACATAAACCAATAGATCTACCAATTTATGCCTAAAGGGTTTCCCCAAACGACGATCATCAATTTAGTTATTGCAATAAAGATTATAACAATCACCACAATAATTATAGGAATAAAAACTGTCGAACATTAAGAAAATCAATGCATTTAATATTAAAAGAGGTCTCAAATATTATCTTAATCCATCTGGAACTTCTCAATCTCTGGAGGATTACAATAATGAAGATAAAAGAGAACCTGAAAATAATAGTAATAAATTTGGCACAATCTCCAAGACAAAGCACCTTCACTAATGGAATCTCTAAGAGAGAGAAAAATAGAGAAGAAGATGTAGAGAAAAGATGGAGAGAGATGTAGAGAGAGAATAATAGGAACCGAAAGTGTAGATCTAAAAATAAGTCAAAAACTCAGGAAAACAACTGTATCAATTCTTTATATACTGCTTTCTAAAGTAGCCCAAAATGGGGTCTCAAAAATAGATAAGTGAAATGTAATCCCATCATTGCACTAGTGCTATAGCACCAAAAGAGCGCTGCAGCACTAAATGAATGCTGCAGCGCAATGATGATGCCGTGAAATTAATGGTTGTCACTTGATGGGTTGCATTTATGCACCTATTCTCTGTCTTAACTCGGGAAATTTTACATTTGAATTGTACTTAATTGATGGTTAAATGACTGAAATTATACTTTGTCCTCAATATGCATCATTGGTTAATCTCATAGCTATAAACATTGTTTTTGGTGCATAATCATTTCTTGGAAGTGTTTTGTGTTTTTAACCTCTTTGTGGGAGTGTTGTTTGATAATAGGGACTTCCAGGTTGGTGCATTCAAGCAAAAGAAGGACTCAGGAACACTGTTGAGGTTCTAATACTGTCTAGTTTCACCTTTAGTTAGTGTTTTTCCAATATCTAGAGCTGTAAATATCCAATTGAAGTGATTCCTACAGAATTGGAAAACTTATTCAAAGAGCTACAACTTCTATTCCTAGGTCAAAGATCTATTTCCAACGTTTTGGACCTCAAAATAGGCTTGGAAGCATACTAAAGGGACACATTTTCCTGGAACACAATGCAGGACCGCCTAGGCAGTCATAAGCTCATAGGCCACATCAGCTAAGCCCAATTACGCGTCTCCATGTGAGGCTTTTTGGAAGAAAAAGAAAAAGAAGAAAAGGCACGACGTTGGCTCTCTTCTCAAACTCTCTCACGTTTAGTTTTTAGTTTTTCTCTCACTAGGAACTCTCTCTCTATTTTTCTCTCTCACTCTCTCTCTAGGCTAGGGTTCTTAGTATTTGATTAAAATTTCTCGAGTATAATTTTATTGCTTTTCTTCAACATTGATTGTGAAACTCCCTCTATGGAGGAGTAATCCCCTTACCATCCACAGGGGTGACTGAAGATCGAAATTGTTCATGAGACTTTTGTTATTTTATTGCAAAATTGTGGTTAGTTTTTCTTTCTCTTTATTATCTCTTTTAATTACTGGCTGTATGATTATTGCAATCGTTTTTCAGAGAGTTACTCATTTATGTGATGTTTATCCATTGGGTGAGGGATTGGGATTAATTTTGTTCGAAATTAGGTTGCTATAATTGGTAATCAAGCTAGCATAGGATCATAGAATCATGATTGTGAATTATTAGTTCATATGTTTGTTAAACCCTTAGCAGGAGTGCAATTATATTTCCATTAAGTAGAATTATGCCATTGTTATGTGTTAACATTTTAATGGAAGCAACCACCACCACAATTTTTTCTTTTAAGCCAATGATTTAATAATTTTAATCCGAAGGAACTTTGTATAGATAATCCTTCCCATTAGAATTCTTCTCAATTTAATTTAGTTGCTACTTTTTCAAACCCCCAATTTTCCCGAATCAATTAGAACAATTCCTTGTGAAACGACCTAGATTACACCCCAATTGCATTTTTGGTGTAATTTGGTAATTAAAACACTTTTTAATTTATTGTGGGTAGCGACAGCTCGCATCAAATTTTGGCGCCGTTGCCGGGGAAGTGGTGTTACTTGATTCTTTTTACTTTTTTTTTAATTTTTATTTTCATATTTATTTTTAATTTAGTTTTATTTTCTATTTTATTTTTTTGCCTTTTCATTTTTGTTCATAAAAAAAATTTAGTTTAATTTCATTTTAAGTTTGTTCATAGCTTATTCTTTTTTTCTCTCTAACTTTTTGATTTTTTTGCTAGTATTTCAGGTGACATGGGTGAAAATAACAGAACCTTAAAAGAGCTTGCTGCCCAAGACTTGAACTACTAACCGTTGAGGATCATCTATCATAACCAGGAAGGTGACTTTGAGCTCAAATCGGGACTCCTGCACCACTTTCCCAAGTTCCATGGGTTGTCAGGAAAAGACCCATACAAATACCTTAAGAAATTTCATGTGATTTGTGTGACGACAAAGCCTTAGGGGGTAACAGACGATCAAATCAAGCTAAGGGCCTTCTCGTTTTCCTTTGAAGGAGCTGCGAAGGATTGGTTCTTTTACATCCCCCATGGAATAGTTGACAGCTAAGCTGGCATGAAGCACATTTTTTTGGAGAAATTCTTCCCAGCTTCCAAAGCAACTGCTATTAGAAAGGATATTTATGGCATTCGGCAGCTATAGGGTGAGTCTCTCTATGAGTACTGGGTGTAACATCCTAATTTTTAACCCAATACTCTAGAATATACTTAGGTTAATCATTAGTCTGTTACTTCATAGTTCTCATTTTTACTTTGAAATACTTAGCGAAAAATACGGGTAAATTTTTTTTTGAAACACAAAGTGAGAGCCGCGTGATGCGATATATCATGTAACGAACAAAACATACATCTCATAACGTCATAGCATAAGGCACACCATGAATAACATTGAATATCATCTCATATATATATAACTTGCCCACTTATAAGTGTGGGACTTAATTTAGTACAAGCGAAATACATGAAAGGAAATACAACATAAACATAAACATGATCTACTCCCCTACCCGAGTGCATCTAATGGGATAACTCTAAACAAAAGAAGGTTTATCCCCATCTAAGTGGTGTGTGCTCTAACCCGGGCCATCCATAGCCTCCTACTGGCGACTATCCCTCGAGCGTGGTACGTAACCAGGAAACTGAGCAAGCTCCTCCGGCGTGAATAGACGGGACGGGGCTCGGAAGTAACCTCCACGGCGTGGCCTCATCTCCGATCATCATGCAAGCCTCGGCTGAGTCACGGAAGGCTCGCTACCCTCCCCAAGGTCCATGGGTATGGTGGGGGAAGATCCCTCGGAGGGTACCTGGGTTGCCGAATCCTCGGAAGGATCCGTCTTCGAAAAAGACGATGGGCAACGGGGCACATACTGGGGGTAGTCTCGAGCGGCGGACGTGGAGGGTGGGGTACGGCGAAGCCTCTCCTCTTAGGGGCGTGCGCGCTCGAACACCAGGTCATCGCCAAAAGGTGAGATGGGGGAGAAACGATGGGAATGTACAGGGGGAGTGAAGGGTCGACCCATGAACATAAATACTCTAACCGTGCATCGACCCACAAAATGGAATGACCCGTGGTCCGGGTCATGGTGCACCTCCCATGTCGGCGTGTCCACGAACACTATGAACGTCGCCATCTGAAGACGTGACGGAAAGAAAGAGATAGAGGGAGTGAGAATCTTGCTAAAGAATCTCAGTAGGGCCTCCTACTACCTAGGTGTCATCATCTACGTCCTCAGGAACCTTGGGTTTAATTACACAAAATGACTGAACATGCATTAAGTTCATTTTAAACTTTAAAATATACTTTAGCCAAGGTCCATTCATTTTAGGATGATCTTAATGTCATAAATGCAACATAATAGAAGATGTATGCATGACACTACCTAATGCACATACATAAAACATAACATCAAGCATCATCATACTTAGTGGCATAAAGTGGCAATAGTAATGTTCATATGGGACAAACTTAGTGACATAATCATAATCATGAAACATCTCTTCCTCATGGGCTACCTTAAAAAACAATCGAAGTGGGGGTGCTCGACCGAACCGGTGTCACCCAGAACGTGTCACATATCTAGGTTATGAGCTCATACCTTAACTAGTCGTCACTAGTTCTTACTTACCACTTAACGATAAGCGTATCATAAATCATAAATCCCGACTATCTGAGTACGGGTTAGGGGGCAAACCTCTTAAGGGTGCTTGGCCGAACCGGTGTCACCTAAGAGTATAAAATGGTACCGATGTCACATGAGTTCTATGGAGGTGCTCGGCCGAACCGGTGTCATCCTAGAACCCATCTTAGTACCTTAATTTTCAAAATCTCTTTAAGTCCCCAAATTTGTCGGGAATTTGGCCGCACAAAAGCATTACGCCGAATTCTTTCCAAATTTGTTTTATGCCACATAAACATATATCCTCATGAATTCATCATATGAATAACATCATCATCATTTACATACCACATGCATCATCATGGTACGTTCAACCGTTTATCCTTACGGTAGCTTATGCTTTGACCCTTACGGGTCTTAATCATGAGATATGGTTCTCTAACATCTGTCGCTCATATTTTATGCACCTAAGGGCTCATAATTAAACATCATTCATCATCCTCATGTTCACACTTAAATCTGAATAGCATAGGGCAGAATTCCTAACTTGTGATTACGGGGTTCTAGAACTTACGTTTTAGACCCTTTCTTGGTTCCGTCTTCGCCTAAGGCGCTATGAATCAAATCTAAATCAATTATGAGGCATTCCTATGCTTAAGGACTAATTATTAATCACGTTTATCATGTTGTAAGGGTGCTGGACAGAATCCAGAAAAATAAATGTTCTAAGAGTTCTAAACTTGCACTTTTACGGTTTTCTAGTTACTAGTTTCCCTATAGGTGCTAGAATTCGATTCTAATCCAAATGTTACCAAGTTTTTCATGTCTAAACAATCCTAATCTGATTATGCTCCCATTAAAACAGTTTGGATAAGTTCCAAAAACAAATGGGTCAAAACTATGTTAAATTCTAGCTTTACGGTATTTCTAGTTAGCTAATTTCTTACCTATTATGCATAGAATCATTTCCACATCATCATATAATATTTTTACACATTCTAACACATCAAAACATTTTCATACAATATCACACTCATCATATCAGAACTGAAAACATTTAGCTTCAGTAAGGGATTTAAATTGACATTTCTAGGTACATAAGTTAACTAGTTTCTCTTGGAATCAATTTAGAATTTCTAAAACTCTTTGCAAATCTTTTTAATTCATTGAGAGGCTAAGAGAAGCCTTAGGTCAATGACCAAAATATATTTCATCTTCTCAAAGGGAGTGATGTCATATCTCATGATAACATAACCTTGAAAAGCTTTGTAAAGCTTTAAGGAAAACTTAGAACATAGACTATTGGTCCTTGTAGCTAGATGAAAACTCATTGCAATTCCATCATCACTACTTGGCTGAAAACATGCATTTAAAGAATGGTTTCACATTAAACTTTAACTTGGAATGTAATGGGCAAGTCTTTGAGCTCTAGGTTCTTAAGTTATGACATAAAATAAACATGCTCATGCTTTTCATTTTTATTCTTGCTTACAAAATAAAGTGATGACTTAATTTAAATATGCAAGGCATAAACTTAAACGTGCAAGCTCGAAAGTAAATATGCGAGGCATAAACTTAAACGTGCAAGCTTGAAAGTAAATATGCAAGGTTCAATTCTTTATTTTAGTGCTCTTGGCCCAAAAACAATCGACTTTAAGGCTGAAATAGATAGGCATTCGAGAAATTAATTAGGTGATGATGCAAGTTCAATTCTTTATTTTAGTGTTCTAGGCCCAACAACAATCGACTTTAAGGCCGAAATAGAAAGGCTTTGAGAGTTAAATTAAGTGATGATGCAAGTTCCATTTTAATCTTTATGTTCTTAGGTGATAGCTTGAAAGTAAAGGTGCATAGCAAGAATGTAAATATGAGTGCAAGCATAAAATAAATTATGCAAGTTCATTTTATCTTTCTAGAGCTCTTAACAAGACTTTAAAGGAAACTTAAACCTTAACCCATACTCCTCCAACCAAGATAAAGTAAGCCTAGAGTTCTTAGAACTCAAAACAACATCTTTAGGAAATCAAACCATAAGGCATATAAAGAAAAGGAAATGGCCGAAACATCTAGGCAAGAAAAGAAATATTTGAAACTCTAGAGTCCATGATTTTGGTGATATATTAACACAAACATCATGAGACCTCATCATTGAGTCCTTAGAACCATTTTAAAACACCATCAAAACTAAAGTTCTCAAGAGTTCAAGAAAGGGAGAACTAGAAACATTTTTGCTCAAGAACAAAGATCAAGCTCTAGAGTTTGTTTCAAGTGATGAACATCATTATGAAACTCTCATCATCAAGCTCTCATTTCCTTGAACTTCAAGGCCCATGGCCGAAAATGAGAAAGAAAAAGGAGAAGAAAAGAAGTTCTAAAAAGAATCAAGAGAAACTATGAACATAAAGCTAGAACAAGAACTTTAAAGAAAAGAATACATGAAAGGAAATCCCTACTTGGTGTGATGAACTTGAAGATGGAAGAAGAAGATGAAGATGATGAAGAACTCCAAGAACTTGTAGAACACAAGAGCTTTGAGAGAAAAAGAAAAGCTTTGAGTGTTCCTAAACTTAGCAAATGATCTAAAAGTGGTGCAAGCTCCTCAAGGCATTCTATTTATAGAGAAATGAAACAAATGAAGGGTGCTCATGGAGGAGAAGAGCTTCGGCCATGTGTGCAGAATTGGAGGGCATCCATGAGTTCCAATAGGTGAGATAATGTGGTCTTGAAGCATGGTGAGGTATGGTTCAAGGTATGGCTCAAGCATGGCTTCAAGGAGTGAGAAAACAATTCAATCATGTGGCCAAAGGGAGCATGGCTGTTCGGCCATGTTACAGCCAAGGGGAGGTTTGTTTTGCAATTTAATTGTGATTTAGAGTTGTGTTTAGGTGTATCTTTGATTATGCTTAAGGTTAGGAATTTGTAAGAAAGTGTTTAGGTAAGGAAAAATGGATAATTAGGGTGGTCTAGACATAATTAAGGAGTGGTCTTGCACCATTAGTGAGTTAGATCCTCAATTTAGAGTCTAAACAACTCTAGACACACTTCCTTGATTTAAGGAATTGGAGAGAGAAAACACTATTCAAGATTCCAAGACTAGGAATCTTGAGTTCTAAAAAGGGATTTAAGTTTAATCTAAGCAATTTTAGGTTCTAATTAACTTTAATAAATTATTTTGACTCTAGATTAATTAGGGAAATTAATTAATCTTCGTTTAGAGCCTAATATTGCTTAGGTTTGCTTAATTACGTCATTAAGCTCAAAAATACTATTCTAGGGGCAAAATCGTAATTTTGCACTAAAACTGTCCGGGACCACCGGGACTTGAACAGAGACCTCTAGACACATGAAAACATGTTTTTAAACCTCTGAGGAAAGTTTCGGGCTCAAACGGCACTTCTACCCGCGTAAAACGCTATAGGGGTATTTTGGTCATTTTGACCCGAAACTGCGGAAAACGAGATTTTCGCTTCCGGAAGCATTCAAAGGCCATTCAATCCCCTTCAAACATTGAGTTGACCCTTCGAGGATGATCGGGTTGGTTACCCTCGAATTCGGGTCAGGAAATGACCTCAGGGGCATTTTGGTCACTTCCCTCAAACAGAAAAATCGGGGTGTTACACTGGGAGAAGTTCAAGAGATTGTGTGCTAGCTGTCCCCAGCATTAGATTTCAAAGTAGCTTCTTATTTATTATTTTAATGAAAGTTTGCTAGTTATAAAGAAGAGCATTATTGATGCTACCGGTGGGGGTGCCTTAGTTAACAATACTCCTGCCACAGCTAGACTTCTGATTGAGAATATGGCAGAGAACTCTTAGCAGTTTGGGTCCAGAGCTGGTAGTAGTACCTATCATGTGGGTAAAGTCTTTTCAATTGAGAGCAACATAATGGAAAAGAAGTTGGATAAGATGACTGAGTTCCTAAAACAGATAGCCTTGAATCAATTGAGGCATGCTCCTCCATCTCAGACTGCTTGTGATATTTGTTCTTGTAATACCCACACTACTTATGTATGTCCACAACTATAGGAGGACCCCACTTTAGTTGTTGTTGGCAATGTGTTTCCTGGTAGAACTCAGAATCAGAATAACTAGCAGGAGTATGACCTTTACAGCAACACATATAACCCGGGTTGGAGAGATCACCCCAATATGAGGTAGAACAACTCATCACAGTAGTAGCAAAATTATGTTCCACCTCAGCAAAAACAGTTGAGCAACCCACATGTCTACCACCAATCACCTATTCCATAGTTACCTGTCCCTCAAGCAGCCTCTAGTACTACCTGCCCCTTCAGATGCACCATGGCAAGAGATGATGAAAAAGATGATAGAAACACAGAGTAAACAGGAACAAGCCATGCAAGAGATGAGAAATGCAATTGTAAGGTTAAAGAGTTCCCAATCCTAGTAGGGGAGTACATCCACCATTCCTTCTCAGACAGTTTCCAACCCCAAGGGGAATGTTTCTGCTATTACTTTGAGGTCTAGTACAATTTTGCCTGAGGTTGTTGGTCCTTCAGAGCAAGTTATGGTTGAAAGTCAAGAAGATGAGACAGTTCAACCAGAGGTGCAACAAGATAAGCTAACACCCTAATAGAAGAAGTCGGTTGAGCCAATGGAGAAGCCCATTCCACTGCCCTTTCCCCAAAGAATGCAGAGACCCAAGAAGCCAGCTAAGACAGAGGTAGAAAAAGAGCTTTTGGAGACTTTTAGGAAGGTAAAGGTCAATATTCCTCTGTTGGATGTAATTAGACAAATCCCTAAATATGCCAATTTTTTTTAAGGATTTGTGCACCAACAGAAGGAGACCACAGGGCAGTCAGAAGGAGAAGGTGACTGTGGGGGTGAATGCTTTCTCCTTCATCAAGCTAGGCAACCTGCCACCCAAGTATAAGAATCCAGGCACATTCAACATTCCTTGCACCATTGGGAACCTAAAAATCAATCAAGCCATGGCTGATCTCAGAGTTGGCATTGATGTTATGCCAAAATCACTCTACAGATCTTTACACTTTGGGGAACTCAAGCCCACTGGGTTGATAGTCGAGCTTGCCAACCGCAGCATCATAAAGCCAGAGGGGGTATTAGATGTCTTGGTAAAGGATAATAATTTAATATTCCCCGCTGGTTTTTATGTGCTTGAGATGAAGAATGACACTGATGCCAACTAGCATACATTAATCTTGGGTAGACCCTTTTTGTAAAGTGCCAGAACTAAGATTGATGTTTATGCTGGTACATTATCCATGGAGTGTGGGGACTTAAAAGCCCAATCTTGTTTGTCTGATGCCATGAAATTCCCCTTTGAAGAACACTTTGTGTTTGGCATTGATGTCATTGACTCCTTAGTAGAAGATGCATGTGATACTTTACTTGGCAAAGATGAACAACCCCCGTTCCTATTTTTTCTTCCCCTATGGGATATGATGAATCTGCTGTGGTAGAATTTTCTGAGCTTACAGATACAGGTACCCCATCTAGGCAGTAGGCATCAGTTTCAGAGGTACCCCATGACCAACCTACTCTAGGAAAATAGCCTCATGTGGGGAAAAAGCTTTTGCTGCATGAGTCGCCAGCAAAATTTATGACTGGAAGACCAAAGTCCCGGTGGAAGGGACCATTCTTGGTCACCTGTGCACACCTTTGTGGTGCAGTGGAGTTAGAGGACCTAAGGTCTAAGATTCGCAGTACAATTGGTGGGCACCGATTGACACACCTCTATGAAGCCCCCAGGGATTTTGGAGCTGAGATGGAAGTTTTATGGGTTGAAGCTACATGCCCTCCGTGAGGGTCCTAACCGTCCAACTTAGGGACGTTAAAGCAAAGTGCTGGATGGGAGACAACCCACTGTGAGGTTTTTTCTTTCCCTTCTCTTTTATTTTTCTACATTTTATTTATTTTCATGTTAGTTTTGAGTCTTGCATCATATTTATTTTTATTTGTATTTTTCACCATCCTTTTGGCACCTTAGAGGTTACATGCATGGGCTCACACCACGTGCACTATATTGACATGATTGGCATTGACTACTTTATATTGCATGCTTGGTGGATTCATTGTGTTGTTTGGATTGAGTACATGCACTTTTACTTGTGAGATTTTGAGCCTTTTGATTGGACTATCATGCGTCATCCTTATTTGTTCATGTGTGTTCCCCTCTTTGGATTTGTATTCTAGAATTTACCTAAGGTCTTGTTTGAAAAAATGTTCCCATGTGCATAATTAAAGGTGATTGAGGCAATTTTCTTGTTTTTAGCTACTTGACTATATAGTCATCCATTGCATGTTACCATTGTTTAGCCCCTTTGAGCCTTATTGCCCATTCTTTTGTTTTAGCATATCCTTAGCCAAAAGTGAAAAACCATGAAAATTGCCAACTTTTTAGGCTTAGGAGAGCGTTTATGCTTTTCTTATATGTGTTTGAGTATAGGTGTAGGGAAGAGCATGAGGGCATGCTTCAATTATATGCCCAGCATGAGAGCATTTGTGCTTTTCATATATATGTTTGTGCTTTTCTTATATGTGTACCAAAAAATACAAATTCAACAAGTGGCACACTAAATAGAAAAATAAAAAATAGCACAAAAAAATTGCAAAAGTTTAGATAAAGGTGTGTCATGTTGCAAATTAAGAGCCTATGAATGGTTAAGTTGGACAAAGTATACCCTTAGACACTTGTGCTCTTGGTGTATGCATTTGCTCTCTTTTGACTAGATGTTTAGCTCCCCTAGCCTTTATATTTTCTCACCTTCACCTAAGTCCCATCACAACCAAAAGCAAGTCCTTTTGATCCAATATGCATGTGAGTTTGACGAATGGAGAAGAGACCCTTGACAAGCCTATGGTAATGTATTTTCTTTTAAGGTGATTTGAGTGTATATCGTATCCTAACACACTTGAGTGAATGAATGGCAAACACTAACCTTAGGAAAATTTTTGCACTTGATTCATTCACATGTATGTTGATGCTACCATGTGTGTTATGCTCTTGTTCATGCCTTGCTTGTTGAGATCCTCTTTGATTGTTGGTGTGAAAGCCCATTGCTTATATCTCTAGGTCCATTGGATTAGTGTATTGTTATTTTCCATGCATCATGCAGTTTTAGAGTTACTAGAGTTAGGAGTCTAGTCACTTTGTTGAATCCATTTGAGTCTCTTACATGAGGACATGCAATTGTTTAAGTGTGGGGGAGTTTGATAGGTTGCATTTATGCACCTATTCTTCATCCTAACTTTGGGCATTTTGCATTTGAATTGTACTTAATTGATGGGTAAATTACTGAATTTATACTTTGTCCTCAATATGCATCATTGGTTAATCTCATAGATATAAACATTGTTTTTGGTTCATAATCATTTCTTGGAAATGTTTTGTGCTTTTAACCTCTTTGTGGGAGTGTTGTTTGATAATAGGGACTTCCAAGTTAGTGCATTTGAGTAGAAGAAGGACTCAGGAACATTGCTGAGGTTCTGATGTTGTCTAGTTTCACCTTTTAATTAGTGTTTTTCCAATATATGGAGCTATAAATGTCCGATTACGGTGATTCTAATGGCATTGGAAAGCTTATTCAAAGAGCTACAACTTCTATTTCTAGGCTGAAAAGCTATTTCAAACGTTTTGGACCAAAATAGGCTTGGAAGCATATTGTTCATCGCCCAGGCGGTTATAAGCTCTCATGGGCCGCATTAGCTGGGCCTGATTAGGCATCTCTATGCGAGGCTTTTTGGAAGGAAAAGAAAAAAAAGAAAAGGCACAATGTTGGCTCTCTTTTCAGACTCTCTTACGTTTAGTTTTTGGTTTTTCTCTCACTAGGAACTCTTTCTCTATTTTTCTCTCACACTATCTCTTTAGGCTAGGGTTCTTAGTCAGTATTTGATCAAAAATTCTAGAGTGTAATTTTATCATTTTTCTTCAACATTGATCTTGAAACTCCCTCTATGGAGGAGTAATCCCCTTACTGTGCATAGGGGTGACTGAAGATCGAAATTGTTCATGAGACTTCTGTTATTTTATTACAAAATTATGGTTGGTTTTTCTTTCCCTTTGTTATCTCTTTTAATTACTGGTTGTATGATTATTGCAATCATTTTTCTAAGAGTTACCCATTTATGTGATGTTTATCTATTGGGTGAGGGATTGAGATTAATTTCGTTGGAAATTAGGTTGCTATAATTGGTAATCAGACTAGCATAGGATCATAGAATCACGATTGTGAACTACTAGTTCATATGTTTGTTAAACCCTTAGCAGGAGTGCGATTGTATATTCGTTAAGTAGAATTATGCCATTGTTGTGTGTTAACATTTTAATGGAAGCAACCACCACCACAGTTTTATCTTTTAAGTTTGTGTTTAATCTAAAGGAACCTTTGTGTAGGCAATTCTTCCCATTAGAATTCTTCTCAATTTAATTTAGATGCTATTTTTTCAAACCCCAATTTTCCCGAATCAATTAGAACATTTCCTTGTGAGACGACTTGGATTGCAGCCTAATTGCATTTTTGGTGTAATTTAGTAATTAAAACACTTTTTAATTTGTTACGGGTAGCGACAGCTCGCATCATCACTCTGTTGAGTGCTACAGCACTCACTTGAATGCGAGCCTACACAGTTTTTCTTCCTTTCAACTCCAAGCTATTTCCTAAGAGTTTCTAGCCTTGTTCTTGACATTTTGCACTTGATCCAAAGTTCCTATGCTCAAAACCATACTCAAAGAGACAAGTCAAATACAATAGGGTGTAATTACAAATTATCCCAAAATCAGTGCAAAAGTCAAAAATTCTACCAAAATAACATAATGAGGAATAAATCAAAATCTCAATTAATCACATTAATAACTCAATAAAACTCATGTAAAAAACTAACATTTGGTAGCAAGATAAGTGGCATAAATGCCTTTTATCAATTACCTATATATAGAGACTTGTGAGATTTTCGCGGATCATAAGAGCTTGAAGGATTTTGATCTCTGATAATGTCGATGGTTAGAATTGCTTAAAGACTATGACTACATGATTTCTTATCATCCAAGCAAAGCAAATGTAGTGGTAGACTCATTGTGTAGAAAGTCCATGGGCAGTTTGGCCTACATAGCACTTTCAAGGAAGCTGTTGATGAGAAATATTCATAAGTTAGACGTTGAGGGAGTCCAGTTTAGCCTTGATGATTCAAGAGCTTTTCTTGCTCATATTAAGATCTAGTTAGCCCTAATAGAACAAACAAGGCACAGTGAGGCAAGATCCCAAGTTAGCTAAGCTTATGAAGGATGTGTATAAAGGAGAGAATGTAGAATTCTTGGTTGATGTGGAGGGTGTGTTATGCTTTGGTGACTGCTTGTGTATACTCGATATGGGTAGGTTGAAGAGAAAGGTAATGGAAGAAGTTTATAGTGTAGCATACTTCGTTTACTCGGGTTCAGTTAAGATGTATCAAGACCTTAGACAGTTATACTGGTGTGAAAGCATGAAGAAAGATATTGGTGACTTCATGGAATAGTGTTTGGAGTATAAGCAAGTCAAGGTTAAACACCAAAGGCCTACAGGGCTACTTTAGCAGATAGAGATCCGAAAGTAAAGGTGGGAGAGGATAACTATGAACTTTGTGGTCCATGGTTAGTAGCTTAGTCCAGATAGAAATCCTATGTTGACAACCAATACTGAGACTTGGAGTTTATTGTGGATGATTTTGTATGTGAGTGTCTCCAATGAAGATCATGGTGAGGTTCGATGAGCAGGAAAAGTTGAATCCATGTTATCTTGGCCCGTTTGAGCTTTTAGAGAGAGTTGGAATAATGGCCTACAGGCTGGCATTGCCTCCTAGTCTATTAGCTATCCACCCAGTCCTTTATGTCAGGATGCTCAGGAAGTACATACTCGATTAATCGCATGTGCTCATATAGCAAGTGGTTTAAGTTGATGAGAGTTTGTCATATGAGGAAGAACTGATTGCTATAGCATAGAAGAAGCTTTGCTCGAAGGAAATAGCCTCAATGAAAGTCAATTGGAGGAACCAATCTGGCAAAAAATCCACTTGGGAAGCCAAAGAAGCTATGAAGGCCAAATATCTGCATATGTTCCCTCCACAGCTATGTTTATTTAGATTTTGGGACCAAAACTCTTTTAAGGGGGAAGTATGTGATGCCTTAGATCCACCTGTCCTTAACTAGGCCTAACATGGCCTTTAAGTACTCCGAAAACCCCCGGTACATAGAAAACTATGTTAATGATGAAGTCTGCAATATTATGTAGAATAGGCTTACTGTAGTGAGCATTAGAAGAGGGTCGGTTAGGCTCGCTCCAGTGAGTAATACTTGTTGCAGCGAGGACCTTTAACGTTAACAGACATCCAAAATGATGCGGCTTCATTTTAAGTGACCATACCTTATAAATACCCTTTCCCACATGCATTTTTTCCCTAAAAACATAGAAACCTAGTTCTTCTTCTTACCTCCCCACTCTCATCCTCTATAAATCTTACTTCCTCCAAGCTTCAAGGTAAGAGATTTTTGATGGTTTATGTATTCTTTCTCTCCTTCCTTATATATTCTTAGGTTGGGTGTTATAGTTTCTCATTATTATTAAGTGTGGATACTCTCCCAATGTTCATAGGTTTTTGTTAGAGTTATTCTAGAGTTATTAGAGATTATTCATGGATTTTGTTATTGTTATGGCAGACATTGATGCCACTTCCACCCCATGAGCTCCCTTGGTGTTAACGTCACTTGTTCCTCCCCTCTAAGTGAATGGACTCAATCATGTGGCATTTATTTTGGTTATTATAAATAATTTCCTAGCTCTATGGCATAAATGCATGATTCTAGAGACTATTTCAAGATGCCCATGAATTGTTGAGGATTTTGCCAAGTTCATGAATTTTATGTTTTCAAATGAGCATGAAAATTGTTTCATAATGCACATAGGACCATTTGGTGGCTAAAATAATCTTATGAATAGCTAGATTATGAATATTAATACATATATAGAGATAACGTGATTACCCCAATATTTTCAAGAGTAGTATGTTTATGATATTATACCCATAAGTTCAAAGTTAAAACCCAATTATGAAGTTTTAGATGAGAAGTTTCTAGTTTTCATGATTTTAATATTAGAAGGTAGCTATAGAGAAACAAGAAGTGAGTTAATGACTATGAAAGATCATTGAACTTTGTACCAAATTATCCACTAGAGGCCAATCTCACCTTATTAGAGAAAATCAGATATGGAACCTAGTTAGATATCTAATTTGGGACCTTATGAGGTACCCATAGAGATTTATATTTCTCCATTAGACTACTATTATTTATGGTTTATAGAGATTACCGGGTTTGAGATTATTATGTATGTAACATGAAAATGGTTTAGAAGCTAATACATTTTAGTATTATGATATTTGTATCTTTGTCCTATGTGGGGATAATGGGTGAGAATCTATTCACTAAGTTTTAGATGAAACTCACCCATCTTCTTTTTCCTTTATAGATATGATTGCTGCTGTGGGTCCTTCTTAGCCTTCTCCCTAGCAACATTAGATTTCCTAGCTTGGTGAGATTCACTTTGTAGTGAAGTATTGTGTTTTGTTATAAGGTGCTTCAGTGGTAATGTAGACAGGTTCTCAAACCATACATGTTTTGTATTTTGATTACCATGATTATGATTTATTATGTATTTAAAATGATTTAGTTTTCATGGTTCTTTGTACAAAGCAACTTAATATATTGTGTTATGATTATAGAGTTAGGCATGATCTATGAGATGGATTAAACACATTTACTATGCTTCAAAAATGCAAGTTGTTTCATATTTAAAAATGGAGATTTTATTTAAATTATGCATATAGTACAACTCAGTGACCATGAGACTTGCGTAGAGATGAGATTTCTTATGTGTCTATTACGTTCCCAAATCGGGTTGTGGCACATGAGATAACAGTTAATGAAGGTGATGTCTCTAGATACTTAACTAATTTTACTATGCAAAAGCCTAGAGAAATCACCACTGTCATGCTCAATTCAAGGGTTAGAACTGTATTCTCTGTTATTCAATTCTCCATATTGCCTAGACTAGGTAGCACTAGTTGCTAATGGGTATGGATTGCATGTTATTGTGCTATCTTGTAACTAAGAGAAAGATGAAATTGCCAAGACTAATCATGGACAACATGCTGAGTGCCACTGCAAAATAGAAGACAAAGACTACTGTTGTGTAATAAAGGGCATTTATGCCACCAATCTTTCTATCAAATCTTAACTTTTTGCATGAGTTTTATTGTGTTATTGACACAATTAATAACGATTTTGATTTATTCCTCATTGTGTGATTTTAATAGAATTATTAGCTTTTGCACTAATTTTGGAATAATTATTTGATTAGAGCCTATTGCGTTTAACCTGTCTCTTTGAGTATGGTTTTTTCATACAGGAGTTTTGAATTGAGTGCAAAATATCAAGAATAGTTTTTGAGCCCATTTGAGCACATTTACAAGATCATTGTAATAGAAAATATGTATCTTTCTCTACAGGGATCAAATTAAGACAAATAAAGCTGTTTTGGAAAGCTCAAAAAGCCCTTTAAAACTTTCATGTTCAGCTCAAAACCTAGTTCTAAGATTATCTTGGTGAAAATCGAGTTTTAAGATTAAAGGTTACTGATGTTTTGATATTGTTCAACTTGACCTCCAATTAGTATTTTCACAATATTTGGAGTTACAAATGTCCGATTAAGATAATTTTGGTGGCGTTGGAAAGCTTATTCAAAGGTCTACAATTGCTATTTGCTGATAACAGATTCAGACTTTTAAAGGGCTAAAATGACCAAATATATGAAGATATCCATTTTGTCCAGCGTTGCAGCTTTCAACAGTACCCGAAAAATGGTTTTAATTAGTGTAGCTTATTATTGAGCACTGCAGCGCTCGTACGATAGTGTTTTAATAGCTAATTAATTTGATTCTGGGCCTCACTTTAAGCTATTTTAGAAAGCAATATTTAGAGAATTGACACAGTTATTTACCCTAGTTTTTGTTTTAGTTTTTGGCTACCAAGATTAGAGTATTATTCTCTCTTTACATCTTTTTATCTTCTTTTCCTCTACTATTCTCCTTCTTAGGGATTCCATAGGTGAATTGCTTTGTTCTTGTGGATTATAGCAAGGATCATTCTATTATTTCCAGGTACTCTTTTAGATTCATTGATTGTAACCCTCCAAAGATGGAGGAATAGATTTCTCTTACTAGTGTAGGGATTTTCAAATAGATTGGGATAACACGTGAGACCCTTTGTTTATATTGAATGCATTAGTTTTCTCAATATTCTTAGTTTTTATTTCTATAATTATTGTGGTGATTGCTATAATCTTTATTGGGATAACTAAATTGGCGGTCATCATTTAGGGAAACCTTTTGGGTATAAATTGATAGATCTATTGGTTTATGTTTAAGGGAGAATATTAGAATTAAAGAATATTAGAATTAACCTTCTGATTGGCGGTTAGGCTATAGCAATTGGTACCTTAAATCACTGTAATTTTCAATTAAATTGAGATCTAATTTATTGGTTATTTTCATTGGTTAGATTCTAGGGATCGATTGATCACTAGTAGAATTGCTAAATAGCCACTAATGGATTCAATATTTGGTCAATGGTAATTAATTTCAATCCTAGGAATACCTTGCACTAGTACCTTCTTCATTATTGCTATTATCATTTAATTTTAATTGCTTTAATTTAATTCTTCAAAATCCTTAATTTTCTCAACTAAGTGATAAAGCCTTCTTGAGAGACGACCTAGGTTGTACCCTTTACTACATTTTTGTACCACTTAGCATTGAAATAATTTCTAATTTGAGGAGGTAGGCGATAACATCTGTCACTATGCATTATGGCATATTGTTAACAAGGATTCTTTAGCATATTGGATATCCTTTTGCAGATGAATGGTATGAGTTCAGGGATAGAGTTCTCAATAAACTCTTTCAAATCCTTCAGAATAACCAAAAGGGTAGCTCAGAAAGCTAGCCCAAGAAGCCTAGCCCAAAGAAAAAGAAGAAGAACCTAAGAAGAAGACCAAGGGAAAACCTGAGAAAGAAGAAAAAGGAAAACTAAAGAAACAACTTATTCCTCTAGAAAGTGAGGAAGAAGATTCTGAGGGTACCCATTTTGAGAATATACTTATATGAAACAGGGAGAGATGATCGAAGCACTAAAAGGAGAAGAAGCAAAAGCTACAATGATAACCAACTTCAGAAACTGAGGTAGAGTTCTCAGAAAGTGAAAATCCAAAAGGGAGACCTAATAAACTCCCTATTAAAAGACAAGAAATTGAGAAGAAGTTCAAGAACTTTTCGAAAGGGATGCCTAAAGGTTCTTTGGTTCTGAAAGAACAACTGCTATAGAAAGAACTAGGATAATGGTTGAGGAAAAATCAGCATTCTCTAAGGATGAAGAAATCAAAGATCTCCTCAAGGAGAACAAGATTTTACAAGAAGAAAAGAAGATGGGAGAAGTTTAGAAAGTCCAACAAGCACAAGGAATTCAGAGCTCTAGTAGAAGACAAAATACAACAATCTTTGAACCCTTTGTTTTGATTTATGACCAACATTCAGGACCTATTTTTGAATAGTTTAGGTACGCTTTTTTCCCTATCTCTCCTGCTGCACCTAGTTCCAAGCCTTCTTTAGAAAAGCCTTCAAAAGTTGGCTCAAAAACTGCTCCAGAACTTGCACTTGATCAAAGTGTTGTAATTAAGAAAGCTATTGAATAATCAAAGGAGCACAAGAATGTTATTTTTGTAGATGCTAAAGACCAACTGTTCTTGAGTCAAGTACTCAAATTTATGTAAGAACATGAAGGAAGAGTCTTCATATTCTGAGGGGAGAGTTCTGAGGAATAAAAGCTCTACATGAATGAACTCTCTACTGATTTAGAGCCCATTATAGAGGAGCTAAAAGAGAATAAAGAGCTAGAAAACCAAACTCTGCCATTGTTTTGAAGACTATGTCTCAATTATAGCTTTCAATCAGAATATCTTCTTTGGAATAAAGAATACCAAGCTTCAGAAACTATGGCAAAACCTATTGCTGAATCTCATAAAGAACTATCTCAAAAACCTCAAGGTTTGGGGATACAGTTCCATTGAACATTTATAATGATGAAACTACACTAGAGAATTCTCCTATCAACAATGCTACCATCGACATTCTTGCAATACCAAGATCTCCACCACATCTCATAGAGTCTTAACTCTTATTGCATAATAAGAAGGAATTGGCTGCTAGGCTTGACAGAGTATAAGCATCCAATAGAAAGATTAGAGCACAAATGAGAAGATGTGTAGACTTGCTGCTACAAATCCCTCATGAGCTCAGAAAGGGTGGCCAATGGTGGGTTGACTATGTGAAAACTTCTTTTGTTTGTGACGAGGGGGAATAAGAAGAAAAATCTTTTGCGCACTTAGTCAATGAGTCTTTTATTGAGAGGGAGCTCCAGAAAGTTCCATGCTTATAATTTCTTTTGCATTTTGATGTTTTTGTTTTTGTTTCTATTATGAACTTATATTTTTTTAATTGCTATCTTTTATCAGTTTCATTGTACATTTCTAACAATTATTTGTCCATGAAATAAAAGGTGATGATTTTCTCATCTAATATTATTTTGATTAAAATTGGATATGTTGTGTTGAACACCATATGTAGGTAGAAAAGCACATGAGAATGAAGGTTGAATTATGCTTTTCTTTTTCTTTCAATTTTTGCTTCTAAAAAACTTGATCAAGTTACTATCAAGCTATGAGCTAAGAAAGTGAACTTTCTAAACTAAGAAAGTTAGATAAATGCATAAAAGAAAGCTTTCCAAAAGAAAGACAATAAATGAATTAAATGCAGTAATAAAATAAAAGATAAAAGAGAAAAGAGATACTAATCAGGAGGTTTTATACTGGTTTGCCCAATTTGTCTATATTCAGTCCTCAACAATAGTTGAGTTCCACTAAACCTTTTTCAAACCCTAAAAAAAACAAGGATAATCTTTACAATAGCCTTCCCAAGCTCTCACCTGTGACCAGCAAACAACCTTAACTACCACAACCAAATAGTTATTCACCAGCCTCTTCAAGCTGAATCGAGTAGTCTTTGACCAGCCTCTCAAAGTTAAACCGTGACCAGTAAAACACCTTTGCTATCGTGTTGTAAGTAGTATTTGACTAGCCTCTCCAAGCTAACTAATACTGATCACTACTGGATCGAGGTTACAAAGGTTTGTGTTTGGGTTTGCAACTCAAACTAACCTACACTCAAGTTTCCTTGAGATATACAGTGAAAGACCTAGGATAACTTGAATAACTTCTTTCTAGCTATTCTTCCTTGGAAGAAAGTATAACTATAAAGCAAAGTAGAAAGAAGATTTTTACAAACAAGAAAACTGATTACAAGATGTAATGAACTTTATAAGGAGATGAGGAGAAATTTTCACAGCATTTTTGCTCTTTTGTGCAATATCAATCTTCTTCTCTTTGAAAGCATACCATCTCTATTTACAAATGGTCTTCACTTATGACCGTTGGCCTTGATTAGTTTTCCAAAGGACATGTGTTGATCATTTATTTTTGTCTTGGAAAAGCAGTCTAGAATAATAGTCTGTCTGTTTTCAGAGCTGTTGCAGAAGCCGTTGTAAAATTTAGATTTTTGATGTCCCTTTAGAAAGTACTTCTACTTTTTGAACATAGTTTTTGAACTCTTTCTTCTAGAAGCTGGATTAGTTGACCAAGTTGATAAAAGAGATGACACGTTAGTCTATTACTGGGTTTGAATTTTAAAATTTGAATTTCAAATTTCCTTTCCTCTCTTGTAGAGCGTACTGTTTTACTATTAAGTGAGCTTTCTGATGTGCAGTATCATTTCCTTGATGATTTCTCGGTCTTCTAGCCTTCAATTAGAGCTTATTGATGATAAAAGCATTGCGAATGTGATGATTGAAGATTGTATAACACATTAGCTTTAGAGTTTGATTGATATCTTCATTCACCTGTACTTTCTAAAGTCCAGTTCTACTTTCTGAAGTCTTGAGTCTTGGTTTCTTATTCTGGTTACTTTTCTTCAAATTGTTAGGCATTTTTAAGCTCAATTTTTTATATAAATTTCACTTCCATTTAGCTCCTATATTTTAATATAAGATAAAAAATGTTCACACATGTAGAGTGAAATTTTTCACGCTTAATGAAGCCATGTTATGCTAACGAAAGAACATGTTTACCACTCCAAGAAACTCAAGATAAATATTAGTCATTCTTCAAAAAATTTTCCTTAAATTGGTGTTGCTGTCATTCAAAACATATTGCTTTTAAGCTTTTAGAAGGGTTCTGGAGCTAACAATCTCCCTTTTTTTATGATTACAAAGCAATTTGAAGAAAATCTTTTGAAGAGATATTGAAAAAAATATTACAGAAAATGTAGCATGATAAATAGTATTCTTTCAACTTATCACATGATGTGATTTTTAGGAAGTCCTTTTATTAAGACATGATATGGATAAGATCAAAAGCTTTTTATAGCCTTAAGTGACTTTAGATCATAGCTATCTTGATTGTTCATGAAGATTTTGAAATATCTCAGCGCACTTTCTAAGAGGTATCAGAGCGTTAGAGAAAAAGATATCATCATTTTAAGCTCTTTCTACAAAAAACATCTTGATTTTTAGTCATTAAAGACAACTTTCTGAGAGTTCAGGTGCTTGAAAAATGACAAGTAATACTCATGATATTTCATCTTGATTAATTTTCTTATTCAGTACATCTTTATCCAAACTCATTTTTGAAGCGCATGTTCATGTTTGTATATATAATAAAAAGGTGTATCAGAGCATTTGAATGGAGAAACCTGATGCAAATGTAGTTTTTGAAACTCCAAGAAACCATAAAGCTTAACATCATATGATACTTGAGGTTTCTGAACCTCAACAGGGATCAACCTAATTAACTTAGAGCAAAAGTGATTTTGAGCTTGTATCATGAGTTACGAAACATGTGACATAGGTATCAGAGCATGATATTTTGTATACCAATGCTTAAAACATATGAAATGCTTTTCAAATAAGCTTGCACACTAATATATATATATATATATATATATATATATATATATATATATATATATATATATATATATATATATATATATATATATATATATAACATAACATGTATCAAAGCATTAAACACGGTTTGTTCCATAGCTTGAGCATACAGAAAGAAACATTGATGTAATGAGGTATCAGATCAAGCAAGATATATATATCATGAGGCAAAGAATTGAGACATAGTGAAAACAGAGCCAAAAGAAATCAAAAGAAATAAAGCGAAAAAGAGATATAAGAGCATATGAAATAAAACATAAAATGTTCTTAAGAAAAAGAAAACAGAAAAAATGTAAGACTCCAATTTATTTTATTCTTAGTTCATTTGGTTTGTGCATGTGGAATTAATTTGTGTGTTAAAAATAATATTTGGTCCAATGTGGATAGTATAGGATTAATGGAATTTAGCCACTATAATATATATAGCATATATATTAAGAGAATAACTTTTTTAGATAAGATATGATTAGATTTTTTTATTATTTAAAAAGATCTTATCTGTAATTAGTAGGGAATGGAAGACCCCACTATCTCTATCCCTAAGAGTAAAAATAGTGCCCACTACTTACATTCTCTTACTTCTATTCTTAACTGCCACCACTAAGCCCTAGCAAAGCATATGGTTACATACTTTTTCACCTCCATAAAAATTCTCTTCACTTCATCTCTTTGATCTTCTCCAAAATCTCTAATAAAAAATCATCATCACTTTTGGAGGAACAAAATTCATCCCCAATTCTCCCTCTTGAAGCTGTGTCACACTCAAGCATAGAGGAGAAGGATTTTGCACCTTTCCACTTCAACAAATCCTAAGAGTCCCTAATTCTTGTTGATCTTCAAACTAAGTAAGTGTTTTTGTAGCAAACTTCTACTTGGAGCCCTAGGATTTGAGACTTTGCCCAAAAATAATTTTTTCTTATTCGATTGTTTATGTAACGCCCCGATTTTTCTGTCTGAGAGGAAAATGACCAAAATGCCCCTGAGGTCATTTTTGGCCCAGAATTTGAGGATGGCCGGCCCGGCAGTCCTCGAAGGGCTAACATAATGTTTGAAGGGGATTGAATGGCCCTTGAATGGTTTCGAAGGCGAAAGTCTCATTTTTCATAGCTTGGTCAAAATGACCAAAATACCCCTATAGCGTTTTTACGCAGGTAAAGGTGCCGTTTGAGCCCAAAACTTTCCCCAAAGGTTTAAAAAAATGTTTTTACATGTTTAAAAGCATCTATTTAAGTCCCGGTGGTCCCGGGCAGTTTTAGTGCAAAATTACGATTTTGCCCCTAGAATAGTATTTTTGAGCTTAATGACGTAATTAAGCAAACCTAAGCAATATTAGGCTCTAATCGAAGGTTAATTAATTTCCATAATTAATCTAGAGTCAAAATAAATTATTAAAATTAATTAGAACCTAAAATTGCTTAGATTAGATTTAAATATCTTTTTAAAACTCAAGATTCCAATCTTGGAATCTTGAATAGTATTTTCTCTCTCCAATTCCTTAAATCAAGGAATTGTGTCTAAAATTGTTTATGCACTCAAATGAGTTTATAACTCACTAATGATGCAAGACCACTCTTTAATCATGTCTTGACAACCTTGATTACCCATTTTCTTACCTAAACACTTTCTTACAAATTCCTAATCTTAATCCTAATCAAAGATACACCTAAACACAACCCTAAACCACAATTAAAATGCAAGAAAACCCTCCCCCATGGCTGATGCACCTTTGGCCACCTCTCTCCCAATTGCATCACATGTTGATTTGTTTCTCACTCAAAGAACCATACCTCACCATACTTTGAAACATACCTCACCATGCCTCAAGATCACAACATCTCACCTCATGGACCTTATGGGGCTGCCTTGCTTGGCCAAAACCTTCCTCTCCCTCTTGCACTTTTCATTTGTTTTATTTCTCTATAAATAGCACACTTGAGTGAACTTGAAAGACCTTTAGTTCATTTGCTAAGTGTAAGTTTTCAAAGAGCACTTCAAAGTTTCCTTTTTCTCTCAAGTTCAAGTGTTCAAGTTCTTCAAGTTCTTCATCCTCTTCTCTCATCCCAATATTCAATCACTTGGTAGGGATTTTCTTTCAAGTATTTTCTTCATTTAAGTTCTTATTCTAGTTATGTGTTTATGGTTTCTCTTGAGTCTTTTTAGAACTCCTTCCCTCTCTTTTTTCTTCTTCATTTTCGGCCATGGGCCCTTGAAGATCAAAGGAATGAGAGCTTGATGATGAGGGTTTCATGATGATGTTCATCACTTGAACAAACCTCTAAAGCTTGATCTTTGTTCTTGAGTTAAAAATTTTCATAGTTCTTTCTTTCTTGAACCTTGAAATCTTTAACTTTGATGATGTTTTAAAATGGTTACATGAACTCAATGATGAGGACTCATGATGTTGGTGTTGATATATCATCAAGATCATGGTCTCTAGAGTTTCAAATATTTCCTTTTCCTTCTTAAAAGTTTCGGTTCCTTTCCTTTTCTATTCTTCATGATTTGGGCCAACACTTGTTGGATGGTCCAACATGATAGCTTGATGATGAGAGTTCTAAATGGTGACTTTATGTTCACCACAAAGAAATCTCTAAAGCTTGAGTTTTCATGAAAATGTTATGTAGATCACTTATGGCTTTGTTTCTTTAAAGAATATTATTTTGAGTTCTAAGAACTCTTGTCTTCACTTTATCTTGTCATGATAAGTTTGGGTTAAGGTTTAAGTTCCTTTGAAGTCTTGAATGAGCTCTAATAAGATATAAATGAACTTGCATATTTATTTTGAGCTTGCACTCGTGATTATATTCTTGCCTTGCATCTTTATTTTACAAGTTATCACCTAAGGACTCAAAGATTAAAACAAGACTTGCATTATCACCTAATTAATTCTCAAAGCCTTTCTATTTCGGTTTTAAAGTCGATTGATGCTGGGCCTAGAGCACTAAAATAAAGAAATGAACTTGCATTGCATATTTACTTTCAAGTCTTGCATATTTAAATTTCAAGTCTTGCATATTTATTTCAAGCCTTGCATATTTATTTCAAGCCTTGCATATTTATATTTCAAGTCTTGCATATTTACTTTAAAGTTCTCACTTTACTTTATAATGAAAGATAAAAATGAAGCGCATAGCATATTTACATTTTGTCATCACTTAAAGACCTTAGAGCTCAAAGACTTGCCCATTTTATCTCAAGTTAAAGTTTAATGTGGGAGCATTCTTTGAATGCATAATTTCGGTCATGTAGTGATGATGAACTTGGAATGAGTTTCATCTAGCTACAAGGGCCAACAATCTAAGTTTCAAGATTTTCTTTAAGCCTCATGAATTTTATGAAGTTAAGACCAACAAGATTTATGAATTTAATCCTCTTTTAAGGAGGGATCAAGTGGTTACTAACCTAAGGGTGTTTTTAGCCTCTTTGACAAAATAAAATGGTTTGCAAAAGAGTTTTAGAAGTCCTAAAATGATTCCAAGGGAAACTAGCAACTTATATGCTTTAAAAATGTCAAATTATGCATCTTTTTGGGACTTGATGTTTCGATTCTGCCATGATGAGTTTGCTATTTTGTGATAATGTTTTGATGTGTTAGAATGTGTGAAAATTTTGTATGATGAGGTAGGAACATTTCTATGCATGATAGGAGAGAAACTAGCTTTCTAGACAAACCGTAAAGTTGGAATTTAACAAATGTTTGATCCCTTTAGTCTTGATCAATGCCAAAACTGTTTTAGAATGATAACAATCAGTTTAGGATTGAATGACCATGAAAAATTTGGTTACATTTGAAGTAGGATTGAATTTTAGCACCTATAGAAAAACTAGTAACTAGAAAACCGTCAAAATTGCAATTCTAGAACTCTTAGAACATTTAATTTTCTGATTCTGTACAGCACCCTTATAATGTAGTAAAAATGTTTTATAATTAGTTCAAAGGCTTAGGAATACCTCATAATTGGTTTAGATTTAATTTATAGCGCCTTAGGCGAAGACGGAACCGAGAAAGGGGCTAAAATGTAAGTTCTAGAACCCCGTAATCATAGATATGTAACTTTGCCCTTGGGGTATGGTGCTGCCCAGAATTATTGAGGAACATAAATGATAGTAAGATTTGTTAGAAGTAAATCCTTAGGTGCATAAGAGGTTGATAGAAAATGATAGAATAATTACATTTCAAGTTTAAGGCCCATAAGGGTCAAAGCATAAGATACTGTAGGATCAAGAGTATAATGAATTTTCAATATTGCTTGTGAACATATGAGAATGATTATGTGAACGCATGGAAGTATGATGGAGGATGCATGTTTGATTGACTTATATGGCATAAAGTAAATTTGGAAGAAATTCAGCATGCTGCTGTTATGCTGCCGAATTTCTGACAAATTTGGGGACTTAGAAAGTTTTTGAAAAACCTATGAGATTTTATTTATGAGGTACTAAGATGAGTTCTTGGATGACACCGGTTCGGCCGAGCACCTCCAGAGAACTCATGTGACATTGGTACCAAGATGTATTCTTGGGTGACACCGGTTCGGCCGAGCACCCCCAAGAAATGCCCCCTAGCCCGTACTGGATAAGTCGGGATTATGTTTATGATTATGATACGCTTATCGGGATTGATAAGTAAGAACTAGTGACGACTAGTTAAGGTATGAGCTCATAACCTAGAGATGTGACACGTTCTGGGTGACACCGGTTCGGTCGAGCACCCCCAGAACGATTGTCTTTTAGGGTGGCCTATGAGGAAGTAAAGTATGATGATTATGTCAGAAAGTTTTCTCATACGAGAATTCAATTGCCACTTTATGCCACTACTATGATGTTCTTAATGTTATGATTATTATTCTTGCATTAAGTAGAGCCATGCATACATTCTTTAATATGTTACATCCATGACATTAAGAATCATGCTAAAAGGAATGGACCTTAGCTAACTATATTTCAAAAGCTTAAAAATGGACTTAATGCATGCTCACTTATTTTGTATACTAAACCCAAAGTTCCTGAGGACATAGATGATGACACCTAGGTAGTAGGAGGCCCTACTGAGATTCTTTAGTAAGATTCTCACTCCCTCTATCTCTTTTTTTCCGTCATGTCTTTAGATGGCGACGTTCATGATTTTTGTGGACACCTCAACGTGGGAGGTGCATCATGATCCGTGTAACACCCTAGTAATTAACCAAATACACCTAGGTTGAATCTGATTAATGACTAGACTTTACACCTTGCTTTGGATCTTTCTTCATAATTTGAAAATACTTAGTGAAATTACGAGCCATTTTTTTTTTTAAAAAAAAAACATAATTGAAAACGTGAGCCGAGTACAACGTGAACAAGTAAGCGGAGTATAATAAGATGTTTAAGAATATATCACATCATATCACTTTGGCTCCATCATATAACATCCATAAGCATATTATAACATATATTTACATACAATAACCTCACTCAAAGGGTGGGTTATGATCATACATCATTGTCTTATGCAAACCCATAAAAGAAAATATACATAAGGAAATACATGCCCCTAAACTAGATAACTCCATAAGCCGGGAAGGTTATCCTAAAACTAGGGTGCATGAACACACATAAATCTACTAAGAACCTTTTATGGACACTGTCCTGGAAATGGGGGAATAAATTTGATCCACTGATGAGCTCCCTCGGGAGGGGACACACGAGATGCACCAGGCTGGGGTCGCATGGACGACCTTCTTGCTAACCTCGGCTGAACAACTGTTTCCTCACTACCCTCTCTTACACGTGTGGGAGTAGGAGCAGAGCTCTCAGAATATACATGAGTAGGAGTGTCCTCTGAAGGATCAGTTTCAGAATATCTCGTCTCGGGAACATACTCTGGAAATCCATGGACAGCAGATGAAACGGGATAAGAACGTAACATCCTTTCATCAAGTGGACGTGCATGTTCGAAAACCATTTCATCGCCATAGGGAGAAGTAGGAGAAAATCGATAACTAGGGACGGGATGTGCAAATGGACGACCTATGTAAATAAAAACACGAATCAAGCACCTCCCTTCAAAATGATACGAGCGATGCACCGGATCATAGTGGAATTCCCAAGTAGGGGTATCAACGAACATAACGAATGTCGCCATTTGAATCTGGAGACAATGACGAAAATAAAGAAAAGGGAGTGAGAATCTTGCTAAAGAATTCTCAGTAGGGTACCTCCTTCTACAAAGGACATCATCAAAGTCCCCAAGAACCTCGGGATTATTCTAAAATAGTGAGCATGCAAAGATTCATTTTAAGTTCTGACAAATACTTAACCGAGGTTCGTCAATTTTTAATCATGCGTCTTATAATGCATCATAATCTTGACATGTCATATTTACAATGAACTTTTCCTTTATCATTACATCATATTCCTCATCATCATTATCAAAATAACATGCATAAAAGAACGTCATATAATATTAGCTACACATGGACACAGTGCACATATTTCATTTCTTTAATGCCTTAGGTGACTTAAAATCTTATCATCATCATTATTTTCCTTGGGCCACCCTATACTCCACCCTTTTGGGAGTAATTTAGGTTATGAGCTCATACTTTACTAGTCGTCATTAGCATATACTTATCCCTTTTGATAAGCTAAAGTCCCAACTCTACCCTTTTGAGAGAACGGGTTAGGGGGCTAAAATTACCTTTTCACCACATATAGTCTGATGGTTCCAAAGCATCATTTTCTTATAAGTTTAAGTCACCATTAAATCTTTGCATGTCATATCACAATACAATTCATAAACATCATAGCATTTTCTCATTTATAGTCTTAAGCTAGAATAATATATATCAACTATAATCATGCATCTAGGAGATTCCCAGGAAAGAGAGGTGGGTCACAATGGACACGCTTAAATACCAAGTCTTTCCTTAGCCAGAACCTTTCCAAATTACACTTTTACAATGATACACTTTCTTCTAGCAACAAAGGTAAATTTTACATAATAAAGAATATTTCATGCATAAGCATTCTCATTATTTGCAACAGCAACTATAACATGTAAGCTAGGAAATCATTCAATTATAGAACTAATTAGTTATGCACCTAAGGGATTTATTACCATCCTTATGATTATTTATAGGCCTTAAGAACACTATTAAATCAAATGGGATAGTGTAGGTAGTAAGTTGTTCCTAAGGTTTTACGGTATGCTAGAAGTTATGTTTTAAATCCTTTCTTGTTACCAGCTTTTCCTATGATGTTGAAATTAGTTACTAAACCAATTATGAATCATTCTCCCTTATTTAAACATAATAAAACCTGGTTCTTATCGTTGCTAAAGATTCTGGATAGAATGCATAAATTTCATTCCTTAGAGTTCTAGAAATCTTGTTTTTACGGTTTTCTAGTTACTAAGTTCATTTTTAGTGTTCGGGATCAATCCTAGTCTAATTGATACCAAATTTTTCATGGCTAACTAATCCTAGACAGAATTATAACATACTAAAACAGATTTGGCATTGGCTAAACTTAAAGGGGTCAAAAACTAGGTAAATTCTAGCTCTTCGGTTCTTCTAGGGAGCTAGTTTTATCTCTAACATGCAGTGAATCATTCTCTTAACAATAAACCATAATTATCACAACTTCAAACATATCAAATCATTATCATACATTGATACTAAACTCAGATCAGTGGCCGAATCATGAAACTCATGCAATTACATAGAATCATATTTTAAGTGCATATAAAATACTAGTTTCCCGTAAAATCCTTGCAAAGTCTTAAAACTCATTTAGAAACTAGTTCTTTTGTCAAACTTGGGAGGATCTTTACAATTAAAATTCTCACTTAAGATAAAAGGAGTAAGTCTTGAGCTTTAGAGATTTAGGTGACATCTTAGAATTATAAACATGCTATGCAACCTTATTTTAATCTTATCTTTATAAGGTGATAGCTTGGAATTATAAACATGATATGCAATTCCATTTCTTTATCTTTAAGATTTAAGGTGATGACTTGAAAATTTAACATGATGCAAGAACTTGAAATATAAACATGATGCAAGAAACTAGAGCGGCAGTAATCCGCACAGGACTAGTAGAGGGAGAAGAGAATATTAAGAAACCGGAGCGGCGGTAGTCCGCACAGGACCGGTGAAGGGAGAAGAGAATTATTATTACATCTTTTTAAGCTCCAATCTCAAGACTTTTTAAAGAATAAATTCTTTAACTCCAATAATCATATTTCTTTGCTTGTGATACATGGCCAAGTTTTTGACCTCTAGGATCTTTAGGTGATGGCATAAAATAAACATGTCATGCGTTGATTCTTTTAGCCATTATAAAATAAAGTGAGAGCATGAATTAAATATGAGATGCAACCTCTTTATTATCTTGAAAGATTAAGTGATGACTTGAAACATAAACATGAAATACAAGCTTGGAAAATACATCTTTCAAGTTCTAAACTAAAAATCTTTGTTTTAGCATCATAAAGCATTATTCTTTAAAGTTTTGCATCAAGTGGAATTTTCAAGCTTTAGAGGCCTAACTTGTGATGGATTTACAACCCACCCTCAAGGTCCTCATCATCAAGCCATCATCTTAGTTCCACCTAGGCCATATGGCCGAATTGGTTAAAGAAAAATGAAGAGGAAAACCGAAATGAAAAGCTAAGGTAAGTTCATAATTTCATCATTTTGAGCTAAAAACACAACTCCTCAAAGCATAGAAATAAATTTAGAAACTACTCCCTACCTAATCTGAGTTGAAGAAGAGGAAGAGAACTTGATTTCTTGAAGTGAAATGAAACAAAATCTCTTTGAAAAATTGAAGAAAGAATTCAGCCAAAGAGGAGGAAGAAAGAAAGTTTTTGGTGCTCCTAAAAACTAGTTATGAACAAAGCATTCCAAGACCACTCAAGCAAGCCTATTTATAGAAGATTTTGAGGCTTCTAATTTTCCAAAATGAGGAGGTAGTTGGCAGAATTTTGCAGGAGAAATAAGGGAGGAAAAATCATTTTAGACAAAGTTGTATGAAATTAAGGAATTATATCTCTTATGGTGACATTTTGGCATTTTGTTTTAGTGCAACTTTTGGCAATAATTCAGCTGCATAATGGCATCAATAATTTCATCCATTACAGCCCAGAGAAGTGAAATTTGTGTGTTCCATGCATTATTTAGGTGTAGGCAAGGTATTCATGTAATTTAGAGAATTTACGGTTAAGGGCTTAAGTGAATTAGTAAGCAATTTGGGTGTTTTTGAGCAATTTTGGGTTCTAATCAATCTAAATACATAATTTTGACTCTAGATTAATATTTAGAATTTAATAAGCTTTAATTTGAGCCTAATATTGCTTAGGTTTTGATATCTGAATCAAAAATCCCAAAATTCGTAAAGCGCCAAAAATAGGGGCAAAATCGTACTTTCACTTAAAAAGCGCCGGAGGCCACCCGAGCTTAACCAATGGTTAATCATGGCTTAAAAACAAATTTTAAAACATTTTAGTGAGGTTCGGGCTCAGTCGGCACGCACATCGGAGTTAAAAGCGATGCGAGGTGTTTTGGTCATTTGAGCGTCGAACTCAAAATTGAGATCCTTCTGCTCTATTAACACACATAACACAAACAATCCCTTATTATCATCAAAACATCCCCTTGAGAATAGGTGGGGCCCACGATCCTCATTTTCTGAGTAAAATAACTTCAGGGGCATTTTGGTCATTTTATATGTACAGAAATTTGGGATTTGCGACTCTCGCATGAATCGCTCCTAACCTCTCTTCTAATGTTATATTCCTTTATTGAGGATTGTTCGGCCTCAAATCTTATGAAATAATTACCTACAGTAATTCAGTAATTTCTAATGACAGTAAAAATTACAGTAAAAATTGGGGCGTTACAATCCGGACCACGGGTCATACCATTTTGTGTGTCCCTGCGTCGTTCGTGTTTTTATGTTCGTTGGACGGCCTTTTAGTCACCCTGTACATAGTCATCGATTCTCTTCTGCCTCACCTTTCGGCAATGACTTCGGGTTCGAGTGCGCACGCCCTTGAGAGGACCGGATCCACCACACCCCACCGACAGCTTCTTCCATTCGGGACTACCCACAGTATGTGCCCCGCTCGCCCTCATCATTCTCCGAGACGGACCCTTTGGAGGGCTCTACCACATAGGTACCTTTCGAGGGATCCTCCCCCATTATGCCGATGGACTTTGGGGAAGGCAGTGAGACTTCTGTAGCTCAGCCAGTATGTGAAGGGCGAGTGAGGATGATTCCCCGCCGTGGAGCTCATGCCCGACCGATGCAGCACATAGCCACCCCATCCGAGATAGCCCAGTGGATCGGATACATCCCTCATTTCCAAAGAGGCCCGCAGTAGGAGACGATCGTCGCGTTCAGGTGCCTGAGCTTCGACTAGGCCAAGATAGCCTCCTTTTGTCTTTAGGCTATCTCTTTGTAGGCACACTAGAGTTAGGAGAGTTTCTTTTGATGCCTTTGTTGTACTTTCGTTTTCCATGTATTTCTATTTCAGTTGTACCAAACTAAGTCCCACTCTTCATAAGTGGGCATATCATATTATATAAATATGCAGTTCAGTTTTATTGTGATGTGCCTTTACTTGCTTTATGTTATGATGTCATGAGATGCTTGCTTTATTTCCTTTCACGCTTTATTATTCATCGTGTCGCGCGGCTCTTACTTTGCTCTTATAATTCAAAAAAAAAATTTCCAGTATTTCCGCTAAGTATTTTAAAGTAAAAAGGAAACTATAACGTAACCGACTAATGATTAACCTAAATATGTTCTAGAGTATTGGGTTAAAAGTTAGGATGTTACAGTTTATCTCAAAGAGAAGACTATTATTCTCACGCTTTAGTTACAATTAATTTATCTAAAAGATAAATAATGATTAAATCATCTACATTTTATATATAGACGATTTAATCATTTTTTCTTGTGACTGTTCGTAATGTTAGTCCTCTGACGTGAACCTTTTCTGATGTAGTTATAGTCATAGGGTATGTTACTTGAATTAAATTTGTTTTTGAAACCTTTAATAAGTTTAGAGTATATGCATTTATAGTTTCATAAGACAACATGCTATTATTAGTTTTAATTCTTTTGCAATCTATGTACACCATGAGGTGAATCGTTTCCTTACTTATATATGTATTCAAAATTTATCTTTTAATTTGATTTTGAAAGTTTCCTCAAACTGAAATGAATGTATTTGGTGACGGTGATTTAATAACTATTACTTTGTTACATTGTTCTTTTTATGTGATTTTAGTTAAGAGTGTAGAAATTTTTATCTTATGTAATGTAAATGCTTTAACTATATTATTGTATTACGTGATTTTGCTATGCACTGAGGAATGATTTTAATAGCCTAATATGTCTCTATATGTCATATAGCTCCGGATGGTGTCAATATACGTATATACATCTACATGAAATGTTAACGGATATAATTCCCATAGTAATGATTTTGGATCCTCTGTTAAGAAGAGGTAATCCCCACTAATCATCCACTTTATCCCCACTGATGTATGCCGGTAACGACCAACTATTGGTATAAGCTCATTACCCCACTGATTGGATAAACTGGATGTATAAAGAAAAAGATTGAAAAAGATTAGACTAATTGTCTTATGTGATTGTATGTGAATTTCATGCATGTAGATACTAACCGAATTATCTTGCAAGCATGTAAATGTTAGGACTGCATCCATGATAAAAAGATCATATTAAAAGACGTCTACCTCAAATAAAGATTTTTGGAACTTATTAATTGGATCTTAAAGTATGTTCATGTTTCTCAAGAATAAACCAAGATGGCTAGAGATCATTTCAATGACACTTATTATTGTGCGCATTTATCCTTATTAGGAACTTTCAAGTTCTCACCCCTTTCCTTTTTCCGTGTCATCTCTAGATATGAAGTAAGTTAGTGAAGCCCTCGAGGAGGAGTACATACCTGAAGAGTAGATAGGATTTAGTTTCACTTATGATACTTTAGTTGATTTGACCTATTTGATTATTCAGTGTTTTAGTTTATTGGTGACCGAACTATTGTTAGCCAGAGACTTATTATTATTTATGCTATTTATATTATATCAACTACATACTTGTTGGAGTTATTTACCTATTATTGCAATATACTATTTTAGACTTGTGATTGGATGAATGTGTTTATTATCACTTAGCTAGTTCCGATATAAATTAATATTACATACAATTATGTATGCGTCAGGCTTCTAATTTGATTTTTAAATAAAGACAAAATTATTATCATTATTTCTCTACCTATATTATATTTGAAACTGAAAAATGATGATATCAAAGCATAACAATTTAATAATAAATTCTACTATGACTTAAGCATATGGGAATAATTATTAGGATGTTACAAAAAATATCTTTGAATGATTCCCATTTAGCATATTCCCCCTATCTTTCTTAGCGCAAGATTTTCTTCTATTTTCTTCTATTTTCTTCTTACCTTTTGACATCAGCAAAAAAAGAGGTGTGTCGGAATCTAGGAACACCATCAGTAACCTCGGTGCCTAACTTCACAAAGAATATCTTGAGATAGTTTGTGAGAAGGAGAAAGATTTTGGTTGTAGAATAGTAGGTTTGAGAAAAGAAGGTTGCAATTACAAAGAAGATAGAATGGGAAGAGATGAAACGGTTAAGGTAACATGTTTAGAGGTTGAAGATGAAGTAAAAAGGTAATGTGTGAAGAATGGGGGTTATTTATGTGATGGGACGTGACATGACTGAAGGTGAAGCGAAGTGGGAGAGAGAACCTCAAAAGAGTAGGAATTATCCTGCTTTTTCCATCATTCTTCAGAAAGAATGGTTTCTGACTCTTGAGAATACTTTTTGAAAAGGTTACTTTCTGAGCTTTGTAACATCCTAATTTTTAACCTAATACTCCTAGAATCTATTTAGGTTAACCATTAGTCTATTACTCTTTTAGTTTCATTCTTTAAACCTTTCTTTAAAATACTTAGCGAAAAATACGGATAAATTTTTTTTTTTGAAATATAAATGTAAAGTGAGAGCCGCGTATATCTTAGACGAGCATTATCATGAAGGATAACCCAATTCAAAGGAAGCAAAAGATAAGAACATCAATTAGCTTCATGTCGTTAAACATTCACATAGACACCACAATAATATCATATTACCATAATAAACTATCCACCTATGAAAGGTGGATTGTGTTTGATACAACACAACAAATACAACAGAAGTGGAAATACATGGAAAGCATAAAGGACACCACCCCCACCCTCATGCACCTAAATGGATACCTTCTGAAAATAGATGAGGGTTATCCTAAACTAGTGGTAGTGCGTGCACAGATGATCCCCCAAGAGTCCTACTGCTGGTAGTCCAGGTAGGGTGGAACATAACCAATCCACGGACAAAGCTCATCAAGAGTAGGCACTCGGTGGGGCTAGACGTGAGCTTCGCAACAGGGGCGCATGGCCTACCTCCGGGCTAGCCTCGGCTAAGTCACTGTCTCCTCACTACTCTCCATCATGAATGGAGGAGAAGGGGCAGAGCTCTCGTTGTACAAGCGGGTTGGTGGGTCCTCCGAGGGATCGTTCTCCGAACCTTGCGAGTGTGGCACGTAGTCCAGAAAGTCACGCACCGCCAACGCAGTGGTGTGGGTGTGGAGAATCTTCTCGTTGCGAGTCCAAGCACGCTCAAAAACCATGTTATCTCCATAGGGGGATGTCAGAGAGAAATGATAGCTATGTACTGGGTGTGCAAAGGGGCATCCCAAAAACATGAAGATTCTGACAGTACAGCTCCCTTCAAAATGATATGACCGTGCTCCAGGTCAAAATGAACCTCCCAGGTGGGGGTATCAATGAACAGCACAAAGGTCGCCATCAAGATCTGAAGATGCGTCGGAAAGAAATAGGGAGTGAAAATCTTACTAAAGAATCTCAGAAGGAATCTTCTATCTAAGTGACATCGCCCACATTCTCAGGAACCTTGGGTTTATTATAAAAAGGTGTGCAGGCATATGGTTCATTTATTATGTTTGAAACATAATTATCCAAGGTCCGTTCATTTTAGAATGAATCTTAATGTTATGTATGCAACATATCAAAGCATAAATGCATGATAATACATTATGCAAGAGGACGATAGAATATAGCATCAAACAACATCATATAAGTGGCATAAAGTGGCATGTAACTTTTCTTGTGAAACCTTCTCTTATCTCAACTATATGACATTAAACATTATACTTTGCATCATGGGGGCCACCCTAAAAACATCACTAGGTTATGAGCTCATAACTAAGTAGCCATCACTAGTTCTTACTTATCCCTCTCGATAAGCGTAATATAAAATTCCTGACTTCTAGAGCATGGGCTAAGGGGTACAAGGATCACCTATCATAACCTTTAATTTGGGGAGTCCATAGGAATATTTCCTTCTTTGAAACGCAATTACTGGTATCTAGTACACAGTTATTTGTTCGCTTTCGCAAGCTCGATGTCAATACCCTCACAGTTTTGTTCCTGGGGGTGCTCGGCTAAATCGGCATCACCCAGAACGCGTCTCAGTACTATGTCACATTTGTTCTTAGGCATGCTCAGCTAAACCAGTGTCACCTAGAACGTATCTCATATCTTTCAAAAAACTTTCTAAGTCCTCAAGTTTGGTGAAAATTCAGCGGCACAACGGCGGTGTGCCGAATTTTCCCAATTTGCTTTATGCCACAAGATATATAGAGCAAGTACATAATTTCATATTAAAATGATTCATCAAAGCCATATAAACATTTTCTTCATAACACATGCATCCATACTAATAAACTTCATTATGTCCCTTAACTCACAAAGATTTATGCTTTTGACCCTTACGGGTATTAAACTTGCAATCTAGCTAACCTATTATCCATCTTTAACCTTTTATGCACCTATAGGTTCACAACTAATAATCCTCATTTATTTTTATGATCATAAACAAACCTGGACAGAATCATAAAAACGTGGGCAGATTCGATATCATTTAACTACAGGGTTCTAAAGACTACATCTTAGACCCTTTCTAAGTTCTGTCTTCACCTAAGGCACTATAATTAATTCCTAAACCAATTATGAGTGTGTTCCACACATTTCACCAAGTGTTCAGCTACCTATTACCAAATTATCATGTTCCTAAAATAGAAATTATAATCTACATCCTTAAGGTTCTAGAATTCACGTTTTTATGGCTTTTCTACTTACTAGTTTCTCTCTAAGTTCTAAAAATCATTCTTACACCAAATGCTACCAAATTTTTCACAATTAAACCATCCCAAACAGAATTTTATCATACTAAAACAGTTTTGATAATGACTAAGGTTAATTAGGCCAAAAACCTCTAAAATTATAACTTTACGATTTTCCTAGTAAACTAGCTTTTTATCTAACATGCATAGAATAGTCTCCACTTCAATTCTCATCAACTAATACACACTCTAACATATTAAACATCACCAAACAGTAGCAAATACACCAAGGCAAAATCGAAAACATACAACATCATATTGAGCATAGAATTTCATTTTCAATACACATAAGGAACTAGTTTCTCATGGAGTCATTTTAGGACTTCTAAAACTTTTTGGAAACCAACTTATTTCATTAAAATCATCATAAGATAGATATGGGCAGCAACTAATTTAAATCTTTCTTGGTTGGTATTTAAAACATAAAATCATGCTTGAAATATTCTTTGAGTTCACCTATGCTCAAGAAAATCCTAAGACATAGGTTATTGGCACTTGTGACTTGGTGAAACTCACACCAAGCTCATCATCATCATATGGCCGAATTTTTCATTCAAGAGAATGCTCCCATGTCCAACCTTTGCTTGAGATAAATGGACAAATCTTTGAGCTCTAGAATCTTTAAGTGATAACAAGAACCTAAACATGATATGCACTTCATTTTATTCTTCATTAGAAAAGTAAGGTGAGGGCACAAAATAGATATGAGATGCAACTTTATTCTGATCTTTAAGTTTGGGTGATGACTTGAAAAGTAAATATACTAGACAAGAAAATGTAAATATGAATGCAAGTCCAATTCTTTATTTTAGTGCTCTAAGCTCCGCAACAATCGACTTTAAGGCTAAAATAGGTGAGCTTCAAGATTAATTATTTAGGTGATATGAAATGCAAACTCTTGTTTTAATCTTTAACCTTTAGGTGATGGCATGAAAAATAAAGATGCTAGACAAGAAATGTAAATATGAATTCAAGTTCTTTATTATATAGTTACTGGAGCTCATACAAGACTTTAAAGGAGTATAAACCTCAATTTAACACATATCTTATTAAGGCAAAGTGAGCTTTAGAGTTCTCGTACCAAGGTTTCAAAGAAACCTTATGGTTTGAACATCATCATCAAGCTTCAAGGAAATGGACTTAAAGGAATCAAATCATCCAACAACTATCTTTAAACAAAACCTTTGAACATCAAAGAAAAGGAAATAAAGCCAAAGCCAAGAGGAAAGAAAAGGAAGAAGGAAATCGAAACCAAGTTTGAAGAAAGGAAAGGAAAAACCAAAAATGTATTAAGATCAAAACTAAGTTTCAAGCTTTAGGGGTTTCTCAAATGATAACCATAAGACCATTATCTTGGAACTCCATCCTCAAGCCAAGAAAACTTCCTTTCCAACCAAGCCTCATAACCAAGAATAAAAAGAAAGAAGAAGGGGTTTAAACCAAGAAAAACTAGAACTTTTCATATCAAACATCAACTTGAAAGTTAGAACTTTTAAAGAACAAAATCATCATGGAAAGTAAAGAAGGCCTTGAAGGCCGAAATGGAGAAGGAAGAAGAAGAAGAAAATCGAAAAAGAAAGGAAACCAAGAAGGTTCATCAAAACAACATTTTAATCCAAGAACTAAGCATAATCAAGTGAAAGAATAAGTTTTAGAACAAGATCCCTACCAAATGGTGAGGTTGAAGTGAACTTGAAGGAGATAAAGAAAATGAGAGGAAGAAAACTCTTGAGCTTTGAGAGAAAAGAAGGAACTTGAGGTTGCTCTTGAAAACTCAAAGCTTAGCAAATGATCTAAAGGTTCTTATAAGTTCATTTGCATGGGTATTTATAGAAAAACAAAACCAAGGGTGGAAGGGGGAGGGGTGGCCGAACCTCATGTTCCATGAGGTGAGAGAATTGGTTTCATGGAGGCATGGTGAGGTATGGTGGAAAGTATAGCTAGGTATGACCTAAGGTATGGTCCTAAGCATGGTTCTTTGAGTGTTTGAATGAACAAACATGTGATGCATTGGAGGGGGTGAGGTGGTGCCATTTTGGAGCATCCAAGGGGGACAAAATCTTTCATTTAATTGTGGTTTAGAGGTGTGTTTAGGTGTAGCTTTGATTAGGCTTAAGATTAGGAGTTTGTAGTTAAGTGTTTAAGTGAAAGGATGAGTGATTAAGGCTATTTAAGGCATAATTAATAAGCATTCTTGCCCATTAGTGGGGTCAAACCATATTCAATCAAGGTTTTCAATCACATCCTAGGTTCCTTAAGTCATGGGATTGGAATAGTGAAAACACTATTCAAGATTTCATGACTTGGAGTCTTAAGTTTTAAAAGGGATTTAAGTTTAATCTAAGTAATTTTATGTTCTAATTAACTTTAATAAATTATTTTGACTCTAGATTAATTATGAAAATTAATTAATCTTCGATTAGAGCCTAATATTGTTTAGGTTTGCTTAATTACGACATTAAGCTCAAAATCACTATTCTAGGGGCAAAATCGTAATTTTACACAAAAACTGTCCGGGACCACCAGGACTTAAACAGATGTCATTAAACAATAAAATCATCATATTAGACTTTCTGGGAAAGTTCTGGACTCAAACGGCACTTATACCCGCGTAAGACGTTATAAGGGTATTTTGGTCATTTTGAGTTGAAAACTTGAAAAATGAAATTTTCATCTCCGAGATCATCCCCAACTCATCCAATCCCCTTCAACATTGGAGTTGACCCTTTAAGGACTGCCGGGCCGGCTATCCTCGAATTCTGGGTGAAAAATGACCTCAGGGGCATTTTGGTCATTTTTGCTCAGACAGAAAAAAATTGGGGCATTACAAGCTCCATTATTCACTTTCTGACCCATAAGAGTCTCACCGTGTTTTCATCATAAACTCATCTTCATCCACTGAGTACCATAAGCTCAAAATATTCTCTATTTTTTGACCCTCATCTCTTCTTTTACTGAAACTCTAATCTTCAACCTAATGTGTGGTCTTGCAAACTAAATTCTTCTTTTGGGCTTCAACTTGGAGCAATAGAGAAAAAGAGTATCCAGAGATCTTCGTGTATGAATACTTATGCAAATTTAAAAACCATTAAGTTTAAAACTTTTTCAAAACACAAAAATGATCTTCAGCTAATAGTTTTGTGAATATATCTAACACTTGGTCTTCAATATTCACAAACATTAACTCAACATCTCCTTTTTGAACATGATTTGGATAAAATGATGTTTAACATCGATGTGCTTAGGTCTAGAATGCTGGGTAGGATTCTTAGCAAGATTAATAACACTAGTATTATCATAGAGTATAGGGATTTTGGAATACCTCAAGTGATAATTTTCTAGCTGGTTCCTTATCCACAGCATCTGGGTACAACAAGTTCCAACAGCTACATATTCAGCTTCAGTTGTAGAAAGGGCAATTGTATTTTCCTTCTTCCATGACCAAGTGATCAAGCTTTTTCCAAAGAAAAAATAGCAACCACTAGTGCTTTTTCTTTCTACTCTATTTCTAGCGAAGTCAGCATCATAATAACCTACAATCTCACAAGATGTACCTTTCTCATACCACAAGTTGAGATTAGTAGTACCTATACATATATATCTAAAAATTTTCTTAATAGCATTTAAGTGTGATTGCGTTGGGTTAGATTGAAATCTAGCACAAATTCCAACAATTGAATGTCTGGTCCACTGGCTGTAAGATACAGCAATGAACCAATCATTCTACGATAATTACTTTCTGAGACTTTTCACCATTCTTATTAGCAACAATGATTTGACATGGATGCATGGGGGTACTCATTAGTTTGGCCTAATCCATGTTGAACTTCTTCAAAAGCTCTTTCGTATATTTTTCTTGATGGATCAAGACTCCTTCCTTTTGCTGTTTTATTTACAGACCAAGGAAGAATTTGAGTTCACCCATCATACTCATCTCAAATTTACTCTGCATTAATTTTAAAAATTTTTCACAAAGAGAATGATTATAAGTGCCAAATATAATGTCATCAACATATATTTGAATTATCAGAAAGTTATTATCTTGTTCAAGAATAAAAAAGAGTAGTATCAACTTTATCTTTCTTGAACCTATTCTTCAGCAAGAAAGTACTTAGTCTATCATACCAAGCTCTTGTTTCAGACCGTAGAGAGCGTTTATTAACTTGAAGACATGGTTAGGAAGATCACCACTCTCAAAACCAAGAGGCTGCTTCACATATACTTCCTCAGAGAAGAATCCATTTAGAAATGCAAACTTAACATCCATTTGGCAAAGAATGAATCCCTTGAAGGTAGCAAAAGCAAGTAGCATTCTAATGGCTTCAAGCCTAGCTACTAGGACGAAGGTTTCATCATAATTAATTTCCTCTTGTTGATTATAACCTTATGCAACCAATCTTTCTTTATTCCTAATAACCTTGCCAACTTTATCTAGCTTATTCCTGAACACCCACTTTGTACCAATGATAGTCTTTCTTTTCGATTTTTTAACAAGTATCCAAACTTTACTTTTCTCGAACTGGTTTAGTTCTTCTTGTATAGCATCCACCCAACTTTGATCACTGAAAGTTTCTTTAAAGCATTCAGGTTTTCATACCCTAGGAAATTTCTCCAAGAACTCTGTTATAAGAAACTACCTTTAAATCAGAAACTCCCTTGTAGTTTCTGTAGCTTTGAGATTCTTCAGCTTCTCTTGCATCTTTATATTGCTCTTTTTCATGTTCAAAAATGCTACTTTTTGATTGCTTTGGAGTTCAAAGCAAGCTTTCTGAAGTACTTATATTCTGGAGCTTACTTTCTAAAGGTTTGGCTTTCATCCTCTTGCTATTAGAAATTTGCTTGAGACTTATTTTCTCAATACTTTCTTCTAGTTCTTCAAGATCATCAGCAAAGTCCTTCTTGAGCTCCTTGAACTTGATGTGAATAATCTCTCAATACATAAGGTTCTCTTATTGTACATTCTATAAGCTCGAGAGACAAAGGAGTAGCTTAGGAAAATACCATAGTCAAACTTAGTATCAAACTTTGCGAGTTTATCCCTGGTGTTAAGGATAAAACATTATGAGCCAAAGATGTGAAAATATGAAATGTTGGGTCTTCTACCCTTCCATAGCTCATAGGGAGCCTTTTTCAGGGCTGGCCTTAGAAAGATTCTATTCTGAATATCGTATGAGGTGTTCATAGCCTCTACCCAAAAACCTTTAATAAACTACTTTCTAAAAGTATTGTTCCAATCATTTCCTGCAAGCTTCTATTTTTCTTTTCAGCAAACCCATTTTATTAGGGAGTTCTGGGTGCAGAAAACTTGTGAAAGATGTCATGATTTTCACAAAACTGTTCCAAAATGTGATTCTCAAATTCTCCTCCATAATCAGATTTGATAGAAATGATTTGAAAATCTTTTTTTGTTCAAATACACTTGGCAAAAACTTTGAATCTTTCACCCACGTCATCCTTAGAAGCTAAGAAGATAACCCATGTGAATCTTGAGTAGTTATCCACTATGACAAGACAATATCTCTTTCTAGCAAGACTTGCAGTCTTGGTTGGTCCAAAGAGATCCATGTGTAAAAGCTCTAGCAAGACTTGCAGTCTTGGTTGGTCCAAAGAGATCCATGTGTAAAAGCTCAAGTAGTCTAGTAGTAGAAGTCACATGCTTATTATGGAAAGAAGCTTTGGTTTGCTTACCTTTCTCATAGAAGTCATAAGTTGAATCCCCATCAAATATGATCTTTGGTACGCCTTTAACTAGCTCTTTCTGAGAAAGCTTAGAAATAAAATTCATATGAGTATGCTCAAGCTTCTTTTACCATAACCACTTTTCACCGTTAAAGATGTGAGATATTTTATATCTTGATCTCTTAGATCATCCAAGAATAACACATACATGTTATCATGCCTTGTACCTGACAAAATAACTTGTCCTGAAGTGGGACTAACTATTTTGCATGCATAAGCATTAAAGACAACATTGCAGCCTTGGTCACAAAATTGGCTAATACTTAATAAGTTATGAGCTAGACCATCAACAAGCAAGATATCAGAAATTTAGCAAGAATCATCCTTACCAACATTTCCTATTCCTGTGACCTTGGCCTTACCTCCATTAGCAAACTTAACTGATCCAGAGTTTTTGGGTCGCAAATTTCTGAACCACGTTCTAGATTTAGAAATGTGCCTGGAGTAGCCACTATCCATGTACCACTTGTTATCAGGTTCCACAAGTGTTCTCAAGAAAACCAACAACAAATACAGTTTTTATTTTTGGTACCCAGACTTTCTTTGGTCCTTTTAAGTTAGTCTTTTGATAGGGAGGTTTTAAAACCTTTTTGACAAACTTCTTTTTCATGAAGCATTTGTTAGGTGAATGTCCCTTCTTAAAACAGAAAGTACAAGAAGCCTTATTCTTTACTTTCTTAGATAGAGTTGGTTTTCCTTTCTCATCTAATTCCTCTTCATATCCCAACCTAGTTTTTTGACAATATGGCTATTGACCTCTAAGTTTTAGATCAAGATTCTTTGATCTATTCACTATTTTCCTAGGCCAAATTGAAGAAGCTTTGAAGTTCTTTCTAACTTAGAAATGACTTTCTAAGTGTTTGCATTTTTACTTGAGACTTCAAATTCTAAGGCGTTGAATTTTACATTTAAAAACTTGTTTGCTCCTTTACGTTCTTCTTTTTCAAACCTTAGATTCTCAACTTCTACTTTGGCCATTTTAAGTTCCAAAACAATCTTTTTATGTTCTTTCTTTAGGTTAAGATAGTAAGAAGAAAGAGTTTAAGAGTCCTCAGACAACTTTTCATATAAAGATAAAAGTTCATCATAGAAAAGATCAGAGCAAAGTTGTTTACCTCAAGTTCACTTTCTGATGATATAGCCTACCATGAAGCATAGATTTGCAATATCAAGCTCCTCTTGATCTTCTAATCCTTCATTTTCTTCCTCTAATTCGCTCTAGGTGGCCAGCATGCGTTTCTTCTTGGGCACAAGCTTCTTCTGTTGACCTTTGAGTTTACGACATTATGGTTTAAAGTGTCCTTTCTCCCCATAATTGTAGCAATGATACTTTCCAGCTTTACCTTGCCTTTCTGTCTTTTCTGAGGTTGATGTCTCTTCTTTTTGTCTTGCCTCTCTAGACTTTAGACATCTTCCTCACCAACATAGAGAGCTCATCTCCATCTTCTTCTTCTGTCTTATCATCAGATTCCTCATCTTTATCAGAGGTTTCAACAACTTTCATTGCCTTAGCTTTATTTGGCTTCTGATGAGATGACTTCAAGGCCATGGTTGGTAGATTCACCATGCATTTTGGAGAGCACTACCTCATGGGTTTTAAGTGACCTAATAAGTACATCCAGTCCGAGAGTTTGAAGATCACTAGCCTCAGTAATGGTTATGACCTTAGGTAGCCATTTAACAGGGGGCTTCTTAGAATTTTACTAACCATTTCAGAGTTAGAATATCTTTTGCCAAATCTCTTCAATTGGTTTATGATGTGCATAAACCTTGTGGTCATTTCATCAATATTTTCTTGATCTATCATTTTAAACATCTCATATTGATGAACCACCATACTGATCTTTGTTTCTTTACTTGATCAGTGCCTTCATGCAACATGTGAAGCCTATTCAATACCTCCTTTGTTGTATCAAAAGCAATGATTTTATCATATTCAGCCTTACTTAGTGCACATGTGAGTAGGTACTTAGCTTTTAATTTCAATTGAACTTTAGCCATGTGTTGCTCTATCCACCTACTGCGGGGACTTCTCTTGGTATTGAGGGAGCGTCATTTGTTCTTGAAACTTCTTCCATTGGAACATAATCTCCTTCTTGTATGATCTCCCATAAGTCAAGACTTGCATATTTTATGAACAACCTCATTCGATCTTTCCAGTAAGTATAATCCCCACCATCAAAGAATGGCGGTCTATTGATGTAGTGTCCTTCAGCTATATGGATATGCTGGGCCATTTGTCCCTCAGATCTATATCCTCTACAAATGTTAGAATGCCTCTTAGAGGCCAAGCTCTGATACCACTTGTAGGTAGAAAAGCATACGAGAAGGGGGGTTAATCATGTTTCGCTTTTCTTTCCCTTTTTGCTTTTAAAAAACTTGACCAAGATACTATCAAGCTATGAGTTTAAAGTGCAGCGGAAACAACATTGGGGATGTCAGAAAGTGAACTTTCTGAATTAAGAGAGTTAGATAAACACGTAAAAGAAAGCTTTCCAGAAGAAAGACAATACATAAACTAAATGCAGTAATAAAATAAAAGATGAAAGAAGAGAGATACTGCTCAACAGTTATTATATTGGTTTGGCTAACCTGCCTACATCCAATTCTCAACAGCAGTTGAGTTCCACTAAACCTTTCTCAAACCTGAGAAAGAACAAGGATAGTCTTTACAATAGCCTTCCTAAGCCCTCACTTGTGACCAGTAGACAACCCTTAACGGCACAACCAAGTAGTTATTCACCAACCTTTTTCAAGCTGAATCGAGTAGTCTTTGACTAGCCTCTCCACCTAAACCAAGTAGTTTTTGACCAATAAAAGACCTTTATTGTCGTGTTGCAAGTAATCTTTGATTAGCTTCTCAAAGCTAACTAACAACGATCACTATTGAATCGAGATTACAAAACTCTGTGTTTGGGTTTGCAATTCAAACTAGCATATACTCAAGTTTCCTTAAGATATATAGTTAAAGACCTGGATAACTTGAATGATTTCTTTCTAGCAATTTTTTCTTGGAAGAACATATAAGTATGAAGGAAAGTAGGAAGAAGATTTTTGCAAATAAGGAAACCGATTACAAAGAGATGAGGAGAAATTTTCACAGAATTTTTGCTATTTTGTGCAGTGTCAATCTTCTTCTCTTTGAAAGCACACAACATCTCTATTTATAGATGGTCTTCACTTATGACTGTTGCCCTTGATTAGTTTTCCAAGTAACACGTGTTGATCATCTGTTTATGTCTTGGAAAAGCAGTCTAGAAGAATAGCCTATCTATTTGTCAGAGCTATTACAGAAGCCATTATAAAATTAAGGTTTCTAATGTCCCTTCAGAAACTACTTCTACTTTCTGAATATGGTTTATGAACTCTTTCTTCTTGAAGTTAGATTAGTTAACCAAGTTGGTAGAAGAGATAACACGCCAGTCTATTACTGGGTTTGACTTTTAAATTTTGAATTTCAAATTTCCCTCATTTTCTTGTAGAACATAGTGTTTCACTGTTAAGTGAGCTTTCTGATATGCGGTACCATTTCCTTGATGATTTCTCAGTCTTCTAGTCTTTAATTAGAGCTTATTGATGATAAAAACATTGCAAATGTGATGATTGAAGATTGTAGAACACATTAGCTTTAGAGTTTGATTGATATCTTCATTCCACCTGTACTTTCTGAAGTCTAGTGCTACTTTCTGAAGTTCGGAGTCTTAGTTTCTTGTTCTAGTTACTTTTCCTCAAATCGTTAGGCATTTTTAAGCTCGATTTTTTTGTACAAACTTCACTTCCATTTAGTTCCTATCTCTTAATATGAGATAAAACATGTTTGTACATGTAGAGCTAAATTTTTCATGCTTAATGAAGCCATGTTATGCTAATGAAAGAAACTACTTGCTACTCCAAGAAACTCAAGATAAACATTAGTCATTCAAAACATATTGCTTTAAAGCTTTCAGAAGGATTCTAGAGCTAACACCATATTCTATCACAAGATTTTTATCACTATCTATTTTAGCTCTAATATGTCTTCATGTTAGTTTATGAAGCTAAATTTATGAGAAACTTAATAAAATTTTGACTCACAATAAGAAACATTAGGAAAGTCCTCTTTCTAAAAAGGCTAAGTTGAAAGGAAAAAATGTTGTTAAGTTTCTAAAAGGAAGTTTTTTTAAGTCTCTCATCTTAAAGTAAAATTCTTTCAAATGTTCTCTAAAAGATTTTCTCAAAATTTGGTCTGTCATCATAAAAAAAGGGAGATTATTGACTCCAGAACCCTTCAGAAAGCTATAGCAACTTATGTTTTGAGTGACAACAAAGCAAATCTTGTTAAAATATTTTGAAGAATAGACTAATAGTTTGAGCAATTCGTGACATATTTTTCACAGTGTCATATTTTAACATGATTAAAATCTCATTTAATGAGATTTATTTTTCTTAGAATGTGAAAAAAAATTTAGAAAATGAATTTGAGCATGTAAGAAATTTAAGAAAGTAAGATAGAGCATCAGAAAGCAAGTCTAGGCCTTCAGCAAGTGGTTTGAAATCAACATTGAAGAATAGCAACAACTTCTGAAGAACAACATCCACCTCAAAGAGAAGTCCGAAAGAAACATAAGAAGCTCATAAAATGTAGAAGTTCTTTAAAAAACTCTACATACATCATGTAACATCCTAATTTTTAACCCAATACTCCTAGAACGTATTTAGGTTAATCATTAGTCTATTACTCTTTTAGTCTCATTCTTTAAACCTTTCATTAAAATACTTAGTGAAAAATATGGGTAAATTTTTTTTTTGAATTGTAAATGCAAAGTTAGAGCCGCGCAACACGACGAACGATGAAGCACATAGAGAAAGAAAAAACAAGATCAAACAAACATCTGTCAGGACATAAAGCATATACTTGCACATCATGATAAAACTCATTGCATACATATATAATGTAACACCCTGATTTTCTCTAAGTGTAAAAATGACTAAAATGCCCCTGAGGTCATTTTTACCTGAAAATCGAGGACGGTCGACGACCTCAGCCATCCTCATAGGGCTATTGTAATGTTTGAAAGGGATTATATGTGATGGCGTGTTTAATAGAGCAGAAGAATCTCATTTTTGAGGTTTCTGGCATTATAAACGACAAAATACCCTTCTGATAATTTAAGGTAGTTTTAAGTTCCGTTTTGACCAGGACTTTGCCCGGAGGTTCAAAACAATTATTTTAAGGCATGAACTATGTTTGTTTAAGGTTTGTTTAAGTCCTGGTGGTCCCGGGCAGTTTTGAGTAAAATTACGATTTTACCCATGCTTAGTGCATTTTGGGCTTAATGAGTTATCTAACTCAGAACCTAGGCAATATTAGGCTCTAATTAAAGGTTAATTAGTTTTCATAATTAATCTAGAGCCAAAATCATTATTTAAAACTAATTGGAACCTAGAATTGCTTAAGGAAATTCAAACTTAATTCTAGTCTCTTCCTTTAAAGAGAGAAAGTATCTATGAATAGTGTTTTCACTATTCACGCTCCCATTTCCAAGAAAGGTTGTCACACTCACATCACTAGTCATAGAGGTTTTGACTCCATTAAACCTACAAGACCACTTCTAACCTAAGGAATTATAGCTTTAATTAACTAATTAGTTTACTTAAAGTACTTACTTAACAACCCTTAATCCTAAGTCTAATCCATAACACACCTAAACACACCTTTAAACACCCAAAAATGGTGTCACTTTTCCCTCCACTTTGCATCACATGTTGTTTGAATGTGTGGCACACAAATGACCATGTCTCCAAGACAACTTCTCATTCATTCTCCTCCACACACTTCTCTCATTCTAGAAGAAAACCACATGGCCTCTTCCCCTCCACTCATTCATAACTCAAGGCTCTATATATAGCTTGCCTTGGTGAACATTTTGCTACTTTAGTTCATTTGCAAAGTTTAAACTTCCAAGAGCAAGTTCTAGTCTCTACAAGTTCTCTCAAATTTTCCTTTCTTCCTCCTTGTCCAAGCCAAAACTGCCACCTTCTCCACCTCCAATCTTCATCTCTTTTTCTTCTAAATACACATCCAAGTCCAAACACAAGCCAACAACATATCCTTCCTCCATTTCCTTGTTTGGCCGAAAATACATACCCAAGTTCAAAGGAGATTTCTTCTTCTTGTTTTTCAAGATCAAACCTTTCTCCATCTTCAAGAGCACAAGTACTAGGTAGGGAGTTTTTCTAAAAATGCTTTCCTTGTTCTCTATGTCTTGATCTTGTTGGAAAAATGTTGTTTGGATGAACATCCATGAAGTTTTATTTTCGGTTTCATCCTTTTCCTTTTCTTTTATTTTCGGCCTCAAGGCTAAGATGATGATGGCTTGATGATGAGTGCTCTCCAAGATGTAACTATGAGTTCATCTCAACATGAGGCTTCTAAAGCTTGAATCTTTTTGAAGAAAAGCCTCACCTTTTTTCAAGTTTTAGTCAAGTATGAGCTATGTTTCTCTTGAATCTCTTGGAACCTCACTTTCTTTTCCTTGAATGTTTCGGCCATGTAGGCCTTGGATGCTTGGAAAAATGGAAGCTTGATGATGAGGGTTTCATGTTGATGCTTGTCACATGAACAACCTCTAAAGCTTGAGTTTTTAAAAAGAAAAGTTTCATCTTTTTCAAGATTTATTCAAGAATGGGTTATGTTTCCTTTGAACCCTTAAAAACCTCATTTCTTTCTCTCAAGGTTTCGGCCATGAAGGCCTTTGAAACTTGGAAAAATGTAAGCTTGATGATGAGGGTTTCATGATGGTGCTTAGCACTTGAACAACCTCTAGAGCTTGATCTATGTTTCAAACAAACATGGTTTTCGGTTTTCTCCTTTCCTTAACTTGTCATGAACTTTGTTTTGATGATAGTTTAGAATGATGTTAAGTACTCAATGATGAGGACTCATGATGTTGGTGTTAACACATCACCAAGATCTTGGTCCCTAGAGTTTAAAAATGGTCCATTATTCCTTGCTAGAATTCGGCCATTTCCATTCTTTTGAGGTTACCACCTCTATGAGTTCATTCTCTTTATGTTTTGCTTAACTCACCATGGTTTTATCCAAGAAAAAAAAAAAGAAATTAATAAGGTTTTCAAAAAGTCCATAACCTACCCTTGTCAACCTTAAAGTTGGCCGGCACGTTCTAGAGTTCTCTCTAGATAAGGGTTATTGGGCACTAATAAAGAATATGACATAGGTCCCTTTATGTTTATATCTTTAAGGCTTAGTAAAGCTTCTTATATTTTCTTGTGAGGATGAGTTTTGGGTTGGAACTTAGTTCTTTTTAAAGTCTTAAAAGAGCTCTAGTCAAGATGTAAAAGTAACTTGCATTCACGTTTATTTCACGCTTTGCATAGCACGTTTATTTTCTATGCCATCACTAAATCCCAAGATAAAGAATGAACTTGCATTATGCACGTTTAAATTCCAAGCTTTGCATTCATTTTATATTTCAAGTCCTCACTAAACTCAAAGAATGAAAATGAATATGCACTTCATATTTACTTTGAGCTATCACTTTACTTTCTAAAGGACTCTAAAATGAAATGCATAGCACGTTTATTTTATGTCATCACCTAAGATACTAGAGCTCAAAGACTTGCCCATTTCATCTTGAGAAAAGATCTATCAAGGAGGTATTTCTTGGATATGCATTCGGCCATGTGATGATAATGGCTCAAGCATGAGTTTCATTTAGTTACAAGGGCCTATAACCTATGTTTTAGGATTTTCTTAAGCATAGGTAGTCTTCAAGAATGCTTCAAGCATGTTTTTATGATTTAAATCCTAACTGTAAAAGAAAATAGATAGGTACTGCCCTATGTCTTTTGTAAAGGTTTTTGACAAGATAAATTGATTTCCAAAGAGTTTTAGAAGTTTCAAAAGTGTTCCAAGAGAAACTAGCAAACTATGTGAATTAGAAATGTTTTATTTTGAGTATTTACATGCCTTCAACTTTTGATTCTGCCCTTTTATTTTCCAGCACCTTAAATTCTGTTTTGGGTGGTCTATATGTGTTTAAATACCTTGCCTTATGTATGATAAAGGTTCTAGGCATCTTAGGCATGCCTAGTAACTTGAAATGCTTGAAAATGTGAATTCTAGAACACTTAGAATCAAAAGTAAAACTGTTTCTGTCCAGCAACCCTTAGGTGCAGAAATCATGTTTTATAATTAGTTTATATGTATAGGAATCCCTTACAATTGGTTTAGGGATGACTTATAGCGCCTTAGACGAAGATAGAACTTAAAAAGGGTCTGAAACGTAGTTTCTAGAACCCTTTCGGAACTGAACTTATACATTCTATTCCAGCCTTGTTTAAGTGTATAGAATCACATTATATGATGTCTAGATGAGTGAGAGTGACTCATAATTGGCTTAGGTATTAATTCTTGCATCATAGGAAAAGTCGGTAAAGAGAAAGGATCTAAAATGCAACTTCTAGAACACTGTAATCCATCAAAATGATGCTTACTGCCTATGCTGCCCAGCCATAATAAATTAGGTTCTAGGACTTAATAAATTATGGTAATGAGATTAATCAATCCCTTAGAGGCATAAGGAAATAATTTGGAAGTTTGAGGTTACCGGATTTAGGAGTTTATTCTTAAGGGAATGATTTATATGTTCTATGTGAATGATGATGGATTATTGTGTTGTCTCACGACCACTATGATGCTATGCGAGTTATTGCTCTTAAATGATGATTGTATCATTTGCATGTTATGGTTCCCTTTAGAACTTTAAAGATACCTATGTCAGAATTACATGATATATGTGACATGCATGAAATATGTAGCATCTTGCTATGACTAAACTATGAGAAAATGATCCTTTGGAACCATCAAACCATAGGTGGGGATGAGGTGATTCATATGTAACATGCATGAACTATGGGGCATCTTGTCATAACATGCTAAGACTTAAGGTGACATTAAACTATGAGAAAATGATCCTTTGGAACCATCAAACTATAGGTGGGGATGAGGTGATTCTATGCCCCCTAGACCCGTACTTTAAGTCGGGATTTTTAACTTATCACAATGTGATAAGTCCAGATGCTAGTGACGACTAGCTGGGTATGAGCTCATAACCTAGAGATTTCTCAAAAGGGAGAAATATTAGGGTGGCCCCAGGAAGAAAAGAATAATATGTCAACGTCACCTAAGTAACCAAGTTAAGCTACCATGCACCATGTTTTAAGTACCAAGTTCTACGTTCCACGATTCATGTTTTATGTACCATGTACTATGTATCAAGTTCCATGTTCTATGTTTTATGATCTATGTTTTTATGACCCATGTATCATGCACTATGTCTATGAATGCTATACTTGCTAAAAAGCTAGTACTGTTTGCATATGGTATTGACATGCATTTATTCAATATCTATTGCATTCATATTATTAAGACTCATGTTAAACGACACCCACTTCGGATAAATAGATTTAAGAAGTTTAAAATCGATCCTTATGTATGCACACCCTTTTTATAATGAAAACCGGAGTGGCTGGGGACGATGACGATGACATTTGTGTTAGAGTCGGAAATCCCTACTGAGAATCTTGAATAAGTTTCTCATCCTTCTCTTTTCTTCTGTGTCGTCTCCAGACAAGGATAGTAACGAGGTTCGTGCTTAAAGGTCACTTCAGCAAACGGATGCTGAGGGTCGTTGCGGAAGAATAGATAGGATAGTCTCTAGGTTGTTACTTATCCAACCTCGTAGGTGGATAAGAAGTATTTCATATATATATGCATGTTTTGGTGTGAACACTGATGCTAGTACTATGTAACTATAATGATGTGGTTATGATATGTGGTTAATATAATGTTGTATTTCATGTTTATATGTGATTTCTTTTCCTTGTAAGTTATGTTTATGACGAATGAAAGGTTTTATATTAATGCGAGGCTCACGTTTTTGTTTTCAAGTTCAAAAAGAAAAATTTATTCGTATTTTTCGCTAAGTAATTTAAAGAAAAGATGAAACTAAGAAGTAATAGACTAATGGTTAACCTAAATACGTTCTAGGAGTATTGGGTTAAAAATTAGGATGTTACATATAATATGCCCACTCATGAAGAGTGAGACTTATTTGGTATAACATGGAAACAAATACAACTGAAATGAAAGTACAATGGAAAAGAAAATACAACAGAAAGTGAAAAAAGAAAACTCCCCCATCACCAAAAGGTGCACCTACACTAGATAACCCTCGAAACAAAAGTAGGCTATCCTGATCTGGTCAGAAGCTTGGGCACCAAAAACACATATGCAGTCTCCTACTGCGGGTCTCTCTGGAAAGGAGGAACATATCCAATCCACTGAGCTATCTCTGTCGGGGTGGCTATGCGCTGCATCGGCCGGGCATGGGCTCCTCGGTGGGGAATCATCCTCACTCGTCCCCCACGCATTGGCTGTGTGACGATGGCCTTACTTCCCTCTCCAAAGTCCATCAGCATGGTGAGGGAAGACCCCTCAGAAGGCACCTGGGTGGCGGAGTCCTCAGAAGGGTTTGTCTCTGAGAATGATGATGGGGAGGGAGGCACGTATTGCGGGAAATCCCGGATAGCAGATATGGTCGGTGGAGTGCTGCGAATCCGCTCCTCATGAGGGCGTGCGTGCTCGAACACAAGGTCATTGTCAAACGGTGAGGCAGGGGAGAAAAGGTGGGTATGTACAGGATGAGCGAAGAGTCGTCCGACAAACATGAAGACGTGAACAACACATCAACCCTCAAAATGATATGATCCATGCTCTGGATCATAGTGCACCTCCCACGTTGGGGTATCCACGAAAACCACGAACGTCGCCATCTGAAGACGTGACTGAAAGAAGAGATAGAGGGAGTGAGAATCTTACTGAAGAATCTCAGCAAGACAACCTCCCATCTAGGTGTCATCATCTACGTCCTCAAGAACCTTGGGTTTCTTTGAGAAAGGTGAACATGCATATACTTCATTTATTAGGTTTCAAACTTAATTATACAAGGTCTGTTTCTTTTAGGATGGATCTTAATGTTATGGATGTAGCATAATGAAGTATGAATGCATGAAGATGCAACAGGCAAAAATCAAATAAACATCCATACAGATATCAACATCATACAGGTGGCATAAAGTGGCATATCCTTCTCATGTAAAAACATTTCTCTTCCTATAACCGTGTGACATTCAAAGCATCATACTGCAACATAGGGATAACCCTAAAATCATCTCTAGGTTATGAGCTCATACCTTAACTAGTCGTCACTAGTTCTTACTTATCCTCTGATAAGCGTAATCACAATAATAATAATCATAACAGAACGCATCGCACTGGTATCAAGTACATAGCGAATATTGTCCCCTTCGGGGCGTTACATATCACCGTCCCCCTCAAGGATTTGTTTCTGGGGCGTTATATATCGCCGTCCCCCAGAACGCGTTCCTATAGTACTATGTTGCATTCAAAAACTCATATTTTTTTTGAAAACTTTCTAAGTTCCTCAAATTTGTCAGAAATTGGGCAGCATAAAGACAGCACATCGAATTTCTTCCAAATTTGCTTTATGCCACATTCATATATATACATAATCATGAGCATCACAACCATCATAAATTTTTCATGGTAAAACATGCACTCACATGAAACACTAAAGCTTGTTATGCTCTTAAACTTATGGTGTCTTATGCTTTGACCCTTATGGGGCTTAAACTCGATATATAATTATTCTAATATTAGCTATTAACCTTTTATGCACCTAAGGATTCACAACTAATGATTCTTACTAATATTTATGTTCGTCAATGAATCTGGATAGCATCATGCTTTAAGGGCAGAAATTACATCTTGTGATTAGGGGGTTCTAGAAACTATGTTTTAGACCCTTTCTAGGTTCCGTCTTTGCCTAAGGTGCTATAAATCAAACCTAAACCAATTATGGGGCATTCCTATGCCTATGAACTAATTATAAACCATGTTTACTACATTACAAGGTTGTTGAACAGAAACAAAAAATTAATTAATCTAAGTGTTCTAGAATTGTACTTTTATGGTTTTCTAGTTACTAGTTTCTCTATAGGTGCTAAAAATCAATCCTACATCAAATTTTACCAAGTTTTTCATGATTAATCAATCCTAAACTGAATGTTATCCCATTAAAACAGTTTTGGTAGTGGCTAAAAATAAATGGGTCAAAACTATACTAAAACTCAATTTTACGATTTTTCTGTAAGACTAGTTTCTTTCCTAACATGCATAGAAAGGTTCCTACCTTAACATATATAATTTTTACACATTCTAACATGTCAAAACATCATCATACAGCAGTAAATATACCATGGCAGAATCGAAAAGCATAGGTTCCAAAGAACACATGATCTCACATTTTCAAGACATATAAATTACTAGTTTCCCTTGAAATCGTTTTAGAACTTCTAAAATTCTTTGAAAACCATTTCATTTCACAAGAAGGGACTAAAACTAACTATAGGGCAGTGGATGATTTACTACATTCTTAGAAGAAGTTTAAATCATAAATCTTATTGGTAATAACTTTATAAAACTCTTGGGAGCCTAAAGAAAATCTTAGAATATAGATTATCGGCCCTTGTGAATAGATGAAACTCACATCAAGTTCATCATCATCACATGGCCAAAATATGCATTCATGAGGATATTTCCATAACCAACTTTAACTTAAGATAAAAAGGGCAAGTCTTTAAGCTCTAGGGTCTTTAAGTGATGATGAAAAGTAAATGTGCTATGCATTCCATTTTAGTCTTCATTATAAAATAAAGAGAGAACTTCAAAATAAATATGAGATGCAAGAACTTGCAATATAAATATGGGGTTCTAGAAATATAAATATGCAAGACTTGAGAATAAATATGCAAGACTTGAAAATAAATATGCAAGTTCATTTTATCTTTAAGAATTTAAGTGATGACTTAAAATATAAATGTACTAGACAAGGAAACATAAACATGAATGCAAGTCCAATTCTTTATTTTAGTGTTCTAGGCTCCACAACAATCGACTTTAAGGCCGAAATAGATGAGTTTCGAGATTATTTATTAGGTGATATGAGAATGTAACTCTTGTTTTAATCTTTACGTTTTAGGTGATGGCCAAAAATAAATATACTAGGCAAGGAAAGTAAATATGATTGCAAGTTCATTTTATGTTCTTCACTAGAGCTCTTGCAAGACTTTGAAGGAATTTAAGCCTCAACCCAAACTTATCATAGCAAGATAAAGTAAGCTTTAGAGTTCTTGTACCAAGGTTTTCAAAGAAACCATATGGAGTGAACTTCATCATCAAGCTCAAGGAAATGGACTTAAAGGAATCAAATCATCCAACAACTATATTTAAACAAAACCCTTGAACATCAAAGAAAAGGAAATAAGGCTAAAGCCAAGAGGAAAGAAAAGGAAAAGAAAACCGAAACCAATGTTGAAGAAAAGGAAAGGAAACACCAAAATGTGTTAAGATCAAAACTAAGTTTCAAGTTTTAGAGGTTACACAAGTGATGATCTTTGGACCATCATCCAAACCCTCATCATCAAGCCAACATTTCCAAGTCCTTAAAGGCTCTTGGTCGAAAATAAAAAGGAGGAAAAGAAGTTCTAAAAAGATTCAAGAGAAACCATAAAACACATTGTTAAATAAGAACTTTAATGAATGAAACACTTAAAATAAAATCCCTACCAAGTGATTTGAAATTGAGATGAGTGAAGAAGATGAAGAGGTTGAAGAAGAGGAACTCTTAAACTTGAGAAAAAGAAAAGCTTTAAGGTGCTCTAGAAGACTTAAAGTTAGCAAATGAACTAAAAGTGATTCAAGTTCATCCAAGCATGCTATTTATAGAGGAATAAAGCAAATGAAATGTGTAAATGGAGGAGGAGGTTTCGGCTAAGACCATGTGTTCCATGAGGTGAGATGTTGTGATTTTGAAGCATGGTGAGTTATAGTTCAAGATATGGTGAAGTATGGTTCAAGGTATGGTGAGGTATGATTCAAGGTATAGCTCAAGGCATGGTTCTATGAATGTTTGAATTTTCAAACATATGATGGGATTGGGGGAGCGAGTAGCTGAATTGCATCAGTCAAGGGGGGAGGATTTACACATTTTAATTATGGTTTAGAGTTGTGTTTAGGTGTAGCTTTGATTAAGCTTAGGATTAGGAATTTGTAAGTAAGTGTTTAGGTGAGGTAATGGTTAATTAGAGACTTGTAAGACTAGATTTAGGAGGTGGTCTTACTAAATTAATGGAGTCAAACTCCATTAACTAGGAATCCAATGCCAACACAATTCCTTGATTTAGGGAAATTGGAGAGAGAAAATACTATTCAAAATTTCAAGAGTAGGAATCTTGAGTTTTAAAAAGAGATTTAGGTTTAATCTAAGCAATTTTAGGTTCTAATTAATTTTAATAACATATTTTGACTCTAGATTAATTATGAAAATTAATTAATCTTCGATTAGAGCCTAATATTGCTTAGGTTTGCTTAATTACATCATTAAGCTCAAACGGCACTATCCCAGGGGTAAAATCTTAATTTTGCACAAAAACTGCCCGGGACCACTGGGACTTAAACAGATACTTTTAAACACATGAAAACATTATTTTAAACCTTTGGGGAAAGTTTCGGACTTGAACGGCACCTTTACCCCTGTAAAAATGCTATAGGGGTATTTTGATCATTTTGACCCGAAACTGTAGAAAACAAGATTTTCGTTTTCGAAACCACTCAAGGACCATCTAATCCCCTTCAAGCATTGAGTTGACCCTTCGAGGACTGCCGAGCCGACTATCCTTGAATTCCAGGTATAAAATGACCTTAGGGGCATTGCGGTCATTTTCTCTCAAATAGAAAATGGGGGCGTTACACATCAAAACTACATTTGATCAATAGAAAGAGAATGAAGATTTGAATTCAAATGAAGTTAACAACTCAGAAAGTAATGAAAGTGACACATCATCCTTATAGTCAGATAGTCACTATCTTCTAGAAAGTCTTCACATAAATAAAGGTACAATAACTACGTTTAGAATCTATAGTAAGTTTTGAAAGCATTATTCATAAACCTTTTTCAACAGATTCTATACTAACAAGGACAATACTGATACAGTTTAGCCCATACTTCTAGAAGACATATCCTAGGACATAGAAAGTATGATCAAAACGTGTCAAAAGGAAGAAAGATTAATGGAAAAACGGTCCATTTCAAAATCCAAGTATAAATGGACGAAACTTTCAAACTTCAAGTAACTGTCGCACTTTCAATGCTTAAGCTTTCTTATACTTTTTGAAGTTCATTTATTCTTTGAATTCAGCTTTTGAAAAAAGAAAATGTTCTTTCTTATAAACATCAGAAAACATTCCTTTTAGGAAGATTAGAAAGAAGTCTCTCCCAAGTTGTTTCCTTAAACATTGTGTCATCTTAGGAAACTCGTGTGCTTTCCTTAGGGAGTAAACACCAAATCTTATACTCTTTGTATGTTGAATCGTTAGTGATCAGAGTGAGATTAGCTTGGAGATGCTAAGACAAAACTACTTGTGAATGAAGGTTAATCTATCTACTGCTCACTAGAGATAGCTTGAGAAAGCTATTTAAAGAATATCTTGCTTTCTAGGGTTGAGAAAGTGGTTGATAGTGGAACTCAATAGATTTGTTGAGAATTGAATGTAGACAGTATTTGGTCAAACCAGTATAAAACTCTTAAGTGATATTCCTCTCACTTTATTTCTTTAAATTATTGTGTGATCTTTATTTTCTATTGTGTGAATATTTTTTCTCTTTTCAAATTGTCTTATGAAATTTCATTAAGTTTCTAACCACTTCAAAAAGTTACTTTCTGAAGCTTATTAACTTGTACTTTCCACTTCCTTTAAGTGTGAACACTTGATAAACTTTGTTTGAGTTTCAAAATGCCAAAAAGTTTGAAAACATAATTCAACCCCCTTCTCGTGCTACATATTCACTTACAATATCCACACACAATGTAAACTAGCTTTGATTTAAATAGAAGATACCATGAAAGGGTGAAGTCCATAAACAATAGGTGAATGCTTCCATGGAGTAGAAGGTCAATGCCTTCCCCTATCATCACCTATGTACATGCCAACATGTGGGCATTATAGAGCTTTTACATTTAACCACATTTTATAAATGTGGGTAAACGATATTAAATATGTTGCTAAATGCCAACAAATTCTCAACTATTCTCTTGAGCTCCATAATCTTCTTCCACCCTCACTCCCCCACCTCCGCTGCACCCATCCAACAATGGCAACCCTTGCCACCGCACCATCTTCTCTGTAACACCTTAATATATAACTCAACACGCCTAGGAGACATTTAAGTTAATTGTTAGTTATTACTCTTTTGTTCTAGTTTTTAACTCAAAACTTCTTGAAAATACTTTAGTGAAAACATAGGTAAATTTTTTTAAAAAAACTTAAATACCAAAATGTGAGCCGCGCATACTAAGTATCTAACATCATTCATTTTACCTGTGTAAGAGAGATGTTAGAAATAAATAACAGGTAAATACATAATACAACCATGGTATAACATAACTCAAATAATAATAACATATCAATAACTGTATCATAATAGTGACGTGCTATAAACATAAGGATATCAATATATATCCATCAATAGAATACAAACTGATAAACGAGATACGATCACTCTAAAGGCATATATCCAAAGGGAAACCTCTGTTAAATCTCTTGTTTATAACATAGCTCCCTCATCCATGTCTCAAAGAAAATCACGAACTACTCCATCATCCTTGTCTGGAGACGACACGGAAAAGAAGAGGAATGAGAAACTTATACAAGAATCTCAGTAAGGCTTCCCGACTCTAACACAAGTGTCATTGTCATTGTCCCTAGGAACCTCGGGTTTAATTATGAAAATGGTGGACAAATATATAAGGTTCATTTATTAAGTTCTAAATACCATTAGCTGAGGCCCATATCTTTTAGCATGAATCTTAATGTCATGAATGCAACATACTAGTTATAAATGCATGTCAATATCATATACAAAATATCATAAAATTCATAAAATATTGCATATGATATAAAGAACATAGAATCATCATCATCATTCTTATAGGTAACTTAAACTTCTTATTCTTTTTTCCCTGGGGCCGCCTTATATTCTTTCTTTTCTCGAGAGTTCTAGTTTATGAGCTCATACCTCACTAGTCGTCACTAGCGTAATCTTATCCCTTTTGATAAGTTAAATTCTCGACTCTTAAGGTACAGGATAGGGGGCATTAGGATCACCTTTCGTAACCTTTAATTCGGAGAGTGCAAAGGATCACTTCGTATTTGAATCACCTCTCAGAACCTTTAATTCGAAGAGTCTAGAGGATCATTTCCATGTGTTTTATGTCACCTTTAATCTTGGCATGATATATAGAGATGCAACATAAATAACTCATCATTTCAATATTTCATGCTCATAAATTTCATAAACTTATGCATCTCAATGAATCTAACATAACCATAATATGCCATAATTTAAATTACATAAACATGCATCTAAGCCATATAAATTTCAATATATGAACATAGCCTTAACAAGATATCAATCATATCCATCTCATCAAATTATTAATATTTACACTTAAGCCCAAAGGGGTCCAATTGCAATTTCTCAAAGGTTACGGGTCAAAACGTAAATACCCCTTTTTAATACATTTTCACAAACTAGAGATCTTTAATATTAACCAATACTTTCAAGAGACATAAAACTACTAGAACCATTTAAAACTTATCATAAAAACCTTTTAGGGCTATATATCAAATTTTAACATACTTTAGGTGTCAAAGTGCATAATCGCTTGTTTTTAATATTTAACAACAACCGAAATTTCTAAAACTTTATCTAAACTTCATAAATGGTATTTTGGGCTCATGGACACATTCAACATCATTAGTAGCTCTAAATAAAATCATTTGGCTGAAATAACATAGTTGATAGTTCAAAACATAACTTTTCGCATTTTGCAAAATGGCCCAAACTAACACTTTAATTACCCTTTTATGCAAATATTAGTAGTTTTTAAGTATGTGAATAGCATGAACAACTCTTGAACAAAATCAGAAAATTAATCTCTCAAAACTCCATAAATTCACAACTTTAATCCTTCCTAGTTACTAGACATTCCCAAAATGCTAAAAATAATTTTTATAATAATTATTAGTGATTCTTAAGTGTGTGAATAGCAATAAATAGTGGTGAACAGTAATGAACAGGGTCGAACAGTAATCAGAAAACTAGCAATCTAAAAGCTTCATAAAAACACAATTTTGATCCTTTTTAGTTACTAGTTTTTCCTAAAACACTAAAAATAATTTTTATAACAACTATTAGTGATTTAAACTCATCTAAACATCCTAAATCAGTAATCATTCCAATTCTAAAAGATTAGATCAGAATACTAAAACTTTAGCATTTAAAATCATGAGAAAAACCATATTCTTAATCTTTTGCAATTTCTAAGTCTTTCAAAATTTCTTTGTACAAATTTAAAGATAAGATCATACCTAAAAATAAAATATATCAAGCTTTAAATCAGAATTATATAAGGGCCAAAAATAAATAGATGAGAAGTGTCCATGATCAAAATTGCCATTTAAGATAAAAGAAGTAAGTCTTTTATAAATATGAGTTGAATTTTAGGATTTAAGTGATGACTAGAATCATAAACTTGTCTTGTAACCTTATTATTATCATTATAAGGTGTAACTTGGAAATATAAATATGAAGATGCAAATTCATTCTTAGGTCTTTATGATTTAGGTGATAACTTGAAATGTAAATATGAATATGTAAGTTCATATTATTATCTTCAAGAATTAAAGTGATAACTTGAAATATAAATATGATTATGCAAAGCTTGAAATATAAATATGATGTGCAAGAACTTATAACATTAATATGGATGCAAGTTCATTTTTATGTCTTACTAAGCTTAAAACTCAAGACTTAGCAATTCCTTTATTAATCTTTTAACATCAAGAATTAAACCTTGGGCTTTAGAGGTCATTTAAATGATGGATTCACAACCACCACCATGATTCCTCATCATCAGGCCATGGTCAATGGCAAGTCATAAAAACCGAAAATATAAAGAAAGAACAAGAGAAAGAATATGAAATAAAATCCCTACCAAGTTGTTTCTTGTTATCAAAAGGTAATACTTGATCTTTAGAGAAGTTAGAAGAAGAAAATATGTCCTTGATGAGTCCTATCAATTCGGCCAAGATTAGAACAAATGGAGGGAGGATTTTTCTTGTGTTTTTGTATTTGATAATGGAAAGGTTATGTGTTTAGGAGTTGATTTATGTTTGAAATGTGTATGCTTGAGGTTTAGAACTTGATTATAGGTTGGGAATGGAGTCTCTTGAGTGTGAATGAGGAAGAAGAAGACAGCTTGAAGTATTGAGAGAATTAGAGAACTTTGAGCAAACTTTGAGCAAGGAAATTATCAAGTAAACAAGTGCTAAGGCTATGAGTGTTTGTGTATGCATTTTGGCAATGGAAGAGCACCTATTTATAGGCCTATGAAGGCTGTTTGGCCGTGTATCCTAGGCTAGAAAATGGAGGTTTCATTTCATTTTTCAATTAAAGAAAACATAGAAAAAGAATGCTTTTATTCTTGTAAAAATTCGGTTCATGCATAATGGATGAAAACATTAAAATATGATAATAATGGGAGACATTTTTGCTGATCACATCATGGCTGAAATGGGTGGGTTTTCTTTTGATTAAACATAGCCAAAAATAATACAAAAGAAAGCTAAAGGTATGGTGTTATGGTTGGATATGTTTCTTTGTTGGGAAAACAATAAAATATGGTGATCTTGAAGCAACTTGGCCGCTGCTTTTCTGGTTGTAAATGATCAGATTTGTTATTATTTCACAAGTGGTAAATCATGTATTAGATGTGGAATTACTTAGGTAAAATGTTAGGAATTGATAGATTAGTAAAAATGATAAAAGGATAAGTGTTTAGGACAATTTAAGACAAGGTAAAAAGAATAATCATACACTAGTAAATGAAGTTAATCCCATGTGAGTTAAAATCAATTTGTAATATAAGTCTTAAACTTAGGATAAGAAAATGTAAATGTACTAGATTTTACCTAAACCGTAATCTTAACTTTGATCTCAACATCACTAATTTTATGAGCTTTTGTAATTAAGGAAAGGTAATTTTATTTTTCCTTTGGTAATCTTAGGCTCTAATTACCTCAAGTAATTATTTTTAACATTGGGTAATTAATTTTTAACTCAAAATTAATTAATGAAATCAATTTGAGTTCAATTAAAGCTTAATACTGCCTTAATTACATAAATAAACTCATTTAGCATAATCAAGGGTAAAAAGATAATTTCAAGTAAAAACTCCCTGTAAATACTGAACATTCTCAAATCATACTTCAAATAGTCATTTTGAACTTTTGGGTGAAAACTGAATTCAAAGGTTATATAATTTCCTGTAAAATTACTGCAAGGGTAAAATAGTAATTTCACGTACGATAAAAATTGAGAATTGAGATTTTTACTTATAAGGCACATATAATCCTCATCAATCATAAAACTGACCCCTCAAAGATAATTTAGATTGGTTATCCTTGATTTCTTTCTTGGTAAAAATGATCTCAGGAGTATTTTAGTCATTTTACACGTACAGAAAAATCGGGATTTGCGATTTTTGCCCAAATCACTATTCATAACATTTCTCTAATGTTACATTCCTTTATTGAGGATTATTTGGCCTTGAATTATGTATAAAAATTACCTAGAGGCATTTTGGTGATTTTTTACACAGCAGTAAAAATTGCGGCGTTACATTCTCCCTTCTTTGCCACCACCATCACTACCCATTCTTCCCCTCATTCTTTGAAAACCCAAATCCTCTACCACAACCATTTGCTCCTCTACAAGCTTTGGATCTACCGTTCCTGTGGCCTTATACCAACAACCACAACATTCACATCGTCGATCCAATTACACCACGTGCCGTTGCATACGCAATCGGAGGGGCTTGACACCACCACGATCAAGAAGTTGTCAATTGTGCTGCTGTTGGAGGCATTATCGTTATCGAATCCAAATGGCAAAGGAACGTTGATGGAGTGCTGCATTTGCTTAAGCGTGTTTCGAGACAATGAGGAGCTGAAGGTTCTTCCGGTTTGCAAGCATTGGTTCCACTGCGAGTGAGGTTGGTTATCGAGCTACCTTGAAAGGCAGCCATATGTATTGGATAACTTAAGTGCTTGATTTGTGTAATCAATCGATAATTAATAGCCAGTTGCAGACAAGGGATTCAAAGAGCATGAGTGCATCACAAGGTCGTATGATAAATGTGTACAAAATAACATAGGGATTTCAGAGAATGGGGGAAGGAGGGGGTGGTGATGGTTGTGGCAGAGGAGGGCAGAGATGGCACAGTGGTGGGGGCTGCTGTTGTTGTAGGGTTACAGAGGAGGCGGGGGAGTGAGGGTGGAAGAAGATGATAGAGCCCAAGAGAAGAGCTCATCGTTTCTTGGTATTTACCATCATATTTAATTTCATTTACCCACGATTATAAAAAGTAGTTAAACGTAGCTAAAGGTTTATGTCTTTGGTTCATTTCTTAAGATGCTAAGTAAGTACCATGGCCCAAAAGAAATGAAGATGTTATGTAGTACGAATCATGCTTCAACAAGAATAATAATTAATACATGGAACCTGTTCAACTCATGTAACAGAAATTTTAAAACAAGCACATATAAAAGAAGTCTATCAATATTTCATTCTCGAGTCCAACAGACTCGTGAACGAGCCACATCAGTTATCGTAGGTGCGGCACTCATCAGTCTCCGGGTTGTCCTTGCAGTAGTTCTCAAGCGGGTCGGATTCTTTCTTCTTGTCCCTCGCGTGGCTCGCCGCCGCGCTCAGCTCCTCAACTTCGTCCCACGCAGCCACGCACTCGCCGCTTGCGGGGTCACCGGAGCACGCCTCCTCCGCGTTCTTAATGCTCTCCTCAACCTTCTCCGATATGCCGTCTGGTGCCGCTCGCACGGGCCGGACGTTCACTGCCCGGGCCGACCCGACTATGGTGGGCCACGACCTCTGGCAGAGCCTGAAGAGCGGTGGGAACTTGATGGCGTGAGCCTTTTGCGGTGAGTCAGGTGCCTTGGCAAGCACCCTTGGACTTGAAAGGGTCACACCAGCATTAATTGTTGCCATTCTCTTTTTTTCTTTCTTTTGTTCTGTAGTTTTTTATTTACTTTTTCTAGGATGGTTTAAGGAGTGCCTCAATATGGATGGGTTTTTGGTGTCGTAATGAAGATGTGGTTTAAGGAGGCGGGAGAGGGTCTAAGGGGATATATAAGTTGAGGATAATGAAGATTCGTGTTCACATACTCCTTATCTGGTGACAACCAATTGTTATCTTCCACGTCGAGCATGTGTTAAGATTTTTTTCTTTTTCTTTTTTCTTGCGGTGCGAAGGATTTTATTTTATTTTTTTATGTTTTTCCGGGAGAAGAAATGATATTTCTAGCTCTACTTTGTTTCTGCGTCAGTTCATGATGTTTGTAATTTTAAGTTGTAATTTGTAACTTGAATTTTGTCATTTGAGAAGGATGTTATCTAGGATCTTTTGAATAGTCTTCAAAATCGTGATATTTTGGTGCCCTTCTATAAATACGCTTGTTTGGACGTGAAAATATCAACCGTCCATAACACGCTCTGGTATTTTAGCCAACCAGATGTTCCGATATTTGCCGTAAAATAATGCAGACAAAAATGGTTAGGAAACGTAATCTCTGTCTGTCGCGTATTCGTTTGTTCAATACGTAGACATTGACTAATTGGGAAGAAGATTTTTCGTTTTATTGGGACACCTATCATACGGTTGATGTGTGTTAGTGTTAATGCGTGCGTGCTGCTGGAGTTGGTCCTTGAGTGTAGTATGGGAGTAAGGTTGGGTTTGTGCTTTGAAGGAACAATAATCTTATGTGTATATCAAAAGAGTATACACCTACGTTTTCACCTATGGTCTGCAGAGGAAAAGGACAAAATAGAAATATGAATACATGTGAATAATTAGTAAAATATTTCTGAAAAAGAAAACATTTTTTTCTCTCTCTCTCTACTCCCACGCATCCCTCTTCTTTTGAGTGCAAGAGAACAATAATGTAATCACCACCACCGCCCCGTCCACGGTCATCATCAACTGCTGCTATTTGATCATCTCACAATAAGAATAACAATTCTTGAGGACAGGTATAGCTTTCTTATCACAAAAGAACAATAACAATAAACATACATCTCTTTTACTTTTCTATAATAATTTTCTTTATAAGGTATGTGAGTTACTCAATTGTACTTTTCTTCTAATGGATCTTTCATATTTCTTTTAATGCGTTTGTCACTTGCACTTCTCTTTTTATTGGCGTACGCTTTGAGCTAAATTTAATTATTGAATTGAGAATGAATGATTTAAGGGCCGTTTGGTACACCTGATAATATAAAACTTGATATGATAACGCCTAACAATATAAGACTTGATAGAACCAAAGGGGTGTGGTTGAGTGGTAAGGACTCATCTTCCCTTAATCAAATGTCAAAGGTTCGATTCCTGGCTTTGGGTATGAAAAACTAATTAAAAAATCTCGGGTCAGCTCTCCCACCCTAAAAGGTGCCTACCATGGGCGAGAGATTAGTCCCACAGCTTCCGGCTATGGGGATACCTTGATTTCGATTAAAAATATATATATAAGACTTGATAGAAAAGCCTCATAATATAAAACCTGATAAATTTTTAATACTTTATAATAGTTAGTGTGACATTGTATAAAATATTATATTTTATATTATCTGCCACTTATTTACAAATAACTCTAATTATATATAAAGATTAAACAAAAATAAAATAATACTTTTTAATTATTCAAATTTATTTAAAATATATAAATTATCATTTATTTAAAGATAATTCTAACTTTAAATAATTATTAAATTAATAATTTTTTAAATATTTTTTTATCAAAATTATTTAAAGTTTAATTATTTATGTATACATTTTAATAGTATATACTTTATAATTCATTTTCATTTTAAATAAAATTATTTATTTATTTAAAATATTTATTAACTTATTTAATATTTATTATTTAATTTTAGTAATCATTTTATTATTTATTATATAATTATTTAATATAGTTTTTATCATTTTATATTAATTATTTTTAATAAAAAATTTATTTATCATTTATTTCAATAATTATTTTATTTATTATATTATTTATATTTAATTAAGTAAGTAAAATAAACATTGTTATACGTCAAAAGCTAATCAAGCCTTATCTTCCCTTCTTAGGCATAATTGAGTTATCCATCGTTTGAACATACAAGGGAGGATTGATGGATAAGCTTATATAATATATTGCTCGTACCAAACAATGTATAAAACCATTTGTATTGGATTAGCTTATCCTCTCATATCTTATATGGTATGCCAAACAAGGCCTAATAAACTTGTAAAAAGACTCCAAAAACTCAGAATAATATTAAAAACCAATTTACAAGTTTGTTTCCATTGAATAACAAGTTTTTAACCCTTAATTTACAAATTTTTCTACTATCTTTACAAGTTTTAAGCACAGGTGTATAAATCTTGTAAACCAAGTGCAAAAATACTTGTAAAACAAAACATTATATTGCTTAAAGCTTGTAAATTGATGACAAAAAAACTTATAAGCTCATGCTTAAGACTTACAAACCAAGTGCAATAAGTTTTGTAAACCAATTTTTTTGCACAAAGTGGTGCTATAAAGTTCTGAACTAGTTAAAAATACTTGAAATTCAATTTTCAATATTGTAAAATGGTTTAAAAGATGTTTGGGAAAGTTTTTGGCCATTAGTTTTTTCCATTGGTTTACAAGTTTTTAGCCCTTAGTTTAGAAATTTTTTCAATGGCAAAAAACTTGTAAACTTGTGCTTAAGACTTACAAACCAATAAGTTTGTAAAACAAGTTTGTTTTGCACAAGGTGATGCCACAAAGTTCTGAACTAATTGTAAATACTTGGAATCTGATTCTAAATATTGTGAAATTGGGGGTAAAATAGTTGATACCCAGTGCAAAATACTTATAAACCAGTGGTAAAAACTTGCAAATTGTGCCTAAAACTTGTAAACTGGTTCAATAAACATGTAAACTGACACTAAAACTTGTAAAATAATGCTAAATTCTTAGAAGCCTTTTTCTAAATAATTGGAAAGTGGCGTTACAAAATTTTGAACTAGTTGTAAATACTTGGAATTTGATTTTGAATATTGTGAAACTAGTGGTTAACATGTTACTTACTACAAAATACTTGTAAATTCTTGGAAATCGTTTCTAAAAACTTGTAAACCAATTGTTAAATATTAGATATGTAGGTTTTATATCACAACTATGTTGTAATTTATTTAAGTTTCTTTTTGTTGTAGGTTTTGGATCATACTTTTTATGTAAAGTATAGAGGATTCAATCACTATCGATGGAAATTTTGATGTTAAGGTTTAGATTGATGACTATAGTAAGGATTGTGATTGTTCCTGCTTTTAGGATGATATTTAATTCAGAAGAAGAAGTGAAACCATTCTACAAAAATTACTCAAGTAACAAGGGTTTTGAGTTCAAAATCAGAGATTCAAGGAAAGGGTTGGAACCATCTTAATTATATGATAATTGCCTGCTTATCTATTACAAAAAAAAATGACACAAATGAGTTCATATATCATCTATATCAATTCAGATCAATAATTTAATGTGTAATTAATTTCAAACAAGCCCGAGCAAAAACTTATAAACCTCAAGAGAAAACCTATAAACTCATGTTGAATATTTCTAAACCAAGTGTAAAAAACTTGTAAATCCATACTGAAAACTTATAAACTAAGTGAAAAAGACTTGTAAACCAAGTGGAGAAAACTTGAAAACACATGTTTAGAATGAAAAACCTACAACAAAATTATACTATAGGTGTAATGAAGTAAATTATACTTATTCATTTTTTACCACTTGGTTTACAAAACTTGAAAACACATGTTTTACAGTGTATAGAATCAGATTCCAAGTATTTTCAACTAGTTCAGAACTTTGTATCACCACTTTGTGCAAAAAACATAGTTTACAAACTTGCTACACTCGGTTTGTAAGTCTTAATCATGGGTTTACAAGTTTTTTGTCATTACTTTACACATTTTAAGCAATTTACACATTTTTTGCAATTGGTTTACAAGACTAATAAACCCGTGCTTAAAACTTATAAACATAGTGTAAAAAATTTGTAAACCAATTTTTAGCATTATTTTTCTTATTTTAGAGCCATTTTAAATTTTATTAAACAATTTATTCTTAGTTTAATAATCAAATTTAACTTAAAGTGTCCACCCACTATTACAATAAACTAATCCAAGTATTGTGAGGAATAAGATAGACCCATCAAAAGATAAGTGTAAATGAGGAAATATGCTTCATGGAATCTCTTGCTAACTTAGACACACCTTTCAAGATGAAGTTGTGAAAGGGGTGGAGGAATCCTTTGTCGAAGGTGGACTTGCAGGTGGAGATGACATCATTGAAGAAAAAGAAGAATTCGCCATTGACATCATTGATAAGGCAGCGAGTGACGATGATAGATGAGAGGCGATGAGTCATGGGTATCCGGTATCCGGTGAGTATGACCTAATGAGGGAAAGGAGAGGAATAGAATTTGGGGGGAAAGAAAAGGTAGGAGAAAGAAAACAAATTTTTCTTTTCTTATTGAAATGTTTAAAAATTTTGAAATTTTCAATTTTGCCACTAATTGTCTTATAAATCCCGCTACACTTAATTTGTCCTTTTGTAGTATATGCCTATGCTGGAATCATAGGTGGCTCCATTTTATAAAATTTTTATTTTCTTTTCTCCCCCTCCAAAATTCAACCTACCAAACACACCTTCAACTTCTTGTGTCTTTACTCTTTAGCTAAAGAAATAAATTCTATAGTTTTTCCAACTTGGTATTTGCATAATTGTGGTTACTATTTAGTTTTATTTCTATTTCTTAACTTCATGTCCTGCTTCAATCTTACTCTTATTTTTGGAATTTTATAAAAGATATAGTAAAGAACAAAAATAAAACATAAACCAATAAAACTATATGTTTTTATCAAACAATAATACTTACATCTAGAAAAATATATATATGCATAATCTTTAATCGAAGTCAAGGTGATTATTGGATAAAATAAGGTGATACAATTCATTAGTTCATGTAAAAGCTAATAATTATGAGACACTATTATGGATACAAACTTTGAATAAAATTTCTAGTTGTCCAACATTTTTCATTATCAAAGCATCATTAGATGCTAAACCTTACATTGAATGTAACAAAATATCCTGATTCAAATATTGTGCTCAAAATTCAAATGGGCCTGAATATTATAATTTTATAGGCCAAGGTTATGAACACCATGTAAGCAAGGTGTACTAAAACTAGAAATTTAGTTACATTCAGTAAGTGTGGTTAAATATTGAAAAAGTATGGCTATACATTTGTAAATTTTGCTACATTGAAAGAAAAGTATGTCTAAATTTATTCACTACACTTTGAATGCATCTATTGCACTTGGACAAAGTGCATAAATTCCAAATATGTAGTACACCTTACTTTACTTGGTGTACCATAGGCAAATACATAACATTAATCTTTACATCCATAAGGAGCTAGGAATTCAAACATGTTTAGTTTTTATTCTTGTGTTTTATTTTTCATTTTAAACTTTTCTCTTTTTAGATTTTGTAGCTAACAACCTTGTACCACCCCTAAGTTTTCATCCCCTTGCATCCTTTGGCTAACCTCTATTTGCTTCTATTTTCTCGGGTGGCCACGATCTCTGCCATTCATCATCCGCAGTAAATATTGCACACATGATTAGACTATAGATGTCATTGATGTTTCCTTTTTTGATATTTTCGCTACATGTTGTCCATGGCCGCCATTGTCAATCTTCAAGTTCGTTGCTTTAAATATGCTCTTTGCTAGTCGTGTAGCATGTGCCAGGAATATTGTTGCAATGCTCCTTGGAACCAGCCAATACATTGTGTACGACATATGTGTCTATCATGTTGTACCTCTAGGGAACAAATGTTGCACGTGGATAATTGTTTGAGTGTGTGTCATTTGGCTATGCAGTGTATCATGATGGTAGTATGCAGCTACATCACAATGGTGACATAATTTGAATTCAGAGTCAGTGGTAGCCTAGCCTAAAGAAAGGGGATGGTTCATGTTCTGCGTATTCTCTATGTGTTTATTGATGTTGATGTTGTTATTATATTCAAGTAGATGAATTTTTAACATTAATGAGATGACAAGGATTTCAGCTGAGGCAAGATAATGAAGAATGTGAGAAGTATGGGTTGTAGTAGTGGCGTAGTTCAACACTAAATGTGTGTTTGATATTCACGATTTTTCATGTGTGGTTTGACCTTGGTTGTCAAAAGTTGTGCTTTGTGCATGTTTAATATATCTGGGATGGTTAGCTGATAAACGATGGAAGCAAAGGGGTATATTGGTGACCAATCATGAAGTTAAACGAGTGCACAATATGTTTGGTGCTATCAATGTTGGTCTAGAGGTTATTCAAGCTCATGTTTCACATCTCAATATTTTACTCTTTTGTATTGCGTTATTATGTTTCATGTTTAATGGATTGTGTATTGGGTTTTTACTTTTTTATGTCTTGAATTGTTTGATGTATCATTTTTGCTTCTCTTTCAAGAGTTGAGCCTTATCCAAATATATATATATAAAGAATTTTGTCAACAAAACCATAAAAAATAGTATATGACATTATAAAACACAATGGATTGTTGATGAAAACATAAAAAATAAAGGAAAAATGAGAGAATGACCAAGCAAGTAACTGAATTTATATGCGTGAGTCACTTTTTTCCTTGATTTTAAAATCATGAGTTACATTAGTCCATGACATTATTTCTACTACTATTCTATTACCATGGTACTAATGTGTCACATAAAGTAACAATTACGCATCCTATGTGGCCTGGTTCCATAAACTTAAGAATTTTCATAAACATACATACATATTACATAGAATCCAGTACCATTATTCAAGTCACAATATTTTGTTTATTTACAAATTTAAAAAACTTCTAAATTTTCAACAACTTAAACTCAATATTTTGATTTTACATAGCAATCAATAACGATAGTTCAGTAACACCATAACATGCATTTCAATTCAATATTAGTGAAAAATTAAAACAACAACACCAACAATGTCAGAGAATAACTGAAGAAAGCCAAGAGAATAGAAAGAGGAAAAAAAAACTTATTTTAAGTTGCATCAAAGTCAAAGAAATGATTTTTTTAGACCAAGAAATGGGTGGAGTTGCCCAAAATTGCGAAGGTCTTGGTAAGGGAGGTTAGAGGGAGTAGAAGCCACTACAACATGAATAAATTGAGCCTTGAGTCCCTAAGGATTTGTGATGAACTCAGAGTAGATGCGATGTTCAAATAGGATGAGGTGAACAACAGAGGCGATGACTAGACCTAAGTCATAGGGCGAGTAGAAGCGAACAGAGGCAGTGGAAAAGAAAATGACCAGAGGGACTGAAGGTGAGTGACAAGAAAATAAAGGAAATGACCAGAGGAAGGGATGCCACTATGGATCAAGCCTGTAGAGGAATCTTAAAGTCATGAATTTTAGAAGAAAAGCAGAAAGCTTCCTAGAGCGATGGTTTGGTGTGGCTGACAGTGACAAAGTTGCAAAGAAAAAGGGAAAAGGAGAAGAAAGGGCAAGGATAGTAGGTGTGGTTACAAGATAGAGAAATTAGAGTTATGTTAAATGTTAGGGGCGGTGGGTCTCAGAGTCTTAATCTCAAGGTGAACAAGCCTAGTCCTAACTACTATTTTTAGCCAATAATAATATAGTTTTCTCCTTCCTCTTCAGAAAGCTTTAAGGCAATATGTTTTGAATGACAATAAAACCAATTTAAAGAAAATACTTTGAAGAATGACTAATGTCTACCTACAGGTATTTCCGGATTGCATGATATACACTTGAAGAGAGAAGAATTTCACTTTACATGTGTAAACATGATTTATCTCTTTTAAAGAGATTGAGCCTAATAAAAAGTGATATTATATCATGCAAAGTATGCATACATGCCTTATGGATTAAAGAAAATCATATGAAGAACAAGAAACCAAGGCACAGGTCTTCAGAAAGTAGCACTGGACTTCAGAAAGTACACCTGGAATGAAGATATCAACCAAATCCAAAAGTCAAAGAGTTCTACTATCGTCAATCATCATGATCGCAATTCTTTGATCATAATAAAGCTTGGATTGAAGACTAGAAGATCAAAAAATTATCAAGGAACTCATACTGCACGTTAGAATGCTCACTTGAATATGGAGCACTGAACGTTACTGGAAAAGAAGGGAAATTTGAATTTTTAAAATTGAAAAGTCAAAAGCAATGTCATAACTGGTGTGTCATTTCTTTTGCCAGCTGGATCAACTAACCCAGCTTATAGAAAAAAGAGTTCAAAAACCACGTTCAGAAATTAAGAGTAGTTTCTAAAGAGATATCAAAAATCTCAATGCCATAATAGCTTTTGCAATAGATCTAACAAACTATCAACCTACTCTTCTAGACTATTTTTCCAAGATACAAATGGATCATCAACACGTGTCACTTGGAGATCTGATCAAGGAAGACCATTTATAAATGGAAATGTTGTGCTCAAACGAAAAAGTGAGAGACACTGCAGAAACTCTATGAAAATCTCTCCTCATATCCAGTAAGGTTCATCTCATCATGTAATCAAATTCCTTGCTTGTAAAAATCTTCTTTCTACGTTCTAGAATAGTTATATGTTCTTTTTAGGAAGAAATAATAGAAATAAGTCATTCAAGTTATCCTAGGTTATCAATGTATAATCTTTAAGGAAACTTGAGTGTAGGTTAGTTTGAGTAGCAACCCAAACATAAAACCTTTGTATCCTCAATCCAATAGTGACCGGTGTGAGATAGCTTGGAGAGGCTGATGTAAAACTACTTGTAACATGACAGTGAGGTGTTCTCACTGGTCACAGTTTAGCTTGAAAAGGCTAGTTAAAGGCTACTTTCAATGGGACAGTAAAAGTTAGTTTACTTGTCACGGGTTCAACTTCAAGAGGTTGATGAATAACTACTTGGTTTCAACTAAAAGAAACTGATGAATAACTACTTCGTTCAGCTCGAAGACGCTGGTGAATAACTACTTGGTTCAGATTGGAAAGCCTGCTGAACAACTACTCAGTTTGTGATAGTAAGGGTTGTTTACTAGTCACAGGTTTCAACTTGAAAGGGCTGGTGAATAACTACTTGGATCAACTTGGAGAGTACTAGATGTAGACAGGTTTGGCCGAACCAATATAAAAATACTTATGTCACATCTTTTTCTCCTTGATCTCCTTTATTTTTCTCTGTCATGCTTGGCAGTTCAATATCTGCTGATATAATGTTTTAGTTGTTTTGTTCTTTATCATATGCTTTAGAGGTTTTCAGCAATCCAACGATTGCAGAGGACAAAGATTTAAAGGATAGAATGGTATCAATCCACATAGTAGAAAAATATTCTATCAACTGATTGTCTTGTGTAATGAATTTCTAAGACCTGATAAGGCATTCTTAACTTCAAGAAAAGTCCCAAGAAGCAGGTGGACAAGAACAGCAAAGCTTATAGTTCAACTAATCTCCCAAGCCAAGCACCTGTTGCATGTGCACTAAGCAGAGCTGGATATGACAAAATTATTGCTTGTGACACAGCAGAGGGAATACAAGACAAACTATTCATGTTGCATAAAGATCTTAGACCAAAGATTATCATACTCTTGTCCGGATGCTCTCCTTTGGATTTCTTAAAATCCATGAAAATGTGCTCCTTAAAATGCATGGTGAATGTAACATCCTAATTTTTCTTTAGAAATTAACTGAGGCTTTCTTAATGAGACTATTAAAATTCTGAAAGACATAGAAATGATAAGAACAATTCAACGGAAGAAAAAAAAAATGTAAATAGTGTTTTAGGGGCCCCACAAGCTGCTGGGACAGCTAAAACCCCAGATCGGGACCCGGAGATGCCCAAAATTAGGAAAACATGGGAATAAGATTAGAAATATTTGGAAATAAAAATTTTATGCTCAGAATTAATTTTTGGGTAATATATGATTTCTTGGGTATGGTGTTTCACCCGTTCGATGAAGTTTTGGTGTGCGTTTTCTAACACAGAAAACTAATTAAATCTCTACAAAAAGAATGACCTTATCTCTTTAAACCAAATGAATGGCTAAGATTCAATCTTGAATTATAAGATTCAATCATTGTAACGCCCCGATTTTTCTGATTGAGAGAAAAATGACCAAAATGCCCCTGAGGTCATTTTCTGCCTGGAATTCGATGATAGCCAGCCCGGCAGTCCTCGAAGGGTCAACTCAATGTTTGAAGGGGACTAGATGGTCCTCGAGTGATTTCGAAAATGAAAATCTTGTTTTCTGCAATTTCGGGTCAAAATGACCAAAATACCCCTATAACGTTTTTACGCGGGTAAAGGTGTTATTCAAGCCCAAAAATTTTCCCGAAGGTTTAAAATGATATTTTTACGTGTTCAAAAGTATCTGTTTAAGTCCCGATGGTCCTGGCAGTTTTTATGCAAAATTACGATTTTACCCCTGGAATAGTGCCGTTTGAGCTTAATGATGTAATTAAGCAAACCTAAGCAATATTAGGCTCTAATAGAAGATTAATTAATTTTCATAATTAATCTAGAGTCAAAATAAGTTATTAAAATTAATTAGAACCTAAAATTACTTAGATTAAACCTAAATCTCTTTTTAAAACTCAAGATTCCTAGTCTTGGAATCTTGAATAGTATTTTCTCTCTCCAATTCCTTAAATTAAGGAATTGTGTCTAGAATTGTTTATACACTAAAATGAGTTTTTATTTCTCTAATGAAGCAAGAGCACTCCCTAACCTTGTCTTGAAATCCTTAATTACAACCTTAGTCACCTAAATACTTTCTCACAAATTCCTAAACTTAAGCCTAATCAAAGATACACCTAAACACATCACTAAACCACAATTAATGAGACATTTTCCTCCTCCTTGGATGCTCCAAGAATGGCGCCACCTCATCTCCAATATCGATTGCATGTTTGAATTCTTACACTCAAAGAGCCATACCTTGAGTCATACTTCACCATGCTTTAGGCCATACCTCACCATACCTTGAACTATGCCTTTGAATGACCATTTGAAGAAGATATTTTCCTTCCTTTCCTTCCTCAAAATTCGGCCACCATTTCATTCCTTCACCCTTGGTTTTGTTTTTCTATAAATACACATGCAAATGAACTTGTGAGAACCTTTAGTTCATTTGCTAGCTTTTAGTTTTCAAGAGTTGTCTCAAGTTCTCTCATTCTCTTCAAAAGTTCTCTTCTTCATTTTCTTCATCTCCACCAAAGAGCCAGCCCTCACAACCTCAAACCACCACGCAACCACCCTAGATCACCACTCAAACACATAAGCTTTCGTCCTCACACATCAAGCTCACACAAAACTTTTCCTTCCTTTTTCTCCTCTTTGGCCAAAAAACCAAAGACCACTTGGAAGCAAGATTTCTTCTCTTTTCACTTCAAGAAACAAGCTTTCCTCTTCACTACTTGGTAGGGATTTTGTCCTTTAAAATTTTGCCTTTTAAAGCTTTGATAAAAAATGAGTTTTTGCTAGGTTCTCTTGGCTTTTGGAACTTCTTTTTCTTTTCTTTGATTTCGGCCTTGGAGCCTTTCTTTTTAAAGAAAATGATGCTTGATGATAAGGGTTCAAGATGTCGATCATGAGAATCTTCACTTGTGAAACCTCTAGAGCGTGGAACTTGGTTCTTGGACCAAGCATGTTTCGGTTTTTCCTTTTCTTTTCATACTCTAGTTTCGGTTTCCTTTTCTTTTTCCTTGGTGCTAGTTTTGATTTTAAAGGCTTATGTTAATTGGAAAATGACTCAAGGATGAGAGTACATGAAGTTGGTGGTGGTATATCATCAAGAACATGGTCTCTAGAGTTTTAAAATTTTATCCTTCTCTCCCTCATGGTCTCGGCCATGACTTCCTTTTCTTTGATATTTTCGTTTTGTCACTCAAGACATGGTAAGATGATGGCTTTGTTATTTCCAAGGAAATGGTTTTCTAAAACTCGAAGATTGGTTCTTTAACTTGATCCCTTTTGATTCTTAAGATAAAATTAGTGTATCACTTGCCTTTCTTTATTCCATTTCCTCAAAGCTTGATGATGAAGTTCACACCATATGGTTTCTCTGTAAACCCTAGTACCAGAACTCTAAAGCTTGCTTTATCTTGTTATGATAAGTTTGGGTTGAGATTTAAGTTCTTTTAAAGTCTTGCAAAAGCTCTAGTGAAGAATATAAAATGAACTTGCATTCATATTTACTTTCCTTGCCTAGCATATTTATTTTTGGCCATCACCTAAAATGTAAAGATTAAAACAAGAGTTGCATTTTCATATCATCTAAGAATTAATCTCGAAGCTCACCTATTTCGGCCTTAAAGTCGATTTTTGTAGAGCCTAGAGCACTAAAATAAAGAATTCGACTTGCATTCATGTTTACGTTTCCTTGTCTAGCATATTTATATTTCAGGTCATTACTTAAATCCTAAAAGATAAAATGAACTTGCATATTTACTTTCAAGTCTTGCATATTTATATTTCTAGCACCTCATATTTATATTTCAAGTTCTTGCATCTCATATTTACTTTGGAGTTCTCACTTTACTTTATAATGAAGAATAAAATGGGATGTATAATATGTTTGCATTTTGTCATCACTTAAAGACCCTAGAAGCTCATAGACTTGCCCTCTTTATCTCAAGTTAAAGTTTGGTTATGGAAACATTCCCATGGATGCATATTTCAGCCATGTGATGATGATGAACTTGATGTGAGTTTCATCTAGTCACAAGAGCCAACAATCTATGTTCTAAGATTTTCTTTAGGCCTTAAGAGTTTTATAAGATTATTACCAACAAGATTTATGAGTTAAATCTCTTCTAAACATGCCTTGAATTAGCTACTGTCCTATGGTCATTTTTAGTCTCTTTTTAGAAAATAAAATGGGTTTCAATGAGTTTTAGAAGTCCTAAAATAATTTCAAGAGATACTAGTAACTTGTATGTATTAAGGACATGATTTTTGAATGATGCTTGAGCTTTAATGTTTCGGTTCTGCTCTCATGTGCTTGCTGCTGTATGATGTTGTTTTGGTATGTTAGAATGTGTAAAAATTATATATGTCGAGGTAGGAGCCTTTCTATGCATGTTAGGAAAGAAACTAGTCTTACAGAAAAATCGTAAAGTTGAGTTTTAGCATAGTTTGACCCATTTATTTTTAGCCACTGCCAAAACTGTTTTAATGGGATAACATTCAGTTTAGGATTGTTTAATTATGAAAAACTTGGTAACATCTAATGTAATATTGATTTTTAGCACCTATAGAGAAATTAGTAACTAGAAAACCATAAAAGTGCAATTCTAGAACACTTAGATTAATTAATTTTCTATTTTTGTCCGGAAACCTTGTAATGCAATAAACATGATTTATAATTAGTTCATAGGCATAGGAATGCCCATAATTGGTTTATATTTGATTTATAGTGCCTTAGGCGAAGACGGAACATAGAAAGGGTCTAAAATGTAGTTTCTAGAACCCTGTAATTGCAAGATTTAGAAATCGACAATCTGTATGGAGTTGTTTGGTTATGCTCCTAAGCATAAAAATTAATGAGGATAATTAGTTTTGAAAATATAGGTGCATAAAAGGATAAAAACAGATGTTAGCGTAATTAGTATTCAAGATTTAGACTCGTAAGGGTCAAAGTATAAGACACCATAGGTCCTAAGACATAATGAGCTTTATGACTTCAAGTAGATGTATGTTTAACTATGAGAATGACTTGAGCATAGCATATGCATTAGTTGAACCCGGTCCTTGATTCCAGCAAACTGGTTAGGAGCAAGATATCTTTTAAGAATATTAAAAGTAATGATGTGATGACGTATATGCTATGATGAGTTTGACTATATGACTTGGTATCTATATTCATGTTGAATGGCTATGCATGCTCTATATATTCTGTGACATAAAGCAAATTTGAGGAAATTCGGTTTACAGTTGTTATTTTTCTGAATTTTCGTCAAATTTGAGAACCTAGAAAAGTTTTTGAAAACTCCATGAGATACATTCTGGGTGACACGGGTTTGGCCGAGCACCCCCAGAACAAATGTGAAATAGTATCGAGATGCATTTCTCCTGCTACGGTGAGGAAAAAGAAAAACCTTGGGGGGTATGGACATCGAGCTTGCCGAAGCGGACAATAGTACTATGCACTGGATGCCAGTAGATATGTTTCGAAGAAGAAATGATGAATTACCCCCTTTATTACCCCATATTAAATCTAGTGATGACTAGTTAGGATTGAGCTCATTCCTAGACGATAGGTGAGATGTAGATTGGTGACCAGATTATCGCCGGGCAGGTGAGTCAGTTGGATTTTTGGTGAATATGTTAAGAGGGTAGTCTTTGAGAAAAAGAACCTAAGAGTTTGACTTATGAGAAAGATGTCACATGAAAAGTACTGTGTCTTTTTATGCCACATACATGATTTATGTTTCTTTATGATGGGCCCAAGTGCTATGATTTTCATGTTAATGTACATACGGTATTGTCATGCATTCATCTAATTTCTGTTGCATTCATGACATTAAGACTCATACTAAAAGACACCCACTTCGGATAAATAGATTTGAAAAGTCTAAAACTAAATCTTATGCATGAACCTTTTTCATAATTAAAACCGAGGTGGCTGGGGACGATGACAATGACACTTGTGTTAGAGTCGGGAGTCCCTACTGAGAATCTTGAATGAGTTTCTCATCCCTTTCTTTTCTTCCGTGTCATCTCTAGACGAGGATTACAATGAGGTTCGTGACTTCTTCTAAGACTCATGCTTAAAGGTTACACTAGCAAACGGAGCAGAGGGTCGACAGTTATCCACCCTCGTAGGTAGATAAGGAACACTCCATATATATGTGCATGTTTTAATGTAAATGATGGTACCATGATACTAGTAAATTATGTATCTATGAAGATGTGATGATATTATGTTGTTCTGTATAATACTATATTTCATGATTTGCTTTTTCTGGTACGTTATAGATATGATGAACGTTAGGTTAGCGTGCGGCTCGCGTTTTGTTTTCAAGTTTCAAAAAGAAAAATTTATTTGTAATTTCTGCTAAGTATTTTAAAGAAGTCTTTTAAAGAAATAAGACTAAAGGAGTAATAGATTAATGTTTAACCTAAATACGTTCTAGGAGTATTGGGTTAAAAATTAGGATGTTACAATCATAGCCATCCAATTTATTTTCTCAGATTAGGATTTATCTAGTTATAATATAAAGAATTCAAGCATTTATTACAAGATAAATATGATCAATTTCTTCTCCAACAAGCCATTCCAACTTCAGCCAGCAAGATTAAGAGCAGGACCTCAATTTTCTTCTTCACCAAAACCTTGATCTTCAACCTCAAAAATCCTAAGCCAAACCTTGTTAAAATCAAAATCATCCTTCACTAAAGTTGTTCTACACTTCAACCTCTTCAAATATAACCAATTAAAATCTCCAAACCTTATCTCATTACCTCACCTATCACTGATTGGAGGAGGGTTTGAGTGTGTTTTAAGAGCTTTGGAGTGAAGAACTTCCATTTTGGAACAAGCTAAAGGCAAGAATTCAATAGCTTCCAAGAGTAGGGTTTTCTTCGGCCTTTTTCTTTCAAACTTTTTTTGAGGAATTCTGACTAGTTTCAATCCGAAATTTCAAGTTATATTGGTTGATATTATGTTAATATTGATGTGTTAATTTTGGTGGAGTGTTTGGATAAGGATAGAAAATCATTTTTATCAAAAGAAGTTTGGACGAGACTGCAGGATTTTTGGTTTGGCTGCAGATAGAGAAATTTCATGAATTTTTAGACATATTTTTGGTTATTTTTATGAGCTGGAAAAATTATATGTAGAAAATAACAACTTAAACTAACTACATGACTTTTCTTGAGCACTAGTTTTAGGGGATATTGCCTTAAAAAAATAAGAGACGAAAATGGTACTTATGCTGTCAAAATTATTGAAACTAAAGCTGTGAAATTGTATAATTTTGTTACTATAGCAAATGATTGATTCATCCTTTGAAAATTTTATAGACATATGGAGGTGTAACAGTGAATTTTATTTTGTAGTGATTCAATCATTTGCTAGGATTAAAAATTATGAGAATACTGGTCTAAGCTATGAATAAGTAGTATCTGACAACCAAACTTGTACAATTTAATTAACACGGTTAGAGAACTCCGTTTGCACGAAATTTTTACAGGGTCTCTTAGACACATTGAGGTGTCATGGAGAATTTTTGTAGCTCTTGAATTAGCTATTTGATATGGAAATTAAATGTTGTTACTGGAATGATAAATCTGCCAGGGTGCTGGAATGGTGAGGATGTCTTAAATTAATGATATAATGGCATTTAGTCCAAGTATGATGTACATATTGTAAACTTGAAAATGATGTTCATATATGTAGATGCAAGCTTTGCAACATATACGTCTAGATTACCTTATTTCATTGTATTTCGACTAGTATGACTATGAACATAAGTAATTCTTTTGTAATTACTATGTTAACACTCGAGTAAGATATGGTAATTAGGAGGGTGTTACAATGAATCCATAAAAGGGAGCAAGCCTTTGACCTAAAACTCATCTTTCAGAAGGAGTGTAAAGCTAAAGCATTGAAAGTTGCTAAAATATTCAATGAAAAGGAAGAATCTAATAAAAGATCTGAGATTGAAGATAGAGGAAGAGACGTCAATCTCATAAAATACAAAAAGGACAAAGCAAATAGTGAAAGAGTAATCAACCAACTGTTAAAGGGCTTGCGGACTACCTGGAGTTTCTTCAAAGATGAAAAGAAAGGATCAGAAAGTCATGATGATCTAAAAGATGCTACATACCTATGATTCCTGGCTTAGGTATGGTTTAACAGAAGATTGTAAGATAAGAGCATTTGAACTCAATCTTTGATATTACTTATTACATGCATTGTATGATGAGTTGCTAGAAGCTTTTCAAGCTTATTCCTCTAAATATCTCAACTAGTCAAGAGAACTCAGTACGTTGCCTTGAAACTTGAGAAGATCAAGCTTGAAGCTAAAAGGCTTACGCTTAAGTGAGAAATATTACAATGAGATTTTTCTTATCAAGTTCTATAAAACTAAGCCTCCAAAAGAAATGTGAAAGATGTCAGAAAGTTATTTCTAAACTTCAGAGGACATAATGGCTTTTAAGATCTGGCCTAGAACATTTTATATATATAGTTCAAAAGCCTTATTCTTATGCTAAAAGGTCAAAGTCTATAGTTTTAGAAAACAAGGTTGGGATATAAAGAGGAAATAGGAAAGAAAAAGGTATGCAATCTCATCTATGATCTATAAACGTTGTATCTTGCACTCTCTGTCACAAGAAGGAAAACCCACCTGACAAATGATTCTTGAGAAAGGATTCTATTAGAAAGGTTAGGAAATCTCTTCCTCTGAAACTAATCAAAATGGCCTAAGAAAGACTAGGCACCAAAATCAAAAACTATTCTTATTATAGGTATGTCGAAAAGGTTCATGGGTTAGAGTATCAAGGAACAAATAGAGGGAGAACATTCTAGACACTTGTCCTGAACTTGGGAGTTAATCAGGAGCTTGAAGGATAAGAACTCAAAATATCTCAAGTATGATGTTGAAAGAGCTTAAGGAGAATCTTGTTGATAATCTCGATGATCTTGTAAAAAGCCTGGAGAAAATGAGCCTTAAGGAAGTTCTAGGAAACAAGTAGATGAAAGCTAAAACCATCAGAAGATGAGCTCTAGAACATCAACTTTTTAGATAGCATGCTCAAATCTCTAAAGCAATCATAAAGTAGCATTTCTGAACACGAGAAGAGCAATCTGAAGATGAAGGAGAAGTTAAAGGACCTCAAAGCCATAAAAAAACTACAAGGAAGTCTCTAATTTAAAGGTAATTTCTCAAAATACAATTCTTGGAGACATTTTCAGGTGTATGAGAACCAGGTCATCCTTTAGAAATATGTCAAACTGTGCTTTCATCTCCACCTTTGAACTTGAATGCGTTAAAGAAGCTTTGAGTGATCAAAGTTGGGTGGATGGTATGCAAAAAGAGCTGACCGAGTCCAAGAAAGGCAGAGTCTGAATGACTAATTGGAAAACCATCATCAGTACAAAGGATATTCAAAAACAAGCATGATGAGGCTGGCACTATCATTGGAACAAAGCAAGTTTGGTTGCACAAGGTAATGATCAATAAAAGGAAATTGATTATGGTTTGCACTTGCTAGGCTTGAAGCCATCAGAATGCTACTTGCTTTTGCTACCTTTAAGGGGTTCACTTTCTACCAAATGGATGTGAAGTCTGCATGTCTAAATGGATTCCTCTCAGAGGAAGTATATGTAAAGCAGCATCCTGGTTTTGAGGATGAAGAACTTTCTAACCATGTCTTCAAGTTAACGAAGGCTCTCTATGGCCTAAAACAAGCTCCTTGGGCTTAGTATGATAGACAAAGTGCCTTCCTCCTGAAGAATGGGTTCAAGAGAGATAAACTGTGATATTGACTTTGTTGGAGATAAGAGTTGATAGAAAAAGCATCAATGGTTACTGCTGTTTCTTTGGAAAAAGCTTGATCACTTCGTCATGCCAAAGGCAAAACATAATTGTTCTTTCTATTGTTGAAGCTAAATAAGCTGCTGTTGCGAATTGCTGCACCTAAATATTGTGGATAAGGAACCAGTTGGAAGATTGTCACTTGAGGTATTTCAAAATCCCTATCTACTATGATAATACTAGTGCTATTAATTTTGCTAAAAATCTTATTCGGCACTCTAGATTCAAGCACATAGATGTTAAACATCATTTCATCCATGATCATGTTCAAAAAAGAGATGTTGAGTTAATGTTTATAAATACAGATAATCAATTGTCAAATATATTCACAAAGTCATTAACTAAAAATCATTTTGTGTTTTGAAAAATCTTTTAGACTTAATAGTTTTCAAATCTGCATAAGCATTCATACACAAATATCTCTGGGTATACTCTCCCTTTATAACTCCAAACTAAAGACCTAGCAAAGTCATTAAAAGACATCAGTTTGTAAGAACAGCTAGTCAGTTGAAAGATTAGAAGGCCAGCTTAGAAGATCAACTAATTGTTTGGTATATCAAAAAGTCAGGTTGCAAGTTCAGAAAGAAGATGGGAATTAGAAAGGATAAGGAACAGTCAGAAAGAAAACATGAGGATTAGAAAATGAAAAATGAATGGGATCATAGAGTCTAGTATATGAAGATGAGCTTATGACATAAGTGTGTTAAGTCTCCGATAGATTAGACAATAAACAGTGAAGCTTAGAAAGAAAGCTTTTCAGAAAGTGATCTCAAGAGTCAGAAATCACTCTCTTTGAAGAAGAATGAAAAGACGGGATAATTCCCACGCTTTAAAATTTCTCTCTCCCACGTCACTTCACCTTTAGTCAGTCATATCACATCACTTAAATAACCCCTACTCCTTTCACATTACCTTTTACCTTCGTCTTCAACCTCAAACACGCTACCTAAAACCATTTCATCTCCTCTATTACTTTCTTCTCTATAACTGCAATTCTCTTCTCTCAAACCCTCATTTCCTGCAACCAAAACCTCAATATTCTCAAATCCTCTCAAGATTCAATCTTTTACCTTATCCTTTTAATCTATTCTTCATCCACAGTACCCTCTATTTCTTCAATGGCTAAAGCGAAAAGTCTGGATCAATTTGTTGCTCATAAAGCCTCTTTTCACATGTATGATGATACTAGCATGCAGGATCACTGTGAAAAATTCTTCACATCAAGGAAGATAACACCTGGAAAGTCACTTAGGAAAGATCTTCATGAACAAATAGCCATTCTTGATGAAGTCTTTTCATTTCAAAAATAGGAAGAATATCTAGAGATAAATGAATGAGTCTTCCCAAGATCGGTTACTGCCTTCTACTCCCATCTGGAAGGAAACTCAATTTCTTCCTTAAAGTCTATAATAAGATATTATGGCATCAAGATCACTCCTTTAGAACTCTCTAAGATTATCAAGACACCAAATACTGGAATCATCTGCAGCTTATCACCAAATTAGGCTCATTCCCAAGGGATAAATGAAGGAAATGTGTCCAAGTATCTCACTAATTCAATTCTTCACAAGCCAAATGAAATCACTAGTGCCATGCTAAGTGCTAGGGCTAGAAGAGTATATATAGTGGTACAATTCTCTATTCTACCCTATCCAGGAAGCACAGATGCACTATTTGTTATTAACTGCATGCTCTTATACTTTCTAATGGCAAAAAGAAAAGTCAACTTGCAAAGACTTATTCTGGATTACATGATCAACATTACTTCAAAAGAAAAATGGAGGACAGCCAGTGTCCTATAAGCATATGCATTGTTTTCTTGTTATAGAAAGGTATGAATACATGGAAGGAATGGTATTTACACCTTCCTCTTTCATAACCTTTAGAAAGAAGTCCACTAACAGGTTTATTTTGAGGCATCTCAGAGAAATTGCTGCCTAGGTAGATTGAGTTGAAGCTATGAATATTAAGCGGGCTGCCCAACTTCGACATCATGAAGAGCTACTATTTCAGATTCTTCAAAATTCTCAAGACATTCTTCGTGAGGTTAGGTGCTGGGGCTGATAATGGTGTTCCTGGTTTCTAGCACATCTTTTTTTGTTGATGCCAAAATCAAGTGCTATGGAATTTAGGGGGAGTCTATGCTGAGGAGGAGCCCAAATTTTTTTTTTTTTTTAGCATTCACATTCTTTTATTGTTTTGAAATTTTTATGACATTTTATCTTGTCATATACAGTTTGTTATATCTATTCAAAAATCATGCTTATGCTATCTGTTTGTCTTTGATTCATATATGTCTTAAGCTCTGTTTCCTTTCAGAACGGATACATATCTATGCCTACTTATGCTTAGCTAATCATATATCATATTGATAGATGTGTGCTTCTTATCTTTTATACGTGTGCTTTGATTTGCTTATTTATTAGCACGCTAGGCTACTTAGCTTACATGTATTTGTGTTTAGCACTAAGAAGCATCTTTTAAGGCACAAATATTTCTATTGTGGTTCTAATACTCATATTTATCTAATGTGCTTAGATATGTATGACATGCTTAAAATATTGTTTTTATAAAACATATTCTCCCTGACATACATGAGATGTTTTCAAAAAGCTCTGTATAACTTGATCAAAATATGGTTGTGTATAGTTTCTGACAATCTTCAAAAACTTATTCCTACATGCCTTGATACAACTAAGATTAGTTTGTAAGCCTCATAACTCTCAAGTACGCTATGCTTATATAGCATAAAACATGTTATATATGTATCAATGAGCAAGTTTACATAAAAAGCAAGAACATAGATCTTAAAGTTTTGTTTTATAAAATTTCCTTCATGCTCTGATACTTATGAGAAAAGTTTCATAGCTCATGATAAAAAGCTCATTTATGCTTTGCTAAAACTAGGATTGATTCCTCATGAGCTTCAAAAACCTTGCATAGTAATATGCTGATAAAATTGTATTAAGGTTACTCGGAGCATAGAAACTATATAAGCATCAGTATGTTTTCTCTATCAATCATGCATGGTCTAGTACATTTATCATATATCTTTGAGCATTAGCTTCAAAAAATCTCTTTGGATAAAGATGTGTTGAATACAAAATTAATGAAAATGAAATATCACAAGTATTACTTGTTTTTTTATTCAAGCATGATTTCTTCAAAAAGTTTCTTTAAATAACTGAAAATCAAGTTGTTTGTGTAAAAAGGACTTAAATGATGATATCCAATTCATTACCATGCTGATACATCTCATAAAGTACTCTGAATAAGTTTAGAATTTTCATGAACAACCATATTAGCTCTAATTTAAGTTACTTAAGGCTATACAATGTTTTTGAACTTATCCATATCATGCCTTAAAAAAAAACTTCTTGAAAATAAGTGATGCTCTCAAAGAATAGTTGTTACCTTGTCATATTCAATTCTATTTCTTTTAACATCTCTTCAAAAGATTTTTTTCAAATTAGTTTGTCATCATCAAAAAATGGGAGATTGTTAGCTCTAGAATCTTTCAAAAAGCTTTAAGGCAATATGTTTTGAATGAAAACAAAATCAATTTAAAGAAAACACTTTGAAGAATGACTAATGCCTACCTTGAGTTTCTTGACATAGTGTACAGGTATTTTCGGATTGCATGACATACACTTGAAGCATGAATAATTTCATTTTACATATGCAAACATGATTTATCTCTTTTAAAGAGATTAAGCCTAATAGAAAGTGAATATTATATCATGCAAAGTATGTATACATGCCTTATGGATTAAAGAAAATCATATCAAGAATAAGGAACCAAGGCACATGTCTTCAGAAAATAGCACTGGGCTTCATAAAGTACACCTGAAATGAAGATATCAATCAAATGCAGAATTCCAAGTGTTCTACTATCTTCAATGATCATGATCGCAGTTTTTTCATCATAATAAACCTTCAATAGAAGACTAGAAGATCAAAGAACTATCAAGGAACTCATACCATACGTCAAAAAGCTCACTTAAATGTGAGGTGCTAAACATTACTAGAAAAAGAGGGAAATTTGAATTTTTGAAATTCAAATTTGAAATTGAAAAGTCAAAACTCAGTGTCAAAACTGACATGTCATCTCTTCTACCAGATAGATCAAGTAACCCAGCTTCTCAAAGAAAGAGTTTAGAAATCACGTTCAGAAAGTAAGAGTAGTTTATGAAAAGACATCAGAAACCTCAACGCCACAATGGCTTCTGCAACAGATCTAACAAACTGTCAACCTACTCTTCTAAACTGCTTTTCCAAGATACAAATGGATGATCAACACGTGTCACTTGGAGATCTAATCAAGGGCAATGGTCATAAGGAAGACCATCTATAAATAGAGATGCTGTGCTCAGATGAAAAACTGAGAGGCACTGCACAAGAAAAGGAAACTTTGTGAAAATCTCTCTTCAGATCCAATAAGGTTCATCTCATCATGTAATCAGATTCCTTACTTGTAAAAATCTTCTTTCTATGTTCTAGAATGGTTATATATTCTTTGTAGGAAGAAAAAATAGAAATAATTCATTCAAGTTATCCCAAGTTGTTCATGTATATTTTAAGAAAACTTGAGTATAAGTTAGTTTGAGTGGCAACCCAAACACAAAACCCTTGTATCCTTGATCTAGTAGTGATTGGTGTGAGATAGCTTGGAGAGGCTAATGTAAAATTACTTGCAACGCGACACTGAGGTATTCTTACTGGACACAGTTTAGCTTAGAGAGACTAGTTAAAGATTACTTTCAATGGGATGGTAAAATTTGGTTTACCTGTCACTAGTTTAGCTTGAAGAGGCTAGTAAATAACTATTTGGTTTCAGCTTGAAAAGACTGGTGAATGACTACTTAGTTCAGCTTGAAAAGGTTGGTGAATAACTACTTGGTTTGGCTTAAAGAGTCTGGTGAATAACTACTTGGTTTAGCTTGGAAAGGCTAGTGAATAATTATTCGGTTTGTGACTGTAAGGGTTATTTACTAGTCACAGGTTTCAGCTTGAGGAGGTTGGTGAATAACTACTTTGTTCAGCTTGGAGAGGCTGGTGAATAACTACTTAGTTCAACTTGGAGAGACTAGTAAATAACTACTTAGCTTGTGATAGTAGGGGTTGTCTACTAGTCACAAGTCAGAGCTTGAGAAAGCTAATATAAAGACTATCCTATTTTTCATTCTCAAGTTGAGAAAAATATTTTAGTGAAACCTCAACGTGCATTGAGTACTGGATGTAGACAAGTTTGGCCAAACTAGTATAAAAATACTTATGTCGCATCTTCTTCTCCTTGGTCTCCATTATTTTTCTCTGTTACATTTTACAGTTCAACATTTGCTGATATAACATTTTAGTTGTTCTATTATCTATCTTATGCCTCAGAGATCTGCTTTCTGAAACAACTCATCTCATTTCTGCTACACTTCAAGCTTAATGCTTGATAGTATTTTGTTAATTGTTTCAGATGTGTTAAAAGAAACAAAGCAGGATTCAAACATAATTCTCGTGCACTTTTAGACCTACATATGTAATGCCCAAATTTTCCTTTTTATGCAAAATGACTAAAATGCCCCTAAGATAATTTTTACACGAGAATCGAGGATGGTCACCCTTAGCGATCCTGAAGGGGTTAGTTTAACATTTGAAGGGCATTGTATGCATTTTGGATGGTGATTGGTATGAAAATCAAAATTCCTGATTTTTCTATGCATGAAATTATCAAAACACCCTTGAGGTAATTTAATGTGGGATTAAGTGACGACCGGACCTTGTTATCAGCCGGAGTTGGATATGTTAATTTATTGGGACATATGATGATTAGATGAGATCTGGTACAATCTTATGTGAAATTACTATTTTGTCCCTAGTTGGTGCTAATTATCCTTAACTAAGGTAATTAAGGGCATATAGGTAATATTGAATTCAAATTAAAGAATAATTATTTTTATTAATTAATTTTGGATCAAGATGATTATTTTGAGTTGACTGAGGCCTTAGAATGATTAATCATGCTTAAACTCATCCTTAATCAAGATAAGTGAGAGAAAGATAAAAAATGTTTCATTAAATAATAAAGTAAAAGTAGATAACAAAGTTACGTTTTGACCTTTCTTTTCCCCTAACTTTTAGGAATAATATTTCTTTTGAAATTCAAAGTAATGATATTATAATGTATGGAGGTAAAATATTTCATTTATCAATTGTGATAACTATTTTTATCCTACAAAATTATTTAAATTCTCTTACAATTAATTTTAATTCTATAATCTTAGAAATAATATTTTAATATATGAAGAGAGATATTTTATTCTACGCTTGTGGAAAAAAATTTATTCTTTGAAACTCAACATAATTATATAAGACATGTATGCTTTTGTAAGAATTTTTTTCCCTAAAGTTTAGGAAATGTGTCACATTTGACTTTAAAAAATTATATAAGATATTATTTTGAGGAAAATGAATTTAATGAAATTATGATAATTTCTCATGTTTTACGAGTCATTCAAATTTTCTTCATAATTATTTTTTATAATACACAAAATTGTTCCATTTCTACTACAATTATTTTTAATCCTTCAAAATTATACATTAACCCCAATTTTAACACACAAAAGCACAAACGTATCATACATAACCCCTCCCCATAGCTATGGCCATACATGCATACACACACCCTTACTCTTTTTTTAAGAGATTTATAAGCATATATGCACCTATACTCTCTAACGTACACTCATTCTCTCCATTCACTTTTTTGACACAACTTGAGATCGAGTTTGTGAAAAAATCCTCTCGATTCTCTCTACTCCAAATGCTTATCTTCTCCTCCACGAAAACACCATTTTTATTCATAAACCAAAGCTCCAAATTTCAAACGAACACATACCCAGCTTGAACCTTCCCCCAAACACTTATACTAGACCCTCTACCAATTAAATCACCACAAAACTTCTCCATCCTATTTATTCGCTCTTGGCCAAAACTACACAGCAACCCAAGAGAAGATTTTTCTTTTCTTTTCCTTACAAGGACAACCATTTTCACCTCTTATGCAAGAAACTTTCACTTGGTGGGATTTTTATTCTGCTTTCTTTACATTTTCGTTTCTTTTCATTTTTATTTTTGGTTATGGATTAAAGCTATGACTTGATAATGATGGATCTTGGTAATGGTTATAAAACCATTATACTTAAGGCCTATAAAGCTTCAAGCTTGATTTTTTTTGTCTTTAGGGAAAAAAAGAAAAAGAATGAACATTTTCTTACTTTATCTATTTTGGTTGCATTTATGAGCTTGATGATAAGTCTATGTGAACAAGGTTATTGGAACCACAAAAACAGAGACTCCACAGCTTGATCATGCCCTCTTAAGGGCTAATGTTCATGCAGTTTGTATTTTTATGAGAAAATACTCTATTTTTAGTAGTTTAGAAGGTTAAAATTCCATACTTTTTTATTTTTTTGGCTTATAAAACTTCAATATTAAATTTGATCAGTTAAAAATGTTCAGTAGAAGTTTGGTTTTGATTCTAAATATTTATTAGGATTTTTGTTCAGTAAAGTTTGAGGCTTTTTGCATGAAAGTACTATTTATATAATCATTACTTGATTTTTGCCTCAAGGTTTCATTTATGTTGAGAAAAATTGTAACGTCCCCTGCTATTTTATGGATTGATGACTGTCCCCACAAACCAACACGGGCCTTTTTAGCATATTTTGTCCTCACTCACACGCTTCCTGAGAAAACTTCCCAAGAGGTCACCCATCCTAAAATTGCCCTAAGGCAAGCACGCTTAACTATGGAGTTCTTTCATGATAGGCTACCGAAAAAATATGCATCTTGTTGGTATAGGTAGTACAAATTAATTCATACAAGCCCTCCTCAACTATATAGTCCCATACCTATACAGTCTCAGGATCCCCCTCATTCGGGTGTGTAATTGGTTCATTTATGTACCCATTCGCTTTCGAAGTCTGCCGGGAACCGTTCCTTGTTCGTGCCTCCTTGCACTGGTGATCATTCGCCGACTTCGCAATCCCCGGGCGTTACATGCCCACCAGCTTCTGCTTGGTTCATCCCCGAACCACACCGTACTGGGAGAGGTGCAAGCTCTGATACCATTTGTAACGTCCCATGCTGCTTTATGGATTGATGACTGTCCCCACAAACCAACACAGGTCTTTTTAGCATACTTTGTCCTTACTCATACGCTTCCTGAGAAAACTTTCTAAGAGGTTATCCATCCCAAAATTGCTCCAAGTCAAGCATGCTTAAATATGGAGTTCTTTCATGATGGGCTACCGAAAAGAAGATGCATCTTGTTGGTATAGGTAGTACAAATCAATTCATATAAGCCATCCTCAACTATATACTCCCATACCTATACAGTCTCAGGATCCCTCTCATTCGGGTGTGTAATCGGTTCATTCATGTACCCCTTCGCTTTCGAAGTCTGCCAGGAGCCGCTCCTTATCCGTGCCCCTTTACACCGGCGATCACTCCCCGACTTCGCAATCCCCAAGCGTTACAAAAAATGAGTATTCAAAAGAATGGAAACGATGATGGTGTGGTGGTTTTGATAGCTTATAGGTTTAGAAAATGTTGGTTTCGTTGTTTCAATATGTTAGTGAGTTTAAGCTAGTATTTTAAATGTTTTAAGCATAAGACATAAAATTTTGAGATTTTCTAAACATTTGGATGTGTGTCTCAGCCATGGATGTTTCAAGGGGTTGGGTTAGTTTTATTATTTAAATTTCATGTTGTGTTTAAAGGGTTTAAGGAAACTTTTGAAAGTGTAAAAAATTAATAAGGATTAAAAATGTAGTTTTTATATATGAAGGTGTATATATATACACACGCAACTTTTCAGTCTAATCACTATTTTTGAATCCAAAGTTGGTTTTGGTGAGTGTAAAAATGATTTTTTATGTTTAAAGTATCTTAGGATAATTTTTGAATGAAACTAGTTACTAGAAAGGGATGAAATCAAAAATTTTCAACTTTGTCATATTTTTTATTTTTATTACTATTCATTAATGTATGACACTCTTTTGCCTCTATTTCAGATGCTTGGAATGTTAAGAATTGTTTAAAAAAAAAAATTAGCATCCTAGGTGTCTAAAATGATTTTTAGAAGTGTTGAGTTTGGGTAGTTTGCAAAATATGAAAAATTGCACCTTGAAATTCTCATACATGCATTTTTAACTAAGTAAATTTAATTTGAGTTAAATACGATTTTGCATGAGTTCATATGCATAAAGTATCATTTATGAAGTTAAAATGGATTTTTAAAAGTGTTGAAACCCACTAAGTGTCAAAAAGTGAAATTTTGCACTTTAACACTTAAAGTTTAGTAAATTCGATCAAGGACCCAAAATGATTTTTATGATGTTTAAAAATGATATTAAAGTGGTATTGGATCTCTTGAAAGTGTAAATAATTTTGAGAATCATTAGTTTTTTTTTAAAAAAAAGTGTTAAAATTAGTAAATTTACACTTTGACTTACATACTTATAGAGATTTCAATTTTGGCCTTTTTAGCTAAGTTATAAATTTTAATAGCTTCTTGATATTGATGTTATTGACACACTATGTGATTATGCTTGTGTGAATTGTTTGGAAATTGAATGACTTGAGATTATATGTGAAAATATGAATTGATGATTATGCATAGTTGAATCTTGAATTATGTATTGATGAATATTGTATATATGTTGTTGAGTATAGCATATACATTAGCTGAGTTCAGTCCCTTGAATTCCAACAATTGGGTAGGAGCATGTTTACATTTTAATAAGATATTGATGATAACATGCTTATGGATATGTGAAAGTATGAGATGCATGTCTATGTGATCAATTAAATTATGATTGTGGCATGTTGTGATTATGTATGGATAATTGATATGAATGATTAATATGTGAATTGACATGAAGCAGATTTGGGAAAACTCCACTCCCATCCATTATTGTAACATCCTAATTTTCAACCCAATACTTCTAGAATGCATTTAGGTTAACCATTAGTCTATTACTCTTTTAGTCTTGTCCTTTAAAATGTTCCTTTAAAGTACTTAGCAGAAAATATGGGTAAAAATTTTTGAAATTTAAAACAAATCTTGAGTCGCATAACTTAAGAGAACTACATCGTATGATATGCCCAAAAAGTCGATAAGGAACAAGACTCGCCATAAGCATTCAAGGATTAAAGCAAAACTCAAAACATAACACAACATCATGAAGACATTTATAAATATTATCAGAGGTTCACATTACACAAGTACTTTAACATAATGGAGTTACGCCCACCAATAATGGTCGGGATAGTACAATCATATAAAAACATAAAAAGGAATAACAGTCATAGCTAGTTAGGGTATCCACACCCTTTGCATCTAATCAAATAGCCCCTCGATCAAAGGGAGGCTATCCTTCACGTGAAAGTGCATAGGTCCTTGATGAGATCCACGGTCACCTCCTACTGCTGCTCACGAACAAAGCCATCATCCTCTGAAGAGGTGATGGAAGAAAGAAAGGGAGAATGAGAATCTTATAAAGGAAACTTAGTAGGGAATTCACCTCCTACCAAGTGTCATCATCTACATCCTCAGGAACCTCAGGTTTCTTTATGAAGTAGTGGACATGCATAAGATTCAATTATTATGTTTCAAATATTGTTATCCGAGGCCCGTCTATTTTAGAATATGTCTTAATGCAAGGATGCAACATGACATACTATAACCGCATAAGTAATGCCACAATTAAACATCATGTAATAAAGAATGCAAACTCTTCTAGCATGATCTCTTTCTTTTTATTCTTTAGGTGACTTAAATATCTCACCCCTCTCTGTGGGGTAAATTTCTTTTGAGTGTTCTTTTGGGATTGAAATAAATTAATTCTTTTTGAATAGAGGAGGAGGAGGAGTGGCAGTTTTTCCTTCTTAATTAGGGGAGGAAAATCACAATTTAATGTGTATTAGGAGTAAGCTTAATGGTAGTATTTGATTAGGCCAAAGATTAGAGTTTTGTGATTAAGTGTTTAGGTAAGTAAGTAGGTAATTAGGGCCATATAAGACTAGATTAGAAGGTGGTCTCTCTAAATTAATGAAGTCAAACTTCATTAACTTGGAATCTAATACCAACAACATTCCTTGATTTAGGGAAGTAGGTGAGAGAAAACACTATTCATAAATACTTTTCTTAAATAATTAAAACTAGAAAAGAGTTTTGAGTTTCCATAAGCAATCTTAGGTCCTAATTAACCTCAAATAATTATTTTGGCCCTAGATTAATTATTAGAATTAATTAATTTTTAATTAGAGCCTAATATTGCTTAGGTTTTGCTAATGATATCACTAAGCCCAAAATGCACTATGTAGGGACAAAATCGTAATTTCCTTCGAAAATAGCCTGGGACCTCTGAGACTAAATCAAACCTTAAATATGCCTTGAAAACATAGCTTTAGACTTCCGCGCAAAGTCCGAGTCAATTAAAAAATCAAAATCGTACTTAATCGTAGCAAGGGTATTTTGGTCATTTTGCACATCGAAACTCAAAAATGAAATTCTTCTGCTCTATTAGCACACATAACACTCATAAGCCCCGTTCAATATTTAAAACAGCCTTTTTGAGGATAGCCGGGGTTGGCTATCCTTATTCTCCAGGTAAAAATGGCCTCAGGGACATTTTGGTCATTTGTACATAGGAAGGGAAAATCGGGGCGTTACATTACTCCATTCCTTAAAAAGAATTTCGCCCTCGAAATTCACTATGCGTACATAGTCATACTAGTCGGATGGGCATGATAGGTAAAAATGGAAGCAATGAAAAACATGTATCATGGGGTGTTACTAAGAATCCAAGCACCTTTGAAGGTTATGACTTGACTGAGCACAGGTGACTATGTTAGGTAACATCAATACTCATGAGTTACACAAGGTAGAAACTCTAAAAAGTAGTATAACATTTTTGAACCTACTCATTTTGAAAGGGAGTGACAATCATAACTAGGCTTGGGAGTTTAAAAGAAAGGTTTATCAGCTCCAATGGGAAAATCAAAACTAAACATTCACAGGGTCATCATTAAAACTATCCACTAGTAAACAACTTGAAATGGGAAGAAAGGAATATGTAACACCTATGAAGATTAGAACTGAAGAAATCATGACACTTATAATAGGTTTGCTAGAAGGAATATGATTAAGCCATTTATGGGGAAACTCAAATATAGACAAATGCAAGAAGGACACGGGATTAAGGAGTTGCAAGGATTTCGCATGATCATAAACTTTGAACAAACACATGGGATGAAAACTAAGAAGTGTAACTAACGTGCTACCACTTATCCTTTGCTTACCTTGGGTGTTAGAGCGGGGGGTACCTTCAGCATAGATTGTGAACACTCGCCCTTGGCGCTGAGTTCTATGAATGGCGTTCAATTGTGTGGACTTCTCCTTGCAATTTCTAATCATGTGGCCAAGCTTGCCATAACCAAAGCACACTTCTAGGCTTGCTAGACAAGGATGGTTACTATCATTCTTTCCACACTTTGGACAATCGACAACGGGGTCTCTCTGAGGTGCCTATTCCTTCGGACCATTCGATCCTTCTTGATAAAAATCCCTCCTAGGGCCTTGCGACTTCAATTGCAGCCTGAATTGTGGCTTAAACTTCAGGGCTTGCGGTGCTAGTCTTTTGGCGAAGTTGTCTACTCTTAGTGCGCTTAGCTTCTTCTAGCCATCCTCGATAATGTGGCACTTGTTAACCAGAGTCAAGAAATCCCTAATCTCCAAGTGCGCAATAGCAATGTTAATTTCCGGCTTCAGTCCAGCTTCATACTTGACACACTTCCACACCTTGTCGGGGTTCCCTTGAAATATTTTGAAAAACTTGCTCAGCTCCTCAAACTTTGTAGTGTATTGTAGGATGTTCATGCCTCCTTGCACTAGTTGCATAAACTCAATGTCCTTAGCATTCCTTACGGACTCTGGGAAGTACTTCTTGTAGAAGTGAGCTTTGAACACCTCCCAGTCGATTGGCGTGTCTGACACCTCAAGCAACCTTCAGGTGCCATTCCACCAGAACTCGACGTCCGCCTCTAGCATGTAGGTGGCGAAGGTCATCTTCTGCTCCTCTATACATGCGATCAGCAAAAAGATCTTTTCCATGTGCTTGATCCACTCGTTGGCGATGTTAAGGTTTAGAGCTCCTCAAAACGATGGAGGGTTCGCCTTTCGGAGCTCCCCAAACTTGGCATGCTCGAGATTCTCGATAGCATTGGGACCATGGCTAGCATTGCCTTGTTGCTCCATCTGTTCGAAAATCATCTGCATGGTCCTCGCCACTTCTCGAAGAGCTTTAGCAGTCTTGTTATCCTGACCATTCACGCTTGAAGCCCTAGTCTGTCGTGGTCGTGCCATTTGTTCCTAGGCATACAGAGCAACAAACACTAAGGTAATCAGGCTCAATACTCTATGCAAAGTGAGCTAGTCACCATGGCACACACACATACAGGAGTCATGCATCTCTATCCTAAGTCTTATTCTATTTATAAGACACTACACATGACATAACTATCGCATCATGCTTAGAAAGCATAGTCAGTCTAATCCTCAAGCTCCTTGAGAACCAAATTGCTCTGATACCAAAATGTAACATCCTAATTTTCAACTTACTACTCCTAGAATGTAGTTAGGTTAACCATTAGTCTATTACTCTTTTAGTCTTGTCCTTTAAAATGTTCCTTTAAAATACTTAGCGAAAAATATGGGTAAAAATTTTTGAAATTTAAAACAAATCTTGAGCCGCATAACTTAAGATAACTACATCGTATGATACGCCCAAAAAGCCAATAAGGAACAAGACTCGCCATAAGCATTCAAGGATTAAAGCAAGACACAAAACATAACACAGCATCATGAAGACATTTATAAATATTATCAGAGGTTCACATTACATAAGTACTTTAACATAATGGAGTTACGCCCACCAATAATGGTCGGGATAGTACAATCATATAAAAACATAAAAGGGAATAATAGTCATAGCTAGTTAGGGTATCCACACTTTTTGCATCTAATTAGATAGCCCCTCAAGCAAAGGGAAGCTATCCTTCACATGACAGTGCATAGGTCCTTGATGAGATCCACAGTCACCTCCTACTGCTGCTCACGAACAAAGCCATCGTCCTCTGAAGAGGTGATGGAAGAAAGAAAGGGGGGATGAGAATCTTATAAAAGAAACTCAGTAGGGAATTCACCTCCTAACAAGTGTCATCATCTACGTCCTCAAGAACCTTGGGTTTCTTTATGAAGTAGTGGGCATGCATAAGATTCAATTATTATGTTTCAAATATTATTATCCGAGGGCCGCCTATTTTAGAACGCATCTTAATGCAAGGATGCAACATGACATACTATAACCGCATAAGTAATGCCACAATTAAACATCATGTAATAAAGAATATAAACTCTTCTAGCATGATCTCTTTCTTTTTATTCTTTAGGTGACTTAAATATCTTACCCGTCTCTGTGGGGGTTTAAACTTCTCATCCCTCTCTATGGGGTAAATTTCTTATCCCTCTCTGTGGGGGCCACCCTAGTAATCTCTCTTGTGAGAGTTCTAGGTTATGAGATCATACCTCGCTAGTCGTCACTAGTGTATACTTATCTTTTTTGATAAGTTAAAGTCCCAACTTAATAAGTACGGGTTATGGGGCAAAAATCACCTTTTCATCACCTATAGTTTGATGAGTCCAAAGGATCATTTTCTCATGTCTTAAGTCACTTTAAGTTTTAGCATTTTATAACAAGGTGCAACACAAAATTCACAAATGTTGCAATTCTTCATATATCTCTAACATATGCATATCTAGCGTTTCAAATGAAACCATAACATGCAAATGATGAACTCTACAACAATACCTCACATAACATCAAATATCACATGAATGCATCATCTCAAATCATCATCACATAAATATTCCCTTAAATAGCCATACCCCTAAATCGTGTGACTCAAATGTTAAATCATTTTCTTATGCATCTAAGGGACTAATTATCATTATTACCACTACTTATTAACCTCAAGAACACCATCATTCCACTTATTAACCTCAAGAACACCATCATTCAAAGTTGGACAGCATAGGTAGTAAATGAATTTCTATGATTTAAGGTGTTCTAGAAGTTACGTTTTATGCCCTTTCTCATTACTGGTTTTTCTTATGATGCTAAAATAAATTCCTAAACCATTTATGAGTCATTCTTTCTCAAGTAAACATGGTATGATATGATTTTACAAACTTTAAAGGTGTTGGAACAGAATGCATAATTCTTTTCCTCAGGAGTTCTAGAAATCACATTTTTTTGGTTTTCTAGTTACTAGTTTCACTTTTAGTGCCAAGGGTCAATCTTACACCAAATGTTACCAAGTTTTTCATGATCAAACAATCCCAAACAGAATTTCATCATATTAAAACAGTTTTGGCAGTGGCTAAAATTAAAAGGGTCAAGGACTTGCAAAATCCTAATTTTACGGTCTTTCTAGAAAGCTAGTTTCTTTCCTAACATGCAAAGAATAGTTTCTATATCAATAATTATAATTTTACACATTCTAACATATCAAAATAGCATCATACAGTAGAAAACTTGCCAAGGCAGTAACCGAAAAGTTTAATTGTAAAGAAAACATAAAATCACGTTTCTAAGGCATATAAATTACTAGTTTTTCTTGGAATCAATTTAGAACTTCTAAAACTCTTGAAAGCCAATTTTATTTTCTCAAGGGTGCTAAAAAAGAGGCCATAGGGTAGTAGCTAAATTAAAACATTCTTGAAAGAGGTTTAATCCATGAAATCATATTTGTAGCTTTCTTTAAACTCTTACTACCTAAGAAAAATCTTAGGACATAGATTATTGGCCTTTGTGACTAAATGAAACTTATACCAAGCTCATCATCATCACAGGCCGAGATTATGCATTCACAAGAATACCTCCATATCCAAACTTTTTTCTTAAGATAAAAAGGGCAAGTCTTTGAGCTCTAGGAACTTTTAGTGATGGCAAAATCATAAACATGCTATGTACTTCATTTTATTCTTCATTATAAAATAAAGTGAGAGCTTCAAAGTAAACATGAAATGCAAGTTCATTTTTAATCCTTGAGTTTAGATGATTGCTTGAAATATAAACATGCTAGACAAGAAATATAAATATGAAATGCAAGTTCATTTATTATCTTTAAGCTTTAAGTGATAACTTGGAAATAAATATGATATGCAAGTCCAATTCTTTATTTTAGTGCTCTAGGCCCCTTAGAGTATTTACTCTAAATCAACAATCAACTTTAAGGTTGAAATAGGTAGGCTTCGAGATTAATTATTAGTTGATAATAAGGAATATAAACTTGAAAGCAAAGTTTGAATATAAATATGCCATGCAAGGACATGAAATATAAATATGAATGCAAGTTCATTTTATATCTTACTAGAGCTCATTCAAGACTTTAAAGGAACATAAAGCTTAACCCCAACATATCTTAGCAAGATAAAGTAAGCTTCAAAGTTCTTTGTACCAAGGTTTCAAATAAAACCTTATGGTGTGACCTCATCATCAAGCTCAAGGAAATGGATTTGAGAGAATAAATCAAGCTATTAACCTTTCATATTCTTTAAAATAAAAACCCCAAACTTGAATAAAAGGAAACATGGCCGAAGCCAAGGAGGAAGAAAAGAGAAATCTTTGGGACTCTAGAGGCCATAACTTATACTAACACCATCATCATGTGCTCTCATCCTTGAGTTATTTTTCCTTCAAAACAAAACATCAAAAACCAAATCCTTTACAAGGAAAGGAAAGGAGAAACCAAAAGCATTCTTGGTCCAAGAACCAAGTTCCAAGCTTTAGAGGTTACACAAATGATGACTCTCATGATCATCATCTTGAAACCCTCATTATCAAGCCAACATTTTTAAGTTGTAAAGGCTCCATGTAACAACCTAATTTTTAACCCAATACTCTAGAACATAATTAGGTTAATCATTAGTCTGTTACGTCATAGCTTCCTTATTACTTTAAAATACTTAGCGGAAATACTGGTAAAATTTTTTTTGAATTATAAAAGCAAAGTGAGAGCCGCGCGACACGATAGATAATAAAGCACGAACGGAATTAAGCAAACATCGCATAGTAGCATAACATAAGCAAGTAAAGGCACATCAATAGAACTTAACTGCATATTTATATAATATTATATGATATGCCCACTCATGGAGAGTGGGGCTTAGTTTAGTACATCATGAACAGATACAACTAAAAAGCAAATACAAAGGAAAGTACGACGGAATATGTAAAAGCAATTCCCCTACCCAAGTGTAACTAAAAGGATAACCTCTAAACAAAAGGAGATCTATCCCTATCTAAGTGGTGCGTGCTCTACCCGGGTACTCCATCAGTCGTACGTCACCTTCTACTGACATCCATCTACCCCCCAATGTGGCCGTATCTCCGGTTGTCGTGCGAGCCGTGGCTGAGTCACGGTATCCTCACTGCCCTCCCTCATCAGTGGTGGAGTAGGGGCGGAGCTCTCGCTGTACGGATGGGTAGGTGGGTCCTCTGACGGATCGGTCTCCGAGAAGTAAGTCTGGGGCATGTAGTCGGGATAGTCTCGCATGGCTGAGGCGGCGGTGTGTATGCGGAGCACTCTCTCGTTATGCGTATGCGCGCGCTCAAAAACCCGCTCGTCGTCACCGTAGGGTGCTGTCGGGGAGAAGCGATGGGTATGCACGGGGTGAGCGAAGGGACGTCCTACGAACATGAAGACTCGCACCGTGCACTGTCCCTCAAAATGGTATGACCCGTGACCCAGGTTATAGTGCACTTCCCACGTCGAGGTGTCCACATAAACCACGAACGTCGCCATCTGAAGACGTGATGGAAAGAAAGAGATAGAGGGAGTGAGAATCTTGCTAAAGAATCTCAATAGGGCCTCCTACTACCTAGGTGTCATCATCTACTCAGGAACCTTGGGTTTAGTGTACAAAATAAGTGAGCATGCATAAATATCCATTTTTAGGTTCTAAAACATAATTAGCCAAGGTCTGTTCATTTTAGCATGATTCTTAATGACATGAATGCAGTCATATTAAAGAATATATGCATGGCTCTACCTAATGTAAGAACAAACCATCGTAACTTTAAGGACATCATAATAGTGGCATAAAGTGGCAATTAAATTCTCTTTGTGACATAATCATCATAACTTCCTCATAGGCCACCCTAAAAGACAAGCGCTCTGAAGGTGCTCGGCCGAACCGGTGTCACCCAGAACGTGTCATATCTCTAGGTTATGAGCTCATACCTTAACTAGTCATCACTAGTTCTTACTTATCAATCCCGATAAGTGTAACATAATCATAAACATAATCCCGACTTATCCAGTATGGGCTAGGGGGCATTTCTTGGGGGTGCTCGGCCGAATCGGTGTCACCCAAGAATTCATCTTGGTACCGATGTCACATGAGTTCTCCAGAGGTGCTCGGCCGAACCGGTGTCATTCGAGAACTCATCTTAGTACCTCATAAAAATCTCATAGGTTTTCAAAAACTTTCTGAGTCCCGAATTTGTCAGAAATTCGGCGGCATAACTACAACATGCCGAATTTCTTCCAAATTCTTCTTTATGCAACATAAGTCAATCAAACATGCATCCTTCATCATAATTTCATGCATTCACATAATCATCCTCATACTTTCAAAAGCAACGTTAAAAATTCGTTATGCGCTTGGTCCTACGGTATCTTATGCTCTGACCCTTACGGGCCTTAAACTTGTGATATAATTAACCTATCATCTTCTATCAAACTTTTACGCGCCTAAGTGTTCTCTTCTAACAAATCTTATTATTATTTATGCTCTCTATTAAATCTGAATATCATCATTCCTTAGAGATAGCACTATATACTTAAAATTGCGGGGTTCTAGAACTTACGTTTTAGACCCTTTCTTGGTTCTGTCTTCGCCTAAGGCGCTATAAGTTAAACGTAAACCAATTATGAGACATTCCTATGTATAAGGACTAATTATAAACCATGTCTACCATGTTATGAGGTTGCTGGACAGATTCTAAAAATTAAATGTTCTAAGAGTTCTAGAATTGCGGTTTTACGGTTTACTAGTTACTAGTTTCTCTATAGGCGCTAAAATCTAATCCTACTTCAATTGTAACCAAATTTTTCATGATTAAACAATCCTAATCTAATTTTATTCCCATTGAAATAGTTTGGGCAGTGTCCAAAAATAAATGGGTTAAACTATACTAAATCTTGACTTTACAGTTTTTCTAGAAAGCTAGTTTCTCTCCTATCATGCATGGAAACGTTCCTGCCTCATCACACATAATTTTTACTCATTCAAATCAAAACAGCATCAAACAGCAGCAAACTCATCATGGAAGAACTGAAACCTTAAGTTTCCAAAAAGATGTATAACTTGATATTTCTAAAAGTATAAGTTGCTAGTTTCTCTTGGAACCGTTTTTAGGACTTCTAAAACTCATTTGCAAACCATTTTATTTTGTAAAAGAGCTAAAAACATCCTTAGGTCAGTGACCACTTGATCCCTCCTTAAAAGAGTGTTAACTTCATAAATCTTGTTGGTCTTAATCTCATAAACTTCATGAGGTTTTAAAGAGAATTCTTAAAACTTAGATTGTTGGCCCTTGTAGCTAGATGAAACTCATTCCAAGTTCATCATCACTACTTGGCCGAGATTATGCATTCAAAGAATGCTCCCACATTAAACTTTAACTTGAGATAAAATAGGCAAGTCTTTGAGCTCTAAGGTCTTTAAGTGATGACATAATTTAAACATGCTATGCACTTCATTTTTATTCTTCATTACAAAGTAAAGTAAAAGCTTAAAGTAAATATGCAAGACTTGAATTATAAATATGCAAAGCTTGAATTAAATATGCAAGACTTGAAATAAATATGCAAGACTTGAAATAAATATGCAAGTTCATTTCTTTATTTTAGTGCTCTAGGCCCAGCAACAATCGATTTTAAGGCCGAAATAGAAAGGCTTTGAGATTTAGTTAGGTGATAGTGCAAGTTCTCATTTTAAATCTTTACGTTCTTCAGTGATGAAAAGTAAATATGCTAGACAAGAATGTAAATATGAGATGCACTTCATTCTTTATCCTTTAACTTTAAGTGATGGCTTGGAAAATAAATATGAATGCAAAACTCAAAGTAAATATGTAATGCATAAGCTTGAATTTAAATATGAATGCTAGTCCATTTTACTTCTTATTAGAGCTCATACAAGACCTTAAAGGAACTTAAACCTCAACCCAAACTTATCATAACAAGATAAAGTAAAAACAAGAGTGAACCTCAAGGGTTCCTTAAAAACACAAAGTTTCTTTTCTTGAAATGTAGACATAAATAAAATTTTTATTAAAACTCAAGCTCTAGAGGCCTCATTGTGATGAACACATAGTCATCATCTAGAAGCTCTCATCATCAAGCCATTGTGAACCTTAATGGCCAACATGGCTGAAAATGTAAAGGAAGAAAAGGAAAAGGAACCGAAACTTTTAAGAAGAAAAGGAAACATTTGAAACTCTAGAGACCATGATCTTGGTGATGCATTAACACCAACATCATGAGTCCTCATCATTGAGTTCATGTTAACCACATCATCAAAGTGAAAGGTTTCAAGGATTCAAGAAGAAAACTAAAAACATCTTTAACTCAAGAACAAAGGTCAAGCTTTGGAGATTATTCAAGTGATGGACATCATCATGAAACCTCATCATCAAGCTCTCATTCCCTTATTCTCAGGGCCCATGGCCGAAACAAAGAAGGAGAAGAAGAAGAAAAGAAGTTCTAAAGTGATTTCAAGAGAAACTATGAACACATAAAGAGATTAAGAACTTTAAATGAAAGAACTCTTGAAAGAAAATCCCTACCAAGTGATTTGAAGGTTGGGATGAGAGAAGAGGATGAAGAACTTGAAGAACTTGAGGATTTGAACTTGAGAGAAAAAGGAAACTTTGAAGTGCTCTTTGAAAACTTACACTTAGCAAATGAACCCAAAATGATGCAAGTTCACCCAAGCAAGCTATTTATAGAGAAATGAAACAAATGCAAGGTGCAAATGGGGGGAGAGGCTTCGACCATACATCACAAGGGCAGCCCATGAGTTCCATGAGGTGAGATGTTGTGATCTTGAGGCATGGTGAGGTATGATTCAAGGTATGGCTCAAGCATGGTTCTTTGAGTGAGAAACAATTCAACATGTGTTGTAAATGAAAGAGAGAGGGTCGAAATTGCATCAGCCATGGGGAGGGTTTTCTTGCATTTTAATTGTGGGTTAGAGTTGTATTTAGGTGTATCTTTGATTAAGATTAAGATTAGGAATATATAAGAAAGTGTTTAGGTGAGAAAATGGGTAATCAAGGTTGTCAAGACATAATTAAGGAGTGTTCTTGCATCATTAGTGAGTTATAAACTCATTTTAGTGTATAAACAATTCTAGACACAATTCCTTGATTTAAGGAATTGGAGAAAGAAAACACTATTCAAGATTTCAAGAGTGGAATCTTGAGTTTTAGAAAAGAGATTTAAATCTAATCTAAGCAATCTTAGGTTCTAATTAATTTTAATAATTTATTTTGACTCTAGATTAATTATGAAAATTAATTAATCTTCGATTAGAGCCTAATATTGCTTAGGTTTGCTTAATTACATCATTAAACTCAAAAATACTATTCTAGGGGCAAAATCGTAATTTTGTAGTAAAATTGCCCGGGACCACTGGGACTCAAACAGATGCTTTGAAACATGTAAAAACATTGTTTTAAATCTCTGGGGAAAGTTTCGGGCTCAAACAGCACCTTTACCCGCATAAAAACGCTATAGGGGTATTTTGGTCATTTTGACCCGAAACTGCAAAAAATGAGACTTTTGCCTCCGGAACCACTCAAGGGTCATTCAATCCCCTTCAAACATTGAGTTGGCCCTTCGAGGACTACCGGGTCGGTCATCTTCAAATTCCAGGCCGAAAATGACCTCAGGGGCATTTTGGTCATTTTCCACTCAGACAGAAAATCGGGGCGTTACACTCCAAGGCCGAAAAACAAGGATAGAGAGAGAGAGAAGTTCAAAAAGCCAAGAGAAACTAACAAAACTTGTCTTTAAACAAACATCAAAGGATTAAAGCAATTTAGAACAACATTTCCTACCACAAGAACTTTTCTTTAGCAAGATGTAGAGCTTGATCCTTTGAAGTGAACAAGAAGAAAATTCTTCCTTGAAGTGGAGAGGAAGGTGCTAAGAGGAAAAAGAAAGGAAGAAAGTTGTGTTTCTTGAGTTTGATCTTTGGAAAGGCAAGGCTAAGTGTTTAGAAGGTAGTGTATGGTTGAGGGGTGGTTCTTTGTGAATAAGAAGAAGATGAAAAGAACTCTTTGAACTCTTGAGAGAAAATGAGAGAAACTCAAAAATGCTCTTTGAAGCGTGAACTTAACAAATGAACAAAAGTGCAACCAAGTCCATCTAGGCATTGTATTTATAGAGAAATGAAACAAATGAAGATACATGGAGGAGCAGTGGAGGCCATGACCTCATGTTCCATGAGGTGAGAGAAGTTGTTCCATGGAGGTATGGTGAGGTTTGGTGGTGAATATGGCTAGTGTGGTGAGGTATGGTCTCAAGCATGGCTCCAAGTATGGCCAAGCATGGTCTTTGAGTGTTCTTTTGGGATTGAAATAAATTAATTCCTTTTGAATGGAGGAGGAAGAGGAGTGGTGGTTTTTCTTCTTAATTAAGGGAGGAAAATCACAATTTAATATGTATTAGGAGTAAGCTTAGGGGTAATATTTGATTAGGCCAAAGATTAGAGCTTTGTGATTAAGTGTTTAGGTAAGTAAGTAGGTAATTCGGGCCATATAAGACTAGATTAGAAGGTGGTCTCTCTAAATTAATGAAGTCAAACTTCATTAACTTGGAATGCAATGGCAACAATATTCCTTGATTTAGGGAAGTAGGTGAAAGAAAACACTATCCATAGATACTTTTCTTAAAGAATTAAAACTAGAAAAAAGTTTTAAGTTTCCATAAGCAGTCTTAGGTCCTAATTAACCTCAAATAATTATTTTGGCCCTAGATTAATCATCAAAATTAATTGATCTTTAATTAGAGCCTAATATTGCTTAGGTTTTGCTAATGACATCACTAAGCCCAAAATGCACTATTCAGAGACAAAATCGTAATTTCTCTCAAAAACTGCCCAGGACCTCTGGGACTAAATCAAACCTTAAATATGCCTTGAAAATATAGCTTTAGACTTCTGGGCAAAGTCCAGGTCAATTAGGAATCAAAACCGTACTTAATCATAGCAAGGGTATTTTGGTCATTTTGTGTATCGGAACTCAAAAATGAGATTCTTCTACTCTATTAGCACACATAACACTCATAATCCCCATTCAATATTTAAAACAGCCCTTTTGAGGATAGCCGGGGTCGGCTATCCTTATTCTTTAGTAAAAATAGTTTAGGGGCATTTTAGTCATTTGTACACAGGAAGGGAAAATTGAGGCGTTACAATTATGTTGTCGGATTTTCGCTAAATTTATGGAATTAGAGAAATTTTGAAATTTGTGAGCATGAAAATATTTAGTCATGATGATGAATTGTGATCTTATGCTCATGTGTGCATCTCTAATTGTCAAGCTAATATTAAAGGTGATATAAGACACTTGGAAATTATCTTTTCATAATAGGCTGACCTCAATGAAAGGTGATAAAAGGATACCATCTTTTTGTAACATGCCAAGTCAGGCAAAAAGTGATCTAAAGTCCCCTATCCCGTTCCCTGTAGGTTGGGAAAAACCTCATCCAAAGGGATAAGTGTAAGCTAGTGATAACTAGCTAGGTATGAGCTCGTAGCCTTAAAACTCTCAAAAGAGAAAGAGTATTGAGGTGTGTTAGCTCCAGAAGAACCCTTCAGAAAGCTTCTTTGTTTAATGTTTTGAGTGATAACAATACCAATTTCATGAAAACATTTTGAAGAAGGACTAATCTGTTACCTGAGTTTTTTAAAGTACCAAATAAGACTATTAACATTAGCATACTTGTTCTTAAAATGAGAATATTTTCACAATGATATGTGCAAACATGTCTAATCTCATTTAAAGAGATTTAGAACTCAAAGAAAGTGAAAATAAATCTTGGAATGAACGTTTCTATGCTCAGTGCATGAAAGAAAATTTCAGAACAAGAAACCAAGGTTTAGATCTTCATAAAGCATGTCACACCTTCAGAAGAAACCAAGGTTCAGATCTTTCATAAAACATGGCACACCTTCAAAAAGCAAGTTTCAAGCAAAGATTTCAATCTAAATTTGAAGAAGAGTGTAGTTACCATCTTTAATCATCATGGTCATAATTATATCTTTTACAACAAGCTTTGATTAAAGAAAGAAATATCTAAGGATTGTTCAAAAACTGAGATAGCATATTAGAAAGCATGTTTCACTGTAAACCGTGCACTTTATAGGAATGGGTGGGAAATTTTCAAATTCAAATTAAAGTCAAACCTAGTCAGAGACTTACGTGACATCTATTCTGTCAACTTGGTCAACTGCCATAGCTTCTAGAAGGAAAAGTTCAAAAAGCTAATTCAGAAAGTAAAAAGTAGTTTCTAAAAGTGGACTCAGAAACTTCTATTAGACAACGGCTTCTGCAACTGGAAAAAGTAAATCTGACACGCATAGCTACTCTTCTAGAATCCATTTTCACAACACAGAAAAAAAGATCAACACATGTCACTAGGCAAATAAATTAAAGACAATGGTCATAAATGAAGATCAAGTATATCAGAAGATGTTGTGCTTACAATGGTAGAACTTTTGCTTATTACAAGTGCTAAAATGCTAAAGAAATTTCCTCTCATTTTCTGTAAAACTATTACAGCTTATAATCAGTTTCGTCTTTGTAAAATTCTTCTTTCTAAGTTCTCATTAGATAACATCTTCTTCCTATGAGGAATAGATAGAAAGAAGTCATTTGAGTTTTCAGCTATGATATTGTTTACTCTGAGAAAACTTGAGTATTTGTTAGTTTGAGTAATTCAACCCAAACACAACCCTTGTAACCTGATCCGATAGTGATCATTGTGAGTTAGCTTGAAGAGGCTAAGTAAAAACTACTTGAAAGGTGATGATAAAGTGAGCCGCTGATCATGTTGAGTTAGCTTGAAAAGGCTAAGCAAAGACTACTTGGAAGTGGTAGTAGAGTGAACTACTAGTCACACGAAGATAGCTTGGGAAGGCTATAAAAAGACTATCTAACTTCCTCATATTGAGAAAGTTGATTAGTGGAACTCAACAGTTATTAAGAACTGGATGTAGGCAGGTTGATCGAACTAGTATAAAAACTCTTGTGTAGTATCTTCTCTCTCTTCCTGAATCTCCTTTATATTTTGTTTTGTGCTTGTTGTATTTATTTCTCTGAAAAGCTTATTTAATCTTGCATCTATTACATCTGTGTTAGTTCAGAAAGTCTTTGATACTATTTTCGCTGCACTTCAAGTTCATACTTGATAAGTTTTGTTTAAGCTTTTTAGAATATAAAAGGGAAAGAAAAGTAAAAGTATGATTTAAACCCCCTTCTCGTGCTCTTTTTAACCTACAAGGTGGTCTTTATGAAATATTAAGAAAGTTAAGTCACCTAAGAAAGAAGAAAGGCAAGTTGTGTGCCATAGTTTTTTATGTTCCTTATGCTTTATAGTGTGATGTTACATGTTTGGAATGTTGTATAAGGTATTGACATGCATTCGTGATATGGTATGATACATTCATGACATTAAGATTCATGGTAAAGGACACGAGCCTCGGCTAATGATTTTTGAAACTTAATAAATGAACCTTAATTGTGTCCACTGTTTTCATAATGAAACCCAAGGTCCTGAGGGCGATGACATGACACATATGTGGAGATGGAAACCTTGCTAGATTCTTGTATAAGTTTCCTCATTCCCTATCTTTCTTTTCATCTTCATCTTTAAACAAGGTCAATGGCGATGTTCGTGGTCTTCCTTGAGATGCCAGCATGAGAATTGCACTATGGTTTAGATCGAAGTGGCATAGTTGAAGTGGGGAAATAGTCCTTATTTGTAGTCGCTTAGGGGTTGTCTCATCTCCATGAATGTTCATAACTTAGTCTTTTGGTAGACATGCACTCATGATGGGTTTAGCTATGCTATAGTTATGCTTAGCTTTTTGGAATATTGTATGCTCAGCCTCTATTGGTGGGCTAGGTACCTTTACTGTGTTATTATACTTATGGAATGCCTTTATATTATTATTATATGATATAATATTTTCTGTTCATATTATGCTATGATGATGATCTAGGTTTATGATATGCTCTATTGTGATTTTGCATGTATGTTATGTGATGGTTGGTCAAGAATATGCTGATGAGATTTATTATTACTACATATTATATGATGAATATTTATGCACAATAACATATACGTGAATGGCTCATAGTTTGGCCTTTCAAATAAAAAAATGTGTCATATTTTCCATAGACTTATTTTCAAAGATTAAAATCAAGTAAAGTTCTGAAACGAAAAGAGTAACAAAAAATGATTAATGATTACATGTCCAAGGCATATTGTGTTAAAAGTTAGGGTGTTATATCCTATGTAACTCCTTTTAGACTATGATGTCTTTGAGCATCTTTAGGTATGATTTCTACCACTTATCGTGCTTGAACCCCAAATTATCACTAAAGCAAAAATGAGATAAAAAAGGGTGCAACAAGAAAAGATTGAGGACTTAGGGTATAGAAAAGAGAATAGGGAAAACTAGAGATTGTTTGGTTTGCATATTTTTCATCTTCATTTTCATAGAAAATGAAAAATATAATAGAGAAATATATTTGTTTAACCATTTTTGTTTTTGGTTTTATAGAACATATTCCAAATTTTTGAAAAGTTTGAAAACAATAAAAAGTTGTTGCCAATGTTTTTAACAACATTCTTTTTCTATTTGTTCCTTAATAAGGGTCATTCGTATCACTTTTCTTACTTCTAAACCTTAGCTTTTTACATGAGTTTTACTATATTGTTGACACAATTAATAAGGATTTTGATTTATTCCTCATTGTGTGATTTTGATAGAATTTATGACTTTTGCATTGATTTTGGGATAATTATTGAATTAGATCCTGTTGTGTTTAACTTATCTCTTTGAGTATGGTTTTTATATACAGGAGCTTTGAATTGAGTGCAAATCTCAAGAACAAGGGATTAGATTAAGACAAATAAAGGTGTTTTGGAAAGTTCAAGAAGTCTTCTACAACTTTCAAGATCCTAATTCTAAGAGTATCTTGGTAAAAATCGAGTTGTAAGATTAAAGGTTGATGATGTTCTGATGCTATCAAACTTGACCTTCATATAGTATTTTTGCAATATCTGGAGTTACAGATGTCCGATTGAGGTGATTTTGGTGGCGTTGGAAACCTTATTCAAAGGGATACAATTGCTATTTCTAGTGCCGTGGCCAGATTCAATTCTGTCCAGTGTTGTAGCACTCATCGCTCATGAGCACTGCAATGCTCAACAGCACCTGAAAAATAAAGTTCATCAACATAGCTCATTGCTGAGCGTGGCGACGCTCGTACGATAACGACAGAACAACTCATTAATCTATTTTTGGGCCTACTTTGGCCCATTTTTAGAGATCAGTATTTAAGAGATTGTTACAGATTTTACCTTAGCTTTTGACTCGCTTTTAGTTTGCCACTTTAGTTGCTATTATTCTCTCTCTACATCTCTCTCTTCTTGTTCTCTATTCTTCTCTCTCCTAGGGATTCTATTAGTGAAGGTGCTCTGTATTGGAGATTGTGGCAAGGATTATTGGTATTATTTTCAAGTTCTTCTATCTTCATTATTGTAATCCTCCAGAGATGAAGGAGTAGATTTCTTTACTAGTATAGGGATTTCCAGATGGATTGGGATGATATTTGAGACCCTTTATTTATATTAAATGCATTGGTTTTCTTAATGTTCTGCAATTTTATTCCTTTAATTATTATAGTGATTACTATAATCTTTATTGAAATAACTAAATTGGCGATCATCGTTTAGGGAAACCCTTTGGGCATAAATTGATAGATCTATTGGTTTATGTTTGAGGGAGACTATTAGAATTAACTTTCCGATTGGTGATTAGACTATAGCAATTAGTTCATTAAATCAATGTGATTTCTAAATAAATTGAGATCTCGTTTATTAGTTATTTACATTGGTCAAATTCTAGAGGTCGATCGATCACTAGTAAAATTACTAGTAATTTATTACTAATAGCCACTAATGAGTTGAATATTTGGTCAGTAATAATTAATTTCCAATCCTATGAATACCTTGCACTAGTGCTTCCCTCACTGTTGCTATTATCTCGTTGCTATTAACTTTTAATTTTAATTGTTTTAATTCTCATTCTTTTAAAACCCTAATTTTCACAACTAAGTGTTGAAGCCTCCTTGAGAGACAACATAGGTTGTGCTATTTACTACATTTTTTGTGCAACTTAGCATTAAAATAAATTTCTTATTTGAAGAGGTAGATGACAACCTCCATTCATTCCTATGTCTCCCTCGTCCCACAAATGCAACTTTCCATCGTCAACAACTAGCCTTGGCTCCAATGTTGTTAAGGGGGCAATTGAGCGCGGAACGAATGGAGGTGGAGATGAGCCTAAAGAATAGTGTTGTCAAAATGGGTTACAACTCATGAGCTAACCCAACTTGACCCACCAAAATGGTAGGTGGGTTTGTCAAAATGGCTCGAGCCACACTCATTTATTCACCAACCCATGTTGGGCCAGTCTAGGTGAATCAGGTTAGCCCATTTTGACAGCTTTACTAAAGATAGTGGAAATCAAAGTTGTAAAGTTGGAATTTGCGGCAGGAACAAGTGCGAGATGGTGCCGCGTAGAGGACACGCATTGGAGTAAGTGACAAAGTAGAAGAATGTTTTGTGGGTACTTGTTAGGAAGAGTGATGGATGATAGAGAGGATAACCACCATGGATCCTGGAATCTATGTCATGGCCAAGTCATTACAACTTGGATGGCTTCCTCGAAGCATACGTACATGTCAATCTCATCCTCGTTGTTGTTGTTGTTGATGATGATGATGATGATGATGATGATGACAGTAATGTCAGTGAAGGTATAGTAGTTTGGAAGTTCTAGAATTGAGGGTCTTTTTTGAATTGATGGGAGATGTTGGTGTTGTCACTAGTGCAGGTTGAGGATGGACATGACAAAAAGAAGAGGGATGAGATGATAAAGAAGAAGAATGGTGATTTTGGTTTTGATCTTGGGTTAAATTGTATAGTTTGATTTGAGAAGTAAAGGAAAGCTAAAAATGAAAGCAAAGCCAACACGATTGTCAAAAATTAGAAAAACTGAAAATGAAAATTATTTTTATGAACTGAAAATAGAGAATGAAAAGAGAATATTTTCTAGTACCAATCACATTCCTATGATTTGGGCTATTTTTGGCCCATTTCTTAAATTTTTGAGTATCTATTTGATTCATTTCTCAATCATGCAATCTCATTTGCCACTTAGGATGTCTACGTGTTACTTAATATGACACATTAGCACCAAAGTTAATTTTTAAAGTTAGAGACCAAAATAACTCATCCATATAAAATTAGAGATTAACTTGATCATTCATTCAAAAACAATAAACAAATAAAAGCAATCGAACACCCCTACACTTGGGCAGACTTGGTGAAGGCTGTTGAGCTGTGGTTTTTTATGTTCGCTCATGAAGTCATGATGTTAAAGGCAGTATAAGAAGTCGTGTCCACGAGTAGAATTTTGGCATCCGTTACTTGGTCACCCCCGTATTTCTATAAGATAGAAATGTTATTTCCTAAAACCTTTATAGTACTTAGACCAAACGAAACAATCACTAGACAATTATATAAAGAAAAACAGTTAGAGCCGTAAGAAAAATATGCAAAAATCATGTAGCAAATTCAAAAATCAAAAGCCCTCTTGGAAAATTGGGACTTATAAAATTTAAGATATATGTATGAGTTTTGATTTTAAACGAAAAAAAGAGCTTATGATATAAAATTTTAAAATATTACACTATAAACGCTTTCTTCCTCTTCTTTTCCCTTCAAAATCCAAAATCAAATACACCCTACAAATTCCATTTAAGACTTTAACATCACAAACAACCTGTTAATTAGAGAGGAAGTAGTGGTGGATAAGACTCAACTTTAGAGCTGATCTAACATTCATCATGAGATTAATGTTTTCGTTGGACTCCATTACAAAGCCTTAGTAGAAAGTCATCTATGCGCTGTTCTAGCCAATTACAATTATGAAAACACTTGCTACCAAAAAGAATAGGAGATCTGCTATGCGACCAAAATGATTTGCTCAATATTGTAGTTCCCGATTGACATGTCCGATTTTCATTGGAAGAAGAAAAAAGATAATACATAGAAGGATAGAAATATAAATCGTCAAACACAGGCGAGTTCTGTAGTGATCACTTGTGAGTTAGTGATCAAGTTGGTCACTATATCTCAACCATTTAAATTTTATCTAAGAGTTAAAATTAAAAGGTTTTAATGAAAAAATAATTTTATAATAACACATCTATATTTTAATATTTATTGAAAAGCACACTACCAAATATACCCTTTTATCTCCAACCCCAAACTGCCAGCAAATGATTTGAGTCTTGTAGCTTCGCCCATGGAACTTTTTTCAGATTAGGTGCCCCAGCCCATTTCAATAGAAGTGATTTAACATCCTAACCTAAACTATTTATTACTTTTGGACAATGTTAATAATGATGGTTAGCTATTAATTAATTATGGTCATTAAAAACTGTGAATAATTTTTGTTCCAGGTTATTTGAAGTTGGGGAAAAATTGCTCCCAGCTGCAACATGCTTCCATCTCGTTGGACGTCGCCTGTAACCCCTGCAAAGGTGAGGGGAGGTGCTGCACTTCGATGCTTGGTTTTTGATGTGGCATAGATCGCTGTGTTAGTAGTGTTTTGTTTTGGAATGTTTTAGGGTCTTCCCATCAATTGTTCGATAGCTCCCCGGCGGCAAAGACCCGTCGGAGACTCGCCGGAAAATTGGTTATACGAAAGGTTGAGGCTCTGCGACCGGCGAGTCACATAACGTCAAGATTGGAAAGGTTCCCAAACTCGGTAGGCAAGGAACCTGGGGTGAAAGGTTATAAGCTAAGTGAAGCTTCTTAATGATAGAGATATTTGCGAGGGAAGAAGGGATTCTTCCGTTGAGGAGGTTGCTAACGAGGTAGACAGATTGGATAAGAATTGCTGACTAGCTTACGGGATTGTTTCCATGGAGAGGTGAAACAAATGTGGGTATAAAATGACAAGGAGACGATGGCGGTGTACTGTGAGAGTGATAGGGGAGGAAAGGAAGATAAAAGAGAGGGGTAAAATTGATAATTTGTTATTCATCTAAATTAAAATATTTTAACTAAGTTAGTAACACAAGAGTGACCACCACAGAAATCACCATCAAGGCAAGCGTTTAAATGTTATTCGGACCGGGTAAAGGATCGGGCTCTCTCCAGGATCATCAAAACATAGTCAAGACGCCACCTACTGAAAATATGCCCTCAAATAAAAAAATAAAAACACTAATCAATTTCCTCATTCTGTGGGTGTCAAACTACCATCTCCCACCTTTTAACAGGTCTTGAAGAACTCAAGATCGAACTCTTTGAATGACCATAAAGTGCAATACTACTCGTTCATTCCACTCCAGGAATCATATCAACGGCTGCAAAATATCTAGGCTTAAATGGCTAAAATTTTTATCGCAATGCTACACCTCTTAAAATATGCAGCAACGCAGAGACTGTACAGTGATATCTTCTGAAAACAACTCTTAACTCCTAAGTTATTTGATTAACAGATGAAGGCTCGTGAATAAATTTAGGTGATTATTGGGGTACCCAGAGAAATAAAGGGGTTCCTAAACCTTTCCTAGTTGGACCAATTATAAAAGGACATGTAATTAAAAAAAACTGATATTAAATATGAGGTGTATATAATGTTAAAACTTTAATGCATTCTCCTAAATATTAAAATTTATAAAATGACCCCATTTCTTTGTCTTCCATCATACCCTGCTGACCTACTTCTATCCTACCCTCCATTGATGCGGATTCCTCTGCTGCTGCTGATGCCAATCACTTCGTTGTCCATGTCGATGCACTCATCTTGCTCCCAAATGCAACAATCACGAGCTTTTACAGCATTTTTAAATTAGCATAGTGTGTATGAAAAACCCATTAATCTCTACAACAGTGGTGGAAAGTTGAGTTTTATAGGCAAATGGAGGTAGCGTTGGTTATTAGACAAACTACTAATAAAGCGGTAACTTTATAGTTGTTCATTGTTCTAAGTTTGGTGAAAGGAAAAGTGTCAGGGTCTCGTTTTTCTTCCATTGGAAACCATACAATGAAAATTGGAAAATTGCAGACACCATTTGTTGGTGGGTTCAGACACAATTGCTAGTTGAAACTTGAAATTGCTATGCTAAATCTATAATCTTCTGAAGAAATGCTGGTTCAGATGTTGGTGATAGTTAGGATGTTGGTGACTTAAATTGAAAAATAGGGACGAAGGGTCAAGCAGGGAAGTGGAGGATGGGAAATACGAATGAGTGTTGCAAGATGAATAGATAGGGTCATTATATAAATCTAAATATTATTTGAAAGAAGTTAAAATTTTCAATATTAGTTACACCTCAATGCACTAATTTTTTTTATTTTTTCACTTACCTGTCTTTTGATAATTGGTCCAGTTAAGAAGGGTTTCGGTACCCCTTTATTTCTATGGATATGGAAGCAACTACCATAATTTGCAAAACCACTTTTGAAATGTACGACAGACAATGCATAAACACCACCTTCTGTTTAGATTCAATTTTTAACCAGTAAAATGAGTGCGGTAAAGGTACAAACAGCTAACCACTAAGAAGTTATAATCAGATGATAAGTGCAGCCTAATGAATAGCTTTACTAATCACCAAATTCGAACGTAGAATATTGCCCCAAAGTTGCTAGACAAATATTACAACAATTTGGACAGCTTGCACCCAGTATAGAGAGACAGTAATTTTGCAGATAACAAACACTTGAAGCCATATGTACAGAAAGGTCTTCAGTTTATAGCATTGTCACATACACTTGGGGAGGAGTCTTTTCATCCAGGAGGAACAGATGCCTATTCCTTATACCAGATACTTCTCCGCAATTGTTTTTTAATTTTTTATTTTTTTAACTCCCAGATTCCCAGTATTGAACTTCTGGTTTTGTATATTTGATTAGTGTTGAAATTTAGGGATTAGATTAGATGGAAATGTAAACAGAGAGAATATATATTTTACTAGTAAGACTCCGAATAATTGTCATGCTATGACGTAAAACATCAACCTAATGCACCTATTTATACTAGTATTCTATGTCAAGCACAATTTCAACGCAACCTAATTTATAATATTAAATCTTGCAACCTTCAGGAGGATTTGATTTAATTGTAAAAACAAGTCACTAGAATCTACAGAGCTCAAAAATAAATCAAGATATCCATACTTTGTGCAGCAACAAGAAAATAACCCGAACACAAAACAAAATAAAACTTCATGAAATTTCTACAAGCCAACATACTCCGAAATCAGTGCATGAAACTTATTCTTCTGAATCTTCAATAAGTCGGCTCATTTACTAAGAGCCAATCAAATACAGCAAGAAAATAAAGCCTACAAATGAAAGGATAGGCACAATGCAAGAACATTTTTACTCTTCCTCTGCAACAACACTAATCTCACCTTTTTCCAGTAAATCATAAAAGGTCCTGGCTTTTCTCTGCTCATTCCAGTGATGCATCTTCCAGACACTACCAGCAGCAAGTCCAAGTGTTATTCCAATTAATATCTCCTTCACAACACTTGGTCCCTTCAAGGTAGCATGAGCAATCCTAGGACCAGCCATTTGCTTCTTTGTCTTCAAGCTTGTAAATTCTGCAAGTTACAACACTTTTGTTTATGTAAATAATCAAATAAATAAAACTGGGTATAATTCAGAACAGGCTGATCAATAAATAATCAATCTAACAGGACATATAAGTTCAAGGGAATTATGGAACAATAAAGTGAAGCAAAGGGGAAGAGAAGAGACATTTAATTTCTTTTTACAGGTCTCTCTTTAATCAAGGGGGATGTCGGGTGCACATTGCCCTTCACTCAGAACCAAGTCATAACAGTTCTTCACCATGAAATTCTCATACCCATTTTCTGAATGGCATCCCAAACTGTACCCCTCTAAACAAATAACTGATACTGTCTGAAATTGTGTATTCTCAACCAACACAAACTACAATGACTACATCGGCCATCAACTTGAAACAAGGCAGTGAAAGTGAAAACACTAAAATAATCATTCTCAAAAGCAAGCAACATCCCTGAAAGGCTGAACCCAGATAAAAATGGTCATCTATTATACCCCAAAGTATTAGCTTGTTTAAGCTTCTTTTGGTTTACCAAATATTCTGTAAACTCGAGTTAGCGTCAAAGAAATTCCTATAACTCGCAACGCACACAACACAAAACATAAACAAAACACTTAAATATAGACTTTCCCCCCTTTTTTTTTAAAAAAAAAAAACCCTATTTTTTTAACTTCCCTCTTGCCAGTTTGGCTCCGATAATCAGCCATATTTTCAACACGATAAAATGCTTCGAGCAAGAAGCACAGAAGTGAGTGAATGAGCACAAGCGATCAGTAAGTAAAATTTCAATCTGACCCCAAATCAAATAGGTCAACAGAACGAACAGTCAATTTTCTATGAACTTATTATTATCACAGTGTGTTGGGGAGGGGGGGGGGGGGAACTAATCACCCAGTAATGAATTGAATTGGATCGAAGTTAGCGCACAGGAAGAAGAATCTAAAATCAAGGTGGGAGAAGTGGTAGGGTTTGAGGATCAGAGAGGAGACTCACCAGAGGCAGATGCGATGCGATGCGATGGGAGGCGAAGACGAAGTCGTCGATGGAGTTTGTGAAGGAGAGAGACGATGTCCCCCGCTGCCCGTCTGCTATCTACAAAGGCCACGGGCCATCGTGGGCCATTCAAAAGCCCAACTAGATTTAGGAGTTCAATTTTTGGGCAAAGAAAAACTGTTGAGTGCAACTTGATGCCTTTAGGTTTTGTTTGGTAGGAAGTAAATAGGAAGGAAAGAGTGCACGAAAGCAGCAGCAACAAAAGCAGCTTCCCACCAAAGAGAAAGGAGTCAATTAGGGTTGTACAGAACCCAATCCAGCCCGATGAATTGATCCGGACCTGAGATAATCGGGCTGATAAAAGAGGACGAACCAGCTTAAAATTTAAGACAGGTGAGTTGCTTTTGGGACCGGGTCCGGGCCAAGACGCGGGTCACCCGACTCGGTCTGATTAGTGGTGTTTTGTGTATTTTTTATTTCACCCTGTCATGATGTGATATCACTCTCTACTTTTCAAATGAGACAAGACAACACACATTTTTACTTTTTCACACTTTACTTTTGGCTTTTGCTTTTCCAATGCTTCATTGCTTTGCATCTGGAGACCTCCACGAAGTAAAGAGCTTCTCCAACTCCAACCACACCACAACCCATTTTCCAACTCCAACACTCCTCATCGCTGCCTGCTGCAACCATTTCCACACAAGGCTCTCTCATCGCCACTGCCTGCTACAACCCGACAGAACCACCACACTAGGCACATGCACGAGACCGAGGTTGAGACTGCACAGGCTGCTTGCCTGCTGCTTCATCGGAGTTTGAGGTTTGCTGTTCCAAGACCGCACACGCACAAGATTGGTTCTTGTAAGCCGCTGAAGCTTCACCGGAAAGCCCAGTCACAGAGCCCTACATCGCCATCATCACGCGCGGTATGTCCAGCTCGCCAGAGAAGACAGGCATCGCTGCCATCTTACGTGGGTGAATCATGAAGTATTCCCTTTTATAATCATCCCAAATTATTACTATATAAAAAAAGTTATCTGTGTTTGGAAGATTTTTTGGTTTACTGCTTGGCTAAAATGGAGTTATATGAGACTTCTTTTCTTTATACATGTACTGTAAGATTCATTGATTTTCCTTCATCTGCTTTTAATTGGTACGCAAGCCTGTTGCTTCTTGCGCCATGCCTGCTCTTCTCGGTTAGCGTCTTCTTCGTTTTGGTTTTTTTTTTTTTGCCCTTTTGGAATTGTTTGTTTTTGTGGTTAGTTTTTTTCATGTTGATTCTGCGGATTGGTTTTCATTTGGAGGTGTTGATTTTTGGTGATTGTCTGATATGTTTATGTAACTGTGATCTCGTTCATTATTAAAGGAATTCTGCATCAATACGATTAGTTTTCTTTGGTTGATTTTCCAACTGCATGAATCAAACTTAGTTGATGACTGTTGTGCTTGAATTTCTGTTTCTTTAAAACGTATTATGGAAGTTTGATCAGCTTGTGTTATTGGCACGTTGTAGTCTGTAGAGGTTGGTGATATTATATTTAGTATTGCTATTTCAATATTCCTATTTCCTATTACGGTTAAAGTTTATTTATAGTTATAATTTACTTGCACTGTAATCATTATTTAAAGTGATATTCAGAATTATAGTATGAAGTTATGAACAACTGGAAATAAGTATTCTGATTTTTGACTCTCTTGTAACTGTTTTCAAGAGAGCTTATTTCATCCATTCCATGATTTCAAGTTGCCTTTGGTGAACGATTGGTGTGGAGCCTATTGTTAGCCACAACAACAGGAGTCTAAGGTATGCCTAGGACTTAATAACTCTCCTAGACCCTAGTTGTTTCACTCCTCATGATTCATATATATATATGTATATATTGTTCTATGGGCTTTTCACTTGTGGGTGCTTTAGTTCAATTTACACTTAAACTAATTATTGTTTTAATTCAACATTGGTAATTATTTACTATTTTTCTTACCACTAGGTTTAATTAAAAACAAATGCAAGGGGGAGAGCCATTTAGTTCAAGTTCAGTTAATGAAATTGGCAATATAGACTCAAATCCGTCAACAAACACAAATGCAAATATCTTGACCTCAACTACTACTTCAGCACCATCGATAATTAGTGAGAAAAATGAGGGTGAAGGAGAGGCTAATAAGGGTAAAAGGTCAATTGTTTGGGATCATTTTATTAAGCTTCCTTTGGTAGAGACTAAGGGAGAACACAAGGCCAAATGTAATCATTGCCGTGCAGTGTATAGTTGTCACCCAAACAAACATGGCACTAATTCAATGAATAAACACCTACATAGGGCTCATAAATGGATATTTAGTAAAGTGGGAAAGAAGGGGACACTTCATGGGTATATACCAAGAATTGGTGAAGGAGAGGAAGATGGTCTATGCATGAAGCCTGTTGGTTATAACTTGGAGGATTGTAGAAAGGTTGTGGCTGAATTTGTGATATGTGATGAAATGCCATTCAAGGTTGTAGAAGGGCGTGGGTTTCGTAGGATGTTAAATCGATTACCTACATTCACTGTACCATCTAGGGTGACAATTTCAAGAGATTGTTATCAACTATTTTTAAATGAAAAGAAAAAGCTTAAGGCTTGGTTTATGAAATCATGCATCCGTGTTTGTTTAACAATAGATTGTTGGACATCAAACCAAAATTTATCCTACATGTGCTTGACTGCGCATTTTATTGATGAAGAATGGAGATTGCAAAAAAGAATTATTAACTTTTGCCTAATTGAGAACCACAAGGGTGAAACTATAGGAAGGGAAATTGAGAAGTGTTTGAGAGAATGGGGAATTGAAAATGTGTTCACAATCACAGTGGACAATGCAAGCTCAAATGATGGGGCAATTTCATACCTTCAAAAGAAATTAGATGCTAGAGGTGGGTTGGTGTGTGGGGGAAAATATTTGCAAATGAGGTGTTGTGCTCATATCTTAAATCTGATTGTCAGTGAAGGTATCAAGGAGCAACAAACTTCCATAGAAAGCATTAGGAATGTTGTTCAATATGTTAGATCTTCTCCTTAAAGACTATCAAAGTTTAAAGAATGCATTGTGGCTGAAATGATAAAATCTCAAGGTCTTGTGTGTTTAGATGTCCCAACTAGGTGGAATTCCACTTATTTGATGTTAGAACAAGCAGAGAAGTTTGAAAAAGCTTTTGATAGACTTTATGATCAAGAGTTTGATTTTAGGAAATGGTTTCCTGAGGATGGAAAAGGGAAAAAGAAAGCTGGTCCTCCTACAAATTCTGATTGGCAACATGCTAGAATATTTATTGAGTTTTTGAAAATTTTCTATGAAGTGACTTTGTGTTTTTCAAGCTCCTTACATATCACTTCTAACAAATGCTTTCATGAAATTACATCAGTACAAACTCAATTAATATCATGGAGCCACAATCATACTGAGCTTTTGGGGACTATGGCATGTTTTATGAAATCAAAATATGATAAATATTGGGGGAATGTTGAAAAGTTTAACCCATTGTTGTTTGTTGTTGTTGTTTTGGATCCTCGGCACAAACTTGATTTTATCACTTGGACTTTAGAGGATATATATGATAAGGAGTTAGCAAATAATATGTCTATTTTGGTTAAGGACACATTGGATTCATTGTATAAATTTTATTCAAAAGGAGTTTCTAATGAGATTGAAGATGGTGGGGACTCTTCTAAAGGTGTTGATTTTGATGAGAGCCTTAAGGGATTATCTACCCTCAAAGGTGCTGCTAAAAATAGGGTGAATACTTGGAAAAAACATAAAAGGGCCAAAGCTAATTTAGATAGTAAATCAGATCTTGAGAAGTACTTGGCTGAGGACACAATTGAAGAGAATGATGTTGGAGATTTTAACATATTAGATTGGTGGAAAACAAATTCTTCAAAGTATAAGATCCTTTCTCTTATAGCTCGTGATACCTTGGGCATTCCAGTTTCAACAGTTGCATCTAAGTCTTGCTTTAGCACAGGTGGGCGTGTGGTTGATGTCTTTTGAAGCTCTTTGTCACCAAAAATGGCTGAAGCTCTAATATGCACTCAAAACTGGCTATGTCCCACTGGACTTAAAGTTGATGACAAGGATTTTGATCAATTTGATAGCACTAAGAGTATTATTGATGGTTAGTTTATAACACCTTGATGTTTTCTTTGTTTGTCCATATAAACTTTCATATGAAATATGCTAACTTTATGTATTTTACAGATGTTTCAAAGAATGTGTCTCCATTACAAGGAACAAGTTCCCAGCCACAAAACATGAATATAGACTAATGGGTGTTGACTAACTTTAGCCTTTTGGAATAGAAAAGCTCAAATGACATTTTGTTGCAGGATTTTTTTGATATTCAGTTATTGGTTGAAATTTAACACTGTTTTGGTGTGTAAAAGGCCAAAATACTTGGATTAAAATCACATGAAAGTTTGTATTGCTGCAGGTTTTTTTTTGGGTATTCAACTGCAGTTTCAAATCACTTGTTTTTATGATGTATAGAGGCCTAAAAATGTTAGATTAGAACAATAGAAAGTCATATTTACTGCAGTTTCTTTTTTGTATTCAACTGCAGTTTCAAATCACTTGTTCTTATGATGTATATAGTACTAGAAATATTGGATTATAATGTATTCAGCTGCAGTTTTTTTTGTATTCACCTACAATTTCAAAGCATATGTCATTAAGTGTATAGAAGCCTAAAAGGCTTGGCTTAGGAAAACTTTGTATATGATAAACTCTAAAGTAAGTTTATCCAATTCCAATGAATACAACAAAGCTTAAGTAAATTTCTTGCTTTCACTTGTTTTAATTCATGATTGTTGAGATTATTGTTATATATCCCATCCAAGATTGGAAGTATTGTCCAAGAATTGATAACCTTCTTATACTTCTTATTGGGGGAATTCCAATTGCCATGCCTACTATTCTCTCAGTGACCATGGCCATTGGTTCTCATAGGCTATCTCAATAGGTCAGTTAGGCATTTTCAGTTGAGCATGTTTGGTGAACAGGACACGACAAGAAGTCGTGGTTAATTGGTTGTAATGTTTGCAGGGGGCTATCACAAAGAGGATGACAGCTATTGAAGAGATGACTGGTATGGATGTGCTTTGCAGTGATAAAATTAGGACTCTAACCTTAAAATAAGCTAACTATTGACAAAAATCTTATTGAGGTTGGATAATGAATGGTTTTACTTGCTGATTATCTCTTTCTTTTTCATATGTATGTTTTCTAATTTTTTTTGTTTTCACCAACAAGGTTTTTGCAAAAGTAGTGGATCCAGATATTGTTGTTTTGATGGCAGCTCATCGCCTCAAGACTTGAGAATCAAGATGCAATAGATTCTGCCATAGTTGAGATGCTGCCTGATCCAAAGGAGGTTAGTCATTGCTATATTATTCACTGCAATTCTTCTGATGACATATTTATTTGCTGTAAGCAATTATAACATGCATATCCTTCTAAGTTCTAATTGAGTTTCTATTCTGTATTTAAATTTGTATAATAATCTTATTCTTTCAATTATACTACCTCTATTGTGACATGAATTACTTAATATGAGTTATTTTGCTTCAATTGAACTATTGGTAGAAATGATTGAACTTGTTATTTGTTTGGAATTTGGAACATTATTGAGATTGATTATTAATATATCCTAGTCTTAGGTAGTAAGAACAATTCTTTTTTCTTTTTTTTTTTACTGGATAGTTGATAAATAGATGTTTAAGAGTGTTAAGCCCGGTCTAGGCCTGGTGTGTGCCCGATCTTAATCCGGCCCGAGCATGATCGGGTTTACTCGGGTCTAGGGTCGGGTTAGGGTCTAAAAAATTGGCCCGGTCAAAATATAGGGTTGGGTTCGGGTCAAGCCAAACCTGTCATAACCCGTCCCATGTACACCCCTAAAGTCAATGTAGGTGAGTTAAAGAGTGCATGAGAAGATGGATTGAATCATGTTATAGAAATTTTTTTTACTTTCTAAAACTTTAAACAAAATTTATCAAGTTTGGAGACTTGAAGACAGCAGAAAAACAAGTTAAATAGCTTCAGAAAGTGACTTTTTGAAGTGTTTAGAAGAGGAACAAGTTTAGAAAGTGATAAATAAAATTTAACAAACAGTGAAAGAAGGTTTCTTCAAAGTTTAGAAACTTGAAGAATTTTTCTTTTAGAAACTTAGTAAAATTAACCTAGATTTTCAGAAAGTGAATTTTCTTGAAACTTTCTACTGTGAATCAAAATTTTATTAGATTTTTCATAATCATATAATAGAAGTAGAAAATTTACAAGGTATATCACACATGATAACATTTTGCACATCAAACACATGATAACATTTTGGCTTAAAACCTTATAACTAAAAGTATAACATAGAACACAATTTATCTAAGACTTTGTGAATAGAAACATCAATTGTCATTCATTCAAAAGGTAAAATTGATGTACAAGAAACTTTGATAAGGACCATAGATGCAAAAGATTTGTAACAAAAACAAAATATAGAGTTCAGTCAAAAGGAAATGCTAAAATGCTAATGATGGAATGCTAAAGTTATGTATTTTCTAAGTGCTCTTTTTAGTACTCCCCCTCAAGCCAAGACTCTCTGGACTATGTGCAAAAGATTTTTCTTCTTCAAGGTTCTTCTCCCTCTTTGACCTTCAACAGAGAGGGTGCATTGGTCCATACTATCATTGGCCACCCTTATTGAGATCCTTGAGCTCATTTCGAACCTCAACAATAGGTTCTTATGTTTTCTCATTTGTGCTCTAAGATCTCTATTAGTAGCTTCAACTCAATCCAATCTTACAGTGAGATCTATTTAATTGCGCAAGAGTAGTTATGTTGTAGTGAGAGATGTTGAGGTGTTGATAGAATTAGCTTCTAAATCTTTATCTTCATTAGTGTGGTCGAAAGGGATAGTGTCCCTAGATCCTTAAAGTAGTTTAGGAACCTCTTTCTAAACTTGATCATTGGGCATTGTGGTAGTTTCTAAAAATTTAGGCTCCAGGGATATGTTTCTGATGGAAGGTTCAGATCGAGGTTGGATTTTGAGAATGAGTATAGAGCTTGGTTCCTCAGGTTCTTCAACAATTGATTTAAAGTAATGGAAAGCCCAATTATGTAAAGATTGAGGTATTCTATTCTCTCCTTCATAACATGAGAATTTTCTTCTTCCATGTCCCTATAGACATACTATAGCACCTAACTTAGAAGGATTTGATCATTATCATATGTAGAAGGTACCTTATCAGGTGCCCTTAACTCTTGGACTGCTTTCTTAATCTCAACAATAGCTTCTATTGCAGGTTCTGGAGTAGTTTCTAAAGCAATCTCTAGTGCAGGTTTTGAAGTAGTTTCTGAAACAAGTGCAGATATAGAAATTGGGAAGGTTGTATACCTAAATTATTGAGAAGTAACCCTTGGTGTTGGCTCTTGAATCACCACAAAGGATTTCGAAACTATAGGAGCTTGACATTTACTTCACCTTTGAATCCTATGGCCATTAAAGTTTTTGAGCATCTTCTATATTTCTCTTGTCTTGAAAAATTCTACTTTCTCTAAGGCTTGCTCTATTTTTTCATCCTTAGAAAACTTAGAATCTTCCTTTTCATGAGCAATTCCTATTCTTTCTGTAGCTAGTTGCTCATTCAGAATGAGTGAGCCTCTGAATATGCCTTTTGGGAGCTCTTGCCTTCTGATTGGGATTTTATTAGGTCTCCTTTGAGGTCGATCATCAACCTTAGTTTTTAAAGCTTGCACCTCACTTTTTGAACCACTTTCTTGCTTCTTAAGCCTTTTTATTTTCTCTATTATTTTTTTTTCAAGCCTTCTTGGCTCTTCTTTAGATTGAGTATCTTTAGAATCACTTTTCACTTCATTTTAGTTTTGAATCTCTTTGAATGAGACTTAACATGTTTGCACATGATATCATGAAAATAAAACTTGTTCATGAAGTCATATGCTAATGAGAATAGTCCTGTTTGTATGAGAAATTCAAGTGAATGATTAGTCCTTCTTCAAAGTATTTTAACAAAATTGATTTTGTTTTACTCAAAACATTAAGCCTTAATGTTTTTTGATGGGCTCTGGAGCTAACAGCCATTGCCCTTTGATCTCATCCCCTTCATACAAGTGCTGATTATTTGCTATGTGTCCTAGGATTAGTCATCTAGAGATCGTAGCTGAGCTTGTGTCAGTAATAGTTGTCATAGTACTAAAGTCATTTGTCCTTTAGTTCTTGTGTATTGAAGATGCTTTAGAAACTTCTTCCAATGTCGTGTGTAATTTCTAAACTTCTTAGCTCACGAAGTCATCATCAAAGATGTAGATCTTTCAAGTAAAAAGCCAAAATAGACACAAACAGTACTTTCTAAGATTGTATCTTCTCTTTAACACAAATATCTTTAGTTTCTGATGCATTCTTATGGTTTTGAATACATTCTTCAATTTTTGATAATACTTCTTCACTTTCTAAGTTCTTTAGTAGATCTAGATTTTCAAAGAGTTTTGGATTCTTCGTTTAGTGAACATGAACGAATGCCATGGAGGTGTAGCTTGATTTGATAATGAATAACTACCTTCTAATGTTGTCATATCACTTTCTAATGTATTAGTATGCTTTCTAATGTACCAAATACACTTTCTAATATTTTGATCTACTATCTAAAGTATCTCTTATACTGTAACTTACTTTTTGAGCTATTTTTCATATGTACCAAATAAACTCTTTTAATGAGTTTTATATTATGTTAAATCATGATAGTATGAAAAACATATCACAAAATTTTTTACATATAATATGGGAAAGATCTTGTTTGACACTTAAGAAACTATTATAAAACATTAGTTCTTTCTTCAAAATATTTTTATAAAAGTTGCTTTCTTGTCACTCAAAACCTAAGTTGTAATAGCTTTCTTAAGGGTTCTGGAGCTAACAATCAAGCTCAGTAGTAGAGGCTGTGGCCTTCAACAACACCTCTATCTCAAGTAACCTTTCTCTCTAACTCTAGCTCTTTGACTCTTCCTCTGTCTCTCTTCAAGAATTCTATCATAAGGCCAAAGCAACAGTGGCGGCAATAGCGTCCGTCTCCATTGGCTCGTCTATCTTAGGTGACCTCTCTTTCTAACTCTAGCTCTCTAACTCACATACTCAGTCTCAGTTTTTCTTGATTCTCTCTCTTCTATAGTTTTATGTCACAAGGCTAGAGAGTAGCAATGATGACCAATGAGTGAACGGTGAGGTGGCAATGTAGGTAATCCCTCCTCTTCCTTTGATTTTGGTTCTCTTTATATGTTGTGGTGTGGTCAAGTGGATTATTCTTTAACTCTTTTGAGTATGACTCTTCCTTCAATCTCTCTTTCCTTTTTTGAATGCTCTTTAACTTTTTTATTCCATGGCTATTATTTAGTTGTTTATTGTTATGTTTCAATTTTTTATTTTGCAGAATTTAGGGTTCTATTTGTTGTGTGATTGTTAAAATAGAATTAGCTAAACATAATCTCCTTTTTAGTAATAAGCTTGAAAATGACGATGTTGGGACTCGTGTAGGAGAATTAGAATTTGTAGAACTAAATCAGAAAAAACCCAAGTCCTTAACATCTTTTTTTTCACAAAAATTAGTGTTGGAGATGTCAAAATAGAAAGAGCAAGATGTCATGCTTGCAATTAGGAATATAAAGAGAGCGGTAAATTGTATGGGACATCATCTTTAAATTGTCATACCAAAAAGTGCAAACAAATTAAGTTTGAAGATGTTGGTCAAATGATTATGAACATGCAAGGACAATTGAAATCCTCTAGGATTGATCACATGATAGCACAGGAGATGTTTACTGTTGCTATAATTGAACATGACTTGCTCTTTAAGTTTGTTGAGTACGAGAAGATTGAGAGTTTGATAAAGTATTTGAATCCAAATGCTTATTTCTAGGAATACTACAAAGGCAGATATGTTGAATATTCATATGAGGGAGAAAGAGAAGTATAAACAAACATTAGCTACTAATCTTAGTAGGATTTTCTTAACTTGCAATTTATGGATAGTTTGTAGAGGGTTTATACTTGTCTGCCAGCTCATTTTGTTAATTTAGATTGGAAGTTATATAAGGGGATTAGAGGCTAGAATGATCAAGTTTAAGGAATGTGTTTCGCCATTTAGAGTTGGTGGAATGGACAATGGGGTTGGATAATGCCTAGATGTGCCTACTAGGTGGAATTCCACCTATTTGATGTTAGAAAGTGCTTTCAATTATCAAAGAGAATTTGCTAATTTTCATGCAAAAGATCATGGTTATAGATATTGTCCTTTAATAAAAGAGTGGAAAATTGGAGAAAAGTTATGTGAGTTCTTATTTCCTTTTTATAAGGTGACAAATTTGTTTTTAGGCTCAACTTATTCCACTTCAAACATGTAGTTTGTACCAACAAATTCAAAATGCTTTGGAAGATAGTTTAAGGAGGGATGATGATGTTACAAGGAGCATGAGGGAAAAGATGTTAGGAAAATTTTAAGAAATATTGAGAGAAGTATAATGTTGTACTTGCACTTGGGGCAATTTTTAACCCCTCAAATAAAGTTGAATTCTTTGGAGTTTCCTTATTCACAAATTGATCCTTCAACAACTAGTGAGAGGATAGAACATGTAAAAAGAAAGTTGTACTATAATATCCCAAATTTTATCTAGGCTTGACTCAATCAACTAGAGCAATTGATTTACCAACCAGACGATTGATCTTGGCCCCATAGTGGGAAAGATCAACATGGATGGTTTATGGTTGATTAAGTCAATAGCATAGTTAGAAGATGCAATGTAATTAAATAGAAGCTGAAGGAACATAATAGAAGACTAAATAAAGCTTAGTCAATTTTAGGATCATTAATCGATGATTAGAAGCTTAATTGAGAATTTAGTTTAATGTTAAGTGAAGCCTAAATAAGAACAATATGAGATTAACTTAATTAAAACTACTAGATCAAACCCCAATTAAGATATTAATTAGCTCATATTCAAGGATTAATTAATTAGCTCAAATAAAAAGCTAAGGACACAAAATAATGACCAATAATAAGTAGTATTAAGATATAAGCTCTAACTTAAGCATATTAAACAAAGACAATTTAAATATGAGCTTAAATTCCTTAATCAAGATAATAGTTAGTAAATTACATTCATCAAGAAGATAATATAAAATTTATAATAAACAAAAGTAAACAAAAGATCAAAAAGTCAAACAAATAGTTAGGAGTTAATTAGAAAGATTAATTAATCCTAATTAGGATTAAGAACACTTAATTAATAATTAAGATGAAAAATAAGTAGAACCAATGGAAATTGGACAAGTGTCATGAAGTATAACAAATAATATTAAAATAATTAGGTGTGTCTAGAGAATGATGCAAGGAATTACAAAAATGTTATTACTTAATCAAATTCATAATACCCTTATAATATAAAGGAAATTACAAAACTACCCTTGTCTTATAATTAAATTACAGAGATAGCCTTATTCTATAAAAAGAATTACAAGAATGCCACTATCATTGTCTAATTACTAAAATACCCTTATTTTGAATTAGGAAATTACCATAATTCCACTACTTTAATAATTACAACGATGTCATTGTACAAATCCTTAGGCTTGTCTTTAAGTAAGAATGAATCTAAGTCTTAGATTAATACTAAGAATAGTAAAAAGGTGAATTAAATAAAACTAGCAAATCTCTAGCATAAATTAATATTTGATCAATATAAATTTATACAGACAACTTAATTAATAGTATGAATAAGATACTGACAACTAAATGATTTAAATATTCTAATGAGTTAAGAAACTAATAGATTATTAGGCTACGATAACTAATATCGGATTCCAAGTAAAGAATAAAATATAATAGATTTGAGGATAAACTATCTTTGGTTAAGATTTCAAAAAGTGTGTTTAATTAAAACTAGAATTATGACACCATTTCTTAATCAAATCTTAATCTAATGACAAGACAAAAATTAAATCACATGCATCATAACCTTATGCATATTTTCAGCCACATACATGCACATAAACAACCATATGCTAAATATTAAATTCTCACATTAAAGCATAAGGTTAAATGATGTAAATCTATGATGCATGCATACTTGAAAAGTTGGAAAATTTTACCCCCATGCATACACCAAACCATGGCTGTAATTGGAGGCCATGGGGAAGGAGAAAATTGAATTTATAAAAGATATATGACACTTTGAAAAAATGATAAAGGTCACTTCATAACACCTTGCCATAAATCAACACTTTTAGGCATGGTCTAGCCTACATTAGGAAGCGTATTAAGCATGAAAACTAACTAGATAACTCAACTAAATCCTAGCTAGTATTTACACTAACCAACCAGTTCAAGTTAATGAGTTTTTGCAGAGCAAAAATCCCCAAACACAGCCCTTAATACAACTGTTCTTTACACACTCCCATTACTCCTCTTTGTCTTGGCAAAATTTCTCTAAGTATTCTTATGTTTTCTTCTTCTACTATTCATCTCAAGAGATCTCACTTATCCTTAGATCTTATTCAAACACTTGCATTCCAACCCACAAACACCACTAGCCTCACAAGAGCTATATTTTTTAGCTCTTGTGAAAAATATTGTCTTGGTACACAAAATTTGCAAGCAAAGGATTAAAGAAGATCACCCTATATCAAGCCTTGGTCTGAAGCCTTAAGAATAAAGAGAAGGACTTATTTATACCTCTACACCAAGTGGTAGGAGTTTCTTCTTTGTTTGTTCAAGCATTGTTGGCTTCTAACTTTGTCCATGGTTAGAATGCTTTAAGCTTGTGTTGATGGCAAATGTTTTGAATGAGTGATTATGAAAAATATTTTTTATCATTCCTAAATGTTCTTGTCTACTCTTAAGTATTTCTATGATGTTTTCATGCTCAAATGTAGCTTAAAAATATAGGGGGTGATCCTTGATTTGATGAAGTGACACAAAACATGAAAATGGTAACTGCTGGATTTTTTGTTATTTCTAGCAGTAGCTACTTCAAAGCATGAAACTCAAAAAATCTGAATTTTCACAAAATTATTTTTTCTTTGAACTATACTCATTAGAGAACACACTCGAAAAGAAATCACTGAAAAATGTGTGTTCTAGCTTCAGTTATAAATATTCAAAGTTAAACCAAATGCGGAAACCTTAAATATGACGTTTCAATAAATCATTCTAGAAAAATGAAAATGGAGTAAACTCCACTTTTTTAAAAAGCAAACACATATAGGAAAATGTCCATATATGCCATGCATAATACTTTGAACCACAAAAGGATAGTATATGGAATAAAGTTGGAGGATAGTGTGCTAAGATAATCTAGAAAAGGGTAATTTTGTAAGTATACAGCAGTAAAACCATAAATGATTTTTTTTTATGAAAGTACCTTTCTTAGAAAGATTGAAAATTTAGGAATCTGTAATTTCTTTTATGATATCATAATACCAAGCATATAATAAGTTACAAATTTTCTTGTAAAGAATGTTAGATCTGGAAAATGGAATATTCAAGCCTTGAAAAGAGAAAGTTTAAGAGATTTGAATTGTAATTATCTTTAATAGGAAAATTATGAAAAAAGAAGGTTATGAGGAACTTAAAAGGATATAAAGAAGCTCAAGTGCTGAAGGATAATATTTTAAACACATTAAATATATTTATGGAATGCATAAGGTACAAAGAGGATTAAGAGAAAGGAGATTTTTTAGAATTTTTGAGAAAAATGAGAAAGACTTCATAATGTCATAATGCAAAGACTTTTACAACTTCTTAGGACCCTTGGGGTACTTGACTTGTTGACTTTGAATGATGAAGTATGATAGGGGATTGTGCAAGGAAAGCCTACTGTTAAAATACAAGAGTTGTATGAATGTCTACTGTTTAATTTTGTCATGAGATTTAGCATGAAATATCTACTATTTGATATGAGGTTTTATATGAGATATTGTCTGTATTACATGAAACTAATATGAACATATGGTGACGAGTTTATGAAATGATGAGGATGAGTGATTGAGTATTCCATGATTTATTAAAGATTACGTGATGATAAGCATACATTCATGATTCAAATGAAATAATAAATGACTAAACTCACTGCTTAACCCCTCAAAGGGGGATTAAGGCATTAGTTTTGTACACTCAATGAGAATAAATTAATAAATGATTTGGCTAACTGGTTATCCCTTCAAAGAGGTATTAAGATATTGGTGTTATGCACTCGGTGAAAGTTAAAAAAATGGATAAACTCACTACTTAACCCTCAAAGATGGTTAATGTTAGCTCCAGAATCCTTCAAAAAGCATTAAAGATGGGTGTTTAGAGTAACAACAAAACCAATTTTAAGAAAATATTTTGAAGAATGATCTAATATTTCACTTGAGATTGTGTAGCGCTTTCAGATCCATTCTCATATACATATTAGTTCAATAAATGAGTAAAATTTTCACAATATCATGTTTTAACATGATTATAATCTCGTTCAAAGAGATTCAGAATTACATCTCCTTTTCATGAAACAATATATGTTCAATACACAAGAAAGGACACTGTTCACACATTCAAAAAGTGCAGTTCAAATGAATAAATCTATTTTTTTTTTCTGAAATAGGCTTCGTCTGCCATCTTCAATCTTGATGAAAAGATTTCCAACAAGCTCTGATTGAAGAAATAAAGATCAATGTGAGCATCAGAAACTGGAAAATCACTTTAGAAAGCATGGTCTTAGAATCTGTTTACACTTTATAGAATAGGAAGGAAAATTCAAAATTCAAGTTAAAGTCAACTCTCAAAGTTACTAACTATGACATCTCCTTTTCATGAAGTCAAATTGTCCTAGCTTTTAGAAGAAAAAGATCAGAAATTATGGCCAAAAAGTAAAACGTAGTTTCTAAAGTTTTACTCAGAAACCACCTATTTGACAATGATCTTTGCATCTGCAAAAAAAATAACCTTGACACAGTAGAACTACTCTTGTAAATAGCTTTTCCTAGGACACAAAAAGCATATCTACACATGTCAAGTGGAAACAAAATCAAGTAGCAACAATCTTATTTTTAAATCAAGTATAAAAGGAGGTCAAGAACTTACAACTTAAGACTTTTTTGCTGAAACATTTGCATATCTATCAAGAATGCAATGATCCTCCTTCTTCTTCTATAAAGTTCATTACTTTTTGTAATTAGTCTCTGGTTCTATAAAAATCTTCTTTCTAAGTTCTTACTAGATAACATTTTCATTCTAGAAAGAATTCTTAGGAAGAAATCATTCAATTTTTCAGGTCATACTCTATTTTATTTTGAGAAAACTTGAGTGTTTAGTTGTTAGAGTGGACCAACTTTCACAAATCTTTGTACCTTGATTCGATAGTGATCATTGTGAGTTTAGTTTGGAAAAGCTAGTCAAAGACTACTTGGAAGTGACAGTAGAGTTCTTTGGGTTGAGAAATAGTTGATTTAGTGAAACTCAACAAACTGTTGAGAACTAGATGTAGACAAGTTGGTTGAACCAGTATAAAAACTCCTTGTGTAGTATCTCTCCTCTCCCTTTATCTCATTTGCATTCTGCTTTGTAATCCAAAACAACAAGTCTTTGAAAATCTATTTTAACTAGTTTTATTATTTACAACCAAGTTCAAAAAGTTATTTTTTGACATTCTCTAACAAAGGTTTCCGCTACACTTCAAATAAACACTTGATAGTCTTTTTTTAAAGCTTTTAGAAACACAGAAAAGGAAAAATGAAAGCATAATTCAACCCCCCTTCTCATGTAGTTTTCAACCTATAGTTTAAATATTGGTGTTGTCACTCAGTGAGAATAAAAATAAAGTCTAGAAAAGTATACTTAAACTCACGGCTTAACCCCGTATATCATTAGGTTAATGCCTACAGAAAAACTGAACTTTTCTGGCAATAGTCACAGTATGAGCTCATTACCCTATAGGGTGGTCTAAGGTACTAATGAAGGCATCATGTGAGTATTCTAATGAAAGTAATAAATAAACTCATGGCTTGACCCACAATGTATGGCTTAAGATACTGATGAAGGCATCTCGTGAGTAAATAAGAAAAATGTTAAGGAAATGAAGTGTCATGCACGAATCTTATGGATGGAAACCTTTACATGATTATGAAGTTTAAAATGAAATTACTATCTGAATTGCTTAACTGTAGTTGATGAGTTATGATATGTGCGACTCTGCTAATGTTACAAGAATATTCTAAAACTAACTTCATTTTGGGTAATTATGTTGGCAAAAATCAATAATATTCGAACGATTTATATGTCCATCTTTTTATGATAAACCCAAAGTGACTGAGACAACAACGATGGCACAATTAGTGCACATCAGGACTCCTGCTATGAAATCTTGTATTTCTCACTCCTATTTTCATTTTTGTTGTCGTTACCAAAGGCTGACAGATCTAGAAAAAATCGTAGTTAGCACCCGACTCACTATGGTTCAACTCTTTGTGTTTGGATATGTATAAATAATGATGAAAGGACTAGTAGATTTAGGAATTCATATTTAGCAAGATTGTTGTTTATCTTCAGACTTATTCTAGTAGAACATGCCTTAACATGGATTATGTATTAATTGGTTATAATTCAGTTTATGTTGTGGTAGTTTTACATATAGTTCCATATTTTGCTATATTAAATTAAGTAAGTGCATAAAGAAATTTTGATTATTATCTATGTAAGCGTTATATCTCCAATTCTCACTAGAGGCTTTCGCTTTCAAAAAGTAATTTGTACAAAAAAAAGTTATCAATGATTTTTCTAAGTTAACCTCAAAAGAAAGTGAACACAAAGCATAACTGATAGCTAATAGAATCCAAATGCAAATGTAAGCATAGTTGGGTTTATTAAGGTGTTATATTATGGTATCAGAGTAGTTCATCTTATTAAAGCTTGGGGATGGACTGACTATGCTTCTATATATGTCATGCTTTAAAGTCTTATCTATAAGACATGATGTATGGCTAGAATGCATGACCGTCTTGTGGACTGCCATTAGTTGCTGCAATGATTAGCATAAGTGTAGAGCCTGATCAACTCGATGTCTTTTTCTTGGTGTGTTTAAGAACTACATGGTAAGTTGTGGACACAATAAAAATGGAAGAGGCAAGAACAAGAAGCCATCTGACATAATAAGCATGCATCGTCAAATGACAAATATTATGAGGGCACAAGATATGGCTACTAATGGAATAATAGGATAGTGGGATAGGAGGACTAGAAAGTTGGTCAACTAGAGCGTGAGAAATTCTTAGGTTTCACAAGAATAAACCCACCTGATTTCAAAGGCATTAATGGCCCTATTATTGCTAAGGAATGGGTACGAAAGATTGAAAGAATCTTCTCCGGAATAAATTGCTTTGAAGAGTAGAAAATTGGAATTTTCCACCCACATGTTGAAGGATAATACTTCTTTCTAGTGGAAAAGGGAGAAAGGCTGATTGAATAGTATTGGCACTTAGGTTACTTGGACCATGTTCAAGACTGCCTTTTATAAGAGGTAGTCCTTGACACCGATTTGGAGGCTAAGGAATTAGAATTCATGAAGCTTACGCAAGGAGGTTTTAGTGTGATTGAATACACAACTAAATTTTAGGAACTATGTAAGTACCTACTACTTGTTAAAGTGGTCCAGATGAACAGTGGAAGTGCATAAAGTATGAAAAGGGTTTGAAGGTCAATATCTTAGAATTAGTGGCTTCACTTGAAATCAGTAACTATGAGGAATTGGTAAATAAAAGCCTAAGGATAGGAAAATACAACAAGAAATTGGTCACTCAAAAGGTAGAAAGGTACAAGAAAATACAAGCATTGCACTCATCACAACTAATGCAATCACTACCAAAAAAAGCTAACACAAAGAAGAGACTTTCAGGAAAGAAAGTCTAATCAACCCACTATTGAACCTCAAGAGCTTGTGACAGGGATTATTTGCCCTAAGTATGGCAAGAAACATGGAGGCATATGCTTAACGGGTCAAAGAATTTATTGCAAATGTAGTCAACCCCAGCACAAAAATAGAAACTATAGTGTACGAAGGCAGTAAATGCATCAACAACCTATTGTTGACCATCAAAGGCTTGTCACTTTTCGTCCTAAGCTCTGATCTCAAGCTGGTACTGGAATCAATCCACAATAGAAGGAAATGCCAGAAAAAGGCACTCGATGATGGTTGACAATAGTAGAGGAAAATGGTGTTGTGAAACACTGCTGAAGAGGGATGACGTAATAGGGAGGAGATACTAGAAATCATAAGGAAAACATAGTTTCTTGAAGAAAAAAATTTCAAAGGACAATGGGTCCTCCTAACGGCATGAATTTAGGGTTGTCATTCTCTTTTAAGCTCTTGATGCCATGTTTACATGAAGAGAAACAAAGAGAAAAGCATATGTGAATCGGTGCATCTTAGCTACATAATAAAGTATAATATATATGTAGACTTTGAGTAATAAATACAAGATATTCATTGATATACAAGAATATTCTAATACCCCAAATACATGATTCGATATCCTTAATTTTCATATATGTAGATTCTATCATCTATTAATTGTTTGATGAAATTTTTCATTGCTTTAGATTATATAGTACTTAATATCCTTGTAAGGCGACTTGGATTGCACTTTATACTACAAATTCTGACAATTCAATTTTGTAATTTTGGTCAAAATACATCTTGTTTGTGATTTATTATTAGACTAGGATTATTTTAAGAACAACTTAATTGATTTAAGTTTATCACTCATATCATCTACATATTCTAGTTTGTAGGTAATTTTCTACATGCTATGCCCTTGTGAAAATGTCCTAAGTCAAAATAGTTTGAATTGCTTGATCTCTGTAATGGAAGAATCATCTATTCTAATCTATGATAGCAAATTTTTTCAATTACTATTGGACTTGCTTTCTATTTACAAAATAAAATTTTATTATTTAAGGACATGATTATATCCCTTCCTCCAATTCTCTTCTATCATATATAAACTAAAAAAACCACTAATTCCATATAATTCATTGAAATTTAATTCATTGTAATCTATACAAATATGATTAGTAATACATGGCATACATTTGCACTATTCTACCTTGCAATGTTGGGAAACATCTTGTATATAAATTTTTATTTTGTGTCATTTCTCTTTGTAGAGAATCTACAATATGAAATTTTACTACTTTTGTTGACTATGTAGAAATAAGAAATATGTAGTCCACTACACAATAATTATATTTGTTTTGATGCTTCAAAATGAAATCAACGACCTAGGTTGGTAGCAAACCATAAATGCTTTAAGTAATCCAGTTTGACTAAAGTATGGAAGGTCTTCTTCATATTCCTTGTAGTTTACAATAGGCATATGAACATGATCCAAGAAAGCCAACTGATTGACCAAGAACATTAAACTAGGAAGAAAAACAAAAGAATAAAGTTTAATAAATAAATAAGTGAATAACATAATATAATGAAATAATGCACTAATCAGAAGTTCAAGATAAAAAATAAAATTATCATTACCAAATCATATGGAAGTCCGCCAAATAATAACCAGCCAAACCCGCTAGTAAACACATCCTGAAAAGAAGTACAGGTTGAGAAATTATAACTATGAAGTCTGAAGAAGCACTGTATTATCAAATATTCATGAATTTCATCTTAAATTTTAATGAAAAGTTTATTTTTTATAGCTCATATGGAATTAATGTGTACTTATATAACACTTTCAATTTACCATGTAAAGAAAAAATAGTTTCAAGTCTAGAAAAACTATTAGTAAAATTAGCAAAATCTTTAGACAATCAATATAAAGAATAATATTAATAAAAAAATGTGCACAAGCCGATAGTGTTATCAAGAATGAGAAAATAGATAAAACTTAGAAGTTTTACTAGTGACAAAAATAGGAAAAAGTCCTTAAACCAAATCTCCATAATATAAATTAACACAACATTTATTTTTACCAATTTAGAAAAGATAACAAGACACTAACCTTTAAATTACCACAAATAGCCTGTGTAAGGGCTGAGTTGATAGTTGTATTTAGAACTACAATGTAGTTCATAAAGAAAGTAAAAATACAGGAAAGAATGATCAAAACCTGCACAAGTTTCCAATGTAGCAAATCAAATAATGCATCCAATTATAAATTAAATGTAGAGATATTAACAATGATGTGAAGTAATTGTAATTGCATCGTATACTAGATGTAACAATTTAAAAACAAATAAACATCAAGTAGTCAAAACATACATTATGATATTAGAGAATTGGAAACTTCGACACTTCATACACAAAGATATTAATGAAATATTTTAAATTTTAGGAATCCTTCTAACTTTATGCACCTACCTTTTGACTAACACTTTTATCATGTGTATTTTGAAATTACAATTTTTTGAAACCATAAAACAAAAAAGAAAAAACATGTTCATGAATATAGAAATACATTTTGTTGATAACTAAATTATTTTAACTTATTTTATATTGACAAAACACCTATTTTGGTCCCTCAAAAATTTCGCATCGACCAAATTAGTCCCTACAAAATTGAATAGTTGAACAAATTGGTTCCTGAAAAATAAATTTCTCAAATTGGTCCCTGTAAAATCTTCAAATCAGACAAATTGGTCCCTTCAAAATTAAATAATCCGCCAAATTAGTCCTTCTGATAAGTCAACAAGGAGGACCAATTTGTCCGATAATTTACTTTTGCATGGACTAATTTGAGAGATTTTTTTTATAGGTACTAATTTGCCCGACCATTCAATTCTGTAGGGACCAATTTGAGAATTTGGTCGACGTGAAATTTTAGAGGGACAAATTTGATAGTTTTGTCTTTTATATTTTGAATAACATCGCCTGTTAGATAACTAAGTATAAAGGATAAATGATGTTCTAATGTTCTAACCATATCATATCATATCATATCGTATTAGACAACAATTAACTATTACACTACTTGCTCAAAACAGGAATGATAAATTAAGATCTCTTGCTATAAGATCATGATGGAAGGGACAAAAGTAAATTAAAATTTCAAATTGTTCAAGGAAATTCAACCAACAGCAAAACTAACACTAGAAATAGCAACCAAAGCACGCAACTAAGTTAATAAAAGAAACTACTCTTAACAATATTTTCAAAGACAACTATGAATGTGTTAGTTGTTAACAATAAGAACCTGAAATCTAGGGTCGAATAAATACGGGAAGTTCAACGTTGCTTGTAGGTCTCCTCTAAGTATGCACCAGACCAGTAACATTGGTCCACAAATCACCACTAAACACAAAAGAATATGTTAAGAAGGATAGAGTTTAGGTCCAAAATGGATGAAATTACATAATAAGAAATGATTCTTAATCAATTGATCTTACCATTACACCACATAAGACCAAAAATATTAAGGCCAGTAGATTTACCTATGAAAAATTATAAATAAGTCAAATATTGTGGTAAAGCTCTTGAAAAACAAATTGAGTGGTGAAATAAGAAGAAACAGTGATCATCTTACCAATATGAGATACAGAAGCAAGGTATACTGCCTTACACATGTTTTCTATAAAAACAATTGAATACGCATAGGCATCAAATGTAAGGTCCCAAGCTCCAGCAACAAATGCACCAGCTATAATTATCCCAACACTGATAAATCCCTTAGATTGGTTAGGCAAAGCAAGTAATGAAAAATAGTTATTCAAGAATTGATTTTTTTAGAATTTAATCAAATTATTGAACCTCTTTTCTAGTCTATCCACAGCAGGTCATCATACAAACTAATAAGACAATATTAGGAAACAAAATTGATTTGTTGCTTCCAAAAGAAAGGAAAGGGAGATGAGAAGACTAGAATTGAAATTTTTTACATAGAACAAACATTAACTAATAAGTAAAGTAACTAGAAAATATTAGATTATATCCAATAGCATTTTGAGGGACATATCTATGTCCTAAGATAGACAACAAAATCCTTTCAAGGAATAAAACAATAGGCTCACTTTCTCCATCAAAATAGAACAAAATAATATGTATTAATTATGCATAATATGCAATTATAATATTCTAGTTGGAACCATATTGGTTGTTATTCTTCTACTTTCTTGAAATAATTGTTCTTAGAAAATTTTTTTTCCTATGCATATAGTGGTGAAACAATCTAATTTGAAGTTATTAGCATTTGGCATTGAACTTTCCTCAATGTCTTGAAAAGGAAGATCAAAACAATACCCAAAAAAAAAAAAAATTCAAGCACTTATGTCATTTTCACTAATTCTAATGACTTTGGGAAAACAAAAAATTCATAACTCCAAATTCGATCAAGAAATACTCCATGACAACTTGTTTAACTCAATTATTAGTGGAGTATCATTTTTTCCTTTAGAAACTCTTCCATTTGTTGTTGTTCTTTAATTACGAATATAAAAATAAATATAGAAGATATATTGAAAGGTAGAAATTGAAGAAATAACACTAGTATATTAGTCTACATGAGTTGATGACATTGTGGTATATGTTAGGTCTATATAAGTGAAAATGGAAATATTAATAGAGGTAAAAAAGCACCTCGATGCTTTTTAGACGCTAATGTCTTTCCTACCAAATTCCAATTAATTTCATATAATTGCACTTTTTTTGTAACATCCCGATTTTTCCTTCCATGTAAAATGACCAAAATACCTTTAAGGTCATTATTGCACGAGAATTGAGGTCGGCCGGTCTCAACTATTCTCAAAGGGTTTGTTTAGTATTTGAAGGGGAATATATGTGTTTTAAATAGCAATCAGTACGAAAATTGCAATTCCTGATTATTTCATGTGCAAAATTACCACAATACCCTTGAAATAATTTAACACAAGATTAAGTGACAATTGAACCTAATCATCACCTAAGATTTAGATACATTAATTGGAGGGGATATATGGTGTTTGGATGGGCCCCAATGAGATTTTTTGAAAAATTATCAGTTTTTCCTAATTAATGCTAATTAATCTTAATTAAAGTAATTAAGAGCATATAGGTAATATTAGACTCTAATTAAAGATTAATTATTTTCATTAACCAATTATGAGTCAAAATAATTATTTTGAGTTTATTAAAGCCCAAAATTGACTAAAGAAACTTAATCTCATTCTTAATCAAAGATTGGTGATAAAGAGACAAAAGGTGTTTTATGAGTTGATAAAATAAAAGTAGGAGACACTGTCACTTTTGCTTTGCCTTAAGATTATGGGCATGTTAGATTTGAAATTTGAATTAATTGAGCATAGTTTAGTTAAGCATGCAAGGACCCCTAACCTAAACTTAAGTGCCATAAAAAAACACCTAATTATCTCTCCTTAACAATCTCCTTAATTAAATATACACCCAACCCTAATCCTAACTCACACAAAACACAAAATATCCCCACTTAACCACCACATACATTTCGGCCAGCCCACCTCTAGTCACTCTCTTATTTTAATTTTTTCAAACACACACACACTCACATTGTCTCATTCCTTCTAATTGCTTTTTTTGGACACAACTTGAGCTCCAAGTTGTCAAAAATTCTCTTATTCTCTTCATATCAAACTCTCTTATTCTTCTACTTCATCATCAAAGAACCTCCATTGTTGCTCTCTATTTAAGCTCCAAATCTTAAACTTACACACTGGCACTATAGATCAAATCCCAAATACATAAGCTTTCACCCCCATATACAAAACCACCACAAAAATCCCTCATATTTTTTTTCTCTACTTGGTCGAAACCAATTTTCTTCTCCAAAAGAATATTTTTTTCTTCTCTTTTCCTTGTAAAGAGTAATCATTTTCATTCTTAAGCAAGAAAGCACACTTTGGTGGGGATTTATTTTATTTTGTTCCTCTTGTTTCTTCTCTTCTCTTTTTTGTTTTTATTGTGATCAAAGCTATGGCTTAATGATGATGGTTCTTGATGATGGTTGTGAGACTATCATATTTATGACCTCTAGAGCTCAAAGCTTGATCCTTAGTTTCAAAAAAAAAAAAAATAGAGAGAAAGAATGCTTATTTTTCTTCTTTTGGTTGTTTCGAGCTTGATGGTGCATCTAAGGGAAACAAGGTTCTTGGAACCACAAAAATGAAAGATTCTAAAGCTCATTCATGCCCTTTGAGGGCTAAAGTTCTTTCATTGTTCATTTTTGTGACAAAAGTCTTTATTTTGTTAAAATTAATGGGGTTAAAGTTCCATACTTTTTGACGTCTTGATTCTTGAGGCTCTAATGTCATACTTTAGTGGCTTAGAAATAAACTTGTATAGTGTGTTTATATTTCAAGCCATCACCTTATATCGTCAAAGGCTTAAAAATGAACTTCTATTTAATGTTTATATTCCAAGTCTTGCATCTAATATTTATATTTTAAGTCATCACCTTATATCTTTAAAGGCTTAAAAATAAACTTGCATTTTATGTTTATATTTCAAGTCATCACCTTATATCCTTAAAGGCTTAAAATGAGCTTGTATTGCATATTTATGCTTCTAATTATCACCTTATGTCTCTAATGCTCAAGACTTGCTTCCTTTTGTCTGAAATGGAATTTTTGAACAAGGAGACATATACATACATGGATTTCGACCAAGCATATATAATGGGTTGAAGTTGGTTGTATTTTGTTTTAAAAATTTGTATCTTATGTCTAAGATGTTTAAAGGAATTTTGAAAGAGTTAGAAGTCAATAAGGGACAAAAATGTGATTTGTTAGCAAATAGAACCCAATGAATTTAATTTTGAGTTAGCCACTATTTTAATGTTAAAATTTAATTTCTCCAAGTGTTAAAATAATTTCTTGTGTCTTAAATGTCTTAGAATAATTTTTGGGAGAAACTAGTCACTAGAAAATGCTAAAAAATAAATTTTTTAAAGCTTATCATATTTTTAATTTTTGCCACTATTACTCATTGTATGCCATCGTTTTCCACCATTTTAGGCATTTTAAAATGTTAATAATTGTTGTAAAAAACATTTTGAGTATCCTAGGTGTCAAAGAATATTTACAAGAGTTAGATTTGGGTAGTTTTGCAAATGCGAATAGTTGTATCTTGAATTTCTCAAATATATGAATTTTAGCCAAATGAGTTTAATTGAAGTCAATAGTGATTATGAATATGTTCATGTAATACTATTTATGATGTAAAAATGACTTTTAAAAGTGTTGGTACTTACTAAGTGTCAAAAGGTGAAAATTTACACTTTGACCTCTAAAATCTAACAAAATTGGCCAATGGTCCAAAATGATTTCTAAAGTGGTATGAGTTTTTTAAAAGTGTAAATTAATTTTAAGAGTCATTAGTTTTGAGAAAAAATATTAAATGAAAAATTTACACTTTGACCCATAAACTTTTAAAATTTTTAGTTTTGACCCCTATTTGGAGCTAAAGTATAAATACTAATGACTTAATGATATTAATATGATTGGTACCCTATGTGGGCTATATTCATGTGAATTGTTTGGAAATTGAATGATTTAAGGTGATTATGTGAAGTTATATATTAATAACTATGCAAGCTTGATATTCAGATTACGTGATTGATGATTTATTGTTTATTAAGTATACCATGTGCATTAGCTGAGTTTGGTCCTTGATTTTCAGCAGTTGGATAGGAGCATGTATACCTTTCAAGGAGATATTGCTGATAACATGCTTATAGATATATGCAAATGTGAAGTGCATGCTTATGTAATCAATGAAATGATAATTGTAGCACGTCGTGATTATGTATATAGATGTTTGAGATGCATGATTTATATGATTAATGGACAGGAATCAAATTTGGGGAAACTCTGTTCCCAAATGTTATGTTGCCAGATTTTCGTCAAATTCATGGACTTAGAGAAATTATGAAGTTTATGAGCATGAAAATGTTAAATGTTAAGTCATAATGATGATTTTGAAATAACTGCTCATGCTTCTATCTTTAAATGTCATGCTAATGATAAAAGTGACATAAGACACTTGGAAGTTATCTTTTCATAACGGGTTGGGCCCGACCCAGAATAAGGTGATCTAAGAAGGTGATCTTTTAGTAACGAACTAGGCCCATAGGAAAGTAATCCAATGCCCCTTATCCCATACTCTAGGAGTCAGGAAAATAGCTTATCGAGAGGATAAGTGTAGGGTAGTGATGTCTGGCTAGATATGAGCTCATAGCCTTAGAACTCTCAAAAAAGAGAGAGTATTAGGGTGGCCCTTATCAAAGATTACAAAAGCTAAGTCACCTAAGAAAGGAAAAAAGGAAAGTTGTGAGCCATAGTTGTTCATGTTCCTTATACTTCTATATTATGTCATTGTATGTTCGATTGTTGCATAAGGTATTGGCATGTATTCATAATATAGTATGATGCATCAATGGCATTAAGATTCATATTAAAAGATACAGACTTCAGCTAATGGTATTTGGAACTTAATAAATTAATCTTATTTATGTACATTATTTTCATAATGAAACCCGAGGTTCCTGGGGAGGATGATGATGACACATGTATGGAGATGAAAAACCCTATTGAGATTATTGTATAAGTTTCTCACTCGCTCTCTTTCTTTCCATTTAGACAAGGTTGATAGCGATGCCCATGGACTTCCTTGACATATCGACGTAGGAGTTGCATTATGGTTTGGATCAGAGTGGCATAGCAAGGGCAAAGATATAGTCCTTCCTGTTTATAATTGCTTAGGGGTTGTCTCGTCATCGTGCATGTTCATAAGTTAGTTTTGGTAGACGTGCACCCATGATAAGTTTAGCTACGTCATAATTATGCTTAGCTTCTGAACTCTTGTATGCTTAATCTCTATAGGTGGGCTTGGTATAGTTGTTATGGTATTGTACTTGTGGAATGCCTTTATATTATTATTATATGACATGATATTTACAGTTAATGTTATGCTATGATGTTGTTTTCAGTTTATGTTATGCTTTGCTGTGATTTTACATATATGTTATATAGTGGATGGTTAAGAATAAATTGATGAGATGTATTATTATTATTATTATTATTATGACGAATACTTATACATTATATGCAAACAACTCTTAATTTGGTCTTTTAAATAAAAAAATGGTCATATTTTCATAGACTTATTTTCAAAATTTAAAACCAAGTAAAGTTCTGAGATAAAAAGAGTAACAATTAACGATTAATCATAATGCGTCATAGGTGTATTGTATTGAAAGTTGGGGTGTTACATTGTTATCCCCATACAAATATCCTACATAACTTTCTTTAATAAAATCCTCTACTCCTTAAAATTTCCTAAGCTAGCTATGGAAGTTTGTTTCACTCGAGGACTCCTTATTCTTTCTTATATATTCTTCACTTAAGGTCCTTTGAAATTTCTTCTAACATATATATTGGTCATTATTAAGGTCCTATCAACTCTTCTTTCAAAAGTCACCTTATCATTGAGGTGGGGTTATTCAAATATTTTTGGGATACTTAAATACAGTTACCACCAAAGTCCTATTGGTCAAAGCATAATGACATGAAACCCTACTTCAAAAGTTAGGTGTTTGGCTAATTACGGGTATTACAAATTCTCTAACTAGTGGGCATCCTTAATAATTAATAGCTGAAGTTTGGAGGATACTACTATGTGAAGTATATTCCATAGATATGAGAATTGTACAAGCTTAGTAGGATCGTCCAACAAATTTCTCATACACTAAATGGCCTAGAGTCTAGCTATATTATTAAATTCACTGGTTGTTACTCTTCACTTTCTTTTGTGAGCCTCATATAAATTATTTTTTCTTTTTAGAATAGGCGGTTTGAAATTCGGAGACATAAAAAGATAAGATTATAATGTCGATGTGATACACTTAATAAAGAAAATCATAATTATTGAAACAACGAGTACCAATAACCTAACAAAGGACCAACAATGAGAAAACTATTCAAACTAATGTTATTTCAAGTAAGAATACAACTCCAATGCAAATTCTAGCTCTATTAAAGCAATCTTCGAAAAAGAGATATAAAGTTCTCACTCAAAAATATTAATTTTTCTCTCTTAAGTTCTAACCCCTATACAAGTCACTTGTGAATGTTATATAAGGAATTATGAAGTGAAGAAAGATCTATATTTTAAAGGATACATTTTTCCCCTACACTTGCTCTTCTTGCTAAATCGTGCTCTTATATGGCACATAAGTGGGGATCTTTGTCAAGCAAATGATGTAAGGAGGTAAGCTAATACTCAGGCCCTCAAATGATCCAAGATGACAAGACTTTTTCTTGAATCTTGTTCAAATGTGTCATTTATGCCTTTAAAGAATGTGCAAAACATTGGTAAATCCTATTAATACTTCTTCTAGTGTCCTAAAGCAACTTGTCCTTCTACTTAGTGGTGATGCTAGGGCTAAAGTGGTTTTATATTTTATTTGCTTAAGGAACACTTTTATCTTATCTATTACATGCTTTTTCCAATAGTTCATTTGGCTTGTAAGGCATTTCTTTTCTTACTCATTCTAATCTATTAGCTATGTTAGCTCTGTGTCTTATTTATTTTTTAAGTGCTTATTTGGAAGTGTTTGTTAGTCATAGGGCATTTTGACTTCTTTGTGAGTATATTCCAAAAATTGCATTGAACGTTGACTCTATTAGAAATATCAAGTCGAGAATCATGAGTGAACAAGTGTGAAGTAATGACTTCCTAATGTATCAAACATATACATTAAAATCAAATAGTTGGAATCTTGAGCGTGCCAAAGTTCTTGAAGAAAATGACTAGATGGAGTAAGTATCCTAAATTCATCTTAATTGTAGTTATTAAAAGGCACCAAGCACAAACTTAAACTAGGATTGTGATCTCAGTATATTATTCAAAAGTGTTAGGTTGTGGAACTAAGTAAACCTCTCATATAGAACTAGCTTGATTATTATTAAACCAAACTATAAGAGATACCAATATATCAATGTCTTCTAAATCACTTAGAGAAAAATAACTTTTGCACTAACTTCCAAAGAAGAATACTATGTGCAATGCCTTCATATGCTGAATCAAGTGATTAATAGAATCCATCTTAGCCCCAATATTAGTAGAATATTATCAGAAAATAACTTAGTTTTTCAAAGATAAAACCAAGTTCTCAAAAAGATGTCTAAAGACAATTCAACCCACATTCTAGCATCCTTTAGCCAACTACATTAGATTGCTTATGGAGATTGACTCATTTTCAATCCCTAAGCAAGAACAATTTATTTACCTTAATGTAGGTTATAAAATGGGACTAGTGGATATCACTTTTTAACCTTTTCATTCTCAACAATTCTAGTATAAATAGGTGGCACTGTTGGCTTTTCCCCACTTTTTGACCAGAATCGCCCGGCAAACATTAGATGAAAATTTGGGCTTGATATATTCGATGGTGGATGTTTTGTAAACAAAAACCCATGTTCCTTTATCATCAAACCTTGGCCTGACAATCTAACATCATGTTCTTGAACTCATATCTCATTATCTTTATATCAATTTGTTGAAATATCAATAAAATAAATATGGAATGTACAATAATTATCACGATAATAAAAAGGAGATTTGGATTTGGAGTTACCTATGTAGAGATATTAAATATGGGAAATTCATAGCTGTAACTTGATTTGCTAATAAAACATAGCATCAAAAGGAAAAAATCTTAGAGGATTGCAAGGGAGAAACTTTTCCTATGCCACAGTAAGTTTGTGTCTAATAGTCTTAATAGGGCAATTAAACACCCTATATATGGTTAGGAGTGGGGGTATCCTTATTTAAAATAACCTGATGCTTGAAGTTTTTCCATTATATATAATAATCTTGTACACAAGGTGTAACGCCTCGATTTTCTGTCTGAGTGGAAAATGACTGAAATGCCCCTGAGGTCATTTTCGGCCCGGAATTCAAGGATGGCCGACCTGGCAGTCCTCGAAGGGCCAACTCAATGTTTGAAGGGGATTGAATGACCCTTGAGTGGTTCCGGAGGCGAAAGTCTCATTTCCCACAGTTTCGGGTCAAAATGACCAAAATACCCCTATAGCGTTTTACGCGGGTAAAGGTGCCGTTTGAGCCCGAAACTTTCCCCAGAGGTTTAAAGCCATGTTTTTACATGTTTCAAAACATCTGTTTGAGTTCCGGTGGTTCCGGGCAGTTTTAGTGCAAAATTACGATTTTGCCCCTAGAATAGTATTTTTGAGCTTAATGACGTAATTAAGCAAACCTAAGCAATATTAGGCTCTAAATGAAGATTAATTAATTTTCCTAATTAATCTAGAGTCAAAATAAATTATTAAAATTAATTAGAACCTAAAATTGCTTAGATTAGATTTAAATCCCTTTTCTAAAACTCAAGATTTCACTCTTGGAATCTTGAATAGTGTTTTCTCTCTCCAATTCCTTAAATCAAGGAATTGTGTCTAGAATTGTTTATACACTAAAATGAATTTATAACTCACTAATGATGCAAGAACACTCTTTAATTATGTCTTGACAACCTTAATTACCCATTTTCTCACCTAAACACTTTCTTACAAACTCCTAACCTTAATCCTAATCAAAGATACACCTAAACACAACTCTAAACCACAATTAAAATGCAAGAAATCCTCCCCCTATGGCTGATGCACATTCAGCCACCTCTCTCTCTTTTACCTCACATGTTGAATTGTTTCTCACTCAAAGAACCATGCTTGAGGCCATACCTTGAACCATACCTCACCATTCTTTGAACCATACCTCACCATACCTCAAGACCACATTATCTCACCTCATGGAACTCATGGGCTGCACTCCCCTTGGCCGAAAATGCATCAGCCCCTCACCCCCTCCATTTGCTTCATTTCTTTATAAATAGAATGCCTTGAGGAGCTTGCACCACTTTTAGATCATTTACTAAGTTTAGGAACACTCAAAGCTTTCCTTTTCTCTCAAAGCTCTTGTGTTCTTCAAGTTCTTGGAGTTCTTCATCATCTTCATCTTCATCTTCCATCTTCAAGTTCATCACATCAAGTAGGGATTTTCTTTCATGTATTCTTTTCTTTAAAGTTCTTGTTTCAAGCTTGATGTTCATAGTTTCTCTTGGTTCCTTTTAGAACTTCTTTTCTTCTCCTTCTTCCTCTTTATGTTTCGGCCATGGGCCTTTGGGAATGAAGGAATGAGAGCTTGATGATGAGAGTTTCATGATGATGTTCATCACTTGAAACAAACTCTAGAGCTTGATCTTTGTTCTTGAGCAAAAATGTTTTTAGTTTTTCCTTTCTTGAACTCTTGAGAACTTTAGCTTTAATGATGTTTTAAAATGGCTCTATGAACTCAATGATGAGGACTCATGATGTTGGTGTTAATATATCGTCAAGATCATGAACTCTAGAGTTCTAAAATGTTCCTTTTTCTTCTTGAAGATTTCGGCCATTTCCTTAAATTTTCTAGGCTTCATGGTTTGTTTTCCTAAAAATGGTATGTTGAATTTTAAGAACTCTAAGCTTGACTTTACCTTGTTTGGATGAGTTTGGGTTATGGTTTAAATTCCTTCAAAGTCTTGTTAAGAGCTCTAGAAAGATAAAATGAACTTGCATAATTTATTTTATGCTTGCATTCATATTTACATTCTTGCTATGCATCTTTACTTTCTAGCTATCACCTAAGAACATAAAGATTAAAATGGAACTTGTATCATCACTTAATTTAATTCTCAAAGCCTTTCTATTTCGGCCTTAAAGTCGATTGTTGTTGGGCCTAGAGCACTAAAATAAAGAATTGAACTTGCATTATCACCTAATTAATTTCTCGAATGCCTTTCTATTTCGGCCTTAAAGTCGATTGTTGTTAGGCCAAGAGCACTAAAATGAAGAATTGAATCTTGCATGTTTACTTTCAAGCTTGCACATTTAAGTTTATGCCTCGCATATTTACTTTCAAGCTTGCACGTTTAAGTTTATGCCTTGCATATTTAAATTTAAGTCATCACTTTACTTTGTAAGCAAGATTAAAAATGAAAAGCATGAGCACGTTTAGTTTATGTCGAAACTTAAGAACCTAGAGCTCAAAGACTTGCCCATTTCATTCCAAGTTAAAGTTTAATGTGAAACCATTCTTTGAATGCATATTTTCGGCCAAGTAGTGATGATGGACTTTCAATGAGTTTTCATCTAGCTACAAGGACCAATAGTCTATGTTCTAAGTTTTCCTTAAAGCTTTACAAACCTTTTCAAGGTTATGTTGTCATGAGATATGACTTTACTCCCTTTTAGGAGATGAAATATATTTTGGTCATTGACCTAAGGCTTCTCTTAGCCTTTTGATGAATTAAAATGATTTGCAAAGAGTTTTTAGAAATTCTAGATTGATTCCAAGAGAAACTAGTTAACTTATGTACCTAGAAATGTCAATTTAACTCTCTCATTTAAGTTAAATGTTTTCGGTTCTGATGTGATGAGTGTGATGCTGTATGATGATGTTTTGATGTGTTGGAATGTGTGAAAATATCATGTGATGATGTAGAAGCGATCCTATGCATGATAGGTAAGAAACTAGCTAACTAGAAATACCGTAAAGCTAGAATTTAACATAGTTTTGACCCATTTGTTTATGGGACTAATCCAAACTGTTTTAATGGGAATATAATCAGATTTAGATTGTTTAGACATGAAAAACTTGGTATCATTTGAATTAGAATTGAATTCTAGCACCTATGGGGAAACTAGTAACTAGAAAACCGTAAAAATGCAAATGTAGAACTCTTAGAACATTTAATTTTCTGGATTCTGTCCAGCACCCTTACAACATGATAAACATGATTAATAATTAGTCCTTAAGCATATGAATGTCTCATAATTGATTTAGATTTAATATGTAGCATCTTCGGCGAAGACGGAACCGAGAAAGGGTCTAAAACGTAAGTTCTAGAACCCCGTAAATACAAGTTAGAGATTCTGCCCTATGCTTTTCAGATTTAAGTATGAACATGAGGATTAGGAATGATGATTAATTATGAGCCCTTAGGTGCATAAAATATGAGCGACGGATGTTAGAGAACCATATCTCATGATTAAGACCCGTAAGGGTCAAAGCATAAGCTACCGTAAGGGTAAACGTTTGAATGTTCTATGATGATGCATGTGGTATGTAAATGATGATGATGTTATTCATATGAGGAATTCATGAGGTTGTATGTTTATGAGAGTATATAGTGTTGATATGTTGATGCTCACGCCATGATGCGTTATACAAAATTATGATATTATGATGCTTATGATGCACACGATGATGATGCCTTATGTTGGTTTTGAATGGCTATGCATGCTCTATATGTTTGGTGGCATAAAACAAGTTTGATAGAAATCCGATTATGCGCCGTTCGCTGCAATTTCCCATCAAACTTGAGTACTTGAGAAAAAGCTTGCGAAAACTCCTGGGTGACACCGGTTCGGCCGAGCACCCCCAGGAAAGGTTCTGGGTGACACCGATTCGGCCGAGCACCCCCAGAACAGATATGACAGAACATTGAGACGCATTTCTCCCGCTACGGTAGGGAGGAAACAAATCCGTGAGGGTATTGACATTGAGCTTGCCAAAGCGGACAATTCGCTGTGTACTAGATACCAGTGGAGCGTTTCAAAGAAGGAAATGATCCTAAGATAGGTGATCCAAGAAAGTTATGTATACCCCCTCAATTAGCCCATATTAAATCTAGTGACGACTAGTTACGATTGAGCTCATTCCTAGGCGATAGGTGAGATGTAGTTTGGTGACCAGATTATCGCTGGGCCGGTGAATCGGTTGGACTTTTGGTGGATATGTTAAGAGGGTGGTCTTTAAGAAAAAGAACTTAAGAGTTTTATTTATAAGAAAGATATCACATGAAAATTTCTATGTCTCTTTATGCCACATATATGATTCTTGTTTCTTTATGATGTGCCCAAGTATTACGATTTTCGTGTTAATATGCATATGGTATTTGTCATGCATTCATCAAATATCTGTTGCATTCATGTCATTAAGACACATACTAAAAGACACCCACTTTGGATAAATAGAGTTGTAAAGCCTAAAACCAATCCTTATGCATGTACACCTTTTTCATAATTAAAACCGAGGTGGCTGGGGACGACGACGATGACACTAGTGTTAGAGTCGGGAATCCCTACTGAGAATCTCGAAATGAGTTTCTCATCCCTTCCTTTTCTTCCGTGTCATCTCTAGACGAGGATTACAACGAGGCTCGTGACTTCTTTTGAGGCGCGCGCTTAAGGGACGCACTAGCAGATGGAGCAGAGGGTCGCTGCAGAGGCATAGATAGCTTAGCTTTTGGGTTGACACTTATCTAACCTCATAGGTGGATAAGGATGACTTCACTTGTATGGGCATGTTTTGATGTAAATGATGGTACAATGATGTTAGTAGTCTATGTATCTACAAAGATGTGATGATATTATGATTGTTATGTATAATACTATATTTCATGAGTATCAATGGTGTAGTTACTTTTTCTTGCACGTGATGGTTATGACGAACGTTAGGTTAGTGCGCGGCTCGCGTTTTTCTTTCAAGTTTCAAAAAGAAAAATTTATTCATATTTTCCGCTAAGTATTTTAATGAAAGGTTGTAAGGAATGAGACTAAAAGAGTAATAGACTAATGATTAACCTAAATATGTTCTAGAGTATTGGGTTAAAAAAATTAGGATGTTACACAAGGAGCACTGCTTAACGATTTTAAACCCAAACAAAAAAAGTGATCACATATTAATTTTTACCTTAAACAATAGGCTCTAATTATTTTGATATTCAATTAATTTGGGTCTAAAAACAATTTTAAATTAAATTATTTCTTTCATAAAAAATAATCTAACAATTTTCTTTAACAATAAGCTCCTTTATTCTTCTCCTTCACTATGAGTTGATCTTCTTTATTTTTCTCTTTCATTATTAAACTATACCATTCTTTACTCTTCTTGTTTGCATTTTCATTCCTTAGTTGAATTCAATATACTCTCTAGAATTGTTTATGCTCTCTCTAATTATGGGGCTTCTCAACCATAATTTTTCCAGCGCTAGTTCATTTTTTTCTCCTCTTCATTTGACATCCTTCTTTCTCCTTATCCCTAATTATTATACTTCTCCTACATTAGTGTTCAATAGTGCCTAAACCTACCCCTATTAGTATTAGCTCCAACCTTTTAATAACATATTTATTTCTTCCAACCTCCTCTCTATTGTACTAATATGGCTTCCAAGGTTGCTCCCATGGTCACCATCCAAAGCTCCCAAGATTGGTAGCTCTAACATCAATTGACAGGCACTAGTATTTGAGAGAAGAAATTAGAGAAATAACATAATTTCATTAGTATACTTAAGTTGATAAAAATATGGTATTAGACTTCGGTCTTTACCATTAAGCTCAAACTAATTTCCTATCTTTCCACTCTCTAACTCCAATATGAATAACCATACATACACAAATATCACAAAATTCATCATTTTTCAAATTTCTATTACAAACTAAGTAGGTCAATTATACACTAAAAGAGCTCTAATTCCCTTGTAATGACTTTTGAAATTTCTTTTAACATGTATATTAGCAACCCTTATGGTCCTATTTTGTATCATAGATATTTATTTACTATTCATATTCTACCTCTTCACATTCACCAAGGAGTACAATATGACCAATTTACTTAAAATCATAACAATGTTCTCATTATGAATATTTTGTTCACTTGGTTTAGTAGATTTTTCAATCAATTGATAATATTCAATGCATGTAATAGATAAAAACAACTAATCATTTTCTTCATCACTTGTCAATTTGATTATCACAAATGTTAGGCAAATAGTGAGTAGAAGAACAATACTAGAGTGACATACCTTCCAATAACAAGATTTGAATGTCTTTTTCCCCACATAAAATATTCCACAATCATTGTGAAGGCAATAGTAGTTCGCCTAAGGGTGGTATACATGGGAATATTTATGCCACGCACAGCTTCCATGGTCACCGCCTTCCACCAAAAAAGCATGGTTAGAAAAAGGAGTGTCTATCTCTATGTAAATGAAAAAAATTGAAAATGTAGTTAAATACTTACTACATATAGCAAATATGTTAATGCAAGAGGAAGAGCTCGAGCTAATGTCTTGGAGGGCACAAACGTTGTTGGGTTGTAAGAAGTACTTTGGTGTTCAGAAGTTGTGAAAGAAACTATCGTCAACGATTTGATAATATAGAGAATAATAAATGCACACACCATCTGAAACCAACATAAAATATACATTTTTTTCAGTTTGAAAGAAAAAATAATTGAATTATTGAGAGAAAAAAAAACTAAATTAGATAATAACTATAAGCATAGTCATGGAAAGCGTATTGACCGATTCATAGATGTTACGGGATTCAGTCAATAATGACATGCAACAAAAAATTAAGGTTAAGTGATGAGAAATTACAGTATGATTAAGAAACATTAGCATAAGGATACTTACAAATCACCATAAAAGATGTACTACCTGAGAAAATGACATAATAGTTGCAAACGGGAACTTGTACGAAGAGAGGGCTGCTTTATTAAACATAACCAAGAGAACTACAAAAAAATCAATGAAATCATTGCAAAAAACATTAAAAATTGCACATTATCCTACTTGAACCATTAATCAAGAAAGATCAAAATAGAAAAAAAAAACAAAACAAAAGACTAGGCACATGTGAAAAATATATTGCTTCAATGTTATTGAAACTTTTAAAAAGTAAAAGACTAGGAAAACTAATTTAGATTGGCCTAGTTGTTGATAAGTTATTTAAATTTCAGTACTAAAATCAAGAGAGATCAAAATAGAAAAAAAAATTACTAGGCACATGTAAAAAATATATTGCTTCAATATTAGTGAAACATTTAAGAAGTAAAAGACTAGGCAGACTGACTAAGATTGGCCTAGTTGTTAATAAGTTATTTAAATTTCAATACTAAAATCTATTATAAAAATAATAAGGTCAAAGTATAAAAACAATGTATCATACACAAGAGAAAATTGTCAATTGCTATGTTTTATACGATAATTTGGTCTATTAAAAAAAATAAGGAACTATATAATCATTGAGAATTATCAACCTGACTAGAATGTTGAGAAACAATAAATAGAGCTCAAATTAGATTTTGTGCAAAAGGATGGAACCATGAATTTCATTTCCCCCTAAGGCATTGGTGGCTAATATACAAAAGGCAAGAAAATGGAACAAGAGGTGGTTATCACTACAACAAATCAATAGGTGATGAGTGTATTTTAACAAGGAGAACAAGGAATAACACATACATGCTACTAGAAATAGATTATGTATCTTTTGGAATATCTTTGTACTTGCTTTGTTATTTTCTCTTCTATAAATGTTTTGAGATGTTTGTTGTTCTAGTCTCGGCAAAAAGCAAGAGATTAAGAGAAGTAGCTGTAGCGTCCCGATTTTTTCCTGTGTACAAATGACTAAAATGCCCTTGAGGTCATTTTTATCTAAAAATCGAGGATAGCTAATCCAGGCTATCCTCTAGTGGTTGGTTTGATGTATGAAAGGGAATGGATGTATTGTTAAGTCTATTAGAGGTGAAAACCTCAATTCCTGGTTTTTCTCGTACATAAAATTACCAAAGTACCCCTGTAGTAATTTAATGCGAGATTAATTGCTAACTGAACCCAGACTCTACCAGGAGTTTGAAAACGTTGTTTTTAAGGGATGCATGACGTCTGCATAAGCCTCAATGGTCACAGGGAGTTTTGTGCAAAATTACCGTTTACCCCAGATTAAGGGCATAATGCGCTTAACTGTGTGATTAAGGAAACATAAGCAATATTAGGCTCTAATGAAAGATTAATAAATTTCGATTATTAATCTTGAGTCAAAATAACTAATCGAGTTTGATTATGGCCTAAGATTGCTTAGGAAATTTTAAAATCCCTTCCTTAATCTAAGACTTTGTGCCATGTCAAGTACAATAGTATTTTCTCTTTCAAATTCCCTAAATCATGGAAACCATGATGGAATGAGATTCCTAGCTAATAAAGGTGGATTTCCACTAAATGAGCAAGATCACTCTCTAACTACATCTTGAGTGGCCTTAATCACTTGGTTACTAGCCTGAACACTTAATTACCAATCCCTAACCCTTTTGCGTAATTAAATTTACCTCTAATACATCTTCTAACCTATATGAGATGAAAATATCTCCCTCCCCATACTCCCATATGGCTGGCCACTCCTTCCCTATCACATCCTCACATTTCATTTCTTTTATACACTTACACACTCAAAGAAACCCACACTTCACCATTTACTTTTTTTGGATCACAAACTTGTCCAAAAATCTAGTCTTACAATTCTCTCCTCTTTTTCCGCTTCTCAAGATTTCCTTTTTCTTCTTCCTCCACCACAAGAACCACCATCCTCCACTACCTATCAATCTCAAACCACCACACCAACACCAAAGGCCACTCCCAAGAAGCACAATCTTTCCATCATTAAACACAAAAACTCAAGAGAAACCTTCTTTCCTCTTTTTCCTCTCTTGACCGAAATTATTGTTGTCTCAAGAGAAGATTTTTCTTCTCATTTTCTCATACAAGATCAAGCTCTTCCCTCGCAAACAAGAAAATATCTTTGGTAGGGATTTTTGTTTTGAGTTTTTGTCTTGATAATGATGGATGAGCTTTGCTCTTTTCTTCCTTTCCATTTTCAGTTTGAGCTTTCCTTCTTCCTCTCTTTATTCTTTTGGTTTTGTTGTTGTTGAATGGTTAAAAACCATGGCTTGATGATGAGGATCTTTGATATTGGTTGTGATACCATCATTTGTTTGACCTCTAGAGCTCAAGATTTGATTTTTGGTTTCAAGAGAAAAATGAGCAAAGATTATTGTTCTTGAATTGTTTTTGTTTGAGCTTGATGATGAGTCCAAGGGAATGAGGTTTTTGGAACCACGGTATTGAGGGACTCTAAAGCTCATTTCCATTTTGTGAGGTTGATTAAGGTTAAGCAGTTGTTCCTCTAAAAGTCTTGAGTTTGGAGCTTAAAGAAATAAAATGAGATGCATTCATGTTTATATTCCGAGTACTTGCATCTCATGTTTAAATTCCAGGTCTTTCATATCATGTTTATTTCCATGTTATCACTTTAAATCTTGAAGATAAGAAAAGGAACTTGCATTTCATGTTTAAATTTCAAGTCTAGCATATTTATATTTCAAACCATCACTTAAGACTCAAAGATTAAAAAAGGACTTGTATTCTTATATTTATATTTCAAGCTCTTGTATTTTCATGTTTAAATTCCAAGTCTTGCATATCATGTTTATATTTCAAGTTATCACCTAAAACCTAAAGCTCAAGACTTGCCTCTTTCATCTAAAATTGATATTTTGATCTTAAACATCTCAAGAAGTTTGAGATCTTAAAGTTGACCTTGTTGATGATGAATCTTGGCTTTTATCATATGTCAAGAGATTTGAAAGATTAAAGGACTCAAGAGGAGTAAAATGTGAGTTTGATTTTAAAGGAAAGGTTGGAATGATGTTTAATGTAACACCCTAGTAATTAACCAGATACACCTAGGTTGAATCTGATTAATGACTAGACTTTACTCCTTGCTTTGGTTCTTTCTTCATAATTTGAAAATACTTAGTGAAATTACGAGCCATTTCTTTTTTAAACACATAATTGAAAACGTGAGCCGAGTACAGCGTGAGCAGTAAGCGGAGTATAATAAGACGTTTAAGAATATATCACATCATATCACTTAGGCTCCATCATATAACATCCATAAGCACATTATAGCATATATTTACATACAATAACCTCACTCAAAGGGTGGGTTATGTTCATACATCATTATCTTATGCAAACCCATAAAAGAAAATATACTTAAGGAAATTCATGCCCCTAAACTAGATAACTCCATAAGCCGGGAAGGTTATCCTAAAACTAGGGTGCATGATCACACATAAATCTACTAAGAACTCTCTAGGGCCTTTGTCTGGAAATGGGGAATAAATCCGATCCATTGATGAGCTCCCTCGGGAGGGACACACGAGATGCACCAAGCTGGGGTCGCATGGCCGGCCTTCTTGCTAACCTCGGCTGAACAACTGTTTCCTCACTACCCTCTCTTACACGTGTGGGAGTAGGAGCAGAGCTCTCAGAATATACATGAATAGGAGTGTCCTCACGAAGGATCAGTTTGAATATCTCGTCTCGAGAACATACTCACGGAAGTCCATGGACAGCAGATGAAGCGGGATAAGAACGTAACATCCTTTCATCAAGTGGTCCGGCATGTTCGAAAACCATTTCATCGCCATAGGGAGAAGTAGGAGAAAATCAATAACTAGGGACAGGATGTGCAAATGGATGACCTATGTAAATAAAAACACGAACTGCGCACCTCCCTTCAAAATGATATGAGCGATGCACGGATCATAGTGAAATTCCCAAGTAGGGGTATCAACGAACAGGACGAATGTCGCCATCTGAATCTGGAGACAATGACGGAAATAAAGAAAAGGGAGTGAAAATCTTGCTAAAGAATTCTCGATAAGGTACCTCCTTCTACTGATGTCATCATCAAAGTCCCCAGGAACCTCGGGATTATTCTAAAATAGTGAGCATGCAAAGATTCATTTTAAGTTCGGACAAATACTTAACCGAGGTTCGTCAATTTTTAATCATGCGTCTTATAATGCATCTTATTCTTAACATGTCATATTTACAATGAACTTTTCCTTTATCATTACATCATATTCCTCATCATCATTATCAAAATAACATGCATAAAAGAACGTCATATAATATTAGCTACACATGGACACAGTGCACATATTTCATTTCTTTAGTGCCTTAGGTGACTTAAAATCTTATCATCATCATTATTTTCCTTAGGCCACCCTATACTCCACCCTTTTGGGAGTAATTTAGGTTATGAGCTCATACTTTACTAGTCGTCACTAGCATATACTTATCCCTTTTGATAAGCTAAAGTCCCGACTCTACCCTTTTGAGAGAATGGGTTAGGGAGCTAAAATCACCTTTTCACCACCTATAGTATGATGGTTCCAAAGGATCATTTTCTTATAAGTTTAAGTCACCATTAAATCTTTGCATGTTATATTATAATACAATTCATAAACATCATAACATTTTCTCATTTATAGTCTTAAGCTAGAATAATATATATCAACTGTAATCATGCATATGGGAAATTCCCAGGAAAGAGAGGTGGGTCACAATGGACACGCTTAAATACCAAGTCTTTCCTTAGCCAGAACCTTTCCAAATTACACTTTTACAATGATACACTTTCTTCTAGCAACAAAGGTGAATTTTACATAATAAAGAACATTTCATGTATAAGCATTCTTATTATTTGCAAAAGCAACTATAACATGCAAGCCAGGAAATCATTCAATGATATCAAGTACTTAATAAGCATCCAATCCTTACATAGAATTATCAATTATAGAACTAATTAGTTACTAAACCAATTATGAATCATTCTCTTAACAATAAACCATAATTATCACAACTTCAATCATATCAAATCATTATCACACATTGATACTAAACTCGGATCGGTGGCGAATCATGAACCTCATGCAATTACATAGAATCATATTTTAAGTGCATATAAAATACTAGTTCCCCGTAAAATCCTTGCAAAGCCTTAAAACTCATTTAGAAGCTAGTTCTTTTGTCAAATTTGGGAGGATCTTCACAATTAAAATTCTCACTTAAGATAAAAGGAGTAAGTCTTGAGCATTAGAGATTTAGGTGACATCTTAGAATTATAAACATGCTATGAAACCTTATTTTAATCTTATCTTTATAAGGTGATAGCTTGGAATTATAAACATGATATGCAATTCCATTTCTTTATCTTTAAGATTTAAGGTGATGACTTGAAAATTAAACATGATGCAAGAACTTGAAATATAAACATGATACAAGAAACTGGAGCGGCGGTAATCCGCACAGGACCAGTAGAGGGAGAAGAGAATATTAAGAAACCGGAGCTGCGGTAGTCCGCACAGGACCAGTAGAGGGAGAAGAGAATTATTATTACATCTTTTTAAGCTCCAATCTCAAGACTTTTTAAAGAATAAATTCTTTAACTCCAATAATCATATTTCTTTGCTTGTGATACATGGGCAAGTCTTTGAGCTCTAGGATCTTTAGGTGATGGCATAAAATAAACATGTCATGCGTTGATTCTTTTAGCCATTATAAAATATAGTGAGAGCATAAATTAAATATGAGATGCAACCTCTTAATTGTCTTGAAAGATTAAGTGATGACTTGAAACATAAACATGAAATACAAGCTTGGAATTTAAACATGAGAAATGCAAGTTCATTTATTCATTCTTGAAAATTTAGTGATGACATAGAAGTTAATCATGGATGCAAATTCATTTTGTTCTTTACTAGAGCTCCTTCAAGACTTTAAAAGAATTATAAATTCAACCCAATACATATCTTAACAAGAAATAAAACATAAAAGGAAAATACATCTTTCAAGTTCTAAACTAAAAATCTTTGTTTTAGCATCATAAAGCATTATTCTTTAAAGTTTTGCATCAAGTGGAATTTTCAAGCTTTAGAGGCCTAACTTGTGATGGATTTACAACCCACCCTCAAGGTCCTCATCATCAAGCCATCATCTTAGTTCCACCTAGGCCATATGGTTGAATTGGTTAAAGAAAAAAATTGAAGAGGGAAAACCAAAATGAAAAGCTAAGGTAAGTTCATAATTTCATTATTTTGAGCTAAAAACACAACTCCTCAAAGCATAGAAATAAATTTAGAAACTACTCCCTACCTGATCTGAGTTGAAGAAGAGGAAGAGAACTTGGTTTCTTGAAGTGAAATGAAACAAAATCTCTTTGAAAAAATTGAAGAAAGAATTCAGCCAAAGAGGAGGAAGAAAGAAAGTTTTTGGTGCTCCTAAAAACTAGTTATGAACCAAGCATTCCAAGACCACTCAAGCAAGCCTATTTATAGAAGATTTTGAGGCTTCTAATTGGCCAAAATGATGAGGTAGTGGACGGAATTTTGCAGGAGAAATAAGGGAGGAAAAATCATTTTAGACAAAGTTGTATGAAATTAAGGAATTATGTCTCTTATGGTGACATTTTGGCATTTTGTTTTAGTGCAACTTTTGGCAATAATTCAGCTGCATAATGGCATCAATAATTTCGTCCATTACAGCCCAAAGAAGTGAAATTGTGTGTTCCATGCATTATTTAGGTGTAGGCAAGATATTCATGTAATTTAGAGAATTTACGGTTAAGGATTTAAGTGAATTAGTAAGCAATTTGGGTGTTTTTGAGCAATTTTGGGTTCTAATCAATCTAAATACATAATTTTGACTCTAGATTAATATTTAGAATTTAATAAGCTTTAATTTGAGCCTAATATTGCTTAGGGTTTCGTATACCAATCAAAAATCCCGAAATTAAAGCGCGCAAAAACAGGGGCAAAATCGTACTTTCACTTAAAAACTGCCCGAGGCCACCCGAGCTTAACCAATGGTTAATCATGGCTTAAAAACACATTTTAAAACATTTTAGTGAGGTTCGGGCTCAGTCGGCACGCACATCGGAGTTAAAGCGGCATGAGGCGTTTTGGTCATTTCGCGCGTCGGAACTCAAAATTGAGATCCTTCTGCTCTATTAACACACATAACACAAACAATCCCTTATTATCCTCAAAATATCCCCTTGAGAATAGGTGGGCCCACGATCCTCATTTTCTGAGTAAAATAACTTCAGGGGCATTTTGGTCATTTTATACGTCTGAAATTGGGATTTGCGACTCTCGCATGAATCGTTCCTAACCTCTCTTCTAACGTTATATTCCTTTATTGAGGATTGTTCGGCCTCAAATCTTATGTAATAATTACCTACGGTAATTGAGTAATTTCTAATGACAGTAAAAATTGGGGCGTTACATTTAAAAAGGTTTTAAAATGAATGGATAACTTGGGGGATGTCAAAACTTGAGTTTTTCAACTTTTGGGGTTTCTAGTAATCGATTACCAGCATGCTGTAATCGATTACTAGTATGTCTTTGATGCATGAAAATGAGATTTTGGCCTTGGTAATCGATTACCATCTTCTGTAATCAATTACCAACATGTTCCTGAAAACCCAGAATGTATTTTCAACACCTGTAATCGATTACATGGCCCATGTAATTGATTACCAAAAGCTTAAACTTACTTGTTTTGAAAATCTAAACTATGTAATCGATTACCAGCTCATGTAATCAATTACCAAAATATGAAATATGAGAATAAGTGTGTTTCTATTTGAAATAACATGGACTGATGAATTTACATGCTTGACCTTGAATTACATGAATGATAACTGTATACATATATCCTGTGAGCATAGCATGTGCACTAGCTGAGTCTGGTCCTTGATTTACGGTATACTGGATAGGAGCATGTTTATTATTATATTGAATTATAACTTGTCTAAGGATATATGCAATGAATGTTGAGCATGCTTATGTGATTAATTACATGATGAGTTGTCGCATGATATGATTATACTCAATTGATTGAGATGCATGATTTTTTTGAAGATTATGAGCATGACATGTTGAATAATAAATTATGATTGCATTGCATCTCTAAAAGAACATGCCACGAATAAGTGATACAAACCTTAGGAAATGATCCTCTAGACTCCCCAAATTATAAGTTATGAGAGGTGATCCAATATGATGGCTCTCTAGACTCCTCGAATTAAGGGTTATGAGAGGTGAGCCAATAATGTGATATGTTCATATTTGTATTCATAAGTAACAAGCTAAGTTTAACGTGACATAAAATATATGAAAATAATCCTTTAGACTCCCTGAATTAAAAATTATGAAAGGTGATCCTATGCCTCCTATCCTGTACTCTAGAAGTCAGGAATTAGCTTATCGAGAGGATAAGTGTAAGCTAGTGATGATTAGTGAGGTATGAGCTCATAACCTAGAAATCTCAAAGGAAAGAATAATAGAGTGGCTTCCAAGGAAAAGAGAATGAGAAGTTTAAGTCACCTAAGAGATTAATGAGAAAAGATCATGTTAAAGGAAATTGTATTCTTTATGTGATGACATTTGCATTGTGTTATTTTTTATGTACTTATGGTTTATCATGTTGCATTTTTGTATTAAGATGCATGCTAAAATAGGTGGGCCCTAGATTAATAACATTTGGAATTTAATAATTGAACCTTATGCATATGTCCAATAGTTCATAATGAAACCCGAGGTTCTTGAGGACGTAGATGATAACACTAGATAGGAGGCAAGAGCCTTACTGAGATTCTTTTACAAGTTTCTCATTTCCTCTTTCTTTCTTTCTTTCCATCCCGTATTTAGAGGAGAATGGCTTCGGTCATGATCTTCGTTGATGCTCCTACTTGAGAGATGCACTTCGATGCCACCTATTAGTCGTACTATTTCTTGGGTTGTTGTGCCGTTTGCCTTTTTGTATTCACAGAGTGTCCTTTTGCACACTCAGTCTCTAGCTTCTGATTTTCTCCCGCCTCTCCGTTCAGTGACAACCTCATGTTTAAGCGTGCTCGACCACGTGGGGAGTAGAGCCGCCACACCCATCCTGTTGCTTTTGCTATCCGAGACTACCCCGAGTACGTTCCCCGGTCACCTCCCTATACGATGCACTTAGAGACAGACCGGTCTGAGGACTCCGCCACCTAGTGTCCTTCAGAGGGTTCCGCACCTACCGTACCTATGGAGTTAGGAGGTGGTAGCCAAGCCACTGTGACCCAACCCATAAGAGGAGGTAGGGTAGCCATGCGACCACACCGCGGTGCTCACGTCCGTCTGGCTCACTGTTTGGCCACACCCGATGAGTTAGCTCAGTGGATTGCATACCTTCCTCCCCCCGTGGGAGGGCAGCAATAGGAGCGAGTAGTGGACCCTAGCACGTGTGCTCATGTCATGGCTATGATAGCCTTCTTTTGTATTTTAGAGGTTATCTATCTTGGTGCACCCCAGTAGGTGAAGTAAAGAGGAGAGACCTTGGCTAGTTATACCTTTGTCCTTTACTTTTTTGTGTTTTATGGATGACTATACTATCCCAACCTTTAATGATGGGCATGATGCTACTATTTAAGTATTTATGTTATAGCATGTAATATGAAACATTTGATGTTTGTAATATATGCCTCCATGATGTTGTGTTATGCTTATGACTTGTGTTCACCTTAATCCATGTATTCTTATGATGTGCTTAGTTTCTTTTCATTTTGCATACGAAGCAAGAGATGTAGTTCTTTTAAGTTTGTGTGGCTCATGATTTGTTTTAAGTTTAAAAAAAATTCATTCATATTTTCACTAAATATTTTAATAACTTAAAGTTAAGAACTGAAACAAAAGAGAAATGACTAATAATTAACTTAAATGTATCCTAGTCATGTTTGGTTAAATATTTCTGCTTGGTTCATCCCCGAACGACATTGTACTGGGAGAGATCCAGGCTTTGATACTATTTGTAACACCCTCTACTGCTTTATGGATTGATGACTATCCCCACAAACTAACACGGATCTTTTCAGCATGCTTTGTCCTCACTCATGCGCTTCCTGGGAAGTTTTCCCAGGAAGTCACCCATCCCAAAATTGCTCCAAGTCAAGCATGGTTAACTATAGAGTTCTTTAGTGATGGGCTACCAAAAAGAAGATGCAACTTGTTGGTATAGGTAGTACAAATTAATTCATATAAGCACTCCTTAACTATATAATCTCATACCTACATAGTCTCAAGATCTCTCTCATTCGGGTGTGTAATCAATTCATTCATGTACCCCTCCGCTTAGAAGTTTGCCAGGAGCTGCTCCTTGTCCTTGCCTTCTTACATCGGCAATCACTTCCCGACTTCGTCACCGAGTGTTATAGTAGGTGGTTTAGATTAGCCTGTCTAGACCTTACCCATGCAGTAATATTTATTGGGGATAGGACGTCTTGGCTATTTAATGTGAATGGGCCTAGGTTTGTAGATGGGGAATTCATACGGATCATATGGCTTGGGCCTATGGATAGGGAATCTGTACAGATCACATGCTTGATACTTAAATCACTCGACTTAAGACATTTTAGTCTGTTTGCCTCTAGTTGACTCGATACTGAGGACTTGTGGTACTCATGAATATCCAAGTAAGGTTGGATGGCTTTCTACCTACAAAACCCGATCGACAATATAATCCTTACCAAGTATGACTCGATCCATGATTGAATCCATACACAACCTGGTGGATCAGGACATATGAACACTTTAATCCTATATTCTCCTTTCCTTGAATCTCTCTACAATCCTTTCCTTCAATCTTTCTACAATGGTCATCCATCCCATTATGGTCATCACAATAGTGATTCTCCCATTGTGATTACAAGACCATATATGCCAAAGAGGGGGGGAAAAAGGAGATCATCTTCTTAGCCTAACCCTATCGAAACAAACCTAGTCATGTCGAATACTATTCAAGCCAGTCACACCTAAGTTCATCAAAAACTTAGTTTTGTATGCTTAGCACATTGTCCCACGGGATTTCACCCTTAATATTTTGTATGCTTAATTGATTAGCTCACTTGATTACCCAACTTCCTGTTGTCCCATCAAATATTCCACAAGTTTTACCTAGTATGAATTGCAATTGGTCGTTTCTAGTTTTCTATTCATAGGTGTAGGTCTAGTTCACTATGAACCAAATGGCCACCTTTAGCCTCCCTATGTGATTTTAGGCTTTTTCTCTCATCACCCTTGCTGGACTTGAGACTAGGGAACTTGCGGTCCATCTAGTCACACGATACTTAAATCACTCGACTTAAGACATTCTTAGTCTCTTCACTCTTCGAGAGCTCAAGATGAAGGGCTTGTAATCTTTATGGGTTCCCTATCCACGAGCTTAGGCCGTGTGATCCAAATAGGTTCTCTATCCATGGACCCATGCCTATTCACATTAAATAATCAGGACTTTACGTCCCTTATGGATATCACTGCATGGGTAAGGTATAGCTAAGCTCATCTGGACCACCCACCTTTCCCACCTTATCTACTTCTAGCTAAGACTAGAATAATTGTAAATTTGGTTCCTTCCTTTTTGGAAGTCTACTGAGCCTACTATATTGTAAAAATAAAAAAAGAAAAATCTTTACTAGTGCAATTATTTGACACCATAAGAAAAATTTATTGGATAGATACAACTCTAATATCACCTCATATTTTGACACGTTCACAATAAAATTGGTGGAATTGTGAAACAAGTGATCACATATCTCAGATAAGGTGCATTCTCAGGTGCAAAGGAAAAAGTTTTCTACAACTGCAGAAATGAGGTTTACAATATTTTACTCAGTGGTTTACAACTTTCTCATGCAAGACTTACAACTTTTTTTTTTGTAATTACCTTTAGGAATGTTTCTATTATTCACATAGGTTTACAACATTAACGCATGAGTTTACAACATTTTACACATAGGTTTACAACTTCTGCACCATGCGGAAAACTCTTCCTTCTGCACCGTGCGGAAAACTCTTCCTTCTGCACCTGAGAATTTCCCCTCAAATAAAACTAGTGGAGCGCACTTTTCTTGTGTGTGTAACTAAATGTGTTAGCATTGTGCTCATATGAGAATCCCTCCATTATAAAATGATTTCACCCAAAACGTAAATAAGAGCATTATTTTAGGGTTTTCGATGTAATTTTTACAGTCATAATAAAAAATGTTTCAATTTTTGTGTTGACATGTTTCTTAATTTTTGGTCAGGGTGAGAATTTTGGAGTTCAGGTGAGGAAAGGGGTGGACTTGAGAATCGAATCCTATGTGTAATGCTAATGAAGCTAAAAAAATATTTATTGGGTTGGGAGGGTAGGGGCTGCCCCATCTTGCAGGGGAAGGACTAAGAGTCGAACTTGCTCCCTCTTGGTCTGGTATTTTTTTTTTCCTTTGGCCAAGAAGATTCATTTCATGAATGAAGAAATATGAACATAGTACATCCATCTATTTTAGGAGGGAATCTATGAAATAACCAAGAGCACAGATCCACTAGACAGTTAGGCAAACACATTAGCCTAGTCACAAAGACCTTACCCATAATATTAACCATAAAACTAATAAGCCTATACAATAAAACCTTGATGATTCTAGAAGTATTCTTTTCCTGTGCAAGCTTCCTTTCAAATCAAGAATCCAAACTAAAGAGAAATTTTTTACACAGGTAAGTTGCTCTGTAATAATTCTCTAAGTTCTTCCGGTAGTTAGTCTTCCTCTCTCTGTTTTTTTTTTTTAATGTTGTTTTTCTCTCAAGTTTGTTACACATAAAACACTTTAAAAGACACAGGTGTGATGTACACGTAGAAGAAACAAGGAAAATAAGAAGTCTCAAATCACCACCACTAACATAGGTTACCGATTTACCTATTATGATACGGTACTCCGAAGTCACCAACAGTATAAGCAACCACGAGAAAACCACTATATGAGCTTTTCTTTACTACTTACTATTTAAATATTACTCTATTAAGAGAAACTCACAACAAGGGATAGGATGAGACCACAAAAAGTGAGCGAAAAAATAAAAGGGAAAGGGGGTACAGTTGAACCACTATGCCTTGGCCATGTCGACCTGTCTCTTTGAATGAAAAAATCAAAACTGGGTACAGTTGCTTAGCCCGACATGCATGCGCGACAATAATATAGCCCGTTGGGTTTCCTCAAAAAGCAAGCAATATGGAGAATATGGCGCCTTAAAAATCATAATCCAATCAACTTACTCGATGAAAGTACTACCACTGAACTACTTTCATTAAAGATAATGCCTCATTTTCTGAAATTGACACATGTAAATAATGGAGCACTGGTAACCTTGATACTGACTTTTCCTTCATAGAAGCCTTCGGATCACATCCCAAAAGGGGACAAATCATCTACTGTTTATATTATAACAATAAGGGGCACAAGTTCTCATCCAAATCCTCAAATCTTTCACATTTGGTCCCAAGTCCCCAACCACCTGCTATCTTGGATCCATATCCCAAACTAAGTGGACCGCGTAGGTTAAGGACCAAATTGGTCCTCGAGATAAAATATTTAAACTTAATTTGGTGCCTCAAATACATACGCAATTTAGTCCTTTTTTTAGTATTTTAAAAAATATGCATAACATCAATTTATTTATTGAAAACGTTTTAATATCAATTTAATCTTTAAAAGATATATAAGATATCATTTTGATCCCTAAAACATACATGTGATATTTATTTGATTTTCATTTTCTATAAATTTATAAATTTACTGGCATCATACATATCTTTTAAGAACCCACCAAGTACCCTCACATGTATTTTTGAAGTATTAACTTGGTATAAAAGATCTCTAAAGGACTAAATTAAACTATGCCATAAATATCTTTTAGAAACTAAATTAATGTCAATAATTTTTCAAGCATTAGACTGATGTTATATATGTCATGTTGGGATCAAATTGCCAGCTTAATTAAGAAATGTTGACAAAATACCTATTTTTATCCCTCAAAATTTAAAAGTCCCAAATTATTCTCTCATAATGATAAAAATATAACAAATTAATCCTTCCATAAAAATTCACACAATTTTGTCCCTTATAATTTTTCAAATTGGGGGGACCAGTTTAAAACTTTTAAATCTTAAAGGATTAATTTATCTTGATATATTTTCAAGGACTAAAATAAGTATTTAGTCAAAATTTATTTAACACCTACAAAAGGACAACTATTACCGGTCATTCTAAGGGTATACAAACGGCAGATTGTGTTAGGCCAAATCCAAACCCGAATTGATTTCTAGATTGAGTCAATTTTTTTAAAATCCAAATCTGACTTGATAATAAACCGTTTAGTGATCGAGTCAAATCAAGTCAACTCGATGCTCAAATAATATATGAGAATCTAGACATTATATATAATAAAATTATAATATTTTACAAGTAAAATATATCAAATCAACAATAACTATTTTTTGATATATATTTTAAATCAAAACATATCAATATATATATAAAAGAATTACTTTGATTTTGGGCAGAGTTTGACCACCCTCAAGTATAACTCGATCTTGATTCGAAAAATGGATCTGATCAAATTTCAATATCTGAATCTACTTCAAAAAGCTTTGGGTCGCGGCAGTAAGGGGGACGAGCCGGCTTACGAAGACGCCTAGGTTTTTCCTTTCTAGTACGGAGGGAGTAATTAACGATTTCTCTGTCTCTTCTTGAGTTGCGTCGATGCGCCCCCGACCATTGCTGCCCCATTGCGCTTCTCCCCGCGCTGCCCCTTCTCCCTTCTGTCGAACCGCCTCTCTCTACAGAGTCACAGAAACCTTTTCCCCATTTCTTGGTTCAAAGTTATTGTGTTCAATATGCGATGGACTGATGGCAGCACCATCAGGAAGGGGTCCTGCTGGTTAAGATTAGCTCATCATTCTTCTCCTTGTTAGGGGACAACGGGTTATTAATTATTATTCTCATGCCTTCTCTCCCCCCCATATCTTTTCTTTCTTTCTTTTATCTCTTTTTTTTTTTTTTTTGTCACAGCTTGTTTCGAAAATGAAGAAAAGTAAATGAATGAGGGTGTTTCAGTTTCGTGTTCTTCATTAATTTTTGTGTTATTGTATTATTGTTCTTAGCTCTTGTGCGTTACTTCTAGTTTGTGTATTTGAACTGTTTGTAATAAAAGGGTATCAAATTGTTTAGATGCTCCTGCATGTTGATTCAACTCGTGCGTTGGAGGAGTGGGGGACGCCGGTGGTGGGTGATGGAAACTTGGTGGTAGGAGTAGAAAATTTAAAAAAGTGACGAAGGGTGAATTTAGTAAATGAAAAAGAAATTGTTTTTTTTAATATTAAAATATGAATAGAGAATTACTTTTTAAATAATAATAACTTTTAATCTCAACTTTTAGATCCAAATCCAAAGGCTAAGAATTAAGGTCCAAAACGGTCCCTAACTCAATTGGAAGTACTGTAGAATCCTCCCTACAACAACAACAAATACTAGAATGAGAATCGCTGGATGAACTTCAAAATACCGTTTTTCGCGCAAGGAGTCGAAGCTATCATTTCTTGACTCCCTTTCTCATGATCTGCTTAATTAATCCTTTGAGATATCTAACTGAATAAATCACAAATAAACTTGGACTTATACAGAAGATCACAAACTCTATAATTCTAAACTTTGTCTGGGTAAGAGATCGACTATTTATCATACAAGAGAAAAAAACAAAAAATCATTAAATTTTTATTTCTGGTCACCCAAGTCAAATCATTCAGCCAATATATGAATACAAGATGAACAAATAAGCAGACAATTTCTTTTTTAAAGAAAAAAAAAAGCAGGTGAATGCGATCCACATGGCAGTGATAAAATTTAGTCATAGCTTGAACAGAGTTAATGATATAATTAGAAGAGAAAATCCTTGACCAAATATAATCAACAATTTCAAATACCAATGTAGACAACAAATAAGATAATGCTGTAAAAGAATGGAAATCCAACCGGAAGCGGCCATGTAGGACAGTGCAGCGTAGACTCCTTTTCTTGTCATGGTTGAACCTTTTACTTGCTTCTCTTCATCCTTTTCACTGTTCTTGGGGCCAGAGAGTCGCAGTTTCATATTCTCCACGGACTCCATTGATGTTTGCTGCTTTCTGCTTTCTGTCCCTAAGAATATTTTAGCTGAGAAGTGGTTATGTTATAGCAAGGCAGAGCCACAGGTGGAAGGAGAAAGAGGAAAAGGACCTTAGTTAAACACTTAACACCCAATATAAGGGAACATTTATATTATAACTTGTTCCTGGCAAATTTTATCATGTATTTCTCCTTTTTTCATCATTTCTAAAGTAAGAAACAAAATTGACAAGATTTTATTCTCCATTTTATGTGAATTGGATATAAATGTAGCGTATATTTATTCTTTTTATTCTGCAATAAAGGTCATAAATATATTAAAATGCCATAGATATACATAAAAATATTAAATTTAGTAACGAAATATATATATGGTCAAATGTTGTCGTTAATGTGGTCAAGATGTAGTAAGTACTCAAAAAGTTAATACGCAAATTATTAAATAAACGTTACATATAACAAAGTTAAAGTTGGCTTTAAATATTTTATTTTCTAGTTATTTTTTTTGGTACACTATTTTGTATTTATCTAATCCTTATTTAAATCATATAAAATAATAATTTTTAATTAATATTTATTTATATGAAAATAATATTTTTAAAAAATATGATGATTAAAATATTTTAAAGAAAACTGTTGTCTTAAAGATTTGCAGTACAATTCTGTTCGATATACTAATTAACTTTATATACAACTATTTCTTTAGGGGGAAAAATAATATCCAGTCACGGAGAAAGATAATTCATGAATATGATAACAGATTTTCACTTATTTTTTTATTTTAATTTTGAGTCATAATAATGGCAATAATATATAAGTTTAATTTTAATTAATAGATAATATCATCAAATCATGTATTATCACGTCAATAAAACTGATTAAGTCTTATACTTATAATTTAAAAAATCATGCAATTGGGATGATTTGATTAAATGGTAGAATAAATAATTTATATTATCAATGCATAAAAATTATACTTTGATCAAATAAAATATTCTATCTATACCTATAGATTTTCTTAATTGGTGGTGGAGACGAATTTAAATGTATAGTTATTATCTAACTTGCATAAAATGTCTTTAAAATGCAAAACACACACACACACACGCGCATATATATATATATATATATGGGGATATGCTTATATTAGGGATAAGTCTTGATATATTTACAAGCTTCAATAATTTTATATATATGGGGATATGTTTATATTAGGGATAAGTCTTGATATATTTACAAACTTCAATAATTTTTTATAGGTATAAAATTTTATCAATCTAATAATTGAATTCAAAGTTCTTATTCAATAGATCAAATATATCAAATTTCAAATAGTTTTAAAATGATTTAATATTTTATTAGGCTACTTTATTTTAACGAATAATATATTTTTTTTAAGAAAAAGTAAATATCAATTACTAGAATATATGTCTATTATTATCCAATTTTTTTAAAATTTGGCAAGCTTAATAGTTAATATAATATCATATAACTCAACAATTGGATCAATAATTAAATTCAATTTCTATGAAGAATAACTGAATAATGTAAGTATACATGACTTACACTTAGTACAAATGGAGTCCCACTCTATGAGTGGGGAGTGAATTTTATTAACACTAGGTATAAGTCTTGAAAACTTCCTATACTAAAAATGAAACTATTTAGTATTAAATAATTTTTTTGAATAGTATCAACTGCTTAATGAAAGCAGAGATTAATCTCATAAAGGTATAGGAGATATGCGTGAATCTTGCCTCTAGATACTTTAGTTAGATATTTACAAAAATAATAATTTTTTCCCGAATACTAAAGAACTTCATGGAAAATTTCTTCAAAGCGAGTCAATTTGCAGGTTTTGTTAAATATATATTTTGATATATTTATTGATAAAATTTTATAATTAAAATATTTGAAAAAATTGCATTACATTTAAATCCATAATGTAAATAATTTATGATTCAGATAGAATACGTACATGATTACATATATCTCATGGCCAAGGGTTTATCTTTTTTATGAGAGCTTCAACCACAATGAAATTACTCATCTCTATCAGCAAAAGATACTGTGGAAAAAAAATACATGATTACATCTCCAATGTACAACTTTAATCATATTATTTCAAATTAGTTAAAGAAGAGTATCAATTAAAGTTAATTAGATGTTATTATAATTTAAAACATACAAATTAGACTGAATAATCTAAAACATAATATTATTTAAAAAAGGGATAAATTTATGTTATTAGCTTTTATCTTTTTACGTGTATGATATTAGTTTAAAAATAAAATAATTTAAAAATAAATGTTGAAAATATTAACTAAAATATTATCACAAATAAAATAAGTGAAAATATAGTAATTTTTTTATGATAAAACTAGTAGATGCTTGAGTACTAAATTAAAGAATTAGAACAAAAATAAGTAAATCAATAAATGGCACAATAGAAACAAAATAACTTATCAATATGGTTGATTAAGGCACATTAGGCGCTGAACTTAAAAGTGTTTCGTTATCAAAAGTCAATTACTTAGTGTAGATAATTTTCATGCCTAATACTCTATAGAATATAAAAGTCACTTCTTACTAACTTTGCATTTGAACTAGTGAGGTACATAAACAATTTGCAAGGATTGGTAAGGAAACTAAAAATATAATAGAAAAAAAATTCTAAGTATTGATAATGTATTTCTTCTTCTTCTTCTTTTTTTGGTAGTACGTAATAGGCCAAAAACCCAAAAAGAGAACAGTGGGTAAAACTAGCATGGCAAAGATCCACATGGAAAGCAAGAGAAATAAATCTAGGAGTTTGGGAAGAAGAAGTAACTCCCTTGGGCAATTTCGATTAACTATAGCAATTTCGATTGCATCGTGTAATAACTATAGCAATTTATAAATTAGCGGACTCGAGAGTTACTTATAAATTAGCGGACCCTTCTTAATTAACTATAGCAATTTTGATTGCATCGTGTAATAACTAGCGTAATTTGATTAAAATATATTACAAATATACAAAATGTAACATCCTAATTTTTAATCCAATACTCCTAGAACGTATTTAGGTTAACCATTAGTCTGTTATCTTTTTAGTCTCATTCTTTAAACCTTTCTTTAAAATACTTAGCGGAAAATATGGGTAAAACTTTTTTTGAAATACGGAAACAAAGTGAGAGCCGCGGATACGCATAAAGCAAAACGCGTGGCTAACATACAAAGAAAAAAAATAATCATTATAGACGTAACATAAAATCGTAAAGGAATATCATCATAACTGAGTACAAGAAAGTCATAACATAGATATAGAGTCATCACATAAGTTTAGTACAGTCATCCATAAATGAAAAGTAAAGCAAATACACATGAATCCCCTATCTCCAAAAGTGCACCTAAAACTAGATAACCCCTAGTGCAAAAGTAGGCTACCCTAATCTAGTCAGAAGCTCGAGCACCAGAACACAACTATAGTCTCCTACTGCTTGTAACGCCCGGGGATTGCGAAGTCGGGGAGTGATCGCCGGTGCAAGGAGGCACAGACAAGAAGCGGCTCTTGGCAGGCTTCGAAAGCGGAGGGGTACATGAATGAACCGATTACACACCCGAATGAGAGGGATCCTAAGACTATATAGGTATGGGACTATACAGTTAAGGAGGGCTTATATGAATTGATTTGTACTACCTATACAAACAAGATGCATCTTCTTTTCGGTAGCCCAAATTGAAAGAACTCCACAGTTAAGCGTGCTTGACTTGGAGCAATTTTGGGATAGGTGACCTCCTGGGAAGTTTTCCTAGGAAGCGTGCGAGTGAGGACAAAGCATGCTGAAAAGACCCGTGTTGGTTTGTGGGGACAATCGTCAGTACATAAAGCAGCAGGGGATGTTACACTGCTGATCACCCATAAATGGAGGAACGTATCCAATCCACTGAGCTATCTCGGCCGGAGTGGCTATACGCTGCATTGGTCGGGCATGGGCTCCTTAGCAGGGAATCATCCTCACTCGACCTCCGTGCACCGGCTGTGTGACGGTGGCTTCACTGCCCTCCCCAAAATCCATCGACACGGTAGGGGAGGAACCCTCGAAAGGCACCCGAGTAGCGGAGTCCTTGGAAGGGTCCGTTTCCGAAAATGATGAAAGGGAGCGGGGTACGTACTGAGGGAAATCCTAGATAGCAGATGCGGTCGGTGGGGTACGGCGAGTTTGCTCCTCACGAGGCGTGAGTGCTCAAACACCAAGTCATCGCCAAACAGTGAGGCTGGGGAGAAATGAAAGCTGGAGACTGGATGTGCGAAGGGACGATCCATGCAAACAAAAAGACGAACGGCACAATGACCCACAAAATGATAAGAACGATGGGCAGGGTCGTAGTGTATCTCCCAGGTGGGCGCATCAACGAAGATCACGAACGTTGCCATCGAGCTCTGAAGACGTGACGGAAAGAAAAGATAGAGGGTGTGAGAATCTTAGCGAAGAATCTCAGTAAGGTATCCTACTATCATGGTGACATAATTTACGTCCTCAGGAACCTTAGATTTAATGTATGAAATAAGTAGCATGCATCAAGTTCATTTTTTAAACTTTAAAATGTAGTTAACAAAGGCCCGCCTATTTTAGAATGAATCTCAATGTCAAGGATGCAGCATAACAAAGTATGAATGCATGACGATACGCTAAGCAGAAATCAATTAGACATTCATAGAGAAATTGTCATCATTTAAGTGGCATAAAGTGACATATGTTTCTCATATAAAACATTTCTCTTTCTTTAACTATGTGACATTCCAACATCGTACTTTATATCATAGGGATCACCCTAAAAACTTCTCTAGGTTATGAGCTCATACCTTGACTAGTGGTCACTAGTTCTTACTTATCCTCGAATAAGCGTAGTAATAATAATAATCATAATCGTACCATAACGTGTCGTACTGGTATTATAGCGAATATTGTCCTCTTTGGGGTGTTACATATCGCCGTCCCCCAGAACGCATTTACAATTCTATGTCACATCAAAACCTCATATATATATATATATATATATATATTTGAAAACTTTCTAAGCCCTCAATTTGCTAGAAATTCGACAGCGTAATAGCTATACACCGAATTTCTCCAAATTTTTCTTTATACCACATAAACAAATAGAGCATGTGCTTTCAATCATAAATTCATATTCAAGACAAACCATCAAGGTTATGCCAACATCTTATACATTCACTTGGGATAATGAAGTTCATTATACAACATACCCACAAAATCTCATGCTTTTAATCCTTACGGGCCTAAGTCTTGAAATCTAACTAACCGATTATCCATTCCTAACCTCTTATGCACCTAAGGGTTTACAACTAAAGATTTTTATTGATATTAATGATTATGAACATTCCCAAACAGCACCTAATAGCTAGGGGCAGAATTAGTTTTGCTTGATTTCGAGGTTCTAGAAGTCACGTCTCTAACTCTTTCTAAGTTCCGTCTTCACCTAAAGCGTTATAATTAATTCCTAGACCAATTATGAGTGCTTCCTCCACCTATATACTTGAATTAACATGTTTCTATCATTTTTAATCATACCAAAACAGAATCCATTGTTTGATCCTTGAGAGTCCTAGAAATCACATTTTTACGGTTTTCTAGTTTCTAGTTTCTCTATAAGAGCTAAGATTCAATTCTACCTCAAATGTTACTAAGTTTTTCATGTTTAAACAATCCTAAACAGAATTTTATCCTACTAAAACAGTTTTGCCAGCAGCTATCATTCAATGGATCAAAAACTTGCAAAATCTCAACTTTACGGTTTTCTAGTAAACTAGTTTTCTATCTAACATGCATAGAATAGTCTCCACTTCAATTCTCATCAATCAATACATACACTAACATATTAATCATCACCAAACAGTAGCAAATATCCCAAGGCAAAACCAAAATATTTACAAGTCCAAAGAACACATGATTCACATTTTTGAGGCATATAATGTACTAGTTTCTCTTGAAATCATTTTAAAACTTCTAAAACTCTTTGGAAACTACTATATTTCATTGAAATCATTATAAAATGAGTAAAGGCAGTAGCTATTTTAAATTACTCATGATTGGAATTTAAAACATAAAATCATCCTTGAGGTATTCCTTGAGTTCACCTATGCCTAAGAAAATCCTAAGACATAGATTTTTTTTTTTTTTGGCACTTGTGACTAGATGAAACTCACACCAAGCTCATCCTCATCACATGGCCAAATTTTTACATTCAAGAGAATGCTCCCATATCCAACCTGTAACACCCTAATATTCGATCCTATACTGCTAGCATGTACTGAGGCCAAATATTAGTCATTACTTCTTGATTCAGTTCTATTATCTTTGAAATTACTTACTAAAAATATGAGCCAATTTTTTTTTTTTCTTTTAAAACTCTTGGTAAAGTATGAGTCGCGTATAATGTAATCGAACGATATCGTAAAGTGTGGAAATGTAAACACATAAAAGGCTCCATACCCAATATCATGATCACATATACTGAAATACCTCAAACATTAATATATAAAATGCCCACCAATAATAGCGGGACTGTTCAATGCATAGAATCCAATACAATTGAAAAGCAGGAAATATATGGAAACATAAAAGATACATGCGAGAGAACACCCATACCCAAGTGCATCTGAAATGGATAACCTCAACACAAAAGAAGGTTTATCCTAACTACGTGTTGTGTGTGCACTAAGGACTACCCTCTAAACCATACGGCTAAAGTCACGGGTAAGGTGGGACGTAGCCGATCCATGGGTGAAGCTCAGCAGGAGTGGATAGTCGGCCATGTCCTCCGTGTTAAGGTCGCATCTCGGGCATCCGGGCCCTCTGTGGCTGGGTAACCATTTCCTCGCTGCCTACTGGCGTACGTGGGGGAGTGGGGGCAGAGTCCTTTCCATACATGTGGGTGGGTGGCTCCTCCGAGGGGTCTTCCTCTAAATGCTGCGAACGGGGTACGTACTCAGGTACAGCGCCTGAGCCCGCAGTGTAAGTCCGGAGAATCCTCTCGTTGCGTATGCGAGCATGCTCAAAAACCATATTGTCACCATAAGGCGACATCGGTGAGAAAAAAAAGCTATTTATAGGATGAGCAAATGGCCGTCCAGGGAACATGAAAACACAAACTGTGCAGCGGCCCTCAAAATAATAAGATCCGTGCTCCGGATCATAGTGGAACTCCCACGTAGGTGTCTCAATGCAGAACACGAACGTCGCCATATGAATCTGAAGACGTGACAGAAAGGGAAAGATAGAGGGAATGAGATTTCTTACTAAAGAAACTCAGTAGGGTTTTTCCTCCTATCTTGGTGTCATCATCTACGTTTCCAGAAACCTCAGTTTCTCAGTAAAAACATGGGCATATACTAGTTCAATTATGAAGTTCGCAAATGTTAACCTCCGAGGCCCATTCTTTTTAATTCTAAAACTTCTTGGTTACGTAGTCTATAAGTCATAAAACCTGAATCATAAGTCATGGTACATAAAATCATAAATCATGGTTCCTAATATCATGGATCATGGCACATAAATTCATAATTCATGGTACATAGAAGCATAGTTCTTGGAACATGGTACATGGTAGTTTATCTTGGTTATTGTAGGTGACATTCAAACCTCATCATTTTCTTCCTGGGGCCACCCTAACTGATCTCCCTTTGGAGAGACTTCTAGGTTATGAGCTCATACCACGCTAGTCGTCACTAGCACATGGACTTATCCCTTTTGATAAGTTAAAGGTCCCGACTTAAAGTACGGGTCTAGGGGGCTAGAATACCTCATCCCCACCCTTAGTTTGGTGGTTCAAAGGATCATTTTCTCATAGTTTAAGTCACCTTAAGTCTTAGCATGTTTTATTGAGATACCACTTAGTTCATACATGTCACATATCTATTGTTACAACATAGGCATCTCTAAGTTCTTGAAGAACAATCACATGCAATAATAAAACTATCATTTAAGAATAATAGTTCACATAGCGTCATACAAGTCATGAGGTAAACACCAATTCATCGTTCATAGAGTAATGCATAAACCTTTCTCTTAAGAGTGAAAACCCTCAATCGGGTAACCTCAAACTTCCAAATTATTTCATTACACCTCTAAGGGATTGATTAACCTCATTACCCCAATTTATTAAGTCCTAAAACCTAATTAATTATGGCTGGACAGCATTAGGCAGTAAGCTAAATTAGATGAATTATGGTGTTCTAAAAGATGCATTTTAAACCCTTTCTCACATCCGACTTTTTCTATGATGCAACAATTAATACCTAAGCCAATTATGAGTCACTTTCACTGATCTAGACATCATATAATGCGATTCTATGGATGTTAACTAAGCTGGAATAGAATTTATATTTTCTGTACCTATGGGGGCCTAGAATTCACATTTCAAGCAATTAAGGATACTAAGCATGCTCTACAATGTCTAGAACATTTATCATATACTTGGCAAGGTATTTAAACATATTTAGACCACCCAAAACATGATTTAAGGTGCTGGAAATGAACAAGGTAGAACCGAAAATTTAAGATCATCAAATCATGTATAAACTTCCTTTTCAATGTACATAGGTAGCTAGTTTCTCTTGGAACAATTTTAGGACTTCAAAAACGTCTTAGAAATCAATTTATCTTGTCAAGAACTCTTATGAAATACATGGGGCAGTAGCTCTTTAGTTTCACTCATGGTTGAGATCCTAAATATAAGAACATACTCAAAATATCTTTAAATGTCACCTATGTTTAGGAAAAAATTAAAACATAAACTATCGGCTCTTGTAACTAATGAAAACTCATCCTAGAGCTTTCATCATCACATGGCTGGATGCATTTTTAAGAAGATACCTCCTTGATTTATCTTTTCTCAAGATGAAATGGGCAAGTCTTTGAGCTCTAGTAGTTTTAGGTGATAACATAAGAGTAAATGTGCTATGTATTCCATTTTTACAGTCCATTAGAAAGTAAAGTGATAGCTCAAAGTAAATATGAGATGCACATTCAGTTTTAGTCTTTGAGTTTAGTGATGACTTGAAACATAACATGAAATGCAAAGCTTGAATTTAAACGTGCATTATGCAAGTTCATTCTTTATCTTAGGGTTTAGTGATAGCATAGGAAGTAAACGTGCTATGCAAAGCATAAAATAAACGTGAATGCAAGTTGCTTTTATATCTTGTCTAGAGCTTTTGCAAGACCTTAAAAAGGAACATAGTTCCAACCCAAACCTCATCCTCACAAGAAAAGAAAACTATTAGTGCTAAGATACTCAAAATAAATCATAACCTCAAAGGTTTTGAAAGTGGCCGAATCATCATCAAGAAGAATGAACCATTTTTAAACTCTAGGGACCAAGATCTTGATGATCTATGACATCAACATCCTAAGTCCTCATCATTGAGTACATAGCTTCCTTCAAAACTAACATTTAAAGCAAAGTTCATGCTAAAGAAGAAAGCAAAATTGTAACCATACTTGATTTAGGGTCAAAGTTTCAAGCTTTAGAGTTTGTTCATGTGACAAGCATCAACATAAAACTCTCATCATCAAGCTTCCATTTTTCCAAGCCTTAGAAGCTTCCATGGCCGAAAATATAAAAAGAAAAGGGGAAGTCCAAAAAGTGTTCAAGAGAGACATAAACTCCTTCTTTACTCAACCTTGAAAAAGGATGAAACTTTCCTTTTAAAAAGAGATTCAAGCTTTAGGGCTTGTTAAGTGACAAGCACCATCATGACACCCTCATCATCAAGCTTTTATTTTTCTAAATGTCAAAGGCCTTCATGGCTGAAAAACATGAGGAGGAAAAGAAAGAAGATCCAAAATTTTCAAGAGAAACATGAGCTCATCCTCAACTAAACTTGTAAAAGATGAAACTTTTCTTTAAGAAAATTCAAGCTTTAGAGGTCTCATGAGAGATGGACTCATGGTCACATCTAGAGAACACTCATCATCAAGCCATCATATGCAAGGCCTTGAGGCTGAAAACTAAAGGGAAAGGAAAGGAAGAAACTGGAAAAGAAAACAACATGGAGGTTCAACCATTCATCATTTCCCAACAAGATTCAAACATAAAGATCAAAGACATATTTTAGAAAGGTTCCCTACCTTGTGTTTTTCGAAAAAGAGAGGAAGAACTTTGAGCTTGAAGAACTCTTGAAAGCTTGAAAGAAAGAGAAAGTAAGAAAGCTTGGGACTTTTCGAGAAGTGAGTAAAAGAATGAAGTTGTGTAGTGTTGTGTATTTATAGACAAATGAATCATGAAGGAATGGAGGGGTAGGAGCATGGCCGAAGCTTCTTGAATAAGGAAGAGGGAAGAAAAATCTCCTTGTATTATCATTCATGGTGTGATTGAAAGCATAGTAGGCATGAGTCATAGGGTGGCTTTTGAAAGACAACTTGATCAACTACATAAAATACATTTCTTTTGAATTTTGGGGGGAGAGTGGCCGAAAATCATAAGGCCAAGGGAGGGAAGATTCATTCAATTTAATCATGTACTAGTGAGGTGTTTAGGAGCAAACAAGGTTAGGTCACTAATTAAGGTTGTGCATCTAAGTGTTTAGGTGAACTAATTTGGTGATTAGGGCCATGAATTCCTTGGATTAAGAGTGGTCTTGTAGGATTAATAGAGTCAAACTCCTATGACTATTAATTAGAGTGTGACAACTTTTTCTCGGGAATAGGAGTGTTCTTGGGAATGAGAGTGTAAATAGTAAAAATACTATTCATAATTGCTTTTTCTTTAAAGGAAGAGAAGAATTAGAAATGAGTTTTAAATTTTCTTAAGCAATTTTAGGTTCTAATCAACTTCAAATAATTATTTTAGCTCTAGATTAATTAAGAAAATTAATTAACCTTTCATTAAAGCCTAATATTGCTTAGGTTTGAGTTAAATAACTCATTAGGCTTAAAATGCAATAAGCAGGGGTAAAATTGTAATTTTTACCAAAGTTGCCCAGGACCTCCGGGACTTAAACCAACATAGTTCATGTCTTAAAATCATCGTTTTTGATTTCCGGGATGAGGCCGAGTCCATCAAAACTTAAAAACTACCTTAAATCTGTGCAAGGGTATTTTGGTCATTTATGCACGAAAACCTCAGAAACGAGATTTTTCTGCTTGTTAAACATTCATATACATATAATCCCCTTCATATATCATAAAAGCCCTATGAGGATGGCCGAGGCCGGTCGTCCTCGTGCTTTAGGTAAAAATGACCTCAGGGGCATTTTGGTCATTTAAAAGTTTAGAGAAAAATGGGGCGTTACACAACCTTTTTTTGAGATAAATGGACAAGTCTTTGAACTCTAGAATCTTTAAGTGATAATAAAAGCATAAACATGATATGTTCTTCATTTTATTCTTCATTAGAAAGGTAGAGTGAGGGCTCAAAGTAAATATGGTATGCAACTTCATTCTTATCTTTACGTTTGAGTGGTGACTTAAAAAATAAATATACTAGACAAGGAGACATAAACATGAATGCAAATCCAATTCTTTATTTTAGTGCTCTAGGCTCCACAACAATCAACTTTAAGGCTGAAATAGGCGAGCTTCGAGATTAATTATTAGGTGATATGAAGATGCAAACTCTTGTTTTAACCTTTACGTTTTAGGTGATGGCTTGAAATAAATATGCTAGGTAAGGAATGTAAATATAAATGCAAGTTCATTTTATATTCTTTGCTAGAGCTCATACAATACTTTACAGGAATATAAACCTCAATCCAACACATGTCTTGACAAGACAAAGTGAGCTTTAGAGTTCTTTGTACCAAGGTTTTCAAAGAGGCTTTATGGTTTGAACATCGACAAGCTCAAGGAAATGGGCTTAAGGGATTCAAATCACCAAACAACTTACTTTAACCAAAACCTTGAATCATCAAAGAAAAGAAAATAAGGCTGAAGCCAATAGGAAAGAAAAGGGAAAAGGAAACTGAAACCAACGTTGAAGAAAAGGAAAGGAAACACCAAAATGTGTTAAGATCAAAACTAAGTTTCAAGCTTTAGAGGTTTCTCAAATGATAACCATAGAACCATTATCTTGAAACCTCATCATCAAGCCAACATTTTCTTTTGAAAGAAAGGCTCCAAGGCCGAAAATCAAAGAGGAGAAAAGAAGTTCCAAAAGCCAAGAGAAACTAACAAAAACTCATTTTTTTTACAAAGTTTTAAAAGACAAAACTTTAAGGAACAAAATCCCTACCAAATGGTGAAGAGAAAAGCTTGATCTTTGAAGAGGAAAAGAGAAGAAAACTTGTTCCCAAGTGGCTTGAGGTTTTCAGCCAAGGGAAAGAAAAGGGAAGGAAATGTTTTTGTGTGAATTTGATGTATGAGGGTGTAAGCTTATGTGTTTGGATGTTGATCTATGGTGGTTGTGTGATGGTTTGAGGTTGTGAAGGGTGGTTCTTTGGTGGAGATGGAGAAGATGAAGAAGAAGAGAACTCTTGAAGAAAATGAGAGAACTTGAGATAACTCTTGAAAACTCAAAGCTAGCAAATGATCTAAAAGTGACTCAAGTTCATCCAAGCAAGCTATTTATAAAAAATGAAAGAAATGAGGTTATGAAAGGATGAGGGGTGGTCGGCCATGGGGAGGAAAAGAGAGAGGAAATATCTCTTCCAATGTAGCATTCAAGGTAAGGTTGGAGGTATGGCTAGATAAGGTTTAAAGTATGGTGCAAGGCATGGTCTAGGCATGGTGTAAGCATGGTTCTTTGTGTGTTTGAATTTGAACATGTGATTGACAAATAGAGGGGGGAAGTGGCCGAATATGCATCAGCCAAGGAGGGAGGAGATTTCTCATTTTAATTGTGGTTTAGAGTTGTGTTTAGGTGAGTCTTTGATTAGGCTTAAGATTATGAATTTGTGAGTAAGTGTTTATGTGAGGTAATGGATGTTTAGGGATGTCAAGATATGATTAGGGAGTGTTCTTGCATTATTAATGAGATTAAAACTCATTTTAGAATATAAACAATTGTAGACATAATTCCTTAATTTAAGAAATTGGAGAGAGAAAACACTATTCAAAATTCCAAGACTTGAAATCTTGAGTTTTATAAGAGGTTTAAGTTTAATCTAAGCAATTTTAGGTCCTAATTAACTTCAATAAATCATTTTGACTCTAGATTAATTATGGAAATTAATTAATCTTTGATTAGAGCCTAATATTGCTTAGGTTTGCTTGAGTATATCATTAGGCTCAAACAGCACTATTCCAGGGGCAAAATCGTAATTTTGAACAAAAATTACCAGGGACCACCAGGACTTAAACAGATGTTCCCAGACACATGAAATCATCATATTAAACTTTCTGGGAAAGTTTCGGGCTCAAACGGCACCTATACCCGCGAAAAATGCTATAGGGGTATTTTGGTCATTTTGGGCCAAAAATTTGAAAAATGAAATTTTCACCTTCGAGATCATTCCTAACTCATCTAATCCTCTTCCAACATTGAGTTGACCCTTTGGGAACTGCCAGATCGGCTTTCCTCGGATTTCGAGTGAAAAATGACCTCAGAGGCATTTTGGTCAGTTTTACTCAGACAGAAAAATCGGGGCATTACACAAAACATTTATTTAATATAAATTCAATTACATAAGGAAGCTCTACTATGAGCTTTAATATATATACAATCTTTATTACATTTACCTACACAATTTCTTACAACTATATACCACATCAGAAAAACATCAACTCCTAAACTACTGCAATCCCGAGTTTCACTCACATAGCAGCCGCATCATTCTCTGGATCAATCTGGAGATGACACGAGAACACAAACACATAAGGGTGAGAATTATACAATTCTCAGTAGGACAACTCCCCAAAACTCACTCATAATGTCATCATCACCACTCCAGCCACTTCAGTTTATTCGAAAAAGAGTGATCTTGCATTTTATAACCATGATTCATTTTTAAAGTTCCAAATCGTACTTTCGAAATGGATAGTTTTTAATGATCAATCACTTAATGCATATATATTATAATGTTCAAACATCTAGTAAATTATTCTATGCAAACAATTCAAAAATAACAACCAACACATAAGTAGAAATTTTATTCTTATAAGCATTATCAAGTAAACTTATATTTAGAAATAATAATAAATCATGTCTTTCTTTTGGATACATCAAAGGGAATTCTCTAGTTTTCTCTTGTGGCCACAGAACTTAATTGAGTACATTTTTCTCTTTTCATTGACATAGAAAAGACTTAGTTTATACCCAACGGGTATCTGCTGTGGACAACTCCACAATGGATAGTTTATACCACATGATATTTATAGTGGATTACACCATACAAGGGAAATAGACTGCTTATCAGGACTGAGCTCATTCCTATACGTGATCATCGCACTTCATTTTTTTTTTCCTCTTCCAAATCTCACACAAATCTATTCCTAGCCGATACATCTACCGACTCTAATTATCTCTAAGGAAGTTCCTCTTTATGGAAGTTCCTTTTTTGCCTTCCCCTTATTCAACATAAGTCTTGTTTCTGTTTTCTCTATATGTCAGAACATGCATGAGTGAAATTCACATATTCTCTTTTGCCACAAATATGTATCATTCACTTTTCTTTTCCAAATGCATGCATAAGGCACATATACGCATTCATTCATAATATGATTCTAATTAGGCCTGAAACCATTCCTTAAAGTCACTAGCATACATTCATATATATCATACTTGAACCCAATGTCATTATTTTATCAATTTAAACCATCAATTCATTTTCAGCACAATCAAAGATTTCCCATATCCATAACACAAATTATTTTGCATTTCAAACCATCAAATCCAAGGCTATAAAAATTCTCAAGGACACTTCAATATGTCCCCATGATTCTATGAAAATTTTGGAGTTAACAGAGTTTTGTAAGTATGATAACAAAATTCAATAAAGTTAGTGGTCAAAGACCACTTACACTCAGCTTAGAACTAGAAATGAATAATTTTTAAGGATAATTCAATCATTTACTATAGTAATAAAATTAGACAAATTTGCAGCTTCAGTTCCAATAATTCAGGCAGCATTGATACACTTTCAGTTCATGATTTTTCTTAGGCAGTTAGAGTCTTTATCATGCTCCACGAAAATTCTCAGAGTTGCCTTAGGATGTTACCTTTAACATTTAATTTTTATAACTCATGACAATGACCATAATTGCACCAGAAAATTCATGAACAAATCCTACCCTGTTGAAATTCGAAAATCCAGCAACATGGTTGAAAATCCCTTTTCACAAAAATGATTATCAACAACATCAAACCGCTCCACCAAAGTTAACAGATGACTATCAATATATTATCAACCAATTCAACCAAAAATATTCAATGAATTCAGTAAGGAAGTCATAAAAACAAAGTTGAAGTAAAAGAGGTTTAAAATGCCCTACCCTTGCAAACTAGTGTATCTTTGGGTTTAAAATGCTCCAAGATGGATTACCTTCACTTCAAAGCTCCCAAATCACACCCAACTCTTCCTAAATCAGTAGGGAAGTGAGGTATCAAGATGAGGATTGATGGACAATTGAAATTCCAATCGGTTAGTTTGATAGACTATGAGGAGTAGAGCAAATTTAATGAAGGAAGTTTGAAAGTTTAGCAAATTTAGGCTAAGATTGAGGATTTGAATCAAGTTTCTTGAGCTCATGAGACACAAAAATGGAGGTGGTTGTACTTCGCCGAGAATGACAAAGTTTTGTGGAGTATTGAAAAAGCTTAGTCTTATATTTATCTTGTAATTATAGTTTAGATATTATATAATATAAATACACAATTCTTAAAGAAAGAAAGTAAAATGGATGGGTAGGATTTAATCTTGAAAAATAACACCCGATGACAAAGTCAGGAAGTGATCACCGATACAGGAAGGCACGAACAAGAAGCGTCTCCTAGCAGATTTCCAAGCGGAGGGGTATATGAATGAACCGATGACATACCTGAATGAGAGGGATCCTGGTACTGTATAGGTATGGGACTATACAGTTAAGAAGGGCTTATATGAATTAATTTGTACTACCTATACCAACAAGATGCATCTTCTTTTTGGTAGCCCATCACTAAACAACTCCATAGTTAAGCGTGCTTGACTTGGAGCAATTTTGGGATGGGTGACCTACTGGGAAGTTTTCCTAAGAAGCGTGTGACTGAGGACAAAGTATGCTGAAAAGACCCGTGTTGGTTTGTAGGGACAGTCGTGTCAATCCATAAAGCAGCAGAGGATGTTACAATTGGTATCAGAGCCTGCACCTCTCCCAGTACGATGTGGTTTGGGGACGAACCAAGCGGAAGCTGATGCGCATGTAACTCCAAGTGACGAAGTTGGGGAGTGTGATCGCCGGTGCAGGAAGGCACGAACAAGGAGCGGCTCCTGGCAGACTTCCAAACAGAGCAGTACATTAATAAACCAATGACACACTTGAATGAGAGGGATCCTAAGACTGTATAGATATGAGACTATATAGTTAAGGAGGGCTTATATGAATTGATTTGTGCTACCTATACCAACAAGATGCATCTTCTTTTCGGTAGCCCATCAGTAAAGAACTCCATAGTTAAGTGTGCTTGACTTGGAGCAATTTTGGGATGGGTGACCTCTTGGAATTTTTCCTAGGAAGCGTGTGAGTGAGGACAAAGCACACTGAAAAGACCCGTGTTGATTTGTGGGAACAGTTGTCAATCCATAAAGCAGTAAAGGATGCTACACCTATTGCGGATCTGATCTTTAGGTGGAGATATCCCTTTAGCTATTTTACTATTATGTCCACGCAGTTAGTTTTAGATACTTCTCTGGACATTCCCTGATCATATGTCTTGGCTTTCCATGGCAATAGCATACATACTGCCCAGTCAAGCAAGGTCTATCCTCATGGTTCTTCCCATATCTTAGGCAATCTTGTTTCATAGTTAGTTTTTGTTGCTATTCATTCTGATATGGACCTAGCTGAAACAATTTTTTTAAGGGTAAGGCTCCCTCATAGTTTTGGTTTTCAGGTAGCAATCTCTTTTTAGAATTGTCCCTAACAAACTTGGCAATTGCAAGCTTCCTATTGTATCCTTCTACTAACCAATATTTTTCCACCAAGGCCGCATACTTTCTAATCTCTAAAAGTCCAACAGCAGCTTCAATGTCTTCTCTTAGTCCACCTTCATATTTAATGCACTTTCAAGCTTCATCAGGATTATATTGATAAATGGTGGATAATATGCAAAGCTCCTCAAATATAGCAATGTATTCTACCACACTCATGTTTCCTTGCTTGAGCTTCATGCATTCCAATTACTTTTCATTTCTTACAGAACCAGGAAAGTACTTCTAGTAGAAGGCTTCCTTGAAACTATTCCAAGTGATTATGGCCTAAGAAGCCCCAAGCAATCTCTTAGTTCCACTCAACCAAAACTCAACGTTAGCTTTGAACATATAGGTAGCGTATGCTGTAACATCCTCCTAAGTACAACGTTATCCTTAAGTCATGATATCGAACTTGAGAGTTGTTACTTATAAATTAGCGGACCTTTCTTAAGTAACTATAGCAAATTCGATGGGTTTATGTAATAACTAATGTAATTCAATTAAAATATATGATGAAAATATAAAACATTTATTTACTATAAAATCAATTACATAAGGAAGCTCTACTATGAGCTTTAATACATATACAATTTCTATTACATTTACATACATATAACTCCAACTAAGTATGGTAAAGTAAAAACATCAACTACTAAGCTACTGAAATCTCAAGTTCTTTCACGTAGCAGCCGCATCGTTCTCTGGATCAACCCGAAGGCAACACGAGAACACAAAAACACATAGGGATGAGAATTATACAATTCTCAGTAGGATAACTCTCCAAATACACAATCATAATGTCATCGTCATCGTCCTAGCCACTTCGGTTTATTAAGAAAATGTGAGCATGCAACATATATCAAAGGTTCATTTTAAAGTTCAAAAATCAATTCTTCAAAGTGGGTCTCTTTTATTATTTAATCACTTAAAACGTGTATCTCATAACATTCAAGATCATAGTAATTCATTCAAGACGAGTATTTAATAAAATATACATGTACATATGGCAATTGCAATAATTTTTCCATGCCCTTGACATAATAAAGGAGACTTTCTTGTGCCCTTGTCATATCAAAGGGGACTTTTTGTGCCCTAAAGAGGACTTTCCCATGTCTTTTATAAACAAAAGGGACCTTTCCCGTGCCTTTTATAAACAAAAGGAGAGCTTTTCATGCCTTTTACACATTATAGGGGATCTTTCATCTACTTAACATATACATTATCATCAAGCTCATATAAGTATCCATTCACAATATGATTTTCAATCACGTCTCATAAACCAATATTTTAAGTTGCTAGCATGCATTCACATACATTATACTTGAATTAAGGGATATTATGTCATCAATTCCATACTTTAGTTTACTTTCCAGCACCTTGGTAGATTTTATACCATTATAGCACAAATTTATTTGCACCTCAAACATTCAATTTAGAGTCTATAAAAATTATCCAAGACACTTCAATATGTCCACAAGATCCATAAAAATTTCAGAGCAAAAAGATTTCTGTAACTATGCTAACAAAATTCGACAAATTCAAAGGTCAGAAACCCCATATTCATAGCCAATAGCCATAGTTCCCAATTTTATTACTCTATCAAATGATCATATAAAATCATAAAAAAATTCAAGGTTGGACTTCAATATGTCCTCAACATCTTGTAAAAATTTCAAGTGATAATTCAATTATTTGCTATGGTAAGAAAATTATACAATTTTATAGCTTCAGTTTCAATGATTTTGACAACATAAGGACCATTTCGACATCTGATTTTTTTTTTAAGGCTGTTTGACTCAAAATTAGAAACCAATAAAATTCATGGGACTAGCCCAAGATGTTAGCTCCAACATATATTTTTTTCAACTCATGAAAATTCCTACAACATGTCCAGAAAATTCGTGATCGCACTGCTTATAAAAAAACCAAAAATCCAGCAGCTTAGTGAAAACTTCTTTTAACAAAAATGATTTTCTAATTTTATCCAAACACTTCATTAAAATTAATACATCAATATCAACATAACATCAACCAATATAACTAGAAATTTCAGATTGAAACCAATCAGAATTTCTTAGAAAAATTTTGAATGAAAAAGGCCAAAGAAAACCCTACCCTTAGAAGCTAATGTCTCTTTGTCTCTTATACACTTCAAGATAGATGTTTTCCACCCTCAAAGCTCTTGAAACCCACTCAAACCCTCCTCAAATAAGTGATGAGTGAGTTATTAAAGTGAGGTTTTGAAGAATCTAATCGGTTATATTTGTGGAGGTTGAAGTGTAGAACAAGTTTACTTAAGGAAGTTTTTGATTCTAACAAGATTTGGTCTAGGATTTTGGAGGTTGAAACTCAAAGTTATCAAGGGTTTTGATAAAGAAAAAAAATGAAGTCTTTCTACCTTCTCTCTTTGGCGGAAGCTTGAAGATGAAAAAGGAGGTTAGGCGCGTTAAATTTATCACTTACGAAGTGTTTTGATTGGTTGAAAAATAAAGCATGAATTCTTTTCATTAAAAGGATTTAACATCAATGGCTAGGATTTGATCTTTCATCCAAGATGAAATCCAAGCCATTCATTTGATATTCAAGTGGATATACTTCATGTAACGCCCGGGGATCGCGAAGTCGGGGAGTGATCGCCGGTGCAAAGAGGCACGGACAAGGAGCGGCTCCCGGCAGACTTCGAAAGCGGAGGGGTACATGAATGAACCGATTACACACCCGAATGAGAGGGATCCTAAGATCATAGGTATGGGACTATACTGATTGAGGAGGCTTATATGAATTGATTTGTACTACCTATACCAACAAGATGCATCTTCTTTTCGGTAGCCCAAACTGAAAGAACTCCACAGTTAAGCGTGCTTGACTTGGAGCAATTTTGGGATGGGTGACCTCCTGGGAAGTTTTCCTAGGAAGCGTGCGAGTGAGGACAAAGCACGCTGAAAAGACCCGTGTTGGTTTGTGGGGACAGTCGTCAATCCATAAAGCAGCAGGGGATGTTACACTTCATTATTTATAGATATTAACTAGTTTTCGGTATCAGAAATCACACATTGAAATTTCACCAAACGGGTGAAACAATGTACCCGAGTAACCAAACATTGCTTGAAAATAATTTCGGGTATAAAATCTTTATTTCTACCTATTTCTAAACATAATCTTATAATTTATCAATTTTCGACATCTCCGGGGTCCAATTCTAGGGTTTCGGCTGTCCCAACGGGCTTCTGGGGCCGTAAGTTACTATTCATTTTTTTTTTACAAATCCGTTAAACCATTCTCATCATTGTTAAAATTGTTAAATTTTTGAAATTATGACTAATAAAGCTCAAATTAATTTTTAACTAATTTTTAGGGTGCTATATTACCATCCATCTTAAAAAGAATTTTACCCTCAAAATTCATTTGAAAACAATTTCAAAAGACAAATTCATGAATCAAACAAGGAATTCAAACATAATTCAAATAATTCAATCAAATCCTAAACGTTCCTACCTTAGATCGAATTTTTGGTGACGTCCTCTCAGCACTTATGGTGAAGACCCTACTCTGGTGTTGTGGCTTTGTAGTTGGTTTTGAGTTTCTATTTGGACGCTCTCTCATTATGTGTCCTGGCTTTCCACAATGATAGCATACGTTTTGCCCAGCCAAGCAAGGTCTACCCCCATGGCTCATCCCACATTTTGGACAATCTTGGCTCATGGTTGACCATTGTTATTTATCCTTATGTAGACTTGGTTGAAACTGCTTTTTCAAGGGCGGGTCATCCTCATAGTTTGATCTTCAGGTACAAGTCTTTTATTAGAGGTGTGCTTAGCAGATTGAGTAATTGCTAGCTTCTTATTGGAGTCCTATGCACGATGACACTTGTTTACCAAGGTTGCATAATCCCTGATCTCCAAACGACTCACAGCTGCCTCAATATCCTCACATAATCCTCCTTCATACTTTATGCACTTCCAAGTTTTATCAGGATTACGTTGATAGATGGTTGAAAATTTCCAAAACTCTTCGAACTTTGCTACGTACTCTGCTACACTCATGGACCCTTGCTTGAGTGCCATGAACTCTAACTCCTTTGCATTCGTTACAGAAATAGGAAAATACTTGTGATAAAAGGCCTCCTTAAAAAATTCCCAGGTAACTTCAATCGAAGAGGCTTCAAATAATCCCTTGGTGCCAACCCACCAAAATTCTGCATCAGCTTCCAGTATGTGAGTAGCAAAAGCTACTTTTTGGGTTTCGGTGCAAGGAAGAACCGAGAAAATCTTCTCCATGGCTTTAATCCATTCTTCGGCTTTATTTGGATTGAAAGCTCCTCCAAAAGGCGGAGGATTTGCTTTTTTGAACTCAGCAAATTTTTGATATTCTATATCCACCTTATTCCCTCCAGGGTTACCAGCCGGGTTCTATTCCTCATTACAGCCCAACCTTTCCATCATTCGATTAGCGACCGCTGCTTGTTCCCTCATCGCCGTGGCCATCTCACAGAACGTATCCATCATATCAGCTTCATTTCTAGCTCTGCTCTTAGTATGCCGATTAGAAGTCATTGGTTCATGTCACACCAAACAAGAATTATTGAGTTGATCAGGCTCAATACCAAACTAAGTGTGGCAACAACCCACAACATTCCCAACCAGCAGTAACACACACATATAAAATTATAATACATGACATTTACTAAGGAAGCATAGTTAGTCTATTCCTTCAGGCCCTACTAGGATGAACTACTCTGATACCATAATATAAAATTCTCCTAAGTATAACGTCATCCTTAAGTCATGACATCGAACTCGAGAGTTGTTACTTATAAATTAGCAAACCTTTCTTAAGTAACTATAGCAAATTCGATAGTGTGAACACCATATTTTGTCCAATTTTTTTTATTTTTTTTATTTTTATTTATTTGTATAAAAGAGTTTAGCCCATTTTAATTTGTCCAAGCCCATTGCATTTTTTTTCTTTCCATTACAACCCAAAAAAAAATTTTTATTCTTATCCATTTTAGCCCAGTCCCGTGTCTAACCTAAAAAAAAGAGTCGGTTCATCGGATTCTTCTTTTATGTTTCTTTTCTTTTGACCGTTTAGGGGAAAAGGAAACAGACAGCATGATGAGTTCCTCTCCCCAATGGCATCACTCATTCCCTTTGTGATGATCACGGGTTTACCAGCCAGCTGTAAATGAGATCAGCAATAATTTCATTTGACCAGGTATGATATATACATTCATCAACAATCGAGGAAAGGGGATCATAATTTTTGAAAGAAGAATAGCAATCAACTAGCAAAAATTCAAACACAAACAAAAAAAAAATCAAAAAATACATTCTGATCATTCAGCCGACAGAAGCAAATCAACAACAATCCAACAACAATTCTAGCAAAAGAATCCAGCAACAACAAGAAAGAACAAGGTAAAATCCAGTAACAATAACAACGGTTTCATCATTATTTAAAATTTACAGAAAAAGAGAACAAAAGAGGAAAAGGAGGAGGAGGCCGCGGTGGTGCTCCTCCCCCCACCACCGTGCCGTGGCCTCCATGTCATCATCATCATCATCATCACAAGCTCCTCCATGTCCCCTCCTCTCCTTCCCCATTGGTCCACTATAGTCACCCTTAGTTGGCCACATCGCCATCACTACACAGTTCCCCTTTACAGAGCCATGCGCATCATTACAAGCCATCGCTACCACGGGTCCACCACTGCCGGCCTCCTCTTGCACACCACCGCGAAGCACCACCACTGTTCGCGGCCCTTATCTGCTAGTCTCTCAGCTCTCTCTCCACAGCTAAATGTCGTGTGAACCACTGCCACCATCGTGACCTCTCGATCTCAACGCCGTAACCAGACCTGGCCAGACTGACTTGCGAAACTCCTGTCGCCGCCGCAAACCCGCCGTGAACCTCAGCCTCAGATCCCCAACCACCACTGCGAAGCTCTTCTCTCTCCACTTCCCTTCCTCACCTCCGCCAAGCTCACTTCAACCTCGGATCTGCCATCATCGCGTCTCCATCCCACCCACCAGCGGATCTTCTTCCTTTTCACCCCAACCGGCTGCCAGTCCCGCACCTCTCCCATCTCTCCACCTCGCGAACAGACTACCGTATAAGCTTCAGATCGGCGCTGGTCCCTGTGAGTCCACCAACACCACCGCCTACTGCTGCCGGTTTGATCAAATTCACGGCATCCTTCTTCTTCACTTCGTGGCCTCGCGTGGGTGCCGCTGCGTCCCCTTTCCCAGCGTTCTCTATCTCTCTCTCAATCTCTCATATTCCCTCTCTCTCATTATTCCCTTCTGTCTCTTTTTCTCTATTTGTGCATATGTGTGTTAAAATGTGTGATAGAGCCGCGTGAGTGTGTGCGTGTGTATTTGTGAATGAGATTGGGAATATGTGTGTGTGAAAGAAAGAGAGATGTGTGTGTGTATGGGTGGGGAGTAGGTGCGGTGATAAGCCCCACTCCCTAAATTATTATTATTATTATTATTATTATTATTATTATTATTATTGTTTTGATAGTGTTGTGTTTAAGTTTATTTGCATGATTATTGTTTATTTTAATTTTAGTTTCTGGCTTGCTTGATTGGAGTTTAATTATTATGGTTCAAAACAAACTAAAAATAAAAAGGTTTTATTCAATTTAGTTCAAATAAATACTTGGATAGTTCGATTTACTAAAAAAGGTTTGTGTTTGTTTTTAGTAGTCATCTTAAATCATTTGAGTAAAGTAAAAAGAGTGATTTAATTATTTCTTTTATTTTGAGTGGATTTAGTGTTTTTTTTCTTTTTTAAAAAAAATTAAAAAGGAAAATAGTTATTAAGTTTTTTTTGTTGGTTAAAAAAAAATTTTCTTTCCACTTAATAATAAAAAGCATTTCCAAAAATCCTTTTCTTTTTCAAAAATTAAAATCAACCAACACTTTTTTATTCTCTTTTATATTAAAATCAACAATACGCTTCTTTTTTTTTCATTTTAAAATCCACACAACAACTTGCGATATTGATGTATGGCTCACCATCCTCAAGTTTCATAAGAATGTAAGGGTTTATTGTATAGTTCATACTATCTTAAATCTTGTGCAAGAGTGGGTTTTAATTTTTTTTTTTGAAAAAATTGTTTTCTTCAATAAAATCAACCCAACACAATTATTTTCTACAGAACTACGTGGCTTTGAGTTCCACATTGCACCAGAGGATACGTAGGCGTAGCCAACAACTATCAAGTCAAAATCCTTTTCATAAAATATGTCCTTTGTTTCTTGTTTAAGTTTTAGCTTTATTTCTTTGTAAATATATAATTGATGTAATTCTTTGGGGAAAATAAATATTATAAAATTATAATCAAATTGCATAATAAGCTCTAGGGTAACCGTATTTATACGAATGTATTAGGGGTACAGTGGGATTAAATTTCCATCCTTCCCTAATCATAATCAGACTCCTGAATCTCAAATCTCTTTTAAAAGACTAGTTTGCAAATCAAAAGGTTTTCCAGTTTTAACCAGAATTAAAATTGGTGACGACTCCCTGTTTTATTTTAAAATCGGTTGTCATTCCCGTTGCGGCGCTCTCCAGGCACGTTGTGACAAATGGGTTTGTGTAATGACTAGTGTAATTCAATTAAAATATATAACGAAAATGCAAAACATTTATTTACTATAAAGTCAATTACATAAGGAAGCTCTACTATGAGCTTTAATACATATACAATCTCTATTACATGTACATGCATATAACTTTAACTAAGTATGGTAAAGTAAAAACATCAACTACTAAGTTACTAAAATCCCGAGTTCTTTTACGTAGCAGCCACATCATTCTCTAGATCAATCTGGAGGCGACACGGGAACACAAAAACACATAGGGATGAGAAGTACACAATTCTCAGTAGGGTAACTTCCCAAATACACAATCATAATGTCATCGTCATCGTCCTAATCACGTTGATTTATTAAGAAAATGGGAGCATGCAACATATATTAAAGGTTTATTTTAAAGTTCAAAAATTAATTCTTCGAAGTGGGTCTCTTTTATTATTCAATCACTTAAAACGTGTATCTCATAATATTCAAGATCATAGTAATTCATTCAAGACGAGTATTTAATAAAATATACATGTACATATGGCAATTGCAATAATCTTTTTGTGCCCTTAACATAATAAAGAGGATCTTCTCGTGCCTTTTATAAACAAAAGGGACCTTTCCCGTGCTCGTTATAAACGAAAGGGGAGCTTTTCGTACCCTTTACACATTATAAAGGATCTTTCATCTACCTAACATATACATTATCATCAAGCTCATATAAGTATCAATTCACAATATGATTTTCAATCACGTCTCATAAATCAATCTTTTAAGTTGTTAGCATGTATTCACATACATTATACTTGAATTCAGGGATATTATCTCATCAATTTCATGCTTTAGTTTACTTTCCAGTACCTTGGTAGATTTTATATCATTATAGCACAAATTTATTTGCACTTTAAACATTCAATTTAGAGTCTATAAAAATTATTCAAGACACTTCAATATGTCCATAAGGATTCACAAAAATTTCAGAGCAAAAAGAGTTCTCTGACTATACTAACAAAATTAGATAAATTCGAAAGTCAGAAACTCCCTATTCACAGCCAACAGCCATAGTTCCCAATTTTATTACCCTACAAATGATCATATTAAATCATATAAAAATTCAAGGTTGGACTTCAATATGTCCTCAACATCTTGTAAAAATTTAAAAGAAATGACATAATAACGAGAACAATATAACAACATATGAATAATTAAAATGCAATAGATACAACATGAAGGAGATCAGAGAAAGAGAGAAAACACAAAGGTTTTATACTGATTCGACCAAACTGTCTACATCTAGTACTCAACAACTGTTGAGGTTCTATTAGTATAACTTTCTCAACTTGAGAAAGCAAAATATGGATAGCCTTTACATTAGCCTTCCTAAGCTCTTACTTGTGCCAGTAGACTAACTCAAAGACTGTCACAACTTGAGTATTCCTTTTACTAGCCTTTCTAGGCTAAACCGAGCAGTATTGTACTAGTCTCTCTAAGCTAACATGAGTAGTATTGTACTAGCCTCTCCAAGTTAACCCGTGATCAGTAGCAACCTCTACAGTCACATTGAAAGTAGTTTTGACACTGGCCTCTCCAAGCCAAATCGTGAGCAGTAGCAACCTTTACTATCACGTTGAAAGTAGTCTTGATACTTGCCTCTTCAAGCCAAAACCGTGAGCAGTAGCAACCTCTATTGTCACATTGAAAGTAGTCTTGCCACTAGCCTCTCCAAGCCATAACCCAGTGATCACTACCAAATCGAAGATACAAAGGTTAAATATTTGGGTTGCCACTCAAACTAACCTACACTTAAGTTCCTGAAAAAATTGAATAACTTCCTTCTATAACTTCTTCTCTACGAAGAGCATAAATCTAACTAAGAATGTAGAAAAAATATTTTCTTACACTTTAAGAATAAAAACTGATTACATGATAAATAATGAATATTCTAGGAAGTGGGAAAAGATTTTTGCAGAGTTTCCTGTCTTGAATCTTCAAATCTCTCCCACACTTCTCTAGTCTTGTACGTGAATCAAAGAAATGAGTATTTCACTTTCGTCCCTGAACAGTACAGGATCATCTCCCTATATAATGGTCCTTCTTTATGACCATTGTCCTTGATCAGTTCTTCAAGTGACACATGTTGATAATCAGTTGTGTCTTGAAAGAAACAGCTAGAAGAGAGATAGATAGATTTGTTATAATGGTTGCAGAAGCCGTTGTAATGTTGAGTTTTCTGATCTTTCTTCAAAAACTATTTTTCTATTTTTTGAATATGCTTTCTGAACTCCTCCTTTGTGAAGTCAGGGACGTACCAATTTGAAACTGGGTTTGACTTGAACATTTGAAATTCAAATTTCAAATTTCCCTCCTTTTCCTATAGCATTCTATGCTCCTCTCACAAATGAGCTTTTTGAAGTGCACAATCAATTCCTTGAAAAGTTTTCTACTTTGTGATCTTTAATCCAATCTTCTTTGTTGATGATATCTTTGCAATTGTGATGATTAAAGATTAAGTAACACGTTGCTTAGTGGTTCTTCAAAACATTTTCTTTAAATTGCCTTTGTTGTTATTCAAAACAAATAAGTGCAAAGGGTTCTGGAGCTAACACACACATGAGTAGGTACTTAGCTTTGGAGTTCAGTTGAACTCTAGCTTTTTATTGCTCTATCCACCTACTCCTGGGTATTTCGCTAGATGATGAGGGTGCATCGTCTGTTCCTAGGACTTTCTCCCTTGAAACATAATCTTCTTCTTGTATAATTTCCTACAGTCAAGACTTATATATTTTATGAATAGTTCCATTCTATCTCTCCAATATGCATAATCTCCATCATCAAAAAATAATAGTCTATTGATGAAGTGACCTTCAGCTATGTGAATGTTTTGTGTCATTTGTTCCTCTGATCTTTATCATTTGCAATTGTTAGATTGCTCAACCTCTTAAAGGTCAAGCTCTGATGCCACTTGTAGGTAAGAAAGCACACGAGAAGGGGTTGAATCGTGTTCTTTCTTTTTCTATTCTTGATGAACTTCTAAAAAAAAAAAACTTTATCAAAAAGCTATCAAGTGTAACACTTGTAGTGCAGCAGTAAATATCGTTAGTAACTTCAGAAAGAGAGCTTTCTAAATTAAATGAGCAATAGAAAAATGTAAAGTAGTTTCTCAAAACAGATACTGATAATAATACAAATATGGAAATAAAAAGGAGATGAAAAGGAAAAAAGATACAATATAAAGAGTTTTATACTAGTTCGGCCAATCTTGACTACATTCAATTCTTAACAACCGTTGAGTTTTACTAAATCTTTCTCCAACTTGAGAAAGAACAAAGATAGTCTTTACAGTAGCCTGCCCAAGCTATGTTCAATGACCAGTAGACAACCCCTACTATCACACACTAAGTAGCTCTTTACCAGCATCTTTAAGCTGAACCGAGTAGTCTTGCACTAGTCTTTCCAAACTAAAAAAAATCGTGAGAAGTAAAATACTTTTACTGTCATGTTGCAAGTAGTATTTGGCAAGCCTCTTCAAGCAACTTCACACTTATCACTTCTGAATCAAGGATACAAAGGTTATATGTTTTGGTTACCACTCCAACTAACCTGCACTCAAGATTTCTTTGAATTTACAATGAAAGATCTTGGAAATTCTTGAATGACTTATTTCTAAATTTCCTTCCTTAGAAGAATGTATGATCTATAAAGTGTAGAAAGAAGATTTTATATACAAGAAAATGATTTACAAACAATGAAGAATTTTACAAAGAGATGAAGGGAAAACTTGGTAGTGTTTTTGCTCTATTTTTCAGTGTTAAGTCATATCTTTGAAGAGCACAACATCCCTATTTATAGAAGTCTTTCTTGAGACCGTTGCCTTGAATCAGATCTTCCAGGAAGACATGTTGATCATCCATTTGTAACTTAAAAAGATGGTCTAAAAGTATAACCTACCTACTTGTCAGATCAGCTTGCAGAAGCCAGTGTGAAAAAGAAGGTTTCTAATGTCCTTCAAAAACTATTTCTTACTTTCTGAACCATGGTTTCTGAATTCTTTCTTCTAAAACATTTGGATAGTTGACTTCTAAGATAAAAGAGATGATTAACTAATTCTGACATAGGGATTTGACATTTTCAAATGCAAATTCAAATTTTGAAATTCAAATTTTCCCTTACTCTTCTTGTTGAAAACACTGTTTTACTGAGAGTAAACTTTCTAAACTTCGGTATCATTTCATTAATGCAAAATAAATCTTTGTGTCTTCAATCATTGTTTGTTGATAATTCAAACTTTAGCGAAAGAGATGATTGAAGATAGTAGATCACTTTGACCTCATAGATTATTTGATATCTTCCTTTCAAGTGTACTTTCCGAAGTTTTAAAAGCTTGATTTTTTTGCAGCATTGATATCTTTTTCAAATCGTTAGTCTTTTAAAGCTTGAATAAGAATATAGTATTCACTTCTTTCTTAGATCATATCTCTTAACATGAGATAAACATGTTTACATATGAAGAGTGAATTTTATCTCTGTTTGAGTAAGCCTTGCCTTTACTAAATGATAGAGACCTGTTATGATCTTACAAGAAATTCAAGACAAATATTAGTCATTCTTCAAGGTATTTTCTTTAAATTGGCTTTGTTTTCATTAAAAACACATAAGCAAATATTGACAGGGTTCTAGGGCTAACACATATCACTTATGATTCCAATCTTCTTTTCATATAGGAGCATTTATAATGGGCACTCACATTTATATATGTGTAATATCATCATTAAATTCACATAACATAAATGAGATCAAGTCAAAGACATTTCATCATCTCTTCAACCAATCTAGTATGCTGCCAGAATTTTGATTCTAAAGAAAATTATGAAACTACTACTAAATCTCATCAAAACAAGGCTTTTCTGAGTTAATTCATCATTGTCTATGAGACCCTGTGAAAATTTCAATGGAAAATAAGGTTTCTAGCTATGTTAAAAAATTTCACAAATTCAAAAGTTAGAACTACTCAGTTTCAGCCAACAGCCAGAAGTCTCGATTTTTCTACCCTATCAAATGAACAGATAAAATCCTACAAAATTTAGAGTTAAACCTCAAAGTATCCTGAATACGCTGTAAAAATTTCAGCTAAAATTCAATCATTTGATATGGTAATAAAATTAGACAATTTCAGTGCTCTAGAATTGATTATTTAGGCAGAAACCTTAACCAACTCGATTCTTCAATTTTTAAAAATAGCAAAAGTGCTTAAAATGACTTGAGAAAAATACTAAGAGAACTTAATGTGGTTGCTTCATCACATAAAAATTTAACCTCAAGATAAGGTTTTAAATAGGTCAAAAAAATCGAATAAGTCCACCTGTTTGCTTAAATTCGGGATTTCTAGCAACATGGTTCTTAACATATTTTGAGAAAAATGCTATTCTAACATCATCCAATCACTCCACCAAATTAAACACATCAATACCTATTTATTATTAACCAATATAACTAAAGAGTTCTAGCCAAATCAAGTAAAAAATTTCAGAATAAATTTTGAAAGAAAAGAGGCCAAAGAAAGCTCTACTTGTTACTAGAAGCTCCTTGTACTTGTCTTAGCCTTTGCTTCTAGCTCTACACCTAATTTTCACTTTAAACCAGCCAATCCTTCCTCTAGGATAGTAATATAACAATTACCTCTTGATGGTGTGATGGAAAAAGAAGCCTTGGGAAAAAGTTAATTCAAAGATTTCAAGTGATAGTTTTGTGTTTGTGCTAACTTATTGGCACTTGATGTTGTAGTTTATGTTTTTTGTAAGTTTGTAATGGTTTGAAAAAGAAAAGAATAGAGAGAAAGCTGGCCGAACTTGAAGGATGGAAATGGTGAATTTTGATTTTATTTATTTGAAGATAATGTACATTAATCAATTATGAAAATGTTTTTCTTAAAGATAAATATTGTAATTTTGTGAAACTCTTATCGGTTAGTCTTAAAGGTAATGATGTGGCTTCTCCTAAGCTACACACTTGTCTAGTGAAATGTCTAATTTGTACTGCAAGTCTTATATGGTATAGGAAAATGTGCATTGATATTTTATCGAACAAGTAAAATTACAAACTCAGGAAAACAGATATTGCTTGAAATTTAATTCCAAGTCTAAAATCTTTATTCCTAGCCATTTCTAACCTTAGTCATATATTTTCTCAGTTTCGAGTATATCCAAATCCAGATTCTAAGATTTCGGTGGTCCTGACAAGCTTGCAGGGCCCGCACAATTTATATTCACTTTTCTTTTGTTCATCAAGTCATTCTTATTTTGACTAATCCTATCAGAATCGTAAAATTCTAATTAATAAAGGCTAATAAAATTTTTGAAATAAATTTTGAGGTGTTGTATTCATAATTTGATGATTCAGCATCCAATCTAAATCAACAAAATGAGCAGTGAAATAACTATAACCCTCAGTAGTACAAGTTGTCCATAAATTAGAAGTTAAGCAAATCCTACTAGGAATAGAAGCTAATGTTTGTTTAAGCTTCTCCTTCTCCCTCATATGAATATTCACCACATCAAACTTTGCAATATTCCTAGAAGGGTCAAATACATTTTATCCTCCTGAATTTCAGGTCATGTGTAATTTAAAGCCTGACTTTTCAAAATGTACATTACGACACTCTAAACTTTCCAAACAGTGCAAAAGAACGCTACTTTTCAAACAGTGTATTACGATTCCCTAAACTTTTCATGCAGAAACACTCCCAAAACTTTAAATCATAGTAGGATGTCAGGTTACAAACAATAAAAAAATAGCAGAGTTAATTGTACATAGTATTCACATATAAGGTGTCAAATTGCACAAATTAGAAACATTAGGGGGTTAAGTACATATAAATCTTACCTTCATTAGTTGTCAAAATTAAACTGATGGGTGTTTTGCACAATTTGAAAAGTTTAGGATGTCACGATGCACATTTTGAAAAATTGGAGTGTAAATTGCATGACCTAAAATTCAAGGGGATAAAATGCATTTATCCTTTCCTAGAAATAGGAATTTCATTTTGATTCAAATACTTTATCAAACTCCTTGCACTCAATGAACTTAAAGGAAAAATCACATTCAATTATATCATGTGATCAATCTTCCAGGATTTCAATTGTGCTTGCATGCCCATAATCATTTGGCCAACATCTTCAAACTTAATTTGTTTACATTTTTTGATTTGATAGTTTAAAGATGATGTCCCATACAATTTAACCCTACTTTATATTCCTGATTGCAAGCATTACTTTACTCTTTCTATTCCATCCTCTCTGATGCCAATTTTTGTGAAAAAAATTCTAGCAAGGACTTAAGTTTTTTTCTAATTCAGTTCTAATTCTCCTACCCATGTCCCAACATCCTTACTTTCAAGCTCATTACTAATAAGGAAATTATGTTTAACTGATTCCATTTTAACAATAACACAAAAAATGGAACCCTAAATTCTACGAAACAACAAATCGAAACACAACAATGAACAACAAATTAATAGCCACAGAAGAATCCACATAAAGAGATAAGAACAACCAATTAAGACCCAAATCTACTGCATAGTCATGGCAGTGCCAAATTTAATGGAAAAAACACAAATGAAATTTCATCTAAATCATCTTGAATTTCTCTAGTTCTTGAAATTGAGGTTTCAAGTCTATTGTTTTTACTTGAAATAAGGAAAATTTTGAATTGAAGATTCAATCTTGAGGTTTCATGGCAAGGAAAAGAAGATTTGTGGTCACCTAAAAACATGTAAAAAGAAGCCAAGATCAAAGGAAGAGGAAGAATTCCCACCACCTTGCTACCAACTTACCAGTCATCATCATTGCTCTTTGGCTGCCTCGAAATAAAACTGTCAAAGAAAGAGAGAGAGTCTGAAAACAATCTAGAAAAAGTGTGAGAGAGCAAGAGTTAGAGAGAGATTACCGGAGATGGATGAGCTGATAGAGCCCACTGCCATCGCCACCGTTGCCAAGATTAACTTTGAATGGCCTTGCGATGGATTAAGCGAATAGAGACAGAGGGAGAGTCAAAGTAAAACCCAGAAAGAGTGTACCAATGAGAGAGCTCGAGTTCGAGAGAGAGGTTACCTGAGATGGAGGCCACTGAGCTTGACTCTTTTCTCTTGGTGTGAATGCTACTACCACTGCTTCTTACATTAGGAAGACAACCTAATGACATGTTTGGTTTACTAAAAAACAGTTTTCAGTTTTCTGAATTTGTGAAGAAAAAACTGAAAAGATCAATTTTTAGTCTTTTCAATTTTTCCTTTACAAATCTAAAAAATTGAAAAAAAAAAAAACAAACTGCCGTTAAGGTTTCTATTTCAATCTTTAGATTATTTATGTGAATTGTGAATATGATGCGTGGAGACTAAAGAGTGATGTGATAAATGAATTGGGTAGGGTTTATTGGGCTTGGGTTGGTGGGATTTATGTCGTAGCAAGTCAGCAACACTTATGTGATGTCTATTGTTGTTGTGCACTTTTTCAAAAAAAAAAAAAAAAGAGCCAACCCGCGAGCTCAACTTGCCTTAACCCATCTCAACCGGTGGACCAAACGGATTGGGTCAGACAGGTTGAAAAAAAAAAATGATCAGTACCATCCCTTTGTAGACTTGAAAAATAAACTAAATATAATTTAGGGAAATCAAAAGTGGGTTATAAAAATGCATTCATCTGTATACAATAGTGTAGATATAGAGTAATCTAAGGCTACATCATATAAATAATTTTATATTAATATTCAGAAATATTTTTAAAAAAATTACAAATTGTCAAAGTCATCGCTAATTATTAGTATATACCATTCTAAATTTACTAATTACGTCAAAATTTATGAAATTACAATTCACTGCATCCTGCGCAATTTGTCAACACATGATTCAACCATTTTCATTAAATTATTTGACTAAAGAGTAAAAGACGTTCCAATATCACCGCCCCCCCACACCCAATTGCCACCAAATCAGCATCACCTTTCTCCCTCGTTCCATACAAGTCACAACCACCTCAGCAAACCCCCAAAACCAATTCCATCGGGAACCTCTCCTCCCAAATCCAAAACTCAAACTCGCGCTCTTCAACCCCCCCACAAACACACACACACACGCACACACACCCTCCAATCTCTCTTTCTCTCATGGCTGTCTCGTCTCTTTGCTCTACCAAATTTCTGGCCATCCTGGTGGTCCTTACGGCCATGCCCTTCGGCATAATCGTGTCGCTCGAGCGAGCCCAGCCAGCCAGCCACGTGTACCACTACCACGGCTCCGGGTGGTTAAGAGAGTGCGCAAAGTGGGACCCAACCCACCGCCGCTTTATCGTCTCTTTCTTCGAAGGCGGTCTCGGCCAGGTTCCGGTGCCGGACGAGGCGGAGAAGCAGGCGGGGTTGGAGGAGGTGACTTTGGTGAAGGAAGTGAACTTGGCCGGAAATGCGACCCTTGGCATGGCCATCGATCCGCCCAGGAACCGTGTTCTCGTTGTTAACGCTGATGTGTTCGGGAATCGGTATGGTGCGCTTGCTGCCTATGATTTGTCCACATGGAAGCGCCTATTTCTCACGCAACTCAGCGGTCAAAGTAAGCTTCTTCGTCAACCCTACTTTACGACCTTTATCATCATTCGCACACGCACTTCATGTACATGCCTTTATCTTATCTTATGAGTAATATTTGATATAATTACGTAATAAATATATATTATATATTTTATATATTTTTATTATATATGAAATAATATTTTTATTTTTATTTTTAAAAAATTAACTATTTTATTGTTAGTTTTTTGAAAAAAAATTAAATATTTTATTGTTAATTTGTTAAAGAATAATGTTTGTTGCTGAACTATTTTGCTGTTTCACGACGTCAACCTGTATTGATTTAGGTACAAAATATAGATAAATGAGGTGGTATAAGCTATAATCTTTTTTTTTTAATCAGAAGTTAGAAAAAGTTATAATAAAAAAATTGACTTGTTAAAAATAATAATAATAATTAAATAATAAAAATTATACAATCTTAATGCTTGAAAACGAACTACATATCATTAATTAAATGAATAGATAATTGATTTTTTTAAGAAAATGTGACGATGAAAATTGTATAAAAATAGAAATTATCAGGGTGCTTGAAAAGTCTCGAAACTGAATTCATTCAAGAAATAATTTTTTAATTTGAAACCAATTAAATGCATAGAATTAAAATTCAAAGAGGGTACAATTCTTTCCAAATGCTCAAAAATAATTCAGACCAAAACAGGTCCGATTTGGTACAATAACTTAGAGGATTTGAGGTTGAAAGCCAAATCCTACTGAAAATATACTTAAACCCTGCTTATTATATTCCCTTTTTCTTTTTTCTCTATATATCAAAAGTATCGAAAATACTTGTAGTACGAGACAAAATATTAAAATAAAGAATTCAATTTTTTTCATACATATATTTCAAAAAATGTAATGGAATTCTTATGTAATTTACTAGTTTATTTTAAAAATAAAAATTCAAATCATTATACTATTGAATTGAAGTGTTGATGAAGTCAATTGACTCAATTCTATCTTTTAATTCAAAACAACCTCTATATTTGTGCAAGTTCGTGAGAGTATAATTATTTAATATGTAGTGTATTAATTTCAAGAAACCTTATCTAGGAATGGGTGAATTGTTTTTGGTTTATCATATTCATTGTAAATAAGAACTTAACTAATAACATTTCATCCAATCAAATCCTCTCTGTATATAATAGTTAAAGTAGTAGAGAAGAGTAAATCATAATGTAATTAAATAATTATGTAAAAAATTTATATATTATGTACATTACGATTAAACTCATAAAATAATTAAAAAATATTTTTTCCTTTTAACTTTACGGTTTTCACTCACTCTATGTCGACCAATGGCACCCTTAACGTTTGAATTTAGTGTTCGTACTTTTTGGATGTCATTTGTAATTTTATAACGCAGAAGTTTTGGAACGTTGTATAAAGCGAGCTGAACAGTTCAAGATGCTCTTTTTTGCGATGTGCGACCTCAGTGGAGCGTTGTTGTCGTCTTTATTCACATTTTTTATTAAAAAATATATCTACACGTCTGGTAGTATCTGTGTTGCTGCTGGCGTATGATGCTCACCTTTGGATGTCCTTTTCTTTTTACAGCTTTTTTTATTAACACCGGTAAGGACATTAGCAGGATATTTTTCAAGGAAATTGGTAGATATTCCTCAAAACTTTTGCCGTACTTTTTCGATAATCAAAACTTTTACCTACTGAATTATTATAAGTATAATAATGTGTGACAGCATTCATGCCTAAACAATAATTAGTAATTTGAGCTAGAATAGCTATGGCGAATTATGATTAATTATATCGCCTAAGAACGTTGTAACCTTTTAAATTGGTAATAATGTTATAATATAGTGTTTGATATACACACCTAATTTAATTGACAATTCAATTTAACTTGTTTGATATTTGCACTGTAATTGAATACTTATCCAGTTATAAATTATTATTGAAATTAAGAAAATGATAAGTGAAATATTAATATTAATAAAAATTAAGAATAGTTTACTAAATTATTGTTATTTTTTTAATATTCTAATTTCTTTTTTCCTTCTTCACAAATGAATCAATAGTATTTAATAGAGGTATTATTGGTAAAAAATAATTAATACTACTTAAATTTTAAAATGAACAATTATTTCTAAATAAAATAAACTTTTGAAATAGATAATTATTCAAGGGTAGATATTATTAATCATTCATTATTAAGACAAAAATTAAAAATGATATTATATAGTAATTACTATCATTATAGTAATTACCATCATTATATAATAATATTTATTATGAATAATTACTAATTATTAGTTATTGTCATAATAATTATTATTGTTTCAATAATAATGAAATTCCTTTTATACCCATTATAATTTTAAGGGTACCAATTCCTATTATCAATAAGTGATTATTGTTTAATTATTATGAATCTCACTATTTTCAAATAATTTATATTTTTTTATTTTTTAATATTTTGAAAAATTGCCTACCGTGATTTAATTTTACCCGTTAATTTTGACAAGGTACGAGTACCTTTAAGAAAGTTGAGTGTCTATGATAAGTCCCCTAATAATAATAATGTTGGGAGGATTACCGTAGACACTTTTCATGGGGGCCAATCCACAGTGCTATTAAGACGAAAATGTATATTAGCTTGGTAATCAATCCGTTAGAAATGAAGTATATATAACTAGATGAGGCAATGTTGTGAGTCCAGATATTTTTAGATCACATTACCACTCTAGATATATAGATGATCCCATACCAAGCACTCTCCGGGATTAGAAGAATTTATAGATTTTGTCTAGATCCTTTTAGATTTTTTCTTCAATTGATTTAGCTCTTTGATATGCATATAACGCCACAAAACTTGTCTGCAAATGTACCAGTCCATTTCAGTGAACATGCGGGTAGTTGTCGTGTCGCCTCAATTTATTGAGTTATGAACAAATGCATGCGAACATACCGAAAGCAAAGGTCCCTACCTCTTTGTCTCTCATTGCATGTCCTACTATATCACTTGTTGGTTCTTATATGGAATATAGCTCTCTCTCTCTTTTTGTTTGCATGAGGTGGTTTGGTTGTGGTGACCTTATAATTGTAACGTACTGGTAACTGGCACGCTGCTATCATTTGAAACATTCCACAGTTCTTTATTGTGCTAATTTAGGATTTCCCGTTTGGATGCAGGCGATGAGAAATCTTTTGCAGACGATGTTGCAGTTGATGCAGAAGGCAATGCATATGTCACTGATGCAAAAGCCAGTAAAATCTGGAAGGTTGGGGTGGAAGGGAACCTCGTATCAATCATAAGAAGCCCACTGTTCACTCCGAGAGAGTGGTACAAGAACTTAGTTGGGCTAAACGGCATCGTTTACCACCCTGATGGATTCCTGATTGTGATCCACACTTTCACCGGCAACCTGTTCAAGATTGATTTAGCGAAAGGAGATGAGGAAGTGAAGATAATTAAGGTTGCCGGAGGCCCTCTCTCGTTCGGAGATGGGTTAGCACTACTGTCTCCTGCCAAGCTGGTGGTTGCCGGCAGCTGGCCCTCCGGGAGATTAGTGGAGAGCTCAGATGGGTGGGAAACAGCTTCCGTTGTGGCGACATTCTCTGGGCCTATGCATCGCTTGGCCACATCAGCTACTGTGAAGGATGGGAAGGCGTATCTAAGCCATATAATTGGAATCGGGTACCCCAAAAAGAAGTTTGCTATCGTAGAGGCAGTTTTTTGAGTGATAGTTTCCTGAATTTGAGAGAATGGGGATGAGGGATTCGTAATTAAGGGGACATTTGGTGTGCCTTCGCTCATTTATGTTGTCCCTAGGGGTTTTAGTTTGGTAGCATTTCTTTTCTCTTAATGGTTTCCTTGAACTCTGAATCCAGCCTTTGTATCTTGAGTGGCCCGAGTATGTGGCCTGTTGTGGTGAGTATATGGAAGGCTTTTCTTTATTATTAGGCCATTGCATTGAAGGCACGAGGAGAACAATATATAAATAATACTCCTTCCGTGTATAATTGGAAAACATTTAAGATTTGGTTGCGTGTTATATTTGTTGGGTAGCATGGTAATAAAAACAGATCAATGAAATTAAAATAGAGTTGAGAGAATAGGAATTGACACAAAATACTTACGTGAAAAATCTCCTAATGATGAGGGAAAAATTATGGGGAAGATGGAGAAAGATTTTCACTATGTGGAAGATAAAATTACACCTCTCTCTAAATATAAGGGGAGAATAATAATACTTTTTCTTATACTAGAAGAATATACCTCTCTCTATAAAAATAGGATAAACTCTCAGAACACACACACACACACACACACTATATATATATATATATATATATATATATATATATATATATATATCTGGAATTGCTCTCTGTTTCTATGTGATGAAACAAACTAAATGCGAACCTCTCCTTTTATAGACGCTTGGAAGTTACTATGCAATCAATACACAGTAACTTCTTGTGATTTTGGTAGGTGTACCAAATACGTGCACAATAAATTTTACTGTGCATATTTGAAAAATTTACCTTTGATTACGTCTTTATTCGTGTGTGCAAAGTAAAAATTCTACTGTGCACCTTTTGAAAATTCAAAGGTGGCTTTACGCCACTCACAATCTTCCACTTAAAGTCACCTTTGATGAGTTTTGAAAACCTTTTCTTATCTTGTCAGTTTTTTGCTGCCTACGTTTCTAATAGGCCATAGGAAGATCTACACCATTTAAACTTGTCAGTATTGATCGACTTTGTCATAACATCTGCTAGGTTATCTTTCATGTGAATCTTCTGCATATCCACATTTCCTTTTTCTACTATTTCTCGAACAAAGTGATATTGAACACCTATGTACTTCGTCTTTGAATGAAAGGCTGGATTTCTTGCAATGTGTAAGACACTCTAACTGTTACAATACATAGTAATTTTTGACTGCTTGTGCCCGAGTTCCTCCATTAACCTTTGAATCCAAATAGTTTTCTTGCAAGCTTATGTAGCTACCATATATTCAACTTTTGTAGTAGACAGAGTTATAACAGTCTGTAACTTGGATAACTAGCTTACAACTCCGCCTGCAAGTGTCAACACATAGCTTGTACTAGACTTTCTTTTATCAAGATCACCTGCAAAATCTGAATCAACATATCCTCTGACAATGAACTCTGATCCTCCAAAATATAGTGCAGCACTAGAGGTTCCTTTAATTTATCTCAGAATCCTCTTCACAGCATTCCAATGCTCATTTTCTAGAACTGCCATAAACCGACTGATCACTCCAGCTACTTGAGCAATATCTGGCCTTGTACAAATTATGCTGTACATAAGGCTTCCCACCGCTGATGCATATGATACTCGAGACACTTCCGTCCTCTCGCTTCACTGCTAGGACACATACTTGAGAATAATTTGTAATTCACAGAAAGTGGGGTTGAAATTAGTTTACAATATTGCATGTTGAAGAGCTGCAAGATTTTCATCAAATAATTCTTTTGTGAAAGCCAGACCTTCCTGCCTTTTCTGTCTCTGTAAATTTGCATCCTTAAAATCTTGTTTGCAGGCCCCAAGTCCTTCATATCAAACTCCCTAGCCAATTGTGCTTTCAATTCTTGGATTCGATCTTTGTTAGGACTTACCACCAACATGTCATCCACGTACAACAATAGAATGATGAAAACATTGTTACCAAACCTCTTGTAGTATATACAATGGTTTGAACTTAGCTTATTGTATTCGAGGCAAATTATGAAGGAATCAAATCTCCTGTACTAATACCTTGGCGCCTGCTTTAGACCGTACAGAGATTTGGTCAACCTACAAACTAAGTTTTCTTTTCCTTTTTCCTCAAAGCCTTTCGGTTGGAGTATATATATCTCCTCTTCAAGTTCTCCGTAAAGAAATGCAGTTTTCACATCTAACTGCTTAAGATGTAAATCAAATGCAGCACACATAGCTAGTACTACTCTGATAGTGGTAAGTCTGATAACTGGAGAAAATATCTCATTGAAATCAATACTTTCCTTCTGACCAAATCCTTTTACAACCAGTCTTGCATGATATCCTTCCACTCGATCATTGCCATCTCGTTTGATCTTATAAACCCATTTGTTGCCAATGGCTTTTCGACCTTTTGGAAGTGCAACAAGTTCCCATCTTTTGTTCCTATGCAAGGCCTCCATTTTTCCTACATTGCTACCATCCACAAAGATGCATCTAGACTACTCAAAATCTCCTAAAAGGTTGATAATTCTCCTTCTTCTATTAAAAGACAAAATGCGTCATGACTTGCCATAATATAGTCTGAATGCCATGCTGGTGGCTGTGTCTGGCGTGATGATCGCCTAACTACTGTATCATTGGCCTCATCTAGTACTTGTTCATCATGCTCTGGTTCTGCTTCAGAATCTTTTCTCCAGATTTCTCATCTATTTGAACCGTAGTTGTCTACTTGATAGTGCTGTCATTTCTTTCTTCATGTTGCAGTTCATTTTCTGTAAATATAATATCCTTGCTGACAATAAACTTGCAGGTAGTGGGATCCCACAAGCGATACCCCTTTACACCATCAGCATAACCCAAGAATGTAATTTCCTGGAACTTTATTCTTTCTTGGGTGTTGTACATCACATATGTAAGCCATCCGAGCACTTGCAGAGAAGAATAATCTGTCGGCTTACCATTCCACATCTCTATTGGTGTCTTCAAACCAATCGCATTTAATGGCGATCGATTAATCACGTAACAGGCAATTTTGACTACTTCTGCGCAGAAAGACTTGGCTAAACTTGCTGTTCTCGGCATTGCTCTTATTCTTTTTAGGAGAGTCCTATTCAACCTCTCTGCTACAACATTTTGCTAAGGTATGTATGCAACAGTGAATTGCCTTTGAATGCCTTCATGCTTGCAAAATGCTAGAAAATCTCCATCTGTATATTCTCCTCCATTGTCTGTCCTCAAACACTTGATTCTCTTCCTGGATTCAAGTTCCACTGTTTCTTTGAAGTCTTTAAATATTGGAAACACATCTGACTTCTTCTTGATTGGGTACACCCATAGTCTCCTGGAGTAATCATCAATAAAGGATACAAAATATTTTGCTCCTCCTAGGGACATTTCTGGTGACTTCCACACATCAAAATGAATCAAGTATAGAATGTGCTTACTTCGAGCAGTTGATCTACGAAATTTCAATCTATGCTGCTCACTTGTAACATAGTGCTCATATAATAGTAAGTTCACCGATTTGAGCTTGGGAATGATATTACGTTCCGCAAGAATCCTCAAACCACATTTCGACATATGACCTAGTTTGCGATGCAACATCATCGTCGTTCTTCTTGACTTGCTGATGCAATTGATGCATCTGCCTCCTGCAATGTATCTCCTTGAAGTCTGTATAGATTTGCCATGGTCTTTTCTGCTTTTATCACCACAAGAGCACCTTTAATAACTTTCAAGATCCCACCTTCAATATAGGTCTTGCACCCAAGGTCATCCAGTTGCCCAATAGACAACATATTCTTCTTTAAGCGCTTCACATGTCGTACTTCTTGAATTGTTCGAATAGCACCATCAAACAATTTTATTTTAATAGTACCAACACCAGCAATTTCCAAGGCATGATCATCTCCTATGAACATAGATCCTTTCGAGATAGGTTTGTAAGTGTAAAACCAGTCATAGTGCTTTAACTGCATTCTTCTTATTATATTGACAATCTTTCTTCAAGTGCCTTCTTATGCCACATTGGTAGCATTTGAAGTTCTTCCTTCTTCTTGACTTTGATCTACTCTGACCATGACTCCCACTGGAGTCACGCTCCATTGATCTCCCTCTCGTCATCAACAATGCCTCTGCTTGCTTTGAGCTTTCCAATCTATCTTCCTTATTCTTACGCATGGACTCTTCTTCAAGAATGGCACTAGTGACATCATCAAAGAATAGATAGTTGGCAGTGTTATTATTTATGATGTTGATGATGAGTTGATCATATATATCAGATAGACTTTGAAGTAGAAGCTCTGCACGTTCATTCTCCGTTATTTTATAATCTGAGGCTGTGAGTTAGGAGAATAAGGTGTTCAGATTATTGATGTGATCCGTCACTGATGTGGACTCACTCATTCGAAGAGTATACAGCCTCATCTTTAGAAATATTCTATTGTAAAGTGACTTGACCTCGTACAATTTGACAAGAGCATCCCAGATTTCCTTTGCTGTCTTCTTTTCTGCAACACTGGACAATACTGAATCTGCCATTATAAGATACAGATTAGCAACAGCATTATCATCCATCTCCTTCCACTCTTCAATAGTAATATCGGCAGGTCTACCTTCAATTGCTGGTAAGCAATTACCCTTCCTCAAGATTGTCTTCATTTTCAATTTCCAAAGGAAAAAATTACTCCCATTGAACTTCTCAATCTCAAATTTCGCTGCCATGGTGTTTACCGGGATCTATTTCTCTACTAGATCGGTCAGTTTTTTTTACTGTGAATAGTACCATATACGTGAATAGTGCCTTATACGTGAATAGTACCATATACATGAACAATATGTATATTTATATTGTATATGGAACAAATCCAATATACGTTAACAATATTGTAAAAGTATACAACTACATGTATAAATAATAACTAAAAGTAGTAACCCGTAGCGGGCAATAACCAATGGCTATGATGATCACTAGGGAGAAATTCTTTTCTGATGTGGAAGATTAGACTAAGCTGTAACCACAAAGTATATTAAGAATAAATCCCATCGAACCAAAGCTTTGATACCATTGTTGGGTACCGGAGTAATGGAAACAGATCAACGCAACTAAAATAGAGTTGAGAGAATAGGAATTGACACAAAATATTTACGTGGAAAACCCCCTAATGATGAGGGAAAAACCATGGGCAAGACTGAGAAAGATTTTCACTATGTAAAAGATAAAATTACACCTCTCTCTAAATATAAGGAGAGAATAATAACACCCTCTCTTATATTAGGAGAATACCCCTTTCTCTATAAAAATAGGAGAAACTCTCAACATACACTATATATATATATATTTCTCTCTGGAATTGCTCAGTGACTTGGAAGTTACTATGCAATCAATGCACAGTGACTTCTTGTGATTTCGGTAGGTACACCAAATACGTGCACAGTAAATTTTACTGTGCATGTTGAAAAATTTGCCTTTGATTACGTCTTTATTCATGTGTACATAGTAGAAATTCTACGGTGCACCCTTTGAAAATTCAGAGGTGGCTTTACGCCACTCACAGTATCCAGATACATTGATTTTTCAATGTACTAAATCTTAACTGTTTTCCAATAAGATGGTTAAAAGTGGACGAAGACAGTATATATAACTTGAGACTGTTGAGTTAGTGTTCAGATATGTACAACCTTCGTCCTGGCTTATCCACTTTTGATGTCTGCTTATGATATCCGCATCCTACAGAGGTTAACAATCTCTCTTGATCTTTCCACTTGATCCTATATATATATATATATACACACACACACACTTAAAATTAAGCACCGAAAATCCCACTTGTGGGATGAGTAGATAGTGCTGAAGGAATTGCTTGAATAGGGATATCATTTTTTCTTTTTTTCCGGTTGCTCTCTCCTTTTTAAAATTTTATGATTTCATAATTTAAAAATTACAATTTACGTATATATCTATGTGTAAGTATGTGATAATGACAAAATTAAATTATAATACTTAGAGAAAATTATACTAATCTCCTTTGAGGGGTTAGTGTAATTACACTCGTTAATCTCTCTATTTTATAAAATTACATCAACATCCCCTACATACGTTAATTTTTTTAATTTAAATGATAAAATAGATAATTTTAAATGTAACGCCCGATTTTCACTAAACTTTCAAAATGACCAAAATGCCCCTGAGGTCATTTTTACCCAGCTCTGAGGACTGACGGGCTTTGGCCATCCTCATAGGGTTCATATGTTATATGAAAGGGATTGTATGATTGTGAATGTCCAACGGAGCAAAAAAACCTCATTTTTGAGATTTCTCCGCATAAATGACCAAAATACCCTTATAACAGATTTAAGGCAGTTTTAAAGTTCTGTTTTGACCCGGACGTTGTCCCGAGGTTTAAAATAATGATTTTAAGGCATGAACTATGTTTGTTTAAGTCCCAGAGGTTCCGGGCAACTTTTGGTGAAAATTACGATTTTGCCCTTGCATATTGCATTTTAAGCTTAATGAGTTATTTAACTCTAAACCTAAGTAATATTAGACTTTAATTAAAGGTTAATTAATTTTTGTAATTAATCTAGAGCCAAAATCATTATTTAAAATTAATTGGAACCTAGAATTGCTTAGGGAAATTCAAACTTAATTCTAGTCTCTTTCTTTAAAGAGAAAAAGTATCTATAAATAGTGTTTTCACTATTCACACTCCTTTTCCAAGAAAGGTTGTCACACCCACATCACTAGTCATAGAGGTATTGACTCCATTAAACCTACAAGACCACTTCTAACCTAGGGGATTATAGCTTTAATTAACTAATTAGTTTACTTAAAGTACCTACTTAACAACCATTAATCCTAAGCCTAATCTATGTCACACCAAAGCACACTTCTAGAACATGATTTAAGGATATATTTTTCCTCTCCAAGGCTGCCCAAGTGGCACCACCCTCCCCTAGAAGTCAAATAAAAGTTAGTCTAAGTTGTCAAGCTACCCTATGACACATGTCTTGTACTCTTTCAATCAATGTCCAACTTTCAAGAAAAATGTCATTCAAAGATTTAAAGAATAAATTATATAGTCAATCAAGGTTTTCAATTCATTTCTAAATTAAAAATATTTATGTCATTCAAATTCAAAAGGAATGAATTATTTTTGTGGTCATTCAAGCTTTCAATCAAACTTTTTCAAGACACCATGTCTTACACCACCTTACCTATGCTTTGGAAATTCAAGCCTAGAAAATATTTTCTTCTTTTTGGACATGGAATGCATGGTTTTCCACTCCTTTACAGCCCAAAATTTTATGATTTTATTCATTTAAAAGGTTTGGAAATAAGCTACATTTTTAGCCATACTTTAGGACATGCATAGCTAGACTTTTCACCATGCTTTGAATGACTAACGCCATGCTTTGAACAAAGATATTTCTTCCCTCTTGTGGCTGTAAAATGGCCGAGTTTTTCCCCCCAAAAAAGGCCACCATTATTTCAATTCATTTTACTTCTCTATAAATAGGTAGCTTAGGGAACTTGAAGCACCTTTTGTTCATTTTACTAAAGCTTAGAGTTTAGAGCACTTTGAGGTTTTCTTTCTCTCTCAAGTTCAAGAGTTCATCCTCTCCAACTTCTTCATCTTCTTCATTTCCTCTCAACCCCAAACACTAGGTAGGGAGCTTTTCAAATAATGCCTTTCTTTTTTTTTTTTTTATCTTAATGCTTAATGCTTGATCTTGCTTGAATGTTGTGTTGTGGTGAGTTTTCTCACAAGTTTCATTTCGGTTTTCTCCTTATCTTTTTCTTTCATTTTCGGCCTCAAGGCCAAGGTAATGAGAGCTTGATGATGAGTGCTCTCCAAAATGAAACCATGAGTTCATCTTAAAGTGAGGCCTCTAAAGCTTTAACCTTTCTTAAGAAAAAGTTCCATCCTTTCTCCTTTTTCTTTCTTTTTCGGCCTCAAAGCCAAGATGAGGAGAGCTTGATGATGAGTGCTCTCTTGAGATGACCATGTATTCATCCTAACATGAGACCTCTAAAGCTTGAATCTTATTTGAGAAAAGTTTCATCTTTTTCAAGTTTTGGTTAAGACAAGGTTATGTTTTTCATGAAACCTTTTTGGAACTTTTGTTTCCTTGATGTTTCGGCCATAAAGGCCTAAGGTACTTGGAAAAAAGATAGATTGGTGATGAGGGCTTCATGTTGATGTTTGTCACATGAACAACCTCTAAAGCTTGAGTTTTCTTAAGAAAAGTTTATTATTTCCAAGTTTTACTCAAGAAATAGTTGTGTTTCTCTTGAACCTTTGAAAACTCCATCTCTTTTCTTTGAGGTTTCGGCCATGAAGGCCTTTGGGACTTGAAAAAAATGGTAGCTTGATGATGAGGGCTTCATGTTGATGTATGTCACATGAACAAAACTCTAGAGCTTGAACTTGGTTCCTAGACCAAGTATGATTTCGGTTTTATTCCTTTATGTTTACCATGAGTTTGGTTTTGATGGAAGTTTAAAGCATAGTAAAATACTCAATGATGAGGACTTGAGATGTTGGTGTTTGAATCATCAAGATCTTGGTCCCTAGAGTTCAAAAATAGTTTGTTTCTTCATGATGATGATTCGGCCACCTCATGGTTTTTGAGGATATAACTTCTCTTTTTATATATCTTGGTGTTATTAGTGTGTCTTTTCTTGTTTGGGTTGGACTTAGTTCCTTTTTAAAGTCTTTTAAGAGCTCTAGTTAAGATGTAAAAGAAACTTGCATTCATATTTACTTTATGCTTTGCATAGCACGTTTATTTTCTATGCTCTCACTAAGACCCAAGATAATGAATGAACTTGCATAATGCACGTTTATCTTTCGAGCTTTGCATCTCATTTTATGTTTCAAGTCCTCACTAAACTCCAAGAATAAAAATGAATATGCACATCATATTTACTTTGAGCTATCACTTTACTTTCTAAAGGACCCTAAAATGAAATGCATAGCACGTTTATTTTATGTCATCACCTAAAATACTAGAGCTCAAAGACTTGCCCATTTCATCTTGAGAAAAGATTTATCAAGGAAATATTCCTTGAAAATGCATTCGGCCATGTGTATAGGAATGACTCAAAAATGAGTTCATTTAGTTACAAAGGCCTATAAGTGTATGTCTTAGAATTTTTCCTAAGAGTAGATGAACTTAGCAAAAGCTTTAAATGTGATTTCAAGTTTAGATTCTTTGTCAAGGGCAAGTTTAAATAGCTACTGCCCTTGGTGTTTTATGATGGGTTTTGGCAAAATATGTAACACCCCGATTTCTCTGTCCGAGGGAAATGACCAAAATGTCCCTGAGGTCATTTCCTGACCCGAACTCGAGGGTAACCAACTCGGTCGTCCTCGAAGGGTCAACTCAATGTTTGAAGGGGATTAAATGGCCCTTGAATGCTTTCGGAAGCGAAAATTTTGTTTTCCGCAGTTTCGGGTCAAAATGACCAAAATACCCCTATAGCGTTTTTACGCGGGTAAAGGTGCCGTTTGAGCCCGGAACTTTCCCCAGAGGTTTAAAAATATGTTTTCATGTGTCTAGAGGTCTCTGTTCAAGTCCCGGTGGTCCCGGGCAGTTTTAGTGCAAAATTACGATTTTGCCCCTAGAATAGTGCTTTTGAGCTTAATGACGTAATTAAGCAAACCTAAGCAATATTAGGCTCTAAACGAAGATTAATTTATTTCCCTAATTAATCTAGAGTCAAAATAATTTATTAAAGTTAATTAGAACCTAAAATTGCTTAGATTAAACTTAAATCCGTTTTTAGAACTCAAGACTCCTAGTCTTGGAATCTTGAATAGTGTTTTCTCTCCAATTCCTTAAATCAAGGAAATGTGTCTAGAGTTGTTTAGACTCTAAATTGAGGATTTAACTCACTAATGGTGCAAGGCCACTCCTTAATTATGTCTAGACCACCTTAATTACCCATTTTCCTTACCTAAACACCTTCTTACAAATTCCTAATCTTAAGCATAATCAAAGATACACCTAAACACAACTCTAAACCACAATTAAAATGCAAACTAATCCTCCCCATGGGCTGATGCATTTCGGCCAGACCTCATCCCCTTTGAACACATATTAAATTGTTTTCTCACTCAAAGAACCATGCTTGAAGCCATACCTTGAACCATACCTCACCATACCTTAAGCCATACCTCACCATACCTCAAGAACACATTATCTCACCTCATGGAACTCATGGAATGCCTCCAATCTGCACCTCATGGCCGAAGCCATCCTCCCCCATGAGCTCCCTCCATTTGTTTCATTTCTCTATAAATAGAATGCCTTGAGGAGCTTGCACCACTTTTAGATCATTTGCTAAGTTTAGGAAACACTCAAAGCTTTTCTTTTCTCTCAAAGTTCTAGTGTTCTTCAAGTTCTTCAAGCTCTTCAAAGTTCTTCATCATCTTCATCTTCTTCTTCCATCTTCAAGTTCATCACACGAAGTAGGGATTTTCTTTCATGTATTCTTTTCTTTAAAGTTCTTGTTTTAAGCTTGATGTTCATAGTTTCTCTTGGTTCCTTTTAGAACTTCTTTTCTTCTCCTTCTTCCTCTTTATGTTTCGGCCATGGGTCTTTGGGAATAAAGGAATGAGAGCTTGATGATGAGAGTTTCATGATGATGTTCATCACTTGAAACAAACTCTAGAGCTTGATCTTTGTTCTTGAGCAAAAATGTTTTTAGTTTTTCCTTTCTTGAACTCTTGAGAACTTTAGCTTTAATGATGTTTTAAAATGGCTCTATGAACTCAATGATGAGGACTCATGATGTTGGTGTTAATATATCATCAAGATCATGAACTCTAGAGTTTTAAAATGTTCCTTTTTCTTCTTGAAGATTTCGGCCATTTCCTTAAATTTTTCTAAGCTTCATGGTTTGATTTCCTAAAAATATTATGTTAAGTTTTAAGAACTCTAAGCTTGACCTTACCTTGTTTGGATGAGTTTGGGTTATGGTTTAAATTCCTTTAAAGTCTTGTTAAGAGCTCTAGAAAGATAAAATGAACTTGCATAATTTATTTTATGCTTGCATTCATATTTACATTCTTGTTATGCATCTTTACTTTCAAGCTATCACCTAAGAACATAAAGATTAAAATGGAACTTGCATCTTCACTTAATTCAATTCTCAAAGCCTTTCTATTTCGGCCTTAAAGTCGATTGTTGTTGGGCCTAGAGCACTAAAATAAAGAATTGAACTTGCATCCTCACTTAATTAATTCCTCGAATGCCTATCTATTTCGGCCTTAAAGTCGATTGTTGTTGGGCCAAGAGCACTAAAATAAAGAATTGAACCATGCATATTTACCTTCAAGCTTGCACGTTTAAGTTTATGCCTTGCATATTTAAATTTAAGGCATCACTTTACTTTGTAAGCAAGACTTAAAATGAAAAGCATGAGCACGTTTAGTTTATGTCGTAACTTAAGAACCTAGAGCTCAAAGACTTGCCCATTTCATTCCAAGATAAAGTTAAATGTGAATGTATTCCTTGAATGCATAATTTCGGCCAAGTAGTGATGATGGACTTGCAATGAGTTTTCATCTAGCTACTAGGACCAATAGTCTATGTTTTAAGTTTTCCCTAAAGCTTTACAAATCTTTATAAGGTTATGTCATCACAAGTTGTGATTTTATTATCTTTTAGGGGATGGAATATGTTTTGGTCAGTGACCTAAGGCTTCTCTTAGCCTTTTGATGAATTAAAGTGTTTTGCAAAGAGTTTTAGAAGTTCTAGATCGATTCCGAGAGAAGCTAGTTAACTTATGTACCTAGAAATGTCAATTTAACTCTCTCATTTAAGTTAAATGTTTTCGGTTCTGATGTGATGAGTGTGATGCTGTATGATGATGTTTTGATGTGTTGGAATGTGTGAAAATATCATGTGATGATGTAGAAGCGAACCTATGCATGATAGGTAAGAAACTAGCTAACTAGAAATACCGTAAAGCTAGAATTTAACATAGTTTTGACCCATTTGTTTATGGAACTAATCCAAACTGTTTTAATGGGAACATAATCAGATTTAGATTGTTTAGACATGAAAAACTTGGTATCATTTGAATTAGAATTGAATTCTAGCACCTATGGGGAATCTAGTAACTAGAAAACCGTAAAAATGCAAATGTAGAACTCTTAGAACATTTAATTTTCTGGATTCTGTCCAGCACCCTTGCAACATGATAAACATGATTAATAATTAGTCCTTAAGCATAGGAATGCCTCATAATTGATTTAGATTCAATATATAGCGCCTTCAAGTAACAGAACCGAGAAAGGGTCTAAAACGTAAGTTCTAGAACCCCGTAAATACAAGTTAGAGATTCTGCCCTATGCTATTCAGATTTAAGTATGAACATGAGGATTAGGAATGATGATTAATTATGAGCCCTTAGGTGCATAAAAATATGAGCGACGGATGTTAGAGAATTATATCTCAAAATTAAGACCCGTAAGGGTCAAAGCATAAGCTACCGTAAGGGTAAGCGTTTGAATGTTTTATGATGATGCATGTACTATGCAAATGATGATGATGATTATTCATATGAGGAATTCATGAGGTTATATGTTAATGTGGCATAAAGCAAATTTGGAAGGAAATTCGGTGTAATGACCGTTGTGCCGCCGAATTTCCGACAAATTTGGGGACTTAAAAAGATTTTGAAAATTAAGGTACTAAGATGGGTTCTAGGATGACACCGGTTCGGCCGAGCACCTCCATAGAACTCATGTGACATCGGTACTATTTTACACTCTTAGGTGACACCGGTTCGGCCGAGCACCCCTAAGAGTTTTGCCCCCTAACCCGTACTCAGATAGTCGGGATTTATGATTTATGATACGCTTATCGTTAAGTGGTAAGTAAGAACTAGTGACGACTAGTTAAGGTATGAGCTCATAACCTAGATATGTGACACGTTCTGGGTGACACCGGTTCGGCCGAGCACCCCCAGTTTGATTGTCTTTTAGGGTGGCCCATGAGGAAGAGAAGTTTCATGATTATGATTATGTCACTAAGTTTTGTCCCATATGAATGTTACTATTGCCACTTTATGCCACCAAGAATGATGATGCTTGATGTTATGTTTTATGTATGTGCATTAGGTAGTGCCATGCATACATTTTCTATTATGTTGTATTCATGACATTAAGATCATCCTAAAATGAATGGACCTTGGCTAGAATATATTTTGAAGTTTAAAATGAACTTAATACATGCTCAGTCATTTTGCATAAATAAACCCAAGGTTCCTGAGGACGTAGATGATGACACCTAGGTAGTAGGAGGCCCTACTGAGATTCTTTAGCAAGATTTTCACTCCCTCTATCTCTTTCTTTCCATCACGTCTTCAGATGGCAACGTTCGTAGTGTTCGTGAACACCCCGACATGAGAGGTGCACTATGACCCGGCTCACGGGTCATACCATTTTGAGGGGCAGTGCACGATGCGGGTTTTCATGTTCGTAGGACGCCCCTTCGCTCATCCCGTGCACACCCATCGCTTCTCCCCGACTGCACCCTATGGCGACGACGCGCGGGTTTTTGAGCGTGTGCGTACGCATGACGAGTGAGTCTTCCGCATACACACCGCCGCCTTAGCCATGCGAGACTATCCCGATTACGTGCGCCGGACCTACTTCTCGGAGACCGACCCGTCCGAGGACCCGCCAACTCATCCATATAGCGAGAGCTCTGCCCCCTCTCCACCATTGATGAGGGAGGGCAGTGAGGATACCGTGACTCAGCCCCGACTTGCACGACGATCGGAGATGCGGCCACACCGCGGGGGTCACTCTCGATCCCCGTTCCGCCTCTTTACGCCCGAGGAGCTCGCACAGTTTCCCGGATACTTGCCTCGTTCACGAGACGGACGTCAGTAAGAGGTGACGATCGACCGATGGAGTACCTGGTTAGAGCACACACCACTAAGATGGGGATAAACCTTCTTTTGTTTAGAGGTTATCCCATTAGGTGCACTCGGGTAAGGGAGTAGATCATGTTTACGTTTATGTTGTATTTCCTTTCCTGTACTTTCCTTGTACTAAACTAAGTCCCACACTTATAAGTGGGCAAATTATATATATATGAGATGATCTTCAGTGTTACCCATGGTGTTCCTTATGTTATGATGTTGTGAGACATTTGTTTACCATACATGGTTTACCGCTTATCGCATCACGCGGTTCTCACTTTGTTTTTCAAAAAAAATTTACCCGTATTTTCCGCTAAGTAATTCAAAGTTAGATGAGGACTATGAAGTAACAGACTAATGATTAACCTAATTATGTTCTAGAGTATTGGGTTAAAAATTAGGATGTTACAAAATAAACTTTGATTTTATGTAGTCTTGAAGTCCCAAAAAGGTTCCAAGAGAAACTAGTGAGTCATATGTTTGAAAGTGAAGTTTTCCCATGTTTTCATGCCTCCAGTTTTCGGTTCTGCCTTGTTAAAATTCCAGCACCTTAAAATCTGTTTTGGGTGGTCTAAATATTCTTGAATACCTTACCAAGTATGTGATAATTTTTCTAGGCATTCCAAAGCATCATTTGTAACTTTGTTTGCTTAATGTGTGGATTCTAGTGCTACTTAAAACCAGAAAAATTGAGGTTCTGTCCAGCATTGTTAAAGTAGTTGGAATCACATAATATGATGCTTAGATGAGTGAGAGTGACTCATAATTGGTTTAGGTATTAACTAATGTACCATAGAAAAAGTCGGAAGTGAGAAAGGGCTTAAAACGCATTTTCTAGGACACATAATTCATCAAAATTGATCAACTACCTAAAGCTGTCCAACCATAATTAATTAGGATTTAGAACTTAATGGATTATGGTAATGAGGTTAATCAATCCCATAAACATACAAGAAAATAATGGGATAGTTTGAGGTTACCTGATTTAGGGATTTCTACCTTAAGGGATGATTATGTGCCTCTCATTTAATGATGAATTGATGTGTTAGCTCATGACGTATGTGGTGCCATGTGAACTACTACCCTTATGTGATGGTTTGTAATCTCATGTTATTGCTTCTTTAAAAGAACCTTAGAGATGTCGAAGTAGTAATTATGTGTTATGCATTAATTATGTGGCATCTTAAAGTAACACGTTAAACTTAGGGTGACTTAAAATATGAGAATGTAATCCTTTGAAACCACCAAACTAAGGGTGGGGACAATGTGATTCTAGCCCCCTAAACCCGTAATTAAAGTCGGGAAGTTGACTTATCCCAAGGGATAAAAGTCTAGATACTAGTGATGACTAGTGTGGTATGAGCTCATAACCTAGAGATTTCTCAAAAGGGAAAAATATTAGGGTAGCCCCAATTTAAGTAAAAGTTTTAATGTCACCTAAGTAACTAAGATAAGTCACCATGTGCCAAGTACCAAGTTATATGATTTATGTTCTATGATCCAAGTTATATGATTTCCGTTCAAATTATATGATTGAAGTCCCACAATTTATTTCCCATGATTTATGTAAATACAAGTGATATGTTAAAAGGAACGGATCTCGGAAATTGAGACTTTAGAAAACTCATAATTAAACCAATATATGTCCATGGTTTTATAAATAACCTGAGATTCCTGGAGACGTAGATGATGACACCTAGGATAGGAGGAGAACCCTACTGAGTTTCTTTAGTAAGAATCCCACTCCTTCTATCTCTTTCTTTCCATTACGTCTTTAGAGCGAGATGGCGACGTTCGTGCTGTTCGTTGATACATCCCGGTGGGAGGTCCACCATGACCCGGAGCACGGGTCATTCTATTTTGAGGGCCGATGTACTGTACGCATCTTCATGTTTTTGGGACGGTCGTTTGCACACCCCGTATATAGTTATCGCTTCTCCCCGACATCCCCCTATGGTGACCCCATGATTTTTGAGCATGCACGGACACGACATGAGAGGAACCTACGGACCCACTCTGCTGGTTCAGCTTACATACCGGAGCACGTGCCACTATCGCAGCACTCGGAGGAGGACCCTTTAGAGGATTCCCCCATGGACCATGAGGACTCTGCGCCCACTCCGTCTCGGCAATCGATGGGCAGCGAGGAGACAGTCACTCAGCATCGGAGGGCTTCGGTGCCTGGACCCCGACCCCGATGTGGATGACACGTTCAGTCACAGGGCATGCCTGCACCCGCTGAGCTCCGCCCGTGGATTGGCTACATTCCTCCGTACCCGTGATTCTGCTGTATAGATTGGAGGGTAGTCCTTAGTGCATGCACGACACGTAGTATGGATGAAACCTCTTTTGTGTTGAGGTTATCCACCTTAGGTTGCACGTGGGTAGGGATGTTTCTTTCTCGTTCATTTCCATGTATTCTGTATTTCCGCTGTATTCATGTTTATTATGTACTTGAAGAGTCCTGCCTCGTAGGGTAGGCATATTATATATGAAGTATTTCAGTTGTGATGATGCTATGATTTGGAGCCACTTCTATGTTTATATTTCTGCACTTTATGATTTCGACCCGGTAAGATGCGCGGCTTCTATTTTAAGTAATGTTTTGAAAAAAATTGGCTCGTATTTTCGTTAAGTTATTTTTCCAAGTAAAAAGAACCATGACAGTAAGTAATGACTAATATTTGGCCTAAATACGTACTAGTAGTATTGGGTCGAATATTAGGGTGTTACATTAAACATATATATGATTATTAGTGTCATGACCCGACTTGGGCACATGATCGGCATGTGAGGAATCCTCGTTCCCACATAAGTCTCGTGACTTCTAAATCTCTCTCTATATATAAAATAATATACTTTTCATTCTAAAATCATAACTTCCTCTAAAACTCTGAATAAAGTTTATATCTAGAATTATAAAACTGAAATACTTGATATATGTAACTCTAAAATTATCTTCATCATATTCTAAAAATCCATTAACATGTGAACTGAATCATAAATACATCTTAGGTTTATTTCATAAACTCTATTCAGCCCTATAAGTTCAATCCATACTTGTGAATTGGAAATATACATAGCTATTCAAATACCGAAATCAAATACATAATCTGAAAATAACGCATGGTTCAGATTCTACCTGCACACTTATTGGAGCATTCTATTCTAACAAGACTTTAGCTAGGCCTTACTTCAAAGTAAGACTCACCATCGAGAATGGCAACGTCTGCCAAACTGAAAGCTGAAGCTACATATGCACCTGTAACTATGAGGAGGAAGAGAGAGGGGTGAGTCAACAGACTCAGTGAGTGAGCTCTCACCCATCACCCACATGGGACAACCAAGGAATATACTATAATACAATATACATGCAATAATCATAAACTGTTTGATATTCATGTACATACTCTCATAGAAAATATATCTTTGTATTTATAAATTCATAGAAAAACATCTTTAAATTCTTACTTTAATAAGAAAATCATTCTTGATGTACATAATAGCTCTTAAATCAAATATCCGAAAAACATCATTAATCTCTAAAAATATAAAAAATGGTATTCTAATAAAGAAACAAGAATCTCTGGTTATGTCCCATTCATGAGACAAAACAAAATCTCTGGTTATGCTTGTCAACCATGGCATAACAAAATCTTTGAACTCTAGGGCACCTAAACAGGTCCCATTTCTGATTTGTTTAGCCCTGGGGGGGACTCGGTATACCAAGGTTAATGGAGTAACTGCCGTTATAGTCTATTTCTCTATAGCTACCATAGGTTTTCTCAGTCATAAAATACTTATTTCTCTAAAACTCTCTCATATGCTTGTGCTCTACTCTGGAAATCATCATAATATTTCACAAATCTCTAGACATAATCATAACCATACTCTAACTCTTCATAAAACTGTTTGAATATAAAAACACTTGAAATTCTAAAAGCTCTGGACTTATATAACTTTAGCAACCTGACTTTAGCATAACTGTGACTGTGAAATGATACTTAAGGGATCACCCACTTACAGGCATTCTAATTTCAAGCTCACAAAATATATATCTGGTAGTCATTACGAATTATACTGAATTCCATATTTTTGAAATATCACAAAACTGGATTTCTAAAATCTCATTTCTCAAGATAATCTCTAGTATTATAATAAAACATCTCTGTTTTATATTCTTTGCCAAAATATCTTAACTGATACTCTAAAATCATATTTCAAAATCTCTAGTCTTGAAGTATAAGTATGTCATAACTCTTGAAACATATTGGATATGCTAAAAACTTATTAAATCGTATACTCTCATATTAAATCTCTTCATGAATATATATAAAACATTTTCATAGCACTTTATGCATCAATCATGGTCCCATGGTTTTCTAAATACATGATTCATGCTCTTTAAAAATCATACTCTTTGTCTGGATTGTCATACTTGCAAAATCTTATATATATATATATATAATCATAATTTCATCTCTAATGTCATATTTGACAATTATCATGCATAAAACATATTCATAGTAACTAAACTAAGGCTATGAGATCAAATCCACTCACCTGGAGGGGAGGAAGTAGTGGCGTCAATGCCAACGGATTTTTGGATAGGAGGAATGACACCAACATCTACCATTGATGTCACAAAACTCTAGGTTAGTCTCCGATAACCTTTAGATTACTCGATATAACTCTAACAAAGATGGGAATTAAAGGCGTGGCTTGGGCACTCTCATTGCGGCCGAACAACCCTCATTGCGGCCGAGTCCTCGGTCCGCCATCTTGCTGCAATGAACATACCTTGCCGCAGTGAGTCCATCTACAGAATCCTGCAGCCTCACTCAATGATAACAAGAACGGAGATAAAAAGAGTACCCAAACTCTAGGTTATGAAATGAGAATGAATGGAACAACAAAAACCCATAAATCTCTTACCTTTGATCTTGGATTGAGATGGAATGAAGTGGGATTGAGTGGAAGAGGGTTTAGGGAGAGTTGGGGTGTAGGGTTTTTGGAAATGGGATCAAAATCTCGACTTAGGGTTTATATATTGGGCCAAAATGAAAAGGCATCGTTTCACTTATACTATGCTGTCATCGGCTCCACTCGCTGCAGCGAACCAGCTGTAGCGAACCTTCTGACTTGCTTCCTTGCTGCAGCCACCATAACTCATTGCAGCGAGCCTGTCTGTAGAATCTTGCAACACTAGCACCCTAAATCCATCACTTGACCTTTCACATCATCGGGGCTTTATCGGCAACACGAGTGGGTCCCAGGAGACCCTAGGGCCGTACCGAACTTCTCCAAGGACACGTGTACCTGAGGTATCATATTCTTCCCTCCTTAAAAAGATTTGGTCCCCAAATTTGAACTTGCATAACTGGAAGATCAAAGAGATGGAAAACTTGACCACATGGGATTCAAGGATGGGCCTAAATACCTGAAACGGTCTGACATGATACTCTGGCTGCATTGATTAACATTCTAGGAGATAATTCCATTCTGAAGGCCACCGGTCCATTACTCTAGCTGAGAATGCTAGTTGTCACATCTGGACGGCTCCACCATCGAGGGCAGCCCTTTTCCATCAAGGTGACACTGGTTCAGATCGTGACACTCACCGTTGGCGGCTCCACCTCTAAGGCAACCTTTTCCACAGTGTGAATCCTGGATGGGCATCTATGCCTTATCACCTTTTGCGCACGTGAGCTTACAAGGATAGGGCTAAACGTCACTCGCATCCTTGCTTTGATTCTCCTTCTGTAGTATTTGACATCAACTGATACCATAGGGACTCCCAGTCTTCAGCTTTTGAACTATCTCACTCTCTACGCACATCTCATGCATGAGAACCAAACTACTCTATATGCTCACATAGAAAGATGCAAAACAACATGACATTCATATATATTACTTTTCATCAGCTTGTTTCAACTCTGCAAATCATGTTCATCATCTACGTGCCCATACCTCTAACATGCATAGATGTAATACTCCCATCACACTCATCACACAGGCCAATTAAACAATCATAGCTTACTCTAAGAACTCTAAAGATCATACCATGATAACATGCCTTATTGGTTCCTGTGAACTACACTTCCTGCCTTATGACCCTTAGCCCTTAATCAAACTTTTTCAAACGTAAAAGCATACAATCAAGCATCTAGTCATATCTACACATAGTACGAGTTCATGTAATGAAGACAAACAACATGCTTCTTGTCTATCAACTTCTCATTATTAGATTGCCAAGCTGTGACTTAACCATGGTAGATTTCATTCAGATCCCTCTCGTCTAGCTTACATACAGAGATTAAGGGAAAAGAACATGCATCCTATTCACACAAGCTCTTGATGTTACTTTAATCATGTTTCTATAATGCCATTCTGAATAAACTATCATACAAATACATGAGATTTTATTTCATGTTACACAACTTTTGAAAACACCTTTGCATACATAATATAAAACAAAACATTTCCTCAAATTCTCTTCTTTCATAAAACAAGTAATTGCAGTTTACAAAACTTCTTCCAAAAAATCCTTTCATTTAGAATTTGCAAAACTTGAGCCAAAGACTCAGGTATTCATAAAACTCTTCTTAAGGATACTAACATGGTTCTCATATCACATGCCAAGTTCATAAACATCACATCATGATAATACTTAAGGAAACCAGATTTCACTAAATACGAACTTTCAATATCATGGAAATCCATTCTACTCTTTATTCCAAAAGGCATATTAGACAAGCATGCACATGCGTGAGATCACATGTTTAACAAATATGAACACATCATTCATTCACTCAAGCCATAATCCTGACAAAACATGCTAGATTATTATGAGAACACGTAAAACCATGCACCTGGGCTCTAAATGCCATACCATGTGCAAGTACTCTCTAATTTGATTCGAGGCCTCTAAGATACAAAGCTAATTACTTACATGCTTGCTTATACTTACACATGTAGTCATGCAATCCTATTGCTCCTCCTTTTAGGCTCTAAATTATCTTGATGAATACGTTTCTGGGGAAACCTTCTAATAACTTATTCATGCTGGCTCTAATCATAGCAAGGTAGCCTTCATAGCTTGCAACACCCTTCTTCTTTACACACACACACACACACACATATATGCTTACACATGCAGTTATGCAATCTTATTACTCCTCCTTTTAGGCTCTAAATTATCTTGATGAATATGTTTCTAGGGAAACGTACTAATAACTTATTTATGCTAGCTCTAATCATAGCAAGGTAAACTTCATAGCTTATAACACCCTTTTCTATATATATATATATACCCATGAAAGAAAATAAGAGATGGTTAAAATATTCTAATGCAAGCCATACACATAATCACTCACCATGGATGCTCGAAACTAGCCTAGCAACTCATATCATGTTGTTATTATACAGAGCATGCATACTAAATTCATGTCATGTAGCATTACAAAGGTCATCCAAAAACTTATCTGGCACTTCATATAATACGGCTAACCTATTCTTCATGCATACTATATTTTTATCACTCTAAAATCACAACTATAAACATATATCATGAATAATGCACACTCTAAAAACAAATCATGGGATAATACATTTCCAGAAACATGACATACAAGATGTTTATGGCATCCAAGATTGTTCCAAATAACTTAACACCTCAAAAACAAATCATCAATCCTAGAGTATGCCTATGTGCATGATTCGTGCTTCCATTTGGATCCTACCCACTAACTCTAGGTCACTCTCATGCGAGCTCTGTTCCTCATGCGAAATCTCTTCCTCCAGATATTGAGTTTCTCTACTCCTTGCCTTGTAACTTTCTGAGATAACGAAAATCATTCCACTTGTGCTCTCTACGATTATATTCATAGATGGGGGGTATGCCTCATAGGCACCAACCTCTACAGGGTTCTTTGCCCATCTAATAACTAGGTGTGACCAATCGGTCCTCACTGAACCCTGTGATTCTAGCTAGCTATTGCTTTATCCTCTTTATCATGCGATAATAGGACACGTCAAGGAGAGGGCACTGAGGGAGGTGGCCTTGGCCAACGATACCCGCGACTAACCTCTATTTGAGCTAACTATTTCTGCTTTTGCTTCTTCTTAATGCACTCCAGCTTGGACGTGCTCACTGACTATCTCTGACATGTTCGAGATGGCCCACTCGAGGTGCCACACGCAACTGGTATAACTGACGTGGTGCTGCTACGGTGACAATGATCATCAAGCAGCATAGCACACCCGAAAAGAAAGACAATGATAAGAAGCTGAATCAAGAATTCCAAGGAATGACAAGGATTCTAACTGAACCTTGATATGACTGACTACTCTAAAGGCCTCAAATAACATCACGTTAGTGTAAATGGCCGCCATTCCATTCATATAAATGTCATGCTATTTGTGGACACTTGCTCTAGTATTATGCAGGGAAACCTAATGCTCTAATACTAACTTTGTCACAACACGACTTGGGCATATGATCGGCACGTGAGGAATCCTCATTCCTACGTAAGTCTCGTGACCTCTGAGGCTCTCTATATGCATAAAATAATATGCTTTTCATTCTGAAATCAAATCATAACTTCCTCTAAAACTCTGTATAAAGTTTATATCCAGAATTATAAAACTGAAATACTTGAAATATGAAACTCTGAAATTATCTTTACCATACTCTGAAAATCCATTAACACGTGAACTGAATCATAAATACATCTCAGGTTTATTTCATAAACTCTATTCAAGCTCTATAAGTTTAATCCATACTTGTGAATCGGAAATATAGATAGCTGTTCAAATACTAAAATCGAATACATAATTTGAAAATAATGCTTGGTTCAAATCCTGCCTGCACACCTACTGGAGCACTCTACTCTAGCAAGACTCTAGCTAGGCCTTACTTCAGAGTAAGACTCACCACCGAGAATGGCAATTTCTGCCAAACTAAAAACTGAGCCACATCTGCACTTGCAACTATAAGGAGGAAGGGAGAGGGGTTAGTCAATGGACTCAATGAGTGAGCTCTCACCTATCACCTACATAGGACAACCAAGGAATATACTATAATACAATATACATGCAATAATCATAAATTATTTGATATTCATGTACATAATCTCATAGAAAATATATCTTTATATTCATAAATTCATAGAAAAACATCTCTAAATTCTTACGTCAACAAGAAAATCATTCCTCATGTACATAATAGCTCTTAAATCAAATATTCTCCAGAAAACATCATTGATCTCTGAAAACATAAATAACGATATTCTAATAAAGAAATATGAATCTATGGTTATGCCCCATTCATGAGACATAACAAAATCTCTGGTTATGCATGTCAACTATGGCATAAAAAAATCTCTGAACTCTGGGGCACCTAAACAAGTCCTATTTCTGATTTCTCTAACCCTGGGGGCGACTTGGTATACCAAGGTTAACGGAGTAACTGCCGTTAACTCACAGTCTGTTTTTCTATAGCTACCATAGGTTTTCTCAGTCATAAAATACTTATTTCTCTAAAACTCTCTCATATGCTTGTGCTCTACTATGGAAATCATCATAATATTTCACAAATCTCTAGACATAATCATATCCATACTCTCACTCTTTATAAAGTTGTTTGAATATGAAAACTCTTAAAATTCTAAAAGCTCTAGACTCATATAACTCTAGCAACCTGACTTTAGCATAACTGTGATTATGAAATCATGCCCAAGGGATCACCCGCTTGCAGGCATTCCTATTTCAAGCTCACAGAATATGTATCTGGCAGTCACTCTGAATTATACTGAATTCCATAGTTTTGGAATATCACAAAACTGGATTTCTAAAATCTCATTTCTTAAGATAATCTCTAGTATTATCATAAAACGTCTCTGCTCTATATTCTTTGCCAAAATATCTTAACTGGTACTCTAAAATCATATTTCGAAATCTCTAATCTTGAAGTATAAGTATGTCATAACTCTTGAAACATATTGGATATACTAAAAACTTATTAAATAGTATACTCTCGTACTAAATCTCTTCATGAATATATATAAAATTTTTTCATAGTACTCTATACATCAATCATGGTCCCATGGTTTTCTAAATACATAATTGATGCTCTTTAAAAATCATACTCTTTGTCTAGATTGCCATACTTGCAAAATCATATATATATAATCATAATTTCATCTCTAATGTCATATTTGACAATTATCATGCATAAAACATATTCCTAATGACTAAACTAAGGCTATGAGATCAAACCCACTCACCTGGAGGGGAGGAAGTAATGGTGTCAATGCCAATGGATTTCTGGATAGGAGGGATGACACCAACGTCTGCCATTAAAGTTACAAGACTCTAGGTTAGTCTCCGATTACCTTTAGATTACTCGACATAACTCTGACAACATGGAGAATTAAAGTTGTGCTTAGGCACTCTCGCAGCAGGAAACACATTTTTGCTGTAGCGAACAACCCTCGTTGCAGCGTTTAACATCTTAATTTTCAACCCAGTACTCCTAGAACGTATTCCAGTTGACCATTATTCTATGACTCTTTTAGTCTCATTTCTTAAGACGTTCTTTAAAATACATAGTGGAAAATACGGATAATTTGTTTTTCTTGAAACATAAATACAAAGTAACAGCCGTGTATATCATAAACGAGCGTTATCGTAAAGCGTATCGCATATCAAAGAAAGCGCAAGATAAGAACATCAAACAACTACATAATCCTTAGACAATCATGTGCACACCAATAGTAATATTATATTAATATAATAAATTGCCCACCTATGAGAGACGAGATGAGTTTAGTACAACATAAGTACAAATACAACTGGAAAGAAAATACAAGGGAAGCATAAAGGAAATCACCCCTACCCTAGTGCACCTAAGATGGATAACCTCTAGAAAAAAAGAAGGCTATCCTAGTATACATGTGGTGTGTGTACTAGCACTCCCCAAGAGCCTCTACTGCTACGATCCTGGAAAAAGTAGGACATAACCAACCTACTGGCGTACCTCGGCAGGAGTAACCATGTGAAGTGGCTGAACGTGAGTTCCGCGACGGGGGCGCATAGCCGACCTCTAGGCCAATCTCGGGTAAGTCACTGTCTCCTCGTTACCCTCTCTCATGAGCAGGGGAAAAGGGGCAGAGCTCTCACTGTACTAGTGGGTCGGTGGGTCCTCCGAGGGTTCAGATGACTGTGAACGGGGCACGTATTCTGAGAAGTCACGTACAACTGACACGGTGGTGTGGGTACGGAGAATCCTCTTGTCGCGTGTCTAAGCTCGGTAAAAAACCATGTCATCTCCATAGGGGGATATCGGGGAGAAGCGATAACTGGGTACTAGGTGTGCAAAAAGGCATCCTACGAGCATGAAGACTCGGACAGCGCAATGCTCCTCAAAATGGTAGGACTGGTGCTTTGGATGGACCTCCCACACCGGGGTGTCGATGAAGACCACAAACGTCGCCATCGTAATCTGAAGACATGACGGAAGAAAGAGAGAAAGAGAAGGAGTGAGAATCTTACTAAATAATCTTAGTAGGGAGCCTATCTATGTGACATCGTCAACGTCCCCAGGAACCTTAGGTTTATTGTAAAAAAGTGTGCATGTATAGAGTTTATTATTAGATTTTCAAACATAATTATCCAAGCCCCATTCATTTTAGAATGAGTCTTAATGTCATGTATGCAGCATAAAGCATGAATGCATGATAATACATTATGCAAGAAAGAAATAGAGCATAACATCAAGCAACATCATATAAGCGGCATAAAGTGGCTTGTAACTTTTCATGTGGAACTTTCTTTTTAACTATGTGACATCAAACTTTATACTTTGCATCATGGGGGCCACCCTAAAACATTTCTAGGTTATGAGCTCATACCTAACTAGTCGTCACTAGTTCTTACTTATCCTCTGATAAGCGTAACATAATAATAATCCTAACTTCAAGAGTACGGGCTAGGGGGCATAAGGATCACCTATCATAACCTTTAATTCAGGGAGTTCATAGGAATATTTCCTTATTTGAAAAGCTCTACTAGTATCTAGTATACAGCGAATTATCTGCTTTGGCAAGCTCAATATCAATACCCTCATGGATTTGCTTTCTCCCCACCGGAGCGGGAGAAATGTATCTCAGTGTTATGCCACGTTTAAAATCTCATGGAGCTTTCAAAAACTTTCTTGAGTCTTCAAATTTGACGAAAATTCGGTAGCGTAATGGCTGTACACTAAATTTCCTTCAAATTTGCCTTATGCCACAAGAACTAATAGTGCATGTACTTTCTCATTCCGAGTTCAAAATCAAATCAAGTTATCAACGTTATACAACATTTATGGTTCATGCATCAACACATCATAACATGCCATGATTCAAGAATAATCATTCCTAGCTCTTCATATATCTCTAGCATATACATCCCTAATGTTCCATGTGAAACTATGACATGTAAAGGTTGAGTTCTATCTCTAGAGATCAATGCCTCATAAAATAAACATACTTATGATTCATGAATAGTCATACATTTCTCATCAATTTATGTCAGACAATCTCATAGATTCATATGTAAACAAGATCATAGATTCATATAATTCAAGTAGGGAAAATGTTTATTGCATACTTTAGGTTCTACTAATCGATTACATGAGCCTTGTAATCGATTACACGGCTTTGACTTTCAAAACAGATAAATTGAGGGCTATGGTAATCAATTACATGAGCCTTGTAATTGATTATACCTGTTGAAAATACTTTCTAGGGCTCTAAGAACATCTGAGTAATCGATTACATGGAATGGTAATCGATTACTTGAGTCCAGAATGTGTAATTGATTACATGATATTGTAATCAATTACTTAGGTTAAAAGTTCATGTCCGATTAGGGCAAAACTCTCTGGTAATCAATTACATGGGTTTGATAATCAATTACCAGCACCTTCAAAATACGAAAATTTAAGTTTAAAACACCTTCTAAGTTATTTCCTCCTTCTCAAAAAACTTTGAACCTTGTTCCAACACTTTTTTTGAAATCAAAATGTTTTTGTAAAGATAAATGCCCATAGTTTCAAGATTAAGTTGAAAGAGTTAAGTCTTGAGCCTTAGATCTTTAGGTGATGACATAAACATAAACATGTTAGCAAGTTTCATTTTAATCTTAGCATTATCAAGTGATAGCAAGGAAAAATAAATGTGCAAGGCTTGAAAATAAACATGAGAATGCAAGTTCATTCTTAATTTTTAAGTTTAGGTGATGATTTGAATCATAAACATGCTAGACAAGAAATGTAAACATGAAATGCAAGTTCTTTTCTTATCTTTGAGCTTTAGATGATGACTTGAAAAATAAATATGATATGCAAGTTCAATTCTTTATTTTAGTACTCTAAGCCCCTTAGAGTTTTCACTCTAAATCAACAATCAACTTTAAGGTTAAAATAGGTAGGCTTTGACATTAATTATTAAGGTGATAGCAAGGAAAATAAATATGAATGCAATCCATTTCTTATCTATTTGAGTCCTAGGCTCAAGATTACTCTTCACAACAATATAGTTTCTTTGTTTTGTTAAGAACCTCTTTTAAAAGTGAAACCTTCAAGCTTTAGAGGTATAATAAATGATGGTTTGTAACCAACATTCAAGAACCTCATCATCAAGCCATGATTCCTTAAAATCAAAGAGGAGGAAAAGGAATAGCAAAACCAAAAAAAAGTGGAGAAGGAAAGAAGAATCAACATAGCGTCATTTTAACCCACAAGTTTAAACAACAAAAGAGAAGAAGACAACTCCCTACTTTGGATGTGTCTTCTGTTGAAAGAGGGTTTGATCTTGGAAGGAGAAGAGGAAGAAGAACCCTTTGAGGTTAAAGAAGAAAAGCTTGGAGTTGCAGGAATGAGCAAAGCTCTTACAAGCTTCCTTAGATGCATATTTATAGGAAAATGAAACATAAGAGGGTGAGAGTAGGGGAAGGATGGCCAGCCAAGGGCAGAGGGAGAGAGAGAGGGAAAATATCTCTTCCAATGTGTCATTCAAAGGCATGGCTCAAGGCATGGTGAAGTATGGTGTAAAGCATGGTGAAGTATGGCTCAACGTATTATTATTTGTGTGTAAAAATAAATCACCATGTGATAAAAAATGGGGAAGAGGTGGCCGGTTCTTATGGGAGCTTTAGGGGGGATATTTTATCATTTCATTTGTGTTATGACTTGGTTTAGGGAATGGGCTTGATTAGGTAATTGATTAGGAGTTTGTAAGTAAGTGTTTAGGTGAGGCAATGGGTAATTAAGGATGTCAAGACATGATTAGGGAGTGTTCTTGCTTCATTAGAGAGATTAAAACGTCATTCTAAAGTGTAAACAATTGTAAACACAATTCCTTAATTTAAGGAATTGGAAAGAGAAAACACTATTCAAGATTTCATGACTTGGAATCTTGAGTTTTAAGAAGAGATTTAAGTTTAATCTAAGTAATTTTAGGTTCTAATTAGATTTAATAAATTATTTTGACTCTAGATTAATTATGAAAATTAATTAATCTTCGATTAGAGCCTAATATTGCTTAGGTTTGTTTAATTTCATCATTAGGCCCAGAATGTACTATGCAGGGGCAGAATCGTAATTTTACACAAAAACTGCCCAGGACCACCGGGACTTAAACAGACATGCCTAGACTCATAAAAACGTCATTTAAAACCTTTGGGTGAAGTTCGGGCTCAATCGGCTCATCAATCAGTGTTAAACAGTAACAGGGGCGTTTTGGTCATTTAGCGCGTCCAAATTCAAAAATGAGATTCTTCTACTCTATTAGCATACATACCACACATAATCCTCTTTAAACATTGAGCTGGCCCTTCGAGGACTGCTGGGTCCGCTATCCTCGAATTCCGAGTGAAAAATGACCTCGGGGGCATTTTGATCATTTTAGCTCAGATAGAAAAATTGGGGTGTTACACAGCGAGTCCTCAACCCGCCATCTTGCTACAGGCAACATACCTCGCTGCAGTGAGTCCATCTACAGAATCTCGCACCCTCACTCAATGATAACAGGAACGGAGATAAAAAGAGTACCCAAACTCTAGGTTATGAAATGGTAATGAATGGAACAACAAAAACCCATAAATCTCTTAGCTTTGATCTTGGATTGAGATGGAACGAAGTGGGATTAAGTAGAAGAGGGTTTGGAGAGAGTTGGGGTGTAGGGTTTCCGGAAATGGGTTCAAAATCCTGACCTGGGGTTTATATATTGGGCTAAAATGAAACAGTGTCATTTCACTTAGATTGTGCTGTCATTGGCCTCATTCACTGCAGCGCGCCAGCTGAGGCTCACATTTGCTACAGCGAACCTTTTGACTTGCTTCCTCGCTGTAGCGACCATAACTCGCTGCAACGAGCCTATCTGCAAAATCTTGCAGCACTAGCACGCTAACTCTATCTCTTCACCTTTCACATCACCGAGGTTTTCCTAGCAATACGGGTGGGTCTCGAGAGACTCTAGGGTCGTACCGGACTTGTCCAAGGACACATGTACCTAGGGTATCACAATTAGTGACAAAATTATAATATTTGGATAATATTTTATATATATTGATTAAAATATCTCCCTTTTGTCTTAAACCAAAATTATAAGTTTCATCTTCATGTGATAAAAAAAATATTTCATCCAATCAATTGCGTAACACATTAACCCTTTTTGTCATTCAAATAACAAACCAGTATTTTCAGGAGAAATCTATGTAAATTATAGTAAATATCAAGGAAAGTCCATAATGATTTTATAAAATAGAGTGATGTCGAATGTAATTATATTAAATTTTAAAAGAGATTAGTGTAATGTCTTCTGATATTAAAACAGGTTAAATTTGTGGTATGTTCATCTACTTGCTAAGATTAAGTGAGCTAATAGTTAAAAAATTTAGGCTATTTAAGCTAATTTACTTTTAATTCATTCTTTTGAACTCGGAGGTTGAACAACCTAACCCATCAAGTTACATTACAAGAAAATGATTAGTTTATAGCAAATAAATCTATAACAAATTTGCTCAAATTTGCTAGTAATATGGGATTTGTAATGGATATTAGGCCACCCAAAATTTCCAAGCTACTTTTGCTACAAACCACTTTGCAGTTTTGCACAGTTATTTTCCACTCTAATTTAATTTGAGCCAGACATTTTTCTTTTAATTAGCAACAGACGTTTACCTTCAAATTAGCGACGGAGTACGTGGACCGACATAAATGACCATTTTGAGGAAAACATGATGTAACACTCTAATATTCAACCCAATACTACTAGTATGTACTGAGGCCAAATATTAGTCATTACTTCTTGCTTTAGTTCTATTACCTTTGAAATTACTTACTGAAAATACGAGCCATTTTTTTTTTGTAACAAAACCTTGATAAAGTATGAGCCGCATATAATGTAATTCGAACGATAACGTAAAGTGCGGAAATATAAACACATAAAAGGCTTTATTCACAGCATCATAGATACGTATACTGAAATACCTCATGCATTATGTAACGACTTGTCTATCTATATTTTCTCTGATAAAATAATTAATTGTAAGTAATTAGTAAGGATTTTAAAAATTTCGGTTGACACAGTTAGGATTAGAATAACATAAGGATTCTATAAAAAAAAAATAATAATTAAATATTAATAAAAATTTAGAATAATAATATTTTAATCAGTAATATAGGATGAGATCTTATAAATGATATTAGGATAAAATAAAACTTAGGATAAGGTTAAAATGATAATTTTACCCGATAAAGTTTTTTTTATGTCAATCGGGTACTGAAACAATAAGAAATGGTACACCGAAATGGTAATAACCGGTATACCGAAACATTGAGATTGGCCTAATTAATGGATATTATCATATCTTAAATAAAGTTTTACTTATAATAATCAAATAAATATAGATATTTCTAATACCGGTAGAAGGCAAATTGATCTGGAAAGATCAATTCCATTACTTTCTCTCCAAGTAACAAGATTATAAAAAGGAAAAAGACAAGTATTTTCCTTTCATTCACGGACACATTCACGTGTTCCTTTTCTTCTTCTTCGTTGCCTTCCTCCTTCTTCTCTTCTTCATTTTCTAAATTTTCTTCTTTGTAAAACTCCATCAAACCACCATATCTACAAAGGATACTCTTAGGTAAGCATCTAAACTACTTCAAGAACATCTTCTCTACATCAAGATCAATTGAAAACTTTGTTTTTTTCCTTGCACTTGGTCCATTTTCCAGCACAAAACCAGGCTGAATAAAAGGGGGGTTTGAAGCTTGGTTGGAGAGGAAAAGCTAGAGAAAGTTTAGCAAAACACTTGGAAGAAAGGTAGGAAAAAATTCTAGTCTATTACTTGGTGATTGTTTGGCTAGTTTGTTAATATAAATCCTTGAAATATGTTTGAAATTATTTTATGAAATCTGAAATTTATCTTCAAGATTCATATATATGTGAGTTGGATGAATATAAAGGATGCAATAAATATGAGTGTTGAATTGGTTTGCTGAATTTTCGGATTTCAACAGGGCAGCAGTTTTCACGAATTTTCTGACCTATTTAGAGGCCTTAGATTGAACTGAAAATTTTATATGATGTAGCTAACATGTGTAGGCATCCTCAGTAAAAGTTTTGAGGTATTCTGGTCACTTTTGCTATGATCAAAAAATCAAGAACCGAAATTGTACCTATGCTGTTTGAACTATTGGAACTGAAGCTGCAAATTTGTCTATTTTTGTTACCATAGCAAATGACCGATTTTTCCTTTGAAATTTTTACAGGGTATTAGGGACATCTTAAGGTTTTACTAGGATTTTTATTCCTAATTTTCTGGTTTCATTTTCTAGGGTTAAAAATTAGGGAATTCAGGAATTTGGCTGAGAATCGATGGTCTCTGACGACCAAATTTGTCTAATTTTGTTAACATAGCTAGAGAACTCTTTTCACTATGAAATTTTTATGGAACCTTGTGGACGCATTGAGGTGTCATTGAGAATTTTTATAGTCTCCGATTCATTGGTTTGAATTGCATATTAAATTGTGCTACAAATATATGAAATCTGTCATTGTGCTGAAAATAAATTGATGCTTTGAATTGATGAAATACTGGCATCTTGTACTGATATGACATGAGCACATGAACAGAATATGAATATCTCATAAGACATCAAGAGGTTTTAATAGAATATCTCATACATATTTAGTAGATTTTAACAAAATATCTCGTAAGAATTCAAGAGACTTTAAGGAAATCTCAGACAAGTATAAGAAACCAAGCTTCATAAAGAAAGGGAACGTAAGAAAATAAATCTCACACAAAGAGAGGAGATCAAGAAAACAAGCTTTACATAATAATTAGTTGCTTAATGGTAAGCTCATAGATTCACGGGTAGTAGTAGACGTGCTACGCCCTTAGAACTATATCAGGTTGTAATCGCGACGGCGTTACATCATTATGAAGGAAGGGATGTACTGAGAATAGCAAGGCTATTCTCGATGAGATGTAGTAGACGTACTCCATCTAGTGAACTATATCAGGTTGTAACGTGACGGCGTTACATCGTTGACAAAGACGATCCGAGAGAAGTATATCGTAAGAGTCTTATGAGTTCTACCCTTAAATTTAAAATTTCCTAATAAAATTAAGCCATAAGAAATAATGATTCTAACTAAGAAACCATTCTATAAATAACTGAAGTTGAATATCATTGAGTTGTAGACTGGTATATTTTTCCTACTGGGAATCATTGATTCTCATTCCTGCTGTGTGATGTATTTTATATAGATGGCCTCGATCATGCTCCGTCTTGAGATGCTTGAATTGCAGTGGTATTATGATCCGGAGTTACGGTCAGTGTACCTGGTCGCTAAGTCTCGTATCTGTGTTTATGTACTATTTGCTCCTCTGTCCGCTACTACTGTTATGAGACTTACATTTGGTTAGATTCCCTCATACCGTTTAACTATCATAGGCTCTTACATCTGACTTTTGATGAGCCACCTAATCGAGGGAGTTAGGTTATCTGTATGTAGTCAGTTGTATTTTGATAGGCCCTAACCCGGACTAGGTGGTCACTGCGAGGACCAGGGTAGGGTTGTTTATAATATATATGTAATTAGGTATGAATGTATATAGTATGACTGTGTGACTTGACTTACGATGGATGTGATATAAGATGTAAATTATCGTGTGACCGACGTCTTAGGATGCTCATTACATTTCTACTATCCCTATAAGCTGACTATCACATTGTGACCAAACTTGATATGGGACAAGTTAGTATAGTTTTTAGTGCAAGGCTCATATTTATTACAACTTATACGTGTATATTTCATATAGTTAAGGAATTGCAAATATATAAGTTATGGGTAACGTCTACTTATCAGAATGTTATGACTCGACCATAGCACTATAGTAGGGAGGGTGTTACATTATGGTAACAGACCAGTACATCCTATTAGAGCCTGGGGATGGTCTGACTTGCTTCTAAAGCACACTCTGAAATTTTAGTGTCATGCAATAGAGTCTTATCTGTTGAGATAAGGAGTAGATTATTATAAGCATGACTGTCTACTTTTGAAGTATTTAGTTTTGTCACACTTAGCTTTGTGTTGAGACTGATCACCTGGATGTCTTTGTTATGTGTGGCAGGAACTAATGGCTTCCGGTAGGCGTAGGACTAACAATAACACCAACGGTATGCCCGATGAGAACACAACAGCCTTTATGCAAGATTTTCGGAATATGGCCCAGTCATTCTGAGAACGTTGTGTTGCTAATCGGATGATGGAAATACTAGGAAGACAAATGGGACAAAGGAATGATAATGACAATGGCCATGAGCGATTAATGTTCTCGGAATTCCAAAGGGCATGTCCACCTCATTTTAGGGGAACTGTGAACCCTGATAAGGCAGAAGAATGGATGCAGACCATTGAGAAAATATTTTCAGTGCTGGATTGTTCAAATCAACAGAAGGTAATTTTTGCTACTTTTGTACTGGATGCTGATGCAAATTCCTGGTGGGTTGGAACACGGAGGCTCTTGGAGGGAGTTGGTATTGAGATTACTTGGGAAGTGTTCAAGGAGGCCTTTTACAAGAAGTATTGTCCTGTTTCTGTAAGAAATGCAAAGGAGATGGAATTCCTGAGACTCCAACAGGGAAATATGACTGTGCCTGAGTACACAGCTAAATTTGAGGAATTATGTAAGTTTTCTACCATTTATCAGCAGAACCCCAATGAGGAGTGGAAATGTGTGAAATATGAAGGGGGCCTACGGGAGAATATCTTGATGACTGTAGGACCGATGGAAATTAGAGATTTTCCTACATTGGTGAATAAGAGCACTCTAGTGGAAGAATACGGTAAGAAGTTGACTATGTCCCGAGCAAAACAATATGATAATAGGAGGAATTTTGCACCGCAGGGCCCAAGATTTAAACCTGCCCTACCGCCACGAAGGGATTTTCCCCATGGGAATGGAAAAGGGAAGCAGCTGCAGAGGTCGATTACTAACAAGGAATGCCCGAAGTGTGGGAAGCATCATGGTGATAAACCATGTTTATTTGGACAGAACGTTTGCTATCGCTGCAGAAAGCCAGGTCACATGAGTGGAGAATGTCCGACTAGAGATTTACCTCCTTTTTCCAGGCCACAACAACAGGGACGTGTTTATACTATGAATGTTGAAGAAGCTACATTATCTGAGGAGCTCATTCAAGGTACGTGCAGAATTAACCAAGAATCCCTGACAATACTGTATGATTCAGGAGCCACACACTCATTTATATCTTTGAAATGTGCACATTTTCTAAAATTGCCCATATCTGATTTGCCCCATGATTTGGCTGTCTACACACCTACTAATAAACCTGTAAAGACAAGTCAAGTTTGTAAGAGCGTTCTTATTCAAGTTGAGGGTAGGACATTCATAATTGACTTAGTCTGCCTGCCATTAGTTGGTCTCGATCTTATTCTTGGCATGGATTGGCTTTCTGCCAACCATGTGATGTTAAGATGCTATGATAAGACAGTAGTGTTCCCATCAGATATCCTTTCTGAACAAAAAGTCTCCATGTGTTTTTACCTAAATTCCTTAGAATTAGGATGTGGAAAGTCTAGTAGACAAGGGTATATATTCTTGATGACTAGCGTAGTAGAGGGTGAACAGGAATTAGAAAAGATTCCGGTAGTCCGAGAATACTCCGATGTATTTCCAGAAGATATACCAGAATTTCCTCCACAAAGGGAGATAGAGTTCTCTATTGACTTGGTACCAGGAACGGGTCCGATTTCAATAGCTCTCACGGATGTCTCCTTTGGAATTAGTCGAATTGAAGAAGCAGATTGAAGAGCTGTTGAGTAAACATTTTATCCGCCCCAGTGCATCACCATGGGGAGCTCCTGTACTCCTAGTGAAGAAAAAGGATGGAGGTATGAGGCTATGTGTTGACTATAGACAACTGAATAAGGTGACAATAAAAAATAAATATCCTCTCCCAAGGATTGATGACATCATGGATCAACTAAGGCGAGCGACAATATTCTCCAAAATTGATTTGAGATCGGGGTATCACCAGATTCGAGTTCGGGAAGTAGATATTCCAAAAACTACTTTTAGAACACGGTATGGACATTATGAATATACAGTGATGTCCTTTGGATTAACAAATGCCCCAGCGATTTTCATGGACTACATGAATCGAATTTTCCGACCTTATCTCGATAAGTTTGTGGTTGTCTTTATAGATGATATTCTCATCTATTCAAAGACCGAAGAAGAACATGAGATGCACCTCCGATCGGTGCTACAGATTCTGCGAGAGCGGAAACTGTACGCGAAGTTGTCAAAATGTGAGTTTTGGATGAAGGAAGTAAAATTTCTTGGCCATGTCGTATCACAAGGAGGAATCGCAGTTGATCCAGCAAAGATTGAGGCAATTCTAAAGTGGGAAAGGCCAACCACCGTTACAGAAATTCGAAGTTTCTTAGGATTAGCTGGGTATTATAGAAGATTTATCAAAGGATTCTCCCAAATATCTTTGCCTTTGACAAAGCTAACTCGCAAGAATACACCGTTAACTTGGACAATAGAGTGTGAGAAGAGTTTTCAAGAACTCAAGCAGAGATTGACAACGGCACCAGTGTTGGCCTTGCCAGATCCATATGGTCCATTTGAGGTCTACTGTGATGCGTCGGGAAGAGGCTTAGGGTGTGTTTTGATGCAGAATAGAAATGTGGTGGCCTATGCTTCAAGGCAGCTGAAGTTACATGAGGTGAACTACCCTACTCACGATCTTGAACTGGCAGCAGTAGTATTCGCTTTGAAAATTTGGAGACACCATCTCTATGGAGTAAAGTTTGAAGTCTTTTCTGATCACAAGAGTCTCAAATATCTTTTTGATCAGAAAGACTTGAACATGAGACAACGTAGATGGATGGAATTTTTGAAAGATTATGACTTTGATCTAAGCTATCATCCAGGAAAGGCAAATGTGGTAGCAGATGCTCTCAGCAGAAAGACCTTGGGTATCTCTTGGATGATGATTAAGGAGACAGAGTTAGAAGAGACTTTTCGAAACCTTAATTTGGGAATAGAAGAAAGGCCTAAAAGTGTCTATTTGGGTCAAATTATGATTACAAGTGACATCAAGAAGGAGATTTCACGAGCTCAAAGAAGAAGATCTGCATTTCGTAAAACGATGGCCTTAGTTCAATCTGCAAGGCACCGGGTTTGAGAGATAAAGATGGGATATGGAGGTATCAAGATCGAATCTGTGTACCGAGAATGGGAAATCTTTGTCGTGATATTCTAGAAGAGGCTCACCAAGGTAATTTCTCTGTACACCCAGGAGTCGCAAAAATGTATAGAGATCTCAAGAAGATGTTCTGGTGGCCAAAAATGAAGGTTGATGTAGCAGAAATAGTATCTAAGTGTTTGACTTGCCAGAAGGTAAAAATTGAACATAAGAAGCCACCAGGTACACTACAACCTCTTGAAGTTCCAGGATGGAAATGGGAAAGCATTTCCATGGACTTTGTAACGGGATTACCCAAAACATCGTCGGGATATGATGCTATCTGGGTTATAGTGGATAGACTAACTAAGTCTGCACATTTTCTACCTATCAGAGTCTCATATTCTCTGGAGAAATTGGCTAGACTCTATATAGGGGAAATTGTGAGGTTGCATGGCGTTCCTTCAACTATAATTTCAGACCGGGATCCACGATTCACTTCAAGATTTTGGGAAGCTTTTCAGAAAGCTTTTGGAAGCAAACTTTGTCTAAGCACAACTTATCATCCCCATACTGACGGACAAACTGAAAGGACCATTCAAACACTGGAAGATATGTTGAGAGCATGTGTACTAGAACATCGTGGGAGTTGGGACAACTGTCTGCCACTGATCGAATTTTCCTACAACAATAGCTATCACGCAAGTATCGGAATGGCTCCTTATGAAGCTTTGTATGGAAGAAAGTGCCAATCGCCACTTTGTTGGTATGAATCAGGCGAAGCCAGCCTTTTGGGACCGGACCTCATCCGACAGACTACTGAACAGATAAAGAGAATTCGAAGTAAGATTTTGACTGCTCAGAGCCGACAGAAAAGCTACGCTGATAAGAGGAAGAGGCCGTTAGAATTTCAGGAGGGAGATCACGTCTTTTTGAAAGTTACCCCTATGACCGGGATAGGTAGGGCCATTAAAGTCAGGAAGTTAAATCCTCGCTTTGTAGGTCCATTCCAAATCCTAAGTCGTATAGGCTCAGTAGCATATCGGATAGCTTTACCTCCACATCTTTCAAACCTCCATGATGTATTACATGTGTCACAACTTCGGAAATACAACCCTGATTCTAGTCATATACTGGAACCTGAATCACTACAACTAAGGGATGACTTAACTTTCGAGTTAGCACCAGCACAGATAGTGGATAGAAGTGTGAAACAACTTCGAGGGAAATCTGTCTCTCTTGTCAAGGTTGCATGGGGAAAAAAAGGATCCAAGGAGTATACATGGGAGTTAGAATCCAGTATGCGAGAAGACTATCCCGCACTTTTCACAGGTACTAAATTTTGAGGGCAAAATTTTTCTAAGGGGAGTAGAATGTAACGACTTGTCTATCTATATTTTCTCTGATAAAATAATTAATTGTAAGTAATTAGTAAGGATTTTAAAAATTTCGGTTGACACAGTTAGGATTAGAATAACATAAGGATTCTGTAAAAAAAAAAAAAATTAATTAAATATTAATAAATATTTAGAATAATAATATTTTAATCAGTAATATAGGATGAGATCTTATAAATGATATTAGGATAAAATAAAACTTAGGATAAGGTTAAAATGATAATTTTACCCGATAAAGTTTTTTTTATGTCAATCGAATCTTGAAACAATAAGAAATGGTACAATCGAAATGGTAATAACTCTGTGATAATCTAAACATTGAGATTGGCCTAATTAATGGATATTATCATATCTTAAATAAAGTTTTACTTATAATAATCAAATAAATATAGATATTTCTAATACCGGTAGAAGGCAAATTGATCTGGAAAGATCAATTCCATTACTTTCTCTCCAAGTAACAAGATTATAAAAAGGAAAAAGACAAGTATTTTCCTTTCATTCACGGACACATTCACGTGTTCCTTTTCTTCTTCTTCGTTGCCTTCCTCCTTCTTCTCTTCTTCATTTTCTAAATTTTCTTCTTTGTAAAACTCCATCAAACCACCATATCTACAAAGGATACTCTTAGGTAAGCATCTAAACTACTTCAAGAACATCTTCTCTACATCAAGATCAATTGAAAACTTTGTTTTTTTCCTTGCACTTAGTCCATTTTCCAGCACAAAACCAGGCTGAATAAAAGGGGGGTTTGAAGCTTGGTTGGAGAGGAAAAGCTAGAGAAAGTTTAGCAAAACACTTGGAAGAAAGGTAGGAAAAAATTCTAGTCTATTACTTGGTGATTGTTTGGCTAGTTTGTTAATATAAATCCTTGAAATATGTTTGAAATTATTTTATGAAATCTGAAATTTATCTTCAAGATTCATATATATGTGAGTTGGATGAATATAAAGGATGCAATAAATATGAGTGTTGAATTGGTTTGCTGAATTTTCGGATTTCAACAGGGCAGCAGTTTTCACGAATTTTCTGACCTATTTAGAGGCCTTAGATTGAACTGAAAATTTTATATGATGTAGCTAACATGTGGAGGCATCTTCAGTAAAATTTTTGAGGTATTCTGGTCACTTTTGCTTTGATCAAAAAATCAAGAACCGAAATTGTACCTATGTTGTCTGAACTATTGGAACTGAAGCTGCAAATTTGTCTATTTTTGTTACCATAGCAAATGACCGATTTTTCCTTTGAAACTTTTACAGGGTATTAGGTACATCTTAAGGTTTTACTAGGATTTTTATTCCTAATTTTCTGGTCTCATTTTCTAGGGTTAAAAATTAGGGAATTCAGGAATTTGGCTGAGAATCGATGGTCTCTGACGACCAAATTTGTCTAATTTTGTTAACATAGCTAGAGAACTCTTTTCACTATGAAATTTTTATGGAACCTTGTGGACGCATTGAGGTGTCATTGAGAATTTTTATAGTCTCCGATTCATTGGTTTGAATTGCATATTAAATTGTGCTACAAATATATGAAATCTGCGATTGTGCTGAAAATAAATTGATGCTTTGAATTGATGAAATACTGGCATCTTGTACTGATATGACATGAGCACATGAACAGAATATGAATATCTCATAAGACATCAAGAGGTTTTAATAGAATATCTCATACATATTTAGTAGATTTTAACAAAATATCTCGTAAGAATTCAAGAGACTTTAAGGAAATCTCGCATAAGTATAAGAAACCAAGCTTCATAAAGAAAGGGAACGTAAGAAAATAAATCTCACACAAAGAGAGGGAGATCAAGAAAACAAGCTTTACATAATAATTAGTTGCTTAATGGTAAGCTCATAGATTCACGGGTAGTAGTAGACGTGCTACGCCCTTAGAACTATATCAGGTTGTAATCGCGACGGCGTTACATCATTATGAAGGAAGGGATGTACTGAGAATAGCAAGGCTATTCTCGATGAGATGTAGTAGACGTACTCCATCTAGTGAACTATATCAGGTTGTAACGTGACGGCGTTACATCGTTGTGATGCGATCCAGAGAAGTATATCAGAAGAGTCTTATGAGTTCTACCCTTAAATTTAAAATTTCCTAATAAAATTAAGCCATAAGAAATAATGATTCTAACTAAGAAACCATTCTATAAATAATCAAGTTGAATATCATTGAGTTGTAGACTGGTATATTTTTCCTACTGGGAATCATTGATTCTCATTCCTGCTGTGTGATGTATTTTATATAGATGGCCTCGATCATGCTCCGTCTTGAGATGCTTGAATTGCAGTGGTATTATGATCCGGAGTTACGGTCGTTGTACAGTCGCTAAGTCTCAGATCTGTGTTTATGTACTATTTGCTCCTCTGGTCGCTACTCTTTGTTATGAGACTTACATTTGGTTAGATTCCCTCATACCGTTTAACTATCATAGGCTCTTACATCTGACTTTTTGATGAGCCACTGACCGAGGGAGTTAGGTTATCTGTATGTAGTCAGTTGTATTTTGATAGGCCCTAACCCGGACTAGGTGGTCACTGCGAGGACCAGGGTAGGGTTGTTTATAATATATATGTAATTAGGTATGAATGTATATAGTATGACTGTGTGACTTGACTTACGATGGATGTGATATAAGATGTAAATTATCGTGTGACCGACGTCTTAGGATGCTCATTACATTTCTACTATCCCTATAAGCTGACTATCACATTGTGACCAAACTTGATATGGGACAAGTTAGTATAGTTTTTAGTGCAAGGCTCATATTTATTACAACTTATACGTGTATATTTCATATAGTTAAGGAATTGCAAATATATAAGTTATGGGTAACGTCTACTTACTGTAATGTTATGACTCGAGCATAGCACTATAGTAGGGAGGGTGTTACATATTAATACTTAAGATGCCTACCAATAGCGGCGGGACTGTTTGATACATAAAGAGCAATACAACTGAAAGAAGGAAATACATGGAAACATAAACGCTACAAGCAAGAGAATACCCACACCCAAGTGCATCTGAAATGGATAACCTCAACACAAAAGAAGGTTTATCCTATCTACGTGACGTGTGTGCACTAAGGACTACCTTCTAAACCCTACGGCTACAGTCACGGGTAAGGTGGGACATAGCCGATCCACGGGCGAACCGCGTCAGGAGTGGGCACTCGGACACGTCCTCCATGTTGGGGTCACCTCTCAGGCATCCGAGCCCTCTATGGCTGGGTAACCGTTTCCTCGCTGCCTACTTGCATACGTGGGGGAGTGGGGGCAGAGTCCTCCTCATACATAGGGGCAGGTGGCTCCTCCGAATGCTGCGAGTGGGGTACATATTCGGGTACGGCACCCAAGCCTGTGGTGTAAGTCTGAAGGATTCTCTCATTGCGTGTGCGAGCACGCTCAAAAACCATGTCATCTCCATAGGGTGACATCGGGGAGAAGAGGTAGCTATCTATAGGATGGGTGAATGGCCGTTCGGGAAACATAAAGACGCGAACAGTGCAGCGGCCCTCAAAATGGTATGATCCATGCTCCGGATTGTAGTGGTACTCCCACGTGGGTGTCTCAACGTAAAGTACGAAAGTCGCCATCCGAATCTAGAGACGTAATGGAAAAAAAGAGATAGAGGGAGTGAGATTTCTTACTAAAGAAACTCAGTAGGGTTTTTCCTCATATCTAAGTGTCATCATATATGTCTCCAGAGACCTCAGTTTCTTAGTAAAAACATGGGCATATAATAGTTCATTTATGAAGTTCGCAAACATTAACCTTCGAGGCCCGTTCCTTTTAATTATGAAAACCTCTTGGTTACATAGTCTATAAGTCATAAAACATGGATCATAGATCATGGTTTCCTATATCATGGGTCATAGCACATAAACTCATAACTTCATGTTTCTTATATCTTGGGGCATAGCACATAAACTCATAAATTCATGGTTTCTTATATCATGGGGCATAGTACATAAACTCATAAATTCATGGTGCATAGAATCATAGTTCATGGAACATGGTACATATCTTGGTTACTTGAGGTGACATTAAAACATCATCATTATTTTCTTGGGGCCACCTTAACTGATCTCCCTGTGGAGAAAATTCTAGGTTATGAGCTCATACCACGCTAGTCGTCACTAGCACATGGACTTGTCCCTTTTGATAAGTTAAAGGTCCCGACTTAAAGTACGGGTCTAGGGGGCTAGAATTACCTTATCCCTACCCTTAACTTGGTGGTTCAAGTTTCATCTTCTCATAGTTTAAGTCACCTTAAGTCTTAGCATGTTTTATTGAGATGCCACATAGTTTCATGCATGTCACATATCTTTCATCACAACATAGGCATCTCTAAGTTTTCAAAGAACAATCACATGCAATAATAAAACTATCATTTAGGAATAATAGCTCACATAGCACCATATAAGTCATGAGGTAAACACCAATTCATCATTCATAGAGTAATGCTTAAACCTTTCCCTTAAGAGTGAAAACCCTCAATCGGGTAATCTCAAACTTCTAAATTATTTCCGTATACCTCTAAGGGATTGATTAACCTCATTACCATAATTTATTAAGTCCTAAAACCTAATTAATTATGGCTGGACAGCATTGGCAGCAAGCTAAACTAAACTAGGATGAATTACGGTGTTCTAAAATATGCGTTTTAAACCATTTCTCATATCTAACTTTTTCTATGATGCAACAATTAATACCTAAGCCAATTATGAGTCACTGTCACTGATCTAGACATCATATAATGTGATTCTATGGATGTTAATCAATCTGGACAGAATTCATATTTTCTGTACCTATGGGGTTCTAGAATTCACATTTCAAGCAATTAAAGTAACTAAACATGCTCTAAAATGTCTAGAACAATTAGCATATACTTGGCAAGGTATTTAAACATATTTAGACCACCCGAAACATGATTTAAGGTGCTGGAAATGAGCAAGGTAGAACCGAAACCTCAAAGTCATCAAATCATGTGTAAACTTCCTTTTTCATGTACATAGGTAACTAGTTTCTCTTGGAACAATTTTAGGACTTCAAAAATACCTTGGAAACCAATTTAACTTGTCAAGAACTTTCATAAAATACATGGGACAGCAACTCTTTAATTTTACTCATGGTTGAAATCCTAAATATAAGAACATACTCAAAAATACTTTTAAATGTCACTTATGTTTAGGAAAAACTTAAAACATAAACTATAGGCTCTTGTAACTAATGAAAAACTCATCCTAGAGCTTTCATCATCACATGGCCGAATGCATTTCAAGAAGATACCTTCTTGATTTAACTTTTCTCAAGATGAAATGGGCAAGTCTTTGAGCTCTAGTCATTTAGGTGATGGCATAAAAGTAAACGTGCTATGCATTCCATTTTTATAGTCCATTAGAAAGTAAAGTGATAGCTCAAAATAAATATGAGATGCACCTTTATTATTAATCTTTGAGTTTAGTGATGACTTGAAATATAATATGAAATGCAAAGCTTGGAATTTAAACGTGCATTATGCAAGTTCATTCCTTATCTTGGGGTTTAGTGATAGCATAGAAAATAAACGTGATATGCAAAGCATAAAGTAAACGTGAATGCAAGTTACTTTTATCTTGTCTAGAGCTCTTGCAAGAATTTTAAAGAGAACATAGTTCCAACCCAAACCTCATCTTCACAAGAAAAGGAAACTACTAGTGCTAGAATACTCAAAATAAATCATAACCTTAAAGAACTTGGAAGTGGCCGAATCTCCATCATGGAGAATGAACCATTTTTAAACTCTAGGGACCAAGATCTTGATGATCTAAGACATCAACATCCTAAGTCCTCATCATTGAGTACATAGCTTCCTTCAAAACCAACATTTAAACAAAGTTCATGCTAGAGAAGAAAACAAAACCGAAACTATACTTGGCTTAAGGTTAAAGTTTCAAGCTTTAGAGTTTGTTCATGTGACAAGCATCAACATGAAACCCTCATCATCAAGCTTTCATTTTTCCAAGCTTTAGAAACTCTCATGGCCAAAAATATGAAAGAAAAAGAAAGTCCAAGAAGTGTTCAAGAAACATAAACTCCTCCTTTACTTATCCTTGAAAAAGGATGCAACTTTCCTTGTGAAAAATTCAAGCTTTAGGGGTTGTTGAGTGACAAACACCATCATAACACCCTTATCATCAAGCTTTCATTTTTCCAAGGACCAAAGGCCTTCATGGCCAAATCATAAAGGAGAAAAGAGAAGTTCAAACATTCAAGAGAAACAAACCTCATTCTTGACTAAACTTGTAAAAGATGAAACTTTTCTTTGAGAAAAACTCAAGCTTTAGAGGTCTCATGTGAGATGAACTCATGGTCACCTCTAGAGAGCACTCATCATCAAGCCATCATGTTCAAGGCCTTGAGGCCGAAAATCAAAGGAAAAGAAGAGGAAGAAATCGAAAATAAAAAGCAACATGGAGGTTCCACCTTTCATCATTTCCCAACAAGATTCAACATAGAAATGAAAGACATATTTAGAAAGGTTCCCTACCTTGTGGTTTTCGAAAAAGGAGAGGAAGAACTTGAGCTTGAAGAACTCTTGGAAGCTTGAGAGAAAAAGAAGTGAGAAAGCTTGAGACTTTTAGAGGTTTTGCAAGAAGTGAGCAAAGGAGTGAAGTTGTGTGGTATTGTGTATTTATAGGCAAATGATTCATGAAGGAGTGGAGGGAAAGAAGAAGTGGCCGAAATTTCTTGAGGAAGAATGAGGAAAAATATCTCGTGTTGTCATTCATGGTGTCATAGGTCATAGGGCTTAGGGTGGCTTTGATGGACAATGTGATTGACTACATCAAATATCATTCTTTTGAATTTTTGGGGGGAAAAGTGGCTGATCATTATAAGGCCAAGGGAGGGAAGATTTCATCCAATTTAATCATGTACTAATGAAGTGTTTAGGAGTAAACAAGGTTAGGTCACTAATTAAGGTTGTGTAATCAAGTGTTTAGGTAAACTAATTAGGTAATTAGGACCCTAATACCTTGGACTAAGAGTACTATGGTAGGATTGATGGAGTCAAACTCCTATGACCATTGATTGAAATGTGACAACTTTTCTTGGGAATGAAAGTGTTCTTGGGAAGGTGAGCGTGAATAGTGAAACACTATTCATAGTTGCTTTTTCTTTAAAGAAATAAAAGAATTAGAAATGAGTTTTAAATTTCCTTAAGCAATTTTAGGTTCTAATCAATCTCAAATAATTATTTTCGCTCTAGATTAATTAAGGAAATTAATTAACCTTTCATTAGAGCCTAATATTGCTTGGGTTTGAGTTAAGTAACTCGTTAGTCGTAAAATGCACTAAGCGGGGGTAAAATCGTAATTTTTACCAAAATTTGCCCGGGACCTCCGGGACTTAAACCAACATAGTTCATGCCTTAAAACATCATTTTTGATCTCCAGGACGAGTCTGGGTCGGAGTCAAAACTTAAAACTGCCTTAAATCAAGTTAAGGGTATTTTGGTCATTTGTGCACAGAAACCTCAGAAATGAGATTTTTCTGGCTTGTTAACATTCATAAACATATAATCCCCTTCATATATCATAAAAGCCTTATGAGGATGGCCGAGGCCGGTCGTCCTCATGTTTCAGGTAAAAATGACCTCAGGGGCATTTTGGTCATTTAAAAGTTTAGAGAAAAACGGGGCGTTACACATGACATCTTTATATTCACACAAATACCATCAAACCAACGAATCCATTTTAAACATTTTAAGTTTATACAAATAAGAAAGGGAGATATTTTATCTTAACAAAACCTTGAAAGATTTGTTTTCAGCATACTTCTAACTACATCTTGTTTCCACAAGAGTTTAACTTTTGTTGAAAAACATTGGCTTAGAGCCCAAAAATGAAGAACTAATAAATTGAGAGAGAAAAGATGCAAATTTATTTCACTCTATATATGTATTATTGATGGTATCAACAATTGTTTATATAGATGCTATGGCATATTCTAGAAAGAAAATCAAATCATATGGTACATCTTAACAGTTTTTGCCTAAAAATTCCAGTATGGATGCATGTTCCTTCAAGTGTCCGTGCGAGTGGGGTGAGGTATTTATAAAATCACTCTAATACTCAAGTCAATAAATGAATGACGCATAAAGTGGTAAAAGTATGAGATTATGTTATATATAGGGACATTGAGCCCCTTATACAATGAGATTACCCCTATAGATAAATCAGGCTGTGATCTTGACTGAATAAGGAGATTGTGCCATGAGATTTAGGAGGTAGCGAATATGCTCTATAATAGTCATAACTGGACAGTGATATGTCTTGAATTTGTGCTTATTGTAAGATCATAGGAGATCTTGTTGGAATTATGCCCAATGACTGATCTAGGCTACGTCATTGGAGGATCCATAAAAGGATTCCCTTCCACATAGTTGGCTTGTGGGGCCCTAGTAGGAAAAAGTTTTAATTAAAATAATACAAATAAAACAAACAACAAATCTGAAAAAAAAAGTGTTCACAATAATACAAAATTGAACAGAAAAATAAATAACACAATAAGAATAAATTGAAATAGGGTGACTTGATAGTATTATTGGCTGAGGCGTGCTAGACACTGAGCTTAAAAGTATTTCACCACCACAAGGAAGTTACTCGGTGCAAATGGTCTTCACGGTTAATACTCCCAGAATACAACAGTCACTTCTCACTAACTCTGCACATGAACTAATGAGGCTACACAGGAACAACTAAATTGGATTGACTTAAGGAATTAAAGATACATCGTGAGTAATAATTTTGTGTTGTACTTCTTTTTCTGTGTCTCACATCCTTTTATAAAGTAAAATAAAACCACATTTACATTGCCAAATGGTCACAGAATAAAGTGTATTAAAACTCATTTAAATAGTCAATCATTACAGGTTTTCCAAAATCATTGACATTCAATATGTGAACATTGCTCAACATTCAACTATTGCTTGATTTAGTTAAGTATTATTTAAAAAATTAACTTTTGAAATATTATAATAATAATAATAATAATAATAATAATAATAATAACTTTAAAATATAAAATAAATTAAAATACAACAAGCCTTCACATATTTTAAAGTATTTTTATAGTTAAATATAGTTCTATGAGCATGAGAATTCAATCCATAAGTACTAATGTCTTTTGGACTATGAACTAGCACCTAGAGTAAATAAAATTTGAATCATAGAAATGCTGGTGAGATTAGAACCTCTATAAACCTTCATTCCACATGTGACTCAGTGATCTCATTACTCACATTTTCTTCTCATCCAAAGTTGTTCAACAAGATGTGGCACATTTTGGCCTGGCACCATTACTTGGATTTCATGAGTGGCTCTAGAGAGTTTGCCCAAGCTCCCATAGAGGCAGCCCCACCTTAACCACTCACATAGGTGAATCTATCAAGTGCACACTACAGTCAAGCACACTACTCATTTATGTGCTATAGATTCATTAAGAGTATAAATTTACCTTTTATTTCACTATAGTCACACACTATCCCTCAGATATTATTATACACCTTAGGGATAAACTACATTGGATAGTGTTTAAATGATTGACAAGTGACTTGTTTTTACCCATATAAACCTTAGGGTTATCATCACTTTTAATCTTTGAATCGGGCTTTAGTCCCATCCCCTTCGATGTATCGCTCACTAGCTTTCTGCTTAGTGGCTTGATCAAAGGGTCCGCCAAATTCATCCCTGACCTCACATAACTTATGGAAATGATTCCATCATTTAGCAGCTGCTTTACATAATTATGATGTATACGTATATGCCTCTATTTTCCATTATAAACTTTGTTGTTTGCTCTTGCTATTGCTACTTGGCAATCACAATGTATAGATATGGAAGACAAGGGTTTCTTCCACAAAAGGAATGCCAATTAAGAGATTTCTTAGCCATTTAGCCTCAGATCCTGCTAAGTCAAGAGCAATAAACTCAGCCTCCATAGTGGATCTGGCTATACAGGTCTGCTTGGATGATTTCCAAGCGACAACACCACCACCAAAGGTAAAAATGAATCCACTTGTGGATTTAGTCTCATCTGAATCAGAGATCTAGTTAGCATCAGAGTACCTTTCAAGTACATCTAGATATCCCCTATAACGTAGATCGTAGTCTATGGTAGTCCGAAGGTATTTTATAACTCTACACAAAGCAGTCCAATGATACTTATTGGGATTATGTGTATATCTACTCAATCTATTCATAGCATAACCAATGTCAAGTCTTGTACTATCCATCAAGCACATAAGACTACCAATTATTTGAGCATATTGAGCCTGTGACATAGCATTCCTATTATTATTTTTCAAATGTAAACTACCATTATATGGAGTGCTTACAAGCTTAGAATTATAAAAATCAAATTTTCCCAATATTTTCTCAATAAAATGTTCTTGAGATATTCTAAAACCATTTTTTAATTTCTTTAGCTTAATTCCCAAAATCAAGTTGGCTTCTCCTAAATCTTTCATGTCAAAATTTGATGATAAAAGTTGTTTAGTTTCATTAATCATGTAACGCCTCGATTTTCTGTCTGAGTGGAAAATGACCAAAATGCCCCTGAGATCATTTTCGGCCCGGAATTCGAGGATGGTCGACCCGGCAGTCCTCAAAGGGCCAACTCAATGTTTGAAGGGGATTGAATGACCCTTGAGTGGTTCCAGAGGTGAAAGTCTCATTTTCCGCAGTTTCGGGTCAAAATAACCAAAATACCTCTATAGCGTTTTATGCGGGTAAAGGTGCCGTTTGAGCCTGAAACTTTCCCCAGAGGTTTAAAACCATGTTTTTACATGTTTCAAAACATCTTTTTGTGTCCCAGTGGTCCCGGGCAGTTTTAGTGTAAAGTTACGATTTTACCCCTAGAATAGTGTTTTTGATCTTAACGATGTGATTAAGCAAACCTAAGCAATATTAGGCTCTAAACAGAGATTAATTAATTTCCATAATTAATCTAGAGTCAAAATAAATTATTAAAATTAATTAGAACCTAAGATTGCTTAGATTAGATTTAAATCCCTTTTCTAAAACTCAAGATTTTACTCTTGGAATCTTGAATAGTGTTTTCTCTCTCCAATTCCTTAAATCAAGGAATTGTGTCTAGAATTGTTTATACACTAAAATGAATTTATAACTCACTAATGATGCAAGAACACTCTTTAATTATGTCTTGACAACCTTAATTACCCATTTTCTCACCTAAACACTTTCTTACAAATTCCTAATCTTAATCCTAATCAAAGGTACACCTAAACACAACTCTAAACCACAAGTAAAATGCAAGAAACCCTTCCCCCCATGGCTGATGCATTTCAGCCACCTCTCTCTCTTTTACCTCACATGTTGAATTGTTTCTCACTCAAATAACCATGCTTGAGGCCATACCTTGAACCATACCTCACCATACTTTGAACCATACCTCACCATGCCTCAAGACCACATTATCTCACCTCATGGAACTCATGGGCTCCCTCCATTCTGATGGCCAAACACCCTCCCCCTCCTTGCACCTTTCATTTGCTTCATTTCTCTATAAATAGCTTGCTTGGATGAACTTGTATCATTTTGGGTTCATTTGCAAAGTGTAAGTTTTCAAAGAAACACTTCAAAGCTTCCTTTTTCTCTCAAGTTCAAGTCTTCAAGTTCTTCATCCTCTTCTCTCATTCCAACCTCCTAATCACTAGGTAGGGATTTTCTTTCAAGAGTTCTTTCATTTATAGTTCTTAAATCCTTTATGTGTTCTTAGTTTCTCTTGAATCTTTTCAAGAACTTCTTTTCTTTTTCTTCTCCTCCTTGTTTCGGCCATGAGCCCATTGAGAGCAAAGGAATGAGAGCTTGATGATGAGGTTCCATGATGATAATGTTCATCACTTGGATAATCTCTAAAGCTTGATCTTTGTTCTTAAGTTAAAGATGTTTTCTTTGTTCTTTCTTCTTGATCTTTGAAACCTTTCACTTTGATGATGTTTTAAAATGGTTAACATGAACTCAATGATGAGAGCTCATGATGTTGGTGTTAATGTATCATCAAGATCATGGTCTCTAGAGTTCTAAATGTTTCTTTTCTTCTCCAACAATTTCGGTTCTTCTTCCTTTTCTTTCTTTATGATTTCGGCCATATTGGCCAAGGGAGCTCACAATGGCTTGATGATGAGAGCTTCTAGATGATGACTATGTGTTCATCACAATGAGGCCTCTAGAGCTTGAGTTTTAATAAAAATGTTATTTATGTTTACATTCCAAGAAAAGAAACTTTGTGTTTTAAGGAATCCTTGAGGTTCACTCTTGTTTTACCTTATCTTGTCATGATGAGTTTAGGTTAAGGTTTAAGTTCCTCTAAAGTCTTGTATGAGCTCTAATAAGGAATAAAACGAACTAGCATTCATATTTAAATTCAAGCTTATGCATTACATATTTACTTTGAGTTTTACATTCATATTTATTTTCCAAGTCATCACCTAAAGTTAAAGGATGAAGAATGGAGTGCATCTCATATTTACATTCTTGCCTAGCATATTTACTTTTCATCACTAAAGAACGTAAAGATCTAAAATGAGGTTTGTACTACCACCTAACTAAATCTCAAAGCCTTTCTATTTCGGCCTTAAAGTCGATTGTTGCTGGGCTTAGAGCACTAAAATAAAGAAATGAACTTGCATATTTATATTTCAAGCTTTTCATATTTATATTCCAAGTCTTGCATATTTATTTTAAGCCTTGCATTTTTATATTCAAGCCTTGCATGTTTACTTTAAGCTCTCACTTTAATTTGTAATGAAGAATAAAAATGAAGTGCATAGCATGTTTAAATTATGTCATCACTTAAAAGATCTTAGAGCTCAAAGACTTACCCATTTTATCTCAAGTTAAAGTTTAATGAGGGAGCATTCTTTGAATGCATGATTTTGGCCTTGTGGTGATGATGAACTTGGAATGAGTTTCATCTAGCTTCAAGGACCAATAAGCCAAGTTTTAAGAATTCTTTAAATCTCATGAATTTGTTTGAGTTCAGGACCAACAAGGTCCTAAGAATTTAACTCTTTTGAAGGAGGGATTAAGTGGTCACTGACCTAAGAATGTTTTTAGTCTCTTTCACAAAATAAAATGGTTTGCAAAAGAGTTTTAGAAGTCTCAAAAACGATTCCAAGAGAAACTAGCAACTTATGTGTTTAAAGATGTCAAGTTATGTATCTTTTTAGGATTTAATATTTTGGTCCTTCCATGATGGGTTTGCTGCTGTATGATGATGTTATGATGTGTTATGATGTGTGAAAATTATGTGTGATGAGGTAGGAACACATCTAAGCTTGTTAAAAGAGAAACTAGCTTTCTAAAAAAACCGTAAAGTCAAGATTTAGCATAGTTTTAACCGATTTATTTATGGACACTGCCCAAACTGTTTTAATGGGAATATAATCAGGTTAGGATTGATTAATCATGAAAAATTTGGTTACATTTGAAGTAGGAATGAATTTTAGCATCTATAGAGAAACTAGTAACTAGAAAATCGTAAAACCGCAATTTTAGAACCCTTAGAACATTTAATTCTTAGAATCTGTCCAGAAACCTTATAATGTAGAGAACATGGTTTAAGATTAGTTTTTGATATAGGAATGACTCATAATTGGTTTAGATTTAACTCATAGCGCCTTAGGCGAAGACAGAACCAAGAAAGAGTCTAAAACGCAAGTTCTAGAACCCCGTAATCATAAGTTTATAACGCTGCCCCTAAGGAATGATGTTGTTAGATTTAATAGAGAGCATAAGTAAATAATAAGATTTGTTAGAAGAGAACCCTTAGGTGCATAAAGGTTTGATAGACGATGATAGGTTAACTTCATCACAAGTTTAAGGCCCGTAAGGGTCAAAGCATAAAATGCCGTAGGACCAAGTGAATAATGAACTTTTAATGTTGCTTGTGAAAGTATGAGGACGATTATGTGAATGTATGAAATTATGATGAAGGATGCATGTTTGATTGACTCATGTGGCATAAAGAAGAATTTGGAAGAAATTGACATGCATGATTATGCCGCCGAATTTCTGACAAATTCGGGACTTAGAAAGTTTTTGAAAAACTATGAAATTTTTATGAGGTACTAAGATGAGTTCTCGGATGACACCGGTTCGGCCGAGCACCTCTAGAGAACTCATGTGACATCGGTACCAAGATTAATTCTTGGGTGACACCGGTTCGGCCGAGCACCCCCAAGAAATGCCCCATAGCCCGTACTAGATAAGTCAGGATTATGTTTATGATTATGTTACGCTTATCGAGATTGATAAGTAAGAACTAGTGACGACTAGTTGAGGTATGAGCTCATAACCTAGAGATGTGACACGTTCTGGGTGACACCGGTTCGGCCGAGCACCCCCAGAGCGCTTGTCTTTTAGGGTGGCCTATGAGGAAGTTATGATGATTATGTCACAGAGAATTTAATTGCCACTTTATGCCGCTATTATGATGTTCTTAAAGATATGATGATTGTTCATGTATTAAGTAGAGCCATGCATACATCCTTTAATATGTTTGCATCCATGACATTAAGAATCATGCTAAAATGAACGGACCTTGGCTAAACTATGTTTTAGAACTTAAAAATGGACTTAATGCATGCTCACTTATTTTGTTTATTAAACCCAAGGTTCCTGAGGACGTAGATGATGACACCTAGGTAGTAGGAGATTCTACTGAGATTCTTTAGCAAGATTCTCACTCCCTTTATCTCTTTCTTTCCGTCACGTCTTCAGATGGCGACGTTCGTGGTTTTCGTGGACACCCCGACGTGGGAGGTGCACTATGACCCGGATCACGGGTCATATCATTTTGAGGGACAGTGCACGGTGCAAGTCTTCATGTTCGTAGGACGTCCCTTCGCTCACCCTGTGCATACCCATCGCTTCTCCCCGATAGCACCCTACGGAGACCACGAGCGGGTTTTTGAGCACGCGCGTACGCATAACGAGAAAGTGCTCCGCATGCATACCACCACCTCATGTAACGTCCGGGGATTGCGAAGTCGGGGAGTGATCGCCGGTGCAAAGAGGCACGGACAAGGAGCGGCTCCTGGCATTTCGAAGCGGAGGGGTACATGAATGATCCGATTACACACCCGAATGAGAGGGATCCTAAGACTGTATAGGTATGGGACTATACAGTTGAGGAGGGCTTATATGAATTGATTTGTACTACCTATACCAACAAGATGCATCTTCTTTTCGTAGCCCAAATCGAAAGAACTCCACGCTTAAGCGTGCTTGACTTGGAGCAATTTTGGGATGGGTGACCTCTGGGAAGTTTTCCGGAAGCGTGCAGTGAGGACAAAGCACGCCGAAAAAGACCCGTGTTGGTTTGTGGGACAATCGTCAATCCATAAAGCGGCAGGATGTTACAAATGGTATCGAGCCGCACCTCTCCCAAGACGGTGTGGTTCGGGACTAACCAGCGGAAGTCGTGGGCATGTAACGCCGGGGATTGCGAAGTCGGGAGTGATCGCTGGTGCAAAGAGGCACTGACAAGGAGCGGCTCCTGGCGGACTTCGAAGCGAGGGGTACATGAATGAACCGATTACACCCGAATGAGAGAGGATCCTAAGATCAGATAGGTATGGGACTATACAGTTGAGGAGGGCTTATATGAATTGATTTGTACTACCTATACCAACAAGATGCATCTTCTTTTCGGTAGCCCAAACTGAAAGAACTCCACAGTTAAGCGTGCTTGACTTGGAGCAATTTTGGGATGGGTGACCTCCTGGGAAGTTTTCCTCGGAAGCGTGCAAGTGAGGACAAAGCACGCTGAAAAGACCCGTGTTGGTTTGTGGGGACAGTCGTCAATCCATAAAGCAGCAGGGGATGTTACACCTCAGCCATGCGTGACTATCCTGATTACGTACCCTGGACCTACTTCTCGGAGACCGACCCGTCCGTCCGAGGACCCGCTTACCCATCCGTATAGCGAAAGCTTTGCCCCCACTCCACCACTGATGAGGAAGGGCAGTGAGGACACCGTGACTCAGCAACAGCTTGCACGACGACCGGAGATGCGGCCACATCGCGGGGGTCACTCTCGATCCCCGTTCCGCCTCTTTACGCCCGAGGAGCTCGCCCAGTTTCCCGGATATATGCCTCGCTCACGAGATGGATGTCAGTAGGAGGTGATGTACGACCGATGGAGTACCCGGGTAGAGTACACACCACTTAGATAGGGATAAACCTTCTTTTGTCTTAGAGGTCATCCTGTTAGTTGCACTTGGGTAGGGGAGTTGCTTTTATAGTTTCCGTTGCACTCTCTCTTGTATTTCCTTTTTAGTTGTATTGTTCATGTTGTATCAAACTAAGCCCCACTCTATACAAGTGGGCATTTCATATATTATATAAATATACAGTTCAGTGTTATCATGATGTGCCTTTATTTGCTTATGTCATGTTACTATGCGATGCTTGCTTTATTACCTTTCGTGCATTATTAATTAATGTGTCATGTAGCTCTCACTTTGCTTTTATGTTTCAAAAAAAATTTACCAGTATTTCCGTTAAGTATTTTAAAGTAATAAGGAAGCTATGACGTAACAGACTAATGATTAACCTAATTATGTTCTAGAGTATTGGGTTAAAAATTAGGATGTTACAAATCACATTAATGTTAGTTCCCAAGATAAGCATATCATCCACATATACACAAACAATAACACCATTTAAAATATCATCAAATTTACTATAAATACATTTATTAGAATCATTTACATTATAGCCATCTTGCACCATCACTTTATCCAATTTTTTATGCCATTGCGTAGGTGCTTGTTTAAGACCATATAAAGATTTAATTAATCTACATACTTTGTTCTTATTACCAGGAACCACAAAACCTTCAGGTTGATGCATATATATTTCTTCTTCTAAATCCCCATTCAAAAAAGCAGTTTTAACATCTATTTGATGTTTAATAAATTATGAATTGATGCTAAAGCAATCAAAACTCTGATAGAAGAAATTCTAACCACAGGTGAGTATATATCAAAATAATCTAAGTTTTCCTTTTGTGTATAACCTTTAGCCACCAACCTAGCTTTATATTTTTCAACTGAACCATCAACTCTTAATTTCTTTTTGAAAATCCATTTACGTCCAATTGATTTTACTCCGTTAGGTAAATCTACTATCTCCCATGTATGGTTAATCATTATTGACTCCATTTCACAATTAATGGCTTCTATCCATAAAGGACCATCTAGAGATGATATTGCCTCATGGTACGTTAAAGGATCTCCACCCATTAAAAATGTGTAAAAATCATCACCAAAATTAGTTTCTTTTCTTTCTCTTTTACTCCTTCTAGGTTCAATTTCTTTATTTTCAGAGCTACTAGGTTCACAAGCATTTCTGGATAAAGGTTTCCTTATAGGAGTTTTCAAAGGAAATACATTTTCAAAGAACTCAGCATTTTTTGATTCAACAATTGTGTTTGTATCTAAAACATCACATCTTAATACTAAAAATCTATAAGAAGCACTCTTTTCAGCATATCCAATAAACATACAATCACAATTTTTCTTTTCTTTGGTTCAAGTAATACCACTTTTGCTAAACACCCCCATACTTAAAGAAATTTTAAATTGGGCACTCATTTTTTCCGTAGCTCAAAAGGTGTTTTTCCTATTTTATTAAATATTACCCTATTTTGAATGTGGCATGCAGAAAGAATAGCTTCCCCCCACAAATTTGGAGGTGCATTGGCACTTATTAGCATAGCATTCATCATTTCTTTTAGTGTTCTATTCTTTTTTTCAGCTACTCTATTGGATTCTAGTGAATAAGGTGGTGTTACCTCATGAATTATTCCACATTGCTCACAAAAATTATTTAGAGAAATTGACTCATATTCTCCTTCTCTATCAAATCTTAGTCTTTTAATTTCCTTATTTAATTTATTCTTCACTTCAGCCTTATAGATTTTAAATTTTTCTTCAGTTTCATCTTTGCTTCTTAACAAATAGACATATGTATATCTTGAAAAATCATCTATAAAGGTTATATAATATCTCTTACATCCTCTAGTCATAGTAGATTTTAAATCACTTATATCTGAATGTATTAAGCCTGATAAACTTGTCTCATGGAATTCTATAGGCTTACATGTTTTCTTTGTACTTTTAGCTTTTACACATATTGGACATTTATCGTTATTATTTATTGTCATATCATTTATAATCCCTAGTTCTTTCATTTTCTTAAGGTAATAAAAGTTAACATGTCCTAATCTACCATGCCATAAATCAAAAGAATAAGAATTAAAACATGCATTTTCATTTGTGACATGTGAAACATTTAGCAAATATAAACCATTACTGAAACATTCTTTTCCTATTAAATTTTCCTTTTTAGTTAACATAACTTCATTATTTTCAAAAATAACTTTAACATCAGCGTTAGCCAACATAGAAACAGAAATTAAATTATAAGACATTTCATGTACATAGAGGACATTTTTAAGTGAGAGAGTTTTCCTAGAAGAGAGTTTTAAATTCACAATTCCTTTACCAATTACTGTAACTCTTGTAGAGTCACCAACATATATATCTTTGTCTCCTTCCCCTACATCACTATAGGAGGTAAAAGCATTTCTGTTTGCACAGATATGCCTGGTAGCCCCAAAGTCTACCACCCAATAATTTTCCTCTATCATAAAATTTGTTTCAGTGACAATTGCACAATATCTAAACGACTTGTAAGTATGGCACTTACCTATTGTGTTGTCAAAAAGAAGTTGAGATTTGTTATCCTCAGTTGCAACAAGATTGACATCTTGGAGTCGTTGACAAACCTTTGGCATTTCTTTTTCTTTTAAAATAAGACTTTGCATCGGCTAAGCAAAAGGACACAACTTGCGCAAAATGTTAATTAGATTAATAAAATAATAACAATAACACAATGCAACTTAGATCAACACTTAGAAATTATTGAAACGTGACTGAAGTATGATAACTCTTAAGATTGTAGGAAAAATTTTCAATTAAAATAATACAAATAAAACAAACAATAAATCTAAAACAAAAAGTGTTCACAATAATACAAAATTGAACAGAAAAATAAACAACACAATAAGAATAAATAGAAATAGGGTGACTTGATAGTATTATTGGTTGAGGCATGCTAGGCACTAAACTTAAGAGTATCTCACCACCACGAGGAAGTTACTCGGTATAGATGGTCTTCACAGTTAATACTCCCTAGGATACAACAGCCATTTCTCACTAACTCTGCACATGAACTAACGACGCTGCACAGGAACAACTAAATTGGATTGCTCAAGGAATTAAAGATATATCATGAGTAACGATTTTGGGTTGTACTTCTTTTTCTGTATCCCACATCCTTTTATAAAGTAAAATAAAACCATGTTTACATTTGTAACGCCCCGATTTTCTGTCTGAGTGGAAAATGACCGAAATGCCCCTGAGGTCATTTTCGGCCCGAAATTCGAGGATGGCCGACCTAGCAGTCCTCGAAGGGCCAACTCAATGTTTGAAGGGGATTGAATGACCCTTGAGTGGTTCCGGAGGCGAAAGTCTCATTTTCCGTAGTTTCGGGTCAAAATGACCAAAATACCCCTATAGCGTTTTACGCGGGTAAAGGTGCCGTTTGAGCCCGAAACTTTCCTCGGAGGTTTAAAACCATGTTTTTACATGTTTCAAAACATCTGTTTGAGTCCCGGTGGTTCCGGGCAGTTTTAGTGCAAAATTACGATTTTGCCCCTAGAATAGTGTTTTTGAGCTTAATGACGTAATTAAGCAAACCTAAGCAATATTAGGCTCTAAACGAAGATTAATTAATTTCCCTAATTAATCTAGAGTCAAAATAAATTATTAAAATTAATTAGAACCTAAAATTGCTTAGATTATATTTAAATCCCTTTTCTAAAACTCAAGATTTCACTCTTGGAATCTTGAATAGTGTTTTCTCTCTCCAATTCCTTAAATCAAGGAATTGTGTCTAGAATTGTTTATACACTAAAATGAATTTATAACTCACTAATGATGCAAGAACACTCTTTAATTATGTCTTGACAACCTTAATTACCCATTTTCTCACCTAAACACTTTCTTACAAACTCCTAACCTTAATCCTAATCAAAGATACACCTAAACACAACTCTAAACCACAATTAAAATGCAAGAAATCATCCCCCTATGGCTGATGCACATTCAGCCACCTCTCTCTCTTTTACCTCACATGTTGAATTGTTTCTCACTCAAAGAACCATGCTTGAGGCCATACCTTGAACCATACCTCACCATACTTTGAACCATACCTCACCATGCCTCAAGACCACATTTTCTCACCTCATGGAACTCATGGGCTGCACTCCCCTTGGCCGAAAATGCATCAGCCCCTCACCCCCTCCATTTGCTTCATTTCTCTATAAATAGAATGCCTTGAGGAGCTTGCACCACTTTTAGATCATTTGCTAAGTTTAGGAACACTCAAAGCTTTTCTTTTCTCTCAAAGCTCTTGTGTTCTTCAAGTTCTTGGAGTTCTTCATCATCTTCATCTTCTTCTTCCATCTTCAAGTTCATCACATCAAGTAGGGATTTTCTTTCATGTATTCCTTTCTTTAAAGTTCTTGTTCTAGCTTTATGTTCATAGTTTCTCTTGATTCTTTTTAAAACTTCTTTTCTTCTCCTTTTTCCTTCTTATTTTCGGCCATGGGCCTTGAAGTTCAAAGAAATGAGAGCTTGATGATGAGAGTTTCATGATGATGTTCATCACTTGAAACAAACTCTAGAGCTTGACCTTTGTTCTTGAGCAAAAATGTTTCTAGTTTTTCCTTTCTTGAACTCTTGAGAACTTTAGTTTTGGTGATGTTTCAAAATGGTTTTAAGGACTCAATGATGAGGTCTCATGATGTTGGTGTTAATATATCATCAAGATCATGGACCCTAGAGTTTTAAAATGTTCCTTTTCCTTCTTGAGATTTCGGCCCTTTTCCTTTCTTTTTCTAAGTTTCATGGTTTGATTCTTAAAAATATCATGTTGAGTTCTAAGAAACTCTAGACTTTACTTGATCTTGGTTTAAGGAGTTTGGGTTGAGGTTTAAGTTCCTTTAAAGTCTTGTTAAGAGCTCTAGAAAGATAAAATGAACTTGCATAATTTATTTTATGCTTGTATTTATATTTACATTCTTGCTATGCACCTTTACTTTCAAGCTATCACCTAAGAACATAAAAGATTAAAATGGAACTTGCATCATCACTTAATTTAACTCTCAAAGCCTTTCTATTTCGGCCTTAAAGTCGATTGTTGTTGGGCCTAGAGCACTAAAATAAAGAATTAAACTTGCATCATCACCTAATTAATTTCTCGAATGCCTATCTATTTCGGCCTTAAAGTCGATTGTTGTTGGGCTAAGAGCACTAAAATAAAGAATTGAACCTTGCATATTTACTTTCAAGCTTGCACGTTTAAGTTTATGCCTCGCATATTTACTTTCAAGCTTGCATGTTTAAGTTTATGCCTTGCATATTTAATTTAAGTCATCACTTTATTTTGTAAGCAAGGTTAAAAATGAAAAGCATGAGCACGTTTATTTTATGTCATAACTTAAGAACCTAGAGCTCAAAGACTTGCCTATTTCATTCCAAGTTAAAGTTTAATGTAAATGCATTCTTTGAATGCATGTTTTCGGCCAAGTAGTGATGATGGACTTGCAATGAGTTTTCATCTAGCTACAAGGACCAATAGTCTATGTTCTAAGTTTTCCTTAAAGCTTTACAAACCTTTTCAAGGTTATGTTGTCATGAGATATGACTTTATTCCCTTTTAGAAGATGAAATATATTTTGGTCATTGACCTAAGGCTTCTCTTAGCCTCTTGATGAATTAAAATGATTTGCTAAGAGTTTTAGAAATTCTAAATTGATTCCAAGAGAAACTAGTTAACTTATGTACCTAGAAATGTCAATTTAAATCCTTTACTAAAGCCAAATGTTTTCGGTTCTGATATGATGAGTATGATGCTGTATGATGATGTTTTGATGTGTTAGAATGTGTGAAAATATCATATAATGATGTAGAAATGATTCTATGCATAATAGGTAAGAAACTAGCTAACTAGAAATACCGTAAAGCTAGAATTTAACATAGTTTTGACCCATTAGTTTATGGAACTTATCCAAACTGTTTTAATGGGAGCATAATCAGATTAGGATTGTTTAGACATGAAAAACTTGGTAACATTTGGATTAGAATCGAATTCTAGCACCTATAGGGAAACTAGTAACTAGAAAACCGTAAAAGTGCAAGTTTAGAACTCTTAGAACATTTATTTTTCTGGAATCTATCCAGCACCCTTACAACATGATAAACATGATTAATAATTAGTCCTTAAGCATAGGAATGCCTCATAATTGATTTAGATTTAATTCATAGTGCCTTAGGCGAAGATTTGAATCGAGAAAGGGTCTAAAACGTAAGTTCTAGGACCCCGTGAACTACAAGTTAGAAATTCTGCCCTATGCTTTTCAGATTTGAGTATGAACATGAGGATTAGGAATGATGATTAATTATGAGCCCTTAGGTGCATAAGAGTTTGATAGGGGATGATAGGTTAACTACATCTCAAGTATAAGGCCCGTAAGGGTCAAAGCATAAGATACCGTAGGACCAAGTGCATAATGAACCTTATGACTTCCAAAGAGACGATGATTGATTACGAGAATGATTTGATGTCTTATAATGATGATGAATGGTTGTGCATGTCCTACAAGTTCCGTAGATAAAGTTAGTTTGAAGGAAATCCGTGAACGCCGTTATGTCGCCGAATTTCCCATCAAACTTGAGAATTTGAGAAAAGTTTAGAAAACTCCTGGTGACACCCTGCTCGGCCGAGCACCTCAGAAAGCGTTCTGGGTGACGCTGTTCGGCCGAGCACCCTGCAACAGATATGACGTAACATCGAGATGCATTTCTCCGCCACGGTGGGGAGCAAACAACCTCGTGATGGTATTGACATTAAGCTTGCCTTAGCGGACAATTTGCTGTGTACTAGATACCAAAGAGAGCGTTTCAAAGAAGGAAATGATTCTAAGATAGGTGATCCAAGAAAGTTATGTATACCCCCTCTATTAGCCCATATTAAATCTAGTGACGACTAGTTAGGATTGAGCTCATTCCTAGGCGATAGGTGAGATGTAGTTTGGTGACCAGATTATCACCGGGCTGGTAAATCGGTTGGACTTTTGGTGGATATGTTAAGAGGGTGGTCTTTAAGAAAAAGGAACTTAAGAGTTCTACTTATGAGAAAGATGTCCCATGAAAAGTACTATGCCTTTTTATGCCGCGTATACGATTTATGTTTCTTTATGATGTGCCCAAGTATTACGATTTTTGTGTTAATGTGCATATGGTATTGTCATGCATTCATCAAATATCTGTTGCATTCATGTCATTAAGACACATACTAAAAGACACCCACTTCGGATAAATAGATTTGTAAAGCCTAAAATCAATCCTTATGCATGTACACCTTTTTCATAATTAAAACCGAGGTGGCTGGGGATGACGACGATGACACTAGTGTTAGAGTCTGAATCTCTACTGTGAATCTCGAATGAGTTTCTCATCCCTTCCTTTTCTTCCGTGTCGTCTCTAGACGAGGATTACAATGAGGCTCGTGACTTCTTTTGAGGCGCACGCTTAAAGGACACACTAGCAGATGGAGCAGAGGGTCGCTGCGGAGGCATAGATAGCTTAGCTTTTGGGTTGACACTTATCTAACCTCATAGGTGGATAAGGATGACTTCACTTATATGGGAATGTTTTGATGTAAATGATGGTACAATGATGTTAGTAGTCTATGTATCTACGAAGATGTGATGATATTATGATTGTTATGTATAATACTATGTTTCATGATTATCAATGGTGTGGTTACTTTTTCTTGCACGTGATGGTTATGACGAACGTTAGGTTAGTGCGCGGCTCGCGTTTTGCTTTCAAGTTTCAAAAAGAAAAATTTATTCGTATTTTCCGCTAAGTATTTTAATGAAAGGTTGTAAGGGATGAGACTAAAAGAGTAATAGACTAATGATTAACCTAAATATGTTCTAGAGTATTGGGTTAAAAATTAGGATGTTACAACATTGCCAAACGGTCACAGGATAAAGTGTATTAAAACTCATTTAAATAGTCAATCATTATAGGCTTTCCTAAATATTGACATTCAATATATGAATGTTACCCAACGTTCAACTTGTAACGCTCCGATTTTCTGTCTGAAAGAAAAATGACCAAAATGCCCCTGAGGTCATTTTTTGCCCGGAATTCGAGCCCGAAACTTTTCCTGAAGGTTTAAAATGATGTTTTCATGTGTTTAAAAGTATCTGTTTAAGTCTCGGTAGTCCCGGGCAGTTTTTATACAAAATTATGATTTTGCCCCTAGAATAGTGCCGTTTGAGCTTAATAATGTAATTAAGCAAACCTAAGCAATATTAGGCTCTAATCAAAGATTAATTAATTTTCATAATTAATCTAGAGTCAAAATAAGTTATTAAAATTAATTAGAACCTAAAATTATTTAGATTAAACCTAAATCTCTTTTTAAAACTCAAGATTCCTAGTCTTGGAATTTTGAATAATGTTTTCTCTCTCAAATTCATTAAATTAAGGAATTGTGTCTAGAATTGTTTATACACTAAAATGAGTTTTTATCTCACTAATAAAACAAGAGCACTCCCTAACCTTGTCTTGAAATCCTTAATTGCATCCTTAGCCACCTAAACACTTTCTCACAAATTCTTAAACTTAAACCTAATCAAAGACACACCTAAACACAACTCTAAACCACAATTAAAAGAGAGATTTTCCTCCTCCCTTGGCTGATGCAATTCAGCCACCTTTCCCACCATTCCCATCACATGTTTGAAATTTTAAACACTCAAAGAACCATACCTCAAGCCATACCACACCATACCTCAAGCCATGCATCACCATACCTTTAACCATTCCTCTCCATGCTTCAAGAACACATCTCATTTCATGGAACACATGGGCTGGCCGAATTCCTCCTCCCTCCATTACACCTCTCATTTGTTTCATTTCTCTATAAATAGCATGTTTGGATGAACTTGAATCACTTTTAGTTCATTTGCTAAGTTTGAGTTTTCAAAGAGCACTTTGAGCTTTTCTTTTTCTCTCAAGTTCAAGAGTTCCTCTTCTTCAACTTCTTCATCTTCTCTACTCATCTCAACCTCAAGTCACTTGGTAGGAATTTTGTTCTGAGTGTTTCATTCATTAAAGTTCTTATTTAGTTTTGTGCTTTATGATTTCTCTTGAAACTTTTTAGAACTTCTTCTCTCCCTCTTTGATTTGGCCAAGAGCCTTTGGGAACTTGGAAATGAGAGCTTGATGAGGAATCCATGATGATATTCATCACTTGTGTAACCTCTAAAGCTTAATCTTGGTTCTTGAGTAAAATATGTTTTTGGTTTCTTCCTTTCTTATTCTTGAGAAACTTAACTTTGATGATATCCTAAAATGAATATGTGAACTCAATGATGAGGACACATGATGTTGGTGTTAATACATCATCAAGATCATGGCCACTAGAGTTTTAAAGTCTCATTCTTTTCTTCCAATGGTTTCAGCTACTTTTCCTTTTCTTTAAGATCATTTGTTCTTTTAATCCATTTCCTTAGAGCTTGATGATGAAGTTCACACCATATGGTTTCTTTGAAAACCTTGGTACAAGAACTCTAAACCTTACTCTATCTTGCTATGATAAGTTTGGGTTGAGGTTTAAGTTCCTTTAAAGTCTTGCAAGAGCTCTAGTGAAGAATATAAAATGAACTTACATTCATATTTACTTTCCTTGCCTAGCACATTTATTATTTTGGCCTAAAACGTAAAGATTAAAATAAGAGTTGCATTTTCATATCACCTAATAATTAATCTCAAAGCTCACCTATTTCGGCCTTAAAGTTGATTGTTGTGGAGCCTAGAGCACTAAAATAAAGAATTGGACTTATATCCATGTTTACGTTTCCTTGTCTAGCATATTTATATTTCAAGTCATCACTTAAATCCTAAAAGATAAAATGAACTTGCATATTTATTTTCAAGTCTTGCATATTTATATTTCTAGCATCTCATATTTAAATTTCAAGTTCTTGCATCTCATATTTACTTTGAAGTTCTCACTTTACTTTATAATGAAGAATAAAATGGGATGCATAGCACGTTTACATTTTGTCACCACTTAAAGACTCTAGAAGCTCAAAGACTTGCCCTCTTTATCTCAAGTTAAAGTTTGGTCATGGAAACATCCCCATGGATGCATATTTCAGCCATGTGATGATGATAAACTTGATGTGAGTTTCATCTAGTCAGAAGAGCCAACAATCTATGTTCTAAGGTTTTATTTAGGCCTTAAAAGTTTTGTAAGATTATTACCAACAAGATTTTCTTTCATTTAAGTTCTTAATCTAGTTATGTGTTTTATGGTTTCTCTTGAATCTTTTTGGAACTTCTTTTCTTCTTCTCTTTCTTCTTCATTTTCGGCCATGAGCCTTTGAAAACAAAGGAATGAGAGCTTGATGATGAGGGTTTTATGATGAAATTCATTACTTGAACAACCTCTAAAGCTTGATCTTTGTTCTTAAGCAAAAGATGTTTTTAGTTTCTTTCTTTCTTGAACCTTGAGATTCTTAACTTTGATGTTGATTTAAAATGAGTTAGTGAACTCAGTGATGAGGACTCATGATGTTGGTGTTAATACATCATCAAGATCATGGTCTCTAGAGTTTCAAAATGGATCTTTTCTTGCTTATGATTTTGGTTCCTTCCTTTTTCTTTTCTCAAGATTTCGATTTCTTTCCTTTTATTTCCTTCATGATTTCGGCCAACCAACTTGGGTGTTCCAACATGATAGCTTGATGATGAGAGTTCTAGATGGAGACTTTATGTTCACCACAATGAAACCTCTAAAGCTTGAGTTTTCATAAAGATGTTATATAGCTCACTTGTGGTTTAATTCTTTAGAAATGTTATCTTGAGTTCTAAGAACTCTAGACCTCACTTTACCTTGTCATGATGAGTTTGGGTTAAGGTTTAAGTTCCTCTAAAGTCTTGAATGAGCTCTAATAAGATATAAATGAACTTGTATATTTATTTTAAAATTGCACTCATGTTTATATTCTTGCTTTGCATCTTTATTTTCAAGTCATCACCTAAGGACTCAAACATTAAAACAAGACTTGCATTATCACCTAATTAATTCTCAAAGCATTTCTATTTCGGCCTTAAAGTCGATTGTTGCTGGGCCTAGAGCACTAAAATAAAGAAATGAACTTGCATTGCATATTTATTTCAAGTCTTGCATATTTACTTTCAAGCCTTGCATATTTACTTCAAGCCTTGCATATTTAAATTTCAAGCCTTGCATATTTATTTCCAAGTTTTGCATATTTACTTTAAAGTTCTCACTTTACTTTGTAATGAAAAATAAAAATGAAGTGCATAGCATGTTTGTATTTTGTCATCACTTAAAGACCTTAGAGCTCAAAGACTTGCCCATTTTATCTCAAGTTAAAGTTTAATGTGGAAGCATTATTTGAATGTATAATTTCGGCCAAGTAATAATGATAAGCTTGGAATGAGTTCCATCTAGTTACAAGGGCCAACAGCCTATGTTCTAGGATTTTCTTTAAGCTTGATGAGTTTTATAAAGTTATGACCAACAAGATTTATGATCTTAATCCTCTTCTAAAGAAGAATTAAATTGGTTACTGACCTAAGGTTGTTTTTAGTCTCTTGATAAAATAAAATGGTTTGCAAAGAGTTTTAGAAGTCCTAAAATGATTCCAAGGGAAACTAGCAACTTATATGCTTTAGAAATGTCAAATTATATGTCTTTTTGGACTTGAACAGTTTGATTTTGCTTTGATGTGTTTGTTGTTGTATGATGATGTTTTGATGTGCTAGAATGTGTGAAAATGATATATGATGAGGTAGGAACACTTCTATGCATGATAGGAGAGAAACTAGCTTCATAGAAAAACCATAAAGTTGGAGTTTAATGTGTGTTTAGCCCCTTCAATCCTAATCAATGCCAAAAATGTTTTAGTATGATAACAATCAGTTTAGGATTGATTAATCATGAAAAATTTGGTTACATTTGAAGTAGGATTGAATTTTAGCATCTATAGAGAAATTAGTAACTAGAAAATCGTAAAAGTACAATCCTAAAACTCTTAGAACATTTAATTTCTAGATTCTGTCTAGCAACCTCATAATATGGTAAACATGTTTATAATTAGTTCTTAGGCATAGGAATGCCTCATAATTGGTTTCGATTTAATTTATAGCGCCTTAGGCGAAGACGGAACCGAGAAAGGGTCTAAAACATAAGTTCTAGAACCCCGTAATCATAGATATATAACTCTGCCCTTGGAGTATGATGCTACCCAGATTTATTAAAGAACATACATGATAGTAAGATTTGTTAGAAGAGAATCCTTAGGTGCATAAGAGGTTGATAGAGAATGATAGAATAATTACATCTCAAGTTTAAGGCCCGAAAGGGTCAAAGCATAAGATACCGTAGGATTAAGAGCATAATGAGTTTCAATGTGACATGTGGATGTATGTTTCATTTGAGAATGATTATGTAAATGTATGAATTTATGATTGAGGATACATGTTTTATTTGTTTATGTGGCATAAAGTAAATTTGGAAGAAATCCAGCGTGCTGCTATTATGCTGCCGAATTTCTAACAAATTTGGGGACTTAGAAAGCTTTTGAAAAACCCATGAGATTTTCTTTAAAAGAGATGAGGTACTAAGATGTGTTCTTGGATAACACCGGTTTGGCTAAGCACCTCTAAGAACTCATGTGACATCGATACCAAGAAGTATTATTGGGTGACATCGGTTCGGCCGAGCACCCCCAAGAAAATTCCCCCTAGCCCATACTAGAGAGTCGGAATTTATTTATGATATGCTTATCGGTAAGGGATAAGTAAGAACTAGTGACGACTAGTTAGGTATGAGCTCATAACCTAGAGATGTGACACGTTCTGGGTGACACCGGTTTAGCTGAGCACCCCGAGAATGAATGTCTTTTAGGGTGGCCCCATGAGAAAGTAAAGTATGATGATTATGTCACAAAGTTTTCCCCACATGAGATTTCAATTGCCACTTTATGCCACTTTTATGATGTTAATTGATATTATGATGAGTATTCCTGCCTTAAGTAGTGCCATGCATACATTCTTTAGTATGTTGCATCCATGACATTAAGAATCATTCTAAAAGGAACGGACCTTGGTTAACTATGTTTTGAAGCTTAAAATGAACTTGATGCATGCTCACTTATTTTAAACACTAAACCCAAGGCTCCTGAGAACGTAGATGATGGTACTTAGGTAGTAGGAGGCCTTACTGAGATTCTTTAGCAAGATTCTCACTTCCTCTATCTTTTCCTTCCGTCACGTCTTCAGATGGCGATGTTCATGATTTTTGTGGACACCCCGACATGGGAGGTGCATCATGATCTGGATCACGGGTCATACCATTTTGTGGGTCGCTGTGTCGTTCGTGTATTCATGTTCGTTGGACGGCCCTTCAGTCACCTTGTACATACTCATCGATTCTCTCTTGCCTCACCTTTCGGTGACGACTTCATATTTGAGCGCGCACGCCCTCAAGAGGAGCGAATCCGCCGCACCCCATCGACAGCTTCTGCCATCCGGGACTACCCACAGTATGTGCCCCGCTCCCCCTCATCATTCTCCGAGACGGACCCTTCAGAGGACTCTACCACTCAGGTACCTTCCGAGGGATCCTCCCCACCGTCCCGATGGACCTTGGGGAGGGTAGCGAGGCTTCCATCACTCAGTCGGTACATGGAGGACGGGTGAGGATGATTCCCCGCTGTGGAGCTCATGCCTGGCCGATGCAGCGCATAGCTACCCCGGCAGAAATAACCCAATAGATCGGATACGTCCCTCCTTTCCAAAGAGGCCCGCAGTAGGAGACAACAGTCGTGTTCTGGTGCCCAAGCTTTGACTAGACCAGGATAGCCTCATTTTGCCTTAAGGCTATCTAGGAGAAGGCGCACCCGAGTAGGAGAGTTTCTTTTTATGCCTTCTGTTGTTCTTTCATTTTCTATATATTTCAGTTGTATTCGCTTCATGTTGTACCAAACTAAGTCCCGCCTTTCTTGCGTGGGCATGATATATATATATATATATATATATATATATATATATCTACTTATATATATATATATATATATATATATATATATATATCTACTTATGCAGTTTGCTATATTATTCTGTGCATTTACATGTTTTATAATAAGATGTTTATGATGTGTTTATTTGGATTGTGTTTTATTCCTTTCATGCTTCATCGTTTGTCAAGTCGCGCGGCTCTCACTTTGCTTGTATATAATTCAAAAAAAAAATTTACCAGTACTTTTCGCTAAGTATTTTAAAGTAAAAAGGAAACTATGACGTAATAGACTAATGATTAACCTAAATATGTTCTAGAGTATTGGGTTAAAAATTAGGATGTTACAAGGGACGGTGATACGTAATGCTCCAAAAACAAATCCTTGAGGGGAACAGCGATACGTAACGCCCGAAAAAGGACAATATTCGCTGTGTATTTGATACCAGTGCGGCACCTTTTGTTATGATTATTATTATTGTGATTATGCTTATCAGAGGATAAGTAAGAACTAGTGACGACTAGTTAAGGTATGAGCTCATAACCTAGAGATGATTTTAAGGTGATCCCTATGTTGCAGTACGATGCTTTGAATATCACACAGTTATAGAAAGAGAAATGTTTTTATATGAGAAGAATATGCCACTTTATGCCACCTACATGATGTTGATTTCTCTATGGATATTTATTTGATTTCTTCCTGATGCATCTTCATGCATTCATGCTTTATTATGCTACATCCATAACATTAAGATTCATCCTAAAAGAAACAGACCTTGGATAATTAAGTTTAAAACCTAATAAATGAAGTATATGCATGTTCACCTTTTTCAAAGAAACCCAAGGTTCCTGAGAACGTAGATAATGTCACCTAGATAGGAAGTTGCCCTGCTGAGATTCTTTAGTAAGATTCTCACTCCCTCTACCTTTTCTTTCTATCACGTCTTCAGATGGCGACATTCGTGGTTTTCGTGGATACCCCAACGTGGGAGGTGCACTATGATCCAGAGCATGGATCATACCATTTTGAAGGTCGAAGTGTTGTTCGTGTTTTCATGTTTATCGGATGACTTTTCGCTCATCCTGTACATACCCACCGTTTCTCCCCGACATCACCCTACAGCGATGATGACCGGGTTTTTGAGTGCGCCTGCACGCACAAAGAGAGGGTGCTCCACATGCACACCACCGCTTTGGCCATGCACGACTACCCTGACTATGTGCCTCGTACGTATTTCTTAGAGACCGACCCATCGGAGGACCCACCTACCCACATGTATAGCAAGAGCTTAGCCCCTACTCTGCCACAGATGAGAGAGAGCAGCGAAAAGACTATCATGCAGCTGAGATTGGCTCGGAGGCCATCTATGTGCCTATGTCATGGAGGTCACTCGCAGTTCTCTGGCGTGCTCGTTCCCACCGAGCTTCGACCGTGGATTGGATATGTCCCACCTTCTCCGGGACCCTAGCAGTAGAGGCCGTGGATAGAGATAGTGCACACACCACATAGATGAGGATAAACCTTCTTTTGTTTAGAGGTTATCCATTGTAGATGCACTTGGGTAAGGAAGTTTCCTTTTATGCTTTCTGTTGTCTTTTCCTTTCGTTGTATTTTCATTTCGGATGTATTTGTTTTTGTGTTGTACCAACTAAGTCCCGCTTTTCATAAATGGACATATTATATATATATATATATGCAATGAGTTTTATCATGATGTGCAATTATATGCTTTATGTTTTGATGCTCGTGAGTTGCTTGTTTACTCTTGTGTCTCGTTTTCTTTATCTGCCTCATCGTTCGTTGTGTTGTGTGGCTCTCACTTTGCATTTACATTTCAAAAAATAATTTAATTGTATTTTCCGCTAAGTATTTTAATGAAAGGTTTAAAGAATGAGACTAAAAGAGTAATAAACTAATGATTAACCTAAATACGTTCTAGGAGTATTGGGTTAAAAATTAGGATGTTACATAACTATTGCTTGATTTAGTTAAGTATTATTTAAAATATTAACTTTTGAAATATTATTATTATACTAATAATAATAATAAGAGCAATAATAATAATAATAATTTTAAAATATAAAATAAATTAAAATACAACAGCCCTATATCCAAGCTCCTTAGGGGTGAGCCGAGGTTCCTGTCTTATATTTTTAGTCTGGTATATAGCTCCCAAGCATGGTCATAGAACGAGTTGTTGATGCCGAGGTATTCGTGCCGAGGTCCTTGTGCCAAGGACTATGTGCTGAGATTGATTAAACCGAGATTTTGTGCCTAGTTTGTAACATCCTCCAAAGTACAACATTATCCTTAATTAAGCCATAATATCATACTTGGGAGTTGTTATTAATAAGTTAACAAACTTTCCTTAAGTAGTTATTGTAATACCCTCCCAAGTACATTATCACCCTTAAGCCATAATATCAAACTTGGGAGTTATTACTAGTAAGTTAGCAGATCTTACTTAAGTATTTACAACATATTCGAGCTAGCAGGTAAAGCAATAACTATTCCATAGTTCTATTTAACTATATAAAAAGGAAACAAAGCAATTAAAGAATAAATAATATGTATATTATGACAGTAATGCTGCAAAATATATATCCAAATATATGAAAAACCTCTTCTATGAGTCTTCACAAAACATGTGTCTTCTTAAACATTTATGTGTATACAATAGCTTACAACGGTCTTTGGTATGTTCAATTGTCTAGTTTTATTACTATACCAAATGATCAAATTTTCCTTTGAAATTTTTACAGGGTGTTTTAGACACTTTGAGGTTTAACCATGAATTTTTATTGAATTTACTGAGTTCTTTACTATGGTGATAAAATTTGGAATTCTGACTGTTGGCTGAGATGAGGTGGTTGCTAACCATAGATTTTGTACAATTTTGTTAATATAGCTAGAGAATTTGTTTTGCCATGAAATTTTTACATGACCTTGTAGACATATTGAAGTGTCATGGATAATTTTTGTAGCTTTGATGTTGATTGTTTGATATGCAAACTTATTTTGCTACTGAGGTGTGAAATCTGCCTAATGTGTTGAAAGTGTATAAATGCATTAAATTGATGATGTAATGGCATTTGACTCAAGTGTGATGTGTATGAATACAAGCTATAAACTTTAAAGACTGGTTTATGAGGAATGAATGAATGTCTGTATGTGATTAATGCATGCATTTGGTAAAAAAAAAAAAGTAAATGATGCATATATGTGGCAAAAATAAAATATATGAACTTCAATTATACATGTTCTGACATATGGGCAAAACATAAACAAGACTTATGTTGAATGAAGGGAAAGGAAAAAAGAGGAACTTCCGTAGAGATATTATGAGTCGGTAGACGTACCGACTAGGAATAGATTTATGTGAGATTCAAAAGAGGAAAAAATGAAGTCCGATAGTCACATATAGGAATGAACTCAATCCTGATAAGCAGTTTATTGCCCATATGTAATGTTATCCACTTATACCAGTTGGTATAAGCTAAGTCTTCTTTATGTTAATGAAAAGAGAAAAATGTACGGAATTGAGTTCTATAGTCACATGTAAAAGATGAGACCCCCTTAGACATTTTAAGGGCACATGAAGATAAGATCATTACCAAGTAAAGATAGTCCTTGCATTTATCATATGCATGATCATACTATATTAAATTATTTGTCTAAGATAATTTACTATGAGCTTGAGCATTATTATATAATTGAGTTAAGTGATTGAATGCTAGAAGAAACTCACTTCAAAAGAATAATTTTGAACTTTGAAATGAATCTTTGTTATGTAATGCATGAACACAATTTTTTTAATAAACCGAAGTGGCTGAGACAAATATGACAAAATTGATTACTATGTATTTGTGGATACCCTATTGATAATCTCATAATTCTCACCCCTATGTTTATGTGTTTCAATGTCATCTCTAGATTTCCCAAGAGTACAATAAAGCTACATTCATAGAAGTGCATGTTTTGTAATAGCTCAATGGCCGAAGAACACTATTAGTTTTCGTTTGGATGTACTTATGTTTATAGAAGATAGATGTATATTGAGGCTCATATAAGAGCTTTTTCATGTATTTGAACATATATTATGTTTTCTTTTTATATATTTAAGTATATATATGACTTAGTTACTAATCAACTTGCTTTACTTCGCCATAGATACTTAAGCAAGGTCCACTAATTCATAAGTAACAACTCTCGAGTTTGATGTGATGGCTTAAGGATAATATTGTACTTTGGAGAGTGTTACAAAGAGCTTACACAGACTTTTGAATAATGCCCAAATTGGGGCAATTTAATTTGACGACAAGGGATCAAAGAAGAGTCATTTGACAGAGGATGACGAGTCAACCATCAAAGACGCATAGCAGAAAATTGCAGTCATGGTCATGAATTCAAGTCCAATGTAACTAAATAATTAATCAAATGAGTTAATTCAATCAAATCTACACTTTTTCCAATCTTTCATACCCTATGCTCACCTTTCATCATCATCAATAGGAGCATTCTTTCAAGGGATTAGATCATTGTTCTCTTAGAAAAATGATGTTTGGATATGACAAATTGGGGCAATTTTTATTTTTCTTCTTCTTGTGAAGCTTGCTTTTCATGTCAAGTCATCCATTTGTTGTATCGTCAAACCATGGGGGTCATGTTGTCATTGTAACACCCAAGGTTGTTTTAAAAAAATTTTATTTTGACTTTATTAATCATAATTTTATGATTCTAATAAGGTTAGTTGTAACACCCTGATTTTCTCTAAGCGTAAAAATGACCAAAATACCCCTAAGGTCATTTTTACCTGAAAATCGAGGACGGCCGACCTCGGCCATCCTCATAAGGCTATTGTAATGTTTGAAGGGGATTATATGTGATGGCGTGTTTAATAGAGCAGAAGAATCTCATTTTTGAGGTTTCTGCGTGTAAATGACCAAAATACCCTTACAGTAACTTAAGGCAGTTTTAAGTTCCGTTTTGACCCGGACCTTGCCCGGAGGTTCAAAACAATGATTTTAAGGCATGAACTATGTTTGTTTGAGGTTGGTTTAAGTCCCGGTGGTCCCGGGCAGTTTTTGAGTAAAATTACGATTTTGCTCATGCTTAGTGCATTTTGGGCTTAATGAGTTATCTAACTCAGAACCTAAGCAATATTAGGCTCTAATGAAAGATTAATTAATTTTCTTAATTAATCTAGAGCTAAAATAATTATTTAAGGTTGATTAGAACCTAAAATTGCTTAAGGAAATTTGCAATTCAATTCTAATACTTTTCTTTCTTTAAAGAAAAAGCAACTATGAATAGTGTTTTCACTATTCATATTTCCTTTTCCAAGAATGCTTTCTCTTCCAAGAAAAGTTGTCATACATCAATCAATCGTCATAGGAGTTTGACTCCATCAATCCTACAATAGTACTCTTAGTCTAAGGTATTAGGGTCCTAATTACCTAATTAGTTCACCTAAACACTTGGTTACACAACCTTAATTAGTAACCTAACCTTGTTTATTCCTAAACACTCCATTAGTACATGATTAAATTGGATGAAATCTTCCCTCCCATGGTCTTATGATGTTCAGCCACTTTTCCCTCCACTTTGCATCACATGTTGTTTGAATGTGTGGCACACAAATGGCCATGTCTCCAAGACAACTTCTCATTCATTCTCCTCCACACACTTCCCTCATTCTAGAAGAAAACCACATGGCCTCTTCCCCTCCACTCATTCATGACTCAAGGCTCTATATATAGCTTGCCTTGGTGAACATTTTGCTACTTTAGTTCATTTGCAAAGTTTAAACTTCCAAGAGCAAGTTTTAGTCTCTCCAAATTCTCTCAAATTTTCCTTTCTTCCTCCTTGTCCAAGCCAAAACCGCCACCTTCTCCACCTCCAATCTTCATCTCTTTTTCTTCTAAACACACATCCAAGTCCAAACACAAGCCAACAACACATCCTTCCTCCATTTCCTTGTTTGGCCGAAAATACATACCCAAGATCAAAGGAGATTTCTTCTTCTTGTTTTTCAAGATCAAACCTTTCTTCATCTTCAAGAGCACAAGTACTAGGTAGGGAGTTTTTCTAAAAATGCTTTCCTTGTTCTCTATGTCTTGATCTTGTTGGAAAAATGTTGTTTGGATGAACATCCATGAAGTTTTATTTTCGGTTTCATCCTTTTCCTTTTCTTTTATTTTCGGCCTCAAGGCCAAGATGATGATGGCTTGATGATGAGTGCTCTCCAAGATGTAACTATGAGTTTATCTCAACATGAGGCCTCTAGAGCTTGAATCTTTTTGAAGAAAAGCCTCACCTTTTTTCAAGTTTTAGTCAAGTATGAGCTATGTTTCTCTTGAATCTCTTGGAACCTCACTTTCTTTTCCTTGAATGTTTCGGCCATGTAGGCCTTGGATGCTTGGAAAAGTGGAAGCTTGATGATGAGGGTTTCATGTTGATGCTTGTCACAGGAACAACCTCTAAAGCTTGAGTTTTTAAAAAGAAAAGTTTCATCTTTTTCAAGGTTTATTCAAGAATGGGTTATGTTTCCTTTGAACCCTTAAAAACCTCATTTCTTTCTCTCAAGGTTTCGGCCATGAAGGCCTTTGAAACTTGGAAAAATGTAAGCTTGATGATGAGGGTGTCATGATGGTGCTTGTCACTCAACAACCTCTAAAGCTTGAATTTTTTTAAGGAAAATTGTAACATCCTAATTTTTAACCCAATACTCTAGAACACATTTAGGTTAATCATTAGTCTGTTACTTCATAGTTCTCATTTAACTTTGAGTTACTTAGCGGAAAATACGGGTAACTTTTTTTTGAAAAACAAAGTGAGAGCCGCGTGATGCGATAAGCGGTAAACCATGTATGGTAAACAAATGTCTCACAACATCATAACATAAGGCACACCATGAGTAACACTGAAGATCATCTCATATATACATAATTTGCCCACTTATAAGTGTGGGACTTAGTTTAGTACAAGGAAAGTACAGGAAAGGAAATACAATATAAACATAAACATGATCTACTCCCCTACCCGAGTACACCTAATGGGATAACCTCTAAACAAAAGAAGGTTTATCCCCATCTTAGTGGTGTGTACTCTAACCGAGTACTCCATCGGTCGATCATCACCTCCTACTGACGTCCGTCTCGTGAACGAGGCAAGTATCCGGGAAACTGTGTGAGCTCCTCGGGCGTAAAGAGGCAGAACGGGGATCGAGAGTGACCCCCGCGGTGTGGCCGCATCTCGATCGCCGTGGCAAGCCGGGCCGAAGTCACGGTATCCTCACCGCCTCCTCATCAATGGTGGAGAGGGGGCAGAGCTCTCGCTATACGGATGGGTAGGCGGGTCCTCGGACGGGTCGGTCTCCGAGAAGTAGGTCCGGGGCACGTAATCGGGATAGTCTCGCATGGCTAAGGCGGCGGTGTGCATGCGGAGCACTCTCGCTGGCGCGCACGCCGCATGCTCAAAACCCGCCGCCGCCGCCATAGGGTGCAGTCGAGGAGAAGCGATGGGTGTGCACGGATGAGCGGAGGGCACCCTACGAACATGAAAACCCGCGCATCGCACTGCCCTCAAAATGGTATGACCCGTGAGCTGTGTCATAGTGCACCTCCCATGCTCGGGTGTCCACGAACACTACGAACGCCGCCATCCGAAGACGTGACGGAAAGAAAGAGATAGAGGAGTGAGAATCTTGCTAAAGAATCTCAAGAGGCCTCCTACTACCTAGGTGTCATCATCTACGTCCTCAGGAACCTTGGGTTTATTTATACAAAATGACTGAGCATGTATTAGGTTCATTTTAAACTTTAAAATATATTTTAGCCAAGGTCTATTCATTTTAGGATGATCTTAATGTCATGGATGCAACATGATAGCAAATGTATGCATGGCACTACCTAATGCACATACATAAAACATAGCATCAAGCATCATCATTCTTGGTGGCATAAAGTGGCAGTAGTAACATTCATATGGGACAAAACTTATTGACATAATCATAATCATGAAACTTCTCTTCCTCATGGGCCACCCTAAAAGACAATCGAATCGGGTGCTCGCTCGGCCAACCGTGTCACCCGTAACGTGTCATCCATCTAGGGTATGAGCTCATACCTTAACTAGTCGCCACTAGTTCTTACTTACCACTTAACGATAAGCGTATCATAAATCATAAATCCCACTATCCGAGTACGGTTAGGGCAAAACTCTTAGGGTGCTCGCCGAACCGGTGTCACCTAAGAGTGTAAAATGGTACCGATGTCACATGAGTTCTATGGAGGTGCTCGCTGAACCGTGTCATCCTAGAACCCATCTTAATACCTTAATTTTCAAAATCTCTTTAAGTCCTCAAATTTGTCGGAAATTGGCGCACAACGGTCATTACACCAATTTCCTTCCAAATTTGCTTTATGCCACATTAACATATAACCTCATGAATTCCTCATATGAATAATCATCATCATCATTTGCATACTACATGCATCATCATAAAACATTCAAACGCTTACCCTTACGGTAGCTTATGCTTTGACCCTTACGGGTCTTAATCTTGAGATATAATTCTCTAACATCCGACGCTCATATTTTTATGCACCTAAGGGCTCATAATTAATCATCATTCCTAATCCTCATGTTCATACTTAAATCTGAAAAGCATAGGGCCGAATCTCTAACTTGTATTTACGGGGTTCTAGAACTTACGTTTTAGACCCTTTCTCGGTTCCGCTAAGGCGCTATATATTAAATCTAAATCAATTATGAGGCATTCCTATGCTTAAGGACTAATTATTAATCATTTTTATCATGTTGTAAGGGTGCTGGACAGAATCCAGAAAATTAATGTTCTAAGAGTTCTACATTTGCATTTTTACGGTTTTTCTCGTTACTAGTTTCCCCATAGGTGCTAGAATTCGATTCTAATCCAAATGATACCAAGTTTGTCATGTCTAAACAATCTAAATCTGATTATGTTCCCATTAAAACAGTTTGGATTAGTTCCATAAACAAATGGGTCAAAACTATGTTAAATTCTAGCTTTACGGTATTTCTAGTTAGCTAGTTTCTTACCTATCATGCATAGGTTCGCTTCTACATCATCACATGATATTTTCACACATTCCAACACATCAAAACATCATCATACAGCATCACACTCATCACATCAGAACCGAAAACATTTAACTTAAATGAGAGAGTTAAATTGACATTTCTAGGTACATAAGTTAACTAGTTTCTCTCGGAATCGATCTAGAACTTCTCAAACTCTTTGCAAAACATTTTAATTCATCAAGAGGCTAAGTGAAGCCTTAGGTCACTGACCAAAACATATTCCATCCCCTAAAAGATAATAAAATCACAACTTGTGATGACATAACCATATAAAGATTTGTAAAGCTTTAGGGAAAACTTAAAACATAGACTATTGGTCCTAGTAGCTAGATGAAAACTCATTGCAAGTCCATCATCACTACTTAATAAATTATGCATTCAAGGAATGCATTCACATTAAACTTTAACTTGGAATGAAATGGGCAAGTCTTTGAGCTCTAGGTTCTTAAGTTTCGACATAAACTAAACGTGCTCATGCTTTTCATTTTTAATCTTGCTTACAAAGTAATGTGATGACTTAAATTTAAATATGCAAGGCATAAACTTAAACGTGCAAGCTTGAAAGTAAATATGCGAGGCATAAACTTTAGACGTGCAAGCTTGAAAGTAAATATACATGGTTCAATTCTTTATTTTAGTGCTCTTGGCCCAACAACAATCGACTTTAAGGCCGAAATAGAAAGGCTTCGAGAATTAAATTAAGTGATGATACAAGTTCCATTTTAATCTTTATGTTCTTAAGTGATAGCTAGAAAGTAAAGATGCATAGCAAGAATGTAAATATGAATGCAAGCATAAAATAAATTATGCAAGTTCATTTTATCTTTCTAGAGCTCTTAACAAGACTTTAAAGGAATTTAAACCATAACCCAAACTCATCCAAACAAGGTAAAGTCAAGCTTAGAGTTCTTAAAACTCAACATAATATTTTTAGGAAATCAAACCATGAAGCTTAGAAAAATTTAAGGAAATGGCCGAAATCTTCAAGAAGAAAACGGAACATTTTAAAACTCTACAGTTCATGATCTTGATGATATATTAACACCAACATCATGAGTTCTCATCATTGAGTTCATAGAGCCATTTTAAAACATCATTAAAGCTAAAGTTCTCAAGAGTTCAAGAAAGGAAGAACTAGAAACATTTTTGCTCAAGAACAAAGATCAAGCTCTAGAGTTTGTTTCAAGTGATGAACATCATCATGAAACCCTCATCATCAAGCTCTCATTCCTTTGTTCTCTAAGGCCTATGGCCGAAAATGGGAAGGAACAAGGAGAAGAAAAGAAGTTCTAAAAAGAATCAAGAGAAACTATGAACATCAAGCTTGAAACAAGAACTTTAAAGAAAAGAAAACATGAAAGAAAATCCCTACTTGGTGTGATGAACTTGAAGATGGAAGAAGAAGATGAAGATGATGAAGAACTTTGAAGAGCTTGAAGAACTTGAAGAACACTAGAACTTTGAGAGAAAAGAAAAGCTTTGAGTGTTTCCTAAACTTAGCAAATGATCTAAAAGTGGTGCAAGCTCCTCAAGGCATTCTATTTATAGAGAAATGAAACAAATGGAGGGAGCTCATGGCGGAGGATCGCTTCCCCCATGAGGTGCAGATTGGAGGCATTCCATGAGTTCCATGAGGTGAGATAATGTGTTCTTGAGGTATGGTGAGGTATGGCTTAAGGTATGGTGAGGTCTGGTTCAAGGTATGGCTTCAAGCATAGTTCTTTGAGTGAGAAAACAATTTAATATGTGGTCAAAGAGGATGAGGTCTGGCCGAAATGCATCAGCCCATAGGGAGGATTAGTTTGCATTTTAATTGTGGTTTAGAGTTGTGTTTAGGTGTATCTTTGATTATGCTTAAGATTAGGAATTTGTAAGAAAGTGTTTAGGTAAGGAAAATGGGTAATTAAGGTGGTCTAGACATAATTAAGGAGTGGTCTTGCACCATTAGTGAGTTAAATCCTCAATTTAGAGTCTAAACAACTCTAGACACATTTCCTTGATTTAAGGAATTGGAGAGAGAAAACACTATTCAAGATTCCAAGACTAGGAGTCTTGAGTTCTAAAAAGGGATTTAAGTTTAATCTAAGCAATTTTAGGTTCTAATTAACTTTAATAAATTATTTTGACTCTAGATTAATTAGGGAAATAAATTAATCTTCGTTTAGAGCCTAATATTGCTTAGGTTTGCTTAATTACGTCATTAAGCTCAAAAGCACTATTCTAGGGGCAAAATCGTAATTTTGCACTAAAACTGCCCGACCACCGACTTGAACAGAGACCTCTAGACACATGAAAACATGTTTTTAAACCTTGGGAAAAGTTCCGGCTCAAACGGCACCTTTACCCGCCAGAAAAACGCTTATAGGGTATTTTGGTCATTTTGACCAAACTCATGAAACGAAATTTTTGCTTCCGAAAGCATTCAAGGGCCATTTAATCCCCTTCAAACATTGAATTGACCCTTCGAGGACGACCGAGTTGGTTACCCTCGAGTTCGGGTCAGGAAATGACCTCAGGGGTATTTTGGTCATTTCCCTCGGACAGAGAAATCGGGGTGTTACAAAAATTACATCATTTTTCCAAGTTTGAGATAGAAAGAAGTTTATGTCTCTTGAACTCTTTTGGACTTCACTTTTTCCTCCCATGTTTTCGGCCATGTAGGCTTCTAAGACTTAGGAAAAATGAAAGCTTGATGATGAGTGTTTCATGTTGATGCTAATCACATGAACAAACTCTAAAGCTTGAAACTTTGATCGTAAACCAAGCATGGTTTCGGTTTTGCTTTCTTCTCTAGCATAAACTTTGTTTTAAATGTTGGTTTTAAGGAAGCTATGTACTCAATGATGAGGACTTAGGATGTTGATGTCTTAGATCATCAAGATCTTGGTCCCTAGAGTTTAAAAATGGTTCATTCTCCATGATGGGGATTCGGCCACTTCCAAGTTCTTTAAGGTTATGATTTATTTTGAGTATTCTAGCACTAGTAATTTCCTTTTCTTGTGAGGATGAGGTTTGGGTTGGAACTATGTTCTTTTTAAAAGTCTTGCAAGAGCTCTAGACAAGATAAAAGTAACTTGCATTCACGTTTACTTTATGCTTTGCATAGTACGTTTATTTCTATGCTATCACTAAACCCCAATATAAGGAATGAACTTGCATAATGCACGTTTAAATTCCAAGCTTCGCATTCCATGTTTATATTTCAAGTCATCACTTAAGAACTTAAAGATGTAAAACGAGAGCTTGCATATCACCTAAAATAATCTCGAAGCCTTTCTATTTCGGCCTTAAAGTCGATTGTTGCTGGGCCTAAAGCACTAAAATAAAGAATGGAACTTGCATATTTACTTTCAAGTTTTGCATATTTACTTTGAGCCTTGCATATTTAATTTTAAGTTCTTGCATTTCATATTTACTTTGAAGCTCTTACTTTACTCTCTAATGAAGAATAAAATGGAATGCATAGCACGTTTACTTTTATGCCATCACCTAAGAGACTAGAGCTCAAAGACTTGCCCATTTCATCTTGAGAAAAGATCTATCAAGGAGGTATTTCTTGGATATGCATTCGGCCATGTGATGATAATGGCTCAAGCATGAGTTTCATTTAGTTACAAGGGCCTATAACCTATGTTTTAGGATTTTCTTAAACATAGGTAGTCTTGAAGAATGCTTCAAGCATGTTTTTATGATTTAAATCCTAACCATGAAAGAAAATAGATAGGTACTGCCCTATGTCTTTTGTAAAGGTTTTTGACAAGATAAATTGATTTCCAAAGAGTTTTAGAAGTTTCAAAAGTGTTCCAAGAGAAACTAGCAAACTATGAGAACTAGAAATGTTTTATTTTGAGCATTTACATGCCTTCAAGTTTCGATTCTGCCCTTTTATTTTCCAGCACCTTAAATTCTGTTTTGGGTGGTCTATATGTGTTTAAATACCTTGCCTTATGTATGATAAAGGTTCTAGGCATCTTAGGCATGCCTAGTAACTTGAAATACTTGAAAATGTGAATTCTAGAACACTTAGAATCAAAAGTAAAATTGTTTCTGTCCAGCAACCCTTAGGTGCAGAAATCATGTTTTATAATTAGTTTATATGTATAGGAATCCCTTACAATTGGTTTAGGGATGATTTATAGCGCTTTAGGCGAAGACAGAACTTAAAAAGGGTCTGAAACGTAGTTTCTAGAACTCCTCAAGGAACTGAACTTATACATTCTGTTCCAGCCTTGTTTAAGTGTATAGAATCACATTATATGATGTCTAGATGAGTGAGAATGACTCATAATTGGCTTAGGTATTAATTCTTGCATCATAGGAAAAGTCGGTAAAGAGAAAGGATCTAAAACGCAACTTCTAGAACACCGTAATCCATCAAAACTATGCTTATCGCTTATGCTGCCCAGCCATAATAAATTAGGTTCTAGGACTTAATAAATTATGGTAATGAGATTAATCAATCCCTTATAGGCATAAGGAAATAATTTGGAAGTTTGAGGTTACCCGATTTAGGGGTTTATTCTTAAGGGAATGATTTATATGTTCTATGTGAATGATGATGGATTATTGTGTTGTCTCATGACCACTATGATGCTATGGGAGTTATTGCTCTTAAATGATGATTGTATCATTTGCATGTTATGGTTCCCTTTAAGACTTTAAAGATGCCTATGTTAGAATTACACGATATATGTGACATGCATGAAATATGTAGCATCTTGCTATGACTAAACTATGAGAAAATGATCCTTTGGAACCATCAAACCATAGGTGGGGATGAGATGATTCATATGTAACATGCATGAACTATGGGGCATCTTGTCATAACATGCTAAGACTTAAGGTGACATTAAACTATGAGAAAATGATCCTTTGGAACCATCAAACTATAGGTGGGGATGAGGTGATTCTATGCCCCCTAGGCCTGTACTTTAAGTCGGGATTTTTAACTTATCACAATGTGATAAGTCCATATGCTAGTGACGACTAGCTAGGTATGAGCTCAAAACCTAGAGATTTCTCATAAGGGAGAAATATTAGGGTGGCCCCCAGGAAGAAAAGAATAATATGTCAACGTCACCTAAGTAACCAAGTTAAGCTACCATGAACCATGTTTTAAGTACCAAGTTCTACGTTCCACGATTCATGTTTTATGTACCATGTACTATGTATCAAGTTCCATGTTCATGTTTTATGATCTATGTTTTTATGACCCATGTATCATGCACTATGTCTATGAATGCTATACTTGCTAAAAAGCTAGTACTGTTTGCATATGGTATTGACATGCATTCATTCAATATCTATTGCATTCATATCATTAAGACTCATGTTAAAAGACACCCACTCCGGATAAATAGATTTAAGAAGTTTAAAATCGATCCTTATGTATGCACACCCTTTTTATAATGAAAATCGGAGTGGCTGGGGACGATGACGATGACATTTGTGTTAGAGTCGGAAATCCCTACTGAGAATCTTGAATAAGTTTCTATCCCTCTCTTTTCTTCCGTGTCGTCTCCAGACAAGGATAGTAACGAGGTTCGTGACTTCTTCTGAAGTTTGTGCTTAAAGGTCACTTCAGCAAACGGATGCCGAGGGTCGCTATGAAGAATAGATAGGATAGTCTCTAGGTTGTTACTTATCCAACCTCGTAGGTGGATAAGAAGTATTTCATATATATATGCATATTTTGGTGTGAACACTGATGCTAGTGCTATGTAACTATAATGATGTGGTTATGATATGTGGTTAATATAATGTTGTATTTCATGTTTATATGTGATTTCTTTTCCTTGTAAGTTAGGTTTATGATGAACGAAAGGTTTTATATTAATGCGAGGCTCACGTTTTTGTTTTCAAGTTCAAAAAGAAAAATTTATTCGTATTTTTCGCTAAGTAATTTAAAGAAAAGATGAAACTAAGAAGTAATAGACTAATGGTTAACCTAAATACGTTCTAAGAGTATTGGGTTAAAAATTAGGATGTTACATTAGTAGAGATAAGAATGACTTGATGGAGAAGGAAAAAAAACATGAATAGTAATGTTACGAGCCTGTCAGGACCACCAAAAGGCTAAAATTGGGATCCCGAGATACCCGAGATTGAGAAAATATAGGATTAAGGCTATGAAAGGTTAGAAATGAGAATTTTTGTCCCGAAATTAAATTTCAGGTAATATCTATTTTGTTGGTATGGTATTTTACTCGTTCGGTTAAATTACGATGTGTAGGTTTTACACTGTATGAAGTTTGCAGTATAACTTGCCACCTAATAAGACAAGTGTATGGCCTAAAAAAAGACACACCCTTGCCTTTTCCAAGGGTCAATAGGAATATCACAAAATTGCATGTAATTATCTTAAGGAAAATCATTTTTGTAAAGGAAAATTAATATGTATAATAACGTAAATACACAAAATAGCACAACCCACCATTTCTTCTCTAAGTTCTCAGCCAAAACCCCTAAACCGCAGCCAACATCATCTTCTTCCGATAGAAATGACCAAATGATAACTTGAAGACCTAGTATGCATATAAGAACTCCATAATCCAAAGCATATCTTACATACTAACTCTTACAACTCCCAAATCAAATTGCTGTTGTTCTTGTTGTTCTAAAAAAGGATTCACTTGGGTTAGATCAAGAATTGATCATAAAAAGCTTTGAAGGAAGTTAAGAAGAAAAGTTAAAGTTACAAGAGCCACGTAGGGCTTTATTTATCCTCTTTTCTTTCAAAATTTATTTTGAAATTTTCTGATTGACTAAGCTTAGAATTTTTAATTTTATTAGTTGAAAATACATAGATATTGATGTATTTAATTTGGTGGAGTGATTGGATGATATTAGAAAACTATTTTTCTTAAAACATATTGTGAACTATATTATTGGAAATCCTGATTTTAAGCAAGCATGTGAACTTGTTCAATTTTTTTGACTTGGTTAGAGACCTTAGCTTGAGCTAAAAATTTTATGTGATGAAACTAATATGTTAAGGTATCTCCAATATTTTTCTTGAGTAATTTTAAACATTTTGCTATATTAGAAAATTGAAGAACCGAATTGGCCAGGGTTTCTACCTGCATAGTCAATTCTAGAGCACAGAAATTGTCTAATTTTATTACCATACACAATGATCAAATTTTGAACTAAAATTTTTCCAAGGGTATTGAGGACATCTTGAAGTCTAACTCTAATTTTTTATAGGGTTTTGTCTATTCATTTGACAGGATAGACCAATCAAGACTTCTGGCTATTGGCTGAAACTAAGTAGTTTTTGACCTTCAAATTTGTGGAATTTTATTACCTAAAGACCTTATTTTGCTTTGAAATTTGTATAGAGTCTCATAGACATGTTGAAATAACTAAAATAGTTTTTCTCTATTTTGATGAGGTTTAGTAGTTGATCCATAATTTTTTTTAAGGCTGAAAATCAAGCCAGCACACTAAACTAGCTAAAAATGTGATAATGATAATGACTTGATCTCATTTATGCTATATGAACCTATGGATGATGTTAGGCACATATGAATATAAACACTTATTACAATTACTTATATGTGATAAGAAAGCATATGATTATGTTTCTTAAGCTGGGAAAGTAAATCCGGTGTGTCGAGTAAAGTAAACCTAATTAGGAATAGGTTTGTGTGAGAATTAGAGAAAATAAATCCAATGATCACGTATAGGAATGAGTTTAGTCTTGAAAAGTGGTCTATTATCTAGGAGTGGAATAAGTCACCATAGTCAAGGGCCAAGACAGTTAAAGAAGCAATTATTTTAAGTTACTTTTTATGCCATGTGCTATATGAATGATGTTTTATTATCCAATTGAGATCAAAGTACTTATGTAATGAATTACTATTATGCATTTTAATGTGATGACTGAATAAAGAAATTTGCTCTGGATAAAGATTTTATAGATGAAGATAACTGTTATTAGTTATTTATTCGCATGCAAATATTTTTACAATTAAACCGAAGTAGCTGAGGTAGATAACGATGACAATTATATGTGTAGAAGTACCCTACTGAGGATTTTAGAATTCTCACCCCTATTTGCATTCCATGTCCACCTTAGATTCAGGTGATGGCATCAATGGATTTTCTTCTGGAGTCGCCACACTTAGAGTGGTATTATGACCCTATTTTAGACTCATTCTTCACCCTCATGCATGCACAACTATGTGTATATATTTTCTTTCGTCGTTCGCTTGCTAGTTCGGTTTTAAGTCCACTGTTCGATCCTGAGTTTTCGTTTGATGGAGTTTCTCTCCACATGGCAAATTTCATGATCATCCAGCTGCCACCTGTACCACAGGTACCCGATGTAGATATGGCCTCTCCTGCTCTTGATCCTGCCCTTGCGCTACCACCATTACCCCCTTCTGACGATGGTCTGTCTTCCAACCTTGGCTTGCCTCCAAGAGGCAACATCCTCGCTTTGATGGCAAATAGCTTCCTCTAGAGAATGTAGTGACTTACAGTTGTTCATATTATGTTGTAGTAGCATAGTGGATACCTGCTGACTGCTAGACTTGGTTGAGATAGAAACCCTTCATATGTAGCTTTTTTATAGGTGTTTCTATAGAGCAAGATTATGTTTTTATATTTTGATGTACTTTGGTAGTCTCTGCGTAGACTTTTAGGGTTTTGTGTACTGTATCCTGACTGTCTGTATATTATAGATATGTACTAAAACGGCCTATGTGCTCGTTTGTCTATAAACAAAATTATTGATGTTTTAGTACTTATAGAAAAATAGATGGTACTCTATTACATACTATTTTTTCTTTCTTATAATGTTTCATCTATATGTCGCTAGATACTAATACTTCATTTTAATTGAATAAGAATAGTAAGTAACTGTCCTTGAACAAAAACTTATAGACAAATAAGTAAACTATTATTACGTGATACGTGAATATGATATGTAGTATCAGACCCTTAGTTATGGTGTCACAGCCTAGGTGGGACACTGTAATTAAGGGGGTGTCACAGTCATCATATGTCAAACTGGGGCAAACTTTTCTTTGTGAAATTTTCTCATCATTCATCATCAAATCATTTAAGTTTCATCATCATCATATCACTCATCATATACAAGGTTGTCTTATCATATTAGGTCATACACTTTTTGCATTATCAAATCATCTAGGTTTTATCATCAAGGCTTGTTATCACTACCATTCATCATGCTCGTGTCATCAACATTTTCCATACTGCAAACTGGGGCAAAATTTTCTCTCTTCATAAAGTTATCTTATCATGTTAGGGCATTCATCTTCTGCACCATCAAATCATCAAGGCACATTTGTCATTGTCACTTTATTATTCATCATATTATCATTGCATATTCAATCATCACCCTTATCACAACATTTACTTTTTGTAATTATCATATCATTTGTTTTTTTGTACTCATTTATATAATCACACCATTTACTTTTCCATAGCCATCGTACTAATTACATCATTGACTTTTTCGCAGCTATCACACTTATCACATTATTTACTTTTCCGCATCTATCACACTCATCACACCATTTACTTTTCCACAGTTATCATACTCATCACATCATTATTACACTTATCACAATTATCACATCATTTATTTTCTTGCACTTCCGGCATCTTTCACTTTTTTTTTTCACTTATCACATCATTACACTTATCACATTCATCACATCATTTACTTTTCTATAATTATTATATCATTTACTTTTCCACACTTATCACATAATCACATCATTTACTCTTCTCAAATTATCACATCATAATTTGTTTTTTTTGTCTTGATCACAATTGTTTACTTTTCCATCTCAATCATGATCATTTACATTTTACAAGCTTTTAATTTTTTTATGATTTTACTTTTTCCATGCATTTATTTTTACATGTATTTACTTTCCATGTGTTTACTTTTTCACATGTTTTTATTTTCACATACGAATACTTTTTAGATTCGTTTACTTTTCAGATGCTTTTATTTTCACATGCATTTATATTTACATGCAATTACTTTCCATATGCGTTTATTTTTCACATGATTTTATTTTCACGTACTTTTATTTTCACATGCATTTACTTTTCCCATTGTAAAAAGATATGTTCATATTTTTATTTGTTGCTTACAACGAAAGTATCAAAAACTACTATTTTTTTATTAACCGAGTAAGAAACAAGCAAAGATTGATAATTCTGAACACTATATTTTTTTGTTAATTTTTTTTATGTATATTTAGAAGATAAAATTTTGAATTTAAATCCCTCACTTGTACCCTAAACAACCCAATCTTAACTGACTCTAAACAAAAGAAATCGGCATCCTATCGGGCCCAACTTTGAATGACCCTAAATCGAAACCGTGTCCTAGCTGATTTCCCAAAAAACACCTCTATTGTATTTTCTATATAATGACCACTCCCCATCATTGACTGACAGTCACACACAAAGGAACATGCACACTGACACTGGTTAACTATCACGGACAAACTTGGGAGAAGAGTTCAAGAGTACTGAGCTTCAAGGTATATCATTTTTTCTAACACTTCTTTGTAATCTCGTTCAATATCTTATTGCTTTCCATGCATCCATTAAAACCCCCTTTCTTACTTATCACTACTCCTTGATCATCATTAACCATAGCAATTCAGTGTACCCAATCATCCAACCATCCCCCACCATGATACATCTTGTTCATCATAAGCTTTTCCTTCCCGTCACCTCCGTCATTAGTTACCATACTCATTACCATACCTCTCTAAAACTAATCACCTCACCTGCTTCATCATAGACACACCTCCATGCATTCACACCACCATCACAACCGCTAGCCATTTAGGTACCCTCCATCAAACCAAAAACTATGTTTTTAGATTGTCAGGTCTTCTACTTAATTTGATATGTTAAGCATTGTTTTCTTTCTTTTATTATTATTTCATTTTTTTTTATGGTTTTGTCTTGCTGTTTTGATTTTAATTTTATTCACGCAGCTAATTCTGTTGGGTCAAGCTTTCGTTTAATCTTTGTTGTATTTAGTCGAGTATTTAGTTTAAGCAATAAAAATATACAAAAATAAATAAAATTATGTTTGATTTTTTTTTTCTCCGTGCAACACTTAATAGTTATGATTAAGAGGTGGATGTCCCCTTTATCATTGTTGAATTATAAGAATTTAATGAGTAGCCTGGTGCTAACTTAAATCATGTGAGAGGACAAATTTTATCTCTTTTGGTTAAAATTTCTTTTTAAATAAAATCAATCAACACTTTTTTCTTTCTATTTTATATAAAATCAATCAATGCAATCATTTATGTTTGTGAGTTCGAGTTTTAGAGAGCAAGAGAGAGAAGGGGATGACTTGTAATATAATTTTACACTACAAATTTTCCCCTCTCATTTATTCCCCTCCAAAACATGTCTTTGAATCCCTCATAAGATTAGAGGATATGATGGCCGACACAACACTTGTCAAACTAAAATTAATTTTTAACTTAAATTTTATTCTTTTGATTGTACTTAATCCTCTATTTTATTTTGTATATAATTATGATGATTTTAGGGAGAAAACAAATATTTTTAAAGTTATAAATAAAATTACATAACAAACTCTAAGATAATTTTAAAGTTATAAATAAAATTACATAGCAAACTCTAAAATAACTGTATTTATACGGATATATTAGAGATGAAATGAAATCTAATTTTTACCCTTTCCTTATAATAATGGACTCAAATCTCTTCCAAAGATTAGTTTTGCAAAATCAAAGTGTTATCTATTCTACCATCATTTTTAGTGACAATAGAATTTGATGTACCATATCCAATTACTACCTGCTATTTTATACCCAAATTTAAACCTTTATTTATTAATTAATAAAACTCTTTTGATGAATATATATATATATATATATATATATATTTAATTATCATGCATTAATAGTATAAAATATTTTTCTGAGTCACTCAATCATATATTATCATATAAATCACGATAGTTAACTTTTAAAAGTAATTTAAGCAAAATATTTTGATTAGATAAGGGCGTAAAATAAAATAGCTTTAAACAAAATATAAGAACTCTCGCGAGCCGATTTTACGCTTCAAATACTGCAACTGAAATCACACATTCTTAGTTCTGATCATTACAAAGATTTATGCCTTATTCCTGGAATGAAAAAACAAGAAATTGCCAAGCTAGGGTAACTACATGGAAAAACAGATATGCCTCGCATCCAAACTTCGATACATTGTTCCCACTACTGTTCTATAATACTTCGTTCCCACTAATTCCTAGCTTTTTGATCATTTTATTGTCGTATCATATAATCTTACCCATAATTTAGGCATACATCATCTGCATACTTATTGTTAGTTTCCCCCCTTATCAGAATCGCTTTTATGTCTCTGAAGATAATATGGTGGAGGTGGTAGAAGCCAAAATTTTGTACATCGTGGACACAAGGCCATGGTTCATCAATGGGACTGGTGTTTCTTTGCCCTGCCTTGAGTAACTGCTGGATCATCTCTCTTGGAACCCTCAGGTTTACGAGCCCACGGTGGTGCTTGGTCTGGACCATAGCGATAATCATAGAAGAGCTCCTCACTAGCATCAATGTGTTCCTTGGCGAATATGCCTACTCGATGATCTCCAGCAACCAGCATCACCTACGTAACCAGTAAAAGAGGCCAATAGTTGCGACCACTTAAAAGATCAACTCTAAGCCACGGAGACCGAAGTGTTAACTCTTAAAGCTTCCCAAAACTTTCAGTTTCTGGACTCACCTTTGCGTAGCAGTTCGGGTTTGATGAGTGGTTTGCAAATTTCAACTTGTCTCCTTTGCGATAAGCATCAAGAACGTACTGCGAAGAAACAGACAGCAGAAAGGGAAACAGTAGATTGGTGAAAGATAACAGAAATTCACCACAACAACCAAGCCCTTTCTCTTTTGGTTGGATTTGTTACATGGACCAAAGGATGCCTTTCAAAGGTAGTAGAAGTATAAAAAAATTATGTGATCACCTTCATATAAATCACCATGAAGATTAAATCAATAGAAGAGCTAGAACACAACCCCGATGAAAGAAAAATTTAGATGATGTGAGACACTTGCCTGATCATTCAAGTCAAAAAGGAAAGAGGAGTTTGCACGGTCATATATTTTGCCACGCTTATCTGCCTCACGGTGGGAGATCAGTTCACCTGTGTACTCTCCGAGGTAATCATTTTTGTTAACTGGGTTCTGAAAAGTCATCACCAATTAGTGGCGGGAACAAGTTGACGTCAGTAGAAAAATAACAAGTTCCATGAATAACCTTCAAGAAGGCTCCCCATCCTGCAACATCGGACTTTGCCAAGAGAATCTGACAGATGTAGAAACGAGAAGAACAATGTCAGACACATGCATGCTTTATGAAATCATGATTTTGATTCACAAGATTGAAATGCAGAAAATTTTAGAAACTAATCTCAGAATTACTGACCCTCTGTTGTTGCCTTAACAGAAGCCTCATATTTCCACATTGACCATCTCCACGCCGAGGGGGCTCCCCTAATAAACCATCCCCACAACTGTATAAAAGAATGTAATATCTATAAGCATTGGAAAATATTTAGGGCAGGGGGTACTTCAAAAGTCCAAATAACATATAAAAGAGGAAAAGGTTAACAAAGTTTCAACCGACACAGTGCCAAGGGAATTAAAGTGTGCTGTCAAATGACAAGGTAATGAGGTGAAGTGGATAAATATCAATTCATGTTTTCCAGAGGTTCCTGTATTATTATCATTATTATTTCGAGGGGGGTGTTATGCTAGTTAAAAAAATTATTTGTCCAGGTTTTGCCTAATTTTGTTTAAGGGTGCCTTGCATTTTTTTAAAAAGGATAAATTTTACTGCAAATTTCTACGAAGTCAACAATTATAACCAATATAGTATTACATATAAAAACAATTCATGTGTTTCTACTCAATAGCTTAGACTTTTAGAAGAGATGGTTTATGACAAGGTGTCAGATCTTCTACGACCAAGTGGTCTAGAAATCAATCCCTATGTTTTGTCCATGCTCAAATCCAAAAGAGACCTTCGAGTGACAAGGCATAATAGATATAAAATCATTCATATACTTCTACTCAATAGCTTAAACTTTTGGGAGAAACAGTTCATAACATATATAGTTCATTAAGAATTCAAAGGAATATAAGACTGTTTTGAGTGCAGCTGAAAGGGAGCTTTTACCTACACAACAGAAATTGGAATATAACATTTTTCGAAGCATGTCTACTGAAATCAATATTTGGAATTGATACTCCCCTGCTGAAATTTGTGATGCAAATAGCCGACTAAGCTTTGAACAAATGAATATTTGCTGAACCCATAATACTTCTAGAAACCAGAGATAAACAAAATGGTTACATCATTCTAAACTTGGTTTCTCAAATCAGCCAAGATATACAGATGTGAGGTTAAGGAGGACAGAAAAATTATCAAAGGTTTGTCAGAAAATTACCTAAAAAGCCAAACAGAGTCAATATGGCTCAATTATTCAGATATATAGTACTTGTCATGATTTATGACTTCATTAATTAGGTGAAGTATTATAAATGAATGAGACATGTAAATTCAAGAACCTATGCGGCATAAAATTCAGAGCACAAATATTTGACAAAGTACCTGACCCAGCAATTTCGACAGACATCTGGATCACATTCTCGTCCAGCAGCAAAGCATGGGCATTGTCGACTTCTGCATTGACTCTTGGCACAATGGCATCCTCTAAACCGGTTTTTGCAGCTCTTTGAACAACTGAAGGTAGAAGAGCTAATTTACTACATTTAAATCATAGTTTGTTAACAATTACATTATTCAGATTGTAAAATAATTCACAAAGTCAGTTGAAACTGCATTTTATAGGAGCCTAGCTAAACACATGTCATGTAAAATGAGGTTTTGAAGCAATAGCTTCTTTATGTTGACAGTTATATATCTCGTCACGCTGAAAGAAATGATAGTTTTTGTTTTATATGTTCAAAGCCTTGGCTAACCAAGAAACCATATTTGACAGCCTATCCAGATCACCCTCATTAGATTTAGTCAACAGCCTCCATAGAGCGATACCAAAATAATTCAAACTTAAAAACACATGGACACAAGAAACATGAAACATCCTGCCATTTTTTGTTTTCTGTTTCATTAGTTAAAATGCTACATAACTAAATGGAAATTGACATACCCGCAGTATTTTTCACAGCAAGTTCCAACATTAACACAAGGGCATTGCTTTCCACACATTGACTGACATCCACATGGTGTATACTGCTTGCAAGATTGGTTTTTCCCATCAGCAATTCTTTTCCATATTGATGGGTGGCCAGCAGATTTCCAGGAATATTTAAACTTCCTCGTTTTGCCCCTTTTTCTCAGCAATCGTGACCTCGATGCCATATCTTGGTCCTAACATGAAAACAGATTCAAAGCAATTTTGTGGCATCTGAATTGTAGGGTACTTCATACTCATAAATGTTGATAGACGTTGTCAGCACAAAAATTTGTAATAACAAATTCAAGTCTGCAAAGCTGAACATTCACAATGATACTTCTTTATTTTTTTTAAAGTAAGAACTCAAAAAAAAATAGAGATTCAAAATAGGAGGAACAAGAATCTTCCCAAGGCTACAAAGAAACTAGAGAGTTAAGAAAGAAGAGAATATATATCAGCTTAAAGAGTAACTCAATCCCTTAGCTTGTACAACCTATAAGCACCCTATTTAGTAGGGAAATAAAATAAATGCTAGAAAACCTCTGGCACTCAAATAACAACAACAAAATTCATACTTTTTAAAGTTCAATGTATAACCAGATGGTTCAGATACAAGTTATCCTGTGTGAACAAGAAATTTCAGAATCTAATAATGTTGGTTAGTTTATATAAACTTTTTTCTGGGGATACACTCGGTCATAACCATTTGTTACATTTCAATAACCAAACCTTATCTCATCGATTGGGGTGTTTTGGTACATTACATATGAAAAATTTTATTTTTGATATTCATCATTTTTAAACTCTAAACCCAAAAAAAAAAATCATACAAAGACAATCAAGACAACAGGAGAAGACAGAAGAATGTAGGGCAAAGAAGATTTTTGATAGAAAGAAAGCTTGTAATTATTCTTACCGTGCACTCTGCATCAATTTTTCCCTTGCAGTCCATGATTGAAGTTGGTGCAACAATAGATCTGTGGGGTATTGACACTCCACCAGCATGCATGTAACTAGCTATTTCCATGCAAGTCTTCAATCCAGAAAGCAAGTTCCTTGCTATGAGGCAACTGCAGAGGATGAGTTGCACATTATATGAGTACAAACTTAATTAGTTTAGACCTCCACATAAAATACAACATTTATAACTAGATAATGCATTCTGCTTTAGTTTTATTTACTTATGAATCATTAGTCACAATTGCGAAAGCTAACTGCTAAGAGGATTCAAATGAATTTCAAGAGTTGCTGATTACTTATTGAGATAAAAATAAAGTTTGAAAAGTGCAATCAACTTCAGAGATGTATTATTGATTGCATCATACAATGACGAGCAACAATGGAGCCCAACACTTGCAGAAAAAACAACAATGTTTTATAAATGTACAATCACAAGCATGATATGATACATGGATATATGTCAAACATATGACAAGTACAGTAATGGCATTACCTATGCCAAACCAATTGTACTGTTTCTTTGTAGTTTGGGAAGGGAGAGAAGTTACTAAATGAGAAATGCCGTCTCTTTTAAGCAATATTTCAACTCATTTGTTTGTCCCCCACTCCCCTCCCCAAACCCCATCCCTGCATGTGGGGGCAGGTTCAGTCTCCTCTACATATGTAGTAGTGATCTCCCCCACCTTATCACTTCCCTCTTTGGAGGGAAGAGGTGGAATGAATAATAATTTGTTTGAGAATATGATTGCACAATAATTCATTACTTTCAATAATAGTAAATAATTTACTATAATCTGTCGAGAATGCACAAGGAAAGTCCAATAAAAAACTTACAAAGTTCTTCAAAGTTGGTTTTCCTTTTCCCACATAATCACACATGTCTTGAAGAAGAATAATTGCAACTGGAGCTAAAACAAGAGGATGGGTTTGTAGCATGTAATAGAGGTACTTCCAGAGCAGTGCAAAAAAATAAAAATAAAAACAAACACAAACTGACTTGGACAGTGCACAAAACGGACAACACAAACAAATTAGATGCAAGAAAGTGCCCACACACACTGACACTAAATTTATGACCCTCATGAGCCTTGCATTTCTCAACAAAACAGTGCGCGTTGAAACAAAGAAAGCTCCATACCTATTTCTGCCAAACATTTCCACTCCCTTCAAGTATAAGTCTTTCTCTAGAGGTTTCCAATCTGGGATAGTTAGCATCCCACCTCCTTGTCCTTCCATCAGATTAGACAACTTAAATGCTGTCTCTGTGGCATTTTTTGATCCATCCCCAACACTTTGGTCATGCTCACCAAGACCAGTGCTAGAATAAACTATCAATTTATTTGAAGTATCTTCAAATTTGTCCAAAGCTGCACAAGCAGTTATGTGTTCACCATCATCACATGCAGCCAAATTGAAGTTCTTGCTATAATCACTAATTACAGTAGCTACATCATTGGCGATTCCCTTCTGCTTTTTACAATAATTCTGAGCATCATCAGGAGGCAATGTTGATTCACATAGTGCCGTCTCAGACGGATTTGAGATCTTCCGTTTCCCCACACTTTCCGAGACAGGAACATTTAAATTGAGATCTTCATGACAATCAACTTCAGTTGGCAAAGGTGTGGTACACTGATTACCAGGTACCTCAGCACTCGAAGATGCCAATAACTCCTCTGCCTCTTCCATAACTGTAGTTTTCTTCTCCTGAAAAGATCCAGGAATTGAATTCTCTGACAAGCTTTTGACAACTTTCAACTGCAGGCAAATCAAATAGCAATCAGTCTTGAAAATTTTCCCCATAAAACATGTGAGAAACATTGACTAGTTGTACTCTCAGAAATTGTTGCTTGGTGTGCGTAGATACACAAACATGCACAAAGCAGGTCCTATTAAGGCTACAAATAAACAGAACAACATAGAAATGCCACCATATTTATTGCATACTGATCCGGCAGTCAATGAAAAGTTGAAAACATTCCAACCAGAATACCAGCAGAGGAAATTTCTTTTTGCCTTCTTGACCCATTTTCATTTCTTTTGAAATTGAAAAGAAGTTAAAGTTCTGCTTTCTTACCTGCATCAAAATATAGAAAATATTCCAAATCTCAGACTAGGAAGAATAATACCTGCAGGTAACACTGATCACTGCATGGAATTCTGTCACCTTCAGGGTCAGACCAAACAGTCGACTTTTCACTCTGCCATGTAAGCGATCAAATTAACTATCTGGTGGAAGTAGCTACAGATTTAGTTTAAAATAGAGTAAATACTCAAATTAATTTGCCAGATGTTTGTCCTCTAAAGATTTTGGATATCAATTTTGTTCCTTAATGTTTAAAATAGATACCAATTTAGTCCTCCTCTGCATATTTAGGAATTAATTTGATTCTTAAGTTGATGGTTATTTTATACTAGGAAGCACCAAATTGATATAAAAAATATTTCAAGGTTAATTTGATGTCTTGCATATCTTTAGAGGACCAATTTGAGCATTTAATCATTAAAATAACATAAGGAACTGGTCCTTACAGGATATATTAAAGGTTGAGAACAGCCATGCAAACGACAGTCAAAAACCTGCTCTAGGAAAGGAGAAAAGAATATGCATGTTAAACATCATAATAGACAATATGATGTTGATTAAAATGTTTAAATGATAATAATTTAGCATGTACCAGGCATCGGCGACAGAAAAGGTTATCGAAAGAATCTAATGCAGCATTCAGGCTTTTCTCCAGACATATGCCGACAGAAGATTCAAATTCTACTGCATCTTCTGAATGCTGGTCCAACCTATGAATGCTGTTTTCCTTTATGATTTTGTACCTTTCCTGCATATTTTCACAAGAACAATTTCTCCACGAAATAAAAAGCGGGCTTCTCGCTATAAAAACCATGTAAAATTTATTTCTTTAACAATTAATGATTAATAATCATCATGTATTTAACCCATGTTATTCTAGCTTACCTGAATTTCTAAACTGGTGCCCCCAACAAACTGGCTCACAATATTCACTACATCCTCATTTAACCCATGTTCCTCAAATGCCATCCTAGTAAATTCAAGAGCCAAGACAGTAAGGATTTTTAGAATATTTTCAAGAAAGAAGAAGCTTTGAACATGTGAATAAAGAGGCAAAATTATGGGTATGAATTCAAATATGGCATTACAAATCTTGTGTGATCATGATACAAGTCTTATTTCCTGAATTGCTCAAGCCACAATGGAAACCATTGGAGCTAAGATAAAGCGTTTATGTTACTTGAAATTAAACCTGTTATTTACAGATTCATATAGCCCAGTTCAGATGTTACAATCAAGATCGATTTTCCTTGTTTCCTTAATTCCGTATTCACAAAGACTGGATCTTTTACATGCAACTCTATCATCACCATTTTAACATACCATAGAACTCGGTCTTCAGCCTCAGAAAATTCATGTTTTTCTTCCTCCGGTTCTGTGAACTCTTCCTCACTGTCACTACATATCAGTGCTTCACTTCCATGTTGATCATAGTAAATACGCCTTCTTCCAACAACTGACTGATCTTCAGCCATTTTCTGATTTCTGTTGCACATGAAAGATTTTGAAATACAGAAAATGTATTAGACAATAGGCATACTGACTAATCAATAAGACTTAAAATATTTAAGTTTCATTTTAAAATGGGACGCAATTCAAGAAGCAGGTGCTTTCCCTTTTGCAAAAATTTCACATCAGGCACAGCATGACTGGAATCTAAATATTTGAAATTCAAACTCGCCTGTCCAAAAATATCCAAGATGTATATGGCGGTAAGCTCTCAACATATGGAATCTTGATGGTTGTAGCAGGTGATACATCTTGATTGTTTTGGTCTTTATCTCCTGAACCTTGAGAGAAAGCCTTAAATTTACATAAAGGCTGGTCAATTCTTGAAGAAAGCATAGGACATGCACTATTTTCCTCCATCTGTAAAGATCCGCGGCTTGATATTGCTGAGATGATCCCTGAAATATGACATTGTAGCTTCTTCTCATTCCTCTGAAGTTTTTCCTACAGAAATGTAAAAAGATTAATCGCAAGCTGACCAGCAAGGTGCACAAAAAAGAAGCTATCTCAACAGCAAATTTTTCTATTAAATAAATTTAAATAAACTACCATGACATAAAGTTATAAAAGGTTGTGATTAAATCAAAAACTTTACCACACGGTAAACGAAAAAGGTCTTATATGGTACCATCAGTTAATTTGCATGTTTTGTTTCGCTTTATTTTTTTATTATGTGTTTTAACCCGGGCACTGGCAGTATCCAATTTTCCAGGAACAGGTCCAAGAATAACTGAACCAACAAATGAACAAATGGAGTTTGCTCAAAATAGAAAATACTACTATAAGGTTTGTGTCATTTTCCTCGAAAAACAGTGAATGACCAAAGAAGTTATCTGTTACTCCAAATGGAAGAATTTCGTAAGATTGCTATCTATTTCTCAGAGAGTCAGAGGGTTATTAAGAGTGGATTGAGGGAAATGAAGAAAAGGAGAGTTGTAACTGAACAGTCCTTTTCTCTGATGTCTTGGCGGCTTCTCTTCTCTGCAATGAAATCCATCCTGAAATAACTCGCTATTTGATTCAATAATACGGAAAACCAGGTTGCTCGAATTTGAGGATATAATTGGTCTATGTTCTTATGACATTCAATTATATCTGGCCATCATACACAGGACTATTAGTATACTTACACCCTAATTGCAAACTTACTTTGATGGATACAATTCTCTCCGCCTGGATTTTCCTTTTCAATTGATTTATCTTGGCCGACAAGGCTCCAACAGCATCATTTGATGACTCCCCATGTTGTTTCTGTCAATATTGCAATATAGAATATTACAGATATTACTTCAAAGACCAGAACCCAGAGTAACAGACATTTAAAATTAAGAAAAGAAAGGTGTCCGAAAAAAGTATCCTCGGTAAAGAATGTAATATTTCAATTCTCACGCGATTTATCTGATGAAATATGATCAATTGTTACAGTATTCAGAGTACAGAGAGAGAGACAGAGGAACAGAGTGTCATTAGGGACTGCCCTTGACTATGCGATTAAATTCAAAATTCCAAGAAATCAACCGAATTAAATTCTGAAACATAGTTATGATGGCGATTCCGGGAAATCAGAGAACAAATTGAAGCACCTAAAAGACTAGCTATACATATTGTTTGAACTGGAGAAATAAACAGGGATAGTGGAGGTTGTGAAAGGGAAACTAACTCGAAGTTTGGAAGCAGACTCGGTGGTTTTGGAGACCATGGACGCTGTGATGAGATCAGTGAGCTGATCGAGGGAGGAGGAGGAAGAAGAGCGAGAGGGAAAGACGCAGTAAGTGTCAAGTGTGTGTTGTGTTGTTGTGCCTTGTGTTGAGAAAGAAGAGAGGAGAAAGTAACGCTTTTGACACGTTTAATGTTAGACAGCGAGTGAGTGGTGACTTGGCCTACAGCGGAAACAAGCATCGTAATTTCTGGTTGCCGTTTCATGTTGCGCCAGTCACTGTGCCTCTTGTATGTACGCACTCTGCAGGGCCACTGTATATTGTCCAGGAGGAAACCCGAACCGGAGAATGTATTTGTTCAAAGTTGTACTCGTTGAACTAAGGTTGAATATAATAAGAGTTTAAAGGTAATACAGATAGTCTAAATGAGTTTTACACTGTCATCCAATCGCATATTTTCTTTTGTATGACTTTTCAAATAGTAAAAGTTGAAAATAATTATATTTACTGATATGTCACTATATGATTGGATAAATATGTAAAACTTTTTTACATTATGAGTATATTCTAATTAAATTCATAAAATAATATATATTTTTTGTTTAAATTTATAATTATTTATAAAATTTTTATTTGTTTTGGATTTGATCCTATAAAATTTTAGTTTGTTTTGGTCCAGTAATAAGTTTTCTATTATCTTTTTATTTTTTTTGGTATGGATATTAACATGAAAAGGGCCACCCATCAAATTCGCAAGCAAGAAAAAAGATACAAATAAAGCCCAACGTGCTTCAAAGGCATGAAGGGAATTAACAAGATTTGGATAACAAATGTTATCTATTGACAGCAATCTAAAGCACCAATTAGAATGCCTTAAGTCTCTGATAGCTAACTGGGGCACTACACCATGTTTCTACTAGTCCAAGCAATACACATTAGGTTTCCTTCTTCTCTCCACTGCAAAGCAACATTGGGATGATGATTGATAAGTCCACTGCGGTAGCGAGACCAGCAGCGTCACAAAGGGCAACATGGATGGCGGATAGTGTTGTGGTGTCATCCTTTCCTTCTTTGGCAGTGAGTTGCGGCTTGCAAATGACGCAAAAGAAGAAGAAGACCAACCTAGCAAAAAAGTGGTGTTACAAAAAGGAGGGCAGCATGGAGTACAAGTGACATCGCGGAGAAAGGGAAGCGTAGAGCCAGATCCACCAACCCAAAAAACATCGCCGATTCACCAGTTTTCACAATTTTGCCTGATTTTGACATGTTCTTGACCGGTTCTGGGTGCCAACGATTGAAGGCTAATCACCAGACCGGCAAGGTGTCTAATTCTCAGTTAACCCGATAGGACTAGCTAGTCCGGTCTGGTTTTCTCTTGCTTGATATTTTCTGTTTTTCTTCTTAGTATTTTACCTTTGAGTTCTTTTAGCTTTGTTGTTTTAATTACAATCCATTGTAGGTGTAAACATGGTTTACACAGTTAATCAATTATCCTTTGACATGTCATCTTATTTATAATTAATTTTATTTTTCATTTTAAAAAATAAAAAATGTTGATAAAGTTTGTAACTACACCACTACTCCCATTCTTTCCTCACCAATTAGTACTCTTTTTTCCTCTTCCATCAAGCCAAATTGCGAAATTGTAACACTAATAATCGATTACATAGCCCATGTAATCGATTATCAGAAGCCCAAACATGTCTATTTTGGAAATTTAAACTGTGTAATCGATTACCAACTCATGTAATCGATTATTAGAACCTGAAATGTGTAAATAAGTGTGTTTCTACTTGAAATAACATGGATTGATGACCTTGTATGCTTGACCTTGAGTTATATGAATGATGATCATTAGTATAACTGTATACATATATCTTGTTGAGCATAGCATATACATTAGTTGAGTTTAGTCCTTGATTTCTGGCATACTAGATAGGAGCATGTCTACTGTTATACTAGATTATAACATGTTTAAGGATATATGCAATGAATGCTATGCATGCTTATGTGAATAATTACATAATGAGTTGTGGCATAATATAGTTATACTTAATTAATTGACATGCATGATTATGAGCGTGATAAGTTGAATGATGAGTTATGATTGTATTGCATCTCTAAAATAACATGCTGAGGTTAGGTGATACGAATCTTAGGGAAATGATCCTCTAGACTCCCTGAATTAAAGGTTATGAGAGATGAACCGATAAAGTGATATGTTCATGTTTGCATTTCTAAGTAACATGCTAAGTTTAAGGTGACATAAAACACATGGAAGTGGTCCTTTAGACTCCCTGAATTAAAGGTTATGAAAGTTGATCCTATGCCCCCTGTCCTGAACTCTGGGAGTCGGGAGTTAGCTTATCGATAGGATAAGTGTAGCCTAGTGACGATTAGTAAGGCATGAGCTCATAACCTAGAACTCTTAAAGGAGATAATAATATGGCGGCCCCCAAGGAAAAGAGAATAAGCAGCTAAGTCACCTAAAATATTAATGAGGAAAAAATCATGCTAGAAGAGTTTGCATTTTATATTTTATGACATTCGATTTGTGGCATTGATTATGTGCTTGTGGTTTATCATGTTGCATCCTCGCATTAAGACGCATGCTAAAATAAGCGGGCCTTATATTAATAATATTTGGAACTTAATAATTGAACCTTACATACATGCCCACTATTTCATAATGAAACCCGAGATTCCTGTGGACGTAAATGATGACACTAGTTAGGAGGCGAAAGCCATATTGAGATTCTTTTATAAGATTCTCATCCCTTCTTTCTTTCTTTCCATGCCATCTTCAGAAGACGATGGGTTCGTTCGTGATCTTCGTTGATGCACCCACTTGGGAGATGCACTTTGACACTACTCATCAGTCATACCATTTCGTGGGTCGTTGTGCTGTGCACCTTTTTGTATTCATGGAGTATCCTTTTGCCATATGGTCTCTGGTTTCCAATTCTTTCCCGCCTCTCCATTTGGTGACGACCTCGTGTTTGAGCGTGCTTAGCCACGTGGGGAGTAGACCCACTATACTCGTCCTGCTGCTTCTACCGTCCGTGACTTCCCCGACTACGTTCACCGATCATCCCTTCACCCGATGGAGTCTGATCCGTCTGAGGATTCTGCCACCCAGTGTTCTTCGGATAGTTTTGCACCTACCGTTCCCATGGAGATTGGAGGCAGTAGCGAGGCCACTGTGACTCTGCCCATGAGAGGAGCTAGGGGAGCTATGCGTCCACACTAAAGTGCCCACCTCTGTTCGACTCATTGTTTGGCTACACCTGATGAATTAGCTCAGTGGATTGGATACCTTCCTTCCTCCGGGGGAGGGCAGCAGTAGGAATGAGTAGCGGACCCTGGGCGCCTGTGCATAAGACTTGGAGATGATATCCTTCTTTTGCTTTTTGTATTTTAGAGGCTATCTACTTTGGCGTACCCTATTAGGAGTAGTGGGGAGGAGAGATCTTGGCAAGTTGTACCTTTGTTTCTCTTCTTGACATTTATGGATGACTATACTATCCCAGCCTTTAATGGTGGGTATGATGCTACTATATTAAATATTTATTTTTTGGTGTGTAAAACGGAACACCTGATATTAGTAATGTATGAATCCATGATGATGTATTCTAATTATGACTTGTGTTTATTTTCATCCATGTGTATCTATGATGTGTTTTTAGTTTCTTTTCAACTTGTATGCGAGACGGATGGCATTGTTCTTTTAAGTTTGCGCGGCTTATGTTTTCGTTTTAAGTTTTCAAAAAAAAAATTATGCATATTTTCGCTAAGTATTTTAACAACCTATAGTTAAGAACTAAAACAAAAGAGTGATAACTAATAATTAACTTAAATGCATCCTAGGTGTATTGGGTTAAATATTAGGGTGTTACATTTTGGTATCAGAGCAGTTCGGTTCTCATAGAGCCTGAGGATTGGACTGACTATGCTTCTTAGGTATGATGTGATAGTTACGTCATGCATAGTTACTTTATCAATAGGATAAGCTTAAGGATAGAGATGCATGACTGTTGTATGTGTGTACGTGCCACAATAACTATCTCACTTTACATGAAGTATTGAGCCTGATTACCTCAGTGTTTGTTGTTTTGTGTGCTTAAGAACCAATGGTGCGACCGCAAAAGACTTGTAGATGTTACTTAAGTTGTTATTTCATTATTGAAGGTGGACTTTTTGTTCTAGACCTAGTTTGTTTACCTATGCATGGATTAGACATGATTCTTGGCATGGATTGGCTTTACGCCAATTGTGTAATGTTGAATTGTTATACCAAGTCTATCAATTTTCTTCCTATCCCTAGAGAGTCTAGTAGATCCCTAAGCCTTTAGAAGCCTTTACATAAATGCTGTAGAAGTCAACTGTTATGGGGAGAAGAGTAAGGAATATGTTCTTCTAGCCATTAGTGATGCAGACTTTGAGTACAATTTTGATAAGATACCCATAGTAAGAGACTATTCTGAGGTATTTCCAGAGGAAATACCCGAGTTCTCTCTAGTGAGAGAAATAGAGTTCTCTATAGAGTTAGTTTCAGGAACAGGACCTCTATCCATAGCACCTTATAAGATGTCCCCTCTAAAGCTAACCGAGTTGAAAATCCAGTTGGAGGAGCTTTTAGAGAAAAAGTTTTTGAGGCCTAGTGCATCACCATGGGGAGCCCTAGTTTTGTTCATCAAAATGAAGGATGGGAGTATAAGGCTGTGTGTTATCTATAAGCAGCTGAACCGAATAACAGTAAAAAACAAGTACCCTTTGTCTAGGATTGATGATTTGATGGATTAGTTGAGAAGGGCGGTAGTGTTCTCGAAGATTGACTTGAGGTCAGGATATCACCAGATTAGAGTGAGGGATGAGGACATACCTAAGACGGCTTTTAGAACTCGGTATGGACACTTTGAGTTCACGATGATGTCATTTGGACTAACTAATGCTCCTGTTGTGTTCATAGATTACATGAATAGGATCTTTAGACCTTATTTAGACCAGTTTGTGATTATTTTCATAGATGACATACTCATCTATTTGAAGACCTATGAGGAGCATGAGCATCACCTAATGACGGTTCTGGAGATTCTGAAGGAAAAGAAGCCATATGCCAAGTTGTCTAAGTCGGAATTTTGATTGGAGGAAGTGAAATTCTTAGGACATGTAGTGTCAAAAGGATCTATCATGGTAGATCCTAGTAAGATAGAGGCTGTGATAAGATGGTAAAGACCTGCTACGGTAACAGAGATATGGAGCTTTTTAGGGTTAGCTGGCTACTATAGTAGATTCATTAAGGGATTTTCTCAGATTTCCTTATCCTTGACTAAACTTACCAGGAAGAATGCCCCTTTTGTTTCGACTCCTGAGTGTGAAAAGAGTTTCCAAGAGCTAAAAGCAAAGTTAACCACAACCCTAGTGCTAGTGTTGCCTGAGCCCAATGTACCTTTTGAGGTATATTGTGATGCTTCAAGGAAAGGTTGGGCTGTGTGCTGATGCAAAATAGGCAAGTGGTAGCCTATGCATCTAGGCAACTTAAGCCTCATGAAGCAAACTATCCCACCCATGACCTTGAGTTAGCAGCCGTGGTGTTTGCTTTGAAGGTGTGGAGACACCATTTGTATGGAGTGAAGTTTGAGGTGTTCTCTGATTATAAGAGTCTCAAGTACCTTTTTGATCAGAAGGAGTATAATATGAGGCAAAGGAGATGGATGGAATTCTTAAAGGACTATGACTTTGGGTTGAACTATTATCCTAGCAAGGCCAACGTGGTAGCTAATGCCTTGAGTCGGAAGTCATTACACCTGTCACATATGATGTTAAAGGGGACAGAACTGATTGAGGGGTTTAGAGACATGAATTTAGGGATGACATTGACCACTGAGAGCATGAGGATGTGGCACCTTAGTGTAATAAGTGACTTCAAAGAGAGAATTACTCGAGCTCAATAGGAGGATGAGGAGTTCAAGGAGGCATTAGAGGCAGTGAACTTAGGAAAGTTGAAGGGTTTACCTAAGGAACCAATAGGCTGTACAGGTTTGAAGGCCGAATTTGTGTGCTGGCGAGTGGTGACCTCCGAAAAGAGATTTTGGAGGAGGCCTATAAGAGCCATTTCACTATTCACCCTGGTACTACCAATATATACCAGGACTTGAAGAAGATGTTTTGGTGGTCCGGATTGAAGAGAGACGTTGGGACATGGGTAAGTAAGTGCTTGGTTTGTCAGAAAGTGAAGATTGAGCACCAAAAACCCTATGGAATGTTGCAACCTCTATCAATTTCCAAATGGAAATGGGATAGCATTTCGATGAATTTCGTGACAGGGCTATCTAGGACCCAAGCGGGCCATGATGCCATATAGGTAATCGTGGATCGATTGACTAAGTCATCCCAGTTCTTAGTTGTCAAGGTAACTTACGCCTTGGATAGGCTAGCCCATTTGTACATCCAAAAGATCATGAAGTTATATGGAGTGTCGTCGACGATAATCTCACCGAGATCCGTAGTTTACGTCACACTTTTGGGGAGCTTTCCAGAAGGCATTTGGTTCGAAGTTGTGCCTAAGCATGGCTTACCACCCTTAAATGGATGGCCAATCCAAGAAAACCATATAGACCCTAGAAGATATGTTGAGGGCATGTGTATTGGACCAAATGGGGAGTTGGGATAAATATTTGTCGTTGATTGAGTTTGCATATAATAATAGTTATCATTCAAGTATCAGTATGACACTGTATGAGGCCCTATATGGGAGGAAGTGTCAATCCCCTCTGTGTTGGTATAAACCCAGAGATCAAGGCATGATTGGACCCAAAGTTGTGAGGTAGATAACCGAACAGATCAAGCGAGTTAGGGATAAAATTTTTATTGCTCAAAGTCGACAGAAAAGCTATGCTGATAAGCGGAGAAAACCATTGGAATTCCAAGAGGGAGAACATGTATTCCCTAGGATCACCCCTACAACAGGCATAGGATGAGCCATGGGAGTCAAAAAGTTAAGCGCCAGATTTCTTGGTCCTTTTGAAATCCTTAGTCGAGTCAAGTCAGTAGCATACCGAATAGCCTTACCACCTAACTTGTCCAACCTACACGATGTCTTTCATGTCTCTTAGTTAAGAAAGTATTAGTCTGACCCTAGTTATGTGTTGGAGCTAGAACAAGTACAATTAAGGGAGGACTTGACCTTTAACCTAGCACCTACGAAGATCGTGGACAAAGGAGTCAGGTAGTTACGGAATAAAACCATATATTTGTTCAAAGTAGCGTAGGGACAAGGAAAAGCGGAAGAATTCACGTGGGAGTTGGAATTGGAGATGAGGATACAGCACCCCGAGCTCTTATCAGGTAACGAATTTCGAGGGAAAAATTCCTTTTAAGGAGTGGAGTAATATAATGCCCTGGTTTTTCCATGTGTCCAAATGACCAAAATGCCCCTGAGGTCATTTTTACCTGGGAATCTAGGATAGCCAGTCCAGGCTATCCTCAAGGGATTAGTTTGATGCTTTACGGGGAATAGATGTGTGAATATTAGTGTTAGAGGTGAAAATCTCAATTTCTGATTTTTTTCGTACGTGAAATTACCAAAATACCCTGAGATAATCCAACGTGGGATTAATTGCCGACTAAACTCGGACACTACCCGGGATTTTGAGATGTTGATTTTAAGGGATACATGACATCTGTATAAGCCCGGGTGGTTCTAGGAAGTTTTGTATAAAATTACCATTTTGCCCCTGACTAAGTGCATAATGAGCTTAATTATTTGATTAAGGAAATATAGACAATATTAGGCTCTAATTAAAGATTAATTAATTTTAATTATTAATCTTGAGTCAAAATAATTAATCAAGGTTATTTAGGGCCTAAGATTGCTTAGGAAAGTTCAAAACCCCTTCCTTAATCTAAGACTTTATGTCATGTCATGTGCAATAGTATTTTCTCTTTCCAATTTCCTAAATCAAGGAAACCATGATGGGATTGAATTTCAAGCTAATGAGTTTTGACTCTACTAAGTGAGCAAGATCACTCTCTAATCATGTCTTGAATGGCCTTAATCACTTGATTTCTTGCCCAAACACTTAATCACCAACTCCTAACCTATTGCCTAATCAAATCTATTCCCTAAACCATATCCTAAACACAAATGAAATGAAGATATTTCCCCCTAAACCCCTTGCATGGCCAACGGCCTTCCGTCCCCATTTCACTCTCACATTTTGCTTTTTAACACTTACACACGCAAAGGAAACCCGTACTTCACCATTTGCTTTATTGGATTTCAATCTTGTCCTAAAATCTAGTCAAGAATTCTCTCTTTTCTCTCATCTCAAACTCCTTCTCTTTTTTCTCCTCCACCACAAGATCCTCTATCCTCCACCACTTCTCCATCTCAAACCACCATATCACCACCATAGACCACCCTCAAGATACACAACCTTTCCATTCCTAAACACAAGAACTGAAGAAAACCTTTCCACCCATTTTCTTCCTCCTTGGCTGAATTCATCTTAAGCTCCAAGAGAAGATTTATTTTTCTTATTCTTTCACAAAGATTATAACACCCCGATTTTTTCTGTCTAAGCAAAAATGACTAAAATGTCTTTGAGGTCATTTTTTACTCGAAATTCGAGGATAGCCAACCCGACAGTCCTCTAAGGGTCAACTCAATGTTTGAAGGGGATTGTATGCGAATGAATGTTAATAGAGCAGAAAAATCTTTTTTTTTGAGCTTTCGGGTCAAAATGACCAAAATACGCCATAGCATTTTTGCACGGGCATAAGTGCCGTTGAGCCCGGAACTTTCGTGAAAGATTTAAAATAATGTTTTTATTAGTCTGGGCATGTCTGTTTAAGTCCTGATTATCCCAGGCAATTTTTGTGCAAAATTACGATTTTACCCTTGGAATAGTGATTTTGAGCTTAATGACGTAATTAAGCAAACCTAAGCAATTGATTTTGAGCTCTAATCGAAGATTAACTAATTTTCATAATTAATCTAGAGCAAAATAATTTATTAAAGTTAATTAGAACCTAAAATTGCTTAGATTAAACTTAAACCTCTTTTAAAACTCAAGATTCCAAGTCATAGAATCTTGAATAGTGTTTTCTCTTTTCAATCCCTTAAATCAAGGAATTGTGTCTACAATTGTTTACACTTCAAAATGAGTTTTAATCTCGCTAATGAAGCAAGAACACTCCCTAATCATGTCTTGACATCCTTAATTGCCCATTACCTCACCTAAAACATTTACTTAGCAACTCCTAATCTTAAGCCTAATCAAAGATACACCTAAACACACCTCTAAAACCACAATTGAATGAAAGATTTTTCTCCCTCCATGGCATGATGAAACCGGTGCCACTCCCTCCTCCAATGCATCACATGTTAATTCATTCAAACGCTCAAAGAAGCATGCCACACCATACCTTGAGTCATACCTACACCATGCTTTGCACCTTACCTTTGAGTGACCACATGGAAGAGATATTTTTCCTCCCTCCATGCCCATGAATGCCGCGGCCTCTCCCCCTCCATTCACACCTTGTTTTTCTATAAATACCATGCTTGGGTGAACTTGGTCACATTTGGTTCATTTACTAGCCTAAGTTTTTAAGAGTTGTCTTAAGTTCTCTTATTTCTTCAAGAGTTCTCTTCTTTTTCATCTTCTTCATCCCCACCAAAGAACCATCCCTCGTAACCTCAAACCACCACACAATCACAATAGATCACCATTCAAAGACATAAGCTTGCATCCTCACACAAAAACCTTCCTTTCCTTTTTTTTCCTCTTTGGCCGAAAACCTCAAGCCCACTTGGAAACAAGTTTTCTTCTCTTTCTCTCCTCAAAGATCAAGCTTTTTTCTCTTCACTACTTGGTAGGGATTTTGTTCTTTAAAGTTTTGTTAAAAATGAGTTTTTGTTAGTTTCTCTTGGCTTTTAAATTTGATTTTCGACTTTGGAGCCTTTCTTTTAAAAGAAAATGTTGGCTTGAGGATGAGGGTTTTAAGATGTTGATCATGAGATTCTTTACTTGTGTAACCTCTAGAGCTTTAAAGTTTTGTCCTTTTCCTCCTTCATGGCTTTGGCCTTATTTCCTTTTCTTTGATGTTCAAGGTTTTGTAAAAAAGAAAAAAAATGGGTTGTAGTTATTTTGATCTCTTGATCCATTTCCTTGAGCTTGATGATGATGTTCAAACCATAAGGTTTCTTTGAAACCTTGGTACAAAGAACTCTAAAGCTCACTTTGTCTTGTTAAGATATGTGTTGGATTGAGGCTTATATTCCTTTAAAGTCTTGTATGAGCTCTAGTAAAGAATAAAATGAACTTGCACCTATATTTAAATTTATGCCTTGCATATCATATTTACTTTACATGCCAACACCTAAAACTTAAAGATTAAAACAAGAGCTTACATTTTCACATCACCTAAATAAATAACTTGAAGCCTACCTATTTCAACTTCAAAGTTGACTGTTGATTTAGAGTGAATACTCTAAGGGGCCTAGAGCACTAAAATAAAGAATTGGATTTGCATATCATATTTATATTTCAAGTCATCACTTAAACTTTAAAAATAAAAATGAAGTTGCATCTCATATTTATTTCAAGCTCCTATTTTACTTTCTAATGAAAAATAAAATAAAGTGCATGTCATGTTTATATTCTTGTTATCACTTAAAGGTTCTAGAGCTCAAAAACTTGTCCATCTATCTCAAGAAAAGTTGGATACGGAAGCATTCTCTTGAATGCATAATTTGGCCATGTGATGGTGGTGGACTTGGTGTGAGTTTCATCTAATTGCAAGTGCCGACAATCTATGTCTTAGGATTTTCTTAAGCATAGGTAAACTCAAAGAATGTTTCAAGTATCATTTCATATTTTAAATACCAACGATGAACGATTTAAAATAGCTACTGCCCTTATTTATTTTATGATGAATTTAATGAACTAAATTGGTTTCTAAAGAGTTTTAGAAGTCCTAAAATGATTCCAAGAGGAACTAGAAACTGTAACACCCTAATATTTAACTCAACACGCCTAGGACGCATTTAAGTTAATTATTAGTTATTACTCTTTTGTTTCAGTTTTTAACTTAAAACTCCTTGAAAATACTTTAGTGAAAATACAGGTAAATTTTTTTTTTTGAACTTAAATACCAAAACGTGAGCTGCGCATACTAAGTATCTAACGTCATTTATCTTGCCTATATAAGAGAGATGTTAGAAACAAATAATAGGTAAATACATAATACAACCATGGCATAACATAACTCAAATAATAATAACATATCCATAACTATATCATAATAGTGATGCCCTATGAACATAAGGACATCAACATATATCCATCAATAGAATTCAAACTGATAAATGAAATACGATCACTCTAAAGGCAATATCCAAAGGGAAATTATCTCCATAGCTCCTCGTTTAGTCTCAAGGTAAATCACGAGCTACACCATCATTCATGTCTGGAGACGACATGGAAAAGAAAAGGGATGAGAAACTTATACAAGAATCTCAGTAGGGCTTCCCGACTCTAACACAAGTGTCATTATCATCGTCCCCAGGAACCTCGGGTTTAATTATTAAAATGGTGGATATATATATAAGGTTCATTTATTAAGTTCTAAATACCATTAGCTAAGGCCTGTATCTTTTAACATGAATCTTAATATCATGTATGCAACATACTAGCCATGAATGCATGTCAATATCAGATACAAAATATGTAACGCCCCAATTTTTACTGTCATTAGAAATTACCGAATTACTGTAGGTAATTATTACATAAGATTTGAGGCCAAACAATCCTCAATAAAGGAATATAACATTAGAAGAGAGGTTAGGAGCGATTCATGTGAGAGTCGCAAATCCCGAATTTCTGTACGTATAAAATGACCAAAATGCCCCTGAAGTTATTTTACTCAGAAAATGAGGATCATGGGCCCCACCTATTCTCAAGGGGATGTTTTGATGATAATAAGGGATTGTTTGTGTTATGTGTGTTAATAGAGCAGAAGGATCTCAATTTTGAGTTCCGACCGGCGAAATGACCAAAACGCCCCTGCATTGCTTTAACTCCGATCAAGCGTGCCTTTGAGCCCGAACCTCACTAAAATGTTTTAAAATTTGTTTTTAAGCCATCATTAACCATTGGTTAAGCTCGGGTGGCCTCGGGCAGTTTTTAAGTTAAAGTATGATTTTGCCCCTGTTTTTGGGCAGTTTTGCGAATTTCGGGATTTTTGATTCGTATACCGAAACCTAAGCAATATTAGGCTCAAATTAAAGCTTATTAAATTCTAAATATTAATCTAGAGTCAAAATTATGTATTTAGATTGATTAGAACCCAAAATTTCTCAAAACACCCAAATTGCTTACTAATTCACTTAAGCCCTTAACCGTAAATTCTCTAAATTACATGAATACCTTGCCTATACCTAAATAATGCATGGAACACACAAATTTCACTTCTTTGGGCTGTAATGGACGAAATTATTGATGCCATTATGTAGCTGAATTATTGCCAGAAGTTGCACTAAAATAAAATGCCAAAATGTCATCATAAGAGACATAATTCCTTAATTTCATACAACTTTGTCTAAAATGGTTTTTCCTCCTTTATTTCTCTTGAAAAATTCCGCCAACTACCTCCTCATTTTGGCCAATTAGAAGCCTAAAATTCTTCTATAAATAGGCTTGCTTGAGTGGTCTTGGAAGGCTTTGTTCATAACTAGTTTTTAGGAGCACCAAAAACTTTCTTTCTTCCTCCTCTTTGGCTGAATTCTTCAATTTTTCAAAGAGATTTTGTTTCATTTCACTTCAAGAAATCAAGTTTTCTTCCTCTTCTTCAACTCACATTAGGTAGGGAGTAGTTTCTAAATTTATTTCTATGCTTTGAGGAGTTGTGATTTTAGCTCAAAATGATGAAATTATGAAGTACCTTAGCTTTTCATTTCGGTTTTCCTCTTCATTTTTTTCTCTAACCAATTTGGCCATATGGCCTAGGTGGAACTAAGATGATGGCTTGATGATAAGGACCTTGAGGGTGGGTTGTAAATCCATCACAAGTTAGGCCTCTACAGCTTGAAAATTCCACTTGATGCAAAACTTTAAAGAATAATGCTTTATGATGCTAAAACAAAGATTTTTAGTTTAGAACTTGAAAGATGTATTTTCCAAGCTTGTATTTCATGTTTATGTTTCAAGTCATCACTTAATCTTTCAAGATAATAAAAAGGTTGCATCTCATATTTAATTTATGCTCTCACTTTATTTTATAATGGCTAAAAGAAACAACGCATGGCATGTTTATTTTATGCCATCATGTAACGCCCAAATTTTTACTGTCATTAGAAATTACTCAATTACCAAATTACCGTAGGTAATTATTACATAAGATTTGAGGCCGAACAATCCTCAATAAAGGAATATAACATTAGAAGAGAGGTTAGGAACGATTCATGCGAGAGTCGCAAATCCCGAATTTCTGTACGTATAAAATGACCAAAATGCCCCTGAAGTTATTTTACTCAGAAAATGAGGATCGTGGGCCCCACCTATTCTCAAGGGGATATTTTGAGGATAATAAGGGATTGTTTATGTTATGTGTGTTAATAGAGCAGAAGGATCTCAATTTTGAGATCCGACGCGCGAAATGACCAAAACGCCCCTGCGGCTGTTTTAACTCCGATGTGCGTGCCGACTGAGCCCGAACCTCACTAAAATGTTTTAAAATGTGTTTTTAAGTCATGATTAACCATTGGTTAAGCTCGGGTGGCCTCAGGCAGTTTTTAAGTGAAAGTACGATTTTGCCCTGTTTTGGGCGCTTTGAATTTCGGGATTTTTTATTCGTATACCGAAACCTAAGCAATATTAGGCTCAAATTAAAGCTTATTAAATTCTAAATATTAATCTAGATTCAAAATTATGTATTTAGATTGATTAGAACCCAAAATTGCTCAAAAACACCCAAATTGCTTACTAATTCACTTAAACCCTTAATCGTAAATTCTCTAAATTACATGAATACCTTGCCTGCACCTAAATAATGCATGGAACACACAAATTTCACTTCTTTGGGCTGTAATGGACGAAATTATTGATGCCATTATGCAGCTGAATTATTGCCAAAAGTTGCACTAAAACAAAATGCCAAAATGTCACCATAAGAGACATAATTCCTTAATTTCATACAACTTTGTCTAAAATGATTTTTCCTCCCTTATTTCTCCTGCAAAATTCCATCCACTACCTCATCATTTTGGCCAATTAGAAGCCTCAAAATCTTCTATAAATAGGCTTGCTTGAGTGGTCTTGGAATGCTTGGTTCATAACTAGTTTTTAAGAGCACCAAAAACTTTCTTTCTTCCTCCTCTTTGGCTGAATTCTTTCTTCAATTTTTTCAAAGAGATTTTGTTTCATTTCACTTCAAGAAACCAAGTTCTCTTCCTCTTCTTCAACTCAGATTAGGTAGGGAGTAGTTTCTAAATTTATTTCTATGCTTTGAGGAGTTGTGTTTTTAGCTCAAAATGATGAAATTATGAACTTACCGTAGCTTTTCATTTTGGTTTTCTTCTTCAATTTTTCTCTAACCAATTCAACCATATGGCCTAGGTGGAACTAAGATGATGGCTTGATGATGAGGACCTTGAGGGTGGATTGTAAATCCATCACAAGTTAGGCCTCTAAAGCTTGAAAATTCCACTTGATGCAAAACTTTAGAGAATAATGCTTTATGATGCTAAAACAAAGATTTTTAGTTTAGAACTTGAAAGATGTATTTTCCTTTTATGTTTTATTTCTTGTTAAGATATGTATTGGGTTGAATTTATAATTCTTTTAAAGTCTTGAAGGAGCTCTAGTAAAGAAACAAAATGAATTTGCATCCATGATTAAGTTTATGCTTTGCATAACCATGTTTACCTTCTATGTCATCACCAAATTTTCAAGAATGAATAAATGAACTTGCATTTCTCATGTTTAAATTCCAAGCTTGTATTTCATGTTTATGTTTCAAGTCATCATTTAATCTTTTAAGATAATAAAGAGGTTGCATCTCATATTTAATTTATGCTCTCACTATATTTTATAATGGCTAAAAGAATCAACGCATGACATGTTATTTTATGCCATCACCTAAAGATCCTAGAGCTCAAAGACTTGCCCATATATCACAAGCAAAGAAATATGATTATTGGAGTTAAAGAATTTATTCTTTAAAAAGTCTTGAGATTGGAGCTTAAAAAGATGTAATAATAATTCTCTTCTCCCTCTGCTGGTCCTGTGCGGACTACCGCCGCTCCGGTTTCTTAATATTCTCTTCTCCTCTCTCGTCACATGCGGACTACCGCCGCCTCCGGTTTCTTAATATTCTCTTCTCCCTCTCTGGTCTGTGCCGATTACCGACCCTCCACTTTCTTGTATCATGTTTATATTTCAAGTTCTTGCATCATGTTTAATTTTCAAGTCATAACCTTAAATCTTAAAGATAAAGAAATGGAATTGCATATCATGTTTATAATTCCAAGCTATCACCTTATAAAGATAAGATTAAAATAAGGTTGCATAGCATGTTTATAAGTCTAAGATGTCACCTAAATCTCTAAAGCTGAAGACTTACTCCTTTTATCTTAAGTGAGAATTTTAATTGTGAAGATCCTCCCAAATTTGACAAAAGAACTAGTTTCTAAATGAGTTTTAAGGCTTTGCAAGGATTTTACGGGGAACTAGTATTTTATATGCACTTAAAATATGATTCTATGTAATTGCATGAGGTTCATGATTCGGCCACTGATCTGAGTTTAGTATCAATGTGTGATAATGATTTGATATGATTGAAGTTGTGATAATTATGGTTTATTGTTAAGAGAATGATTCATAATTGGTTTAGTAACTAATTAGTTCTATAATTGATAATTCTATGTAAGGATTGGATGCTTATTGAATGATTTCCTGGCTTGCCTGTTATAGTTCTTTGTTGCAAATAATGAGAATGCTTATACATGAAATGTTCTTTATTATGTAAAATTTACCTTTGTTGCTAGAAGAAAGTGTATCATTGTAAAAGTGTAATTTGGAAAGGTTCTGTCTAAGGAAAGACTTGGTATTTAAGCGTGTCCATTGTGACCCACCTCTCTTTCCTGGGAATCTCCCATATGCATGATTACAATTGATATATATTATTCTAGCTTAAGACTATAAATGAGAACATGTTATGATGTTTATGAATTGTATTATGATATAACATGCAAAGATTTAATGGTGACTTAAACTTATAAGAAAATGATCCTTTGGAACCATCAGACTATAGGTGGTGAAAAGGTGATTTTAGCCCCCTAACCCGTTCTCTCAAAAGGGTAGAGTCGGGACTTTAGCTTATCTAAAGGGATAAGTATATGCTAGTGACGACTAGTAAAGTATGAGCTCATAACCTAAATTACTCCCAAAAGGGTGGAGTATAGGGTGGCCTAAGGAAAATAATGATGATGATAAGATTTTAAGTCACCTAAGGCACTAAAGAAATGAGATATGTGCACTATGTCCACATGTAGCTAATATTATATGACGTTCTTTTATGCATGTTATTTGATAATGATGATGAGGAAAATGATGTAATGATAAAGGAAAGGTTCATTGTAAATATGACATGTTAAGATTATGATGCATTATAAGACGCATGATTAAAAATTGACGAACCTCGGTTAAGTATTTGTCCGAACTTAAAATGAATCTTTGCATGCTCACTATTTTAGAATAATCCCGAGGTTCTGGGACTTTGATGATGACACTGTAGAAGGAGGTACCCTTCTGAGAATTCTTTAGCAAGATTCTCACTCCCTTTTCTTTATTTCCGTCATTGTCTCCAGATTCAGATGGCGACATTCGTCTTGTTCGTTGATACCCCTACTTGGGAATTTCACTATGATCCGGTGCATCGCTCGTATCATTTTGAAGGGAGGTCTTGTGATTCGTGTTTTTATTTACATAGGTCGTCCATTTGCACATCCTGTCCCTAGTTATCGATTTTCTCCTACTTCTCCCTATGGCGATGAAATGGTTTTCGAACATGCACGTCCACTTGATGAAAGGATGTTACGTTCTTATCCCGCTTCATCTGCTGTCCATGGATTCCCAGTATGTTCCGAGACGAGATATTCTGAAACTGATCCTTCAGAGGACACTCCTACTCATGTATATTCTGAGTGCTCTGCTCCTACTCCCACACGTGTAAGAGAGGGTAGTGAGGAAACAGTTGTTCAGCCGAGGTTAGCAAGAAGGCGTCCATGCGACTCCGACTGGTGCATCTCGTGTGTCCCTCCCCAGGGAGCTCATCAGTGGATCGGATTTATTCCCCCATTTCCAGGACAGTGGCCATAGAGGGTTCTTAGTAGATTTATGTGTGATCATGCACCCTAGTTTTAGGATAACCTTCCCGGCTTAGGGAGTTATCTAGTTTAGGGGCATGTATTTCCTTAAGTATATTCTCTTTTATGGGTTTGCATAAGATAATGATGTATGAACATAACCCACCCTTTGAGTGAGTTTATTGTATGTAAATATATGCTATAATGTGCTTATGGATGTTATATAATGGAGCCTAAGTAATATAATGTGATATATTCTTAAACGTCTTATTATACTCCGCTTACTCGTTCACGTTGTACTCGGCTCACGTTTTCAATTATGTGTTTAAAAAAGAAAAATGGCTCATAATTTCACTAAGTATTTTCAAATTATGAAGAAAGAACCAAAGCAAGGAGTAAAGTCTAGTCATTAATCAGATTCAACCTAGGTGTATCACGGTTAATTACTAGGTGTTACATTTTAGTATCGAGCGATTCGATTCTCATGGAGCCTGAGGATTGGACTAGCTATGCTTCTAAAGCATAATACGTTAGTGACGTCATGTGTAGATGTTTATCATTAGGATGAGCTTGAGGATTAGAAATACATGACTACTGTATGTTGAAAGTGCCATGGTAACTTGCTCACTTTGCATGGAATATTGGGCCTGATCACCTCAGTGTTGCTGTTTTGTATGTATAGGGACCAATGGCACGTCGACAACAGACTAGGAGCGCAATACGTAATAATCAAGACAACGAGACAATTTGAAGCACTCCGCGGCGTAGCAAGGACCATGAGAATGATGATGGAACGAATGGATCAGATCGTCAAGCCAATATGAATCAGGGACATGAGATTCTGAACATGCATGTTCGGGAGTTTCGTAAGGCAAACCCACCACTTTCAAGGGGACACTGAATCCAAATATTGCGGATGAATGGATTGGGAATATTGAGAAGGTCTTTGCTGTAGTCCCATGCTCGGAGGAGCCAAAGGTCACCATCGTTAGTCATATGCTTGAGGGTGATGCCGGTTTACGGTGGACAGTGTTCGAAGACTCTGAGATGACTGACGTGGACATTGATTGGGAACTATTCAATGTCCATTTTTACCAAAAGTACTTTCCAGAGTCAGTTAGAAATGCCAAGGAGATTGAATTCATGCAAGTTGTGCAGGGGAATATGAATGTGGCCCAAGACATCTGCATTTGAAGAACTCATTAAGTTCTCAAGAATGTACCAAGGAAATCGATGAGTACTGGAAATGCATTAAATATGAGTCGTGGTTGAAGGCGGAACTTAATGTGGCGCTTGCACATTTGGAGATTAGGGATTTCTCTACCCTAGTTAACAAATGTCAGATTATTGAAGAAGGTCAGAGAAAACTAAACACCCCAAAGTCAGATAATATTACCAAAAAGTTGACACCTCAAGGTCAGCAGTTCAAGAGGCAGAATCGACCTCCATTTCCCCTTCAATCAAGACCACAAGGGACACAAAGAAATTTTCAACAAGGAAGGCCAAACAACAACAACCGCTATAATAACAACCGCTACAACAATAACCCCAGTAACAATCGCAACAACAACAATAACAACAATAAAGGGAAAGCACCACAAAGAGGTCCAGCAGTACCTCCACGGCCTGCGCCATCCATGGAATGTCCCAAGTGCGGCAAGAATCATGGGAGCATGCCATGTCGAGCCGGAACAAACGTGTGCTATCGGTGTGGAAAACCAGGTCATTACTCCGAGAATGCGGAAGGAAGCCGCCAACCCCAATCCCAAGCCGCAATACCAGGAAGGGTATTTATCATAATCTTTGAAGAAACAACAAAGTCACGAAATCTCGTGGAAGGTAAGGGTAATATGCATGGTAAAGACTTAATTGTACTATATGATTCTGGCGCTTCTCATTCTTTTATCTCCCATTCATGTGTTAAAAGCCTTAATTTACCTATGACTGAGCTTCTTTTTGACCTTATTGTTTCTACCTGACTGGAAAACCGTTAGGACTTGTAAATGTTGTTTAGATTGTAGTTTTATTATAGATAATAGATCCTTTGTTTTAGATCTTATTTGCTTACCCATGCGAGGTTTAGATGTGATTCTTGGCATGGATTGGCTTGAGGCCAACCGTGTACTGTTAAACTCATATGAGAAAACCATCACTTTTCTTCCTGTTCCTATTGAACCTAAGAAACCCATAAGTCTTTACATAAGCCATTGTGGAAATGGACTGTGGTAAGGGGGAGAGTAAAGGTTACATTTTCTTAGCGGCCAGTGATGTAGACTTTGAGCAAAGTATCGATGAGATACCAATAGTAAGAAATTATCTCAAGTATTTCGGATGAGATACTGTAGTTTCCCCCAAGAGAGATAGAGTTTTCCATAGAATTGCTTCTCAAAAGGGACCTATATCCATAGCCCCATATAGGATGTCCCCATTAGAATTGACCGAGTTAAAAACTCAATTGGAAGATTTATTGGAGAAAAAGTTTGTTAGGCCTAGTGCATCACCTTGAGGAGCCCTGTGTTGTTTGTAAAGAAAAAGGATGGGAGTATGAGGATGTGTGTAGATTATAGGCAGTTGAATAAAGTAACGGTGAAAAACAAGTATCCTCTGCCTAGGATTGATGATTTGATGGACCAACTGAAAGGTGCGGTAGTGTTTTCTAAGATAGATTTGAGGTCAAAGCTACCATCAAATTAGAGTGGGTGAGGAAGACATACCTAAAACAGCCTTTCGCACTCGATACGGCCATTTTGAGTTTGCGAGAATGTCCTTTGGGTTAACCAATGCTCCAGCTATTTTTATGGATTACATGAATAGGATCTTTCGACCCTATTTAGATCAGTTTGTAGTTGTCTTTATAGATGACATTCTCATATATTCTAAGACCCATGAAGAGCATGAATGCCACCTGACCATAGTCTTTGGAGATCTTGAAGGAAATGAAAGTATATGCCAAGATTTCGAAGTGTGAGTTTTCGTTGGATAAGGTGCAATTTTTAGGGCATGTAGTATCTAAGGAAGGAATTGCTGTAGATCCTAGTAAGGTAGAAGCGGTAGTAAACTGGGAAAGACCAACCACGGTAACTGAAGTAAGGAGCTTTTTGGGTTTAGCCGGTTATTACCGTCGATTTATCAAGGGATTTTCCCAGATTTCCCTACCTTTGACCAAGCTGACTAGGAAGAACACCCCTTTTTCATGGACCCCGGAGTGTGAAAAGAGCTTTCAAGAGTTAAAACACAAGCTAACCTCGACCCCTGTTTTAGTGTTACCCGACCCCAATATGCCTTTCGAGGTGTATTGTGATGCTTCTAAAAAGGGTTTAGGTTGTGTATTGATGCAAGATAGGCAAGTGATGGCCTATGCATCAAGACAACTCAAGCCACATGAGGCAAATTACCCTACCCATGACCTTGAGTTAGCTGCCGTCATGTTTGCTCTAAAGATTTGGAGACACCATTTATATGGAGTTAAGTTTGAGGTGTTTTCCGATCACAAGAGTTTGAAATATCTCTTTGATCAAAAAGAGCTAAACATGAGGCAAAGGCGATGGATTGAACTACCATCCTGGTAAAGCTAATGTAGTAGCTGATGCTTTGAGTAGGAAGTCCTTACAAGTGTCCCGTTTGATGGTGAAGGAGGTTGAATTGATTGAGCAATTTAGGGACGTAAACCTAGGAATGACTTTGACCACTAAGGGCATCAGAGCTTGTCATCTTAGAGTGACAAGTGAGTTCAAAGAAAGGATTGTTCAAGCTCAAGGGGGCGATGCTGAGTTTCAAGAGACTTAGGGGCAGTGAAGGCAGGAAAGTTGATAGGTTTTACCCAAGGAATGGACGATTTGTGGAGGTTTAAAGGTTGAATATGTGTACCTGCTAGTGGTGGCCTCCGAAAGGATATTTTGGAGGAAGCCCATAAGAGCCATTTTACCCTTCATCCTGGTGCCACCAAGATGTATCAAGATTTGAAGAAGATGTTCTGGTGGCCTGGAATGAAGAAAGATGTGTGCACATGGGTGAGTAAGTGCTTGGTGTGTCAAAAGGTGAAGATTGAACACCAAAAACCCTTTGGAATGCTGCAACCTCTGTCGATCCCTAAGTGGAAGTGGGATAGTATCTCCATGGATTTTGTGACTGGATTACCGAGGACCCAAATGAATCATGATACCATATGGGTAATCGTGGATCGATTGACGAAGTCAGCCCACTTTTTACCTATTAAGGTAACTTATTCCTTGGATAGGTTAGCACAATTATATATTCAGGAGATAGTAAGGTTACATGGGGTACCGTCGACGATAATCTCGGACCGGGATCCACGGTTTACGTCATGATTTTGGGGAGCCTTTCAAAAGGCGTTTGGTTCAAAGCTGTGTCTAAGCACGGCCTATCACCCCCAAACAGACGGTCAATCTGAAAGAACTATCCAAACCTTGGAGGATATGTTAAGGGCATGTGTTTTAGATCAAAGGGGAAGTTGGGATAAGTACCTGCCACTGATTGAATTTGCATATAACAACAGTTATCATGCAAGTATCGGTATGGCACCGTATGAGGCCCTCTATGGACGGAAATGTCAATCTCCCTTATGTTGGTATGAACCCGGAGAGCAAAGTTTACTCGGACCTGATATTGTGAGGGAAACAACGGAACAAATCAAGAAGATTAGGGATAAGATTCTTACTGCTCAAAGTTGACAGAAAAACTATGCAAACAAGCGGCGAAAACCGCTAGATTTTCAAGAAGGGGACCACGTGTTCCTAAGGATCACCCCCACCACAGGCATAGGCCGAGCAATAAAAGTAAAGAAATTGAGCCCTAGATTTCTTGGTCCGTTTGAAATCCTTACCAAAGTAGGACCTGTAGCCTACCGTATAGCCCTACCCCCGAGTCTATCCAACCTTCATGATGTTTTCCATGTCTCTCAGTTAAGAAAATATCAATCTGACCCAAGTCATGTACTAGAGCCAAAACATGTACAATTAAGAGATAACCTGACATTTAACTTACTGCCCACGAGAATCGTCGACCGAGGAGTTAAGCAGTTAAGGAACAAGGTCAGACTGGTCAAAGTAGCATGGGGATAGGGTGAAACCGAAGAACTTACATGGGAGCTGGAATCAAACATGAAAGCACAATACCCCGAGTTGTTCTCGGTAATTAATTTCCAGGCGAAATTCTTTTAAGGAGGAGTAATGTAACGCCAAATTTTCTTGTAATTTTTACTGTCATTAGAAATTACTCAATTACCAAATTACCGTAGGTAATTATTACATAAGATTTGAGGCCGAACAATCCTCAATAAAGGAATATAACATTAGAAGAGAGGTTAGGAACGATTCATGCGAGAGTCGCAAATCCCAATTGCATGACGTATAAAATGACCAAAATGCCCCTGAAGTTATTTTACTCAGAAAATGAGGATCGTGGACCCCACCTATTCTCAAGGGGATATTTTGAGGATAATAAGGGATTGTTTATGTTATGTGTGTTAATAGAGTAGAAGGATCTCAATTTTGAGTTCCGACGCGCGAAATGACAAAAACGCCCCTGATCGTTTTAACTCCGATATGCGTGATCGAGTCTAACCTCACTAAAATGTTTTAAAATGTGTTTTTAAGCCATGATTAACCATTGGTTAAGCTCGGGTGGCCTCGGGCGATTTTAAGTGAAAGTACGATTTTGCCCTATTTTTGGCGCTTTTGCGAATTTCGGGATTTTTATTTCGTATACGGGAACCTAAGCAATATTAGGCTCAAATTAAAGCTTATTAAATTCTAAATATTAATCTAGAGTCAAAATTATGTATTTAGATTGATTAGAACCTAAAATTGCTCAAAAACACCCAAATTGCTTACTAATTCACTTAAACCCTTAATCGTAAATTCTCTAAATTACATGAATACCTTGCCTGCACCTAAATAATGCATGGAACACACAAATTTCACTTCTTTGGGCTGTAATGGACGAAATTATTGATGCCATTATGCAGCTGAATTATTGCCAAAAGTTGCACTAAAACAAAATGCCAAAATGTCACCATAAGAGACATAATTCCTTAATTTCATACAACTTTGTCTAAAATGATTTTTCCTCCCTTATTTCTCCTGCAAAATTCCGTCCACTACCTCATCATTTTGGCCAATTATAAGCCTCAAAATCTTCTATAAATAGGCTTGCTTGAGTGGTCTTGGAATGCTTGGTTCATAACTAGTTTTTAAGAGCACCAAAAACTTTCTTTCTTCCTCCTCTTTGGCTGAATTCTTTCTTCAATTTTTTCAAAGAGATTTTGTTTCATTTCAATTCAAGAAACCAAGTTCTCTTCCTCTTCTTCAACTCAGATTAGGTAGGGAGTAGTTTTTAAATTTATTTCTATGCTTTGAGGAGTTGTGTTTTTAGCTCAAAATGATGAAATTATGAACTTACCTTAGCTTTTCATTTTGGTTTTCTTCTTCAATTTTTCTCTAACCAATTCAACCATATGGCCTAGGTGGAACTAAGATGATGGCTTGATGATGAGGACCTTGAGGGTGGATTGTAAATCCATCACAAGTTAGGCCTCTAAAGCTTGAAAATTCCACTTGATGCAAAACTTTAGAGAATAATGCTTTATGATGCTAAAACAAAGATTTTTAGTTTAGAACTTGAAAGATGTATTTTCCTTTTATGTTTTATTTCTTGTTAAGATATGTATTGGGTTGAATTTATAATTCTTTTAAAGTCTTGAAGGAGCTCTAGTAAAGAAACAAAATGAATTTGCATCCATGATTAAGTTTATGCTTTGCATAACCATGTTTACCTTCTATGTCATCACTAAATTTTCAAGAATGAATAAATGAACTTGCATTTCTCATGTTTAAATTCCAAGCTTGTATTTCATGTTTATGTTTCAAGTCATCATTTAATCTTTTAAGATAATAAAGAGGTTGCATCTCATATTTAATTTATGCTCTCACTATATTTTATAATGGCTAAAAGAATCAACGCATGACATGTTATTTTATGCCATCACCTAAAGATCCTAGAGCTCAAAGACTTGCCCATATATCACAAGCAAAGAAATATGATTATTGGAGTTAAAGAATTTATTCTTTAAAAAGTCTTGAGATTGGAGCTTAAAAAGATGTAATAATAATTCTCTTCTCCCTCTGCTGGTCCTGTGCGGACTACCGCCGCTCCGGTTTCTTAATATTCTCTTCTCCCTCTACTGGTCCTGTGCGGACTACCGCCGCTCCGGTTTCTTAATATTCTCTTCTCCCTCATCGTCCTGTGCGGATTACCGCCGCCTCAGCTTTCTTGTATCATGTTTATATTTCAAGTTCTTGCATCATGTTTAATTTTCAAGTCATCACCTTAAATCTTAAAGATAAAGAAATGGAATTGCATATCATGTTTATAATTCCAAGCTATCACCTTATAAAGATAAGATTAAAATAAGGTTGCATAGCATGTTTATAAGTCTAAGATGTCACCTAAATCTCTAAAGCTGAAGACTTACTCCTTTTATCTTAAGTGAGAATTTTAATTATGAAGATCCTCCCAAATTTGACAAAAGAACTAGTTTCTAAATGAGTTTTAAGGCTTTGCAAGGATTTTACGGGGAACTAGTATTTTATATGCACTTAAAATATGATTCTATGTAATTGCATGAGGTTCATGATTCGGCCACTGATCTGAGTTTAGTATCAATGTGTGATAATGATTTGATATGATTGAAGTTGTGATAATTATGGTTTATTGTTAAGAGAATGATTCATAATTGGTTTAGTAACTAATTAGTTCTATAATTGATAATTCTATGTAAGGATTGGATGCTTATTGAATGATTTCTGGCTTTGCTCGTTATAGTTGCTGTTGCAAATAATGAGAATGCTTATACATGAAATGTTCTTTATTATGTAAAATTTACCTTTGTTGCTAGAAGAAAGTGTATCATTGTAAAAGTGTAATTTGGAAAGGTTCTGGCTAAGGAAAGACTTGGTATTTAAGCGTGTCCATTGTGACCCACCTCTCTTTCTTGGGAATCTCCCATATGCATGATTACAATTGATATATATTATTCTAGCTTAAGACTATAAATGAGAACATGTTATGATGTTTATGAATTGTATTATGATATAACATGCAAAGATTTAATGGTGACTTAAACTTATAAGAAAATGATCCTTTGGAACCATCGGACTATAGGTGGTGAAAAGGTGATTTTAGCCCCCTAACCCGTTCTCTCAAAAGGGTAGAGTCGGGACTTTAGCTTATCAAAAGGGATAAGTATATGCTAGTGACGACTAGTAAAGTATGAGCTCATAACCTAAATTACTCCCAAAAGGGTGGAGTATAGGGTGGCCTAAGGAAAATAATGATGATGATAAGATTTTAAGTCACCTAAGGCACTAAAGAAATGAGATATGTGCACTATGTCCACATGTAGCTAATATTATATGACGTTCTTTTATGCATGTTATTTGATAATGATGATGAGGAAAATGATGTAATGATAAAGGAAAGGTTCATTGTAAATATGACATGTTAAGATTATGATGCATTATAAAACGTATGATTAAAAATTGACGAACCTCGGTTAAGTATTTGTCCGAACTTAAAATGAATCTTTGCATGCTCACTATTTTAGAATAATCCCGAGGTTCCTGGGGACTTTGATGATGACACTTTGAAGGAGGTACCCTTCTGAGAATTCTTTAGCAAGATTCTCACTCCCTTTTCTTTATTTCCATCATTGTCTCCAGATTCAGATGGCGACATTCGTCTTGTTCGTTGATACCCCTACTTGGGAATTTCACTATGATCCGGTGCATCGCTCGTATCATTTTGAAGGGAGGTGCGCAGTTCGTGTTTTTATTTACATAGGTCATCCATTTGCACATCCTGTCCCTAGTTATCGATTTTCTCCTACTTCTCCCTATGGCGATGAAATGGTTTTCGAACATGCACGTCCACTTGATGAAAGGATGTTACGTTCTTATCCCGCTTCATCTGCTGTCCATGGATTCCCAGAGTATGTTCCCGAGACGAGATATTCTGAAACTGATCCTTCAGAGGACACTCCTACTCATGTATATTCTGAGAGCTCTGCTCCTACTCCCACACGTGTAAGAGAGGGTAGTGAGGAAAGCTTGAGTTGTTCAGCGAGGTTAGCAAGAAGGCCGTCCATGCGACCCGACTGGTGCATCTCGTGTGTCCCTCCCGAGGAGCTCATCGATGGATCGGATTTATTCCCCATTTCCAGGGGCGGTGGCCATAGAGGGTTCTTAGTAGATTTATGTGTGATCATGCACCCTAGTTTTAGGATAACCTTCCCGGCTTAGGGAGTTATCTAGTTTAGGGGCATGTATTTCCTTAAGTATATTCTCTTTTATGGGTTTGCATAAGATAATGATGTATGAACATAACCCACCCTTTGAGTGAGATTATTGTATGTAAATATATGCTATAATGTGCTTATGGATGTTATATAATGGAGCCTAAGTAATATAATGTGATATATTCTTAAACGTCTTATTATACTCCGCTACTGCTCACGTTGTAGTCGGCTCACGTTTTCAATTATGTGTTTAAAAAAAAAATGGCTCGTAATTTCACTAAGTATTTTCAAATTATGAAGAAAGAACCAAAGCAAAGAGTAAAGTCTAGTCATTAATCAGATTCAACCTAGGTGTATCTGGTTAATTACTAGGGTGTTACACATCACCTAAAGATCCTAGAGGTCAAAGACTTGGCAAAGAAATATGATTATTGGAGTTAAAGAATTTATTCTTTAAAAAGTCTTGAGATTGGAGCTTAAAAAGATGTAATAATAATTCTCTTCTCCCTTCACCGGTCCTGTGCGGACTACCGCCGCTCCGGTTTCTTAATATTCTCTTCTCCCCCTACTAGTCCTGTGCGGATTACCACCGCTCCAGTTTCTTGCATCATGTTTATATTTCAAGTACTTGCATCATGTTAAATTTTCAAGTCATCACCTTAAATCTTAAAGATAAAGAAATGGAATTGCATATCATGTTTATAATTCCAAGCTATCACCTTATAAAGATAAGATTAAAATAAGGTTGCATAGCATGTTTATAATTCTAAGATGTCACCTAAATCTCTAAAGCTCAAGACTTACTCCTTTTATCTTAAGTGAGAATTTTAATTGTGAAGATCCTCCCAAGTTTGACAAAAGAACTAGTTTCTAAATGAGTTTTAAGACTTTGCAAGGATTTTACGGGGAACTAGTATTTTATATGCACTTAAAATATGATTCTATGTAATTGCATGAGGTTCATGATTTGGCCACTGATCTGAGTTTAGTATCAATGTATGATAATGATTTGATATGTTTGAAGTTGTGATAATTATAGTTTATTGTTAAGAGAATGATTCACTGCATGTTAGAGATAAAACTAGCTCCCTAGAACAACCGAAGAGCTAGAACTTACCTAGTTTTTGACCCCTTTAAGTTTAGCCACTAGAAAACCGTAAAAACAAGATTTCTAGAACTCTAGGGAATGAAATTTATGCATTCTATCCAGAATCTTTAGCAACGATAAGAACCAGGTTTTATTATGTTGAAATAAGGGAGAATGATTCATAATTGGTTCAGTAACTAATTTCAGCATCATAGGGAAAGCTGGTAACAAGAAAGGATTTAAAACATAACTTCTAGTATACCGTAAAACCTTAGGAACAACTTACTACCTATGCTACCCCATTTGATTTAATAGTGTTCTTAAGGCCTATAAATAATCGTAAGGATGGTAATAAATCCCTTAGGTGCATAACTAATTAGTTCTATAATTGAATGATTTCCTGGCTTGCATGTTATAGTCGCTGTTGCAAATAATGAGAATGCTTATGCATGAAATATTCTTTATTATGTAAAATTTACCTTTGTTGCTAGAAGAAAGTGTATCGTTGTAAAAATGTAATTTGGAAAGGTTCTGGCTAAGGAAAGACTTGGTATTTAAGCGTGTCCATTGTGACCCACCTCTCTTTCCTGGGAATCTCCCATATGCATGATTATAGTTGATATATATTATTCTAGCTTAAGACTATAAATGAGAAAATGCTATGATGTTTATGAATTGTATTGTGATATAACATGCAAAGATTTAATGGTGACCTAAACTTATAAGAAAATGATCCTTTGGAACCATCAGACTATAGGTGGTGAAAAGGTGATTTTAGCCCCCTAACCCGTTCTCTCAAAAGGGTAGAGTCGGGACTTTAACTTATCAAAAGGGATAAGTATATGCTAGTGACGACTAGTAAAGTATGAGCTCATAACCTAAATTACTCTCAAAAGGGTGGAGTATAGGGTGGCCCAAGGAAAATAATGATGATGATAAGATTTTAAGTCACCTAAGGCACTAAAGAAATGAAATATGTGCATTGTGTCCATGTGTAGCTAATATTATATGACGTTCTTTTATGCATGTTATTTTGATAATGATGATGAGGAATATGATGAAATGATAAAGGAAAAGTTCATTGTAAATATGACATGCCAAGATTATGATGCATTATAAGACGCATGATTAAAAATTGACGAACCTCGGTTAAGTATTTGTCCGAACTTAAAATGAATCTTTGCATGCTTACTATTTTAGAATAATCTCGAGGTTCCTGGGGACTTTGATGATGTCACTGTAGAAGGAGGTACCCTACTGAGAATTCTTTAGCAAGATTCTCACTCTCTTTTCTTTATTTCCGTCATTGTCTCCAGATTCAAATGGCGACATTCGTTCTGTTCGTTGATACCCCTACTTGGGAATTCCACTATGATCCGGTGCATCGCTCGTATCATTTTGAAGGGAGGTGTGCAGTTCATGTTTTTATTTACATAGGTGTCCATTTGCACATCCTGTCCCTAGTAATCGATTTTCTCCTACTTCTCCCTATGGCGATGAAATGGTTTTCGAACATGCACGTCCACTTGATGAAAGGATGTTACGTTCTTATCCCGCTTCATCTGCTGTCCATGGATTCCCAGAGTATGTTCCCGAGACGAGATATTCTGAAACTGATCCTTCAGAGGACACTCCTACTCATATATATTCTGAGAGCTCTGCTCCTACTCCCACACGTGTAAGAGAGGGTAGTGAGGAAACAGTTGTTCAACCGAGGTTAGCAAGAAGGCCGTCCATGCGACCCGAGCCTGGTGCATCTCGTGTGTCCCCTCCCGAGGGAGCTCATCAGTGGATCGGATTTATTCCCCCATTTCCAGGACAGTGGCCATAGAAGGTTTTTAGTAGATTTATGTGTGTTCATGCACCCTAGTTTTAGGATAACCTTCCCGGCTTATGGAGTTATCTAGTTTAGGGGCATGTATTTCCTTATGTATATTTTCTTTTATGGGTTGCATAAGACAATGATGTATGATCATAACCCACCCTTTGAGTGAGGTTATTGTATGTAGATATATGTTAATGTGCTTATGGATGTTATATGATGGAGCCAAAGTGATATGATGTGATATATTCTTAAACGTCTTATTATACTCCGCTTACTCGTTCACGTTGTACTCGGCTCACGTTTTCAATTACGTTTTTTTTTAAAAAAAATGGCTCGTAATTTCACTAAGTATTTTCAAATTATGAAGAAAGAACCAAAGCAAGGAGTAAAGTCTAGTCATTAATCAGATTCAACCTCGGTGTATTTGGTTAATTACTAGGGTGTTACATTTTGGTATCAGAGCAGTTTGATTCTCATGGAGCCTGAGGATTGGACTGGCTATGCTTCTAAAGCATAATACGTTAGTGACGTCATGTGTAGATGCTTATCATTAGGATGAGCTTGAGGATTAGAAATACATGACTACTGTATGTTGAAAGTGCCATGGTAACTTGCTCACTTTGCATGGAATATTGGGCCTGATCACCTCAGTGTTGCTGTTTTGTGTGTCTAGGGACCAATGGCACGTCAACAACAGACTAGGAGCACAGCAAAGAATAATCAAGACAACGATATAGCCGAAGCACTCCGCGACGTAGCAAGGACCATGAGAATGATGATGGAACGAATGGATCAGGATCGTCAAGCCAATATGAATCAAGGACATGAGATTCCTGAACATGCCCATTTCGGGGAGTTTCGTAAGACGAACCCACCAGTTTTCAAGGGGACCCTGATCCAAATATTGCAGATGAATGGATTCAGAATATTGAGAAGGTCTTTGCTGTAGTCCCATGCTCGGAGGAGCAAAAGGTCACCTTCACTACTCATATGCTTGAGAGTGATGCCAGTTTCTGGTGGACAGGTGTTCGAAGACTCCTAGAGACGATCGACGTGGACATTGATTGGGAACTATTCAAGGTCCATTTTTACGAAAAGTACTTTCCAGAGTCAGTTAGAAATGCCAAGGACATTGAATTCATGCAACCTGTCCAGGGGAATATGAATGTGGCCCAGTACACTGCTAGATTTGAAGAACTCATTAAGTTCTCAAGAATGTACCAAGGAAATCCTGATGAGTACTGGAAATGCATTAAATACGAGTCAGGGTTGAAGGCGAAACTTAATGTGGCAGTTGCACATTTGGAGATTAGGGATTTCTCTACCCTAGTTAACAAATGTCGAATTATTGAAGAAGGTCAAAGAAAACTAAGCACCCCAAAGTCAGATAATATTACCAAAAAGTTGACACCTCAAAGTCAGCGGTTCAAGAGGTAGAATCGACCTCTATTTCCCCCTTAATCAAGACCACAAGGGCCACAAAGAAATTTTCAACAAGGAAGGCCAAACAACAACAACCGCTATAATAACAACCGCTACAACAATAACCCCAGTAACAATCGCAACAACAACAATAACAACAATAAAGGGAAAGCACCACAAAGAGGTCTAGCAGTACCTCCACGGCCTGTGCCATCCATGGAATGTCCCAAGTGCGGCAAGAATCATGGGAGCATGCCATGTAGAGCCGGAACAAACGTGTGCCATCGGTGTGGAAAACTAGGTCATTACTCCCGAGAATGCACGGAAAGGAACCCGCCAACCCCCAATCCTAAGCTGCAATACCAGGGAAGGGTATTTACTGTTAATGCTGAAGAAAACCCATAAGAGCCAGAAAAGATATTTTGGAGGAAGCCCATAAGAGCCATTTTACCCTGCATCCTGGTGCCACCAAGATGTATCAAGATTTGAAGAAGATGTTCTGGTGGCCTGGAATGAAGAAAGATGTGTGCACATGGGTGAGTAAGTGCTTGGTGTGTCAAAAGGTGAAGATTGAACACCAAAAACCCTCTGGAATGCTGCAACCTCTGTTGATCCCTGAGTGGAAGTGGGATAGTATCTCCATGGATTTTGTGACTGGATTACCAAGGACCCAAATGAATCATGATACCATATGGGTAATCGTGGATCGATTGACGAAGTCAGCCCACTTTTTACCTATTAAGGTGACTTATTCCTTGGATAGGTTAGCACAATTATATATTCAGGAGGTAGTGAGGTTACATGGGGTGCCATCGACGATAATCTCGGACCGGGATCCGCGGTTTACGTCACGATTTTGGGGAGCCTTTCAAAAAGCGTTTGGTTCAAAGCTGTGTCTAAGCACGGCCTATCACCCCCAAACAGATGGTCAATCTGAAAGAACTATCCAAACCTTGGAGGATATGTTAAGGGCATGTGTTTTAGATCAAAAGGGAAGTTGGGATAAGTACACACTTGTGATTGAATTTGCATATAACAACAGTTATCATGCAAGTATCGGTATGGCACCGTATGAGGCCCTCTATGGACGGAAATGTCAATCTCCCTTATGTTGGTATAAACCCGGAGAGCAAAGTTTACTCGGACCTGATATTGTGAGGGAAACAACGGAACAAATCAAGAAGATTAGGGATAAGATTCTTACTGCTCAAAGTTGACAGAAAAACTATGCGGACAAGCGGCGAAAACCGCTAGATTTTCAAGAAGGGGACCACGTGTTCCTAAGGATCACCCTCACCACAGGCATAGGCCGAGCAATAAAAGTAAAGAAATTGAGCCCCAGATTTCTTGGTCCGTTTGAAATCCTTACCAAAGTAGGACCTGTAGCCTACCGTATAGCCCTACCCCCGAGTCTATCCAACCTTCATGATGTTTTCCATGTCTCTCAGTTAAGAAAGTATCAATCGACCGAGTCATGTACTAGAGCGAACATGTACAATTAAGAGATAACGACATTTAACTTACTACCCACGAGAATCGTCGACCGAGGAGTTAAGCGTTAAGGAACAAAATTTGTACCCCTAGTCAAAGTAGCATGGGGACAGGGTGAAACCGAAGAACTTACATGGGAGCTGGAATCGAACATGAAAGCACAATACCGCGACTTGTTCTCAGGTAACGAATTTCCGGGGCGAAATTCTTTTTAAGAAGGGGAGTAATATAACGGCCCAATTTTTACTATAATTTTTACTGTCATTAGAAATTACCGAATTACTGTAGGTAATTATTACATAAGATTTGAGGCCAAACAATCCTCAATAAAGGAATATAACATTAGAAGAGAGGTTAGGAGCAATTCATGCAAGAGTCACAAATCCCGAATTTCTGTACGTATAAAATGACCAAAATGCCCCTGAAGTTATTTTACTCAGAAAATGAGGATCGTGGGCCCCACCTATTCTCAAGGGAATGTTTTGATGATAATAAGGGATTGTTTGTGTTATGTGTGTTAATAGAGTAGAAGGATCTCAATTTTGAGTTCTGACGCGCGAAATGACCAAAACGCCCCTGCGGCTGTTTTAACTCCGATGTGCGTGCCGACGGAGCCCGAACCTCACTAAAATGTTTTAAAATTTGTTTTTAAGCCATTCTCACTTAAAATCTTTTCTGATTCTCCCTTCACCGGTCCTGTGCGGACTACCGCCGCTCCGGTTTCTTAATATTCTCTTCTCCCCCTACTGGTCCTGTGCGGATTACCGCCGCTCCAGTTTCTTGCATCATGTTTATATTTCAAGTACTTGTATCATGTTAAATTTTCAAGTCATCACCTTAAATCTTAAAGATAAAGAAATGGAATTGCATATCATGTTTATAATTCCAAGCTATCACCTTATAAAGATAAGATTAAAATAAGGTTGCATAGCATGTTTATAATTCTAAGATGTCACCTAAATCTCTAAAGCTCAAGACTTACTCCTTTTATCTTAAGTGAGAATTTTAATTGTGAAGATCCTCCCAAGTTTGACAAAAGAACTAGTTTCTAAATGAGTTTTAAGACTTTGCAAGGATTTTACGGGGAACTAATATTTTATATGCACTTAAAATATGATTCTATGTAATTGCATGAGGTTCATGATTCGGCCACTGATCTGAGTTTAGTATCAATGTATGATAATGATTTGATATGTTTGAAGTTGTGATAATTATGGTTTATTGTTAAGAGAATGATTCACTGCATGTTAGAGATAAAACTAGCTCCCTAGAACAACCGAAGAGCTAGAATTTACCTAGTTTTTGACCCCTTTAAGTTTAGCCAATGCCAAATCTGTTTTAGTATGTTATAATTCTGTCTAGGATTAGTTAGCCACGAAAAATTTGGTATCAATTAGACTAGGATTGATCCCGAACACTAAAAATGAACTTAGCAACTAGAAAACCGTTAAAACAAGATTTCTAGAACTCTAGGGAATGAAATTTATGCATTCTATCCAGAATCTTTAACAACGATAAGAACCAGGTTTTATTATGTTTAAATAAGGGAGAATGATTCATAATTGGTTTAGTAACTAATTTCAGCATCATAGGGAAAGCAGGTAACAAGAAAGGATTTAAAACATAACTTCTAGCATACCATAAAATCTTAGGAACAACTTACTACCTATGTTGCCCCATTTGATTTAATAGTGTTCTTAAGTCCTATAAATAATCGTAAGGATGGTAATAAATCCCTTAGGTGCATAACTAATTAGTTCTATAATTGAATGATTTCCTGGCTTGCATGTTATAGTCGCTGTTGCAAATAATGAGAATGCTTATGCATGAAATATTCTTTATTATGTAAAATTTACCTTTGTTGCTAGAAGAAAGTGTATCGTTGTAAAAATGTAATTTGGAAAGGTTCTGGCTAAGGAAAGACTTGGTATTTAAGCGTGTTCATTGTGACCCACCTCTCTTTCCTGGGAATCTCCCAGATGCACGATTATAGTTGATATATATTATTCTAACTTAAGACTATAAATGAGAAAATGCTATGATGTTTATGAATTGTATTGTGATATAACATGCAAAGATTTAATGGTGACTTAAACTTATAAGAAAATGATCCTTTGGAACCATCAGACTATAGGTGGTGAAAAGGTGATTTTAGCCCCCTAACCCGTTCTCTCAAAAGGGTAGAGTCGGGACTTTAGCTTATCAAAAGGGATAAGTATATGCTAGTGATGACTAGTAAAGTATGAGCTCATAACCTAAATTACTCCCAAAAGGGTGGAGTATAGGGTGGCCTAAGGAAAATAATGATGATGATAAGATTTTAAGTCACCTAAGGCACTAAAGAAATGAAATGTGCACTGTGTCCATGTGTAGCTAATATTATATGACGTTCTTTTATGCATGTTATTTTGATAATGATGATGAGGAACATGATGTAATGATAAAGGAAAAGTTCATTGTAAATATGACATGTCAAGATTATGATGCATTATAAGACGCATGATTAAAAATTGACGAACCTCGGTTAAGTATTTGTCCGAACTTAAAATGAATCTTTGCATGCTTACTATTTTAGAATAATCCCGAGGTTCCTGGGGACTTTGATGATGTCACTGTAGAAGGAGGTACCCTACTGAGAATTCTTTAGCAAGATTCTCACTCTCTTTTCTTTATTTCCGTCATTGTCTCCAGATTCAAATGGCGACATTCGTTCTGTTCGTTGATACCCCTACTTGGGAATTCCACTATGATCCGGTGCATCGCTCGTATCATTTTGAAGGGAGGTGTGCAGTTCTTGTTTTTATTTACATAGGTCGTCCATTTGCACATCCTATCCCTAGTTATCGATTTTCTCCTACTTCTCCCTATGGCGATGAAATGGTTTTCGAACATGCACGTCCACTTGATGAAAGGATGTTACGTTCTTATCCCGCTTCATCTGCTGTCCCCAGTTTCAGTATGTTCCGAGGCGAGATATTCGGCGATCCTTCAGAGGACACTCCTACTCATGTATATTCTGAGAGCTCTGCTCCTAATCCCACACATGTAAGAGAGGGTAGTTGTAACACCCTAGTAATTAACCAGATACACCTAGGTTGAATCTGATTAATGACTAGACTTTACTCCTTGCTTTGGTTCTTTCTTCATAATTTGAAAATACTTAGTGAAATTACGAGCCAATTTTTTTTTAAACACATAATTGAAAACGTGAGCCGAGTACAACATGAACGAGTAAGCGGAGTATAATAAGACGTTTAAGAATATATCACATCATATTACTTAGGCTCCATCATATAACATCCATAAGCACATTATAGCATATATTTACATTCAATAACCTCACTCAAAGGGTGGGTTATGTTTATACATCATTATCTTATGCAAACCCATAAAAGAAAATATACTTAAGGAAATACATGCCCCTAAACTAGATAACTCCACAAGCCGGGAAGGTTATCCTAAAACTAGGGTGCATGATCACACATAAATCTACTAAGAACCCTCTATGGCCACTGTCCTGGAAATGGGGGAATAAATCTGATCCACTGATGAGCTCCCTCGGGAGGGGACACACGAGATGCACCAGGCTGGGGTCGCATGGACGGCCTTCTTGCTAACCTCGGCTGAACAATTGTTTCCTTACTCCCCTCTCTTACACGTGTGGGAGTAGGAGCAGAGCTCTCAGAATATACATGAGTAGGAGTGTCCTCTGAAGGATCAGTTTCAGAATATCTCATCTCGGGAACATACTCTGGAAATCCATGGACAACAGATGAAGCGGGATAAGAACGTAACATCCTTTCATCGAGTGGACGTGCATGTTCGAAAACCATTTCATCGCCATAGGGAGAAGTAGGAGAAAATCGATAACTAGGGACAAGATGTGCAAATGGACGACCTATGTAAATAAAAACACGAATCAAGCACCTCCCTTCAAAATGATATGAGCGATGCACGGATCATAGTGAAATTCCCAAGTAGGGGTATCAACGAGCAGGGCGAATGTCGCCATCTGAATCTGGAGACAATGACGGAAATAAAGAAAAGGGAGTGAGAATCTTGCTAAAGAATTCTCGATGAGGTACCTCCTTCTACTGATGTCATCATCAAAGCCCCCAGGAACCTCGGGATTATTCTAAAATAGTGAGCATGCAAAGATTTATTTTAAGTTTGGACAAATACTTAACCGAGGTTCGCCAATTTTTAATCATCGTCTTATAATGCATCATAATCTTAACATGTCATATTTACAATGAACTTTTCCTTTATCATTACATCATTTTCCTCATCATCATTATCAAATAACATGCATAAAAGAACGTCATATAATATTAGCTACACGTGGACATAGTGCACATATTTCATTTCTTTAGTGCCTTAGGTGACTTAAAATCTTATCATCATCATTATTTTCCTTAGGCCACCCTATACTCCACCCTTTTGGGAGTAATTTAGGTTATGAGCTCATACTTTACTAGTCGTCACTAGCATATACTTATCCCTTTTGATAAGCTAAAGTCCCGACTCTACCCTTTTGAGAGAACGGGTTACGGGGCTAAAATCACCTTTTCACCACCTATACTCCGATCGTTCCAAAGGATCATTTTCTTATAAGTTTAAGTCACCATTAAATCTTTGCATGTTATATCACAATACAATTCATAAACATCATAACATTTTCTCATTTATAGTCTTAAGCTAGAATAATATATATCAACTGTAATCATGCATATGGGAGATTCCCAGGAAAGGGAGGTCGGTCACAATGGACACGCTTAAATACCAAGTCTTTCCTTAGCCAGAACCTTTCCAAATTACACTTTTACAATGATACACTTTCTTCTAGCAACAAAGGTAAATTTTACATAATAAAGAACATTTCATGTATAAGCATTCTCATTATTTGCCACAAAGAACTATAACATGCAAGCCAGAAATCATTCAATGATATCAAGTACTTAATAAGCATCCAATCCTTACATAGAATTATCAATTATAGAACTAATTAGTTACTAAACCTATTATGAATCATTCTCTTAACAATAAACCATAATTATCACAACTTCAATCATATCAAATCATTATCACACATTGATACTAAACTCAGATCAGTGGCGGAATCATGAACCTCATGCAATTACATAGAATCATATTTTAAGTGCATATAAAATACTAGTTCCCAGTAAAATCCTTGCAAAGCCTTAAAACTCATTTAGAAACTAGTTCTTTTGTCAAATTTGGGAGGATCTTCACAATTAAAATTCTCACTTAAGATAAAAGGAGTAAGTCTTGAGCTTTAGAGATTTAGGTGACATCTTAGAATTATAAACATGCTATGCAACCTTATTTTAATCTTATCTTTATAAGGTGATAGCTTGGAATTATAAACATGATATGCAATTCCATTTCTTTATCTTTAAGATTTAAGGTGATGACTTGAAAATTAAACATGATGCAAGAACTTGAAATATAAACATGATACAAGAAAGCTGGAGCGCGTGTAATCCGCACAGACCAAAGAAAGGGAGAAGAGAATATTAAGAAACCGGAGGCGGTAGTCCGCGAGGACCGATAGAGGAGAAGAGAATTATTATTACATCTTTTTAAGCTCCAATCTCAAGACTTTTTAAAGAATAAATTCTTTAACTCCAATAATCATATTTCTTTGCTTGTGATACATGGGTAAGTCTTTGAGCTCTAGGATCTTTAGGTGATGGCATAAAATAAACATGCCATGCGTTGATTCTTTTAGCCATTATAAAATATAGTGAGAGCATAAATTAAATATGAGATGCAACCTCTTTATTATCTTGAAAGATTAAGTGATGACTTGAAACATAAACATGAAATACAAGCTTGGAATTTAAACATGAGAAATACAAGTTCATTTATTCATTCTTGAAAATTTAGTGATGACATAGAAGGTAAACATGGTTATACAAAGCATAAACTTAATCATGGATGCAAATTCATTTTGTTTCTTTACTAGAGCTCCTTCAAGACTTTAAAAGAATTATAAATTCAACCCAATACATATCTTAACAAGAAATAAAACATAAAAGGAAAATACATCTTTCAAGTTCTAAACTAAAAATCTTTGTTTTAGCATCATAAAGCATTATTCTTTAAAGTTTTGCATCAAGTGGAATTTTTAAGCTTTAGAGGCCTAACTTGTGATGGATTTACAACCCACCCTCAAGGTCCTCATCATCAAGCCATCATCTTAGTTCCACCTAGGCCATATGGTTGAATTGGTTAAAGAAAAATTGAAGAGGAAAACCAAAATGAAAAGCTAAGGTAAGTTCATAATTTCATCATTTTGAGCTAAAAACACAACTCTTCAAAGCATAGAAATAAAATTAGAAACTACTCCCTACCTAATCTAAGTTGAAGAAGAGGAAGAGAACTTGGTTTCTTGAAGTGAAATGAAACAAAATCTCTTTGAAAAAAATTGAAGAAAGAATTCAGCCAAAGAGGAGGAAGAAAGAAAGTTTTTGGTGCTCTTAAAAACTAGTTATGAACCAAGCATTCCAAGACCACTCAAGCAAGCCTATTTATAGAAGATTTTGAGGCTTCTAATTGGCCAAAATGATGAGGTAGTGGACGGAATTTTGCAGGAGAAATAAGGGAGGAAAAATCATTTTAGACAAAGTTGTATGAAATTAAGGAATTATATCTCTTATGGTGACATTTTGGCATTTTGTTTTAGTGCAACTTTTGGCAATAATTCAGCTGCATAATGGCATCAATAATTTTGTCCATTACAGCCCAAAGAAGTGAAATTTGTGTGTTCCATGCATTATTTAGGTGTAGGCAAGGTATTCATGTAATTTAGAGAATTTACGGTTAAGGGTTTAAGTGAATTAGTAAGCAATTTGGGTGTTTTTAAGCAATTTTGGGTTCTAATCAATCTAAATACATAATTTTGACTCTAGATTAATATTTAGAATTTAATAAGCTTTAATTTGAGCCTAATATTGCTTAGGTTTCGGTATCCGAACCAAAAATCCCGAAATTCATAAAGCGCCCAAAAGCAGGGCAAAATCGTACTTTCACTTAAAAACTGCCCGAGGCCACCCGAGCTTAACCAATGGTGAATCATGGCTTAAAAACACATTTTAAAACATTTTAGTGACGTTCGGGCTCAGTCGGCACGCACATCGGAGTTAAAATAGCCGCAGGGGCGTTTTGGTCATTTCGCGCGTCGGAACTCAAAATTGAGATCCTTCTACTCTATTAACACACATAACACAAACAATCCCTTATTACCCTCAAAATATCCCCTTGAGAATAGGTGGGGCCCACGATCCTCATTTTCTGAGTAAAATAACTTCAGGGACATTTTGGTCATTTTATACGTACAGAAATTCAGGATTAGCGACTCTCGCATGAATCGTTCCTAACCTCTCTTCTAATGTTATATTCCTTTATTGAGGATTGTTCGGCCTCAAATCTTATGTAATAATTACCTACGGTAATTCGGTAATTGAGTAATTTCTATGACAGTAAAAGTTACAGTAAAAATTGGGGCGTTGTAGTAGTGAGGAAACAGTTGTTCAGCCGAGGTTAGCAAGAAAATTTGTCCATGCGACTGACTGGTGCATCTCGTGTGTCCCTCCCGAGGAGCTCATCGATGGATCGGATTTATTCCCCATTTCGGGACAAGTGGCCATAGAAGGTTCTTAGTAGATTTATGTGTGTTCATGCACCCTAGTTTTAGGATAACCTTCTCGGCTTATGGAGTTATTTAGTTTAGGGGCATGTATTTCCTTATGTATATTTTCTTTTATGGGTTGCATAAGACAGTGATGTATGATCATAACCCACCCTTTGAGTGAGGTTATTGTATGTAGATATATGTTAATGTGCTTATGGATGTTATATGATGGAGCCAAAGTGATATGATGTGATATATTCTTAAACGTCTTATTATACTCCGCTTACTCGTTCACGTTGTACTCGGCTCACGTTTTCAATTATGTTTTTTTTTAAAAAAAATGGCTCGTAATTTCACTAAGTATTTTCAAATTATGAAGAAAGAACCAAAGCAAGGAGTAAAGTCTAGTCATTAATCATATTCAACCTAGGTGTATTTGGTTAATTACTAGGGTGTTACAAAATATCATAGAATTCATAAAACAATGCATATGATATAAAGAACATCATGATCATCATTCTTATAGGTGACTTAAATTTCTTATTCTCTTTTCCTCGGGGGCCGCCCTATATTCTCTCTTTTCTCGAGAGTTCTAGGTTATGAGCTCACACTCACTAGTCGTCACTAGCATAATCTTATTCCTTTTGATAAGTTAGATTCCCGACTCTTAAGGTACGGGATTGGGGGCATTAGAATCACCTTTCATAACTTTTAATTTAGGGAGTTCAAAGGATCACTTTCTATTCGGATCACCTCTCATAACCTTTAATTCGGGGAGTCTAGAGGATCATTTCCATGTGTTTTATGTCACCTTAAATCTTGGCATGATATATAGAGATGCAAACATGAATAACTCATCATTAATATTTCATGCTCATAAACTTCATGAACTTATGCATCTCAATGAATCAGACATAACCGTAACATGCTATAAATCAAATCACATAAACATGCATCATATTTCATTGCATATATCCCATATACATCTCAATATATGAACATCGCCATCATAAGATATCAATCATATTCATCTCATCATATTATCAATATTTACGTTTAAATCCCAAAGGGTCAAATTAGAATTTCTCAAAGGTTACGGGTCAAAACATAATTACCCCTTTTTAACATCTACTCATAAATTAAAGATCTTTAACTTTAACCAATACATTTCAAGAGACATATAACTATCAGGAACCATTCAAACTCATAATAAAACCCTTTTAGGGCCATAGACTAAATTTAACATATTTTAGGGGTCAAAGTACAAAGTTACTTATTTTTTACACTTATCAAAAGCCAATACTTCTAAAACTTTCTCTAAACATCATAAATGGTATTCTAAACACATATATACATCAGATATCACTATTTACTCTAATTAAAATCCTTTGAATCAAAAAATTACATAATTGATAGCTTAGGACATAACTTTTCGCATTTTATGAATCGGTCAAAACTAATACTTTTAATTATTCTTTTCAACTTCTAAGATACCAAAAATAATTTATACATCAAATGCTAATAATTCTAATGTATATAAACCATAAGATCAGTATCAAATCAGTAAGGAATTAATCTAGAAAATTCATCGTCTAAAGCTTTATAAAATTAAGATTTTGATCCTTTCTAATTATTAGTTTATCTCAAAAATGCTAAAAACAATTCTTACATCAATTATAAGTAATTTATACACATTCAAACCTTATAAAATAGCATTCTAACCATTTTATTTAAGTCAGGTCTGTAACATAATTTTTAAATCAAAAAGCTTGAGAAAAGCACAGTCTTTAACATCTTTGGATTTCTAACTCTAACAAGAATTGTTTAAATAATTTAAAGACAATATCAAAGCCTTAAAAATAAAATAAAAAAATATTAATACCAAGAACATCAAGAGGCTGAAATTAACTTAATTTAAGTATAAGAATTCCTATTTAAGATTAAAGAGGAAAGTTTTGAGCTTTTAGAGATTTAGGTGATAGCAAGAATCATAGATATGCTATGTAATCCATTTTTAATCTTTATCATTATAAGGTGATAACTTAGAAATATAAACATGATATGTAATACTTCAAATATAAATATGAAGATGCAAGTTTATTTTTAGATCTTCAAAGTTTAGTGATAAATTGAAACATAAAATGCATTACTTGAAATTTAAACATGAGAATGCAAATTCATATTATTATCTTCAAGATTTAAGGTGATGACTTGAAATTAAATATGATTATGCAAGGCTTGAAATTTAAATATGATATGCAAGATCTTGAAACATAAACAATGGATGCAAGTTCATTTATCATCTTGTTAAGCTCAAAACTTTTAAAGAATTAAACTCTCTAACCTCAATTAATCTTAACAAAGGAAGTGAGCATTAGAGTCCTTGATTATCATGGTTTCAAGAACCTTATTTCATGGTCTCATCATTAAGCTCATTAAAAGTTAAATTATAAGCAAAGAACAAGGAAATAACATGAAATAAAATCCCTACCAAGTTGTTTCTTATTCTCAAATGTTAAAGCTTGATGTCTTAAGAAGTAAAGAAAATCTCCTCTAGATGATGATGGTAACTTCGGCCAAGTGATGATGGAATGGTGAAAGAATTTTTGTTGTGTTCTTGTGTTTGATAATGGAAAGGTTATGTGTTTAGGAGTTGATTTGTGGTTGGAATGTGTATGCTTGAGGTTTAGAGCTTGGTTAGAGGTTGGGAATGGAGTCTCTTGAGTGTGAATGAGGAAAAAGAACAAAGCTTGAAGTATTGAGAGAATTAGAGAACTTTGAGCAAACTTTGAGAAAGAAAACTATCAAGTAAGAAAATGCTAAGGCTAGGAATGTTTGTGTGTGCATTTAGGCAATAGAAGAGCTCATATTTATAAGCCAAGGAGGGCTGTATGGCAGCTGCCTTGTGGCTGGAAAAATGGAGTTTTTAGTTCATTTTTCAATTAAAGAAAACATGGAAAAAGAATGCTTTTATTCTTGTAATAATTTGGTTCATGCATAATAGATGAAAACACTAAAATATGATGCTAATAGGAGACATTGTTGCTGATCACATCATGGCTGAAATGGGTGGGTTTTCTTTTGAATAAACATAGCCAAAAATAATGCAAAAGAAAGCTAAAGGTATGGTGTTATGGTTGGATATGTTTCTTTGTTGGAAAAATAATTAAAATATGGTGAAAAGGAGACAAGTTAGCCACTGGTTTCTGATTCCTTTAGGATCGGATTGATAATGTTTTACAAGTGATAAATCATGTATTAGATGTGTATTTACTTAGGTAAAAGATTAGAAATTGATAGATTAGTGAAAATGGTAAAAGGTTAAGTGTTTTAGGACAATACAAGACAAGGTAAAAAGAGAAATCATATATTAGTAAATGAAGTTAATTTCAAATGAGTAAAAATCAATTTGTAACATAGGTTCTAAACTTAGGATAAGAAAATGTAAGTGTACAAGATTTTACCTAAACCGAAATCTTAACTTTGATTTCAAATATCACTAATTTCATAAGCTTTCATAATTAAGGAAAGGTAATTTAATTTTACCTTAGGTAATTTTATACTCTAATTACCTCAGTAATTTTTTTTAACCTTAGGTAATTAATTTAAACTCAAGGTTGATGGATGAAATTAATGAGGTCAAATAGAGCTTTAATACTACCTTAATTACACAAGTAAATCTATTTAGTACAACTAGGGGTAAAAAGGTAATTTTACATAAAAAATCCCTGTAATTATTGGACATTCTTAAATTATACTTGAAATAGCTATTTAGAACATTTGAGTTAAAACCGAATTCAAAGATTATATAATTTCATGTAAAATTACTGTAGAGGTAAAACGGTAATTTTATTTATGGTAAAAATTGAGAATTGAGATTTTACCTCTAAGGCACCTATAATCTCCATCAATCATAAAACTAACCCCTCAAAGATAATTTAGATTGGTTATCCTTGATTTCTAGGTAAAATGACCTCAGGGGCATTTTGGTCATTTTACGTCTGAGAAAAATCGGGTTTTGACTTTCTTGCGAATCGCTAATCAAGTCTCCTATGATATTTCTCTAATGTCATATTCTTTTATTGAGGATTATTTGACCTCGAATTACATGTAAAAATTACCTAGGGGCATTTTGGTAATTTTCACATAGCAGTAAAAATTGGGGTGTTATATAAAGCAAATCAAACAAGCATACAGTGCCTAGATTCATGTTACATAACTTCACCAAACCCAGAAGATAAAGCATTCTCAAATGAGAGCACCACTTGTGAAAACATTTAACTTGAACCAGGTCATTCACTATGAGCACGAAACAAAACTACTTAAGATGCTTGTATCTAAATGTTTTAAATTTACATAAGTAAAATGTATTTCCAGTTTTCCCATTTTAAGAAAACTAATCATGGCAACATAGCACAAGAGAAATATAAATTCTCATTTCAACCTTCTCAAAGCATAGAAAATCAAACTAAAATTGTGTTTAGTCCTCCTTTAACCTTAATACAAACATTCATTTCCTGTTATTAATACAAACATCCATTTCCTGTTATCTAACCAAACTTGTTACATGCATGTTGTAATGAGAGTATGAAACCTTTGTGGGAGCTCAACTCATCGAACATAATGTAAACCTTTACTAAAACACTTAAGCATTCATAAAATTCACAAAAGAGTAAAAACATGGCTATTGAATCATGCTTCATGCTTGCATATCCTAATAGAACTTTAATAACTTTGAAACTAAAAATCATACGTTTTCATGATCATGAATGCATTAAAGAAAATTTATCCTAATCATCATTCAAAAAGACATCAAAATAAGCATACACATGCATTAAACCACACACATATCAAACATGGACATGTTATTAACATACTTCCATTTGTTCAAGCTAATAAGATTATAGGAGCTTCTATGAAAACACATAGAAATTTATCACCTAGTCCTTGGACATCACATAATACATACATATTCTTAGTTCCATTCTTGGCCTATGAGGTTTAGTGCTAGTAACATACATGTTCATTTTAATTTGACAACAAGAATCAAGACACATACCAAGCATGTAGAACTCATTACATTGTCCATTAAACATTTCCCAAACATGTTTCCTTAGCTTGTCTATACATGCAATCATGCGGTTCTTTTACTTTATCATTCATAGTTATATATCATCACCCCAAAATTAATCACTTATGCTTTGAAAAAAGCTTATGAAATTTTATCCATGTTGATTCCAATCATGAGCAAGAAGACATTTGTAATTTGCAGCATTTTCACATCATGTATATAGTTAGGAGAGAAAAGAACAAGAGGCAATTGGAAGCAATTAACATGCATAACCATTCACAATGATTTTCAAAACTAGTCAAGCAATTTATATCATATTGATAACATATCCCACATACATCCAAGATTACTTATGCAACACCCTAACTTTCAACACTATACGCTTAGGACGTATTATGGTTAATCGTTAGTTGTTACTCCTTCATCTCAGAATTTTACTTAATTTTAAGGCTTTTGAAAATAAGTCTATGGAAAATGCGACCTATTTTTTTTTTTGAAAAATCAAACTATGAGCCGTTCGAGTATACGTTATAGCATATGATTATTCGTCACATAGCATACATACATATCACAATAGAGTCTAGCATAAACTGAGAACATCATCATATCATAACATTAGCTCCAAATGTCAAGCCAAATAATAATAATAATGATAATATAGGAATATTCCATATACTTACTATGACAATAGTACTAAGCCCACCTATGGAGGTTGAGCATACAAATAACTCAAAAGCAAATCACAACTATGGTGTAACGAAATCCCTCGTGATGAAATTCCGAACTTGTACGAAGACGAGGCAACTTCTAAGGTTACGAGGATGAAAGACTATATCCCTGTTTCTGCTGTGCCACTCTGATCTCGACCATCATGTAACTTCTGTGTTGGCATCATGAGGAAGTCCATCGTTACCGCCATCAACCTTGTCTGAAGATGAAGATGGAAAGAAAGATAGAGGAAGTGAGAAACTTATACAAGAATCTCAATAGGGTTTCCCTCTCCACACACGTGTCATCATCATCATCCTCAGGAACCTCAGGTTTAATAATGAAAGTAGTGAGCATAAATAAGATTCATTTATTAAGTTCTCAAATAATATTAGCCGAGGCCTGTATCTTTTAGCATGAATCTTTAATGCATGAATGCAACAGGTATTTCATGTATGCATGACAATACCTCAGTGCATACAACATAAATCAACAATGTGCAAGTTCAAAACACAAGATAAGGGTAAAGTATATGAGCAGGAGATAAGTTAGAAAACTAAAATAGTGGCAAGTAAGTGGATGTATGATAGGGCAATACTATGAGTTATACATCATGTAACATGCATGGGAAGGCAAGAAAACCCATGGTAGTTTACTCTCTCATGAATGAATTCTCATGTTTCTTTCTTATCAATTCCATTCTCTTACGTCATCACCAAAGCCAACCAACATGCCAGCCCCGGCGAATTTTACAATTACCACCAGAACCAACTGACCTACCGATCGCCTAGGATGAGCTCAGCCTAACTAGCCGTCGCTAGATTTAACATGGGGTATTAGAGGGGGAGAAACACATCATTTCCTTGCTTTTCTTATTATGAATATGTAACTTACTTGGATCACCTCTCATAATCTTTAATTCGGGGAGTCTAGAGGATCATTTCCATGTGTTTTATGCCACCTTAAACTTAGCATGTTGTTTTGAGATGCAAAGGCACAATCATATGATACAATATCACATGCTTACATTTCACTTATCATGTGCACCTCAAATATTCCAAGTGTAGTCATAACATGCCACAATAAATCATATAAATGGATGGCCAAGTATGCAACATTATCATCACACAAATTCTCATTTATATCATAAACCCCTCATCTTATAAAATAAGCACTTTCATTATCCCTTAGATAGCTAAACCTCTAAATCGGGTAAACTTGACTCTTGTATTTATTCTTTGATGCATCTAGGGGATTAATTCCAATGACTTCCACTAATTAATGACCTCAAGAACATCATTACACCATGCTGGACAAATTTGGGTAGAATTGAAAATTGAGCAATTTTGGTATTCTAGAAATTACGTTTTTAATCCTTTCTCATTATCGACTTTTTCTAAGATGCTAGAATTAATTCCTAAGTCAATTATGAGTGATTCCTACACATTTACTAACTGTTAAACATCCTTTTTGCCAAATAATAACATGCTGGACAGAAACCATATTTTTTACTATTAAAGATTCTAGAAATCACATTTTTTATTCTTTCTAGTTACTAGTCTTTCCTTAATCATCAAAAATCATTACCACACTAATTAATAACAATTTTTACATGTTTAACATACTCCAAACTGCATTCTTCAAATCTGGAAAGGTTTGGATAGAGTCAAAAATTCAATTTTCTAAGAACATGCAAAGTCACAAAATAAGTATCTCTAGTAACTAGTCTTTCTTAGGAGTAAATCTGGATCAAGAAACACACTTGTAATTTATTTTACCCTCATAGAAACACAAATAATAACCTTAGTTGAGTGGCAAAGTTAAAGAGCTCAATAAGAGAATTTTGGTTATGTGAACCATGTTTTAGCATTTTAAGAGTTAACATATTTTCCAAGGAAAAGATGTAAGACAACAACTTTGAATCCTTAAGGTAGTAATATTCCAACATCTTAAAAACTTTATTCCTTTGAAAACAAAACCTTTTTGTAAATACAAATGTCCATGGAATCGAAGTTTTCATGTAAGTTGAAAGAGGTAAGTCTTAAGCTCTAGGTTATTTAGGTGATAGCATAAACTTAAACGTGCAAATGCAAGCTTAATTTTAATCTTGGTATTATAAGGTGATGGCAATGGAAACATAAATATGATATGCAAGACTCAAATATAAATATGAAATGCAAAGACTAGAAATATAAATACAAAAATGCAAGCTCATTTTTAATCTTAAAGTTTAGGTGATGGCTTGAAATATAAACATGCTAGACAATAAATATAAATATGAGATGCAAGTTCATTTCTTATCTTTAAGCTTTAGGTGATAACTTGGAAATAAATATGATATGCAAGTCCAATTCTTTATTTTAGTGCTCTAGGCCCCTTAGAGTATTCACTCTAAATCAACAATCAACTTTAAGGTTGAAATAGGTAGGTTTCGAGTTTAATTATTTAGGTGATGACATAAATATAAATATAAAGTGCAAGGCTTGAATATAAATATGAAATGCAAAGACTTGAAATATAAATATGAATGCAATCCATTTATTATTTTTTTGAGTCTTAGACTCAAGACTACCATTTAACTATTTAAAACAACATAATATATTCATTTGCTAAAAACTTTTGGAAGTGAAACCTTTAAACTTTAGAGGTCAAATAAATGGTGGTTTGACAACCAACACCCAAGATCCTCATCACCAAGCCATAGTTTCTCCAATATATATAGGCCATCAAGGTCAAAAATAAAAAGAAAGGAAAAGGAAAGTAAGGAACTAAAAATGAGAAGGAGGAAGAGAAAATCAACATTATAACATCTCAATCCAAGAGTAATACAAAAGAAAAAAGTAGCAATCTTCAAAACAACTCCTTACCAAGGTATCTTGTTGTTGCAAGGAAAAGCTTGAGCCTTGTGAAAGAAAATGAGAAGAAAATCCTTTCCTTTAGGCAAAAAGAATTTCGGCCAAACGAAGGAAAAGAGGGGAAGGGTTTTTCTTGAGCTTTGATACTTAGAGATGGAAATGTTGTGTTTCTTGATGGTGGTTTGTGATGGTTTGAGGTTGAGAGATGGTGGTGGGTGGCGGTTCTTGTGGTGGTAGAGGAAGAAAAGAGAGTTTTTGAAAGGTGAGAGAAGAGAGAATTTGAGAGCACTTTTTTGGACACAAGACTTGGCCAAAAAAGTGGATGAGAAGAAATGAGAGTTTGTGTGTTTCTTTGAGCATGTGTTGCATATAAAGACACATATGAGGGTATGGTGGGAGGTGTGGGTGCCCATGATGGAGGTATGGGTGGCCATGTAGAAGGACTTGGGGACTAAGTTTCATTGTTAATGTAGGTTAAGATGTGTATTAGAGGTAGATTTAACTAGGAGAAAGGTTAGGAATGGGTAATTAGGTGTTTAGGTGGATGATCATGCATTTAGGCATTTCAAGACTATGGTTAAAGAGTAGTCATAAACATTAAGTTCATTTAATTTGAATTAAACTCAATAAATTTGAATTTCAAATGCCAATATGTTTCCTTAAATCATGAGATTGTACATTATTCACTTTTTGACTTGAAGACCATTTGATTCTAGAAAGGGATTTAGTTTTCTCGAAGCAAAGCTCTAATAAACCTTAATTAATTATTTTGACTCAAGATTAATAATTAAAATTAGTTAATCTTTAATTAGAGTTTAATATTACTTAGGTTTTGTTAAGTATGCAATTTAAGCTCATTATGCCTTTAATTAGGGGCAAAATGGTAATTTTATAGAAAACTCCCTGGGACCACCCCGGGCTTATACGGACGTCATACATTCCTTAAAAACAATATTCTAAATTTCCGTGTGCAGTCCGGGCCCAATCGGCAATTAATTCTGTGTTAATTAGTCGTAGGGGTATTTTGGTAATTTTGTATCAAAAACCAAAAATTGAGATTTTCATCTCTAACAACACACATAACACAATTAATCCTCTTCAAACATTAAAACATCCACTCGACGTTTGCCTAGACTGGCTTTCCTCAATTCCTGGGTAAAATGACCTCAGGGCATTTTGGTCGTTTGCATACAGGGGAAAAATCGGGACATTACAAATTAAGTAGTCAACACAAGAGAAACCACTCGTCATTTCTGTGAGCTATTTTCATGTGTGATTCACGGTTCCATCATGATTTTATCTGTTAACTCTGGGTCGCCTGTAACGCCCCGATTTTTCCTACTGTACAAAATTACCAAAATACCCCTAGGTAAATTCTGCACAAGATTCGAGGCAGAATAATCTTCAATAGGGTACTTTAGCATTAGATTAACATTATGTGAGGCTTAGATAGCAATTCGTGCGACAATCTCAAATCCCGATTTTTCCATGTGCAAAATGACCAAAATGTCCCTAAGGTCATTTTTGTCCGGAAATTGAAAATAGCTAATCCTAGCTATCCTCAAGTGGTTAGACTTATGTTTGAAAATGTCCCCTATTTATGTTATGTTGATGTTATGGTAAAAATCTCAACTCCCAGTTTTTATCGTATGTAAAATTACCCTTGTGGTAACCTAATGTGAGACTAGGTAATCCTTGAACCCGATTATCACTCGGGAAGTTCAAAATGTTTTCTTACAAGCTTAATTTGATATCTAGAAATGTTCAGGTAATTCCAGGAAGTTTTTACATGAAATTACCTTTTTCCCCCTAGTTAATACTTAATGAGTTTACTTAAGTAATTAAGGTAATGTTAGGCTTTATTTCAATTCAAATTGTTTTCATTCATTAACATTGGGTTAAAAATAATTACCTAAAGTTAAAAATAATTACTAGAAGTAATTAGAACCTAAGAATTGTTTAGGGAAATTTAATTTCCTTTCTTAATTACAAAGAGCTCATAAAATCAATAATGTTAAGATTAAGGTAAGTTTGATGCATTTATTTTCTTTACCTTGAGATTAAAACTTAAGTTACTAATTGATTTTCAACTCAATTGAGATTAACTCCATTATTAGTATAAGATTATCCTTTTACCTAGTCTTGAGTTATCTTACACACTTAGTTTTACCATTTACACAAAATTACCAATTCCTAAAACTACCACCTAATTAATTATACTATCCTTTGTGTCCTACCACTTAGAAATTGAATGAAATTGTCTCTCATTATCTCCCTAAGGCAGCAGCGGCCATCACACTTTCATGATGGTCATATTTCATTTTTTTTATTTCAAAGAATAATGCACTACATCATTAGATGCCACCATGATGCTAATATTTTATTTTTCTTCAAGGAGTAATGTACTACATCATTAGATACACCTCAAATATATGTCCTACCATACATGATAAATGAAATCTTGTTCCCCATTATTCCTAAAGCAACCGTGAACTCCATGTCTCCCACGATACCCAAATTTTAAAATTTATTAAAGGAATAATGCACACAAACACATCATAACCTCACCATGTGTTCTCTTGAGTTGCCTTGCACTTTGTTTGATCAAAAATTCTGATCACATTGCACCATGTTAGGCCACGATTTTCAGCTCCTTTCCACCATCATAATTTAATTTTTGTAAAGCCTAATGCACTCTAAAACACATCATAACAATACCATGTGCTCTTTGAGTTGTCTTGCAATAGTTTTGAGCAAAAATTCTGATTCCATCATAGCCTAATGGCAGCATAAATATGTCTCCCATTCACTCTATAAATATGTGTTTTTCTAAGCCAAATGTACACACAAACACATATACTTGCTACTTGAAATTTTTGGTGTAGTCTTGTTCACTATATTGGCAAAAAATCCTCTCATATCTCTCTAAACTCTAAGCTTTCTTCTTCTTCCTTCTTCACCTCCAAGAGACTCCATTCTTAACATTCATCTAAGTTCCCAAGCTCAAACAAACACATACATACCATAAACCAACCCCTAAGCACCTAAACTTTCCATTACTAAACACAAGAACCCAAGAAAAATCCTTCCTCTATTTATTTTCCCTTTGGCCGAAATCATCATCATCATCTAGAGGAGATTTCTCTTCTGCTTATTTCTTAAGATATCAAGCTTTAACTTTTGAGAACAAGAAACAACTAGGTAGGGATTTTATTTCATGTTCTTTCCTATGCTTCTTCCTTTATTTTTCAGTTTCTATGACTTAATATTGACCATGGCTTAATGATGAGGAACCATGGTGGTGGTTGTGAATTCATCATATGAATGACCTCTAAAGCTCAAAGTTTAATTCTTTTTGTCAAAAGATTAATAGAACAATTGTTGTTATTCTTTAAGATTGATTCTTTTTGAGCTTGATGATGAGTTCAAATGAAATAAGGTTCTTGGAACCATGATGATAAAGAACTCTAAAGCTCACTTTCTTTGTTTAAGATAATTGGAGTTAAAGAGTTTCATACTCTAAAAGTCTTGGGTTTTGAGCTTAATATGATATAAAATGACTTGAATCCATATTTATGTTTCAAGCTCTTGCATATCATGTTTATATTTCAAGCCTTGCATAATCATGTTTATATTTCAAGTTATCACTTTAATTCTTGACAATAATATCAAGCCTTGCATATTCATGTTTATATTTCAAGTTATCACCTAAATCTTGAAGACCTATGAATGAATTTGCATCTTTATATTTATGTTTCCAAGTTATTACTTTATAATGACAAAGATTAAAATGAAATTACATGGTAAATTTATGATTCTAGTCATCACTTAAATCTTTAGAGCTCAAGACTTGCTCCTTTTATCTTAAATAGAAATTTTAATCATGGACGCTTCTTATCTATAAATTTTTGTCCTCATATGATTCTGATTAAGACTTGGTATATTTCATTTTTAGGCATGGATCTTGTCTTTAAGATGTACAATGAAGTAAAAAGGATTGAGAAATATGATTTCTCATGTTTTCAGATGCTAAAGTTTTAGTTTTTGATATGATCTTTTAGAACTGAAATGAATACTAATTTATGATGTTTAGATGAATATAAATCAGAAATGATTATTGTAAAAATTATTTTTAACATTTTGGGAAAAACTAGCAACTAGAAAGGATTAAAATTGTGATTTTATGAAGCTCATAGGAGGCTAATTTTTCTGGTACTGTTTCGGCCCTGTTCATCACTGTTTACAGTGTTCATGCACTTAAGAATTACTTGTATTTGATACAAAAATTATTTTTGGTATCATAGATGTATAAAAGGGTAATTACAAGTGTTAGTTCGAGTCGTTTTGTAAAATGTGAAAAATTGTGCTTTGAACTATCAATTTTGTGATTTCAGCCAAATGGTTTTATTTAGAGTTAGTAATGATATTGAATGTGTCCATGAGTTCAAAATACCATTTATGATGTTTAGAAAAAGTTTTAGAAGTTTCGTGTTTTGTTAAGTGTTAAAAATGAGCGATTTTACACTTTTACTCCTAAAGTATAGCATAATTTGACCTGTGGTCCAAAATGGTTTTTATGATGGATTTAAATGATTTCCAAGGTGTTATGGGTCTCTGAAAAGTATAGATTAGTTTTAAGGATCATTAGTTTAAGAAAATGTGTTAAACAGAAAAATTACGTTTTCATCCGTAATCTTTCAGAAATTGTTGTTTTGGCCCTCTTTTGGGCTTAAGCGTAAATATTGATAATATGATGAGATTAGTGTGGATGATATCTTATAGAAACTATATTTATGTATTCTAGTTGAAATTTATGTGACTTGTGATAAATGTGCAAAGTTTACTAGTTCAGGACTATGCATGCTTAATTCTTGATTTATGCAAGTAATAATGATCATTAGTATGTTGCCGTTATCCTGTTGAGTATGGCATATGCATTAGCTGAGTCTGGTCCTTGATTCCGGCATACTGATTAGGAGCATGTTTATTTTAAGTGAGATATTGATAATGACTTGCTTATGGATTTATGCAATGAATATGGTACATGCTTATTTGATCAATTACGTGATGAGTGGTGGTATGTTATGACTACGTTTGAATGATTAAGATGCATGATTCATGAAGATTATGAGCATGACATATTAAATGATAAGTTATGATTGCATGTTCATGTTTGCATCTTTAAATAATATTCTAAAATTAAAGGTGACATAATTTACTCAGAAATTATCCTTTTGTAATAGGCCAGGCCTGGCATAAGTTGATCTAGAGAGATGATCCTTTCATAGTAGGCCGGGCTAGGCGTAAGGTGATCCAAGGAGGTGATCTTTTCATAATGGGCCCGGCCCAGTAGAAAATTATCCAATGCCCCATAACCTGCACTCTGGGAGTCGAGAATTTAGCTTATCGAGAAGATAAGTATAAACTAATGACATCTAGTTAGGTATGAACTCATAACCTAGAACTCTCGAGAGGAGAGATTATTTAGGGCCGCCCCTAAGGAAAGAGATTAAGAAATTTAAGTCACCTAAGAGAATAATGATGAGAAATCATGTTAGAAGAATTTATATAATTTATGTCATATTCATTAATTGTGACTTCTATGATATTTTTGCATATAGCATTGACATGCATTCATGATATAGTATGTTGCATCCATGACATTAAGATTCATGCTAAAATATACGGGCCTCGGCTAATGGCATTTGAAACTTAATAAATGAACCTTATATATGCTCACATTTTCATAATGAAACTCGAGGTTCCTGGGAACGATTATGATGACATTTGCATTAGAGGCAGGAAGCCCTACTGAAAACCTTGAATAAGCTTCTCTTCTTTTTTCTTTCTTCTGTGTCATCTTCAGACAAGGATGATGGTGTAGCTCATGATTTACTCTGAGACGTGGACGAAGGAGTTGTGTTGCAAAAGGAATCAGGAGGGTTGCAGTGGTAGTATGAAAATAATTTTCTTTTGAACATTGGCTTTAGGGTGATTATACCCCTTCTATCTGCTTGGATTCTAGTCTTTTGATGAATATGTACTGATGTCCTTTATGTTTAGAGGACATCACTAATATGATATAATTCTGATATGTTGATATTGTTTGTGTTATGTTAAGCCATGGTTTATAAATATTTTGTGATGTTGTTTGTATCTGTGACTTGTTTTTATCTTTTTTTTATTTATAGGCAAGGCAAACGACATTAGTTACTTAGCATGCATGGCTCACGTTTTGTATTTATTTTTTTCAAAAAAAATTACCCATATTTTCACTAAGGTATTTTCAAGAGTTTAAGTTAAAAACTGGAACAAAAGAGTAACAACTAATAATTAACTTAAATGAGTTCTAGGCATGTTGGGTTAAATATTAAGGTGTTACATTGCCCACATGTGAACCCACATTAGCTAGGTTGGCTTTATCATTCTTAACTTTTGGGTGAAGAGGTTGCACCGAGGCATCAGGGTACTCTGGCATTGATTTATAACACTATGAAGTAGTGGGAAATCCTTCTTCTTGTGCCCTTTTTGGCCATATCTATAGCATATGAATGTGTGCCCCATAAGCATGGTCTCTGTGGCATTTTTCGCATGTCTGACAGTTTAGGTGTGACCAACCAATTCGCACTAAACCTTGCTATTCTAGTTGTTACTTCCATGACTCCTAAGGTTAGGCAATTGTAGGACATATAGGAAAAGGCGCTAAGTGAGCAGCCTTGACCGATAGTGCCTACTGCTAATAACCTTTGCCTAAGCTAGTCAACCCTAGCCATACCTGATGCGAGTTGTCACGACTCACAAACAAATTAAAATTTATAAAGTGCTAAGTTACACCAAAAATGTTGTAAAGGGCACAACCTAGGTCGTCTCTCAAGGAGGCTTCAATACTTAGTTGTGAAAATTAGGAGTTTTGAAGAATGGAAATTATAGCAATGGAAATTAAAAGATAATAGCAATAATAGAGAAGGCACTAGTGCAAGGTATTCCTAGGATTGGAAATCAATTATCATTGACCAAATATTAAACCTATTGATGGCTATTAGTAATAAATTACTGGCAATTCTACTAATGATCAATCGACCTCTAGAATTTGACCAATATAAATAACTAATAAATGACGATCGCCAATCCATTTAGAAATCACATTGATTTAATGAGCCAATTGCTATAGCCTAACCACCAATCAGAAAGTTAATTCTAATGTTCTCCCTCAAACATAAACCAATAGATTTATCAATTTATGCCCAAAGGGTTTCCCTAAACGACAATCGCCAATTTAGTTATTCTAATAAAGATTATAGCAATCACCACAATAATTAAAGGAATGGAAACTACAAAACATTAAGAAAATCAATGCATTCAACATAAACAAAGGGTCTCAAATGTTATCCCAATCCATCTGGAAATCCCTACACTAGTAAAGAAATCTACTCCATCTCTAGAGGATTACAACAATGAAGATAAAAGAACCTGAAAATAATAGTAATGATCCTTGCCATAATCTCCAAGACAAAGCACCTTCACCAATGGAACTGTTAGAGAGAGAAGAATAGAGACGGAGAAGAGAGAGAATAATAGCAACTGAAAGTGACAGCTTAAAACTGAGTAAAAAGCTAGGGTAAAAATCTATAACAATTCTTTAAATACTGCTCTCTAAAATAGTGCACACTGTGCCCAAAAATAGCTTAAATGAGCTGTTCTGTATCATTGCAGGAGCGCTGCGACGCTCAATAATGAGCTTTGCTGATGAAGGCCATTTTGCAAGTTGCTGTTGAGCACTACAGTGCTGGACAGAATTGAATCTGGTCTCGGCACTAGAAATAGAAATTGTAGCCCTCTGAATAAGCTTTCCAAAGCCACCAAAATCACCTCAATTGGACATCTATAGCTCCAGATATTTCGAAAATACTAACTGAAGGTCAAGTTGGACAGCATCAAAACATCAGCAACCTTTAATCTTGCAACTCGATTTTCATCAAGATACTCTTAGAACTGGGTTTTGAGATGAACATAGAAGTTGTAGAGGACTTCTTAAGCTTTCCAAAATATCTTTATTTGTATTAATCCGATCCCTTGTTCTTGAAAATTATATTTGATCTAAAGCTCATGTACTCAAGACCATACTCAAAGAGACAAATCAAACGCAATAGGATGTAATTACAAATTATCCTATAATCAATGCAAAAGCCATCAATTCTATGAAAATCACACAATGAGGGATAAATTAAAATCCTTATTAATTATGTCAACAATATAGTAAAACTCATGTAAAAAGCTAAGATTTAGAAGTAAGATAAGTGGCACAAATGCCCCTTATCAAACTCCCCCATACTTAAGCTTTCACATGTCCTCATGTGAAACTACGATCAAACTAAGACATGGATGAGAAGCAGTAAACAAGGACTACACTAGACTCCTAACCTAGTATGCATGATGCATGTAATTAAATGACAATACACCAATCCAATAAATCTAGAGGTACAATAGTAAGCTTTTACACTAATAAGAATTAAAACAAGCAAGGCATGAACAAGAACATAGCACATAGAGTAGAATTCACATATGATGCATAGATCAAGTACAAAAGTCCTCCGAAGGTTAGTGTTTGCCCCTCATTCACTCAAGTGTTTTGGGTTATGATGCACACTCAATCACCTCAAATTAAAATGTATTACCATAAGCTTGCTACATGTCTCATTCTCCATTGTCACACACATATGCATATTGTGGACATAGAACTCAACTCGGTGCATTTTTCTTAAGTTTCCTTTCTTTGTGTGCACTTTTATCATTTGCATAAAAATTCTCTTAAAATCTCTTGAACATGTATAATGTCTCTATCCTTATGAGATATTTCCTGTAACATTTGGTATACTGTTATGATGGTTTTTCTGCAAAGTCTACTAAGCTTTAATAGATTTTATACCATCAAAATTTCTACTACATCCCTTGGTTAGCAATAATTCTTATCAATTTTTTTCCAACAATTGAACTAAGTTCCCTATGATGGATCTCAAATTATTTCTATTATAAATCAACATTCCTTAGATAACCATTTCTTCTAAATTTTGAAGATACAAGACAAGTCTTGCCGCCACTTTTTCTAACTTTGATTATTATGTATAGCAAGATCATACAAACTAAGAATTAATGCTGTAAAATTTCAATACAATAAAATTCCAGCACATACCCATTTAGAGCACCTATTATATCATACAAACCAAGAACTAATGTTGTAAATATTTCAGCACAAAAAAATTCTAACACACCAAAATTCCAATACACAAGATTTCATCATAGTCCAAGCACTTATAAATTCCGAAATTCTAAAATAAAATTCATGTTCCAAAATTCATAATCTCATCACAACTTAATCCATCACAAATTCTAAAATTTCATTTCAGATTTTCAACAACATAACTCAAGCAAAGTTCAATCACCTATCTTAGCAAAATAGCCAAATATCATGAAGTCAAAGACTAGAATAATTTCCTACCTTCCTCCAAGCTTTTTCTTTAATTCTTTTTATTTATCAAGCCTCAAACCCTTTCTTTTCAGCCCCCATTTGTGCTGCCATGTGAACCAAGTAAGAAAAAAAAACAAAATTTTCAATTGATCTTGATATAGAGAAGATGTTCTTGAAGTAGTTTAGATGCATACCTAAGAGTATCCTTTACAGATATGATGGTTTGATGGAGTTTTTCCAAAGAGAAAGTTTTGAAAACAGAGAAATGAAGAAGGAAGAAAGCAACAAAGAAGAGAAAATGAAAAAACGTGGGCTGTGAGTAAAACCGAGAAGAAATGAGATTTCTTTTCCTTTTTCCCTTTTTATAATCTTGTTAACTTGGAGAGAAAGTAATGGAATTGATATTTCCGGATCAATTTGCCTTCTACCGGTATTAGAAATATCTATATTTATTTGATTATTATAAGTAAAAATTATTTAAGATATGATAATTTTACCTAATAAAGTTTTTTTTATGTCAATTAGGTACTGAAATAATAAGAAACAGTACACCAAAATGGTAATAACCGGTATACCAAAACATCGAGATTTTCCCCGGAAGCATGTGAGTGAGGACAAAGCACGCTGAAAAGACCCGTGTTGGTTTGTGGGGAGAGTCGTCAGTCCATAAAGCAGCAGGGGATGTTACATGTTTCATAACATTAGATAAGTTAAATTGAACTTTCATGTCCCCACACTCCATAGATAATATGCCAGCATAAATATCAATCAAGGTTTTAGCAGTTTTCAAAAAAGATCTTCCCAATAACAATGTAAACTGGCTGGCAATGGTGTCATTTTCCATTTCAAGCACATAAAAATCAGCAGGGAATATTAAATCATTTACTTGGACAAGAACATCTTCCAATACGCCCTCTGGTCTTGTGATGCTATGATTGGCCAGCTAAATTTGCAACCGAGTTGGCTTGAGCTCTCCAAAGTGCAAGGACTGATTTAAGCATAACATTAATGCCTGCTCCAAGGTCAGCCAAGGCTCTAGTGATGTGCAAGTTGGCAATGGTTCAAGAAATATAGAATGTACCTGGGTCCTTGCATTTGGTTGGCAGGTTGCTTGGCTTGATAGTGGAAGAAGCATTGACCTTCATAGTCACCTTGTCCTCCTCACTGCCCTTGATCTTCCTCCTATTGGTGTAAAGATCTTTCAAGAATTTTGCATATTTTGGAATTTGCTTTATTGCATCCAATAAAGGAATATTCATTTGCACTTTTTTGAATGTTTCCCAAGTTTCAGAATCCAATTCTGATGTAGCAGACTTTCTGGGTTGGATGTGGGAATGGTAATGAGGGGAGGAATTTTGGAGCCTTGGTAGGTTCTGTTGAGTGTTGTAGCACTGGTTGACCACTGTAACACTTACTCGAGGAGTGTCCTGGTGCCAAGCTCCTATCTAATGATTCTATAGAGCACTGCAGCACTGGTTGATCATTGCAGCGCTCACTCGAATGTTCTTCGGGCTTGCCTTTAGCTTGCTCTTTTTCCTAGACAGGCCTAGTCACTTCTGGAATTTTCGTTCCAGACCTTAGAGTGATTGCAAAGACATTTCCTCTTGGATTAGGCACTGGTTGAGATGGTAGCTGGGCAACTGGGGCTTGCTGGCTTTGACTATTTTTCCTCTAAGTCACCTCCTCTCTCAGCTGGGCATTTTCTCTTCAAATTTCCTGCATCTACTCCATCATCGTCTTCATCATCTTAGTCATGGTGGGATCTAAAGTTGGAGGTGCAAGAAGGGCCTGTTGCCTCTGATCAGGTGCCAAATACTTCTACTGTGAAGGTTAGCCCTGTGGTTGAGAGTTATTTCCCCACTTCAAATTGGGGTGATTCTTCTAGCTGGAGTTAGAAGTATTTCCAAATAGGAACTGACTTTCCTGATTCTGAGGTTAACTTTGGAAGGGATATGTTGCTACTACCCCAGTAGTTGAGTCATCTTGCAGAGCTGGGCACATATCTGTGTGATGTTCCATTGAGGTGCAAATACCACAGACCATAGGGACTACTGGAGTTGTTGCCTGGCTTACCATCAATTGCTTTATAAAGCCAGAAACCTACTGTAAAGTCTGGGTCAACAATGGGTTCTCTATTTGGCTCATTCCATGAAAGCCCTTTATATTGGCTGCAGTCCTGGAGCCAAATTGTTGAAAATTGGCAGCCACATTCTCTATCAAAGCATGTGTCTCTGCCAGGGTCTTATCCAAAGGTGCCCTTCCCCTAGCAGCATCTATCATGCATCTATCAGCAGGTACTAACCCATCATAAAAGTATTGAATGAGGAGTTGCTCTAGAATTTGATGGTTGGGGCAACTTGCACAGACAAGCTTGAATCTCTCCCAATACTCAAGAAGAGTCTCATCTGACTGGCAGATTCCAAAGATCTCTTTTCTGACAGAAGCCACTCTAGTGGTAAGAAAATACATCTCCAAGAAAAGCCTCTTCATTCCAGTCCAGCTATTGACAACCCCATCAGGAAGATTGAAGAACCAATTTTCTGCTGCACCCTCAAGGGAAAAGGGGAATGCTCTCAGTTTAATATCATCCACCTCTACCCCATTGGGTCTTATGCTAGAACACACCATATGAAGCTTCTTCAAATGCCTAATGGGGGTCTGCACAAAAAATATAGTAAAGGGCATAATCTAGGTCATCTCTCAAGGAGGCTTCAATACTTAGTCGTGAAAATTGGGGGTTTTGAAGAATGGAAATTATAGCAATGGAAATTAAAAGATAATAGCAATAATAGAGAAGGCACTAGTGCAAGATATTCCTAGGATTGGAAATCAATTATCATTGACCAAATATTAAACCCATTGATGGCTATTAGTAGTAAATTATTGGTAATTCTACTAGTGATCAATCGACCTCTAAAATTTGAACAATACAAATAACTAATAAACGACGATCGCCAATCTATTTAGAAATCACATTGATTTAATGAGCCAATTGCTATAGCCTAACTGCTAATAGATCTACCAATTTATGCCCAAAGGGTTTCCCTAAATGACAATCGCCAATTTAGTTATTCCAATAAAGATTATAACAATCACCACAATAATTAAAGGAATGGAAACTACAGAATATTAAGAAAACCAATGCATTTAACATAACGAAGGGTCTTAAATGTCATTCTAATCCCTCTGGAAATCCCTACACTAGGAAAGAAATATACTCTTCCATCTCTAGAGGATTACAATAATAAAGATAAGAGAACCTGAAAATAATAGCAATGATCCTTGCCACAATCTCTAAGACAAAGCACTTTCACCAATGGAACCCTTAGAGAGAGAAGAATAGAGAAGGAGAAGAGAGAGAATAATAGCAACTGAAAGTGGCGGCTTAAAACTGAGTAAAAAGCTAAGGTAAAAGTCTATAATAATCCTTTAAATACTGCTCTCTAAAATAGTCTAAACTGGGCCCAAAAATAGGTTAAATGAGATGTTCTGTATCATCGTACAAGTGCTGCAGCACTAATGAGTACTATGGCGCTCAACAGTGAGCTTTGCTGATGAACGCCATTTTGTTGAGTGTTATAGCTCTAGAAAATTGAATCTGGCCTCAGCACTAGAAATAGAAATTGTAGCCTTCTGAATAAGCTTTCTAGCGCCACCAAAATCACCTCAATCGGACATCTGTAGCTCTAGATATTGCGAAAATACTAACTAGAGGTCAAGTTGGACAGCATTAGAACATCAGCAACCTTTAATCTTGCAACTCGATTTTCATCAAGATACTCTTAGAACTGGGTTTTGAGCTCAACATAAAAGTTGTAGAGGACTTCTTAAGATTTCCAAAACATCTTTATTTGTCTTAATCCGATCGCTTATTCTTGACAATTGCATTTGATCCAAAGCTCCTGTACTCAAGACCATACTCAAAGAGACAAGTCAAACACAACAGGATGTAATTACAAATTATCCCATAATCAATGCAAAAGCCATCAATTCTATGAAAATCACACAATGAGGGATAAATCAAAATCCTTATTAGTTATGTCAACAATACAGAAAAACTCATATAAAAAGCTAAGGTTTAGAAGTAAGATAAGTGACACAAATGCCCCTTATCAATACCCCTTACTAATGTTCTCCAGGTTTAATGTGCTTGCTAACTACCTCTTGTAGATTTTAGAATGCCCTACTCAAGAGAACAAATGCAACTGGTACTAATTGATGTAGTGCTACTATAGGAATGTCTCATCATTTGGTAACATAGTGTGCTATTTAGTAATATAGAGTTTAAGAGTTTTATAATCTCATCATTTTGTTCCATTATTGAATGAAACTTCTCAAGAACAAAGGAAATAAATGGACATATCTTTTCTATTTGTTCTTTTGATTCCTTAACTGATAGTGCTTTTGTTACATGGATAAAGGAAAATACAAGTGGCTTTTGTCTTATTACAATAGTTGAATATTTCATCACTGACTTCGTATTTCCTTAACTAAACAAGTGGGTGCAGAGTTACTACTGTTAGCTCTAGAACCTTTGTAAGAAGCTTTAATGAAATGTGTTTTGAATGACAACAAAGCCAATTTAAAGAAAAATACTTTGAAGATTGACTAATGTTTATCATGATTTTTTTGAAGTAGTAAGCATGCTCGATCTTTAGCATAACAAGGCTTATTCAAGCGAGAATAATTTCACTTTACATGGGCAAACATGCTTTATTTCATTTTAAGATATGTGAACTAAAAGGAAGTGATAATTATGTCCATATACGAGCTTAAGATGTCTAACTATTTGAAGCAAAATCAATAGTACAATAAACCAAGATCTGGGACTTTAGAAAGTAGTACTGAACTTCAGAAAGTACGCCTGAAATGAAGATATCAATCAAACATTGAAGCCAAAGTGATATATTATCTTCAATCATCACACACGTAATGCTTCATCCATCAACAAGCTCTGATTGAAGGCAAGAAGACTCAAGAATTATTAAGGAAATGATACTGCACATCAGAAAACTCACTTATAATGATACAGTACGTTCTACAAGAAAATGAGAGAAAATTTGAAATTTGAATTTGAATTTGAAAAGTAAAAGCCCATTATCAAAACTGACATGACATCTTTTTTGTCATTGTGGTCAACTACTCCATCATCTAGAAAAAAGAGTTTTGAAACCATATTCAGAAAGTAAGAGTAGTTTCTGAAGGGACATAAAAAACCTCAACCTTGCAATGGCTTTTGCAACAGCTTTGACAAATAGACAAGCTACTCTTCTAGACTATTTTTCCAAGATATAGATAGATGATCAACACGTGTCACTTAGAAATCTGATCAAGGGCAATGGTCACAAGGAAAACCATCTATAAATAAAGATACTATGCTTTCAAAGAAAAAAGAAAGATGCCATATAAAGAGCAAAAACTACATGAAAATTTCTCCTCATCTTCTTGTAACGCTCATTACTTTTGTAATCATTTTCTTTACTTGTAAAAATCTTCTTTCTACAATACTTCATTGTTCATAGGTTCTTCCAAGAAAAAATAGCTAGAAAGAAGTCATTCAAGTTTTTCCAGGTCTTTCATTGTAAATCTTAAAGAAACTTGAGTGGAGGTTAGTTTGAGTTGCAAACCTAAAGACAAACCTTATAACCTCGATCTAGTAGTGATCAGTGTCAATTAGCTTGGAGAGGCTAGTCAAAAGACTACTTCCAATGTGATAGTAAAAGTGTTTTATTGGTCACGGTTTAGCTTGAAGAGGCTAGTCAAAGACTACTCAGTTTGGCTTGGAGAGGCTAGTTAAAGACTTCTTAGTTCAACTTGAAGAGGCTAGTGAATAACTACTTGGTTTATGATAGTAGAGGTTGTCTACTGATCACTAGTGAAAGCCTGGGAAGGCTATTATAAATACTATATTTGTTCTTTCTTTGGTAAGAGAAAGATTTAGTAGAAATCAATTGTTGTTGAGAACTAGAAATATGCAGGTTGGCCGAACTGGTACAAAAAATCTTGAGCAGTATCTTTCTTCTCCTTTATCTCTTATTTTATTTCTGCATTTAGTTTATTTACTGTGTCTCTTTTGGAAATCTTTCTTTTACGCATTTATTTCATATTCTTAATTCAGAAAGTTCACTTTCTAAAGTCACTAACGCTGCATCCACTGCACTTCAAGCTCATAGCTTGATAGTATCGTGGCTAATTTTTTTTAGAAGCTAAATAGGGAAAGAAAAAGTGAAGCATGATTCAATTCCCTTTCTCATGTGCTTTCCTACTTGTACTTACAAGATATAGAACTGAAATAAGACTTTTCTTAGAATTTAGTGTCTTATTTAAAAACATTTTATGCAGAAGTTAAACTATATATGGTTGACATAGTTTTTTATAATTACTATGCGATTTTAAGATTGAAAACATTTTGTTTGATTCTATATCATTTCTATAATTTTGTTAATGTTAAAAGTGTAATGTTACTTTGTGACTAGTGATACTTATAGTTAATCTTAATTTGGTTCATCATTAACATTTTATATAGAAATAAATAGTTAGAGAAGTGATGTATCATTAATTCTTTCTATTAATTCAATGAAAAATTCAATTGATTATATAATATTCACTGACAAGGGTACACTAAAGAAAAAGAATAATTTATAATGACTTGTTCAAACCATTTTTCAATATATGGCTTCACCTACAAGCTTTTGGACTTTAGACCTTGGATAGAAATTTACCTAGTATAAATGAAATCAAATTTGCAATCATGATTGGCAAACTGAACATTTGTTCCAATCTTTCAATCAATTAATATATTTTCAATACCAAATTGGATTTCTAGAAATTCACATTTGTTATCAACTCATACACATGCATGCTTTCAAGCACAAAAGCATGTAGACAAATGCTAATAATATGTAATCAAGAAAAAGCATGAGGACATAAAGGTTAATATTATCGTAATCAAATAAATAGAGATGAGACAATCCAAAATTGACCATAAACTTCAACATAGCTAATCAATTTGATATATAGAATTGGTACACCAGTATCATATTTTCCCTATATTTTTCACTTCTCTAAATGACTACAAAGTCACAATTGGCTATTAAGGTTGATATAGAGGCTACAACACCAATAGTGATTATCATGAAAGAAGCTAATCTCTTTCTTTAGAAATGCTGCCATCACAAGAGTAGCTTTATGCATTGACAACACTGATAAGGGGCATTTATGCCACTTATCTTGCTGTAAATCTTAGCTTTTTTAATGATTTTTATTGCATTATGGATGCAATTAATAAGGATTTTGATTTATTCTTTATTGTGTGATTTTGATAGAACCATTGAATATTGCATTGAATTTTAGGAACAATCTGTAATTATATCCTGTTACGTTTAACTTGTCTCTTTGAGTATGGTTTTATGTATAGGAGCTTTGAATCAAGTGCAAAATGTCAAGAACAAGGCTGGAAACTCTTGGAAAGTAGCTTGGAGCTGAAAAGGAGTAGAATCATGGAAGCTTGCTCTCAAGTAAGCACTGCAGCACTTGGCAGAGTGGCAACCATCAATTTCTTGGCCTCATTGCTCTGGTGAGCACTGTAGTGCTCATTAAGCGCTGCAATGCTTGTGAGATAGCAGACTAACAGATCACTTATTTGTTTTTGGGCCCCACTTTAAACTATTGAGAAGGCAGTATTTAAAGGATTGAGACAACTGTTTACCCTAGGCTTTAGTCTTAGTTTTAGATCTACAATTAGGTTGCTATTATTCTCTCTCTACATCTTCTTTTCTATTCTTCTCTCTCTTAGGGATTGCATTAGTGATGGTGCTTTGTCTTGGAGATTGTGGCAAGGATTATTGCTATTATTTTCATGTTACATTTATTTTCACTGCTCTAATCCTTCAGAGATGGAGGAGTAGATTTCTTTACTAGTGTACGGGTTTCCAGATGGATTGGGATGATGTTTAAGACCCCTTTTTGATATTAAATGCATTGGTTTTCTTAATGTTCTACAGTTTCAAATCTTATCATTATTGTGATGATTGCTATAATCTTTATTGGGATAACTAAATTGGTGATCATCGTTTAGGGAACTCCTTTGGGGCATAAATTGATAGATCTATTGGTTTATGTTTGAAGGAGAATATTAGAATTACCTTTTTGATTAGCGGTTACGCTATAGCAATTAGTTCATTAAATTAATGTGAATTCTAAATAAATTGATATCTCATTTATTAGTTATTTGCATTGGTCAAATTCTAGAGGTCGATTAATGACTAGTAGAATCGCCAGTAAATTATTACTAATAGCCCCCAATGAATTTAATATTTGGTTAATAATAATTAATTTCCAATTCTAGGAATACCTTGCACTAGTGATTTCTTCATCATTGTTATTAACTTTTAATTGTAATTGCTTTAAATCTTATTCTTCAAAACCATCAATTTTCACAATTAAGTGTTGAAACTTCCTTGAAAGATGACCTAGGTTGTGCCCTTTACTACATTTTTTGTACAACTTAGTATTAAATTAATTTTCTAGTTTGAGGAGGTAGCCGACAGTCTCCATCAAACACCCAACTATTTGTTGACAATATATTTCACCCAACTCTTTTGTGGTTATAAGCATGTTCTATCTTTTCAATAACGGTTTATGGAGTTAACAAAATCAACAAATTAGCCTTCTGTTAAGCATATAAGAAAGCTTATAACACCACTACATGCTTGGGAAGAAAAAGAATAAATGATATATAATCATTGACATTATCAAAGATAAACTATGTAAATCGTGTTTCTTCAAATACCAGAAAGCAAAAAAAAAAAAATTAATTTCCCTTAGTGGTTGACCTTGCTTTTAATTTAATTTCATCATTTTGAAGGCAGTGGTTAAACTGAGTTTTCATAAATCTCTACAAACAAGGTTATGAGCAAGATTGGAAGTTCAAAAAAGAGGGGAAAAATTTGATTTTGTAAGTTAAATATAGGAGGTTCAAAAGGTTAAACACCATAAACATCTAGACAAGTAGTTTAGTACTATAACATCAAAGATTTTAGTTAGCCACATTAGCTGAAGGCAACTTTCAATGTCATAACAATGATTTTCTTTTCCCATTCATTATTGTTGGAAGAAAGGAAAATATTTAATGATGTTTGAAGTTTACAATAATCATGATTCCATTAATAGAACAATAGTACCATTGTCTCAAAGGTTTGTGATTTTTGTTATCAAACATTACTAAAGGGAGGAAAATCTCTTAGTCAAATATTAAGGAATAATACAAGCATTGTGTGGATGCATGAATGAATAACCTATATCATGGTAGACATTTGATATCAACAAGAATTTCCTTTTATACCTGGTTATACCTGGTGAGTCTATCTTAAATGAAAAATACAAATGTTGCACGACTAGGGACATATGAACACAAAGTAAACAAACTAAAAATCAAGAAAACACTAGCAAAGGTGACCAAGATACTTTTTCCCTCATTTTTTTAAAAAAGAATAAAGAAGTGTCCTAGAATAAATAAAAACAAAAACAAAATAGCATGATGAAACTATAGATTATAGATGAAAACTGATGAAGAAGGTTTTCATGCATTCCACCTCCATTGCCAAAATTGTAAGAACAAACTAAGTTGATTAATTTTAAATAAAAATAAAGAGACATTAAATAAAGGATGGAGACTATTACTTCAAAGTGAAGGTAACACATGCTTTCACTTTACCACAATCCTTGAATCTCTATATTCTTATAGCATTCCTCCTCGTAGCATCTGTAGCAAATAGTTAGTCACCATAGTTCAAACATTTTCCTAAAGGATAGCTACAATTTACCAAACACCTTGATAAAGTATAAGTCCTATAAACATACAAAATAACACAAGGCCTACATTTCTACAAAATTAACAAAAGAAATCCTTGTGTTAACAAACTTCTATCATCTTAATTTTTGTTTTCCCTTGACTAACCTGATAACAAGTACCTAACAAGAAACAAGAAAAATGGGTTTTTCAAGAATTAAACATTGTAGGAATTAATCCAATGAAATTAAACATTCTTTGAACAACATTTTCCTATACTGTTAAACAAATGGGTGACAGCCTTATTGTGTTTGAAGGTGCATGCCACGATGGTCTGGAAGGATGGAGCTTTGAACACCGCAATGGATTGTTGATAATGCAAGCCACAATATGTCACAACCCAAAAATTGTGATCGGCGCATAAGGGATATTATCCCTTGTGGAAGTCTTTTGGAATTAATTTCATGCAATCATGTATAGTAAATAAAAAAACATAAAAATAAATAAATAACTAGATAAACAAATTTCTCAAAACTTTTTCAAAGCTTTATTCATAAAATATATAATTCTTCTAAATCATTCCAACATCCATGACTTAAACAATCTTAGATGATGCTTTGGAAGAAATTACATAAAATATTGTAGCAAAATAACATAACTTCAAAATAACCATACATCTAAGTAATGTCCAAGGACCCTACTTGAACATTACTGAAGCACTTTATTCTACCATGATCTTGCTCTAAGCTTCACCACAAAGTCAAGCTTACCACTGAAATAGTTACGAGGCTGCTACGGTTAAGTCTAAACAATAACTAAATCTATAACTATGACTATAAAAGGGAGGAAAAAGTAGGGTGGGTTCATCTGTAATATCCTCCCGAGTACAACATCAGTCTTAACCTATGACATCAAACTTGAGAGTTGTTACTTATAGATTAGTGGACTTTTTCTTAAATATCTATACAAGTTGGATTAATGCATGTAATAACTAAGCGTAATTCTATTAAAATATATAACAAAGAAATACAGCACTTATTGAATACATAACTAAGTACAAAAGGAAGCTCTTCTAAGAGCTTTAATACATATACGTTGTCTATTACACTTACATACACATAACTCCAACTAAGTACAGTAAAGTAAAAACATCAACTACTAAATTATTGCAATCCCAAGTTCTTTGGCGTAGTAGCCATATCGTTTTTTGGATCAACCTAGAGAGGACATGGGAATACAAATATATAGGGGTGAGAATTACACAATTCTCAGTAGGGTAACTTCCTAAAAACTCAATCATAATGTCATCGTCATTGCCCCCAGCCATTTCAGTTTATCAAGAAAATGTGATTATGCAATACATATTAAAGATTCACTTTTAAAGTTCTAAAATCATCCCTCCGAAGTGGGTAGTTTTTAACAATTAATCAATTGATACACATATATCATAAAACTCAAACATATAGTTAATAATCCTAATCAAGTAGTTAAATAAGATATGAGTATGCATATGTTAAATGTAGTGGACTTATCTCAAAGGGACCTGGTTTCGCTTGTGACAATAGAACTCAACTCGGTGTATTTTATCTTTTCATTGACATAGAAAAGACTTAGTGTATACCCAATGGTAGTTACTATGGACAACTCCACAATACATAGTATACACCACATGGTATTTATAGTGGTTCACGGCATGCAAGGGAAATAGACTGCTTATCAGGACTGAGCTTATTCCAATGCATGATCATTAGACTTCTTTTTTTTCCTTTTTCCAATTTCACACAGATTTATTTCTAGCCGATACGTCTATCAACTTATAATATCTCTAGGGAAGTTCCACTTTTTTCCTTCCCTTCATTCAACATAAGCCTTGTTTATGTTTTTTTGATATGTTAGAACATGTACAAGTGAAATTTATGCATCCTCTTTTCTCATACAACTGCATCATGTGCTTTCTTTTCTCAAATGCATGCATAAGCCACATGTAGGCATTCAATCACAAGTAATTCTCATTTATGCCTCATAAATCAATCTTTAAATTGTCTAGCATGCATTCATACCCATCATACTTAATCAAGAGTCATTATATCACCAAATCAATACCTGAGTTCATTTCAGCACAAATACAGCATGTTGGCAGAATTCATGCCTAAGGAGTACAATTTATTATGCCTATCAAACATCCATTGCAAGGGCTAAAAAAAAATTCTCCAAGACACCTCAATGTGTCCACAAGGCCTTGTAAAAATTTCAAAACAAAAATCCTTTTCTAAATATGCTACAAAATCAGACAAACTTGGTGGTCAGAAACCACTCAGCTTCAGCTTAGAACCAAAATCTCATAATTTTTAACCCTAAAAAATGATTAAATCAATTCAAAATAAAAATCAAGGTTAAAATTCAAGACTTACAACATCTGTAAAAATTTCAAGTGATAATTCAATCATTTGGTATGGTAACAAAATTAGTAAAATTTACAGCTTCTATTCCAACATTTTAGGCAGTAAATAGATCACTTCGGTTTCTAATTTTTTAAACATAGAAAAGTGCCCAGAATGGATCCAAATGTCACTAGAAACACCTTAACATATTAGCTATATCCCATAAAATTTTCAGTTGAATCCAAGATCTCTAAATAGGTCAGAAAATTTGAAAAAATTCCCTGATTGCTTCAATCCGGGATTTCCCAGCAACAATGTTCATGCAATGTGATTTTTTTCAAGTAGAGAAAGTCCTTAACATAACCCAAGAAAAATCATGGAGTTGCCTTAGAATATTAACTTCAACATAAAATTTTTATAGATCATAAAAGTATCTACAATTACACCAAAAAATTCATGACCATGCCTTACTTATGAGGAAACTGAAATTCCAGCAAGCCTAGTTAACACTTCTTTCATAAAACTAAAATTTTCACATCACCAACACACTCCACCAATATAAATACACCTACATCTATGTGTAATCACACATTAAAGGCAGAAATACTAATTTTCAAACAATCATAATCAGCCAAAAATAGAATTTAACCAAGTAAGAACACAACACCCTACTTTGAAAACTTTAGAGCTCTATACTCCAAAGTATGCTCTAATTGATTTATCTTCACTTCAAGGACTCCAAAGCAAGCCCCAAGCCTCCCTTGGGCAGTGAGGAAGTGACATTTCAAAGTGAGGATTGATGGAAAATTGAGATTTCAATCAGTTAGATTTATAGGTTTTGATGTGTAGAACAAGTTTAATGAAGGAGGTTAGAGGTTTTGACAACTCTAGGCTAGTGTTTTTGGGTTTTGAAAGCTTGAGCTCTTTGAAAATGGAAGATAAAGTTGCTGCCTCTATTATGGCCGAAGGTGTTGGCTTCTTTTTGAAGCTTAGAGTTGTGTTAATCTTGTAATAAATAGATATATATTATATATTATAAGTAGATAAGCTTTAATCTGAGAAAGAAAAATGGATGACTAGGATTAAATATTGTTGTTGAAGATTGAATCTTAGTCATTCATTTGATATGAGTAGATAATCTTCTTTATTTTGTATAGATTAAATTAGCTTTCGGTGTTAGAAATTGCATACTGAAAGTTCACCGATTAGGTAAAACACCGTACACAGGAAATCAAACATTTCCCATAAATTAATTCTAGGTAGAAAACTTCGTTTCTAATCTTAACCCTATATTTTCTCAGTTTCGGGTATCTCCAAGTCCCGATTCTAGAGTTTCAGCTGTCTTGACGAGCCTGTGGGGCCCACTGGTAACTATTCACCTCGGTCTGTTTTTTTTTTTTACATCTTCGTTGGGTCATCCTTATCGTTTATAAAACGATCAGATTTTTGAAATTATTATTAATAAAACTCAAATTAATTTTTTAAAATTTTTTTCTGGGTGTTACATCATCAAAAAGGAAGCTTGCCCAGTTACCTATTAAGGTTGACCCATTTAACCCACGGGTTAAACAGACCAGGCTGAAAATGAACTTTTGTTAAACAAGCCAAAATTTTTAGGCTCAACCTTCACTTTTCTATGGGTAAATGGGTTTTGCCCATTTTGATGGCCGTACTTACAAGCCTAGTTAGAGGAAAGAAGTTTGATAATATGCGCAAAAACATCTATTCCCAAATTACATACTAGAAAATATGGTAATAAGCATCCAAGTTCTTTTAGGAGCAAAAAAAAAAGCTCTTTTAGGAGCAACCAGAAAAAATAAAAGCAAGTTAGTTAGTATCATACAAAAATTAGTGAATTTTCTCTTTCGCAAGTAGAGAAACTCGGCAAACACCATGCACTTACCGAAAAGAAAAATTTACCAATGAAAAGAAAAAGGGTCAAGAAAAGTAAAAGAAGGGTCAATTATTTTAATATGGAACTTGAGTTGTAATTATACAACAATAATATGGAATTTAAGGTATAATTACATGTTTGTGGACTTATGAAATCTCACATTATTTTGAGAGAATTTCAAAGCATACTTAATGTTTAAAAGCAAAAGCTCGCATAGTCTAACATTTGCAAAGGATATTTTTAATTTTAAAAAAAAACTTGCATAGTGTGAGATTTGCAAAAGAAAATTAAAAAAAAAATCGCATAGTGTTTTCATATGCACAAGCACTTCAACAGAAGGGAACTGTTATAATGACTAGGGCAGGGCCATGGAATGGCCTTTCCTTTTCTGCACTTCCATATCATAAGCAAACTACAAAATTTAACTCTGAATACGTTTTGAATGTAAAGGAGATATTTTATGAGTTCCAACTCCTTGACAATTCTACTTTTGTCAGATTTATAGTGGCTGGGACATAGTCCGATCTAAGCCATCAGTTCGGTATGACAATTATGCATTGTGTGGTGCAAATTCTATCTGCAATTCTGCAAACACTCCAAATTGTGTATGCCTTAAAGGATTTGAACCAAGGTTTACAGGAGAGTGGAACAAGTCAATTTGGTCTAGTGGTTGTGTTAGGATCAATTGAGTTGTAGCAAAGATGGGTTTGGGAAGTACACAGGCATGTTCCTTCCTAATACATCTTCTAATTGGTATAATAAAGACTTCAAGAATTTGAGAAGTTATGTCTGCAAAACTGTCCCTGCACAGCATATGCAAATTCGAATAAACGTGGTAAGGGAAATGGCAACAATGAGGGAATAGCAAACACTGTGTGAGTTTTTTTTTTCATTTGCAAATCTCACACAATATGAGTTTTTTTTTAAATTAAAATCTCTTTTACAAATCTCGCGGGTCTTTTTTCTTCCATATTGGTTTTGAGATTACAATATACACTTATATGGATTTAAGGATGAATTTACGTTGGGGTGGTGTTAGACAAATCTCGCCACAAACAAGTTTTCGTAAAAGCGAAAAATAGAGTATTTTAATGGAAATTTCGCCACACCCTACATATTAAGTTGTCACTAGCGAGATTTCAGAGACTGCCTTATCACTGGCGAGATTTTGAGAAATGTATTGAAATATTAGACTCTCCCTATATAAACCCGCTTCCGCCTTCTCTCAACATCTCATTCTTTTAGTTTTAATTTGTGAGAAAGTGTCGTATGCATTTATACAAAGTGAGAGACAGATGCAAAAAAATGGGTTAGACTAGAGGAAGATTGGGTCGCTCTTCATGCTTTTTCTTCTAATTGTTACAATTTTTTTTTTTTGTGTTTTAGTTCCAAAAAAAGTCGGTCACTCTTTTTCCTTCTCTATTCATTTGTTTGTTTGTGTTGGTGGGTTTTCTGTGTTGGTAGTCCCATATCAAAAAAAAAGTGATATATGTGTCAAAAAAATATTATGTAAGTGAGACAAAAAAAAATAGTATTACAAGAAATGGATGGCAAAGCAAATATAATAGTGTATTTCAATGGCAATATTATTACAAATACGAGTGAAGGTGTCACATTTGTATGTGAGAATCCAGCATGTTTTTTTATTCCTTGTACTATGTCATTTACGGAGTTAGAAAGTAGTCTTAAACAATGCATAGATCCCGAGACTCCAAAAATAGTGGAGAAAATAACATACAGGTATCCAATATCAATTTTTGGTGGGTTCACTCAGTATCAAGTAATCGAAATCAGCAATGATGACCACATGCAACAAATGTTTCAAATATACCACCAGCATCAAGTAAAAATATCTGCCATCGAGTTGTATGTTGATTTCAAAGAAGCAGCTCCTATCTTTTACCATCAAGTTGTCAATAAGGAGGAAGAGGCTCACCCAAACACATTTCTACAGGGAGAGGCAGAATGGGAAGAAAACAATAGTGAGAGTGATGAGACGAAATTTGCAAGCGAATATGAAAGTAGTGATGGTGGTGCCGCTGATATGGAGCTAGATGATGAAGCAGATGATAAGCATATATTAAACACAGTTGCTATTCAGCATCCGTTTGGGGAGCCATTCTTCATGCGTAGTTTAGATCTTGAAGCTATGAATGCACCTGAGTTTCCGAAGTATGTAGATATGTAGTCATTTTATGTTGCTTCATTTTAATAGATATAGCTTTAGGAAAAAATTATATCTAATACATGTTTATTATTATATAACTATTACATTATTTTCACCTTTTATAATCTGGTTTATTATTATATTATTTTGTTGTATTTATTTTATGTTTTCTTAATTTAATCTAATTTTTATTAGTTTTTTTATAAGGCTAAAAGGCTTGTATCTTGTTTATTTTATCATGTGTTATATATATATATATATTAAATTCACATATTGTTAATTAGTTTTTTGTTCTCATTTTATTTTTGCTTAATTTTTATTTATTTTCTTTTAACTTATTAATTTTTTTTTATTTCCTATTGTGTTTGGTAGGTGCCCCTCCTGTTAGCAGTGGTGAATTTTGTATTGGAATGTAGTTTAGTGACGGAGAAGCTGTTATACGAGCAATTAAAAAGTATAGTATATTTGAAGGAGTGGATTATAAAGTATATGAGTCAGAACCTATGACATTTTTTGCTAAATGCACTCAATATGGGGTAGGTTGTCAATGGCTTGTCAGGGCTAGCTTTAGAAAGAATAAGTACTTTTGGGAAATTAGGAAGTATAATGGCCCACACACTTGCATTGGTGAAAGATTCACTGAAGATCACACAAAATTAGATTCAGATACAATTGCAGAACTTATAAAGCCCATGGTAGAATCTGACCCATCTTTCAAGATTAAATCTGTGATTGCAGAGATTAAATCTCGATATAGTTACACAGTGACATACCGAAAAGCATGGATGGCAAAACAAAAGGCAATTGAAAAAGTTTTTGGTCAATGGGAAGCCTCCTATGAAGCCTTGTCACAATGGTGTGTAGCAATGTGTGATGTTGTTCGAGGATCAGTGGTTCAAATGGATGCTGTGGAGACCTTTAATGGTGATGAGATAGTTCCAGATATTCAAACTTTTTGCCGTGTGTTTTTGACTTTCGGCCCCTGCATTAAAGCATTTAGACACTGCAAACCACTTGTTCAAGTTGATAGCATACATTTGTATGGGAAATACAAAGGGACTTTATTAGTTGCAGTTGCGCAAGATGGCAGTCAAAACATTTTGCCAATTGCTTTTGCTATTGTCAAGGGTGAGACTGTAGATGCTTGGCATTTTTTCCTAGATAATCTACGTAGAAATGTTGCGAATCGAGATGGAGTTAGCATTATTTCTGATCGTCACGAGTCAATTAATGCAGCAATAACAAGAAGCAATCGTCAGTGGGAACCTCCAAGAGCATTTCACATGTATTGCATAAGGCACATTGGTGCCAATTTCCTCCAAAGATTTAAGGCACCTTATCGGCACAAATTGGTTGTGAGCATGGGTAATTTACATTTTCGTATTAATACCGAATTTATGGATTTGTGATGGTGATTTTGGAAAAATAATATGCTAACCATATTGTATCTTATAAGATACTCGAGAACGGAGCATCAATTCAATATCAATTATGAGCAGGTGAGGGAACGTGGAGATATATATACAACTTGGCTTGATGAAATCCCATGAGAAAAATGGGTCTTAGCATATGATGGTGGACACCGGTAGGGTCACATGACCACAAATTTAGTCGAGTATGTGAACTCAGTATTAAAAGCGGCTCACAATCTTCCTATTACAGCTTTGGTTAGAGCAACCTACTTTCAATTGGTTGAGTTGTTTATAAGAAAAAGTGAGGAGGCGTGTGCTCGTAAAAATGCAGGACGGGTTTTCTCTGACACAGTGATGTCTCGACTTTGAGCAAATGAGCAGGCTTCCAGACCCCTCCACGTTACTCAAGCAAATAGACATCATCAGACTTTCCAAGTCCAAGATCCATCTAGCGGACAAGCATATAGAGTTGATCTAAGGCACAAGAATTGTGATTGTGGTGACTTTCAGATAGATCGATATCCGTGTTGTCATGTAATGGCTTGTTGTTCATACTTGAAAGTTACTTGGCACCCTTATATTGACAGTGTTTATATGATTGATAGAATTTGCAAAGTATACAAGAAAGAGTTTGGGGTGATAGGGAATGAAAATACATGGTGCCAATATAGAGGACCAAGAATTTATCCTAACCCTTTATTGAAATGCACAGGAAAAGGTCGCCCCAAATCAACCCGTTTCCTAAATGAAATGGACTCACTTGAGATGCGGGGAACTCGACGATGTGGTCTTTGTAGAGGTGAGGGCCACAGTCACAGCCGATGTCCACATGCTCCTGGTCCTAGTTCATAGTGTCAGTTCTACCTCCATGTTAAAATTCCTTTTTATGTGCTGAAATGTTAAGTTAATTTTTATAAGAAAAGTGTAAGTGCTAGAAGTTATCACTTTGGCAATGCTGTTATCACTTTTAGTGCAATGATACCTTTTTTTTATTGTATTTTCTTTTTATGATTTCTTATGATTCCTATTTGTAATGGATTGTCATCTTGTCTATTTATATCAAAACTAAAATGAACTTATCAAACATAATCCTCAAGCATTATATTTGTATTAATATTTGATTTTTTATTTGAAAGATTAATTTTTAACAATATTAGGAACTTGTATCACTTTTAAAAGATTATTTAAAAATTGAAATTAATTGGCAAGTATCAAATTATGTCACCTAGTAAAATATGAATAACAATTAAATCTAAATCTTTTAATAAAAAAAAGATATACTGTAATAGAAATTGTAAATAAAAAAATAAAATAAAATAATATTTTTACTAAAACTTAAGCGTAAAACACTTATATTATTTTGACGAATTTGCTCAGATATGTGTTCACTTGAAATCATTGTTCCATTTTTTTAACACCATACATGAATAAAACTTTCTGCTCTCACACACACACACGAGAAGGCTCAGAAGCTCTCAGTCAAATGAAAATCTGTCAACACTTACATATAATGCTTCCAACACTTTACTCGCTTGCTAGCATTCCTCCTTCCTAACTTCTAAATTTATAGATGACATGAGATAATGGAGTTGCAATGCAAAGCAGACCAATAATGGAGAGGAGCATGCAAACCACAAAGACAACTAGTGCATTGTCTTGCTGGGACGCTGAACAGGTGGCACACGAGGAGCAAGTGGCAATCACGTTCATCCCTCAGGAGACAGCCCCGCTAAGCACGTGTCAAGCAGGGGAGACCACAGAATCTCGTGCTAGCCAAGATTTCAGAGGGAATCTCGTGTGTGGCGAGATTTCAGAGGGAATCTCGTGGGTGGTGAGATTTGAGGACTCACGCTCTCACGCGCACCTTTGTTGGTCCATGACATTTTCTGCCTTTGATCAGTAAATCACGCTAAAACCGTGATTTGTAACCCACAAATTGGTAAAATTTACCCTAAACCCATATTAAAGATAATAGTCAACTCATTTTCCATATAAAAAATAATTCTCGAAATTCTCGTACTATGCGAGATTTCATAAGTCCACAAATATATATAATTATACTTCAGTTCCATATTATTGTATAATTACAACTCAAGTTCCATATTAAAAAAATTGACCTGCAAAAGAACGTTTACGAATATATTTACTAAATTATGTTAAAGGCATATGCATAGAATAAAGCAAAAAAAAGAAGCAATTATGTAGGTTTTTTACTTGTTAACCCCTCCATGTCGCGGCCAAAGAAGGCGCATACCGTGATGGTTTGGCGCTTCAAATGCCATTGATGGATTGTTGACAATGCCGATCTATGAAAGAAGGGAAATGGTGATTCTGATGAGGTGATGATATCCACTGCAATGTAGAGACTGCTGGTGGATGAAGAGGCCGCATTAAAGTTAGAAAGTGATGAAAAAGATGTTGCTGTCACCACCGATGATCTGAATGATATGCAGACGATGGTTGGGTGATGGTGCAAATCCACTTGAATGGGAAAATTGGAGATGAGATTATGGCAGAATTAAGGGGGGGTAAGGTTTTCCTTCAAAATGGATTAGGGTTCTTTATAAAACTAGTGATTAGGGTTGATGTTGATTTTGGGGACGGTAAAAAATCAAAGATAAGGTTGGGGATTTAGGGGACAGGGACAAAGGAGTGGTGAATTAGTTGGGTCAAGATGAGTATGTGTAAGTGTATTGTATAATGAGTACTTTCCAAAGTATAAAGATGGACAAATATGGGGTCATCATCAATAACTTAAAAAGTCTAGATAGTGAGACTGGGAATAGGTAAAACTATGGCTAGTGTGGTCCCGCTTCATGAAATTGTCCAACCATCAGCTGCCATGTTAGCATGGGTACAATACCCTTAGAATTGGCTCGACCATGGTAGAAGCCGCCATATTAATTATGTATGCCTACAGAAGTCATCTTCTGTACCGTTATTTGCATCAAGTGGAATGAATGGACCAAGTTTTTTTTCTCTTCCTATTTGTGAGTTCAGTATGTGAGTATGTTAAAATGCACCACCATTCTATTCTTTTCTTTCAGTTGCTCAGCTCGTCTTTAATACTTGATTCAATAAGACTCTGAATATTGTTATGAGTATTTAAATAAATGAACATTATAATTTTCTAATGAATAATTAAATTTTCTATCTAGTTAATACTTATAAAAAAATATATTTAATACTTAATCAAATAATATTGCAATTTTTTATAATTCTACAAAATTGGGATAATGGTTGTTATTATACTGACTCTAAATAGAATACAATTACCCTTGAAGAAAAAGAGTTAATAAATCAATATTAAGTTAATCTTACTCATTACTTTAGCATTCTGAAAAATGGCACTAGATAGTTAACGACATATATCTGATTCCAACATGATATTACAAATCCAAATAATATTTTATCTTCAAATGCTCACAAGTCCTGCGGCATTTGAAAAAGAGGAAATGCCGAAAAACATTGTGCTCAACCTAATGCTGGACACTCAGAGTGAAACATTAAAAGCATGCAAATCTAATGGTGATGTTTGACAATAAATGCAGGACAGCAGAATGCAAGAGGTAGCGCAAACTCCATGCAAGCTCGTCGCAAATTGAGCTGCGTGCTTCATTTAATGTTTCATTTAATGTAGCACAAAAAAAGGATCTCAGTTCTTCGTGCCACGAAGAAAGAGGCTGATGGAGAGCTGCAACCGTAAATCGCAAATTTAAGTCCATCAATGGAGAGTAATGTTTGGTGTGTAATAAAATTACACAATAAATACGCATCATATACTTTATTATTATTGGATATGATGAGTAGAGACCACACATCACATCTAATAATTATAAGATGTGTAGTGTACATTTATTGTGTAATTTTATTACACACCAAATATTATTTATCTATCAATGGCCACTTTTGCATCAGAATCATGTAGTTTTTTCAATTTTCATTTCTTCTCTTTTTTTCATTTTGAATGCACAATGTTAATGAATAACACATGGATCAAACAAGCTAAGAGGAGGAATTAGAAGCAAGAATAGGGCCTGCCTCATTATCTCAAAGAAACTTCCATGCTGAGACGGAATGAATTGGAGTCCCCTTCCATCCAACTATTATACACTTCCCGTTCTTTTCTACAGTGCAAAGTTTACCAAACGCAAACTTTTTGACAACCAAATTAGCTTGGCACAGCGAAGACTCGCTGAATCCAGTTTCCACCATTCTGAACCTTGCAAAGAACCTCCTCCAAACATCTATCTTCACATTCCTGACTGTCCTTTCTTTGTCTTCCATAGCAACTATGTTTCTTATCCCTTCAGATAACACTGCTTCTAACCTCGTCCTGCACTCATTATCATGCTTCACGCAGGTCTCAACGCAGTCAAAAAATGCCGAGAAGTAGAACAGCGTTTCGATAAAGCGGTTCACGAAGGAAGGAGAGTTGTGGTTTGCTTCCACCTCAAGGACTATCATAATAGCCGGTTTGATTTTCCTTATCACCTGCATCAAGTTGTCCAAGGAATCAGGATTTGACACAATTGTCCTCAACAAATAAGGGCAGTAGATAGCCACAGCTTCATTATCTTCAATCTCAAAATGATCTTCCCTGAGTTCTACAATATCCGTAACTAAAACTGCCTTGTACAAAATAGGCAAGTTCAATGACTCAGCAAAACTCACTAACCTCTTACCTGCATCTTCTAGCTCCCTCTTGCTTCTATGACCAATGGCAGTTATCTTCAGAAGCTCAACTGGCCTATCATTGCGCTCAGCCAGTGCTTGCATAAGAACCGTTGACATCAACCCATAACCAACATCAAGATCTATCAGATGGATTTTGGTTCGGGATGCAACATGCTCCACCATAGCTTGTACACCAGCGAACTGCATCACTTGATTGAAGGGTATTTTTTGATGGCATATAAAGGCTGAATTGGTATCCCCTTGCAGCTTCTCAATAAGTTCCCTTTCTCGGTTTTTCTGAGACCCCTTTAGTCCCATGATCCTTCCCCTTCCTCCTCCTCCTCCTCCTGCTATTTCTCTGTTGATCCTTTCCCTTAGCGCTTTAGCGAAATAGAAGACAACTCTCTGAACAGGGTTCCCAAGGGCTGATGAATTCCACTGGCAATGGAGGAGCAATGTGCTTGCACGTTCAAATTGTTGGCATCCTACCCTCTCAGCTGCGGCCAGAAGAAACTGAGCGAGTTCAACGTCCCTATTCTCTTCCTCAGATAAACCCGTGAGACCAAATTCAAAATAAGTGTCCATGGGGATGATAAAATTTTCCAGCCATAGTGAAGAGTATTGTACATACCTTGCTCCAGCCACTCTTATTATCCCTTCAGTTGACATCATCTGAGGGGTCACAGAAGTTTCAGTGTTGCTTAAGGTTCTTCCCCTTAGCCTCTTGAACCTGCTTCCGTAATTGCTCAGGAGCTCCAATGATGATGCTAAAGAAGGTGGTGGTGGTGGCGGCAGCTGCTTATTGATGTATCCGACAAGTTGTGAACTTGTTTTTGTCATTCCCACTGCTTGATTCTTTTGTAGTCCACTAGTAGGGGCTTGAAATGGTTGTGCTGGATGAGGAGTAGGGTCAAAGCTGAACTCTTCTAACATCAAGTTGTCAAACTTGAAATCATGTTTGTTCTGCTGCAAGTTTTGCTCTTTGAGAAAATGGGGTTCTTTCCCTTGCTCAGAAGTAGGAACAGGATTCATATCTCCCAGTAATTCCATTACAGAGATACTGTGTTCTCCCATCACAACATTATGGTCTTGTATAGAGCCATAACCGCCTTGGAATCCATTGAAATTGAAAGGTGTGAAAGAAAAACGATAACTCACCATCTCGACTTACCACAAAACTCGAGAAAATCAGCAGTCCATACTCAAAAGACAATAAGCCCTTCTATATTTATACACTGCCTTTGTTGTTGTCTGCATTATGTTCTTAAGTGATTGATGGAACAAAATGAATACATTAAAAACGTATGGAAGCTTTGAAGAAACATCATAATCGCAGAATTAAAAAGGAGGAACAACAAGTGGGGAATCAAGCACTTTGGGTGGTAATATTTCGATGATTTCATCAACCGCGCAGCCGTCAGCCATAACCGATTTGTCCTTATTGAAACCAATGCAAAGGACCGAACAAGCCATGATGTGACGCCTCAAGTATTGTATCTAGAGTTGTTCCTAAGAAGTTCAGCCCAACGTGACTTAAGGATTCTATAAAATGAAAGGGTAACGGCAAGGGATTGGTCGCTTCCCAGAAAACAGTTGAGTATGACAACACCAAATTGAATCTTTTTTGGTATTAAATAAACGGGGGCTAACTTCCAAAGAGAAGATAAACTATAGGCTAACACCCAAGTTAACATTATCTGCAGATATAAATAAGGAATATGCTAAGAAGAAATGTACGAACAACTAAAAGTTGGCAAAAGCATAAAATGAGAGTGTCTCAACGAGCCTCGGCGAGCGAAAGAATATTTTGTAGTTGTTAAATTATCGGCTGCAATCCACGTCCAGTGAGTTAAGATAATAAATAATAAATGACTCTAATTTTCTGAGACAAGAATTGCAGTCTAACTGTCTAACCTTTGCGGAAGACCTTTATGCATACACACTACACACTTAAAGGTAGATTAATCTCATAAACAAATTATATAATATGTACAGAATATATTGTGGTTTTTTGAAAATTAAAATAAGTAAATTAACCCCTCTAAAAGGACTACAATTATGCACAGCAGAGCCAACGGTGATGATAATACCTGAAATAAAACATTTTAAAAAAAAGGTAAATAAAATAAAACAGCTGAAAAAAAAAATTCGAAGAAATAGTGACGTTACGCGCATGGCTTCTCTTGGCGTGGGTTGGACCCAAATTACTTTTGTATTTGGTTAAATCATTGCAGCGCAAATTGCGGGATTGTCCAACACGAAAAAATAGCGGGATTGTTCATGACCAGAAACAAAATAGGATTTTTTTTTTAATAGAAAAATAGCGGGATTGTCATTGCTAAATCCGTGGCTGAGTTAGCTGAATCCATGCCCAAACAAAATGAGGTCAGTAACCCCCAATTTTTTCGATTATGCAAAATGACCATAATGTTTTATGAGATCATTTTGCATAAAAAATCAACGGCAGTCAGTTCAGGCCATCCTCAGTGAGTAATTTAATATTAGAATAAGACTATATGTGGTTTAGATAGTAATTTGGGCGGAAATCGCGATCTCCAATTTTTCTCGTGTACAAAATGATCAAAATCTTTCATGGCGCCATTTTGTCTGTAAATCAAGGACTAATGGCCTATTCTCAAGGGGTTAGTTTGAAGTTTGAAAGGGACAAGATGTGTTTCAAATGGCAATAGCTACGAAAATCTCAAATCCTGGTTTTTATTATGCGCAAAATTACCGAAATGCTCATGAGGTAATTTAATGCGAGATTTAACGACAATCGGATCAGGTCATCACTCGGGAGTTGGATATGTTAATTAGAGAGGAAATATGATACCTGAGTGGAGTTTCTATGTAAAATTACTTTTTTACTCCTAGTTAGTGTTAATTAAGCTTAATTAAAGTAATTAAAGAAATATAGGCAATATTAGGTTCTAATTAAAGATTAATAATTTTTATTAATTAATTTTGAGTCCAAATAATTATTTGAAATTAATTAGGGAGTAAGATTACTTAGGAAAAGTTTAATCTTATTCTTATTCAAAGATGACTCATGAGACCAAAAAGCAAAAGTAGAGGACAAAAGTACACACTCTTTCTCTCATTCTTTTCCTTAAGTTTAGGAACATGTTCTTAACTTAACTAAGCATGCAAGACAACTCTTTAACCTTGTCTTATAAGCCTTGAACACCTAGTTACCAATCTAAACACTAAATTACCAATTCTAACCCTTCCCCTAATTAAATCTACTCTTAATCCCAACCCTAACACTCACGAAACACAAAAAAATATCTCACCTAACCTCTTAGAAGTTTCGGCCAACCCTTCCTTCTTTTCCTCTCATATTTTGATTTCTCAAACTCTCTCATACTGACTCTCTCATTCTTACCACCTACTTTTTGGGCTAAGACTTGTCCATCAAGTTGTGTAAAAAAAAAAGGCACTCTTACTCTCTCCAACCTTGAGCTCTCTTCTTCCTATTTCCCTTCACCTTCAAGAATCACCATTTTTGTTCTTCATCCAAGCTCCAAACATCAAACCAACACATCACCACCATAGATCTTCCCTAAAATACATAAGCTTTCATCTCTACACCTCAAACCAACATAAAAATCCTTCCTCCTATTTCTTCTTGCTTTGGCCGATCCAAGAGAGAATTTTTCTTCTCTTTTCTTAACAAAAGATCAAGCATTTCATTTTCAACCAAGAAGCACACTTGGTTGGAATCAAGGCCATAGCTTGATGATGAGTGTTCTTGATGATGGTTGTGAGACCATGCATCATGTGTTTGACCTCTAGAGCTCAAGGATTGATCTTTAGTTTCAAAGAGAGAAAGAATGCATATTTGTTATCTTTGGTTATTTTGAGCTTAATGGTGAGTCAAAGAAAATGAGGTTCTTAGAACCATGGAGTTGAGGGACTCTAAAGCTCGCTCTTATTTTGTTAAGATTAATGGGGTTAAAAGTTTCACTCTTTAAAGTTTGGAGTTTTTGAGCTATAATGAGATATAAAAATGGATTTGCATTCATATTTATGTTTCAAGTCTCGCATATTATGTTTATGTTTCAAGCCTCGCATATTGTGTTTATGTTTCAAGCCTCGCATATTATGTTTATGTTTCAAGTTGTCACTTTATAATCTCAAAGACTTAAAAATGAACTCACATATTCATGTTTATATTTCAAGTTGTCACCTTATAATCTTACAAACTTAAAAATGGACTTACATCTCATGTTTATATTTCAAGCCTTGCATATCATGTTTATATGCCAAGTTGTCACCTTATAATGTTAAAGACTTAAAATAAGATTGCATGGCATATTTATGATTATAGTCATCACCTATGTCTCTAAAGCTCAAGGCTTGCCCCTTTGTCTTAAATGAAAACTTTGATTATGGACACATATTCATATATATATATATATTTCAGCCATATAAGAATATTTTGATATAAGAATATTGGGTTTGAAGTTGGTTTTATTTTATTTTAAATCTTGAACCTTGTGTCTAGAATGTACAAATTTCTTTTGAAGAAGTAAGAAACCCCAAAGGAGCAAAAACACGATTTTTAAGTAAATAAAACCTTATTAATGAAATTTTAAGTTTTGCCTATGTTTTAATGGTAATATTTAATTTCTCAAATAGACAAAATGTAACATCCTAATATTGAACCTAACACGCCTAAGACGTATTCAAGTTAATTATTAGCCGTTACTCTTTTGTTCCACTTCTTAATTCTAACTTTTAGAAAATACTTAGTGAAAATATGGGTAAATTTTTTGTTTTTTAAAATAAGAGATGAAAACGTGAGCCACGTATAAGATGAATACTATATTTGTTTGATTTACGAACGATAATAAAAAGCCATACATGCCATGAATAAAATCACAAGATCGTACATAACAACCATCATATCATATATATATATAAAATAAAGGTTCTGCCATACACCAAGTTATATAATAGCATAGGTGTAGTCATCTGAACAGAAATACATAGAAAACATCAAATACATAGACCAGAAAACTCGCCCACTAAAGTGCATCTAAAGTAGATAACCTCAAAAGCAAAAGAAGGATATCCTTTGTCGACTATATGCACAAGCACCACCAAGTCTGCTACTAGCTCCTATTGCTGCCTGCCCCAAGGGGGAGGAACATATCCAACCCACTGAGCCAGTTCGGCCAGGGTGGCCAAATGGTTTGCAGGTCAGGCATGGGCTCCACGATGGGGTATTATCCTCAGTTGTCCTCTGCGGATCGGCTGCATCACGGTGGCCTCACTGCCCTCACCAAACTCCATGGGCACGGTGGGGGGAGGAACCCTCAAATGGTACTTGGGGTAGTGGAGTCCTCAAATGGATCCGTCTTTGAATGATCCATGGAGGAACGGGGCACATACTCCGGGAAGTCACGAATGGCAGAAGCGGCTGGCTGGGTGCGGCGAGTCAGCTCTTCACGAGGTCGTGCACGCTCGAAGACGAGGTCGTTGTCAAAAGGGGAAGCAGGAGAGAACCGCAAGCTAGAAATTGGTGTACGAAGGAACGATCCATGTATACAAAAAGGCGAACGGCATAACAGCCTATGAAGTGATATGACCGATGGGCAGTGTCGTAGTGCATCTCCCAAGTGGGTGCATCAATGTAGATCACAAATGTCACCATTGACCTCTGAAGATGCGATGGAAAGAAAAGATAGAGGGAGTGAGAAACTTGATAAAGAATCTCAGTAGGGTGGTCCTTCTATCCTAGTGTCATCATCTACGTCCTCAGGAACCTTAGGTTTCATTATGAAATAGTGAGCATGCATAAGGTTCAATTGTTAAGTTTCTAAAATGCCATTTACCGAGGCCCATTGATTTTAATATGAGTCTTGGATGTCATGAATGCATTATGCCTCATTATGAAATGCATGTCAATGCAAGGTGCAACATACTAAGTACAAACATAAGTGGTTCTCATGGATCATAGTAATTATAACATGAATTTTCTTTAATTTATCTTTTAGGTGACTTAGACCATTTTTTTCTCTTATTTGGGGCCACCCTATTACTCTCGCCTTTTGAGAGTTCTAGGTTATGAGTTCATACCTTACTAGTCATCACTAGCATATTCTTATCCTTAAGATAATAAGGTAACACCTAACTTTCAAGTACAGGATTGGGGGCTAGGATCACCTTTCATAACTTTTAATTTGGAGAGTCCAAAGGATCACTTCCTTATTGGATCACCTCTCATAACCTTTAATTCGAGGAGTCTAGAGGATCATTTCCATATGTTTTATGTTACCTTAACTTTAGCATGTTATCTTAAGATGCAAAAACACAAACATACCATTTAATGCCTCATGCTTTCATATTACTTCAATGTATGCATCTTAATATTCTAAGTGAAATCATAACATGCCACAATAAATTTTGCTACTTAAAACCATGTGTGCAAACATTAGTCATCACATAAAGTCTCACATTAAATCACATCACCTCATAAAGTAAGTACTTTCATTATCTCTTAATCGATTAAACCTCTAAATTGGGTAAACCCAACTCTTGTATTTATTCTTTTATGCATCTAAGGGGTTAATTACAATGTTTTGCATTAATTGTTAACTTCAAAAACATCATTAAACAATGCTAGACAGAATTTACATAGGATAGAAAATGAGCAATTTCGGTGTACTAGAAGTTACGTTTTTGACCCTTTCTTATTACCGATTTTCCCTATGATGCTATAATTAATTCCTAAACTATTTATGAGTGATTCCTATACATTTACTAAGTGGTAAACATCACTTTTACTCAAATAATTCTTGCTGGGCAGAAACCATGTTTATCATTCTAAAGAGTCCTAGAATTCATATTTTTGGTTCTTTCTAGTTATTAATCCTTCCTTAATTACTAAAATTAATTACCACACTCATTAATAACAATTTTCTCATGTTAAACACATCCATACAGCATACATCAAATCTGGAAATTTTGGAATAGAAACCAAAATTTAATTTCCTAAGAACATGCAAGAATACAAAATAGGCATTTCTAGTAACTAGTCTTTCTTTAAATTAATTCTAGATCAAGAGATACACTTATAATTAACTTCATCCTTATAGAAACACAAATAATACCCTTAGTTTAGTAGTAAAGGTCGAGAGCTCAAATAATTTTTGGTTGTGTGAACTAAGCTTTAACATTTTAAGAACAAGCTTATATTTCAAGGAAAAGTTGTGAGACACAAACTTCATTTTCCCAAAACAATAATATATCATTTACTAGGACCTTATTTTCTTGAAGAACCAAATCACATTCATAAAGATAGATGTTTCATGGACCAAAATCCCCATGTAAGTTGAAAGGGGTAAGTCTTAAGCACTAGATTATTTAGGTGATAGCATAAACTCAAATATGCAAATGCAAGTCTCATTTTAATCTTGGTATAATAAGGTGATGGAAATGGAAATATAAATATGATATGCAAGGCTTGAAATTAAATATGAGAATGCAAGTTCATTTTTAATCTTTAAGTTTAGGTGATAGATTGAAATATAAATATGCTAGACAAGAAATATAAACATGGAATACAAGTTCATTTCTTATCTTCAAACTTTAGGTGACAACTTGAAAATAAATATGAGGTGCAAGGTTTGAATATAAATATGAAATGCAAAGCACTGAAATATAAATATGAATGCATTTTCATTTATTATTTCTTTAGGTTCTAGGCTCAAGACTCCTATTTAGAGTAATAACTCTAAAACACCGATCAACTCCAAGGTTTGCAAAGTGAAAGAATGTCCAATTATTTCTTTTTAGTTTTATGCTCAAGACTCCTATCTAGTGTAATCACTCTAAAACACCGATCAACTTTAAGGTTGAAAGGGGTAAGTCTTGAACTTAAGTTAATTAAGTGACAACATAACCATATCATTTTATTTTTACTCAAGTAAAATTTATCAAAGAAAACCAAGTGACACCTTCATTTGCAAAAACTCTTAAAAGTGAAACTTCAAGCTTTAGAGGTCAAGTAAATGATGATTTTACAACCAACATCCAAGATCCTCATCATCAAGCTATGGTTTTTCAAGAACAAGGCCATCAAGGCCGAAAAAGAAAAGAAAGAAAAGGAAACCTTTTAGGCCGAAAAAGAAAGGAAGAAAAGGATGAACCAACATTTCAACATTCCAACCAAAATGATTCAAAAAAAAAAGAATGAAAACTTTAAAAAAACTCCCTACCAAAGGTATTTTTCTTGTGGAATGAAAGAGAGCTTGATCTTGAGAAGAAATGAGAAGAACAATCTTTCCTTTGGGCAAGGAAATGATTTTGGCCACTAGAGGAAAAGAAAGGAAGAAAGGTTTGTCTTGGGTTTTAGTCTAAGAAGTGAAAATGTTAAGTGTTTTAGGGGTGGTTGATGGTGGTTATGTGGTGGTTTGGGGTTGAGAGGTGGTGATTGAGGGTGGTGCTCTTGGAGGAATGAAGAAGAAGGAGAAGAGAACTCTTGAGAGCTAGAGAGAAAACTTGAGAATTCTTGAACTTGAGATTTACAAGAAAATGAGCAAATGACCTTTTGGAGAGCTTCATTATATTTATAGAAAAATTCAACATAAGGGGGTGATTACATCTAAGAGATTGATTACAATGATTCCCACTAATTTTTAACTTTATGAACATTACCAAACAATGTTGTACAGTTTGGGCAGCACTTAGAAATAAACAGTTTCAGGATTCTAGAAGTCATGTCTTTAACCCTTTGTAGTTACCAATTTTTCCTAAGATGCTAAAATTAATTCCTATATCAATTATTAGTGATTCTCACACATATACAAAGTATCAAACATCTCTTTCACAGAATTGATACTTGCTGAAACAAAATCCATAATTCAATCCTTAAGAGCTCTAGAAATCACGGTTTTGATTCTTTCTAGTTACTAGCTTTTCCCTAAGTGTTAAAAATAATTATTGCACTAAATATTAGCAAATTTACACAATTAGACAATCACAAATAGCAGCATACAGAATCAAAATAGTTCAGGCAGTAGCCAAAATCAAAATTGCTAGAAGCTTTCAAAAATTACAATTTTACACATTTCTAGTTACTAGTCTTGCCTAAAGTGCCAAGAACGATTTTTACAACAATTAATAGTAATTTTTACACCTCTAAACCATTCCAAATAGCATGTTATAGATTTAAAAGGATAAAATCAGTAGCTATAATTTTATCTTCTAATAGCATTGAAAATTACAATATTAATCATTTCTAGTAACTAGTTTTCCTCTAAATTTATTCTAAGTCAATGAAAACACTTGAAACCAATTTACCCCTTTGAAAATATAAATATTAACCCTTAGGGTAGTAGCAAAAATAAAGATTTCATTAATAAGGTTTTGTCCATGAAAATCATATTTTTAATACCTTTAGAGTTTCCAATTCTTTCAAAAATTACAAGACATAAGTTTTGAACCTTAAATCAAAATAAAATCCATTCTAAGACCAACTCTTTATCATGGCCAAAAATACATTCAAGATAAATAACCATGACCAAAATTTCCATTTAAGATACAAAGGCAAGTCTTTGAGCTCTAGAGATTTAGGTGATGACAAGAAAATAAACATGATATGCAACCTCATTTTAGTCTTTGTCATCATAAGGTGATGGCTAAGGAATATAAATATGATGTGCAAGACTCGAAATATAAATATGGGAATGTAAGTTTATTTTTAAGTCTTTAAAGTTTAGGTGATAACTTAAAATATAAACATGAAATGCAAGATTTGAAATTTAAACATGAAAATGCAAGTCCATTTCTTTAGTCTTAAAGATTTAAGATGATGACTTGAAAATGAACATGATGTGCAAGGTATTGAAACATAAATATGAGATGCAAGAGCTTGAAATATAAATATGATGCAAGTCCATTTTTATATCTTACTAGAGCTCATTTCAAGACTTTCAAGAATGATACTTCCAACCCCATTTAATCTTAACAAATGGAAGTGAGCTTTAGAGTCTCTCATCATCATGGTTCCAAGAACCTCATTTCTAAGACTCACCATCAAGCTCAAAGAAAAACCAACAAAAAGAACCAAATAGCATTTTACTTGTCATAAACCATTTGAAACTGAAAATGAAACCTTTGAGTTTTAGAGGTCACAAATATGATGACTTCACCAAAAATCATCTAGGAACCCTCATCATCAAGCTATAGTCTTAACCACCAAAGAAAGGATATTTCAAAGGACTAACAATGTTCTACATTTTCTGATTTTCTTAAAACTAAAAATGAACCAAACCTTAGGCTTTAGAGGTCAAGCACAAGGTGATATCAAAACCACCATCAAGATCTCTCATCATCAGGCCATGGTTTTTAACCATCCAACAACAACAAAACCAAAAAGAATGAAGAAGAAAAAGGAAAGCTCAAAATCAAAATGGAAGGAAAAAAGAGAGCAAAAACTCAACCATTCATTCATCCTCAAAACCAAAAATGAGAAGGAGAAAATAAAAGAAGAAAACTTTTCCGTTTGTTCCAATCATTCAAATCAAAATAGCCAAAGAAAAGGAGAAGGAACTCAAAATAAAATCCCTAACAAAGATTATTTTCTTGCTAGGAAGAAAAGAGCTTGATCTTTACAAAGAAATGAGAAGAATATATCAGCCAAGTAAGGAAGAAAAGGGGAGAAGGATTTTTCTTGAGTTTTTGAGCTTAGAAATGGAAAGGTTATGCGTTTTAGGGAAGATCTATGGTGGTGGTATAGTGGTTTGAGGTTGAGAAGTAGTGGAGAGTGGTGGTTCTTGGTGGTGGAGGAGAAGAAAATAATAGCCTGAGTTGAGAAGATTTCAAGAGCTCTTTTTTGACATTAAAGTCTTGGCCAGAAAAGTGAGTGGTAAAATGAGAGAGTGTATGAATGTTAGTGTATATGAAAAATTAAAACATGAGAGTTCATTTGGGGGGGTGGCCGTAGCCTTGGGCTATCTTGGGAGGGAAATATTTTGTTTTTTTATGTAGGTTAGAAGGTGTATTAGAGGTAGATTTAATTAGGCAATGGGTAGGAGTTGGTAATTAAGAATTTGGAGTTGTAAACATGTGTTTAGAGGCTTAGAGTGTAGTCTTACACTCTTAATTTGAATTAAACCCAATTAGTTTAAAATTCAAAAGTCAACACAAATCCTAATTTTAAGAAAAATGAGAGAAAAAACACTATTTATGCTTTGACTATATCATGTCTTATGAGTTCCTTTGTTTAAGAAAAGAGATTTAATTTTTCTAAGCAATCTTAAGCCTCAATTAACCTTAATTAATTATTTTGATTCAAGATTGATAATTAAAATTAATTTATCTTTAACTAAAGCCTAATATTGCATGCATTTTCTTAATCAGTTAACTAAATCCTAATATTGCATGCACTTAGCTAGGGACAAAACGATAATTTTGTATAAAAACTCCCTGGAACCGCCCGAACTTAAACAGATATCATGCACCCCTTAAAAACAACATTTCAAACTCTCAGGTAAAGTCCGGGTCCAGTCGGCAATTAATCCCGTGTTAAATTACCGCATGGGTATTTTCGTAATTTCATAGACGGGAAAACCAAAAACTGATATTTTCATCTCTATTATTACGCACAACACATATAATCCCCTTCAAACATTAAAATAACACTTTGAGGATGGTCGAGGTCGATCGCCTTACATTCTTGGATGAAAATGACCTCAGGGGCATTTTGGTCATTTTATATTAGGGGAAAAATTGGGGCATTACATTCCTCCCCTCCTTAAAAAGAATTTCGCCCTCGAAATTCGTTACCTATGAAAAGCTCCGGATATTGCGACTTCATATCTGAGTCTAGTTCCTATTTGAACTCTTCCGCCTTTCCTTGTCCCCATGCCACTTTGACCAAAGGTACGATTTTGCTCCTTAATTGCTTGACTCCTTTATCCACAATTCTTGTAAATGGCAGGTTAATGGTTAGGCCCTCCCTCAATTGTACTTGTTCCAGCTCTAGTACATGATTGGGATCGGATTGATATTTTCTCAATTGAGAGGCATGGAAGACATCATGAAGATTAGACAGATTGGGTGGTAAAGCTATCTGGTATGCTACTAACCCGACCCAATTAAGAATTTCAAAGGGACTAAGAAATCTACAGTTCAACTTTTTGACTCTCATGGCTCGTCCTATGCCTGTAGTAGGGGTGATCCTAAGGAGTACATGTTCTCCTGCTTGGAATTCCAATGGCTTTCGCCATTTATCAGCATAGCTTTTCTATCGACTTTAAGCAGTAAGAATTCTATCCCTAATTCTCTTGATCTGTTCTGTTGTTTCCCTCACAACATCAGGTCCTAACATACTCCGCCCACCAGCTTCGTACCAACACTGAGAGGATTGACACTTCCTTCCATACAAGGCCTCATACGGTCCCATACCTATACTTACATGATAACTATGGTTATATGCAAACTCGATTAATGGCAGGTATTTATCCCAACTCCCTCTTTGGTCCAACACACACGCCCTCAACATACCCTCCAAAGTTTGTATAGTCCTTTCCGATTGGTCATCTATTTGAGGGTGGTAAGCCATGCTTAGGCACAGCTTTGAACTAAATACCTTCTGAAAGGCTCCTCAAAAGCATGACGTAAAGTGCGGATCCCAATTGGAGATTATCATCGACGACACTCCATGCAGCCTCACAATCTCTTGAATATACAACTAGGCTAACTTATCCAAGGAATATATTACCTTAATATGTAAAAAGTGAGCTGACTCAGTCAGCTGATCCACAATTACCCATATGGCATCATGGCCAACTTGGGTCTTAGATAACCCTGTCATGAAATCCATAGAGATACCCTCCCATTTCCACTTGAGAATTGACAAAGATTGCTACATTCTGGAAGGTTTTTGGTGCTCAATCTTCACCTTTTGATAGACTAAGTGTAACACCTTAACTTTCAACATTATACACCTAGGACGTATTATGGTTAATCATTAGTTGTTACTCCTTCGTCTCAGAATTTTACTTAATTTTAAGGCTTTTGAAAATAAGTCTATGGAAAATATGACCTTTTTCTTTTTTTGAAAAACTAAACTATGAGCCGTTCGCATATAAATTATAGTGTATAACTATTCATCATATATCATACGTATAGAACACAATAGAGTCTAGCATAAATTGCACACATTCTCATGCCATAACATAACTTCAAATATCAAGACAAATAATAATAATAATAATAATAATAATAATAATAATAATAATAATAATAGTGATGTTATAGGAATAATCCACAACCATACTATAACAATAATACCACATCAAATATACTAAGTCCACCTGCAGAGGTTGAGCATACAACAATTCAAAACTAAACATAACTATGATATAGCTAAACCCTTCGCAACTAAGTTATGAACTTGTACGAAGGCGAGGTAACTCCTAAGGTTGTGAAAACGAAGGACTATATCCTTGCTTCCGCTGTGCCACTCTGATCTCGACCATCGTGCAACTTCATGCTGGCACCTTAGGGTGGTCCACGGACGTTGTCATCAACCTTGTCTGAAGACGAAGATGGAAAAGAAAGATAGAGGGAGTAAGAAACTTATAGAAGAATCTCAATAAGGTTTCCCTCTCCATACACGTGTCATCATCATCTTCCTCAGGAACCTTGGGTTTAATTATGAAAGTAGTGGGCATAAATAGGGTTCATTTGTTAAGTTTTCAAATACTATTAACCGAGGCCAGTATCTTTTAGCATGAATCTTAATGCATGAATACAACAGGTATCTCATGTATGCATGACAATGCCTTAGGGCATTAGTAACACATACAAATAACATAGTCCTACTCGCAACATAGATCAATAGCGTGTAAGTCCAAAACACAAGATAAGGCTAAGCATATAAATATGAGATAAGCTAAAGAACTAAAACAGTGGCAAGTAAATGGATGCATGATAGGGCAATGCGATGAGTTATACATCATGTAACATGCATGGGAAGGTAGGAGAACCCATAGTAATTTACTTTCTCATGAATAAATTCTCAAGTTCCTTTCTTATTAATTCCACCTTCTTACGTCATCACCAAAAACCAACCAACATAACTTCCCCGGTGATTTTTACAATCATCACCAAAACTAACCAACATAACAATTGCCTAGGATGAGCTCAACCAAACTAGCCGTTGCTAGATTTAACATGGGATGATAGACGGGAAGAAACACATAATTTCCTTACCTTTCTTATTATGAATATGTAACTTACTTGGATCACCTCTCATAACCTTTAATTTGGGGAGTCTAGAGGGTCATTTCCATGTGTTTTATATCACCTTAAACTTAGCATGTTGTTTTGAGATGTAAAGGCACAATCATATCATATAATATCACATGCTTACATTTCACTTATCATGTGTACCTCAAATATTCCAAGCATAGTCATAACATGCCACAATAAATCATATAAATGGATGGCCAAGTATGCAACATTATCATCACATAATTTCTCATTTATATCACAAACCCCTCATCTCATAAAATAAGCACTTTCATTATCCCTTAGACGGTTAAACCTCTAGATCGGGTAAACCTAACTTTTGTATTTATTCTTTTATGCATCTAGGGGATTAATTCCAATGACTTCCACTAATTAATGACCTCAAGAACATCATTACACCATGCTGGACAGATTTCAGCAGAATTGAAAATTGAGCAATTTTGCTGTTTTAAAAGTTACGTTTTTGACCCTTTCTCATTACCGACTTTTCCTAAGATGTTAGAATTAATTCCTAAACCATTTATTATGGGTTCTAACACATTTACACATGGCAAAACACATTTTTACCAATTAAATGCATGCTGAAACAGAATCTATAATTTCAGTTTTTGAAAGTTTAGAAACCACATTTTTTATCCTATTTAGTTACTAGTTTTACCTAAAGTGCCAAGAATGATTATCATAACAATCAATAATAATTTTTACACATTTAAACCACTCCAAACAGTATATATCAGGTCTGGAAATGCTAGAACAGGATCCAAAATTTAACTTCCAAGAAGCATTTAAAGTTGCAAAGTAAGGCATTTCTAGTAACTGGTCTTTCTCAAAATTAATTCTAAGTCATGGAACATTCTTAAAGGTAATTTATCTCTCGAAAATATAAGCAAATACTCTAGGATCAATAGCAAAATCAGAAAGCTAAATAAAAGGATTTTGGTTATGTAAATCCTGTTTTAACACTTTAAGAACGAACATATTTCTCAAGGGAAATTTACAAGACACGAACTTTGAATCCTTAAGATAGTAATACTCCAAACCTTAAGACCTCATTCCTTTGAAAACAAAACCTTTTTTATACGTACAAATGCCCATGGAACCAAAATTCCCATGTAAGTTGAAAAGGGTAAGTCTTGAGCTCTAGATTATTTAGGTGGTGGCATAAACTCAAACGTGCAAATGCAAGCTTCATTTTAATCTTGATACTATAAGGTGATGGCAATGGAAACATAAATATGATATGCAAGGCTCAAATATAAACATGAAATGCAAAGACTTGAAATATAAATATGAAAATGCAAGCTCATTTTTAATCTTTAAGTTTAGGTGATGGCTTGAAATATAAACATGTTAGACAAGAAATATAAACATGAAATGCAAGTTCATTTCTTATCTTTAAGCTTTAGGTGATAACTTGGAAATAAATATGATATGCAAGTCCAATTCTTTATTTTAATGCTCTAGACCCCTTAGAGTATTCACTCTAAATCAACAATGAACTTTAAGGTTGAAATAGGTAGGCTTCGAGTTTAATTATTTAGGTGATGACATAAATATAAATATGAAGTGCAAGGCTTGAATATAAATATAAAATGCAATCCATTTATTATTTCTTTGAGTCCTAGGCTCAAGACTTCCATTTAACTCTTTAAAATCACATAACATCTTATCTGTTAAAAACTCTTAGAAGTGAAGCCTTCAAGCTTTAGAGGTTAAGTAAATGATAGTTTTACAACCAACACCCAATATCCTCATCATCAAGCCATGGTTTCTCCAATATATAGGCCATCAAGGCTGAAAATGAAGAAAAGGAAAAAGGAAGATAAGAAGCCGAAAAAAGAGAAAAGAAAGAACGAACATTATAACATTTCAACAAAAGAAAAGAATAACAATATTTAAAACAACTCCTTACCAAAGGTATTTCTTGATGAAGGAGAGAAATAGAGCTTGATCTTGAGATAAGAAGAACAAATCTTCCTTGGAGATTCAAGTTGATTTTCGGCCAAGAGGAAAAAGAAAAGGAAAAAAGGTTTGTCTTGGATTTTTGATCTTGGAAATGGAGAGGTTTGGTGTTTTAAGGAAGATCTATAGTGGTTGTGTGGTGGTTTGAGGTTGAGAGGTGGTGATGAGTGGTGGTTCTTGGAAGAAATGAAGAAGAAGAAGAGAACTCTTGAGAACAAAGAAAGAAAACTTAGAGTTGCAAGAATGAGCAAAATGGCACTTTGAGCTTTCCTTGCATGTGTATTTATAGAAGAAATAAAACATGAGGGGATGACTTGGGGGGGTTGGCCGTGGACTTCTAGAGGAACTTGGGGAGCAAGTTGCTTTTTAAATGTGGGTCAGGATGTGTATTAGGGGTAGATTTAATTAGAAGAATGGTTGGAAATGGGTAATTAGGTGTTTAGGTAGTTAATCAAGCATTTAGGCATTTCAAGACCATGATTAAAGAGTGGTCATAAATATTTAAAGGAGTTAAGTTCAATTAGTTTGAGTCAAACTCTATTAATTTGAATTTCAAATACCAACACAATTCCTTAAATTAGGGAATTGAAGAGAAAAACTACTATTCATGATGTCATGACATAATGTCTTGGATTAAGAATAAGATTTGAGTTTTTTTAAGCAATCTTAAGTACTAATTAACCTCAATTAATTATTTTGACTCAAGATTAATAATTAAAATTAATTAATCTTTAATTAGAGCCTAATATTGCTTATGTTTTCTTAATTACACAATTAATCTCATTATACTCTTAATTAGGGGCAAAATGGTAATTTTATAGAAAACTTCTCGGGACCATCCCGGGCTTATAAACACATCATATATTCCTTAAAAATAACATTCTAAACTTTCGTGTGAAGTCCAGGCTCAATCAATAATTAATTCTGTGTTAATTAGCTGTAGGGGTATTTTGGTAATTTTGCACAAAAAATCAAAAATTGAGATTTTCATCTCTAACAACACATATAACACAACTAATCCCCTTCAAACATTAAAACATCCACTCGAGGTTTGCCTAGACCGACTTTCCTCGATTCTCGGGCAAAATGCCCTTAGGTCATTTGTACATAGAGGAAAAGTCGGGGCGTTACACTAAGCACTTACTCACCCAAGTGACCACATCTTTCTTCAACTCGGGCCACCAAAATATCTTTTTCAAGTCCTGGTGCATCTTGATAGCACCAGGGTGAATAGTGAAATGGCCCTTATGAGCCTCCTCCAAAATCTCTTTTCGGAGGTTGCCACTCGCGGGTACACAAAGATGGCCCTCGAACCTCCAAAATCTATCATCCCCTAGGGCAAAACCTTTCAACTTTCCAACCTTATTGCCTCTAGAGTCTCCTTAAACTCATCATCCTCCTACTGGGCTTGAGTGATTCTTTCCTTGAAGTCACTTGTTGTAGCACCCTAAAAGTTAGTTAAAAATTAATTTAAGCTTTATTAGTCATAATTTCAAAAATCTAACAGTTTTAACAATGATGAGGATGGTTCAACGGATTTATAAAAAAAAATGTGAATAGTAACCTTACGGGCCCCACAGGACAGCTGAAACCCTAGATTCAGGACCAAGAGATGCCCAAAACTGAGAAAAGAGAGGGTTAAGGTTAGAAATAGTGATAATCAAAGATTTTATACCTGGAATTAATTTTTGAGCAATGTTTGATTACCCAGGTATGATGTTTTATCCATTCGGTAAAATTTCGGTGTGTGATTTTTAACACCAAAAGCTAATTTAATCTTTACAAAATAAATGAGCTTATCCATTTATATCAAATGAATGGCTAAGATTCAATCTTGGATTACAAGGTTCAATCCTAGCCATCCATTTTACTTCCTTTGATTAAGAATTATCCAACTATATATATTATTATATTCCTACATTAATTATAAGATAAACATAATCTCTTTTCTTCTCCAAGAAGCCAAGAAATTCTCGACCATAACCAGCAAGGAACAGCCAGCTTCCTCTCCATTTTCTTTGAGCACTAAACTTGATTCAGATGCCTAAACACCTAGCCCAGACTTGATAAAACCACAAATTCCCTTCACTAAAGTTCTTCCTCTCATCGATATCTACAATTCTAATTGATTAGAATTTGAATCCATCATATTTTTCCACCTTGAGAGATCATTCTTCACTGCCTAAGGAAAGGATTTGATGTTAATTTGGTGGCCTTGAAGTGAGCAAGATTAGTCTTGGAACATCCTTGAAGCCAATATCCTTAAAGCCACCAAAGTAGGGCATTTTAAACCTCTTTTACATTCAACTCCATTTTTATGATTTGCCTACTAATTTGGCTGAATATTGTTGGTTGAATTTCTTGATTACATATTGATATTGATATGTTAATTTTGGTGGAGTGGGTTGACATTGTGAAAAATGGTTTTTATCAAAAGAGAATTTGACACATGCTGCTGGATTTGTGGATTTCAACAGGGTAGGATTTGTTCTTGAATTTTCTGGTGCAATTGTGATCAATTTTATGAGATATAAAAATTATATGTTAAATTTAACATCCTAAGGCAACTCTAAGAATTTTCGTGGGGTATGATAAACACTCTAACTGTTTGAGAAAAATCATGAACCAAAAGTGTATCAATGTTGCCTGAATTATTAGAACTGAAGCTGTAAATTTGTCTAAATTTGTTACCACAGCAAATCATCGAATTATCCTTTGAAATTTTTATAGGATATTAGAGACACCTTGATGTTTTACTAGGATTTTTATTTCAAATTTTTTGGGTTCATTTTCTATGGTTAAAAATTATGCATTTCTGGTTCTGAGCTGAGTATAAGTGGTCTCTGACCACTAAAATTGTTGAATTTTGTTATCATACTTAGAGAACTCTTTTAACTCCAAAATTTTTAGAAGATCTTGAGAACACATTAAAGTGTCTTAGATAATTTTTAAATGCACAATAATTTGTGTTATGGAAATGTGAAATCTGTCATTGTGTTGAAAATAAATTGATGCGTTGTATTAATGAAATAATGACATTGGGTTCAAGTATGATATATATATATATATATATATATATATATATATATATATATATATATATATATATATATAAATGCATGCTAGTGATTTTAAGGAATGGTTTGAGGTATGATTGGAATCACATTATGAATGAATGCGTATATGTGCCTCATGTATGCATTTGAAAAAGAAAAGTGAGTGATATGTGTATGTGGCAAAAGAGAATATATGAACTTTAATCGTACATGTTCTGACATATGGAGAAAACAAAAACAAGACTTAGATTGAATAAGGGGAAGGCAAAAGTAGGAACTTTCCCAAAATACTATGAGTGTGCCTATTCTAACATATGGAGAAAATAGAAACAAGACTTAGATTGAATTAAGGGGAATGCAAAAGGAGGAACTTTCCCTGAGATATTATGAGTTGATAGACGTATTAGCTAGGAATAGAACTGTGCGTGATTTGGAAATGGAAAAAATGAAGTCTGATGATCATATATAGGAATGAGCTCAGTCCTGATAAGTAGTCTATTTTCCTTGTGTGGTGTGATCCACTATAAAGACCATTTGGTATAAACCATCCATTGTAGAGTTGTCCACGGTAAATACCCGTTGGGTATAAACTAAGTCTTTCCTATGTCAATGAAGAGAGAAAGTAGCACTGAATTGAGTTTTACAGCATGATGTAAGCTAATTCTTTCCTATGTCAATGAAAAGAGAAAAATGCACTCAATTAAGTTCTATAGCCACAAGAGAAAACTAGAGAATTCCCTTTGATATATCCAAAACACGTGAAGATGATTTCATTAAAGATTTCGGCATTTGTCATATGCATATGCACATTGATTTGAATTGTCTGCCTAGATGATTTATGGGGTGTTTGAACATTGGGCAGTATATGCATTAAGTGACTGATTATTAAAAGCTACCCACTTTAGAAGTATGATTTGGAACTTTAAAACTGGACCATTGTTCTGAAATGGATGATCACTTTTTTTCTAATAAACCAAAGTGGCTGGGGTGATGACGATGACATTATGAGTGAGTTTTTGGGGAGTTGCCCTACTGAGAATTGCATAATTCTCACCCTTATGTGTTTGTGTTCCCATGTCATCTCCAGATTTATCCAGAGAATGATGCGGCTGCCACGTGAAAGAAACTTGCGATTGTAGTTGTCGCAACCAGGATCGCGACGGGAACGGCGAACAAAATGAATTTTTATTTTGAAAATTAATGGAGTCGCCACCAAGTTTATTTAAAATTGGGAAAACATTGGAAAAACCCATTTATTTTAAAGAATAATCTTTGAAACCAGTTTTGAGTTCGGAAGTCGGTTATGCATAGGAAAGGGTAGGAATTTAATCCTACGCACCCCTAATACACCCGTCCTTAGACAGTACCTTAGAAAATTGTGCAGATTAATTAATAACCCTTAAAAAAAAGAAAAAAACAAAAAAAGAGATAAAACATATTTACAAATTTAAACAAAACAAATTAAGGAAAATTAATTTTAGCTTGACAGGGATCGCCTGCTCCTACGTATCCCCTGGTGTAATGAGGAATTCAAAGTCACGTAGTTCTGTAAAAAAAAGATTATGGGTTGGTAAATCTTATTTATGAAAAAAAAAATTATAACGAGAAAATCCGTTATCGCACAGAATCCAAGCTAGTACTAGGTCACTCAATGAATTCCCATGATTTAAATAACAATGAAGGTAACATCTGCTACTCAATCATCATTATTGATCATTACACGGATTAAAAAGACTTTTGTGAAAGGATGATTCCTTTAGAAAACAGAATCTGTTTTCGCACAGGATTTAAGTTAGCATTTAGCTACTTAATAAACCCTTATGATTCAATAACAATAAAGATAACATTTGTTACTCAATTATCATCACTAATCATTATGCGGATTAGACAAATCGTGATGAAAATCCATTTGTGCACAGAATACAAGTTAGCACTAGGCTACTCAATGAATCCTCATGATTCAATAATTGTGAAGATAACATTTGCTATTCAACCACCATTATTGGACATCGCACAAATGTAAAAGATTTTTAAAAAAGTTATTAATAAAAAAAACGTATATTTTTTATTTCATATTTTTTAAACAAAACCAAAATTTTAACAGAAGTTGACCAAGATAATTCACAAATATAAATACACAAATAATTTGGACCAAAAAGCATAAACATATAAAGAATTAAAATAAACAGAAAATTAAATCGTAAACATAGTTACACACACAACGCATAATCAAAAAAAAAATCATAAACACAAATACACACTTAATTCAAGCAAAACACAATATATATATATATATATATATAAATCATAAATACAAGCACACAATTAATCCAAGCAAAACACATAAATATATATATAAAAATAATAATAATAATAATAATCACAAATACACACTTAATTCAAGCAAAACACAAAATATATATATAAAAAAATCATAAATACAAGCACACAATTAATCCAAGCAAAACACATAAATATATAGAAAATAATAATAATAATAATAATAATAATCACAAATACACAAACATGTAAAATAAATAAACTAAAAATATGAAATTATTACAATCACATAATTAATTTAATCAAAACATATAAACACAAAGTATTTAAAAACAAAGTAAAATGAACATAACTAAGCAATGAATTTAACCAAAATATATAAATTTAAAAAAAAAAGAAAAAAAATTACTTTGATTATGAACTGACAAACTTAATTCAGAGACAAAATTATTTATTTAAGTAAAAACACCAACAAAATACAATAATTAAAAATTAAAAGTAAATCAAAGGTCCTAACCACCATTTTTTTTTGTATTTTTAAAGTTTTAAGCATAAAATTCACTAAAATATTAAACAAATGATTACATCAATTCCTAAAATAATTTATTTAATTCTACTCAAAAGAACACCAACTCTCTCTTTTTTTATTTAAAATTCAAACTAAACTAATTCATAAATAGACAAATCTTAAAGCCAAAAATTAGACAAACGAATAAACTCGAGTTTAAACACATAATTTGGAAATTTATTCTAAAATTAATACTAACCCAAACTAAAAATAAATCTTAAAACTCCCTTTTTGTTTTATTAATTTAAATTTATCCCTAAATTAACTCTAACCACTCTCTATACACACTTACACACTCACACACTCACACACGCGTGCACACAAGCTCACCCACTCACACAAAGCTCTCTCACTTTCTCACTCGTACACACCACTGACCACCTCTCTCTCTAACACACTCACACACAACACAAACCCACTTACACACGCAACTACATTTCACGCGCAGAGAGAAAAGGGAACCATTTCCACTAAAATCTAACATATTCCTGAGAAAGAAAAACACAACAGAGAGGGGACGAGAGACAGGTTTGCAAGAGTGGGAGGAGAAAGAGATCTTGCATGCAGCCATGGATAGAAGCAGAGAGGAGGCCACGCGAGGGAGGAGCACGCGGCTGCGGCGCGACAGATCCATAGCGGAGAGGTAATGAAGTTTGTTTTGTGTTGTTTAGAATGGTAATGAAGTTTTTTGTGTTTAGAAGTTGGCTAGATTTTTTGGTTCTTTTTTCGTTCTGTGTTCTCTCCTTTTCTGATTGTTGTTGATCTGTTTATATCTTTCCTTGCTACCATTATTGATCATGTCTTTTACAGCTTAGAAGTAGGGATCCTAATCATCCCTTGCTCACCTGTAAAAGCAAAGGAAAGAAAGAAAACAAATAAAACTTCATCATTGTGAAGGTAGTGATGAGGAACACCATCATGGTTCAAGAAGTGGAAGAAGAATCATTGTGTTTGCCATTGCTAAAGATTTCTTATCATTATTATTATTATTATTTTTTATTTTTAAATTTTTTATTTTTTAATCAGAGAAAAGGAAACGGGCTAATGCATTTTTGGAATAGGCTGAAAACATCCTCTCTTTTTTTTTATTTTTGAAGTGGGCTGAATTGAAAATTTTTGACAATTTTTTTAATAATTGGAAATGAACTGAAATACTTGGACTTTTTTTTTTACATAGGACAAAACGTAAAATAATAATAATGAATAAATGAAAATAAATAAAAAAATCTAAAAAAAAATCTAAACTGACTTGACTATCATGAGACTCATAGGCTAAATTCTAAAATACGTCAATTTTGATTTTTTTGGTTTAAGGCCGGACAAAATCGGGTGTTCACAGTTGCCCCTCTTTATTTATTTCTTACAAGAGAATATAAGTTTAACATATCATCTTCGTAAGAAATAAGTAAAGACATGAACATAGATTTTGTTTGGCAATGCATGAAATGCAAATGCAAGAAAAATCAAGTTCTAACATTAAAAGAAACTAAACATTCAGGAAAGTCACATGCGATGCTGCAATTCAGAAACTAACTGTATGAGTCATGCAGAGGAAGCAAACTAAGTTGACACAAATCCACAAATGACCAGAAATGTAAAAACCAATGGGACTGATTGGAAATTTACAAGCCGATGAGACTGACAAGAAATCAAAAATCTTGTGACCAATTGGATAGGGTCAACAAGTGACAGGAAATCAAAAGCCGACGAGGGTTAATGGGAATTTACAAGCCGACGAGGCTGACAGGGATTTACAAACCTTGCGACCTACTGGATGGGTCAATAAATGACAGGGAAATAAATGGTGGCAATCTGAGGCCGACTGGAAATTAAGTTGGCAAGGATACCTACTGAAAAGTAAATTGAAAAGTAAATTGGCAAGGATACCGACTGGAAATGTAAACTGGCAAGGAAGCCGACTGAAAATTAAACTGGCAAGGGTATCGACTGACTGAAACTAAACCGGCAAGGATACCGATTGGCTGAAAATTAAACCGGCAAGGATATTGACAAGCTGAAAATTAAACCGGCAAGGATACCGAATGGAAGTGTAAGCTGACGAGGAGGCTGACTAAAAATTAAACCGACAAGGATACCGATTGACTGAAAATTAAATCAGCAAGGATACCGACAAGCTGAAAATTAAACCGGCTAGGATACCGAATGGAAGTGTAAGCTGACGAGGAGGCTGACTGAAAATTAAACTGGCAAGGATACCGACTGACTGAAAATTAAATCAGCAAGGATACTGATAAGCTGAAAATTAAATCGGCAAGGATACCGAATGGAAATGTAAATTGGTGGCAATCTGAGGCCAACAAGCAATTAAAAGCTGACTTAGAGAACAACAATTTTCACAGTTTCTTTTTTCTTTTTTTCTTCTTTTTTTTTTTAAGTTATATGCAAAAGTCGTGAATTTCAGCTTATTTCAGACACTCTCTTGAAAAACTAACCACAACCAAATCGGGCCATATTCCTTGAAACTTTAATCGATCAAATTCATAATTCTTGCACTGGGCTTTCTGGCACAACTAAGACTTTCTTTTCTTCTATGACCTTGCTCATTTCTTCTCTTCTCCTTTTCTTTTCCATTTTTAAACTGATGATTACTTTTCTTCTACGCTTGATTGGAATTTCTGAATTGTGATGCTAGTTATTGATGTATTGCTGTAAACATTGTTAGACCGTATAATTGAAGCTTAAATTTATTCTACTTGAGACATCATAAATGAACATGTATTCAAAGAGAAGGTGAAAGGATCAACTGAATAAATATCTTTATTGTCTGGTGTATTGAATGACGAAAGCTTTTGAAGAAGACAACAAAATAAAAGTGAAATGCAAAATTTGCGAGAGAAACGAAATTTTGCCCCAGTTTAGGTTCTTTATGGCTCAATCAATTGACTTCTTGCAATAAATTGAATACCATAGCCATGATATCTGATGACATGTCTTCAAATCTCTTCTTCAAAATTGCCCCAGTTTCGGATTTTTGATTTGCTTGATTTACTGGGCAAATTCAAAAATTGCCCTAGTGTAGGCTGCATCATTGCCATGCTCTAACTTTTGCCTAGGCCGCTCTTTCGAGTTTTCAACCTAGCGAGCCCTCTTCTTCTCTTTTGTTATCTTTTTTCTTTCTCTTTTTTTGTTTTTTTTTTTGTCTTGCCCTAACTTTTGCTTAGGCCGCTCTTTCGAGTTTTCAACCTAACGGGCTTTTTGAGCATCTTTTCAAGAATAAAATCTTTTGACTGCATCGCTGTTGATTGGCTTAGGCAATTCTTGTCCATCCATGTTTTGCAAAATCAACGCCTCACCTAAGAATGCTTGCTTGACAATATAGGGACCCTCATAACTTGGAGCCCATTTTCCTCGTGCGTCCTCTTGATTGGGGAAAATTTTCTTCAGAACCAAATCTCCTAGATGAAAATCTCTAGGGCGGACTTTCTTGTTAAAAGCTCTAGTCATTCTGCTTTGGTACAACTGGCCGTGGCAAATAGCTGCAAGCTTCTTCTCTTCGATCATGTTCAATTGCTCATATCGAGCTTTTACCCACTCGGATTCTTCCAACTCAGCCTCCACTAAAACTCTGAGTGATGGGATTTCCACTTCTATGGGAGATACAGCTTCCATTCCATATACTAATGAGAAAGGAGTTGCCCCTGTGCTTGACCGTATGTTGGTACGATACGCATGCAAAGCATATGGCAACATTTCATGCCAGTCTTTGTAATTCATCACCATTTTGGCAATGATTTTCTTGATATTCTTATTTGCAGCTTCAACTGCACCATTCATTTGAGGCCTATATGGAGCTGAATTATGATGCTTGATCTTGAAAGTCTCAAAGAATTTTTGAATCTCGGTATCATTGAGGTTAGGAGCATTGTCTGTAATGATCCTTTCTGGAATCCCATATCTGCAGATGATGTCCCTTTTGATGAATCTGAGAAACACCTTCTGTGTGATGTTGGCATATGAAACAACTTCCACCCATTTAGTGAAATAGTCTATTGCCACCAAGATGAAACGATGTCCATTGGATGCTTTGGGATTAATTGGGCCAATAACATCCATCCTCCACATCGAGAAAGGCCAAGGAGACACCATACTATGCAACTGAACTGGGGGAGCATTGACTCGGTCTACATATATCTGACATTTGTGACACTTTTAAACATAACTGATACAGTCATTCTCTATAGTGGACCAGTAATAACCGCTCCTCATGATTTTGCGTGCCAACATATGTCCACTGGCATGAGTTCCACAGATCCCTTCATGGACTTTGGTCATGATTATTCAAGCTTCATGAGCATCTACGCATCTAAGGAGAGTGGTGTCATAATTCCTCTTGTAAAGGACTTTACCATTCAGGAAGAAGGCCATGGCTAATCTTCGAATTGTCTTTTTATCCACCTCATTTGCACCTATTGGGTATTCTCCTTTTTGAATATACTGTTTGATATCATGATACCATGGTTGTCCTTCTGGTTCAGTCTCCACATTATCACAATATACCGGTTCACCTTGTACTTCTACATGGATGGGTTGGACATTAGCATGTACCTCCAAATTAGTCATTACGGCCAAAGTCGCCAAAGCATCCGCAAACTGGTTCTTGTCCCGAGTTAAATGAGAGAACTATATATCATCAAAGCATTCAATTAATTAAGACAAATGCTTTTGATAAGGCACCAACTTTGGGTCTTTTGTGCGCCATTCTCTATTAACTTGATAGATTATGAGCGCGGAGTCTCCAAAGACCTTTAGTCTTTTGATTCCTAAGTCAATCGCAACTTGTAAACCATTTGCACATGCTTCATACTCTGCCATGTTGTTGGTACATTCAAAGTCTAGTTTGATGGAAACTGGGTACTATTTCCCAGCTGGTGAGACCATTACAGCTCCTATCCCACATCCATTCATATCGGCAGCCCCATCAAAATACATCTTCCACACATTCTCTTCTTCCATTTCTTCTTTTTCTACTGTCAATACTTCGCTATCAGGGAATTCAAGCATGGTAGGTTGTCTACCCTCCAAAGGGTTTTCAGCTGAATGATCAGCAATTACACTTCCTTTTATGGACTTTTGAGTGACATATTTGATATCAAATTCAGACAGCATCACTTGCCATTTCGACATTCTTAATGACACATGAGGACTATCAAATATGTATTTCAATGGATCCATTCGAGAAATCAACCAAGTGGTGTAGTATAACATGTACTGCCTCAACCTTTTAGAAGCCCATACTAATGCACAATAGGTCTTTTCAATCGCTAGATAACGGGATTCACATTCGTAAAACTTTTTGCTCAAATAATAAATGGCCTGTTCTTTCTTTCCAGATTCATCATATTTCCCCAACATTGCTCCGAGTGAAGTGGGTAACACTGTAAGATACAATATTAAAGGACGGCCTGACGTAGGAGGAATCAAAACTGGAGGTTTCATTAGATAGGTCTTTATTTTGTTAAAGGTTTCTTGGCACTCTTCATTCCATTCTCCAAGTTGATGTTTTCGCAGCAACTTGAATATAGGCTCACAAGTACTGGTCAAATTGGCAATAAACCTAGCAATGTAGTTGAGTCTCCCAAGAAAACTTCTCACTTCTTTTTCAGTTCGGGGAGCTGGCATCTCCTGTATTGCCATCACCTTGTCTGGATCCACCTTTATCCCTTCTCTGCTAACAATGAATCCAAGCAATTTTCCTATAGATGCTCCAAAAATGCATTTATTCGGGTTCATTCGCAACTTGTATTTTCTAAGTCTTTCGAATAGCTTTCGCAAAACTGCCACGTGACTTTCTCCCTCTTTAGATTTAGCAACCATGTCATCAATATATACCTCAATCTCCTTGTGCATCATGTCATGGAATAGTACAACCATAGCACGTTGATAAGTGGCACCAGTATTCTTCAACCCGAATGGCATAGCTGTGTAGCAAAATGTTCCCCACGGAGTTATGAACGTGGGTTTCCCTTTGTCGTGAATATCCATAGGAATCTAATTATACCCGGAGTATCCATCCATAAATGAGAATCGATGATTTCCGGCTGTATTATCAACAAGGATATCAATGTGAGGGAGAGGAAAATCGTCTTTTGGGCTAGCCTTATTCAAATCTCGATTGTCTACACACATCCTAACCTTCCCATCCTTTTTAGGCACAGGTACAATATTGGCCACCCAATCGGTGTGTCTTGATACCTCCAAAAATCCAGCCTCTAACTGTTTAGTCACCTCCTCTTTTATTTTTAAAGACATGTCGGGTCGCATTCTTCTCAACTTCTGCTTTTTCGGCTCAGCTTCTGGATAAAAGGGATCTTGTGTGAAGCAATCTCTGGGTCCAATCCTGGCATATCATGGTAGGACCATGCAAAGACATCCAAGTATTCTTCAAACAACGCGACCATTTCTGTTCGTTCAGGGTTCTCCACTATTTTCAGCTCCTTCTTCTCTTCTTCAGTGCCCATGTTAATCACCTTAACCATCTCGTTGTCTAAGTCAAACCCCTTTTCCGTATATTCCAACAGATTTGAAAATTGCCTAATAGCTTCTTCATCATTCTCGGATTCATAATTATCGTAATCAGATGCAGCAAGAGAATCAATTGATAAGCATCCAAAGTTCCTTTCACGTGGCAAAATGTTCATAGTATTTAGGTCCCTGGAAAGCATTTGTGGGGGTTGGAATACCAAGACAAATAGTGGATAAAACTCAAATAATTAGGGAAAATGCCAATTAATGGTTTGAGAAAATGGTGATAAAAATAAAAAAGAAACAAAAGAATAGAGGTTGAAACAAAGAGAATGGAAGACACGAAGAAATGTAAAAATTACTGGATAATCATGCAAATTCATTCAAATGATGTCTCGAAGTAGCATACATGAAAGCAAAAACAATTAATACAATCCCAAATAATTACTTTGAAGCAATAACATCAATCAATGGTTCGGCTGTCCAATTCATCAACATCCTCTTGTAACATCCTAATTTTTAACCCAATACTCTAGAACATACTTAGGTTAAACATTAGTCTGTTACTTCATAGTTGTCAATTTTACTTAGAAATACTTAGCGGAAAATACGGGTAAATTTTTTTTTGAAATATAAAGTGAGAGCCGCGTGATGCGATGTAACAAGTAACGGGCAAATCATATAACTCTTAACGTTGTAGCACAGAGCACATAAAGGCACATCATGAGAACCACTGAATATCATCACATATATATAACTTGCCCACTTATAAGCGTGGGACTTAATTTGGTACAAGGGAATACATGAAAGAAAATACAACATAAACATAATCATAATCTACTCCCCTACCCGAGTGCATCTAATGGGATAACCTCTAAACAAAAGAAGGATTATCCCCATCTAAGTGGTGTGTGCTCTAACCCGGGCCATCCACGGCCTCCTACTGGCGACTATCTCGCGAACGAGGCAGATATCCGGGAAATTGGGCGAGCTCCTCGGGCGTGAAGAGGCGGAACGGGGATCGAGCGGGATCCCCGCGGTATGGCCGCATCTCCTGCCGCCGTGGCACGCCGGTGAGTCACGGTGGGCTCGCTATCCTCCCCAAAGTCCATGGGTATAGTAGGGGAAGATCCCTCGGAGGGTACCTGGGTGGCCGAATCCTCGGAAGGATCCGTCTCCGAAAAAGACGACGGGCAACGGGGCACATACTGGGGGTAGCCTCGAACGGCAGACGCGGACGGTGGAGTACGGCGTAGCCTCTCCTCTCGGGGACGTGCGTGCTCGAATACCAGGTCATCGCCAAAAGGTGAGACGGGGGAGAAACGATGGGAATGTACAGGGGGAGTGAAGGGTCGACCCATGAACATGAATACTCTAACTGTGCATCGACCCACAAAATGGAATGACCCGTGGTCCGGGTCATGGTGCACCTCCCATGTTGGCGTGTCCACGAACACTACGAACGTCGCCATCTAAAGAGGTGATGGAAAGAAAGAGATAGAGGGAGTGAGAATCTTGCTAAAGAATCTCAGTAGGGTCTCCTACTACCTAGGTGTCATCATCTACGTCCTCAGGAACCTTGGGTTTAGTTATACAAAATGAGTGAGCATGCATTATGTCCATTTTAAGTTCCAAAACATAGTTTAGCCAAGGTCCATTCATTTTAGAATGATCTTAATGTCATGAATGCATCATAATAGAAGATGTATGCATGGCACTACCTAATGCACATAAAATATAACATCAAGCATCATCATACTTAGTGGCATAAAGTGGCAATAGTAACGTTCATATGGGACAAACTTAGTGACATAATCATAATCATGAAACATCTCTTCCTCATGGGCCACCCTAAAAGACAATCGAACTGGGGGTGCTCGGCCGAACCGGTGTCACCCAGAACGTGTCATACATCTAGGTTATGAGCTCATACCTTAACTAGTCATCACTAGTTCTTACTTACCACTTAACGATAAGCGTATCATAAATCATAAATCCCGACTATCTGAGTACGGGTTAGGGGGCAATCCTCTTAGGGGTGCTCGGCCGAACCAGTGTCACCTAAAAGTATAAAATGGTACCGATGTCACATGAGTTCTATGGAGGTGCTCGGCCGAACCGGTGTCATCCTAGAACCCATCTCAGTACCTTAATTTTCAAAATCTCTTTAAGTCCCCAAATTCATTGGAAATTCGACGGCACAAAGGCATTACGCCGAATTTCTTCCAAATTTGCTTTATGCCACACAAACATATATGCTCATGGATTCCTCATATGAATAACATTATCATCATTTACATACCACATGCATCATCATGGAACATTCAACCGTTTATCCTTACGGTAGCTTATGCTTTGACCCTTACGGGCCTTAATTGTGAGATATGGTTCTCTAACATCCATCGCTCATATTTTGTGCACCTAAGGGCTCATAATTAAACATCATTCATAATCCTCATGTTTACACTTAAATCTGAAAAGCATAGGGCAGAATTCTTAACTTGTGATTACGGGGTTCTAGAACTTACGTTTTAGGTCCTTTCTCGGTTCCGTCTTCGCCTAAGGCGCTATAAATTAAATCTAAAACAATTATGAGGCATTCCTATGCTTAAGGACTAATTATTAATCATGTTTATCATGTTGTAAGGGTGCTGGACAGAATCCAGAAAAATAAATGTTCTAAGAGTTCTAAACTTGCACTTTTACGGTTTTCTAGTAACTAGTTTCCCTATAGGTGCTAGAATTCGATTCTAATCCAAATGTTACCAAGTTTTTCATATCTAAACAATCCTAATCTGATTATGCTCCCATTGAAACAGTTTGGATGAGTTCCAAAAACAAATGGGTCAAAACTATGTTAAATTCTAACTTTACGGTATTTCTAGTTAGCTAGTTTCTTACTTATTACGCATAGAATCATTTCTACATCATCATATGATATTTTCACACATTATAACACATCAAAACATCATCATACAGCATTACACTCATCATATCAGAACCGAAAACATTTAGCTTTAGTAAAGGATTTAAATTGACATTTCTAGGTACATAAGTTAACTAGTTTCTCTTGGAATCAATTTAGAATTTCTAAAACTCTTTGCAAATCATTTTAATTCATCAAGAGGCTAAGAGAAGCCTTAGGTCAAAGACCAAAATATATTTCATCTCCTAAAAGGGAATGAAGTCATATCTCATGACAACATAACCTTGAAAAGGTTTGTAAAGCTTTAAGAAAACTTAGAACATAGACTATTGGTCCTTGTAGCTAGATGAAAACTCATTGCAAGTCCATCATCACTACTTGGCCGAAAATATGCATTCAAAGGATGCATTCACATTGAACTTTAACTTGAAATGAAATGGGCAAGTCTTTGAGCTCTAGGTTGTTAAGTTGTGACATAAACTAAACGTGCTCATGCTTTTCATTTTAATCTTGCTTACAAAATAAAGTGATGACTTAAATTAAATATGCAAGGCATAAACTTAAACGTGCAAGCTTGAAAGTAATTATGCGAGACGTAAACTTAAACGTGCAAGCTTGAAAGTAAATATGCAAGACTTAATTCTTTATTTTAGTGCTCTTGGCCCAACAACAATCGACTTTAAGGCCAAAATAGATAGGCATTCGAGAAATTAATTAGGTGATGATGCAAGTTCAATTCTTTATTTTAGTGCTCTGGGCCCAACAACAATCGACTTTAAGGCCGAAATAGAAAGGCTTTGAGAATTAAATTAAGTGATGATGCAAGTTCCATTTTAATCTTTATGTTCTTAGGTGATAGCTTGAAAGTAAAGGTGCATAACAAGGATGTAAATATGAGTGCAAGCATAAGATAAATTATGCAAGTTCATTTTATCTTTCTAGAGCTCTTAACAAGACTTTAAAGGAACTTAAACCTTAACCCAAACTCATTAAACCAAGATATGGTATAGTCTAGAGTTCTTAGAACTCAACACAATATTTTTAGGAATCAAACTATGAAACTTAGAAAAAGAAAGGAAAAGGGCCGAAACTTCAAAGGGAGAAAAGAACATTTTAAAACTCTAGGGTCCATGATCTTGATGATATGATAACACCAACATCATGAGACCTCATCATTGAGTCCTTAAAACCATTTTGAATTACCATCAAAACTAAAGTTCTCAAGAGTTCAAGAAAGGAAAAACTAGAAACATTTTTGCTCAAGAACAAAGATCAAGCTCTAGAGTTTGTTTCAAGTGATGAACATCATCATGAAACTCTCATCATCAAGCTCTCATTTCTTTGAACTTCAAGGCCCATGGCCGAAAATGAGAAAGAAAAAGGAGAAAAAAAGAAGTTCTAAAAAGAATCAAGAGAAACTATGAACATAAAGCTAGAACAAGAACTTTAAAGAAAGAAGTACTTGAAAGAAAATCCCTACTTGATGTGATGAACTTGAAGATGGAAGAAGAAGATGAAGATGATGAAGAACTCCAAGAACTTGAAGAACACAAGAACTTTGAGAGAAAAAGAAAAGCTTTGAGTGTTCCTAAACTTAGCAAATGATCTAAAAGTGGTGCAAGCTCCTCAAGGCATTATATTTATAGAGAAATGAAACAAATGAAGTGTGTGTGTGGGCTGATGTGTTTCGGCCATGAGGGTGCAGAATGGAGGCATCCATGAGTTCCATGAGGTGAGATAATGTGGTCTTGAGGCATGGTGAGGTATGGCTCAAAGTATGGTGAGGTATGGTTCAAGGTATGGCCTCAAGCATGGCTCTTTGAGTGAGAAAACAATTCAACATGTGGTCAATGGGGGAAGAGGATTTCGGCCATGTGCATCAGATTTGGGAGAGGATTAGTTGCATTTTAATTGTGGTTTAGAGTTGTGTTTAGGTGTATTTTTGATTATGCTTAAGATTAGGATGTTGTAAGAAAGTATTTAGGTAAGGAAAATGGATAATTAAGGTGGTCTAGACATAATTAAGGAGTGGTCTTGCACCATTAGTAAGTTAGATCATCAATTTAGAGTCTAAACAACTCTAGACACATTTCCTTGATTTAAGGAATTGGAGAGAGAAAACACTATTCAAGATTCCAAGACTAGGAATCTTGAGTTCTAAAAAGGGATTTAAGTTTAATCTAAGCAATTTTAGGTTCTAATTAACTTTAATAAATTATTTTGACTCTAGATTAATTAGGGAAATAAATTAATCTTCGTTTAGAGCCTAATATTGCTTAGGTTTGCTTAATTACGTCATTAAGCTCAAAAACACTATTCTAGGGGCAAAATCGTAATTTTGCACTAAAACTGCCTGGGACCTCCGAGGCTTGAACAGAGACCTCTAGACACATGAAAACATGTTTTTAAACCTCTGGGGAAAGTTCCGGGCTCAAACGGCACCTTTACCCGCGTAAAAACGCTATAGGGGTATTTTGGTCATTTTGACCCGAAACTGCGGAAAACGAGATTTTCGCCTCCGAAAGCATTCAAAGGCCATTCAATCCCCTTCAAACATTGAGTTAACCCTTCGAGGACGACCGAGTTGGTTACCCTCGAATTCAGGTCAGGAAATGACCTCAGGGGCATTTTGGTCATTTCCCTCGGACAGAAAAATCGGGGCGTTACACTTCTCACGATTGGTAGCACAAGCATTGTTGCATTCTTCAGACTTCTCGACATCCACCATATTGATAATTGGATAATAGCTAGAGGCACAGCCTTCTTCAGCCATAATCACGGCCGGGTAAGGAAATGTCTCCTTCAGATGAGGGATCCGGTTCATCTTTTCTTTTAGTTTCTTTTGCTCAAAAGCCATGGTCTTGATCTGCTCCTCCAATGACATCTCATATCCTAAACCAAATCGGTTAGGCTTCCCTGAGATAGGCAGAGGTGTTTTGATACCCTGCAACCGTAATCTCAATCCTTTGCCATGCTGATAACCATTTTTCGTCATGATATGAGCCACCACTTGATTGACTTCTTGCCTTGGGAACTCATTTTGAACTTGTTTCAGCCCTACTGCCTCCAGATTATGCCATAAGCTGCTTTCCACTAACTCAACATTTTCAACATAAGGCAGTGTAACTGGTTTAGTTACAAGGATCTCATTCTCCCCATGGATTGTAATGACTGAGTCATTCTCAATGTACTTAACCTTTTGATGCAAGGTTGAAGGAACAGCACCAACATTGTGAATCCATGGTCTTCCCAACAGCATATTGTAATCAGACTCAATCTCCATTACTTGAAATAACACCTCAAATTGGCTTGGGCCGACTTCTAATGGCAGCACCATTTCCCCAAGAATGCTTTTCTTTGCTCCATCAAATGCTTTCACAATCATCATTTGCGGTGAAATATCATTCTTGCTTATTGACAAGTACCTTAAGGTCGATACTGGCAAGACATTTAATCCTGACCCTCCATCAATAAGGACTATGGGCACTATATGGCCTTTACATTTAAGGGTTATATACAGTGCTTGTGGGTTAGTCTGCGACACAACTTCCTCATCTGAAAAGGTGATCATATTGACACGCTTCACTGGATCTACCATATTCACCATGTTCTCTAACGAAGTGTCAGGCTTGACGAAGGCTTCCTTCAGGACTTTCAGCACTGCCTTTTGGTGGGGTTCAGATGATAGGATTAATGGCAAAAGGGATATTCTGGCAAGAGTCTTTTTCAATTGTTCCAAAATATCATATTCGCTTTGTTTCATGATTTTAAGGAACTCTTCTTCCTTCTCTTCTTCTTGCTTCTTCTCTCCAACATCCCCCTCGTCCACGAATTTTCCTTTTTCCAGTTCTTTGGGCCCATAGACCCTTCCACTCCTTGTTATTCCCTTTACCTCGGCCACCACTTTACTTGTTTGGGCTTTTGAGGTTTCCCCTATATCCTTATTTGTTTCCACTTTGGTTTCGTAATTCCAAGGCACCGCATATGTATTCTCATAGCCAAAAGGCATCGGTTTTTCACAGTGAGCACTACTTTTTCCGGTTTCGGAGCTGGATCAAGTGGCGGTACTCGAAGCACAAAACGTTCTATCACATTCATTTCCTCAGGAAAAATTGGCCTCTTTTTCGCCTGAATTATGCCCAAGTTGAGCAATCCTTGTACACGAGCCTTGAAATCCCAGCAATTTTCTATATCATGGCTGAGACCTCCACAACGGTATAAACAGCGTGATTTCATGCCATACCTCTCATCTTCCTTCATTATGGATGTAGATGCTATGATATTATATCCAGCCTCCTTCAAGCCGTTGAACACTTTTTCCATCGTTGTTCGAAGACTCGAAACCTTCTTAATCGAAGGTTCGTCTATCTCCAGAACATTTACCCCACTTCCTTCTTCATGTTTTGGGATCGGGTTATTAACGATGTCTGGTTTCGAATCTTCCTGAAAGTCTAGCCTCCCACAAACAATTAATCTTCTCACTGCCATTTTGAATCCTTCACAATCTTCAATAAAATGTCCCGTAATATCCATATGATATTTTCAAGTAAGGTTTGGGTTATACCATGCTGGATATGGCGATTCTAAAGGGTGCATTGGATATGCAAAGATCAGGTGGGCATCAACTAGTTTTTGAAAGAGGTCAGCATTTGAAATGGATAGCTTTGGAAAGGGTGGAAGGTTAGGAAATCGATTGCGGTTCTGGTTTTGAAAATTTGGCCGGGGTGCTGGGGTATATGTTGGGCAAGTTGGTTGATATGGCCTTATGTGGATGTTGTTAACTTGAGGCTGAGAATATGGGACAGTGTTTGGGGTTGGTGTGGCTTGGTAAAATAAGTAAGGAGGGAATGATGACATTTGGGGTCGTGGACGTGTTGGTGTATACCTTGGGGTGAAGGATTGCTGACCATGCACATAATTCACATCTGTCTCCTTCTTTCTGGGCGGGAAGCTTTTTCTTGTGTCTTCATTACTCATGGGAAGCTTGCCGGCCTTTGCTAAGCTCTCAATTCTTTTTCCAGCAGTTATTAATTCAGAGAAATCCTTGTATGCTGCCCCTGCCATTACCCCGATCTAAGGGGATCCTAAGGTCCCCAAGAAGTAAGACCACATTTCAGTAGCGATAAGTGGTGGTTGAACTTGAGCAGCCAGGGCTCTCCATCTTTGAGCATATTGCTTGAATGATTCATCTTTCTTCTTCTGCATGGAGCTTAATTGCTCCCAGGTAGGTTCCACATCAAGATTAAACTTGTATTGGCTCATGAACAGGTCCGCCAGTTCTCTCCAGCTAGAAATCTTTGAATGGTCTAATTGAATGTACCATTCCAGAGCAGATCCAGTCAGACTTTCATGGAAAAAACTAATGAGAAACTTCTCATCCTTTGACCATATCGCCATTTTAGTGCAATAACTCTTCAAGTGAAAAAGGGGATTACCCGTCCCATCGTATTTTGAGAAATCAGGGACCTTGAAGTCTTTAGGGACTATCAGATCCATAGGCGGGCATAGTTGCTCAATCTCTACACCGCCATAGGAGCTAGGACCTTGGATGGCTTTAATTTGTTCTTGTATCTTCTTCATCCATTCTTCCTTGAATTTCCCCTTTTCTACTTCTGCACGACTATTCTCTGAGGAAAATGATTGTTTCTGGACGACAACATGAGGCTGCTCCCAAACAGGGGTAGCATGCCCATGCCCATCAGTATGCACATTTTCTAAGGAACGATAGCCCTCTCCAACTGGTAGCATCAATGGTATCGTAGGTGGCGGTTGTCCATGGAGGTTATTTGGGATTTCTCCAATGTCATTCATCCCTAAGGTGACATTTAGAGCTGCACTTGATACTACAGGCATACCTAATGTTGTGGCATTTGGTTGCACACTTGCTGGATGAGCTCCCAATAGGTTAAGCGACTCTTGTATAGCTCGTATCATATCTTCCATTCTTCCTTGGTTGTTTGACAGTTCATTCAATTTTCCTCTCACCGCATCAACCTCATTAGTCAAATCCCTGCCGGCTTCAGAAGTAGTTGCTGTTGGAATAACACCTCCTGTGTTACCATTTCCTCCAGCCATTTTAGTCCGAGCTCTGGTATTGTGAATACGAGTTTCATCGGTATCTGTTTTCCTTGGGCGCCCAATGGTTGCAAGATTTTACCTCTGCTCAAAGCAAAACCAAAATATTAGTTTTTTCTTTTTATGTATATGGAAAACTAACAGATAAGAGAACAATAGTCATCAAGAGTTCTTTGTGCAAATGAGAATGCCCCGTATCCGTTCTTATGGATATATCACCTATAAGTCAAGGTACGGTTAATAGCAAAATCTCTAGGGAGAATCCACTCCTCTATAGATGCTACATAATGAGCACTAGCAATGCAGTTCTTCGTGACTGAGCTTCTCATTGTCTTGCACAAGGACGAACAATCTCAAGGCAAAAAATGATTGATCACTTTCTAAGGGAACATTTGATCCTCTATAGAAAGTATCGAGCATACCAAGAGTAATTTGCAATTGACACACAAACATTGAAAATTTTATTTATTTCCAGGAAAAGTCCTGAGTACAAATCATTTCAGAATACATCACACATTTGATGATAAAGAAACAATTACATCAAAGGGGGTCTTGGGTAACTACATCAACAGCTTCATCTTTTTCTTCTTAAGATTTTTAGTGATACTCTCACATGAATCTATGAACTCCACCACTTCTTGAGGTAATTTGAATGGGGGTATCTTATTGATTTGCTCACTCGCCTTCTCAAATCGATAAACAAAATTTGGAATGTAATGACTCAGCTCGTCAGTTAGCTTTCCATATTCTTCTTTCTACTCGAGGGCCTTTTCTCTCCATGATTTCCCAAATTCAATCACATCAACAAACAAGTCATGATACTGGTTTGCCGAGGTTCATCCACGAACGGCATCCTGTTTTATCTGTGCTAGCATTGTTGACAAGTTTTCTACTTCCCCTTCCAGTTCTTTTCTCTTGTCCTTTTCTTTGTTGACCTCTATTTTCAGGCTCAAAATGCTTTTGTCCCTGTTATTGACCTCTTGTTCTACCCTTTTCACCATGCGACTCCTTTTATTGATCTCTTCCTTTAACTTATTCCTTTCTCAAACACATGGAGTTTTTCTTTTAGCTCTTGGATCTCAGCTAAATGAGTAGTTGGGATCTTTTCTTTGCCTTTCTTAGACTTTGCAACTTTTGTCGTGACAGTACATTCTTCTTTTAAGACTACGATTTCCTTAGCCATTTTCTCACATCGGCTTTGAAGGGTGACATTTTTCAGATCCGCCGCCTCTTTTTTCTCTTCCAAGAATCGCATTTGTGCCTTCATTACCTCTACTTGGGATGTTGATGGAGGTGTTTCTGTGGTTTTTATAGGAGCCGAGTTGCTTGGAATATTTTTTAGCTTCCCGATTCTTACTTTCCTCTACTCTCTGTATTCTTGAGAAGAGGTCAGTCGTTGTTGCCCGAGTTCTTTTCTTCCTAGGATTTTAACATTATTCCATGCTGTCTTGATCCTCTTTTCTTACTCTATAGTGCTTTTATCCTTCTGATACAAGAAGCTAAAACCCTCAAGTTGCTTTTCTTGTGGTTTTGTTTGAGTCCAATGAAGTTGTCTGAGCACCAATGTAGGCGTGTAGGAGATACATCCCCGTAGACCCATTAAAGGAACATTGTGAAAATTATCACAGCTATATATAACATTTTCTCCATGGTACCAAGGACAAACCCACTTGAAGGAATTTGATTGGATCTCTGAGAACTCCTTTTTCCATGCCGGTGCCTCTTGATGGCTTATCTGCATATGGTAGAAGCTTCCAAAAGGATCAGGAAAAAGACCCATGCGATTATTAGCATATACATGAATCATAAACCAAACATATAACATCGGTAAACAGCACCGTAACCTACCACCATTTTTCTTAAGACAGACCCCCAAGGAAAGGAAGGTATCCGCCAATATGGCTGGAACCGGATTCATGCCTTGTGTCTTGAACTTGAAAAATACATCTATGGCGGCCTGGTCAACAATGTTTGGTGTGAATGGGAATAGGACTAATCTGTAAACAGTTAGTGCCAATGTTCGATTGAAGAAGTCCCAATTTCCTTGTTGGGCCAACATCTGCAGATGGGCTTCAAGAAAACCCCTCTTGATTCCCTGAGTGGATCCTTTTACTTCCACTTCCATCCGATTTGCATTAACTCCAATTATCTTGGCAATCTTTTCTTTACTGACGTAATGCCCCTGATAGAGATACACACCAAATCTTTCTCGAACTGGCAGCCTTATCATAACCATGTACTCCTCTATAGTTGGTGTTGTATCAAAATCAGGTAGTTCAAAACAGCAAAGAGAAGGATTCCAAAACTGTGAGAGAGCGCTCAATGCTGGTGCTTCTATTGGGATAAACAACAAATCCAATATACGCCCATACGTATTCTTGAAGGATGACCGGACTTCACGAGGCATCAACTGAATCATTTTCTTTACTTGCTCTAACTCATTATTAGTCACCGTAACTCTAATGTTCTTTTTCCAATCGTGTGCATTGCTAGTGTTCATTTGTAATGCTTCCATTTGCTTTGAACTGATAATGACTATTGCTTTATCAAAGTCCAACTGTGGGAAAGAAAAAGATAAATGAGTAAAATCAAAAAGATGAAAAGAAAACAATAAATAAAAATGCATGCTCCTATTGAGAATATGAAATGTTTCCCTAAGAAAATGATGATGCATAAACCCAGATAGAGCAAATTATGAATAAGAATAAGAAATGATGAAAAAAAATACATGTGATAATTAATAGAATGCTTGTCTATGTTATGTATGCCTAAACACATAAAAAAAAACAAAGCATGACCACTTTATGAGATGATGAAATGGCTAATCCTAAATGCAATGTGATAATGTTTTAATGCGAGTGTAACTAATTTAAAGTAAAACATAAAGAAGTATAAAGTATAAAGATGAAAGAAGCATGCTCCCTTTGTCCTAATAGTGTAAAATTCTAATGGATTGGGAGTTCTAAGGCCAAGACCCTACTTTCGGTAGTTGCTAGGTTCAACTATTCGTGCACACATTCATGGTGGATCTAGACTTCTAATCACCATGGTTCCCAGATTGCCCTTGTCAATAGGACGAGGATCCGACTTTTGAACCAACCACAAGTAAGGATGAACCTTCTCAATATGATTGATTCATAAAGCCAGTAACAATCTGAGTGGCGTCCCAACAACTATCAAGTGAGCATGAAGCCCCTCATGACAATGTCAAGAAACCCCCTATCCTTTGTTTCGCACAGGCTCGGGTATAGAGCCCAAAAAAGTGTGTGAAATAAGTGATTGTGAAGTGTGTGCAGGGAGCATACAAACCTTCCAATCCTAACACTACATACACTCCTGCAAAATAAAGCTACAAACAACAAATATATACAGAATAATAATGGCCATCTATCCTAAGGTTTTAACAAATAAAACCAACATTATAAACCTATGAAATATTAAATTCTATAAAGAAATAAAACATAAGGAAAAAAAACTGTACAAAATAAGAAAAGGAAAACAAAAATCAAAAGGCTATACTTAATTTGCACAACAAACTAAAACAGGCTTGACTCTCTTGGAAGTCCCCAGTGGAGTTGCCATCTGTCGCAACCGGGATCGCGACGGGGACGGCGAACAAAACGAATTTTATTTTTGAAAATTAATGGAGTCGCCACCAAGTTTATTTAAAATTGGGAAAACATTGGAAAAACCCATTTATTTTAAAGAATGATCTTTGAAACCAGTTTTGAGTTCGGGAGTCGGTTATGCATAGGGAAGGGTAGGAATTTAATCCTACGCACCCCTAGTACACCCATCCGTAGACGGTACCTTAGAAAATTGTGCAGATTAATTAATAACCCTTAAAAAAAGGGAAAAAACAAAAAAAGAGATAAAACATATTTACAAATTTAAACAAAACAAATTAAGGAAAATTAATTTTAGCTTGACAGGGATCGCCTGCTCCTACGTATCCCCTGGTGCAATGGGGAATTCAAAGTCACGTAGTTCTGTAAAAAAAAGATTATGGGTTGGTAAAATCCATTATCACACAAAATCCAAGCTAGCACTAGGCCACTCAATGAATTCCCATGATTTAAATAACAATGAAGGTAGCATCTGCTACTCAATCATCGTTATTGATCATTACACGGATTAAAAAGACTTTTGTGAAAGGATGATTCCTTTAGAAAACAGAATCTATTTTCGCACGGGATTTAAGTTAGCATTTAGATACTCAATAAACCCTTATGATTCAATAACAATAAAGATAGCATTTGTTACTCAATTATCATCACTGATCATTACGCGGATTAGGACAAATCGTGATGAAAATCCATTTGTGCACAGAATACAAGTTAGCACTAGGCTACTCAATGAATCCTTATGATTCAATAATTGTGAAGATAACATTTGCTATTCAACCACCATTATTGGACATCGCACAAATGTAAAAGATTTTAAAAAAAGTTATTAATAAAAAAAACGTATATTTTTTATTTCATATTTTTTAAACAAAACCAAAATTTTAACAGAAGTTGACCAAGATAATTCACAAATATAGATACACAAATAATTTAGACCAAAAAGCATAAACATATAAAGATTTAAAATAAACAGAAAATTAAATCGTAAACATAGTTACACACACAACGCATAATCAAAAAAAAAATCATAAACACAAATACACACTTAATTCAAGCAAAACACAATATATATATATATATATATATATATATATATATATATATATATATAAATCATAAATACAAGCACACAATTAATCCAAGAAAAACACATAAATATATAGAAAATAATAATAATAATAATAATAATAATAATAATAATCACAAATACACAAACATGTAAAATAAATAAACTAAAAATACAAAATTATTACAATCACATAATTAATTTAATCAAAACATATAAACACAAAGTATTTAAAAACAAAGTAAAATGAACATAACTAAGCAATGAATTTAACCAAAATATATAAATTTAAAAAAAAGAAAAAAAAATTACTTTGATTATGAACTGACAAACTTAATTCAGAGACAAAATTATTTATTTAAGTAAAAACACTAACAAAATACAATAATTAAAAATTAAAAGTAAATCAAAGGTCCTAACCACCATTTTTTTTTTGTATTTTTAAAGTTTTAAGCATAAAATTCACTAAAATATTAAACAAATGATTACATCAATTCCTAAAACAATTTATTTAATTCTACTCAAAAGAACACCAACTCTCTCTTTTTTTATTTAAAATTCAAACTAAACTAATTCCTAAATAGACAAATCTTAAAGCCAAAAATTAGACAAACGAATAAACTCGAGTTTAAACACATAATTTGGAAATTTATTCTAAAATTAATACTAACTCAAACTAAAAATAAATCTTAAAACTCCCTTTTTGTTTTATTAATTTCAATTTATCCCTAAATTAACTCCAACCACTCTCTATACACACTCACACGCTCACACACTCACACACGCGTGCACACAAGCTCACCCACTCACACAAAGCTCTCTCACTTTCTCACACGTATGCACCACTGACCACCTCTCTCTCTAACACACTCACACACACAACACAGACCCACTTACACACACAACTACATTTCACGCGGAGAGAGAAAGGGGAACCATTTCTACTAAAATCTAACATATTCCTGAGAAAGAAAAACGCAACAGAGAGGGGACGAGAGACAGGTTTGCAAGTGTGGGAGGAGAGAGAGATCTTGCATGCAGCCGTGGATAGAAGCAGAAAGGAGGCCACGCGAGGAAGGAGCACGCGGCAGTGGCACGACAGATCCATAGCGGAGAGTGTAACATCCCCTGCTGCTTTATGGATTGACGACTGTCCCCACAAACCAATACGAGTCTTTTCAGCATGCTTTGTCCTCACTCGCACACTTCCTAGGAAAACTTCCCAGGAGGTCACCCATCCCAAAATTGCTCCAAGTCAAGCACGCTTAACTGTGGAGTTCTTTCAGTTTGGGCTACCGAAAAGAATATGCATCTTGTTGGTATAGGTAGTACAAATCAATTCATATAAGCCCTCCTTAACTGTATAGTCCCATACCTATACAGTCTTAGGATCCCTCTCATTCGGTGTAATGTCGGCTCATTCATGTACCTCCGCTTCGAAATGCCGCCAGAGCCGCTCGTTGTGCGTGCCTGCTTGCACCGGCGATCACTCCCGACCGCAATCCCCGGGCGTTCTGAGAGGACGTGGTGGTCGAGATCTTGAGCCGCGGTCAGGAGCTTCTCACCGCTCATGAAGGAAGAGAGGGCTGGTGGTGGTGCACGGAGGATTGCTGGAGCGAGGCGGAGGCGACTATGGCTAACGGTGCAGGCCATGGTTGCTGTGGGGATGACGAGGATGCGGCCACTGGCATGGGTCACAGCAGTGCGCGATGGATGTGGTGAAAGACTGCTCACGGTGGCACAATGTGAGGGGGATGGTGGATCCGAGTTCCTCGTGGTGATGGCTGCTGGTTTCGTGGTGTGGGTTGGAGACTCCGGTGTGTTGGCAGCGTCCACCTTGGTGGTAGCCGGTTTTTTCGTGGCTGAGGGTCGCGGTGGTGAGCAAGGGGAGATGGGGCCAATGATGCGGCGGTTGCCGCGATGAGAAGGAAGAAATGGAGTGGTGAGGGAAGTGGTGCGCGGTGGTTGCTGGCGCTTCACGACCGAAAGAGGAGGAATGAACATGGTGTTCAACGACGGGATGGTGGTGGACATGGATAAGGGGGATGAAGGTGATTAGAGAGCAAACAACAAGGAGACCGCGGCGGGAATGGGGAGGCCGCGACCTCTCTGCAATTTTTTCTTCCTTTTTGATCCTTTTTTATTTTTGTATTGATATTAAAAAAATGCAATACCTCTGATACTGTTGTTATTCTTGCTTCTGACCTATCCTTCTTGATATTGCTGGGATTTTATTGCTGGATATGGATTGAATTTGTTCTGTGTTGTTTACAATGGTAATGAAGTTTTTTGTGTTTAGAAGTTGGCTAGAATTTTTGGTTCTTTTTTCATTCTGTGTTCTCTCCTTTTCTGATTGTTATTGATCTGTTTATATCTTTCCTTGCTACCATTATTGATCATGTCTTTTACAGCTTAGAAGTAGGGATCCTAATCATCCCTTGCTCACCTGTAAAAGCAAAGGAAAGAAAGAAAACAAATAAAACTTCATCATTGTGAAGGTAGTGATGAGGAACACCATCATGGTTCAGGAAGTGGAAGAAGAATCATTGTGTTTGCCATTGCTAAAGATTTCTTATCATTATTATTATTATTATTTTTATTTTTAAATTTTTTATTTTTTAATCAGAGAAAAGGAAACGGGCTAATGCATTTTTGGAATAGGCTGAAAACATCCTCTTTTTTTTTATTTTTGAAGTGGGCTGAATTGAAAATTTTTGACAATTTTTTTGATAATTGGAAATGAACTGATACTTGCATTTTTTTTTTACATAGGACAAAACGTAAAATAATAATAATGAATAAATGAAAATAAATAAAAAATCTAAAAAAAGAATCTAAACTGACTTGACTATCATGAGACTCATAGGCTAAATTCTAAAATATGTCAATTTTGATTTTTTTGGTTTAAGGCTGGACAAAATCGGGTGTTCACAGTAGTAGTTTAGGAGTTGATGTTTTTCTTATGTGGTATATAGCTACAAGTAATTATGTAGGTAAATGTAATAGAGATTGTATGTGTTAAAGCTCATAGTAGAGCTTCCTTATGTAATTGACTTTATAGTAAATAAATGTTTTGTATCTTTGTTATATATTTTAATCGAATTACGCTAGTTATCACACGAACTTATCGAATCTGCCATAGTTATTTAAGAAAGGTTCGTTAATTTATAAGTGACAACTCTCGAGTCAGATGTCATGACTTAAGGATGACGTTGTACTTGGGAGGATGTTACACTTGTCACACTGAGATGATATACCTCCATGGTCTCAGTGGTCAACGTCATCCCTAAGTTCAAGTCTCTAAACCCCTCAATTAACCCTATTTCCTTAACCATCATGTGAGATAAGTGTAATGAATTTCGACTTAGGGCGTCAGCCACTATATTAGCCTTGCCAGGATAATAGTTTAGCCCAAATTCGTAGTCTTTTAAGAACTCCATCTATCTCCTCTACCTCATATTTAACTCTTTCTGATCAAAGAGGTACTTGAGACTCTTATGATCAGAGAACACCTCAAACTTCACACTCCATACAAATGGTGTCTCCACACCTTCAAAGCAAAGACCACAGCTACTAACTCCAAGTCATGAGTGGGATAGTTCGCTTCATAAGACTTAAGTTGCCTGGATGCAGAGGCTACCACTTACCTATTTTGCATCAACACACATCCCAATCCTTTTCCTGAAGCGTCACAATATACTTCAAAAGGCACATTGGGATCCGATAGCACTAACACTAGGGTCGTGGTTAACTTCACTTTCAGTTCTTGGAAGCTCTTTTCATACTCTGGAGTCCAAACAAAAGGGGTGCTCTTCCTAGTAAGCTTGGTTAAGGGTAAAGAAACCTGGAAAAATCCTTTTATAAACCTACGATAGTAGCCAGCTAATCCCAAAAAGCTTCGTATCTCTGTTATCATGGTAGATCTCTTCCAACTCATCACAGCCTCTATCTTACTAGGATCTACTGCAATACCTCTTTTTGACACTACATGCCTTTAGAATTTTACTTCCTCTAACCAAAATTCACACTCAAACAACTTGGCATATAGCTTCTTTTCCTTCAGAATCTCCAGAACTGTCTTTAGGTGACGCTCATGCTCTTCGTAGGTCTTCGAATAGATGAGTATATCATCTATGTAAACAACCATAAACTAGTCTAAATAAGGTCTAAGATCCTATTCACGTAGCCCATGAGCATAGTAGGAACATTAGTTAGTCCAAACGACATCACCGTGAACTCAAAGTGTCCATACCGAGTTCTAAAAGCAATCTTGGTTATGTCCTCATCCTTCACTCTAATCTGGTGATCTCCTGACCTCAAGTCAATCTTCGAGAATACTACCGCCCTTCTCAACTGATCCATCAAATCATCAATCCTAGGCAAAGGGTACTTTTTTTTCACTGTCACTCGGTTCAAATGCCTATAATGAACACACAACCTCATACTCCCATCCTTCATTTTAACAAATAAAACTGGGGCTCCCCATGGTGATGCACTAGGTCTTATAAACTTTTTCTTTAAAAGCTCCTCCAATTGGGTTTTCAACTTAGTTAGCTCCAAGGGTGACATCCTATAAGGTGCTATGGATATAGGTCCTATTCCTAGAACCAACTCTATAGAGAACTTTACTTCTTTCACTGGAAGGAACTCAAGTATCTCATCCGAAAATACCTTGGGATAGTCTCTTGCTATAGGTATCTCATCGATATGTTGCTCCAAATCTTCATCACTGGCAGCTAGGAGAACATATCCCTTACTCTCTCCCCCATAACAGTTGACTTCTACAGCATTTATGTAAAGGCTTAAAGAATTACTAGATACACTAGGGATAGGGAGAAAGATAACAGACTTTGTATAATAGTTCAACAATACACAGTTAGCATAAATCCAATCCATGCCGAGAATCATATCTAGACCATGCAGAGGTAAACAAACCAAGTCTAAAATAAAAGGCCTAGCTTCAACAATGAAATGACAATTTAAACAACATCTACATGTCCTAATAGGTTTACCAGTGGTTGTAGAAATAGTAAGATCAAAAGGAAGTTTTGACACATGCAATTGTAAAGACTTGACACTATCATGAGATATGAATGAATGGGTTACGCCATAGTCATATAGTACAATTAAGATCCTATCATTCATCTGGTACTTACTTTCTATGAGGTTTCTAGACTTTGTCGAGTCTTCTATATTAAGGGTAAAGACCCTCCCTTGTCGTTGTGGCTTAGGGCTGGGGGCTGTAGGGTTCCTCTCCATACATTCCCTAACATAGTGTCTAGGCTTCCCGCATCTAAAGCAAACTCCCTAGCCCAACAAGCAAGGGCGATCCTCATGCAACTTCCCATGCTTGGGGCATGTTGCAGCTAGAGCAGGTATAAGGGTGCAACTAGGGCTCTCTAGGATGCCTTGCCCTTGGGACCACTCATCCCTCTTGATGAAAATTCTTCCTTGGGGCTTAGGGCCTAGACTGCGGCTTGAACTACGGCTTGTATTGAGGCTTGAAGTGTTGCTTGAATCTCAAGTCTTGCGATGTCGGTTTGTTGGTAAAACTTTCAGCCCTCGCCATGCTCAGCATCTTGTGGGCTTCCTCGATGATGCGGCACTTGTTGACTAAGGCAGGGAAGTCCATAATCTCTACGTATGCAACGGCGAAGTTGATCTCTGCCTTCGGCCCGGCCTCATATTTGACACATTTCTATATCTTATTAGGGTTCCCCTGAAAAACCCTTGAAAACTTGATCAGCTCCTCGAACTTTGCTATGTACTGATCAATACTCATTACCCCTTCAGTTAGCTGCATGAACTCTATATCCTTGGTATTTCTTAATGACTCCAAAAAGTAATTCTCATAAAAGTGTGTCTTGAACAGTTCCTAATCAATTTGTGTGTCAGATGCCTCTAGTAGCCTTCAGGTGCCAGTCCTCCAGAACTCGGCATCTGCCTCCAGCACGTAGATAGCAAAAGTCACCTTTTGCTCCACGGTGCAAGGGATCACTGAAAATATCTTCTCCTTACTCTTGATCCATTTATCGGCTTAATTCGGGTTCAGAGTTCCTCTAAACAATGGCGGGTTCGCTCTACGAAACTCCCCGAATCGGGCATGCTCGAGGTCCTCAACAGCATTAAGACCACGACCAGTATTGCCCTGGCACTCTATCCTTTCGAACATCATCTGCCATGTCTTTGAGGGCTTCATCTGTTTCATTACTTTGGTCACTCGCACTCAAATTCCTATTCTGTCGTGGTCACACCATTGGTTCCTAAGCACACAAAACAGCAAACACTAAGGTGATTCAATACTCCATGTAAAGTGAGCTAGTTACCGAGGCACATTCAAATATACAGAAGTCATGCATCTTTATCCTATAGCTTATCCTATTGATAAAGGAACTACACATGACATAACTAGCCTTATGCCTAAGAAGCATAGTCAGTCTAATCCTCAGGCTTCGTGAGAACTGAACTGCTCTGATATCAAAATGTAACACCCTAATATTTAACCCAACACACCTAGGATACATTTAAGTTAATTATTAGTTATTACTCTTTTGTTCCAATTCTTAATTTTAAATTGTTAAAATACTTAGCGAAAATATGGATAAATTTTTTTTTTCTGAATCTTAAAAGGAAAATGTGAGCTGCACATACTCAAACAAACTACATCATACGCCGTGCATACATGTGGAAAGGAAACTAAAGCACCTCATAGATATACATGAATTATAAATAAATACAAAGGCATAGGACAACATATCATCATAGATTTATGTCAAGCAATAGATGTTCCTCTTTACACACCATGATAGATAAATATAAACATGATATGCAACCTCATTTTAGTCTTTGTCGTCATAAGGTGATGGCTTAGGAATGTAAATATGATGTACAAGACTTGAAATATAAATATGGAAATGGAAGTTTATTTTTAAGTCTTTAAAGTTTAGGCGATAATTTGAAATATAAACATGAAATGCAAGACTTGAAATTTAAACACGGAAATGCAAGTCCATTTCTTTAGTCTTAAAGATTTAAGGTGATGACTTGAAAATGAACATGATGTGCAAGGCATTAAAACATAAACATGAGATGCAAGAGCTTGAAATATAAACATGATGCAAGTCCATTTTTATATCTTACTAGAGCTCATTTCAAGACTTTCAAGAATGATACTTCCAACCTTATTTAATCTTAACAAATGGAAGTGAGCTTTAGAGTCTCTTATCATCATGGTTCCAAGAACCTCATTTCTAAGACTCACCATCAAGCTCAAAGAAAAACCAACAAAAAGATCCAAATAGCATTTTACTTGTCATAAACCATTTGAAATCGAAAATGAAACCTTTGAGCTTTAAAGGTCACAAATATGATGATTTCACCAAAAAGCATCTAGGAACCCTCATCATCAAGTCATGGTCTCAACCATCAAAGAAAGGATATTTCAAAGACCAACAATGTTCTATATTTTTTTATTTTATTAAAACTGAAAATGAACCAAACCTTAGGCTTTAGAGGTCAAGCACATGGTGATATCCAAACCACCATCAAGATCTCTCATTATCAAGCCATGGTTTTTAACCATCCAACAACAACAAAACCAAAAAGAATGAAGAAGAAAAAGAAAGCTTAAAACCAAAATGGAAGGAAAGAAAAGAGCAAAAACTCAACCATGCATTCATCCTCAAAATAGACAATGAGCAGGAGAAAATAGAAGAAGAAAACTTTTCCATTTGTTCCAATCATTCAAATCGAAAATAGCCAAAGAAAAGGAGAAGGAACTAAAAAAAAAATCCCAACCAAAGATTGTTTTCTTGCTAGCAAGGAAAGAGCTTGATCTTTACAAAGAAATCAGAAGAATATATCTTCTCTTAGAACACCTCTATGATTCGGCCAAGTGAGGAAGAAAAGGAAAGAAGGATTTTTTGTGAGTTTTTGAGCTTGGAGATGGAAAGGTTATGTGCTTTAGAGAAGATCTATGGTGATAGTGTAGTGGTTTGAAGTTGAGAAGTGGTGGAGAGTGGTGGTTCTTGGTGGTGGAGGAGAAGAAAATGAGAGCATGAGTTGAGAGAATTTCAAGAGCTCTTTTTTGACACTAAAGTCTTGGCCAAAAAAGTGAATGATAGAATGAGAATGTATGTGAATGTTAGTGTATATGAAAAATTAAAACATGAAAGTGCATTTGGGGGGGGGGGGGGAGTGACCGTAGCCTTGGGCTATCTTGGGAGGGAAATATTTTGTTTTTCATGTAGGTTAGAAGGTGTATTAGAGGTAGATTTAATTAGGCAATGGGATAGGAGTTGTAAACATATGTTTAGAGGCTTCAAGACATGATTAGAGTGTAGTCTTACACTCTTAGTTTGAATTAAACCCAATTAGTTTGAAATTCAAAAGCCAACACAAATCCTAATTTTAAGGAAAATAAGAGAGAAAATACTATTCATGCCTTGACTATATCATGTCTTATGAGTTCCTTTGATTAAGAAAAGGGATTTAACTTTTTCTAAGTAATCTTAAGTCTCAATTAACCTTAATTAATTATTTTGACCCAAGATTGATAATTAAAATTAATTTATCTTTAATTTGTGCCTAATATTGCATGCATTTTCTTTATCGTTTAATTAAGTTCATTATGCACTTAGTTAGGGGCAAAATAGTAATTTTACATAAAAACTCTCTGAGACCGCCCAGGCTTAAACAAATATCATGCACCCTTTAAAAACAACATTTCAAACTTTCAAGTAAAGTCCGGGTCCGGTCAGCAATTAATCTCGTGTTAAATTACTGCGGGGGTATTTGGGTAATTTCGCACGTGGAAAAATCGAAAACTGAGATTTTCACCTCTATTATTACGCACAACATATATAATCCCCTTCAAACATTAAAATAACACTTTGAGTATGGCCGAGGTAGGCTACCCTACATTCTCGAATGAAAATGACCTCAGCAGCATTTTGGTCATTTTGTATTAGGGGAAAAATTAGGGCGTTACGTCCTCCACTTCAAAGCCTTCAAACCCACACCAAACCCTTCATTTGGCAGAAGATTGTGAGCTCTCAAAGTATAAAAAGGTGATGGATTCAAATTCTAATCGGTTAGTTTGGTAGATATTGAGGAGTGGATCAAGTCTTGTGAAGGGAATTTATGGCTTTAGTAAATGTAAGTTAGGAATTTGAAAGATTGAAATCAAGTTTTCATAGTTTTTTGTGAAGAACAATGGAGGGATACCGGTTCACTATGCATGGCCGAGAATAAAAGCTTCCAAGGTAACCTAAAGTAAAGATATCATTTATGTAGTCAAATATGTATATTTTTCTAATAATAAAAAGGAATAAATTACTAAGATTTAATCTTATAAAGCAAGATCAAATTTTAGCCTTACACTTGACATTAAAAAGATAGACATTATCATTTTATAAGATTAAAATGTCTTTCGATGTTAGAAATTGCACATCGAAATTTTACCGAATGGATAAAACACCATACCCGGGTAATTAATTTTGGGTATAAAATTCTCTTTTCTAACTATTCCTAACCTTAATCCTTTCTTTTCTCAGTTCCAGGCATCTCCGGGTCCCAAATCTGGGGTTTCAGCCGTCCTGATGGATTTGTGAGGCCCGTAAGGTTACTATTCACTCCAATTTTTAAATAATTTCTAAAACTGTCAAATTTTTAAAAGTATGACTAATAAAGCTCAAATTAATTTTTAAATAATTTTTCAAGTGTTACATCACTTTCTCGACATTCATGCGGTGGTTCTGCACCCACAGTTCCCATGGAGGTGAAGAATATCAATGATGATGAGGCCACTGTGACACAGCATTTAAGAGGAGTGAAGTCGCCTAGAGGGGAGCCACCCGCCTGTGTATAGGAGCAAACGTTCATCTTGTCGGTCATGTCGCTTCACCTACTAATCTCGCTCATGTGCTTGGTTACCTTCCTCCCTCCCGAGAACAACGTGCATAGGATCTAGCAGTAGACTTTTGGAGTGCATGTGCATACTTTGTAGAGAGGATAGCCCTTATTTTGTTAGTATGTAGCGGGGTTATCAATTTTTAGGCACATATCAGTATGAGTAGTGTTGGAGGGTTGGTTTTAGACTGTCTATGTTTCTATTTATATTTCTCTACTAGATCATTGTATTTAACCCAACCTTTATTGATGGGCATGATATTTAGTATTTATGTTGGTGCGTGTGATGGAATGATTAGTACTTATGAATATAAATACATATATGTGTGTGATGATGATGATGTGCTTATGTCCATGATGTTGTTGTGATATCACATGCTTATGTCCATGATGTTGTTGTGATATCACATGTATGTATGACTGCATGACGACTATTATTCCTTTTTGTGTGAGGTGAGCAAAGGGTTTTATTTAGTATGCACGGCTCATATTTTGCTTTAAAATTCCAAAAAAAATTTATCCATGTTTTCACTAAGTATTTTCAAAGTGTCAAAAGTTAAGAACTGAAACAAAAGAGTAATCTCTAATAATCAACTTAAATGCATCTAAGGCATGTCGGATTAAGCATTAGGGTGTTACAAAGGACAACTTTGTACTAAGATTAATGATCTCTCATATTTATTAACTCACTATTTGTTTCACTATAGCTACTATCTAGTCTTAAATCATGAAAACTAAGTATTTTTGCTAAAACTTTATAACTGAGCTCTGACCTAAGTGTGAAAGCTACATCATATAAATATAATACTCTTGAAATCATTAGGATAGTCATGCCATCTTTGAATGTTCATATTCATAATCAAGCTATTCATTAAAAGTCATTTTAGTAACAAATGGTCCCAAGAGTTTTCATAATACATATTTGATGCTCACTTGAAAATCACATGTTCATAAACATTATCAAAATCATCAATAGCTCATACTAGCCTTGAAATAGTCTCTAAAACTATGTACTTGTGTCAAAAGCTAAGAAAATAACTCCATGACCAAAATAAAGATCACAGGATTGAACCCACTCACCTAAAGAGGAGGAATGAATGGTTTCAACATCAAGTGAGCTCCATGGAATGATGAGGATGGCACTAATATTTGCCATAATAGTCAGAAAACTCAAGATTAATCTATGAAGATCTTTAGATAACTCTAAACTAACTCTAAAAACATTGGAGGAGTACCCAAACTTGATAATAAGGAGAAAACAACAATACCCATAATATAGAGGAGGAAGGATATGGAGGAATCTAGCACAAACCATAAACAAATCCTTACCTTAAAGCTTGAAGGAGGTAGGATTGAGTGTGGTTGAGAATAGGGAGGTAGAAGAAAGGTTGAGAACTTATGGATTTTGAAAATGGGGGTGTTTCACGAGTAGAAGATGTATCTATAGGGTAGGGGTGTCATTAATCAAAGCTGTGTCGTTTGGCACTATTCTGGCAGCAAGGGGTACCGCTATAGAGGTCTATGATTACTATAATGGTCAAGGGGCTTGAAGCACCCCCACTGGAAAACACAAGACTACTATAGCAGTCTATGACCGCTATTGCAGTTGGCAAAACTCCAAATCCGCCAACCCTATACCCCTTAGCAGCGTCAACAACACCAATTGTGCATTTTAAGGATCCTTTATGCATCTAGGACCTTCCTGGTAACATGGGTAGGTCCTGGGGACCCTAAGGCTATTCTACACTTGTTTAGGGACACATGTACCTAAGGCATTATATATTCCCCCCTTAAAAGATATTTGGTCCCCAAATCTCAAACATACCTTAAAAGATACGAATACTTGATCCTTATGGCTTCTTCAACTTCCCAAGTGGCTTCCTTGCTAAAGTAGTTCCTCCAAATGACTTTCACTGAAGCCACTTCCTTTGAGCAAAGCTTTTTAATTTGCCTATCCCTAATAGCAACTGGTTCCTCTTCATATGACAAGCTCCTATCAACTTGGACTGCTTATGGTCTAAGCATGTGAGACTGATTGGACATATACTTTCTAAGCATGCTGACATGGAAGACTGGATAGAAAGTTGACAAACTTGGAGGCAATGCCAATCTATAGGCCATTGCACCAACTTTTCTAAAATCTCGAATGGACTGATGTGGCATGTATTCAACTTTCCCCACTTATCAAACCTCACCATTCCCTCCATGGGAGATACCCTCATAAACACATGATCACCCATCACGAACTCTAAGTCTTGGCATCGACAATTAGCATAGGATTTCTATCTAAACTGAGCTACTAATAATCATTCTCTTGTTAGCCAAACCTTTTCTAAAGTCTCTTGAACCAAATATGGGCCTAAGGTCTTAGCTTCCCTAAGCTCAAACCATCCAATAGGAGATTTGCACCGTCTCCCATATAACGCCTCAAATGGTGCCATCTGGATACTTGCTTGGTAGTGGTTATTGTACGAGAACTCTAGGAATGACAAGTGGTCACACTAACTCCTGTCAAAATCCAAAACACAAGCTCAAAGCATGTCCTCTGATATTCAAATTGTCCTCTCCGATTAGCCATATGTCTGTAGGTAAAATGCTATGGTCAAGTCCACACGAGTCCCAAGAGCATCTTGAAATGTTCTCTAAAATGGTGAAGTGAACTGGGACCTTCTACCTGATATAATGGACACTAGCATGCCATGGAGTCTAACAATCTTAGCTATGTAGAGCTAGGCATACTAAGCTGCACTAAAGGTCATTTTTATTGGTAGCAAGTGGGCTAACTTAGTCATTCTGTCCACGATCACCCATATGGAATTAAAGCCCTTAGTCATTTGAGGTAACCCTACTACAAAATCTATGGTTATTCTCTCCCATATCTACTATGGGATCGCTATCTATTGAAGCAACCCTACAGGCCTTTGGTGCTCAGTCTTGACTTGTTAACATATCGAACACCGTGCCATGAAGTCGCCAACATTTATCTTTATGCCTTCCTACCAATAAAGCTGTCTGAGAACTTGATACATCTTTCTTGAACTTGGGTGAACAGAGTATGCTATGCTATGAGATTCTTCCATCACCTTTCTCTTCAGTTCACTCATATGGGTATGCACAAATAGTTGCCAATGTGCAACACACCCTTTAAAACAATTGAAAACTCATAATTCTCTTTTTTATGCGCATCCTCCATAAGCTTTGTTAACTTGGGATCCTCTTATTGCTGTGCCTTAATTTACTCCACTGGGGTTGATTGGGACTTAATGTGAGCAAGAAATGCTATATGAATCATCAAGGCTGAGCTAAACTCCCTTAGCTTCTAACGTGTAAATATCTTCTATCAATGGCTGCCTCAAAGGTGTTATGTAGGCCAAACTACCCATGGAATTTCAATTCAATGCATCAGCTACAACATTTGCCTTGCTCAGATGATAGGAAATCATGCAGTTGTAGTCCTTAAGAAACTCTAAACATCGGTGCTGCCTGAGATTTAAGTCCTTCTATTGGAAGATATACTTCAAGCTCTGGTCCATAAAGATTTCACAAGTCACTCCATATAGGTAATGCATCCAAATCTTCAAGCCAAAGACCGCTGCTACCGTCTTCAGATCATGTATCGAGTAGTTTTGGTCATGCCTCTTGAGTTACCTAGATACATATGCCTTAACCCGGTCATGCTGCATAAAGACATAGCCAAGTCTGACACTTGAGGCATCATAGGATACTAAAATACCATTCGTGTCTAAGGGTAATACCAACACTAGAACTATGATCAAACAAGTCATGAGCTTCTGAAAACTCTGCTAACATGCATCTGACAACTGAAACTTGACATTTTTCTGCACCAACCTCATCAACAGCATTCCAATCCTAGATAAATCTTTGACAAACCTCTGATAGTAACCCACCAAACCTAGGAAACTATGGATCTCTGGAATTATGGAAGGCCTTGGTCACTGCTAACACGCTACAACTTTCTTTGGGTCAACTAAGATACTATCTTTAGACACTATATGTCCAATGAATGCCACCTAATCAAGCCAAAACTCACACCTAAGAATTTGGCATACAACTTATTCTCCGTTAGGGTCTACAAGATAATCCTAAAGTAATGCTCATGCTCCTCTTCACTCCTAAGGTACACTAGGATGTCATCAATGATGACAATCACAAAATGATCTACGAACGGCCCGTATACCTTATTCATCAGTCCATGAAAGCTACAAGGGCACTGATCAACCCAAAGGACATCACTAGGAACTCATAGCATTGGTAACATGTCCTAAAGGCTATATTGGGCACATCCTCACTCTTAATCTTCAACTAATGACAGCCCGACTGAAGATCGATCTTAGAAAAACATCTAGCCCCTTGGAGCTAATTGAACAAGTCATCTATGCAAGGTAAAGGGTACCGTTTCTTAATTGCCACCATATTTAATTGCCGGTAATCTATGCACATCCTCATAGACCCATCCTTCTTCTTTACAAACAACACCAGAGCACCCCGATGTAAGGTACTCAACTAGATAAACCCCTTTTTAAGCAACCTTTGCAAATACTCTTTCAACCCTTTTAACTCGGCTAGAGCCATTTAATACAGGGTATAGAGATAGGCCTTACTCTAGGCTCAAGCGCTATCCCAAACTCCATTTCCCTCTCTAATGGCATCCCCTGCAATTCCGCTAAAAACATATTTGGGAACTTATAAACCACTGGTACTGAATCCAAACTCAACACATCTACATCTACATCTCTGATTGAAGCTAGGAATCCATAACTCCTTTTATCCATGAACCACAAGGTGCTCAAGACCAAGATCAAACTGGTCGAAATCAAAAAACTGAAACTCTTGTAACTCGCTTCTAGGAACCTCAAACCTCACTGACTTGTCATAGCAATCCATGATGGAGGTTGTTGCCAGCTCCTCAAATTAGAATTAATTTTATGTTAAGTTGCACAAAAACTATAGTAAGGAACACAACCTAGGTTATCTTTCAAGGAGGTTTTATCACTTAGTTGGAAAATTGGAGGTTTTTGAGAACTAAATTAAAACAAGTAAAATTAATTGGAATTAAGCAATAATTGAAAACACCAGTGCAAGGTATTCTTAGAATTGAAATTAATTATCACTGACCAAATATTAAACTCATTAATGGTTATTAGTAATAAATTACTGGCAATTTTACAAGTGATCAATCAACCTCTAGAATTTAACCAATACAAATAATTAACAAATGGAATCCCAATTCAATTATAAATTACATTAATTTAAAGTACTAATTGCTATAGCCTAACTGCCAATTGGAAAGTTAATTATAATGTTCTCCTTCAAACATAAACCGAAGGATCCATCAATTTATTCCCAAAGGGTTTCCCTAAATAATGATCACCAATTTAGTTATTCCAATAAAAATTGTAACAATTGCAACAATAATTATAAGAATAGAAACTAAAGAACATTGAGAAAAATAATGTATTCAATATAAAAGGGTCTCAAATATCATCCTAATTCATCTGGAAACCCTCACACTAGTAAGAAAATCTACTCCTCTATCTCTAAAGGATAACAACCATGAAAATAGAAGAGTACTTGAAAAAAGTAACAAGGATCCTCATCATAATTGCTAGAAACAAAGCAAATTCAGTAATGGAATCCCTAAAGAGAGAAAAACAGAGAAGAAGATGTAGAGAGATGTAGAGGGAGATAGAGAAAGAATCCTAGCTACCAAAAGTTTGAGTCAAAACCTAGGGTAAAAGTCTGTATCAATCCCTTAAACACTGCTCTCTAAAATAGCCCAAAGCGGGGCCTAAAAATAGATTAATTATTTGTAATCGATTACTTGAGTCCAGAAGGTGTAATCGATTACTTAGGTCAAAAGTTCATCTCCAAGTATGGCAAAACTCTCTGGTAATCGATTATATGGGCCTAGAAATTGATTACCAGCACCTTCAAAATACAAAAATTTAAGTTTAAAACACCTTCTAAGTTATTTCTTCCATCTCAAACCATTTTGAACCTTGTTCCAACACTTTTTTTGAAATCAAAACGTTTTTGTAAAGATAAATGCCCATAGTTTCAAGATTAAGTTAAAAGAGTTAAGTCTTAAGCCTTAGATCTTTAGGTGAAGACATAAACATAAGCATGCTAATGCAAGTTTCATTTTAATCTTAGCATTAATAAGTGATAACAAGGAAAAATAAATGTGCAAGGCTTGAAAATAAACATGAAAGTGCAAGTTCATTCTTAATCTTTAAGTTTAGGTGATGGCTTGAAACATAAACATGCTAGACAAGAAATGTAAACATGAAATGCAAGTTCATTTCTTATCTTTGAGCTTTAGGTGATGACTTGAAGAATAAATACGATATGCAAGTTCAATTCTTTATTTTAGTACTCTAGGCCCCTTAGAGTTTTCACTCTAAATCAACAATCAACCTTAAGGTTGAAATTGGTAGGCTTCGAGATTAATTATTATGGTGATATCAAGGAAAATAAATATGAATGCAATCCATTTCTTATCTATTTGAGTCTTAGGCTCAAAATTTCTCTTCACAACAACATAGTTTCTTTGTTTTGTTAAAAACCTCTTTTAAAAATGAAACCTTCAAGCTTTAGAGGTCCAATAAATGATGGTTTTGTAACCAACACTAAAGATCCTCATCATCAAGCCATGGTTCCTTCCATAGGTAGGCCATTTGGCCAAAAAGTCAAAGAGGAGGAAAAGGAATAGCAAAACCAAAAAGAAAGTGGAGAAGGAAAGAAGAATCGACATAGCATCATTTCAACCCACAAGTTTAAACAACAAAAGAGATGAAGACAACTCCCTACCTTGGATGTGTCCTTTGTTGGAAGAGGGTTTGATCTTGGAAGGAGAAAAGGAAGAAGAACTCTTTGAGATTGAAGAAGAAAAGCTTGGAGTTGCAAGAATGAGCAAAGTTCTTGCAAGCTTCCTTAGATGCATATTTATAGAAAAATGAAACATAAGAGGGTGAGAGTGGGGGAAGGATGGCCAGCCAAGGAGGAAAGGAGAGAGAGGGAAAATATCTCTTCCAATGTGTCATTCAAAGGTATGGCTCAAGGCATGGTGAAGTATGGTATAAAGCATGGTGAGGTATGGCTCAAAGTATGGTTATTTGTGTGTAAAAATAAATCACCGTGTGATGAAAAATGGGAAAGAGGTGGCCAGTTCTTATGGGAGCTTTGGGAGGATATTTTGTCATTTTATTTGTGTTATGACTTGGTTTAGGGAATGGGTTTGATTAGGTAATTGATTAGGAGTTTGTAATTAAGGATGTCAAAACATGATTAGGGAGTGTTCTTGCTTCATTAGAGAGATTAAAACTGATTTTAAAGTGTAAACAATTGTAGACACAATTCCTTAATTCAAGGAATTGGAGAGAGAAAATACTATTCAAGATTCCATGACTTGGAATCTTGAGTTTTAAGAAGATATTTAAGTTTAATCTAAGCAATTTTAGATTCTAATTAACTTTAATTAATTATTTTGACTCTAGATTAATTATAAAAATTAATTAATCTTCGATTAGAGTCTAATATTGCTTAGGTTTGCTTAATTTCATCATTAGGGGCAGAATGCACTAAGTAGGGGTAAAATCATAATTTTTGCTCAAAAACTGCCCAGGACCACCAGGACTTAAACAGACATGCCCAGACTCATAAAAACATCATTTAAAACCTTTGGGTGAAGTTTGGGCTCGATCAGCTCATCAATCGGTGTTAAACAGCCACAGAGATGTTTTGGTCACTTAGCGCATCGGAACTCAGAAATGAGATTCTTCTACTCTATTAGCATACATACCACACATAATCCCTTTTTAACATTGAGTTGACCCTTCAAGAACTACTGAGTCGGCTGTCCTCGAATTCTGGGTGAAAAATGACCTCAAGGGTATTTTGGTCATTTTCACTCAAACAGAAAAATCGGGGTGTTACACTGGACAAAGAGAGGCTCTCCTGAAGGTATCCCTACTAGAAAAGGTTCCTCAAGATGGGAAATAGACCTCCCGAACCATGTGGCAAAGAATGGGGACACTTAGAAATGCATTGACTTGGGATCTATCAATGCAAAAGCCTCAAAAAAGCAAACTCTGATAATACCTGCTACCACATCGCTGAATACCACTGAATCCCATCATGTTAATGCAAATAGACAGGCCTGCCCCCCCCCCCCCCCAGACCTTTGCCACATTGGCCTCTGCCACTAGAACCTTTGCCTCTAGGGTCCTTGCCCCTAGCACCTCTGCCAGCTGCAATAGCCGAACCACCCTAGGTCACTGACTAGAAAGACAAAGTTGAAGTAGTAGAGTTGGTAGAGACTCCAAATCCATCAACCTCACAGACTACTAGAGTAGTCCAATGTTAGCAACACCAATTCTGCATCTTAAAGGTCTTTCCTGCATCTAGGACCTTCCCAATAACACAAATGAGTTTCGAGGGACCCCTTAGGCCATACTAGACTTGTATAGGAACACGTGTAGCTAAGATATGACATTATTTTTATCCATAGTGATATTCTATATTGACCATCAATTTCTTTGTCGTTAATAACTTCATCTTTATTATTTAATATATTAATTTTATTCAGTGGCTTATTAATTGTCAAATTTAAAATTTTTAGAATTTATAGATAAAATTATATTTGTTTTTGAAATTCACATGGCAAAATTATATATCTAGAATTTATAATTTATTTTAAAATAGGCTAAAACTTTCGCTCTCTCGTGTATGTTGTTGACGATGTCTACTATCTCAAGCATATTCTTCACTCTCCCATACTATGCTTTACCCTCTTTTTGTTAATTTTTTTACCATTACCAAAAGAAAATAAGTTATTACCTTAACATTTGGTCACGTTTACTTTAAATCCTTAAACTAATAAATAATGTACAACCAATCATCCAGAATTTCTTAAATATGTTATTTTTGTTAACAATAGATGAAAATTAAGAGAATGGTTGATTTGCATAAATAAAAAATGTTACAAGTCTATTTGTATTTTTTAAAAATCTGAAGCGTACATAACCTACAATTCAATGGATTAAAATGCCTTTTCCTTAAATGAAATAACATATATTTTATTTAAAAAATAAATAAAATAAAAATATCGTGTAATAAAATTAAAAAATCAAAAGTAACTCATGAAATCACGGGAACAAATACTAGTGTATTAATAAAACTAATTCCGTTCTATTGGACCCAAGAAGAACGTAAAAATAACCTAATAAGAACACTTGTTCCCTTCAAGTAATAATTTCTCACATTCTGACCGAATTTTTTTTTCTCATATTGCAATTTAGCAATGGTGTGAAAAATTCATAATACACTTAAAGTTTTCAAAACCATGAAAAAAAATTAAATATCAAAAAGCTCTGCCAAATACCCAAGCTCCATCACTAATATAATATATTATAAGTGATTTTTTCTTTTTCTTTCATGATATGGCTTAAGACTCTCTCTCCATATATATTGGTTTGAATTAAACTTCTAGTAGACACTTAAGTAGCTCAACTACTTATTAATTATATTAAGTCTCGTGATTGAAAAAAAAAAACTCTAAAACCATACTATCATAAACAACTAATTTAACCTGTAATTTGTCTTAGTGAAGCACGTACAATATGGGGTTTATATGAAAGAGTGTTATTTCTATATTCTAATATCTCAATCATCCAAATACCATACTCACATTGTTCTACTACTTACTCTTTCTCTCTTCATCATCCCTCTCAGAACTTGATCGGCATCTACACCTATCGAGATGTACAAAAATCATTTTCGGGGTTTGTATGTGCTTTGTAGCTTTCCTTCTTTCATAAAAGAAGACAAAGGAAAAGAGAAGTAAATCAGACACCTAAACTGGCCACATTGGAGTTAACTGCTGTAAAATAATGCAGAAAATCAGTTATTGGCTTGTTGGGATTCAGAGTTCGGCCGCGCCTCTAATTGACAATATCAATTTCACAGTCTGCATTGCTCTATCGTACGTAATGCCATTTTATTTTCAATATAATATCATCCATATTACCAGAAAACATATAATATCATTCAACTGCACGTTGTCGAATTAAAGAGCTATGATCAATACGAACCATATTAGAGAAGTAATTATCAGCATATTGAGCAATAACACGTTATCAATACAATATTGTATGCAAGTTGTTACAACTTTGTAAAGGTATAAAATATTTATGTGATGTCTCTGATCCGATAATAGAATGACAAAAAACAATAAAATTGAAAGAAAAAAAAAGACCCAATTGAAAAAAGAAAAATTACAATTACAGAATTGGTCAAATTTACACCTTGTCATCGTTCTCACTTGATTCCACCTGGGAAATCTGTGTTGTCCTCCTGCTGCAAACAGAAATCATGAACAACCACATAACACCTTTCACAATCCTCACCATCCCAATTGTGACAGTGAGATAATACAACCACCACCCAACAAAGTCAACCATCCCCACATCCATCAATTGCTCCTTCTTTGCTTCAGCCATAACCACCAAAGTCTCCACCCCTTCCCTCAACCTCCACCACCATATGGTGCCTAAGCTCGCAGCCATGGCCACCCTTTCAATCCACCTCTCTTTCCTCGCAACCCCAAACACGGTATCATCCACCACGGGCCTCACCACCATTCTAGACCAAACTTGGGTCGTCTCGTGCAACCCCAACAGAAAAATCACCCTGCTCATGAGGCTCCTCTCAGCTCCAAAGCTCAACTCAGAGTCATAAACTCCAGCTGCTATGCTTGCCTCAATCCCCAAACCAACGCAGACTTGGAAAGTGCAGAGGAGAATCCACGCTATGTAGAGACGAGGTTGGAGGACAGTGCTGATTGATGATTCGCTCAAAAGGGTGACCTTACCCGTTAAGCCGTGGATCAAGGCAGCTATGCTCACAATGGACACAAGAACGTAGAGGACACATGGGTTGATATGCAGGGCAAGGGAGAAAAGATGGGGGAAGGGTAGTTCTTGTGAATTGTACAAAGTGAGGCTTTGAAGGTAGTATCGGGCACCCGAGAGACTGGCCAATAGGAGAAAGGAGAGTGGGAGGAGGAGGCTGAGGAGTGTGATCGTGAGGAGGTGGAAGACCCCTCTAGGAGTGGGAGAACCATGATTGAAGAAGAGCTCTTTGGCTTTTCTCAACCAACCCATTTGTTTAGAAGCAATCATGAATTGAACCGATACCACCCCCTTCCTCTTTATTTACAAGCCAAGGCAAGTTCAACATTAAGGTCTCTATGTATCGCGACTTAACAACCGTTTGCTGCAAAATGAAATGAAAAGTGGTTGCCACGTCCATTGTTTACGTAGTTGACATTTTATAGGATATGTGGTCTTGAATCTTAATATGTATTTTGCCTGATATATAATAATTATCTTATACATGTGTCATGAATTATGTCAAATTCGTTCTTGATCTGTTTATCTTTTACGCATTTGTTTGGTACGAAGCAACTTTGGACATTTTAATCGGGCTGTTTGGCTGCAAATTTGACGGATGTGTGGAACCACTTTGAATTTGAAGGACGCCCTTTTCTTTGGCAGTTATGTATTATAAGTAAATTCATTTTTGTACATTATATATAATTTATGATCAAATATATGATACCAAAATAAATATTAATATGCAACCAATAGTCAGAAAATTTAAATTATTAAACTGCCATTTGGCAAGAAAGATGCGGAAACATAATGTTTATTTTGGATGGACATCTATAGGACTAGTAATCATAAGCATAAGTTGTTATCCCAGCTACTTAAAAAATCTTGGTTAGGAGACCCCTACTCCTTTAAGGGATCTTTATGCGATTGAGTCTGATTAGTTGAGTTTCTAGTAATAGGATTTGGATATCGTTATTATATCAAACAAAATACATGTGTGCGTATGTATGTGTGTATATATATATATATATATCATTTGGCAATGAAATTATCAATTTGAGATACTCAGTTGGTGGCATACTCAGTTGGAATTGCGCTGTTTTTCAGCATTGCATTTGCTATATAGAGTGTAAGTATTGGTTTTTGGTCGGTATGAATCAAATCCTTTTGCATTAGGTTTGAATTAGGAAAAGTTGCGGTTGAAGTGCCTTTTTTTAATCTTAGAGGGAAGTACATAATTCTACGGGATTTTGAATAGCATACTTTTTCGTTTTCTAGCTCGAAGTAGCAGCCTATACTTGCAGTCTAGGTCGTTTGGTGCAGAGAGATGAAAGCAATAAAATAAATATCAATGTAATCTGTATTCATTATTTATAAGATATTATATCAATTGATTCTATTTAAGTAAGGTCCACATTTCATTTAATGAGAGATAAAATGTGACTTTGATATAGTATTTTATACACAATGAGAATAAATAATATTTTTCTAAAATAAATTGTCCAATGTGCCCATTTAAAAAAAATTTCTTTATAAGATAACTAAACGAATGCAACATGGTATTTTATAGATCGAGGGTAATCTATTTACGCTCCCTTCTCTCCTTTCTATCTGACCAGACATCATAGGTTAAAATTAACATATAAATCAATATAGGATTTAAGATGATTCATGGCAACAAGAGAAAATCAAACGATGAGCGAAAAAAAGGGCATTTATTTTATATCTAGCTGGTGGCAAAGTACTAACTGATTTTAAAATCAACTGTCCAAGTTAGCTCAATCTATCTAGATTTAACTTTTTCAGACACAATCAAACTGATTTTTTTTAAAAAAAAAATCTCAAATCAAAGTACCTAAGCTGCTGCTGCTTCTTTTTCCTTTTTTTTTTTTTTGTTTGTTAATATGGTTTAATCAATTCATATCACAAACACTAGTAGCTGAGAATGTATCTCCACTTCTTTTGCTCTGACGAAAAGTGCCTTTCAGTTCTAACAGTTGTCGCAATCGATAGGTTTAATTTTTTCAAGCAAGCTTATTATATGGAGATCCGTATCGATTATTTGGTTTCCCCTGCTGCTAATGTTTGGATTGGCATTTTCTAGCTAACATCTAATTATAGTAAAATAAATATATTTGACAACAAAATGACCCATTGACCAATTTGGCAACAAATCGTTTCGGTGAACTTCCAATTCCACTGGAGTCCTTTCAAAAAAATGATGAATTTTGATTTTTGGTTTCTTGCTTCCCCTCCTGGGGTTGAGCCACTTTATTGCAATTATAAATAATGAATGACTAGTCGTTTGAGAATAATTTATGGATTATTATCGAAAATAAATAATAATTTATTTAAATATATATTATAGAAAATTGAGTATATAAACTTATTTTAAAAATAAATTAATAGTTAAACAATTAAATAAATGAATAAAATATAAATAAGTATGGATTTAAAATAAGTTATTTTATTTTATTTCTTATTTTGAATATCTTATTTATAAAGTTGAGAAAATATCAATAGATGACTTTTAACTAACAATAAAAAAATCTATTTAATGAAAATTTTACACTTTTCAATAGTTGAAATTAATAAATAATAAAATAAAATAAGTGGATATATTTACAATATCATATATTGTTAATATGGATGACAATAGGTATCTATAAGAGATGAGATATGCCTTTTGCACCCTCTCTCCGTTTAGAATTTTATCTTTCATTCCCATCCTTATCCCTATTACGGAGTCCCTATCCCTTATTTCTCACGAGGATTTGAATCCATACTGGATATTTGCTGATATATTAAAATAATTTCAAAAATAATTTGAAAAATATTTCAATATTCGAAAAATAAATATGCATAATCCTTCTAGAATTTCTGTCCACTTTCAGACAATTTTATATTTCAAAATATCTATCAATTTCACTTTTCAATAAAATATTACTTTTTTTCTTCGAATACTACCCCTAATTAATTTCATATTTTTAAAGCATTCTATTTAATATTAGTACACTATATTAATTAATATGTAGGAATACATTAGTACATTAACTATATTTTACTCAGTTACCAATATCATTATTTATTCTATTTTTTAATATTCGTATTTGTCGAAAATTGACAGATATTTTAAAGGGAAATGAGTAACAAATACTACTAATGCAATATAATCCAAATTAAAAATAAAAATAGATTCAACAAAGATAATTAAAAAATAAATATGTGCTAAGATTTTTATATACAAATATATAAATAAATAATTTATATAAAAAGGGAATTGCCAGATCCCCATGGGCAGAGACCTCATTCATTGTCCCTCTCCAGTTTAAAAAATGGTGACTCTACCCCCGTCCTCGTGAAAACTAAATGTGTTCTCATTTTCGTCCATATATTTTCAGTATCCACATCGGTAACTGCTTTGACGATTTTTTAATCATCCTAGCCATTTATATATTTTCAGTAAATTAAAATATTGAATTTATAAAAACATAAAAATATACTTTATAATTTATAAGAAATAATGAATAAATTTAATTTACATGATTTCGATTATATCTCATTTCCTTCTGTATTATTTTAGTAAATATTCTCTAAATGAATGTTTTTCAGATTCCTCCATAACCATATACAAAATAAAAACTTAATTTCTCAGTGGTTATTGAGTCCATTATATTGTCATAAAATATTCTCTGAATTTTATTCATTGAAGATAAGTACCCTTTAATATCATCAAATAATTGCTCTCTGTCATATTCTAGCCTTGAAATTTATTGAGTAGATAATTATTTGTGTATGACATGGACTTAAATTCTTTCAAAAACTTTCTATTTGAATTAAATAACTTTTCAATTTCAATTAAAGATAAATTCTTTAGCTATGAATTTAGGATAGAAAGATATATAAAAAACAAAAGTTTCTTTTATGACAATATGAAACTCTTAAGTTATTCTAAAAAAATGCAATAGTTGTCTTTAAAATTTGAAAATATAATGTTAAAATCATTGATAGAAAATTTAAATTACAATTTAAAACATATATTGATTCCTTAATATATTTCTTCGGTCATATAAAATTTCATCTTCTTAAAGCTCCCAAACATATTCCCATACAAATTGCAGCATACTTATTATGTTTGTTACTAATAATGTAACAAAGGGTTTCCTTAGCTGACTTCCAACTGCTAACTCAATAGTTTCCTTCATATTTTTAATAAATTCATTGTTTAAAAAATGTATGAGAAATTTGTTATAAATTCTATTTATTCATTAAGCTTCCAAAATGAAAAAAATAGTTTTCAATAACCTTAGCATTTGAATTTATCATTTCTTAAGGATAATTTGAAAAAACTTAAAATCGCCTTAGCTTAATAAATAAGGCTATTAAATAAGGAAATTATAATTGCATAAACTATTTCGTCTCTATCATTTTGAATTTAAGCCCTATATAAATATATTAAAATATGTATTTGATTTTTATGAATATTAAAAATTTAGTTTTCATATTTATAAATATTTTTAAAATTCTCTTTGATTTTTATAAATGTCATTATGTAAAAGTAATAACTAACCTTTAGACCATAAATATAGTACTAAAAAAAGGATAAAATAAAAAAAAACTAAAACAAAAAATAAGTAATAGAGATGGTAAAAGAGTTATAAGATAAAACTAATAAACAATCATAGTGAATACTATTATTATATAATGAGTCATTTACCTCATTTTAGTATATCAATGTCGAATTTCTAGTTTATATATATGCACACATATGTTATCACTTTATCAATAGGTACAAAAATTATATAGTAATTAATCAATATTATTTATTAATTAATTAATAATTATGAGTATATAAGTAAAGTAACATAACTAATCTGATTTAAACATTTTTCGAATACTTATATTTTAGAAAATAAAATAATTTAAAATTGGTTTTTATTATTTATTTATTTTATTTATCACTAATTATTTTAAATAATACTCCAATATATAAGGTTACAAAAAAATGTACAATTTTGTTTCTATGTAGATTTCAGCATAAATTACCTAGATATTAAAAATAATTATTATAAATATTAAATTATATTAATTAATGATAGTAAAATAATGATATATAATAATTATTATTATAATTTTTTAAAAAAATATTAATTATTAAAGTTATGAAGTTTGTAGGCTTAAAATTACTCTGGAAGCTATACCTAGAAAATCCAAAGAAGTGTTGAATATTAGTATTATAGATTTAATTAAATGCTGATAAGTTTAAATATATTTAATTTTTATAGTGCAATCTTGCTATTAAACATTGATGATTGTCAATGATATTATAATAATATATCATAATTACAATTTTATTTTTTCAAAAGAATAATTGATGATTAACTTCTTAAAAACTGAGCCCTAAATTATTCTCGTTGTGACACTTGAAAAAATTTTCCTCATAGGAGTCTGAAATATTAGTATTATAGATAAGATTAATTTTAGTCATTAGAGAGAGATGGAGAGTAGTGAGACTAGCTCAAACGCTATCCTCGCAAACTCGCTTATCGGGCTTAAGATAAAGGAAAATGCTAGACTAATCATAAACATATTTAGAATTATATGATATAATTACTAGTCTTTAGATAAATTGATGGGTCATATCATTTATTTTATCCAACCATCCCCATAATTTTTGTCAAAAGTTATGTATATATATTTTTGGATATATAACATTAAGATAAATAAACTCATGAATATTATTTTATAAAATCTCATAGTAAAATTAAAAGAAGCTCCATATTTATTATAAAATTAGAGTTATATTATTTGTACTGATAGAGTATGAGATATCATGTCGAATCATATTTCATTCACCATTAGATGAGATATGAAACTCTTTTAAATAGGATTTATATCTTATTCAATGGTGGATAGAGATATAAGTCAAAGCGGTATCTTATATCCTATAAGTATAAATAATATTTTTCATAAAATTCGTAATAATGAATAAACAAAATATAATTATCTTTACCTAATAAAAAGTATAATCATGCTATTAGGTGAGGTGATGTGGGCCCGTAAAACCACAAAGAACGATATCTTTTGACTGAGATGCTATGTTAGCCTCCCAACATCCAATCATCCATATAATGCCAATTAGTCTAACCTTCTAGTGGATTTAACCCAATCTACGAAACTTGTTGGGAGGCTATCGATGGAATTATTCAAATGGCCACACGGCGGAAAAGAAATTTTCTTCCTTTTTTTCCCCTTACTTATTCCTTTTTTATTTTCGCGAATATTTGCTGAGTTTGATAGTTTGTTTTCATCTGAACATGGGAATCTTAACCCTTTTCTATATAAAAGCCTTAACCATCTTTTGTGATTCTATTAATACTTGAGAAATGTTATTTGTATATAATGTTATTACTTAAAAGTTGAAGTAAGGCTGTAGGTGTTCTATGAGCGTCCATGCAAGCGGAAATGGGAATACCTGCTGAGATACTTTGATGCTTAAGTTAGTGAATGAGTGAGGCATAGTGGTTTTGAGAGTGCAATGAGGATTATAATTATGTTACCTGGGGGCGTTGAGGCCCCTCCTATAAAGAGAGGTGACTTCATGATAAATCGAAAAATAATCTTCCTTAAATAAGGGACATATTCTTAGGATCTAGCAGAGATTAGATATATTTCATATTTAGTGGAAAAATTATCCAACATAGAAGATATGAAAGAATAATTAGAGATCCATGTCAGATAAAAAGAGATCCAGTAATATTTGGTAGTCAATTGAGAATATACCCTAGGCTAAATTGGTCGAGAATCTCTAGGGGGCATTATGTCATACAAGTGAGTTGTGGGGCTCCTTGGTTGAGTTCCTTATTGTTAGGCCAAGGTTTCAGCTCATATTTTTGGTCCACTACATAGCCCCCAAGCTGGTCATAGGCCGAGTAGTTGGTGTCGAGATGTCTTAATTGTAACACCCTAAAAATTAGTTAAAAATTAATCTAAGTTTTGTTAGTCATAATTTTGAAAATCTGACAATTTTAGGTATAATGAGAACGGCCCAACAGATGTGTAAAAAAAAAATATATGAATAGTAATTTGCGGGCCTCGTGAGCTATAGGGACAGTCGAAACCCTAGATTCGAGACTAGGAGGTGCCCGAAACTGAGAAAACATGGGATAACGTTAAGAATACCTAGGAATGAAAATTTTATACTTAGAATTAAATTTCGGGTAATATGTGATTACCCAGGTATGATGTTTTATCTGTTTGGTGAAATTTCGGTGTGCGAGTTCTAATACTGAAAACTAATTTGATCTTTATAAAATGAATGAGTTTATCTCTTTAAACCAAATGAATGGTCAAGATTCAATCTTGAATTACAAGATCTAATCTTAGCCATCCATATTACTTTCTGTTTATGAAAAATGTAGGCTTTATATTACAATAATGATTTTATCACCTTATAAGATAAACTTAATTCACCTAATTTCATTAATTCTTACCTCTAGTTTTGGCTAGCAAGGAGAAGACAAAGAACTCCATTTTTCTCTTCACAAAAACCTTGAAAACTTGTTTCCAACCTCAAACTCCTAAGCCTAGACTTGTTGAATCCATAAGTTTCCTTCACTAAACTTGTTCTATACCTCAATACCTACAAATCTAACCAATTAAAATCTCAATTCTCCATCAATCTTCACCTTGATATCTCTTTTGCTCACCGCCTAAAGGGGGTTTGGGGCTTGATTGGGAGTTCTTAAAATGAAGAGGAAATCCCTTGGAACACCTTTGAAGTATAAAGCTATAAAGATTTGTAAAGTAGGGTTTGTTGTCTTATTTAATGAAATTCTATTTCTTGTAGATTTTGATGATTTAAAATTGATACTTTCTAGTTCTGTTGCATGATTACACACTTGTATAGATGTATTTGCTTTGGTGGATTAGTTTGTTGTTGTGGAAAACTCATTTTTGTGAAAAGAGATTTTGAACCTTGCTGCTGGATTTTCGATTTTGTATAGGCAGCAACTGATCATGAATTTTTTGATGGATTTGTGAGTTTTTTTTGAGCTAGAAAAATTATATGTTAAAGCTAACGTCCTAAGCTAGTCCCATGAATTTTCTTGAGCCTTGATTTGAGCTTTTACTTCTTGAAAAAAATCTTGTTTCTTGAACCTTGTTGTTGGAAAAATCCTAGTTTTAAGTAGGCAGGGAATGTGTTCGAATTTTCTAACCTATTTAGAGATCTTGGATTGAGTTGAAAATTTTATGAGATGTACTTAACATATTGATGTGTCTCTAGTAAAATCTTGGAGCCATTCTGCACACTTTTTCTCTATTTAAAAAAATCATGTTTCTGCCAGAAATGTTGGAATAGAAGCTGTAAATCTTGCTAATTTTGTTACCATACCAAATGATTGAATTATTACTTAAAATTTTCACAGGTTGTTGCAAACATCTTAAAGTTCAAACCTTATTTTTTAATTTTGAATTGATTTCATCATTTTCTAAGGTTAAAAATTATGAGATTTTGGTTCTGAGCTAAGGCTAAGTGGTTTCTGATCACCAAATTTTCTGATTTTGTTAACATAGTTAGACAACTCTTTTTGCTTTGAAATTTTTATGAAACCTTGCGGACACATTGAAGTGTCATAGGTAATTTTTATAACTTTGTCTTTGATGGTTTGAAATGCATAATAAATTGTGCTACGAACATGTGAAATCTGTCATCATGCTGAAAATGAATTGATGCTTTGAATTGATGAAATAATGGCATCTTGTACTAGTATGACATAAGCACATGAATATAAATCTGAATAATTGAGCATGTGAGCTTATTGATGAGGTTAGGCACACATAGATATGAACGCTTATTACAATTGCTCCTATGTAAAAGAAAAACATAAGATTATGTTTCTTGGGCTGGAGAAAGTAAATCCAGTTTGTTAGAGAAACTAAACCTGACCACCAAGAAGAGCGTAAGATCTATAATTCTTAGGCTAGAGAAAATAAATTGATGCAATTTGGAAAGTAAACTTGACCACCCTTGAATTGAGTTGGGGAAAGTAAACCTGGCTATGAATAGGTCTGTGTGAGAATTGGAGAAAGTAAATCCAATGATCACATATAGGAATGAATTTCGATCCTAAAGCGATCTATTACCCATTATTGCCACACTGGGGACGGTGGTACATAATGCCCAAACGTGACAAGATTAGTCAAGGGCCAAGGCAAGTTGAAGTAATAAGTTTTCTAAGTTATCCTTTGTTTTATATGCTAAGTGAAGAAGTTTAGTATCAATATTGAGACCAATATGTTTAAGTGGAAAGTTAGCAGTATATATGTATATTAAGTGATTGAATGTTAAGAGTGACCCACCTCGAAAGTATGATTTTAGAACTCTAAAATGAATCATTAATATGTATTGTATGATCACATTTTCTTAATAAACCAAAGTGGCTGGGCGATGACGATGACGATGACATTATGATTATGTATTTGAGGAGTTACCCTACTAAGAATTGTATAATTCTCACCCATATGTTTTTGTGTTCCTATGTCATCTCCAGGTTAATGCAGAGAACCGAGAAGCTGCTATGCAAAAGAACTCGAAAGTACAATAGTGTAGTGGTTAATATTTTTATTATGTTTAGTAGAATGGATATGTATGTAAATATGTTCTGTTTAAGCTCATAGAAGAGCTTCCCTTATGTACATAACTTTGTATTAACTAAATGTTTTGGTTTCCTTGTTATATATTTTAATAGAATTACAACATAGTTATCTTGTGGGTCAATCGAACTGGCTATGGATACTTAAGAAAAGTCTGCTAATTTTTAAGTAACAACTCCTAAGTATAATATTATGACTTAAGGATGATGTTATACTGGGGAGGATGTTGCATTATGTTATCAGAGCAGTTCATCCTTATAGGACCTTGAGGAGTGGACTAGCTATGCTTCCTTAGTAAATGTCATGTGTTATAATTTTATAAGTATATGACTGCTAATTGGGAATGTTGTAGGTTGCTGCCACACTTAGCTTGGTATTGAGCCTGATCAACTTAATAATTCTTGTTTGGTGTGATAGGAATTGATGACATAGGCATACTAGGAGCGGAGCTGGAAATAAAGCCGATATGATGGATACATTCCATGAGATGGTCGCAGCAATAAGGGAACAAGCGGCGGTTGCTAACCAAATGATAGAGAGGTTGGGCCGTAACAAGGAATAGAACCCGATTGGTAACCCTGGAGGGAACGAGATGGATGTAGAATATAAAAAATTTACTGAGTTCAGAAAAACAAATCCTTTAGCTTTTCAAGGAGCTTTCAATCCAAATAAAGCCGAAGAATGGATTAAAGCCATGGAGAAGATTTTGTCAGTTCTTCCATACATTGAGATCCAGAAAGTGGCTTTTGCTACTTACATGTTGGAAGCTGATGCAGAATTCTGGTGGCCTTGAAGTGAACAAGATCACTCTTGGAACATCCTTGAAACCAAGATCCTTAAAGCCACCAAAGTAGGGCATTTTAAACCTCTTTTACTTCAACTCTGTTTTTGTGATTTTCTTACTGATTTCACTGAATATTTTTGGTTGAATTGATTGATAATATATTGATAGTGATATGTTAATTTTGGTGGAGTGGTTTGATATTGTGAAAAATCATTTTTGTGGAAAGAGATTTTGAACCATGCTGCTAGATTTTTGGTTTCTGTATGGATAGCCACTGATCATGAATTTTCTTAGTGAATTGTGGGTATTTTCATGAGCTGTAAAATTATATGTTAAAGCTAACATCCTAAGGCAACTCTAAGAATTTTTGTGGATCATGATAAAGATTCTACTGCCTACAAAAAATCATGAACTGAGACTATATATGTGCTACCTGAATTTTTGAAATTGAAATTGTGAATTTGTCTAATTTTGTTACCATACTTACAGAACTCGTTTACTTCGAAATTTTCAAAGGACCCTAGGGACATATTGAAGTGTCCTTGAGAATTTTTATAGCCTTGAATTGGATGGTTTGAAATACAAAATAATTTGTGCTATGGATAAGTGAAATCTGCCATTGTGCTGAAAATGAATTGATGTTTTGAATTGATGAAATAATGACATTGGGTTCAAGTATGACATATATGAATGCATGCTAGTGACTTTAAGGAATGGTTTGAGGCATGATTGGAATCATATTATGAATGAATGCATATATGTGCTTTATGCATACATTTGGAAAAGAAAAGTGAATGATATGTATATATGGCAAAAGAGAATATATGAACTTTAATCGTGTATTTTCTGACATATGGAGAAAACATAAACAAGACTTAAGTTGAATGAGGGGAAAGCAAGAATAGGAACTTCCCTAGCGTGCATGTTCTGACATATGGAGAAAATAGAAACAAGGCATAAGTTGATTTGAGGGGAAGGCAAAAGGAGGAACTTCCCCTTAGATATTATGAGTCGATAGACATATCGACTATGAGTAGAATTGTATGTGATTTGGAAATGGAAAAAAATGAAGTCCGATGATCACGTATAAGAATGAGCTCAATCCTGATAAGCAGTCTATTTCCCATATATGGTGTTATCCACTATAAATACCATTTGGTATAAATTGTATGAACTAAGTCTTTCCTATGTCAATGAAAAGAGAAAAATCCATTGAATTAAGTTCTATAGCCACAAGAAAAACTAAAGAATCCCCTTTGATATATTCAGAACAAGTAAAGATGATTTCATTAAAGATTTCGGCATTTATCATATGCATATGCATATTAATTTGAATTGTCTGCCTAGGATGATTTACTAGGTGTTTGAACATTATGGTGTATATGCATAAAGTGATTGATCATCAAAAGCTACCCACTTCAAAAGTACGATTTGGAACTTTAAAAATGAACTATTGTTATGAAATGTATGATCACTCTTTTTCTAATAAATCGAAGTGGATGGGGCAATGATGATGACATTATGAGTGAGTTTTGGGGAGTTGCCCTATTGAGAATTGTATAGTTCTCACTCCTATGTGTTTTGTGTTCCTATATCGCCTCTAGGTTGATCCAGAGAATGACGCGACTGCTATGAAAAAGAACTCAAGATTGTAGTAGTTGATATTTTAGTTCACCGTATTTTGTTAGAGTTATATGTATGTAAATGTAACAAAGATTGTATATGTATTAAAGTTCATAGTATAGAGCTTCCTTATGTAATTGACTTTATATTAAATAAATGTTTTGTATCCTTGTTATATATTTTAATCGAATTACGCTAGTTATTACACGAACCCATCGAATTTGCTATAGTTATTTATGAAAAGTTCGCTAATTTATAAGTAACCACTCTCGAGCCCAGTGTCATGACTTAAGGATGACATTGTACTTGGGAGGATGTTGCATATTGTGTTGTATATGTTTATTTTGCAACTAACATGGCTCATAAGCTTTCTTACAATGAGTTGGCCACCTTTGTTGGCAAAAAGCAATCTGCTATAAGCATGGACCGAGTTTTGCTAGCACTCCCCAGCTTGGGGGTTGAGGTTTAGAACATAGTCAAACCCATCAGCCCTCTAAGCTTGGAAAAAGCAATGGTGGAGGTCCCCAGAGAGGTTCTTGAGTCTGCGCTGCTCTCTCCTTTAGCAATGGTGGAAGCTCAGGAAGTTAAGGACTTCCTTGACATTGTGAATGCCTCCAATCTCTAGACCCTGGAATTCCCCTTCCTAGAATTCATCGATCACCAATTCAACCATGCTAAGGACTTAGCAATGGCGAAGAGAGCTAGTGTCCTTTGTCTCTGTTGCTATTTTGAGATCTAATAATTTCAATCTGCTATGCTCGCCAGGTATTTGAAGAAGGGGTACTAGGGTTCTACTTGGGAGTTGGAGGCGATAAGGATAGTGGTGGTCGAGCTTTAAAAGGAAAAGCAAGAGCCAAGGGAAAAGCTTGAGAAGGAGAAGACGAATTGGAATAATGCCAATAAAATTCTCCAAGAGAAAGTCACCAGTGTTCTGCTCAAGCCAAGTTGGATAGCGAGCTTACTGAGCTCCATTAAAAGGAGGTCGTTGAGGAGAACTGACGCTTGAGAACAGAGGTCAAGTCCTTGACTAGGGAGGCTAGCCACCAATACTTGGTCAGTTTTGATAAGGCCATTGACAATTTCTCCATGGAGATATCGGCCTCTCTTAGTGTGGGGCCTTCAAGGAAGCTGTTGAAGTTGACCTAGTAGACACTCTTCCTCTCGAGGGAGCAGGGGAAGGCAGAGGCGATGCTCAATCTGAGGTCGAGGAGTGAGCTCAAGAAGAGGCCAACAGAGACCATGGTGAGGATCAAGGCAAGCAGGTGATGCCGATCTAGACTGTGTTCCACTAGGATGTGATGGATCTCGATCCTTGTGCTTTGTAATTTTTGCTTTCTTTGTATTTAATTTCAAGTCTTATTTGAACAATACAAGTATTGTAGTTGATGAAGTTTGTTGATGATGTGATATGGGCCTGTAGTGCCTTTTTTCAAACTTTGTAATTGCTTTATTTTTCCTTGTGCTTCCGAGTAATGATCGAGTAGTGATGCTATAATTGACAAGTGATATTACAAATTGAGTCTGTTTGATTTGAGTGGTTGAATACTGAGCCAGGCGTTACTTAGGGCCGAGTTGTATAACCCTTATGCCACTTTTTAAATTTGATAGATTTTCTTCAAGACTTGGTTGCAAGAGTTAGTTCCCAAAAAGGGGTTGAACTTGCCTTGGATGCATGGGAGAGATCCTAAGACGTGGTGAGAATGTCCTAGGGGCATAGGAGTGCCACGAGGACGTGGTGAGCTCGTTCTAATGGTGTGAGAGTGCATTGACTAGGTGAGCTTGTCCTGGGGGCATGAAAGTGCATCGAGGACTGGGTGAGCTCATCCTAATGGCATGAGAGCATATAGAGGACGTAATGGGCTCATCCTAATGGTGTGAGAGCACATAAATTACTTAGTGAGCTCATTTTGGCGATGTGAGGACAAGGTGAGCTCATCTTAGTAGCATGAGAACACATAGAAGGATTAATAAGCTCTCTTAAATAAGTTTAAATTTTGATAAGAGGAAACAATGTAAATGGCATAATAGTGTAAAATAAGTGGAATTCATTAGGTAATGACAAAGATTACATAGGTCGTTGCTAGAAATTCAACTGATATACAATCATGCCTCGTTAAAACCTTTGTTGGAAAAACCCAGTGAGAGAAAATCCAAGCAAAGGAAAAAGAGTGCACCCATTGTATATGGTTTAAGGCTTGCTTGCTCTAATTATAGTATGTCCGGAGGGATGTGACATTCCACCTTCACAGGAGTTCTTTGCCTGGGAGTTTGACACTCTTGTAGGCTCCACAAGCAACTTCTCTAGTAACTCAAAAAGGGCCTTCCCAGTTTGGGGTGAGCTTGCATCTCGAAGGGGCCTTTTTGGGAGCTCGATCTTGTGCAAAACAAGGTCGCTAGCCTTCAAAGTCTTTGGATTTGTGTGTCTATCGTAGGCCTATGCTACTCTTTACTTGGTGGCTAGTTCCTTTATTCTAGCGAGTTCTCTGGCTTACTCTGAGGTTGAGCTTGGCTCGATAAGTCTCATGGTTGGCTTCATTCTAGAAGGCCATCCTTCGTATATTGGGTTGGACAACTTCGACAGGAATTATTACTTCACTATCGAAGACCAGCCTATAGGGAGTCTATTAGGTAGAGGACTAGGCTATGGTATGGTAACTCTATAGAATCTCTGGTAGTTCTGTAGCCCATAATCCCTTGGCTTTGTTGAGCTTCTTCTTTAACCCTGTTAGGATGACTTTGTTGGGCGCCTCGGCAAGGCCGTTATGGGTGCTCGACCGAGGCAAAGATATGCTTGGCACATGGGATTGTCATAGAGCTCCTTAAACTTCTTATGGTAGATTGAAAAGTGTGTGAGAAGAAGGGTAAATCATGCTTTCACTTTTCTTTCCTTTTTGTTTTCTGAAAAATTGAAACAAATACTATCAAGTGTGAACTTGAATTGTAGTGGAAATATTGTTAAAAGGTGTTAGAAAGTAACTTTCTAAACTAAACCAAAAATTTAAAAAATTGATTTTAAGACGTTTTTCAAAAGGGTGTTGATACTAAGCACAAGACGGATTATAAAAGAGATTCAGGGAAAGAAGAGATATTACTCGAGATCTTATACTGGTTCAGCCAACCTGCCTATATCCAGTTCTCAACAACCATTGAGTTCCACCAATCAACATTTTCTTAACACAAAGAAAGTTGGATAGTCTTTCAATACCCTTATCAAGCTATCTCACGTGACTAGTAGCTCACTCTAGTGTCACTCCCAAGTAGTCTTTGACTAGCCTCTTCAAGCTACCTCAAAATGATCACTACTGGATTAGGGTACATAGAATATTTGTGGGTTAGTTCACTTCAACTATCAAACACTCAAGTTTTCTCAGAATAAAGACAATGAATGAGCTGAAAACTTAAATGACTTCTTTCTAACTATTCTTCCTAAGGAGAAGATTTTATCTTATAAGAAATTAAAAAGAAGATTTGTACATAAAAATGAAACTGAATGCAAGTTGTAATAACTTTACAAAAGATGAAGGAAAGTCTCGTGTTCTTGAGATCCTTTCAAAACGAATCAATGAAAAAGTCTTGAGTTGTAAGCACATGATTTCATTTTATAATTGATCTCTCTTTATGATTATTGCCCTTGATCTGTTTTCCTAGTGACACGTCTTGATATTCTTTTTGTGTCTTGGAAATACAGTCTAGAGGAGTAGCTCAGTATGTCAGAGCCACTTTTGCAGTTACAGAGACCGTTGTCTAATAGAGGTTTCTAAGTCCAACTTTAGAAACTACTTTTTGCTTTCTGAACTGGGTTTCTAAACTTTTCCTTCTAGAAGCTGAAATGGTTAACCAAGTTGAAGATGAGATGTCACTATCAGTCCTTGGCTGAGTTTGACTTTACTTTGAATTTTCCTTCCCATTTCTATAAAGTGCACTGTTTATAGTAAACGTGCTTTCTGAATCATTGTTTCAGTTTCTGGACATTCCTTTTGATCTCCCATGCTTCAATTAGTGTTTGTTGTAAAGGAAATATTACGATCATGATGATTCAAGATGGTAACCACTCTTTCCTTCAAAGGAGGATTAAATTCTTCATATCACTTCTTGAAGACGATAGTTACTTTCTGAAGATCTGAAACTTGGTTTGTCGTTCTTTAAGTTTACTCCTTCATGCGTTTGACATAATAACATTCATTTCAATTTTTATTTTTCACTTTATTTAAGTTCTAAATCTCTTTAAATGAGTTTTAACATGTTTACACATGATTTTATGAAAATAAAACTTGCTTATGAAGTTGTACGTTAACGAGAATGGTCTTGTTTATAAACTCAAGCAACGTATGCAAACAATTAGTCCATCTTCAAAATATCTTGATAAGATTGGTTTGTTGTCACTCAAATTCTTAAGCATTAATTCTTTCTGAAAGGTTCTGGAGCTAACACTTATTTGCGAACTAAGTGCCATTATTGCTCACCGATTCCTACAGGAGTCTGAGCTTGCAAGTGATTCTTTTCCTGATGAACTTCCTGATCTTCTCGGCTGTGATAACGGTCAATGGCTTGGCTTTAATCCACTTGATGAAGTAGTCAATTGCTACTACAAGCCACTTGAGTTGGCTAGGTGCTAAGGGGAAGGGGCCGAGTAAGTTTACCTTCTACCTATAGAAGGTCCAGCTTGCTTCAGAGAAGTGTAGAGGTTAAGGGTGTTCCGGGACACCTCTGAGAACCTCTAACACTTGTTACACTTGCAAACGAAATCGATTCAGTCAATCTTCATGGTTAAGCAGAAGTAACCTACTCTAAGTATTTTGGTAGCAACAGCTTGCCTACCAATATGGTTGCCGCAGACTCTTTCATGGACCTTGGCCATGACATCTTTGGTCTCATAGGGGTCGAGGCACTTCAGGGGTGGTAAAGAGTATCCTCTTCAGAAAAGCTTCTATTCATAAAGGTTGTTGTAACTTGCTAGTCTCTTGAATTTCTTGATATCGGTGATCCCTTCAAGGAGCTTGCCTCGTGTTAGGTAACTGAGGTGTGGAGTCTTCCAATCTCTTGTGTTGAGCTTGGTGTGCATACTTTCGATTAAAGGCAGCTCGAGTTCTCCAGCTTTAGTTGGATTACAGACTTGTTGTTCTATGGTTTGTTGGTATTGGAAAGCTTTGACAATATGTCTGCCTTGGTGTTATGCTCACGGGAGATGTGAGAGATCGTTCCGTCTTCAAAATTTTTCATAAGGGTTTTAACCTTTGCTGGCTGTTTTTCTAGGAAAGGATCCCAGGAAATGAAGTCATCGTTGACTTCTCCAACGATGAGCTGGGAAACTGCCTTGACTTGCAATCTTCAGGTGCTGACTTATTTACTGAGTTTGAGGCCTATGATAAGAGTGCCTCATATCGGCTTATTCGTTGCTTGCTCGGAATTGGAATTGGAAGGACGGTTCAATGAGAATCCCTTCCCCATTTGACAAATGTAACCTCGGCTCTGCTTCCTTTCCCATGGAAGGCTTTGTCGACATGGAGGATGCACGCGTCGAGCTTTTGGGTTGCTTCTGGGGTGAGTTCAACTATAAAATCAGTAAGGGCTTGTGCATTTATCGGGTATAGTGGTACTCAAGGCTAAACTTCAAGAGCTCGATAGACCAGGCAATCATTCGCTTGGTGAGCTCTACTCTAGCTTAGTAGTCACTTGGTTGATGGGTTGTTCAGTCTTTATCACAATGTAGTGGCTCTCTGGAAGTATGGCATGAGTTTTCTTACTGATCTGACTACAACAAAGGCTAGCTTTTTAATCTTTCGATATCTAAGGTTGAGTCCTTGGAGCGTATTGCTCATGAAATAAACTTGTCATTTTTCCTTCTCCCTTTTTGTGATGAGGATCAAGCTTATAGTGTGCTCGGTTACGAACAAATAGAGAAAGATGGGTCATCTGACTTTAGGCTTGGTGAGGACTGGGGGAGTTGTGTGGAAACTCTCGAGGTTTGTGAGGATGGCTTCACACTCTTTTGTCCATTCAAATGTTGCTTATTTCTTTAGGGTCTTGAAAAATGGGTATAACTCGCTTGGTCAACCCCACCCTAGAAAGGAACCTAGAGAAAGTGAGAAGCTAACTTGTCAAATGTTGCACTTCCTTTGCTGAGGTTGGACTTCTCATCTCAAGAATAGCTCAGTACTTGTCTGGGTTGGCTCCAATTCCTCTATGAGTGAGCATGAATACAAGGAACTTGCCACCATTGACTCCGAAGGCGCACTTCTCAAGATTCAATCGCATGTTGAATCTTTGGAGTTGGCTGAAGATTTCTTCGAGGTAATGGATATGGTTTTAGCTGGGGAGAGTCTTCGCCACCATGTCAGCCACATACACTTCGAGGTTTCAACCAATCTAGTCTTCAAAGACTTTACTCATGAGCCTCTGGTAAGTGGCTCCTACATTCTTGAGTCTGAAAAGCATGACCCTGTAGTGGAAATTTGCTAGTTGATCAAGAAAGTTATCTTGTCTTCATCTTCGATGTGCATCCTGATCTAGTTGTACCCAAAATAGGCATCTAGGATGTCCAGGTATTGGGAAACCGAGGCATTGTCAACGAGGTTGTTGATGCTAAGGAGTGGGTACGAGTCTTTAAGGCAAGCCTTGTTGAGATCGGCGAAGTTGACGCATATGCCACTTGCCCAGGCTCTTCTTTACCATCATGATGTTGGCTAGCCATGTGGTGTATCTAATTTCCCAAATGAAACCATCCTTGATGAGTTTCTTAGTCTCCTCCATGACGGCCTGTTGTCTTTCTGCATCAAATGTTTTGTTCTTCTAGGTTATGGGTCAAGCTTTGGGGTCGACCACGAGTATGTAACATATGACATCTAGGACTATGCCCGGCATGTCAACTATTGTCCAGGTGAAGAGGTCGACATTCTTGAGGAGGAAGGTGGCGAGCTTGGTTGCAAGCTTTCTGGGAGATTGGCTCCTATCTTTGTGACCTTTTCTGATTGTTCGTTGATCTATACTAGAGAGAGGGAAGCGACCGACTGCAGTCATTCGTGGAGTTTGCCTCTAGGGTTAAGTTCTGAAATTGCGGCTAACAGATCCATGTGGAAGATCGAGTTCACTTGCTGTGAGGGTTCTTTGGGTTTTGTCGACTTTTGCTTAAAGTACTTATTGTCACAGAGCTGGGCTACTTTCTAATCAGCGTGTACAATGCCGACCTCAATCTCAAAGGTGGGGTGTTGGTACTATGGCCCCCGGGGTGTTCATGCCGGGTAGTCCGAGGATTATGTGGTATGGGTTGTGGCGGTTGATCACCAAATATTGGACGTCTATTGTCTTTGTGAGTGATTGTTCCCACGATTATTATCAACCAGACATAGACGAGCCCACCGTAGCACTTTGAAGAATTCATGCCCCTCGTTCTCCTCAGTGCTACCCGTAACCCAACCACTTCGTCATCTCCTCCACCAAGCTCTTGATTACTTCATCCACATTTATTGTTTTCCGACAAACTTCAACACCTTTACAACTCATGAGCACGTTCTAGAATGTCTTCTTGCAGTTCCTACCTTCGAACGATATTGTCCCCTATGCCCACTAGTCCATAGAAAAGCCTTTCGTCATGGATCACTCCTAGCGACACAGTGCTCCTCAGTACTGATAAGGCACTTCTGATTTGTGTACGAGTCACGTGAATGGACTCGCTAGAATGATGGATTTGTATTTGCATTCCTATTAATATTGATCCATTTCCCTGTAATTCTCGATAAGTTACATGAAACAACAGTCTAGAACAATGAACTTGCCACCCTTAGCCATGCTCACATTCCACATTTACAAATCCACAAAACACTACTGTATTGTAGAGGTAGGCGGAGGGTGGGTCTAAGGTGGAGGGGAAGAGAGTGGGTGATGCAAATTACTAGGGTGTGCCACACAAATTTGGGGAATCAATACACTCTAATCCTCACCATTTGGTAATCTAGCGTGATACACCATACTTGACGTGATGCTTGTGTACCGTAGCACGAGCCTTATAAAGCAAACAACAAAATTTTCTCTACACTCCCAATCCGCTACTTACAGCCTACAGGTGATGTATCACACAGCTACAATACTGTCAATTCACACTGATTAAAATTCTGACAAACAATTTCTTGCCATGCAGTACTTTCAGACAAGTATTGGTAAATGAGTGAACATCGCCACCCAACCAAAATAAAATTAAGACTAACAAATTATTTTTTTTTTTGAAAAAAAAAATGCTGCAAATAAATACTGGGCAGCAAGACAGGTCTGTATATGCTCTACTTCATTCCAATATCATATTCATATAACCTCTTATACCAGAATAAAAAAATGTATTACAGAAAGTGAACAATTTGCAATATGAGCTCTCCACCATAAGCTCCAAACATAATTGCTCTAACCTGACAATTAGACCCAAGAACTATAAGTGTGGATGGGTGCCACATAATTGGCATAAGCCAACGATGGAAGTTCCTTGGCAACATCAACAGATGGTTTCAGCTGCCATCTTCTCCCGGACTGCCTTATAGCATTGGAGACTGCAAAGTGGAAGCTTTGATTTCGAATCCCGGTACTTGTAAGCATTGGGACAGGATGGACCGGCACATCTCTCCCTTGGTGGAGGATAACTGAGACAATTCCCAATGATATCATTAGCAAAGCAAGACTTTTGGTGAGTTTTCCAAATAAACGAACAATCCATGAGTATCTAACTTCTGATAAATGTTTGTTGTCAAACCATGGAACCAGCTAGAGAAAAGGCAAACGCTAAAAACTCACAAACCGTATGTTTCGAAGAAACAATGAAATTCCAGAAACCACCTAGTGTTTGATAATTTGGGTCACTTCTTCACTTTTTAATTGAAAAAAAAAGAAATACCATATTGCATATTTAATTTCGAGAAATCTGTTTTCCAAAGGAAATGAGAAAGTGAAGAAAATGAAAGAAAAATAAACTAGCAATGAATCGCATCCAGGTTCATCATTTTCATTATTCTCATTTTCTTTCCCTTTGTATTTTATTTTCCAAACACATATAAATAGTAAATAGCTTTCAGAAAGAAAGTATAGCTACTTCCACACATCAAAGCAAAGGCCAGTACCTGCAGGGTTTTGAACTGAATATACTTGGGAGGCCCATTTCCTCAGGAAATGTCACAACTGTCCCATTAAGACCCATCACATATCTGATAGTGTTGGATGCAAGCATTTGTGCATTGGCTGCCTTCTCCTGCAAGGAATAATTGAAAGAAAACTAAAAACTGTACAAAATAGATATAGATATAGATATAGATAGAGAGAGAGAGAGAGAGAGATTCTTTGAATGTTGCGAAACCTGAGCCAATTCTTCCTGACGCTTCTTCATTTTCTCTTCCTTCTTCTTCCTATTGGAATCTTGACCAAGTATTTTTCTGATAGCTTCAGCCTAAAAAATTGTCAGAAGGAATACAAATGGACTTGAGTCTTTCTGAGTAAAATTGTAAAAAATGATAAAGTAAGAGGAACCCAGGGGAATTAGGCCAAACATAATGGGCCTTAATTGTAAATGTGAGAAGCGTGAATTGCGTTGTGTGTGCTGTGAGGTGAGGGCTGTAACAGAATGTGCATGTCTGGTTGTGGGTAGCATATAAAGGAAGGGAATATGGGAAAATAGTTAGGCAAATATTGGGACTAGGCAAGAAGGAGAGGCTGAGCTGCTATAGAGCTGAGAACTTATTTTCTTTTCTGTTTTCTTTTATCAGCAAGCTATCCCCCATTGGATTGGTACTGTTATATCATCAATAGACAAGCAATTCTTCTTTCAATTAGTCTTCATTAGACTTGATTTCCTGCCAGGTGATAGTGATGGGACCCAAGAGGAAGCCTTTGCTTTCCAAACCATCACCTTGAGGACAAGGGGATTCTTTAGGGGGGAGTATTGATAGGAACCCAGGGGAATTGGGTCAAACATAATGGTCCCTAATTGTAAAATATGAGAGGCGTGAGTTGTGTTTTGTGTGCTATGAGGTGAGGGCTGTAACAGAATGTGCATATGTGGGTGAAGGTAGTGCATAAAGGGAATATCGGAATATAAGCTGGCAAATATTGGGACTAGGCTATTGGGAGAGGCTGGACTGCTATAGTGCTTAATTAGAACTTGTTTTCTTGTATCAGTAGGTTAATTCCCACTGGATTGGTACTGTTTTATCATCAATAGACAAGCAATTCTTCTCTCAAGTTTCAATGACTGTTCCATGACTAGGTTTCTATCATTCAGAAAGCTGTAATTCAGTGAGAACAAAAACTAACCTCAGATTCCCTGGCAGCCTTCTCATTTTGCATTCTACGCCTCTGGGCAGCCTCAGCTTTCTTTAGCTGCTGCTCAACTTCTGAAAGCTTCTCCTTTTGCTCTGCAATTAAAATATAACATAAGATTATGAATTATGCCACAGTTAGAGACTCTAGCATCAAATTGACAAATGCTCACTTCTAGGCGGGGCAGGTGGTAATCCATTGGGAAACTCAATTAAACTTGCACCAGCTGAAGAGGCATCTTTGCTGGATTGAAGAGCCCGTTGACGAGTCGTGAGAGTAGTTTCCCTCTTACTGTCCATCAATACATCTACAGATTCCTTCCTCTGTTTCTTCTTTTTCTTATCCTCAAGCTCAACATCAGAACCTGACTCCTCTTCTTCCTCATAATCTATGTCCTCATACACTCTATCTGATCTAAACCTTTTCTTACCATCTTTACCTGACCTTGATGAGGCAGCATTTTCTATGCTAGAGACAGTAGACAGTTTTTTGTGTTTCTTGCTTAATTCTTCTTCATCTCTGTACACTGCAGAAACTTTCGATGTTTTCAGCTTTTCCAAGTACCGAATCTCATCATCCTCATCATCATTATCACCAAATTCACCATCAAGTACACGCCTCTTTGGCACTCGCTTGCTCTTTCGAACTGATTCAGACTTGTCTCCTTGCTTACCTAATTTGTTCTTTCCAGACAACTTCCCCACCAAGGACTCATCTTTCCCGATACTTGAGAAATCCTTCCATGGAAGGCCCTGTAGGCCACTTCTCTTATCCAAAGGAGACTGATTATCATCTGAATTGCTCTGCAATAATATAATTTGAGGAAGACAATCAATTGGGATTCTTCTTTAATAGTCACAGCCAAAAAAGTAAAAATCAAAATGACAATGCTCTTTCTTAAAAGAATATGAGTATCAGCAAGTTAATGCAGAAAGGCCATATAAGATATGCCTAGTAGCATAGCAAGATAACACTTCCTAAGAATTTCTCACCAAACTAATGATTGAGTCTGAAAAAGCCAGATATCCTATGTCGAACACACATATAAAGTAGAAATCTTGATCTGTACGATGCAGTCATAAATGGTGATAGGAGCTATTGCTACACCCAAAGGAGAAATACCTGCTGCTTTTGGCGTTGCTTGGAGGCAATGTTTGATGCAGAGTTGGCTTGAATAGTACGCGTAACACCACCAACCTTGAGTTTAACCTTTTTAACCTGATTCTCATTCCCTAACCCATCCTGAGAAACACCAAACTGCCCTAAACTCAGACTATCAGGATTACTTCCACTGTACAGATCTGCACTTCCTGATTCTGATTCTAAGCTGTCCCTTGATTTGCTGGAACCCTTCCAATTAGCTGGAGCAAGAACACCTTCACTACACCGTTTATTACATAAGCCACTACGCCCAGGCTCATTATTATAAAACACATGGAATCCACCATCCCTTCTACTACTCTTAAGGGATTTATCATCTTCAGCATTCTCTTCACTAGAGACCCTGCTAACATCATCTGAAGGCGGTGTTGATGACAAGGGAGATAGGTCATGACCATCAGGTAAAGGCTGTGAATCAGGTCGAGGCCTGCGCGAAGTTTGGCTCCTCTTCTTCCTTATAGCTTTGCCAAGGCCATCAAACCGGGTACCACTAAAATCTTCCATTCAAGAGTTGTTAGTGCAGCACAGCTGCAGATGCACCTTCCTCTACAACTGAGATGATAACTTAGGTAAAACTATCAGAAGCCACAAAATTATCAGCTGCAACAGAATTATATGAAATCATCAGCAATATAAACCCCCTCACTTCAAAGCAAAAAAGATCCCATTTCAACGTAACATCTACAAGTTAGATGGAAAGACACCGTTTTTTATCCTTGTGACCAGCTTGAATATAGTATATCTCAAATTATATTTAACAGAGATTACAGCATTTTTGGAGGGTCTGAAAATTACAAGCACCGTGGCATATTGAGGACAGGCGATTCTCACAGATCACATTGGATTTCTATTTTTTTTTTTTTTTTGCAAAGGGGGAAAAGGAGAGAACAACCCTTCCTCCCCCCCCTTATATTTCCCTCCTCACCAATCTGAAAAAAAAAAGGGGTTTGGAATTCAGAGTCACCAAATTCGCTCAACCCCACAACGAACTACGAACTAGTTCTCGCGTTCTGGTCCGAGGGTTTTTCGCGAATTGATTCGCTCAAAGTTTGCAAATGGAGTCGTCTACGGTGGCCCGTGGTGGCGCACCAAACAAATGTCTAAAGATGATGAGAAAACGCAGAACGAAGACTGCACTACACAAAGGACATATGAGAACACAGCAGCTTGTGATATTACCTGAAAAGAAGATGAAAGCTGCGGTGTTTGATGATGATTTGTGCCGTGGTTGCTTTGCAGCGGTGCAGCCTTGAAGCTGTTGAAGAGTTGCAGAATCCAAACTTCCTCCCCTTAAGCGAGAAAAAAGAAGGGAGGAAGTGAATATCATATACGACATCGTTGGCAACTCTTTTTTGCTTCAGTCTTTTTTTTTTAACCTTTCCTTTTTTCTTTTAGGTGATACCTTCCCGAGAGACACATCTTAATTGACTAATTTGTTAAGCAAGAGAGGCCGATCACACGTGAGCTTGTTTCATATTTTAGAAAAAAGTAATTATTAAATTTAAATTTTATATATAATTAAAAATATTGAAAATATTTTTTTTCATAAGCTATTTATTTTAAGTTTTATTAAAATATTAAAAACTTATTTGTTTGGAATTTGGATTTTTTTAAAAATTTATTCAAATATGAAAAAGTGATTTTTCATGGAAAAAGTGATTATGGGCCGAAAAAAGCTCATCCAAACCAATAGAAAGACATTTTAATTAATTAATCCATTTAAACTTATTAGTTACTTATGGGATAAGATACTATATCGATTTATATATTATCTATCACTTAATGAGATGTAAACCCTACTTTAATGGGATCTGTATCTCATTTAATGATGAATAAGATGTGAGTTTGTATGGTCTCTCATATCTCATCAATATAAATAACACAATTCAAAATAGTAATGCAAGGAATAGAATAATGGAGAGGGAGAAAGAATAATGTTATTGATAATTTTATAAAGTTATCTACATAGAACAATCAAAGGGCTATTTATAATCAAAGTGTGAAAGATTAAATATCATAGTAAATCATAAGAGATTCTATATAACAAAATCAAATGTTAATTGAATTGATCAAAGATAAGGAAATCCAAATTCAAATAATATGTTATGAGACTCTCATTTAGATGTTTGTCAAGGATATGTATCCTTAAACCTTACTAAGGAAAAATCAATTAGGAAAAGTATCTTAGTAAAGAAAAAAGAGTACAATATAACTAACTCATTAAAAATCATATGAAGGAAAGATCCAATCGGATATTAAGTAAAGAGAGCACAGTATTTTCACCCTTTTTAAAATATCACTAAAAATGTGAGAATCAATAGGGCCTTCTTTTTGCATATGGGATTTGGATGGTATATTTATATCAATATGATGTTTTAGAAAAAAAATCACGCAATATGATTTTGTTTTCAGGTAATCTATCAAAGTCAGATTCAATATAAAATGAAAATTAATATAGAATCTATCAAAGACAAATTCAAAATCTGTCTGCAAAATGAAAATAACATAGAATCTGCCTGTGGTGGATTATATAAATACCACATACAAGTAAATTTACATGTTATCTCATATAAGTGTAAATCACCTACCAAAACACCATATACAAATTATTTTTCCGAATCAATGCATTCTAATTCTGTACACTAGTTTCTATAAAGGAGTGGTAGGGACTTGATCACTTAGATGAATTTATTGGACATCAACTCCTTATTGTTTTGGAAAATCATGCTTGACGAAGAATTTTGGGGAAATATATTTCTTTTAACATCTTTTGATATATCCCATATAGTTGAACTAGCGGCTTAATAGGCACTTTTAGTGCCTATTAAGCTGCATTTTTATTTATTGTATATAAATATAAGGGTAATTAACACAACCCCCTTGAAGTTTGCAAGAATGACACTTCACCTCATTGTTACAAAAGATCATCATCTGCCTTAGTGACTTAACGGGACTAACATGAGTTAACCATGGTTAGGTAGTATTTTGAATTCAATCAAGACTTTCATGTACAAAATAAAACAAGTCAAGAATCTGTTGTAAGTGATATGCTAAAAACCAATTAACAAATCTGATACATGACTTTTTCGTTATATAATAATTAAACCAGTCAAGAACCTACATTATATTACGTAAATTAAACCAATCAAGAAGAACATGTATTAGACACATTAAAGACCAAATAAAATGTGTAAGGTTATCACCACAATCAAATATGCACAACTTCGAGCAAAAAGAAACAAGTTTGCCCTTGATAAAAATAGACATCTAACAAGTTTCTAAACTTATAAGTACCCATGTTCATTAGTACAAAAAACATATATTGGGTAAATAAAATTCTAAATTTGTTTAATCCGTTTGACAAAAAAAAAAGAGCATAAGTACTAGTGCATCCTATCCAATTTGAGTTCCAATGTGAGATGAAGATTCCATAGTAAAATCATTATGAACTCTGGCAGAAAAGGGGTCTAGACTAGTAGCATTTGTAGATGATGAAGTCCCCATAGGAGTTTGAGTTCCAGCGGAGCTATCATTGTTGTGTTGGCTTAATTGTCCTAACTCAAAATCACCCTTAATTACTTCTCTTGCCTTTTTCTTTGCATGATACACCTGAGTTCTAGAAACTTCAACACCATAAGTAGACAACAAATGTTCATGAATTGTTTCATAACTTATATTAGGGTCTGTCCTAAATTGTGCTTCCATCTTATTTGCAATCCATGTGGATGTCACAGAGGAATTATTCACACAATTATGCTTCCCCTCGTACACCTAAATCTCAAATGTCACCTCATTAGGATTTGTGCTGGCATTTAAATACCATTCACATCAATTACCAGCACACATGACAGTAATTCTAGTTCGCTCATTTCTAATTCTAACTATTTCAAAGCCCTCTTGAATGACATAATCTCTTAGTACCTCTCTAAAAGCATCCACACTTGTAAACAACATTCCTCTCTCTAGTGTTATCCTACCCTTCCTTGATTCCTCATATACCTTTCCAATATAAGCACGATCTAAATAAGGTCTCTCCTCACTAGAATCAAACTCATGCATGTCATAATCTAAATTTTCAAAATCATAGTCTAAGGTATCATCAAAAGCCTCATTGCTTTCAGGCACAAGGACATCATCAATATCAATATTAAAATCTCCCGCATCAACACTATTCTCATCGAAATTGGCATAAGTGTCATCATTGGAAGTGGATTTTCCATTATATTCAAAATTAGGATTAGATACATGTACCTTAGGCTCCCTCATGATATCTGCAACAAAACCAAAATAAATAAGCTAAGATTAGTATGAAGCATGGAGAACAACACGATAAACCAAAACAAAATGAAATACCATTTTCGGGAACTAGTAAATAAGGGAAGAATAAACTATCCCAAACCAGTGCACAAAAAAAATCACTTGTAAAGTCTCCCATAACATAAGGCTTGTAATGATTGTAATTGTGCCTGGAGATTAAGGTGGTAAAAGCAAGCAACGAGAGGAGAAAAAGGCTTACATTTTGCTGACGTTGGAGAATGAAGCTTCGAACCCTTGCTTGAGGTGGCACTGACAGAGGTGAGCAAAGTAGAGGATAAAAGATGAGAAATCTTGAAGGTGCACAAGATGGAATGATGCTTATGTTAATAAATTGATTCTCCCATCAAATAAGATGTGTAAACCCAAGGTACGTGAGAAAGGTTTCTAAATGGTCAAGCTAATGATAAAAGTTAAAGAGGATGTAACTCATAGTTACCTTTAATGTTTGTTCACTAACAGCATACTTGAATATTGGGGTGGAGTGATGAGTTTTGATGAAAATGGACTGGAGTGTCATTCTTATAAACCTCAGGGGGGGTTTCTGGTAATTACCCTAAATATAACTAAATATACACATAGATATTCAATTTTATATGGTTATTTCACTTGGTTTTTTCTTTCAAAAAAATAAATACTCACCAACCAAGTTTTATTTCACAATGTTATATACAAGAACGGAAATGGTTACTCTACGTGAGTTCTCGAGGCTCTTTTAAAAATAAGAAACAATTGAATGTATAATGCATAAGAATGTGTTAAGGGTAAATTTGCTAAAGTGTTAAGGATGTAATTCGATGAACTGTTGAGAACATGATTTTGAGTATGCTGAGGACTTAGAACAATTCTAAGAAAAATTTTGGCTTTTTGTTGACACATGAACTCTATAGAAAGTGCTGACAGATGTAACGCCCCAATTTTTACTGCTAAGTAAAAATTACCAAAATACCCCTAGGTAATTTTTACACGTAATTTGAGGTTAAATAATCCTCAATAAATGAATATAACATTAGAGAAATATCATAGGAGATTTAATTAGCGATTCATGCGAAAGTCGCAAACCCCGATTTTTCTATACGTGTAAAATGACCAAAATGCCCCTGAGGTCATTTTTACCTAGAAATCAAGGATAACCAATCTAAATTATCTTTAAGGGGTTAATTCTATGCCTGATAGGGATTATATGTGCCTTAGAGATAAATGTAACGCCCCAATTTTTACTGTAATTTTTACTGTCATTAGAAATTACTCAATTACCGAATTACCGTAGGTAATTATTACATAAGATTTGAGGCCGAACAATCCTCAATAAAGGAATATAACATTAGAAGGGAGGTTAGGAACGATTCATGCGAGAGTCGCAAATCCTGAATTTCTGTACGTATAAAATGACCAAAATGCCCCTGAAGTTATTTTACTCAGAAAATGAGGATCGTGGGCCCCACCTATTCTCAAGGGGATATTTTGAGGATAATAAGGGATTGTTTGTGTTATGTGTGTTAATAGAGCAGAAGGATCTCAATTTTGAGTTCGACGCCTTGAAATGACAAAAGCAGCACTTCTTGTTTTTAACTCCAATGTACGTGCCGACTGAGCCCGAACCTCACTAAAATGTTTTAAAATGTGTTTTTAAGCCATGATTAACCATTGGTTAAGCTCGGGTGGCCTCGGGCAGTTTTTAAGTGAAAGTGCGATTTTGCCCTGTTTTTGGGTAGTTTTGCGATTTGGGGATTTTTGATTGGTATACTGAAACCTAAGCAATATTAGGCTCAAATTAAAGCTTATTAAATTCTAAATATTAATCTAGAGTCAAAATTATGTATTTAGATTGATTAGAACCCAAAATTGCTCAAAAACACCCAAATTGCTTACTAATTCACTTAAACCCTTAATCGTAAATTCTCTAAATTACATGAATACCTTGCCTACACCTAAATAATGCATGGAACACACAAATTTCACTTCTTTGGGCTGTAATGGACGAAATTATTGATGCCATTATGCAGCTAAATTATTGCCAAAAGTTGCACTAAAACAAAATGCCAAAATGTCACCATAAGAGACATAATTCCTTAATTTCATACAACTTTGTCTAAAATGATTTTTCCTCCCTTATTTCTCCTGCCAAATTTCGTCCACTACCTCATCATTTTGGCCAATTAGAAGCCTCAAAATCTTCTATAAATAGGCTTACTTGAGTGGTCTTGGAATGCTTGGTTCATAACTAGTTTTTAAGAGCACCAAAAACTTTATTTCTTCCTTCTCTTTGGCTGAATTCTTTCTTCAATTTTTTCAAAGAGATTTTGTTTCATTTCACTTCAAGAAACCAAGTTCTCTTCCTCTTCTTCAACTCATATTAGGTAGGGAGTAGTTTCTAAATTTATTTCTATGCTTTGAGGAGTTGTGTTTTTAGCTCAAAATGATGAAATTATGAACTTACCTTAGCTTTTCATTTTGGTTTTCCTCTTCAATTTTTCTTTAACCAATTCAACCATATGGCCTAGGTGGAACTAAGATGATGGCTTGATGATGAGGACCTTGAGGGTGGGTTGTAAATCCATCACAAGTTAGGCCTCTAAAGCTTGAAAATTCCACTTGATGCAAAACTTTAAAGAATAATGCTTTATGATGCTAAAACAAAGATTTTTAGTTTAGAACTTGAAAGATGTATTTTCCTTTTATGTTTTATTTCTTGTTAAGATATGTATTGGGTTGAATTTATAATTCTTTTAAAGTCTTGAAGGAGCTCTAGTAAAGAAACAAAATGAATTTGCATCCATGATTAAGTTTATGCTTTGCATAACCATGTTTACCTTCTATGTCATCACTAAATTTTCAAGAATGAATAAATGAACTTGCATCTCTCATGTTTAAATTCCAAGCTTGTATTTCATGTTTATGTTTCAAGTCATCACTTAATCTTTCAAGATAATAAAGAGGTTGCATATCATATTTAATTTATGCTCTCACTATATTTTATAATGGCTCAAAGAATCAACGCATGGCATGTTTATTTTATGCCATCACCTAAAGATCCTAGAGCTCAAAGACTTGCCCATGTATCACAAGCAAAGAAATATGATTATTGGAGTTAAAGAATTTATTCTTTAAAAAGTCTTGAGATTGGAGCTTAAAAGATGTAATAATAATTCTCTTCTCCCTCTACTGGTCCTGTGCGGACTACCGCCGCTCCGATTTCTTAATAATCTCTTCTCCCTCTACTGGTCCTGTGCGGACTACCGCCGCTCCGGTTTCTTAATATTCTCTTCTCCCTCTACTAGTCCTGTGCGGATTACCGCCGCTCCAGGTTCTTGTATCATGTTTATATTTCAAGTTCTTGCATCATGTTTAATTTTCAAGTCATCACCTTAAATCTTAAAGATAAAGAAATGGAATTGCATATCATGTTTATAATTCCAAGCTATCACCTTATAAAGATAAGATTAAAATAAGGTTGCATAGCATGTTTATAAATCTAAGATGTCACCTAAATCTCTAAAGCTCAAGACTTACTCCTTTTATCTTAAGTAAGAATTTTAATTGTGAAGATCCTCCCAAATTTGACAAAAGAACTAGTTTCTAAATGAGTTTTAAGGCTTTGCAAGGATTTTACGGGGAACTAGTAATTTATATGCACTTAAAATATGATTCTATGTAATTGCATGAGGTTCATGATTCGGCCACTGATCTGAGTTTAGTATCAATGTGTGATAATGATTTGATATGATTGAAGTTGTGATAATTATGGTTTATTGTTAAGAGAATGATTCATAATTGGTTTAGTAACTAATTAGTTCTATAATTGATAATTCTATGTAAGGATTGGATGCTTATTGAATGATTTCTGGCTTGCATGTTATAGTTCTTTGTTGCAAATAATGAGAATGCTTATACATGAAATGTTCTTTATTATGTAAAATTTACCTTTGTTGCTAGAAGAAAGTGTATCATTGTAAAAGTGTAATTTGGAAAGGTTCTGCCTAAGGAAAGACTTGGTATATAAGCGTGTCCATTGTGACCCACCTCTCTTTCTGGGAATCTCCCATATGCATGATTACAGTTGATATATATTATTCTAGCTTAAGACTATAAATGAGAAAATGTTATGATGTTTATGAATTGTATTATGATATAACATGCAAAGATTTAATGGTGACTTAAACTTATAAGAAAATGATCCTTTGGAACCATCAGACTATAGGTGGTGAAAAGGTGATTTTAGCCTCCTAACCCGTTCTCTCAAAAGGGTAGAGTCGGGACTTTAGCTTATCAAAAGGGATAAGTATATGCTAGTGACGACTAGTAAAGTATGAGCTCATAACCTAAATTATTCCCAAAAGGGTGGAGTATAGGGTGGCCTAAGGAAAATAATGATGATGATAAGATTTTAAGTCACCTAAGGCACTAAAGAAATGAAATATGTGCACTATGTCCACATGTAGCTAATTATTATATGACGTTCTTTTATGCATGTTATTTGATAATGATGATGAGGAAAATGATGTAATGATAAAGGAAAAGTTCATTGTAAATATGACATGTTAAGATTATGATGCATTATAAGACGCATGATTAAAAATTGACGAACCTCGGTTAAGTATTTGTTCAAACTTAAAATGAATCTTTGCATGCTCACTATTTTAGAATAATCCCGAGGTTCCTGGGGACTTTGATGATGACACTGTAGAAGGAGGTACCTTCGAGAATTCTTTAGCAAGATTCTCACTCCCTTTTCTTTATTTCCGTCATTGTCTCCAGATTCAGATGACGACATTCGTCCTGTTCGTTGATACCCCTACTTGGGAATTTCACTATGATCCTGTGCATCGCTCGTATCATTTTGAAGGGAGGTGCGCAGTTCGTGTTTTTATTTACATAGGTCGTCCATTTGCACATCCTGTCCCTAGTTATCGATTTTCTCCTACTTCTCCCTATGGCGATGAAATGGTTTTCGAACATGCACGTCCACTTGATGAAAGGATGTTACGTTCTTATCCCGCTTCATCTGCTGTCCATGGATTTCAGTATGTTCTGAGGCGAGATATTCTGAAACTGATCCTTCAGAGGACACTCCTACTCATGTATATTCTGAGAGCTCTGCTCCTACTCCCACACGTGTAAGAGAGGGTAGTGAGGAAACAGTTGTTCAGTTGAGGTTAGCAAGAAGGCCGTCCATGCGACCCCACTGGTGCATCTCGTGTGTCCCTTCCGAGGGAGCTCATCAATGGATTGGATTTATTCCCGCATTTCCAGGACAGTGGCCATAGAGGGTTCTTAGTAGATTTATGTGTGATCATGCACCCTAGTTTTAGGATAACCTTCTCGGCTTATGGAGTTATCTAGTTTAGGGGCATGTATTTCCTTAAATATATTTTCTTTTATGGGTTTGCATAAGATAATGATGTATGAACATAAACCACCCTTTGAGTGAGGTTATTGTATGTAAATATATGCTATAATGTACTTATGGATGTTATATGATGGAGCCTAAGTGATATGATGTGATATATTCTTAAACGTCTTATTATACTCCGCTTACTCGTTCACGTTGTACTCGGCTCACGTTTTCAATTATGTGTTTAAAAAAAAAAATGGCTCGTAATTTCACTAAGTATTTTCAAATTATGAAGAAAGAACCAAAGCAAGGAGTAAAGTCTAGTCATTAATCAGATTCAACCTAGGTGTATCTGGTTAATTACTAGGGTTTGCAATAAAAATCTCAATTCTCAATTTTTACCAAAAGTAAAATTACTGTTTTACCCCTACAGTAATTTTTCATGAAATTATATAATCCTTGAATTCGATTTTCACCCAAAGGTTCAAAATGACTATTTCAAGTATGATTTGAGATTGTCCAATATTTATAGGGTGTTTTTACGTGAAATTATCTTTCTACCCCTAGTTGTGGTAAATAGGTTTACTTGTGTAATTGAGATAGTATTAAAGCTCTATTTGAACTCAAATTAATTTTATTCATTAACCTTGAGTTTAAAATTAATTACCTAAAGTTAAAAATAATTACTAAGGTAATTAGAGTCTAAAATTACCTAAGGTAAAATTAAATTATCTTTCCTTAATTATGAAAGCTCATAAAATTAGTGATAATTGAGATCAAAGTTAAGATTTCGGTTTAGGTAAAATCTTGTACATTTACATTTTCTTATCCTAAGTTTAGAACCTATGTTACAAATTGATTTTAACTCATTTGAAATTAACTTCATTTACTAGAATATGATTTCTCTTTTTACCTTGTCTTGTATTGTCCTAAACACTTAACCTTTTACTATTTTCATTAATTTATCAATTCCTAATCTTTTACTTAAGTAAATACACATCTAATACATGATTTACTACTTGTAAAACATCACCAATCTGATCCTAAAGGAATCAGAAACCAGTGGCCAACTTGTCTCCTTTTCACCATATTTTAATTGTTTTTCCAACAAAGAAACATATCCAACTATAACACCATACTTTAGCTTTCTTTTGCATTATTTTTGGCTATGTTTAATCAAAAGAAAACCCACCCATTTCAGCCATAATGTGATTAGCAACAATGTCTCCCATTAGCATCATATTTTAGTGTTTTCATCCATTATGCATAAACAAGATTATTACTAAGAATAAAAGCATTTTTGTATGTTTCTTTAATTAAAAAATGAAATTAAAAACTCCATTTTCCAGCCATGAAGGTAGCTACCATACAGCCTCCTTGGCCTATAAATATGAGCTCTTCCATTGCCTAAATGCACACACAAACATTCCTAGCCTTAGCATTTTCTTACTTGATAGTTTTCTTACTCAAAGTTTGTTCAAAGTTCTCTAATTCTCTCAATACTTCAAGCCTTCTTCTTCTTCCTCATTCACACTCAAGAGACTCCATTCCCAACCTCTAATCAAGTTCTAAACCTCAAGCATACACATTCCAACCATAAATCAACTCCTAAACACATAACTTTTCCATTATCAAACACAAAAACACAAGGAAAATCCTCCCTCCATTTGCTTTTAATCTTGGTCGAATTTCAAGGACATATCAAGGACATATTTTCTTCTTCTAACTTCTCTAAAGATCAAGCATTACCTTTTGATAACAAGAAATAACTTGGTAGGGATTTTATTTCATGTTCTTTCTCTTGTTCTTTCTCCATATTTTTGATTTTTATGATTTGATAATGACCATAGCTTGATGATAAGGAATCATGGTGGAGGTTGTGAATTCATCATTTAAATGACCTCTAAAGCCCAAGGTTTAATTCTTGGTGTTAAAAGATTAATAAAGGAATTATTAAGTTTTGAGTTTTAAGCTTAACAAGATATAAAAATGAATTAGCTTCCATATTTATGTTTCAAGTTCTTGCATATCATATTTATATTTCAAGCTTTGCATAATCATATTTATATTTCAAGTTATCACTTTAATCCTTGAAGATAATAATATGAACTTGCATATTCATATTTACATTTCAAGTTATCACCTAAATCATAAAGATCTAAGAATGAATTTGCATCTTTATATTTCCAAGTTATGACCTTATAATGATAATAATAAGGTTACAAGACAAGTTTATGATTCTAGTCATCACTTAAATTCTAAAGTTCAAGATTTACTTCTTTTATCTTAAATGGCAATTTCGATCATGGACACTTCTCATTTATTTATTTTTGGCCCTTATATAATTCTGATTTAAAGCTTAATATATTTTATTTTTAGGTATGACCTTGTCTTTAAAGTTGTACAAAGAAATTTTGAAAGACCTAGAGATTATAAAGGATTAAGAATATGGTTTTTCTCATGATTTTAAATGCTAAAGTTTTATTATTCTGATCTAATCTTTTAGAACTAGAATGGTTACTGATTTAGGATGTTTAGATAAGTTTAAATCACTAATAGTTATTGTAAAAATTGTTTTTAGTGTCTTAGGAAAAACTAGTAACTAAAAATGATCAAAATTGTGTTTTTATGAAATTTTTAGAATGATAATTTTTCTGATTTCTGTTCAGCACTGTTCATCATTGTTAACCACTGTTCATTACTGTTTATAGCTGTTCACACACTTGAGCATTTTGTGAAGAGGAGACTAATTTTTTGATTCTGTTTAAGGGTTGTTCAAGGCTATTCACATTGTTCACACACTTAAGAATTACTTATATTTGTTGTAAAAATTGTTTTTAGTACCATCGATGCATGAAAGGGTAATTACAAGTGTTAGTTTGGGCCGTTTTGCAAAATGCAAAAAGTTGTGTTTAAACTATCAACTATATTATTTCAGCCAAATGATTTTATTTAGAGCTACTAATGATGTTGAATATGTCCATGAGTCCAAAATACTATTTATGAAGTTTAGATAAAGTTTTAGAAATTTCGGTTGTTGTTAAGTATTAAAAACAAGCGATTCTGCACTTTGACCCTTAAAGTATGTTATAATTTGGTCTATGGCCCTAAAAGGTTTTTATGATGAGTTTTAAATAGTTCTAGTAGTTATATGTCTCTTGACAGTATTGGTTAATATTAAGGATCTCTAGTTTGTGAGAATGTGTTATAAAGGGGTATTTGTGTTTTGACCTGTAACCTTGAGAAATTGTGATTTGACCCCTTTGGAGCTTAAGCGTAAATCTTGATAAATTTGATGAAATGAATGTGATCAATATCTCGTGAAGGCTATGTTCATGTGTTGAAATTTATATGGCTTATGGATATATGCAATGAAATATGATGCATGTTTATGTAATTTAAATTATGGCATGTATGGTTATGTTTGATTCATTGAGATGCATAAGTTCATGGAGTTAATGAGCATTAAATATTGAAATGATGAGTTATTCATATTTGCATCTCATATATCATGCTAAGATTAAAGATGACATAAGACACATGGAAATGATCATCTAGACTCCCCGAATTAAAGGTTATGAAAGGTGATCCAAATAGGAAATGATTCTTTAGACTCCCCGAATTAAAGATTATGAAAGGTGATCCTATTGCCCCCTATCCCGTACCTTAAGAGTCGGGAATTTAAGTTATCAAAAGGGATAAGATTACGCTAGTGATGACTAGTGAGGTATGAGCTCATAACCTAGAACTCTCGAGAAAAGAGAGAATTATAGGGCGGTCCCTAAGGAAAAGAGAATAAAGAAGTTTAAGTCACCTGTAAGAATGATGATCATGATGTTCTTTATATCATATGTATTGTTTTATGAATTTTATGATATTATGTATATGATATTGGCATGCATCCATAACTAATATGTTGCATTCATGACATTAAGATTCATGCTAAAAGATACGGGCCTCGACTAATGGTATTTAGAACATAATAAATGAACCTTATATATATATATATATATATATATATATATATATATATATATATATATATATTCACCAGTTTCATAATTAAACCTGAGGTTCCTGGGGACGATGACGATGACACTTGTGTTAGAGTCAGGAAGCCCTATTGAGATTCTTGTATAAGTTTCTCATCTCTTTTCTTTTCTGTGTCGTCTCCAGACATGAATAATGGTGTAGTTGGTGATTTATCTTAAGACTGAATGAGGAGCTACAAAGATAACTTCCCCTTGGATATTTGCCTTTAAATTGATCGTATCTCATTTATCAGTTTGTATTCTATTGATGGATATATATTGATGTCTTTAAGTTTACAAGACACCCCTATTATGATACAGTTATTGATATGTTATTTTTATTTGAGTTATGTTATGCCATGGTTGTGTTATGTAATTATCTGTTATTTGTTTCTAACATCTCTCTTACGCAGGCAAGATGGATGACGTTAGATATTTAGTATGCGCGGGTCACGTTTTGGTATTTAAGTTCAAAAAAAAAATTGACCCATATTTTCACTAAATTATTTTCAATAAGTCTTGAGTTAAAAACTGGAACAAAAAAATAACAACTAATAATTAACTTAAATGCGTCCTAGGCGTGGTGAGTTAAATATTAGGGTGTTACAACAGACACAAAATTCAGAGATAGTTAATGAATTTGGGAGGTTGTCAAATTCACAAATTACAAATCTCATAGAGCTCAAGTAAAAAGAAACTAAAAAGAAGTGGGAATGGTTATGGTCAAATTCAAATGAAAATTGCTAAATCTATTAGATTAGATAACTGTCATAGGCACTTGGCGCAATCTGACTATTAGTTTTGTAACAGCCTAGGCTGCCATATGGATTGACGACTGTCCCTATAAACCAACATAGGGTCTTTTCAATGTATTTTGTCCTCACTTATATGCTTCATAGGAAAACTTCCCAAGAAATCACCTATCCCACAATTTCTCTAAGTCAAGCATGTAACACCTTAAAAATTATTTAAAAATTAATTTGGGCTTTACTTGTCATAATTTCAAAAATCTAATAGTTATGAATAGTAACCTTGCGGGCCCTACGAGCTCGTCGGGACCGCCGAAAACTTAGAATTGAGACCCGAAGGTGCCCAAAACTGAGAAATTAGAGTATTGAGATTAGAAATAGTAAGGAATGAGGATTGTATACCTGGAATTAATTTTCGGGCAATGTTTGGTTACCCAGTACACTGTTTCACTCATTCGGTGAAATTTCGGTGTGCGAATTCTAACAATAAATGAACCTATGTCTTTAAATCAAATGAATGGCTAAGATTCAATCTTGAACTACAAGATTGAATCACAACCATTCATTTTACTTTATTGGATTAGTAATTATCTAAATATAATATATAATATTCATATAATTTACTATAAGATACACTCAACTAATTAGATTTTTAAAGAAGCCATTTCTCGGCCAAGTTTCTTCATCCTTCAGCCCTCATGTTTTTCTTTCACAAACCCAAAACTCTTGCTTCTATGGTCTCATAATCTAAAGCTCAAGTTAATAAAATTACAAGTTTCTTCCACAAAACTTCATCTACTCCTCATAATCATCAAAACCAACCGATTGGAATTTTGATTCATCACTAATCTCCACCTTGAGATATCTTATACCTTTGTTATGAAAGAATTAAGGGCTATTTGAGAAGATCTTGAAGGAAGAAAGACACTTAGAAGAACCAAGAGAAGTAGAAAGATAATCTAGCAACAAGAGGGCTTTATTTGTTCTCTTTTCTTTCAAAATTTATTTTTAATTTTTCTGATTGGTTTGGCTAGAAATTCTGGATGTATTGATTGATGATAGATAGATATCGATGTGTTTAATTTGGTGGAGTGTTTGGATGATGTTAGAAATCATTTTTGTTAAAAGAGATTTTGAACCATGTTGTTGGAATTTCAGTTTTTGTACAGGCAGTATTTGTTCATGAATTTTCTGGCTTGTTGTGGGCATTTTCGTGAGCTGAAAAAAATATATGTTGGAGATAACATCCTGACCTAGTGCCATAAATTTTCTTGGGTTTTGATTTTGAGTCAAACTGCCTTAGAAAAATCAAGAACTGAAATTAAGCATATGCTGCTTGAAGTGTTGGAATAAAAGCTGTAAATTTTGCTAATTTTGTTACCATACCAAATGATGGAATTATCACTTGAATTTTTACAGGGTATTAGAGATATGTTCAAGTTTTACCAGGATTTTTATTGTGAATTTTTTGGGTTCAATTGCTTGAGCTAAAAATTATGAATTTTGGTTCTTGAGCTGAGGTTGAGTGGCTTTGACCACCAACTTTGTCTAATTTTGTTAACATAGTTAGATTGCTCTGAAATTTTCATAGCACCTTGGGGATACATTGAAGTGTCCTGAATAATTTTTATAGCCTCAGAATTGATTGTTTGATGTGCAAATAAATTTGTCTTACAATGGTGTGAAATCTGCCCACTTGCTGGGAATAAACCAAAGACTTGAACTGATAAGGTGTATTTTGGTTCTAGTATGACATGAATACTTGATGTTAAATATTTGGCCATGTGACTTGTGATGTATAAATGCATACTAGAGGAAGTAAAGATTGGTTTATGAGACACGATTGAAATCACAATGCGAATGAATGCCTATATATGTTCTATACATGCATTGGAAAAAAAAGTGAATGATATATTGAATTAAATTCTGTAGCCATAAGTAAAAATGAGATCCTCTTTGACTTGTCAAGGGCAAATAAAGAAATATAAGATCCTCTTTGACTAGGGCAAATAAGAAACATGAGATCCTTTATGACTTGTCAAGGGCAAATAAAGAAATATAAGATCCTCTATGACTTGTCAAGGGCAAATAAAGAAACATAAGATCCTTTTGATTTGTCGAGGGCAAATAGAGAAAGATGAGATCCTTTCGACTTGTCGAGGGCAAATACAGATAGATGAGATCCTCTTTGATTTATCAAGGGCAATTAAAGATAATTTCTTTACATTTGGTACATACATATTTGTATCATATCAAATCATTTTGATTGATATTATTTACTATGACTATGAGCTCATGATAAATGTGTACAAAGTGATTGATTCTTAAAAATAACTCACTAGGGAAATATGATTTGGAACTTTAAAAATGAACCGGTATTATGTAATGCTTGATCACTTTTTTTTTAATAAACCAAAGTGGCTAGGGCGATGACGATGACATTATGATTGTGTATTAGGGGAGTTACCCTACTGAGAATTTTAGAATTCTCACCCCTATGTGTTTGTGTTCCCGTGTCATCTCTAAGTTGATCCCAAGTACAAGGAGGCTACTTTATGAAAGGAAATCAGATTTGCAGTAGTTTGCAGCTGAAGTTTGTATAGATTGTACTTAGTCATATGTTATGTCTGTGTTTATAATAGAGACCAAATGTGTATTGAAGCTCATAGAAGAACTTCCTTTTGTACTCAACCTTATAATTGATGAATGTTTGTTTCTTAGTCATATATGTTAATAGAACTCCGATTTAGTTACTTCACGATTCAATCGAACTTGCTATAGATATTTAAGAAATGTCTATTAATTTATAAGTAACAACTTCTTGAGTATGACGTTATGACTTAAAAATCATGTTGTACTTAGGAGGATAGCTTGATGATGAGAGTTCTAGTTGGTGACCTTGTGTTCACCACAAAGAAATCTCTAAAGCTTGAGTTTTCATAAAGGTGTTATAAAGTTCATTTATGGTTATATTTTTAAGGAATGATCTCTTGAGTTTTAAGAACTCTAGACCTCACTTTACCTTGTCATGATAAGTTTGGGTTAAGGTTAAAGTTCCTCTAAAAGTCTTGTATGAGCTCTAATAAGAAATAAAATAAACTAGCATTCATATTTATATTCAAGCTTATGCATTACATATTTACTTTGAGCTTTGCATTCATATTTATTTTCCAAGCCATCACTTAAAAGTTAAAGGACAAGAAATGGAGTGCATCTCATATTTACATTCTTGTCTAGCATATCTACCTTCCATCGTTAAAGAACATAAAGATTTAAAATGAGAGCTTGCATTATTACCTAATTAATTCTCAAAGCATTTCTATTTCGGCCTTAAAGTCGATTGTTGCTGGGCCTAGAGCACTAAAATAAAGAAATGAACTTGCATGACATATTTATTTTAAGTCTTGCATATTTAAATTCCAAGCCTTGCATATTTACTTCAAGTCTTGCATATTTAAATTTCAAGCCTTGCATATTTATTTCAAGTCTTGCACATTTAAATTCTAAGTCTTGCATATTTACTTTAAAGTTCTCACTTTACTTTGTAACGAAGAATAAAAATGAAGTGCATAGCTTGTTTAAATTATGTCATCACTTAAAGACCTTAGAGCTCAAGGACTTGCCCATCTTATCTCAAGTTAAAGTTTAGTAAGGAAGCATTCTTTGAATGCATAATTTCGGCCAAGTAACAATGATGAGCTTGGAATGAGTTCTATCTAGTTACAAGGGCCAACAACCTATACTCTAGTATTTACTTTAAGTTTGATGAGTTTTAGAAAGTTATGACCAACAAGATTTATGATTTCTATTCCTCTTCTAAAGAAGAATTAAATTGGTTACTGACCTAAGGTTATTTTTTTTTCCTCTTGATAAAATAAAATGGTTTGTAAAGAGTTTTAGAAGTCCTAAAATGATTCCAAGAGAAACTAGCAACTTATATGCTTTAGAAATGTCAAATTATGTGTCTTTTGAACATTGAATAATTTGGTTCTATCTTGATATGTTTGATGCTGAATGATGATGTTTTGATGTGTTAGAATGTGTGAAAATGATATATGATGAGGTAGGAACACTTCTATGCATGTTAGAGGAGAAACTAGCTTCATAGGAAAATCGTAAAGTTGGAATTTAATGTATGTTTAACCCCTTTAATCTTAGTCAATGTCAAAACTGTTTTAGTATGATAACAATCAGTTTAGGATTGAATAATCATGAAAAATTTGGTTACATTTGAAGTAGGATTGAATTTTAGCACCTATAGAGAAACTAGTAACTAGAAAACCGTAAAAATGCAATTCTAGAACTCTTAGAATATTTAATTTTTAGAATCTATCCAGCAACCTCATAATATGGTAAACATGGTTTATAATTAGTTCTTAGGCATTGGAATTCCTCATAATTGGTTTAGATTTAATTTATAACGCCTTAAGCGAAGATGGAACTAAGAAAAGGTCTAAAACGTAAGTTCTAGAACCCTGTAATTGTAAGTTTATAACTCTGCCCTTAAAGAATGGTGCTGCCTAGATTTATTAAAGAGCATAAATGATAGTAAGGTTTGTTAGAAGAGAATACTTATGTGCATAAGAGGTTGATAGAGAATGATAGAATAATTACATCTTAAGTTTAAGGCCCGTAAGGGTCAAAGCATAAGATACCGTAGGATCAAGAGCATAATGAGTTTCAATGTTACATGTGAACGTATGAGAATGATTATGTGAATGCATGGAATTATGATGGAGGATGCATGTTTAATTGACTTATGTGGCATAAAGTAAATTTGGAAGAAATCCGGCATGCTGCTGTTATGCTGCTGAATTTCTGACAAATTTGGGAACTTAGAAAGTTTTTGAAAAACCTATGAGCTTTTATTTATGAGGTACTAAGATGAGTTCTCGAATGACACTGGTTCGGCCGAGCACCTCCAGAGAACTCATGTGACATCGATACCAAGATGTATTCTTGGGTGACACCGGTTCGGCCGAGCACCCCCAAGAAATACCCCCTAGCCTATACTGGATAAGTCGGGATTATGTTTATGATTATGATACGCTTATCGGGATTGATAAGTAAGAACTAGTGACGACTAGTTAAGGTATGAGCTCATAACCTAGAGATGTGACACGTTCTGGATGACACCGGTTCGGCCAAGCACCCCCATAACGATTGTCTTTTAGGGTGGCCTATGAGGAAATAAAGTATGATGATTATGTCACAAAGTTTTCCCATATGAGAATTCAATTGCCACTTTATGCCACTACTATGTTGTTCTTAATGTTATGATTACTATTCTTGCATTAAGTAGAGCCATGCATACATTCTTTAATATGTTGCATCCATGACATTAAGAATCATACTAAAATGAATGGACCTTGGCTAACTATGTTTCAAAAGCTTAAAAATGGACTTAATGCATGCTCACTTATTTTGTACACTAAACCCAAGGTTTCTGAGGACGTAGATGATGACACCTAGGTAGTGGGAGGCCCTACTGAGATTCTTTAGCAAGATTCTCACTCCCTCTATCTCTTTCTTTCCGTCACGTCTTCAGATGGCGACGTTCATAGTTTTTGTGGACAGCCCGACGTGGGAGGTGCACTATGATCCGGAGCACGGATCATACCATTTTGAGGGACAGTGCATGGTGCGATTCTTTATGTTTGTTGGACGTCCCTTCGCTCACCCAGTACATACCCATCGCTTATCCCCGACAAGACCTCTACAAAGAACGATTTTGGTTTTTGGCCTTGGCGTCACGCTGAGAGAGTGCTCCGCATGCACACCGCCGCCTCAGCCATGCGTGACTATCCCGACTATGTGCCCCGGACATACTTCTCGGAGACCAACCCGTTGGAAGACCCGCCTACCCATCTTCCAACCCATCCGTACAACGAGAGCTCTGCCCCCACTCCACCACTGATGAGAGAGGGTAGTGAGGATACTGTGACTCAGCCTCGGCAAGCACAGCGACCGGAGATGCGGCCACATTGTGGGGGTCACTCTCGATCCCCGCTTCGCCTATACATGCCGGAGGAGCTCGTCCAGTTTGCCGGGTATGTGCCTTGCTTGCGGGATGGACGTCAGTAGGTGGTGGCAGATGACCGGTGGTGGCAGATGACCGATGGAGTACCCGGGTAGAGCACACACCACTTAGATGAGGATAAACCTTCTTTTGTTTAGAGGTTATCCCTTTACTTGCACTTGGATAGGGGAGTTTACTTTTATGCTTTCCGTCGCACTTTCCTTGTATTTTCTCTTTGATGTATTCATTTCCTATTGTACTAAACTAAGTCCTACTCTTCATAAGTGGGCATATCATATTATATAAATATGCAGTTCAGTTTTTATTGTGATGTGCCTTTACTTGCTTTATGCTACGATGTTATGAGATGCTTGCTTTATTTCTTTGCATGCTTTATTGTTCATCGTATCGCGCGGCTCTCACTTTGCTTTTATAATTCAAAAAAAAAATTTACCAGTATTTTCACTAAGTATTTTAAAGTAAAAAGGAAACTATGACATAACCGACTAATGATTAACCTAAATATGTTCTAGAGTATTGAGTTAAAAATTAGGATGTTACAGAATTGATTGTTTGATGTGCAAATAAATTTGTCCTACAATAGTGTGAAATCTGCCCACTTGCTGAGAATGAACCAAAGACTTGAACTGATAAGGTGTATTTTGGTTCTAGTATGACATGAATACTTGATATTAAATATTTGGCCATATGACTTGTGATGTATAAATGCATACTAGAGGAAGTAAAGATTGGTTTATGAGACATGATTGAAATCACAATGCGAATGAATGCCTATATATGTTTTATACATGCATTAGAAAAGAAAGTAAATGATATATTGAACTAAGTTCTGTGACTATAAGTAAAAATGAGATCCTTTTTGACTTGTCAAGGGCAAATAAAGAAATATAAGATCCTCTTTGACTTGTCAAGGGCAAATAAGAAATATGAGATCCTCTATGACTTGTCAAGGGCAAAGAAAGAAATATAAGATCCTCTATGACTTGTCAAGGGCAAAGAAAGAAACATGAGATCCTTTTGACTTGTCGAGGGAAAATAAAAATAGATGAGATCCTTTCGACTTGTTGAGGGCAAATAAAGATAGATAAGATTCATTTGACTTGTCGAGAGCAAATAAAGATAGATCCTTTCGACCTATCGAGGGCAAATAAAGATAGATGAGATCCTCTTCGATTTATCAAGGGCAATTAAAGAAAATTTCCTTACATTTGGTACATACATATTTGTATCATATCAAATCATTTTGATTGACATTATTTACTATGACTATGAGCTCATGATAAATGTGTACAAAGTGATTGATTCTTAAAAACAATCCACTTTGAAAATATGATTTGGAACTTTAAAAATGAACCGCCATTATGTAATTCTTGATCACTTTTTTTTTAATAAACCAAAGTGGCTGGGGCAATGACGATGACATTATGATTGTGTATGAGGGGAGTTACCCTACTGAGAATTTTAGAATTCTCACCCCTATGTGTTTGTGTTCTCGTGTCATCTCCAGGTTGATCTCGAGCACAAGGAGGCTATTTTATGAAAGGAAATCGGATTTGCAGTAGTTTACAGCTGAAGTTTGTATAGATTGTACTTAGTCATATGTTTATGTTTGTATTTATAATAGAGACCAAATGTGTATTGAAGCTCATAGAAAAGCTTCCTTTTATACTCAACCTTATAATTGATGAATGTTTGTTTCTTAGTCATATATGTTAATAGAACTCCGATTTAGTTACTTCACGATTCAATCGAACTTGCTATAGATATTTAAGAAAGGTCTATTAATATATAAGTAACAACTTCTTGAGTTTGACGTTATAACTTAAAAATCATGTTGTACTTAGGAGGATGTTACAAAGCACACTTAACCATAGAGTTCTTTAGTGATGGATTACAAAAAAAAGATGCATCTTGTTGGTATAGGTAATACAAATTAATTCATATAAGTCATCCTCAACTATATAGTCCCATGTCTTAGGATCCTTCTCATTCTGATGTATAATAGGTTCATTCATATACCCCTCTACTTAGAGGCCTGCTAGGAGCCGCTCATTATCCGTACCTTCTTGCACTAGCGATCACTCCCCTCTTTCATTACTGGGCGCTACAAGTTTAGTCTATAAATATGATAGTAATGGCAATGTAAAAGGGAGTTCTGTCTAGGAACAGCTGTACACCTACTAATCTCCACAGTCACAATGACATCAAGAAGTGCATGGGATATTAAGTGCAATCCTCTAAACTCACTTTTGTTTTATATTTATTTATCCTTTTTATAATCTTACTTTCACATTTCATCATTGTTTTGTTAGTTTATGTTGTTGTGCTTACAAAATACCATAGAAGAGAAAATCAGACCAGACCAGTTAACCACCTGAAACTAGATGGACTCAGAACCAGTTAATAACTGGTCAAAACAAAAAAAAAACCGATGGACCGGTCCAGTTTTCTCAGGTTTCCGGTTCGGGTACTTGGCTTGAAAGAAAAAAAGGGGGGCAAAACCTCTACTACGCGCCACCTCCTCGTCGCCTCATCAGATCTGATCAGCATCATCAGGTCTTCTTCTCTCCCGTTGGCGAAGCTGCTGCTGCTTCGCACTCCGGCTTCACGTTCCTGCTTCGTGCTTCTTCACGTTCTTGCTTCGTGCTTCTTCCTCTCTTTTGCTACTTCACTTCTTGAACTTGTTTCTGCATGTAATTCTGGTGTAGAGAATAAGAGGGAGGGAATGAGGCGGTGCTTCACTGCTTCTTTTCTTTTCTTTTCTTTTTTTAATTTTTTGGTTTAGTTGATAGGACTGGGGAAAGCAATGAAATGGGGCTATGCGGGAAACGATGCATGCTTCAGTACTTCTTTTCTTTTCTTTTCTTTTTTAAATTTTTTTGTTTAGTTAGTGGGTCTAGTGTCTAGGATTATAATGAAATGGGGCCTTGTCAATAAATATCCAACTTCTTTTATTAGCCCGTTGTTAGTTCTACACTTTTTACATTTTCATTTAAGTTTATTTTATGTTTGAGTCTTTTAAAATTTAAGATCTCTATTTTTTGGAATGAGTGTTACCATTTATATTTAAAAATAAATGTAATTATTTAATTGAATACTTAAATATAAATATTTTATTATATTTCAGTTGAACCACGGTTGAACTAGTTGGACCTCTAAACTTTTGAACTAGTGCCCTGACCGGTTCGATACCTAGTTTGGTTTTCTCTTCCTTGCAAAATACTAACAACTTTATTTATTTAAGAATATTGAAGATCTATTGCTTTTCTTGTCTCTTTCTTTCATTATTGTTGATTTAATGTATTGACAGAAGTAACGTATAAAGAATGAAAATCATTGATTGTTTATTTGAATTAACAGTCGAAAATAAATATTCTCTTGATAAAATTCTGAAATATGAGAATTCATAAGAGTAGTCGCTTCCACTCACCGAATTAAGACTTGTGTATAAAGTGGGAATTGTTGAATTATTTGTTGTCGCAATAAGAGCCAAAATCTCCATAAAACGTAATGTTAAAGTGTAAAGGAGAAACTAAGAGTAGAGCATTACTTGAGGATTTCTAGGTTCTCGAGTATGATAGAACTCATGGTAAGAAAATGAAGTAACAATAAGTCTATGCGAAGGTCTTGCTATTCTCACAAATATTTTACTCATAAAATGAAAAATACAAAAAAAAAGTACAAATATCGAATCATTTACAATCTTATGATATTATCATTTATATACAAAAAAAACTATGTACAAAGCTTTGCCATGTGTCTCTTAATTCTCAACCTATAATCCTACACTCTTGTCTTCACTTTCTATCCATGTTGCTTCAGCAACTGTCCCCCTTATCATATTGTTCCCTACAATATAGGCACTTCATGTAACTGCTTCCATTTCTTCAATGCTTCTCAAAACAATAGTTGATTGCTCAAGTTTTCTAGGCTTCAACATTTTACTTCCTTGCTAGCTTTTGAAACTTTGTGTTTGTCTAAATTCAAATGTGGGACCCTATTGCACATGTTGCTTCTGGTGTCTTTTGTAACATCTCTTGTTGCTTTATGGATTAACGACTATCCCCACAAATCAATATGAGTCTTTTTAGTGTTCTTTGTCCTCGCTCACACGTTTCCTAGGAAAACTTCCCTGGAGGTCACCTATCCCAAAATTGCTCCAAGTCAAGCATGCTTAACTGTGGAGTTCTTAAGTAATGGGCTACCGAAAAGAAGATGCATCTTGTTAATATAGGTAGTACAAATCAATTCATATAAGCCCTTCTTAATTGTATTGTCCCATACCTATATAGTCTCAGGATCCCTTTCATTCGGATGTGCAATCGGTTCATTCATGTACCCCTCCGCTTAGAAGTCTGCCAGGAGCTACTCCTTGTCCATGCCTTCTTGCACTAGCGATCACTCCTCAACTTCATCACCGGGCGTTACATGCCCACCAGCTTCCGCTTGGTTCATCCCCGAACCATACCGTATTAGGAGAGGTGCAGGCTCTGATACCATTTGTAACATCCCTTGCTGCTTTATGGATTGACGACTGTCCCCACAAACCAACACGGGTCTTTTCAGCATGCTTTGTCTTTATTCACATACTTCCTAGGAAAATTTCCCAGGAGTTCACCTATCCCAAGATTGCTCCAAGTCAAGCACGCTTAACTATGGAGTTCTTAAGTAATGGGCTACCGAAAAGAATATGCATTTTATTGGTATAAGTAGTACAAATCAATTTATATAAGCCCTCTTTAACTGTATAGTCCCATACCTATATAGTCTCAGGATCTTTCTCATTCGGGTGTGTAATTGGTTCATTCATGTACTGCTTCGCTTCGAAGTCTGCCAAGAGTTGCTCCTTGTTCGTGCCTTCTTGCATGAGCAATCACTCCCCGACTTCGTCACTGGGCATTACATGTTTTGTAACATCCTCCAATGTACAACCTTATCCTTAAGTCATGACATTGTACTCGAGAGTTGTTACTTATTAATTAGCAGACCTTTCTTAATTATCTATAGCAAGTTCGATTAAATTGTGAAGTATCTAATTTGTGATTCTATCAAAATATATAGCAGAGAAACAAAGTATTTATTTAATACAAGTCAGGTACAAAAGGAAGTTCTTCTATAAGCTTTAGTACACATTTGCTTTTTACTATAATTATAGACATATATTTAACTAAGCACAACCGAGTACAGCCTCAAGCATTAAACTACTGCAATTCCTATTTCTCTTATGTACCTGCCCAATTGTCATCTGGATTAACCTAGAGACGACATGAGGATACAAAAACACATAAGAATGAGAATATTATATAATTCTCAGTATGGCACCCCCTCAAACATAATTATTTAATTTCACTCATATAAGTAATTTTATGCAAAAACATATGCAAGGACAATAATTAGTCATATTCGCTCTTATAACCGTAGAACTCAATTCCGTGCATTTTTCTCTTTTTATCAACATAGGGAAAAGTTAGTTCATACCGAATGGTATCTACCATGGATAACTCCACTTAGTTTATACCAAAGGGTATTAGTTGTGGATAACTCCACAATAGGTAATTCATACCAAATGGTATCTGCCGTGGATAACTTAGTTTATACTGAATGGTATCTACCATGGATGATTCCACAAATTATACCCAACTTAAGTCTTGTTTTTGTTTTGCTCATATATTAGAATATGCACGAGTGAAATTTACACACTCTCTTTTCTCATATAACTGCAACATATACTTTCTTTTCTCAAATGCATGCATAAGCCACATGTAGGCATTCATTCACATTGTGATTTCAATCATGCCTCATAAACCAATCTTTACTTCATCTAGCATGTATTTATACATCACAAGTCACATGACCAAATATTTAACATCAAGTATTTGTATCATACTAGAACCAAAATGTCATTACATTGTCAATCCAAGTCTTGGGTTCATTTTTAGCAATTGGGCAGATTTCTCACCATTGTAGCACAAATTTATCTGGAGGCTATAAAAATTATCCAAGACACTTCAATGTGTCCCCAAGATCCTATAAAATTTTAGAACAAAAGAGTTCTCTAACTATGTTAACAAAATTAAACAAATTTGGCGGTCAGAGACCACTTAACCTCATCTCAAAACTGAAATCACATAATTTTCCACCCTAACAAATGATTGAATCAATTAAAATAAAAATCATTGTTATACTTCAAGATTTTTAAGCACTCTATAAAATTTTCAAAGGAAAATCAATCATTTGCTATGGTAACAAAATTAGACAAATTTGCAGCTTCAGTTTTAACATATCAGGCAGCACATGTACAATTTCGGTTCTTGATTTTTTTTTTAAAAGAAATTTAATGCAAAATCAGCATGGGACTAGCCCAAGATGTTAGCTCCAACATATATTTTTTTAGCTCACAAAAATGCCTACAACATGCTCAGAAAATTCATGATCATCATCTGCTGTAAGAAAATCGAATTTCTAGCAAGTGTGATTAATACATCTTTAGCAAAATTTAATTTTTCCACAACACCAATACACTCCACCAAAGCAAATACACACATATATGTGTGTGTGTGTGTGTGTGCGCATGTGTGTGTGTAATCACACAATAGAACTAGAAAATATCAATTTTAACCATCACAATCTGCAAGAAACAGAGTTTCATTAAACAAGACAACAAACCCTACTTTTGGTAACTTAATGGATCCTTGGCTCCAAGGTGCTCCAAGATTGATTCCTTCCACTTCAAAGCTCACAAATCAACCCCAAATCCTTCCTAAATCAATGAGGTATGAGATAGAAATGTAAGGATTGGGAGGAATTGAGATTTTAATCGATCAGATTTATAGGGATTGAGGTGTAGAACAAGTTTAGTGAAGGAACTTTGAAGCTTTAACATTTCTAGGCTAATGTTTTTGGGATTGGATTTCAAGATGAAGCTCTTGAGAATGAAGATGATGACTGCTTTTCCTTCTTCCTTGCTGGCCAAATTCTTAGTGGCTTGGTGGAGAAGTTTAGCTTTATAATTATATTATAAGGAAGCTTGTAAGGAAAGCTTGGTGATTATAATATAAAAATAGAATTCTTAAAGATAGTAAAATGGATAACTAGGATTTGATTTGTTGGTCAAAGAATGAATCTTGGCTATCCACTTAGCTCAAGATAAGTGACTCATTTTAACTTGGGGAGCAAGTAGCTTTTTCAATATTAAAATCGGACACTGAAATTCTACTGAATGGGTATAACATTGTAACAACCTAATATTTAACCTAACACGCCTAGGACATATTCAAGTTAATTATTAGTCATTACTCTTTTGTTCCAGTTCTTAATTCCAATTTTTAGAAAATACTTAATGAAAATATGGGGAAATTTTTTTTTTTTTTGAAATGGAAGGTAAAAACTTGAGCCGTGCGTAAAGTAAAACTACATCGTTCGTTCCGCATGGAATGAAAAATAGATATTCATATGTGAGTGATGCACAAGATACATATTAAATCATCATGGATATATATATATAATACTAACAGTTTTACCATACACCAAGTCACATAGTAGCTTTAGTACAGTTATCCGTGCAAATACATAAAGAAAACAGAAAATACATCAACCAGAAACCTCGCCTACTCAAGTGCGTCTAAAGTAGATAACCTCTAAAGCAAAAAGGCTATCCTAAACAAGATATGCGCACGTGCACTACTACACCTATTGCCCGCCCACTACTATTGCCTGTCCCAAAGGGAAGGAACATAACCAACCCATTGGGCCAGTTCGACCGGAGTGGCCAAACAGTGAGAGGGTCGAGCGTGTGCTCCATGGCGGGGTATCATTCTCACTTTACCTCTTCGAATCAGCTGCGTCGTTATAGCCTCACTATCTCCACCAATCTCTATGGGCACGGTGGGGGAAGAACTGATAGATGAGATCTCTGTGACTGAGTCCTTAGAGGAGTCAGTCTCTGAATGGGCCAGGGGAGAGCGGGGAACATACTCCGAGTAATCTCGTACGGCTAAGGTAGTAGCAGGGGTGTGTCGAGTCTGCTCTCCACAGGGGCGTGCACGCTCGAAGAGAAGCTCGTCGGTGAAAGGCGAGGTAGGGGTGAAGCAGAAACTGGTGACGAGATGAGCAAACGGGCAGTCCAGAAACACGAATATATGAATGAAACAGCGGCACATGAAGTGATATGACTGGTGCATGGTATCAAAATGGAGCTCCCAAGTCAATGCCACAACGTAGATCATGAATGCCACCATCGTCCTCTGAAGACGCGTTGGAAAGAAAAGATAGAGGGAGTGAGAAACTTAATAAAGAATCTCAGTAGGGCGTCCTTCTATCCTAGTGTAATCATCTACATCCTCAAAAACCTCGGGTTTCATTATGAAATAGTGAGCATGCATAAAGTTCAATTATCAAGTTCTAAAATACCAATTTTCGAGGCCCATTCATTTTAATATGCATCTTGGATGTTATGATTGCATCATACCTCATCTTGAAATGTATGTCAATACAGGGTGTAGCATACTATATAAAAGCATAAGTGATGCATATAGAACATGATAAACATAGCATGAATTACTTTATTTTATTCTTTAGATGACTTAAACTATTCTTTCTCTCATTAGGGCAACCCTATTACTCTCTTCTCTTGAGAGTTCTAGGTTATGAGCTCATTGTAACACCCTAGTAATTAACCAAATACACCTAGGTTGAATCTGATTAATGACTAGACTTTACTCCTTGCTTTGGTTCTTTCTTCATAATTTGAAAATACTTAGTGAAATTACGAGCCATTTTTTTTTATAAAAAAAACATAATTGAAAACGTGAGCCGAGTACAACGTGAACGAGTAAGCGGAGTATAATAAGACGTTTAAGAATATATCACATCATATCACTTTGGCTCCATCATATAACATCCATAAGCACATTATAACATATATTTATATACAATAACCTCACTCATAGGGTGGGTTATGATCATACATCATTGTCTTATGCAAACCCATAAAAGAAAATATACATAAGGAAATACATGCCCCTAAACTAGATAACTCCATAAGTCGGGAAGGTTATCCTAAAACTAGGGTGCATGAACACACATAAATCTACTAAGAACCTTCTATGGCCACTGTCCTGGAAATGGGGGAATAAATCCGATCCACTGATGAGCTCCCTCGGGAGGGGACACACGAGATGCACCAGGCTGGGGTCGCATGGATGACCTTCTTGCTAACCTTGGCTGAACAACTGTTTCCTCACTACCCTCTCTTACACGTGTGGGAGTAGGAGCAGAACTCTCAGAATATACATGCGTAGGAGTGTCCTCTGAAGGATCAGTTTCAGAATATCTCATCTCGGGAACATACTCTGGAAATCCATGGATAGCAGATGAAGCGGGATAAGAACGTAACATCCTTTCATCAAGTGGACGTGCATGTTCGAAAACCATTTCATCGCCATAGGGAGAAGTAGGAGAAAATTGATAACTAGGGACAGAATGTGCAAATGGACGACCTATGTAAATAAAAACACGAACTGCGCACCTCCCTTCAAAATGATACGAGCGATGCACCGGATCATAGTGGAATTCCCAAGTAGGGGTATCAACGAACAGGACGAATGTCGCCATTTGAATTTGGAGACAATGACGGAAATAAAGAAAAGGGAGTGAGAATCTTGCTAAAGAATTCTCGATGAGGGTACCTCCTTCTATAATGTCATCATCAAAGTCCCCAGGAACCTCGGGATTATTCTAAAATAGTGAGCATGCAAAGATTCATTTTAAGTTCGGACAAATACTTAACCGAGGTTCGTCAATTTTTAATCATGCGTCTTATAATGCATCATAATCTTAACATGTCATATTTACAATGAACTTTTCCTTTATCATTACATCATATTCCTCATCATCATTATCAAAATAACATGCATAAAAGAACGTCATATAATATTAGTGACACATGGACACAGTGCACATATTTCATTTCTTTAGTGCCTTAGGTGACTTAAAATCTTATCATCATCATTATTTTCCTTGGGCCACCCTATACTCCACCCTTTTGGGAGTAATTTAGGTTATGAGCTCATACTTTACTAGTCGTCACTAGCATATACTTATCCCTTTTGATAAGCTAAAGTCCCGACTCTACCCTTTTGAGAGAACGGGTTAGGGGGCTAAAATCACCTTTTTACTACCTATAGTCTGATGGTTCCAAAGGATCATTTTCTTATAAGTTTAAGTCACCATTAAATCTTTGCATGTTATATCACAATACAATTCATAAACATCATAGCATTTTCTCATTTATAGTCTTAAGCTAGAATAATATATATCAACTATAATCATGCATCTGGGAGATTCCCTGGGAAGAGAGGTGGGTCACAATGGACACGCTTAAATACCAAGTCTTTCCTTAGCCAGAACCTTTCCAAATTACACTTTTACAATGATACACTTTCTTCTAGCAACAAAGGTAAATTTTACATAATAAAGAATATTTCATGCATAAGCATTCTCATTATTTGCAACAAAGAACTATAACATGCAAGCCAGGAAATCATTCAATGATATCAAGTACTTAATAAGCATCCAATACTTACATAGAATTATCAATTATAGAACTAATTAGTTATGCACCTAAGGGATTTATTACCATCCTTACGATTATTTATAGGCCTTAAGAACACTATTAAATCAAATGGGGTAGCATAGGTAGTAAGTTGTTCCTAAGGTTTTACGGTATGCTAGAAGTTATGTTTTAAATTCTTTCTTGTTACCAACTTTCCCTATGATGCTGAAATTAGTTACTAAACCAATTATGAATCATTCTCCCTTATTTAAACATAATAAAACCTGGTTCTTATCATTGCTAAAGATTCTGGATAGAATGCATAAATTTCATTCCCTAGAGTTCTAGAAATCTTATTTTTACGGTTTTCTAGTTGCTAAGTTCATTTTTAGTGTTCGGGATCAATCCTAGTCTAATTGATACCAAATTTTTCGTGGCTAACTAATCCTAGACAGAATTATAACATACTAAAACAGATTTGGCATTGGCTAAACTTAAAGGGGTCAAAAACTAGGTAAATTCTAGCTCTTCGGTTGTTCTAGGGAGCTAGTTTTATCTTTAACATGCAGTGAATCATTCTCTTAACAATAAACCATAATTATCACAACTTCAAACATATCAAATCATTATCATACATTGATACTAAACTCAGATCAGTGGCTGAATCATGAACCTCATGCAATTACATAGAATCATATTTTAAGTGCATATAAAATACTAGTTCCTCGTAAAATCCTTGCAAAGTCTTAAAACTCATTTAGAAACTAATTCTTTTGTCAAACTTGGGAAGATCTTCACAATTAAAATTCTCACTTAAGATAAAAGGAGTAAGTCTTGAGCTTTAGAGATTTAGGTGACATCTTAGAATTATAAACATGCTATGCAACCTTATTTTAATCTTATCTTTATAAGGTGATAACTTGGAATTATAAACATGATATGCAATTCCATTTCTTTATCTTTAAGATTTAAGGTGATGACTTGAAAATTAAACATGATGCAAGAACTTGAAATATAAACATGATGCAAGAAACTGGAGTGGCGGTAATCCGCACAGGACCAGTAGAAGGAGAGAGAATATTAAGAAACCGGAGCGGCGGTAGTCCGCACAGGACCGGTGAAGGGAGAAGAGAATTATTATTACATTTTTTTAAGCTCCAATCTCAAGATTTTTAAAGAATAAATTCTTTAACTCCAATAATCATATTTCTTTGCTTGTGATACATGGCCAAGTCTTTGACCTCTAGGATCTTTAGGTGATGGCGTAAAATAAACATGTCATGCGTTGATTCTTTTAGCCATTATAAAATAAAGTGAGAGCATAAATTAAATATGAAATGCAACCTCTTTATTATCTTGAAAGATTAAGTGATGACTTGAAACATAAACATGAAATACAAGCTTGGAAAATACATCTTTCAAGTTCTAAACTAAAAATCTTTGTTTTAGCATCATAAAGCATTATTCTTTAAAGTTTTGCATCAAGTGGAATTTTCAAGCTTTAGAGGCCTAACTTGTGATGGATTTACAACCCACCCTCAAGGTCCTCATCATTAAGCCATCATCGTAGTTCCACCTAGGCCATATGGCCGAATTGGTTAAAGAAAAAATGAAGAGGAAAACCGAAATGAAAAGCTAAGGTAAGTTCATAATTTCATCATTTTGAGCTAAAAACACAACTCCTCAAAGCATAGAAATAAATTTAGAAACTACTCCCTACCTAATCTGAGTTGAAGAAGAGGAAGAGAACTTGATTTCTTGAAGTGAAATGAAACAAAATCTCTTTGAAAAATTGAAGAAAGAATTCAGCCAAAGAGGAGGAAGAAAGAAGGTTTTTGGTGCTCCTAAAAACTAGTTATGAACCAAGCATTCCAAGACCACTCAAGCAAGCCTATTTATAGAAGATTTTGAGGCTTCTAATTGGCCAAAATGAGGAGGTAGTTGGCGAAAGTTTGCAGGAGAAATAAGGGAGGAAAAATCATTTTAGACAAAGTTGTATGAAATTAAGGAATTATGTCTCTTATGGTGACATTTTGGCATTTTGTTTTAGTGCAACTTTTGGCAATAATTCAGCTGCATAATGGCATCAATAATTTCGTCCATTACAGCCCAAAGAAGTGAAATTTGTGTGTTCCATGCATTATTTAGGTGTAGGCAAGGTATTCATGTAATTTAGAGAATTTACGATTAAGGGCTTAAGTGAATTAGTAAGCAATTTAGGTGTTTTTGAGCAATTTTTGGTTCTAATCAATCTAAATACATAATTTTGACTCTAGATTAATATTTAGAATTTAATAAGCTTTAATTTGAGCCTAATATTGCTTAGGTTTCGGTATACGAATGAAAATCCGAAATTGCAAAGCGCCAAAAAACAGGGTCAAAATCGTACTTTCACTTAAAAACTGTCCGAGGCCACCCGAGCTTAACCAATGGTTAATCATGGCTTAAAAAAAAATTTTAAAACATTTTAGTGAGGTTCGGGCTCAGTCGGCACGCACATCGGAGTTAAAAGCGACTTGAGGGCATTTGGGTCATTTTGCGCGTCGGAACTCAAAATTGAGATCCTTCTCCTCTATTAACACACATAACACAAACAATCCTTTATTATCATCAAAACATCCCCTTGAGAATAGGTGGGGCCCACGATCCTCATTTTCTGAGTAAAATAACTTCAGGGGTATTTTGGTCATTTTATACGTACAGAAATTCGGGATTTGCGACTCTCGCATGAATCGCTCTTAACCTCTCTTCTAATGTTATATTCCTTTATTGAGGATTGTTCGGCCTCAAATCTTATGTAATAATTACCTACTGTAATTCGGTAATTTCTAATAGTAAAAATTACAGTAAAAATTGGGGCGTTACACTCATACCTTACTAGTCGTCACTAGCATACTCTTATCTTTAAGATAAGTTAACACCCTACTCTTAAGTATGGGATAGGGGGCTAGGATCACTTTTCATAACCTTTAATTTAGGGAGTTCAAATGATCACTTCCTTGTTGGATGACCTCTCATAATCTTTAATTTGGGAAGTCTAGAGGATCATTTCCTTATGTTGTTATGTCACCTTAACATTAGCATGTTATATTTAAGATGCAGGAACACTACATATCATATAATGCTCATGCTTTCATATTACTTCAACACATGCATCTTAAACGATTCAAATGCAATCATAACATGCCACAACAATTCTTATAACTAGTAGCCTAGTATGCCAACCCAATCATCACATGCATACCCAAAAATATAGGATTACACCATCTCTTAAACTAAACACTTTCATTATCTCTTAATCGATTAAACCTCTAAACCGGGTAAACTTATCTTTCGTATTTATTCATATTTATGCATCTAAGGGATTAATTACAAAGATTCTCATCAATCATTGACCTTAAACTTCATTAAACAAATCTGGACAAAGTTGAACAGAAAAGAAAATGAACCATTTCGGTGTTCTAAAAGTTATGTTTTTGACCCTTTCTCGTTACCGATTTTCCCTATGATGCTGAAATTGATTCCTAAACCAATTATGAGTGATTCTAACACATATACACCTAATATAACATACTTCTACCATTCTTAAACATGCTGAAAACAGAAACTATAGTTTCAATTTTCGAAAGCTTTAGAAGTCACATTTTTTATCCTTTTTAATTACTAGACTTGCCTAAGGTGCCTAGAATAATTATCACATCAATTAATAGTCATTCTCACACATTTAAGCTACTCCAAACAACATACATCAGATCTGGAATGTTAGAACAGAAATCAGAATTTAATTTTCCAAAGGTATGCAAAATTGTAATAATAAGCATTTCTAGTAACTAGTCTTTCTTAGAATTAATTCTAGGTCAAGAAATACTCTTTATAATTAATTTAACCCTTAGAAAACACAAGTAAATGTCCTTAGACCAGTAGCAAAATCAGAGAACTCAATGAAAGGATTTTGGTTATGTAAATCACGTATTAACACTTTAGGAACTAACATTTTTCTCAAGGAAAAGTTGTAAGATACAAACTTCAAGATCTCAAGACAATAATTATTCCCATTCTTAGAACCTTGTCCCTTGAAGAACCAATTATATTTATAAAGATAAATTTCCATGGAACTGAAATTCCTATGTAAGTTGAAAGGGGTAAGCCTTGAGCACTAGTTTATTTAGATGATGACATAAATTTAAACGTGCAGATGCAATCTTCATTTTAATCTTGGTATTATAAGGTAATGGCAATGGAAAGATAAATATGATATGCAAAACTTGAATATAAACATGAGAATGCAAGCTCATTTTTGTATCTTTAAAGTTTAGGTGATAACTTGAAATATAAATATGCTAGACAAGAAATATAAACATGAGATACAAGTTTATTTTCTTATCTTCAAGCTTTAGGTGATAACTTGAAAATAAATATGATATGTAAGGCTCAAATATAAATATGAAATGCAAAGAATTGAAATATAAATATGAATGCATTTCCATTTGTTATTTCTTTAAGTCCTGGGCTCAACACTCCTATTTAGAGTAACAACCCTAAAACACCGATCAACTTTAAGGTTGTAAGGGGTAAGTCTTGAACTTTAAATAGTTAAGTGATAACATGACATACACATGAGAACACAAGCTTATTTTTAGCCTCTAATGACTTAAGTGAAAACTTGGAAAATGAATATGAATACATGTGCATTTATTCCTTTTAAGTTTTATGCTCAAGACTCCTATTTAGAGTAACCACTTTAAAACACCGATCAACTTTAAGGTTGAAAGGGGTAAATCTTGAACTTAAAATAATTAAGTGTTAACATAAACATAATATCCTATTTTATTCAAAGCAAAACTCATAAAAGAAAACTAAAAACAACATTTTCATTTATTAAGATCTTTTAAAACTAAAATAAAGTCTTAAACCTTAGAGGTCAAGCAAATGATGGTTTTGCAACTAACATAAAAGATCTTCATCATCAAGCCATGACTCTTGATCCACAAGGCCATCATGGCCCAAAAAGAAAGGAAGGAAAAAGGAAATCATAAAACTAAAAATGAAGAGGAGAATGAGAGAAACAACATTTCAACATTTTAATCCAAGAATGATACAAAAGAAAAGAAGAAAAACTTTAAAACAACTCCCTACCAAAGATTCTTTTCTTATTAAAAGAAAAAGAGCTTGATCTTGAAAAGGGATGAGAAGAAAAATTCTTCCTTGGGGCCAAGATGATTTCGGCCAAGAAGAAAAGAAAAGAAAGAAAGGTTTGTCTTAAGTTTTTGGTCTAGGAAGTGGAAAGATAAAGTGTTTTAGAGAAGGTTGATGGTGGTTATATGGTGGTTTAGGATTGACATGTGGTGGTTGATGGTGGTTTCTTCAAGAGTGAAGAAAAGGAGGAAGAAGAACCCTTGAGATAAAAGAAAGAAAGCTTAAAGTTGCAAGAGTGAGCAAAGGTTCTTGCAAGCTTTCTTTGGTGCCTATTTATAGAGAAAATGAAACATGAGGAGGTGGGAGGAGGAGGGGTGGCCGTAGCCCATAGAGAGAAAAGGGAAGGGAAAAAATATCTTTGTATGCATCATGTCATGGAGTGGTGGAGGAATGGCTAGGTATGGCTTTGGGTTTGGCTAGCCATGGCTTCCTTCGATTTGTGTAATAAAATAAAATGAAATGAAATGAATGGAGGGGGTGGCCAGTTGCATTAAGGGAACGAGGAGGAAATATCTCATTTTAATGTGGGTTTCGTAGTGTATTTAGGAGTATCTTTGATTAGGCCTTTGATTAGAAGTTTGTAAATAAGTGTTTAGGTAAGAAAGTGAGTAATTAAGTACACTCAAGGCATGGCTAATGAGTGTTCTTGCTTATTTAATGGAGTCAAATCTCTTTAAATCAAGATTCTCAATACATCTATGGTTTCTTAAATTAGGGAATTGGAGAGAGAAAAAAATACTATTCATGAAATATGACATAAAGTCTTGAATTAAAAAAGGGATTTTGAGTTTCTTTAAGCAATTTTAGGCTCTAATTAATCTCAATTAATTATTTTGACTCTAGATTAATTATTAAAATTAATTAATTCTTAATTAGAGCCTAATATTACTTAAGTTTTGTTAATCATACGGTTAAGCTCATTATGCCCTTAATTAGGGGCAAAATGATAATTTTTTACAAAAAACTTCTCAGGACCGCTCGGGCTTAGACAGACATTAGACATCCCTTAAAAATGACATTTCTTGCTCCCAGGCAAAGTCCGGGTCCAGTCGGGAATTAATTCTGTGTTAATTAGATACAGAAGTATTTTGGTAATTTATGCACAGGAACTCAAGAATGAGATTCATCTACTCTATTAACACACATAATACACATAGTCCTCATTCAATATTAAAACAGCCCTTTGAGGATGGCTGGGGCTGGCTATCCTCATTTCCTCGGTAAAAATGACCTCAGGGGCATTTTGGTCAGGTATGCATAGGAAAAATCGGGCCATCACAAACACCATATCTGGGTTATCAAACATTACCCAAAATTGTTCTTCTGGTATAAAATCCTCATCTCTAACTATTTGCTAACTTTGATCCTCTCTTTTCTCAGTTTTGGGTACCTCCGAGTCCCAATTCTAAGGTTTTAGCTGTCTCAACATGCCCATGGGGCTCGCAAGGTTACTATTCACCTTGACCTAAATTTTTTTTAACACATCCATTGGGCTGTCTTTATCATTGCTAAAACTATTAGATTTTTGAAATTACAACTAATAAAGTCTAAATTAATTTTTAAATAATTTTTAGAGTGTTACATCCTTGACATTTTGTGCAAACCCTTTCTCTTATTGATGTTTGGAACACTTTCATCAAATCCTTTGACATAGTCTGTGGTTGCTATATGCTTTCTCCATATTACTCCTATATTTACTTTCTTGATGATTCTTGTATTTTTTCCTTTTTTAGCCGACACCTGAACCCTTCAATTTCAATAATAATGAAGGACATATTCCTAATGAATCCCTCTACTTTCCTTTTAGGAGCTTCGACTATGTTTCTTTGATCGACATTTTATAAATTGGGAATTTTCTCCTAACATGATGCCCCCTAAATATTTATTTTTATGATTTAAAAGAAAATATTTTGCTGTTCTGATCTCCCTAAAAAATTGTTTCATTTTCTTTTTAAATTTTTCTTTTCTCAAATCCATAGGAGTGCAGCATTTTCCAAGGAACAACCATCATTTCAAACATTCCCCTATTTTTTAGCTATATTCTTTAAATGCTTTGTTCTTTTCTCTTTCGCTTTTCTTTTCACTTCTCTTCATGTTCTTCCTTATTACACAAATTCTCACAATCTCTCTACAATTTTATTCTTTCCTTGTGCCCCCCAGTGTTCTCGAAGGTCCTCTTTCCATTCACATATTCCATATTCCCTTTCTTGGCTATTATTTCAATGACTTCCAAGAACCTTCAAGGTACTAAGATCATGGTATCCTCCTCCAAGCCATCGTGAGGGTCAAGAAATGTTTCCTAATCTCATCCTGAAGCCTCAAGAACTATAGGAAAACTAGTAATGCTTCCCCTTTTCTATTGGTCCCTCTATTTATAGTTTCATTGGGCCTTTTCCTTCTCTTACTAATGCTTTAAGCATGGCTTCTTTTTTCCTTTCTCTTTTGAACTACAAACTTCTTGCTTACTAACCTAGGACTCAAGTAGGCTATTTTAGTTCAAGACATAGGTCATTTAGAAACTAACTTACTGTTACCCCTTCTTATATCTTATAGCTACACAGGGTTTGGGGATCCAAAGGGTAACTCCATAAATCAATTGGATTTTTGACTTTTTTAAACTCTTAAAAGAAAAAATTAAATTCAATATGGTCATGTTAGGTTTTGCTCGATATTTTTGGAAAGAAATGACTTATAGTATTCATTTACATTATGGCATGGTTGGGCTGACACCTTTTGAATTGTCAGCCATTACTGGACTATCCCATGTTGGGGAAGCCATCCTGTGTAATATGAAGCCAAATCTTGACACCTTTTATATAAATTGACCTCAAATTGACTTCCTATTATAAATTCATTATCAGTCATTGGGCCTTGCATTTGATGAGCTGTTGGATAGCAAGTATGTGACATCCCTCTTTTATTGCTCGAATACCATAGTGGTTTGCTCTTAATCAATCTATATGCAAACCCAATACCTCATATCCTACTTCATGAAGGTCGAAAACTTTTCTTGGCTACACTCCTTTTGTCCATATTTATTAGTGCATGAATAGCATCATCAATGCTACTTGTGATGAGAATAATATTAATCCCGATGGCCCTACTTAGCTCCTACAATTATGGCTGGATGCCATTTTCAAGCCCTATTTGACTTTCAATCCATTGAAAAGCAAACCAATCAACAAGGATATTGCTAACTATCGTTGCTATTATATGTCTTGTCGGAAACAAAATAATGTTGACATGCTTGATGGCTTTGCCTTTTATTTTAAACATCTTTTTATGTTGAAATTACAATCCCTTAGTTAACTTAATCTTTGCCAATTTGTAGATCATCGAATAGGTCTTTAGTAGTTCAAACGCTATTTTATTGTTGATAATCCAAATACCCAAGCTGAAATGAACCAAAATTGGGAAAACTTCCTTTGTTAACAAATGCTTTTCCTTGGTTTCCTATTGATGACTATCTGGGGGTCATTTGACACTCTCTAAACTCTGTGGTCTGACAATTTAGGTTTTCACAAGTAATTCCACTACCATACTCGTGCGATCCTTCATATCAATTGGTAGACTCTCGAGTTGATTTGATCGATAATCTTTAATCATCCATTGAAGAGTTTAATGAGAAATGTAGAAGCTTTTCCTTATCCTTTGTTGAGACTAGCTCGTTTGTGACCCCAACCTTTATTGACTACTGGTCTAATTATTACAGCTCTTACTGCCTATTACTGAAAGAGTGTAATGATAATATGGCTGGCAATTTCAGTGATTCCAAGGAGTCTGAACTTTTTGATTCTTTGAATGTGTAGACTAGTCTAGCTTCGACAAAGACAAAAGGTATGATATCTAAGAGATCACCAAATTCAAAAAATATTATAAGGTTAAATGGAATCCTTTGGAGGTTCAATGGGTAGTCAGAAATATGCCATGGAGGTTTTTTCTCAAAAAAAGAAAGACATAAAGGTCAAAATTTAAAAGCTTTTTTAGATGCTTGTAAGGAAAAACCCTCACATCAAAAAGGAGTATTTTGAAAAACCGTTTAAATTTCCTCCTTTGTCTAACGTCTTTGTTATTCACTATCTCTTAATTAGATATATATACATGGGCTAATTTTTCTAATTAATAGCTTGCTTGAATAGGCAAAAAGTGAGTACACTTGGTTAACAATTACCCATATAGGGTCATGTATGGTCGGTATCCTTGACAACCCCACTATGAAATCCATCACTATTTACCCCAATTCCATTCGGAGTTTTTGAGGGGTTATAGCATCCCAGAGGGCTTTCGATGCTCTATCTTCACTTTTTGCCATACCAAACAGTTGCCCACTACTTTTCCTACATCTGCTTTCATCTTGGGCCACCGTAACATCTTTTTTTCCCACCAACTTTATTACATCTGACTTTTGTAGGCTCATAGTTCCTCTATATATCATAGGTATGCAAATTCTACACTGATACCTCCACAATCCATCCTTAGCTTAGGAGAAATCCCTCTGCTTCTTAACTTTAACAATGGTCATGTTGTTTAGAAAATTCTTGTCTTTTCTTAAGGCTTGAATTATCTGATCTTCAAAACTACCAGTTACACCTAATTGACTCAATCCTATCTGGACAAATAGTACATACCAGATTGAGATCCCTAAATGTTTTTATCACCTCGAATTCCTTCACCATTACCCAAGCCGTGTGTCATGGCTTTTGACTTAGGGCATTTGTTACCATGTTTGCCTTCCCTGGGTGATAATTTAACCTAAAGTCATATTCTTTTAGGAACTCCAAATAGCACATTTGCCTCATGTTGAGTCTCTTTTGATTGATATGGTATTTCATACTTTTATGCTCAAAAACAGCCAAACCTTACACCATAAAGATTGTGTCTACAAATTTTTAAGGCAAAGACTATGCCTGCTAAGTCTAGGTGATAGGTTGGGTAGTTGATTCATGATGCTTAAGCTGCCTAGAGGCATAGGCTACTACACTTTGATTTTGCATTAAGACAAAACCTAAAGGAATAGGCCACTATACTTCAGTTTTACATTAAGGCTACTACCTTGAATTTCTCATTTGGGGTGAGTATTTATAATCAGGATAGGGTGGTTCTAAAGTTCCTTTTTAGCTCTTGAAAACTCTTTTCATATTCCAGCTCCATACAAAAAACTAAGTTTTTCCTAGTCAACTTGGTAAAGGGTAGTGCTGTTTGTGAAAATCCCTCAATGAACCTCTTTTAGTAACCAATAAGGCCTAAAAAACTCCTAATTTTCATTACGATAGTTACATTGGAGCCTCCCAATTCTGTACTACTTCTATCTTGCTTAGGTCTACTGCTATAGCCTGTATGATTACCACATGACCCAAAAATTTTACTTCTTTCATCCAAAATTCGCACTTGGACATTTTTACAAAAATTTTCTTACTCCTAAAGATTTCTAGTACATTCCTTAGGTGCTCCTCATGTTCTTTTTTTGACTTGGAATACATGAGAATATTAGTTATGAACACCACCACAAATTTATCCTAGTTCGTACGACCTAGAGATTTTGTTCATATAATCTATAAACACAACCGGGGCATTAGTCAATCCAAATGATATCATGCTAAACTAATAGTATCCATACTTAGTCCTAAAGATTGTTTTAGGTATGTCTTCCTCTTTTACCCAAATTTTTTTACCCAAATTTGGTGATAACTGGATTGTAGGTCTATATTTGAAAACACTATAGTTCCCTTTAACTGATCTATGAGCCATCTATACTATGTAAAGGGTTCTTGATAAGCAACATTAGGGTTCCCATGATGTAGCACTGGGCACAACAAACTTCTTTAACAACAACTCCTTCAACTACTTCTTCAACTAACCCAATTTTGCCAGTGACATTATTTAGGGAGCTATAGATATAGTCCCATTCCTTGTACCAAATTTGTTAAGGATTTGATTTCCTTTTGTAGGGGAAATTCAGGTATGTCATCAAGGAAAACATTTAGGCATGTCACTTAGAGCTTGGTCTAATTCCACCTCACTTGTCATTAGGAGAACACAATTATCATTCTTTCCATTCCCTAGGTTTAGGAAGTTTAGGTATAATCGTACATTTATAGGTTTAAAAAGGTTTGGCTAGGAAAGTTTAGGGTGTAATGCTACCATTTTATTTGAACAATTCAACACTACATGGTTAGAAGATAGCCAATCCATACCTAAAATCACATCAAAACCAAGAAGAAGAAGACATAGCAAATCATGATTGAAAGTTCTATTGGTTATTTTAAATTCACAATATTAGCACCCAATTTTTTGTCACATCACAAAAAAAATTTTGTTTGAGTTTGAGTTTAAAATAATGAAAATATCAGAAATAAAAAATTCAAAAAAATGAAAATTCTGATCACATCATTTTATCAGTTAGCTTGATTTTGTTTGAACTAGTTTTGTTTTTAATTGATTTCAATTATAATTGCTTTTATTCTAAAAACATGTATAAATAGGGATAGTTTCTTTGGTAAGAGGAAGACATTAGCATAAACCGAAAAAAAAGGGGTGGCAACGGAAAATGATTATATTTCATTTTTCAATGACATTAGAGTTTCTGCGATGCATATTTTTTTTTCCTTGTTTTAGACATTGTGGAAAATATTTATGGATTTCGAAGTGGGCTGTTGATTTTGAGTCTATTGAGGTAGTTTGTTTCTTACAACCTAGCTTTATTCTCATTACGTTAATATTGCCTTTGTCTTGTCATTGATGATGAAAAAAAAAAAATTAACGGCTACCAACCATGTCCGAACCTTGCTTGTGTCCTTCCCTCTTCACCTCATCAAAAGCCAACACCTTGTCACCATTGTCTTCCCTTCCAGTAACCCACAATCACCAAATCAACATAGCTCTTCCCGCACACCGTTACACCGTTAATCAAGACCCAAAACCTCAGTCCCTATTTTCCATTTCAGAATACCGAGCATGCCCTCTCTCTTTTCAGGTCTCTTTATTTTGTTGCCTTAATTTAAATTTTGAATTTTTATATTGTTTGAATTTTTGGTTGATTTAATCTAGGATGTTTCTTTTATTTCTTCCTTTTTACTTTCGACTTGCTGTTTTGCTAGGATTAGGTTTGGTTTCTTTTATTGTTTAATTAAGTCATTATTAATTTGTCAATATCCTCCCATGGGCTTTGTCTAGTTTCATTTTGGGTTTTCTTTCTTTTTTAAAAAGGGTTGCTTTATTTTAGGTTGTTTGGTTTTCTTCTTTTTTTTCTCTTTAATTTTTTGGAGTTTGAATCTTGTGTTTAAAATTTAAGGTACTAAATGAAATAAAACCTTTTCTAAATGATTGTTAATCGAAGTAACAATCTGCGACATTAAGGTATGGTTTAATATTTCTTAAGTATTGTAAGAATTGTACGAGTTTATTGTATGGGATATACTATCTTGAATCCGGTGTAAGAATGAATTTGCTTTCTTTTTGTAAACAATTAAAATTAATTCAGCCCATAATTATTTTTTGAAGAATTTTGTAACTTTGAATTTCTCATTGCATTAGAAGATACAAAGGAACAAATATTTTTCTGTCAAGCTAAAATTATATTTTCTTAAATTTATTCTTTTTTCTTTGGTAAATATATTTAGGCTTTAATTCTATTTTATAGGGAAAAATAAAATTATTAAAGTTATTATTCAATTTGGAAACCAAACTTTGGGTAGCTATCATAAGATGAATGTATTAGAGGTATAGTAGAATTAAGTTTTCAATCTTTCCTAATCATAATTAGACTCTCAAACCTAATTTCATTTTAAAAAGGCCAGTTTTACCAAATTAAAAGGGTTTTTCCATTTTTACCATAAATAAAATGTTAAGAGACTCAAGAAAGCACTAGCAAGCATCAAAAACCAAGCTTAAGTCATTAGAAAGTAACTCACACGATCAAAAAGCTCAAAAAACAATGAAGAAATGAACATACCATGATCATGATCTTCAATCTAGATAAGAATCAACTCTGAAGACTATATTAATGATGTAAAGATCCTCATCAATTTTAGAGTCAATCAAAGAAGATCAACATGAATATCAGAAGCTGTAAAGCTACTTCAAAAAGCATGCTCTATTCAGAAACCGTGCTAAATCAACAGAAATGGAGGGAACTTTGAAGTTCAAATTAAAGTCAACTCTTAAAAAAGTATTGATAGTGATATATTACTTTTGTACTTGGTCAATGTCCTAACCTTCTAAAAGAAGAAGTTTAGAAAACATTTTCAGAAAGTAAAATTTGTTTCTAAAGGATCATCTAGAAACCATATTTGACAATGGTTCTGCACCTGTAAAAGATAGTGCTGACATAGCTCAACTTCTCTTCTAGAGGACAATTTTAGGATACAAAAAGAAGATCAACACATGTCAAGAAAAAGCAAAATCAAGAGGAAGCAACTACATTTGAAATCCAAGTATAAAAGAAGAGACCTTCATACATGAAGGAGACTTTTTTGCACACAAGAACACTGAAGCATCTCTATACTCATTTCTAGAAGTTCATTACATTTTGTAATATGTTTCTGTTTTAGAAATCTTCTTTCATATACTTATCAAATAACATTTTCTTTTAAGGAAGAACTTGGAAAAAAGTCCATCAAGTTTGAGTGCACACACTATTTTATTTACAGAAAAACTTGAGTGTTATGTTGGAGAGAACCAACCAAAACCAAAACATTATAGCTTGATTGAATAGTGATCATTGTTAGGTTAGCTTGAAGAGGCTAGTAAAAAGACTACTTGGAGTGAGAGTAAATTGTAACTACTGCTCACTAGAAATAGCTTAAGAAGGCTATACAAGGACTATCTTACTTTCTCTGGTTGAGAAAGGGATTTTAGTGGAACTCAATAGGTTGTTGAGAACTGAATGTAATCAATGTTTAGCTAAACCAATATAAAAATTTCTTAGTAATATCTGTCTCTCTTAATCTTTTTATTATTCAATAATTGTGTTAGTTAATATTGTGCATTTCCATAAAACGATTTCAAAACTATTTCTAAAGCTTTAAAGTTTTCCAATTCGTTCAAAAATTCTCTTTCTGAAGCTATCTAACAACTATTTCCATTGGCTTCAAGTGAAAAACTTAATAGATTTTGTTTAGCATTTCATAAAGCTTAAAAAGTTTGAAGCACGATTCAATCCTATTCTCGTGCTACTTTCTACCTTCATAAAAGTGGGTATCATTTGGTTCTTCAGAGACTCAAACACAAAGAGTAAAGGATAGCAAGGTGTAAGAGTGCTCTTTGGTTGTAAAGGCAAGAAACTTTTGACAATAGTGAGAGCTCTCAAGCAGGTTGCTTAGGAACTAGACGTAGGCCACAAGAGGTGACTGAACCAGTATAAATTTAGTTTATATTCTTCTTCCCTTAATTCTTACATTTATTTCAAGATTATTTTATTGTCTTGTTCATTTTTATTAATAGAGAACATAATTCACATACACTAAATCTCTTTCATTCTCATTTGTTTAATCACATTTCCAAGATAATATTTTGAAGTAAGATTGAAAGAAGGATTAGAGTTGAAAAGTTAAGAAATAGTTTTCGAATTCAATTCACCACCCCCTCTTGAGCTCATTAAATCCACTAGGTAACATTTTATATCTATTCACTCCTTCTTCGAAAGGCAGCCACTTTTCTAGACATAGAGTCTACTTTTGATGATTTTGTCCATTCTCAACCAATCCTAGCATCAAAAGATTGAGCTCTTGCTATAGCATAATGTCTTCCCTTTCCTCTACAACATCAACTTCAATATGTCCATGAATTGTAAAAAAAAAAATATATCAAGCAAATCAAACGAGAGATCAGATTGCACAATTAACTCAAAATGAGCACTATGATTGCCCAATCTAAAATGAGCACTATCATGCAACTGATGCCATCATTTTGATCATCTTATAAGTATGGCTTTCTATACATAATTGCTCCTTATTCTAAGTTTCCTAGCTTTCTTTTATTCTTAATTAGGTCCATTTGCATTATATTTGAGTTAAGGCATCAATTTAAGCATTATTGCGACTTTCTGCATAATTGCGCTTTTGACATTGTTTCACGTTTTGACAATAACTTGAGTTTTAGACCTATAAAATTTGTTTTCTTTGACTTGTAGGAAATCTAAGATGATTATATACAACTTTCATGAAAAGCACAAAAATCAGAGAGGATCTTTAGTAGGTCAAAATAAGCTCAAAATTCAGAATATAGGTGCTGAAATTTTAGATTAGGCCATATCTCCTTCATCTGAAATCCAAATGAGGTAAACAATGTGTCCATTTTGAAAAGAAAAACAAGATCTAGAACTTTAATATAGAATCCAAGGCCAAATTTTTAACACATCCAACATCCACAGAAAAAAAAAACCAAACACGAGCAGTTTGGTATTCCCTCCCAAAATTTGCGTCTACGTAATAAAAAAGTGTGTTTGTGCGATAAAAAAGTGCGTCTGTGCCATAAAAAAGTGTGTTTGCACGATATGGGCTCCATCAAACCTATTTTGTGCTGCATTTTTGCTTAATTTTTGGCCAAGTTTTGGATTATTTTGATGTTCTAGTCATACCCTAACTCCTCAACTCCGTAAATGGACCTCATCTTAGCATAGTTTAGGTTTTGTTTTAGTTCTCTCTCTAGAAATTCTCTCCTCCTTCTCTTAACTATTCCTTTTCTCCTTCCCTTGGCTTATCTTCTCTTCTTCTCTTCTTCCCATTCTTTTCCTTTACTTAGGTTAGGTTTATTTTCTATTTTTGTTGCAATTTTTGATGGAGGAGTAGAGGTTGACAGCTAATTTGGGATTCCCAAAGGGCTTCATGAGTTATATCTTGAAAGCTCTCTCTTATTATCAATATATATTGTGTTTTCTTAATTCTTTTCCTCTTGTAACAATCCTATGTTATTCAAAAATTGAGCTTTATTAATAAAAGTTTGAGTATTCTTACACACTTATTGACGATGAAGATGACCAATAGATGAGTAAAGAAAACAAATTCTAAATTGGGTATGAACAGATGAATAGTAACTCTAGAACTGGAACCAAGGATGGCCTCGAAGCTAAAGTAATTTATAGCCAGAGGCCGGGATAGAATATTAAGCTTGGGGCTTGAGTAAAGATATTTTAAATTTTTCAGGTATGGCATTTTACTCGTTCGGTAAAATTTCAGTATGTGGTTTTAACACCGAAAAAGCTACTTATTCACTAAATTTAAGTTAACCACTTATCTTGAGTCAAATAGATGGCTAAGACTTATTCTTAACTAACAAGATCAATCTTAGCCATTCATTTCATTTCTTTTCAAAAAGAAAGAAATAAAAGCTTAAAGCTAAATAAACACTACTCAAGATAGTAACATCCACCTTATTCCTTCTTCATCATTTTCGGCCAGCCTGCAGAATAACACAGGCCTCCATGTTTGTTTTCTCTAAACCTCAACCATAGCTTTATCATACAAAAAACCTAGCTTTGAACCTCCAAAATCACAAGTTTCCTTCAGTAAACTCAATGTACTCTTCATTATCTATAGAACTAAACGATTTGAATTTTGATTCATCACCATTCTCCACCTTGATTTATCATTTATCACTAGTAGAAAAAGGATTAAGGGTTATTTGGAAGAGCTTGTAGTGAAGAAAATCATTTTAATTTGGAGAATATCACTTTAAGTTAGAAGTCTTAAAGCTTCAAGAGTAGGTTTTTTATGACCTTTTCTTTTTGAAACTATAGCAGAGTTATGTTAAATATTTTTGATTTTATTGCATGTTCATATATAGAACTTGATGTTTTTACAAATGTAAAGTAGTTTGATGCTGCTAGAAAAGCATTTTTGTCAAAATAAGTTTTAAATTATACTGACTTTGCTGGAGATAGAGTGGATAGAAAGAGCACAAGTGGATGTTGCTGTTTTTTTGGAAAATCCCTCATCATTTGGTCATGCAAAAAGTATAACATAATAGCTCTCTCAACAACTAAAACTACATATGTTGCTACTCCAAACTGTTGCACTCAAATGTTGTAGATCAGAAACCAATTGAAGGATTATCACTTGAGCTATTCCAAGATCCCTATCCTATTTGATAATAACAATGCTATTAATCTTGCTAAAAACCCAATTCAGTACTCTAGATCCAAGCATATTGACATAAAACATCATTTTATTAGAGATCATGTTTAGAAAGTTGATGTTGAGCTAAAGTTTGTAAATACTGAAGATCAAGTGTCTAGCATATTCACTAAACCATTAGCTAATGATCACTTTCTTTATTTTAAAAGACTTTTGAATCTTAAAAGGTTTTAAAACTTGCATTACATGCATACATAACACTTTCTAGAGTCCCCCAATAAGACTCTGAATTGAGGCCTTTGAAGAAGACCATCATGACTAGTTTAGAAAGTTAGTCCACAAGATTAGAAAGTGGATCGGAGATTCAGAAATTGAGTTAGAAAGTTATATGGGTTCAAAATGTCGAAGATTATTCAAAAGATGGCTTAGAAAGTGTGATGAAGACTTAGAAACTACATTCTGGTTCAAATACTACTTTTGGTTTCTAAAAAAGGTTCATATACCACATTGAGTCTCTCAAGAGTTACTAATGGCGAAATAATTCCCATCTTTTGATTTTCTCTCTCCTACATGATGTCAGTTTCCAATCTTTTTGTCACATCAAATTAGTAACTTCACATACCTCACACTCCTCATATAAAAACCCTTTATTTTCAACCTCAAACACTTTTACCAACCCATTTCATATTCTCTGCAAACTTTGCTCCCTCAAGTTCTCCTTATCACAAACCCTCAATTTCATAACTCTTCTCAAAAATCCAGATCAACGATTAAAGGAAAGCAACTAGACCACCTTGCCACCAAAAGAGGTGTATTTTACATGTACAATGAGCCCCTAATACAAAAGCATTATGTAACCAATTGTTTCTCTCAAAAAAGTTACATCAGGAAAGACATTAAGGAGGGTTGTACTTAATGAGGCCTCCATTTTGAAAGAAGTTTTCTCTTTTCAAGGATAGGCGGACTTTCTTAGGATTGCTGATAGGGTGTTTCCTGTAACACCCTAATATTTAACTCAACACACCTAAGACGCATTTAAGTTAATTATTAGTTATTACTCTTTTATTTCAGTTTTTAACTCAAAACTCCTTGAAAATACTTTAGTGAAAATACGGGTAAATTTTTTTTTGAACCTAAATACCAAAATGTGAGCCGCGCATACTAAGTATCTAACGTCATTTATCTTGCCTATATAAGAAAGATGTTAGAAACAAATAACAGGTAAATACATAATATAACCATGGCATAATATAACTCAAATAATAATAACATATCCATAACTGTATCATAATAGTGATGTCCTATGAACATAAGGACATCAACATATATCCATCAATAGAATACAAACTGATAAATGAAATATGATCACTCTAAAGGAAATATCCAAAGGAAATTATCTCCTTAGCTCCTCGTTCAGTCTCAAGGTAAATCATGAACTATATCATCATTCATATCTGGAGACGACACAAAAAAGAAAAGGGATGAGAAACTTATACAAGAATCTCAGTAGGGCTTCCCGACTCCAACACAAGTGTCATCATCATCGTCCCCAGGAACCTCGGGTTTAATTATTAAAATGGTGGACATATATATAAGGTTCATTTATTAAGTTCTAAATACCATTAGCCGAGGTCCGTATCTTTTAACATGAATCTTAATGTCATGTATGCAACATACTAGTCATGAATGCATGTCAATATCATATACAAAATATCATAGAATTCATAAAATGATGCATATGATATAAAGAACATCATGATCATCATTCTTATAGGTGACTTAAACTTCTTTATTCTCTTTTCCTTGGGGGCCGCCTTATAATTCTCTCTCTTCTCGAGAGCTTTAGGTTATGAGCTCATACCTCACTAGTCATCACTAGTGTAATCTTATCCCTTTTGATAAGTTAAATTCCCGACTCTTAAGGTACGGGATAGGGGGCATTAGGATCACCTTTTATAACCTTTAATTCAGGGAGTCCAAAGGATCACTTCCTATTCGAATCACCTCTCATAACCTTTAATTCGAGGAGTCTAGAGGATCATTTCCATGTGTTTTATGTCAGCTTAAATCTTGGCATGATATATATATAGATGCAAACATGAATAAATCATCATTAATATTTCATGCTCATAAACTTTACGAACTTATGCATCTCAATGAATCAGACATAATCGTAACATGCCATAAATCAAATCACATAAATATACATCATATTTGTAACATCCTAATTTTTAACCCAATACTCTAGAACATATTTAGGTTAATCTTTAGTCTGTTACGTCATAGCTTCCTTATTACTTTAAAATACTTAGCGAAAATACTAGTAAAATTTTTTTTTTGAATTATAAAAGCAAAGTGAGAGCCGCGCGACACGATAAATAATATAGCATGAAGGGAAATAAAGCAAGCATCGCATAGCGGCATGACATAAGCAAGTAAAGGCACATCACAATAGAACTGAACTGCATATTTATATATAATAGAATATGCCCACTCATAAAGAGTGGGACTTAGTTTAATACAACTAGAATAAAGATACATGAAAATGAAAGTACAGCAAAGGCATAAAAAGAAACTCTGCTAACTCTAGTGCGCCTGCAGATGGATAGCCCCAAAGACAAGAGAAAACTATCCCAACCTAGTCAAAGCTCGAGCACCAGAACCGTGACGGTCGTCTCCTACTGCGAACCTCACTGGAAGGGAGGGATGTACCCGATCCACTGGGCTATCTCAGCTGGGGTGGCGATGCACTGCATCGGTCGAGCATGAGCTTCACGGCAGGGAATCATCCTCACCCATCCTCCACGTACCGGCTGAGCGACATAAGCCTCATTACCCTCCCTAACGTCCATCGGCACAGTGGGGGAGGATCCCTCAGAGGGTACCTGAGTGGCAGAGTCCTCCGAAGGGTCCATCTCGGAGAATAATGAGGGCGAGCGGGGCACATACTGTGGGTAGTCCCAGATGGCAGAAACTGTAAGTGGGGTGCGGCAGATCCACTCCTCTCGAGGGCGTGCGCGCTTGAACACGAAGTTGTCGTCGAAGGGTGAGACAGGAGAGAATCGGTGGCTATGTACGGGGTGACTAAAGGGCCGTCCAACAAACATAAATACTTGAACGACGCAGCAACCCACAAAATGGTATGACCCGTAGTCCAGATCATAATGTACCTCCCAGGTTGGGGTGTCCACAAAAACCACGAACATCGCCATCTGAAGACGTGATGGGAAGAAAAAGATAGAGGGAGTGAGAATCTTGCTAAAGAATCTCAGTAGGGCCTCCTACTACCTAGGTGTCATCATCTACATCCTCAAGAACCTTGGGTTTAGTATTTAAAACAAGTGAGCATGTATCAAGTCCATTTTTAAGCTTTAAAACATAATTAGCCAAGGTCCATTCATTTTAGCATGATTCTTAATGTCATAGATGCAATCATATTAAAGAATGTATGCATGGCTCTACTTAATGCAAGAAAGTAGTGATAACATTAAAAACATCATAATAGTGGCATAAAGTGGCAGTTAAATACTCATATGGGAATCTTTGTGACATAAACATCATACTTTACTTCCTCATAGGCCACTCTAAAAGACAATCGCTCTGGGGGTGCTCGGCTGAACCGGTGTCACCCAGAACGTGTCACATCTCTAGGTTATGAGCTCATACTTTAACTAGTCGTCACTAGTTCTTACTTATCAATCCCGATAAGCGTAACATAATCATAAACATAATCCCGACTTATCCAGTACGGGCTAGGGGGCATTTCTTAGGGGTGCTCGGCCGAACCGGTGTCACCCAAGAATTCATCTTGGTACCGATGTCACATGAGTTCTCTGGAGGTGCTCGGCCGAACCGGTGTCATCTGAGAACTCATCTTAGTATCTCGTAAAAATCTCATAGGTTTTCAAAAACTTTCTGAGTCCTCGAATTAAATCGAAATTCGGCAGACATAACTATGAGCGTGCCGAATTTCTTCCAAATTCTTCTTTATGCCACATAAGTCATCCAAACATGCATCCTCCATCATAATTTTCACGCATTCACATAATCATTCTCATGCGTTCACAAGCAACATTAAAGTTCATTATGCTCTTGGTCCTACGGTATCTTATGTTTTGACCCTCACGGGCCTTAAACTTGTGGTGTAATTAACCTATCATCTTCTATCAAACTTTTATGCACCTAAGGGTTCCCTTCTAACAAATCTTATTATTATTTATGCTCTCTATTAAATCTGAACAACATCATTCCTTAGGGGCAGCATTATAAACTTATAATTGCGGGGTTCTAGAACTTACGTTTTAGATCCTTTCTTGGTTCTATCTTCGCCTAAGGCGCTATAAATTCGACCTAATCCAATTACAAGGCATTTCTATGCCTAAGAACTAATTATAAGCCATGTTCTCTACATTATAAGGTTGCTGGACAGATTCTAAAAATTAAATGTTCTAGGAGTTCTAGAATTGCGGTTTTACGGTTTTCTAGTTACTAGTTTCTCTATAGGTGCTAAAATTCAATCCTACTTCAATTGTAACCAAATTTTTCATGATTAAACAATCCTAATCTGATTATATTCCCATAGAAACAGTTTGGGCAGTGTCCAAAGGTAAATGGGTTAAAATTATGCTAAATCTTGACTTTATGGTTTTTCTAGAAAGCTAGTTTCTCTCCTTTCATGCATAGAAATGTTCCTCCTTCATCATACATAATTTTCACACATTCTAATACATCAAAACATCATCATACAACAGCAAACTTATCATGGAAGAACCGAGACATTGAGTCTCCAAAAAGATGCATAACTTGATATTTCTAAAACATATAAGTTGCTAGTTTCTCTTGGAACCATTTTTAGGACTTCTAAAACTCTTTTGCAAACCATTTTATTTTGTAGAAGAGGCTAAAAACATCCTTAGGTTAGTGACCACTTAATCCCTCCTTAAAAGAGAATTAAATTCATAAATCTTGTTGGTCTTAATCTCATAAACTTCATGAGGTTTTAAAGAGAATCTTAAAACTTAGATTGTTGGCCCTTGTAGCTAGATGAATCTCCTTCCATGTTCATCATCACTATATGGCCGAAATTATGCATTCAAAGAATGCCTCCACATTAGACTTTAACATGAGATAAAATAGGCAAGTCTTTGAGCTCTAAGGTCTTTAAGTGATGACATAATTTAAACATGCTATGCACTTCATTTTTATTCTTCATTACAAAGTAAAGTGAGAGCTTAAAGTAAATATGCGAGACTTGAATTATAAATATGTAAATCTTGAATTAAATATGCAGGACTTGAAATATAAATATGCAAAACTTAAGATATAAATATACAAGTTCATTTCTTTATTTTAGTGCTCTAGGCCCAGCAACAATCAACTTTAAGGCCGAAATAGAAAGGCTTTGAGATTTAGTTAGGTGATAGTGCAACTCTCATTTTAAATCTTTATGTTCTTTAGTGATAAAAAGTAAATATGCTAGACAAGAATGTAAATATGAGATGCAATCCATTCTTTATCCTTTAACTTTAAGTGATGGCTTGGAAATTAAATATGAATGTAAAGCTCAAAGTAAATATGTAATGCATAAGCTTGAATTTAAATATGAATACTAGTCCATTTTATTTCTTATTAGAGCTCATACAAGACTTTAAAGGAACTTAAACCTCAACCCAAACTTATCATGACAAGATAAAGTAAAGACAAGAGTGAACCTCAAGGATTCCTTAAAACACAAAGTTTCTTTTCTTGAAATGTGGTCATAGATAGCATTTTTATTAAAACTCAAGCTCTAGAGGCCTCATTGAGATGAACACATAGGCATCATCTAGAAGCTTTCATCATCAAGCCATTGTGAACCTTATTGGCCAACATGGCTGAAAACTTGAAGAAAGAAAAGGAAGAGGAACTGAAACTTTTTAAGAAGAAAAAGAAACATTTGAAACTCTAGAGACCATGATCTTGATGATGCATTAACACCAACATCATGAGTCCTCATCATTGAGTTCATGTAACCATTTTAAACATCATCAAAGTGAAAGGTCTCAAGGTTCAAGAAGAAAGAACAAAAGAAAACATCTTTAACTTAAGAACAAAGATTAAGCTTTAGAGATTATTCAAGTGATAGACATCACCACCATGAAACCTCATCATCAAGCTCTCATTCCCTTGTCCTCAAGGCCTATGGCCGAAAATGATGAGAAAAAAGGAGAGGGAGAGAAGTTCTAAAAAGACTTCAAGAGAAACCATAAACACATAATTAAAGATGAAACTTAAATAAAGAAAATACTTGAAAGAAAATCCCTACCAAGTGATTTGAAGATTGGGATGAGAGAAGAGGATGAAGAACTTGAACACTTGAACTTGAGAGAAAAAGGAAACTTTGAAGTGCTCTTTGAAAACTTACACTTAACAAATGAACCTAAAATGATGCAAGTTCACCCAAGTATGCTATTTATAGAGAAATGAAACAAATGCAAGGTGAAAATGGGGGAGAGGGCTTCGGCCATGCAGCACAAGGGCAGCCCCATGAGTTCTATGAGGTGAGATGTTGTGATCTTGAGGCATGGTGAGGTATGGTTTAAGGTATGACTCAAGCATGGTTCTTTGAGTGAAAAACAAATCAACATGTGATGTAATTGAGGGAGAGAGGGCCGAAAGTGCATCAGCCATGGGGGAGAGTTTTCTTGCATTTTAATTGTGGTTTAGAGTTGTGTTTAGGTGTATCTTTGATTAGGATTAAGATTAGGAAAGAAAGTGTTTAGGTGAGAAAATGGGTAATCAAGGTTGTTAAGACACATTTAAGGAGTGTTCTTGCATCATTAGTGAGTTATAAACTCATGTTAGTGTATAAACAATTCTAGACACAATTCCTTGATTTAAGGAATTGGAGAGAGAAAATACTATTCAAGATTCCAAGAGTGAAATCTTGAGTTTTAGAAAGGAGATTTAAATCTAATCTAAGCAGTCTTAGGTTCTAATTAATTTTAATAATTTATTTTGACCCCAGATTAATTATGGAAATTAATTAATCTTTGATTAGAGCTTAATATTGCTTAGGTTTGCTTAATTACATCACTAAGCTCAAAAACACTATTCTAGGGGAAAAATCATAATTTTGCACTAAAACTGCCCGGGACCACCGGGACTCAAACAGATGCTTTGAAACATGTAAAAACATTGTTTTAAATCTCTAGGAAAAGTTTCGAGTTTAAATGGCACTTTTACCCATGTAAAAACGCTATAGGGGTATTTTGGTCATTTTGACCCGAAACTGCAAAAAAATGAGACTTTTGCCTCCGGAACCACTCAAGGGTCATTCAATCCCCTTCAAACATTGAGTTGGCCCTTCGAGGACTACCGGGTCAGCCATCCTCGAATTCCGGGTCGAAAATGACCTCAGGGGCATTTTGGTCATTTTCCACTCAGACAGAAAATCGGGCGTTACAATATTTCATTGCACATATCCATAAGCCATATAAATCTCAATATATGAACATAGCCATCACAAGATATCAATCACATTCATCTCATCAAATTATCAATATTTACGTTTAAGTCCCAAAGGGTCAAATCACAATTTCTCAAAGGTTACGGGTCAAAATGTAATTATCCCTTTTTAATATCTACTCATAAATTAAAGACCTTTAACTTTAACCAATATATTTCAAGAGACATATAACTATCATAAACCATTCAAACTCATCATAAAAACCTTTTAGGGCCATAGACTAAATTTAACATATTTTAAGAGTCAAAGTACAAAGTTACTTATTTTTTACACTTATCAAAAGCCAATACTTCTAAAACTTTCTCTAAACATTATAAATGGTATTCTAAACACATATACACATCAGATATCATTGTTTACTCTAATTAAAATCCTTTGAATCAAAAAATTACATAATTGATAGTTTAGGACACAACTTTCCGCATTTTATGAATCGGTATTCTTTTCAACCTCTAAGATACCAAAAATAATTTATACATCAAATACTAATAATTCTAATGTATATAAACCATAAGATCGGTATCAAATTAGTGAGGAATTAATCCAAAAAGTTCATTGTCTAAAGCTTTATAAAATTACGATTTTGATCCTTTCTAATTATTAGTTTATCTAAAAAATGCTAAAAACAATTCTTACATCAATTATAAGTAATTTATACACATTCAAACCTTATAAAACAGCATTCTAACCATTTTATTTAAATCAGGTCAGTAACATAATTTTTAAATCAAAAAACTTGAGAAAAGCACAATCTTTAACATCTTTGGATTTCTAACTCTAACAAAAATTATCTAAGTGATTTAAAGACAAGATCAAATCCTTAAAAAAATAAAATAAACAATCTTAATACCAAGAACATTAAGAGGCTGAAATTAACTTAATTTAAGTATAAGAATTCCTATTTAAGATTAAAGACGTAAGTTTTGAGCTTTTAGAGATTTAGGTGGTAGCAAGAATCATAGATATGCTATGCAATCAATTTTTAATCTTTATCATTATAAGGTGATAACTTGGAAATATAAATATGAAGATGCAAGTTTATTTTTAGATTTTCAAAGTTTAGTGATAACTTGAAACATAAAATGCATTACTTGAAATTTAAACATGAGAATGCAAATTCATATTATTATCTTAAAGATTTAAGATGATGACTTGAAATTAAATATGATTAGGCAAGGCTTGGAATCTAAATATGATGTGCAAGAACTTGAAACATAAATATGGATGCTAGTTCATTTTTATATCTTGTTAAGCTTAAAACTCAAAACTTAGTAATTCCTTTATTAATCTTTTAACATCAAGAATTAAACCTTGGGCTTTAGAGTTCATTTAAATGATGGATTCACAACCACCACCATGATTCCTCATCATCAAGCCATGGTCATTATCAAATCATAAAAATCGAAAATATAAAGAAAGAACAAGAGAAAGAACATGAAATAAAATCCCTACCAAGTTGTTTCTTATTATCAAAAAATAATGCTTGATCTTTAGAGAAGTTAGGAGAAGAAAATATGTCCTTGATATGTTCTTGAAATTCAGCCAAGATTAGAGCAAATGGAGGAAAGATTTTTCTTGTGTTTTCGTCTTTGATAATGGAAAGGTTATGTGTTTAGGAGTTGATTTATGGTTGGAATGTGTATGCTTGAGGTTTAGAACTTGATTAGAGGTTGGGAATGGAGTCTCTTGAGTGTGAATGAGGAAGAAGAAGAAAGCTTGAAGTATTGAGAGAATTAGAGAACTTTGAGCAAACTTTGAGTAAGAAAACTATCAAGTAAGAAAATACTAACGCTAGGAATATTTGTGTGTGCATTTAGGCAATGGAAGAGCTCAAATTTATAGGCCAAGGAGGGCTGTATGGCAGCTGCCTTGTGGCTGGAAAAATAGAGTTTTTAGTTCATTTTTCAATTAAAGAAAATATGGAAAAAGAATGCTTTTATTCTTGTAATAATTTGGTTCATGCATACTGGATGAAAACACTAAAATATGATGCTAATGGGAGGCATTGTTGCTGATCACATCATGGTTGAAATGGGTGGGTTTTCTTTTGAGTAAACATAGCCAAAAATAATGCAAAAGAAAGCTAAAGGTATGGTGTTATGGTTGGATATGTTTCTTTGTTGGAAAAACACTTAAAATATGGTGAAAAGGAGACAAGTTGGCCACTAGTTTCTGATTCTTTTAGGATCAGATTGGTGATGTTTTACAAGTGGTAAATCATGTATTAGATGTGTATTTACTTAGGTAAAAGATTAGGAATTGATAGATTAGTGAAAATGATAAAAGGTTAAGTGTTTAGGACAATACAAGATAAGGTAAAAAGAGAAATCATATACTAGTAAATGAGGTTAATTTCAAATGAGTAAAAATCACTTTGTAACATAGGTTCTAAACTTAGGATAAAAAAATGTAAATGTACAATATTTTACCTAAACCGAAATCTTAACTTTAATCTCAATTATCACTAATTTTATGAGCTTTCATAATTAAGGAAAGATAATTTAATTTTACCTTAGGTAATTTTAGACTCTAATTACCTCAGTAATTATTTTTAACCTTGGGTAATTAATTTTAAACTCAAGGTTAATGAATAAAATTAATTTGAGTTCAAATAGAGCTTTAATACTACCTTAATTATACAAGTAAACCTATTTACCACAACTAGGGGTAGAAAGGTAATTTCACGTAAAAACTCCCTGTAAATATTGGACAATCTCAAATCATACTTAAAATAGTCATTTTGAACCTTTGGGTGAAAACCGAATTCAAAGATTATATAATTTCATGAAAAATTACTACAGGGGTAAAACGGTAATTTTACTTATGGTAAAAATTGAGAATTGAGATTTTTACCTCTCAAGCACATATAATCCCCATCAGGTATAAAATTAACCCCTCAAAGATAATTTAGATTGGTTATCCTTGATTTCTAGGTAAAAATGACCTCAGGGGCATTTTGGTCATTTTACACGTACAAAAAAATCGGGATTTTACGACTTTCACACGAATCACTAATCAAGTCTCCTATGATATTTCTTTAATGTCATATTCCTTTATTAAGGATTATTTGACCTCAAATTACGTGTAAAAATTACCTAGGGGTATTTTGGTAATTTTTACATAGCAGTAAAAATTGGGGCGTTACATTTCCTAAGTTCAAAATATGTACTCAAAACCACCATCGGAGATAGCTTTTTTGAGTTTGGACCTTCTAGACTATCTAGCATTGTCAGAGCACCGGCTACAAGAGTCACATGCTTAGTGTCACAATGTTCTTGAAAGGTGTCATGACAAAAATGACAACCAATTTAAAAAAAAATGGGAGTCGCCACCAATTTTAATTCTGACTAAAATTGAAAAATCTTTTGATTTGTAAAACTGATCTTTTAAAAAGATTTGAGTCTGGGAATCTAATTATGATTAAGGAATGGTAAAAACTTAATCTAATGCACCCTTCATACGTTCGTATAAATATTACCTTATAGCTCATTATAGAAATTTGTTTATAACTTTAAAATATTTATTTTTCCCCCAAAAATCGTAACAATTACATCTTTACAAAGAAATAAAGCTAAAATTAAAACCAAAAAAATAAAGAACAAATTTTGTGAATTTTTTTTTGACTTGATAGTTATTGGCTATGCCGACATATTCTCTGGTACAATGAGGAACTCAAAACCACTTCATTTTTATAGAAAATAAGTGTGTGTTTACAGGTTTTGATTAAGAAAGGATTAGAGAGTATTTTGATTGATTTTAATTGTGAAAAGAATTTTTATGAAACAATTATTTGAAAAAGGAAATCCATTTGTGCATAGCAGCACTACGCTACTCAATAAATTCTTGCAATTCAATAGTACATGAAGGAGGCATCCACCCCTCAATCATGACTATTGACTATTGTGTAAATAAAGAAAATATATTCATTATATATATATATATATATATATATATATATATAAAGAGTCCTAAAATCTAAACAAACTAAAAGAACGTTTTTTGATACAAGACATAAAGTTGCAGAAGAAAGGGAAAAAAACGCCCAAACATGTATCTAAAAAAAAAGCAGAACAAAACAAATCCTAAAAAAACACCTGAAAACCAAATCCAGCTCAAAAAGATGAAAGAAACTTGCACCCAAAAGCAAACCTGGCCTAAAAGGGGTTAGCCCCAAAATAAAAAATACACCTAACCCAAATAAAAAGAAGAAGAAAAACAAACCCGAAATGCTAAGCCCCACTAATCTGAATGACAAAAAATTGACCCAAAGAAAAATGACTAACCCAAAATTGACCAAAACCAACAAGAAAATAAACTATCTTAATTTGCTAGATCTAGGCTGCTGCAACACAAAAAAGGAAAGCATGAAAGGGAAAGAACACAGGAACAAGATATTAGGTGAGGTGGCGGCGCTCAAAGGACAGTGGGACAGGGGTGCTCGCAGGCTATGGAGGCTAGCGGAGGGACCATTGCGGTGGCGGCAATGCAGAACCGAGGCGGCAGCGGCTTCACGGACTGATTCGGCGTGCTGATGGACAAAGGCGCAAAGGTGGTGGCTTTGAGGCGGAGGTGCGAGCGGTCGTGACTCAGGGCAAGCCTTCTCGCGACGATGGCAAGCGCAACATGGTTTTGGTGCTGGCCTCGCGATGTGCTGCTTTGCGGTGGTTGCTGGGTGAAGGCACGACAGCACGGGGCTAAGGCAGCGATGGCACGACATCAACCGCACGTCGGAGATAATGGTGACAGTGGCTGGGGTTCAAGGGTGGGAGTGGTGGTGTTCTTATCCCCCCCCCCCTTTTTCCTTTTCCTTTCTTTGTTCATGGTTGAAACATGTTGATATTAGAGCTCAAAGAAAATAACCTGTTCTTGCTACTGTGTCTCCACCTCCTTCTTTTTTCTCTGTTGCTTGATCTCTTGTTTGGATGTGATTGCTGATTTTTTTTTTTTTTTTTTGTCTCTGCGGACTGCCGGAAAGAACCTCTCTTTTTGGATGACTGGCCTAGTTATTTATACATCTTCACAGATCCATGGCCATAATGTTGAGTGATTCTAATTTGGGCAGATTGGAGATTTGATGCTGAATTGTGGGGTTGGATTGCCGATTGATCTGATTCTGATTGCACAATTATTTCTTGATCACCTTCAATCTCCTTTTGATTTGCATTCAAAATTAAATACCGTGTTCTTTCGATGAGCCGACAGGTATAGTTAGAGAGGAAAAGAATGGGCTGACATTGTTTTTCAAATAGGCCAAAAATAGCAGATAAACAAAATGGGATGGGGTGGGCTAGGGACCTAAACTAGGATTGGACCAACTCTCTCTTTTTCTCCTTTCTTTTTTTTTTTTAATGAGAATATACAAAATGTACCAGGACAAAAAATGGTGTGTGGGCTCTTGGCTTTAGTCCCTTAGTGTCAGTGCAGAGGAAGTTTCCAGGTATCTCACTGACTCTCCCAAGTATAAGCCCAGTGAGATCACTATAGCCATGTTGAGTCCGAGGGCCAAAAAGGTCTTCACTGTTATCGAGTTCACCATCCTACCAAGATTGGGAAGCACAAATGTGCTAGCTAGTATGGATTGCATGTTGCTTTACTATATACTAGCTAAGAAGAAAGTGAATCTACCTAAGCTGATAATAGATTTCATGTTTAGTGTTATCACTAAGGACAAGAGGAAAACAACTACTATTCCCTATGGGATGCCATTAACAAAATTTTTTCAATATATGGGCTATCTTCTGGTTGAAGAATGGTTTGAGTACATGGTGGGTATAGAGTTCACTATGACCTTTTTCAAGACCATCAAGAGAACAAAGACTATGACTATAAAGACAATGCCAAAAGGTATAACTTTAGAATTAGAGATGAGAAAGTGAAGAAAATGTAGAAGTAGAGAAAGAGAAGAAGAAAGGAAAAAAAAATAAAAGAGAAAAATTATTCTCAATGAGAATGATTTAGACGATACAGAACAATCTGAGGAGATAGACTCAAAGGAAGTCCTCTTGTATCAGAAAGAAGAAGCAAGCATAGAGAGGACAATAAGTAGAAAGTGGAGTCCCATAAGCCTTCCAAGCCTTCAAAAATTGAGAAAGAGTCTCCAGAAAGTGAAGAACAAAAAAAAAAAAAAGACCAGATAAACTTCCCATCAAAAGGTAGGATATAGAGTTCAAGTATAGAAATTTACCCAAGAATATGCCTAGGGTTGCTCTGATGCTGAAAGAAGTGCTTGAGGGTAAACAAGTTGGACTCCTTAATGAGGATAAAGACTATTTTGAGGATGAAGAGGAGGCAGAGAAAACTCTCAAGGAGAATAAGACGTTGGTTCCAGAGCCCTATGTGCTTGTTTGTTTTGAATGATAACAAAGTCATTTTAAAGAAAATACTCTGAAGGATGTCTAACATCCTCCTTGAGTTTCTTGACAAAGTATAACACGTATTTCCAGATTCCATAATATGCACTTGAAATGAGAATAATTTCGCTTTACAAGTGCAAACATGATTTATCTCATGAAAAGAGATTGTGTCTAATAGAAAATGAATATTATATCATACTAAGTAGGCACACATGCCTCACGGATGAAAGAAAATCAAATCAAGAACAAGAAACCAAGATAGGGGTCTTTAGAGAGTAGCACTGAGCTTTAGAAAGTACGCTTGAAAGGAAGATATCAAATGATCTATGAAGCCAAAATGATCTATTATCTTCAATCATCTCTTTCGTAGAATTTGAAGCATCAACAGACAATGATTGCAAACATGAAGATTTATTCTTCATCAAGGAAATGATACCGAAGTTCAGAAAGCTTAATCTCAATAAGACAGTGTCTTGAACAAGAAGAAGGAGGGAAAATTTGAATTTTCAAATTTAAATTTGCGTTTAAAAAAGTTAACTCCCAGTGTCAGAATTGGTCAATAATCTCTCTTGCCTTAGAAGTCAACTATCAAAACGTTCTAGAAGAAAAAGCTCAGAAACTATATTTAGAAAGAAAGACGTTATTTATGAAGGTCTTCAGAAACCTCCTTTTTCATAATGGCTTCTGTGAACTGATCTGACATGCAGGCTGGTTATACTTCTAGACTATCTTTCCAAGATACAAATGGATGATCAACACGTGTCCTTAGAAAATCTGATTCAAGGAAACAATCTCAAGGAAGATTTCTATAAATAGAGATGCTACGCTCTTCAAACTCATGAAAAATTTTTGAAAAATAGAGCAGAAATGCTGTCAAGTTTTCCTTTCATCTCTTTGTAAAATTTTTCACTGGCTATAAATCATTTCCTTGTGTATAAAATATTCTTTCTACTCTTTATAGATCATACGTTCTTCCAAGGAAGAAAATCTAGAAAGAAGTCATTCAAGATTTTCAAAGTTCTTTTCATTGTGTATCCAAAGAAATCTTGAGTGTAGGTTAGTTTGAGTGACAATCCAAATATATAACTTTTGTATCCTTGATCCAGAAGTGATCAGTGTGAGATAACTTGAAGAGACTTATTAAAAACTACTTGCAATATAACTGTAAAAGAGTTTTTTACTGCTTATGATTTTAGCTTGGAGAGGCTAGCATAATACTACTCGGTTAAGCTTAAAAAGGTTGTTGAATAACTACTTAGTGTATGATAGTAGGGGTTGTCTGCTGGTCACTGGATATAGCTTGAGAAGGCTACTGAAAAAACTATCTTTGTTCTTTCTTTGGTTGTAGAAAGTGTTAGTGGAACTCAATAGTTATTGAGAATTGGATTTAGACAGGTTTGACCAAACCAGTATAAAATCCCCTATCTTAGTTTTTCTTTTTCCTTCATCTCCCTTTTTATTCCATATCTGGTCTTGTTTTAATATTTTTTTTTTGAAAAGGCTATAATACATTCTTTTTCGTTATTTGCTTAAGTTCAGAAAATTCATTTTTTGAAATTTTTAACGTTGTTTTCTACTGTGCTACAAGTTTAACTTGATAGCTTCTTGTTAAATTTTTTTAGATCTTCAGTGAGGAAAGAAAAGTTCAAACACGATTCAACCCCTTTTCCAGTGTGTTTTTCTACCTACAAATGGCATCAGAGCTTGTCCTCTATGGGGTTGAGCAATCTAACAACTGCAGAGGTAAAAGATCCAAGGAACATATGGCACAAAATACTCATGTTGCTAAAGGTCACTTTATCAACAGATCACCATTTTTTGATGGTAGAGATTTTGCATATTGGAGGGACAGAATGGAGCTGTTCATAAAATACACATGTCTTGACTTGTGGGAGATTATACAAGAAAGAGATTATGTTCTAAGAGAGGAAGCTCCAGGAACTAGTGCACCCTCAGTAGCTAGAGAAATCCCAAGAAGTAGGTGGACTGAGCAACAAAAAGCCAGAGTTCAACTGAACTCAAAAGCCAAGTACCTACTTACCTGTGTGCTAAGTAAAGCTGAATACGACAAAATTATTGCTTTTGACATAGTAAAAGAAATATGGGATAGACTACATATGCCACATGAAGGAATTGATCAAGTAAAAGATACTAAGATCAATATGTTGGCCCATCAATATGAACTGTTTAAAGTGACAAACCAAGAAAATGTTGATGAAATGACCACAAGGTTTATGCATATTGTAAACCAACTCAAAGGTTTTCGCGAAAGATATCCTAACTCAGAAATGGTTAGAAAAATCTTAAGAAGCCTTTCTGCCAAATGGCTGCCCAAAGTTACAGCCATTATTGAAGCAAAGGATCTCCAAACCCTTGGTCTGGATGCACTTAAAACTCATGAAGTTGTGCATTTCGAAAATGCATGGTGAATCCAGTAAAAAGAGCAAGTCCATGGCATTAAGTCATTTCATCCAAAAACATATAAAGCTAAGGCAATGAAAGTTCTTTGAAGTCTCAGATGAGGAGGATGAGACTGATGATGAATCAGATAAAGAAGATGGAAACGAGCTTTCCATGCTTGTAAGAAAAATTTTCAAAGTCTGGAGAGAAAAAATAAATAAAAGAAGAGATATCAACTTCAGAAAAGGCAAGTCAAAGTTTGAAAATGGCATCTGTTATGAATGTGGAGAGAAAGGTCATCTCAGACTAGACTGTCCCAAACTTAAAGGCCCATAGAAAAGATTTGCACCAAAGAAGAAGGGCATGCTGGCCACTTGGAGCGAATCAGAGGAAGATCAAAAGGAGGTGGATGTTGCCAATCTGTGCTTCATGGTAGGATACTCATCAGAAAGTGATTTAAAGGTAAATACCTTTCCCATGATGAGCTCTTATCACTTTATGAAGAGTTGCTTGAAGACTCTCAAACCCTTTCTTCATATTAACTCAACCTAAAAAAAGAGCACAAAAAAACTATTTTTGAACTCAAAATGATCAAGTCAAAAGTTGAGAACCTAAAGCTTGAGAAGGAAGTTGTGAAAGAAGACAACAATGTTTTAAATATAAAACTCATAGCCTTAGAATTTGAAGTTATAAATAAAAATGAAAATACTTAGAAAGTCATTTCTGAGCTTGAAAGAAATTCAAAGTCTCTTAAATCTGACCTTGAAAAAATGGTAAATGGCTCAAGGAATCTTGAGTTAATGCTTGGAGGCAACGACCATATGTTTAGAAGACTGGATTGGAATATAAAGAAAAGTTTGATGAAAAAGGAAAGTCAACTCTTGTCAAGAGAGAAAAGAGAAAATTCCCTGTATTATTTGTTTCAAGAAAGGACATCCACCTGACAAATGCTTTATGAACAGAAAGTATGTCAAAAAGGTTAGACAACCTTTTTCTCAAACTAATTCAAGAGGATCCAAGAAGATATGGGTACCTAAAATAAAAAATGCGTTCATTACAGGTCTACTTAAGGACGCATGTGGAACTTGAAAACAAATGGTACATAGACAGTGGCTGTTCGAGGCACATGTTCGGATCAAGAAAATGGTTTAGAAATCTATGACCCAAGAATTTAGGATCAGTAATATTTGCAAATGGAGGTAAAGCAAAAGTCACAAGCATAGGAAAAGTTTGTAAGGATGATTCTCACCAAATTTCTGATGTCTTTTTAGTTGATGGATTGGCTCATAACTTATTAAGTATCAGTCAATTTTGTGACCAAGGTTTTAATGTTATATTTGATGCTCTTATTTGCAAAGTAGTAAGTCCCATTTCTTGCAAAGTGTTATCCTTCGATGATCTGAGAGATCCAAATGTAAAATGTCTAGCATCTTTCACATATGATAAGTGGTTATGGGATAAGAAGCTTGGGCATGCTCATATGAAGCTTATTTCTAAACTTTCTCAGAAAAGCTTGTTAAAGGCCTTCCAAAAATCACATTTGAGAAGGACTCAACTTGTGACTTCTGTGAGAAAGGAAAGCAAACCAAAGCTTCTTTCCATAATAAGCATGTGGTTTCAACAACTAAATCACTTGAGCTTTTACATATGGATCTCTTTGGTCCTACCAAGATTGCAAGCCTAGCTAGAAAGAGATATTGCCTTGTTATAGTGGACGATTACTCCAGATTTACATGGGCTATCTTTCTAGCTTCTAAGGACGAGGTCTTTGAAAAATTCAAAATTTTTGCAAAACATGTCTGTATTGAAAAAGATTCTCAAATCAATATTATCTAATTTGATCATAGAAGAGAATATGAGAATCATGTTTTTATTGAGTTTTGTGAAAATCATGGCATTCTTTATGAGTTTCCTACACCTAGAACTCCCCAACAAAGTGGGGTAGCTTGCAGGAAATAGCCAAAACAATGCTTTTAGAAAGTGGGTTGTCAAAAGGTTTTTAGGCAGAGGCTGTAAACACATCTTGTTATATTCAAAACAGAATATTTTTTAGGCCAATTCTCAAGAAAACTCCTTATGAGCTATGGAAGGGTAAAAACCTCAACACATCATATTTTCATATTTTCGGTTCATCATGTTTAATTCTTAACACTAAGGACAAACTCGCCAAGTTTGATCCAAAATCTAATGATGGTATCTTTTTAGGTTACTTTTTTGTGTCTAGAGCCTATAGGGTATACAACAAGAGAACACTATGCATAGAAGAGACCATTCATATCAAGTTTAAAGAATCTAGAGAAAACTTTGCTGATGATATTGAAGATCTAGAAAAGAGCTTTGTAAAGATGAATCTTAAAGGCACTTCTGATAGCAAGATGATGAAAGACAAGACTTTAGAATATAAGCTCTAGAACACAAGCATTTTAGAAAACTTGCTCAAATCTCCCAAAATATCAGAACATGACATTTCTAATCATCAAGAAGAGCAATTTGAATATGAAGGAGAAGCTAAAGAACTTCAAATTCAAAGAAACTACAAAGGAGTTTCTGGTTTGAAAGTAGTTTTTCAAAACAAAGTTCTTGGAGATATCTCTAAAAGTGTGAGAGCTAGGTCATCTCTTAGAAAATATGAAACTGTACTTTCATTTCTACCATTGAACCTGAGTGTATTGAAGAAGCTTTGAGTGATCAATGTTGGGTGGATATTATGCAAGAGGAATTGGATCAATTCAAGAAAAGCAAAGTTTGGACTCTTGTTGAAAAACCAAAGGGAAAAACCATGATTGGCACAAAATAGGTGTTCAAAAATAAGCTAGATAAAGCAGGCAATATTGTCAGAAACAAAGTAAGGTTGGTTGCACAAAGTTATAATCAACAAGAGGGAATTGATTATGATGAAACCTTAGCTCGGCTTGAAGCTATCAGAATGCTACTTGCCTTCATGCCTACAAGGGGTTTACTCTCTACCAAATGGATGTCAAGTTTGCGTTTCTGAATGAATTTCTCTCTGAAGAAGTATATGTGAAATAGCCTCCTAGTTTTGAAAGTAGAAGCCTTCCTAACCATGTCTCTAAGCTGACAAAGGCTTTTTATGGTCTGAAACAAGCCCCGTGGCTTGGTATGATAGACTGAGCACCTTCATGCTTAAGAATGGTTTCAAGAGAGGTAATGTTGATACTGCTTTTTTTACTCTTAAACAAGATGATAACTTTCTGGTAGTTCAAATATATGTTGATGACATTATATGTGGTGCCTCTGATCATTCTCTCTGTGAAAAGTTTTCAAAATTAATGCAGAGTAAATTTGAGATGAGTATGATAGGTGAACTCAAGTTTTTTCTAGGCTTGTAAATAAAACAACAAATGGAAGATATTCTAATCCATCAAGAAAAGTATACAAAAGAGTTATTAAAAACATTTAATATGGATCAAGGAAAACCCATGAGCACCCCCATGTATCCATCTCAAATCATAGATGCTGATGAGAATGGTGAGAAAGTATCAGAAAGTAATTATCGTGGAATAATTGGTTCACTATTGTATCTTACAGCCAGTAGATTGGACATTCAATTAAGTGTGAGAATTTGTGCTAGATTTCAATCTAACCCAAAACAATTACACTTAAATGCTATCAAAAGAATTCTTCGATATTTGTCAGGTACTACTAATCTTGGCTTGTGGTACAAGAAAGGTACTTCTTGTGATATTATAGAATTCTGTGATGCTGAATTTGCTGGAAAAAGAATTGAAAGGAAAAACACAAGCGGTTGCTGTTGCTTCTTCAGAGAAAGCTTGATCACATGGTCATGCAAAAAGCAAAACACGATTGCTCTCTCTACTGCTGAAGCTGAATATGTAGCTATTATAAACTGCTGCACTCAGATGCTATGGATAAAGAATCAGCTAAAGGATTATCATTTGAGGTATTCTAAAATTCCTATCTACTATCATAATACAAGTGCTATAAATTTTGTAAAGAATCTTATTCAGCAATCGAGATCCAAGCATATTGATATTAAACATCATTTCATACGTAATCATGTTCAAAAGAGAGATGTTGAGTTAATACTTGTGAATATTGAAGACCAAATATCAAATATCTTCACAAAGCCATTAGCTAAAGATCATTTTTGTGTTTTAAAAAAGATTTTGAACTTAACTATTTTCGAAGCTGCATAATCTTTTATGCATAAATCATTTTTGGGTACTCTCTCTCTCTTTCTCTCTCTTCATCTCTCAAAACTGAAGCCCAAAAAGGAATGATCTTAGTTTGCAAGATCGGTTATATCTTTTGAAAATTAGAAAGTAGATCAGAAATGAGTCAGGTATCTCAGGCAGTGCATTGCTTGATTAGAAAGAAGATATGAGAACAAGAGGCTTGAGTTTTGTATGAGAAAAGGTTTCAGCATAGGAAGATGAGCTTATCAATGGGTCAGAAAGTGAGAAGTGAAGTTCAGAAAGAAAGTCCTTCAGAAAGTTCACTTAAAAATCAGAAACCTGTCTTTCTGAAAGGAGGATGATGATGCGGGACAATTCCCTTTCTTTTTAAGCTTCTTTATCCCATGTTACTTTATCTTTAGTTAGTTACATCACATCACTTAAATAACTCCCACTTCTTACACATTACCATTTCATTTACCATATGCCTTTCATCTGAAACCCTAAGCTTCAAACTATTTTATCTACTTACAAACCTCTATTTCTCATAACCTCTTTTTTGTTTCAAAGCTTCAACCTTTGATATTCCATCACACTCTTTATCCAAACATGGCTGAAGGAAAGCTTTGTTTAGGTCACATTGCTACAATAGGAACTCTTCAAATATTCATTGAACTAGTGCATCGAGACCATTATGAGGAAAAATTTTCTCGTCGTCTTATAGCTCCTGGAAAAAGGTTAACTCAGACGTTGATGGCTCAGGTTCTCATCCTTCTAGAAGTTGTTTCCTTTTAGGGATGAGAAGGGTTTCTTGACCTTGCTGACTGAGTTTTCTTTTGGATGGTCACTTTTTTCTACTCTCAACTGGTTCAGGTGACCGACTTTGTGCTAACCTCATACATAAGAGAAGTTGATATAGAACTGAGCATCATAGATCTATCAAACATCATCCATGCTCTTGACGAAGGTCCTAGATGCTCCTCTAAAACAAATTGGTTTACAACCTTTGGTGTTTCAGCAAAAGAGGTCTCCAGATGTCTCACCAGCTCCCCTAGATATCATCTGGGTGAAATCATTATAGTATTGCTAAACTCAAATACAAGGCGATTTTTTACAATAATTCAGTTCTCCTTGCTTCCTCCTTTAGGTAGAACCCTCCTATTAGTTGGGATGCACTGTATGTTACTCTTTTGTTTATTAATAAAAAGAAAAGTAAACTTGCCCCGATTAATTTTTGATCATATGCTGAGCACTATTTCTTCTGAGAAAAGAAAAACTGCTGCTATTCCTTATGGGATTCTACTGACCAAAATCTTTGAACACATGCATTATCCTCTTGCTAATGAGTGGTATGAGTATATGGAGGATACAAAGTGCACCTCAAACTCCTTCTGAACCCTAATGAGACCAACTGGTGTTGCATTATCTAGTGTCAGAAGACAAAGTTCAAGAATCAGAGACGCAACTGTTGAAAAAGCAGTCATAGAAGCTGAAGGCAGAAAAGGCAAAAGGAAAATAATCATTCTTGAAGATAGTTCCAATGACAGCAAGAGGCCTGAGATCATCATCAGATATGGAGGTTCAGCTTGTAACATCCTAATTTTTAACCCAATACTCCTAGAACGTATTTAGGTTAACCATTAGTCTATTACTCTTTTAGTCTCATTCTTTAAAACCTTTTTTTAAAATACTTAGCGGAAAATACAGGTAGAATTTTTTTTTGAAACATAAACAAAATGTGAGCCTCACGTAACGTAAAGCGTAAGCATAAAAGAATAACACGAACAGAAACACCAAGTAAGCTTCATAGAAAAAACAACCATCGACACACCATTATATAACATTAACATTAATATCAAGTCAAACATTAATAGTATTAATGACATAGGGACATTCCACCATAATGCCACATTAACATATTGAGCCCACCTTTAAAGGTTGAGCATGTAACAACTCAAAAACCATACATAACTTATGGTGTAATTAAGCTAAGACTATGTCCTCGCTCCCGTTGCGTCACTCTATTCTTGACCATCAAGCTACTTCCACGTCGGCACCTCAGGGCAATCCACGGACATCCTTGTCAGCCTTGTTTGAAGATGAAGATGGAAAAGAAAGATAAGGGGTGAAAACTTATACAAGAATCTTAGTAGAGCTCCCCCTTTTCACATACGTGTCATCATCATCGTCCTCAGGAACCTAGGGTTTAATTATGAAATAGTGAGCATGCAAGGATTCATTTATTAAGTTCTAAAACATTCATTACTGAGGCCTATTCATTTTATCATGAGTCTTGTAGTGAATGCATCATACTTCTTTATGATATGCATGTCAATACTTTATGCATCATCAAGCATACATCTAACTTCATAGCAAACATGATGTGCATAGAACATGGTTCATGAATGGCATTCCTTGTTTCTTTAGGTGACATTAAGTTAGTTTCTTTTTATCCATGGGGCCACCCTATTACTCTTCCCTTTTGAGAGTACTTCTAGGTTGTGAGCTCATACCTCACTAGTCGTCACTAGCATAAACTTATTCCCTTTTGATAAGTTGAAGTCCCGACTTGATAAGTACGGGTTAGGGGGCAAGAATCACCTTTTCATCACCTATAGTTTGGTGAGTCCAAAGGATCATTTTCTCATACTTTACATCTTTTAAGCAAGAATCACCTTTTCATCACCTATAGTTTGGTGAGTCCAAAGAGTCATTTTCTCATACTTTACATCCTTTAAGAAAGAATCACCTTTTCATCACCTATCGTTTGGTGAGTCCAAAAGATTATTTTCTCATACATTAAGTCACTTTAAGCCTTAGCATGTTATAACAAGATGCAATACAATCATAAATCATCACTTAACTTATCATGCTTATAAACTCATAAAATCATGTATCCCGCTCAATGATAATCATTCATGCAATTTATCATGCAACATGCCTTCACATTCATTTCATATATATACATTCACCAAACTATAAATCATCATGTTATAATCTGAGAATAGGCATGCAAGATCATCAATTCATGTTCACATGAAGGAAGGAATACTTATCTGCACATTTTAGATATTGGTAATCGATTACATGGGCCTTGTAATCGATTACTTGGCTCAATTTTCTAAAACAGGGAGGTTTGAGGTCCTGGTAATCGATTACATGAGCCTTGTAATCTATTACCTCAGTTGAAAATGCATTCTGGGCCTCAAGAACACCTGAGTAATCGATTACATGGAGTGGTAATCGATTACCAGGTTTTAGAAACATGTTCTGGGTTTTCCAGAACACTGTGTAATCGATTACCAGGTTTTAGAAACATGTTACAGGTTTTCAGAACATCGTATGTCGATTACATCATCTTGTAATCGATTACACAGGTTAAAAAATTATATCTGGGTATGCAAGGCACTCTGGTAATCAATTACATAATCCCTATAATCGATTACCAGTAACCCAAAATGGCGAAAAAACTTAAGTTTTGACATTCTTGAAATTGCCCATTCATTCTAAAAACCTTTTAACATCATTCCATCATCTTCCTTAAAACCAAACACACATTTAATCCCTTTGGGGCCTATAACCTTTCAAAACTTTTCACATATCACAAAAACAAGATTCATCATCAACAAGACCTTTTTCAAAATCTCCAACTCCTTAAACGGAAACACCCATTTATAAAGGTAAAAGCACATGGGACCGAAATTCATTTGTGAATTAAAATGATAAACCTTGAGCGTCTAGACATATAGGTGATAACGTAATCATAAACATGCAAATGCAAGCTTTGTTTTAATCTTGATATTATGAAATGATGACAATGGAAACGTAAATATGATGTGCAAGCTCAAATATAAATATGAGATGCAATAACTTGAAATATAAACGTGCTAGGCAAAAATATAAATATGGGATGCAAGTTCATTTCTTTATTTTAGTGCTTTAGGCCCAGTAACAATCGACTTTAAGGCCAAAATAGAAAGGTTTTGAGATTAATTAGGAGATATGCAAACTCTTGTTTTAACCTTTGGGTTCTTAGGTGATGACTTGAAAGGTAAACGTGTTAGACAAGAAATATAAATATGAAATACAAGTTCACTTCTTATCTTTAAGTTTAGGTGATAACTTGGAATAAACGTGATATGCAAAGCTTAACATAAACGTGCAATGAAAGAACTTGAAAAGTAAATATGAATGCAAGGTTCGAAAGTAAATATGGGTGCAAACCATTTATTATCTTTTGAGTCCTAGGCTCAAGATTCACCATTTAAACTCTTTTAAAAACATCATACTTTCTTTTCTTGATAAAACCATTTGAAAGAGTGAAACCTTCAAGCTTTAGAGGTCACTAGGTGGTAGTTTCCCATCCAACACCCAAGATCCTTATCATCAAGCCATGGTCCCCTCCAATGTAGAGCATCATGGCCGAAATCCAAGAGAAGAAAGAAGAAGAATAAGGACCGAAAAAGAAAAGAAAAGAAAAGAAAAGAAGAACCAAACTTTATCATTCCAAACCAAAAACTAAACAAAAGAAGGAAAGGCATTGTCAACATAAATTCCCTACCTTGGATGTGTTTTCTTGATTGAGAAAGAGAACTTGCTCTTGAGGAGGAAGAAGAAGACGAAGAACTTCTTGAAGCTTGAAAGAAAGAAAGAAAGTATTTGGGGATGTGAGAGAAATGAGCAAAGGTTCTAGCAAGCTCCTTGGGTGTCTATTTATAGAGGAAATGAACATGAGAAGAGTGAGGGGAGGAGGCTAGGTGGCACAATTTGAGTGGAAGAAGGAGAGAAAATATCTTACATGTAGTCATTCATAGGTAAGGCTAGGCATGGTTGGAGGTATGGGCTAGCATGTCACTTTGAGTGTTGGAAAGAACAAACTCTTGATGTAGGGAGGGGTGAGGTGGCACCTATTTTGAAGAATCTAAAGGGAGGAAATTGCTTCCTTAATTGTGGGTTAGTGATGTGTTTAGGTGTGTCCTTAATTAGACTTAAGATTAGGAGTTTGTAAGTAAGTGTGTAAGTGAAAGGATAGGTAATTAAGGCTATGTTAAGACATGATTAGTGAGCATTCTAGCTCAATAGTGGGGTCAAAATCCTACTCTAGCTAGACTTCTTGGAATATAGAAAGTGAATAATGAAAATACTATTCAATATTCTATATTCTAGAAACTTGAGTTTTTAAAAGAAAAAGGGGTTTTGAGTTTAATATAAGCAATCTTAGATTCTAATTAATTTTAATGACTTATTTTGACTCTAAATTAATTATGAAAATTAATTAATCTTTGATTAGAGCCTAATATTGCTTAGGATTGCTTAATTACATCATTAAGCTCAAATGGCACTATGCAGGGGTAAAATCATAATTTTGCACAAAAACTGCCCGGGATCACCGGGACTTAAACAAATACTTTTAAATACATGAAAACATCATTTTAAACCTTTGAGGAAAGTTTCGGGTTCGAACGGCACCTTTACCCGCGTAAAACGCTATAGGGGTATTTTGGTCATTTTGACCCGAAAATGCAGAAAACACGATTTTCATTCCGAAACCACTCAAGAACCATCCAATCCCCTTCAAACATGAGTTGACCCTTCAAGGACTACCGAGCTAGCTATCCTCGAATTCTGAGCAGAAAATGACCTCAGGGTCATTTCAGTCATTTTCTCTCAGACAGAAAATCGGGGCGTTACACACCCTATGATCATAGCATGACCTCAGATTTTGAACAAGAATCCTCTTCCTCGATGGCATTATCTTCAAAGCATGAACATGCTAATGCTGCTTCTCCTAGGGCTGAACAGCCTCCTACTTCAACTATTCCTGATTTTACTCCTGTCTAGGGTGTTGATCTTTTATCAAGCCAACTGCCACCAACAGCACAGCCAGACTACTCTAAGGTTCAATTGATGCTGCATGAACAGCACCTCATAAACAATCGTCTGGATAATTTAGAAGCCATGTCTCGAAAGCATGAGGCACTGCTTTTGGAAGTTCTATGTGAAGTAAGGCGTCAGAGCTAATGATGGTAGTACTGGTTTTCGGCACACTCTTTTGTTTATGACAAAAGGGGAGAAGAATAGTGAAGAAAATCCTTTGTGCTGGGAAATACAAGGGGAGTTTAAGTTGAGGGGGAGCATATTCAAATTTTTTAGCATTTAGCATGACTTTGAACATTTCCTTTCTTTCCTTTTTTTTTTTTTGCTCTGATACCTCTCTCTTTATAAAATTTATATCATTTTCTTTTGCTTATTGTAACACCCTAGTAATTAACCAGATACACCTAGGTTGAATCTGATTAATGACTAGACTTTACTCCTTGCTTTGGTTCTTTCTTCATAATTTGAAAATACTTAGTGAAATTACGAGCCTTTTTTTTTTTTAAACACATAATTGAAAACGTGAGCCGAGTACAACGTGAACGAGTAAGCGGAGTATAATAAGACGTTTAAGAATATATCACATCATATCACTTAGGCTCCATCATATAACATCCATAAGCACATTATAGCATATATTTACATACAATAACCTCACTCAAAGGGTGGGTTATGTTCATACATCATTATCTTATGCAAACCCATAAAAGAAAATATACTTAAGGAAATTCATGCCCCTAAACTAGATAACTCCATAAGGCGGGAAGGTTATCCTAAAACTAGGGTGCATGATCACACATAAGTCTACTAAGAACCTTCTATGGCCACTGTCGTGAAAATGGGGGAATAAATCCGATCCACTGATGAGCTCCCTCGGGAGGGGACACACGAGATGCACCAGCGAGTCGCATGGGCGGCCTTCTCGCTAACCTCGACTGAACAACTGTTTCCTCACTACCCTCTCTTACACGTGTCGGAGTAGGGGCAAGCTCTCAGAATATACATGAGTAGGAGTGTCCTCTGAAGGATCAGTTTCAGAATATCTCGTCTCGGGAACATACTCTGGAAATCCATGGACAGCAGATGAAGCGGGATAAGAACGTAACATCCTTTCATCAAGTGGACGTGCATGTTGAAAACCATTTCATCGCCATAGGAGAAGTAGGAGAAAATCGATAACTAGGGACAGGATGTGCAAATGGGCGACCTATGTAAATAAAAACACGAATCACACCTCCCTTCAAAATGATACGAGCGATGCACGGATCATAGTGGAATTCCCAAGTAGGGGTATCAGCGAGCAGGGACGAATGTCCGCATTTGAATCTGGAGACAATGACGGAAATAAAGAAAAAGGAGTGAGAATCTTGCTAAAGAATTCTCCGTAAGGTACCCCTTTCTACTGATGTCATCATCAAAGTCCCGGGAACCTCCGGATTATTCTAAAATAGTGAGCATGCAAAGATACATTTTAAGTTCGGACAAATACTTAACCCTCGTTCGTCAATTTTTAATCATCGTCTTATAATGCATCTTATTCTTAACATGTCATATTTACAATGAACTTTTCCTTTATCATTACATCATATTCCTCATCATCATTATCAAAATAACATGCATAAAAGAACGTCATATAATATTAGCTACACATGGACCACAGTGCACATATTTCATTTCTTTAGTGCCTTAGGTGACTTAAAATCTTATCATCATCATTATTTTCCTTGGGCCACCCTATACTCCACCCTTTTGGGAGTAATGTAGGTTATGAGTTCATACTTTACTAGTCGTCACTAGCATATACTTATCCTTTTGATAAGCTAAAGTCCCGACTCTACCCTTTTGAGAGAGCGGGTTAGGGGCTAAAATCACCTTTTCACCACCTATAGTCGATGGTTCCAAAGGATCATTTTCTTATAAGTTTAAGTCACCATTAAATCTTTGCATGTTATATCATAATACAATTCATAAACATCATAACATTTTCTCATTTATAGTCTTAAGCTAGAATAATATATATCAAGCGTAATCATGCATATGGGAGATTCCCGGGAAAGAGAGGTGGGTCACAATGGACACGCTTAAATACCAAGTCTTTCCTTAGAATCAACCTTTCCAAATTACACTTTTACAATGATACACTTTCTTCTAGCAACAAAGGTGAATTTTACATAAGAACATTTCATGTATAAGCATTCTTATTATTTGCAACAAGAACTATAACATGCAAGTCAGGAAATCATTCAATGATATCAAGTACTTAATAAGCATCCAATCCTTACATAGAATTATCAATTATAGAACTAATTAGTTACTAAACCAATTATGAATCATTCTCTTAACAATAAACCATAATTATCACAACTTCAATCATATCAAATCATTATCACACATTGATACTAAACTCAGATCAGTGGCGAATCATGAACCTCATGCAATTACATAGAATCATATTTTAAGTGCATATAAAATACTAGTTCCAGTAAAATCCTTGCAAAGCCTTAAAACTCATTTAGAAACTAGTTCTTTTGTCAAATTTGGGAGGATCTTCACAATTAAAATTCTCACTTAAGATAAAAGGAGTAAGTCTTGAGCTTTAGAGATTTAGGTGACATCTTAGAATTATAAACATGCTATGCAACCTTATTTTAATCTTATCTTTATAAGGTGATAGCTTGGAATTATAAACATGATATGCAATTCCATTTCTTTATCTTTAAGATTTAAGGTGATGACTTGAAAATTAAACATGATGCAAGAACTTGAAATATAAACATGATACAAGAAAGCTGGAGCGCGGTAATCCGCATGAGGACCAGAGAGGGAGAAGAGAATATTAAGAAACCGGAGCATGTAGTCCGCCTGACCAGATAGAGGAGAAGAGAATATTAAGAAACCGGAGCGGTAGTCCGCACAGGACCAGTAGAGGGAGAAGAGAATTATTATTACATCTTTTTAAGCTCCAATCTCAAGACTTTTTAAAGAATAAATTCTTTAACTCCAATAATCATATTTCTTTGCTTGTGATACATGGGCAAGTCTTTAAGCTCTAGGATCTTTAGGTGATGGCATAAAATAAACATGTCATGCGTTGATTCTTTTAGCCATTATAAAATATAGTGAGAGCATAAATTAAATATGAGATGCAACCTCTTAATTATCTTGAAAGATTAAGTGATGACTTGAAACATAAACATGAAATACAAGCTTGGAATTTAAACATGAGAAATGCAAGTTCATTTATTCATTCTTGAAAATTTAGTGATGACATAGAAGGTAAACATGGTTATGCAAAGCATAAACTTAATCATGGATGCAAATTCATTTTGTTTCTTTACTAGAGCTCCTTCAAGACTTTAAAAGAATTATAAATTCAACCCAATACATATCTTAACAAGAAATAAAACATAAAAGGAAAAAAAAATACATCTTTCAAGTTCTAAACTAAAAATCTTTGTTTTAGCATCATAAAGCATTATTCTTTAAGGTTTTGCATCAAGTGGAATTTTCAAGCTTTAGAGGCCTAACTTGTGATGGATTTACAACCCACCCTCAAGGTCCTCATCATCAAGCCATCATCTTAGTTCCACCTAGGCCATATGGTTGAATTGGTTAAAGAAAAATTGAAGAGGAAAACCAAAATGAAAAGCTAAGGCAAGTTCATAATTTCATCATTTTGAGCTAAAAACACAACTCCTCAAAGCATAGAAATAAATTTAGAAACTACTCCCTACCTAATCTGAGTTGAAGAAGAGGAAGAGAACTTGATTTCTTGAAGTGAAATGACACAAAATCTCTTTGAAAAATTGAAGAAAGAATTCAGCCAAAGAGGAGGAAGAAAGAAAGTTTTGGTGCTCCTAAAAACTAGTTATGAACTAAGCATTCCAAGACCACTCAAGCAAGCCTATTTATAGAAGATTTTGAGGCTTCTAATTGGCCAAAATGAGGAGGTAGTTGTCAGAATTTTTCAGGAGTAATAATGGAGGAAAAATCATTTTTGACAAAGTTGTATGAAATTAAGGAATTATGTCTCTTATGGTGACATTTTGGCATTTTGTTTTAGTGCAACTTTTGGAAATAATTCAGCTGCATAATGGCATCAATAATTTCGTGCATTACAGCCCAAAGAAGTGAAATTTGTGTGTTCCATGCATTATTTAGGTGTAGGCAAGGTATTCATGTAATTTAGAGAATTTACGGTTAAGGGCTTAAGTGAATTAGTAAGCAATTTGGGTGTTTTTGAGCAATTTTGGGTTCTAATCAATCTAAATACATAATTTTGAATCTAGATTAATATTTAGAATTTAATAAGCTTTAATTTGAGCCTAATATTGCTTAGGTTTCGGTATATGAATCGAAAATCCCGAAATTCATAAGCGCCCAAAGCGGCACAAAATCGTACTTTCACTTAAAAACTGCCCAAGGCCACCCGAGCTTAACCAATGGTTAATCATGGCTTAAAAACACATTTTAAAACATTTTAGTGAGGTTCGGGCTCAGTCGGCACACACATCGGAGTTAAAACAGCCGCAAGGGCGTTTTGGTCTTTTCGTGCGTCGGAACTCAAAATTGAGATTCTTCTGCTCTATTAACACACATAACACAAACAATCCCTTATTATTCTCAAAACATCCCCTTGAGAATATGTGGGGCCCACAATCCTCATTTTCTGAGTAAAATAACTTCAGGGACATTTTGGTCATTTTATACGTACAGAAATTCGGGATTTGCGACTCTCGCATGAATCGTTCCTAACCTCTCTTCTAATGTTATATTCCTTTATTGAGGATTGTTCGGCCTCAAATCTTATGTAATAATTACCTACGGTAATTCGATAATTGAGTAATTTCTAATGACGATAAAAATTACAGTAAAAATTAGGCGTTACATTACTCCCTCCTTAAAAAATTTACTTGAAATTCGTTACTGAGGCAACTTCGAGGTATTGTGCTTTCATGTTTGATTCCAGCTCCCATGTAAGTTCTTCGGTTTCACCTGTCCCCATGCTACTTTGACCGAAGTCTGACCTTGTTCATAGCCTTAACTCCTCGATCGGCGATTCTCGTGGGTAGTAAGTTAAATGTCAGTTATCTCTTAATTGTACATGTTACGGCTCTAGTACATGACTCGGTCAGATTGATACTTTCTTAGCGAGAGACATGGAAAACATCATGAAGGTTGGATAGACTCGGGGGTAGGGCTATCTGGTGAGCTACGAGTCCTACTTTGGTAAGGATTTCAAGCGGACCAAGAAATGCTGGGTCTCAATTTCTTTACTTTTATTGCTCGGCCTATGCCTGTGGTGAGGGTGATCCTTAGGAACACGTGGTCCCCTTCTTGAAAATCTAGCGGTTTTAGCGGCTTGTCGCATAGTTTTTACATGGACTTTGAGCGGTAAGAATCTTATCCCTAATCTTTTTGATTTGTTCCGTTGTTTCCTCACAATATCAGGTCCAAGTAAACTTTGCTCTCAGGGTTCATACCAACATAAGGGAGATTGACATTTCAGTCCATAGAGGGCCTCATACGATTGCCATACCGATACTTGCATGATAATCAAGTGTTATATGCAAATTCAATAAGTGGCAGGTACTTATCCCAACTTCCCCTTTGATCTAAAACACATGCCCTTAACATATCCTCCAAGGTTTGGATAGTTCTTTCAGATTGACCGTCTGTTTGGGGGTGATAGGTGGGGCTTAGACACTTTGAACCAAATGCCTTTTGAAAGGCTCCCCAAAATCGCGACGTAAATCGCGGATCTCGATCAGAGATTATCGTCGACGGCACCCCATGTAACCTCACTATCTCACGAATATATAATTGTGCTAACCTATCCAAGGAATAAGTCACCTTAATAGGTAAAAGTGGGCTGACTTTGTCAATCGATCCACGATTACCCATATGGTATCATGATTCATTTGGGTCCTTGGTAATCCAGTCACAAAATCCATGGAGATACTATCCCACTTCCACTCGAGGATCGACAGAGGTTGCAGCATTCGCAGGGTTTTGGTGTTCAATCTTCACCTTTTGACACACAAGCACTTACTCACCCATGTGCACACATCTTTCTTCATTCCAGGCCACGAGTAACATCTTCTTCAAATCTTGATACATCTTGGTGGCACCAGGATGAAAGGGTAAAATGGCTCTTATGGGCTTCCTCCAAAATATCCTTTCGAGGCCACCACTAGCAGGTACACATATTCGACCTTTAAACCTCCACAAATCGTCCATTCCTTGGGTAAAACCTATCAACTTTCCTGCCTTCACTGCCCTTAAAGTCTCTTGAAACTCAGCATCGTCCCCTTGAGCTTGAACAATCCTTTCTTTGAACTCACTTGTCACTCTAAGATGACAAGCTCGATGCCCTTAGTGGTCAAAGTCATTCCTAGGTTTAAGTCCCTAAATTGCTCAATCAATTCAACCTCCTTCACCATCAACCGGGACACTTGTAAGGACTTCCTACTCAAAGCATCAGCTACTACATTAGCTTTACCAGGATGGTAGTTCAATCCAAAATCATAATCTTTCAAGAACTCCATCCATCGCCTTTGCCTCATGTTTAGCTCTTTTTGATCAAAGAGATATTTCAAACTCTTGTGATCGGAAAACACCTCAAACTTAACTCCATATAAATGGTGTCTCCAAATCTTTAGAGCAAACACGACGGCAACTAACTCAAGGTCATGGGTAGGGTAGTTTGCCTCATGTGGCTTGAGTTGTCTTGATGCATAGGCCACCACTTGCCTATCCTGCATCAATACACAACCTAAACCCTTTTTTGAAGCATCACAATACACCTCGAAAGGCACATTGGGGTCGGGTAACACTAAAAGAGGCGTCGAGGTTAGGTTGTGTTTTACCTCTTGAAAGCACTTTTCACACTCAGGGTCCATGAAAAAGGGTGTTCTTCCTAGTCGACTTGGTCAAAGGTAGGAAATCAGGAAAATCCCTTGATAAATCGACGGTAATAACCGGCTAAACCCAAAAGCTCCTTACTTGATTCTGGTGGTTGGTCTTTCCCAGTTTACTACCTTCTACCTTACTAGGATCTCTGACAATTCCTTTCTTAGATACTACATGCCCTAAAATTGCACCTTATCCAACCAAAACTCACACTTGGAAATCTTGGCATATAGTTTCTTTTCCTTCAAGATCTCTAGTACTATGGTTAGGTGGCATTCATGCTCTTCATGGGTCTTAGAATATATGAGAATGTCATCTATAAAGACAACTACAAACTGATCTAAATAGGGTCGAAAGATCCTATTCATGTAATCCATAAAAATAGCTGGAGCATTAGTTAACCCAAAGGACATTATCGCAAACTCAAAATGGCCGTGTCGAGTCACGAAAGGCCGTTTTAGGTATGTCTTCATCTCTCACTCTAATTTGATGGTAGCCGACCTCAAATCTATCTTAGAAAACACTACCGCACCTTTCAGTTGGTCCATCAAATCATCGATCCTAAGCAGAGGATACTTGTTTTTCACCGTTACTTTATTCAACCGCCTATAATCTACACACATCCTCATACTCCCATCCTTTTTCTTTACAAACAACACAGGGGCTCCCCAAGGTGATGCACTAGGCCTAACAAACTTTTTCTCCAATAAATCTTCCAATTGAGTTTTTAACTCGGTCAATTCTAATGGGGACATCCTGTATGGGGCTATGGATATAGGTCCCGCACTTTTGGGAAAGCAACTCTATGGAAAATTCTATCTCTCTCTTGAGGAAACTGCAGTATCTCATCTGGAAATACTTGGGATAATTTCTTACTATTGGTATCTCATCGATACTTTGCTCAAAGTCTACATCACTAGCGGCTAAGAAAATGTAACCTTTACTCTCACCCTTACCACAGTCCATTTCCACAGCAGTTATGTAAAGACTTATGGGTTTCTTAGGTTCAATAGGAATAGGAAGAAAAGTGATGGTTTTCTCATATGATTTAACAGTACACGGTTGGCCTCAAGCCAATCCATGCCAAGAATCACATCTAAACCTCGCATGGGTAAGCAAATAAGATCTAAAACAAAGGATCTATTATCTATAATAAAACTACAATCTAAACAACATTTACAAGTCCTAACGGGTTTTCGATCAGGTAGAAACAATAAGGTCAAAAGGAAGCTCAGTCATAGGTAAATTAAGGCTTTTAACACATGAATGGGAGATAAAAGAATGAGAAGCGCCAGAATCATATAGTACAATTAAGTCTTTACCATGCATATTACCCTTACCTTCCACGAGATTTCGTGACTTCGTTGTTTCTTCAAAGATTAACAAAGAAATACCCTTCCCTGGTATTGTGGCTTGGGATTGGGGTTGGCGGGTTCCTTTCAGTGCATTCTCGGGAGTAATGACCTGGTTTTCCACACCGATAGCACACGTTTGTTCCGGCTCGACATGGCATGCTCCCATGATTCTTGCCGCACTTGGGACATTCCATGGATGGCGCAGCCGTGGAGAATCTTCTTTGGACCTCTTTGTGGTGCTTTCCTTTATTGTTGTTATTGTTGTTGTTGTGATTATTCTTGGGGTTATTGTTGTAGCGGTTGTTATTATAGCGATTGTTGTTGTTTGGCCTTCCTTGTTGAAAATTTCTTTGTGTCCCTTGTGGTCTTGATTGAGAAATGGAGGTCGATTCGCCTCTTGAGCTAGCGACCTTGAGGTGTCAACTTTTTGGTAATATTATCGACTTTGGGGTGTTTAGTTTTCTCGACCTTCTTCAATAATCCGACATTTGTTAACTAGGGTAGAAATCCCTAATCTCCAAATGTGCAATCGCCACATTAAGTTCCGCCTTCAACCACGACTCGTATTTAATGCATTTCGATTACTCATCAGGATTTCCTTGGTACATTCTTGAGAACTTAATGAGTTCTTCAAATCTGGCGATGTCTTTGGGCCACATTCATATTCCCTGGACAAGTTGCATGAATTCAATGTCCTTGGCATTTCTAGCGACTCTGGAAAGTACTTTTCGTAAAAATGGACCTTGAATAGTTCCCAATCAATGTCCACATCGGTCGCTCCAGGAGTCTTGAACACCGTCCACCGAACCGGCATCACCCTCAAGCATATGAGTAAGCGAAGGTGACCTTTTGCTCCTCCGAGCATGGGACTACAGCAAAGACCTTCTCAATATTTCGAATCCATTCATCTGCAATATTTGGATTCAGTGTCCCCTTGAAAACCGGTGGGTTTGCCTTACGAAACTCCCAAAGCAGGCATGTTCAGAATCTCATGTCGCTGATTCATATTGGCTTGACGATCCTGATCCATTCGTTCCATCATCATTCTCATGGTCCTTGCTACGTCGCGGAGTGCTTGGCTGTCTCGTTGTCGTGATTATTTTGTCTTTGCGCTCCTGATGCATTGTCGACGTGCCATTGGTCCCTATACACACAAAACAAAGAACACTGAGGTGATCGGGCCCAATATTCCATGCAAAGTGAGCAAGTTACCATGGCACTTTCAACATACAAGAGTCATGTATTTCTACTCCCCAAGCTCATCCTAATGATAAACATCTACACATGACGTCACTAACGATTATGCTTTAGAAGCATAGCTAGTCCAATCCTCAGGCTCCATGAGAATCGAATCGCTCACGATACCAAATGTAACACCTAGTAATTAACCGGATACACCTAGGTTGAATCGATTAATGACTAGACTTTACTCCTTGCTTTGGTTCTTTCTTCATAATTTGAAAATACTTAGTGAAATTACGAGCCTTTTTTTTTTAAACACATAATTGAAATGGTGAGCCGAGTACAACGTGAGCGAGTAAGCGGAGTATAATAAGGCGTTTAAGAATATATCACATCATATCACTTAGGCTCCATCATATAACATCCATAAGCACATTATAGCATATATTTACATACAATAACCTCACTCAAAGGGTGGGTTATGTTCATACATCATTATCTTATGCAAACCCATAAAAGAAAATATACTTAAGGAAATTCATGCCCTAAACTAGATAACTCCATAAGCCGGGAAGGTTATCCTAAAACTAGGGTGCATGATCACACATAAGTCTACTAAGAACCTTCTATGGCCACCGTCCTGAAAATGGGGGAATAAATCCGATCCATCGATGAGCTCCTCGGGAGGGACACACGAGATGCACCAGTGAGTCGCATGGACGGCCTTCTCGCTAACCTCGGCTGAACAAGCTGTTTCCTCACTACCCTCTCTTACACGTGTGGGAGTAGGAGCAGAGCTCTCGAGAATATACATGAGTAGGAGTGTCCTCTGAAGGATCGGTTTGAATATCTCGTCTGGGAACATACTGCGAAATCCATGGACAAAGCAGATGAAGCGGGATAAGAACGTAACATCCTTTCATCAAGTGGGCGTGCATGTTCGAAACCATTTCATCGCCATAGGGAGAAGTAGGAGAAAATCGATAACTAGGGACAGGATGTGCAAATGGACGACCTATGTAAATAAAAACACGAATCGCACCTCCCTTCAAAATGATACGAGCGATGCACCTGATCATAGTGGAATTCCCAAGTAGGGGTATCAACGAGCAGGGCGAATGTCGCCATTTGAATCTGGAGACAATGACGGAAATAAAGAAAAAGGAGTGAGAATCTTGCTAAAGAATTCTCGATAAGGTACCTCCTTCTACGATGTCATCATCAAAGTCCCAGGAACCTCGGGATTATTCTAAAATAGTGAGCATGCAAAGATTCATTTTAAGTTCGGACAAATACTTAACCGAGGTTCGTCAATTTTTAATCATCGTCTTATAATGCATCTTATTCTTAACATGTCATATTTACAATGAACTTTTCCTTTATCATTACATCATATTCCTCATCATCATTATCAAAATAACATGCATAAAAGAACGTCATATAATATTAGCTACACATGGACACAAAGTGCACATATTTCATTTCTTTAGTGCCTTAGGTGACTTAAAATCTTATCATCATCATTATTTTCCTTGGGCCACCCTATACTCCACCCTTTTGGGAGTAATTTAGGTTATGAGCTCATACTTTACTAGTCGTCACTAGCATATACTTATCCCTTTTGATAAGCTAAAGTCCCGACTCTACCCTTTTGAGAGAAGCAGGTTAGCGGGCTAAAATCACCTTTTCACCACCTATAGTCTGATGGTTCCAAAGGATCATTTTCTTATAAGTTTAAGTCACCATTAAATCTTTGCATGTTATATCATAATACAATTCATAAACATCATAACATTTTCTCATTTATAGTCTTAAGCTAGAATAATATATATCAACTGTAATCATGCATATGGGAGATTCCCGGGAAAGAGGTGAGTCACAATGGACACGCTTAAATACCAAGTCTTTCCTTAGCCAGAACCTTTCCAAATTACACTTTTACAATGATACACTTTCTTCTAGCAACAAAGGTGAATTTTACATAAGAACATTTCATGTATAAGCATTCTTATTATTTGCAACAAAGAACTATAACATGCAAGTCGTGAAATCATTCAATGATATCAAGTACTTAATAAGCATCCAATCCTTACATAGAATTATCAATTATAGAACTAATTAGTTACTAAACCAATTATGAATCATTCTCTTAACAATAAACCATAATTATCACAACTTCAATCATATCAAATCATTATCACACATTGATACTAAACTCAGATCAGTGGCCGAATCATGAACCTCATGCAATTACATAGAATCATATTTTAAGTGCATATAAAATACTAGTTCCCCGTAAAATCCTTGCAAAGCCTTAAAACTCATTTAGAAACTAGTTCTTTTGTCAAATTTGGGAGGATCTTCACAATTAAAATTCTCACTTAAGATAAAAGGAGTAAGTCTTGAGCTTTAGAGATTTAGGTGACATCTTAGAATTATAAACATGCTATGCAACCTTATTTTAATCTTATCTTTATAAGGTGATAGCTTGGAATTATAAACATGATATGCAATTCCATTTCTTTATCTTTAAGATTTAAGGTGATGACTTGAAAATTAAACATGATGCAAGAACTTGAAATATAAACATGATACAAGAAACTGGAGCGGCGGTAATCCGCACAGGACCAGTAGAGGGAGAAGAGAATATTAAGAAACCGGAGCGGCGGTAGTCCGCACAGGACCAGTAGAGGGAGAAGAGAATATTAAGAAACCGGAGCGGTAGTCCGCACAGGACCAGTAGAGGGAGAAGAGAATTATTATTACATCTTTTTAAGCTCCAATCTCAAGACTTTTTAAAGAATAAATTCTTTAACTCCAATAATCATATTTCTTTGCTTGTGATACATGGGCAAGTCTTTAAGCTCTAGGATCTTTAGGTGATGGCATAAAATAAACATGTCATGCGTTGATTCTTTTAGCCATTATAAAATATAGTGAGAGCATAAATTAAATATGAGATGCAACCTCTTAATTATCTTGAAAGATTAAGTGATGACTTGAAACATAAACATGAAATACAAGCTTGGAATTTAAACATGAGAAATGCAAGTTTATTTATTCATTCTTGAAAATTTAGTGATGACATAGAAGGTAAACATGGTTATGCAAAGCATAAACTTAATCATGGATGCAAATTCATTTTGTTTCTTTACTAGAGCTCCTTCAAGACTTTAAAAGAATTATAAATTCAACCCAATACATATCTTAACAAGAAATAAAACATAAAAGGAAAAAATACATCTTTCAAGTTCTAAACTAAAAATCTTTGTTTTAGCATCATAAAGCATTATTCTTTAAGGTTTTGCATCAAGTGGAATTTTCAAGCTTTAGAGGCCTAACTTGTGATGGATTTACAACCCACCCTCAAGGTCCTCATCATCAAGCCATCATCTTAGTTCCACCTAGGCCATATGGTTGAATTGGTTAAAGAAAAATTGAAGAGGAAAACCAAAATGAAAAGCTAAGGCAAGTTCATAATTTCATCATTTTGAGCTAAAAACACAACTCCTCAAAGCATAGAAATAAATTTAGAAACTACTCCCTACCTAATCTGAGTTGAAGAAGAGGAAGAGAACTTGATTTCTTGAAGTGAAATGACACAAAATCTCTTTGAAAAATTGAAGAAAGAATTCAGCCAAAGAGGAGGAAGAAAGAAAGTTTTGGTGCTCCTAAAAACTAGTTATGAACTAAGCATTCCAAGACCACTCAAGCAAGCCTATTTATAGAAGATTTTGAGGCTTCTAATTGGCCAAAATGAGGAGGTAGTTGTCAGAATTTTTCAGGAGTAATAATGGAGGAAAAATCATTTTAGACAAAGTTGTATGAAATTAAGGAATTATGTCTCTTATGGTGACATTTTGGCATTTTGTTTTAGTGCAACTTTTGGAAATAATTCAGCTGCATAATGGCATCAATAATTTCGTGCATTACAGCCCAAAGAAGTGAAATTTGTGTGTTCCATGCATTATTTAGGTGTAGGCAAGGTATTCATGTAATTTAGAGAATTTACGGTTAAGGGCTTAAGTGAATTAGTAAGCAATTTGGGTGTTTTTGAGCAATTTTGGGTTCTAATCAATCTAAATACATAATTTTGAATCTAGATTAATATTTAGAATTTAATAAGCTTTAATTTGAGCCTAATATTGCTTAGGTTTCGGTATATGAATCGAAAATCGCGAAATTCGCAAAACTGCCCAAAAACGGGGGCAAAATCGTACTTTCACTTAAAAAGTGCCCAAGGCCACCCGAGCTTAACCAATGGTTAATCATGGCTTAAAAACACATTTTAAAACATTTTAGTGAGGTTCGGGCTCAGTCGGCACACACATCGGAGTTAAAACACCATAAGGGCGTTTTGGTCTTTTCGTCCTCGGAACTCAAAATTGAGATTCTTCTGCTCTATTAACACACATAACACAAACAATCCCTTATTATTCTCAAAACATCCCCTTGAGAATATGTGGGGCCCACAATCCTCATTTTCTGAGTAAAATAACTTCAGGGACATTTTGGTCATTTTATACGTACAGAAATTCGGGATTTGCGACTCTCGCATGAATCGTTCCTAACCTCTCTTCTAATGTTATATTCCTTTATTGAGGATTGTTCGGCCTCAAATCTTATGTAATAATTACCTACGGTAATTCAGTAATTGAGTAATTTCTAATGACAGTAAAAATTACAGTAAAAATTGGGGCGTTACACTTATATCTTTGATTTGATCAATATTATACATGTTCTAGTTTCAAGTCATATGCTTTCATTTCCTGAAAAGGATAGTTGGTCAAGACGTGCTAAAAACGGATCTAATCAAGATAATATATCACAAGTATTACTTGTCAAGTTTTTTTAGCACAAAGATCTTCAAAAACAATTTTTGACCGAAAATAAAGCTAGCTGTATATTCATGGCTTAAACGTTTTCTTGTTAACATATTCTCTGATACCATTCAGAAAGTATGTAAAGCCTGATCTAAGCTTCAAGTTAAAATAACAACAGCTATGATTCAAGTCACTTAAGGCCAAAAATGTTTTTTTTCTAAGATTCATATCATGCCTTAAGAAAAAAGACTTCTTGAAAATCACTTTTAGTGATAGAATTGCAAGAATATGATATATCATGTTCATGCTTCTATAATATTTCTTTCATTTATTTCTTCAAAAGATTTTCTTCAAATTGGTTTGTCATCATAAAAAAGGAGGAAATTGTTAGCTCCAAGAATCCTATGCGCTTATTTGTTTTGAATAATAACAAAGCCATTTTAAAGAAAATACTCTAAAGGATGTCTAACATCTTCCTTGAGTTTCTTGACAAAGCATAACAGGTATTTTCGGATTTCATAATATGCACTTGAAACGAGAATAATTTCGCTTTACATGTGCAAACATGATTTATCTCATGAAAAGAGATTGAACCTAATAGAAAGTGAATATTATATTATACTAAGTAGGCATACATGCCTCACAAATGAAAGAAAATCAAATCAAGAACAAGAAACCAAGACAGGGGTCTTGAAAGAGCAGCACTGGACTTTAGAAAGTACGCTTGAAAGGAAGATATCAAATAATCTGTGAAGCCAAAGTGATCTACTATCTTCAATCATCTCTTTTGTAGAATTTGAAGCACCAACGATCATTGATTGAAGACATAAAGATTCATTCTTCATCAAGGAAATGATACCGAAGTTCAGAAAGCTTACTCTCAGTAAGACAATGTTTTCAACAAGAAGAAGAAGAAAAAGTTTGAATTTTCAAATTTGAATTTGCATATAAAAAAGTCAAATCAATGTGTCAGAATTGGTCAAGCATCTCTCTTGCCTTAGAAGTCAACTATCAAAACATTCTAAAAGAAAGAGCTTAGAAACCATGGTTTAGAAAGTAAGAAGTTGTTTCTGAAGGTCTTTAGAAACCTCCATTTTCACAAGGGCTTCTACAAACTGATCTAACACGCAGGCTGGCTATACTTCTAGACTATCTTTCCAAGACACAAATGGATTATCAATGTGTGTCCCTGGAAGGTCTGATTCAAGGCAATGATCTCAAGGAAGACCTTTATAAATAGAGATGCTGTGCTTTTCAAACTCATGAAAAAATGCTGAAAAATAGAGTAGAAATACTGTCAAGTTTTCCTTTGATCTCTTTGTAAAATTCTTCACTGGCTGTAAATCATTTCCTTGTGTATAAAAATCTTCTTTCTACTCTTTATAGATCATACGTTCTTCTAAGGAAGAAAATCTAGAAAGAAGTCATTCAAGATTTTTTCAAGGTTCTTTTCATCGTATATTTAAAAAAATCTAGAGTGTAGGTTAGATTACGTGGCAACCCAAACATATATCTTTTGTATCTTTGATCCATAAGTGATTAGTGTGAGATAGCTTGAAGAGGCTTACTAAAGACTACTTGCAACGTGACTATGAAAGAGTTCTTTACTGCTCACAGTTTTAGCTTGAAGAGGCTAGCACAATACTACTCTATTCAGCTTGAAGAGGCTATTAAATAACTACTTAGAGTGTGATAGTAAGGGTTGTCTACTGGTCAATGGACATAGCTAGAGAAGGCTACTGAAAAGACTATCTTTGTTCTTTTTCTAGTTGGAGAAAGTGTTAGTGAAACTCAACAGTTGTTGAGAATTGAATGTAGGCTGGTTTGGCTAAACAAGTATAAAATCCCCTGTGTTAGTTTTTCTTTTTCCTTCATCTCCCTTCTTATTCCCATATCAGTTCTTATTTCAATATTTATTTTTGAAAAGGCTATCCTACATTTTTTTTGTTATTTGCTTAAGTTTAAAAAGTTTACTTTCTGAAGTTTTTAACGCTGTTATAGCTTCTTGTTAAAGTTTTTCAGATCTTCAGTGACGGAAGAAAAGTTCAAACACAATTCAACTCACCTTTCTCCTGTGTTTTTCTACCTACATAAGATTCTCCAAGAAAAAAGAAAGCTAAACAAGACTTAGAAAGTTGAAAGGGCTGAGGGGATCCAGAGCTCATCAAGGAAAAGCACAAGGGCTCTAGTCTTTGAATCATTTGTAGTAATTGAGGATCAACCTGCAATGCCTATGATCCATCATCTGGGTACACCTCCTTCCCTATCTCTACAACTCCACCTAGAGGCCAGGCTCCCTCAAAAACTAGCTCGACAACAAAATCCACAAATGCTCTAAAAGTTACTTGTGTTACACTAGAAAAAGCCATTGAGGAATCAATGGAGCTCGAGAAAGCAGCTAAGGCTAAAGCTAGCTCTAAGGTTCCAAATCCACACCCAAGGGTGATGATGATGATTTCCTAACTTCAAACAGATACTAAAATCTATGTCCAAGAACATGGAAGAGGAATCTCATCCTAAAGGGGATAGCTCAGAAGAACTAAACATCTATATGAGTGAATTTTCTCATGCCTTGGAGTCCATTGTGGAATAGCATGAGGATGAAGAACCTAGTGAGCCCTCAAATGCAATTATTTTGAAAAGCCTACCTTATCCCCCTCCATCTATCAGAATAACCCATTTGGAGGAAAGTGATGAAGCCTCAAAAAAAGGTTCTCCTTATACTATTGATGAAGATCCTACTGCCATTGCTCCTACTCAAACTAATGATGCTCCAGCTCCACCTACTAATCATACTACTTTTATAGAAATTGAACCAGAAGAAGCTTAAGAGTCACTAAAGTCTGGGGATACTGTTCCTTTAGACATTCAGAACTAACACCCAAGGCTGCCTTATCATCAACAATTCACCTATCCAACCAACCTCAACCTCAGCCTGAGCCTCAACCAAGTCTTATAGAAGTCTAGCTACTACTGCACAACCTAATAGACATGGCTATCAGATAGGGATTTTGGTGCCTAGCTTAGAAGGCATGAAGGTTGCTTCTGTAAATCCTTCTTGAGTTGAAAAAGAGAAGAGGAGGTCAGTGATGGTGTGACCTCATGCACACCTTTTTATTGATGACAAAAAAAGGGAGAAAGAAAAAGAAGAAAATCTTTTTGTAGAGAGTCACGGGTCTAGCTGAGGGGGAGTTCTTTAGAATCCAGTTTCACATGCATATCATTTTTTATTTTTATTTTTTATCATAGTTATTTGTTTTGGGACAATTTCTAATATTTATGAACTATCATGGTTATTATCATTTATGCTCTCTGATGCAATTCACACTATGCTCTAATACTTTTCATTGCTTTTCTTTGATACTGCTCTAATACCTCTATCTTGTTCTAATACTTTCTTAACTTATGCTTTCTCATACATATATATATATATATATATATATATATATATATATAAATATATATATAGAACCATATACTTGATAAAAAAAAAAAAATGTGCAGGTGTGCTCTGATACATACATTCAGAGTTTAATTTTTATGCTCTGATACAAAAAGCTTATACTTTGGCATATATATTCAGAAACTCTTGTATCATTTACTATTATCAATTATACGTTTTAAATAGTTACTTACACATAAAAAAAAATGATATTGATTCTCCAAGAAAGATGATAATTCTGAAAATTTTTAAAGAGATTTATGGGTTTTGACACAAGATAAGTATCACAATGGTTATCATTTTAACCTTGATATCCTATTTGACTAGATTCAGAAAGTAACAATTCTCTGATAATCAAGCTATTTTTGTTCAGACAATTAAAATGCTCTAATACAACTTAGAAAATTACTTTAATAAATAGCTCTAATACTAGCTATCTAAGGTTGCTATGTATCTTTACACAATCAAAGAGAAATGTTGAGTTAGTTACTTTCTGAAAGACTATATCGTCATATTTATTATATTTTGAAAGGACCTTTTGTGCTCTGATAAAAGGTTTCAACATTGAAAATTTATTTCCAAGTATTCTCCAAAAGATTTTCTCAGAATTTGGTTTGTCATTGTAACGCCCCGATTTTTCTGTTTGAGGGAAGTGACCAAAATGTCCCTGACGTCATTTCCTGACCGGAATTCGAGGATAGCTGGCTCGATAGTCCTCGAAGGGTCAGCTCAATGTTTGATGGGGATTAGATGGCCCTTGAGTGATTTTGGAAATGAAGATCTTGTTTTTTACAGTTTCGGGTCAAAATGACCAAAATACCCCTATAGCGTTTTTACGCAGGTAAAGTTGCCATTTGAGTCCAAAACTTTCCCCGAAGGTTTAAAACAATGTTTTCATGTGTTTATAAGTGTCTGTTTAAGTCCCGGTGGTCTTGGGTAGTTTTTGTACAAAATTACGATTTTGCCCGCCGGATAGTGCCGTTTGGGCTTAATGACGTAATTAAGCAAACCTAAGCAATATTAGGCTCTAATCGAAGGTTAATTAATTTTCATAAATAATCTAGAGTCAAAATAATTTATTAAGGTTAATTAGAACCTAAAAATGCTTAGATTAAATCTAAATCCCTTTTTAAAACTCAAGATTTCTAGTCTTGGAATCTTGAATAATGTTTTCTCTCTCCAATTCTTTAAATTAAGGAATTGTATCTAGAATTATTTATACAATAAAAATGAATTCCTATCTCACTAACGAAGTAAGACCACTCCTTAATTATGTCTAGACAACCTTAATTACTCATTTTCTTACCTAAACACTTTCCTACAAATTCCTAATCTTAAGCATAACCTAAGACACACCTAAACACAACTCTACACAACAATTAAAATGGGGAAACCCCTCCCCCATGGCTGATGCAAATTTGGCCACCTCCTCTTCAATTCCATCACATGTTTTAAAATTCAAACACTCCTTGAGGCCATACCTTGAGCCATACTTGAAGCCATACCCACCCATACGCAAGACCATGCCTAGGACCATGCCTTGAACCTATACTTGGCCACACCTTTGAATGACCACAACCATACCTTGAAGGAGATATTTTTCCTCCCTCTCCTCCTTAAAGTGACGCCACCTTTCCCTCCCCTCACTCTTCTCATGTTGAAAATCCTTTATAAAAAGGAGAAGCCTCCCCAAAGAATCTCTTTGCTCATTTCTCTTACACCTCCAAAAGCTTTATTTCCTTCAACTTCAAAGAACTCTTCTCCTTCCTCTCCATTATTCCAAGTGCAAGCTTTTTCTCCGAATCAAGAAACCACATCCAAGGTAGGGATTTTATGTTGAGTTTTCTTCCTCTCCTTGTTCTTCCTCTTTTCGATTTTAGGCTTCTTCTACTTGCTCTTGTTTTGTTAAATGTTTGAAAACCATGGCTTGATGATGAGGATCTTTGATGTTGGTTCCAAAACCATCATTTGCTTGACCTCTAGAGCTCAAGGTTTCACTTATAAGAGTTTTTAGTAAACAAAGTTGTTATGTGGTTTTTTTTTTTAGAGTTAAGATGGGATCTTGAGCCTAGGTCTTAAAAGATTAATAAATGGATTGCATTCATATTTACTTTTCAACTTCTTGCATTACATATTTACTTTTGAGTTTTGCACATCATGTTTATTTTCAAGTTATCACTTAAAGTTTGAAGATAAGAAATGAAAGTGCATATCATATTTATGTTTCTCATCTAGCACGTTTATTTTCATGTCATCACCTAAGAACTCAAAGATTAAAACAAGAGTTGCACATCACCTAATGATTAATCTCGAAGCTCGCCTATTTCGGCCTTAAAGTCGATTGTTGTGGAGCCTAGAGCACTAAAATAAAGAATTGAACTTGCATTACATGTTTATATTCCAGCTTTGCATCTCATATTTACTTTTCCATTGCCATCACTTCATAATAACAAGATTAAAATAAGGTTTGCATTTGCACATTTACGTTTACGCCATAACCTAAATAATCCTAGAGCTCAAAACTTACTCCTCTTAACTCACAAATGAATTTCAGTTCCATGTGCTTTTACCTTTATGAATGAGTGTTTCCGTTTAAGGAGTTGGGGATTTTGAAAAAGGTCTTGTTGATGATGAATCTTGTTCTTGTGATGTGTAAAGAGTTTTGAAAGATTATAGGCCCCAAAAGGATTAAATGAGTGTTTGATTCTAAGAAAAATGATGGAATGATGTTAAAAGGGTTTTCGAAAGATTGGGTAGTTTTAAGGATGTCAAAGCTTGGGTTTTTTGCAATTTGGGTTACTGGTAATTGATTACATGTAATCGATTATCAGAGTGCCTTGCACACCTGGATATAAGTCTTTGGCCTGTGTATCGATTACAAGATGATGTAATCGATTACACAATGTTCTGGGAAACCCAGAACATGTTTTTGGACCCTGGTAATCGATTACCAATCCATGTAATCGATTATTCAGGTGTTCTTGAGGCCCATAATGCATTTTTCAGCCAAGGTAATCGATTACAAGACTCATGTAATTGATTACCAGGACCTCGAACTTCCCTGTTTTAGAAAATTGAGCCAAGTAATCGATTATAAGCCCATGTAATCAATTACCAGTGTCTAAAATGTGTAGATAAGTGTTCCTTCCTTTATGTGAGCGTGAATTAATGACCTTGCATGCCTATTCTCGGATTATGAACATGGTGATTTATAGTTTGGTAAGTGTATATATATATGAAATGAATGTGAAAGCATGCTTGCATGATAAATTGCATGAATGATTATCATTGATCGAGATGCATGATATATATGTTTATGAGCATGATAAGTTAAATAATGATTTATGATTGTGTTGCATCTCTAAAGAGAACATGTGTTTATGTTGCATTCATGCATAGTACGCTGAGATACATTTTGGGTGACATCGGTTCGACCGAGCACCCCCAGAACAGATGTGATATAGTACTGAGATATGTCCTGGGTGACACCGGTTCGGCCGAGCACCCCCAGGAACAAAACCGTAAGGGTATTGACATTGAGCTTGCCAAATTGGACAATATTATTGTGCACTGGATGCTAGTAGTTGCGTTTTGAAGAAGAAATGATGTGTTACCCCCTCTATTACCCCATGTAAATCTAGTGACGACTAGTTAGGTTGAGCTCATCCTAGGCGATTGGTTAGTGCGATTGGTTCTGGTGGCAATTGTAAAATCGTCGAGGCTGGCATGTTGGTTGGGTTTTTGGTGATGATGAAAGAGGGTGGAACAATATGAAAGAGATATGAGAACTCATTACATTACTCTATCACGCATTCATCTATGTGCCACTGCTTTCATTTTATGGATTACCCCCTGTTCTTGTGCTTAGCCCTGTCTTGTGTTTTGAAATTACATGTTGTTGATTTATGTCGCATGTACTAAGGTATTGCCATGCATACATAAGATACTTGTTGCATTCATGCATTTAGATTCATGCTAAAAGCAACGGGCCTCGACTAATGGTATTTGAAAACTTAACAAATGAATCTTATCTATGCCCACTATTTCATAATTAAACCCGAGGTTCCTGAGGATGATGATGATGACATGTGTGTGAATAGGGAAGCCCTATTGATTCTTGTATAAGTTTTTCACTCCCCCTATCTTTCTTTTCCATCTTCATCTTTAGACAAGATTGACAACGACGTCCGAGGATCGCCCTGAGGTGTCGACGTGGAAGTAGCTTGGTGGTCGAAATCAAAGTAGCGCAGCAGAAGTAGGGACACAGTCTTAGCCTTTTTACATCATAGTTGTGTGTAGTTTTGAATTGATGTAGGCTCAACCTTCATGGGTGGGCCCAATATATTTGATGTGATGTTATTGTGGGATGATCCTATATCATTAATGCCATTAATATTTGATTTGATGTTTGATGTTAATGTTACATAATGATGTGCCAATGGTTGTCCTTCCTATGAAGCTTAACTGGTGTTTCTGTTAATGTTATTCCTTTCATATTTACGCTTCACAATACTCGAGGCTCACATTTTGTTCATGTTTTCAAAAAGAAAAATTCTACCCATATTTTCCACTAAGTATTTTAATGAAGAGTTCTAGACAATGAGACTGAAAGAGTAATAGACTAATGGTTAACTTAAATACGTTCTAGGAGTATTAGGTTAAAAATTAGGATGTAACAGTCATCATAAAAAATGGGGGGATTGTTATCTTTAGAACCCTTCAGAAAGCTATATAGCATGAGTTTTGAGTGATAACAAAGCAAATTTTGTTAAAATATTTTGAAGAATAGACTAATGCTTTACTTAAGTTTCTATAGCATTTAGCAAGACCATTCTCGTAAACATACAAGTTCAATCAACAAGATACTTTTTACAATATCATGTTTTAACATGAATATAATCTCATTCAAAAAGATTCAAAACTTTAATGATGTAGAAAATAGTTCTAAAAGAGAACTTGAGTATGTTAAATACATGAGAAAGGGATTTTAAGCGTCAGAAACCAAGTTCAGGTATTCAGAAAGAAGTTTACATATTCAGAAAGTGCTACATCAATGAATATATAAGACACTTTTTCCTAAAGCAAGTCATGATTATAGTCTTCAATCTTGATGAGACGTTTCCTATCAAGCTTATATTAAAGCAACGAAGATCAAGAAGACGATCAAAAGTAAAGGAAGTACATTAGAAAGCATGCGTATTCAGAAATTGTGATCACTTTACAGAAAAATAGGGAAAATTCAAAATTCAAATTAAATCAACTCTTAAAAAGGGCTGATAGTAACATACTGTTAGCTCCAGAAGCTTTCAGAAAACATCAGTGCTTAATATTTTAAGTGACAACAAGACCAATTTCATGAAAATACTTTGTAGAAGAACTAATCTTTCACTTGAGTTTCTTGACTACTAAACAGGACTATCCACATTAGCATACAAGTCCCTAAAATAAGGTTATTTTTATAATAACATGTGATCTCATTCGAAGAGATTTAGAACTCAAAGAAAGTGAAAATTAATCCTTGAAATTGAGGTTATTATGCTCAACGCATGAAAGAAAATTTTTGAGAACAAGAAATCAAGGTACGGATCTCCAGAAAGTATCCCATGACTTCATAAAGTGATATTCAAGTGAAGATTTCAAATCAATGTCTGAAGTAAGTTATGGTTATCATCTTCAATCATCATCATCATCATAATATTTCCTTGACAACAAGCTCTAATTAAATACTAGAAGAACAAAAGAACAGTCCAGAAACTGAGAGAGCACTTCAGACAACACGTTTACTATAAATAGTGCACTTTACAAAAATGGGAGGGAAAATTCAAAATTCAAATTAAAGTCAAACTTAATCAAGGACTAACAGTGACATCTCATCTTCAACTTGGTCAACCGTCCCAACTTCTACAAGAAAAAATTTAGAAATCTCGTTCAGAAAGAAAAAGTAGTTTCTAAAGATGGACTCAGAAACTTCTATTAGACAACGATCTCTGGAACTACAAAAGTGGCTCTGACATGCCGAGCTATTCTTCTATACTACATTTCAAAGACTCAAAAAGAAGATCGACGTGTGTCACTAGAAAACAGATCAAGGGTAACAGTCATAAATGAGAGATTAAGTATAAAAAGAGATCATGTGCTTACAACTTAAGATTTTTTATTGATTCATTTTGAAAAGCTCTTAAGAACACGAGACTCTCTTTCATCTTCTGGAAAGTCATTACAGCTTGTAATTAGTTTCTTCTTCTGTATAAATCTTCTTTCTATGTTCTTATTAGATAATATCTTCTTTTTAGGAAGAATTGTTAAGAAGAAGTAATTCAAGTTTTAAGCTCATATGCTATAGTTATTCTGAGAAAATTTGAGTTGTTGATAGTTGGAGTGAACCAAACCATAAAAATCATTGTATCTTGATCCAGTAGTGATCATCGTGAGACAGCTTGAAGAGGCTAGTCAAAGACTACTTGAGAGTGACAGTATAGTGAGCTACTGATCATATGAGATAGCTTGAGAAGGCTATGGAAAGACTACACGACTTTCTCATGGTTCAAAAAGGGTTAATTAGTTGAACTCAACAAATTGTTAAGAACTAGATATAGGCAAATTGGCCGAACCAGTGTAAAATCTCTTGTGTAGTATCTCTTCTTTCCTCGAACTTCTTTTATTTTTTGTTCTGTGTCTATTACCAAAGCTTTTCTAAAAAATTGATTTATATCAGTTTTTGGATCTTTATTTTAAGTTTAGAAAGTACCTTTCTGACATTCACCAACATTACTTCCGCTGCACTTCAGGTTCACACTTGATAGTTTTTGTTTAAAGTTTTTTCAGAAATGAAAAAGGAAGGAAAAGTGAAAACACAATTCAACCCCCATTCTCATGCATTTTTCAACCTACATATACTACTTTTACACGTGGTCAAACTGCCCTATCTTCTAAAACAAAAAGTTTAAACCACATCCAGAGAGTAAAATGTAGTTTCTAAAGCTTCACTTAGAAATCAGAGTTGACAACAGATTCTACAACTTAAATGTAGCTATGACACAGTAGCACTACTTCTCTAGAGGACAACTCTTAAGGACACAAAAAGAAGATCAACATGTGTTAAAAGGAAAGGAAATCAAGAGGCAACGGTCTAAATTCAAGAACGAAGTATAAAATGAGGTGACCTTTATACAAGATAAGAACTTTGTGACAGAAAAACTTTTGCCCAGAACTCTTGCTGAGAAGCCTCATGCTAATCCCTCTCTACATCTGAAACTATATTACATCTTGTAATCAGTTTCTATAAAAGTCTTCTTTCTAGCTTTCATTAGATAACATCTTCTTCCTTGGAAGAATTTTAGAAAGGGGATATTCAAGTTTTCAGTTCATACACTATTTCATTCCTTATCGGTTAGGAACATCATTCCTTGTTCCCTAAAGTCTCGTGGGTAGTAACAGTGCACTCCCGGCGACATTAAACTCATGACTTTATTTTTAGCCATTATAAATACTTTCCTTTCCATTTTACATGCTTTTCAAGAATTTAGAGATTGAACTATGTAATGTAACTAAATCATAAATCATGCCTTGTTATGCCTTGTTTATAAAATTATTATTTTTTCAGCTTATCATGAAAATTATCATTTTGGAAAACTCATGGGACTATAATCGATGAATATTTGCTTTTTAGAATTATTATGTTACAAACTACAAATTCCATTATCATGATTTTGGAATCCCAGTTACGGATTAGCATACAAACTTTTAGAATTTCAAGAGATTTAGAGATTTTAGAACTACTTGCTATGTTTGAGAAATTAGTTTTTGGACAGTGATTATAGAGAAAAAGTAGTAAGTTAATAGCTATTATGATCATTAGCGTTAGTGCAAAATTGCTCGTCAAAGCCCTTCAGAGTATTCAGAGAACAAAACCATATTAGATGTTCACCATTAGAACCTAGTTAGGTGCTCTTTCAGATATCAAAATTTTGTTATTTATAATTTCATGTTTCTCTATTAGTTATTATAACATGAAATTGGAAATACTTTTTATGTTATTAAGCATATAAATATCAAATGATTTCTATTGATGTATGTATACTATATTATGTTCTGTTGCCTGCTCCATGTGGGCTACAGGTAAGAATCCACTCACAGAGCTTTTATGAACGCACCTCTCTTCTTTCTTATCTCGCTGCAAGTCTAGTTACATCTTGATCCACCTTTGTTGTAGTGTTAAAGTTGTTTCATTGGTGAGCTCTGCTTTGGAGTGAAACTTAAATTAGGTTTATTTTAGATTAGAGCGCTCTAGGAGTAGTGTAAGCAGGACTCCAGACTGTGAATTATTTTATATTACTTTATTTTGCATTTTAATTATTTTATTATTTATGTTCACCTTTACTAGAATTATTCAGTTTTGATGATCAAGGATTACATGTTTTGGAGTAACTTCGATTTATGAATTCTTATTTAAATTAATTTATTATAAGTACGAGACTATATTTAAGTTAAGTGTTTGGGACAAAACAATATTTATTATGTCGTTGATGTCATGCCATCTTCTAAGATTCATGCTGAGTCACAGCCAACTGAATAGTACCTAAAATCCCAATAATTGTACTTATATTCTTTGACCGAATCATTTTGTGATCGGCCCCTTTTACATGTAATGAATATTAATACTTTTGGCCGAACTTGGTTTGAATAGTTCTAAATATTTGCCATTAATACTTCTGGCAAATCCTTCTCCTTCTAATGTCATTAATTGATAAGTACCACCATGGACAACTTTATCAATAATCAAATGACTTTCCCAAATTGGTGGCCATTTGCCATACTTAGGGATTTTAGTGGCCATGGGCAATATTTCCTTCCAAACTAAATCTTCATCAACAAATGATTTAGGTTTAACTTTTCTATTGAAGATCTTAGAAACTGTCAACATATTAGCTCCAATATTTTCCAAAGTCATCAGCCAATCCTTATTAGCTAACTTTAACTCCTGGAACATAGCTTGAGAATATTCTTCAAATGCTAGCCCATGTTTATAGCCATTCTAAAACAATTCATAGTTATCTATGAATGTAGAACTACATCTTGACTATAAGTTAGTCTAAAAGGAGTCAAGTTTGTAGGATAAGTTAGGGAATTCCTATAAGCCCACAAAACCTAAATCAAAACTTTATTCCACCTCCTTGGTGCATCATCAATGATTTTCTTGACCATGTCAATGAGGACTTCATTAGTAGTTTCTACTTGTCTATTTGCTTAAGCATAATAAGGGGATGAATGAACTAGCCAAAAACTAAATTCTTAAGCAAAATCTTTCATCTTTCCCTCTATGAAAATTGCTACTTCATCTATAGTAATCATTACAGGAATCCCATATTTATAAACAGTATGAGTTCTTATGAATCAAATCACATTATCTGAGTGACATTCACCAAGGGTTGAGCCTCCACCTATTTTGTAAAATAATCAATTGCCACTAAGATAAAACAATTTTTTTTGAGGATTGATGATGAATCTTGCCAGTAATATCCATAACCTGTCTATGGGATGGTCGTGGTTTGATTATATCATAAAACTTCTTAGCTAGGACCTTTCACAAGGATCCATGCCTTTGACAGGAAATACATCCCTTGGCATAATTTTCACAAACAGCTAAAATGATTGCCAATAAAATCCATATCAATGAATTCGACATCTCATTTTTGGGCCAAATTTATGAGCTCCACACATTCCTTCATGTACCTAATGCATGAGCTTTTGGACGTTTTGTCTACTATTAGGAACCTATATATAATTAGAGCGTATGGAAGAAAGGGAAAATGAGGAAATAGACACAAAGAATTAGGCAGTAGTGGATGGCACACTATTGTAACCAACTCTGCTAAGTTGGCATGGGGAGTGAGGCATGAGACTATATATATCAAAGGGAGAGCATGTGAAAGACAGGTAGACTATTGGATTGGCATTAGGAGAGTTAGACTGCTATAGTGTCTAGAGGCTCTTCTCATTTCTTGCATTTCCTATATTATTTCTCTCTTCTTCCTTGGCTAAAAATCACATTAATCTCAGCTTAATGGTGTGAATAATACTTTATACTTCTTCATTTCTTTGATTTCTTTCTATGGGTTTATCAATGGCATCAGAGCTTTGGTCTTAAGAGCTGTAGGGGCCTACTGTGGAGGCTGTGCTAGAGACCAGGGTGGAGAGATTGGGGAGGAAACTGGTTGAGGCTATGCAACTATTAAGAGGAAATCACCATCCTCGAAGCGTAGGGCAATCTCTGCCACGAAGAAAGCGCTGTTAGATGGCCATCAAGGATGAAGGAATAGGGAGGACAAAGGTGAATCACAGCTTCTCTTCTCACTACAAGGAGGAGTGATATTTTCTTCCTTATTATCAAGATGAATCTTGTAAGCAAAGAAAAAGATTCTTTTGGGGCAGTAGATCACCTGATTCCTCTTGGAACGGTAGCCATTCACGATAATACAAAGGAAGACGATGACGAGCAACCATGGATAGAGGTGGCCATCAAACCGTGAGAGCTAGAATATGGGAATCATCATACAAAAGAGAAGCTTACACAAGGAAGGAACAGAGAAAAGTATTCTCCGATTGTGGATGACCACCACAGAAGCTACCAAAGGTAGAGACTACTTTGACAAAGGTATTGGCAAAGATTAAAGCGGCCAAAGAAGCTCATTTGTACTACATGAATGAAGACTGACTAGCACCACCAAATCAGTTACACCCGATCTCGTAGGTGGCAGCTAGTAAGCTTTCGTCGAGTGCCGACAACATACCCCTCGTGGAGAAAGCAAAGATATCACCACCATACCCACCTCCAATCGACTTAGAAGAAGGAACGATAGCTATCAGGATCGCAACAAATGTGTGGGCAGATATGGAGGTAGCTGAGGACAACCACCCCAACTACTGTGTCAAACATGTTCAACCACTACCACATGTTGGTAGAGGTTCAAACAAGGAAGGTGGTTGCACAGTATTCGCTTGCCAATAGCAATGCAACTCTGAGGGGAGAAGAGGCAATTGGGTTCGCAGGTTTAAACTTTTGACCTGATGGGCTAGACCTATCTTTTTAAGGAGAAGAAAACATGATCAAAAGAGAATGAGGCCCAAAATAAGAATGCTGCCCAACTAATCAATGGTGTAACACCCTAAAAGTTATTTAAAAATTAAGTTGAGTTTTATTAGTCATAATTTCAAAAATCTGACAGTTTTAGCAATGATGAGGACGACCCAATGGATTTATAAAAAAGAAGTGAATAATAACTTGCGAGCCCATTGGAACAGCCAAAACCCCAAATCTGGGACCAGGAGATGCCTGAAACTAGGAAAATATAGGGTTAAGGTTAGAAATTATTAGAAATGAAGATTTTATAACTAGAATTAATTTTCGATCAATATCTAATTACTCAGGTATGGTGTTTTACCTGTTAAGTAAAATTTCGGTGTGCGATTTCTAACACCGAAAGATAGTTTAGTCACTATAAATGGATAATTTATATCTATTTAATACAAGTGTAAGGCTAAGATTTAATCTTGAAATTCAAGATTAAATCCTAGCCATCCATTTTACTTTCTTTCTTTAAGAATTGGGTATTTATATTATATAATATCTAAATCATAAGTACAAGATAAATATAAGACCAAGCTTCTTCAGTACTCCACAAAACTTTGTCATTCTCGACCAAGTATAGCCACCTCTATTTTTGTGTCTCAAGAGCTCAAGAAACTTGATGCAAATCCTCAAAACCTTAGCCTAAACTTGTTAAAAATTCAAACTTCCTTCACCAAACTTGTTCTCTTCATCATAACCTGCAAATCTAACCAATTGAAATCTCAATTCCTCATCAATCCTCACCTTGATATCTCATACATCACTAATTAAGGAAGGCTTTGGTAGTGATTTGGTGGCCTTGAAGTGAGCAAGATCACTCTTGGAACTTCCTTGAAGCCAAGATCTTTAAAGCCACCAAAGTAAGGCATTTTAAACCTCTTTTACTTCAACTCTATTTGTGTGATTTTCTTACTGATTGCACTGAATATTTTTGGTTGAATTGGTTGATAATATATTGATAGTAATATGTTAATTTTGGTGGAGTGATTTGATGTTGTGAAAAATCATTTTTGTGGAAAGAGATTTTGAAACATGCTATTGGATTTTCGGTTTCTGTATAAATAGCCAATGACCACGAATTTTCTGAGTGAATTGTGGATATTTTCATGAGCTAAAAAATTATGTTGAAGCTAACATCCTAAGGAAACTCTGAGAATTTTCATGGATCATGATAAAGACTCTAATTACTTGAAAAAAAATCATGAACTGAGACTATATATGTGCTGCATGAATTTCTGAAATTGAAGCTGTGAATTTGTCTAATTTTGTTACCATAGTAAATGATTGAATTGTCCTTTGAAATTTTTACAAGGTGTTGATAACATCTCTAAGTGTAACCATGATTTTTATTCTTAATTTACTCAATCATTTGCTAGGGTTAAAAATTATGAGATTCTGGTTACGAAATTTGAGTATAAGTGGTCTCAACTACTAAATTTGTTGAATTTCATTATCATACTTAGAGAACTCTTTTTACTCTGAAATTTTCAAAGAACCTTGGGGACATATTGAAGTGTCTTTAAGAATTTTAATAGCCTTGGATTTGATAGTTTGAAATGCAAAATAATTTGTGCTATGGATATGGGAAATCTGTCATTGTGCTGAAAATGAATTGATGCTTTAAATTGATGAAATAATGATATTGGGTTCAAGTATGACATACATGAATGCATGCTAGTGACTTTAAGGAATGGTTTGAGGCATAATTGGAATCATATTATAAATGAATGCGTATAAGTGCCTTATGCATGCATTTGGAAAAGAAAAGTGAATGATATATATATGAGAAAAGAGAATGTATAAATTTTCACTCATGCATGTTCTGACATATAGAGAAAACAGAAACAAGACTTAGGCTGAATGAGAGGAAGGAAAAAAGAGGAACTTTCCTAGAGATATTATAGGGTAAGGCAAAAAGAGGAACTTCCCCAAGATATTATGAGTCGGTAGACGTATCGATTAGGAATAGATCTGTGGGTGATTCAAAAAAGGAAACAAAAAATAAGTCCAGTGATCACGTATAGGAATGAGCTCAGTCCTGATAAGCAATCTATTTCCCTTGTATGGTGTGATCCACTATAAATACCATTTGATATAAACTATCTAGTGTAGAGTTGTCCATGTTAGATACCCGTTGGGTATAAACTAAGTCTTTCCTATGCCAATAAAAAGAGAAAAATGCACCGAGCTGAGTTCTATGGACACAAGTGAAACCAAGTCACTTTGAGATAAGTTCACTACATTTCGCGTATGCATACTCATATCATATTTAATTTCTTGATTAGAATTATTAACTATATGATATATGTGCACTAAATGATTGATTGTTAAAAGCTACCCACTTCAGAAAAATAGTTTTTGAACTTTAAAATGAACCTTTGATAAATGTTGTTTGATCACATTTTCTTAATAAACCGAAGTGGCTGGGACGATGATGATGGCATTATGATTGTGTAATTGGGGAGTTTCTTTACTGAAAATTGTATAATTCTCACCCTTATATGTTTTTGTGATCCCATGTCGCCTCAAGTTGATCCAGAGAACGATATGGCTGCTACGTGAAAAAACTTGAAATTTCAATAGTTTAGCAGTTGATATTTTTACTTTATTATACTTAGCTAGAGTTATGTGTATGTAAATGTAATAGAGAATATATATGTATTAAAGCTCTTAGAAGAGCTTCCTTTTATACTTAGTATGTATTCAATAAATTTTGTGTTTCTTTGTTATATATTTTAATAGAATTACGCTTAGTTATTACATGCATTAATCGATCTTGCTATAGATATTTAAGAAAGGTCTACTAATCTATAAGTAACAACTCTTGAGTCTGATGTCATGGCTTAAGATTGATGTTGTACTTGGAAGGATGTTACATATGGTCATGAGAATAGGGCTGAATTGATATTTAAGGGGCCACTTTAATTACTAGAATTAATGGGCTAAGCCCAAATTAATTTGGAGGAGTATTGGGAATCAACACACTAGAATTAACACACTATGTCTTAAAGTTAAAGGGCCTAGCCCAAAAAGAAGAAAACATACCACATGAGCCCATGTTAAGGATGAGAAGAATTTGGTCCAAAGAAAGGAATTCATACCAACTATAACTACTAGAAGTCTGTACTATTAAGGGGCCTAACAAGCAACATATTCTCTACTCAACTCCAAGTAATTCTAATGGTGAGAGAATTGAAGATGATCAAGTTACATATGCTAGAATTGTACGAGATGCATATGCTACTGGGGTAAAATAGAAAATGGGTCTCTAGAAATTAATAATTTGGGCTCAAATTGACAAGACTACTATATTAGATGTGGAGGTATGAACACAAGGGATAGAGACGGGGGCCACAACACAAATCCGTATCAACAACTACGCAAGAAGGGATGGGGGAAGAGCTAGGATGGATTTTAGTAAATATAGGGCTCTAAAATACCAACGATTTCTTCTGCGAACAGGTGACAAAGGGGGTTGGGAAATTTCTTCTCAATATTCTCCTCAGAGTATATTCAAACAAGATAAATATGTGTCCCATCTAATTACCAACCTCCAATATAGAAGCCATTGTCCTGCATCAATAACAGTAGCTGGGTGTACTAAAAGTGGTTGGTATTTGACATTTCTAGCATCCTACTACGTGGTTATGTTCTTAACAGGGATGAATCTTGTCCATCAAGAGCTATTCCATTTAGTAGTGAAAGAGTTGGCATAGATTTTCCCACGTATGGACTTGAATCCTTTAGTTTGAATAAGATGATAGAGGTTGAGGATTATAGTAGTTGGAAGAAGATTGATCCCCCTCACAAGAAGTTAGAGCTTCGTCCTATGCTTTGCTTCTTGCTGATGGAAAGGGTTGCATAAAACAATGAGCTCCCAAATGAAGGACAACAGCAAATAGCAATTAATGATCAATGGATTAATGAATTCTGTAGGGTGAACATTATAAACGGTGCTAGAAGGTGGGGATAGTAGTTTGGTAAAAGCGAGCTTCATGGGATATGTCTTCTGATAATTGGGCACAAGAGGGTGAAGAGTACCTAAATGAGCAAGTTGCTGTTAGTACCATATTGATTTGCCTTAGTGTGATTCTCTTAGAGGCAGAGACCCTGTAGGGATTATACCCTATAAATTCCATTTCTATTGTGAGAAAACTATCCAATGAGGAAGAGAAAGGTTACAATCAAGATTGATATCTCAATATGGTTGTCAAGCTTGCTGGAAAAGCAATAAAGCCACATGATCAAGTTGTTTGCTAGAGAATTACTGAGAATTATTTGATTCTGAAATAGGGAATATTTGATTTGGAAGAAAACGTGTTCTTTAAGCAATGGGACCTAGGTGTACACTATTTTACTGCAAGCATATTTTCCTCCTTCTTTTTCAAGGTTTGGGACCTAAGAGGAAGTCTTTTGTTTCAACAATGTCCTTTTGCTTTTCCAAACTATTCTTTGCAAACCTTCATTGTTATTTCCACACATATGTTAGAGTTGGAGAAGAACCGTATAGTTCTCAAGGTCTTGGAGTACCTACATTGTTGGATATGGATCAATCTCACTTGCTCCTTTGTTTTCTTTTGTTGAGGATGCTCCTAAAGTTGTGATGGATAGCTAGACCCTAAATGCATTGTTCAATCATGTAGAATCTATGATTGGAGTTTATTAGCTCCACCTTGAGGACAAGGTAGAAGTTTAGGGGGAAAGTATTGTTAGAAACCTACATATAATTATAGTGGATGGAAGAAAGGGCAAATAGGGAAATAGATACAAAGAATTAGGCAGTAGTGGAGGGCATACTATTGTAACCAACTCTACTGAATTGGCATAAGGAGTGAGGCATCAAATTATATATATCAGAGGGAGGGCATGTGAAAGCGGACAAAATTTGGCTTGGCATTAGGAGAGTTGAACTACGATAGTGTCCAGAGGCTATTCTCATTATTTCTTGCATTTCCTATACTATTTCTCTCTTCTTCCTTAGCCGAAAATCACACTGTTCTCAACTTTAGGGTGTGAATAATACTTTGTACTTCTTTGTTTCTTTGGTTTCTTTCTATGGGTTGTTTCATCTATACACTTGAAAAGTACACCCTATGTACTTCTTTGAAATAACTCTCTGTCAACTAAAGCATAGTTTAATGCCTTTTGTTTTAATCTATAGTCATGTTTAATCGAAAGATCAATTAGAAATCTCTCGAGTCTTACCTCCAATCCTTATAAATCGACTGACATTTCTCAAAATCTGCCTGATTTATTTCAGCCACACTCAACTTGAAACTTGATGCAAGTTCTGCTAACTCATTTGCATTAGAGTTTTCATTCCTTAGGACATGTAGAATGATCACATCATCAAACTCCTGAAGCAATTATTTTGCAAAATCTGAGTAGTCTTGCAATGTGGAATTATGGCATTTATACTCCCTAGAAACTGCTTTCATATGACTTGAGAATCTCCCAATATTTTGATTACTTTTGCATAAAATGATTACAACATCTTCAAATCAAAGATCAAAGCTTCATACTCGGTCTAACTATTAGAACACTACTCTAGGTCCAAGATACACATAAACTTACTCTCTATCCTTTTTGGACTAGTAATTACAAACCAGCATAAGGACCTGCTTGATGCTTTGATCCATCAAAAGTTAAAATCAAATTATCTACTTGTACAACCTTTTATTCAATGTTGATGTGGCCTTGGATTTGTAAAGAAGGATGTTTGGTAAGAAAATCGACTAATGCTTGCCCTTTTACCGCCTTTAAAGTCATATACTTAGGAGCAAATGCATTGAGCTTAATTGCCCACCACATTAGTCTTACTTGTAATATTGGCCGATTTAATAGAGATCTTACAATATCTATTTTACACACTACCAGGACTTCCCTTAATAGTAGATAACATTCCAATTTAGTACATGTGTAGAACAATGATAAGCACAACTTTTCAAGTGTTGTATACCTTGTTTTAGCATCATTGAGCAGTCAACTTAAATAATAATTTGCCCTTTTTGTGCCATATAATTAGTATCTTGTGCTAAGAGACTTCCAATAGATGTTTCAGTAATAGATATACAGAATTTTAATGGCCTTTCGAAAGATAAAGGAGTTAATACGGGAGGATTAACTAGGCTATTCTTAATTTGCTCAAAAGCATGTTGTTGTCTTCCCTACATGCAAATTCCTCAGCCGATTTTAACTTCAATAAAGGAGAGAAAACTTTCATTTCTCATGTTGAATTTGTTATGAGCCTCCTCAGGAAATTAACTTTTCCAATCAAGCTTTGAAACTCCTTTCTGTTATGAGGAGGCCTAGCTTCTAATATAACTGTAGCTTTATTTTTATCTACTTTGATGCCTTTATTATGGACTGAAAACCCAAAGAAATGTTGGGCTAAGAGATTGATTCACAATGTAATTAAATGATACTAATGTGTGGCAATGAGTACCAAAACAAATCCGATAGAATTAAATCTACCAATCAGCACAGCGCATCGAAAAATAAATATCAAGATGAATAGTAATTCACGGTGGGACCTGCTAATCACTATTCAATGTGTGGCTCACTTGTCACTATTCACGTGGACAGCACTCAGTAATGGAACCGTATCACTATTCTTGTGGATAGTATAATCTATGTCACTATTCACTTTAGTGGAACCCACGTCACTATTTACGCCACCAAAATAGATCAAGAAATCCGTATACAAAATTTTTAACGTGGAAACCCCCAAATGCCGGGGGAAAAAACCATGAGACAAACTCCGAAAAATATTCCACTATATTCAGGATAATTACACAATATCCTTTCCATACTCTCCAACCTAAGAGGTAAATATAGTGTCTCCCGGTGAAAACCTTCCTATTCAAATGCTACACTTTTTACAGTACCAAGGAGTGATAAAGATGATACCAAAAAATATTCCCAGTGTATTTACCCACACCCTACACTCTTGTGGATTTACTCACACTCTTGTGGATTTACTCACACTCTCTATTTTTCCTCTCACTCTCAGAAAAATAACACTCTCTGTGTATTTTTTTCTACTTCTGCAGCTCATTCTCCACTGCTTCGATGCATCTGAAACTACTTTCGTTGCCTCTATTTATAGAGGAAGCTTAGCGTGTGCACAATAATTAATTTACTGTTCACGCATTGAAAATTCTCTCTCAGTACCAAACTCTTGACACGTGAACAGTGATTTCACTGTTCACATATTGAATTTCTTCTTTCTCCCCAGCTGCGTCAACTTTTTCCAGCTACCAACCTTGAGGTTGGACCCCATAATTCTCCCCCTCCAACCGATAAGGAAATAATCTAGGAGCAATCATCTAGGATCCATGCCGACTAACTCGGCACAAAGTTGAAGCTTATCTTTAACTATAACTTTCTTCATGCAATAACCTTGCATTTCTCAAGCATTTTAATGGTGCTAACACAAGAGCGTCATCCGTAAGCCTCATCACTGGCTAAACATGTTCTCTTCACTTGTACTGCCGACATTCGGGACATGCTGCCTGGACTCTACTTCGCCAGAAAGACTTTCGATATAAGGGACCCATCACATGGATCCAACAAACACCATGTTATCCATACTTGAACTAAACCAACTGATCCAAAACATCAGTTTCTTTCCAGCTTTCTCCAAATCATCATGGAGAAATGCGGCCTTCGCGTTTAACTGCTCAAGCTCCAAATCCAAGCTAGCCATCAATCTGAGAATAACTCGAATAGAACTCATTTTGACAACTGGAGAGAAAATCTCATCAAAATCTATCCCTCACTTTTGACCAAAGCCTTTTACAACTAAGCGAGCCTTATACTTCACTAGCTTGTTGCCATCTTTCTTCAGCTTGAACACCCATTTATTCTTCAAGGCTTTCTTGCCTTCAGAGAGTTTTACTAACTCATAAGTATCGTTCTTCTGCAAGGAATCCATCTCTTCTTGTATGGCTATGATCCACTGAGCTTTATCCTTATGAGTCTGAACTTCTTCAAAACTCTCTGGATCCCCCTCATCAGTGAGAAGGATATACTCCGACTTGGGATACTTGCTAGATGGATATCGCACTCTATTAGATCTTCTAAGCTGTGGTGTATGAGCTTGCTCCCCCTGCTCAACACCTCCTCCATCTCCAGCATCATCAACAGCTGGCTCATCATCAACCCTATGATCTTGAATCTCTCCTTCTGTGACATTTTCTTTAGGAAGAGAGACTGGTGTAAAATCAACCTTATTACCAAATTCAGTAGTTTTCTCTGGAATAGCATAATCCGACATAGTTTCTTGCTCATGAAACACTACGTCTCTGCTTCTTATATTCCTCTTCTTTTCCGGATCCCATAACCTGTAGCCAAATTCCTCATCTCCATAGCCCATGAATATGCAAGGAATGGCTCTATCACCAAGCTTCTGTCTCTGCTCCTTATTTACGTGAGCAAATGCTTTGCATCCAAATACCTTCAAATGAGAGTAACTAACATCATGTCCGGACCATACTCTCTCAGGAATGTCAAAGCCCAAAGGAACAGACGGAGATCTGTTAATCAGGTAGCATGCCATTTGAACAGCTTCACCCCAGAATGGCTTAGGTAGCTTAGCCATTTTTAACATACATCTGATTTTCTCCATAATAGTTCTGTTGATTCTTTCGGCCACACCATTATGTTGTGGGGTCCCAGGAACCATCTTCTCATGCCTGATGCCATGTTCAAAGCAATAGTTCTTGAATTCATGGGAAATGTACTCTCCCCCATTGTCACTGTGAAGACACTTCAAAGGTTTCTTAGTTGCTCTCTCCACCATGGCATGAAACCTCTTGAAGTATTGAAACACCTGGTCCTTCCTTTTTAGGAAATAAACCCACACTTTTTGTGAAGCATTATTAATGAACGTTACAAAATATCTGCTACCACCCAGAGTCTCCACCTCCATGGGACCGCATACATTAGAATAAACCATATCTAGAATATTCTTCTTCAGCTTCAATCTTTTGCTGAAAGACACTCTATGATGCTTGCCAAATAAACAATGATCACAGGGATTTAACTTTGTACCTTTGGCATATGGAATAAGGGATTTCCTGGCTAAAATCTGCAAACCTTTTTCACTCATATGAGCTAGTCTTTTGTGCCACAAATTTGGCGAAGCATCATCCTCAACTGCATTCAACCCTCCAATCTGCTTAACTTGAGTTTTGTACAATGTGTTGTACAACATTCCTCTGGCAACCACCATTGAACCTTCGGAAAGCTTCCACTTGCCATCACCAAAGCTACTGTGGTATCCGGCTAGATCTAGAGCATGCACGGAGATCAGATTCAGGTGTAAATCCAATACATGTCGCACATTCTTCAATGTCAGTGTACATCCTATATTTGTTTGAATGCACACATCACCAATTCCTACAATATCAAAATCGCTGGTATTTCCCATCCTTACTTTGCCAAAGTCTCCTTCTTTGTACACAGTAAAGAATTCCTTGTTGGGAGTAGCATGATATGAAGCCGCTGAATCAACGACCCATTCAACACATGAATATGCAACATGACACTCTTCATCTACAAAAGAGAGCAACACCACTTCCCCATTTGTGACAGGGGTTGTAGTATTTTCATCATTAGCCGCGTCCTGACTTCTCCGATAGTTCTTGCCTCTGTCCTTCCAAGCCTTACAATTTCTTTTGATGTGCCCTTCTTTGCCGCAATGGTAACATTTGAACCTCCTTCTTGACTGGGACTGCGATTGATCCTTTGGTTTTCTAGACCGCCCTCTGCTCTTGCTTCTCCCCCTGTTTTCTGTGACAAGGGCCTGAGAATTATCTATTTTTACCAAGTCTTTTCTTCTAGTTTCTTCGTTGAACATACTGTCTTTGACTTGGACTAAAGACAACTTCCCACTTGAAGCAGAGTTGCTTAATGACACAGCTAAGGTCTCCTAGCTATCTGGCAAAGAACTCAACAGTAATAGTACTTGTAACTCATCATCCAATACTAACTGCATGGTACTTAACTAATTCATCATATCTTGGAAGTCACTCAAGTTCTCAGCAATAGAACTTCTATCTCTGTACTTGAGATTTACTAGCTTCCTGATTGTGAAAGCTTTACTCTGTGCAGTTTTTCTTTCATAGAGATCTTGTAAAGTCTTCCGCAGAGTATGGGCATTCGTCTCTATGGCAACATGGTGGAATATGCTAATATCCACCCACTACCTAATTAACCCAATGGCCTTCCAGTGCATCTTTTTCCAATCTTCTACTTTCATGTCTGCTGGCTTTGCATCTCCCTTCGCTATAGGATCATACAAATCCTTATAAAAAAGTATATCCTCCATTTTTGCCTTCCAAATGGAGTAATTTGTTACTGTCAGCTTGATCATGGTACCCATATTCTCTTCTATTTAATTTACATAACACAATCCTGAGCTTAACTTGTGCTCTGATACCACTTGTTGGGCTCAGAAACTAATTCACAATATAATTAAATGATGCCAATGTATGGCAATGGGTACAAAAATAAATCCGATAGAATTAAATCTACCAATCAATGCAGCGCAATGAAAAATAAATATTAGGATGAATAGTAATTTATGGTGGGACCCACTGATCACTATTCAAGGTGGGGCCCACTTGTCACATTCACACTGGCAGCACTCAGCAATGGAACCGTATCACTATTCTCGTGAATAGTATAATCTGCGTTAGTATTCACTAGAGTAGGACGCACTTCACTATTCACTGCGGTGGGACCCACGTCACTATTTACTCCACCAAAATAGATCAAGAAATCTGCACACCGAATTTTTAACGTGGAAACTCCCAAATACCGGAGGAAAAAACCACAGAACAAACTCTGAAAAATATTCCACTATATTCAGGATAATTACACAATATCCTTTCCACACTCTTCAACCCAAGAGGTAAATATAGTGTTTCCCGATGAAAATCCTCCTATTCAAATACTACACTTTTTATAGTACCAAGGAGTGATAAAGATGATACCAAAAAATATTCACGGTGTATTTACCCACACCCTACACTATTTGGGATTCACTCACACTCTCTAATTTCTACTTCTGCAGCTCGTTCTCCGCTGCTTCGATGCATCTGAAACTGCTTTCATTGCCTCTATTTATAGAGGAAGTTTAACGTGTGCACAATAATTAATTTACTGTTCACGCGTTGAAAATTGTCTCACAGTACCGAACTCTTCATGCGTGAATGGTGATTTCACTGTTCACGCATTAAAAAATCTTCTGTCAAAGATCGATTTTAAATGCGTGAACAGTGATTTCACTATTCACGTATTGAATTTCTTCTCTCTCCCCGATTGCTTCAACTTTCTCCAGCTACCAACCTTGAGGCTAGACCCCGTAGGAAGTTCCCATCCAAAACTACAAAAGCACACTTAGCCAGATTCATCTTCAAAGAATGATTTCTCATTCTCCTGAAGGTATGTTCCAAATCGGCTAAATGGTCTTTGAAATTGGCAGACTTCACTACCACATCATCAATATGGACTTCCATATTCTTTCCAATTAAGTCATGAAAAATCAAATATTTGGCCCTTTGCTAAGTTGCTCCTATATTTTTCAAACCAAAAGGCATGAATACCCATTCAAAAATTTCAATTATTCTAGAATAGCTAAATGCAATTTTATGAATGTCTTCCTCAGCTAAGAAAAATTGATTATAATCAGAGTATCCATCCATAGAAGTTAAAATTTCATTATCTACCAAAGCATTGATTAACATATTGGCTACATGCATTATATATTCATCTTTAGGAGTGACCAAATTTAAATTCCTAAAATACAAATACAAACTTGGTCATTATTTAAAATGACTAGAACAATGTTAGACAATCAATCCGCATACTTAGCAGTTCATATAAAGTTTGCTTTCAATAATGACTCTATCTCCCCTTTTATCTTTGGGAGTAAGTCAAGATTGAACCTACCACTCATGTAATAATAACTAAATAAGAATTTAATTGCTAAGTAATATTAATTATTAATTGATTTATATTAACGTGCTGAATTTTATAATGCTAAATAATAATAATTAATGTTAACAATTGCACCAGCTATTTAATTGAATTCTAGTATTAGGATGAGATCTATTATTAATTAAATTTTTTAATATCCTAATTATTGTTAATAAATTGAGTCGTATTATGCTAAATAAATATTAAATGTCTTTTCTAACATTCATATTAAATTTTTTTAATGATATTGTGCTTGTTGCTCATGTGCTAATAATTATATAATAATTTAATTATAAAATCATGAAAACTATCGACTTATTTTCTATGTTTTATCATGCCAAATAAAATTTAATATATTTTCAAAATATAATATAATATAATATGCATTGATACAATCTCACAATCATATAACAAAAAATAGTCCCATGCAAATTTATAAAATAAATATTTTCATGAAAAACAAAGAATTGTAAGATGTCAATTTATAGAAATTAAATTATTATTTTTATTATTTAACATGTAATTTATAAAAAAAAATAATACACAAAATACATCTTTAATAAAATAGGATCAACTGTAAGTTTTTAAAACTAATGAGGTGAAATGCCATTTCTTAGTATTTCAAGGGGGAAAATTAGTACATTTCACTCTGATTAAGGGTTTGCTTCATTGAATGGCAAAAAAGAGAGATAAGTTTTCATATATAAATTTCCTATGTAATTTTACGTATAAAATGTATGTATTAAATCTTTTCCCTAACTACTTAATATTTATTATCCTGACTTAGAGAGAACGACGCAGTATTGTGCGTTTTAATGAACCCTAGCAAAACCCCAAGAGCTAGGCAATAAAAAGATCCAGGGCGCTGGCAGTGGCGCGATTCAAGACCGACGGAGATGAATTACAGGCGTCTGATTCCCGGCAGTGGATGGCTGCTCCGGCGGTTGTGCACAGCAGCGACGGAAGCTGAGCCTCCGGCAAAGAAGGTACCTCTGTATCGGAAACTATCCGCGCTGGAAATTACCGGAGGGAGCGTATCTCAGACGCTGAACCAGTACGTAATGGAAGGCAAAGCCATCAGAAAAGCGGAGCTCGCTAGGTGCGTCGAGCAGCTCCGAAAGTATCGCAAATTCCAGCACGCACTTGAGGTATCCAAAATCTCAGCGAAGATTGTGAACGAGCTTTAAGATTTTTATCATTAACTTTTTTTTGAAAGAAATAAATTGGGATTGGTTCTATGATCATATTTCACAATAACAGGAGTAATAGCTGGCAAAAAATGATAATTTCAGTTATTCACTTATTTGTAAAAATGGACTATGTTGTATGACAAAATGTTCATTTGTATCTGTTTTTATGCTGAGCTCTATCATGGTCATAAACAAGATAAAATTTCATGTATATTTAGTTTGATTTGTTTTTTTCATTTTACTTATTTATTTGGCTATGCAGATATTGGAATGGTTGGAGATGAGGAAAGTTAATTTTATCCTGGATGATTATGCTGTGTATTTGGATCTTGTATCCAAAACCAAAGGGGTGGTTGCTGCTGAGAATTATTTTAGCGGTCTCCCACCTCGAGCCAAGAACAAGTTCACACATGGTGCTCTTTTGAATTGCTACTGCATGGAACTAATGACAGACAAGGCGTTGGCTCATTTCAAAAGGATGGATGAATTGGGGTACGTCACTAATCTGTCTTTCAACAATTTGATGACTCTGTATATGAAGCTGGGTCAGCCCGAGAAAGTTCCTCAGCTGGTGGAAGATCTGAAGCAGAGGAAGATTCCCATGGCCGGGTTCACATATCATATCTGGATGAATAGCCTCGCGTCTTTGAATGATCTCGAAGGCGTCGAAAGAGTTTATGAAGAGATGAAAAGAGAAGCTGGAGACAAAGTCGATTGGCATACATATTGCAACCTTGCTTCTATCTATGTGAAGGCCAAACAGTTTGAGAAGGCTGAATCCATGCTTATGATGCTAGAAAAAGAGGTGAAGCCCTGGCAGCCTTGAAGCTTACCATTTCATGCTTTACCTCTATGCAGGGACTTCTAATAAAGGAGAGGTTTATAGGGTGTGGAATTCCCTCAAGTCAGTCTCCCCGGTGACCAACACAAGTTATTTGACCATGCTTCGTGCCCTTCGGAAGCTTAATGATATGGAGGGCATAACAAAATGGTTCAACGAGTGGGAGTCTAGTTGTGTTACTTATGATTCAAGGTTGGCTAATATTTGTATCAGTGCTTACCTGAGTCAGAACCTGCATGAAAAAGCTGCTTCAGTCTTTGAGGAAGCTACCAAGAGGAGCAAAGGACCTTTATTTAAGATTCGCGAAACGTTCATGATGTTCTTCTTGGCGAAACGTCAGTTGGACGATGCAGTGAGCCACCTTGAGGCATTACTTTCAGGAGTCAAGGGTGATGAATGGCGTCCTTCACCGGAAGTTATAGGTGCTTTTCTGAAGTATTATGAAGAGACAGGTCTTGATGCTGTCGAGGAGTTATGCAAGATTCTCAAGCCTTACAATAAAGATGACTCGTGGCTTGGGACTTATATTACTGCATCTAATTCCTCCTCTGAAACTAGTCAAATGTTGAAGGAACACCCTCAACCAAACCATGCCGATGCAATTTGTTGAAGCAAGTGATCTGTTAATTGACTTGGTTTGCTTTAAAATGTGGAACATCTTCTCCAGAGACATTTAGAATAGAATAGTTAAACCAAGCAAGTCTAGGTCTTTTTTGTCGAGTGATCTGTTATGATTTCTATTTTCTTTTTTTGGGGTGCATGATGATTTCTATTTATGGAAAGATAAAGAGAGACCTAGAAATCTAATTGAAAAAATCTGTTCATTTTGAGCAACATGCTTTCTTTTTCTTCCGTATACTATTTTGCTAGTTTGCCCAACTTTTCACATTGCAATAACATTAAAAACATGCACCCTCACATGCCACAATTTCTGCAAAATGCTTCAGGAGGCATACATTTCATCGCACTTTGCTGGTTTAATTACAGAAATGCCACCCTTCACTTGACCAAGGCCATAGTATCAAAACTTATATTGTTCTCATCAACATTGTTTTGTTGGATACGTTTATTTGGTCAAATGCGGGTGTCGTTGTTACTCCATAGACATTAATAACTTGACACATAAAAAGTTTACGGAAAAATAAAAGACCGCACCCAGCGATGCAAAATTGAGTAAACTCGTTGCAATTATAGACATAATCAAACGTCAGAGCAATCATGAACATTCCGTGACCAAGCAGCATCCATAAGCAATCCCGTAGGTGAGGTGACAAGGTACGACAAGACGAGTTGAATCATGCTATTTAAAATTTTCTAAAATTTTAAACAAAATATATCAAATCTAGAGACCTGAAGACAATAAAAAAAGCCAGTTAGTTACCTTCAGGAAGTGACTTTCTGAAGTATTCAAAAAACGATTAAGTTTAGAAAGTAATGAACAAACCTTAACAAAACACACATCGATATAGTCAGAGCACAAAAAACAGATTATATGAGTTAAAGGATGAAAAAATCATTCAAAGAATTTATATTGGTCCGGTTAGACTTGCCTACGTCCAGTTTTTAACAGATCTTGTTCAGAGTTTCACTAAAAATTCTTTCTTGTATAAGAATACATCAAGATAGTATTTCTCTAACCTTCTCAAGCTAATCATTTTGAGCAGTTAGTACTATAACACCCTAATATTTAACTCAACACGCCTGGGATGTATTTAAGTTAAATATTAGTTATTACTCTTTTGTTTTAGTTTTTGATTCAAAACTTCTTGAAAAAAAATACTTCAGTGAAAATATGGGTAAATTTTTTTTTTTGAACTTTAAATACCAAAACGTGAGCCGCACATACTAGATATCTAACATCATTTATCTTGCCTGCGTAAGAGAGATGTTAGAAACAAATAACGGATAAATACACAATACAATCATGGCATAACATAACTCAAATAATAATAACATATCAATAATTGTATCATAATAGTGATGTCTTATAAACTTAAGGACATCAATATATATCCATCAATAGAATACAAACTGATATATGAGATACGATCACTCTAAAGGTAAATATCCAAAGGAAAGTTATCTCCGTAGCTCTTCGTCCAGTCTTAAGGTAAATCACGAACTACACCATCATTCATGTCTGGAGATGATACGGAAAAGAAAAGGGATGAGAAACTTATACAAGAATCTCAGTAGGGCTTCCCGACTCTAACACAAGTGTCATCGTCATCGTCCCTAGGAACCTCGGGTTTAATTATGAAAATGGCGAACATATATATAAGGTTCATTTATTAAGTTCTAAATACCATTAGCTGAGGCTCGTATCTTTTAGCATAAATCTTAATGTCATGAATGCAACATATTAGTCATGGATGCATGTCAATATCATATACATAATATCATAAAATTCATAAAATGATGCATATGATATAAAGAATATCATGATCATCATTCTTACAGGTGACTTAAACTTCTTTATTCCCTTTTCCTTAGGGGTCGCCCTATATTCTCTTTTTTCTCGAGAGTTTTAGGTTATGAGTTCATACCTCACTAGTCGTCACTAGCGTAATCTTATCCCTTTTGATAAGTTAAATTCCCGACTCTTAAGGTACGGGATAAGGGGGGCATTAGGATCACCTTTCATAACCTTTAATTTAGGGAGTCCAAAGAATCACTTCCTATTTGGATCACCTCTCATAACCTTTAATTTGGGGAGTCTAGAGGATTATTTCCATGTGTTTTATGTCATCTTAAATCTTGGCATGATATATAGAGATGCAAACATGAATAACTCATCATTAATATTTCATGCTCATAAACTTCATGAACTTATGCATCTCAATGAATCAGACATAACCATAATATGCCATAAATCAAATCACATAAACATGCATAATATTTCATTGCATATATCCATAAGCCATATAAATCTCAACATATGAACATAGCCATCACAAGATATCAATCACATCCATCTCATCAAATTATCAATATTTACATTTAAGTTCCAAAGGGTCAAATCACAATTTCTCAAAGGTTACGGGTCAAAACGTAATTATCCCTTTTTAACATCTACTCATAAATTAAAGATCTTTAACTTTAACCAATACATTTCAAGAGACGTATCACTATTAGAAACTATTCAAACTCATCATAAAAACCTTTTAGGGCCATAGACTAAATTTAACATATTTTAAGGGTCAAAGTACAAAGTTACTTATTTTTGTCACTTATCAAAAGCCAATATTTCTAAAACTTTCTCTAAACATCATAAATGATATTCTAAACACATATACACATTAGATATCATTATTTACTCTAATTAAAATTCTTTGAATCAAAAAAATTACATAATTGATAGTTTAGGACACAACTTTTCGTATTTTATGAATCGGTCAAAACTAATACTTGTAATTATTCTTTTCAACCTCTAAGATACCAAAAACAATTTATACATCAAATAGTAATAATTCTAATGTATATAAACCATAAGATCAGTATCAAATCAGTGAGGAATTAATCCAGAAAATTCATTGTCTAAAACTTTATAAAATTACGATTTTGATCCTTTCTAATTATTAGTTTATCTCAAAAATGCTAAAAACAATTCTTACATCAATTATAAGTAATTTATACACATTCAAACCTTATAAAATAGTATTCTAACCATTTTATTTAAGTCAGGTCAGTAACATAATTTTTAAATCAAAAAGTTTGAGAAAAGCACAATCTTTAACATCTTTGGATTTCTAACTCTAACAAGAATTATTTAAGTAATTTCAAGACAAGATCAAAGCCTTAAAAAATAAAATAAACGAATCTTAATACCAAGAACATCAAGAGGCTGAAATTAATTTAATTTAAGTATAAGAATTCCTATTTAAGATTAAAGAGGTCAGTTTTGAGCTTTTAGAGATTTAGGTGATAGCAAGAATCATAGATATGCTATGCAATCTATTTTTAATCTTTATCATTATAAGGTGATAACTTAGAAATATAAACATGATATGTGATACTTCAAATATAAATATGAAGATGCAAGTTTATTTTTAGATCTTCAAAGTTTAGTGATAACTTGAAACATAAAATGCATTACTTGAAATTTAAATATGAGAATGTCAATTCATATTATTATCTTCAAGATTTAAGGTGATGACTTGAAATTAAATATGATTATGCAAGGCTTGAAATTTAAACATGATATGCAAGAGCTTGAAACATAAACAATGGATGCAAGTTCATTTATCATCTTGTTAAGCTCAAAACTTTTAGAGAATTAAACTCTTTAACCTCAATTAATCTTAACAAAGGAAGTGAGCATTAGAGTCCTTGATTATCATGGTTTCAAGAACCTTATTTCATGGTCTCATCATTAAGCTCATTAAAAGTTAAATTATAAGCAAAGAACAAGGAAATAACATGAAATAAAATCCCTACCAAGTTGTTTCTTGTTCTCAAATATTAAAGCTTGATGTCTTAAGAAGTAAAGAGAAGAAAATCTTCCCTAGATGATGATGGTAACTTCAGCCAAGAGATGATGGAATGGTGAAAGAATTTTTGTTGTGTTCTTGTGTTTGATAATGGAAAGGTTATGTGTTTAGGAGTTGATTTGTAGTTGGAATGTGTATGCTTGAGGTTTAGAGCTTGGTTAGAGGTTGGGAATAGAGTCTCTTGAGTGTGAATGAGGAAGAAGAAGAAAGCTTGAAGTATTGAGAGAATTAGAGAACTTTGAACAAACTTTGAGTAAGAAAACTATCAAGTAAGAAAATGACAAGGCTAGGAATGTTTGTGTATGCATTTAGGCAATAGAAGAGCTCATATTTATAGGCCAAGGAGAACTGTATGGCAGCTGCCTTGTAGCTGGAAAAATGGAGTTTTTAGTTCATTTTTCAATTAAAGAAAACATGGAAAAAGAATGCTTTTATTCTTGTAATAATTTGGTTCATGCATAATGGATGAAAACACTAAAATATGATGCTAATGGGAGACATTGTTACTGATCACATCATGGCTGAAATGGGTGGGTTTTCTTTTGAATAAACATAGTAAAAAATAATGCAAAAGAAAGCTAAAAGTATGGTGTTATGGTTGAATATGTTTCTTTGTTGGAAAAACAATTAAAATATGGTGAAAAGGAGACAAGTTGGCCACTGGTTTCTGATTCCTTTAGGATCAGATTGGTAATGTTTTACAAGTGGTAAATCATGTATTAGATGTGTATTTACTTAGGTAAAAGATTAGGAATTGATAGATTAGTGAAAATGATAAAAGGTTAAGTGTTTAGGGCAATACAAGACAAGGTAAAAAGAGAAATCATATACTAGTACATGAGGTTAATTTCAAATGAGTAAAAATCAATTTGTAACATAGGTTCTAAACTTAGGATAAGAAAATGTAAATGTACAATATTTTACCTAAACCGAAATCTTAACTTTGATATCAATTATCACTAATTTTATGAGCTTTCATAATTAAGGAAATTTAATTTTACCTTAGGTAATTTTAGACTCTAATTACCTCAGCAATTATTTTTAACCTTGGGTAATTAATTTTAAACTCAAGGTTAATAAATAAAATCAATTTGAGTTCAAATAGAGCTTTAATACTATCTTCATTATACAAGTAAACCTATTTACCACAACTAGGGGTAGAAAGGTAATTTCACGTAAAAACTCCCTATAAATACTGGACAATCTCAAATCATACTTAAAATAGTTATTTTGAACCTTTGGGTGAAAACTGAATTTAAAGATTATATAATTTCATGAAAAATTACTGCAGGGGTAAAACGGTAATTTTACTTATGGTAAAAATTGAGAATTGAGATTTTTACCTCTAAGGCACATATAATCCTCATCAGGCATAAAATTAACCCCTCAAAGATAATTTAGATTGGCTATCCTTGATTTCTAGGTAAAAATGACCTCAGGGGCATTTTGGTCATTTTACATCTGAAAAAATCGGGGTTTGCGACTTTCGCACGAATTGCTAATCAAGTCTCCTATGATGTTTCTCTAATGTCATATTCCTTTATTGAGGATTATTTGACCTCGAATTACGTATAAAAATTACCTAGGGACATTTTGGTAATTTTTACATAGCAGTAAAAATTGGGGCGTTACAAGTACAATCAACCCTCACTCACAAGCAGTCTTTACTTTAACCTCTCGAAGCTATCTAAAATGATCACTACTGGATCAAGGTACAATAATAATGAAAGTTTTGGTATTTCACTTAAACCTTTACTCATGGTTCCCAAGATTTGTAAATGAAGTAAGGAAAAAACTTGAAAGATTTCTTTCTAATTTTTCACAAGAGTATGTTAGCTAATAAAATCCATAAAATCTAAAAAGAAGATTTTTGACTTCAAAAACTAGAAATGATTAAGACTTTGCTTTAGAAAGTACAATGCAAATTGTAACATCTTAATTTTTAACCCAATACTCTAGAACATACTTAGGTTAATCATTAGTCTGTTACTTCATAGTTCTCATTTTTACTTAGAAATACTTAGCGGAAAATACGAGTAAATTTTTTTTTGAAAATAAAGTGAGAGCCGCGTGATGCGATGTATCATATAACGAACAAAACATATATCTCATAACGTCATTGCATAAGGCACACCATGAATAACACTGAATATCATCTCATATATATATAACTTGCCTACTTATAAGTGTGGGACTTAATTTAGTACAAGGAAAATACATGAAAGGAAATACAACACAAACATAAACATGATCTACTCCCCTACCCGAGTGCATCTAATGGGATAACCTCTAAACAAAAGAAGGTCTATCCCCATCTAAGTGGTGTGTGCTCTAACCCGGGCCATCCACAGCCTCCTACTGGCGACTATCCCTCGGCGTGAGTGCGTAACCAGAAGCGAGCAAGCTCCTCCGGCGTGAATAGACGGGACGGGGCTCGGAAGTGACCTCCACGGCGTGGCCTCATCTCCGGTCATCGTGCAAGCCTCGGCTGAGTTACGGAAGGCTCGCTACCCTCCCCAAGGTCCATGGGTATGGTGGGGGAAGATCCCTCGGAGGTACCTGGGTTGCCGAATCCTCGGAAGGATCCGTCTCCGAAAAAGATGACGGGCAACAGCAGGGCATATCTTTGAGGGTAGTCTCGAGCGCGAACGTGGGCCGGTGGGAGTGCAGCGAAGCCTCTCCTCTCGGGCGTCTTGGCGCTCGAACACCAGGTCATCGCCAAAAGGTGAGGCGGGGAGAAACGATGGGAATGTGCGGGGGAGTGAAAGGTCGACCCATGAACATAAATACTCTAACCGTGCATCGACCCACAAAATGGAATGACCCGTGGTCCGGGTCATGGTGCACCTCCCATGTCGGCGTGTCCACGAACACTACGAACGTCGCCATCTGAAGACGTGACGGAAAGAAAGAGATAGAGGGAGTGAGAATCTTGCTAAAGAATCTCAGTAGGGCCTCCTACTACCTAGGTGTCATCATCTACGTCCTCAGGAACCTTGGGTTTAATTATACAAAATGACTGAACATGCATTAAGTTCATTTTAAACTTTAAAATATACTTTAGCCAAGGTCCATTCATTTTAGGATGATCTTAATGTCATGAATGCAACATAATAGAAAATGTATGCATGGCACTACCTAATGCACATACATAAAACATAACATCAAGCATCATCATACTTGGTGGCATAAAGTGGCAATAGTAACATTCATATAGGACAAACTTAGTGTCATAATCATAATCATGAAACATCTCTTCCTCATGGGCCACCTTAAAAGACAATCGAATCGGGTGCTCGGATCAACCGGTGTCACCCAGAACGTGTCATACATCTAGGTTATGAGCTCATACCTTAACTAGTCGTCACTAGTTCTTACTTACCACTTAACGATAAGCGTATAATAAATCATAAATCCCGACTATCTGAGTACGGGTTAGGGGGCAAAACTCTTAGGGGTGCTCGGCCGAACCGGTGTCACCTAAGAGTATAAAATGGTACCGATGTCACATGAGTTCTATGGAGGTGCTCGGCCGAACCGGTGTCATCCTAGAACCCATCTTAGTACGTTAATTTTCAAAATCTCTTTAAGTCCCCAAATTCATCGGGAATTCGGCGGCACGATGGCATTACGCCGAATTCCTTCCGAATTTGCTTTATGCCACATAAACATATATCCTCATGAATTCCTCATATGAATAACATCATCATCATTTACATACCACATGCATCATCATAGAACATTCAAACGCTTACCCTTATGGTAGCTTATGCTTTGACCCTTACGGGTCTTAATCTTGAGATATGGTTCTCTAACATCCGTTGCTTATATTTTATGCACCTAAGGGCTCATAATTAAACATCATTCATAATCCTCATGTTCACACTTAAATCTGAATAGCATAGGGCAGAATTCCTAACTTGTGATTACGGGGTTCTAGAGCTTACGTTTTAGACCCTTTCTTGGTTCCGTCTTCGCCTAAGGCGCTATGAATTAAATGTAAATTAATTATAAGGCATTCCTCTACTTAAGGACTAATTATTAATCATGTTTATCATGTTGTAAGGGTGCTGGACAGAATCCAGAAAAATAAATGTTCTAAGAGTTCTAAACTTGCACTTTTACGGTTTTCTAGTTACTAGTTTCCCTATAGGTGCTAGAATTCGATTCTAATCCAAATGTTACCACGTTTTTCATGTCTAAACAATCCTAATCTGATTATGCTCCCATTAAAACAATTTGGATAAGTTCCATAAACAAATGGGTCAAAACTATGTTAAATTCTAGCTTTACGGTATTTCTAGTTAGCTAGTTTCTTACCTATTATGCATAGAATCATTTCTACATCATCGTATGATATTTTCACACATTCTAACACATCATAACATCATCATACAACATCACACTCATCATATCAGAACCGAAAACATTTAGCTTTAGTAAAGGATTTAAATTGACATTTCTAGGTACATAAGTTAACTAGTTTCTCTTGGAATCAATTTAGAATTTCCAAAACTCTTTGCAAATCATTTTAATTCATCAAGAGGCTAAGGGAGGCCTTAGGTCAATGACCAAAATATATTTCATCTCCTAAAAGAGAATAAAGTCATATCTTATGACAACATAACCTTGAAAAGGTTTGTAAAGCTTTAAGGAAAACTTAGAACATAGATTATTGGTCCTTGTAGCTAGATGAAAACTCATTGCTAGTCCATCATCACTACTTGGCCGAAAATATGCATTCAAAGAATGGTTTCACATTAAACTTTAACTTGGAATGAAATGGGCAAGTCTTTGAGCTCTAGGTTCTTAAGTTACGACATAAAATAAACGTGCTCATGCTTTTCATTTTTAATCTTGCTTACAAAATAAAGTGATGACATAAATTAAATATGCAAGGCATAAACTTAAACGTGCAAGCTTGAAAGTAAATATGCAAGATTCAATTCTTTATTTTAGTGCTCTTGGCCCAACAACAATCGGCTTTAAGGCCGAAATAGATAGGCATTCGAGAAATTAATTAGGTGATGATGCAAGTTCAATTCTTTATTTTAGTGCTCTAGGACCAACAACAATCGACTTTAAGGCCGAAATAGAAAGGCTTTGAGAATTAAATTAAGTGAAGATGCAAGTTCCATTTTAATCTTTATGTTCTTAGGTGATAGCTTGAAAGTAAAGGTGCATAACAAGAATGTAAACATGAGTGCAAGCATAAGATAAATTATGCAAGTTCATTTTATCTCTCTAGAGCTCTTAACAAGACTTTAAAGGAACTTAAACCATAACCCAAACTCATTAAACCAAGATATGATATAGTCTAGAGTTCTTAGAACTCAACATAATATTTTTAGGAATCAAACCATGAAACTTAGAAAAAGAAAGGAAAAGGGCCGAAACTTCAAAAGGAAAAAGGAACATTTTAAAACTCTAGGGTCCATGATCTTGATGATATAATAACACCAACATCATGAGACCTCATCATTGAGTCCTTAAAACCATTTTGAATCACCATCAAAACTAAAGTTCTCAAGAGTTCAAGAAGGAAGAACTAGAAACATTTTTGCTCAAAAACAAAGATCAAGCTCTAGAGTTTGTTTCAAGTGATGACCATCATCATGAAACTCTCATCATCAAGCTCTCATTTCTTTGAACCTCAAGGCCCATGGCCGAAAATGAGAAAGAAAAAGGAGAAGAAAAGAAGTTCTAAAAAGAATCAAGAGAAACTATAAACATAAAGCTTAGAACAAGAACTCTAAAGAGAGGAATACTTGAAAGAAAATCCCTACTTGATGTGATGAACTTGAAGATGGAAGAAGAAGATGAAGAAGATGAAGAACTTTGAAGAACTTGAAGAGCACTAAAACTTTGAGAGAAAAAGAAAAGCTTTGAGTGTTCCTAAACTTAGCAAATGATCTAAAAGTGGTGCAAGCTCCTCAAGACATTCTATTTATAGAGAAATGAAACAAATGAAGGGTGTGAATGGAGGAGGAGGCTTCAGCCATCAGATGGGGAGGGAGCCCATGAGTTCCATGAGGTGAGATAATATGGTCTTGAGGCATGGTGAGGTATGGTTCAAAGTATGGTGAGGTATGGTTCAAGGTATGGCCTCAAGCATGGTTCTTTGAGTGAGAAAACAAATCAACATGTGGTCAAATGGGGGAGAGGTGGCCGAAATGCATCAGCCAAGGCAGGAGAGTTTCTTGCATTTTAATTGTGGTTTAGAGTTATGTTTAGGTGTATCTTTGATTATGCTTAAGATTAGGAAGTTGTAAGAAAGTGTTTAGGTAAGGAAAATGGATAATTAGGGTGGTCTAGACATAATTAAGGAGTGGTCTTGCACCATTAGTGAGTTAGATCCTCAATTTAGAGTCTAAACAACTCTAGACACATTTCCTTGATTTAAGGAATTGGAGAGAGAAAACACTATTCAAGATTCCAAGACTAGGAATCTTGAGTTCTAAAAAGAGATTTAAGTTTAATCTAAGCAATTTTAGGTTCTAATTAACTTTAATAAATTATTTTGACTCTAGATTAATTAGGAAAATTAATTAATCTTCATTTAGAGCCTAATATTGCTTAGGTTTGCTTAATTACGTCATTAAGCTCAAAAATACTATTCTAGGGGCAAAATCGTAATTTTGCACTAAAACTGCCCGGGACCATCGGGACTTGAATAGAGACCTCTAGACACATGAAAACATGTTTTTAAACCTCTGGGAAAGTTTTGGCTCAAACGGCACCTTTACAACAGTAAACGCTATAAGGGTATTTTGGTCATTTTGACCCGAAACTGCGGAAAACGAAATTTTCGCTTCCGAAAGAATTCAAAGGCCATTCAATCCCCTTCAAACATTGAGTTGACCCTTCGAGGATGACCGAGTTGGTTACCCTCGAATTTGGGTCAGGAAATGACCTCAGGGGCATTTTGGTCATTTCCCTCGGACAGAAAAATCGGGGTGTTACACAAATTTAAATATCTTTTAGCGCAAAAGTTTTTCTCAGCTTGAATGGATGTTGCTTTTGTTCTTGAAATTTTGAATGAGATCGTCAACCCTTGATTTCATCCCCTTTTGTACACGTGTTGATGATTTGCTGCGTGCCTAGAATTAGTTTTCTGGATATTGTAGCTGACCTTGTGTCAATGACAATTGTCATAGTACAAAAGTAGTTTGTCTTTGATTCTTTGCATATTGTAGGTGCTTCAGAAACTTCTTCCAATGTCGTGTGTAGTTTCTGGGCTTCCCAACTTATGAACTATTCATCAAGGATGTTGATATTTCAAGTATAAAGCCAAATTCACACGAGCAATACTTTCTGAGGCTGTATCTTCTCTTAAACAGAAATATCTTCAGTTTTTGATAAGTTCTTAAATTTCTAATGCATACTTCAGTCTCTAATGGTGCTTATACACTTTCTAAACTCTTTTAACTTTTACAGGGTTTCTTTCTAAAGTAGATGTAAGTCTCTAGTGAGTGTGGAATTCTTCGTTTAGTGAACATGATCAAGTTTGCTAGATTTGTGCTTAATTTGATCACAAATAACCATCTTTTGTGCTGCATGTCACTTTCTGATGTATCTGAATAGTTTCTGATTTCTCGGCAATACTTTCTTATGCTTCAATCTACTTTTTAAAGTATCTCTCGTATTGTAACTCACTTTCTAAGCTATTCTTCATACTTTAAAAATTATAAACTCTTTGAATGAGTCTTATATCATGTTAAATCATGACAGTATGAAAAATATGTCACAAAATTGGTTACATAGTAGTTGAGAAAGTTCCTGCTTGACACTTAAGAAATTCATGTAAATCATTAGTTATTTCTACAAAACATTTTAACAAAATTTATATTGTTGTTAAAACTCAAACTCTAGGAGCTTTCTTAAGGGTTCTAGAGCTAACATTCATGTGATCTAGTGAATTTTCTTTTTTCAACTATTTACTGTAGAGCTCCAAAACAATGATATAACATCATTAATATTTGATGTTGACACACAAAAAAGTAGATTTTCGAGGATGGATAGTGGTCAACGAGAAATCAGCCAAGTAAGAAAAGAATAAGGATCAAAAGTTACCTTACGGTTAAACTTAAGGAAATATTGGCCTGAAATAACCACAAAAGGTCTTGGCACGGCTTTAATTGGTTGGTAGATGAGTGTGAACACCCGATTTTATCCGGCCCGTAAACCAAAAATTTCCAAGCCCATTTCATTTCATTTGTTTGTTGTCATAACACAAAAAAATAAAAAAAAAACAAAAAAAACTTCCAACCCAATTCATTTACATTTTTTTTTCTTTCTCCAGCCCGTTTCTAATTTCCTTCTTTGCCTTTAAAAAAAAAATAAAAAAAAATAAAAAGTAAAAATAAAAATCATCATTGTCCGTTTCTTTTCCTTTTGTGTTAAAAAAAATGAAAAAAAAACAAACCGAATGCATGCGTGATTGTTTGATTTTATTACGCTACTTGTTCTTTTGTTTTGTTGATCCGTTTTTCTTGACCATATTTTGTAAAAAAATAATAAAGGAGAAGTGACAAAGAAGATTGTGCTGTGGTCAAAGTGATAGAGCGTGAATAGCCGAAAATGGAGGTAAGGAAAATCAAAGGGAGCGGCTTTAGAATCCCAAGAACCAGCACCAGCGTGAATCCAGGATGAAAGTCACAAGATCACCTACCATTTTTGACAAACAAAAACTTTCAAATTGCGTATAAACTCAGAAAAGAAGGGAGAGGGGGCGAGACCCAAAAAAAAAAAAATCTCTTATCACCATTCGGGATTCACACAGACAATAACCAAAAATCCCAGTGCAAAACACAAAGCATATTCACAAAGACAAATTTCAACAATCACAACCAAGCATCAAACCATAACAAAAGATCCAATCTACGATGTCCAACATTGTCAGCCAAATATAATTCAAAGATCAAGTACAGGTATTCTTCAGCATCACTAAAAATAAAGTTTAAAAAATTTTTTTTTTTTTTGTGAAGGCTACGGCCTCCCCTGCCATGGCCGCGGCCCCTTCCTTCATGTCCGCTCCCTTGGTTTCTTCCATCTTCCTCTACCGTAACCTCAGTTCACCTAAAAAAAAAAGAGTCCAAGATCAGAATCAAACATACATCCAATTTCTCTTTTGTTCAAAAGAAGAAGAAAATAACAAAAAAAAGGAGCTGAAACGGAGAGGGAAGTTGGCCACCACTACCGCCGCCGCATGGCACCGCAAACCCACCTTCCACCGGTCGGCCTCCATCGCAGCCTCCATCCCCTTGAAGCGCTGCCGGATCTCACCCCCTCCCACACGTGTCGGTCAATTCCTCCTCCCATAGCGGCGTTCAACACTCCCGGCGCCGCCCGTCAGCTCCGCCGGCAGATCGCGACCGCGTCCTCCTTGCCTCCAGCCGCTCGCCTTCGCGTTCCAGCTCCACTGCGCTTGCCACCTCGCTTCCTCCGCCCAGATTCGCTCATAACCACCAGTCTCCCCTCTTCCCCATTCTCCTCATCACGCCACAACCAAGCCACCCAACCGGCCGCGACTCCACCATCTCCGCCTTTTGCCACCAGGGAACTCCACTGCGAAGCCATCTTGCCGACCGCCAAGCGCGACAGATCAGCCAAGCTCACCCGTGCCGCCTCTGCTCGTTACCTCCGCAGTCGCATTCCTTCACCGTTTGCCACTGTTGAACACCAATCATGACCGGATCTGCCACTGGTGACAGCTTTTCCTGCCGGTTTCCGCCACGAAAGCTCCTTACCGCGGTGGTCACCTCCTCGTGCCGCAGCCTCAGCGACTCCCTCCTTGTGCCGCAGCCTCTGCGATGGCCCCACTGTCGCGCCGCCGGTGGTGACCCCTGGCCGGCGACTCTTTCTCTCTATCTCTCCTCATTTCTCTCACCCTTTCTCTTATTTTTCCTCTTTGTGTCTCCTTGTCTTTCAAAGTAAAAAATGAATGAGTGTTTCCCGTCTCCTTCCAGCTTGAATTTCCTTTTTGTTTTTTTTAATAAAGACAAATTAGTGCGTGAGTGTCGGTGAGGGAACTTTCGTGAGTGTGTGGCTGAGTGAGCGTGTGAGTGGGTGTGTTTAGAGGCGTGAGTGTGCGTATGTGGGGAGTGGGTAGAATTAATTTAGGGGTAGAGTTAGATTAGTAAATTTGAAAATAAATAAGAAGTTTTTTTTTAGATTTATTTTTAGTTTGAGTTAACAATTTTTTTTAAATTATTTGTTTGGATTTGAATTTATTTGTTTAATTTAGTGATTATTTAATTTTTTTTAGTTTTAGACTTATTGTTTTAAAATTATTATTGCTTGAGTTGAAAAATATAAAACAAAAAAGATTTTTATTTCATTTTCGGGTTTAAAATAATATTTGAATTTTTTTTTATATTTATTATTAAGAATTTATTTAATTCATCAATTGAATAATTGGATTTTAAATAGGATTAACTGAGTCGCGACGGTTTATTAATTCTAAATTCTGGAATATTTTAGCTATGACAGCTTGATATTTCAAAAATTCTTTTTTTTTTAAAAAAATAATAATAAAATTGATCAAATATTTTATAGAACTATTTGACTTTGAATTCTCTATTGCACCAGGGGATACGTAGGAGCAGGCGATTCCGATCCCTGTCAAGTCAAAAATTAAATTTACATATTTATTTGACTTGTTAATAATTTTCTAATGATTTTTTTTCAGAGAAATATTCTGTTAAAAATGTTAATTTAGCTGAGACGGCTTGTTAACTTAATAACTTGGACATCTGAGCTGTGACGGCTTAATGATCCGAAATTTCCTCAAAAAATATATTCATTCTCGTTTGTATTTTATTTTATTTATTTATTTATTTTTATTTTTTTATAAAAAGATGCCAAAACTATTTGTTTTCTTTCTTTTCTTGTTTGTAAATATTTATAAGATTTTTTATTTATTTATCAAATATTTTATTTCAAATAAAAGTGTTAATTTAGCCGGGATGGCTTGTTAACTCAATGTTTTGGACATCTGAATTGTGACGGTTTGATGCTCCAAAATTTCTTTTTAAAGAATTTTTTTTATCCTTTTTTTGTAAATGACAAATGGAAAAATAAATATTTCAAAAGGGTTATTAATAATCTGCACAAATCAGTTATAGGTACCGTCTAAGGACGGGTGTACTAAGGGTGTGTAGGATTAAATGCCTGCCCTTCTCTATACATAACCGACTCCCGAACTCAAATCTAGTCTCAAAGACTATTTGTAAAAAATAATGGGTTTTTCCATGTTTTCCCAATTTCAATAAACTTGGCGGCGACTCCAATTAAAAAAAAAATTTCTTTTTTCGCCGTCCCTATCGCGATCTCGATTGCGACAGATGGCGACTCCATTGGGGACAGTCAGTGAGAGTCAAGCCAAAAATAATTGATTGTCCATATTATTATAACCACACTTTTCTTTTTAGTTTATTTTATTTTTATCTTATTTATTTATTTCTTTTCTTTTAATGGATTGCTATTTATTTCATTTGTTAGAATTTTGTCACCATCATATTTGTATAGGTTTTTTTATTATTATTATTATTTTTTTTTGTAAAAACCTTAGGATTGATGACTTTTATTTTGTGCCCATTTTTTTTTCTTTTTCCTTCCTTTTATTTTCATTATGCTTGTACAGATTCTTCTATTTATTTATTTATTTATTGGTGAACAACCCTAGGGTAGACAACCTTTGTTTAGTATTGTTCATTTTGCAGGTATTGGGCACGGGTAGTTTTAGGATTCCAGGTTTGTATGCTCCCTTCACACACAACACTCACACATTAATCACATACGAGTGGGGCCCTATACCCGGGTCTGAGTGCAACTTGAGATAGGTAAGAGATTGTGTAGCAATAGTCATATTGGATGTACGTCCTATTTGGTTATTGCAAAAATCTCGTCTAGAGTTTGACTCTTTCGGAATGTCCTACACCTAGCGGTTCACCTGCTGTTGTAGATAACATTTTGAAATGAGCTCTTAGCTCTAGAGGCCGTTAGAATCATTAAATCATAGACCCACACCTGATGAGAGGTACACTAAGTAAAAAGCTCAGGAGACCATAGACCATAGAACCCTCAACAGTTTACCTGAAAAATAGGACACAAAGGGAGCATACCTCTTCCTTAACTTATTTTCTTTGTACATAAACTCTTTATATATTTTAGATGCTTATTCTTCCTTTTTCTTCATAATTAAAAATAAAAATCATTCTTTCCCTCTTTGTTTCCATAGGTTTGTTAGAGAATCATATCCTAGTCTTGTTGTGAGTATCTTTAGAAAGATGGAAGCAAACATGAGACTAAACAATCATGAAGAAAAACTGAAAAAGAATTTACATCTTAAAGCTAAGAAACCCGACACAGAAAGCCTGAGATCCTTGATTCAACTGTTGAAGGTACCACAACGTCTTTTTCTTACTAGAAAGTATGGAAAAGTTTTCAGCTTATTGGAAGTAGAAGAACAAGTAGAGGCAATCACAGCACTAGCTCAGTATTATGATCCTCCACTCCGATGCTTCACCTTTCAAGATTTCCAGTTGGCACCAACCCTTGAGGAATTTGAACGGATCTTAGGGTTACCATTAAAAGGAGAAAAGCCTTACACTTACCAAGGACATTATGCTTCTTTGCACACTATAGCGAATGTTCTAAAAGTAAATGCAAGAGATTTGCATGAGGCACAAAAATGTAGAAATGGGACCAAGGGATTCACGAAGGACTACTTGGAGAAGCATAGGCATTGTTTAGCTCAAGCTGAAGATTAGGACACTTTTTCAGATGTGTTGGCTCTCACTATTTATGGCACTGTCTTGTTTCCAAATATTGACGGTTTCGTAGATCTTGCAGCAATTGATGTGTTTCTTGCTCGGAAATTTCATAACCATAATCCTGTTCCAGCCCTCTTAGCAGATGTATACTGTTCCTTGAATTTTTGCTATGAAAGGAATGGCAAGAGAATTTTGTGTTGTTTGCCAATGTTATATATATAGGTTACCTCACATATATTCCGAAGGAGTTACAAGACATCCTGTCCCATTGATGATCTGAAAATGCATCATATTAAGAAGAAAAATGGACGGGAATGGGCTGAGGAGTTTGCAAAATTGAGTGAAAAAGGGATTCGATGGTACCCCTGGTGGGAAGATGGACAGACATTGATTTATCAGTGTGGAAGCTTTCCAAATGTACCTCTTATGGGAACCCAGGGGTGCATAAATTACAATCCAGCATTGGTATTGCGCCAACTTGGTTACCCTACAATGGAGCCACCTTTCGAAGCTACAATAACTCCTTTCATCATATATTACTTGGACTCCAATGACAGTGACTTACTACAGAAAGTCCGATCTGCTTGGAACAATGTTGTCAGAAAAGGAAAAGAATTAGGAGTCAGAAGCTGTGCAGTAAAAGAAAGCTACCATCAATGGGTGAAAAACAGAGCTCAAGAGGTTAGGTTGCCATTTAGAGTTTTAACAGTTACTTCTAATATGGCATCAATCTCACATCTTGAAAACAGTGAAGAGATTAAAGAAATGAGAGAAGGGTTGGACAAAGTTAAGCAAGAGAAGATACAAGTGGAGAATGATCTAAAAAATGCCCACCATGATTATGCAACTCTAAAGCGAGAAACCATTGAAAAGAATCATGTTCTAGAAAGGACTAGTAAGAAGTTAAAAATGGAGCATGAGCACATGACGAAGACTAGAGAATGTCTCAAAGCTGCCAATCAAGAGTTAAAGTCTCGAAGGCAAGAGCGTGATGAGGCGTTGGCTGAAAATCGATGACTAAAGAAACTACTCCATAATGCGAAAGTAGTTGAAGCAACTATGCTCATGAGTAAGGAACAGATGAGGCAAGAAACAGAAGAAATGAGCAAGGAACATCAGAGAGAGATTACGAAACTAAAACAACACATGAAAGATGAGATCATGAGTTATCAAGCTGCATTAGGAGAAGAAAAGAGGAAAGTTGCAGACTTAAAGTTTGAAGTGCAAAATCAAGATCACATTATTCATAACTTGAAGACTCACTTTTCAAACTTGGCAGGATTGGCTAATGCGGCAATAGAAGATATTCCAAGATACTTAGAAATGGCTGAGCAAGAAATAATTCCTTTTGACACCCCAGATAAGATTTGTAACTTTGTATACTACTGCAAAGATTTGATTCGGAAGATGAAGCAAATAATCAAGGGAAGACGCTAAGGAAGCATAAGAAGATATGCTTTTAGGAAATAGTGATGCATTAGCTTTATGATATATTTTCTTTTTGAATGATTGTACAAGAACAATGATTGCAATGCACAATGAATGAAAGAAGGGTTGATTTCTCGTGTTAGTCTCATGATCATATCCATGACTTAGTACCTTTAAACGGGACGTTCTGGGGAACAGTTATTATCAAAGATACTCATATCAAGACTAGTCATGATTGAAGGTCTCTGACAAATAGCAATGTACTTTTCCTTTCTTTTTAATAAAATTCTCTATCACAGGTAAAACTTTGTCACCATTGGGTGCCCAAGGAAAACAGAAATCGATCAAACTCGTACTTATAATACAAGAGCTCGGACCAAGATGGCTGGAGGAGGAAATTCTGAAACAGGAAAGACACACTTAATCGCAACCACTGTTGAACCAGGAAGGAACCTAAGCATGGAGGTGGATGAAATAAGGGGGCAGTTGAATATGATGACTGATACTCAAGCAAGAATGGAAGAAATGATGAGAGTCATGAAAGAGTCACTTGACCTGTTGGGAGCCTATCAAAGCAGAGATACGTCAGTAAGTGTGCAACCAAATGCCACCATGGTAACCATGCCAGTGATATCAAGTGCACCTCTGAATATCACCCAGGAGATGAATGATATGGGAAGGATGCTGAATAACCCTCATGGACAACCACCACCAACAATGCCAATGGTGATTCCCATCGGAGAAGGCTATCATCCCCTAGAAAATGAATATACTGAAGGACACGGGCATGCTATCCATACTTGGGAGCAGCCACGTGTCGTCACTCAAAAGCAGCCACTTCACTCAGAAAATAGTCATGTAGAAGCGGAGAAAGACAAGTTAAAAGAAGAATGGATGAGGAAAATTCAGGAGCAAATTAAGGCTATCCAAGGTCCTAGCTCCTATGGTTACGTGGAGATTGAACAATTGTGTCCTCCTGAAGACTTGATAGTCCCCAAAGACTTCAAAGTCCCTGATTTCTCAAAATATGATGGGGCTGGTAACCCTTTGTTTCACTTGAAGAGTTACTGTACTAAAATGGCAATATGGTCAAAAGATGAAAAATTTCTCATCAGTTTTTTCCATGAAAGCCTGATTGGACTTGCCTTGGAATGGTACATTCAACTGGACCATTCAAAGATTTCTAGCTGGAGAGATTTGGCAGATCAATTCATGAGCCAATACAAGTTCAACATGGAAGTGGCACCTACTCGAGAGCAATTAACCATGATGCAAAAAAAGAAAGACGAGTCGTTTAAGCAGTATGCCCAAAGGTGGAGAGATTTAGTTGCTCAAGTACAACCACCATTTATCCCATCTGAAATGTGCTCATACTTTTTGGGGACCTTGGGGTCTCCTTACATTGGAGCAATGGCAGGAGTAGCTTACAAGGATTTCTCTGAGCTGATAACGGCTAGAGAGAGAATTGAAAGCTTAGCTAAAGCTGGTAAGCTTCCTACAAGCAATGAGGACACAAAAAAAAACATTCCCACCAAAAAAGAAAGAGCCTGAAATAAATCTTGTACAAGGTCAACAACCTTTTATCCCTAGATACACATCAACGCACCCAAAATTCCAAAATCCACAATATCAATCCCCTGTCCCTTCTTACCGAGCCACAAACACTACCCTAAACCCTCAGCCTCAAGTCAACAACATCTACATAAGACCGCACCAACCATCTCGCCCAACCTATACCTATAACCCGACCACGCATCCTCAAAACTACCCAAACACTATACCACCATGACCAAATTTCCAAAATCAGAATCGGAATCAATTCCCAAACCTTCCACCTTTTCCGAAGTTATCCATTTCTAATGCTGACCTCTTCCAAAGATTATTCGAGGCTCATTTGATATTGCCATATCCGGTACGTCCATTGGAACCACAATTCCCAGCATGGTATAACCCGAATCTAACTTGCAAGTATCACATGGATGTTATGGGACATTCCATTGAGGACTGTGAAGGGTTTAAAACGGCAGTGAGAAAATTAATTGCTTGTAGGAGATTAGACCTCCAGGAAGAATCAAAGCCTGATATCGTCAATAATTCAATTCCAAATCATGAAGGAGGAGGTTGTGTGAATGCCTTGGAAATGGAGGAACCTTTGATAAAGAAGGTGCTGAGTCTTAGAACACCCATGGAGAAAATTTTCATTGGTTTGAATAAAATTTGGTTACAACACGATAACTTTTCTTTGTTGTAGTAAAGGAGAATGAGAAGTATGACATGGAATCAAGTTGTATATATCACTCTGGAGGTCCTGGTCATGATATAGAAAGTTGTTGGGATTTCAAGGCTCGAGTACAAGAATTGCTCAACTTAGGTGTGATTCAAGCAAAAAAGAGATCAAATTTCTCTGAAGAGGTGAATGTGATCGAGCGTTTCGTGCTCCGAGTACCGCCACTAAACCCAGCTCCGAAACAGGAAAAAGTGGTGATCACTGTGAAGAAACCGATGCCTTTTGATTATGAGAATACTCATGTTGTGCCGTGGAATTATGAAACGAAAGTAGAAACAAAAGGAGATATAGGAGAAACCTCAGAGGCCCGAGTAGATGGAGTGGTAACTAATATAACCAGAAGTGGAAGGTATTATGGTCCTAGAGAGCTGGAAAATGGGAAGTCTATTGAAAAAGGGAATGGTGGAAACAGCTCTGATTTGGAGATAGAAGAAAGAAAAGAAGATGAAGAAGAGGAGTTCTTAAAAATTATGAAGCAAAGTGAGTATGATATACTGGAACAATTGAAGAAGACTCTTGCCAGAATATCCTTGTTGTCATTAATCTTGTCATCTGAATCTCATCAAAAAGCCGTGCTAAAAGTTTTGAAGAATGCCTACGTGAAACCTGATGTCTCATTAGAGAATGTGGTGAATATGGTTGATCCAGTGAAGCGTGTTAATATGATTACATTCTCAGATGAAGAAATTGTATCACAGGCCAACCCACGTGCACTGTACATAACTCTGAAGTGCAGAGGCTATATAGTGCCTAAAGTTCTCATCGATGGAGGGTCAGGATTGAACGTTTTACCAGTATCAACCTTAAGCTACTTGTCAATAAGCAAAGATGATATTTCACCACAAGTGATGGTTGTGAAAGCTTTCGACGGAGCAAAGAAAAGCATTATTGGGGAAATAGTTTTGCCCTTGGAAGTTGGCCCAAGCAGGTTTGAGGTGTTATTCCAAGTAATGAAGATTGAATCTGATTATAACATGTTGCTGGGAAGACCGTGGATTAGCAATACTGGTGCCGTTCCTTCTACCTTGCATCAAAAGGTTAAGTTCATTGAGAATGGCTCAGTCATTACAATCCATGGAGAGAAGGAGATCATAGTATCTAAACCAGTTACGCTGCCATATGTTGAAAATGTGGAGCTAGTTGAAAGCAGTTTGTGGCACAATTTGGAGGTTGTAGGAATGAAACAAGAAGAAAATGAGTTCCCAAAGCAGGATGTCAATCAGGTAGTGGCTCACATCATGACTAAGAATGGTTATCTGCATGGCAAAGGGTTGGGACTGCAATTGCAGGGTATCAAAATACCTCTACCTATCTCAAGGAAGCATAACCGATTCGGTTTAGGATATAAGGCGTCATTGGAAGAGCAGATGAAGACCATGGCTCTTGGGAAAAAGAAACAGAATGAGGAGATGAAGCAGATCCCTCACCTAAAAGAGACATTTCCTTACCCAGCTGAAGTTATTATAGCTGAAGAAGGCTGCTCCCCTAGCCATTGTCCAATCATCAACATGGTGAATACCGAGGAGTCTGAAGAGTATAACAATACTCATGTTGCCAACAATGATGAGATGCTGATGAATTGGACATTTGAACCAGTGATTGATGTTGTTGGTTCAAAGTAATCGTTGGTTGTATTAATAAAGAATTGTTTGTGCTTCTGTTTATGCTATTCCAAGACATCATAATGAACTTGCATGATTTTCCAATAATTTTTCTTTATGTCTTCCTTTTGCCTCATTTCTGTTTCCTTTTTTAATTTTCTTCTTTTATTCCTTTGACCATTCTTAGCTCATTTATTAAGATTTTTCCATGCTATTCTCATTTATCCCTCCATTTTACTTTTCCAACCCAACACAATTGCTTTCCAGGGATTTAAAAATTATGTCACATGAAAGAGATCTTGGAAGCTTATCAATTGACTCTCTTGCTGCACTTGATTGTGAGAATCATGAATCTGATAAGGATGAAGAAATTGTCGAGCAATTCTCAGACCTATTAGAACATTCTGAAAAAGAAATTGGCCCAGATAATGAAGTGATTGAGTTGATTAACATGGGGACTGAAGAAGAAAAAAAAGAGCTGAAAATAGTTGAAAACCCAGAATGATCAGAAATGATTGCATCGTTCAAAGAATTCATGGATGTCTTTGCATGGTCTTATCATGATATGCCAGGGGTGGATTCGGAAATAGCTTCACATAAGATCCCTTTATATCCAGGGGTTGAACCAAAAAAGCAGAAGTTAAGAAGGATGCGGCCTGAAATGTCATTAAAAATAAAAGAAGAAGTGTCTAAGCAACTAGAAGCTGGATTTTTGGAAGTATCAAGACACACTGATTGGGTGGCTAACATTGTACCTGTGCCAAAAAGGATGGGAAGGTCAGGATGTGCGTAGACTACCGAGACCTAAATAAAGCCAGCTCAAAAGATGACTTTCCTCTCCCTCACATTGATGTCCTTGTTGACAATACTGCAAAAAATCATCGATTTTCATTTATGGATGGCTACTCAGGATATAATCAAATCCTCATGGATGCTGATGACAAAGGAAAAATTACTTTCATAACTCCATGGGGAACATTCTGCTATACAGTTATGCCATTCGGATTAAAGAACGCTGGTGCTACATATCAGCGTGCAATGGTTGCACTTTTCCATGACATGATGCATAAGGAGATTGAAGTGTATGTAGATGATATGGTTGCTAAATCTGAGGAGGGAGAAAGTCATATGGCAGTCCTACGAAAGTTATTTGAAAGGCTTAGAAAATACAAGTTGAGGCTGAATCCAAACAAATGCATCTTTGGAGCTTGTACAGGGAAGTTACTGGGTTTTGTTGTCAGCAGAGAAGGAATAAAAGTGGATCCAGACAAGGTGAAGGCAATACAAGATATGCCAGCTACCAAAACTGAAAAAGAAGTGAGGAGTTTTCTTGGAAGGCTTAACTACATTGCTAGATTCATCGCTAATTTGACAAGCACTTGTGAGCCTATTTTCAAGTTGTTGCGAAAACATCAACCTGGAGAATGGAATAATGAATGCCAAGAAGCCTTCGATAAAATAAAGGCTTATTTAATGGAACCTCCAGTTTTGACTCCACCTACACCAGGTCGTCCGTTAATACTGTACCTTACAGTGCTACCAACATCAATGGGAGCAATGTTAAGATAGTATGATGAGTCAGGGAGGAAAGAACAAGAAATTTATTATCTGAGCAAGAAATTCAATGACTGTGAATCCCGTTACCTGGCAATTGAGAGGACATGTTGTGCATTGGTATGGACCTCCAAGAGACTGAGGTAGTACATGTTATACTATACTACTCGGCTGATCTCTCGAATGGATCCATTGAAATACATATTTGATAGTCCCCACGTGTCATTAAGAATGTCAAAATGGCAAGTGATACTGTCTGAATTTGATATCAAGTATGTGACTCAAAAATCTGTTAAGGGAAGTGCAATTGCTGATCATCTTGCTGGAAACCCTCTTGAGGATAGTGAACCAATTATATCAGAATTCCCTGATGGTGAAGTGATGGCAGTAGAGGAAGAGGAGCAAGAAGAAGAATATAGATGGAAGATGTATTTTGATGAAGCTGCCAATATGAATAGGTGTGGGATAGAAGCTGTAGTGGTATCGCCAAATGGGAAGCAATATCCAGTTTCTATCAAATTAGATTTCGAATGTACCAACAATATTGCAGAATATGAAGCATGCACTAATGGTTTGCAAGTTGCAATTGATTTGGGAGTGAAAGAATTAAAGGTCTTTGGAGACTCTGCACTCATCATTTATGAAGTTAATGGGCAATGGCGAACTAAGGACCCAAAATTAATGCCTTATCAGAAGTACTTGTCTCGACTAATTAAGCAATTTGACAAGGTGTCATTCTCCCACTTAACTCGAGACAAGAATCAATTTGCAGATGCTGTGGCAACCTTAGTTGCAATGACTAAATTGGAAGTCCATGCCAACGTCCAACCGATCCATGTAGAGGTGCAAAATGAACCAGTTTACTGTAGCAATGTGGAGATTGAGCCAGATGGCCAGCCTTGGTATCATGACATCAAGCAGTATATTCAAAAAGGAGAGTACCCAGTCGGAGCAAATGAAGTGAATAAGAAGACAATTCATCGACTGGCTATGGCCTTTTTCTTGAATGGTGAAGTCCTTTATAAGAGAAATTATGATGGCACCCTCTTAAGGTGCGTAGATGTTCGTGAAGCTCACATGATCATGACAGAGATACATGAAGGGATCTGTGGGACCCACGCTCATGGGCATATGATGGCACGTAAGATCTTGAGGAGTGGTTATTATTGGTCCACCATGGAGAGTGACTGCATCAATTATGTTCGGAGGTGTCACAAATGCCAAATATGTGCAAACCGAGTCAATGCTCCTCCGCTTTCATTGCATAACATGGTATCTCCCTGGCCTTGCTCAATGTGGGGCATGGACGTTATTGGTCCAATTAATCCCAAGGCATCCAATGGTCATCGTTTCATCTTGGTAGCGATAGACTATTTCACTAAATGGGTGGAAGCTATCTCATATGCTAATATCACATAGAAGGTGTTTGTCAAATTCATCAAAAGGGACATCATCTGTAGATATGCAATTCCAAAGAGAATTATCACAGACAATGCTCCTAATCTTAATGGCGCTGAGGTTCAGAAGTTCTTTGAGACTTTCAAAATCAAACATCACAACTCAGCTCCCTATAGGCCTCAAATGAATAGTGCGGTCGAAGCTGCAAACAAGAACATCAAGAAAATTTTCGCCAAAATGGTAGTGAACTACAAAGATTGGGATGAAATGATGCCCTATGCTTTGCATGCATATCGTACCAACATACGATCAAGCACAGGGGCAACTCCTTTCTCGTTGGTGTATGGAATGGAAGCTGTATCTCCCATAGAAGTGGAAATCCCATCATTAAAGGTTTTGATGGAGGCAGAGTTAGAAGAATCTGAATGGATGAAAGCTCGGTATGAACAGTTGAATATGATAGAAGAGAAAAGGTTGACAGCCATTTGTCATGGCTAGTTGTATCAAAGCAGAATGGCTAAAGCTTTCAATAAGAAAGTTCACCCCAGGGATTTTTATCCAGGAGATTTGGTTCTGAAGAAAATTCTCCCTAATCAAGAGGATGCACGCGGAAAATGGGTTCCAAGCTATGAAGGCCCTTTCATTGTCAAACAAGTATTTTCAGGAGGGGTATTAATCTTGCAAAATATGGATGGACAAGAACTATCTAGACCAATCAATGCAGATGCAGTCAAAAATTTTTACGCTTGAAAAGATGCTGTAAAAGCTGGTTGGGTTGAAAAACCCAAAAGAGTGGCCTAAACAAAAGCTAGGATGAGAAATAAATTAAAAGAAAAAAGAAAAAGCCCGTTAGGTTAAAACTCGAAAGAGCGGCCTAAGCAAAAGTTAGGATAACACAAAAAGAAAAATGCCTGCTAGGATGAAACCCGCAAGAGTAGCCTAGGCAAAAATTAGGGCAAAATAATAAGTATCATCTCAAGCATCCTACACTGGGGCAATCTATCAATGATGAATCAGTCCTGAGGACCAAACAAATTGTCGATGGGGCAAATTCTAGGGATTCAGGTGAAAAAGAAAGGGCTAGAAGACATATCGTCAGATACAATGATCATAACAGCCAGTGATAGCAAGGAATCGATTGAATGAGTAACCAAGAATCGAAAATGGGGCAAAAATTTGTGTCCCTCACAGTGACATTCTTTTTTTCCTTTTGTTTCGTTCTTGTTCCATTCCAACCCCTTGAAATAACCTTTATTCTTAGAAGTTTTAGATACACAAAGCAATAAAATTTATTCTTCTCTCTCTGTTAAATGCATATTCATTTATGATGTCTCGAGTAAGCATGAATTTAAGTATGAATTATATAGCCTAACCATATTTACAGTAACACATCAATGACTAGCATTTCGTTAAGAGCATCCAAGAGCTTCAAACTAAGCTCCATAGGAAGAAAAGGAAGAAAGGGAAGAAAGGGAAGTAAAGAAGAAAGAATGCAGAAGGAAGTGAGTAAAAGTCACAGAAGAAAAGAAAAGTCTTATCTGTGCCAAAGGTTCAATTCATGAGTTACGAGTTTGATCGGTTAAAGTCTTCCTCAAGGTTTGCTTCAATTCGATAAAAGTTGTTTCACAAAGGTGTTTTCAAAAAGGTCAAGAGAAAAAAGAAATTTGAATACTTTACTCTTCTTGTTGGCCTCAGATTGCCATTGTCGGCTTCAGATTGCCATTTACTTTCCCAGTCAGCCTCAGATTGCCATTTAATTTTCAGTCGGCCTCAGATTGCCATTTGCTTTTCCAGTCGGCCGCAGATTTCCATTAGTGGTCTCAGATTGCCAATTTACTTTTCTTGTTGGCCTCAGATTGCCATTGTCAGCCTCAGATTGCCATTTGCTTTCCCGGTCAGCCACAGATTGCCATTAGCGGCCTCAGATTGACAATTTACTTTTCTTGTTGGCCTCAGATTGCCATTGTCGGCCTCGGATTGCTAGTCTAATTTTCAGTCGGCCTCAGATTGCCATTTACTTTTCTTGTCGGCTTCAGATTGCCAATTTTAATTTTCAGTTAGCCTCGATGGCTTTTGTTTAATTTCCTTTCAGCCCCCGATGGCTTTTAAATTTCTGTCGACCCCTTGGTTTTCAAATCCATGTTAGCCCCATTTGACTTTTAATTTCCTAGCACTCTCTCTCTTCCTGTGGATGTGTAAGTTCCATGTGTGTATGTGTGTGTGCGTGTGTGCATGCGTGCGCGCGTGTTTGAATTGATGAGTGTGAGTACGTGTTGTTGAGCTGTATCCAGTTGATCATAATACTTTTCATTTCCTGTTGTTTGTTGACCCATATCCAGTTGGTCGCAAGATCTTTAATTTCTTGAGGATTGTTGAGTTGGTCACAAAGTTTGTAAATTCATGTAAACCCCTGTTGTTTTTAATTCCTGTCAGCATGCATTAACTTGTAAATTTTCAATCAATCCAGTCAGTTTTTACATTCCTTGTCATTTGTGAGTCTGTGTAAAAATTAGCTAGCTTCTTGCTTCGTACACATTTTCTATCTTGCTGCATGTAACTTGTTTGAACGTTTAGATTCTTTCAATTCGGAATTTTGATTTGTCTTGCATTTGCATTTCATGCATCGCCGTACAAAATCTATGTTCATATCTTTACTTATTCCTTACAAAGACAATATGTAAAACTAAAGTTTTTCGTATTCTCTTATAAGAAATAAGTAAAGAGGGGCAACTGTGAATACCCGATTTTATCCGGCCCGTAAACCAAAAATTTCCAAGCCTATTTCATTTCATTTGTTTGTTGTCATAACACAAAAAAACAAAAAAAACAAAAAAAACTTCCAACCCAATTCATTTACATTTTTTTTTCTTTCTCCAGCCCGTTTCTAATTTCCTTCTTTGCCTTTAAAAAAATAAAAAATAAAAATAAAAAGTAAAAATAAAAATCATCATTGTCCGTTTCTTTTCCTTTTGTGTTAAAAAAATGAAAAAAAAACAAACCGAATGCATGGGTGATTGTTTGATTTTATTACGCTACTTGTTCTTTTGTTTTGTTGCTCTATTTTGTTTTGTTGATCCGTTTTTCTTGACCATATTTTGTAAAAAAATAATAAAGGAGAAGTGACAAAGAAGATTGTACTGTGGTCGAAGTGATAAAGCGTGAATAGCTGAAAATGGAGGTAAGGAAAATCAAAAGGAGCGGCTTCAGAATCCCAAGAACCAGCACCAGCGTGAATCCAGGATGAAAGTCACAAGATCACCTACCATTTTTGACAAACAAAAACTTTCAAATTGCGTATAAACTCAGAAAAGAAGGGAGAGGGGGGGAGACCAAAAAAAAAAAATCTCTTATCACCATTCGGGATTCACACAGACAATAACCAAAAATCCCAGTGCAAAACACAAAGCATATTCACAGCAAACAGCCCCAACAATCACAACCAAGCATCAAACCATAACAAAAGATCCAATCTACGATATCCAACATTGTCAGCCAAATATAATTCAAAGATCAAGTACAGGTATTCTTCAGCATCACTAAAAATAAAGTTTAAAAAAAACAAAATTTTTTCTGTGAAGGCCGCGGCCTCCTCTGCCATGGCCGCGGCCTCTTCCTTCATGTCCGCTCCCTTGGTTTCTTCCATCTTCCTCTACCGTAACCTCAGTTCACCTAAAAAAAAAAGAGTCCAAGATCAGAATCAAACATACATCCAATTTCTCTTTTGTTCAAAAGAAGAAGAAAATAACAAAAAAAAGGAGTTGAAACGGAGAGGGAGGTTGGCCATCACTACCGCCGCCACGTGGTACCGCAAACCCACCTTCTACCGGCCGGCCTCCATTGCAGCCACCATCCCCTTGAAGCACCGCCGGATCTCACCCCTTCCAACACGTGCCGGTCAATTCCTCCTCCCATAGCGGCGTTCAACACTCCCAGCGCCGCCCGTCAGCTCCGCCGGCAGATCGCGACCGCGTCCTCCTTGCTTCCAGCCGCTCGCCTTCGCGTTCCAGCTCCACCGCGCCTGCCACCTCGCTTCCTCCGCCCAGATCCGCTCATAACCACCATCCACCCCTCTTCCCCATTCTCCTCATCGCGCCATAACCAAGCCACCCAACCGGCCGCGACTCCACCATCTCCGCCTTTTGCCACAAGGGAACTCCACCACGAAGCCATCTTGCCGACCGCCAAGCGCGACAGATTAGCCAAGCTCGCCCGTGCCGCCTCTGCTCGTGACCTCCGTAGTCGCATTCCTTCACCGTCTGCCACTGTTGAACACCGATCATGACCGGATCTGCCACTGGTGACAGCTTTTTCTGCCGAATTCCGACACGAAAGCTCCTTACCGCAACGCCTCTTGCACAGCGGTCACCTCCTCGTGTCGCAGCCTCAGCGACTCCCTCCTCGTGCCGTAGCCTTCGCAATGGCCCCACTGCCGCGCCGCCGGTGGTGACCCCTGGCCGGCGGCTCTCTCTCTCCATCTCTCCTCATTTCTCTCACCCTTTCTCTTATTTTTCCTCTCTGTGTCTCCTTGTCTTTCAAAGTAAAAAATGAATGAGTGTTTCCCGTCTCCTTCCAGCTTGAATTTCCTTTTTGTTTTTTTAAATAAAAACAAATTAGTGTGTAAGTGTCGGTGAGGGAACTTTCGTGAGTGTGTGGCTGAGTGAGCGTGTGAGTGGATGTGTTTAGAGGCGTGAGTGTGCGTATGTGGGGAGTGGGTAGAATTAATTTAGGGGTAGAGTTAGATTAGTAAATTTGAAAATAAATAAGAAGTTTTTTTTTAGATTTATTTTTAGTTTGAGTTAACATTTTTTTTAAATTTTTTTTTAAAATTATTTGTTTGGATTTGAATTTATTTGTTTAATTTAGTGATTATTTAATTTTTTTTAGTTTTAGACTTATTGTTTTAAAATTAGTATTGCTTGAGTTTAAAAATATAAAACAAAAAAGATTTTTATTTCATTTTCGGGTTTAAAATAATATTTGAATTTTTTTTATATTTATTATTAAGAATTTATTTAATTCATCAATTGAATAATTGGATTTTTAAATAGGATTAACTGAGTCGCGACGGTTTATTAATTCTAAATTCTGGAATATTTTAGCTATGACAGCTTGATATTTCAAAAATTATTTTTTTTTAAAAAATAATAATAATAATAAAATTGATCAAATATTTTACAGAACTACGTGACTTTGAATTCCCTATTGCACCAGGGGATACGTAGGAGCAGGCGATTCCGATCCCTATCAAGTCAAAAATTAAATTTACATATTTATTTTACTTGTTAATAATTTTCTAATGATTTTTTTTAAGAGAAATATTCTGTTAAAAATGTTAATTTAGCTGAGACGACTTGTTAACTTAATAACTTGGACATCTGAGCTGTGACGGCTTAATGATCCGAAATTTCCTCAAAAAATATATTCATTCTCGTTTGTATTTTATTTTATTTATTTATTTATTTATTTTTTATTTTTTTTATAAAAAGATGCCAAAACTATTTTTTTTCTTTCTTTTCTTGTTTGTAAATAATTATAAGATTTTTTATTTATTTATCAAATATTTTATTTTAAGTAAAAGTGTTAATTTAGCCAGGACGGCTTGTTAACTCAATGTTTTGGACATCTGAATTGTGACGGTTTGATGCTCCAAAATTTCTTTTTAAAGAAATTTTTTTTTATCCTTTTTTTGTAAATGACAATGGAAAAATAAATATTTACACGTTATAGGTACTGTCTAAGGACGGGTGTACTAGGGGTGCATAGGATTAAATGCCTGCCCTTCTCTATACATAACTGACTCCCGAGCTCAAATCTAGTTTCAAAGACCATTTGTAAAAAAATGGGTTTTTTCCATGTTTTCCCAATTTCAATAAACTTAGTGGCGACTCCAATTAAAAAAAAAAATTTCTTTTTTTGCCGTCCCTATCGCGATCCCGATTGCGACAATGAGCTATAGGTTAATGCATATCAACCGAAAAGCACAAAGGTGAGCTTTGACATGGCAACCTAGGTTTACCCATTTACGGTCTATGTTTCCTATGTTACAGTTAGCCAATATTGATTAAGATCATTTTTAAGACATTGAAGATGTTTTGCTACCCATATAAAGTGTCCTTAAACCTTGATGGTGTAAGTAGAAAAGCACATGAGAATGGGGGTTGAATTGTGCTTCACTTCTCTTGATCTTTTTAACTTTAGAAATAATTATTCACCAGCCTCTCCAAGCTAAACTGAGTAGTCTTTAACTAGCCTCTCTAAGCTAAACCGTGACCAGTAAAACACTTTTACTATCACATTGTAAGTAGTCTTTGACTAGCCTCTCCAAGCTAAACTTACACCGATCGCTACTAGAGCGAGGATACAAAGGTTTGTGTTTGGGTTTGCAACTTAAGCTAACCAACACTCAAGTTTCCTTAAGATATACTATGAATGACCTAGGATTACTTGAATGACTTCTTTCTAGCTATTCTTCATTTGAAGAATGTATAAACAATGAAGGAACATAGAAAGAAGATTTTTACAAACAAAGAAACTGATTACAAGATGTAATGAACTTTATAAGAAGATGAGGGGAAATTTCCATGGCATTTTTGCTCTTGTGTAGCTTCTGTCTCTTGTCTTTGGAAGCACAACATCTCTATTTATAGATGGTCTTTATTTATCACCACTGCCCTTGATCAGTTCTCCAAGTAACACGTGTTGATCACCTGTTTGTGTCTTGGAAAAGCAGTCTAGAAGAGTAGCCTGTTTGTTTGTCATAACTGTTGCAGAAGCCGTTGTAAAGTTGAGGTTTCTGATGATCCTTCAGCAACTACTTTCACTTTCTAAACATGGTTTTTGAACTCTTTCTTCTAGAAGCTGGGGTAGTTGACCAAGTTGGTAGAAGAGATGACACACCAGTCTGTCACTAGGTTTGACTTTTTAGTTTTGAATTTCTAATTTCCTTTCTTTTTCTTGTAGAATGCATTGTTTCACTGTTAAGTGAGCTTTTTGATGTGCGATATCATTTCCTTGATGAATCTTCGGTCTTCTAGTGTTCAATAAGAGTTTGTTAATGATAAAAACATTGCGAATGTGATGATTGAAGATTGTGAACACATCGGCTTCAGAGTTGGTTTGATATCTTCATTCTAAGTGCACTTTTTGAAGCCCGGTGCTACTTTATGAAGTCCCAAGACTTGGTTTCTTGAACTATATGTATTTCTTCAATTTGTTAGACATGCTTATGCTCGATTTACGATATTATTATGACTTCCATTTAGTTCCCATTTCTTAATAAGAGATAAAGCATGTTTGCACATGTAAAGTGAAATTAATCTTGCTTAAAGGAGCCATGTTATACTAACGAAAGAACATGTTTGCTACTTCAAGAAACTCATGATAGAAATTAGTTATTCTTCAAAATATTTTCCTTAAATTGGCTTTGTTGTCATTCAAAAATATTACATTTAAGCTTTTAGAAGGGTTCTGGAGCTAACAATCTCCTCCTTTTTGATGATAACAAATCAATTTGAAGAAAATATTTTGAAGAGATATTGAAAGGAATATTACAGAAAATGTAGTGTGAAAAACAATATTATTTCATCTTATCACAAGATGTGATTTTCAAGAAGTCCTTTTCTTAAGGCATGATATGGATAAAACAAGTGTTTTATAGCCTTAAGTGACTTAAATCATAGCTATTTTGATTGTTCATGAAGATATTGAAATTTCTCAGTATACTTTCTGAGAGGTATTAGGGTAGTATAGAAAAAGATATCATCATTTAAGCCCTTTTTACCAGAACAAATTGATTCTTAGTCATTTAAAAAACTTTTTGGAAATACATGTGCTTGAATAAAAACAAGTAATATTTGTGATATTTCATTTTGACTAATTTTTTTATTTAGCACATCTTTATCCAATCTCATTTTTGAAACATATGCTCATGTTTGTATGAAAAAGGTGTATCAGAGCATGTGAGAGAAGAAAACAACCAGACTGATACATACGTAGTTTCTGATACTCAAAGAAATCTCAAAATAAAACTTAATAGCATATACTACCTGAGGTTTCTGAAGCCCAACGGAGATCAATCCCAATTAAATTAGAGCAAAAGCAATTTTGAGCTTATATTATGAGTTATGAAAGTCTTCACATAGATATCAGACCATGAAATTTTGTAAAGCAAAATTTGAAAAAGACATGCTTTTTAAGTAAGCTCACATACTGAAATATATACAACAGAACACACCATGACATATATCAGAGCATAAGCATAACATATATCTGAGTATTAATCAGAATATGTTCCATAGCTTGAGCATACATAAAGAAACATTACTGTGATGAAGTATTAGATCAACCAAGTAAAGGACTACTCATTCATCAGCATAGTATGCTTGATTAGCTTAAGCTATATATATATGAATTGTATCAGAGTGAAAAACAGAGCAAAAGAAATCAAAAGAAATAAAGCAAAAAAGAGATATCAGAGTAATTGAAATAAAACTTATATTGTACTTAAGAAAAAAAGAATGTCTAAAAAAAATACAAATGCTGAAGAGAAAAAAAATTCTCTGAATGTCTTCCCTTCAGCTTACTCCCCTTATCTTTCTTAGCACAAGATTTTCATCTTCCCTTTTTGACATTAGCAAAAAGGAGGTGTGCTAGAATCCAGTAAAACCATCATCAGCCCCTGTGCCTGACTTCTCGAAGGATCTCCAAAAGATGAGCTTCATGTCTTGGAGATGAAGCTTCCAGTTGATCTAGGTTGTTATTAATGAGGTGTTGCCCACGCAGTAATAGCTGAATTTTTGTGTAGCTAGGCTGTACTGTTGGGGCAGGTTAGCTTGGTAAGAGATTTGCATTTTAAGCCGAAGGAGGTTCTAATATGGATGGAGTGAGAAGAGAGGAAAGGCCTTCAGTAGAGGCAGCAGCCTGAGGCGAGCCTATATCAAGATTTTCTTTGCCTTGCACTTCCTTTGAGGATACATCTTTAGAATCTGATGTCTCAGATAAAGACGAGGATTCTTTTCCTTTTAGCATTTCTGAGCTTGATTCTTCCTTAGATTCCAGAATATGAATGACTAAGAGGGGGATCCTCTATATTTGATAATCACTTTAGGTCTTTGGCGGTCCTCAGAGCTATCTTCAAGAATGACTACTTTTCTTTTCCTTTTTCTTCCCTCAGCTTCTTCAGTAGATTTTTCAATGGTTGCATCTCTTATTCTTAGGCTTTGTCTTTTGGCCCTAGATGTGGCCGCACCTATGGGTTTTCTTAGGGTTCTAAAAGAGTAGAAAGTGTACACAGTACCTTCTATATACTCATACCACTCGTTTACCAAAGGGTAATGCAAGTGCTCAAAAATCTTGGTCAATAGAGTTCCATAAGGAACAACAGCATTTCTCTTCTTTTCTAAAGAGATGTCACTCAGCATATAGTCAAAGACCAATCTAGGTAAGTTTACTCTTCTATTTGTCAGCATACAGAAGAGTAACATGCAGTCTATCCCCACCAGTAGATGTATGCTTCCGAGCCTCGGGAGCAAACAAACTGGATGCTAGTGAAGACCTGCCTTGCCTTGGAGTTCAACATGGTTGTAGTAATTTCACCAGATTGGTGTTTGGGAGAGTTCGTGAGACATTTGGAAACCTCCTCTGCTGAAACTCCAAGAGTTGTGAACCAGTGCTCATCTGATGAGCATATAAGCCCTTTGTTAGAAGCATGGATGATGTTTGAGAAGTCTGCTATGCTTAGCTCCAAGTTAATGCCTTTGATGTAAGAAGTTAGCATAGGCTCTGACACTTGCACTAACTGGGAATAGAAGAGAGTAACCATTCCCATGAATACCCGGTTGCTAAGGTTGAGAAACCTTTCCTATCCCTAGAAGGAGATGATTTCTAATAGAATGAGAACCTGAGCCATTAGCTCTTGTTGCAGCTTCTTCCCAGGAGCTATTGCCACTGAGAAAATTTGTTAGCGTAGTACTTCTGGTGATGAGGTTTGTCAAACATGAGAAGTGCTCTCATGTTAGCGATGTGAACAACATGGTGTTTTCCTTCAGCCATTGTTAGATGTAAGGGTAAAGTAAAAGATTGGAACTTAAGAGGATTGAAGGTTAGGGTTTGTAAAAGAAAGTGAGTGACTTTGGTTGCAGGAATAAGGGTTTACGAGGAGATGATTATGGTTATAGGGAGGAGGTTTTGAGAAGAGATAAAACGATTGAGGATACGTGTTTGTAGGTTAAAGATAAAGGTAACATGTAAAGTGTGAGGAGTAGGGATTATTAAAGTTATGGGACGTGACATGACTAAAGGTGAAACAACATGGAAGAGAGAAACTCAAAAGAGTGGGAAATATCCTGCCTTTTTCATTGTTCTTCAGAAAGTGTGGTTTCTAACTCTTAAGATTACTTTCTACCAGGTTACTTTCAGAGCTTTACTATTCACTTTATGACCTTTTGGAGTCTTGCTGTGAGCTGTCGCTACCAGCAATAAATTAAAAAGTGTTTTAATTACTAAATTACACCAAAAATATAGTTAGGGTGCAATCCAGGTCGTCTCACAAGGAAGTGTTCTAATTGATTCGGGAAAACTGGGGGTTTGAGATAATAGTAACTAAATTAAATTGAGAAGAATTCTAATGGAAAGGATTATCTGCACAAGGATTCCCTTAGATTAAGAATTATTCAGTGATCGGTTCAAAAGATAAATTCATGGTGGTGGTTACTTTCATTAGTCATGCTATCACACAATAATGATGCAATTCTACTTAATGGTCGTACAATCGCACTCTCACTAAGGGTTTGGCTAACATACGAACTAGTAATTCATGATCGTGATTCAATGAACCTATGCCAGTCAGATTACTAAATACAGCAACTTAATTCTTAACGGAGTTAATTTCAATCCTTTACCAATTGGATGTAATTAAATCAATCGATCCAATACCCCAATGGCATCTAGATTATGCACGCAAACGAATGCACAACCAAGCAACTCTTAAAAACACAATTACAATAATCATCGCAATTGATATCAAAAGAGAAAGCAAGCGAGCAAGAAAAACCAACCATGAATTGCAATTAAAATAAAAGGAACCTCAAGAACAATCTCAATCTTCAGTTATCCTTGCACACGATAGAGAGATTACTCTTCCATAGGGGAAGTGTCACAATCATTGTTGAAAGGAAATGCCAAATTACAATCCAGAAAAATCCACAATCCAACAATGACTAAGAACCCTAAACCTAGAGAGAGAATGTAGAGAGAGAGAGAAGAGAAATTAAAAAGTGCCTGAGTAAATCCTCGCAATTGTGCTAAAACCGGATGAAATCACATTGCGCGCTGAAGGCTGGGTCACTTATGACTGCTATAGCGGTTTGGGATTGTTATAGTGGTCCTGCCTTTGATGTGTTGCAACATTCTGCTCTTTGGTGGGACCGCTATAATGATCATGTACTCGCGCAACACCACTTTGTACACTTCTAAACCCGTTTTGAGGCCTGAAACGTTCAAATTAGCTCTTATGCGTAGAAATAGAAATCGTAGCTATTTAAATAAGCTTTCCAATGCCATAAGAATCACCTCAATTGGATATCTGTATCTCCAGATATTGGCAAAATACTAAGTGAGGGCCAAATTAGACAGCATTAGAGCGTCAGCAAACTTTAATCTCCCAACTCGATTTTCACCACAATGCTCTTGGAACTGGGTTTTGAGCTGAACATAAGAGTTATAGAGGACGTCTTGATCTTTCCAAAACATATTCATTTGCCTCAATCCGGTCCCTATAGAGAGATAGATACGAATTTTCCATTATAATGCTTCCTGTAAATATGCTCAAGAACTCTATTATTCGGCTCCCCAAATTCTCCCTATGATCTTCATACACCAACATGGGATGTCCCTGCAAAGAAATAACACTCAAAAAAGAGGATTAAAAGTATAGGAATATTTGTTTATCAAAATGGTGCAAAGAACCATGATTTTATTCAATGATACCCAATAAGGACTAAATATGAATCTATCAATTACCCATCAATTAAGTACAATTAAAATACAAAATTTTCAGAGTTAGGATAGAGAATTGATGCATAAATGAAACCCATCAAAATCCCCTACACTTAAACAATTGCATATCCTCATGCAAAGAAAAAACTCAGACGGATGTGGCAAAGTGACTGGACTCCTAACTCTACTAACTCTAAAAATGCATGATGCATGGAAAATAACAATACACCAATCCAAGGAACTTAGAAACACAACAGTGAGATTTCACACCAACAATTGAGAGAATTACAACAAGCAAATCATGAACATGAAAATAGCACACAAAGTAGAATTCATATATGATGCATAGATCAAATCCAAAAATCCTCCCAGGGTAGTGTTTGTCACTCATTCACTCAAGTGTTTTGGGTTACGATATACACTCAATCACCTCAAATAAAAATGCATTACCATAAGCTTGCTAGGGGTCTCATTCTCCATTTTGTCGCACACACATGCATATTGAATCAAGAGGACTTACCTTGGTTATAATTGGGCTTAGGTGAAGGTGGATAAATATATAGGCCAATGGGCTAAACCTCAAGTCAAAAGAGAGCAAATGCATAAATTAAAAGCAAAAATGCTTAAGGGTACACTTGTCCATCTTAATTACAATTATAGGCCTTTAATTTCAATATGGCACACTTTTAACCAAACTTTTGTCAGATTTTTTTTTTTCAAATCAACCTTGCATTTTCCATTTTTTTTCTTTTCTTTTTTTTTTGTGTGCCACTTGCTAAATTTTGGGGACATATTGTTCCCCCCACACTTAAATTAGAGTATGTCCTCATGCTCTCCCCTACACTTATGCTCAAGCACATATAAGAAATCACATTTGCTCTTCTAAGCCTAAAAGGTTGGGAATTTTCATGGTTTTTCACTGTTGGCTAAGGATATACTAAAACAAAACAATGGGCAATAAGGCTCAAAGGGGAAAAACAATGGTAACATGTAAAGGTTAGTTATATAGGTAAGTGGCTAAAAATAAGAAAAATGCCTCAATCATATTTGAGTAAGCACATGGAAACAAATTTTCAAGTGAGACCCTAAGCAAATTCTAGAATACAAATCCATAGAAGGGAACATACATGAACAAATAAGGAAGGCTTACAATAGTCCAATCAAGAGGCTCAAAATCTCACAGGTAAAAGTGCATGTACTTAATTCAAACAACACAATGAATCCACCAAGCATGCAATACAAAGTAGTTAGCGCCAAGCAAGTTAGTATAGTGCATATAGTGTGAGCCTATGCATGTAACCTCTAAGGTGCCAAAGGAATGGTGTAGAACACAAACAAAAATAAATGTGATGCAAGACTCAAAAATAGAATGAAAATGAATAAAATACAGAAACATAAAAGAGAAAAGTAAAGAAAAACCTCACGGTAGGTTGTCTCCGACACAGCACTTTGCTTTAATGTCCTTAAGTTGGACGGTTAGGACCCTCATAGAGGGTGAGTAGCTTTAACCCAAAGATAAGCCAATTGAGCCCTTAGATCCGTGGGGGCCTCATGGAGGTACATCAACCGATGTTCATCAATGGTGCACCGAACCATCTTGGAGTGTACTAATTCAATTGCACCGTCAGGGTGCACATGGCTGACTAAGAATGGTCCCTTCCATCTAGACTTTGGCTTTCCAGCCATCAGTTTTGCCTTGGGTTCATGTAGCAAGATCCACTGCCCCTCACAAGGCTTCTTACCTAACATGGGCTGGTCATGGAGACTTGGCAAACTGATGACTGCTGCCTGAGTGGTGTACTTGTATTTGAAAGCTTGGAAAATTATACCACAACAGATGTATCATCTCCCATAGAAGAAGAAAATAAGAAAAGGGGTTGTTCATCCTTGTCAAGTAAAGTACCACATGTATCTTCCACTAAGGAGTAAATGACATCAATGCCAAACACAGAGTGTTCTTCAAGGAGGAATTTCATGGCATCAGACAAACAAAATTGGGCTTTCAAGTCTTCACACTCCATGGATAATGTACCAGCATAAACATCAATCTTGGTTCTGGCAGTTTCCAAAAACGGTCTATCCAAGATTAATGTATACTAGTTGACATCAGTGTCATTTTCCATCTCAAGCACATAAAAATCAGCGGGGAATATTAAATTATTTACCTTTACCAGGACATCTTCTAATACCCCTTCTGGCTTTGTGATGTTGCGATTGGCAAGCTGGATTGTCAACCTGATGGGCTTGAGTTCCCCAAAGTATAAGGATTTGTAGAGTGATTTTAGCATAACATTAATGCCAGCCCCGAGATCAGCCATGACTTGCTTGATTTGTAGGTTCCCAATAGTACAGGAAACATTGAATGTGCCCGGATCCTTACATTTGGGTGGTAGGTTGCTTGACTTGATGAGGGAGGAAGCATTCACCCCTATAGTCACCTTCTCCTTCTCACTGCCCTGTGATTTCCTCCTGTTGGTGCACAAATCCTTAAGAAATTTGGCATATTTGGGGATTTGCCTAATTGTATACAACAGAGGAACATTGACCTTTACCTTCCGAAAAGTTTCCAAGAGGTCTTTTTCGAATTCCAACTCATCGGACCTCTTGGGCCTTGTAGCTCGTTGTGGAAAAGGCAATGGAATGGGTCTTTCTACTTGCTTGTCTGCTTGCTTCTACTGGGGTACAAGATTATCTTGTTGCCCCTCTGGCTGATCTGTCTCATCCCCCTGACTCTCAACCACAACCTGCTCTGAAGGACTAGTAACCTCAGGCAAAACTATACCAGACCTCAAAGTAATTGCAAAAATGTTCCCCTTGGGGTTGGGAATTGCTTGAGAAGGAATGGTGGATGCATTCCCCTGTTGGGATTGGAAACTCTCTAGCCTAACAATTGCATTTCTCATCTCTTGCATGGCTTGTTCCTGTTTTTTCTCTATTTTTATCATCATTTTCATCATCTCCTGCCATGGTGTATCTGAAGGGGCAAAAGGGGCAGGTAGTGCTAGAGGCTACTGAGGGACAGGTAACTGTGGAGCAGGTAACTGTGGAGCAGGTGGTTATTGGTAGATATATGGGTTGTTCTATTGTCTTTGCTGGGGTGGAACATACTTTTGCTGCTACTATAATGAGTTATTCTACCTCAGATTGGGGTGATCTCTCCATCTCGGATTATATGTGCTGCTATAAGGGTCATACCCCTGCTGGTTATTCTGATTCTGAGGTCTACCAGGGAACACATTGCTAGCAGCAACCAAAGTGGGGTCCTTTTGTAGCTGTGGACATACATCAGTAGTATGCATATTACATGAACAAATACCACAAGCTATCTGAGATGGAGGAGCCTGCCCCAACTGATTCAAGGCTATCTGTTTGAGGAACTCAGTCATCTCATCTTATTTCTGCTCCACCTTACTATTATCCGCTGGAGATACTGCACTCGCATTGCGGGTGTTACTACTAGCTCTGGACCCAAACTGCTGGGAATTCTTTGCCATGTTCTCAATTAGAGTTCTAGCTGTACGAGGAGTTTTGTCAACTAAGGCACCCCCACTTGCAGCATCAATCATGCTCTTCTCCATGGCTAGCAATCCCTCATAAAAATATTGAATAAGTAACTGCTCTAGGATATGATGTTAGGGATAGTCGGCACATAATCTCTTGAACCTATCATAGTACTCATAGAGAGATTCACCTTGTAACTGCCTCATGCCACAAATATCTTTTCTGATGGCAGCTGCTCTGGAGGCTGGGAAGAATTTCTCCAAAAATATGTGCTTCATGCCAGCCCAGCTGTTAACTGTTCCATGGGGGATGTAGAAAAACTAGTCCTTAGCAACTCCTTCAAGGGAAAGCGGGAAGGCCCTTAGCTTGATTTGGTCCTTCGTTACCCCCTGAAGCTTCATCATCACACAAATCACATGAAACTGCTGTGGATGTTTGTGTGGGTCTTCCCCAAATAACCCATGGAACTTTGGTAAGTAGTGCAGGACCCTAGATTTAAGCTCAAAGTCAACTTCATAGTTAGGGTAAGTGATCCCCAATGGCTAGTAATTCAGATCTTGGGCAGTGAGTTCCTTTAAAGTCCTGTTATTCTCGGCCATATTCCCTGAAACACTAGCAGCGGGATCAAAAAGTTCAGGAGAATAATAAAAGACATTATTGAATTCCCTGGTTCTATCAGAAGAAGAGGGGTTGCCTAATAAATTAATTCTCTCCCTTGCGACCTTCCTAAGCCTTTTGATAGTTTTCTCAATCTCTGAATTAATTGGTAGTATGGGAAAATTAGGAAGGGAGTTGGTCATAAAATAAAATTATACTAACAACTGAATACAATAGGGAACAAAGAAAAGATAAATAAAATTTAAATTAAACAAAATTGAATTTTTTTTTATGAAGACAATGTAAAAATTAATAAACAAATTAATAAAATAAAATAAAATAAAAAGTGAAAATAGAAAAAATTAACCAAAAACAAGAAAAATAATCAATTAGCACCACTTCCCCGCCAATGGTGCCAAAATTTGATGCGAGTTGTCGCTACCCGCAACAAATTAAAAAGTGTTTTAATTACTAAATTACACCAAAAATATAGTTAGGGTGCAATCCAGGTTGTCTCACAAGGAAGTGTTCTAATTGATTCGGGAAAACTGGGGGTTTGAGATAATAGCAACTAAATTAAATTAAGAATTTTAATAGGAAGAATTACCTGCAGAAGGATTCCCTCATATTAAGAATTGTTCAATCATCGGTTTAAAAGATAAATTCATGGCAGTGGTTACTTTCATTAGTCATGCTATCACACGACAATGATGCAATTCTACTTAATGGTAATACAATCACACTCCTACTAAGGGTTTGCCTAGCATATGAACTAGTAATTCACGATCATGATTTTATAAACCTATGGTAGTCTGATTACCAATTACAACAATCTAATTCCTAATGGAGTTAATTTCAATCATTTACCAATTGGATGTAATTAAATCAATCGACCTAATCTCCCAATGGCATCTAGATTATGCACGCGAATGAATGCATAACCAAGCAACTCTTAAAAACACAATTACAATAATCATCGCAATTGATATCAAAAGAGAAAGTAAATGAGAAAGAAAAACTAACCATGAATTGCAATTAAAATAAAAGGAACCTCAAGAACAATCTTAATCTTCAGCTATCCTTGCACACGGTAAAGAGATTACTCCTCCATAGGGGGAGTGTCACAATCGTTGTTGAAGGGAAAAGCCAAATTACAATCCAAAAAAATCCACAATCCATCGATGACTAAAAACTCTAAACCTAGAGAGAGAATGTAGAGAGAAAGAGAGAATAGAAATTAAAAAGTGCCTGAGTGAATCCTTGCAATTGTGCTACAATCGGATGAAATTGCATCGCGCACTAAAAGGTAGGTCATTTATGACAGCTATAGCAGTCTAGGACTGCTATAGTGGTCTTGCCTTTGATGTGCTACAACATTTTGCTCTTTGGTGATCGCTGTAGCGATCCTGGACTGCTATAGTGGTCATGTACTCATGCAACACCGCTTCGTACACTTCCAAACCCGTTTTGAGGCCAGAAACGTTCAACTTAGCTCTTATGCCTAGAAATAGAAGTTATGGATATTTGAATAAGCTGTCCAAAACCACAAGAATCACCTTAATTGGACATCTGTATCTATAGATATTGGCAAAATACTAATTGAGGGTCAAACTAGATAGCATTAGAACATCAGCAAACTTTAATCTCGCAACTCGATTTTCACCAGGATGCTCTTGGAACTGGGTTTTGAGATGAACATAAGAGTTATAGAGGACTTCTTGATCTTTTCAAAACATATTTATTTGCCTCAATCTGATCCCTGTAGAGAGAGACATGAATTTTCCATTATAATGCTTCCTGTAAATATGCTCCAGAACTCCCCAAATTCTCCCAATTGAACACTGCTACAAACTCCAGCACTACTATGGTCTTCATACACCAACATGGGATGTCCTTGCAAAGAAATAACACTCACAAAAGAGGATTAAAAGTACAAGAATATCTGTTTATCAAAATGGTGAAAAGAACTATGATTTTATTCAATGATACCCAATGAGGACTAAATATGAATCTATCAATTGCCTATCAATTAAGTACAATTAAGATGCAAAATATTCAGAGTTAGGATAGAGAATGGATACATAAATGCAACCCATCAAGTCTTACCATGTATTCATCAAAAAAACCATCTTGATATATTAACATCATGAGGCCATATATTCTCCATTTTTTGATCCTTGACTCTTTTTTTTTCATCATCCAATCTTCTTTCTGAGCTTGCAAATTGAAGCTTTGATCTTCAATCTAATTTGTAGTCTTGCAAACTGAATTCTTCTTTTGGGTTTCAGCTTGGACTTATGAAGAAAGCGAGTACCCAGAGATGTTTGTGCATGAATGCTTATGTAGATTTAAAAACTATTGAGTTTAAAAGCTTTTTCAAAACATAAAAATGATCTTCAGCTAATGGTTTTGTTAATATATCTGACACTTAGTCTTCACTATTTCCAAACATGAACTCAACATCTCCTTTTTGAACATGATCACAGATAAATTAATGTTTAACATTAATGTGCTTGGATCTAGAGTTCTGGATAGTATTCTTAGCAAGGTTAACAGCACTAGTATTATCACATAAGATAGCGATTTTAGAATACTTCAAGTGATAATCTTCTAGCTGGTTCCTTATCCATAACATCTGGGTGTAACCATTCACAATAGATACATATTCAGCCTTGGCTGTTGAAAAGGCAATTGTATTATGCTTTTTGCATGATCAGGTGATCAAGCATTTTCCAAAGAATCAGCAGCAACCACTAGTGCTTTTTGTAACATCCTAAAAATTAGTTAAAAATTAATTTGAGCTTTATTAGTCATAATTTCAAAAATTTGACAGTTTTAACAATGATGAGGACGGTCCAATGGTTTTGTAAAAAAAAATATATATGAATAGTGTTTTGCGGACGCTGCAGGCCTGCCAAGACAATCAAAACCCCTGATTTGGGACCCGAAGGTGCCGAAATTTGGAAAACATGGGAATAAGATTAGAAATAGATAGAAATAAAGATTTTATACCTAAAATTAATTTTCGGGCAATGTTTGATTACCCGGGTACAGTGTTTCACCCGTTCGGTGAAATTTCGGTGTGTGATTTTTAATACCGAAAGCTAGTTAATGTCTTCAAAATAATGAAGTTTATCCCTTTGAATGCCAAATGAATGGCTAAGATTTTATCTTGGATGAAAGATCAAATCTTAGCCATTGATATTAAGTTCCTTTAATGAAAAAGCAATTATGCTTTATGTTAACCAGTCACATTACTTCTTACAAGATATATATGAGCAAATTTCTTTTCCAAGAAGCCCTTGTCATTCTCGGCAGCAACCATATAGCCAGCACCTCCATTTTCTTCTTCATCAAAACCTTGATTTCAACCTCAAAAATCCTAAGCCAAACCTTGATGAAATCAAAATCTTCCTTCACAAAAATTGTTCTACACTTCCACCTCTACAAATATAACTGATTAGAATCTTCAAACCTCACCTCATTGCCTCAACCATCACTGATTAGAGGAGGGCTTGATTGTGTTTTAAGAGCTTTGGAGTGAAGAACTTCCATTTTGGAGCAAACTAGAGATAAGGATACATTAGCTTTCAAGAGTAGGGTTTTCTTTGGCCTTTTTCTTTCAAAATTTTCTGAGCAATTCTTACTGGTTTCATTACTATATATATTTCAGTAGAATTATGACCTAGTTATCTCGTGAATCAATCAAAATGGCTATAGATATTTAAGAAAGGTCCGCTAATTTATAAGTAATAACTCTCGAGTATGACGTCATAACTTAAGGATGACGTTCCACTTGGGAGGATGTTACATTATGGTATCAGAGCAGTTCATCCTTATAGGACCTTGAGGAATGGACTAGCTATGCTTCCTTAGTAAATGTAACGCCCGGGGATTGTGAAGTCGGGGAGTGATCGCCGATGCAAGGAGGCACGGACAAGGAACGGATCCTGGTAGACTTCGAAAGCGGAGGGGTACATGAATGAACCGATTACACACTCGAATGAGAGGGATCCTAAGACTGTATAGATATGGGACTATCTGATTAAGGAGGCTTATATGAATTGATTTGTACTACCTATACCAACAAGATGCATCTTCTTTTCGGTAGCCCAAACTGAAAGAACTCCACAGTTAAGCGTGCTTGACTTGGAGCAATTTTGGGATGGGTGACCTCCTAGGAAGTGTGCGAGTGAGGACAAAGCACGCTGAAAAAACCCGTGTTGGTTTATGGGGACAGTCGTCAATCCATAAAGCAGCAGAGGATGTTACAGTAAATGTCGTGCATTATAACTCTATATATGTGTATAACTGCTGGTTGGGAATATTTTGGGTTGTTGCCACACTTAGCTTGGTATTGAGCCTGATTAACTCAATAATTGTTGTTTGGTGTGACAGGAACCAATGACTTCCAATCGGCATACTAGGAACAATGTTGGAAACGAAGCGGGTATGATGGACATTTTTTGTTAGATGGCAGCTGCCATGAGAGAACAAGCTGCAGTAGCTAATAGAATGATAGAAAGGTTAGACCGACATGTCGAAGCAAATCCGGTTAGGAATCTTGGAGGAGCAGAAGTGGACATAAAATACCAGAAATTTGCTGAGTTCAGAAAGGCAAACCCTTCACCATTCCAAGGAGCTTTTGATCCGAATAAAGCAGAAGAATGGATCAAGGCTATGGAGAAGGTTTTCTCCGTTCTTCCTTGCACTGAGATCCAAAAAGTGGCTTTTGCTACTTACATGCTAGAAGCAGATGCTGAATTTTGGTGGGTTGGCACCAAGGGATTATTCGAAGCTTCTCAAACTGAAGTCACCTGGGATGTCTTCAAGGAAGATTTCTACCACAAGTATTTCCCTGTTTTGGTGAGAAATGCAAGAGCTGGAGTTTGTGGCACTCAAGCAAGGGTCTATGAGTGTAACGGAATACACAGCCAAGTTCGAGGAGCTTTGCAAGTTTTCTACTATTTATTAGCATAATCTAGATGAAGCTTGGAAGTGCATGAAATATGAAGGAGGGTTACGTGAGGACATCGAAGTTGCCGTGGGTCTCTTAGAGATCCGGGATTATGCAACTTTGTTAAACAAATGCCGCTGTGCCGAGGAGTCCAACAAGAGGTTAGCAATCGTTCAATCTACTGAGAACACTTTGAACAAAAGATTGCCACTCGAAGACCAAGACTATGAGGAGATCCCGCCCTTGAAGAAGCGGTTTCAACCAAGTTCATATAAGGATAAACGACAACAACAATCAAGTTCATGCCCAAAATGTGGAAGAGATCATGGGAATAGAGCTTTCTTGGTTGGACAAAATGTGTGCTATGACTATGAAAAACCAGGACATAAGATTTGGGAGTGCCCAAATAGGCACTCAAAACCAGCTATAAAGCCACAACACCAAAGTAGAGTCTTTGCCATAAGTGCTAAGGGGACGTCACCACCCAAGAATCTGACCTAAGGTAGGAACGTTTAGGATTTGAGTGAATTATTTGAATTATGTGTGAATTCCTTGTTTGATTCACGAATCTATCTTTTGAAATTGTTTTCAAATGAATTTTGAGGGCAAAATTCTTTTTAGGGTGGGTGGTAATGTAACACCCTAAAAATTAGTTAAAAATTAATTTGAGCTTTATTAGGCGTAATTTCAAAAATTTGACAGTTTTAACAATGATGAGGACTGTCCAACGGTTTTGTAAAAAAAAAGCATGAATAGTATTTTGCGGGCCACGTAGGCCCACTGGGACAGCCAAAACCCTTGATTTGGGACCCGAAGGTGCTCGAAATTTGGAAAACATGGGAATAAGATTAGAAATAGATAAAAATAAAGATTTTATACCTATAATTAATTTTTGGGTATTGTTTGATTACCCGGGTACGGTGTTTCACCCATTCGATGAAATTTCGATGTGCGATTTTAACACTGACAGCTAGTTAATCTCTGCAAAATAATGAAGTCTATCCATTTGAATGCCAAATGAATGGCTAAGGTTTTATCTTGGATGAAAGATCAAATCTTAGTCATTGATATTAAGTTCCTTTAATGAAAAAGCAATTATGCTTTATGTTAACCAATCACATTATTTCTTATAAGATATATATGAGCAAATTTATTTTCCAAGAAGCCATTGTCATCCTCGGCAGTAACCATACAGCTAGCACCTCCATTTCCTTCTTCATCAAAACCTTGATTTCAATCTCAAAAATCCTAAGCCAAACCTTGATGAAATCAAAATCTTCCTTCACAAAAATTGTTCTATACTTGAACCTCTACAGATATAACCGATTAGAATCTTCAAACCTCACCTCATTACCTTAACCATCACTGATTAGAGGATGGTTTGATTGTGTTTTAAGAGCTTTGAAGTGAAGAACTTCCATTTTGGAGCAAACTAGAGACAAGGATACATTAGCTTTCAAGAGTAGGGTTTTCTTTGGCCTTTTTCTTTCAAATTTTTTTGAGCAATTCTTACTGGTTTCATTGCTATATATATTTCAGTAGAATTATGACCTAGTTATCTCGCGAATCAATCAAAATGGCTATAGATATTTAAGAAAGGTCTGCTAATTTATAAGTAACAACTCTCGAGTATGATGTCATGACTTAAGGATGATGTTGCACTTAGGAGGATGTTACACTTTTTCTCTCTATTCTATCTCCCAAGAAGGTAGCATCATAGTAACCTACAATATCACAAGATGTATCTTTCTCATACCACAAGCCGAGACTAGTAGTACCTGATAAATATCTAAAAATTCTCTTAATGGCATTTAAGTGTGATTTCTTCGAGTTAGATTAGAATCTAGCACAAATTCTCATACTTAACTTAATGTCTATTCTACTAGCTGTAAGGTACAACAGTGTACCAATCATTCCATGATAATAACTTTCTGAGACCTTTTTACCATTCTCATAAGCATCATGATTTGAGATGGATACATGGGTATACTTATTGGTTTGGCTTAATCCATATTAAACTTCTTCAAAAGCTCTTTTGTATATTTTTTTTGATGGATTAAGGTTCCTTCCTTTTACTGTTTTATTTGAAAACTGAGGAAGAACTTGAGTTCACCTACCATGCTCATCTCATATTCACTCTGCATTAATTTTGAAAACTTTTCATAAAGAGAATAATCAATGGTGCCAAATATAAGTCATCATCATATATTCGGACTCCCAGAGAGTTATTATCTTGTTAAAGAGTAAATAGAACAATATCAACTTTACCTTTTGAACCCATTCTTTATTAGCAAGAAAGTACTTAGTCTATCATACTAAGATCGAAGAGCTTGTTTCAAACCATAGAGAGCCTTTGTTAGCTTGAAGACACGGCTGGGAAGGTATTCATTTTCAAAACCAGGAGGCTGCTTCACATATACTTCCTCTGAGATGAATCCATTTAGAAATGTAGAGTTAACATCCATCTAGTAGAGAGTAAATCCCTTGAAGGCAACAAAAGCAACTAGCATTTTGATGCTTCAAGCCTAGCTACTAGTGCAAATGTTTCATCATAATCAATTCCCTTTTGTTGATTATAACCTTGTACAACTAATCCTGCTTTGTTCTTGATGATTTTGCCAGTTTCATCGAACTTATTTCTGAATACCCATTTTTGTATCAATGATAATCTTTCCTTTAGGTCTTTCAACAAGTGTCTAGGCTTTGCTTTTCTCAAATTGGTCCAGTTCTTCTTGCATAGCATCCACCTAACTTTGATCACCCAAAGCCTCTTCAATATATTTAGGTTTGATGGTGGAGATTAAAGTACAACTTGACATATTTATAAGGGATGATCTGGTTCTTACACCCTTGGAAATGTCTCTAAGAACTCTATTACGAGAAACTGCTTTTAAATCCGAGACTCCCTTGTAGTTTCTGTAGCTTTGAGGTTCTTCAGCATTTCCTCCATCTTCAGATTACTCTTTTTCATGTTCAGAAATGACTTTCTGATTACTTTGGGGTTTTGAGTAAGCTTTCTAAAGTGCTTATTTTCTAAAGATTACTTTCTGAAGGTTTGGCTTTCATTTGCTTGCTATCAGAAGTTTTCTTGAGACTCATTTTTTGAATATTTTCTTCCAATTCTCCGAGATCATTAGCAAAGTCCTTCTTGAGCTTCTTAAACTTGCATAACGTTCTCTTATTGTACACTCTGTAAGCTCTAGACACTAAAGAGTAGCCTAGGGAAATACCATACACAGACTTAGGATCAAACTTTGTGAGTTTGTCCTTGGTGTTAAGGATAAAACATGATGAGCCAAAGATGTGGAAACATGAAATATTCGGTTTTTTACCCTTCCATAGTTCATAGGGAGTCTTTTTGAGGATTGCCTTAGAAGTATTCTGTTTTGTATATAGCGTAAGGTGTTCACAAGCTCTGCCCAAAAACTTTTTAATAAACCACTTTCTAAAACCATTGTCTTGGCCATTTCCTACAAGCTTCTATTTTTCTTTTCAGCAACCTCATTTTGTTAGGCAATTCTGGGTGCGGAAAACTCATAAAGAATGCCATAATTTTCACTAAACTCTTCAAAAATATGATTCTCAAATTCTCCTCTATGATCAAATCTGATAGTGATGAATTGGGAATCTTTTTCTACGCAAATATGTTCTGCAAAAAATTTGAATCTTTCAACCACCTCACCCTTAGAAGCTAGGAAGATAACCCATGTAAATCTTAAGTAGTCATCCATTATGATAAGACAATATCTCTTTCCAGCAAGACATGCAGTCTTGGTTAGTCCAAAGAAATCCATGTGTAAAAGCTCAAGTGGTCTAGTGGTTGAAACTACATGCTTATTATGAAAAAAAGCTTTGGTTTGCTTACCTTTCTCATAGAAGTCAAAAGTTAAGTCCTTGTCAATCTGATCTTTGGAAGGTCTTTAACTAGATTTTCCTGAGAAAGCTCAGAAATAAGCTTCATATGAGCATGCCCAAACTTCTTATGCCATAACCACTTTTTATCCATGAAGGATCAAAACAAGAAAAAGGGTAAATTGCAATGGTTCTTTTTTTAAATTGTGGTGGTTATAACTGTCATTTTTCGTAGCAAATGGTGGTTCAAGGAATTGCCGTAATTACCAATGCCATTCGGTAAATTACGGTGGTTATAAAAAAAATTGCCATAATCACCCGGTATAACCGCCACAATTAGTGAAATATTTTAAAAATAAATTACAGCGGTTTGAAACCACCGCAATTTGTGGTAATGTTTTCAAAAAATCTTAATCATGGCAGTTTGAAACCGCCGCAATTTTTAGAAATGTTTTTTAAAAAAATATTAATTATGGCAGTTTGAAACTGCCACAATTTGTTGTGAAATATTTTTAAAAGATTTTTAAAGCTATTTATTACAACAATTTTAAACCACCATAATTTCAACACCAATTTAAAAAAAAAATTCCAATAATCATGCCAAATTAAGGAAAGAACAAATAAAAGAGTGATAAGTTAGTAATAAAAATATTTAGTATTACATTTCCTTATTTATGAGAGTAGCTCTAATATGACGAATAGGTGGAAAAAGCTAATACTTAATTCAAATGTATGTTCACTAGTCACAAACTACCCATAGGCCATACAAAATTACTTTGGTTAATACTATATTAATTAATTAATATAGTTCATATATTTCAGATATTGATGCTGTAACGCCCCGATTTTCACTAAACTTTCATAATGACCAAAATGCCCCTGAGGTCATTTTTACCCGAAACACGAGGACGGCCGGCTTTGGCCATCCTCATAGGGTTCATATGTTATATGAAGGGGATTGTATGAGCATGAGTGCCTAACAAAGCAGGAAAACCTCATTTAGAGATTTCAGCGTAAATGATCAAAATACCCCTGTAACAGAATTAAGGCAGTTTTAAGTTCCGTTTCGACCCGGACTTTGTTCTAGGTTCAAAACAATGATTTTAAGGCATGAACTATGTTTGTTTAAGTCTCGGAGGTTCCGGGCAACTTTTGGTGAAAATTACGGTTTTGGGCCAGCATATTTCATTTTCAAACAATGAGCCGCTTAACTCCAAACCTAAGCAATATTAGGCTCTAATTAAAGGTTAATTAATTTCCATAATTAATCTAGAGCCAAAACCATCATTTAGAATTAATTGGAACCTAAAATTGCTTAGGGAAATTCAAATCTCATCCTAGTCTCATTCTTTGAAAAAGAATAAGAATCTGTGAATAGTGTCGAATAGTGTTTCCACTATTCACATTAACTTTTCTTTTCAAGACAAGTTGTCACACCCACATCACTAGTCTTGGAGGTGTTGACTCCCCTAATCCTTCTAGACCACTTCTAACCTAGGGATTTGTGATTTTAATTAACCTATTAGTGCACCTAAGTACCTACTTAGCAACTTTTAATCCTAAGCCTAATCTATGTCACACCAAAGCACACTTCTAGAACATGGTTTAAGGAGATATTTCTCCTCCCCAAGGCTGCCAAGAATGGCGCCATTTTCCCCTAGAAAATCATCAAAAAGTTAGTCTATGTGTTCAAGCTATCTTGTGACATATGTCTTGAACACTTTCAATCAATGGTCAACTTTCAAGAAAATTATCACTCAAGACTCAAAGAGTATTTTATATGGTCAATCAAGGCTTTCAATTCATTTCTAAAATGAAAATAATTATGTCTTTCAAACTCAAAAAGAATGATTTGTTTTTGTGGTCATTCAAGCTTTCCATCAAACTTTTTCAAAGACAACATGTCTTACAACACATTACCTATGCTTTGGGAATTTAAGTCTAGAAAATTTTCTCCTCTTTTTGGGCATGAGGAGCACGGTTTCTCTTCAGATTTTGCAGCCCAAATTTTAAGTTTTTATGCATTTTTAAAGGTTTGAAAACAAGGTACATGCTAGCCATACTTTAGGACATGCATAGCTAGACTTTTCACCATGCTTTGAATGACTTTACACCATGCTTTGAACAAGATTTTTCCTCCCTCATGTGGCTGAAAAAGTGGCCGAAATTCTTCCCCCCAAAAGGCCTCCAATATTCAATTCATTTCACTTCTCTATAAATAGGTAGCTTAGGGAACTTGAAGCACCTTTGTTCATTTCACTAAAGCTTTGAGTTAGAGCACTTTGAGTTTCTTTCTCTCAAGTTCAAGAGCTCATCCTCTCCAACCTCTTCATCTTCTTCACTTCCTCTCAAATCCCAAACTCTAGGTAGGGAGCTCTTCAAGAATGCTTTCTTTTATTTTCATGCTCAATGTTTATCTTGCTTGAAAGTTGTGTTGTTAGTAAGTTTTCTTCCCAAGCATTATTTCGGTTTCTTCTTTTCTCTTCCTTTTCATTTTTGGCCTTAAGGCCATGGTAGTGAGAGCTTGATGATGAGTGCTCTCAAAGATGAAACCATGAGTTCATCCTAAAGTGAGGCCTCTAAAGCTTGAACCTTTCTTAAGAAAAAGTTCCATCCTTTCTCCTTTTTCTTTCATTTTCGGCCTCTAGACCAAAATGAGGAGAGCTTGATGATGAGTGCTCTCTTGGGATAACCATGTGTTCATCCTAACATGAGACCTCTAAAGCTTGTGTTTTGTTTGAGAAAAGTTTTATCTTTTTCATGTTTGGTTAAGACAAGGCTATGTTTTCATGAAAACTCTTTTTGAGCTTTTTGTTCCTAGATGTTTCGGCCATGGAGGCTTAAGGTGCTTGGAAAAATGGTAGCTTTGTGATGAGTGCTTCATGTTGGCCTTTGTCACATGAACAAACTCTAAAGCTTGAGTTTTTCCAAGAAAGGTTTCTCTTTTTCAAAGTCTTGGTTAAGAATGAGTTATGTTTCTTTGATGTCTTGAAACTTTCCTTTTCTTTTGTTTAGGTTTCGGCCATGAAGGCCTCTTGGACTTGAAATATGAGAAGCTTGATGATGAGAGTTGTGTGATGATGTTTGTCACATGAACAACCTCTAAAGCTTGAGTTTTCTAAAAAATAAGTTTACTACTTTCAAGTTTTGCTCAAGACATAGTTATGTTTCTCTTGAACCTTGAAAACCTCATTTCTTTTCCCTTGAGTTTTCGGCCTTGAAGGCCTTTGGGACTTAGAAAAATGGTAGCTTGATGATGAGGGCTTCATGTTGATGTATGTCACATGAACAAAACTCTAGAGCATAAATTTGGTTTCTAGGCCAAGTATGTTTGGTTTCTTTCCTTTATGTTGGTCATGAGTTTTGTGTTGTTAATAAATGTAGAGCATTGCAAAAATACTCAATGATGAGGACTTGAGATGTTGGTGTTTGAATCACCAAGATCTTGGTCCCTAGAGTTCAAAAATAAGGTTGTTTCCTCATGATGAGGATTCGGCCACCTCATGGACTTTGAGGATATGGTTTTCTTTTATACAACTTAGCAACACTAGTATTTTCTCTTCTTGTGAGGATGAGTTATGGGTTGAAACTTTGTTTCCTTTAAAGTCTTGCAAGAGCTCTAAACAAGATATAAAAGAAGTTGCATCCACGTTTACGTTTATGCTTTGCATTAGCACGTTTATTTCTTATGCCATCACTAAGACCCAAGATAATGAATGAACTTGCACAATGCACGTTTATGTTTCAAGCTTTGCATCTCATTTTATATTTCAAGTCATCACTAAACTCTAAGAATAAGAATGGAGATGCATTTCATCTTTTACTTTGTGCTATTACTTTATTTTCTAAAGGACTATAAAATGAAATGCATAGCACGTTTATTCTATGTCATCACTTGAAACTTTAGAGCTCAAAGACTTGCCCATTTCATCTTAAGAAAAGAATTAAATCAAGGAGGTATCTCCTTGAACATCATTCGGCCATGTGGTGTAAATGGCTCTAGGATGAGTTTCATTTAACTACAAGGGCCTATGATGCATGTCTTAGAATTTTTCTAAGCTTTGATGCACTTAACCAAGGTTTTAAACATGTTTTCAAGTTTTGAATCATTGTCAAGAGCAAGCCGAAATGGCTGCTGCCCTTGATGTTCCATGATGGGTTTTGGCAAAAGAAACTTTGATTTTTCATGGCCTTGAAGTCCCAAAAAGGTTCCAAGAGAAACTAGCAAGTTATATGGTTGAAAGAAAGGTTTTTCTCATGATTTTATGCCTTAAAGGTTTTCAGTTTTGCCTTAGTAATTTCAGCACCTTAAATTCTGTTTTGGGTGGTCTAAATATGTTGTAATACCTTGCCAAGTATGTGATAATTGTTCTAGACTCTTTAAAGCATTATTAGTGACTTTGTTTGCTTAATATGCGAATTCTAGAACTATAAAGAATGGCAAAATGAGTTTCTGCCCAGCCTTGATAAAATATTTAGAATCACATTAGATTATGTCTAGATGTGTGGGAGTGACTCATAATTGGCCTAGGTATTAATTATTGCACCATAGAAAAAGTCGGATGCGAGAAAGGGCTCAAAACGCATTTTCTAGAACACGTAATTCATCAAATATGAACAACTACATAAAGCTGTCCAACCATAATTAATTAGGATTTAGAACTTAATGGATTATGGTAATGAGGTTAATCAATCCCATAAACATACTAGAAAGTAATGGGAAAGTTGAGGTTACCCGATTTAGGGATTTTACCTTAAGGGATGATTATGCGCCCCTAAGTTTGATGATGAATTGATGTGTTAGCTCATGACGTGTATGGTGCCATGTGAACTATTATCCCTATGTGATAGCTTGTATTAACATGTGATTATTGCTGTAAAAGAACTTTAGAGATGCCGAGGTAGTAATTATGTGTTATGCATTAATTATGTGGCATCTTAAAGAAACATGTTAAACTTAGGATGACTTAGAACATAAGAATGTAATCCTTTGAAACCACCGAATTAAGGGTGGGGACAATGTGATTCCTGCCCCCTAAACCCGTACTTAAAGTCGGGAAGTTGACTTATCCAAATGGATAAAGTCTAGATGCTAGTGACGACTAGTGTGGTATGAGCTCATAACCTAGAGTTTTCTCAAAGGAGAAATATTAGGCGGCCCGATTAAGTAAAGGTTCTTATGTCACCTAAGTAAACCAGTTATATGATTTATGTTTCATGAACCATTATATGATTTATGTTCCATGTACCGATTATATGATTTATGTTTCATGAACCAGTTATATGATTTATGTTCCATGTACCGATTATATGATTTATGTCCCATGTACCAGTTATATGATTTACGTTCTACGTACCAAGCTACATGATTTATGTCTATGACTTTAGTATAAAGCCTATGTAACACAAGTGCCATGATAAAAAGAACGGATTCTCGGAAAATGAGATTTTGGAAAACTCATAACTGAACCTATGTATGTCCATTATTTTATAAATAAACCCGAGATTCCTGGAGACGTATACGATGACACCTAGGATAGAAGGAAAACCCTACTGAGTTTCTTTAGTAAGAATCTCACTCCCTCTATCTTTTCCTTTCCATTACGTCTTCAGAGCGAGATGGCGACCTTCATCCTATTCATTGACACTCCACGGTGGGAGATCCACCACGACCCGGAGTATGGGTCCTACCATTTTGAGGGCCGATGTACTTTACGTGTATGCATGTTCGTTGGACAGCCATTTTCGCACCGTGTCTATAGCCACCACTTCACCCCGGCATCCCCCTACGACGATCCTGCGATTTTCGAGTATGCACGACCCCAATGGGAGCAGAACCTGCGGGCCCCCTCTGACTGTTCAACCGATTTGCCGGTATACGTGCCGTTGACACAACACTCGGAGGAGGACCCTATAGAGGATGTCCCTATGGGTCATGAGGACTCTGCCCCCACTCCACCGCAGCGACCGGGCGAGGAGACGGTTACCCAAATACGGAGAGCTCGGCACCAAGACCACGACCTCGGCGTGGGCGGCCCATCGATCCTGAGGGCATACCGCCGGCCGAGCTCGCCCATGGATTGGCTACGTCCTCCATACCCGTGATCTCATTGCATGAGCGGAGGGTAGGTCTTAGTGCACGCACACCACTAGTATGGATGAAACCCCTTTTTGCGTTGGGGTTATCCATCATAGATTGCACAGGGATCGGGATGTTTTCTCTCAGTTCTTTTCGATGTATTTCTGTTTTCTGTTGTATTTGATTATACATTATGTACTTGAAGAATCCTGCCCAGTGGGTAGGCATTTTATCTATGAGGTATTTCAGTTATGATTGATGTTATGTTCGATGTTATGGTTTGGAGCCATTCCTATGTTATTGTTCCATATACTATGATACCGACTCGTAAAGTTCTGTGTGACTTCTATTTTTAAATAGCGATTTCAAAAAAAAAAAGTTGGCTCGTATTTTCGTTAAGTCTATTTTCTCAAGAAGATGAACCATGCCAGTAAGTAACGACTAATATTTGGCCTAAGTACGTACTAGTAGTATTGGGTCGAATATTAGGGTGTTACAGATGCCACATGAACTCCGAAGTTCTAGCCTTAGCTTCCAATGCCTATTGCTTATCATGTTTTACATAAACTTCCCGAGAATAGCATCACTAAATTACCATGCTCTTCTGCTTGACCTTCCCCAAGAGTTTGAAGTGACTAAATTGTTTTTTTTTGTACAAGGCGAAAGAAAGAAAACACAAGAAGGTAAAAGCATTATATGCGATAATGTATTTAAGAGAGGAGATAAGCACTTTTTCTTCTATAGTTCCACTTCCACGTAGCCAATAAATGCCTGCAAACACAAAAAAAAAAAACAAATGCTAAAAAAGTAAATGAACTTGGACAAAGATGAATAATATAACATGTTTCCTGTCTATGAAATGTACACAAAACTGATGGCCTACATTAGGCTAATAATGTGAATTAGCCTAACAAAATTTTACCATCCCTGTAAATGATTCCAGAATAATCTCCATGTTTCGAATAGGATCAAATTTAGTCAAAAGAAAGCATATGAAAGAGCATATTCCACTCATTCATACACATATTGAATGACTATCAAGGGTAGTTGCATAAAGTGTTTGATTTGATGTGTAGAATGTAATCTTGCTTCCTTACCACTTATCCTGTCATATATATAAACCTACGGGCAGGTTTCTTGTTGCATTGCAACCATAGAAATTATTTTGGTTAAAGAGAAAAGAGAGGGGTTAAAATACAATTTCATTGCTAAAATGAAGAGTTGTGATGAATAGAAACCTTTTCTAGTAATGAAAGGAAGAGTTATGATGAATGGAAACTTGTTCTAGAAATTATTTCGGTTTCTAGTTTTCTTGGTTTATTTTACAATCTAACATATGAAAGATATATCCAAGTTAATATTCTAGCATAGCCTTAACAACCAGTAACACATACACTGACTCATCAAAGAAAAAAGGGAAGAAAATGACTAAGATAAAGAAAACCCGACACAAATGGCCCAAAAAAGAGATGACCACATATATTGCAATATTCAATATTATCAATTAATTAATAAGTCTAGATTGGTTTCTTTCGCCCTCCTTTACAACACATTTTCTCATGATTTACTCGGTGTTAACAACTCATAATAGGAGAAATGGTAATGTTTACCTAATGAAAAATTAGAAGAACAATGATGAGATGAAAGCCAGGAGAGGACTTTGGGTGTGGTTGGGATTCTAGACCAATGTTTTCCCACAGCATGAAATGTAATTGCTCAAGTATCCAATATCCTAATCTTTCATTGTACCTCATCTTTCTCATTGATAAGAGGTACAAAATAGGGGAAAATAGCATTTTCACTTCAATTACACTACAATTAGATACATTCATTGTCAAGGTTACTGAGTTCAATATCTTACAATAGAAATTAGAAACATTATAAAATAAAAATGAACTCAAAACCAAATTGGATTAGGATAGCACATCAAAGAAATAGCAAGAACACACTAAACCAATAACTCATACCTAATTTTGTGTCTCTTTGCTTTGTTCCTTTAGCACTTATATCTAATTTTGTGTCTCTTTACTTTGTTCTTTTTCTTCAACTTAGACAAAAAATTGTAAGCTACTTCAAATAGCTATATAAAATTAGACAAACAGTATGATTTCATAATCAATTGATAATGGATTGAAATTACACAACAATATATAAGATATCAGAAAAAAAAAGATACATTTTCAATAGAGAATGATTGCACATCCTTGAACTTCATGCTTAAGGAATCATCTCCAAATGATAATCTTTCCAATCATATCAAGCTATATGATTGGAAGACGGAGAAACAATGATCAATCTAGATTTTTGAAGACAAAAGACCATCTTGAAACACAAACCTCAAAAAACTCCAAATTAAAAGATTACTATAGACAACATACATATGTGACAAAATGTCAAATAAACTAACCCATCATACACAACATATAAATAACATTAAAATAAAAAAAATTACTCATTGAAAAATCACAATGCAAATAGGATATCACAGAAAAGCAGTTCAAATCAAACTGGCAATTAGTAGGCAATAGAAAACAGAGTCATTTGACAAAAGAAGATGGAAAGGCTAATCAAAACTAATACTTGCTAGGATTTTAATCATAATTTTTCAGACCAAAAGAATTGGTTTGACCAAAGAAGATGCAAATCAAAATCATAAATTTTCATTAATCAGTGATTGCAAATATGTGAAAGTTAACATTATACCTAACACATATTAGATGGAACAAATTAGAGGGAAAATTATAAAGCAAATTGGATGATCTTAAACATATGATTATTATTTACCCGAAGTTTGTTCGGAAATTTACGTTGCAACCAATGCATAGTTTGGGAGAGGTGAGAAGAATAAATATGTAAGTAAACAGGCACTCAGCACCTTTAAAATTCTTTGCAACATTCCATGATTGATTTATAATATCTTGGTCTCAAACTAAATTTTTAGCAAGCATATACCACATACCTTAGATATCAAACTCATGGCCTCTCTACTTTCAAAGACAAAACAAAGACCTCAAATACATACATATAGAGCTATGTGTAAATTACAGCAGTAAAAATAGGATTTGAAAACCATTTTTCCTAAACAAAAATCAAATAGAAACCCATTTTCAAGAGGTTAACACAAACTCAACCCAAATGACCACTTAAAACTAAAAGTATATTTATATGCATATAGACATGTACACTCACCAAAAGCTCCACGGAAGCCATCTCACATTCTCAAAACATTATCAATTTAATTTAAACTCAACTGCTTAGATTTTCAAATAGAAAACACAATTCCAACCTCAAAAGCTTAAATCATTGCATACATATATGACTATAGGCTTCTAATTTCACTTTTCTTACCTCCAAAGGTCTTAATTAAACTAAGTCTCAATTTATTATGAATTAGCATTATAAAACATGATACGGATGTCAATGCTCACAAATCCAAATATATACGTACTGTTACATATCTCAAAGGCACCACCTAATTCAATTTTGCATTATAAACAAAAGTCATCTTCACAGCTAGCAATTAATCATTTGAATACTAAACACACAAACTTAACCCAAAGCCCCTGTATCCATGCAAACCGTGATCTATTCACATATATGAACTAAAAATTCATCTTGTCCTTCATAAAACAATTCTTTCATAAGGGAGCAATTATGCTAATGTTAAAAACTCAAGCCAATCAGCCAAGCCCAAGTGGATCTGTTGCATATGTAAAGGCTCACGGAGCTAAAAAGAAAAAAACTGAACCTTTCACCAATAAAATTAAGAAAATAGCAAACCTAATCTAGTATCAATGCATTTTTGGACTCCAAACTCAAAGGAATAAAAGAACACATAAACCCCAATTTAGGGCTCAAGAATAATCAAACAAACAAAGGTTTTCATAGAAGAACCCTACCATATATCCAAGCTTTAGGCTTCAAGGACTCAACCTCACCAAAACAAGTCAAGCACATAAACTCCACCTATAACTTAATATTTTTGGACCTGAGAAAAATGAAAGAAAGGAAGCAACAGTGAGATAAGAGAGTGAAAAAGGGAAGGTTCACTAGTAGCTGCGGCCATCGTGCTCCTCTCTCTCTGTCTCCGCTGCCTTGTTGCCGCACCAGGGTGCCCATTCTGCTTCTGCCACTCTGCCTCTGTGAGTCCGCTTTTGCTTCTTTTCGAGTCTGCTTTTGCTTCTTTTTTGTATCTGTGCGAACCTGCTTCTGCTTTTACTTCTGCGTGAACAAACTTGTTTATGCTTCCACACGAATGGCATCTGCTTCTGCTTCTTTTCTGCTCCTTTGGAAGAAAAACAAGATGAAAGGGTGCTTGAGGGCGGTGGTAAGGAGTTCGCAGCTCCAAGGGTCAGTAGACTAGGTTTTTTTGTGTGTGTGTGTTTGTTTCATTAAGGGTAAACAGGTCTATAGGTGGGGCTAACTGAGGGTAGTCAAGTAATCAAATAAATTCAAGACTTTAATCAATTAATATCTTCATACTGCACTCATTCAAATAAATTTTATTTTAATGACATTTCTTGAAATTTGGATTGAAGAAAGTTCTAAATTTTCAAAAAGTACTAACGTTAACTTTTAAAATAATTAAACATAGCAATTAACATAATAATATATTTAGATCATTAAGAAGCTCAAATTAATTATAAAGGATTAATTATTCATATTTAATTAATTAAGGAAAGTAATTCTTAGACTCAACTATCCTTAATTAACCATGATTTACACAATTAAAATAAAATAGAAATCGAGGTATTAAAGAGAGGCGGATGAGCAAAGGAGTTGGTGCGACAAAGGAGCAAAGCAATTGGTAGGGCGGTAAATAAGAAGAGGAGAAGATGATGGATGTGGATGACTAGGGATTGGAAGATGGCGATGTAAAGTAGCACAGGGAGAGGGAGTTTTAGCAATGATATTTATATTTTGGTTCAAATATTTTTAAGATTTTAATAAAATATTATAATTTTGGAGGGATGTTGGGTTTTTATTTTTTCCTTGCTTCTTGTCTCAAACATAGACTTGGGCTTGGGCTTTTGATATCTCATTTTTATCTCAGATTTGATTCTAAAATAATTCTCTTTTCTCAGGCTAATAAGTTTTTTAAAAAAAATATTTTTTTCTTTTTCTTCTTTTTATTTTATTTAAATTTTTAATTAAATCCTTTAACTAACATATTCTTCAAAATTAGTCATTATTCAAAATAATGCTCGATGAAAAATTTGCTCAATTTTTATCCATTATTCCACTTTTGTTTCCATTTTTAAGGGAATACAACTATAATTGTAGTAACAAAACAAGTTTAAAACTAATTGAAATAAAAAAGCACGAAATGTGCCCTATTTATCATAGTTCATTATTTTTATTATAAGATTAAAAACTTAAGAGATAACACATCCTCTTAGAAGAGTTAAGGTTTAATTTGAGCTTTCTATATTCATTTTCTATTTTGTCAATAGAAAAAATTTAGTTAATATTTTTTATTGTTTTATTGATATGTACTTTAACAAATATTACACAATATAAATAAAGAAAATAGTTAAAAAATTAAAAGAATTTTGACATGTATCATTAGATATTTTACTACATCACCTATCTAGCTAAATCAAAAATTGAATAAAATGACTAATTTTAAGGATTAGTGTAGTTTAAGCATCTAATTAGAAGATTTAGAAGTTAAGGTATCTATTTGTAATTAGCTAAAATTTTAAATACTGCGAATGCTCCTTTTTTCCCCTATTTTATTAAAAATAGTAAAAAAAAATACATAAAAATAGTAGTGGTAAATGAAGGCAGTTCTTAACCATCATAATTTACCTCAACTGTCATAATTTACTGCACATTATGGCGGTTTTAAAGAACTTCCTCAATTCACTGCCATTTATTTCAAAAAAATTATGGCAATTTTAAGGAACCACCCTAATTTTCCTATCATAATTCCCATAATTTTTTGTAGTCGATGCGAGACATTTTACATCTTGATCTCTTAGATCATCCAAGAATAACATATAACTATTATCATGCATCTTACCAGACAGAATAACTTGTCTTGAAGTAGGACTAACTATTTTGCATGATTGAGCATTAAATATAACATTAAAACCTTCAGGATTGGACGATACATAATATGTTGTGAGCCAGACCATCAACAAACAAGACATCAGAAATTTGGTGAGAATCATCCTTACTAACATTTTCTATGACTATGACCTTGGTCTTACCTCCGTCAGCAAATTTACTAATCCAGAGTTTTAAGGCCACAAATTCCTGAACCACCTTTTGGATCTGAACATGTGTCTAGAGTAGCAACTGTCCATGTACTAGTTGTTCTTAGGTTCCATGTGCATTCTTAGGCAAACCCACAACAAACACAGTTTTTAATTTAGGTACTTAGACTTTCTTAGGTCCTCTTGTGTTAGCCTTTTGAGAAGGAGGTTTTCCAACCTTTTTGATATACTTTTTTCTCATGAAGCACTTGTCAGATGGATGTCTCTTCTTAAAACAGGAAGTACAAGTAGCCTTGTTCTTTACTTTCCTTAAATAAAGTTAGTTTTCCTTTCTCATCTAATTCCTCTTCATATCCCAACCTAGTCTTTTGAAAATATGGCCTTTAACCTCTAAGCATTAGATCAAGATTCTTTGATCTATTTACCATTTTTTCAAGCTTAGATTTAAGAAGTCTTGAAGTCTTCTCTAGCTCAGAAATGACTTTTTGAGAGTTTTCATTTTTACTTGAGACTTCAAATTCTAAGGTATTGAATTTTGCATTTAAAACTTTATTTTCTTTTTTAAATTCTTTTTTTTCAAGCCTTAGATTCTTAGCTTATATTTTGGCTGTTTCAAGTTCTAAAATAACCTTTTGATGTTTTCTATTTAGGTTGAGATAGTGAGAGGAAAAAGTTTGAGAGTCCTTAAGCAACTTTTCATATAAGGCTAGAAGTACAAATGAAAGGTCAGAGTCAAAGTTGTTTACTTCAAATTCTTTTTCTGATCAATAGCCTACCATGAAGCTTTGGTTCGCAATATCTAGCTCATCCTAATCTTCTAATCCTTCCTTCTATTCCTCTGATTCGCTCTAGGTGGCTAGCATACCTATTTTCTTGAGTGCGAACTTCTTCTGTGGACCTTTGAGTTTTGGACATTCTGGGTTGAAGAGTTCATTCTCCCTACAGTTGAAGCAGGTGACACTTTCAGCTTCACCTTACCTTTTTTTGTCCTTCTTGAGTTTGATGTCCTTTCTTCTCTCTATCTTGCCTCTTCAGGCTTTGGACATCTTTCTCACCAGCATAGAGAGCTCGTCTCTATCTTCTTGTTTTGTTTCATCATTAGACTCTTCATCTTCATTAGAGGTTTCAGTAACTTTCATTGCCTTAGCTTTATTTGGCTTCTGATAAGACAACTTCAAGGCCATGGACTTGCTCTTCGTAGTGGATTCACCATGCATTTCAGAGAGCACTACCTCATGGGTTTTGAGTGACCTTATGAGTGCATCCAGACCAAGAGTTTGAAGGTCTTTAGCTTCCATAATGGTTGTGACCTTAGGCAGCCATTTGGTGGGGAGGCTTCTCAGGATTTTTCTAACCATTTCAGAGCTAGAATATCTTTTGCCTAATCCCTTTAGTTGGTTTATGATATGCATAAACCTTATGGTCATTTCATCAATACTTTCATGATCTGTCATTTTGAACATCTCATATTGATGAACCAACATACTGATCTTTATTTCATTTGCTTGATTAGTGCCTTCGGGCAACATGTGCAGCCCATCCTATTTTCCTTCGTTGTGTCACAAGCAATAGTTTTGTCATATTCAACTTTGCTTAGTGCATAAGTGAGTAGGTACTTGGATTTTGAGTTTAGTTAAACTCTAGCCTTGTATTGCTCTATCCACTTACTTTGGGGCACTTCTCTTGATGTTGAAAGTGAATCATTTGTTCATGGAACTTCCTCCATTGGAACATAATCTCCTTCTTATATGATTTCTCACAAGTCAAGATTTGTGTATTTTATGAACAACTCTATTTGGTCTCTCTGGTAAGCATAATCCCCATCATCAAAGAATGGTGGTCTATTAATAGAGTGTCCTTCTGCTATAAATATTGTGTGCCATTTGTCCCACAGATCTTTGTCATCTGTAATTGTTAGAATGCTTAACCCTTTAGAGGCCAAGCTCTGATGCCACTTATAGGTAGAAAAGCGCATGAGAAGGGAGGTTGAATCATTCTTTGGTTCTCTTGATATTTTTAACTTCTAGAAACTTAAACAAAATACTATCAAGCTTTAAGCTTGAAGTGCAGTGCTAACAATATTAAAGGTTTCAGAAAGAAACTTTCTGAAGTACAGTGTCAGTGACAAAACAACTAAAGAGAAAAGCTCTAAGCCCAAATAAATAAATAATCACAAAACAACAAATATAAAAGAGATAAGGGAGAAGAAGATACTGCATAGATATTTTTATACTAGTTCATCCAACATGCCTACATCCAGTTCTAAACCACCGTTGAGTTTCACTAAAACCTTTCTTGACCCGAGAAAGAAACAGAGTAGTCTTTATAATAGTCTTCCCAAGTAGTCCTTGACCAGTAGACAACCCCTACTATCAAAAACCAAGTAGTTATTCACCAGCCTCTCCGAGCTAAACCGAGTAGTCCTTGACCAGTCTCTCCAAGCTAAATCGAGTAGTCATTAACTAGCCTCTTCAAGCTAAATCCTGAGTAGTAAAACACTTTTACTGTCACGCTGTAAGTAGTCTTTGACTAGCCTCTCCAAGCTAAACTCACACCGATCGCTACTGGATTGAGAATATAAATTTTATGCTTAGGTTTGTAACTTAAACTAACCTACACTTAAGTTTCCTTAAGATATACTGTAAATGAACTTGGATAACTTGAATGACTTATTTCTAGCTATTCTTCCTTGGAAGACCATATAAATAATTAAGGAACATAGAAAGAAGATTTTTACAAGCAAGGAAACTGATTACAAGATGTAATAAACTTTACAAGAGGACGGGGAGAAATTTTCATAGCGTTTTTGCTCTTGTGCAGCATCTGTCTCTTGTCTTTGAAAGCACAACATCTCTATTTATAGATGGTCTTCACTTATGACTGTTGCCCTTGATCAGTTCCCCAAGTGACATGTGTTGATTATCTATTTGTGCCTTAGAAAAGTAGTCTAGCATATGTTTGATGTGGTTAAGTATCAGAGCATGCTAAGAATCAGAACATATGCTTAAGACCTATGAAGCATACACCACGAACAAGATATATGATTAGCTACTCATGCAAGATATATCAGAGCTTAAAACAAACTTGAGAAGCATAAATTAATCATATATGTACCAAAGCGATGATTGTTCAAGTTATTAGAGCAATAATAATAAGGTTCAAAGAGCAAAGTAAAAAAAATGATTATGCGAATAAAAAGATTATCTCTGAGCTCCTTCTCAGCTTGCTCCCCTTAAATTCCTCAGCATAATATTTTCTGAATCTTCCTTTCTTTTCCCATTTTACCATTATCATCTCTTTCACCTTACTTCACATAGAATCTCCAACAATAATACATCATTTCTTCTTGACTAAGCTTCCATTTTGCCTAACTGATCAGCCATGTTATACTAATTTTGTAGCAGTATCTAAACTTTTGAGAAGCTTGGTAGAGATGTAGGTTGGCTTAATGAAGGGATGGACCTTGTTGTTATGGGGTTGACTTGTGGAGCAAAGGGCGGTGCAGAAACAGTAGCTAGAGCAGGGATATGAGGCTCATCAATAAAAGTAGATATAGGAGCACCAACATGAGGTGAGCTAGTCTTAGGGACTTTATTGAGGTGCTTATCCTTTGAGGGTTTTGCCTCATAATCTGAAGACTTGGACAAAGAGGAAGATTATTCATCCATTAGCTTGATTTAGATTATAGGTATAGATTCAGTCGTGTCTGAGTTTAATTCTTCTTTAGATTCTTAAGTATTCTCTAAGTTGCTCTCAATTAGGATCACTCTTCTTTTCTTGTTTTCTCTTTTCTCAGCATCCTCAGCTGCCTTTTCAAGGATATTATCTCTAATCCTTAAGCTTTGTTTTCTAACATTGGTTGTAGGTGTACTAGTGGTTCTCCTTAGAGTCTTGAAGGAGTTCAGGGTGTACTCAGTACCCTCCAAGTACTTGAACCAATCGTTATCCAGAGGACAGTTCAAGTGTTGAAACAACAGTAGTTCTCCTTTTTTCTATGGAGATGGCACTAAGCACGTAGTCGAGATTAGTCTGGGCAAGTTTGCCCTTTTCTTTGCCAGCAGACAGAAAAGTAGCATGCAGTCTATCCCAACTAGCAAGTCGGTGCTTCCCAGTCTTGGGAGAAAAGAGAACTGGATGATAGTGAATACTTGCCTTGCCTAGAGCTTAGCAAAGCAGTTGTGATATCACTGGGTTAGTATCCGCCAGAATCAGTGAGACATCTGGAGACTTTCTCAGCAAAGACTCCAAGAGTCATAAACCAATCTCTTTCAGCTGAGCATCTGATTCTACGGGCAGAGGCTTTCAACATAGATTCAGACATCTGGTCTAACTAGGAGTAGAAAGCAGTCACCATTGTAACACCCTAGTAATTAACCAAATACACCTAGGTTGAATCTGATTAATGACTAGACTTTACTCCTTGCTTTGGTTATTTCTTCATAATTTGAAAATACTTAGTGAAATTATGAGCCATTTTTTTTAAAAAGAAAACATAATTGAAAACGTGAGCCGAGTACAACGTGAACGAGTAAGCGGAGTATAATAAGACGTTTAAGAATATATCACATCATATTACTTTGGCTCCATCATATAACATCCATAAGCACATTATAACATATATTTACATACAATAACCTCACTCAAAGGGTGGGTTATGATCATATATCATTGTCTTATGCAAACCCATAAAAGAAAATATACATAAGGAAATACATGCCCCTAAACTAGATAACTCCATAAGCCGAGAAGGTTATCCTAAAACTAGGGTGCATGAACACACATAAATCTACTAAGAACCTTCTATGGCCACTGTCCTGGAAATGGGGGAATAAATCCGATCCACTGATGAGCTCCCTCGGGAGGGGACACACGAGATGCACCAGGCTGGGGTCGCATGGACGACCTTCTCGCTAACCTCAGCTGAACAACTGTTTCCTCACTACCCTCTCTTACACGTGTGGGAGTAAGAGCAGAGCTCTCAGAATATACATGAGTAGGAGTATCCTCTGAAGGATCAGTTTCGGAATATCTCGTCTCGGGAACATACTCTGGAAATCCATGGACAGCAGATGAAGCGGGATAAGAACGTAACATCCTTTCATCAAGTGGACGTGCATGTTCGAAAACCATTTCATCGCCATAGGGAGAAGTAGGAGAAAATCGATAACTAGGGACAGGATGTGCAAATGGACGACCTATGTAAATAAAAACACGAATCACAAGACTCCCTTCAAAATGATACGAGCGATGCACCGGATCATAGTGGAATTCCCAAGTAGGGGTATCAACGAACAGGACGAATGTCGGTATTTGAATCTGGAGACAATGACGGAAATAAAAAAAAGGGAGTGAGAATCTTGCTAAAGAATTCTCAGTAGGGTACCTCCTTCTACAGTGTTATCATCAAAGTCCCCAGGAACCTCGGGATTATTCTAAAATAGTGAGCATGCAAAGATTCATTTTAAGTTCGGACAAATACTTAACCGAGGTTCGTCAATTTTTAATCATGCGTCTTATAATGCATCATAATCTTAACATGTCATATTTACAATGAACTTTTCCTTTATCATTACATCATATTCCTCATCATCATTATCAAAATAACATGCATAAAAGAACATCATATAATATTGCTACACATGGACACAGTGCACATATTTCATTTCTTTAGTGCCTTAGGTGACTTAAAATCTTATCATCATCATTATTTTCCTTGGGCCACCCTATACTCCACCCTTTTGGGAGTAATTTAGGTTATGAGCTCATACTTTACTAGTCGTCACTAGCATATACTTATCCCTTTTGATAAGCTAAAGTCCCGACTCTACCATTTTGAGAGAACGGGTTAGGGGGCTAAAATCACCTTTTTCACCACCTATAGTCTGATGGTTCCAAAGGATCATTTTCTTATAAGTTTAAGTCACCATTAAATCTTTGCATGTTATATCACAATACAATTCATAAACATCATAGCATTTTCTCATTTATAGTCTTAAGCTAGAATAATATATATATCAACTATAATCATGCATCTGGGAGATTCCCAGGAAAGAGAGGTGGGTCACAATGGACACGCTTAAATACCAAGTCTTTCCTTAGCCAGAACCTTTCCAAATTACACTTTTACAATGATACACTTTCTTCTAGCAACAAAGGTAAATTTTACATAATAAAGAATATTTCATGCATAAGCATTCTCATTATTTGCAACAGCAACTATAACATGTAAGCCAGGAAATCATTCAATGATATCAAGTACTTAATAAGCATCCAATACTTACATAGAATTATCAATTATAGAACTAATTAGTTATGCACCTAAGGGATTTATTACCATCCTTACGATTATTTATAGGCCTTAAGAACACTATTAAATCAAATGGGGTAGCATAGGTAGTAAGTTGTTCCTAAGGTTTTATGGTATGCTAGAAGTTATGTTTTAAATCCTTTCTTGTTACCAGCTTTCCCTATGATGCTGAAATTAGTTACTAAACCAATTATGAATCATTCTCCCTTATTTAAACATAATAAAACCTGGTTCTTATCGTTGCTAAAGATTCTGGATAGAATGCATAAATTTCATTCCCTAGAGTTCTAGAAATCTTGTTTTTACGGTTTTCTAGTTGCTAAGTTCATTTTTAGTGTTCGGGATCAATCCTAATCTAATTGATACCAAATTTTTCATGGCTAACTAATCCTAGACAGAATTATAACATACTAAAACAGATTTGGCATTGGCTAAACTTAAAGGGGTCAAAAACTAGGTAAATTCTAGCTCTTTGGTTGTTCTAGGGAGCTAGTTTTATCTCTAACATGCAGTGAATCATTCTCTTAACAATAAACCATAATTATCACAACTTCAAACATATCAAATCATTACCATACATTGATACTAAACTCAGATCAGTGGCCGAATCATGAACCTCATGCAATTACATAGAATCATATTTTAAGTGCATATAAAATACTAGTTCCCCGTAAAATCCTTGCAAAGTCTTAAAACTCATTTAGAAACTAATTCTTTTGTCAAACTTGGGAGGATCTTCACAATTAAAATTCTCACTTAAGATAAAAGGAGTAAGTCTTGAGCTTTAGAGATTTAGGTGACATCTTAGAATTATAAACATGCTATGCAACCTTATTTTAATCTTATCTTTATAAGGTGATAGCTTGGAATTATAAACATGATATGCAATTCCATTTCTTTATCTTTAAGATTTAAGGTGATGACTTGAAAATTAAACATGATGCAAGAACTTGAAATATAAACATGATGCAAGAAACTGGAGCGGCGGTAATCCGCATGGACCGATGAGAGGGAGAAGAGAATATTAAGAAACCGAAGCGGCGGTAGTCTGCATAGGACTGGTGAAGGGAGAAGAGAATTATTATTACATCTTTTTAAGCTCCAATCTCAAGACTTTTTAAAGAATAAATTCTTTAACTCCAATAATCATATTTCTTTGCTTGTGATACATGGCCAAGTCTTTGACCTCTAGGATCTTTAGGTGATGGCATAAAATAAACATGCCATGCGTTGATTCTTTTAGCCATTATAAAATAAAGTGAGAGCATAAATTAAATATGAGATGCAACCTCTTTATTATCTTGAAAGATTAAGTGATGACTTGAAACATAAACATGAAATACAAGCTTGGAAAATACATCTTTCAAGTTCTAAACTAAAAATCTTTGTTTTAGCATCATAAAGCATTATTCTTTAAAGTTTTACATCAAGTGGAATTTTCAAGCTTTAGAGGCCTAACTTGTGATGGATTTACAACCCACCCTCAAGGTCCTCATCATCAAGCCATCATCTTAGTTCCACCTAGGCCATATGGCCGAATTGGTTAAAGAAAAATGAAGAGGAAAACCGTAATGAAAAGCTAAGGTAAGTTCATAATTTCATCATTTTGAGCTAAAAACACAACTCCTCAAAGCATAGAAATAAATTTAGAAACTACTCCCTACCTAATCTGAGTTGAAGAAGAGGAAGAGAACTTGATTTCTTGAAGTGAAATGAAACAAAATCTCTTTGAAAAATTGAAGAAAGAATTCAGCCAAAGAGGAGGAAGAAAGAAAGTTTTTGGTGCTCCTAAAAACTAGTTATGAACAAAGCATTTCAAGACCACTCAAGCAAGCCTATTTATAGAAGATTTTGAGGCTTCTAATTGGCCAAAATGAGGAGGAAGTTGGCGGAATTTTGCAGGAGAAATAAGGGAGGAAAAATCATTTTAGACAAAGTTGTATGCAATTAAGGAATTATGTCTCTTATGGCGACATTTGGGCATTTTGTTTTAGTGCAACTTTTGGCAATAATTCAGCTGCATAATGGCATCAATAATTTCGTCCATTACAGCCCAAAGAAGTGAAATTTGTGTGTTCCATGTATTATTTAGGTGTAGGCAAGGTATTCATGTAATTTAAAGAATTTACGGTTAAGGGCTTAAGTGAATTAGTAAGCAATTTGGGTGTTTTTGAGCAATTTTGGGTTCTAATCAATCTAAATACATAATTTTGACTCTAGATTAATATTTAGAATTTAATAAGCTTTAATTTGAGCCTAATATTGCTTAGGTTTCGGTATACGAATCAAAAATCCCGAAATTCGCAAAACTGCCCAAAAACAGGGGCAAAATCGTACTTTCACTTAAAAACTACCCAAGGCCACCCGAGCTTAACCAATGGTTAATCATGGCTTAAAAACAAATTTTAAAACATTTTAGTGAGGTTCGGGCTCAATCGGCACGCACATCGGAGTTAAAACAGCCGCATGAGCGTTTTGGTCATTTCGCGCGTCGGAACTCAAAATTGAGATCCTTCTGCTCTATTAACACACATAACACAAACAATCCCTTATTATCATCAAAACATCCCCTTGAGAATAGGTGGGGCCCACGATCCTCATTTTCTGAGTAAAATAACTTCAGGGGCATTTTGGTCATTTTATACGTACAGAAATTCGGGATTTGTGACTCTCGCATGAATTGCTCCTAACCTCTCTTCTAATGTTATATTCCTTTATTGAGGATTGTTCGGCCTCAAATCTTATGTAATAATTACCTACAGTAATTCAGTAATTTCTAATGACAGTAAAAATTGGGGCGTTACAACCATCCTATTAAAAACCCAATTAGACATATCTAGGAACCTTTCCTATCCTCGAAAAGTAAAAACTTCCAGTAAAATGAGAATATAGTTCATTAGTTCCCTGCTCAATCTTTTCCTAGGAGCCATTTTCCTCTGAAAGTAGTTGTCAGCGTAATGCTGTTACATAAAAGGCTCTTGTACATGAGGAGAGTTACCATATGTGCAATGCTTTTGTTAAAGTGTTTGCCTTTAGCCATTGTAAATAAGTGTGAAAAGGTTGAACAAAAAGGTGAGGATTTGAGAAGATGGTACGGTTACAAAGAGGAAAGATTTGTGAGAGAGAATATGAAACAGTTGAGTTTTCGAGTCTTTGAGGTTGAAGACGAAGGAGTAGGGTGTGACGTGTGAAGAATGAGAACTTATTTAAGTGATAGGATATAAACACTAAAGGTGAGGCAATGTAGGAGAGAGAAACTCAAAAAGAGTAGGAATTATCCTGTCTTTTTCATTCCTCTAGAATAAGTGATTTTGAAACTTGGAACCACTTTCTGAACTTTGTCATCTTTCTAAACCATCAAGATAACACTGCTTTCTCACAATTTATCCATCTTTGGATTTTTGAACCTCATAAAACCATATCTCCCATTTTCTAAACATTTGATCTTCTTTCTGGGCTTGCAAACCGATGTTTGATCTTGATAACTGATCTTCTGGTCTTGCAAATTGAGTCTTTGTTCTTGCAAATTAATGTCTTCATTTAGGCTTCAATTCAAAGACATGATAGGGAGAGTCTAGAGATGTTTATGCATGAATGCTTATGCAGATTTTAAAACTTTTAAGGCTCAAAAGCATTTTCAAGCAATAAAAATGATCTTCAGCTAATGATTTTGTGAATATATTAGACACTTGATCTTCAATATTCACAAACATTAACCCAACATTCCCTTTTTGAACATGATCTCTAATAAAATAATGTTTAACATCAATATGATTAAACCTAGAGTGCTAGATAGGATTCTTAGCAAGATTAATAGCGCTTGTATTATCACAGAGAATAGGAATTTTGGAATACCTCAGGTGATAATATTCAAGTTGATTCCTTGTTCACAATATCGGTGCAACAATTTGCAGCAACTACATATTCAGCTTCAATAATAGATAGAGTAATGGTATTTTGCTTTTTGTACAACCAAGTGATGAAGCTCTTTCCAAAGAAACAACAGCATCCACTAGCGCTTTTTCTCTTTACTCTATCTGTAGTAAAGTTAGCATCACAATATCCTACAATCTCACAAGATGTATCTTTCTTGTACTATAAACCAAAATTAGTCAGATAAGCATCTTAAAATCCTTTTAATAGCATTTAAGTGTGATTGCTTTGGTTAGATTGAATTCTAGCACAAATTCCCATACCTAATTGAATGTCTAATCTACTTGCTATAAGATACAGAAGTGAACTAATCATTTCTCTATAATTGCTTTCTGATACCTTTTCAGCATTTAGTATCGATAACTTGAGATGAATGCATAAGCATACTCATGGGTTTTGCTTGATCTATATTAAACTTTTTCAAAAATATTTTTGTATACTTTTCTTGAGAGTAAAGTGTCACTTTAGTCCTCGAAATTATAAGCTTGTTTCACTTTAATCCATAAAATTTCAAAATTAACCCTTTAGTCTCTAAAATTGCATTCCATAGGTCACATTAGTCCCTGGTCAAACAACTGTCAGTTAACCTTCACATTTTGCTGATATGGCACGTTAAGTGACACGTGGCATGCCACGTGTTGATGGCATGGCATACTATGTGATATGTCACGTGGCATGATGACATGACATGCTGACATGGCATCAAATCAAAATGGTTTAGATTAGTCCCTGAAATTTTAAATGTGTCAGAATAGTCCTTGAAATTTTCTAAAATATGTCAAAAAATCCCAAATCCTAAATTTCTCCTTTTTTGGTTCATAAAATCTAAATCCTTGATAATTCTTAAACCCCACTTATTTTCCTCTCATTTTCATACCTTATTTAAATAATTCAAATTTTTAAATATCCTAAATATAATTAAGAGCTTGATTAGTCCAAATTTAAGACCCTCCATATTTAACTAACATAATTAATTTATTAGCTATTTGATAAGGGGCATTTGTGCCACTTGTCTTACTTCTAAACCTTAGCTTTTTACTTCTAAATCTTACTCATTATGTGATTTGATAGAATTGATGACTTTTGCATTGATTTTGAGATAATTATTGAATCCTGTTGCATTTGACTTGTCTCTTTGAGTATAGTCTTGAGTACAGGAGGTTTGGATCAAGTGCAATTGTTAAGAACAAAGGATCAAATTAAGATAAATAAAGATGTTTTGGAAAGCTTAAGAAGTCCTCTACAACTTTCATGTTCATCCCAAAACCTAGTTCTAAGTGTATCTTGGTGAAAATCGGGTTGCAGGATTAAAGGTTACTGATGTTGTAATACTATCCAACTTGACCTCCAGTTAGTATTTTCGCAATATCTAGAGCTACAGATGTCCGATTGAGGTGATTTTGGTGGTATTGGAAAACTTATTCAAAGGGGTACAATTTTGATTTTCCAAGGCCAGATTCAATTCTGTTCACCGCTGCAGTGCTCATTAACCGCTGCAGCAGTCAACAACACCTGCAAAATGACATTTATCAACAAAGCTCCCTTGGAGACCGCTGCAGTGGTGGTATTTTAGAGAGCAGTATTTAAGGAATTGTTATAGACTTTTACCTAAGCTTTTTGCTCAATTTTAGGCTGCCACTTTAGTTGCTATTATTCTCTCTCTACATCTTCTTCTTCTTCTCTATTCTTTTCTCTAAGGGTTCCATTGGTGAATGTACCTTATCTTGGAGATTGTGGCAATGATTATTACTATTATTTTCAGGTTCTTCTATCTTTATTATTGTAATCCTCCAGAGATGAAGCAGTAGATTTCTTTACTGGTGTCGGGATTTCCGGATGGATTGGGATGACATTTGAGACCCTTTGTTTATATTAAAGACATTGGTTTTCTTAATTTTCTGTAGTTTTTATTCCTTTAATTATTGTGGTGATAGCTATAATCTTTATTGGAATAACTAAATTGGCGATTGTCATTTAAGGAAACCCTTTGGGCATAATTTGATAGATCTAATGGTTTATGTTTGAAGGAGAACATTAGAATTAACTTTCCGATTAATGGTTAGGCTATAGCAATTGGTACTTTGAATCATTGCAATTACCAATTAAATTGAGATTTCATTTATTTGTTAATTTCATTGATCAATTCTAGAGGTCGATTGATCACTAGTAGAATTGCCAATAATTTATTACTAATAGCCATCAATGGTTTTAATATTTGGTCTATGATAATTGATTTCCAATCCTAGGAATACATTCCACTACTACCTTTCTCCACGGTTGCTATTATCTTTTAATTTCCATTGCTATAATTTTCATTCTTCAAAATCCCCAATTCTTAACTAAGTGATAAGGCCTCCTTGAGAGACAACCTAGGTTGTGCCCTTTACTATATTTTTTGTGCAACTTAGCACTTTATAAATTCTAATTTGTTGTGAGTTGGGATGTTCGCATCAAATTTTGGCGCCGTTGCTGAGGAGGCATTAAAACTTAGTTGTTTATTTTTCTTTATTTTATTTTTATTCCATTTTTTATTTTATTTTATTTATTTATTCACTACTTTTAATTTTCTGTTCTTAATCTTTTCTATAAAAAGAAAAAAAGAAAAAACATTCTATTCCCTTGTATGAGGCGTTCCTTTTTTGTTCGAAATTTGATACCTCTTGATTTTAAAATTTTAAAATTAAGATAACTTTGAGAAAAATCAAACAGGCAAAGTGTCAACAAGTGGAACTATCTGAGCATTCTAACCTTCTGTTCAGTGTTTCAGGTGATATAGCAAATATGGAGAACTCCAAGATGGTTCAGTGTGACATTGATAGGCACCGGTTGATGCACCCCTATGTGGCCCCCAAGGATTTGAGGGTGTAACACCATAGTAATTAACCAGATACACCTAGGTTGAATCTGATTAATGACTAGACTTTACTCCTTGCTTTGGTTCTTTCTTCATAATTTGAAAATACTTAGTGAAATTACGAGCCATTTTTTTTTAAACACATAATTGAAAATGTGAGCCGAGTACAACGTGAACGAGTAAGCGGAGTATAATAAGACGTTTAAGAATATATCACATCATATCACTTAGGCTCCATCATATAACATCCATAAGCACATTATAGCATATATTTACATACAATAACCTCACTCAAAGGGTGGGTTATGTTCATACATCATTATCTTATGCAAACCCATAAAAGAAAATATACTTAAGGAAATACATGCCCCTAAACTAGATAACTCCATAAGCCGGGAAGGTTATCATAAAACTAGGGTGCATGATCACACATAAATCTACTAAGAACCCTCTATGGCCACTATCCTGGAAATGGGGGAATAAATCCGATCCACTGATGAGCTCCCTCGGGAGGGGACACACGAGATGCACCAGGCTGGGGTCGCATGGACGGCCTTCTTGCTAACCTCGGCTGAACGACTGTTTCCTCACTACCCTCTCTTACACGTGTGGGAGTAGGAGCAGAGCTCTCAGAATATACATGAGTATGAGTGTCCTCTGAAGGATCAGTTTCAGAATATCTCGTCTCGGGAACATACTCTGGAAATCCATGGACAGCAGATGAAGCGGGATAAGAACGTAACATCTTTTCATCAAGTGGACGTGCATGTTCGAAAACCATTTCATCGCCATAGGGAGAAGTAGGAGAAAATCGATAACTAGGGACAGGATGTGCAAATGGACGACCTATGTAAATAAAAACACGAACTGCGCACCTCCCTTCAAAATGATACGAGTGATGCACCGGATCATAGTGAAATTCCCAAGTAGGGGTATCAACAAACAGGACGAATGTCGCCATCTGAATCTGGAGATAATGACGGAAATAAAGAAAAGGGAGTGAGAATCTTGCTAAAGAATTCTCAGTAAGGTACCTCCTTCTACAGTGTCATCATCAAAGTCCCCAGGAACCTCGGGATTATTCTAAAATAGTGAGCATGCAAAGATTCATTTTAAGTTCGGACAAATACTTAACCGAGGTTTGTCAATTTTTAATCATGCGTCTTATAATGCATCATAATCTTAACATGTCATATTTACAATGAACTTTTCCTTTATCATTACATCATTTTCCTCATCATCATTATCAAATAACATGCATAAAAGAACGTCATATAATATTAGCTACATGTGGACATAGTGCACATATTTCATTTCTTTAGTGCCTTAGGTGACTTAAAATCTTATCATCATCATTATTTTTCTTAGGCCACCCTATACTCCACCCTTTTGGGAGTAATTTAGGTTATGAGCTCATACTTTACTAGTCGCCACTAGCATATACTTATCCCTTTTGATAAGCTAAAGTCCCGACTCTACCCTTTTCAGAGAACGGGTTACTGGGCTAAAATCACCTGTTCACCACCTATAGTCGATGGTTCCAAAGGATCATTTTCTTATAAGTTTAAGTCACCATTAAATCTTTGCATGTTATATCATAATACAATTCATAAACATCATAACATTTTCTCATTTATAGTCTTAAGCTAGAATAATATATATCAACTGTAATCATGCATATGGGAGATTCCCAAGAAAGAGAGGTGGGTCACAATGGACACGCTTAAATACCAAGTCTTTCCTTAGCCAGAACCTTTCCAAATTACACTTTTACAATGATACACTTTCTTCTAGCAACAAAGGTAAATTTTACATAATAAAGAACATTTCATGTATAAGCATTCTCATTATTTGCAACAACAACTATAACATGCAAGCCAGGAAATCATTCAATAAGCATCCAATCCTTACATAGAATTATCAATTATAGAACTAATTAGTTACTAAACCAATTATGAATTATTCTCTTAACAATAAACCATAATTATCACAACTTCAATTATATCAAATCATTATCACACATTAATACTAAACTCATATCAATGGCCGAATCATGAACCTCATGCAATTACATAGAATCATATTTTAAGTGCATATAAATTACTAGTTCCCCGTAAAATCCTTGCAAAACCTTAAAACTCATTTAGAAACTAGTTCTTTTGTCAAATTTGGGAGGATCTTCACAATTAAAATTCTCACTTAAGATAAAAGGAGTAAGTCTTGAGCTTTAGAGATTTAGGTGACATCTTAGAATTATAAACATGCTATGCAACCTTATTTTAATCTTATCTTTATAAGGTGATAGCTTGGAATTATAAACATGATATGCAATTCCATTTCTTTATCTTTAAGATTTAAGGTGATGACTTGAAAATTAAACATGATGTAAGAACTTGAAATATAAACATGATACAAGAAACTGGAGGGTGGTAATCCGCACAGGACCAGTAGAGGGAGAAGAGAATATTAAGAAACCGGAGCGGCGGTAGTCCGCACAGGACCGATAGAGGAGAAGAGATTATTAAGAAACTAGAGCGATGTAGTCCGCACAGACCATAGAGGGAGAAGAGAATTATTATTACATCTTTTTAAGCTCCAATCTCAAGACTTTTTAAAGAATAAATTCTTTAACTCCAATAATCATATTTCTTTGCTTGTGATACATGGGCAAGTCTTTGAGCTCTAGGATCTTTAGGTGATGGCATAAAATAAACATGCCATGCGTTGATTCTTTTAGCCATTATAAAATATAGTGAGAGCATAAATTAAATATGAGATGCAACCTCTTTATTATCTTGAAAGATTAAGTGATGACTTGAAACATAAACATGAAATACAAGCTTGGAATTTAAACATGAGAAATGAAAGTTCATTTATTCATTCTTGAAAATTTAGTGATGACATAGAAGGTAAACATGGTTATGCAAAGCATCAACTTAATCATGGATGCAAATTCATTTTGTTTCTTTACTAGAGCTCCTTCAAGACTTTAAAAGAATTATAAATTCAACCCAATACATATCTTAACAAGAAATAAAACATAAAAGGAAAATACATCTTTCAAGTTCTAAACTAAAAATCTTTGTTTTAGCATCATAAAGCATTATTCTTTAAAGTTTTGCATCAAGTGGAATTTTCAAGCTTTAGAGGCCTAACTTGTGATGGATTTACAACCCACCCTCAAGGTCCTCATCATCAAGCCATCATCTTAGTTCCACCTAGGCCATATGGTTGAATTGGTTAAAGAAAAATTGAGGAGGAAAACCAAAATGAAAAGCTAAGGTAAGTTCATAATTTCATCATTTTGAGCTAAAAACACAACTCCTCAAAGCATAGAAATAAATTTAGAAACTACTCCCTACCTAATCTGAGTTGAAGAAGAGGAAGAGAACTTGGTTTCTTGAAGTGAAATGAAACAAAATCTCTTTGAAAAAATTGAAGAAAGAATTCAGCCAAAGAGGAAGAAGAAAGAAAGTTTTTGGTGCTCTTAAAAACTAGTTATGAACCAAGCATTCCAAGACCACTCAAGCAAGCCTATTTATAGAAGATTTTGAGGCTTCTAATTGGCCAAAATGATGAGGTAGTGGACGGAATTTTGCAGGAGAAATAAGGGAGGAAAAATCATTTTAGACAAAGTTGTATGAAATTAAGGAATTATGTCTCTTATGGTGACATTTTGGCATTTTGTTTTAGTGCAACTTTTGGCAATAATTCAGCTACATAATGGCATCAATAATTTCATCCATTACAGCCCAAAGAAGTGAAATTTGTGTGTTCCATGCATTATTTAGGTGTAGGCAAGGTATTCATGTAATTTAGAGAATTTACGGTTAAGGGTTTAAGTGAATTTAGTAAGCAATTTGGGTGTTTTTGAGCAATTTTGGGTTCTAATCAATCTAAATACATAATTTTGACTCTAGATTAATATTTAGAATTTAATAAGCTTTAATTTGAGCCTAATATTGCTTAGGTTTCAGATATCTGAATCAAAAATCCCGAAATTCAAAAACCGCCAAAAACAACCAGTGGCAAAATCGTACTTTCACTTAAAAACTGCCCGAGGCCACCCGAGCTTAACCAATGGTTAATCATGGCTTAAAAACACATTTTAAAACATTTTAGTGAGGTTCGGGCTCAGTCGGCACGCACATCGGAGTTAAAACAAATTGAGGCTGCTTTGGTCATTTCGTGCGTCGGAACTCAAAATTGAGATCCTTCTGCTCCATTAACACACATAACACAAACAATCCCTTATTATCCTCAAAATATCCCCTTGAGAATAGGTGGGGCCCACGATCCTCATTTTCTGAGTAAAATAACTTCAGGGGCATTTTGGTCATTTTATACGTCATGAAATTCTGATTTGCGACTCTCGCATGAATCGTTCCTAACCTCTCTTCTAATGTTATATTCCTTTATTGAGGATTGTTCGGCCTCAAATCTTATGTAATAATTACCTACGGTAATTCGGTAATTGAGTAATTTCTAATGACAGTAAAAATTACAGTAAAAATTGGGGCGTTACAGAGGGCCCATATGGCCTATCTGTAGGTTGAAGCTACTCACCCTCCATAAGGGTCCTGATCGTCTAACTTAGGGATGTTAAAGCAAAATGTCGGGTGGAAGACAACCCACCATGAGGTTTTTCTTTACCTTTCCCTTTTATTTTTCTACATTTTATTTTTTATCATTTTTAGTTTTAATTCTTGTATCATATTTATTTTTATTTGCATTTTACACCATTCCTTTGGTACCTTAGAGATTACATGCATAGGCTCACACCACATGCACCTTATTGACTTGCTTGGCATTGATTTTATTTTGTGTTGCATGCTTGGTGGATCATTGTGTTGTTTGGATTGAGTACATGCACTTTCACTTGTGAGATTTTAGGCCTCTTTGATTGGACTATCATGTGCTATGCTTATTTGTTAATATGTGTTTCCCTCTTTGGATTTGTATTCTAGAACTTGCTAAGGGTCTTGCTTGAAAATATGTTTCCATGTGCATGCTTGAATATGAATGAGGCATTTTTCTTTTTTTTTTAGCCATTTGCTCATATAGCCAACCTTGACATATTATCTTTATTTAGCCCCTTTGAGCCTTATTGCCCATTCTTTTGTTTTAGCACATCCTTAGCCAAAAGTTAAAAACCATGAAAATTTCCAACCTTTTAAGCTTAGGAAAGCATTTGTGCATTTCTTATATGTGTTTGAGCATAAGTGTGGGGGAGAGCATGAGGACATGCTTTAATTTAAGTGTGGGGGAGGAACAATATGTGCCCAAAATTTAGGAAGTGCCACACCAAAAAAAAAAGAGGAAAAATATAAGGTTGATAAAAAAAATTCTAAAAAAATTTTAGTTGAAGGTGTGCCACATTGTAAAAGAAAGGCTTGTAATTGTGTTAAGTTGGATAAAGTGTACCTTTAGGCACTTGTGCTCTTGGTGTATGTATTCACTCTCCTTTGACTAAAGGTTTAACCCCATTGGACTATATTTTTATCCACCTTCTCCCAAGCCCCATTATAACCAAAGGTAAGTCCTCTTGATTGAGTATGCATATGTGTATGACAAAATAGAGAACGAGAACCGTAGCAAGCTTATGGTAATGAATTTTCATTTGAGGTGATTGAGTGTGCATCAAAACCTAAAAGACTTGAGTGAATAAGAGGCAAGCACAGACCATGGGAGGATTTTTGTATTTGATTCATGCATCATATATGGATTGTACTTTGTGTACTATATTGGTGATCATGCTTTGCTTGTTGTAATTCTCTTGATTGTTGGTATGAAAGCTTACTATTATGCCTCTAGGTTCAAAGGATTGGTGTATTGCCATTTAATTTCATGCATCATGCATTTTAGGTTAGTAGTCTAATGTAGTCCAACTACTTCTCGTCCATTCCTTGTTTTGATCTTAATCTCACATGAGGACATGTGAAAGCTTAAGTGTAGTGGAGTTTGATAAGGGGCATTTATGCCACTTATCTTACTTCTAAACTTTATCTTTTTACATGAGTTTTGATGTGTTGTTGACACAATTAATAAGGATTTTGATTTATTCCTCATTGTGTGATTTTGATGGAATTGAAGAATTTTGCATTGATTTTGGGATAATTATTGGATTACATCCTGTTACATTTGACTTGTTTCTTTGAGTATAGTCTTGAGTACAAGAGCTTTGGATCAAGTGCAATTGTTAAGAACAAAGGATCGGATTAAGATAAATAAAGATGTTTTGGAAAGCTTAAAAAGTCCTCTATAACTTTCATCAACCCAAAACCTAGTTTTAAGAGTATATTGGTGAAAATTGGGTTGCAAGATTAAAGATTACTGATATTCTGATGCTCTCTAATTTGACCTCCAGTTAGTATTTCGCAATATCTAGAGCTATAGATGTCTGATTGAGGTGATTTTGGTGGCATTGGAGATTTTATTCAAAGGGTTACAATTGCTATTTCTAGTGCCGAGACCAAATTCAATTCTTTCCACCACTGCAGTGCTCATTGACCGCTACAGCGCTCAATAGCACTTGTAAAATGACATTTATCAGCAAAGTTCCTCTAGAGACTGCTACAACGGTCATTAACCACTGTAGTTGTGCTGCGATGACGCAAAATAGCTAGTTTAACTTTTTTTGGACCCCAATTTGGGCTATTTTAAAGAGCAATATTTAAGGAATTATTATAAACTTTTACCCAAGCTTTTTTACTAAGTTTTAGACTACCACTTTAGTTGCTATTATTCTCTCTCTACATCTCTCTCTACATCTTCTTCTTTTTCTCTATTCTTCTCTCTAAGGGTTCCATTGGTGATGGTGCTTTGTCTTAGAGATTGTGGCACAGATTATTGCTATTATTTCTAGGTTCTTCTATCTTCATTGTTGTAATCCTCCAGATATGGAGGAGTAGATTTTTCTACTAGTGTAGGGATTTTCAGATAGATTAGGACGATATTTGAGACCTTTTGTTTATATTAAATGCATTAGTTTTCTTAATGTTCTGCAGTTTCTATTCCTTTAATTATTGTGGTGATTGTTATAATCTTGATTGGAATAACTAAATTGGCGATTGTCATTTAGGAAAACCCTTTGGGCATAATTTGATAGATCTATTGGTTTATGTTTGAAGGAGAACATTAGAATTAACTTTCCGATTGGCTGTTAGGCTATAGCAATTGGTACTTTGGATCATTGTAATTACCAATTAAATTGAGATTTCATTTATTTGTTAATTTCATTGATTAATTCTAGAGGTCGATTGATCATTAGTAAAATTATCAGTAATTTATTACTAATAGCCATCAATGGGTTTAATATTTGGTCTATGATAATTGATTTCCAATCCTAGGAATACATTGCACTACTACCTTTCTCCATTGTTGCTATTATCTTTTAATTTCCATTGCTATAATTCTTATTCTTCAAAATCCCTATTTCTCAACTAAGTGCTAAGGTCTCCTTGAGAGACGACCTAGGTTGTGTCCTTTACTATATTTTTTATGCAACTTAGCACTTTATAAGTTCTAATTTGTTGTGAGTTACGACGCTCGTATCACTATTACATTACATTTCTTGGAATAAAATGGGTATGAAAACATTATTTCAAGAAATGTAATGTAATAGCTAATAAATTAATTATGTTAGTTAAAGATAAAGAGTCTCAAATTTAGACTAATCAAACTCTTAATTATATTTAGGATATTTAAATATACAAACTGATGTTATTAAAATATAAGTTGGATATTTGAATAACATTTTTTGTTTATAATTAGTAGATGAATTACAAATACGAATTCCTAAGGCATTAATAATTATTAATAGCACCGAATGAGTTAATCTAGTACTGCCACTAGTTAAGTTCTAATACCCAGACTCTTGTTACTGCCTTCATAATAAAAAGAATATTATAAATGGCCTAAAAATCTTATTTTTTTTTCAATTGCTTACTCTCATAGAACTCTTACATAGTTCGAACTTAATAAAAAATTCACAAGAGGAGGAATTTAAAAGGGAATGGATGAAATTTTTTTTTTATAATTTTATAATTTTATAATTTTGTAATACAATGTCATGTTTTAATAACATCACATTATATATTTAAATGTCTTAAATATGATTAAGAGCTTGAGTAGCTATTACATTACATTTTTTGGAATAATATAATTTATTAACTATTACATTACATTTCTTAGAATAATATTTTAATATCCATTTTATTCCAAGAAATGTAATGTAATAGCTAATAAATTAATTATGTTAGTTAAAGGTGGAGGGTCTCAAATTTGGATTAATCAATCTCTTAATTATATTTAGTATATTTAAAAAATTTGAATTATTTAAATAAGGTGTGAAAATCAGAGGAAAACAAGTGGGGTTTAAGAATTATTAAGGATTTAGATTTTATTAACCAAAAGAGGAGAAGTTTAGGATTTGGGACTTTTTTGACACATTTTAGCAAATTTCAGGGACTATTTTGAACATTCAAAATTTCAGGGACTAAACTAAACCATTTTGGTCTGATGCCATGTCAGCATGCTGACATGGCATGCCATATCATCATCTCATGTCATTATACCATGTGGCATGCCACATCAGCATGCCATGTGTCACTTAACGTGCCATGTTAGCAAAATATTAAGGTTGACTGACGGTTATTTGACCAAAGACTAACGTGACCTACGAAATGCAATTTTAGGAACTAAAGAGTTAATTTCAAAATTTTAGGGACCAAAGTAAAACAAGCTTATGACTTCAGGGACCAAAGTAATACTTTACTCCTTTTCTTGATGGATCAAAGTTCCTTCCTTTTGTTGTTTTATTTGAAGTCCAAGGAAAAACTTGAGTTCACCCATCATGCTCATCTCAAATTCACTCTGCATTAATTTTGAAAACTTTTCATAGAGAGAATAATCAATAGCACCATATATAATGTCATCAGTATATATTTAAACTATCAGAAAGTGATTATTTTGCTCAAGAGTAAATAGGGTTGTGTCAACTTTACCTTTCTTGAACCCATTCTTCAATAAAAATGTACTTAGTCTTTTATATCAAGCTCTAGGAGCTTGTTTCAGACCATAAAGTGCCTTTGTTAACTTAAAGACATGGTTGGGAAGGTTTTCACTCTCAAAACTAGGAGGCTGCTTCACATATACTTCTTCAAAGAAGAATCCATTTAGCAATGCAGCTTAACATCTATTTAGTAGAGAGTGAATCCCTTAAAGGCAGCAAAAGCAAGTAGAATTTTATGGCTGCAAGCCTAGCTAGTGGTGCAAAGGTTTCATCATAATCAATTTCTCTTGTTGATTATAACCTTGTGCAACCAACCTTACTTTGTTTCTAATGACCTTTTTAGCTTTATCAAGCTTGTTTCTGAACACCCATTTGGTTCCAATAATGGTCTTCCTTTTGGGCTTTTCCATGAGCATCCAGACTTTGTTTTTCTCAAACTAGTCTAGCTCCTCTTGCATAGTATCCACCCAAATTTGATCATTCAAAGCATCTTCAATGCAATCAGGCTCATTGGTGGAAATGATAGCATAGTTAGAGATATTTTTAAGGGAAGATCTGGTTCTCACACCCTTGCAAAATGTCTCCTAGAACTTTGTTCCAAGAAACTGCTTTTAGATCAAAACACCTTTGCAGTTCCTATAACCTTGATGTTCTTTAGCTTCTCTTTCATATTCTAATTGCTCTTCTTCATGCTCAGAAATGTCATTTTTGAGGGCTTTGGAGTTTTGAGTAAGCTTTCTAAAGAGTTCATGAGCTAGAGTTTACTTTCTGAAGATTGCACTTTCATCTACTTGCTTTCTGAGGGTTTCTTGAGGTCCAATTTCTCAAAGTTCTCTTTTAGTTCTTCAAGATCATCAGCAAAGTCCTTTTTGAGCTATTTGAATTTCATGTGGATAATCTCTTCTACACAAGAATACCCTAAGAAAATTCTTTTGAGGCTCTGTAAGCTTTTGAGATTGAAGAATATCATAAGAAAATTTCATCATCAAATTTAGGATCAAACTTTGCAAGTTTGTCCTTGGTGTTAAGAACAAAGTAGGATAAGCCAAATATATGGAAATAAGATATGTTGGGTTTTCTAATAGCTCATAAAGAGTTTTCTTGCAGATTATGTAACGACCGGTTTTTTTTTTAGTGTTGTTGTGATAAAATAATTAATTGTGAATAATCTATAAGGATTTTGAAAATTTCGATCAACACAGTTATGATCACAACAATATGAGTTTGTAAAAATAAAAAAGAAAATTTATTTAATAAAATAAAATTTAATATAATAATATTTTTAACCAGAGATATAGGGTGATATGGATGAGATACTATAAATGGTATAAGGACTTAGATAAAAATAAAGGTAAGGGTATTTATATATTTTAACCCGGTAAAGTTTATTTTACGTTAATCGGGTACCGAAATGGTAATAATCGATACACCAAAATGGTAATAACTGGTACACCAAAATGTAACACCCTAAAAATTATTTAAAAATTAATTTGAGCTTTATTAGTCATAATTTCAAAAATTTGATAGTTTGAACAATGATGAGGACTGTCCAACAGATTTGTAAAAAAATAAAAATAAGAAACATGAATAGTATTTTGTGGGCTTCGCAGGCCCGCCGGGACAGCCAAAATCCTAGGGCCCCGGAGATGCCAAAAATTGAGAAATTATATGATTATGGTCAGAAATAGGTAGAATTAAAGATTTTATACCCGAAAATATTTTTCGGGCAATGTTTGATTACCCGGGTACATTATTTCACCCGTTCGGTGAAATTTTGGTGTGTAATTTTTAACACCGAAAACTAATTGGAACTCTACAAAACAAATGAACCTATCCCTCCAAATCAAATGAATGGCTAAGATTCAATCTTAAATTACAAGATTGAATCACAACCATTCATTTTACTTTATTAACTTTATATTTATCTAAACATAACATTTTCTATTCATTCATTTAATATAAGATAAACTTGACATTTAGCTTCTTTAAGAAGCCATTTTGTCGGCCATCTCCTTGTAGCAGCTCCATCCTCCATTTTCAAGAGCTTCCTCTTGATTTCAAATGGCAAAAACACTAGCCTAGAGTTCATAAAACCACAAAGTTCCTTCACAAAACTTGTTCTACACCTCAAACCCTACAAATCTAACCGATTGAAATCTTAAATCCTTACTTTAATACCTCACTTCCCCACTGCCTAAGGAAGGTTTAGGACTGAAATTGGTGTCTTGAAATGAAGGGAGATCACTTAGAACATCCTTTAAAGTATCAAGCTCAAAAGCTTTCAAAGTAGGGTTTTCTTTGATCTTTTCTTTCCAATTTTATTCTGGACTTTTCTGATTGTGTTTGGTCCGAAATTTCTAGATATATTGGTTAATAATATGATGATATTGATTTGTTAATTTTGGTGGAGTGTTTGGAGTTGTGGAAAAATCATTTTTATCAAAAGAGATTCTGAAGTGGTTTGCTGGATTTTCGGTTTTCATGCTGGCAGTGATTGTTCACAAATTTTCTAAGGGAATTGTGGGTGTTTTCATAAGCTATAAAAATTATATGTTGAAGGTAACATCCTAGGATAGTTCCATGAATTTTCTTGAGCTCTATTTTTGACTCCTAATGCCTTGAGAAATTTAAGAACCGAAGTGGTAACTATGCTGCCTGAAATGTTGAATCTGAAACTGTGAACTTGTGAAATTTTATTATCCTAGAAAATGATCGAATTATTAGTTGAAATTTTCACAAGATGTTGAGGACATATTGAGGTCCAACTCTGATTTTTTGTACAAAGTTCTGGGTTCATTTGATAGGGTAGAAAAATTGAGACTTTTGGCTATTGGCTAAGAGTGTGTAGTTTCTGGCCTCTGAAATTGTGAGATTTTATTAATATAGTTAGAGACCTTTTTATGCTCTGAAATTTTATGGACACATCAAAGTGTCTTAGATAATTTTTATAGCCTTTGAATTGGTTATTTGGTATGAAAAATAAATTGTGTTACTTGAGTGAAAAATCTACCAATATGCTGAAATTGTGATAATGCCTTGAATTAGTGACCTAATGATAGTTGGTTCATGTTTGATATATATGAATGCATGCCATGGACTTTCAAGATTATGTTATGAGGAATGAATGAATGATATATATAGGTTTGAAGTCTTATGAGATCATAGAATTATGTTCATTCATAAAGAAATGTGATGCATGTATATGTGAGCTTGAAGATGACGTATGTGCTAAGTGAAAAATTAAGTCCCCTTTAATCTAAAAAGGGCAAGGAAAAGTCCCTTTTATTATGTAAAGGGCACGGAAAGGTCCCCATTAGGGCACGGAAAAGCCCCCTTTATTAGGTAAAGGGCACGGCAAGGTCCCCATTAGGGCACGGAAAAGCCCTCTTTATTATGTCTAGGGCAAGAAAAGATCATTGCAATTGCAATTTGTATACATATATCTTGTTAAATTATTGGTCTTGAAGGAATTCTTATGATTTTGAATGTTATGAAATACATGTTTTAAGTGATTGAATAATAAAAGAAACCCACTTCGGAAAGGCGATTTTATAACTTTAAAATGAACATTTGATATATATATATATATATATATATATATATATAAATATATATATATATATTGCATGCTCACACTTTCTTAATAAACTGAAGTGGCTAGGGCGATGACGATGGCATTATGATTGTGTAATTGGGAAGTTACCCTATTGAGAATTTTAGAATTCTCACCCCTATGTGTTTGTGTTCCCGTGTCGTCTCCATGTTGATCCCGAGAACAAGGAGGCTACTTTATGAAAGGAAATCAGATTTGCAGTAGTTTACAGCTAAAGTTTATACAGACTGTACTTAGTCATATGTTTATGTTTGTATTTATAATAGAGACCGGATATGTATTAGAGCTCATAGAAGAGCTTCCTTTTGTACTCAACCTTATAATTAATAAATGTTTGTTTCTTAGTCATATATGTTAATAGAACTACGATTTAGTTACTTCATGATTCAATCGAACTTGCTATAGATATTTAAGAAAGGTCTATTAATTTATAAGTAACAACTTCTCGAGTATGATGTTATGACTTAAAAATTATGTTGTACTTGGGAGGATGTTACACAAAACACTAGGTCTGGTAAAAATAATGGATATTACCATATCTCATACAATTTTTACTTAGGACAATCAAATAAATATAGATATTTCTAATACTGATACAAGGCAAATTGATCCAGAAATATTAATTTCCTTACTTTCTCTCCAAGTTAGTAATATTATAAAAAGGAAAAAGGAAATGAAATATCATTCCTTCTCCATTTCTCTAAGCTTCACATTTTCTTCTTTCTTCCTCCATCTTCTTCAAGTTCTTATTATTCAAACTCCATGAAAGATCCATATTCTTGGAAGATACACTTAGATAAACACATAAACTAGTTCAAGAACACTTCATCTACATCAAACTCAAGCCAAAACCTTGTTTTCCCCTTTAAATATGTCCAAACAGCAGTTGATATAGAGGCTGGAAAGTGGGTTTGAGGCTTGGATTAGAGGAAAAAAAGCTAGAGAAAGTTTAGCAAAAGGCTTGGAAGGAAGGTAGGAAAAATCTATATCTATTACTTGGTGATTGTTTGGCTAGTTTGTTAATATAAATCCTTGAGATATGTTTAAAATTATTTTATCAAATCTGAAATTTATCTTCAAGATTCATATATATATGAGTTGGATGAATATAAAGGATGCAATAGATATGAGTTTTGAATTGGTATTTTCGGATTTTCAACAGGGCAGCATTTGTTCATGGATTTTCTAACCTAGTTAGAAATTTTAGATTAAGCTGAAAATTTTATATGATATAGCTAACGTGTTAAGGCATCTTCAGTAAAACTTTTGAGGTATTCTGGTCACTTTTGCTATGTTTAAAAAATCAAGAACCTAAATTGTACCTATGCTGCTTGAACTATTAGAACTGAAGCTGCAAATTTGTCTATTTTTTTTACCATAGCAAATGATTGATTTTTATTTTGAAATTTTACAGGATATTAGAGACATCTTAAGGTTTTACTAGGATTTTTATTCCCAACTGGTTTCATTTGCTAGGGTTAAAAATTAGGGAATTCGGGAATTTAGCTGAGAATTGATGTCTCTGACCACCAAATTTGTCTAATATTGTTAGCATAGCTAGAGAACTCTTTTTACTATGAAATTTTTATGAAACCTTGTGGACACATTGAGGTGTCATTGAGAATTTTTATAGTCTCTGATTTGATGGTTTGATTGCATATTAAATTGTGCTACAAATATATGAAATCTGCAATAATGCTGAAAATAAATTGATGTTTTGAATTGATGAAATAACGGCATCTTTTACTAGTATGACATGAGCACATGAATATGAATATGAATAATTGAACTTCGCAAGATTTTCAGAATATTTTAAGAGATTTTGACTAGAATATTTCATAGAAAGTTTACCAGATTTTCTGATAAATCTCATAAAAAATTTAAAGATAGATTTTGAACAGAACATGAATATCTCATACACATTTAATAGATTTTAACTGAACATCTCATAAGAATTTAAGAGAGACTTTTGGAACAAAATATCTCATAAGAATTTAATGAAATTTCAAGTAAATCTCAGACAAGTATAAGAAACTGAGCCTCATAAAGAGAGGGAACACAAGAAAATAAGTCTCACACAAAGAGAGAGAAATCAAGAAAATAAGCTTTACATAATAATCAATTGCTTAATGGTAAGCTCATGGATTCATGGGTAGTAGTAGACGTGCTACACCCTTAGAACTATATCGGGTTGTAATTGCGACGGCGTTACATCATTATGAGAAAGGGATATACTGAGAATAGCGAGGCTATTCTAGATAAGATGTAGTAAATGTACTACATCTAGTGAACTATATCAGGTTGTAACGTGATGATATTGCGACGTTGATAGTACGATCCACAGAGAAGTATATCAGAAGAATCCTATGAGTTCTACTATCAAGCCTAAACTTTAATAATAAGACCATGTCAAAGAGGAAATGAAATTGATAAAATAAAACGAAGTATATCATGTTAAAGGGATGAACTATATCAGTTTACAACACAAGCTGTTACAAAGAAAAAATTGAGATTGATGTATTTAGAAGAAAATGTTTTGAGATCTATATCCGGATATAGTACGAGATACTATATCGAGTGAAGTATATCAGGTTGTAACACGAGGTGTTACAGCAGAGACCATACATCAAAAGAGAAGTATATCAGAAAATCATAAGTAATTCTTTTCTAAGTCTAAAGCTGTTCATGAGCTTATGATAAAGAAATAATGAAGTAAACGAGATAAGTATTATATGAACAACTAGAATAACAGAAATTTTAAGACTACGTCAGATATTACTGTGTAGTAACTAGTGTTTTTCCTACTGGGCATCTTTGATTCTCATTCCTACTATTATCATATTTTTATATAGATTGCGATGAAGGTGATTTATTTTTTGGAGATTCTTAGCTGGTGTTGGCACTATGGTCCAGACGTTTTGATGAATCGATGATAGAGAATTAATTAGTTCTTTTTATTTGCTTTTGATGAATTTCGAGTAGTGCCCTTCCTAGACTAGAGGGTTCCTGCGTGAACTAGGGTAAGGGTTTGATATAGTTATAGGATACTGTTGATTAGTAATCAGTTACTTCAATTATCTATTTTTGACATATTATTTATGTTCAAATTTAGCGTCATAGAGAGGAAGTGCTTTATGTTTGTCATGAAAAGCAGGCTCATATGTAATAATATATGTACACTCCTCTAAGATCAAGTAGAGTTTACAAGTAACAACTACTCACTATAAAGTTATGGCTTAAGCATAGCTTTATAATGATGAGGTGTTACAAATTAGCCTTAGAAAGATTCTATTTTGAATATAGCATGAAGTGTTTACAGCCTCTGCCGAAAAATCTTTTGATAAACCACTTTTTAAAAGCATGGTTCTGGCCATCTATTGCAAGCTTCTGTTTTTCCTTTTAGCAATGCCATTTTGTTGGGGAGTTCTAGTCATGGAGAACTCATGAGAGACGCCATGTTTTTAACAAAACTCTTCAAAAACAAGATTTATAAACTCTCCTCTATGATATGATCTTATAGAGGTAATTTAAGAATCTTTTTCAATACAAACTCATTTTACAAAAGCTTTGAATCTTTTAACCACATCATTCTTAGAAGCTAGGAAGATAACCCATGTGAATTTGGAGAAATCATCCACTATGACAAGGCAATATCTCTTTCTAGCAAGACTTCTAGCCTTGGTTGGTCCAAAGAGATCCATATGTAAAAGCTCAAGTGGCTTAGTAGTTGAAAATACATTTTTGTTGTGGAAAGAAGCTTTAGTCTGTTTTCCTTTCTCACAAAACTCACAAGTTAAATCCTTGTTAAATTTGATCTTAGGTAGGCCCTTAACAAGCTCTTTCTAAGATAACTCAGAAATTGGCTTCATATGAGCATGTCGAAGCTTCTTATGCCATAGTTACTTATCATCCATGAAGGATGCAAGACATTTTATATCTTGATCTAGAAAGTCATCCAAGAATAATACATAAGTGTTATCATATCTCTTGTTAGATAAAATGACTTGTCTCAAAGTGGGATTTACAATTTTGCAAGTATAAGCATTAAATAAAACAATAAAGCCTTGATCAAAGAATTATCTGATGCTCAGTAGATTGCAAGCCAGACCATCAACAAGTAAAACATTAGAAATTTGGTGAAGGTCATCCTTACCAACATTTCCTATACCTGTGACCTTGACTTTACCTTCATTAAGAAACTTGATTGATCCAGAGTTCTTTGGTTTCAAGTTTCTGAACCATTTTTTGGATTCGGACATGTGTTCGCAGTAGCCAGTCCATATATCATTTGTTGTCCTTGTCAACAGGCATTCTTAGACACACCTACAACCAAAATAGTTTTTACTTTAGATACTCAAACTTTCTTGGATTTTTTTGGGTCCGTAGAGGAGGTTTCCCAGCCTATTTGACAAATTTCTTCCTCGTGAAACACTTGTCAAGTGGGTGTCCCTTTTAATGACAGGAAGTGCAAGCGACTTTGTTCTTTACTTTCTTAGATGAAGTTGCTTTTCCATTCTCATCAATTTCACTCTCATATCCCAACCCAGTCTTTTGGAAATAAGGTCTTTGACCACCAAGCATTAGTTCAAGATTCTTGGAGCCATTTATCATTTTTTCCAGTTCATATTTGAGAAGTTTTGAAGTCCTCTCTAGTCCAGAAATTACTTTGTAAGCCTTTTGATCTTTTTCTATGACTTCGACTTCTAAGGCTTTGAGCTTTACATTTAACAACTTGTTTTCTCCATTTATTTCTTCCTTCTCAAGCCTTAAATTCTCAATATTTGATTTTAGCTCTAGAACCACTTTCTGATAACTTTTCTTAAAGTTAAAATAATGAGAAGAGAGAGTTTGAGAATTTTCGAGCAGCTCTTCATACAATGCAAGTTGTTCATCATAAGAAAGATCAGGTTCAAATGACATGTGTACCTCAGGTTCTCCTTCTGAAGCATACCCAGCCATAAAGAAAAGGTTTGCAACATCTTCCAACTTATCTTGGCTTTCTGAACAGTCCTTTTCCTCCTTTGAGTCGCTCCAAGTTGCCAGTATTCCCTTTTTCTTAAAAAGAAACTTCTTCTATGGACCTTTGAGCTAGGGACAGTCAGTTTTGAAGTGTCCCTTCTCTCTGCAATTATAGCAAATAACGCTTTCCAACTTTCCCTTACCTTTTCTGTCCTTCCTAAGGTTGATGTCTCTTTACTTCTTTGTTCTATTTCTCCAAGCCTTGGACATCTTCCTCACGAGCATGGATATCTCATCTTCATCCTCTTCTTTAGATTCTTCATCAGATTCTTCTTCTTCATCTAATGTTTTAGCAACTTTCATTATTTTTCCCTTGATCTGCTTTTTGTGTGTGGACACCAAAGCCATGGACTTCCTCTTCTTTGTGGATTCACTATGAACTTTGGAGAGCACAGCCTCATGGGTTTTGAGCGACCCAATAAGTGCATCCAAGTCAAGAGTTTAAAGGTCTTTGGCTTCTGTAATGACTGTGACCTTGGACAGCTTTTTAGCAAGAAAGCTTCTTAGAATTTTTCTAACCATTTCAAAGTTATAATACTTTTTGCCTAATCCCTTTAGTTGGTTTACGATGTGCATAAACCTTATGGTCATGTCATCAATACTTTCTTGCTCTGTCATTTTAAACATTTTGTATTGATAGACTAGCATACTGATCTTTGTTTCCTTAACTTGATCAATGCCTTTATGCAGTATATGAAGTCTATCCCATATCTCCTTGGCTATGTTACAAGCAATGATTTTATCATATTTAGCTTTGCTTAGTACACACGTAAGTAGGTACCTAGCTTTGGAGTTCAACTGAACTTTAGCCTTGTGTTGCTATATCCACTTACTCATGGGGACTTCTTTAGAGGTTGAGGGTGCATCATCAGTTCCACGAACTTCTTCTGTTGGAATATAATCTCCTTGTGAACACTTGATTTTATCTGGTTCGTTAAACAAAAATCCAAAAATTTGCATATTTTATGATATCTAATTTCTTTTGGAAAAATGTGAAAAAAAAAAGAAAAAGAGTTTTCTGGTTTTTTTTATTTATCTCCAAAAATTAAAACAAAAGCAAAAAAGAGTTCAATTCATTTATTGTGGCCTATTTCTTTTAATTTGATATCCAAAATTTCTTTTTGTAGCCTTTTGTGTTTTTGTCCATAATAAGAATATCCATTTTAGTAGAGTTTGGTTTAGTCTTTTTAAAAAAATATATAAAAAAATGGGTTTTGTTTTGTTCATTTTGGATTTCAAATAAATAGTTGAATATCTTGAAAAAAGGAATTTGAGTTAATTAATTGGTAAATTGCATTTTCAAAATAGGGTTAACTGAACCGTGACGGTTTGTTAATTCCGTGTTCTGGAATATTTTAACTATGACAATTTGGTATTCTAAAATTCTTTTTAAAAATAAAATTAATCAATTCACAAATATTTTCTACAGAACTACATGACTTTAAGTTCCCCATTGCACCAGAGGATACGTAGGAGCAGGTGATTTCGATCCCTATCATACCAAAATTAAATTTTTATAATTTTTCTTATTTTGTAAATATTTTTTCTAATAAATTACTTTATTTTATTTAATTTTCATTTATTTTCAGAATATTATATTTTGAACTAAAATGTTAATTTAGCCGTGACGGGTTGTTAACTTGGTATTTTGGACATCTGAATTGTAACAGTTTGATGTTCCAAAATTTCTTTTTAAGAAAGATTTTTTTTCTTGTAAATAAAAAAATATTAAAATAAATATTTTAAAAGGTTATTAATAATTTTCACAAATCAATTAAAGGTACCGTCTAAGGACGGATGTATTAGGGGTGCGTAGGATTAAGTTCCTACCCTTTACTATGCATAATCGACTCTTGAACTCAAATCTGGTTTCAAAGATCATTTTCTAAAATAAAATGGGTTTTTCCATGTTTTCCCAATTCAAATAAACTTGGTGGCGACTCCCAATTTTCAAACTCTTTTTCATCGTCCCTTCACGATCCCTATTGTGACACTCATTCTTGTATGATCTCCCACAAGTCAAGACTTATGTATTCGATAAATAGCTCCATTCTATATCTCCAATATGCATTGTCTCCGCCATCAAAGAATAGTGGCCTATTTATGGAGTATCCTTCTGCTATGTGGATGTTTTGTGCTATTTATCCATGGAATCTTTATCCTCTGCAGTTGTTAGACTGTTCAACCCCTTAGAGGCCGAAGCTCTGATGCCAACTGTAGGTAAAAAAGTGTACGAGAAGGAGGGTTGAATCGTACTTTATCTTTTTTTTCTTTTTATTTTCTGGAAAACTAGAACAAATACTATCAAGTGCATGCTTGAAATGTAGCATAAGCAACGTTAGAACACATCAAAAAGCAACTTTCTGAACTAAGACAAAGATATAAAAAACGTAGAAGATGATTTTCAGAAAACACAATATAAACAACATAAAATAGTAAATAAAAGAAAGTTAAGGAATGAAAAGATACTACACAAGAGTTTTTATATTGGTTTGGCCAACTTGTTTGCATCCAATTCTCAACCACTGTTGAGTTCCACTAAAATCTTTCTCAACTCGAGAAAGCTAAACAGTCTTTATAGTAGTCTTCTCAAGCTCTTACCAATAACTAGTAGTTCACTCTACTATCACACCTGAGTAGTCTTTGACCAGCCTCTCCAAGCTAACTTGGTGGCTAGTAGCTCACTCTACTACCACCTTACAAGTAGCCTTTACTTAGCCTTTTCAAGCTAACTCCATGACTAATAGCTCACTCTACTATCACCTTACAAGATGTCTTTGCTTAACCTTTTCAAGCAAACTCAAAGCAATCACTTCCGGATCAGGGCTACAAAGGTTTGTATTTGGGTTGATCATTCAAACTAAGCAACATTCAAGTTTTCATTTGATAAACAACAACAAAGATGGAAAACTTGAATGACTTCTTTCTATCTATTCTTCTTAAGAAGAATGTATGATCTACTAAGAACATAGAAAGAAGATTTTTACAAGGAAGATACTGATTACAAGCAGTAATAACTTTATAGAGGATGGGAGGAAATTTCTATAGCATTTCAGCATAGTAGTTTAACTAAAATCTTTCATTGTAAGCACAGTATCTTATTTTATACTTGATCTGCATTTATGACCGTTGCTCTTGATCTATTTTCCTAGTGACAGGTGCTAATCTTCCTTTTGTGTCTTGGAAATGCAGTCTAGAGTAGTAGCTTGGCATTGTCAGAGCAATTGCAGAAGCCATTGTGAAATTGAGGTTTCTAAGTCCATCTTTAGAAACTACTTTTTACTTTTTGAACAAGGTTTTTGAACTTTTCCTTCTAGAAGCTGAGGCAGTTAAGCAAGTTAATAAAAGAGATGTCACGTCAGTCCTTGATTGGATTTTACTTTAAATTTGAATTTCAATATTCCCTCTTTTTCCTATAAAATACATCTTTTATAGTAAAACATGTTTTCTACAATGCCATCTCAGTTTTTAGGTTTTTCTTTGATCTTCTACTCTTCAATAAGAGCTTAATGTTAATGATATGATTACAATTATAATGATTGAAGATGGTAATACACACTTGCTTTAGAGTTGGATTGAAATCTTCACTTGAATTGCATTTTCTGAAGTCTTATGCTACTTTTTGAAGATCTCAGCCTTGATTTCTTATATTTGATAATTTTCTTTAATCAAAACATATATTTTCCACTTTCATTAAGTCCTAATCTCTTTAAATGAGATTGAACATGTTTGCACATGTCATTATGAAAACATTCTCGTTTTAAGAAATGTGTATGTTAACGTAAAAAGACTTGATTGTTGCCTCAAGAAACTCAAGAAAATGATTAGTTCTTTTTCAAAATATTTTTGCGAAATTGGTTTCATTATCACTCAAAACGTTTAGCACTTGTGCTTTCTGAAAGGTTTAGAGCTAACAAATAGAATCCCTTTCATCATGGATTACTTCTTTTGAAAACACTGCATCTATAGAAGTCATAGCTTCTTGAAATTTTTTGGATCATCCTCAATGTTCATTATAATGGGTATTTTACTACAAATTTTATCTCTACTTTCTTCAAAAAGGAAAAACAATAGATTGTGAAAAGATAAATCAGAGCCAAGATGTTTTTCTTTTCTTAATCTTTGGCTTTTTTCTGGTTCTAGTTGAACATCATTAAATATTCATTTCAAAATTTCAACACTAGAATGCACATTTTGTTATGCATAGACTCATTACTAAAAGAATCATTAAAAAATTTATTTTTAATAAATTCAACATGTATAGATTATGTAATAACATTAGATTCTATATCTAGAAGTCTATATGCCTTTGAGTATTGTGCATAACCCACAAAAATACTTTTGATTCCTCTTGGTCCTAATTTTGTTCTTTGATTGTCAAGAACTGTATAAAATGCAATGCACCCCGACATTTTAAAATAATTTAAGTTTGGTTTTCTACTATTCCAAAGTTCATATGGGAAAATTTTCATAACCTTTGGAATCACTCTATTAAGTATGTGGCATGTAGTTAATAATGCTACAACCTAAAAATTATGCGATAAATTTGCACTTGCCAACATGGTATTGATCGTGTCTACTAAAGTTGTATTTTTCCTTTTAGCCTAACCATTTTGTTGTAAGGTATATGATGCACTCCTTTGGTGTATTAAACCTTGTTTCTCACAAAACTTATCAAATTCATTAGGAAAATTCTCTCCTCCTCTATCATTATGAATTTCTTTTATTTTTCTATCCTTTTAATTTTCTACAGCAGATTTATATTCCTTAAACTTTTGGAATGCTTCATCTTTTGTCCTAATTAAATAAATAAATGAAAATCTCAAATAATCATCTATAAAGGTTAAGAAGTATATCTTTCCTTGCCTAGTTAACTCTCCATTTAACTTACAAATGTTGGAATATACAAGTTCTAATAATTGGGTATTTCTTTCAACACTAGAGGAAGGTTTCTTGTGTTAGCTCTAGAACCTTCTCAAGAAGTGTTAACAAAGTTTTAAATGACAACAAAGCCAATTTAAAGAAAATACTTTGAAGAATGACTAATGGTTATCTTGAGTTTCTTGTAAGCTTAAAACAAGATTCTATCATTTAGCAAGAGCAAGGCTTACTCAAATGAGGATAAATTTTTCTCTGCATGTGTAAACATGTTTATCTCATGATAAGAGATATGAACTGAAAAGGAAGTGAAAATTATATCCTTATTCAAGCTTAAGATAGCTAAATGATTTGAAGAAGAAATCAACGATACAAGAAACCAAATTTCAATACCTCATAAAGTAGTACTAGATATCACAAAGTACGTTTACAAAGAAGTTATCAAGCAATCTCTAAAAACCAGATGTTACACTATCTTCAATTAGCTTAATCGTAAATCTTTTATCATCATAAAGCTTAGATTAAAGATAATCAGATCAAAGAATTATCAAGGATCTGATATAGCACGTTAGAAAGCTTACTTCATTGTAGAACACTGAACGTTACTGGAAAAGAAGGGAAATTTCACTTTCAAATTTGAATTTGAATTTGAAAAAGTCAAATCCTAGTGTCAGAACTGGTGTATCATCTCTTTTTCCAACAGGATCAATTTACCCCAACTACTAGAAGAAGGAGTTCAGAAACCACATTTAGAAAATAAGAGTATTTTCTAAAGGGGCATCAAAAACCTCAACGCTACAATGGCTTTTGCAACAGCTTTGACAAACTGTCAGCCTACTCTTCTAGAGTATCTTTCCAAGACACAAACATGTCACTTGGAGATTTGATCTAAGGCAATGGTCACAAAGAATGCCTTCTTTAAATAAAGATATGATAAACACTCTTTTTGTAAATATTTTCCCTTTTAGACTTAGTGCTTTTGCGTTCTTTTTGGGTTTAATTTCTATAAGTTTTGTTAGTTTTCAAATCTCTTCCTCCCTACACTCAAAGTTGCTTTATGACTTTTATTCAGTGACTTTTGCACAATTTTGGTTTCTATCTCTCACAATACCTTTTTGTCCTATAGAGTGGATCGAGGTCATCTGAAGAGTCTTCCCCTGAAAGTGCATCATAGAGTAGAGCTTGGAGCAAGCCGAAGAAAGAGAGAGAGCTAAATAAATGAATGATGTCCGAACAGCTTCGTTGCAGCGAGCTTGGAAGTCAGAGCTAAGCCATAAATGAAGACAACTTTGCTACAATGAGCATCAGTCGCTATAGCAAGCCTGAGAAGTTGCACCAGTGGAGTTTTGCAAGTTTATTCATTGCAGCAAACATCAGTCGCTAGAACGAGTGTTGCAGAACTGAATCTGAAAGTTTAATTTTGCAATTTTAACTCACTTAGGCGCTTTTTTAGCAAATTTGATGATGATGTAAGGCTCTGAAGCACGAAAACTGAGGCATTCTATGCTAAATTAGGAAATAAAACTAGGTTTAGAGAGCTCTCCTCCTCTTTCCACTCTTCTTATTCTTTTTCCTCTCTTCCTTGAAGAATACACTGATACACATAGTTTAGGTTATCTTTTATGCAGATTTCAATCTCTGATTCTTACATTTTTTATCTTTCTCTATTTGTAACCTCCTTCATGGAGGAGTAGTGTTTTTGCTCAAGGGATTCAAGGGCTAGGGTTTTGTTTTGAAACATTGTTGTTATTAATGCAAAACCTTGGTGTTGTTCTCTTTCTCTTGTGTTTTCCTCTCTTTTCATGTTTATGATCCATATGCATATTGAGTTAGGTGTTGTTTTGTCTATGTGAGCATGATTTGTAAGCATACTTGATTTAGCTTGTTGATTGAATGTATGCTAATTGATTGATTAGTGAGTATTTAGTTAACCAAGAGAATAGAGATGATTCTTGATTGAGAATTGGACTATGGCAATTGGCATTTTATTTGGTTTATACATTTATATGTTGTGATTGCAATCATTTAAGTGTATGAGCTTATTGTTACCTTCTAGTTGATTGACTTTAATGAGAATTGCTAGCTAAATGTGTGATTGCATTATTAGTATATAGTTCCTCACTAAGTGTTTGATATTTTGTTATGTTGATGATTAACACTCCCTAGATTAAGAATCCCATAAGCTAGCTTCCTTTTATAATCGTTAATTTCAATTGCTTGTTATTTCAATTTTAATTTTCATGCAACAAAACCCCCTTTTATTTCCAACTAATTAGCTCAGCTTCCTTGTGAGATGACCTGGGTTGTGCACCACTATCTAGGTACTTGTATAACTAGGTTTGGGAAACTGAAATTTCCTTTTTAAACTTGGTGTTAACGACGGCTAGCTACCAAGATGCTGTGCTCAAATGAAAAAGAGAAAGAGAGACTCTGTGCTAAAAGAGAAAACTCTATAGAAATCTCTCCTGATTTCCAATAAGGCTCATATCATCAATGTAATCAAATTCCTTACTTGTAAAAGTCTTCCTTTTATGCTCTTGAATAGATTTATGTTTTTCTTAGGAAGAAATGATAGAAAGAAGTCATTCAAGCTTTTCCAGGATCTTTTCATGTATATGTTAAGGGAACTTGGGTATAGGTTAGTTGGAGTGGCAACCTAAACACAAAACATTCATATGCTCGATCCAGTAGTGATCGCTGTGAGATAGCTTAGAGAGGCTAATATAAAACTACTTGCAACATGATAGTGAGGTGTTCTTACTGGTCACGATTTAGCTTAGAGAGGTTAGTTAAAGACTACTTTCAATGGGACAGTAATAGGTGGTTTACTTGTTATGGGTTCAACTTGAAAAAACTGGCAAATGACTACTTTGTTCAGCTTGGAGAGGTTGGTGAATAACTATTAAGGTTTGTGACAGTAGGGGTTTTCTACTGGTCACAAGTGTTAGCTTGGAGAGGCTAGTACAAGACTACTTGGTTCAACTTGGAGAGGTTGGTTGGTGAATAACTACTCAGCTCAGCTTAGAGAGGTTGGTGAATCACTACTCAATTTGTGGCAGTAGGGGTTGTCTGCAAGTCATAAATAAGAGCTTGGGAAGGCTAATGTAAAGACTATCCAGTTATTCGTTCTCAGGCTAAGAAAGATATTTTGGTGAAACCTCAACATTTGTTGAGTACTGGACGTAGGCAATTTTGGCTGAACCAGTATAAAATCTTTTATGTCTCATCTTCTTCTCCTTGATCTCTTTTATCTTTTTCTCTATTGAGCTTTACAGTTCAATATCTGCTGGTTTAATATCTATAATCTTTGTGTTACATTATACAGTTAAAATTATGCAGATATAACTACGTTATTTATTGTTTACTTCAAAAATCTGCTTTCTAAAGCTACTAACTGGGTTTCCGCTACACTACAAGTTTCAAACTTGATAGTATTTTTGTTAAAAGTTTCAGATATGCAAAAAGAAGTAAAGCACGATTCAACCTCCCTTCTCATGCACATTTTTACCTACATCTTGGCCATTTTTTATTGTATACAAATCTGACATTTGTCTACTTGTTTATCTTTGCAAACAATGTATCCATTTTTTTACATAAAATTTAAAGAACCAAAATGTAAATGACCCAATGTAGAGTGTCATAAAAAAGAATCATACTCAACAATATAAATAGAATCCTAATCTATTTCATTAGTACTTAATTTAAACATACTATCACATGAATATACTTTTCCTACAAATGTAGAACTGTTAGAGATTATTACATGATCAAACTCTATCACTATCTTGAAGCCCTTTTTTCAAAGCAAACTAGCAGAGACCAAATTCTTATGAATTTCTAGAACATGGAACATACCCAGTAATGTTAACTATTGTCCTAAAGTGAATTTTAATTCAACAATCCATTTTCCTTACACTTTGGCTGTAACATGATTACCCATCAACACTTCTTCACTCAGCTTCAATTCCACATAATTCTTAAATTGACTTTTGTCATTGCATATGTAAATTGTTGCACTAGAATCTAACCATCAATCTTGGTCTTTGGTTGTAAGTGTCAGCCATATTTAATTCAGTAATCATATAAACTAATTCTTAGACTGCTTCCTCCACTAGATTTACATTCTTAGAATTTTTAGAATTGAAGTTTTTTCCTACCTTTATATGCTTGCAATCTTGAATAAAATGGCCTTTCTTGCCACAGTGAAAGCATTGTACATCCTTTTTTCTTTTTAAATGAAACACCTTTTTTGGATGTTCTAGATTAAACTTTCCTCTATTAGAATTTTTTTTGATAAAATTAACAGTAGAACTTGAAGTCATAAATTGTGTATCATTTGCAAGATTTTCACATTCAATTTGAAGATGTTTCAAATTGTTCTAAAGTTAATTTTTCAGAGGCGTGCAAAATTTTCTTTATAAAATTATTCCATGATAGATGAAGTTTAGAAAGAATGGCACCAATTTACAGGGCATCAGGAATTTTAACTTCAAGATCTCTTAGTCTTGACACTAATACTTGCAATTCATGCACTTGATTCATAATAAACTTAGTATTGAACATTTTAAATTCATAATATTGTAAGCCAAGAATTTATCCGTACCTTTCATTCTTATATGTGACGTCCAATGATGTCCAAATTTCTTTTGGGGGTCTTCAGATAAGAGTAGAGATCATACAGACGATCTGTCAATGTATTCAAGATATGTCCATGACAAATTAATTCATCTTCTTCACATTTCTTCCTCTTGCTCTTGATTTTCTCGGAATCATTTGTAGAATGGGTGGGGCAAAGATGATAAATCGGGATCTAAAACATAATAGACCTTTAGTGTAGTGAGTAGGAACACCATCTTATCCCTCCATCAACTAAAATTTGTCCTATCGAAATGATCAAATTTGATGTCTTGCTTGATAGGATATTAAGTAGATGAATTTGGCTCCATTGGAATATCTCTTTAAAATTGTTAAAAATTGGATACAAAGAATGGAATATTTGGTAGGTTTCGAGGCATGAATTATCACTCTCTTTAAAGAGATATTGCCTGCATGCTCTTAGGGAAAAGGACGGACAATCTCTTCTAAGGATACAATAAAGCCTTTAAACTCTCTTAATAATTGTTCTGAAATTTTCTATATGAAAAAGAGACGAACATAGCACCTATTTATAGATATATTTAGATACTTTTTAATTACAAATGGTTTCTAACACATCTCTTCAAAACCAAAAAAGCAAGCTGCCTGTACGCAAGAAGCAACTGCATCCATTCAATTTCAAAGGAAAAAGGCAACGTTAATATCGCACCTTTTCGATTAGAATTTGAAAAGCAAAAAGGGATGGACAGCGTGCATCCATCAAGTGCACATTCCTTAATCATATTTATAATCATATTATAATATACAACAATTACAAACTATTCAACATTCATGAGATGGAAAAGTCTTTATTATATCATTTGATTTTTTTGTTTGATTTGTTTCATATTAATTTTTCTTTTTTCAACTCTAGTTTTGAGAGATATTTTTTAATTATGAGTATTGGAAAGAATAGTCTAAAAAATATAAGATGGAAGATGAATTTCTTAGTAATTATCTCTTATTGAGATGAAGAATATTGAAAATTTTAACACAAATTCTATTATTATAACAAGTTTTATGATTTAAAGGAACATTGTGCATAGTTTCAATAAATATGTGTAACACATACATAAACTTTTATACCCTAAAATTTTCTTTCTTAGCATCTATTATAATGTTTACTCTTTTAAATAAATTTTTATTTTTGGCCCTCTTTAATATGTTTTCTAGATCTGTCCCTATGTGCACTCAAGGATGGACACAAGGGGCTAGTAGGGACCATGTCCCTTTCCCTAAAACTTATTTTATATATATATATATAAATTATAAAAATATAATCAAATATAATCAAATATAATTATACAGATATAAGGACAACTAAATAAATAAAAAATCCTTACCTACCATTTATCAGAATTCTAGCTAAACATTGTGAATTTGATGTTTCTAGTTATTTTATATTGAATAACTTGTCTACAATCTTACAATTATGTTAAGGGCTGATGAGAGGGGAATATCTTTATTATATCATTGGTAGGGACTATAGCATCATGACTCTAACTTTAACAAATTAATAAACTTATTTAAAACTAAATTGTGCTAAAAACATAGTATAATAGTGTGTAACTCGAGTCATCTCCAAACGATATTGGTGACTAATAGACTAAGTGAAATGGGGGGGGTTTGAAATAGCGTTCAACACAAATTAAATAGACAAGAATCTAAATATAATAAATGCACTAGCACAAGGATTCCAAAGGGCTAGGATTTATCTATCATTGACAAATACAATTTATCAAACACATGATGGGTGACTTTTCATAGTAATTGTTTAATCAAACAACTAACTTACCAAACTATCCTAACAAATCACACAATCATGCAATTAATTAAGTATCAGCTAACATACACACTTGAATTATCGAGATTTCAAAAACTCAAAACATGCATGCCAACTCAAACATCTCTTGCAAGCCTAATTCTCAATTAAGAATTAATCTTAATTTCCTATGTCAACCAAGCATTCATCGATCAATCAACCAATTTATACTCAATTAACTTCCCTAATTATGTATTCAATTCATAATCATGAATGAACATGCACAATCAAGGCTCATTTCAACTATATGCCCAATCATAAAACACACCCCATAATCATGTTTAAGGAGATATAATCAAGCTCACTCAATTAAGAAACCTAGCTCATAATCATACAACCAAGTTTAAAAACTAAGATTAGCACACTCATGCACCCATAAATCATAATTTATCAATCAATTAATGTAAATGCACAAGTGATAGAAGAAATTTAAAGAGAATAGGGAAAAAAAAAACCAAACCATATATTGATTGAGTTGGACAATGTCTCAGACAAACCTTTGAATCATAAAAAATCTTTTGTGTTAGTTACAAGACTGCTCCTCCATTAATGGAGGTTATAACCAACTAAAATAGAAAAAGAAATTAAACATAAGACAGAAGAAGAGATGATAAGAGATGGATGAAGAGGAGGAGAGAGGAGATGGAGAAGAAAAGCCTAAAACTACTCTAACTTAAGATAATTTGGGCTAAAGGGTCGTGTCTCTATATTCTAAAGGTTTGGGGATAATTTAAAAACCCAAAAACTCATTGAAATGTGTACAACATTGTCACATATCTTTAGAGACTCGTTGCAGCAACTCTAGCTCGCTACAATGAGCCTGTTTGAACCAAAAATTTGGAACGATAACACCAAGGGTCACTGCAGTGATGCTGGCTCACTGTAGTGAGTTTACTTAATTTTTGACTCCATAAATGACTGAATTAGATCTTGGTGTCTCATAAAAGTTGAGATATTTTTCTTCTCTTCAAAATGGACACCTTATTTATCTCATTTTAACTTTGGATGAGAGGGATATGCCTTGATTATTGAAGCATGCCCAATCTAGAACTTTGGTACCTCAATTCTGACTCCTGGGCTTATTTTGTCTAGCTAGACTTCCAATCTGACTTTTGGGCTTCACATGAAAGTTGTAGATAATCCTCTTAGCTTTCCTACAAGTCAAAGAGCATAAGTTTTAGAAGTCTACAACTATAGTTAAGCACAAAATATAGAAGAGTGCTAGAAGTGCAATTATGCAAAAAATTCTCATTAATGCTCAATTCAATGTCAAACTCAAACATGATGCAAATGCATATAATTAAGTATAAAAGAGAGCAAGCACACTAAGAATAGGGTATAAAATATGTGTAGAAATACATGCTTATCACTCATTTGATTGATTGTTTGATTCATTTCATATTATCTTTTCTTTTTTAAACTCTAGTTTTAAAAGATATTTTTCAATTATAAGTATTGAGAAGAGTAGTCTAAAAAATATAAGATAGAAGATGAATTTCTTACTAATTATCACTTATTGAGAGGAAGATTATTGAAGACTTTGACACATTTTATTATTAGTAAGTTTTATGACTTAAAGGAACATTTTGCTCAGCTTCCATAAATGTATAACACATGCATAAATTTTAATGACCTAAAATTTTCTTTGCTAGCACCCATTATAATATTTATTCTTTTATACAAATTTTTATTTTTGGCCGCTCCTTGATAGGTTTTCCAGATCTGCCTAGAATGTGTGTGTGTGTGTGTTTGTGTAAAGGAGGATTGCATGCGGTTGGGGGATTCTCTTTCTCTTTCTCATTCTGAACTTCAAAGTCGAACCAATAGGAAGCTTCTAGGCACATTCTCGCTTTGTGCCTCTTTATTATTTTAGTTATTAATTATTATCATCTTCCATTTCTTTTGGTTTTGTTTTTAATTTTTAATTTTTTTATTTGGTCACAGCGAGTAAGGGTGTACAAGGGACAGGTTGGATAAAATCTAAATCCAGCCCAAATTTTAGACTAGGTCAATTTTTGAAATTGAACCCAACCCGATAATGACCGATTATGTCTAGTTGTATCGAGTCAATCCGATATTTGAATAATATTTTTGAATATTGTACATAGTAAAGTTATAAAATTTTACAACAAAGAAACAAATTTAGAAATATTTTACGATATAGATCTCAAAATAAACCATATCAATGTAGAAATAATATCAAGTTATGTAAAATATATTAATTGAATTTTAAAATCTTATAAAAATTATTATAAAAATATATATTTCTTAAGGAGTTATCTGATTTCTATTGCACAAAGTGCTAACCCATGTATTTACCTAAACTCAAACCAAAAGTATGTCGGGTCAAATTTCAAGACCCAGATCTATTTCAATGAGCTTTAAATTTGGTGGATGGGAACGGATTATGAACACCCCTAGCGGCGGTGGTGGCAGTAGCCAGGGGGGTTTGGAGTATCTGATTTCCAACGATCGAACTTGTGTGGTTCTTAGAGGCAGAAATTCTGCCCAGTAAGCCAAGGCCTCGACCACCGGTTTTGTTTATTTAAAGGATTGAAGTTTGTATGGGCTGTTAAAATCTTAGGCCCATTGGGTGATTTGTATGATTTGTTATGTACTGCCGTTTCTTTTCTTTCCTTTTGATATTTATTTCATTCTTTTATTTCCTTTTCAATTTAATTTAATTGTTTTTCACTCTTTCTTTCTTTTTTTTAATTGTGTATCTCTCTTCTATTATAATCTTACATAACAAAGCAATAAAAACATATCATTCTTAATCGGCTAAATTCACAGTTATTGAATCATAATTTCTAAAATAAAACTATTCATATCTAATTGGCCGACGACAGAAAAATTAGAGGAGTATCGGGGTGCCGATCACGTAAACTCTACCTAAGACTTTTAAGGCTTCAGAATGAATTCTGTCAGAGACGTCGATGGGATCCAACTCCACCGACTAATAATAATAAAAATTTACTTTTATAATTTTATTCGAAAACTGTACCTATTATAACAGTGAACTAATTCATCAATACTTACTTAAAGTGAAAGATAATTTCTTTTTTACCGTTTAGTCTATCTTTATAATATATAATATTTAGAATAATTTAAAATTAGCCAACGGTGGAAATATCAGAAGAGAATCGGAGTACTGATTAATTAAACTCTTCCTAAAATTCTTGACACTACGTTTTGGATTTTGTCAAAGACGTTGATGGGATCTAATCCCAACAACTAATAAAAATAACAATCATGAATAATTTTGATACCACAATTAAAGTTTTTTCAAATATTCACTCAAATAATTTTTATTTCTATTATTTATTTGATTTTTTAAAGTTATAAAATACTTAAAATTGGTCGACGATGAAAAGATTAGGAGAGAATTAGATTACCAATTAATTAAACTCTTTCTAAGATTCTTGAAGCCTTGTATCAAATTTTACTAGGAGCATCGGTGGGATCTGACTTCAACAATAAAAGAAAAAAAATAGTTTATTTTAGGATATATAGAAAGATATTTTCTGAGTTATAACATTTGATGTTCATTTAAAAAAATAAAATAAATTAACTCATAATTTTTTTTAAAAGAACGACATAGCTGAGTTCTCTATTGTATTAGGAGATACATCAAAGAAGGTATCCCTATCAAACCAAAATTAAACCTTAATTTTTTTCTTGCATCAATTATTATTTTTATTTATTTGTTTTATTTTATGGCAACATATAAATTTATCTATTTATTCTTTCTTATGTTTCACTACACTATAATTCACAAGCTCTAAACCCGAGCTCCATACCTTGTGGGCTAGAGGGAGGGGCAAGTAATGTTTCTTTGAGATGCCTCTGGTTTCCATATGAGCACATGAAAATCCCTCGCTCGAATTAAATTCTCTTCACTCGTAGTTTTTAATGGGTGAAGATTGAGGTCCTTTGCTAGCCAAGGTATTTGTGACGGTATGAAAAATTTGGGAACCTTTTGACTAATAGAGGTCTAGAACCGAAACTGACACATAGTAGTGCGACCCTTAAAACCACTAAGGTTTATAGGCTTCAAATCCCCAATAATTTTTATGAAATAATTATAAAATGAGAGATTATTAATAATTTGCACAATCAAGATAACTATAGTAGTACAAATATAAAATGAGAGGTTATTAATAATTTGCACAATCAAGATAACTATAGTAGTACAAATGTACTACGGGTTCTGCAAAAATTTCATTTTTGCCCTCTCCTATGCATGATTGCCTCTCCAACACAAATCTAGTTTTCATGACCATTTTTATTTTCAAAACTAAAAAGGGGTTTTTCCACTATTTTTGAAAATAAATAAAATATTGATGGCAACTCTATCAAACCATTTTTCAAACAATTGAATTTATTTTGTTTGATTTTGCCGTCCCCTCACGATCCCCATCACGACACACTTCCTGCACTCATTCCTCGGCTAGCCAATGACTTTGTGCAAAAGATACCCCAATTAAAAGGATTCAAATGTAGAGAGATTACAAGTACGGCCGACAGGTTCAACTCAAAAGAATACATCCAAATCAGCTCAAAAAATGACCATCTAGACTCCGCCCAGATTTTGTTTATATATTTGTATATTTTGGTTCTTGTTAATTGTTTTTGATCTAAGTGTTGAAACGATATCTTGTTCCATTCTACTCACCAATCAAGTTCTCAACGTTATGATATTCATTATTATAACATCGCTACAAATGGATACTGGCTTATAGAAAATAATACACACAAAAGGCAAAGCATATGCAGAAAGTGAGGAAATAATCATAATAAACAAAGTGACGGCTGAAGATAAAGGTTGGAAAAAAATAAGGCAGTGAAGAGAGAGAGTTTAGTAAACCATATGGGAATCAATTTACATTAATTACATATTATATTGATACTAGTTTATTCGAATGCATAATTTCATTTTCAAACTTATATTATGCAATGCCAACTTCAATACTCGAGGATCTTTGTCTATAATAACTTCATAGTTGTCTCTGATCATCCTGTCGAGAACACCCCCCCGAGAGTAGAATGCTCTGGCGAGGATTCCAACTCAACATGTTTAGTTCATGTTGCTACCCACAAGTTAACGGCTAATAAAATAAAATAGACTAAAATCTCACCATAGCCCCACATATTTATAATTAGAGACAAATTAATTCCTCAAATTTAAAAATTTTCATACTAGTCCCTCAAATTTCATAAATAAGAACAAGTTAATTCCCATATAAAATTGTTATGAGCTGTGTCCTATTTGCTTACTTATGTATACTATTAACTTATTTCTGTGTATTGTTAATTTTCATGATAATCCTAACTTGCCTCACTCCTCTAAACTACGTCATTTAAACCCTTTTTTTCATCTTCTCTCTCATCATTGCTCTCTGTTCAGAAAAAAGATTTTAGCTTTAAGTTTTTATTTATTCTGTGTAGAACAAAAGAGTGAGAAAAATTAGGACCTATCAATAAAATTAACAAGACATATAAATAAGTTAATAGAATACATGAATATTTCTGTTAATAATTCAAATAATTTAATAGAGGAACTAACTTATCATCATTTATGAAATTTGAGAAACTAATATCAGATTTTTCAAATCTAAAAAACTAATTTATCCCCATCATAAATCTTAGGGACTAAATTGAATCCGTAGTAAATAAAATAAAACCATCGATCCGTTTAGAATTGAATGAGTGCTAAAAAAGCAACAGGTCCTGCCATGGCAACAACTAAAGCACAAAAACATGGAACTCCACAATGCTGATAAGGAACTAACACTTTTCTGACACCGCCTAAAATAACCGAAGTAATGCTTCATTCCAATAAAAAAAAAATGGAGCAAAGAGAAAGCACTACACAGTACAAACCTATCTAGTACAAGCATAATGAATAGTAAAATCCCAAACTCGAGCATTTAGGTACTGTATTTAAAGGTTATTCACCGGTGTAAAGCCGACATTCTTGTTATTGAAAACCTGATAGGTCACAAACACGGACACACAAAGTGCAGCTACTGATAGTACAAGAGAGAAAGCACTGGCAACATTCCATGAGCTACTTGATCCTGTGCCTACTGACTTGGCACCCAGAGAACTGCCCTGAGATACATCAATGGGAACCCAATCACAGTTAACAGAGTAGTGTCCAGAACCATGCCATGGCTGACCATCTACTGGAAACCAAAATGCAACAGACATCTTACTGGATCCGGCAATGGTGAATTGCACATCCTGCAAGGCATTATTTTGTACTAATTTCACTTGCTTGTTATCTCATAAATGAAATTCAGGAGTATAGATACCGCTACAGCTCTGATCAGGCAATACATTATAGATTTTAAGCCCTCTCAAAGCTACAAAATGAGTCCGACTACAGGAAGAATCTAGAAGACAAACCCGAGATAATCACAAGAAGTCAAAAGAAGACTAAATCATTCAGAAGACTTCCTTCAATTACATCCAGTCAGCCTTTAAACTTGAGAAGTACTTCCTATTCATATTCCCATCCTTCCCCTTCACCCCGTCCCCCAAAACATGCAAAAAACAAGAAAAAATGGGAAAACCAACGAAATCAAGAAGAAAAGCAAGTGGCCTAAAGCTTGTTTGGTTTTAGCTTTTGGTAAAAACACCAATTTTTCCAAAGAAATCCATGCCACGGCCGAGAAATATTTCCTTCTTGTTAAGGCATGTTTACGTTGGGAAGAAGATAAAACAAACAGGAAGTTCGGATGTAGTCCATTAATAATACTCAATATTTGGTAAGGACTGCAAAGATTATTCACGAAGCAAACTATAGAACCAGAACTCAGCTAATGAAAAAGGAAAAAAATAATAATAATAAGGACAGATCAATGCAAGTTCTGAGCAGACAAAACTTCTGAATGCAGCATATTAGTTTCTATGATCTAACCTGTTGAAGATGATCCATGGTCCTCAAAGGCCTAGAAAATTCGAAAAAGTATGTGCCCTTTTTCCATTTTCTGCAAATGGACTCTCATCCTCTACAAAACCTGTTATACACAAATTTATCAGTTTAGTAATTTAGAGAAAGAAGAAACAAAATAACCAGATGACATGACAATAACAACAACTATTAATTCCCCAGCTAGCTTGGGTTGACTATATAAATCAAACAACGCTGATGTATCTTAGCAAAAACCATGTCCATAGACAAGTCCCAAAACTTGTCTGCAGGACTACCGTCCATCTAATCTACTTTTCTTAATGGGAATTTTACAGGTCCTCTCGTTGCAAAACCAAACTGCCTAAGGCAGATTCTACATCTTTTCCACAAAAGACGTTATCCCAATTTTTAATCTGATGTATTCACTCCTAATTATTTCGTGTCTAGTGTGTCCACTTATCCTCATCTTTGCAACATTGAACTTATTCTCTAGTTGGCTTTTTACTACCTATCATTTCATTCCATACAATATTGTAGGTGTGCAGGAAAATTTTCTATTAAGCTTGGATGATACTTTCTTACCACAGAAAACACCCATTGCACTCCTACATTTCATCTACCCAGCTCAAATCCTGTGTTATATCTCTGTTCCCCACCATGACTTGTAGCCGAATCCATTTAGTAGGACAAGGGTTAGTTGTTGTCGTGACTGGTGGTATGGTATGATCAAATATAAGGTGCTGTGTTTGAGGCATGTATTTATACATGAGGTTGCGAAAGAATCCAAAACATGCTTTAACATAAAAAATAATTCTTGTACAGCAAGAAGCCCTAAGAAACAAAGGCACTATCCTTCTTTTAGGGATCACTGAACTTTTGGGACTTAGTGGGAGATTAATCTATCAAAGATGGCCCCGATCATATAATATTGAAAGCAACTGGCATTTACATGTACAACAAATCTTAAAGTGTTGTTAACAATGCCAAAAGATACGGAGCATTTATGTAAAATATATGAACCATTCAATTCATGAATACATATGGATATACAACTTGATGTGCTTTAACTAGAACTCAAAAGAATATTGTTCCAGGGTTACTATCGTTACTAATCTGAAGCCATATTCCAACAATAGGTTATGGATAGGACATTATACTTTTTTTTAGATCTGTAAAATAATTAGTCACCTGAATGAACTGTGAAGCTACTATGCCACCAAGCACCCTTCCAGTCATTCTGTGCACTAGAATCATTAGCTGACAACAGAAAAAACAGGTCAGCCGTAAATATAACCTTAGAATAAATATTAGATAAAAACTCTTAAGATTATCCACAAATGGACGAGTTGAATACAAGATTACATATAACCCACAATGTTTCAATTCACAATACATTAAGAAGTATGAAATTGTGTGGTGGGAAGTGTCTTTCCTTCCAGGTTTCTAACACTTTGAAAAGAGATTCACTATCATACTACTTCATAACACATGATGCAATTGGATATTTTTTTTAAATCTCAACTCATAAACATTAATGGACAAACAGAATGTCCAACAGTTCACTGGACGAAATCTTTCAACAATTTCCAACATAAATTCACAATTTTCTTGGAGATTAAAGTAAGAATTTACTCACTTAAATAATGTCTTGTAAAGAACAAAGAAAATGAAATCATCTCGATTGGCATTATGAGGTTTTATATTTTATGCAGCACAAAGCACTTTAGCGACCTTAGAAAGTATTATGATGTCTTATGAAAACCCAATTGAGACAATGCCACTTCTTACTTGGTGACAAATAAGTTTGTCATCATGTGGTGCCAAAATTTGCACCTTTGATACATAAATCTAATGGCTAAAATTAATTGAGATTAAAATTTATATCTATATTTTAATAGTTATAAAAATAATTTTATACACGATTTACCTGTTTTACCCTTTTCTTGACCGCCCTTTATTTTCCTTTCTTTTATGCTTCTCAGCCGCTGACCACCACTCACCGCTGCCCACCGCCATCGTCGCCGATGGCAATCCCCCAACCCACTTTGCTCAGCCATCTTCTTAACCCAGGGGTATTCCCCTGCCCCTGTTACCTCTCCCATAGCCTCTATTGCCATCTCCACCTTGGTATATCAGAATCCAATCAAAACCCCCTAACACTACATCACAGCTCTTCCTCCTCACGCTGACCACCTCAGCTGCTCGAGGACGAAGAGTGGTGGTCACCAGCAGCTCCACTTTTGACCGAAGTTGAAGGCAACAGACAAGTTGTTTTAACCCCTTTTTACTTAATTGCATTAGCTAGGGTCATTTTTTTTGTTTTTTGTGGGGTTTAGTTGAATACTTGTTCAAATTACAATGAATGATGGTAACACATATCGCACAAGTGAATATTGTAGGATATGGGGATGTGAAGTTTGCTTGTTTTGTGATTAAAATTTTGTTCATTTCTCTAGTTAATTGGCTCATCTCTTTGCAAAAGTTTGATATATGAATTGTCCTAGGCAAAGCTTTATGCTTCCTTTCTATCGAGTTTGAAACCCAAGAAAATTTTGTTTTGGGTGGGCGGTCTTTCTCTTGGTTTAATGCTGGTGGATGCTCTTTGGGATGGATCGGCCATTTTACGAGTTGAACCCAGAACTTTGAACCCATCATTACCTTAACTCCAATTTCCATCTCTTGCACCATTCTCAAAAAAACCCTTTCCACAATGCAAGCAATGAACAAGAAAAATATGAGGAGGAGGCTGCCGGCGGTGAAGCAACCAAACAGGCGATATGCAATGGGAGTGAGATAGAGGGGGGGGGGGGTTGCAAAGCAAGGAAGAGAGAATATTGGAATTTGGAATTAAAGTGAGGATAAAAGAGTCATTTTGTCATGTTTTTCTAATTTTAACATCATCACCATGGTTCCAAACTTGTTGGCACCACAAAAGTCTCTGCCTTGAGACAAATAGAGAAATTGATGGAGACCAAAACTACAAGTACAAGGGATACTGCTTGGTATTATTCTGTTGAAAGTCATCAACTGTGGTCCCAACAACTGTGCTTGTTAATCTTGAGTCATGCCATTTTCAAACTTAATTATCCCCTTTATATGAGTTTGGCACTAAAAAGTATAGTCTTAGGATAGAAAATACTTAATCTCTCTATCTTCTTGTCCTCTCCTATACAAATACCTTAATTAATTTTGAAACATCCATTACTTCCAATGTGAATAAACCCACCTTAAAGTGTTTTAAGATATCATACACAAGCTCAAATCCAATCACTACTTAATCATTTAGCAACCCATATTTCTCTTGTAAAGTAGCATCAATTTTATATAGGAACCAGTGGGATAAAGATAATTCATTTCACAAAACACATGAGAAAAATGATTGGTTAGAGCTCAGGGAAGATTAGTATCACATGCAAACCTCAATCTGTCACGGATAAACTAAAGGAATAAAAAGATGGGCCTCCTTGTGCACGGCTTAAAACCAAACCACCTTTTTTTTCCTATATGTCTCAAGTACATGAAGGATATCAATAGATAAGAAAACTGCATGGCATACAGTAGGAAATACATTTGAGGAAGACTAGCCTTGAAAGGGAACAAGACAAGATAGAGAATGTACACAGAACAAGCTTTAGACTAGTGATTGTATGAAAGTACAAATCATGTAAAAGAGAATAAGAAATACATAAACGCTTAGTTAAAAGGCACAAGTATCGGGGAAGATATGGTGAGTGAACAAGAGTGAAGCCGCACAAGCAATGGTCATAATGTCTGTATACTGTCATGTCCTTAATCTACCTAGAGGGTTGTTTCAAGATTTCAGGCAGTTCTCTAGACTATGGAGCATCTCATATTTCCAAAGCATGATGTGAATTGTGAACTACTAAATAGAAAAGTATTGGTGCATTAACCTCTGTTCATTCTATTTGTTTTTAATCATTTAAACATAAAATTCCCATTCAGGGTGTTACATTTATACATACCGGAACCTGAAGGACCAGTTCCATCGAGGAATCTGCAGTGTGGATTCCATGCATAAAGATCAACCAAGTGACCAAACCTATACCAGCAAATATGGAAAACTAAATGAACACATCTAATGAAAAGATAACATTATTATACTGGGACTCATCCAAAAATGTCAACCAATTCAGTGAAAATGAAGAAATTTTTACATTCATTACCTGTCGCCTCCATTCCCATCCCTATTATCTAGGGGGTTGCCTCCATAAAGCCGCCCTGGAATAGCATTTCCAATTGAAAAGTGCATGATATCAACTTCATGACCTTTGCAGGTCTTGTTTGTGCATGAGGTCGAATGTTCCTCACAGCCACCCATCTTGTAACAATTTAACACAATTCATCACTTAATGTTCACAAAGATCTTCTTCAACTAAGGTTCGAATCAGATCAAACAATATTCAAGAAAATTTGAATAACTGAACACCCTATCGAGTGCACCAACTTACATTATGATAAGTAGCACCATCCCCAATTTGGAACATGAGAGCAACAGAAGGACATTTGTTGCTTTGGCTGCATGACAAGAAATGCACCAAGGAAAAGTTTGTCATAAATTAGTACAAAAAAGAGACTTTTTTTTTTCTCTTTTTGGAAATTTTCTTTGTCCAATAATTTTGGACACCCTAACACGAGCAACTATCAATAAAGGTAACGCAAGCCTTTTCAGCACTCACACAGGCTAAGATTCCTACACTAACTAGAATGAAGCTAGACGCAATTTTTTGCATGACATAGCCTTTTACCCTTTAGAGTAAGCGTAATCACCATCAACTTGGAGTAGAAAGAAAATATCGCGTCCATCGTGCAAACTCTGCAACAAAAACCACAATTACCATTGTGAATACTAAAAATTAAATAAATAAATAAATCCAATCTAATTAATTTCGTGAAAATTACCAAGATGAAAAAATTAAAATAATTCAGATAATAATAATAATAATAATAAAAGGGTAGCTACCTTAACACTCATCTTTCCACCTTTAAACTCGTGGTCAGCATCTGGGTCAAGCGCGGGGAGAAGAGAGAACTCTGACGCATCAATGTCCTTCCAATCGTCGGCATGTCCATCGAGTGTAACGACACCAGGTTTGAACTCGGCCTCGACTCGGATCTCCGACTCGGAATCGCACTTCCAGGGACCCGATTCCTCGTGAGAGTCCACTCGCCCCAAGAAGAACGAGGCCTCGGAGACCAAAAGGAATAACACGAAGTAGTGACGAAACATTTTTATGATTTATCGGTCACAACTCACAACTCAACGTACAACTGTGTGTTGGTGTGGGGGCAAAATAAAAAATAAAAAAGAATCTAATCATCTAAATGAATTTGGTGTGTGCTAAGTGCTATTTCTGTTTATTGTTTTGGGTTGACCCCTAAGCCCGTGGCGGCTTTGAATTTCTCTGCCGGCAGGGAGTGGAAGCAGGATTAGGAAGGATCGCGATTCGTGGTGTGCTTGACTTTTCTGTTTTGCTCAAACTGGTAAACTGCAATAGTACATTTTCGTAAAATCCAATATCATTTTCATTTCACGCTTCACGGTCTAGCTCAACTAATTTATCCGAATAATATCAGGGAAATTATTTTTGACAAGAGTTTTGAGTGAAGGATTGCCAATAATATGAAATCGGAGAAAAAATTGCATTGGCATGAGATTAAAATCTCGCTTCAAAATGGAGTATACTGTATTCTCTTTGAATTTTTACAAAATTACCAAATTCGTGCATTTAAAATTTTACATCAATTAAATTAGTTTCTATTAAAAAAAATTTTAAATTGATCCTTATAAAATTAAATAGTTACACAAATTGATCCTGAAAAATAAATCTCTCAAATTAGTTTCTATAAAAATTTCAAATTTGACAAATTGGTCATTATAAAATTGAATAATTAATCAAATTCATCTCTCTAATAAGTTAGATAAGGAGGACTAATTTGAGAGATTATTTTACGGAGACTAATTTGAGAGATTATTTTTATAGGGACAAATTTATTCGACTATTTAATTTTACAGGGACCAATTTGAGAGATTTTTTACGAGGACCAATTTAGTCAATGTAAAATTTTAGATGGAAGAATTTTGTAATTTTGTCTTGAATTTTGTATAGGCACCTAAACCAACTTTTATATGCACAATCTTTAATATTTGTACAGTTTTGTATTTTTTTTTGGGTGAATAAATTACATACCACTCTTCAGATTTATTTAAAAAGAGATAAAATGTTTATTTTATTCTCGTTAAAACTTTATGTCAAACAAATTAATTCTTGTAAAATAAACACTTTTAAATTAGTTCTTACAAAAAAAAATTCAAATTATATCAGTCCTGCAAAAAACTCTCAAATTATAGAGATCATTATTCTCATTTGTAAGGAAATAAGAAGATTGATGAACAAAGATTATCCTTTCTTTCTTAGTTTTCTATCATTTCTGTCTTAGTTTTCGCTCTTGGAGTTGAGGGTTAACTCAAAAATTTTACAACCAATTTGTCTAACTATTTAATTTTATTAGAACCAATTTGAAAGAGACTTTTTTTATAATAACCAATTTATTTGACTTAAAATTTTAGAAAGACTAAAATGGGGATTTTATGTTACATATAAAACACTAAATTGTATTTTTTACTTTGAAATCACACCATTATTCGAAACATAGATGCCACTAATGGCCGTGAGGTTCACTTAACCATGGTTAACACACCTTACCTAATCACAGGTTCACACTAATTTGTCTTTTGTTTTAGTAAAGGCATTAAAATTAGAAATTTTTCCTAAAAGGGATATAGAGAAGCGAGCTGGGAGTTGAATATGGAATCACCTATTTAAAGGTGTAGAAAATAACTATAACCATTAAGTTGTAAGTTAGACTGCCACTAAATTTGGTTCTCTCCTTTGCTTTGTATTTCTATGATGAATATGTCATTATTTGGAACGAATTAGGTAATTGTATTGAATAGAATCAAGCTCATTTCTTTGATGACTGCAAGTCGTTAGTAAATGTATTCGGTTGGGAACCTCATGAGTTGGTTTGTTGTATAGCTTGTGCGAGATTGTTATTGTCAAATATTTTAATAAATTTTTCTAAAATCACGCATTGTGCGAGATTATTATTGTCAAATATTTTATTTTACATTTCAACATCTGGTTTGTGTGAGTTTTTGGTTTGTAAAAATTGATAGATTGTTTGTTTTTATAACTCTCTATTTATGAGAGATTTTTAGCGAACCATATTATTATGATTTTTTTCATAAATGTCATATTATTATACATTTACTACTCAAATATCATATTAAAAAAATGAACCCATGTTTGATTTTTTTTTTTTTTTTGGGTAGAATACACTTGCACCTTTAAGTATTAACAAATTACACTCCATCCCATTTATTTGAAAAACTTACACTTTATCCCATTTCATTAAAGAGTGAATTTAGTTCATCTCTTTTATGATTTGATTTTTTTATAACTTATAAACTAAATAATAAAAATAATTATAAAATAAATAATGAATTTAATTTTTATACACCGATAGCATAAAATAAATATTGGCACATAACTTTTTACTCATTTTGCATTTTCTTAAATTTTTATCTGTTCACAATTAAAATTGTTCTATACTATTAGTTCATGAAACTAAATTCATAAATAGTATTAAAAGTTATATTAAAATTTAACAAAAATGGTTTGTATTAAAAATCAATAATAACCATTTTAAATAAATAAGATAGAAAATATAAATAAGGTATCAAATATAAATAAATATTTAGAATAATATTAGAAGTAAATAATATTAATATGAAATATAATTATATGAACAAGATTCAAAATATTGAAGATAATTATTATAAATAAATAATTTAATTATCTCAGTTAATAGTTAGCTATCTAATATGATTTGGCTCTATTTTAAATTTTTATTAGTTTGTAGTATAAAATTTATTTTACACTATTAACTAATAAAAGTTCAAGAAACAGTCAAACCATGGTGGGTAGTAGTTACAATGGCTAGTTACCAAACATGATTTGACAGTTTTTTAAATTTCAATTGATTGATTAATTTTATAATTATTATTTTATGAATATGATTTCGATGTATCATGTAACACTCTTGAGTTATTCAGAAATTAATTGAAACTTTATTAATATGAGTTTCAATATATTGACAAACGTAATGATGATGAGAATGATCCAACAGACGAGTAAAAAAAAATCAGACCTGGGAGTAAATAATAACTTGACAGGCCTATAAACATAGTAGTAATCCTAGAATTAAGACCAGGAGATCCCGGGGACCAAGGGAAGATGGGATAAGGATTGGGATATAGTATTAGATCCAAGATTAAATTCGAGTAATATTCTGATTGCCCAGGTATGGTGTTCCACTTGTTTAGTAAGATTTTGATGTGCAATTTTTACAGTGAAAGATTGCTTAATCTTTAAGATTTTGATAATGTCTATCCATTTAAATCAAGTGGATGGCTAAGATTCAATCTTGGTTAATAAGATCAAATCCTAACCATCCATCTTATTTTCTTTTTAGAAAGAATTTACCCTTTGAAATTAAATAATGCTTAAAATCTACTATCTAAAGAAGGGTTTGGTGTTGGTTTGAAGGCCTTGAAGTGAGAAATGTAACATCCTAATTTTTAACCCAATACTCTAGAACATATTTAGGTTAATCATTAGTCTGTTACTTCATAGTTCTCATTTAACTTTGAATTACTTAGCGGAAAATACGGGTAAATTTTTTTTGAAATAAAAGTGAGAGCCGCGTGATGCGATAAGCGGTAAACCATGCAAAGTAAAACAATCGTCTCACAATCATCATAACATAAGGCACATCATGAACATCACTGAATATAATCTCATATATATATAACTTGCCCACTTATAAGTGTGGGACTTAATTCAGTACAAGGGAAATACAACCTAAGACATAAACATAATCTACTCCCCTACCCGAGTGCATCTAATAGGATAACCTCTAAACAAAAGAAGGTTTATCCCCATCTAAGTGGTGTGTGTGCTCTAACCGGGTACTCCATCGGACGATCGTCACCTCTCATCAAGGCCCATCTCGCGAACGAGGCGGATATCCGAAATCGGGCGAGCTCCTCGGACGTGAAGAGGCGGAATGGGGATCGAGGGTGACCCCACGGTATGGTCGCATCTCCGGTCGTCGCGTGTCGTGGGTGAGTCACGGTATCCTCACCGCCTCCTTATCTGTAGTGGAGAGGGGCGAGTCCTCGCTATACGGATGGGTAGGCGGGTCCTCGGATGGGTCGGTCTCCGTGAAATAGGTCCGGCACATAGTCGGGATAATCTCGCATGGCTAAGGCGGCGGCGGTGTGCCTACGAGTACTCTCTCGTCATGCGTCTGCGCCGCGCTCAAAAAACCGCTCGTCGTCGCCATAGGAGTGCGGTCGGGAGAAGTGATGGGTGTGCACGGATGAGCGAAGGGCGCCCTACGAACATGAAAATCCGCACCGCACCGCCTCAAAATGGTATGACCCGTGAGTCGGGTCATAGTGCACCTCCCATGCTCGGGGTGTCCATGAATGCTACTAACGCCGCCATCTCAAGACGTGACGGAAAGAAAGAGATAGAGGAGTGAGAATCTTACTAAAGAATCTCGGTAGAGGCCTCCTACTACCTAGGTGTCATCATCTACGTCCTCGGGAACCTTGGGTTTAATTATATGAAATGGCTCAACATGCATTTAGTTCATTTTAAACTTCAAAAATATACTTTAGCCAAGGTCCGTTCATTTTAGGATGATCTTAATGTCATGAATGCAACATAATGGAAAATGTATGCATGGCACTACCTAATGCACATACATAAAACATAACATCAAGCATCATCATCATTGGTGGCATAAAGTGGCAATAGTAACATTCATATGGGACAAAACTTAGTGACATAATCATAATCATGAACTTTTCTTCCTCATGGGCCACCCTAAAAGACAATCGAATCGGGGGTGCTCGGCGAACCGGTGTCACCCGAGCGTGTCATACATCTAGGTTATGAGCTCATACCTTAACTAGTCGTCACTAGTTCTTACTTACCACTTAACGATAAGCGTATCATAAATCCCGACTATCTGAGTACGGGTTAGGGCAAATCTCTTAGGGGTGCTCTCGGCCAACTGTGTCACCTAAGAGTATAAAATGGTACCGATGTCACATGAGTTCTATGGAGGTGCTCGGCCGAACCGGTGTCATCCTAGAACCCATCTTAGTACCTTAATTTTCAAAATCTCTTTAAGTCCCCAAATTTGCCGTAAATTCGGCGCCAAACGGTCATTACACCGAAGTTTCCTTCCAAATTTGTCGGAAATTGGCGGCCAAAACGGTCATTACAATCGAATTTCCTTCCAAATTTGCTTTATGCCACATAAACATATAACCTCATAAATTCCTCATATGAATAACATCATCATCATTAGCATACTTCATGCATCATCATACATCATTCAAACGCTTACCCTCACGGTAGCTTATGCTTTGACCCTTACGGGTCTTAATCTTGAGATATAGCTCTCTAATATCCGTCGCTCATATTTTATGCCCCTAAGGCTCATATTAAACATCATTCTTCATTCTCATGTTCATACTTAAATCTGAATAGCATAGGACAGAATCTCTAACTCGTTTTTACTGGTTCTAGAACTCACGCTTTAGACCCTTTCTCGTTCCGTTTTTAGCCTAAGGCGCTATGCATTAAATCTAAATCAATTATGAGACATTCCTATGTTTAAGGACTAATTATTAACCATGTTTATCATGTTGTAAGGGTGCTGGACAGATTCCAGAAAATTAGATGTTCTAAGAGTTCTACATTTGCATTTTTACGGTTTTTTAGTTACTAGTTTCCCCGTAGGTGCTAGAATTCGATTCTAACTCAAATGATACCAAGTTTTTCATGTCTAAACAATCTAAATCTGATTATGTTCCCATTAAAACAGTTTGGATTGGTTCCATAAACAAATGGGTCAAAACTATGTTAAATTCTAGCTTTACGGTATTTCTAGTTAGCTAGTTTCTTACCTATCATGCATAGGTTTGCTTCTACATCATCACATGATATTTTCACACATTCCAACACATTAAAACATCATCATACAGCATCACATTCATCACATCAGAGCCGAAAACATCTTGCCTCAATAAGAGAATTAAATTGACATTTCTAGGTACATAAGTTAACTAGTTTCTCTTGGAATCAATTTAGAATTTCTAAAACTCTTTGCAAGACATTTTAAATCGTCAAGAGGCTAAGTGAAGCCTTAGGTCACTGACCAAAACATATTCCATCCCCTAAAAGAGATTGGAATCACAACTTATAACGACATAACCTTATAAAGAATTGTCAAACTTTAAGGAAAACTCAAAACATAGGCTATTGGTCCTAGTAGCTAGATGAAAACTCATTGCAAGTCCATCTTCACTACTTGGCGAAAAAACATACATTCAAAGTGTGGTTTGCATTAAACTTTAACTTGGAATGAAATGGGCAAGTCTTTGAGCTCTAGGTTCTTAAGTTACGACATAAACTAAACGTGCTCATGCTCTTCATTTTTAATCTTGCTTTCAAGGTAAAGTGATGACTTGAAATTAAATATGCAAGGCATAATTTAAACGTGTAAACTTGAAAGTAAATATGCGAAGCATAATCTTAAACGTGCAAGCTTGAAAGTAAAGATGCAAGATTCAATTCTTTATTTTAGTGCTCTTGGCCCAACAACAATCGACTTTAAGGCCGAAATAGATAGGCATTCGAGAAATTAATTAGGTGATAATGCAAGTTCAATTCTTTATTTTAGTGCTCTAGGCCCAACAACAATCGACTTTAAGGCCGAAATAGAAAGGCTTTGAGAATTAAGTTAAGTGATGATACAAGTTCCATTTTAATCTTTATGTTCTTAGGTGATGGCTTGAAAGTAAAGATGCATAGCAAGAGTGTAAATATGAATGCAAGCATAAAATAAATTGTGCAAGTTCATTTTATCTTTCTAGAGCTCTTAACAAGACTTTAAAGGAACTTAAACCTCAACCCAAACTCATCAAACCAAGACAAGGTAAAAGTCTAGAGTTCTTAGAACTCAACATAACATATTTAAAAATCAAACATCTAGCATGAAAAGGAAAAGGTAATGGCCTAAACTTCAAGGAAAGAAAAGAAATGTTTGAAACTCTAGAATCCATGATCTTGGTGATATACAAACTCCAACATCATGAGACCTCATCATTGAGTCATTAGAACCATTTTGAAACAACATCAAAGTTAAGGTTCTCAAAAGTTCAAGAAAGGAAAAATCTAGAAACACTTTTGCTCAAGAACAAAAATCAAGCTCTAGAGTTTGTCTCAAGTGATGAACATCATCATGAAACTCTCATCATCAAGCTCTCATTCCTTTGTTCTCCAAGGCCCATGGCCGAAAATGAAAAGGTAAAGGGAAGAAAAAGAAGTTCTAAAAAGAATCAAGAGAAACTATGAACTTTAAGCTTAGAACAAGAACTTTAAAGAAAGAACACATGAAAGAAAATCCCTACTTGGTGTGATGAACTTGAAGATGGAAGAAGAAGATGAAGATGATGAAGAACTTGAAGAACTCCAAGAACTTGAAGAACACAAAAACTTTGAGAGAAAAAGAAAGCTTTGAGTGTTTCCTAAACTTAGCAAATGATCTAAAAGTGGTGCAAGCTCCTCAAGGCATTCTATTTATAGAGAAATGAAACAAATGGAGGGAGCTCATGGAGGAGAAGGTTTCGGCCATGAGGGTGCAGATTGGAGGCTCTCCATGAGTTCCATGAGGTGAGATAATGTGTTCTTGAGGTATGGTGAGGTATGGTTCAAAGCATGGTGAGGTATGGCTCAAGGTATGGCTCAAGCATGGCTCTTTGAGTGAGAAAACAATTTAATATGTGTCAAATGGGGAGCATGTGGCCGAAAATGCATCAGCCCATGGGGAGGATTAGTTTGCATTTTAATTGTGGTTTAGAGTTGTGTTTAGGTGTATCTTTGATTATGCTTAAGATTAGGAATTTGTAAGAAGGTGTTTAGGTAAGGTAAATGGGTAATTAAGGTGGTCTAGACATAATTAAGGAGTGGTCTTGCACCATTAGAGAGTTAAATCCTCAATTTAAAGTTTAAACAACTCTAGACACATTTCCTTGATTTAAGGAAATGCACGGAAAAAACACTATTCAAGATTCCAAGACTAGGAATGTTGAGTTCTTAAAAGGATTTAAGTTTAATCTAAGCAATTTTAGGTTCTAATTAACTTTAATAAATTATTTTGACTCTAGATTAATTAAGGAAATAAATTAATCTTCGTTTAGAGCCTAATATTGCTTAGGTTTGCTTAATTAGGTCATTAAGCTTAAAAACATTATTCCAGGGGCAAAATCGTAATTTTGCACTAATACTGCCCGGGACCACCGGGACTTGAACAGATACCTCTAGACACATGAAATCATGTTTTTAAACCTCTGGGAAAGTTAGGGCTCAAACGGCACCTTTACCGCGTAAAAACGCTATAGGGGTATTTTGGTCATTTTGACCTAAACCGCTATGAAACGAAATTTTCGCTTCCGAAAGCATTCAAAGGCCATTCAATCCCGTTCAAACAATGAGTTAACCCTTCGAGGATGACCGAGTTGGTTATCCTCGAGTTCGGGGCAGGAAATGACCTCAGGGCATTTTGGTCATTTCTGACAGAAAAATCGGGGTGTTACATTACTCTCCTCCTTAAAAAGAATTTCGCCCTCAAAATTCGTTACCTTGGAAAATCTCGGGATACTTGTCTTGCATTTCTGTCTCTAGCTCCCATGTAAACTCTTCGCATTTGTCGCGTCGCCATGCTACCTTTACCAATGGAACAGACTTGTTCCTCAGCTGCTTGACTCCGCGGTCCACGATTCTCGTAGGGGGAAGATTGAAAGTTAGGTCGTCCCTTAACTGAACATGCTCTGGCTCTAAAACGTGGCTAGGGTCGGACTCATACTTCCTTAGCTGAGAGACGTGAAAGACGTCATGGAGATTAGAAAGATTAGGGGGTAAGGCTATTTTGTAGGCAACTGTTCCTATCCTTTGAAGAATTTGGAAGGGACCAAGGAATCGGGGGCTCAACTTTTTGACTTTCATGGCCCTCCCTATGCCTGTAGTGGGGGTAATCCTAAGGAACACATGTTCTCCCTCCTCGAACTCCAAGGGCTTGCGCCGCTTGTCCGCATAGCTCTTTTGTCTACTTTGAGCAGTGAGCATCCTATCCCTGATCCTCTTGATTTGTTCCGTTGTTTCCCTCACTACATCGGGTCCTAAGACACTTTGCTCCCCAGGCTCGTACCAACACAAAGGTGATTGGCACTTCCTTCCATACAATGCCTCGTACGGTGCCATAGCGATGCTTGCGTGATAACTATTGTTATACGCAAACTCGATCAAAGGCAAGTACCTATCCCAACTTCCCCTTTGGTCTAACACACAGGCTCTTAGCATATCCTCTAGGGTTTGGATCGTCCTTTCAGATTGTCCGTCTGTTTGTGGGTGGTAACGAGTGCTCAAGTATAGCTTTGAACCAGACGGCTTCTGGAAGGCTCCCCAAAAATGCGACGTAAACCGCGGATCTCTATCCGAGATTATCGTCGACGGTACTCCATGCAATCTTACGATCTCTTGGATGTATAATCGAGCCAATTTATCTAAAGAGTACGTCACTCTAATAGGTAGAAAGTGTGCCGACTTGGTTAGTCGATCCACTATCACCCATATAGCATCATGGCGAGCTTGCGTCTTAGGCAATCCTGTCACGAAATCCATAGATATGCATTCCCACTTCCATTCGGGATTGACAGGGTTGCAACAAACCTGAAGGTTTTGGTGCTCGATTTTCACTTTCGACATACCAAGCACTTACTAACCCAGCGACTACATCCTTTTTCATTCCGGCCACCAAAACATCTTCTTCAAATCTTGGTACATCTTGGTAACACCGATGAATGGTGAAATAGCTTTTGTGAGCCTCCTCCAAGATCTTCTCTGAGGTCACCATCTTGGGTACGCAGATCCTTCCCTCAAATCTCCATATCCAATCCTCACCTCTTTGAAACCTTTTAACTTTCCCACTTAACAAAGATCTATGATCTCTTCAACTCCTCATTCTCTCGTTGTGCTAACATGATTCTCTGCTTAAATCCACTTGTTACGCTAAGGTAGCACATCTTTATCCCTCTATCGGTTCTGTTGACATCCCTAGATTCATATCCCTAAACTTCTCTATCAACTCAACTTCTTTGATCATCATGTGGGACAGTGTAACGACTTTCGGCTCAAGGCGTCGGCGACTACATTAGCCTTGCCAGGTGGTAACTTAAACCGAAATCGTAGTCCTTGAGGAATTCCATCCACCTTCTTTGCCTCATATTTAACTCCTTTTGATCAAAGAGGTACTTGAGACTCTTATGATCGGAGAAAACTTCAAACCTTACACCATACAAGTGGTGTCTCCACATCTTTAGGGCAAACACTACGGCAAGCTAATTCTAGGTCATGGGTGGGGTAGTTAGCCTCGTGAGGCTTGAGTTGTCGGGATGCATAGGCTACCACTTGCCTATTTTGCATCAACACACACCCTAGTCCTTTGCCCGAAGCATCACAATATACCTCAAGGGTACATTGGGGCTAGGTAAGACTAAGACTGGGTCGTGGTTAACCTTTCCTTAAGCTCTTGGAAACTCTTCTCACATTCGGGCTCCACTCAAACGGGGCATTCTTCCTAGTGAGCTTGGTCAAGGGTAGGGCTAACCGGGAAAATCCTTTGATAATCCTAGGGTAGTAGCGTGCTAAACCCAAAAAGCTCAGTATTTGCTATTCACGGTGGTTGGTCTATCCCAATTCATTACGGCTTCTACCTTACTAGGATCAACGGCTATACCTCCTTTTGACACAACGTGCCCTAAAAACTTGACCTCCTCCAACCAAAATTCACACTTAGAGAGTTTTGCATATAGCTTTTTCTCCTTCAAAATCTCCAAAACTATCCTTAAATGACGCTCATGCTCCTCGTGGGTCTTCGAATAGATGAGTATATCATCTATAAAAACGACCACCAAATGATCTAAATAGGGTCTAAAGATCCTATTCATGTAATCCATAAACACTGCAGAGCATTTGTCAACCCAAAGACATCACCGCGAACTCAAAGTGTCCATACCGAAGTTCTAAAGGCGGTCTTTGGTATATCTTGATCTCTCACTCTAATTTGGTGGTATCGACCTTAGGTCGATCTTGGAAAACACTACCGCTCCTCTCAATTGGTCCATGAGATCATCAATCCTAGGCAAAGGGTATTTGTTTTTCACTGTCACACGGTTCAATTGCCTATAATCTATACACAACCTCATACTCCCGTCCTTCTTTTTCACAAACAAGACCTGGCTCCCCATGGTGAAGCACTAGGTCTTATGAAGCTTTTCTCTAAAAGTTCCTCAAGTTGGGTTTTAAGCTCGGCTAGTTCTAGGGTGACATTCTATAGGGGCAATGGAGATTGGTCCCGCTCCAGAACCAACTCAATGGAGAACTCCACTTCTCGCTCGGGAGGAACTCGGGTATATCTTCCGAAACACCTCGGGATAGTTTCTCACTATAGGTATATTCTCTAAATTCGCTCAAAGTGTACCTCGCTAGCGGCTAGGAGAACATATCCCTTAGTCTTTTTCCCACTACAAGTGGACCTCTACTGACATTGAGATAGAGTTTCAAAGGTTGACTTATTTCACTAGGGGAGAAGGAAAGACGACTGCTTTGGTGTCACAGCCTAACAATACACGGTTGGCGTGAAGCCAATCCATGCCAAGAACTATTCCTATTCCTTTCATGGGTAAACAAATTAAATCCACAACATATGATCTATTTTCTGTGGTGAGGTGACAATTTAGGCAACAATAACAAGTATTCACAGGATGATTTGTGGGGTAGAGACAATAAGATCAAAAGGAAGTTTGGAAGTTTTCAAATTTAGAGCCTCGACACTAGCATATGAAATAAAAGAATGTGTTGCACGAGTCATATAGCACGATTAAGGTTCTACCATCTATTTCGCACTTACCTTCTATGAGACCGTTGGATGTGTCCGCCTCGTCTACATTGAGGGTGAAGACCCTCCCTTGGTGTTGCGGTCGGAATTACGCTTGTCGCCTCCCATTAGTGCGATTCGGGCGTAGTGGCCAGGCTTTCCGCATCGAGCGGATATTACGCCCGCTAAGCGAGGGCGGTTGCCATGATCCTTCCCGCACTTGGGACATAGCACTACCGGGATAGCTTGGGCAGGGTCCCTTGAGGCGCCCTGTTCTTAGTCCCACTTGACCTCCTTGGTTGTTTCGGGGCCGACCCTCCTTGTCGGTTATTGTTGTGGTTGTTGCGGTTGTTGTTGTTGTTCGGAATTGTGGTCGGTATGGCTGCTTGGGTTGTTGGTGGAAGGGGTTCTTTGTTGTTGTTGTGGTCCTGAACTGGTTGGTTTGGTAGGGGTGGTAATGGTTTCGGGATTGGTTTGGATATTGGGGCTTGAATTTTGGGGCTTGAGGTGCTAGCCCTTGTTCCGCGTCGCTCTTGCAAAGCATTGATTTTCTTCTCGTCCCTCTTCCATGATCCGGCACTTGTTGACTAGGGTTGGAAAGTCCCTAATCTCCATGTGCGCTACAAAGATAGTTGAGCTCTGCCGTTAGTCCGCCTCGCATTTGACGCACTTCCACACCTCGTCGGGGTTTCCTTGAAACACCCTAGAGAACTTAATCAGCTCCTCGACTTCGCTGCATCGGGCGACATGAGACCCTCCTTGAGTCGCTTGCATGAACTCAATATCTTTCGCGTTCTCACGGACTCAGGAAGTACTTCTCATAGAAGTAGGTCTTGAATAGCTCCCAGTTGACAGCAGTGCGAAGCTTCTAGCGATCTTGGTGCCACCACCGTAACTTCGGCATCCCACTCCATCATATAAGCAGTGAAGGTGACCTTTTGCTCCTCCGAGCAAGCCACCACGGAGTAGATCTTCTCCATGTTTTTGATCCACTCATCGCCTTTATCTGGTCCATGGCTCCTCGGAAGGTTGGTGGGTTCGCTTTGCGAAACTCACCAAACCTCGCTTGCTCGACCATTTCGGCAGTAGGGGGAGCACGTCCGGTGTTCCCTTGTTGGTTCATCCTCTCGAACATTCGTTCCATGGCTCTTGCCATGTCACGAACAGCAGCAGCAGTGGCATCGCTTTGGTCCCCCTCGGTCGGGGTCCTAGGTTGTCTCCTTGGTGCCATTGGTCCCTAAACACATGAGGCAATAAACACCGAGGTGATCGTGCTCAATATTCCATGTAAAATGAGCTAGTTACCATGGCACACGCAAGTAGACAAGGGTCATGAACTTCTACCCTATAGCTTATCTCTAGTTAAGCTCTACGCATGACCTAGCTATCGTACTACGCTTTAGAAAGCATAGTCACCCAATCCTCGTGCTCCATGAGAATCGAATCGCCTCTGATACCATAATGTAACATCCTAATTTTTAACCCAATACTCTAGAACATATTTAGGTTAATCATTAGTCTGTTACTTCATAGTTCTCATTTAACTTTGAATTACTTAGCGGAAAATACGGGTAAATTTTTTATGAAATAAAAGTGAGAGCCGCAATGATGCGATAAGCGATTAACCATGCAAAGTAAAACAATCGTCTCACAATCATCATAACATAAGGCACATCATGAACATCACTGAATATAATCTCATATATATATAACTTGCCCACTTATAAGTGTGGGACTTAATTCAAGACAAGGGAAATACAACCTAAGACATAATCATAATCTACTTCCCTACCCGAGTGTATCTAATAGGATAACCTCTAACCAAAAGAAGGTTTATCCCCATCTAAGTGGTGTGTGTGCTCTAACCGGTACTCCATCGGACGATCGTCACCTCCCATCAAGCGCCCATCTCGCGAACGAGGCAGATATCCGAAATCGGGCGAAGCTCCTGACGTGAAGAGGCGGAATGGGGATCGAGGGTGACCCCACGGTATGGTCGCATCTCCTGGCCGTCGCAGTAAGCCGTGGTCGAAGTCACGGTATCCTCACCGCCTCCCTTATCTGTAGTGGAGAGGGGGCGAGTCCTCGCTATACGGATGGGTAGGCGGGTCCTCGGATGGGTCGGTCTCCGTGAAATAGGTCCGGCACATAGTCGGGATAATCTCGCATGGCTAAGGCGGCGGTGTGCCTACGAGTACTCTCTCTCATGCGTCGCGCCGCGCTCAAAAAACCGCCGCCGCCGCCATAGGGTGCGATCGGGAGAAGTGATGGGTGTGCACGGATGAGCGAAGGGCGCCCTACTTAACATGAAAATCCGCACCGCACCGCCTCAAATGGTATGACCCGTGAGTCGGGTCATAGTGCACCTCCCATGCTCGGGTGTCCATGAATGCTACGAACGCCGCCATCTCAAGACGTGACGGAAAGAAAGAGATAGAGGAGTGAGAATCTTACTAAAGAATCTCGGTAGGGCCTCCTACTACCTAGGTGTCATCATCTACGCCCTCGTGAACCTTGGGTTTAATTATATGAAATGACCGAACATGCATTTAGTTCATTTTAAACTTCAAAAATATACTTTAGCCAAGGTCCGTTTCATTTTAGGATGATCTTAATGTCATGAATGCAACATAATGGAAAATGTATGCATGGCACTACCTAATGCACATACATAAAACATAACATCAAGCATCATCATCATTGGTGGCATAAAGTGGCAATAGTAACATTCATATGGGACAAAACTTAGTGACATAATCATAATCATGAACTTTTCTTCCTCATGGGCCACCCTAAAAGACAATCGAATCTGGGGTGCTCGGCCGAACCGGTGTCACCCGTAACGTGTCATACATCTAGGTTATGAGCTCATACCTTAACTAGTCGTCACTAGTTCTTACTTACCACTTAACGATAAGCGTATCATAAATCCCGACTATCTGAGTACGGGTTAGTGGGCAAATCTCTTAGGGTGCTCGGCCGAACCTGTCACCTAAGAGTATAAAATGGTACCGATGTCACATGAGTTCTATGGAGGTGCTCGCCGAACCGGTGTCATCCTAGAACCCATCTTAGTACCTTAATTTTCAAAATCTCTTTAAGTCCCCAAATTTGCCGTAAATTCGCGCCAAAACGGTCATTACACCGAAGTTTCCTTCCAAATTTGTCGGAAATTACGGCCAAAACGGTCATTACAATCAATTTCCTTCCAAATTTGCTTTATGCAACATAAACATATAACCTCATAAATTCCTCATATGAATAACATCATCATCATTAGCATACTTCATGCATCATCATACATCATTCAAACGCTTACCCTCACGGTAGCTTATGCTTTGACCTTACGGTCTTAATCTTGAGATATAGCTCTCTAATATCCGTCGCTCATATTTTATGCCCCTAAGGCTCATATTAAACATCATTCTTCATTCTCATGTTCATACTTAAATCTGAATAGCATAGGACAGAATCTCTAACTCGTTTTACTGGGTTCTAGAACTCACGCTTTAGACCCTTTCTCGTTCCGTTTTTAGCCTAAGGCGCTATGCATTAAATCTAAATCAATTATGAGACATTCCTATGTTTAAGGACTAATTATTAACCATGTTTATCATGTTGTAAGGGTGCTGGACAGATTCCAGAAAATTAGATGTTCTAAGAGTTCTACATTTGCATTTTTACGGTTTTCTAGTTACTAGTTTCCCGTAGGTGCTAGAATTCGATTCTAACTCAAATGATACCAAGTTTTTCATGTCTAAACAATCTAAATCTGATTATGTTCCCATTAAAACAGTTTGGATTGGTTCCATAAACAAATGGGTCAAAACTATGTTAAATTCTAGCTTTACGGTATTTCTAGTTAGCTAGTTTCTTACCTATCATGCATAGGTTTGCTTCTACATCATCACATGATATTTTCACACATTCCAACACATTAAAACATCATCATACAGCATCACATTCATCACATCAGAGCCGAAAACATCTTGCCTCAATAAGAGAATTAAATTGACATTTCTAGGTACATAAGTTAACTAGTTTCTCTTGGAATCAATTTAGAATTTCTAAAACTCTTTGCAAGACATTTTAAATCGTCAAGAGGCTAAGTGAAGCCTTAGGTCACTGACCAAAACATATTCCATCCCCTAAAAGAGATTGGAATCACAACTTATAACGACATAACCTTATAAAGAATTGTCAAACTTTAAGGAAAACTCAAAACATAGGCTATTGGTCCTAGTAGCTAGATGAAAACTCATTGCAAGTCCATCTTCACTACTTGGCGAAAAACATACATTCAAAGTGTGGTTTGCATTAAACTTTAACTTGGAATGAAATGGGCAAGTCTTTGAGCTCTAGGTTCTTAAGTTACGACATAAACTAAACGTGCTCATGCTCTTCATTTTTAATCTTGCTTTCAAGGTAAAGTGATGACTTGAAATTAAATATGCAAGGCATAATTTAAACGTGTAAACTTGAAAGTAAATATGCGAAGCATAATCTTAAACGTGCAAGCTTGAAAGTAAAGATGCAAGATTCAATTCTTTATTTTAGTGCTCTTGGCCCAACAACAATCGACTTTAAGGCCGAAATAGATAGGCATTCGAGAAATTAATTAGGTGATAATGCAAGTTCAATTCTTTATTTTAGTGCTCTAGGCCCAACAACAATCGACTTTAAGGCCGAAATAGAAAGGCTTTGAGAATTAAGTTAAGTGATGATACAAGTTCCATTTTAATCTTTATGTTCTTAGGTGATGGCTTGAAAGTAAAGATGCATAGCAAGAGTGTAAATATGAATGCAAGCATAAAATAAATTGTGCAAGTTCATTTTATCTTTCTAGAGCTCTTAACAAGACTTTAAAGGAACTTAAACCTCAACCCAAACTCATCAAACCAAGACAAGGTAAAAGTCTAGAGTTCTTAGAACTCAACATAACATATTTAAAAATCAAACATCTAGCATGAAAAGGAAAAGGTAATGGCCAAACTTCAAGGAAAGAAAAGAAATGTTTGAAACTCTAGAATCCATGATCTTGGTGATATACAAACTCCAACATCATGAGACCTCATCATTGAGTCATTAGAACCATTTTGAAACAACATCAAAGTTAAGGTTCTCAAAAGTTCAAGAAAGGAAAAATCTAGAAACACTTTTGCTCAAGAACAAAAATCAAGCTCTAGAGTTTGTCTCAAGTGATGAACATCATCATGAAACTCTCATCATCAAGCTCTCATTCCTTTGTTCTCCAAGGCCCATGGCCGAAAATGAAAAGGTAAAGGGAAGAAAAAGAAGTTCTAAAAAGAATCAAGAGAAACTATGAACTTTAAGCTTAGAACAAGAACTTTAAAGAAAGAACACATGAAAGAAAATCCCTACTTGGTGTGATGAACTTGAAGATGGAAGAAGAAGATGAAGATGATGAAGAACTTGAAGAACTCCAAGAACTTGAAGAACACAAAAACTTTGAGAGAAAAAGAAAGCTTTGAGTGTTTCCTAAACTTAGCAAATGATCTAAAAGTGGTGCAAGCTCCTCAAGGCATTCTATTTATAGAGAAATGAAACAAATGGAGGGAGCTCATGGAGGAGAAGGTTTCGGCCATGAGGGTGCAGATTGGAGGCTCTCCATGAGTTCCATGAGGTGAGATAATGTGTTCTTGAGGTATGGTGAGGTATGGTTCAAAGCATGGTGAGGTATGGCTCAAGGTATGGCTCAAGCATGGCTCTTTGAGTGAGAAAACAATTTAATATGTGTCAAATGGGGAGCATGTGGCCGAAAATGCATCAGCCCATGGGGAGGATTAGTTTGCATTTTAATTGTGGTTTAGAGTTGTGTTTAGGTGTATCTTTGATTATGCTTAAGATTAGGAATTTGTAAGAAGGTGTTTAGGTAAGGTAAATGGGTAATTAAGGTGGTCTAGACATAATTAAGGAGTGGTCTTGCACCATTAGAGAGTTAAATCCTCAATTTAGAGTTTAAACAACTCTAGACACATTTCCTTGATTTAAGGAAATGGAGAGAGAAAACACTATTCAAGATTCCAAGACTAGGAATCTTGAGTTCTAAAAAGGGATTTAAGTTTAATCTAAGCAATTTTAGGTTCTAATTAACTTTAATAAATTATTTTGACTCTAGATTAATTAAGGAAATAAATTAATCTTCGTTTAGAGCCTAATATTGCTTAGGTTTGCTTAATTACGTCATTAAGCTTAAAAACATTATTCCAGGGGCAAAATCGTAATTTTGCACTAAAACTGCCCGGGACCACCGGGACTTGAACAGATACCTCTAGACACATGAAATCATGTTTTTAAACCTCTGGGGAAAGTTCCGGGCTCAAACGGCACCTTTACCCGCGTAAAAACGCTATAGGGGTATTTTGGTCATTTTGACTAAATCATGAAACGAAATTTTCGCTTCCGAAAGCATTCAAAGGCCATTCAATCCCCTTCAAACATTGAGTTGACCCTTCGAGGATGACCGAGTTGGTTACCCTCGAGTTCGGGTCAGGAAATGACCTCAGGGGCATTTTGGTCATTTCCCTCGGACAGAAAAATCGGGGTGTTACAAGAAAAACCATTCTTAGAATATCCTTTAGAACCAAAATCCCTAAAGCTCCAAAAGTAGTTTTCTTTGTGCCTTTTGTTCATTTCTTAGATTTTACTGGTTTGAATTTGATATCTTTGGTTCTAATGTATGTTACATATAGATATAGATGTATTTATATTGGTGTAGTTTGGTGTTGCTAGAAAATCATTTTTGGTAAAAGAAGTTTTGACTAGTTTGCTAGATTTTCAGATTCTTCCCAAGTAGGAATTATTCACAATTTTTCTCATGTATTTGTAGGTATTTTTGAGCTAAAAATTTTATATATTGAAGCTAACGTCCTAAGCAACTCCATGATTTTTCTTGGGTCATTTTAAAGACTCTTACTACCTTAAAAAAAATCAAGAACCATGACTATTAATACTGCTACTAAATTACTCGACCTAAAGCTATGAATTTTGCTAATTTTGTTACTATAGTAAATGATTGAATTTTCACTTGAAATGTTTACAGGGTGTTGAAAACATCTTAAGGTTTAACCATGAATTTTGTTCTAATTTTAGGGACCCATTTACTATGGTAAAAAAAATAAGGATTCTAACCTTGAGCTGAGATTAGGTGGTCTCTAATAACCAAATTTATAGAATTTTGTTATCATAGTTACAGAACTATTTTTGTTTTTAAATTTTTACAGGACCTTGTGAATACATTGTGGTGTTGGGAAGAATTTTTGTAGTCTTGGAATTGGTTGTTTGATATGCAAATTAAATTTTGTTACACAAGTGTAAAATCTACCAATGTGTTGGAAATGAACCAAAGTCTTGAATTAATGATATAATGAATTTTGATTCAAGTATGATGTGTATGAATGTATGCAATAAACTTTAAAAGTTGATTTATGAGAGAAATGAATGAGAATCACTTGTGATTGATTGTCTATATGTGATTAATGCATGCATTTGAGAAAATAAAAACAAGTGATACATATACGTGACAAAAGAGAATATCTAAGCTTCAGTTGTGCATGTTCTGTATATGGGTAAAACAGAAACAAGACTTATGTCAAATGAGGGGAAGGCAAAAAGAGAAACTTGCCTAGTGATATTATGAGTCAGTAGACGTATAAGCTAGGAGTAGAACGTGGTGTGATTTGGAGAGGTAAAAAAATAAAGTCCAATGATCACGTATAGGAATGAGCTTAATCCTGATAAACGATCTATTTCCCATGTATGATGTCAACCACTATTACCAGTTGGTATAATCTAAGTCTTCCCTATGTTGATAAAAAGAGAAAAAAATGAATTGAATTGAGTTATACGGTTACACGTAAAAACATATGATCATTATTATTTTTGTATATGATTTTACATAGAGTTTCTTGTATGAATGAAATTACTGGTTATGTTCTATTTATATTTGAGGGAGTTCCCTATTGAGAATTATATAATATTCTCATCCCTATATTTGTATATATTTTACATTGTGTTTCGATCCAGCAGGTCGTGATAAGAGGTATTTATGCCACTTATCTTACTACCAAGCATAAGCTTTTTGTATGAGTTTTATTGTGTTATTGATGTAATTAATTAGGATTTTGAATTATTCCCCATTGTGTGATCTTAATAGAACTATTTTCATTTTACACTGATTTTGGAATAATTTATAATTATATCATGTTGCATTTAACTTGTCTCTTTGAGTATGGTTTTGTGCATAGGTGTTTTGGATGAAGTGCAAAGTGTCAAGAACAAGGCTAGGAACTCTTTGGAAGGAGCTTGAAGCAAAAAGGAATAAAAGCCATAGAAGCTCATGTTTAGATGAGCTCTGCAGTGCTCATTTAGCACTACAGTGCTCAATTCCAGGACTAATTTGAGCACCACTCTCTGGAGAGTGCTGCAACGCTAGTGCAATGACGGGAAGAAAGTTCATTAATCTAATTTTGGGCCTCACTTTGGCCCACTTTAGAAGTCAGTATATATAGGACTGACACATACTTTTACCCTAGTTATTGACTCAGTTTTTGTTGCATATTTTAGGTTACTATTATTCTCTATCTACATCACTATCCATCTTCTCTTTATATCTTCTTCTCTATTTTTCTCTCTCTTAGGGATTCCATTAGTGAAGGAGCATTATCTTAGAGATTGTGGCAAGGATTATTGCCATTATTTTTAGGTTCTCTTTTATCTTCATTGTTGTGATCCTTCAAAGATGGATGAGTAGATTTCTTTACTAGTGTAAGGGTTTCTGGATGGATTGGGATGATTTTTGAGACTTCCTTCGATATTTAATGCATTGGTTTTATCAATGTTTTGCAGTTTCTATTTCTATAATTATTGTGGTGATTGCTATAATCTTTATTGGGATAACTAAATTGGCCAATATCATTTAGGGAAACTTTTTGGATATAAATTGATAGATCTATTGGTTTATGTTTGACGGAGAATATTAGAATTAACTTTCTAATTAGCAGTTAAACTATAGCAATTAGTTCATTAAATTATTGTGATTTTTAAATAAATTGAGATCTAGTTTATTCATTATTTACACTAATCAAATTCTAGAAGTCGATGGATCACTAGTAGAATTGCAAATAATTTATTACTAATAGCCACCAATGTATTCAATATTTGATCAATGATAATTAATTTTGAATCCTATGAATACCTTGCACTAGTGCTTTCTTCATTGTTGCTATTTGTCACGACCCGACTTAGAAACGTGACTGACACGTGAGGAATCTTATCCCCACGTAATGTAACACCCCTCCTACTATAGTGCAAAAGAAACCCATACTTTTACCATTTAGTTTTTGGGCCAAGACTTTGTGTCAAAAAAAGAGCTCTTGCATTTTCTCAACCCCAAAGCTTTCTTCTTCTTCCTCCACCACCTCTCCACCTCAAACCACCACACCACCACCATAGATCATCCCCAAGATACACAGCCTTTCCATCTCCAAACATAGAAATTCAAGAGAAATCCTTCTTCCCTTTTTTCTTCCCTTGACCGAAATCCCTTGGTGCTCCAAGAGAAGATTTACTCTTCTCATTCTTTCACAAAGATCAAGCTCTTTCCTTGCTAACAAGAAAAAATGTTTGGTAGGGATTTTTGTTTTGAGTTCTCTTTCTTTTTCCTTGCTTTGTTTTTGAGTTTGATGATTGGTTGGATGGTCAAGTTCTTCCTCTTTTCCTTCTTGTATTTTTTTATTTTTGTTGTTGGTTGGGTACTCAAAACCATGGCTTGATGATGAGGGTTTTTTATGTTGGTTGTGTTACCATTTTGACCTCTAGAGCTCAAGGTTTGATTTTTGGTTTCAAGAGAAAAAATGAGAAAGGCTTGTTTTGTTGGTATTCTTTGATTGTTTTTGGGTTGAGCTTGACAGTGAGTCCAAGAAAGGAGGTTCTTGGAACCATGATGTTGATGGACTTTAAAGCTCATTTCCATTTTGTGAGATTAATTAGGGTTATGGAGTTATTCTCTAAAAGTCTTGAGTTTGGAGCTTAAAGAGATAAAATGAGATACATTCATGTTTATATTCTAAGTCCTTATATCTCATGTTTAAATTCCAAGCCTTGCATATTATGTTTATTTCCAAGTTATCACCTTAAATCTTGAAGATAAGAAAATGAACTTGCATTTCATGTTTATATTTCTAGTCTTGTATGTTTATGTCTCAAGTTATCACCTATGCCTTGAAGACTTAAAATGAGCTTGCATCTTCATATTTAAATTCCAAGTCTTGCACATCATATTTATATTTTCAAGTTCTCATCTTATAATGACAAAGATAAAAATGAGACTTGCATAGCATGTTTATGATTTTAGCCATCACCTAAGTCTCTAAAGCTCCAGACTTGCCTCTTTCATCTAAAATAGATGTTTTAATCTTAAGATCCCTTATGATGTTGGAGACTTTAAGGTTGGCTTTATTGATGTTGAGACTTGAATCTTATTTCTATGATGTGCAAAAGTGTTTTGAAAGACATAGGGACTCAAGAGGAGTAAAATGTGATTCTAAGTGATTTAAAAATCTTTATATGAAATCTTTGGCTTTCATTCAAAAGTTTGATTTGGTTTGGTATGATGTGAGTATGGTTTTAAAAGAAATGCTGGAATGATGTTTAAAATGGCTTTAGAATGAAAGAATAACTTGAGAAATGTCAAAACTTGAGTTTTTCAACTTTTGGGTTTTGCAATCGATTACTAGTATGTTGTAATCGACACGCATGTTTTGAGTGCCCAGAAGTGAGTTTTTGATTCTGATAATCAATTACCACCCTCTGTAATCAATTACCAAGATGTTCTTAAAGGCTCAGAATATGTTTTCAACATTGGTAGTTGATTACACAGCCCATGTAATCGATTACCAGAAGTCAAACATGTCTTTTTTGAAAATTTGAACTGTGTAATCGATTACCAGCTCATGTAATCGATTACCAAAACTTGACATGTGTAAATAAGTGTGTTTCCACTTGAAATAACATGGATTAATGACTTTGCATGCTTGATCTTGAGTTACACGAATGATGATCTTTAGCATAATTGTATACATATATCCTGTTGGGCATAGCATGTGCATTAGCTGAGTCCAGTCCTTGATTTCTGGCATACTGGATAGGAGCATGTTTATTGTTATAATTGGATTATGACTTATTTAAGGATATATGCAATGAATGTTGCGCATGCTTATGTGATCAATTACATGATGAGTTGTGGCATGATATGATTATACTTAATTAATTAAGATACCTGATTTATAAAGATTATAAGCATAATATGTTAAGTGATGAGTTATGATTGCATTACATCTCTAAAGAACATGCTAAGGTTAAGGTGATATAAAACATATGGAAATAATCCTCTAGAATCCCTGAATTAAAGGTTATGAGAGGTAATCCTTTAGACTCCCTGAATTAAAGGTTATGAAAGGTGATCTTATGCCCCCTGTTCTGTACTCTAGGAATTAGAAGTTAGCTTATTGAGAGGATAAGTGTAAACTAGTGTAGACTAGTGAGGTATGAGTTCATAACCTAGAACTCTCAAAGGAGAGAATAATAGGGCAATCCCCAAGGAAAACAGAATAAAAAGTTTAAGCCACCTAAAAGGTTAATAAGGAAAAGATCATGCTAGGAAAGTTTGCATTCTTCATGTTATGACAATTGAATTATGGCGCTGACATGTACTCATGACTTAACATGTTGCATCCATGCATTAAGACGTATGCTAAAATAGACGGGCCTCGAATTAATAATATTTGGAACTTAATAATTGAACCTTATATACATGTCCATTATTTCATAATCAAACCCGGGGTTCCTGAGGACGTAGATAATGACACTTATTAGGAGGTGAAAGTCCTACTGAGATTCTTGTACAAGTTTCTTATCCCCTCTTTCTTTCTTTCCATCTCATCTTCAGAGGACGATGGCTTTGTTCATGATCTTCATTGACGCTCCTACCTGGTAGTTGAACTTTGACGCCGCTCATCAGTCATACCATTTCGTGGGTCCTTGTGTTGTGCGCCTTTTGTGTTCATAGAGCATCTTTTTGCACACCTGGTCTCTAGCTTTTGGTTTTCTCTTGCCTCTCCGTCCGGAGATGATCTCATCTTCAAGTGTGCTCATCCATGTAAGGAGCAAACCCCCTGTACTCGCCCTGCTGCTTCGACCATCCATGACTACCTCGACTACATCCCACGATCTCCTCTTCACCTGATGGAGCCACTGTCTGACCCATCTAAGGATTCTGCTACTTAGCATTCTTCGAATGGTTCTGCACCTACCGTCCCCATGGAGATAGGAAGCAGTAGTGAAACCGTCATGACTCAGCCTGTGAGAGGAGTTAGGGGACCTACGTGACCAGGTCGAGGTGTCCACGTCTGTCCTACTCATCATTTGGCTACACCTGATGACTTGGCTCAGTAGATTGGTTACCTTTGCCCCTCCTAAGAGCGACAGCAGTACGAGATAGTAACGGACCTTGAGGAGCACCTGTGCACATGTTATGAAGATGATAGCCTTCTTTTGCTTTTTTGTATTTTAGAGGTTATCCACTTAGGTGCACCTCAGTAGGAGTAGCGGGGAGGAGAGATCTTGGCTAGTTGTACCTCTATTCTTTCCTTTTTATGATTACTATGGATGACTGTACTGTCCCAACCTCTAATGGTGGGAACGATGCTATTTATTTTAACTATTTATTTTATGGTGTGTAAAATGGAACATCTGATGTCAGCAATATATGAATCCATGATGATGTGTTATGCTTATGGCTTATGTTTATTTTAATCCATGTGTATCTATGATGTGCTTTAGTTTCCTTTCAACTTGTATGCGAGACAGATGACGTAGTTCTTTTAAGTATGCACAGCTCACATTTTCATCTTAAGTTTCAAAAAAAAATTACCCATATTTTTGCTAAGTATTTTAACAACCTAAAGTTAAGAACTAAAACAAAAGAGTAATAATTAATAATTAACTTAAATGCATCATAGGCGTGTTAGGTTAAATATTAGGGTGTTACACCCCCACACTTAATTTGGGGCATGTCCTCATGTAATCCCCCACACTTATGCTCAAGCACAGATAAGAAATGCACAAATGCTCTTCTAAGCCTAAAAGGTTAGGAATTTTCATGGTTTTTCACTTTTGACTAAGGATGGGCAATAAAGCTCAAAGGGCTTAAACAATGGTAACATGCAAAGGTTGGCTATATAGGCAAGTGGCTAAATACAAGAAAAATGCCTCAATCATATTCAACCATACACAAGGAAACATATTTTCAAGTAAGACCCTAAGCAAGTTCTAGAATACAAATCCAAAGAGGGAAACGCACATGAATAAATAAGGATGGTATATGATAGTCCAATCAAAGAAGATCAAAATCTAACAGGTAAAAGTGTATGTACTCATTCCAAACAACGTAGTGAATCCACCAAGCATGCGATATAAAATAAAGTCAATGCCAAGCATGTCAATATAGTATATGTGGTGTAAGCCTATGCATGTGACCTCTAAGGTGCCAAAGAGATTGTGTAAAATGCAAATAAAAATAGACCCAAAACTAAAATAAAAATAAATAAAATATAGAAAAATAAAAGGGAAGAGTAAAGAAAAACCTCATGGTGGGTTGTCTCCCACCCAGTACTTTGCTTTAATGTCCCTAAGTTGAATGGTCAAGACCCTCATGGAGGATGAGCAGCTTAAACACAAAGATAAGCCAACTGAGCCCTTAGATCCATGGAGATCTCATGAAGATGCATCAGTCGGTGCTCATTAATAGTGCACTGAACTATCCTGGAATTTTCTAACTCAATTGCACTATCAGGGTGCACATGGTCAATCTCAAAGTCAAGAGGTATCAAATTTCTAATAGACAGGGAACGCCTCATACAAGGGAATAAAAAAAAATTTCCTTTTTTTTGGGAATAAAATAAATAGCAAAAAATAAAACAATAAATAAATAAAAAATAAAATAAAATAAAAACTAGAGAAAATAAAAACAAAAACAAATAAAAACTAGAAAAAAATAAAAATAAAAACAAAAACAAAAAAAATAAACAACTAAGTTTTAAGCCTCCCCAGCAATGGTACCAAAATTTGAACGGATGTTGTCACCTACCTCCTCAAATTAAAAATTTATTTTAATAATAAGTTGTACAAAAAATATAGTAAAGGGCACAACCTAAATCATCTCTCAAGGAGGCTTCAACACTTAGTTGTAAAAATTGAGGGTTTGGAAGAATGAGAACTAAAACAATTAAAATTAAAAGTTAATAGCGATGAGATAATAGCAACAGTAAAGGAAACACTAATGCAAAGTGTTCCTAGGATTGAAAATCAATTATCATTGACCAAATATTAAACCTATGGTGGCTATTAGTAATAAATTATTGACAATTCTACTAGTGATTGATCAACCTCTAGAATTTGACCAATGCAAATAACTAATAAATGAGATCTCAATTTATTTAGAAATCACATTGATTTAATGAACAAATTGCTATAGCTTAACCACCAATCGGAAAGTTAATTCGAATGTTCTTCTCAAACGTAAACCAATAGATCTATGAATTTATGCCCAAATGGTTTCCCTAAACAATGATCGCCAATTTAGTTATTCCAATAAAGATTATAGCAATTACCAAAATAATTAAAGAAATATAAACCGCAAAACATTAAGAAAACCAATGCATTCAATATAAACAAAGGGTCTCAAATGTCATCCCAATTCATCTGAAAATCCCTACACTAGTAAAGAAATATACTCCTTCATCACTGGAGGATTACAACAATGAAGATAAAAGAACCTGAAAATAATAGCAATAATCTTTGCCACAATCTCCAAGATAGAGCACCTTCACCAATGGAACCCTTAGAGAGAGGAAAAAAAAGAAGGAGAAGAGAGAGATGTAGAGAAAGAATAATAACAACTAAAAGTGGCGGCCTCAAAGTGAGTCAAAAGCTACGGTAAAAGTCTATATCAATCCCTTAAATATTTCTCTCTAATAATGAGCCAAAGTGGGCTCGAAAACAGATAAATGAGCTATAATCCCGTGATCTCACGAGCTGCAGTGCTATAGACAGAATTGACGTCTTCATGTATTTGGTTATTTTGGCCCCTTAAACATCTGAATCTGTCCTTGACACTAGAAACAATGATTGTAGCTCTTTAAATAAGCTTTCCAATGCCATCAAAATCACCTCAATCAGACATCTGTAGCTCCAGCTATTACAAAAATACTGACTGGAGGTCAAGTTGGACAGTATCAGAATATCAGCAACCTTCAATTTTGCAACTCAATTTTCACAAAGATAATCTTAGATTTGGGTTTTGATCTAAATATAAAAGTTTTAGAGAACTTCTTGAGATTTTCAAAACATCTTTACTTGTTTCAATTCAATCTTTTTAGAGAGAGATACAATTTTTTCATTACAATACATTTTGCAATTGTGCTTAAATGAACTCAAAAACTCTTTTATTTTGCTCCCAAATTCTTCCCAACAATTTCCAACTTTGTTTTTTACATTTTGAACTTGATCCAAAGCTCCTGTATACAAAAACCATACTCAAAGAAACAGGTTAAATGCAACAACCTCTAATCTAATAATTATTCCAAAATCAATGAAAAAGCCATCAATTCTATCACAATCACACAATGAGGAATAAATCAAAATTCTAATTAATTCTTCCAATTACTCAATAAAGCTCTTGCAAAAAGCTAAGGTTTGGTAGAAAGATAAGTGGCATAAATGTCCCTTATCAGATATCATACCAAATTTGTGTCACACTAGCCTAGAAAATAAACATGGAAGAACTTGGTGAAAAGTGAAGATAACACTTACCCACTTTTTCATTCTCCATAGCTTAATAAGAGAAAATATTAGAGAGATAGAAAGATAATTAGTGTTCAATTTTTTGGAATTTACAGTTATCCATAAAGATTTAATAACTAAGCTTATATTCAATTACGTATTTGACCATATAATGTCTGTTGAATTAGAGATCATCTTTTTCATACTAAGAATCCCAAAATTTTATATATGAATCCCAATTCCATTAATAATATAATAAAAAGTTAAAGTGTATTAAGGAGAACTAACCTACAAATCATGGCCTAACTCTACATTGCAACACCTTGATTTCTGTTTGCACTAATTACATTAATACCCTTAAGGTGATAAGGTTTGTGTATGGTGATGACTAACCTTAATTAATCATCATTAACTAACTTAATTAAAGCTAATTTTGTGTGATTATGTTTGCATAATTGGTGAAGATAATGAACCTTAAGTAAGATAGTTAGCTCCTAATTAGCACTAATTAAGTCTAACTGAGGCTAATCAAAGATGTCATGAGGGACTCAAATCAAAACCTTCAATTTGTTTTTAAGATCACATTAAGACCCTTAGGGTGCTAAATGAAAGTTGGGTCCAAGAATGGAAGAGACATCTTTGTCATAACAATATCTAACTTGACGTTTGCCTAGTATTTTGCAAATATCTCGAGTTACAGATGTTCAATAATTGATTTGATTTTTGTGGCATTGGAAAGCTAACACAACTATCTACAATTGCTCTTATATTATTGAAGGTTAATTACCATGTATACCTGATGCTACAATACGAAAAAAATAACAATGAAGTCAAAATCTAAAAAAGTGCAATTTTGGACAATGCTTGTATGCTACAGCATGCATCACTTGCATTGTAATGCAACAATGCAAATTAGAAAGAAAAAAAAAAGATAAAAAGGGCCAAAGCCCCTATTTGCCATAACCCATTTCTCACTCTTCTTCCCTCATTTTAACTTCTTTAATACACTTAACACTCTCACTTCCTTCATCACTTTCCTTCATCTTCTTTATTAATCCATTTACCAAATCCAATCACCTTGAGTTTTTGTTGATGAAAATAATTTTTGGAACCCCTAGTTTGTTGTGTATTTTCAACATGTTTAGAGCACCCTCTTTTATACTGTGTATTTGTGATGTTTTAATTTGAATGAGATTTTGATGAAATTTAAGTGTCTAATTCATTTACATATGTATACCTTAGTTAATAATGCATAAGAATTTGAAAATATTGCTTTTTGGGGCTGATGCTTGCTGCACGAAAATTACTTAAAACATATGCCATATGTTTGATAAAATTTCTTAATAAAACTAAGAGTTGGTTTGGGGATTGTTTTTATGTTTTTGAAATTTCTTGTACTTGGTACACTATTGAAATTATGTTTTGACACTTGGTACACTAATAAAATCATGTTTAGACTATTAGTATAAAATGCTTAAACTCTTGGTACATTACTGAAATGATATTTAGACACTTGGTACATTGATGAAATGACATTTTGGGTTGTTTTTCGGTATTTTGGAGGCTTGACTTGTTTAAGTTCTAGTTAAATTAATATTTTGGAAAGTGTAAAAATAATTTTTTGAAGTGTTTTGATTGTATGTATTTTTGGCTTGATAAGGTTTTTGTACTAAACAAATGAAAGTTTGAAAATTTGTGTTTGTGCATTATAAATTCCATTTTAATTACTTGTTTTCAGCCATAAATTGTTTTTGGAACGTGATAGACCAAAATTTGAATCAAGAGTTTTGAAAAAGGGTTATAACTTATGGAATTAAATTTGACTAGGTGCATCTGTGGTTTTGGAGACTTTATGCTGACTTGTGCTTCTTTAAATTAATATTTGAGAATTGAGTTTGATTTGAATAGGGGATTAATGAAAACTGAATTGAATAGGATTAGGTGAGTTAATTAGAAGTGTAAAGTTTCATGTGTTGATATATATGAACTATGTGAATTTTGACCCAGAGGCCATTTGAAATATGCATATATGTCCGGTGGTTTTGCATGATACATTGGGATTGAATTAATATGTTGTGAGTTCAGGAGTCTTGAGAAGAATTACAAGGCACATCATTAACTTAGTCCTTTGTGAAGTAGGGTTTGGAGCAAAGGAAAAATGTCAGAATATGCTTGCAAATGCATGGATTATTTTATCTTGGAGCTTGAATTATGTTTTATGTAAATATATCTTATGTCACTTGCTAGTTGATTAGGACTAAGAATGAGACTTGATATAAATTTATCATAACTGTTGAATTTAAGTGATTGGAATTCTGCTTGAAAAATTGCATGCAGATTACATTGTTTTCTTGAATACATATCTATTATTTTGACATGAGTAACAATTTTGTGGAGTTTTGTTCATAGTATTGAAAACTGGCTCGGACTGGCCGGTAGGACCAAAAACCTGGTCATGAAACCGGTTTGAATCACTATTTGGATTGGCAACGCATCAAAACTGGCGTGATCTGGTTTAATTTAGTCAGGTTTGTATCAAAACTGGTGACCTAGCCAATTTTCAAGAACTGGTGAAAATCGGTCGGGTCAATTTTTTTTTGTTGCTATTTTTGCTTTTTTTTTTAGTTTTGCTAAGCGATGCCATTTTTTAAAACCTTAAAAAAAAACTGTAATCTGACTTACGAAAAAATGCAGTAACATTGTTTGTATTATCATGACTTATTAGTTTGTAATGTAAAACTTTGTGAGTTTGCTTATGTAATTATATTTTGAACTTGTCAATTATAATTCATGATTGTAAAATGTGAACAATCTTTAGGAATTTATGTTATTTATTTATATTTTTATATTTGGACTCCTTAAAGAGAGTCAAATTATTAATTAGTTATCATTTTATTGTATTTTATTTAAATTTTTATATATTATTATTATTTAGTTCAACCGCTTTAACCAGTGACCCGCTGATTGAACCAGTGACCCAACGACCCGGTGTCTTGACCGAGTTGATCACCGAGCCAAATCTGAAAACTATGGTTTCGTTTACAACCATTATGTTGTTGGAATTCTGCTAAGATTGTTGACACAGAACATTTATGAACATGAAATAAGTGATTAAGTAAATGATTGTTGTGGTTATAATTAAGAGAAATGATAGTATGGCATGAGAATTACTATATGTCAATAATAATGGCATGATTTAAAGAAGAGGATATGTATGTGCATGAAAGTTAACATTTGGTGACAATTAAAGTATAACATATACACCTTCCGTCCTTAAACACTTGTTGACAAGGGAAGCTAACTACTTCAGTCCCCAATTTTGTGCACACACAACTAGGGACAAGTCTCAGGAGCTTTTATATATATATATATATATATATATATATATATATATATAAGCTCTCGGGACTTGAAGTAGTAAACTGTACGACCTCAAAGCCCTTCTAATATGTAAATATAATTTTGATATGAAAATAAAAGTAATAATCAACCTAAGAATTTGTGTTCATATCCTTACAAAGTAGACATAAATCTCTATATATTAAGATTTAAGAGAAAAAAATTATCAAACCATTGATGTAACTTTTCTCTAGTAAAGATAGGATGTTATAGTAGATATTAATTTTGACATATGCCCAAGGTAAAAATTTTTGCATTGTGAACTATCATATTTATAAAGGTATGATACATGAACTAAAGATGTCAACACATTTACTCGACATCCTATACAATCACCGTGGGATGAGATTTATACCTTACATAAAATAATTTTGAAACATTTTTTCATAAAATATATTTTCCATGAACCAAAGATATCGACACATTTACTTGACATCCTATACAATCACTGTGATATCTTTGTGTACAAACACCATTTCTATTATTTATATGACTTTTGAGGTTATGATAAGAGTAAATCAATTTTTGATGACATAATCGTGAATGATTACATAACTATGTGAAAATATTCTAAGATTAATTTTGATATATTCGTAGTATAGTAGAGTTTTATATTATGGTCCAATCATATGCTATTACATGTGGTACATGTAGGACTATTAATATACTCCATCCCTTGCATCTCATCTGTCCAAAACTAAAAAAACACACATATTAAGAAAACAATTAATGAATGTTGATAATAGTGCAAAAGTGTGTTAATTTAAAAAACAAAAATGCCTTTTCTTTTAATCAAATTTTCCAATCCTATATAATATGATTATGCTCTTGAAAAGACAAAAGTAGATAAGGTATAATAAATTATAGGGTAAAATGCATTTTATCTTTTGAATTTTAAGTCATATGTAGTTTACACCATAACTTTTCAAAACATGCATTGCAATACTCTGAACTTTCCAAACATTGTAAAATACCCCTTTATTTTAAGTTGACATCCATTTTTATTGTTAAGTAGTGATGTGCATGTCATATGCACAACTAAACAGATAAAAATATCTTTTCTTTTAATCAAAGTTTCCAATCCTGAAGCCTCTTCCACTTAGAAACAAACAAAAATGCCCTTTTGTTACAATCAAACTCTAGCATTTGAAGGGTATTTTTGTCCATTTCTAAGTGGAGAAAGGTTTAGGATTAGGAAATTTGATTAGAAAGAAGAGTATTTTTGTTCATTTGATTATATATATGACATGCATATGACTACTTAATGGTGGAAATAGATGTCTACTTAATCGAAATGGGTGTTTTGCGCTATCTCAAAAGTCTAGGGTGTCATGATGTACGTTTAAAATAATTAGGGCGTAAACTGCACATGACTTAAAGTTTAAAGGGTAAAACACATTTTACCCTTAATTATAATAAGAGTGTGATTGGTAATCAAAAATTATGGCTTTCTTAATTTGATAAATGGACTAATGAAGTGAAACAAAAATTTCATAATAAGTGGACAATTGAAATGCAAAAAAATCAAAAACTTTTAATGATGTGGGTTTTTTTTCAATAATTATTATAAAGTGTTGATATGATAAATAGCAATAAAAAGTGCAAAGACCAAAATAAGATCCATAAGTGGAACACAATCACAAGACAACAACCAAAAGAAAAGAGAAAAATAAAGGCACGGACCAAAATAACAACAAAAACAAAAAAAGGCACAAAGACAAAGAGAAAAGACACTACCTAGGAGCCAGGCCCAAAAGAGAAACCTAAACTCATTATTGATGAATAAAATCATTCCTCAGGGTGTGCACTAAGGTGTTCACCACATCATTATCAAAACCAAATAATAAACAAGGTTTTTGCCAAGCTCCTATGTTAGCCTAGCCTTATCAAGCCAATCATGGTTCATAGCCACACCTCCACCATCATCGATAGAGAGACCAACTGAATAAAGGATTCTTTTGTAAGACCAATTTTTGAACTCACAACTTCGACAAATTTCTAGACCACGTTCTACATCCAATGGTTAGGAACATTTACTTTTTATTTTAAAATTTTTTATTTCAATTTTTCAAACACATTAACAGGTGCATCGAGGAGGTATGTCCACTTTTTATGTACTAGTAGCGTTTCTCATTCTTTTCGAGCCCTCTTAGCACGATGCATGCCCACTCTTTTAACGTTGCATTTACTCTTTGGAGCTTTCCATCCATCTTCTTATTTGTGTCTTTCATTATATGATCTTCCTTAAAATTCTTATCTTCTTTCTCTTTTAAACTAAAGATTGCATAAGAATTAAATTCAAATATTTTACAATAATATTGTATTAAAATTAAATCTTAGACTAGGTGCAAGGATTTGCCTATTTATATTTTCTCTAATAAAATAATTAATTGTGAGTAATCAGTGGGGATTTTGAAAATTTCGATAGACACAGTTAGGATCGGAACAATATAAGGATTCTATAAAAAAAAATAAAAATTAGTTAAATGTTATTAAAAATTTAGAATAATAATATTTTAATCAGCAATATAGGATGAGATCTTATAAATGATATTAGATAAAAATTAAATAGATAGGATAATGTTAAAAGGATAATTTTACCCGATAAAGTTATTTTTATGTCAATTGGGTACTGAAATAATAAAAAATGGTACACCAAAATAGTAATAACCGTTATACCGAAACATCAAGATTGGTCCAATTAATGAACATTATCATAGCTTAAATAAATTTTTACTTAGAATAATCAAATAAATATAGATATGTCTAATACTGATAGAAGGCAAATTGATCCGAAAATATCAATTCCCTTACTTTCTCTCCAAGTTAGTAACTTTATAAAAAGGAAAAAGGCAAAGGAATTTCATTTCTTCTCGGTTTTGCACAGAATCATGTTTTTTTCACCTCCTTCTTCTTCCTTGCTTTCTTTCTTTGTCACTTCCCTATTTTCAAAATTTTCTTTTGGGAAAAACTCCATCAAACCACCATATCTACAAAGGATATTCTTAAGTAAGCATCTAAACTACTTCAAGAACATTTTCTCTACATCAAGATCAATTGAAAACTTTGTTTTTCCTTGCACTTGGCCCACATGGCAGCACAAAATAGGGGCTGAAAAGAAAGGGGTTTGAGGCTTGATAAATAGAAAGAACTCGAGAAAAAGCTTGGAGGAAAATAGGAAATTATTCTAGTCTTTTACTTCATGATATGTGGCCATTTTGCTAAGATAAATGCTTGAACTTTGTTGAGGTTATGCTTGCTGAAATCTAAAACCAAATTTTAGAATTTGTGATGGATTAAGTTGTGATGAGATTATGTATGTTGGAACCTGAATTTTATTTCAGAATTTCAGAATTTATAAGTGCTTGGATTATTATGAACTCTTATGTATTGGAATTTTGTGTGCTGGAATTTTACACCATTAAATCTTGGATTGTATGACGTAAGAGGTGCTCTAAGTGGGTATGTGCTGGAATTTTACAGCATAAATTCTTAGGTTGTATGATCTTGCTATACATAATAATCAAAGCTTGTATCTTCAAAAATTTAGGAGAAATTATTGTCCAAGGAATATTGATTCATAGTGGAAATAGCTTGAAATCTATCGCAGGAAACTTGGTTCAATTGTTGAAAAATTGATAAGAATTATTCCTAACCAAGAGATGTAACAAAAATTCTAATGGTATAAAATCTATTAAAAACCTAGTAGACTTTGCAGAAAACCATTACAACAGTATACCAAATGTTATGGGGAATATCTTATAAAAGTTAAAGAGAACATTATTCATATTCAAGAGATTTTAATAGAATATTTCATAAGAGTTTAGGTAGATTTCAAGGAAAAATCTCAAAGTAACGAATGAAAAATAGAATTCTTAAAGAATAAATCTTACTTAATAACTATGAGAAATTTTATACAAATGATAAAAATGCACGCAAAGAAAGGAAACTTAAGAGAATAAATCTTATTCAATGTAAATTGCTTAGTGGTAAGTTCATGGATTCATGGGTAGTAGTAGATGTGCTATGCCCTTAGAACTATATCAGATTGTAATCGCGATGGCATTGCAACACTATGAGTAAAGGGATGTATTGGGAATAGCGAGGCTATTGAGATGAGATGTAGTAGACGTACTCCATCTAATGAACTATATCAGGTTGTAATGCGATGACGTTACATCATTGACAGTATGATCCAATGAGAAGTATACCAGAAGAGTCCTATGAGTTCTACCATTAAGTTTTAAATTTTTCTAATAAAATTAAGTCATAAGAGAAAATGATGCTAACTAATAAACAACAGAAAATCCATTACTTAGTTTGCATTAAGTTGAATATCATTGAGTGGTAGACTGGTTTTTTTTCTCCTACTGGGAATCATTGATTCTCATTCCTATTGTATGATTTATTTTCTGTAGATGGCCTCGATCGTGTTCTTTCTCGAGATGCCTGATTTGCAGTGGCATTATGACTTGGAGTTAGGGTCACTGTACCTGGTAGCTGAGTCTCGTATTCGTATTTATGTACTGTTTGCTCACTCGTTCGCTACTACTATTATGAGTCCTACTTTTGATCCAGAGTCCCCTTTTTCTAATTTTCCACTGTGTATGACTCATCCACTATAGCCTGCCATCGATGCTGAGTTTGATCCTTTAGAGGACACATATTCTGGTTCCTCTACTCCTTCCGAGGGTAGTGGGGACTAGCAGGGCTACCTAGCTAACGTGCCTAATGGGCACTACTCTCCTCTTATCTAACTGACTGTGGCGTATCCAGCTTGTTTATAGACACAGTATGACTTAGAATCCCTCACATTATCTGATTATCATGGGCTCTTATGTCTGATTTTTTTGATGAGCCACTGATCGAGGGAGTTAGGTTTATCTAGTTGTAGTTGGTTGTATTTTGTTAGGCCCCAACCCGAGTTAGGAGGTCACTTTGGGAAGACCACGGTGGGATTATTTGTAACACATATGTAATTAGGTGTGAATGTATATAGTATAACGGTATGACTTAACTTACTATGGATGTGATATGAAATATAAATTATCGTGTAATCGACTTCTTAGGATGTATATTACATTTCCGTTATTTCTATATGTTGATTATTACGTTAAAAGGATTTTGAAACGCAAAAAACTAGTATAGCTTTTAGTGCAAGGCTCTTATTTATTACATATACGTGTATAATTCATATAGTTAAATAATTAAAAATCTAGAAGATAAGTTATGAATAACGACTACTTACGGTAATATTATGACTTGAGCGTAGCACTATAGTAGATGAGTGTTACACTAGGACAAATCACAAAAACTTTCTATGAGGTTAATTGATATTACACTTGCACCTTTCTAGAATTTAAAATTACACATACCTGACTTAAAGCTAATATCGTTAATTTTTATTCTCCTAATTTTAAAATTCCTAAATTAACCTTACTACAAAAAACCTTCACATCCCAATCTTTTTCCCCGTCTCCACCGGTCACTGTATTCCTCTTTTCTATAGTAGCACTACCATGCTAAAGGCCTAAACTCCTGCCACCAATCGTTCGACGTTTACACACACAAAAATCGCCATTCCTCTCTCTCTCTCTCCCCCCAATTTACAGTGAAACGATCATCGCTATGGACTCCTCCAGCATCCAGCTCTTCCGCCTCGGACCATGATGCCCGCCCTCCGTCGGCATCGCCGGAAGTCTTGTGCCACTATGCTTCGCTCTCATTGGACTCCGATGCTAAGTCGAACAACGTGTCTTAGTAACCTCTGCAAAATTCAACACACAATCTATTGGGGTGGGACCTCTCCCAAATCCAAATGGAACCAATTTGTGGAGCTTAAACTATAGAATTGACATATTAAATACATAAAAAAAAACACACACACAAAAGACTGAAATGAAATTAAGAGTTAATTAATTAGAAACGGATGATTACATTTGGGGTCGCATTGTGGAAAGCAAGAAGTTGATATAGCAATGGAAGAAGCAGTAAGGGAGAGGGCCATTAGGAATTAACTGGGAATTAGTGAGGGAAAATATTTATTGTAATGCGGATTGTAATGTGGATGGCATTCTATGAAAATTGGATAAATACTTAAGGGCATAATAGTCATTTCAAATTTTATTTTTTTAAAAAATAATTTTTCTTTATTATTAATGGTTTATTAACAATATAGGAAGTAAGTATAATATTAACTCAAACAAGAAGAGGTTGTTGTTATTTACCCTTTAGGCTAACATAATAACATTTTGATTATTAGATGCTATCTTTTCTTAAGAATGAAGTCGCCTATTAACTGGCGCTAAGTAACTGTAATTTAAGATAAAAGCGCGTATTTAACAAACAGAAAAAGAAAAAAGAACGTAAATCGTTTTTCTTTTATATATTTTTATCTTTATTTTGAAATATTTAAATAATTAATACAATATAGTTATAAGGAATGTCATCTTTTTTATATCATATATTTAAATTTAAATTTAAAAATTTAATTAAGTTAGAGGATGTAATAATAATTTTCTTCTTTTCATTTATCTTTAAATTTTTAAATAAACACTTAATAATGATAAATTTTTAAAAAACTGAAACTGATCACCAAAATGATAAATATCTTCTATATTATAAGATATAGATAAATACTTGAGGGGAAAAAATGGTTTAATTCTACTCGAAACTCTTCTCAGGGGAAGTCCACATAGCCCTAAGCTCTTCTTTTGTGAAGACGATGTCAATTTTCAAATAGCCATGGAAGAAGAGGGAAAATTGTTAGAGGGGCCGGTGGAAGAAAACAGACCCAAAAGCTATGGAGAAATTGAGGAAATCATTGATGAAGTTGAGAAGCTCTTCTTGGGGCTAAAGAAATTCGCTATGATACATTCTCCTCCTACCGATCACCACTACCTCAAGCACAACAAATTCACCAAGTCTAACAACATTGAAAGCTTTTTAACTGAAAAGATCCATAGAGAAAGGGAGGTACTGGGGCTTTGTCTAAGCGACTCATCAATTTATATTAGAGCTTACGAAACGAGACCAGATCTTATGAGAGCCATGATAAAAGGTCCTCCAGGTACCCCTTATTGCCATGCCTTGTTCTGTTTTGACATACGCTTCACTCGAAATTACCCTCATCGGCCCCCGGAATTGTTCTTTCACTCTTATGGCCATGATCTCAATCCATACCTGAAAAGGAATGGAAAGGTCAACCTCACTGAACTCGGCGACTCGGGTCATTGGTATTTCAAAGGGAAGTCTTACCCAAAACCGTTCAGAATATTCGACGTGCTTGCTACGATTCAGCACTCAATTCTGAACAGGAATCCCTATCTCGATGAGACGCCAAGTGATCAAAAAGGCCGAAAGCAATTTAGCAGTGGTGTTCTAATGGAGACGACTTGGGAGGCAATGCTGTGCATGCTTATGTCACCGCCGAAGGATTTCGAAGATTTTGTCAAGGGGCATTTTCGGACTCACGCTCACCAGATTCTGATGAACTGTAAAAGCCACATAGGGTCCCATGGGACGATGGGCAACCTGTTCTTCAAACTCGTCAGGGCATTTGAAGCTAATGGAACTTATTGTCAGCACCACTACAATAAGCATTCTTATGACCTGGCGTAGCAGGAAGAAGTGAAGTGCAGCACCACAACGAGATGTTAAACCGTAAACCTTCTCCTCCGTATCAAATGTGGGGGAATTTATATTTATTGCTCTAGACTTAGGTTATTTCTATTTTGTACATTGGGTATTTCTTAGATTCAGGGATTCAAATTGTGGTCCGTAATAGATAATGCAACCGCAATATTGCCATTGCGCCCCCACCCACAACCGTATCCCACCGCAATTGTGGTGTGAATTGAAATCACAAAGAAAATCGCAATGTAGCGGTGTTGCGGCTGCAACGTAACAGCGTTGCGGCCGCAACCGAATGCAACTCACCTGAAAACCAAGGACGCACCACCGCAATCGAACGCAGTCCACCTAAAAATCAAGGACCCATCTCGTTCTTCCATTTTCGTTCATGCACAACTTTAATATCATGTGGTGGACTAGTGGTGTAAGATGGATTGGAGATCTGGGATGGAGTGCAATCAGGCGAATAGAGAGAAGCAAAGAGGAAGGTGGGGGTAAGTTTGAGAGAAGTTTAGAGATGGAGAGAAGTGGAGATAAAAAAAAGAAAGGTGAAATATTGTGGGATTGTGCTAAGAATTAAAGATTCAAGCATGGGTTTTCAGAAAAAATTAAGATGAGAAGTTGGGATTTTGGGAGGTCGTTCTTTACAGAACAAAGGGAAGGAAGTGTGTAGAAAGTGGGGTAGGTGGGGAGGGGGAGTGTTGTCATGGTTGGGAATTGGGGATTTTTTCTCTTTTGTTTTTAATTTAAATGGGTATGGGACAATTGGGCTGATGCATTTATGGGTCTTGGACGCAGTTTTTTAGTTTTTCTAAAAGTGGGTTATCGAATTGTAATATTTTGGGGTTTGTTGTGTGATTTTTGTTTTTTTTTCCAAAACAAAAATCAAGTAATAAAGTGTATATATAATAAGATTATCTTCTAAAAATTGAAGTAATAAGTATTTAACAACAAATTATCAAATATATAATATTTATCTAAAAAAGTATAATTGAATATTAAAATTTTATTTATATAGTATTTTTTAGTTGATTATACATTTTTAGTCAATTATTAATAGTATTATATATTAAAATCTTGTGTTAAATTTAATTATGTTATGTTAAATTTTTATCAAATAGTTGAAGACTTGTTATTTTGGTTATATAATTGTTGTACTTCTATTTATTTCACATTTTGTTAACAAACAAAAAAGTTCGCACCACAATAACCGCAATAATGGCAATCGCAGTGACTGCGACCGCAACTGCAATCGCAATTTAGAACACTGCTTAGATTCCTTTATTCTGGGTTGGTTTGGAACAAAACAGTCCCTTTTAGTTTTTGGATAGGCTTAATTCATCAAGTATTATTCTTTTTCTTTTTTGACCGGGCTTAATTAATTAAGTTGTTATGCAATCAAAAGTCGAATTTATTCGGTGTGTATATGTTACGAAAATAAAATTAAAATGGCCAACATAAAGCATATAGGGATTGTGATCGTGATTTTCTAACATTTATGCTAGTCAAACTCTTTATTTGGTTGTGTGATTGTATAACTATTAAGTTAAATTGCATCAATGACTGAGCGATTGCATGATTAGTAGTAATAAGTACCTCCGTAAATTATACTTTTGAGTCAATGATAACATAATCTTTAATTTGTAAGAGCTTCTTATCCAAGTAATTTATTTAATTGATTTTATTTCATTACTTTATTACTTTAGGCAAACTACCCTTCATTTCCAATTGACTAGTAACACTTTCTTGATAAATGACCTATACTGTGCCATTTATTATATTTTTTATTCAACTTAGCATTAAATAAATTTTAATTTGTTAGAGGTCCTAACAACCTCTAGTCAAATCTTATATAGTGGCATTGCCAAGGAAGTTGTGCTAGTTAATTTTGCTATTAATTTTTAATTTTCTCTTTTATTTTTCATTTATTTTATTTTTCCTTGTTATTTTATTCTTTATTTCTCATTAATTTATTGCCTCTTTTCTATTGGTTTTATTTTTTTGAATATATATATATATATATATATATATATATATAATTATGTCATTTATTTTATTTTTATTTTATTGGTTTTCTTGTATGACTCGATTCTTATCCGACATCAACTTAATTCCCCTTGATCTTGAAATGGAAAGGACTTTGAGGCATCTCAAGCAAGAAAAGAGAAAGCAAGAGGAATAGTTTGAACATTCTCATTTCTTTGCTAGTGTTTTAGGTGATATGGCAGAATAGAAAAGGACCCTGAAGAGCTGCTTACTCCTGATCCTAGTTACCAGCCATTGGGGATTGCTTACCTTAATCTTGAAGTTGACTTTGAGCTCAAGTCTAGGCTCCTATATTGTAACACCCCGATTTTTCTGTCCGAGGGAAATGACCAAAATGCCCCTAAGGTCATTTCCTGACCCGAACTCGAGGGTAACCAACTCGGTCATCCTCGAAGGGTCAACTCAATGTTTGAAGGGGATTGAATGGCCTTTGAATGCTTTCGGAAGCGAAAATTTCGTTTCATGAGTTTAGTCAAAATGACCAAAATACCCTATAAGCGTTTTTACTGGTAATGGTGCCGTTTGAGCCCGAAACTTTCCCCAGAGGTTTAAAAACATGTTTTCATGTGTCTAGAGGTCTCTGTTCAAGTCCCGGTGGCCCCGGGCAGTTTTAGTGCAAAATTACGATTTTGCCCCTAGAATAGTGTTTTTGAGCTTAATGACGTAATTAAGCAAACCTAAGCAATATTAGGCTCTAAACGAAGATTAATTTATTTCCCTAATTAATCTAGAGTCAAAATAATTTATTAAAGTTAATTAGAACCTAAAATTGCTTAGATTAAACATTAAATCCTTTTTAGAACTCAAGACTCCTAGTCTTGGAATCTTGAATAGTGTTTTCTCTCTCCAATTCCTTAAATCAAGGAAATGTGTCTAGAGTTGTTTAGACTCTAAATTGAGGATTTAACTCACTAATGGTGCAAGACCACTCCTTAATTATGTCTAGACCACCTTAATTACCCATTTACCTTATCTAAACACTTTCTTACAAATTCCTAATCTTAAGCATAATCAAAGATACACCTAAACACAACTCTAAACCACAATTAAAATGCAAAGAAACCTCCCCCATGGGCTGATGCATATTCGGCCATCTCTCTCCAATTACCACACATATTAAATTGTTTTCTCACTCAAAGAACCATGCTTGAGCCATACCTTGAGCCATACCTCACCATACCTTAAGCCATACCTCACCATACCTCAAGAACACATTATCTCACCTCATGGAACTCATGGGAAGCCTCCAATCTGCACCTCATGGCCGAAGCACTTCATCACCATGAGCTCCCTCCATTTGTTTCATTTCTCTATAAATAGAATGCCTTGAGGAGCTTGCACCACTTTTAGATCATTTGCTAAGTTTAGGAACTCTCAAAGCTTTTCTTTTTCTCTCAAAGTTTTTGTGTTCTTCAAGTTCTTGGAGTTCCTCAAGTTCTTCATCTTCTTCATCTTCTTCTTCCATCTTCAAGTTCATCACACCAAGTAGGGATTTTCTTTCATGTATTCTTTTCTTTAAAGTTCTTGTTTCAAGCTTGATGTTCATAGTTTCTCTTGTTTCTCTTTAGAACTTCATCTCCACTCATTTTTCCTTTTCATTTTCGGCCATAGGCCTTGAAGAACAAAGGAAGGAGAGCTTGATGATGAGAGTTTCATGATGATGTTCATCACTTGAAACAAACTCTAGAGCTTGATCTTTGTTCTTGAGCAAAAATGTTTTTAGTTTTTCTTTTCTTGAACTCTTAAGAACTTTAGCTTTGATGATGTTTTTAAATGGCTCTATGAACTCAATGATGAGGACTCATGATGTTGGTGTTAATATATCACCAAGATCATGAACTTTAGAGTTTTAAAATGTTCCTTTTCTTCTTGATGATTTCGGCCAAATCCATTAATTTTCTAAGTTTCATGGTTTGATTCCCTAAAAATATTATGTTGAGTTTTAAGAACTCTAAGCTTGACCTTACCTTGTTTGGATGAGTTTGGGTTATGGTTTAAATTCCTTTAAAGTCTTGTTAAGAGCTCTAGAAAGATAAAATGAACTTGCATAATTTATTTTATGCTTACATCCATATTTACATTCTTGCTATGCATCCTTGCTTTCTAGCTATCACCTAAGAACATAAAGATTAAAATGAAACTTGTATCATCACTTAATCTAATTCTCGAAGCCTTTCTATTTCGGCCTTAAAGTCGATTGTTGTTGGGCCTAGAGCACTAAAATAAAGAATTGAACTTGCATTACCACCTAATTAATTTCTCGAATGCCTATCTATTTCGGCCTTAAAGTCGATTGTTGTTGGGCCAAGAGCACTAAAATAAAGAATTGAACCATGCATATTTACCTTCAAGCTTGCACGTTTAAGTTTATGCCTCGCATATTTACTTTCAAGCTTGCACGTTTAAGTTTATGCCTTGCATATTTAATTTTAAGTCATCACTTTACTTTGTAAGCAAGATTAAAAACGAAAAGCATGAGCACGTTTAGTTTATGTCATAACTTAAGAACCTAGAGCTCAAAGACTTGCCCACTTCATTCCAAGATAAAGTTAAATGTGAATGTATTCCTTGAATGCATAATTTCGGCCAAGTAGTGATGATGGACTTGCAATGAGTTTTCATCTAGCTACTAGGACCAATAGTCTATGTTTTAAGTTTTCCCTAAAGCTTTACAATCTTTATAAAGTTATGTCATCACAAGTTGTGATTTTATTATCTTTTAGGGGATGGAATATGTTTTGGTCAGTGACCTAAGGCTTCACTTAGCCTCTTGATGAATTAAAATATTTTGCAAAGAGTTTTAGAAGTTCTAGAATGATTCCAAGAGAAACTAGTTAACTTATCTACCTAGAAATGTCAATTTAACTCTCTCATTTAAGTTAAATGTTTTCGGTTCTGATGTGATGAGTGTGATGCTGTATGATGATGTTTTGATGTGTTGGATTGTGTGAAAATATCATGTGATGATGTAGAAGCGAACCTATGCATGATAGGTAAGAAACTAGCTAACTAGAAATACCGTAAAGCTAGAATTTAACATAGTTTTGACCCATTTGTTTATGGAACTAATCCAAACTGTTTTAATGGGAACATAATCAGATTTAGATCGTTTAGACATGAAAAACTTGGTATCATTTGGATTAGAATCGAATTCTAGCACCTATGGGGAAACTAGTAACTAGAAAACCGTAAAAATGCAAATGTAGAACTCTTAGAACATTTAATTTTCTGGATTCTGTCCAGCACCCTTACAACATGATAAACATGATTAATAATTAGTCCTTAAGCATAGGAATGTCTCATAATTGATTTAGATTTAATATATAGCGCCTTCGGCGAAGACAGAACCAAGAAAGGGTCTAAAACGTAAGTTCTAGAACCCCGTAAATACAAGTTAGAAATTCGGCCCTATGCTTTTCAGATTTAAGTATGAACATGAGGATTAGGAATGATGATTAAATATGAGCCCTTAGGTGCATAAAGATATGAGCGACGGATGTAGAGAACTATATCTCAAGATTAAGACCCGTAAGGGTCAAAGCATAAGCTACCGTAAGGGTAAGCGTTTGGATGTTTTATGATGATGCATGGAGTATGCTAATGATGATGATGTTATTCATATGAGGAATTAATGAGGTTATATGTTTATGTGGCATAAAGCAAATTTGGAAGGAAATTCGGTGTAATGACCGTTGGGCCGAATTCCGACAAATTTGGGGACTTAAAGAGATTTTGAAAATTAAGGTACTAAGATGGGTTCTAGGATGACACCGGTTCGGCCGAGCACCTCCATAGAACTCATGTGACATCGGTACCATTTTATACTCTTAGGTGACACCGGTTCGGCCAAGCACCCCTAAGAGTTTTGCCCCCTAACCCGTACTCAGATAGTCGGGATTTATGATTTATGATACGCTTATCGTTAAGTGGTAAGTAAGAACTAGTGACGACTAGTTAAGGTATGAGCTCATAACCTAAATGTATGACACGTTCTAGGTGACACCGGTTCGGCCGAGCACCCCCAGTTCGATTGTCTTTTAGGGTGGCCCATGAGGAAGAGAAGTTTCATGATTATGATTATGTCACTAAGTTTTGTCCCATATGAATGTTACTATTGCCACTTTATGCCACCAAGAATGATGATGCTTGATGTTATGTTTTATGTATGTGCATTAGGTAGTGCCATGCATACATTTTCTATTATGTTGCATTCATGACATTAAGATCATCCTAAAATGAATGGACCTTGGCTAAAATATATTTTTAAGTTTAAAATGAACTTAATACATGCTCAGTCGTTTTGTATAAATAAACCTAAGGTTCCTGAGGATGTAGATGATGACACCTAGGTAGTAGGAGGCCCTACTGAGATTCTTTAGCAAGATTCTCACTCCCTCTATCTCTTTCTTTCCGTCACGTCTTCAGATGGCGACGTTCGTAGTGTTCGTGGACACACCGACATGGGAGGTGCACCATGACCCGGACCACGGGTCATTCCATTTTGTGGGTCGATGCACGGTTAGAGTATTCATGTTCATGGGTCGACCCTTCACTCCCCCTGTACATTCCCATCGTTTCTCCCCCGTTTCACCTTTTGGCGATGATCTGGTGTTCGGGCGCGCACGTCCCCTAGAGGAGAGGCTTCGTGCACTCCCATCATCCACGTCGCGCCGAGACTACCCCGAGATGTGCCCTGCTGTTCGCCATCTTTTTCGGAGGCGGATCCTTCCGAGGACTCGGCAACCCAGGCACCCTCCGAGGGATCTTCCCCCTCCATACCTATGGACTTTGGAGAGGATAGCGAGCCCACCGTGACTCAGCCGAGGCGTGCACGACGACCGGAGATGCGGCCATACCCCGGGACTCACACTCGATCCCCGCTCCGCCTCTTCACGCCCGAGGAGCTCGCCCAGTTTCCAGGATATCTGCCTCGATCACGAGATAGTCGCCAGTAGGAGGCCGTGGATGGCCCGAGTTAGAGCACACACCACTTAGATGGGGATAAACCTTCTTTTGTTTAGAGGTTTCCCATTAGATGCACTCGGATAGGGGAGTAGATCATGTTTATGTTTATGTTGTATTTCCTTTCCTGTACTTTCCTTGTACTAAACTAAGTCCCACACTTATAAGTGGGCAAATTATATATATATGAGATGATTTTCAGTGTTACTCATGGTGTGCCTTATGTTATGATGTTGTGAGACATTTGTTTACCATACATGGTTTACCGCCTATCGCATCACGCGGCTCTCACTTTGTTTTTCAAAAAAAAAATTACCCGTATTTTCCGCTAAGTAATTCAAAGATAAATGAGAACTATGAAGTAACAGACTAATGATTAACCTAAATATGTTCTAGAGTATTGGGTTAAAAATTAGGATGTTACATATATCATATGCCCAAGTTTTATGGCATGTCTAAGGAAGACCCATACAAGCGTCTAACGCATTCCCATATTGTATATGCTACCATGATGTAACATCCTCCCAAATACAACATCAGTCTTAAACCATGACATTAGACTCAAGAGTTGTTACTTATAAATTAATGGACCTTTTAAAAATATCTATAGCAACCTCGATTAACGCGTGAAATAACTAAGTGTAATTCTATTAAAATATGTAACAAAGAAACACAATACTTATTGAATACATAGCTAAGTACAAAAGGAAGCTCTTATAAGCGCTTCAATACATATATGTCTTCTATTATATTTACATACATATAACTCCAACTAAGTACAGTGAAGTAAAAACATCAACTACTAAAGTACAGCAATCCCGAGTTCTTTCACGTAGCAGTGCCATTGTTTTCTGGATCAACCTGGAGATGACAAGGGAACATAAACACATAGGGGTGAGAATTCTAGAATTCTCAGTAGAGAATCCCCAAACTCAATCATAATGTCATCATTCTCGTCCTAGCTACTTCAGTTTGTTAAGAATATGATCACACAACATTTATCAAAGGTTCATTTTTAAGGTTCAAAATAAATCTTTCTGAAGTGGGTAGCTTTTAGTAATCAATCACTTGATGCACATACAGCCAATGTTCAAAAACCTAGTAAATCATCCTAGGTAGACAATTCAAATTAATATGCATATGATAAATGCCGAAATCTTTAGTGAAATCATCTCCACTTGTTTTGCATATATCAAAGGGAATTCTCTAGTTTTCTCTTGTGGCTATAGAACTTAATTTAGTGCATTTTTCTCATTTCATTGACATAGAAAAGACTTAGTTTATATCATACTGCAAAACTCAATTTTGTGCATTTTTCTTTTTTCATCAACATAGGAAAGAATTAGTTTATATCCAATGGGTATCTACCGTAGACAACTCCACAATGGATAGTTTATACCAAATGGTATTTATAGTGGATCACACCATACAAGGGAAATAGACTGCTTATCAGGACTGAGCTCAATCTTATACATTGTCATCGGACTTTATTTTTTCCTTTTCCGAATTACACACAAATCCATTCCTAGTCGATACATCTACCAACTCAATATCTTGGGGGGAAGATCCTATTTTTTCCTTCCCTTCATTTCAACTTAAGTCTTGTTTCTATTTTCTCCATATGTCAAAACATGCACGCTAGGGAAGTTCCTCTTTTTGCCTTCCCCTCATTCAACTTAAGTCTTGTTTTTTATTTTCTCCATATGTCAAAACATGCATGATTGAAATTCACATATTCTCTTTTGCCATGTTAGAAATAAGGAAATATCTATTAATATCTTAGAATATTTCATATCATATCTTAGATTAATTTATATTTATTCACGATTGATTTATATTTCATATTTCATATTGCTTTTGCCTTTGTCCTTTTGTGACCCATGGTTGTGAGTAATGAATATTTGATTATGATTCCTACCAACCTCCCATTGTGAATCATTCCAATGGTGATATTTGTCTTCACTCAGTCATGATGGTGATATACTCTTTTGGCTTTGGATTTCCAATCGTTCAACTATTCAAGGCTTCCATATGTTGTTATTGTGATCTATTGTTGCATGTATAGGGAATTTCCACCGCCTTCATTGCGTCTCTTCCAACGCTGATAGTGTGTGTGTGTCTATTCTTTTCCTAGTCGTGCAATTATCTAACAAGCTATTGAAGATGATGTTCATTCCAATGCCTTATTGTGTTATCTTTTTGGATATGTTCAGCATCTTTGAGTTTCCTTCCTAGTCCTCAATGGAGATCATTCTTTTTATATTTTAAGGGTTTAATTGTAATAAACTTAAAGCTTAGTAAGCTTTAGCTTGAGGGGGGAGTGTTAGAAATAAGGAAATATTTATTAATATCTTAGAATATTTCATATCATATCTTAGATTGATTTATATTTATTTAGGTTGATTATGTCATTATGATTAGATTTTATCTTTACCTTATAAATAGGATTACCTTATTGTATTACAATAACATCACAATATATCAAATATACTTTCATATTATTGAGTCTCTATTTTCTCTCTTTTCTTCCTCCACCATCTAAAATGCTCAATTTCAACATGCCACAAATATGTATCTTTCAATTTTCTTTTTCCAAATGCATGCATAAGGCACATATACACATTCATTCACAATATGATTCCAATTATACCTCAAAACAATCCTTAAAGTCACTAGCATGCATTCATATACATCGTACTTGAACCAAATGTCATTATGTCAAAAATAATATGCCTTAGCATAAATACAGCACATGGGTAGATTTCACACCCTTATAGCACCAATTAACTTGCACATTAAACAACCAATTCAGAGGCTATAAAAATTACCTATGACACTTCAATGTGTCCACAAGGTTCCATAAAATTTCAGAGCAAAAAGAATTCTCTAGTTATGCTAACAAAATTAGACAAATTTAGAGGTCAGAAATCTCCTATTCTGACCAGCCAAAGTCCCGATTTTATTGCCCTATCACATGATCATATCAAATCATACAAAAATTCAGGATTGGACTTCAATATGTCCTCAATATCCAATAAAAATTTCAAGTGGTAATTCAATCATTTGGTCTAGTAACAAAATTAGACAAACTTAAAGCTTCAAAATTGGCTGTCCAGACAATTGAATAATAGTCTCACTTTCTGATTTTTAGAAAATAGTAAAAGCCATTTTTAATACCCAAGAAAAATCATGGAGTTGCCTAGGATGCTAGCTTCAACATATAATTTTTCTAGGTTATGAAAACATCTACAAGTATATCAGAAAATTTGTGATTCATAACCTGCCAATACAAATCCAAGAATTCTAGCACCTGATTTAAAACTTGTTTTTACCAAAATGGGTTTTCTAACATCATCCAAAAAATCCACCAAAATTGATGCATCAATATCTATATATAATCAACCAAAACAATTAAAAATTTCGGACCAAAACCAATAAAATGTTCAGAATAAATCTTGAAAGAAAAGGCCAAAGAAAAACCTTGGAGCTTTAGAGATCTTGACTCCAAAGAATACTCCATGATTGATCACTTTCAATTTAAAGCTTCTAACCCACACTAAAACCTTCCTTACACAGCATATGATGAGCTCTCAAAGTAGAAAAAGTTGATGGATTCAAATTCTAATTAGTTAGTTTGGTAGGTATTGATGAGTAGAACAAGTTTCATGAAGAAGATTTGGGGTTTTGGTGATTTAAAACTAAGGTTTTGGGCATTTAAAGTTAGGTTTTGTGAAAAAACACCAAGGAAGCTTGGCTTTCTGGTATATGGCCGAGAATGATGAGTTTGTAGTGACAAGGTTGGTAGCTTTTTAATGATATTAGATAAGGTTGTGTAATAATTTAGGTAAAGTTTGATTTTTCTTTCATTTCTAATCAAAAGGAATGGCTAGGATATAATCTTGTTATCAAGATTAAATCTTAGCCTTACACTTGGCCTTAAAAGGATAGACATTATCCTTTTGTAGAGATTAAATCATCTTTTAGTGTTAGAAATCGCACATTGAAATTTTACTGAACAGGTACAACATTGTACTCGGGTAATCAAACATTGCTCGAAAATTAATTCTAGGTATAAAATCCTTATTTATAACTATTTCTAACCTTAACTCTCTCTTTTCTTAGTGTAACGCCCTGATTTTCTGTTTGAAAAAAAATGACCAAAATGCCCCTGAGGTCATTTTCTGCCCAAAATTCGAGGATAGCCAGCCCAGCAGTCCTCAAAGGATCAACTCAATGTTTGAAGGGGATTAGATGGTCCTTGAGTAATTTCGGAAATGAAAATCTTGTTTTCTGCAATTTTGGGTCCAAATGACCAAAATACCCCTATAGCATTTTTACCTAGGATAGTGCCGTTTAAGCTTAATGATGTAATTAAGCAAACCTAAGCAATATTAGGCTCTAATCGAAGATTAATTAATTTCCATAATTAATACAAAGTCAAAATAAGTTATTAAAATTAATTAGAACCTAAAATTGCTTAGATTAAACCTAAATCTCTTTTTTAAGCTCAAGATTCTTAGTCATGGAATCTTGAATAGTGTTTTCTCTCTTTAATTTCCCTAAATCAAGGAATTGTGTTGGCATTGGATTCCTAGTTAATGGAGTTTGACTCCATTAATTTAGTAAGACCACCCCCTAAATCTAGTCTTACAAGTCTCTAATTAACCATTACCTCGCCTAAACACTTACTTACAAATTTCTAATCCTAAACCTAATCAAAGCTACACCTAAACACAACTCTAAACCACAATTAAATGAAAAATTTTCCTCCCCCATTTCATGGAGAGAATGGCACCACCTCATCCCCCACAATGCATCACATGTTTGTTCACTCACACACTCAAAGAAGCATGCTACACCATGCTTAAACCCATGCCTATACCATGTCTTACACCTTACCTTGAAATGACATAGCCAAGAGATATTTTTCTCTCTCCTTCCTCCCCTAAAATGGCACCCCTTCTCCCTCCCATTCTCACCCCTCATGTTTCATTTCTCTATAAATAGGAGGAACCACCCAAAGAAACTTTGCTCATTATCTCTTACACCCCCAAACGCTTTCTTTCTCTCAAGCTTCAAAGAGTTCTTCTTCTTCTTCTCCAACCTTCCCAGAGCAAACCCTCCTTCAACCAAGAAACATATCCAAGGTAGGGAGTTATAAAGAGTTATGCCATTCCTTTCCTTGTTTAGCTTTTGGTTTGAAATGATAAAGTATTAGTTCTTCTTTTCTTCTCTTTTTCTTTCTTTTTCGGTTCTTGGTTTCCTTTTTCTTCCTTTTTAATTTCGGCCATAATTGTAATAACCTCCCAAGTACAACATCATCCTTAAGTCATGACATCAGATTGAGAGTTGGTACTTATAAACTATCGGACCTTTCTTAAATAGCTATAGCAAATGCGATAAGATCGTGTAACAACTAGCGTAATTTGGTTAAAATATATAACAAAGAAACACAACATTTCTTGAATACATAGCTAAGTACAAAAGGAAGCTCTTCTAAGAGCTTTAATACATATACATTCTCTATTACATTTACATACACATATGCCTACAACTATATATAACACAATAACAATATCAACTATTAAACTACTGTAATCCTGAGTTCTTTCACGTAGCAGCCGCATCATTCTCTGGATTAACCTGGAGACGACACGGGAACACAAAACACATAGGGGTGAGAATCATACAATTCTCAGTAGGGAAACTCCCCAAAAACTCACTCATACTATCATCGTCATCGCCCCAGCCACTTCGATTTATTAGAAAAAGAGTGATCATGCCTTTCATACCAATGGTTCATTTTTAAAGTTTCAAATCGTACTTCCGAAGTGGGTAGCTTTTAACAATCAATCACTTAATGCATATGTATTATAATGTCAAGCATCTAGTAAATCATCCTAAGCAGACATTCAAAAATAACAACCAAAACATAAGTAGAAATTTCATTCTTACAAGCATTATCAAGTAAACTTATATACAGAAATGATAATAAATTATGCATTCTTTTTCGTGGCCAAGGAACTTAATCTAGTGCATTTTTCTCTTTTCATTGACATAGGAAAGACTTAGTTTATATCATGTTGCAAAACTCAATTCAGTGCAACCTTCTCTCTTCATTGACATAGGAAAGACTTAGTTTATACCCAACGGGTATCTACCGTGGACAACTCCACAATAGATAATTTATACCAAATGGTATTTATAGTGGATCACACCACATAAGGGAAATAGACTGCTTATCAGGGCTGAGCTCATTCCTATACGTGATCATTGGACTTCATTTTTTCCATTTCCGAATCACACACAATTCTATTCCTAGCCGATATGTCTACCGACTCATAATATCTCGGGGGAAGTTCCTCTTTTTGCCTTTCTCTTAATTCAATCTAAGTCTTGTTTCTATTTTTTCCATATGTCAGAATAGGCACAGTCAGTGTTTTGGAAAAGTTCCTACTTTTTCCTTCCCCTCATTCAATCTAAGTCTTGTTTCTGTTTTCTCTATATGTCAGAACATGCACGATTAAAGTTCATATATTCTCTTTTGCCACATATACATATTATTCACTGTTCTTTTCCAAATGCATGCATGAGGCACATATACACATTCATTCATAATATGATTTCAATCATGCCTCAAACCATTCCTTAAATTCACTAGCATGCATTCATAAATGTCATACTTGAACCCAATGTCATTATTTCATCAACTCAAAGCATCAATTCATTTTAAGCACAATGGCAGATTTCACATATCTATAGCACAATTTATTTTGCATTTCAAACCATGAAATCCAAGGCTATAAAAATTATCCAAGACACTTCAATGTGTCCTCAAGGTCCTCTAAAAAGTTTGGAGTTAAAAGGTTCTCTAAGTATGCTAACAAAATTCAACAAATTAGGAGACCAGAAACCCCCTATTTGCAGCCAACAGCCAAAGTTCCAATCTTGTTACCCTATCAAATGATCATATAAAATCATAGAAAAATTTATGGTTGGACTTCAACATGTCCTCAATATCCTATAGAAATTTCAGTGGAAAAATCAATCGTTTGATGTGGTAACAAAATTAGACAAATTCAGAACTTCAGAATTGGCTGTCCAGACAACTCAAGCACAGTCTTGGTTTTTGATTTTTATGAAATAGTAAAACTCATTTTTAGGACCCAAGAAAAATCATGGAGTTGCCTTAGGATGTTAGCTTCAACATATATTTTTTATAGCTCATAAAAATTACTACAAATACATCAGAAAATTCATGATCCATAACCTACCCAGAACAAATCTGAAAATCCAGCAGCATAGTCTAATATTCCTTTTGACAAAAATGATTTCTAGAATCATCCAAACACTCCACCAAAATTAATACATCAATATCCATATATCATCAACCAAAAAATATCAATTTAAATCAGTGATTAACACAAAAAAATGGATTTGAAGAAGAAGAGGTTTAAAAACCCTACTTTGATAGCTTTAGGGATCTTGGCTCCAAAGGATGCTCCAAGATTGATTTTGTTCACTTCAAGGCCACCAAATCAGCACCAAGCCCTTCTTTAATCAGTGATGAATGAGATACCAAGGTAAGGATTGATGAGGAATTGAAATTCCAATCGGTTAGTTTGATAGATTATGAGGAGTAGAACAAGTTTTGTGAAAGGATCTTGGTATTTTAGTGACTCTAAGTTAGAGTTTTTGAAGCTCGAAGCTTGTTAATGGAGGTTTGGGAGGAAGAAAAATGGAAAGGCTGTGTTTTCTGCCTCTTGGCCAAAAATGATGATGGTGGGGTGATAATGCTGGTGGTTTTGTGTTAATCTTTAAAGGAAGCTTGTAAAGAAAGCTTGGTTATTGTAATGTAAAAGGATAATTCTTAAAGAAAGGTAACAAAATGGATGGATAGGATTATTTCCTTGGTCAAAGAATAGATCTTGGGCATCCACTTGGCTCAAGGCAATTGGATCACTTTAACTTGGGGAGCAAGTAGCCTTTTCGGTGTTAAAACTGAACACCGAAATTCCACCGAACGGATGAGTTATTGGCTCCCGAGTAAAATATAATACATCAAAGGTCATGATTAAAACTTGCTTTTCAAGTTTTAATCCTTGCTATCCACTTGGCATAAAGTGGTTGGTAAAGGTTACATAGCCACTAAGTAACTTGTATGGCGTTAAAAACTGCATATCAAAATTCTACCGAATGGGCAAAACATTGTACTCGGGTAATAAGACATTGCCCGAAAATTAATTCTAAGTATAAAATCCTCATTTCTAACTAGTTCTAATCTCAATCCTATAATTTCTCAGTTTTGGGTACCTCCGGGTCCCAATTCTAGGGTTTCGGCTGTCCTGACGGGCCCGTTGGGCCTACAAGGTTACTATTTATGAATTTTTATTTTTATTTTTACAAATCCATTGAATCGTCTTCATCATTTCTAAAACTGTCAGATTTTTGAAATTACGGCTAGTAAAGCCCAAATTAATTTTTAAATAATTTTTAGGGTGTTACAATAATGGCCTATCTTGGAAGGAAAATCATGGCTTGATGATGAGGTTTCAAGATAATGGACTCATGATTATCCTTTGAGAAACCTCTAAAGCTTGAAATTTGGTTTTGATCTTAACATATTTTGGTTATTCCTTTTTCTTTTCTTGAAACAAGTTTCGGTTCCTTTTCTTTCTTTCCCTTTTGATTTTAGTTTCTTTTTCCTTTCCTTTGCAAAGATTTCGGTTCCTTTTCCTTTGCTTTGCTTTTGTTTCTCAAAGAAAGGTTGTTAGTTCTTTTGATCTCTTGATCCATTTCCTTGAGCTTGATGATGATGTTCAAACCATAAGGTTTCTTTGACACCTTGGTACAAAGAACTCTAAAGCTCACTTTATCTTGTTGAGATAAGTGTTGGATTGAGGTTTATATTCCTTTAAAGTCTTGTGTGGAGCTCTAGTGAAATATAAAATGAACTTGCATTCATATTTATATTTTTTGTTTAGCATATTTACTTTTCAAGCCATCACCTAAAAGCTAAAGATTAAAACAAGAGCTTGCACTTTCATGTCACCTAAATAATTTCGAACCTTATCTATTTCGACCTTAAAGTCGATTGTTGTGGAGCCTAGAGCACTAAAATAAAGAATTGAACTTGCATTCACGTTTACATTTCCTTGTCTAGCATATTTTCCTTTTAAGTCATCACCTCAACATAAAGATAATAATGAAGTTACATCTCATGTTTATTTTGAGCCCTCACTTTACTTCCCTAATGAAGAATAAAATGAAGTGCATAGCATGTTTATGTTCTTATCATCACTTAAAGATCCTAGAGCTCAAAGACTTGTCCATTTATCTCAAGGAAAATGTTGGATATGGAAGCATTCTCTTGAATGCAAGGTTCGGCCATGTGATGATGATGAGCTTGGAGTAAGTTTCATATAGTCACAAATGCCAATAATCTATGTTTTAGGATTTTCTTAAGCATAGGTGAACTCAAAGAACGTTTCAAGTACAATTTTATGTTTTAAATTCCAACTATGAATAATTTAAATAAAGTTACTGCCCTTACTCATTTTATAATGATTTTAATGAAGTAAAATGGTTTCCAAAGAGTTTTAGAAGTCCTAAAATGATTCCAAGAGAAATTAGTAATTTACAAGTTTTGAAAATGAGTTTATGTGTTCTTTGGAACCTAAGCTTTTCAATTCTGCCATGGTTTGTTTACTGCTTTATGATGATGTTTTGACATGTTAGAATGTGTAAAAATTATGTATGTTAAGGTAGGAACCTTTCTATGCATGATAGAAAAGGAACTAGTCTTACAGAAAAATCGTAAAGTTGAATTTTAGCATAGTTTTGACCCATTTACTTTTAGCCACTGCCAAAACTGTTTTCAAGGGATAACATTCAGTTTAGGATTTATTAATCATGAAAAAATTGGTAACATTTGATGAAGGATTGATTTTTAGTGCATATAGAGAAACTAGTAACTAGAAAACTGTAAAAGTACAATTCTAGAACACTTAGATTAATTAATTTTCTGTTTCTGTCCAGCAACCTTGTAATGCAGTAAACATGGTTTATAATTAGTTCATAGGAATAGGAATGCCCCATAATTGGTTTAGGTTTGATTTATAGTCCTTTAGGCAAAGACGGAACGTAGAAAAGGTCTAAAACGTAGTTTCTAGGACCCTCGTAATCACGAGATGTAATTTTTGCCCTTAAAGCATGATATTGTCTAGATTCGTTGACAAACATAAATATTAGTAAGAATCTTTAGTTGTGAATCCTTAGGTGCATAAAAGGTTAATAGCGAATGTTAGAATAATTATATCTCAAGTTTAAGCCCCGTAAGGGTCAAAGCATAAGAAACCATAGGTTTAAGAGCATAATGATCTTTCGTATTCCATGTGAGTGCATGTTTTTATTATGAAAATTTATGATGTGATTATGTATATATATGAATGTGGCATAAAGTAAATTTGGAAGAAATTCAGTGTACCGTCATTATGCTACCGAATTTCTGATAAATTTGAGGAACTTAGAAAGTTTTCAAAAAGATATGAGTTTTGAATATGACATAGTACTATGAGAATGCATTCTGGGGGATGGCGATACGTAATGCCCTAGAAACAAATCCTTGAGGGGGACGGCGATACATAACGCCTCGAAGAGAACAATATTCACCGTGTACTTGATATCGGTGTGACGCGTTTTGTTATGATTATTATTATTGAAATTGGGCTTATCAGATGGTAAGTAAGAACTGGTGATGACTAGTTAACGTATGAGCTCATAACCTAGAGATGATTTTAGGGTGATCCCTATGTTACAATATGATACTTTGAATTTCACACAGTTACAGAAAGAGAAATGCTTTTACATGAGAAGTATATGCCACTTTATGCCACTTGTCTGATGTTGATATCTCTATGAATGTTTAATTGATTTCTGCCTGTCGCATCTTCATGCATTCGTGCTTTATTATGTTGCATCCATGTCATTAAGACTCATCCTAAAATGGATGAACCTTGGATAATTAAGTTTAAAACCTAATAAATGAATTTTATGCATGGTCACCTTTTTCAAAGAAACCTAAGGTTCCTGAGGACGTAGATGATGACACCTAGATAGGAGGTTGCCCTACTGAGATTCTTTAGTAAGATTCTCACTCCCTTTATCTTTTCTTTCCGTCATGTCTTCAGTTGGCGACGTTCGTGGTTTTTGTGGATTCCCTGACTTGGGAAGTGCACTATGATCCTGAGCATGGATCATACCATTTTGAGGGCCGTTGTGCTGTTCGTGTCTTCAAGTTTATTGGATGACCCTTCGCTCATCCTGTACATACTCATCGCTTCTCCCCAACATCACCCTACAGTGATGATGATCGAGTTTTTGAGTGTGCCCGCACACATGACAGGAGGGTGCTTCGCATGCATAGCGTCGGCTCGGCCATGCATGACTACCCTAACTATGTGTCGCGTACGTACTTCTCGGAGACCAATCCATCGGAGGACCCACCTACCCACTTGTATAGCGAGAGCTCTACCCCTACTCTATCGCAGATAGGAGAAGGCAGTGAGGAGACTGTCACGCAGCTGAGGCTAGCTCGGAGGCAGTCCATGCACCCCCGTCGAGGAGCTCACGTCCAGCCACAGTGAGTGCCCACTTTGGATGTGCTTCGTCCTTAGATTGGATATGTCTCACCTTTTCTGGGATCCCAGCAGTAGAGGTTCATGGGTAGGGATAGAGCACACACTACATAGATGAGGATAAACCTTCTTTTGTTTAGAGGTTATCCATTCTAAATGCACTTGGGTTAGGGAGTTTTCTTCTTCGCTTTCTGTTGTATTTTCCTTTCCATTGTACTTTCATTTTAGTTGTGTTTGTTCCATGTTGGACCAAACTACGTCCCACTTTTCTTGAGTGGGCATATTATATATATATATGCGGTTTTTTTTTATCATGTTGTGCAATTACATGTTTTATGATCGAATGTTCATAAGATGTTTATTTGACTTTGTGTTTTAGTTCATTCATGCTTCATCGTTTGTCATGTTGCGCAACTCTCTTTTTTCTTTTTATGTTTCAAAAAAAAAAATTTACCTATATTTTCCGCTAAGTATTTTAAAGTAAAGAGGAAATGATGACGTAATAGACTAATGATTAACCTAAATATATTCTAGAGTATTGGGTTAAAAATTAGGATGTTACACTTTGGTATCAGTGCAGTTCGATTCTCATGGAGCCTGAGGATTGGACTGGCTATGTTTTCTAAGTGTGGTGCGATAGTTATGCCATGCGTAGTGCTTGGATGGTAGAGAAAAGCTGTAGGATAGAGATGCATGACCTCTGTTTGCTTGCGTGTGCCATGGTAACTAGCTCATCTTGCATGGAATATTGAGCCTGATCATCTCAGTGTTTGTTGTTACATGTGTTTAGGAACTAATGGCACCCAGAAGACAGCCTAGGACCTTGACCAAAGATAACTAAGAAAATGCAATTGCTGCCGCCAACCATGACATGGCAAGGGCCATGGAACACATGTTCAAGAGGATGAACCAGCAGGGAGAAGCTGGACGTGCTCCCCTTACGGCGGAGATGGTCGAGCAAGCTCAGTTCAGTAAGTTTCGCAAGGCAAACCCGCCAACCTTTAGGGGAGCCATGGACCCTAACAAGGCGGATGAATGGATCAAGAACATGGAAAATATTTATTCAGTGGTCACCTGCTCAGAGGAGCAAAAGGTCACGTTTGTGGCCTATATGATGGAATCTGATGCCGAGTTCTAGTGGATTGGCACGCGAAGGCTGTTGGAAGCCTTTGGTACTGCTATTAGCTGGGAGTTATTCAAGACATACTTCTATGAGAAGTACTTCCCCAAGTTGGTCAGAAAGGCGAGGGACATCGAGTTTATGCAGCTAAACCAAGGAGGGATGTCTATTGCTTAGTACACGACGAGATTTGAAGAGTTGATCAAGTTCTCGTGGGTGTTCCAAGGAAACCCCAATGAGATATAGAAGTGTGTGAAGTACGAGGCTGGGTTAAAGCTGGAGTTGAACTACGTCGTGGCACATATGGAGATCAGGGATTTCCCCACCCTGGTCAACAAGTGCCTCATTCTGGAAGAAGGACAGGGAAAGCTCCACACCGCAAGGGTGGAACGTGCCAAAGGGCTAGGACCTCAAGCCCTGAGGTTCAAACTGCAACACCAAAATCAATCACGAAGTCACTACAACTCCTACCACACTAATCAGTTCAAGCCACAGCAACAACAATAAAGAACACCTTTTCACCAACAAAGGCAACATTAAGGAACACTATTCAAGCACAACAACCTTAGAAACAACAACAACAATAGACAAGGAGGGTCGGGCGGCCCCCGGAACAACTATCATCAAGGAGGGTCCAGCGGGGCCAAGAACAAGACACCTCAGGGAGCCCCCGCTGCTTTCCCCAACCCCGCACCTGCCGCGGTATGTCCTCGATGCGAGAGGATTCACGGTGATCACCCCTGCATGGCTGGGTAGGGAGTCTACTTCGGGTGCGGAAAGCCCGGCCACTACACCAACAAATGCACCAATGGGAGGCCAATAAACTAGAACCCTAGGCCACAATACTAAGGGAGGGTCTTCACCCTCAGTGCGGACAACGCGGGAAAGTCCAATGACCTCATAGAAGGTAAGTACGAAATAAATGGTAAAACTTTAACTATACTATATGACTCTAGTGCAACACATTCTTTCATTTCATATGCTAGTGTCGAGTCTCTAAACTTAAAGGTTTCCAAACTTCCTTTTGATCTTATTGTTGCTACCCCCACAAATCATCCTGTAAATGCTTGTTTTTGTTGTTTAAACTATCATTTCACTACAGAAAATAGATCCTTTGTCATAGACTTGATTTGCTTGCCCATGAAAGGTATAGGTGTAGTCCTTGGCATGGATTGGCTTCATGCCAACCGTGTAATGTTAGATTGCAATACCAAGACTGTTGTTTTTCCTTCTTCCCCTAGCGAAACTAGTCAAACCCTAAAACTTTACCTTAATGCCGTAAAGGTCAACTGTAGTGGGCAAAAGACTAAGGGATACGTTCTCCTATTCGCTAGTGATGTAGATTTTGAGCAAAGCTTGGATAACATACTAGTAGTAAGAGACTATCCCGAGGTGTTCTCAGACGAGATACCCGAGTTCCCTCCCGAGAGAGAGGTAGAGTTCTCTATTGAGTTGGTTCCTGGAGCGGGACCAATCTCTATAGCCCCTTATCGGATGTCACCCTTGGAGCTAGCCGAGTTGAAAACCCAGCTTGAGGAGCTTTTGGAAAAGAGTTTCATAAGACCTAATGCCTCACCTTAGGGAGCCCCAGTTTTGTTTGTTAAAAAGAAGGACGGGAGTATGTGGTTATGCATAGACTATAGGTAATTGAATCGTGTAACGCTAAAAAACAAGTACCTTTGCCTAGGATTGATGATCTTATGGACCAATTGAGAGGAGTGGTGGTATTTTCCAAGATTGATCTAAGAACGAGATACCACCAGATTAGGGTAAGAGGTCAAGATATACCAAAGACTGCCTTTAGGACTCGGTATGGACACTTTGAGTTCACAGTGATGTCTTTTGGGTTGACGAATGCTCCTGCAGTGTTTATGGATTACATGAATAGGATCTTTAGACCCTATTTAGACCAATTCGTGGTTATTTTGATAGATGACATACTCGTCTATTCGAAGACCCACGAGGAGCATGAACGTCACTTAAGGTTGGTTTTGGAGATCTTGAAAGAGAAGAAGCTGTATGCCAAGTTCTCTAAGTGTGAGTTTTGGTTGGAGGAGGTGAAGTTTCTAGGGCATGTTGTATTGAAAGGAGGCATAGCGGTTGATCTTAGTAAGGTGGAAGCGGTGATGAATTAGGATAGGCCAACCACCGTAATGGAAATACGGAGTTTCTTGGGCTTAGCAGGCTATTACCGGAGGTTTATAAAAGGTTTTTCCCAGGTTGCCCTACCCCTGACTAAGCTAACTAGGAAGAACACCCCCTTCTTATGGAATCCCGAGTATGAGAAGAGCTTCCAAGACCTAAAAGAAAAGCTGACCACAACCCCAGTCCTGGTCTTACCTAGCCTTAATGTACCCTTTGAGGTATATTATGATGCCTCGGGCAAAGGTTTAGGCTGTGTGTTGATACAAAATAGGCAAGTGGTAGCTATGCATCAAGGCAACTCAAGCGCATGAGGAAAATTACCCCACCCATGACTTGGAGTTAGCAGCCATAGTGTTTGCCTTGAAGATGTGGAGGCATTGTTTATATGGTGTAAGGTTTAAAGCTTTCTCCAATCACAAGAGTCTCAAGTACCTCTTTGATCAAAAGGAGCTAAACATGAGACAAAGAAGGTGGATGAAGTTTCTAAAGGACTACGATTTCGGCTTAAGTTACCACCCTGGTAAGGCTAATGTAGTCACCGACGCCTTGAGCCGGAAGTCGTTGCACCTATCTCACATGATGATCAAGGAATTTGAGCTGATAGAGAAGTTTAGAGATATGAATCTAGGGATGTCCGCGACCAATGAAGGCATGAAGATGTGTTATCTTACTGTGACGAGTGGATTTAAGCAGAGGGTCATGCTAGCACAATAGGAAAATGAGGAGTTTAGGGAAACCATAGATGCAGTTAGGCAGGAAGGTTAAAATGTTTTGAATAAGGTTCGGATAATATATGGAAGTTTGAAGGTAGAATCTGCATGTCACAAGATGGTGACCTTCGAGAGAAGATCTTGGAGGAGGCCCACAAAAGCCATTTCACCATCCATCCGGGTGTTACCAAGATGTACCAGGATTTAAAGAAGATGTTTTGGTGGGCCGGATTGAAAAAGGTTGTGGTCATCTGGGTTAGTAAGTGCTTGGTATGTCAAAAAGTAAAGATCGAGCACCAAAAGCCTTCAGGTTTGTTACAACCCCTGTCAATTCCTGAGTGAAAATGGGAGTATATATCTATGGATTTTGTGACGGGATTGCCTAGGACCCAAGCTGGCCATGATGCTATATGGGTGATAGTGGATTGACTAACCAAGTTGGCTCACTTCCTGCCTATTAGAGTGACATACTCTTTAGATAGATTGACATAGCTGTACATCCAAGAGATCGTAAGATTACATGGTGTATCATTGACTATAATCTCGGATAGAGATACGCGATTTATGTCACATTTTTGGGGAGCCTTTCAAAAGGCATTCGGTTCAAAGTTATGCTTAAGCACAGCTTACCACCCACAGACAGACGGGCAATCAGAAAAAACAATCCAAACCTTGAAGGATATGTTGAGAGCCTGTGTTTTAGACCAAAGGGGAAGCTGGGATAAGTATCTGCCGCTAATCGAGTTTGCGTATAACAACAGTTATCATGCAATCATCGGCATGGCACCCTACGAAGCCTTATATGGACGAAAGTGTCAATCCCCTCTGTGTTGGTATGAATCCGGAGAGCAAAGCATGCTAGGACTCGATGTAGTGAGGGAAACCACGAAATAGATCAGGAGGATCCGGGATAGGATGCTTACGGCTAAAAGTAAAGAAAAGAGCTATGCGGACAAGCGGCGCAAGCCGTTAGAGTTTAATGATGGAGAACATGTATTCCATAGGATCACCCCCACTACAGCCATAAGAAAAGCTATGAAAGTCAAAAAGTTGAGCCCCCAATTCCTTGGTCCCTTTGAGATTCTTCAAAGAGTAGGGACAATAGCTTACAAAATAGCCTTACCCCCTAACCTTTCCAATCTTCATGACGTCTTTCACGTCTCTCAGTTGAGGAAGTATGAGTCCGGCCCTAGCCATGTCTTGGAACCAGAGCATGTACAGTTAAGAGAAGACTTAACTTTCAATCTGCTGTCTACGAGGATCGTGGATCGCGGAGTCAAGCAATTGAGAAGCAAGTCTGTTCCTGTGGTGAAAATAGCATAGGGACGAGATAAGTTCGAAGAATTTACATGGGAACTAGAATCGGAGATGAAGACCAAGTATCTAGAGCTCTTCTAAGGTACCAATTTCGAGGGCAAAATTCTTTTTAAGAAGGGGAATAATGTAACACCTCGATTTTCTATCTGAAAGAAAATGACCAAAATGCCCCTGAGGTTATTTTCTACCCGAAATTCGAGGATAGCTAGCCTGGCAGCCCTCAAAGGGTTAACTCGATGTTTGAAGGGGATTAGATGGTCCTTGAGTGATTTCGAAAATGAAAATCTTGTTTTTTGCAGCTCAGGTCCAAATGACCAAAATACCCTTATAGCGTTTTTAAGAGGGAAAATATGCCGTTTAAACCCGAAACTTTCCCCAAAGGTTTAAAATAATATTTTCATGTGTTTAAAAGTATCTGTTTAAGTCCCGGTGGTCCCGGACAGTTTTTATGCAAAATTATGATTTTGCCCCTAGGATAGTGCCATTTGAGCTTAATGATGTAATTAAACAAACCTAAGCAATATTAGGCTCTAATCAAAGATTAATTGATTTCCATAATTAATCTAGAGTCAAAATAAGTTATTAAAATTAATTAGAATCTAAAGTTGGTTAGATTAAACCTAAATCTCTTTTGAAAACTCAAGATTCCTAGTCATGGAATCTTGAGTAGTGTTTTCTCTCTCCAATTTCCCTAAATCAAGGAATTGTGTTTGCATTGGATTCCTAGTTAATGGAGTTTGACTCCATTAATTTAGTAAGACCACCCCCTAAATCTAGTCTTTCAAGTCTCTAATTAACCATTACCTATCCTAAACACTTACAAATTTCTAATCCTAAACCTAATCAAAGCTACACCTAAACACAACTCTAAACCACAATTAAATGAAAGATTTTCCTCCTCCATTTCATAGAGAGAATGGCGCCACCTCATCCCTCACAATGCATCACATGTTTGTTCACTCACACACTCAAAGAAGCATGTGAAACCATGCCTAAACCTATGCCTATACCATGCCTTACACCTTACCTTGAAATGACATAGCTAAGAGATATTTTTCTCCCTCCTTTCTCCCTTAAAATGGCGCCACTTCTTCCTCCCATACTCACCCCTCATGTTTCATTTCTCTATAAATAGGAGGAACCACCCCAAAGAAACTTTGCTCATTATCTCTTACACCTCCAAAGACTTTCTTTCTCTCAAGCTTCAAAGAGTTCTTTTTCTTCTTCTCCAACCTTCCAAGAGCAAGCACTCCTTCAACCAAGATACACATCCAAGGCAGGGAGTTATATAGAGTTATGCCATTCCTTTCCTTGTTTAGCTTTTGGTTTGAAATGATGAAGTATTAGTTCTTCTTTTCTTCTCTTTTTCTTTCTTTTTTGGTTCTTCGTTTCCTTGTTCTTCCTTTTTAATTTCATCCATAATGGCCTATCTTGGAAGGAAAATCATGGCTTGATGATGAGGTTTCAAGATAATGGACTCATGATTATCCTTTGAGAAACCTCTAAAGTTTGAAACTTGGTTTTGATCTTAATATATTTTGGTTATTCCTTTTTCTTTTCTTGAAACAAGTTTCGGTTCCTTTTCTTTTTTTCCCTTTTGATTTTGGTTGCTTTTTCCTTTCCTTTGCAAAGATTTCAGTTCCTTTTCCTTTGCTTTGCTTTTGTTTCTCAAAGAAAGGTTGTTAGTTATTTTGATCTCTTGATCCATTTCCTTGAGCTTGATGATGATGTTCAAACCATAAGGTTTCTTTGGAACCTTAGTACAAAGAACTCTAAAGCTCACTTTATCTTGTTGAGATATGTGTTGGATTGAGGTTTACATTTCTTTAAAGTCTTGTATGGAGCTCTAGTGAAATATAAAATGAACTTGCATTCATATTTACATTTCTTGTCTAGCATATTTACTTTTCAAGCCATCACCTAAAATCTAAAGATTAAAACAAGAGCTTGCACTTTCATGTCACCTAAATAATCTCGAACCTTATCTATTTTTGCCTTAAAGTCGATTATTGCGGAACCTAGAGCACCAAAATAAAGAACTGGACTTAAATTCACGTTTACATTTCCTTATCTAGCATATTTACCTTTTAAGTCATCACCTCAACAAAAAGATAATAATGAAGTTACATCTCATGTTTATTTTGAGCCCTCAATTTACTTTTCTAATGAAGAATAAAATGAAGTGCATAGCACGTTTATGTTCTTGTCATCACTTAAAGATCCTAGAGCTCAAAGACTTGTCCATTTATCTCAAGGAAAATGTTGGATATGGAAGCATTCTCTTGAATGCAAGGTTTGGCCATGTGATGATGATGAGCTTGGAGTAAGTTTCATCTAGTCACAAGTGCCAATAATCTATATCTTACGATTTTCTTAAGCATAGGTGAACTCAAAGAACGTTTCAAGTACAATTTTATGTTTTAAATTCCAACTATGAACAATTTAAATAAAGTTACTGCCCTTACTCATTTTATAATGATTTTAATGAAGTAAAATGGTTTCCAAAGAGTTTTAGAAGTCCTAAAATGATTCCAAGAGAAACTAGTAATTTACAAGTTTTGAAAATATGAGTTTATGTGTTATTTGGAACCTAAGCTTTTCAATTCTGCCATGGTTTGTTTACTGCTATATGATGATGTTTTGACATGTTAGAATGTGTAAAAATTATATATGTTAAGGTAGGAACTTTTTTATGCATGATAGAAAAGAAATTAGTCTTACAGAAAAATCGTAAAGTTGATTTGTAGCATAGTTTTGACCTATTTATTTTTAGCCACTGCCAAAAATATTTTAATGGGATAACATTCAATTTAGGATTGATTAATCATGAAAAACTTGGTAACATTTGATGAAGGATTGATTTTTAGTGCCTATAGAGAAACTAGAAATTAGAAAACCGTAAACGTGCAATTTTAGAACACTTAGATTAATTAATTTTCTGTTTCTGTCCAGCAACCTTGTAATGTAGTAAACATGGTTTATAATTAGTTCATAGGCATAGGAATGCCCCATAATTGGTTTAGGTTTGATTTATAATGCCTTAGGCAAAGACGGAATGTAGAAAGGGTCTAAAACGTAGTTTCTAGGACCCCCGTAATCACGAGATGTAATTTCTGCCCTTAAAGCATGATGCTGTCTAGATTCGTTGACAAACATAAATATTAGTAAGAATCTTTAGTTGTGAATCCTTTGGTGCATAAAAGGTTAATAGCGAATGTTAGAATAATTATATCTCGAGTTTAAGTCCCGTAAGAGTCAAAGCATAAGACACCATAGGTTTAAGAGCATAATGAGCTTTCATATTCCATGTGAGTGCATGTTTTTATTATGAAAATTTATGATGATTGTGATGTTCATGATTATGTATATATATGAATGTGGCATAAAGCAAATTTGGAAAAAATTCAAGTCAGTCGTTATGTCACTTTGAATTTCTGACAAATTTGAGGAACTTAGAAAGTTTTCAAAAAGATGAGTTTTGAATGTGACATAGTACTGTGAGAACGCGTTCTGGGGGACAGAGATATGTAACGCCCTAGAAACAAATCCTTGAGGGAGACGGCGATACGTAACGCCCCAAAGAGGACAATATTCACCGTGTACTTGATATCGGTGTGACGCGTTCTGTTATGATTATTATTATTGACATTGAGCTTATCAGATGATAAGTAAGAACTAGTGACGACTAGTTAAGGTATGAGCTCATAACCTAGAGATGATTTTAGGGTGATCCCTATGTTACAGTATGCTGCTTTGAATGTCACACAGTTACAGAAAGAGAAATGCTTTTACATGAGAAGTATATACCACTTTATGCCACTTGTCTGATGTTGATATCTCTATAAATGTTTAATTGATTTCTGCCTGTCACATCTTCATTCATTCATGCTTTATTATGTTGCATTCATGACATTAGGACTTATCCTAAAAGGAACGGACCTTGGATAATTAAGTTTAAAACCTAATAAATGAATTTTATGCATGCTCACCTTTTTCAAAGAAACCCAAGGTTCCTGAGGACGTAGATGATGAAACTTAGATAGGAGGTTGCCCTACTGAGATTCTTTAGTAAGGTTCTCACTCCCTCTATCTCTTCTTTCTGTCACGTCTTCAGATGGCGACGTTCATGGGTTTTGTGGATTCCCCGACGTGGGAAGTGCACCATGATCCCGAGCATGGATTATACCATTTTGAGGGTCATCGTGTTGTTCATGTCTTCATATTTGTTGGACGACCCTTTACTCATCCTGTACATAGTCATCGCTTCTCCCCGACATCACCTTACGGCGATGGCGATCGAGTTTTTGAGCGTGCCCGCACACACAACGAGAGGGTGCTCCGCATGCACATCGCCGCCTTGGCCATGCGCGACTACCCTAACTATGTGTCGCGTACGTACTTCTTGGAGACCGATCCATCGGAGGACCCACCTACCCACTTGTATAGCGAGAGCTCTACCCCCACTTCACTGCAGATGGGAGAGGGCAACAAGGAAACTGTCACGCAGCCGAGGTCGCTCGTGAGGCGCCCATGCCCCCCATCGAGGAGCTCACGTCCAGCCGTAGCGAATGCCTACTCTGGATGTGCTTCATCCTTGGATTGGATATGTCCCACCTTTTCTGGGATCCCAGTAGTAGAGGTTCATGGGTAGGGATAGCGTACACACTACATAGATGAAGATAAACCTTCTTTTGTTTGGAGGTTATTCATTCTAGATGCACTCGGGTTGGGGAGTTTTTTTTTTCGCTTTCTGTTGTATTTTCCTTTCCATTGTGCTTTCATTTCAGTTGTGTTTGTTCCATGTTGTACCAAACTAAGTCCCACTTTTCTTGAGTTGGCATATTATATATATATATATGCGGTTTGTTTTATCATGTGGTGCAATTACATGTTTTAATGTACATGAGATGTTTATTTGACTTTGTGTTTTAGTTCTTTTATGCTTCATCGTTCATTATGTTGCGCAGCTCTCACTTTGCTTTTTACATTTTAAAAAAAAGTTTTACCTGTATTTTTCGCTAATTATTTTAAAGTAAAGAGAAAACAATGACATAATAGACTAATGATTAACCTAAATATGTTCTAGAGTATTGGGTTAAAAATTAGGATGTTACACTCAGTCCCGGGCATTTCCTGGTCCCGGATCTGGGGTTTTGGCAGTCCAGAGGGGCCCACAAGTTACTAGTCATTTTTTTTTTTGCAAATCTGTTAGGTCATCCCCATCATTGCTAAAACTATTAGATTTTTGAAATTATCAATAATAAAGTGCAAATTAATTTTAAAATAATTTTAGGGTGTTACACATGAAGCCTAAGGGAGTTATAGAGGACTAGATAAAATTGAGGCCATTCCTATTGTCCCTTGAGGGTGAGATAAGCGGTATTTATGTCACTTATCTTACTTATAAACCTTAATTTTTTATGAGTTTAACCATGTTCTTGGTATAAATAATTAGGATTTTGACTTGTTCCTCATTGTATGATTTTGATAGAATCATTGACTATTACACTGATTTTGGAATGATTTATAATTACACCTTGTTGTGTTTAACTTGTCTCTTTAAGTACAGTTTTGTGCTCAGAAACTTTGGATCAAGTGCAAAGTGTCAAGAAAAGGTTGGAAACTTTCTAGAAGGAACTTGGAGTAAAAAGGGAGAAAAATCACAGAAGGTCACTTTCAAGTGAGCACTACAGTGCTTATTTTAGCGCTCCAACACTCGGCAGAGGAGGTTTCAGCAATTCTTGAGCTCATGGTTCTGGAGAGTGCTGCAATGCTCATATGACAGCTAGATTGCAAATAATTAATCTGTTTTTGGGCCCCACTTTGTGCTATCTTAGAGAGTAGTATATAAAGGATTGACACATTTGCTTAGCCTAGTTTTGACTCAATTTCTAATCTGTAGTTTTAGAACTTTCTCTCTCTATATCTCTCTACAACTTTTTCTCTATTCTTCTCTCTCTTAGGGATTCCATTAGTGAAGTTGCTTTGTATTGGAGATTGTGGCTAGGATTGCTACTATTATTTTCAGGTTTTATTTATTTTCATTGTTGTAATTCTCTAGGGATGGAGAAGTAGATTTTCTTACTAGTGTGAGGGTTTTCGAATGGATTAGGATGATGTTTGAGGCCTCTTTTGATATTGACTACATTAGTTTTCTTAATACTCTATAATTTCAATTCTTATAATTATTGTTGCGATTGTTACAATTATTATTGAGATAACTGAATTGGTGATCGTCATTTAGGGAAACCCTTTAAGCATAAATTGATAGATCTATTGGTTTATGTTTGAAGGAGAACATTAGAATTAACTTTCTGATTGGAAGTTAGGCTATAACAATTGGTACTTTAAATCAATGTAATTTCTAAATAAATTGAAGTCTTGTTTATTAGTTCTTTGCATTGGTTAAATTCTAGATATCGATCAATCACTAGTATAATTGCCAATAATTTATTAGTTTTTTGAATAATATATATATATATATAATTATGTTATTTATTTTATTTTTATTTCATTGGTTCCTTTGTATGACTCAATTCTTACCCAATATCAACAAATCCTCTTGATCTTGAAATGAAAGGACTTTAAGGCATCTCAAGCGAGAAAAGAGAAAGCAAGAGGAACAATTTGAAAATTTTAATTTCTTTACTAATGTGTTAGGTGATATGGCAAAACAGAAAAGGACCATAAAGAGCTGCCTGCTCTTGACCTTACTTACTGACCATTGGGGATTGCTTACCCTAATCTTGAAGTGGACTTTGAGCTTAAGTCTAGGCTTTTACATCATATGCCCAAGTTTTATGGTGTAACATCCTCCCAAGTACAACTTCATCCTTAAGTTATGGTGTCGTACTCGAGAGTTGTTACTTCTAAGTTTGCGGACCTTTCTTAAATATCTATAGCTAGTTTGGTTGGTTTGCGAGATAACTAGGTCATAATTATACTAAAATATATAGCAATGAAACCAAACTATTTATTTAATACAGAGTTAAGTACATAAGGGAAGCTCTTCTATGAGCTTTAACACACCTTTGTTCTCTAACATGTTTACACACATATCCATTCCACTAAATGCAACATAATAAAAGCATTAACTACTACACTATTGCTTTTCTGAGTTCTTTTGCATAGCAGTCCCTCGGTTCTCTGCATCAACCAGAGACTACACGGAACACAAAAATATAGGGGTGAGAATTCTAAAATTCTCAGTAGGGTAACTCCCCAATTACACATTCATAATGTCATCGTCATCACCGCAGCCATTTCAGTTTATTAAGAAAGCATGAGCATGCAATATGTACATATCAAATGTTCATTTTAAAATTATAAAATCACCTTTCCGAAGTGGGTCTCTTTTATTATTCAATCACTTAAAACATGTATTTCATAACATTCAACATCATAGGAATTCCTTCAAGACCAATAATTTAACAAGATATATATATACATATGGCAATTACAATGATCTTTTCGTGCCCTTGACATAATAAAGGGGACTTTTTCATGCCCTAATGGAGACCTTTCCCGTGCCTTTTATAAACAAAAGGGACCTTTCTCGTGCCCTTTATAAACAAAAAGGGGACCTCTCCCATGCCCTTGATAAACAAAAGGGGACCTTTTCGTGCTCTTTACATATTAAAGGGGACTTCTTCGTGCCCTTTTTATATTAAAGGGGACTTTGCCGTGCCCTTTTACGTTAAAGGGGACTTTATTTTTCACTTACCACATACACCATCCTCAAGCTCACATATACATGCATCACATTTCTATATGCATGAACATAATTCTCTGATCTTATAATACTTCAAACCTATATATATTATTCATTCATTCCTCATAACATAATCTTGGAAGTCCATGGCATGCATTCACACACATCAACTTGAACCAAATGCCATTAGGTCACTAATTCAAGGCATCATCACAACTTCAGCACATTGGCAGATTTTTCACTCAAGTAGCACAATTTATTTCTCATACCAAATGATCAATTCAAATGCTATAAAAATTCTCAATGACACCTCAATGTGTCCACAAGGTTCCATAAAAATTTCATAACAAAAAGAATTCTCTAAATATGTCAACAAAATTAGACAACTTTGGAGGTTAGAAACCCCTTATTTACAGCCAATAGCCATAGTTTCTAATTTTATTACCCTACCAAGTGATCATATAAAATCATATAAAAATTCAGGGTTGGACTTCAATATGTCTTTAATATTCTATAAAACTTTCAGCTCATAATTTGATCATTTACTAGGGTAATAAAATGTCACAAGTTCACAGCTTCAAATTCAACATTTCAGGCAGAATAGTTACAACTTCGGTTCTTGAATTTTTCAAGGCATTAGGAATCAAAACCAGAGCTCAAGAAAACTCATGGGACTATCCTAGGATGTTAACTTCAACATATAATTTTTATAGCTCATGAAAACACCCACAATTCTCTCAGAAAATTCGTGAACAATCATTGCCAGCAGGAAAACCGAAAATCCAGCAAACCACTTCAGAATCTCTTTTAATAAAAATGATTTTTTCACAACCCCAAACACTCCACCAAAATTAACACATCAATATCATCATATTAGCAACCAATATATCCAGAAATTTGGGACCAAACACAATCAGAAAAGTCTAGCATAAAATTGGAAAGAAAAGACCAAAGAAAACCCTACTTTGATGGCTTTCGGAATCTTGGTTCCAAAGGATGCTCTAAGATTGATTTTGCTCAACTCAAGGCCACCAAATCAGCACCAATCCCTTCCTTAATCAGTGATATATGAGATACCAAGGTTAGGATTGATGAGGAATTGAAATTCCAATCGGTTAGATTTGTAGATATTGATGTGTAGAATAAGTTTAGTGAAGGAAGTTTAGTATTTTATCAACTCTAGGCTAGTGTTTTTGGCATTTGAAGTGAAGTTTGAGCTCTTGGACATGGAGGAACCTGGTTTCCTTCTCCTTACAGCATGATGCATGAAATTTTGAGCTTCTTGAAGAAGCTTGGCTTGTGGTTATCTTGTTATATATAAAAGAATGAGTATTATATTGTATAATTAAATAATCTTTGACCAAAGTAAGAAAAATGGATGGTTAAGATTTGGTTTATTGGTCAAAGAATGAATCTTGGTCAGCCACTTGGCTCAAGATAAGTGGCTCTCTTTAACTTGTAGAATAAATCGCTTTTTACGGTGTTAGAAACCGCACACCAAAATTTCTCTACCAATCGGGTAAAATAGTGTACCCTAAGTAATCAAACATTGCTTGAAAAATTAATTCTAGGTATGAAATCTTTATTCCTACTCATTTATAATCTTAATATTATAATTTTTTAGTTTCAGGCATCTCCAGACCCAATTCTAGGGTATCGGCTGTCTAATTACGGACCAGTGGGCCTCAGAGGTTACTATTCATGTTTTTTTTTTTTACAAATCCTGGTGGACCGCCTCTTTATCATTACTAAAATCACTGATTTTTAAAATTATGACTAGTAAAGCTCAAATTAATTTTTAACTATTTTTTTAGGTGTTACATATGGCATGTCTTAGAACACCCTAATATTTAACCCAACATGCCTAGGATGCATTTAAGTTAATTATTAGTTATTATTCTTTTGTTTTAGTTCTTAATTTTAAATTGTGGAAAATACTTAGTGAAAATAGAGGTAAATTTTTTTTTGAACATAGAACAAAATGTGAGCCACACTTACTACATGAAACACGTCATTTGCCTTATACCATAAAAAAAATAAAACATATCACGAGCATACATAAAAATCTAAACGTAACCACATCATGAGTATAACATGTCATCATATTTATACATAGGTAATCATAAGTATCAACCGTTCCATATCACGCACCAAAACAAAATACTAAACAGTATTATACCCACCAATAGAGGTTGAGCTATGTACAGTAATCCGATTAAGAAAATATAAATAGAACCTAAGTTGCCTATATGAACACTAACCAAAACCCTTCCCTCTTGCTATTCCTACTAAGGATGTCACTCCCGAAAGGGAAGAAGTATTCGAGCATGCGAGCAATGTCGATAGGTGTAGCAAGTCGACTAATAGGGTGAACATGAGTGCCAAGGTGTGGGCAAGAAGCTCCTCCATGGACATACTGGGCTCCCTTTTTAGGCTACGTCACCACAGCCTCCCCTCTGGTACTACTCCCTACCTCCATGGGGACCATAAGTGTAGAATCTTCTGAAGAATGCTGGGGTGATGACTTTTCAAATGAGTCAGACCATAGAGCAAAGAGGCGAGATGGCGACTAGGGCATATAGTCTAGAAAGTTTCTCATAGCTGAGGCAGCAGGGCGAGCATGAGGGATCTCCTCTATGCGAGGATGAGCACACTTAAACACAAAATCATCAGTTAAGGGGGTGCTTATGGAAAACCAAAAGCTAGTAATCGAGTGCATGAAAGGGCGATGTAAGAAGACGAACAGATGAACAACACAATGACCCACAAAGTGATGTGACTAGTTACCCAGGTCGTGGTGCATCTCCCAGGTGGGTTCATCAACGTAGATCACGAAGGTG